>OZ020306.1:30228391-32757411 GCA_963971305.1 Arcuatula senhousia | reverse complement strand
GCTCATTACTTGTTTTGTGTTAAACAGCAATCAACGACAATTAGTTGACTGTTTCCCAATGTATTTGTTGACTCTAAATTTATTGCAGGAATAATTTGTTTTGTTCATTTAAGCCCAATCATTATAAAAAGAAACTTATGTCTGTTGAAAAAAAAACAACATTCAAATAGAACGGAAAAAATACCATACAAAAAACAAACAAACGACCTGCTACGACATTTCTCTCGCAATCATGTTAAATTTTATAAAAAAAACCAAACAGAAATACAAATGACAACAAAGTTCCAGACAATAAATTTTGCTACGCCTGACGCGCGTTTCGTCTATTCAAGACTCATCAGAGGCGCTCTATTAAAAATATTGAAAATGCCAAACACTGTATGAATATGAAGAGCATAGAACAGTAGAACCAAAAATACCAAACTGGGGAACCAAATTATTACTAAGATATTCAACCTATGTCTGGGGTAGGAAGAATCTTAGGGTTTAGACAATTTTGAAATTCGAATAAAAATAATAATTAAACAAACAGTTTTCACTGGTTCAAACATGAAATCATGATTAAACATTTTAGTCGTTTTGAAATAAATTTATAGTGGGTGTTTTTAAGTTTAAAAATCAAGTTAGGAAATCTTATATTTTCTCCAAGGCATAGCTTAGACTTCGTTGTGCGTTACCTTTATGTTTTATACTGGGTTTTCATATTTTAGATTCGTTCTAACATTGCAACATTTTGCATGAACATTTCTGACAATTCTTTAGTATACGATATTTTTGTCAGACATTTTTTTTTATTATGGTGATGAACAAACTCCATGCATCTGATTTTTGAGGCATGGAAAAAAGTCAGGAAAGCGATCAGCCACCAGTCCTCATAGCCACCAAATTATGATGCTGTTGTTGTTCGTGTTCAATTATGCATATTTATTTTACCTATCAGCACTTTCTATTTAAATGGAAACTTTATCTGATATATATTTGAATACAAAAAAAAAAACATCTGAAAACGATAATGTATCCCTTTAGTATGTCATCATTACAATGTACTTTAAGTCTAATAAGTAATATAAATGATATCAAATATTAATATCATGACACATTTAAATTAGAAAAAAAATACATTATACGACTTTGCAGAAAATGGGTATGAATTTTATTGTGTGTTTAGTTTTTGTGCTTTGTCTAGGAATATTGATAGGGGGAAGGTTGGGTCCGAAAAACTAGTTTAACCTCGCCACATACTATATGTGCCTGTCCTAAGCCAGGAATCTTTAACATAGCTTTCGTTTGTACTTGTCTTTTTTATGTTTTCCGTTCCTTGTGTAAGAAGGGGGTCTATCTGTGACTATTTCAGGACTGGATTTGAATTATATGCATTTTATTTAGACCATGGGCTAATTGCAGAATCGCGAGCAGTACCAAATGGCCTCGTTTAAGGCTGCTGGCGGTTGTCCATTGTGGGTTTTAGCTCACCTGACCCGAAGGGTCATGCGAGCTTTTGTCATCGTCAGGCGTCCGACGTCCGTCGTGAACTTTTCTTAAAAAATCCTCTTCTATGAAACAACTAAAGGGATTGCTTTCAAACTTTGTACACTTGATCTTTGTGATGTCCTCTACCAAGTTTGTGAAATCTGTGAACATCGACCAACCAACATGGCTGCCGTTACTAAAAATAGAACAGGGGGATCAGACCATAGTTTTTAACTTATAGCTCAAAAAGTATAAGAGATAAAGAAAATCCGAAGCAACCAAACTTCTTCAGCATTAAGAGCTCTGCAAAACTCTCCATTGAGTCAAAGTTGTGGGACGACTTCTTATAGGAGTTATTTCCCCTTAATCGTCTAAATTGACTATTTTCACAGTTTTTGGACTTTATCTTGAAAACTGTAAGTGCTAGAGGAAAAGTTAGCATTGCAAAATTGTTCAGCTCATTGAGATATACAAAAATGAAATTAGGGTCAAAATTGACTGATCAACCGTTTAAGAGTTAACCCCCTTTAACTGATTTTTCTATCAATTTTACCTGAATTTCAAAAATTTTCTTCTATGAAAGCACCGATGGGATTGCTTTGAAACTTGGTACACTTGATTTTTAGGATTTCCTCTACCAAGTTTGTGAAATTTGTGAACATCGACCGACCAACATGGCAACCGTTACTAAAAATATAACAGGGGGGGGGGGGGTCAGACAATAGTTTTAAGCTTATAGCTCAAAAAGTATAAGAGATAGAGAAAATCCGAAGCAACCTTTCTTCTTCAGCATCAAAAGCTCTAAAAAAAACCTCTCCATTGAGTCAAAGTTGTGGGACGACTCCTTATAAGAGTTATTTCCCCTTAATCGTCAAAATTGGCCATTTTCACAGTTTTTTAAACTTTATCTTAAAAGCCATAAGAGTTAGAGGAATAGTTAGCATTGCATAATTGTTCAGCACCTTAAGATCTACAAAAATAATTTCAGGGTCAAAATTGTTAGATCATCCTTTTAAGTGTTTTCAATCAATTTGAATTTGTTTTTTTTTCTTTCAAATGGAAAGCTTTGTAACTTTGTATTCTTGATCTTAAAAGTATTTTCTATCCTAACTAGTTTCTTTAATGTTACATACAAAGTACATGAAGACCATGTTGCACACTAGGTAAGAGGCTTTAGCATAAGATATCAGGCGAGCAATTCAGGCTCCTGGGAGCCTCTAGTACTAAATTGCCGCTTAAGGTTAGTGAGGACACCTCACCACAAAAATAATGCCGAATTCAAAATGTCCAATTTTTTGATATATTTGTATTAGGTATATATTTTATGTTGTGTAAAAATATTGGACACCCTTTGTTTTCCAGGCTTGTTTTCCCAAAATTAAGGCTCAAAATTTTCCCAAATTACTATAGATTATATGGGAAAGGCCAAATAAATAGCATAAAATCTTGTCGCAGAAAAAATCCACGAATTTAAATTTTATTTTTATTCGATAAAAATCAATGAAATACAATATATTTTGAAATAAAACAATAAAAACTGGGGGTCACCAGCTTACTTTTCTGTCTACAATACAAATCTTTGTAATTTTTGGGTCCTTTTTCAAGTGGATTTTCTCCCTTGTTTTACTTGAAAATCTTATTTATGAAGGAATAGTTGTTTTATTTGTATTAAAATTAGTTTATTTTGATTAAGTTTTATTAAATGAAACTATTTAACACAAGTTTTAAGGTATTTGTGACATTTGCACTTGTTTTTTGCATTTTTAGCTATTTTGGTCACATGACAGGTGTCCTCACTAACCTTAATTGTGGGATGTGTCCCGTGCACTTATTCCACATCTCATTATTTTCTATTACATGGCACGATCTCTGCTTACCAAAATAGATCCTTTTAACCATTCATTTTTTTTCTTGAAATATACAGATACAACATAACGAGATAAACAACTTTATTGAGCCCCTCTTTTGGAACTTCGTATTTTGAAACCACTGGATCGATAACCACTTATGGAAGGTAAGAACTCCCCAAGAGAAATCACCAATTCGGTCTTTTGACTATTTATTTATCTATTTCGTTTGAAATGCCTGTACCAAGTCAGGACCATTGCGATCCACCAATTCTCCGGTATGACTGATTCGTTTTTGTCATTTTCTCTGGACTATGAGATTGATCATTCAAGTTCGGTAGTTTTGTTATTACCTTTATTTCTTATTTATTTCTTTGGAATGTATATCCATGGTCATCATTGATATCCTCGTTGCTGGATTTAACACCACTAATCGAACTATTGTTTCGATACTTTATTTGTCATTCCTTTCAATAAGTTAACTTCAATTAATGCTGCTGTTGAGAAGCTTCCCCACAAAATATTCATATACAACACAACAAAATTTAAACGCTTTTGTCACGACTTGAGTTCGCGTTGTTGATTTCTGTTCGATTGATTTTGTGTTTGTGTTTCTTCGTGCTGTTTTTGTTCGTGTTTACCGGTTTCGTCGTTGCCCTTTCGGACTTTTGACACTTTTCATAAAAATGGGAAAAATTGAGGGGTAATGTTCTAGCGCATTGTTTCTATATTTCGTATAAGTGATTTTTTTTTATATTTGCTTTATTGAAATTCTGAACAACTTTTGCAAGATGATTTTTTTTGCATTTGTGTAAATTAAGCATTTTGCAGGATTGATGCATGAAATCTTTACATCTGATGTTTTTTGGTTTTTTCTTGAGATTAATTTAAAATTTCGCGGAGAATTTTTTTTGGCGTTTTTGTAGAGTTGCGAATTGTTGCACATGTGTCGAGCAATTATTTTCTTTTGTTCAAGAATGAATGCTTGATGGAGGTATATTTTTGTTGATATCAAATTAAGATGAATTGATCCATTGCAAACATTCCTTTACTAAGCAGTTATACAAGCCTTCGCCAAAGTTTTGTACAAAGGGCAAACAGATTAATCCTTTGAAAGTATTTTTGCCCCACACATATTTGAATAAAAGATGTTGAATGCGCTTAATTTATACTGATTAAAAGCAGAATTCTTCGCGAATCAGTGCTTTTATGTATGAATGTACGAAAGTCATCGCTCTACTTCTATTCTTCCTATTAGTACTTGTAGGTTTTGCATTGGCGTATTTATAAGTACTGGCTTGACAAGTACGTGGTATTTTGCTACCCTTAGTTCAATAACAGGTCATTACCTGGTAATATATATTTAATCAACACATACAGTATATACTTTTATATATCTTTTTTTGGCTTCCTGATTGATTTTTAATATCGTTCATCTTAGGTTCATTAATCGTTTAATTCTCACACGATCCAGCACCGCTTCGACGCCACACAACCCGGGATGTATATAGAAGATATTACGACAATGAAACAAATTGTATAGTTTTAAGATAATAATTGTTGATTTCATGGATTTACCTATTGAAAATAAAGTGCAATAAAATTACAAACCGGTAAGACGCTGTTTTACTGAAAACCTATGATAGTTTTATCGACAACAATTCAGTACCTACAATTTGTTGGAGGAGGCTTGTTTCTGACGTATGCACCCTATCCGGGACCAACACCTTTGTCTTGGAGATACATATAAGTCCATCCAATTTTTAGGTGGAATTTCCGAACGTCTGTGAATGGTTCAACTCCAATGAATATTCTACTAGGCGTTTTAAGCTCACCTGACCTGAAGGGTCATGCGAGCTATTGTCATCGTTAAGCGTCCGTAGTCCGTCGTCCGTCCGTCCGTTAACTATTCTTCAAAGATCTTCTCTGAAACCTCTGAAGGGATTGCATTGAAACTTGGTATACTTGATCTTTAGGATGTCCTCTACCAAGTTTGTGAATTATATACATGTCGACCAACCAACATGGCCGCCGTTGCTAAAAATAGAACAGGGGGGTCAGACCATTGTTTTTGGCTTATAACTCGAAAAGTATAAGAGATAGAGAAAATCCGAAGCAACCTATCTTGTTCAGCATCAAAAGCTCTACAAATCTCTCCATTGAGTCGAAGTTGTGAAACGACTCCTTATAGGAGTTATTGCCCTTTAATCGTCAAAATTGACCATTTTTGCAGTTTTTGGACTATATCTTGAAAACCGTTAGAGCTAGAGGAAAAGTTAGCATTGCAGAATTGTTAAGCTCATTCAGATCTTCAAAAATGATATCAGGGTAAAAATTGTCAGATCAGCCATTTAAGAGTTATTCCCCTTTAACTGTTTTTTTCCATTAGTTTTAACTGATTTTCAAAAATCTTCTTCCCTGAAACAACTGAAAGGATTGCTTTAAAACTTGGTACAATTGATCTTTAGGATGAATCTATCAAGTTTATGAATTATATACATGTCGACCAATCAACATGGCCGTCATTGCTAAAAATAGAACAGGGGGGTCAGACCATTGTTTTTGGCTTATAACTCGAAAAGTATAAGAGATAGAGAAAATCCGAAGCAACTTTTCTTGTTCCTTATAAGGTCCTTATAGGAGTTATTGCCTTTTTTCTATTAATTTAAACTGATTTCCAAAAATATTCTCTGAAACCACTGAAAGGATTGTTTTGCAACTTTGTATACTTGAAAGTTTGTGAAATTTATTCAAACTTTGGCATAGGAGATCAGGTGAGCGATTCAGGCTCCCGGGAGCCTCTAGTTTATTTGATTCGATATGAACGATACGTGTACGCCAGAAACTTTGTTGTTTTATTTTTTGTTATAATATATGTTAAATAATGTTGTAGTCATGGCGATCTCTAAAATCACTCGCGGCATTAATTTTGAAAAGTTGTCAAAAATGATTGAGAGCCATTGCAGAGTTTTACATGTTGTTCCTTTGTGTATTTTTTTCTCACTGATCCGCACTTTCTATTTGAAATGAACCTTTTATCTATTAGTATATATTGGAATAGAGAAATAATAAAGATTTTTTACTGTTTTCATCTAAAAAGATAATGCATCACTTCTGTTAAAGGATCGCTAAAGTGTAGTTTACTGCTAATGCATTTGTAATTTTAGTCTAGAATATGAATGAAAAATGAGTTTCATTACATATTTGAGGAAGAAAACCTGTAATACATAAATTAGCGAAAAATGGGGGTACAAAGTCTCTGATTGGCAAAAGAGATCAATTTAACCAACGTTTTCTGGAAACATGAAGATTCATAAAAAACAGCTAAACCGTTATATCAAACCCGCTTTTGTACTTCTGATATTCAACATCCCTTATAACGACTGATGTAAGGTGAGAGGTACCCAAAGTAAATCATCAGAGTCTCTAGGGTTGTCTGATACAAATTGTTAATACACATTTTTTAAAGCAACACGGGGTTCTTGCCTTGTGTGTACATTGTTTGTATTCTCGGTGCTAGATTTGACAACACCTTTTGAAGGATTACTTCTCTTTCATACTTTAGGTTTTTTTCTCGATTGTAAATTTGATTCAACTTCTGCCGAAATAATCGTATACAACAAATTGAACCGCCCAGGCCTTTTATTAGCGATACTGTAAAATTGGGAAATTTTCGGGGTGTTTCTTTTTGGCGTTTTGTTGGGTAAAGTCACTGATCGATTGAAAGCCATTGTGATCGTTTAAGGTTAGTGAGGACACCTTACCCCAAAAATAATGCCGAATTCAAAATGTCAAATTTTTTGATATATTAATATAAGGTATATACCTGATCTTGTGTTAAAATATTGGACCCCCTTTCCAGGCTTGTTTTCCCAAAATTTAGGCTCAAAGTTTTCCCAAATTACTATAGATTATATAGGAAAGGCCAAATAATTAGCATATAATCTTGTTGCAGAAAAAAATCCACGAATTTAAATTCTTTTTTTATTTGATAAAAATCAATGAAATACAATATATACTCATGGAAAAAAGAAACTGTGCATGTCTATTGAAAATCAATTGTACCCATATTTCTCTTAATCAGAAAATCGTAAAAAATACAGTTATCGAGTTGAAATTTTCACTGAATGTCGAGTGGACCATGCAGATCATTTTTGGGTAAAAATCCGAAAAAAATTTAATTTCAGTTTCTGAGATTCAAAAAACCACTTTTTTCACCCAAAAATGAAAAATCAAGATTTTCACTCAAAATTTAACCTGTTAACTTTCAACCACTAAAAGGAGTAACGTTTTTGGTGAAAATCAGCAAAGAAAACTTAATTTCAAAAATGTGCATTTTTTCCAAAGTGTGATTTTGTGAATTTCAAATTGACCCTACCTGATTTCAAACTGCAAACAAAACATCTTTTAGGGGTCTAAAAATGAATTTTTTTGTCCAGATCTTGAGAAAAATGATTTTGCAATACTTTTGTGATAAAATGTATCAAATACTAAATAAGATTTTGAATTTGTGATTTTTCAAAGTGATGCACAGTTTCTTTTTTCCATTAGTATATTTTGAAATAAAACAATAAAAACTGGAATTTTTTGGTCATTTTTCAAGTGGATTATCTCCCTTGTTTTATTTGAAAATCTTATTTCAAGTTTCAAGGTATTTGTGACATTTGCACTTGTTTTTTGCATTTTTAGCTGTTTTTGGTCACATGACAGGTGTCCTCACTAACCTTAATTGCATATTATAAAGCTTTATTCTGTTACTGTATAGGAAAAAAAGATGATGATTTAGATCTCTACCATTACATCTGATGGTTCTTTTCTTTTCCTTGGAATCTAACATTTTGCAAGGTAATGGATTTTGCGTTTTGTTGATTAAACATGAGGATATTTTGTGCGCTTTTCTCAAGTTATTTCTTTTATCTGATAAAAAAAAATGTAAAACGTTTTGCTGATATATTGTTGCCTGTTCCAACGTGAAACCGTCGTCGTTTATACAATTGACGAAAGCCTCTGTAAAGTTTGTTTTTATTTAAGAGCAAACAAGTAAAATAATTGAACCTGTTTGTCCCACTTACATTTGGAGAAAAATATTTTGAATTCGCTTTTTACTGATTATATGTAGGAATGTATCTTAACTCAGTGTTTTTATGTATTATTGCCGACTAGACATTGTACTACTTAAAGTTACCTATTATTATACTGCTCATCTATAGGCGGGTTTTGCATGGGCGTAGTTGTGAACACTGACCGAAAGAGTAAGTGATTTATTATTGCCATCCTGAGTTCAATAACAGGCTTTGCCTGACAATGCATAACTAATTAGCACCTATATATATGATTTTCTACAATTTTCTTTCTAAATGAACTTTGATATCTTTTTGTAAGTTTTATCAATTGTCTCACATGGTCTATCACCGCTGCGACGCCATACACCCGGGGATCTATAGAAAAGATATTAGTCTAATGAAGCAATAGATAATAAAGGTGATTTGCCAAAATAAAGTACAAATAAAAGTACAAACTATAATTAAGTACAACTTTGAAAACCTATTATGCTTTCATTGATATACTTTTATCGACAAAGATTTATTTCTTACAATCTGCGGTAGAAGTTGAATTCCGACGTCACTTAAGGGGGTTTACTTTTCCATCTCAAAGTCATTAAAGTGGACAAAGTTGCATTTGTTTTTAAAAAGTTAAGGAAAAGAAAACAAAATAAGCCCATATGATCGTTTTCATGCCATAAGCATGTATATATAGTATTGACCGGAAATATGTCTTCTGTAGAGTTTTCATTACTCATTGCTGCTGATTGGCCCTTTGTCTCCCCTAAAATATATGAGAGAGTAAAAACAATTGTATAACAATATGTTCTGTGCATGTTCAATGGAAATATTTTTTAATGAAAAAGAGAAAAAGGGTGTTAATGAGCAAAATATTTAAAAAAAAGAATTATAGATGGATAAAACCCGAGGGTCTCGAAAATTTGACAGAGACTCCAACATTTGCGGAGCAAACCTCCTTGAAAAATTAACCTGTCCCGGCACTAACAATAATGTCTCGACGAAACATCGAAATCACTTAATTTTCAATTGGAATTTCTAAATGGTTCAACCCTCAAGACTATTCTACTCACAGGTATATATGTTAGTCTTAGTTTACTCTATTCCGTGCTTCCGACGTTCAGACAGTTTTCTGTATAACTTGACTATCTTAGTTATTGCCACTTTTTGACTAAGATTATATTAGCCAGTATCTCTAATGTGGCTTTGATAGACCAACTTTGCGTCAACCGAATTAAGTTTAAATTAAGTTAACTTGAACAGTGTGATTAATTTTGATCATCATCAAGTACAGTCGAAGCATTTTTTTGTTTAAAAAGGAACTTTGGAAATGGCTAAAATCTTCTATAACATTGAAAAATAACTGAAATTAACAAAAAGATAACACACATAATTTCTAAACTAAGCATAAAGTGATGCATTACATGCAAAAATGAATTTCAAATTTTGCCATTTAAAAAAAAAACAATTTATAAGCTCCCGCTCTGCGGGAGCTAAGTTGACTGAGTATGATGCCTTTAACCGGAAGACGTATAAGCTAGTCAGAAATCTGCACCCAATAACACGGAATGCAAAATTAAATTCCATTTTTGTAATTTTCAATTTAAAAAAATAATAAACATAGTTATTGTATTAATATAATTATTTAAAGTATTCCCAGCTATGAAATGTTTTAAACGTAAAGAATTTGTATTAAAAAATTAGGACTTCGGGCATATTTTAATTATTGGCGTCCATATGCATTCTATCACTAGAGGTCGCGGCCATCAAAACAAAATGACAGAAGCGCGGGAACCTGTCATTCTAATTTTCGCGAAGCAAGCCCCCACAAAAAAGCGGTGTATTGTCAACCAAACAAATAACTTGATTAATTCAGCAGACAAATTTCATTCCCTGCAGTCATTAGATTTACTTTGTCCTCAACAAACAAAGTGTGTTTATTATTTTCCCTCCAGCCGGCTGTGCATTCGAAAATGAAAGTAGAAGGTGACTTCGGCGAGGTCCGCAGAATATAACTTCCTTGTTCTGTTTGCTTTTCAAAATCATGTAAATGATTGCCTTTCTTGTTGTTATTATAAAGATAACGAGTTCTTGCTTTAAGGTAGTACAATAGTAAAAAATCGGTAGGATAGAATTTTTTAAAATTTTGTCATAAAAGGTATCTATGTGCATATGTTTGAAAAATAAAATAAAAAGAATAGGTCACCGTGCTTAATTTTTGTAGAAATTGGATCAAAAACAGTTCAAATATGGCTATTTTTATATAGATTATGTAAGGAAAAATGGTTTAAATTATTTTTTTTCAAATTTCACGGGATAGATTTTTGTAATATTTTGTCAAAACATCAATTTTTGTTAGTTCTTTCAAAATAAGGTATAAAATCATGGGGTCACCGTTAATTTTCTGAAAATAAATTGGAAAAACTGAATTTTCCCTACACATTTCATACAAATTATCTCCCTTGAAAAAAGTACGGGATATGTTATAAAATGAATATAACAGTAAGATTTTGTTTCAAACTTATTTTTTCTCGAATAATTTATCATACAAACAATCTTCACACTGTTAAATAGCAATGTTTTTTGCCTTTGCTTAAATTTGGTAACATGCTCAGAAAAGATGCTCAGTGTTATACCACTGTACTACCTTAAGTAAAGTATGAGACACCATATATTTATATATATATATATATAAGAAATTTACTTTATCTGCGGGAGCTTTTCAGGTTTAACCTGCATCATATTATAAAGTGCATACATTTAATATTACATAGAATATCGAATTAAGCGAAGAATAAAGCACAAATCATCAAATATTAATCTAAACAAAACAGCAAGACTGTCTATAAAAACAACACCCAATCCAATTAATTCTTATCATGCAAATGAACAGCAATAAATAGTTGGCTGGAAAACTGTTTTATTATGATAGACACAATAAAGACAGCATAATTTCTCAACGGACAAATATATTTATACAGTTTTATTCAAGCTTGTGCAAATCTTGTTCATATTTTGCAGTCTCACGTTATGCGTGACTTCTGAGTTATCACTTATTCCCAATTCTGCAACTTCGAAAAGTAAATATTACGTTATTTTATTATGGCGAAATGGTTTATACATAACAACACTGTCACTTTTAGTGATAAGAAATAGAAGATATATTAAAATAAGGTCATCATTATTCAAGGACATACTTAACATGGCTATATGCTCACAGTCTCATCTAAATGTAAATTTCCCCTCCCCCCCAAAAAAACCCCTACATATTTCATCCGCATTGCAGACCGAAACATTACATCGTAACCTATAATATTTGATCAAGATATGTTCGGTTGTTTCAAAGAGGTTAAAAATAAGTTATCCGCTAAAATTTCAATTTTTTCAATACCCTAAGGTTCTTCCTACCCCAGAAATAGGTTAGTCTTAGTCATAATTTGGTTTCAAGTTCGACATTTATTTTGGAATTATTGTTCTATGCTCTTCGTATTCGTCTCCATATAGTGTTTTGCATTTCAACTTCAAAATTTATTTATATGGAACTTTATTGTAATTTTTATTTGAATCAATATGAAATGTTCTTTGACCAAAATTCTCATGGTAAATAAGGTCCCAATACCCAAAAGTTTAAATTTATTTTAGATGTTTTCTTTAAAATTGCATGGAAGAAACCACAAAAAGTCATGGATCAAACAAATTTTCCACATTCGATAGTCAAGTATGTTGAAAAAAAGCCTGTGGTTTAAAGTGAACTCATGTAATCCACTCCTGACTCCAGAAGAACCTATTTATCTAAAGTAATACATTTAATCTATTCTTCATCCTGACTCCAGAAGAACCTATTTATCTAAAATAATACATTTAATCTATTCTTCAAACTGATTCTGGGTTTTAATAACGTAAACATATGACATCTAATCTTATTTGGTCAATTTAGAGATTCTATCACCCCATTAGTCGCATTATTTCTCGGTTGTAAGGTAAAAAATTTGACGATGACGTCTGTTTGTCATGGAAATGAAAATA
Source organism: Arcuatula senhousia (assembly GCA_963971305.1). NCBI lineage: Eukaryota > Metazoa > Mollusca > Bivalvia > Mytilida > Mytilidae > Arcuatula > Arcuatula senhousia. The sequence continues at coordinate 32,745,008 of OZ020306.1, read as the reverse complement.
AAAATATGATTGTTGATGACCAAAAATGTCCACTGGCCATGAAATAACATTCACTTATAGGACATAAAAGTAATTCAAACCTAACATGGTAATTATAGAGCCACTTAGTATGTTCAGATATGTTTTCTCTATCGCAAAAAATACCATAAAACGGATTCCTCGCCTCAAGATTCATTTCATGTGGCATTTTTTATAACTACCGTCGCTTTTTGGTTTTCAGTACTTTCATCACATGAAACATGTACACGAGGATCAATAATGATACAGTGTTAACTAAAAACAAACCTCAAAAACCAATATAAGAGAAAAATATCAACTTAAAATCACAGTTCTTCTAGCTGTAAATTACTCTATTGATGCAGATTAGAATTGGTCTGTTCTATTTACTTATCAGAGACATTTGTTTGGAAAATTAAAAAAAACAACTACACCTGTGTGCACTCTCGTTTTGACTTGACACCGCGTTGCTGATGGCCGTGTGGTTGTATTTTTTATGTTGCGTGGTTGTGTGATGATTTTTGTCTTTTCAGTCTTATGACTTTCAGTAGCCTCACTGGTACATATTTGCTTTTTTGCTTCTTTTAAACAGATCTTATTAAGGTTCTATCGAAACAGTTGAACAAGCATAAAAAAAACTAAAACATTATAGTATTACGTATCCTGATATTAATATATACAAAGTGGAATGCCAATGTTATTACATGTGTCCATAAACCTGGGCTGATTCTGATATTACCAGTACCGAACAAGTTGTGTAAGACGAACAAATAAGAAATAAGATACCGCTGAACATTTCCACGGTCGTTATACTTGTCCTGCGACAACATGTTTTCTACCGATGTTTCTGCTTGTTTTCTACCGATGTCCTAGATTTCTACCGATGTGATGAAGAAAAAAACAAACTTGGCAGACGATTTTTTTCCAAACAATGATACCTGGCAATTATGGCACTTATAAACAAGTTAATTTAATTTACATTATTTTTTTTAAGTCTGAACATAAAAAAAAACAGTAAGGTATTGTTTATTTTGTCCAGCAAGCGACAATTTCCCTTTTTTCAGATAAACATGAATATCTGTTTTAAATTACCATTCACTGGGCTGAAAATTATTCTCTATGTTCTAAATTATCGTACCTTTTTAAAGACATTTCCCTTTTCATTACAAATGGTATAATTTTGATTTTTCGATCATTTTTCAAAACATTATGGTCCTGGTTTTCTAAAGATGTGTCCTGGTTTTCTACCGATGGTCCTGGTATTCTACCGATGTGATATATTAAATGACATATCATCATGTTCATTACAAATTGTAAAACTGTATATTTTATTGCACATAATATTGATGATAAAAAGAATATGGCGGTTCATGAGCAATTGCGCGCGGCAAATGCTTAAAATGGGTCATTAAAATCTTAAACAAACTCGAAAACATTAAGGGCTCGTATCGTTAATAAAATTATCATACAGCATAAACACAATTTCTTATGTGACATGAACAATGGCCATATGAAAGAAAGACAGTTCCTTCTGTTTGCTTATGGCTGCCATTCCTTTCTAAACAGCCATTAGTTTAAATATAAATATACTTTATTGCGTACAAACCCCAAAGGTCTACAAACACGAACAAACAAAAACAATGAACATATAATTATAGACACATAGTACAAATACAGCCAAAGAATAAAACAGTAGCATTTACAAATATGCCGTTGTGTACATGTATTTGACAATTGTCGCAACTCAAATGATTGCTTTACAAAAGGGCAAAACATCCACATATTTGGATTAAGTACAACAATTTATTTTTCAATAGTGTCAGGCTGGTTAAAATTTGAATATTTTGATTGTATAAAGTCAATAAATGTCTTTCTTATATCATTATTAATTTTACAATAAAAAAGAAATGAGCTTCATCATCAATAATTTTACAGGATTTACACAGTCCTTGATCTCTTGGGATATTTTTATATCTACCAAGTTTAATCTCTAGGTTATGATCACTAATCATAGTTTAGTACGTTTTTTTTAACTATTAAAATTTTGAAGATTGAAATATGAAGTATAAAGTATAATTTTGAAGAGTCATCAAGCCGGATATTTTATTTATTATAAGTTCATAATATTTTTCTTTAATAGTCTTTTTGTTTTCTCTTTTTAAGCTTGATTTGATTTCATTAAATGATTTATTAACATTCTCAAAATGTTCATAATCTATTTCAAATTTCTTTGTTACAGATATAGCAAAACTATGCCAATTATACACACCCTCTATGTGGAGATTTTTATTTAAAATGAATGCCTCTTTTACAAGAGGGTTTATATCTAAAGAGTTTATTCTAGCAAATTACCTGTACATTTTGTTGTACGTTAATAAAAGAGTCTAATGGTAATCTACCAAGTTCAGTTTTTGCAGCAATATAACATGCTGTTTTGCGCACACCCAGAACACTTTTACAAAATTTATTGTGTATTTTTTTTTAAGCTGGCTTATCAGAAAATGATAGTATCAACAATTCTTCCACTTATATTAGATTTGTGAAGTGCTTAATAAAATGGGATATAATCCTCCATATACCATATTTCACTGTTATATCTAGAAATATTGAGGCTGAGAGAGTATGATGAAGCTTCACTGTAAAACACAAGCATTTATGGTGTATGAATGCCATTAAAAACAACCCAAATGTGCAGTTATATGAATTTAAATCATCGGTAGAAAACAGGGACTCATCGGTAGAAAACACAGTAAAGAACATACCTAATCGGTAGAAAACCAGGACATATCAAATTTTTTAAACCTGTTAGTTATATGAAAAATCAAGTGGCTCTTTTACAAATAAACGATCATTTATTGCATATTCTCAAACAGGATGTATTTAAATGTTAAAAATAAACGTAATTTTTCATATTTCTAAAAAACCATCTGTAGAAAACAAGGATCATCGGTAGAAAACAAGCAGAAAAATCGGTAGAAAACATGTTGTCGCAGGACAAGTATAACGACCGTGATTTCACAGTATGTAGTAATTGAAAGTATCATCTTCTGGAAAAAATGCAGATTATTCATCATGACAAATGGCAATTGATCGTTGTAAGCGAACTTCCTGAATTGAAACTAGACACCATCATAAAAGTTAGACGTTAATTATATACACCGGTCCATAGGCAAATAAATGAGAATTGCTTACAGAGGCAAAAACTAATTTCAACTGTACCAGAAGATTTGATTATTATGTTGCATCATACAATGAAAAATGTGCAAATAATAGTACGTTCTATTTCCCAAGAGCAAAAATGATATTGATAGGTTTGATCTTGTCTCCTCTTTTCGAGAGGCCTTCAAAATCGCAGTTTAAAGAGTTTTATGTCGGAAGTACGAAATGGCAAATACCTAATCAGTTGATGACAAGCTAACAATATGAAAAAACACACCACATAACATACCAACCACACAAATCTAATAAACTGCTCCATCATCACCTTCGAAAGTGAGTTGCTACGATAGAGTAAGCAGTTCCTGCTTATCATAACACATCTGTTGTTTTGTCAACGATGGTAACTTTTAACACCATTTGGTGCAAAATAATTGGAAGGCTTTACTGAAAGTATCGGCAAAAACGTGTTCTACCCCACAAATTTCGAACTACGAAGAAAATCAAAACATTAAAAACTCAAAATAAACCGAATAGTAACCAATAACGAGAACGCAAGGCGTAATGAGATTGAACTCTGGTGCCCCGGAAGAGTAAGCAGTTCCTGCTTGCTATAACACATCCGTCGCGCTGACAATATCCAATGCAGTGTACAAATGTATCAAATCTGGTGAAGGAAGACAATCTTCTATGACAAACCAAAATCTGCACTGATCTGAGAAATAGAATTCCCATATTTTTCTTAGCACCCGATACAATTTAAAAAGAAAACATAACAGTGGTAAAATTCGTATTAAAACTCTTTAGGACACTTGTGATGACATAACCACTGAACCTTATCCGTTTTTGTGCATAAAAGTTGTTTTGTTTTCACGAATAACACTACTTCTTACGATGTTAAGTATCTAGCAATCTCATTCGTATGTCCAGACATCTTGTTAGCTTATCATGATAAAAGATTGCAGATATATTTTGATAGTATTTACGAAGCAATGATAATGCAATATCATAATTTTATTATTATTTGCCAATCTCTACAAGTGTCTGGAGTGTCTATAATGAAATAAGACAAAAGTATATACGTGACTGTTTAAAGGAATATTGGCTTATAGAAAATTGGATAAGATTTAAGAATACATTGGTTCAAATATATATAGGATCATATCGACTAATTACAGATAAAGGTACATTGTTGTATTTCTTCTAAAGTCTGGTTTTGGTCTGTTTTCCCCGAAGATTCAAATGCCCTTTGGTATTTCAATGTCCGTCTGAAATATGTATGCTGATTATATAAAATAAATGGAATTTCGTCAACTTGCATAGAAGTTGATTTCTGTCTTTAAAATTCTGGATTTATCAGTTTTATTGACCATTGGATTCAAATTTCTGATCGGAATTTCTTTGTCCCTTTGAAATATGTATGTTCACTATATGTTTTATGTCATTTATGCCAATTTTTTTAAAAGAAAAAAAAATGAAAATTGCTTTAGATAAATTGCTCGCATTTAGTATGTTCTCATAATAAATATGGTTCAAAATGTTTATAAGTTTACGATGTAGGCATAAAACATAATAGCATGAAATAGAGTTTGATTTCCAAAGTGTATATAAAATAAATCTGTTACACATGTTACAGTATAAAATTTTATTGATTGTACTTACATTTTAACATAAAATCATAAAACATTTAGTTGAAGACTCATAATTGCTTTTTCATTTTTTTCTCAGAACATTATAGATATTTAAAAATCTATCAAGTATAACTTTTCATATCATTCATTTTTGATAAATCTCATTTATGCGAGACTAAAATGATTATAAAACATATTTCGTCCTACAGAATATAAAGTCATATTGATTTTGAACAGCAATTTAGTTCAAAATGGTTAGGGAAGTATACCATTACTAGCACGTATTGACACCATCGAGCATTGACTTACGTCAATATTTCAGAAGAACAGAGCATGTTTGTATTATCTATTTTGAACACAACAAAATTTCAGAAAAAAAATGTTTTTGGCATTTTTAATCAATGCGTCTGACATGCGTTCACTTTATTTAACATTCAATTATTTTTTTTGTAATTGAAATCCTTTAGGACAAACGCAGTGCTCATAATTTAACCAAAACTCTTTTTAAAAGTTTGGGGAGTAGTTTTAGAATCTAGACTCTTTCCTTGACTTGATTTACACCTCCGTGTCCGTAAGTTGCCTATACTTTTAGAGCACGTGCGTTCATTCTCGTTTCGGCTGGAATTGCTTTGCTGGTTTAGGCTTAGTTGGTTTATGCATGTTAACGGTTTCTTTAAATTGTCTTATATTAACCTTGCATTGTGTTGACCTTATTTACTTATATAAGACGATGCTATTTTGTGATCAATATTTTAGGGTGCATTTTGATGTCATGTGATGTCAAACTAAGTTCATAATTTTCTTGCTATTTTTTCACACATGGGAAAATCCCATCATGCAGATACCTAAATTGTGCAGACAAAAGGTTTTTATTAAAGAAGCAAAGGTGTACCAAAGGGGTAATCAGTATCATAAAACCGTAAAGACAAAGACAAAACCGACAGACAAAAAATCATCACAACAAAACAAACTACATAACAACATAAAACACACACACACATAACAACAAAACCGCATTCAGCAACGCGAACTCAAGTAGAAACGAGAGTGAACTCAGGTGCTCCGGAAGAGTAAGCAGTTCCAGCTTGCTATAGCACACCCGTCACGTTGCCAAAGATCGATTAAGTGTTGGTCAAGTCCGGAAAGGATGATATTACAAAACTCTAATATCTTTTTAAACATAATAAAATAAAGTTGATGATCTGAACCTTCCTTGACTTTAACAGACAGAGATTACGTAGCACTCCTTACTCGATTGTTTTTATATATAAAAAAATGAAAAAAATATCTCTTCCAGTTATGTCAATCCCATTTCTTAACAGATTTTGTTTTTAATTCTGTTTATAAAAATATTTGTGTCCTTGTAATATCTGAATTGTTACGTCGGAATAATATTGAACGAACCATAAAATATTATGTCACTTTGATAAAAAAAATTCTGTAACCACAAAAATACAACCACAAGGAAAATCTTGGTGAAAATCACATGAAAAGGATTGTTGCTTTTTTCATAACAGAAAATTTGCAACACTTTCACAGATCAAGTACAAATCAGCTTCCATTTGATATAAATTGGCTTAATTTCAAATTAAGAAAGTTTTGTGAACTGTATGGAACTTTATACTTGACAAATACACGTTTACTTTGACAACATGTTTAGACCCTAGTTTCTACAGACGAGTATCATAACGCATTAAAAAGTCTTTAAAACCAGTTTGGTTAGACAATTTTTGGTACATTTTGACAGGACACGATATATGTAAACATTTCATTCCATGCTCGATTTTTATTCTTTATAATGAGTATATGGAAATTCCATATAAGACATCTGCAGAAGAATGAAATAGGTATTTTATTACAGCTTTAAGGCTTTAATGGATCTTAGAATTACTTATGTAATTTGTTTTTGAAGTTTAAATGTCTCATAGAAACTTTATTACAGTTAGACTAAAACAATTATAAAACTACCGTTTCAATTAAATTCTTATGTTTTAACTTTCTAAAAATTATCTGTACAAAATGTATTGTAGTAATGGTGATCCATTGAAAGCAAACCTGCAGATCTGACTGCATTTTCTGAGTATTAATCTTTCTAAAAATTATATGTGTTGTAGTAATGGTGATTCATAGAAAGCAAACCTGCAGATCTGACTGCATTTTCTGAGTATTAGTCTGTTTAAAAATTATGTGTGTTGTAGTGATGGTGATTCATAGAAAGCAAACCTGCAGATCTGAATGCATTTTCTGAGTATTAGTCTTTCTACAAAGTATGTGTATTGTGATATTGGTGATTCATGGAAAGCAAACCTACAGATTTGACCGCATTTTCTGAACTAAAACATACTGGCTTTGGAACTTTGCTTTCCATACTTATCTTGAACATGCTTTTTTTCGTTTTTTTGTGAACTATCTCCCTTGTTGGTGGATTTGTTTCTGCTATGGATTTCATTTTTTTAATTAACAGATAAATATTCTATACTTGAACCATGTTCAAACTCTTTGGTCATTTTGAACCATAAATCACCATCAGCATGGTTCTTCGAAAGATTACATTAAATAGTAGAAGTGGAAGATGAGATGCCATGAGGAATGGAATATTTATTGGTTATTTGTAATCGTTATTTGACGTTTGTGGCATTGATTATCTGAAACGTTTTTCAACTCTACTTTCCGAAGAAATGGACACGCAGTTTTTTAAAACATCAAATTTCAAAGTACCAAAGCGATGAAAAAGTCCATCTTCATTCTAAGCTATTGATTTTTTTTTAGTGTATTTTCTTTATTTGCCGTCTACATAAATGCATTAATTGGAATCAGATCAAAATGCATATTTTTTTTTTACCTTTGCAAAAAAAAACCGAAGTAAGTGAATTCACAAAATAAAAAATGGGAACATTTTAACGTACACAATTTTCGACATTTATTATGGCAGATTTTTTTTTTTATATATTCTTAAGACAAGGTGGTATTTTGTGATCAAATTGATTTAGTTGCATTTTGGCGTCATATGACATCACAATAGAACTTGATAATTTTCTCACCATATTTTAGAGTGGAAAAATCCTATCGGAATACCAATATCTGAATTTTGCGGAAATGCTATAAAGTTTTTGAATGGCGTCTTTTTGATAAAAATAAGATTAAGTTCACTTGGTGATCTGAAACTTCCTCTTGAAATAAAAAGACTTTTTTTTATTTTCTGTTCTTCAGACTACCTTTAACAGACTATAAGTACATTGCACTCCTTATTCGATTTTGTTAAATAAAAATAAATTATCTGTTCCTGTCATATCACCCTTTTCTCAACTGATTTTTTTTTCATTCTGTGTATAAAAATATTTTTGTCCTTGTAATATCTGAATTTTACGTCAGAATAATATTTAACAAACCAAAAAATATTATGTCACTTTTAGGAAAAATATTATGTAACCACAAAAAAAAAACAACCACAAGGAAAATCTTTGTGAAAATCACGTGAAAAGGACGGTTACCTTTTTTCATAAAAGAAAACATGCAACAGATTTACAGATCAAGTACAAATCAGCTTCCATTTGATATAAATTAACTTAATTTCAAAATAAAAAAGTTTTGTGAACTGTATGGAATTTAATGCTTGACAAACACACTTTATCTTTTACATGTTTAAACTCTAGTTTCTACAGACGAGTATCAGAACGCATTAAAAAAGTCTTTAAAACCAGTTTGGTTAGACAGTTTTTGCTTAATTCAATGGAAGAGGGAGGTTTGGCGCCTGGTTTAACCCACCATTTCGTTTGAAATGCCTGTACCAAGACAGGACCATTGCGATCCACCAATTTTCCGGTATGACTGATTCGTTTTTGTCATTTTCTCTGGACTATGAGATTGACCATTCAAGTTCGGTAGTTTTGTTATTACCTTTGACAGGATGCGATATATGTGAGCATATTTCATTCCATGTTCATTTTTGTTCTATATAATGCGTATATGAAAATTTAATAAATGATATCTCGCTGACGAATGAAATAGGTATTTTATTACAGCTTTAAGGCTTTAATGGATTTTAGAATTTGTAACAGACAAATTTTGAATTTTAATGTCTCATAGAAACATTATTACAGTGAGCCTTAAACTATTATAACCCTACCGTTTCAATTAAATTCAAATTATAATTTTTCAAGTAATAGTCTTTCTAAAAATTAAATTAAATATTATGGATTTCAATTTTGTTAAACATATGATGATTTTAAAATGGAACCATGTTCAAACTCTTTGGTTGATTTAACCCATAAATCACCGTCTGTACGGTTCTCCAAAAGACAACTACTTAATACATTAAACAGAAGTTTGGAAGATGAGATGCCATCAGGAATGGAATGCTTTTTGGGTATGTTTTACCGTTAGTTGCCATTTGTGGCTTTGTTTACTCTAAACTATATTTTAACTCAACTTTCCAGCACAATGATCACGCAGGTTAATATCAAAGTACCAAAGCAGTCTAAAAGCAAATTTTCGTTCTAAGCTCCCGAATTTTTTGGAGTGCATTTTATAATTTGTCGCCTACATAAATGTATCGATTGGACCATGTTAATTCTTTTGTAATTTGTTGCTTTAGTGATATCTTAAGCTATAAATGCTATATCTTCAGGCAAGTTGCTGTTTCATTTACCGTACTTGCCAATCATAAGAGGCTTCTTTTACTTTTCATTATAACAAATCTAGAAAATATAGGTCTATTTTATTCTAATATAAAAATAATTTTACATTAATAGACGCCTTGCATAAGCTCATCTTGAGACTATGTAGGTTAACTTAACCTAATATGCCCGAATGCTAATTCTAGCAAGAAGCAAAGGTTTACCAAAGGGGTAATCAGTATCATTAAAAACCGTAAAGACAAAGACAAAACCGGCAGACAAAAATCATCACAACAAAACAAACCACATAACAACATAAAACACACACAAACACACATAACAACAAAACCGCATTCAGCAACGCGAACTCGTTTCTGTTCTGAAAGAGTGTGTGTAAAGTTATGATGGCATACTCTATGCACTAGTTATGGCTTATGTCTGTCTGCAAATGTCTGTCCCACTTCAAAAGTTTGAATAGTTCGAACTAGTGAAGAATAAAAAAGTCTGTCTTTGTAACATGTGTTATAAATGAAGGTTGTGACGGAATAAATCATTAATAAACCATAGAACATAGTGACAGTTAGAGGAAATTATTATGTAACCACAAATATTATAACGGATGCTAAAATAAAAATACCACCATAAAGAACATCTCTTCACCGCGATAAAGAACGCTATGGAGGATACCTTGTAACAGATCAAGCACAAATCCCTTGTATTTGAAATAAATAAACTTATTTTTTTTAAAGAAAATTTAGTGAACTGCATGTTTGGCTAGATACAGGGAAACCTTTCTTTTCCGAACACACTTATTACCCGAATCCTTTTAAAACAGAAGAATGTGTTCGGTATGCTAGTATACTTGACAAAAGTATTTACAGTAACACAATGTACAATGAAAACCTGTCAAAGTTCGTTAAAAAGAAAAAACGTGATCAACAAACATGAAATCGAGTCCCACGCTATGGAACCCTGCTGATGCTGCGTAACAATTATCAAGAGGCTGTGATTTGTAGTTGCTGAGAAGACGTTTACAAAATTATTTCATCGCCGTCCGCCCGACATTAACTTTTTTATAACCCGGATTTTTCACTTCGTTAAATCCGGCCAAACTAAAAGTAGATTAAAATAACAAACAAATTTGACTATAACAAGATTGGTTTGGAACGTTTGATTAATGTAGGGTTAAGTATTGACAGGTTTCAATATATTCATATGTTCTATTCCATGCTCTATTTTTCTATATAATACGTTAAAGAAAATCATATGCTGGTGTCACACTATCCCGATTTTGTCCCCGATGGATACCCGATTATAGATATTTTCTAAATCGGGGGTGATCGTATCCAAATCGCGCTATTCGTGTTGCCATCTTTTACCATCGTAGCACCATCGGCGGAAATATTCCAAGTTCGGCAACAACTTCGTGATGCCTTCCTAATTTTTTAACATGTTAAAAAACTGCCGAAGGTTCGTGCGAAGGCCCATCTTCGTGTTGTATTCGTAATTCCATCTTCTGCATCGTAATGCCTTCGTGATTGCATCTTATCATTTCGTGTTGCGTTCTTATTGTCGTCGGTTACATTCATCTTACGATGGCGACACGAATGAAACAAGAAGTTCTCCGATGGTCCCCGATTGGAACACGACGTCGTAAGGGCCTCGCTATATATACGTATAGCCGTCGTAATTAGAGTAATGGCATAGGGTAATGGCATGGAGATGGGAACACGACACTGTTAAGAAGCAAGATAATTTCTAAATAAAAAGAATTACAACAGTATGCATTTCTCGTATGGTTCATTCTTTTTTCAGTTTTACTTTATTTTTTTATATACTAGAACTTATTTTCGTAATTTTCACTAAATTAAATGTATACATGTGTATGTACGAAAGATGAAGATTAAAGGACGGACATCTATTTAATTTTTTGATCATGGTTTCTTTGTACTATGAATTAGACACATTCTGAAATTTTTATCATTTTTATATTTGCGATATTTCAGCTTTTCAGGATAAATGCGCTTTCCAGGCAAAACAAGGCAAAGACAGTCATGATCTAGAACATTCTGATGCTTTCTTTTGCGTCCTGTTCTTTCCTGCCAATCGCTACCCTCTTCCGCGCCTTCAGGCTTTGGTGGCATCTTTTAGTACTTCAATATAAGAAATAAACTTAAGGTTTAAACATTGTAAACTTACTTCAGTTTTTATCAGTCCCCTACCGACAAAAACAGAAGGGGGCTTTAGGTTTTCACTCCGTCGGCCCGTTTGTTTGTCTGTGCGGCCCGGCCCTCTCATTGTCACAATAAGTTCTCCGCACGTTTTCATGTATATAGATATTTGGTATGTGAGTATACCATGATGAGTTTAAGATCAAGTTCCGGTCCGCAAACTTTTACAGGAGTTATGACACTTTGAACTTTGAAAATTCAATGAAATTTCAGTTTCCCACACTTTTTTCTAAACCCTTATAGTTATTAAACTGCTTTTTTGTATGTACTGTATGCGAGTCCATCATTACGGGTTACAGATCAAGTTTACGTTCCGTTTCAGTCCGCAAATGTTTACGGGACCTTTGGACTTTAAGATATGGGACCAGTAAGGAACCATGTATTGTAAGGTGAACGCGCTTTGTTCAAGAATCGTTTGCAAAAGGTAAAATTGTTGAACTTTATGCCAAGAGTACGAAAGCCCATTGGGCTTATTTTGGTAATCTAAAAATTAATATTACGCGCTTTGTTTTATCACTTCTCCCGAAATAACACGCTTCTGTTCCATTGTAACGCGTTACTTTCGCGTTATAATGGGTTGCTCTCGCGTAACCTTCTTAGACTTTGAAAGTAAATCAAGTAACATCAGTTTTCTTTGCTATCTTCAGTATTACATGCATCCATTCTTATATGTCGACATCATGGACATGCAGCGTGGGTATACTAAGAAAGCCCTAGTTTTACCTTTTATCCTTATATACCAATAATAAGAGCAACGGACAAATTGTAGACTGAACTATAATTTTATTTCAAAATGCGTATTACAATTAACACTTTATTGCAAAACGGGTTGTCATATTTAACGCGATTTGCAAAAACAATGCATGCATTGTTGTAATTTTTCTACATAGTTACAACATATACTTGCTATTTTCAGATTATGTGTGCTTCAGTCAACTCACACAAGGCACGAACAAAACAAGATAAAGCAACAACACCTTTTTCTGTTCTATCGTCACATTCTACATGTTAGCTTTAAATCAAATGTCTCATTTACTCTTGTTGGTCAACATCAGGGACAGCAGATGTATAATTGGAGAGCCTTCGTTTTAACTTGTTATGGAAGCAGCAAAGGACAATTTATATACAATAAACTATATAATCTTATTGCAAATCGTGTTATTACATTTCATGCTTCGTATACCCATCGGGATGCATCGTAGACCCGTCGTATGCTAAACACAACGCCGTCCAGCCATCGTATAGCTTCGTTTCTCCTTCGAATCTAATTCTCGACTAATCTTGATAACATCGTATCAACTTCGTAATCGGTTCGCAGCCATTCGTAATTGCTACTTTTCTAATCGTTTAGCCATCTGTTCTAGTCGTATATCCTTCGGCTTTGATTTTGATTTTTAGCAACTTCGGGACTAACTTCGCACGAAGTTGAAATTTTTACATTCGTGTGTCCATCGTATGTCAAAATCGGGACAGTGTGACGCCAGCATTATAAAAGACATCTGCAGAAGAACTTGATTAATAGGAATTTTATTACAGCTCAAAGGTTTTAATGGGTCTTAAAATTAATTACATATGAATTCTGAAATTTTAATGTCTCATACAAACATAATAACAGTCAATTTAAAATATTCATATATAAACCTACTGTCGTTTCAAATTCAAGTTATGTTTTAGTACGTCAGGCAGTGTTCTTATTGTGATGGCTTTAAAAAAGAGAAGGCAAAGGGGACGGGATAGTTTTTCTTAATTTTACACAGAAAAAACGCAAAGGACGTTGGTAAAGTTACTAATATGCTATAGCAATCAGCAACTGGTTAACCATCTTATAGAACTCGATCGAGAGTTCACTCTCTTTTCGGTTCATATACCTTGTTATTATTAATAAGTGTTTATTGTATGTTGTGTGTGTGTCAGTGATTTTTTTCTTTATTTTTTATGTCTTTCGATTGTTTTATCTTTTCCTTTATGGATTCCGACATTCAATTAGAAGTAACACATTGGTACAGCTTTGCTACTTAAACATATTTTTGTTCAATTCATTATTTTAAGTCTATGTGAGTTAAGGAAATATCCCCTATCTCACCATGCATGTACTACTAATGATGGGTTAAATCAATCAACAAATTTCACATATCTTATCAAATTTTAGAAATTCCAAATAAAAGGTAAGCATTTGATTTATTTTTGAAATTTTTTTTTTATTTGTCGCTTCGTATATTGATATGATAAGGTAATTTTGTAGTCAAGCTATTATCTACTACACAATGTTCGGATGTAGAGGACGGTTGTTGGCTATACTCGTGTCCGAATAGGACGTATTTCTTCTCTTTTTGATGAGCAATCAAAGAAAATTATGGATCTCATTTACCTTATATAAAAACATATTATATAAATGGAAAATTTACATAAGCTCTGCTGGAGACATTATAAAACTGCGTGGTTAACATTACATGTATATCTTTCATTTTTTTATACACTTTAACATTATATTTCATAACATTCCGAGACTCCCTAATATGGGTCGAGGAATGATATGTGACCCGATATGGAAAACCTTGTGTCATAAATATAATCTCTTTATCACATCATTTTCGACACAAGACCCCAAAATACTCTATACATTGTAAAACCTACTCTATTCTTTTTACACACCAAACAACGAGGTCTTTGTTTTCTCTATAATTTTCGCTAATTGATTTTCATATCGAACCGATTAATTGCTACATCAAAATGATTATGGTATAAATGTATACCTTATAAATACCCAACTTAAGACTAGCTAGAAATGATCTAATGCTTACCACAAGTAGATCGATGTGTATGTATGGAACGCAAAGTTCACCAAATTCCTGGTATCTATAGGATACTTCCGGTAACTAAGGATTGAATGGCAGATATCAATCAAAATGAAAAACCCTGCATAGCTGGTGGTATTTGGAGTTTTTGAGGTATCTATGGGATATCTAACAGGAAACATCCGGTTTTCTGTAAAAAACTATCCATACCAGTTGAAATAAGGAGTTTCTCACAGTCACCCGTGGATACCTACTAGGGAAACCCCCACTGAGTTACATGCGGTATCCTATATATACCAGAGTTTAGGTTAATATTGCATGCCATATGAATGATCTATGTCTGTATGTGACCGGTACAACTTTCATGATCTAACAGACCTAGTACAAGTTGAAAAAAAGTTTGTGCTTTTTACATGTGTTATTAATGTATTTTGCGACTGGAATATTTTCTATCACGCCAAAGAATATGATATCAGTTAGAGGAAACTATTATGCAACCACAAATATTATAACGGATGCTAAAATAAAAATACGGCCAAATACATCACCTTCAATTATTCATGTAAGAAGAACGGCTATTGATGAAACCTTACAGCAGATCAAGTGCAAATAAAAATTGCACATGCATGAGGAATGCACATTATTTTAATTTCAAATAAAATCTTGTGAATCGCGTGTTTGGCTTTAATACATGATACCCGTCCATTCCGAGCAACTTAAAGACTGTAGGTGTAAAACAACTAATTCGGGATCCAGTCGGTGCACATATAAGAAAGTAGTACATAAAGGAGACAAAGTAGTCCATATAAGGTACTGTATCTTTAGAATGACATGTCCTACACCAATAAATTTGGTATTTTCTAAAAGCTTAAAGACTTGAGAACATTTTGAGCCCATGAAACAGTCATTATTATGATGTTTAGAAAAATAGTGAGTAGTAATTTATGGGCATGTGATTTGGTTAGAATGTTTACATTAGTTCCCGTTTTCTGTCACATGCCACTTCCGGTAAACCGTTCTCTCCCAGATGCCGAGGAACCTTATATGAGATTTACATGAAAGGTACTGTTATGTGTCTACTTTAAGGCACAAGTACTGTCACACCCCAAAAAAATTCATTTCTGCGTTTGACAGTGACCCCCCTAAACCAGGTTTAACATAGAAAGTAATGGGAGCCTGAATTAGTTATTTTACACCTCTTACTGGGGCTAACCAAAAAATCAAAAATGCATAAAATACTCATTTAAATGCCTAAATCATTGCCTTTGCACATTACAACTGTGAAACAGACTAGATTTTGCTTCCTTTCTTTTATTTATAGGAACATTGGCTCATAAATGCCAATTTCATTGTCGCGACATGATTTTTAGTCAAAATTTCACTGCGAGTCATGAACGTCTCAAAAATTTCTAGTTATAAGATATTTAACTGGCTTAAAGTGATGAATTATTCTTCGAATAGTGTGTTGTAGTCCTATTCCACAATTTGTTTCCAGAAATCTTAAAATTTGTGAATTTTTTACCACTATTAAGATGCGCGACATAATTTTATGTGATTTTGCCCTTCTTTCATTATCTAGCTTGCTAGTATGTTTTGGTTATGTTTTCAAAATTTTGTGGATAAATACCTATAATATACCATTTTTGTGTCTGTGTTTGATTTGTATACCAACTTAGACTATTTAAAGCAAAAAATATTAATGTTTTGGCAAATAATCCAAGTTTTTGTATGTCAGGATTGGCATGTCATGGAAAAAAGGGGGGTGGTTTTGTTGATTTTTCTTGCCAATAGCATGAATTATGAATTTTGAGGGTTGTTTTCAAGCAAATTATTGTATTTCTATTTAAATATGTAGTTTAGCTTGGGTTAAGTCTTTTATATCAGACTTTTAACTATTCAACTCAAAAACTAAAGCCATACCTTAATGTTTTTGGCTATTATGTTAATGGCAGCATTGGTATGGGGGTCTTTATACTGGCCCACCACAACAAAAAACATGATAAAACAATCAAATTTTTTATTCAGATGAAGTCATGTAGGTCTAGGCTACAAACAAATATTAGTAAATTTTATTCTCCAACAAAAATATTCTGTAATAGGTGTAAAACAACTAATTCGGGATCCAGTCGGTGCACATATAAGAAAGTAGTACATATAGGAGACAAAGTAGTCCATATAAGGTACTGTATCTTTAGAATGACATGTCCTACACCAATAAATTTGGTATTTTCTAAAAGCTTAAAGACTTGAGAACATTTTGAGCCCATGAAACAGTCATTATTATGATGTTTAGAAAAATAGTGAGTAGTAATTTATGGGCATGTGATTTGGTTAGAATGTTTACATTAGTTCCCGTTTTCTGTCACATGCCACTTCCGGTAAACCGTTCTCTCCCAGATGCCGAGGAACCTTATATGAGATTTACATGAAAGGTACTGTTATGTGTCTACTTTAAGGCACAAGTACTGTCACACCCCAAAAAAATTCATTTCTGCGTTTGACAGTGACCCCCCTAAACCAGGTTTAACATAGAAAGTAATGGGAGCCTGAATTAGTTATTTTACACCTGTATAAATTTATCTGTATTGACAACAGAAAACAATATTCAAAAATGGTATAAAAAATCATTCGACGAATTTGACTTGGAGAGACTTTGGCTTCGCTCATTCATGGTTCGGTGTTAAAAGGTTTTAGATAATACGCATATTTATATTCTGCTAGATTTGTCTTAATACGTAAAAGAAAATATAAAAGAAGACATCTTCCTAAGAACTAAATAAGTATTCACAGCAAACAGATTTTAATGCGTCTTATAATTGCTTACATACACATTTTAAAATTTGTAATTTTAATGTCTCAAATTACCATTATTACTGCAATTTAAAACAATTATGAGCCTACTGTTTCAATTTAATTCAAATTATAAAGTTTTTATACATCAGACAGCGTTCTTATGATTGTTTGAAAGAAGAACAAAATAACTGGATGGGATATTATTTATTTATCTAACACAGTAAAAATACAAAATATGTTAGCAAAGTGACGGGTTACTACTTACCCTTTCCATAGCACTTTCGTTTTGACTTGAGTTCAGGTTGCTGATTGTCGTTAGACGTCAGTTGTATTTTATGGGCTTTTTTCTGTAAAAAACTGCAAATTGCCATTGCTTCCGCCATGACCTTTTGCGAACATCTGGAATTCGAAAAACTTATCACCTTTGCTATAAGTATTCGATTTTAGCTTTCAAATCCAAAAACAAACATCTCTTATAAGCGCCCCAAAAGGCCTAAAAGCTTTGCAATAGCATTCAAGCCATCTTAAAATAATCACTCACTGGTGTACGCGTTGATAGGAGGATAGTATTATTGGCGCGCCCAAGAAACTTTCGCGTATAAGTTCCGGATCGGAATCCGGGTCAGGATATTGTTATTATGTATATTTTGGATCAAGGTACGTTTCAAGGCAACTACATGTCACAGTCTCACCCGTACCTACCTCTTATAATACCTTATTGTGCCAATTTTATGACCTCAACTTATTTTTTTGCTGCGTACCAAATGTTTTAAGATGCATGCAACATACGCTTTCCAGGGAAGCCTGCCATTCTAGCTAGCCATTACATACATGTCTGTAACCAAAATTACCACAGTTGTCCGCATAGTAATAATGTTAGTGTTTTTGAAAATTGCAAGTTTTACACATTTATTCATCTTGAACATGATATACAAATGCAATAGACTAAGCAGGCTTTAATCTCTATTTGAAAAATAATTAGGATCAACTGCCCAAGAAACAAAATATTATTATTCAAATGGCGTTTTCAATTTTCACGTGTCAACAAAAGTCCTCTGCATCCATTACAGTTACATGATCGTATCCAACTTCAAAACAATAAACAGTTCTTTAAATAAAAAAAGAAATAAAAGTCCGTCCTTATTCTTGACACTTGCTTCCTTTATGAATATTCCTCTTTACATAAAGAAGCAAAAGTCAAGAAGGACAAAAAACAAAACTAAACCCACGAACAATAACAGCACGAAAAATAAGACAACACAAAACCGAAGGCAATCAACGACGCGAACGCAGCAGGTAATAGAGTGAATTTAGAACTTCCGGACGAGTAAACAAAGCACATCGTTGGCCTTGGACTAATATGCAATTATTCAACATAAAGCTAAAAGATCAAAAGCTTTCATTACTGTTGTAAGTGACTACCGTTTGTTCTGTGAATTTGCCTTACCTGACCGTCATTATATTTTGTAAAAGTTAGCTTTCTTATCCATGATAATAGGCACTAAAACAGAGATCGCATTTAATACTCCGGCAAAAAGTATAATGATAACAAATGGACAAGCTTGGCACATGGTTGGTAAACGCAACATAAAGTGATCAAATGTTTATCTTAATTTACCATTCTGTAGTAAAAATATGATAGTGTGTGTGTCAGTGTTTTTGATAACCATATACTCTCTACACTAGTTAGGGTTTATGTCTGAATGCGACTGCCTGTTACAATTAACAAGTACACTATTTGAATTTAAAATTTTGCGACAGAATAATTTCTTTACAAATCATAGAATATGATGTCAGTTAGAGGGTTTTATTATGTAACTTCACATATTATAAAGGAAGCTAAAATAAAGATCCGACCACAAAGAGGATCTTAGCAATATTAATGGAAAAAGAAAAAAAACTTGAAACAGATCAAATACAAATAAAACTTGAGTTCGTAATAAATTAACTTAATTTTCATAAAGACAATTTGGTGAATTGCGTGTTTGGCTATCTGTCTATACCGAACGGCTAAACGACTGCAAAATTTGGTTCGTATAGATACAAGACATTAAAATGGTATAAAAAATATCAGTAGATGCATAAAAAAATGGAATTGTTTATTCACTCATGGTTTGGTTTATATGTACGCAAATATATATATATCTTATTCAGTGCTCGATTTTTCAATGCCATGCGTAAAAGAAAAGCTAATAGAAGACATCTGCTTTAGAATTAAATACATTTGATTACAGTCTTAAGATTCCAATGATTCTTAAAATTACTTAAAATCATATTTTGAAATTTTAATGTCTAATATCAACATTTTGACTGCGAGCTTATAACATAACTTTTAAATTGAATTTTAATTATAATGTCTTAGTTCATGAAAGACATTCTTCTTTAATTGTTTAGAAGAAGACTGGGAAAAGGGGTTGGTAAAAGTTTTGTTTGTTTTACACAGGAAAAAAATGTTTTGTTTTACTCTTGCATGTTTGAAAAAGCCAAGGTTTACATAAATTTGCAAAGTTTATTCTTAATTTTGGGAACTAGAATAAGGGTTTATCTTCATTATGATCACTTGCTTGGGTATTTCTATTGCTTAGACACAAAGATTGCTTATACAGGCTAGAGTTATCTTCTGTTGCTGTCTTCGCTCAAGAAATTTTTCGGAAGATATCATGCTCCTGTAGACAAAGACCGGGGATTGCAATCTTTCAGATAAGTGCAGACGTTGGTTGTTATTAGGGCTTTGTGTTGTCTTACTTCACACACTCAATTGACTGTTCCCAACGCGACGGGTGTGCTACAGCAAGCAGGAACTGTTTACTCATCCTAAGCTCCTGAGTTCACTCTCGTTACGACTATAGTTTGCATTGTTAATTGATATTCAGTAGTTTTTGCGTTTACTTGTTTTATATGTTGTTTGTTCTTTCGTCCTGTCCTTGTTTGTGTTTACTGGTTTTGTGTCTGCCCTTCGGGACTTTTGACTTTCGGATACCCCATTGACATCTCTGCTTCTTATGTTTGTAATCTGGAATAAAAGAGTACGAAAGGGTATGTAAATGTTTATATTTATTGTACACACACTATATATATACACAGAGTTCAGTCTACCCATCCGTCACTAGTTTCTTGTTTGAATAGTCTGGCGGATCTAATTAATTTATGACCTCACCTATGTAAAAGATAGGAAGATATCATTTATTCAATTTAATAACCCAGATAATTCAAAAAATATAATTCCATGTGAATGGGATAAAAATGACACAGACACATTTAAAAAGGAAAGAACTAGTTTCTATTGGTATTCAGACATTGTTTGTGATATTTAGACACATCATAATGTCAATAGCTTAAAACAAATCGCCGTATTTTGTATATTTTCGTTAACTTTGTCACGTAGTTTCGGCAATTTCATACCAATTCTGTCCAAATATTAACTAACATGGGTATTTTTCCTCTTTTTTAAATGTTCGAAGATCTGTTTTAAATACAAAAATAGAATGAAGTAATTAGAAAATATCATTCATCTTTTGTTTGAAAAGTCAGCCGTCCTTGTAAAAAAATCTATCTGAAAAAATGGGTTGAAGCTTAAAATGTAAATTTTCCTAAATGAAGTACTATTAAAATTCTATATCACAAACCTGAATTTTGCTCAGTTATTCACATGGTAATTATTTCATAGTTTTGAGATTTTGTAACAATTTTTATACATTTATACATCGCAAACTTGATAAAACTTAAAGTATATTCTAGGACCTGACAAACTCTAAACAAAATACACGTAGTTTCAAAATACAAATACCAAAACTGGTATGAAACGGTTAATTTGGTTATGCTGTATTTCGATATTTCAATGAGTTATCTGTTATAAATAGTGATTGAATTAAAACATTGAAAGTTCAAAAGACAAAAGTATTGAACGAAAAGTACTCAAAACCAAAAAGATCGAACAGCGAAACCAAATCAAGCACAAAGGATATCGACCATGTACAGTAAAAGGAAAGAAACCTGGTGTTTTAAACAATTTTGAATTAAACAATCGGAAATTCAGTATAACAGTTTGACCAGTAAATCTGAAATCTTTTAACAGGAAGAAATCAGGAAAATGTACACTTTTCAGTGATAATTGCTACATAGCTAAAGAAGTTTTAAGGAAAATCATCAAAATATATCATTAAAAGTCAGAAGTTTGAAAATCTGAAAGACATAAAGTATCTCAATTAAATTGTTTACGTCTATATATGTTTAGCAACCTTTTAATTGGTGGTGCTTAAATTTAAAAGACGAAAGAATCTCAATTAAATTGTTTACGTCTATATGTTTAGTAACCTTTTTGCCCAGAAGATGTTGGAAAACCTATAAGCATTCATTAACCAATCAAATTCAATTTGGCTGTATGTTTAGCACTATCGATTGGCAAGAAATTAAGGGCGAGAAGTAATGTCTTAAAGTCGTTATGTAATTAGTTCAACCATAAGCTGTATTGAGTTGTAGCGGAGGTAGGTAGTGGAAATCTGTTATGAAGTAACGATACAACAGATTGATAACAGGTAGGAAACTTCCTTATGTCATCTTATATACTAGCAGTTTGCTTTTGTAAGCGGTGAAAGTTCTATATACTAACAGTCTGGTTTTGTAAGTGGTGAAAAGTGTATTTGCTACCATATTATTTTTGTAAGCAATTGCGAAGCCAGTAGCGAAAGTTCTTTATACTAACACAGTGGCGAAAGTTCCATTTACTTGGATACTAACATATTGTGTTCGTAAGCATTGCCAAGACAGTGGCGAAAATTCTATATAGTAACAATTTGATTGTTCTGACATTTCTTAGACTGTAAGGAAAAGGATTTTCGTTCATAGAGGTAAATTGTTAAAATTATTGAAAAATAGTAATAATAAATTGCATTTATTGTGAAAATTAAGAATTATCATATTCAGTCTATAGATGTTATGCTATTAATTACTAGTTTAATTTGATTTCTTTATTTTTAATATCGGGAAAATTCATGTAAAACATTTATACTATCTTAATTTTCTAAACAAATATTAAAAGATATAAATTGTCTCTGTGATAGTTGTTCAGACATTTTTTATATGACATCCATTTGTTCAAAGATCTGAGGACTGAGATTAACATAACGCATAGTACATGTAGTTGCTTGATTGGTAAAATGAATGCTTCGTCGAGTCCGATTCAGAATTTGAATACGAAGCACTTTTCTATAAGTTTACCATGTGCTTCACTCTACTGTTTCTCATTTGACTTCTCGCAGCTTTTAAATTATTCTTACCCCGTGTCTTTTTATATTTTTGGAAAAACTTATTTCAACGAACAATACGATGCCAGTTTTCATGTGTTTTTTCATTATGTACCAACTTATATAATATATGTCACTATTGCATTGAGTTTTAAAATGTATATTTGTCATTTAAGACTGACAAATCAATCAATCAAAATTTATCAATTTGTTTTACACGTAAATTATTTTGCTAAGTTTCTATCACAATTTGACTTATTCAGTTCTTGGTTAAATGAACAATGAGGTTGCAACTTTTTGAAATGCATTTTTCACTTACAAATGTAAGATGGTGAGCAAATATAGACTTTTCAAAAATCACACTAGAAATGAACAATAGAAGTTTTAAGTTTATCAGAGCATGGTAATCTTTGGATAAATTTGACAAGCACTCACATCGTTTGTGCGCCAGGAATAGTGAATATAAAAACGGTTAAGACTTTCAACAAGAGAAAAGACAGAAAAATACTCAGTAAGGCAGAAGACAGATTGCCCACTCGCCCCTCATACATTTGGTCGATAACCTGCTGTTTGGCTTCCGTGGTGGTATTAGGGTCGAAGACTTCGACAACTTGCGCGCTTGTCCAATCCTTGATATACTTGGCAAATGAGGATGCAGCATGCAGTTTATAAAATGTTTAAATCTCAACCCCACCCCCCCTTTAAGGATAACCAAAAAAAATCCTCGACAACTAATGCTAGTAGTGTGACCGATGCTAGGTATCTTCCCTAATATGATCTTTTGTTGGAGACTTCTGACTAATGGTCATGTGTTGGAAAGTGGAAAAAAGTCTGGAAGCTATATTAGTAAAAATGATGACAATATGGGCAAAACATTCAATGTTTAGTAAAAGACCGTAAAGCAATAAAGCACTGTTCCAGAGATGATAAAATAATGAAATGGAGACTTCATCCTATAACTACTTGGTATGAAAATGGATAGTATGATAGGCTTAACTTTATTGTTTTGTATTATACTACTAATACCTATGTTTTTGAGACATTTACCATCTGAATACAAAATGCCAATCAGTTTTTCTTACTTTAACAAGAAGCAATTATAGAAAGATTTCTCGTCATATTGAAAAGACGAAACCTTATCTTTCGACTAATCCTAAGATAAGAGTTGATGACAATTTTACATTGTTCCGGATTTCGATCATTTTAACATATTTGTAGGCTTTCCTTCCGCAATGCAACTATGAAAAAGGTCGACGGTCGCTAATAGTATAAGAAAACTAGGTCAATCTCTTAAATTGAGGTTTTAAATGGATTTAACAGAACAAATATTGATATGGATTTGAAAAAGCAAACCTTGATATTTTAAGTCGTATGATACAAGAAGCAAAGGTGTACCAAAGGGGTAATCAGTATTATAAAACCGTAAAGACAAAGACAAAACCGACAGACAAAAAAGCATCACAACAAAACAAACCACATAACAACATAAAACACACACACACATAACAACAAACCGCATTCAGCAACGCGAACTCAAGTCGAAACGAGAGTGAACTCAGGTGCTCCGGAAGAGTAAGCAGTTCCTGCTTGCTATAGCACACCCTTCACGTTGCCAAAGATCGATTAAGTGTTGGTCAAATCCGGAAAGGGTGACATTACAAAACTCTATGTCAAACCAACATCTGTGTTCATTTGAAAGATAGAAATCCCGTTTTTGTATACAAGCACATGATGTCGTCCGTAAAATTTTTTGAGTGATGACAACAACCTGGAAGCAACATTCCCCCGTGTTAACAATTTGCTTGTCAGCCGAGTAGCTCTATCTAGGAAGTCGTTGTACTCCCCACATGCTCTGGAATATCGAATCAATTGTGATACGTAAACTCCATATGCTGGAGCAGACGGAATGTTGCTACACAGAAAGGGAAAGTTAACTATTGGAAAGTTGAAGTCATCACGTTTGTCATAGAGCTTTGTACAAAGCCTTCCTTGTGTGTCAATTTCGAGAAATAGATCCAAATATGAAGCGAACCTCCTTGAATCTGTAGTGTCCTTTATCTCAAGTTCCTTCGGATATATGAGATGTAAATAGTCACCAAATCGAGGATTGTTTAGTGAAAGGACATCATCAATATAACGAAATGTGAGATTGAAGGATAAAGCAAGTTTGCGGTCCTTTTTGTCTAGAAGTGATTGTAAGAAGTATGCTTCATATGAATGAAGAAACAAATCGGCAAGCAATTGTGCACAATTTGTGCCCATTGGGATACATATTGTTTGCTGAAAAACACATCCACCAAACTGTACAAATATGTTGTCGATTAGAAAGTTAAGCATTTCTTTTATTTGATCTTCTGTAAATTTGTTTTTCTTGCTAGACTCTTGAATGACACAGTAAGTCTTTTTATAACTGACTACCAAATACTTGTACCTGCGTTTTCCATTCATTTTGATAAAGCTACGTTTAATCAGTTGTGCCAAACGAGATTTTAATTGTGAATGTGGAATTGAAGTATATAATGTAGAGAAATCAAACTTTTTAATGCTATTACATGATGAAAATGACTTAGAATGGAGATTTTTCATCAGTTCTTTAGAATTTTTGAGAATCCACATTTGATTGACGCCATTTCTAGAGTAGCAATAATCGAAATACTTTTGAAGGCTTGATTTTATTGCCATCAATATTGATGTTAACAAAACTGAAAGAGACTTAGTTGTACATTTTGATGACCCGGCAATAAATCGTTGCTTGTATGGAGTTTTATGTAATTTTGGAATCCAATACAAGGATGGAACGTCATCGTTCTTTTTGTCAATAGAAATGCCAAAGGAAGAAATGACAGAATTGTGATTGTTGATTATTTTCTCCTTTGACAGTGTTCTTGCTGTATATGTGGTGCTTTTGTTACTACAACCAGCCCCTAGTTCAGCTGTCAAACAATCATGTATATAACTACCAATAGAAATTCTGTATGGTTTTCAAATGACCATGCTTATTACTACTCTATTTTTAGCGAGATTTTATATGCTTACGTATACGTAAAGGATCACCAACTTGTCAAAAAATAAGCGGGCCTTGACGTTTTATAACTTGAAGGAACTCTACCGGATCTGAATGCATGAAACCTAAGGTTTAACTCCCTCCATCGTAGTTTTACCCTTAGCTATATATATTTGGATTTCGTTTGGTTTTAACCATTTTGAACATCTTTTGAAATGTGGTTTTCCTTGTTTGGGTTCTAGTGCTGCGGACCGAATAGTTTTCTGAAATGGCCATACAGCTCATAAAAATTAATTGCAGTTGAAGTAAACATATGTGTTGTGCTCTCATGTTCATTTACTCCTTATCCTTTTATAAATTATTTATTACAGGAGTCTTTTATGCCGTGTGGAGTTAGTAGAACGATTCCCCGTGTTTTTATGGTCTTGTTTCCTGTTCACTTGCTGAGCTAGTTTAATTTTGTCTCAAAATACAAAACCAAACAGGGGTATAAAACAGTTAATATGCATGGTTATGCTGTATATGCATATTTCAATGAGTAGCCTCTCTCATCGGCAGCATTTAAATCTGAACATTAATTGGAAGGTCCAAAAGTAGTGAACGAAAAGAGCTCAAAACCAAAAAGTTAGAATAGGGAATCCAAATCCAGCATTAAAGATATCGACCGTGTGCAGTAAAGAATCCTGGTGTTTAAAAAAAAATGAATTTTAACAAACGTGTGAAATAAATTTCTAACATTTCTTAGACTTTTAAGATCTTTTACGAATTAAATGAATAACAATATGCAAAGATCTTAATAAAAATTGATAAAACGGATTGTTATTGTAAAAAGCAGAGGTACCTAAAGACAAGCTGAATGCCAAAAGTCCGTCATGGCAGAAACAAAGCCAATAAACACGAACAAGAACAACACAAAAAAAAAACAGACATCGAATGCAATCAACAACGCGACCTCAAGCGTAATAAGAGTGAACTCAAATCATGGAAGAGTAAGTAGTTCCTGTTTGCTATAGCATACCCGTCGAACTGCTAATGATCATTTCAGCATATCAAATCTGGTAGAGAAGGACCAAACAAAGACCTATGACAAAACAACATATGTTAGTGATTTAAAGTTCGAGTAAGATAATTTGTGGATTATCCCATCGAAGACAAAACATAAAATTTGAATAGAACAAAACCACTTCCAAAGTAGATGTTGTCTTGTATATACAATGTATATGCAATAAAGAGCGCAAGTATGTTCAATTTTCTTAGAAGTATCATGTGGGTTCTACACAAGGCGCAATGAAGTGCTTTATTTTTGTTGCGTAAACTAAGATATATCTATATATTTTTTCCCACCTAATTCTCAGTTGCGAGACTAATGTTGTTTGTTTCTTCGAGCTAGCTGAATATGCTCGCTTAAACCCAGTTTGTCAATATTAGTTGCACAAGGAAGAAAAACGAATCGATTAAGTTATTTCTTGCATGCTGACTTGACGTGGGGTTGACATTGATCAAAGATGACTTAAATGTAAAAAGGTAAATTCAATTTCAAAGAATGATTTATCACTCATTGCCATTTAGCCTTTTCCATGCTAACTACCATCGGCATAAAACACGCAAGTTGTTCAAGGCTGACCTGACACAAATTAGAAACTGGGTTTTTAAAACATTTCTTTTATAATACCAAAGTACGAAGGTTTATGCCAATAAAACTGCCGTTAATTTATTTGATATTTTGTATCATGCAACCTATCATCAGTAACATTTTAATAAAATAAAGGTAATAACAAAACTACCGAACTTGAATGATCAATCTCATAGTCCAGAGAAAATGACAAAAACGAATCAGTCATACCGGAGAACTGTAGGATCGCAATGGTCCTGACTTGGTACAGGCATTTCAAACGAAATGGTGGGTTAAACCAGGTTTTATGGCGCCAAACCTCCCTCTTCCATTGCGATCTTAGGATCCGGTAATGACCATAGAACACAACATAGTTGTGAGACACAATAGGGATATTGAGGTGATCATCTCAGTACAGCACACCAGTCAAACACTAATTAAAACAATTAACTATCATATCTTTTAACTCGATTTTGAACTTTTCTACTAGTGGCTGATAACGAAGAAAGATTTTTTTTAGGGATCGTATGAGACGTATTTTCTTATAGCCCTGCTTCAAAAGTCGGTCACGAAGAAACCGGTGTCTGATCAAAAAATCTGTGAAATGTGTGCAAGCTCTGGCATATCGAATAAGTTGAGAAATATAAACACCGTATGCAGGAGAAGTAGGTATATTGCTCTGTAGATTAGGAAAATTAATAATTTGAAAATTAAAATCGTCTCGTTTATCGTAAATTTTTGTACTGAGATGACCACCTGGGTCAAATTCGAGGTGCAAATCCAAGAAAGACGTGAAGCAATTAGATTCGGTGGTCTCTTTAATCTCCAAATCCGGAGGATATATTGAAGGAATCCAACTACCAAATGAAGTGTTATTGATAGAAAGGACATCGTCAATATATCTGAATGTAAGATTAAATGACCTTGCCTCTTTCATCTTCTTGTTCTTTACGAGTCCCTGAAGAAATTCAGTCTCGTAAGAGTATAAAAACAAATCGGCAAGGAGAGGAGCACAGTTAGTGCCCATTGGAATGCCGATTTGTTGTTGAAAAATCTCTCCTCCGAAGGTGACAAACATGCTGTCAATGAGGAAATCAAGCATACTGCAAACTTGTTCCAGTGTGTAACAAATTTTATCTTTGAAAGATGTTTTATAAAAATTAGTGAAAGCCCACATCGAAAAGCCAAATGTAAAAGTTTTTGAAGGAGACGTACTCTATAGCTACCCAAAAGCCAAAAAAAAACTTTGCGTGTACCACCTTATTTCAAAGCCTTTTGTTAACGTTAGAGTACGTCTATTTAAAAGGTTTTGTTTTTTTCTGCTTTTCCACATGGAGATTTTTGCTTATTTTAATAGTGCATCACCTATGCTATCGTTGTGATTAGTTTTAGATTTTAGTGTGTTCATTTTTAATGTTTGTTTTTATCTATTTAATATGTAGTCACACTTTTTGTTTTAACCACGACCTTTTGACTTTCTTTTGTTTTATATCGAACTTTTATTTTTATATTACAACTTGTTTATATCCCGATTAGGGCTGAAATATCGCCGAGGGGACATTAAACAGACTCCGAGTAATTAAAACCAAAATTTCATTATTAGTGGATTCATTATTGTACACTAAAAAACAATATATACATCATTGTTTCCAAATATAAGATTCATTTTAAATGCATGGCGACACAGGAAAGAAATGCTCGATAGGGACGGACCATTTAACTTGAAGGGGGGGCCTTGGTTTTTTCCTAAAAAAATATTCTGAAAATTATTTTTGATGAAAAAAATATTTTGGCAGCTGAGGGTAAGAAAAAAAAATTTCTGAAGAGGGATTTCTGCCATAAAATATAATGCTGATAATGAAAAAAATATTCTGTCGCGACGCCTTTGAAAAATAAATGTTTTGTCCGCGCTGTGCGCGGAAAAAATTTTTCTGATCAAAACAAAAAAACCAAGGCCCCCCCCTTCAAGTTAAATGGTCCGTCCCATAGCGCCATCGAATGTCGCAAGTTCGACAAAATCGGTATAGACATAAAATCATCTGAATGCATTGTCTTTTTTCCTGTTCACATGCTGAGCTAGTATTATTATGTCTCAAAATACAAATACCAAACACGGGTATAAAACAGTTATTATGCATGGTTATGGTGTATATGCATATTTCAAGGAGTAATGAAAATGTTCATTTTTGACATGAAATATTTTTTATAGAAACTGTTCTATTTTATGACGAAACTGCAGTCAGAGACCAATGACAAACTGGTTGAAGATTTGTCAAATTGTACAAAATCATTGCACATTTAATCAGACCTGAATTTGTCATATAGCAATCTACATATCGACCCATAGCTTCATGGAACGATGGAACGTTCATATAAAACAGAAGCGTACACTGGTCCAGATCGCAAAAGGCCACTAAGGGATCGACCATCTAACTTTAAGGAGTCGTTGTTTTTTTTTTGTTCTGAGGAGAGAATTTTTTCCTTCTCAGAAACAAACAACAAAACACAAATACGAAACACATATTCCATCCAGCCCACAATCAGCAACGTGAACTCAGGTTAAAATGAAAATGAACTCAGGGATCTCGGAATGATAAGCGCAACCATCACGTTGCCAGCTATCGATCAGGTCAAATACTGATAAGGACGAAACACTTAATCCCTATGTCAAACCGACATTTGTGCTCATATGAGAGACAGAAATCTAGCATTTGTCTACAAGCACATTATGTCTTGTGTAAAATTTCTTGAGTGACAATAACCACCGGGAGCAACATAACCCTGTGTTAACGATTTACTTGCTAGACGTAAATAAATGTTTCATCTAGGAAATCATACTATTCCCGTACAAGTTCCGGAGCTGGAGCTGGTGGAAAGTTGCTACGCAATAAGGGAATGTTGACTACGTAATGAATATATACATGTACATATAAGTCGATATAGTCTGATACTAAATTGACATTTCATGATCAATACAATGGCGTACATGCTTTTACGCAAAAGCTTTAAAATGAACTATACAAATTCAAAAAAAGAAGACAATAGGTTACAAACGAAAATATCGCGTTAACAATGTAACTATCAGTATATAGATAAAAGGGATTTTTTAATCATTTTTTTTTGTGTGTGGTGTGTGTTTTACTTTATGGCTTGGGTGTACGTACTTTATTTATTTTGCCATGATTTTAAAACAACAAAAGTATGGAATATGATAATTATTTTGACAATAAAATGCAATAAGGCACGAACCATTTTCTTTTGGTGGGGGGGGGGCTGGAATTTTTTTCAAAAAAAAACATTAATTCCAATTTTTACAGAAAAAAATAAAAATGCTCCTAATGTAGCTGAAAAAAAAAAAATCAATATTTTTGCCTTTTGCAAAAGTTTCAAATTTTGAAATTATATTGTGCTACGAAATAGTATCACTTTTAATATGTACATCTATAGTTTTGATCTGTTATGGTATGAACCTCTGCTGTATGACTCCCAATCAGGATAATTAAAAGTTAAATAGGTAAATAAATGGTAGGTGAAGCCACATTTAAAAGGTAAAACAAAATATGAAATATAAATAAATAAAACCTTTAAAACAAATAAAAACTAAATTGCCCAAATTTTCGGACATAAAGTCCTTCTTCAGGGGCTAAAAAGTAAAAAGATGTTATCACATCGACTGACGAGGACAGAATGTTAAAAGTTACATTGCATTTCTTATACCTTGAAATGTAATTATTATAACCTATTTTTACATACACACTATTGTTGCATTATACCCATAAAAGAAGTTGAGAGTGGTGTAATGTTTTAGGCTGGTCCGTCAGTTTGTTTACCCGAGGGATCAAATCATTTCCATTACTGATTATGCAGAAACTTTTGACCTAAGGCTTTCAATATTTGGAATTTATCATATGGTTGAATACGTTTCCTGATCTATATATCGTCTACAGGTCTAAGTTTTTTTCTGTTGCTTTCAGAATATAGCCTCTGTATCATTTTGTGATGTATGTCAGTTTCCATGAGCTTCAGCCGCCTTCGGACACCCTGGTATGAAGAATGAACATTTGAAGTGTGGACATCTTAGACACTGTTGTCCCGCTTAACAAATAAAATTATATGTATGTCCCATCCCAGTGGTAGATCAAAAAATGTCTGTAAGACAACAATGGTCGATATTTACAGATTTCTTATTTTTCCAACTGCATTCTTGTGTTGTTTTGTAGTTTATATGATGATTTTTTTAATGAATTATGAAATCTAAATTTCATGATAAGCTTTCAGGAAATCACAAGAATGGATGTTTTTGCATCATTTATACCCAAGAGCTTTCGAGGCCTTCAGCTATCCCCATGTCTGTAAAGCGTGGTAGTTAAAACGCAGGATCCCTTACCAAATCAAAAGGCTTGTTTTTCTATGATTGCTTATTGCCTTTAATTTGTACTTTTCTTTGTCTTATTTCAACCCAAAACTTGGAAATTAACTTTTAAAAACTTTGATACCAAAAGATGAATCTAAAAGGTAACCATGTGATAAATCCCCTACGTGAAAAGGTTACCAGGGCAATTACAAATGGATATGGTTTTCACTTCTAGTCTTGATAAGGTTTAGAATAAGATTTCACATATTGGAAAAAAGTATATTTATAAAAGAAACAAATTTTGGATTTTAGATATCCAGCTATTTGACTTTGTCTATTGTCAATTTAAATTAATATTGCTATATACATTTTTGTACTGAATGTTTATTTTTTGGGGGGATTCTGGTTTTTAATTATTTTCATTTTTTAGTTTGTGTTTTCAATAGAGGTTGGCTGACATATTCGCCATGTCTCTCTATATCCCATTTTTCTTATAAATATATGTATGTTTAAACATTTTGAATGTGCATTTATTCAAAATCAAAATACAATAGTCCAATGTACATTTCATCTCCTACCAAGAGTTTGTCTGTTTGACTTATTCCACATATCCCATTTGTCTTTAAAATATATGAATGTTACTCACAATGAGAATAAATTAGTCCAAGAACTGGCCTAATTCACACAATTGATAAAAGACCTGTAAACTTACGAATAGAAAAATAAATGTAAAAAAAATTCTGAATTTGCCTGAAAATTTTTTATTAATTTTGCTTTGGGTAGAAAAAAAATTGTAACTTTGATTTGGACAGAAAAAAAATAATATCAGGTAACAACATCCCAGGCCCCCCCACCGTTTGAAAAGGGTTCGTGCCTAATATAAATGAATATAGACTTGAAATATCATATAACATGCATGTCGTATTTTTTTAACAAGCATTGTTTTACCGAAATGAATTTAAATGTCGTTTCCCTTTTACATTGAATCGTAGATTTTGCTCAATATCAGTTTTTTACTTCTATAAATCATATCAAACATAAAGGTAAAAGGTATACTAGTATGTGCTATAAAAGAATATAAGGATTTTAGCCCTATTAAAAGTAAACTTGGATTTGTTGAGTAAACATAAAATGTATAAAGCAGCTTATCATTCAAGTCTTTAGCATTTGCTATCAGTATGGTTTTTCCTTCGAATGATATGTGTTCGACTTTTGTTCCGGTAGCGACTTCTAATTACGAAACTGTGAAAGGTAAATACTCATTTTAATTTAGTTTCGGAGACGGATACCACACTGATGGGGATTAATGTTTCCGTTCGAGATTCTCTCCCATTCGGAACAATTGATTTAATGCTTTCCTGTCTGGCACAATATTTATTTCAATTTCTTGACTTCTAAAATGTATTTGAACACTAAAACTGTATACGAAGCCGACTAATTGTCTACCAAAACGTATTAAAACAAACTAACAATTTCCATTTTCTGATCAAAATTGACAAATTGGATATTTTTTTCCAGCGTTATTTAACAAAACTTCACAAACATGCCAAGTAAGACAGATTGAAGAAGGTTTTATTCTAATACTACGCGTGATTAACTTTGTGAAAAAAAATAAAAACATTATTATCAAATTACTATCATAAATAACAAACAAAATAGTAACCATTTGTAAAATAAAAACACTTAAAGAAGAACCAGAAACAAGGAAAAGGGGAAAACTATCTGGAGAGCGAAAAGATATAATGATCGAGTGGCAGGCTGGCAAATTTAGGAAATCAGCTCACAAACGGTGTACATTTATGTACTACTTTCAGCCTTGCATTATCCTATTCAACAATTTCAGAATAAATAATATCGGATGAGCAACCGACTGTACAAAAATAATTGTTCAGTTTTCATTAATTCACGTGTTACATAAACCGAATGCCTTTTCGTGAGAATGAATGATATTGATATAACAATTACATATTTTATGTTGTATATGCTGTATATGCCCATTTCGAGAAGTATCCCTTAAAAATCTAATTGATAGGTAGGCCGAAAACCAAATGTGTTAAAGGAAAAGTAGGCCTTCCAGCACAAAATTCGAAAATGGAAGTCAAATCTATACC
Organism: Arcuatula senhousia; assembly: GCA_963971305.1. Classification (NCBI taxonomy): domain Eukaryota; kingdom Metazoa; phylum Mollusca; class Bivalvia; order Mytilida; family Mytilidae; genus Arcuatula; species Arcuatula senhousia. The sequence continues at coordinate 32,711,465 of OZ020306.1, read as the reverse complement.
CATGATAACCAAGAATATCTACCATGTACATTGAAAGGTTCCAAATTTACCTAAAGAAGCAATTTGAAAACAAAATTCGTATAAATAGTGTTCAACAAGTCTGAAGATTAGGCGTCTTAGTACCCTCCGTCACCTTCGATCTAACAGCAGATGGTACTGACCCAAAACACAAAGTCACAAGAGTGGATTGTGAAAAATAGTTAATTTCGTAAAATACTGTAAATGTTAATTTAAAGGAGTGACCTTTCATCCGTAGCGTTTACACTCTATATATTTTGACGTTAGATAAAGGTTATATCAAAACTACCGAGTTTGTGAGAAATGGCGGGGATATTGAAGTTATCAGGCCATACACTAAGCAAAACAATCACCATTTCGTCTAGCATAATTTTAAATTTTTCCTGCAGTGGCTGTTAAAGCAAAAAGATTTTTTGGAGATCTAATGATACGTATTTCCTAATGATCTTAGTCTAAGAGTCGGTCTCAAAGAGAGCGGTATGTTAAAAAAATTCTGACCTATATGTAAAAGTCCTGGAAATAAGTTGTGAAATATAAACACCGTATGCAGGTAAAGTAAGAATGTTACTTTCCAAGTTAGGAAAGGTAATAAAGTCGTTAATTGTATCGTTAATTCTAATACTGAGATGAACGTTTGGGTCAGATGCAAATCCAAGAATGACGTGAAGCAAATAATTTGTTGGTACTCTGAATGAACCCATCTACCAAACAAAGTGTTGTTGATAAATGTGAGTTTGTAAATTGAAAAGCTCGAGTTATATTGATGCATTCCAATTACCTGGTATTGTGCAGCTCAGTGCATTTGTATCCGAAGCTTTTGTATTCCGTAACTTTGATAAATTGTTAAATACACCATTCTGATTTAATTTATTATGCTTTGATTATAAGAAATCGGCTTATGTTATCACATTTCTTCGAATTTGTTTTTAATTTTTTTATTCTTTTTCACGATTTCAGCAATTTGACCGTGACAGATTGTTGAAATGGATTTTCTTTGAGAAAACTGTTGTATTAAAAACGAAAGAATGTGGAATATGTGCCAGAAAGACACGATCCTCATATTGAAATGATTTTGATAAATGTGCGAAAGAAAAATTTCACTGCGTGTGAAGCGCTTTTCTGGATTAACCTTCATCAGACACGCTAGGAGTAAAAAAAAACTTGGAAAACCGGTAGAATATTATACTTCATAAAACAAAAACAGAAGCCAAAAAATATTACAACAATGACCAAACAGATAAACGTATCAAATTTTAAAGAAATAGCCAAACGTTGTCAAATTTTGGAAATATGTAAACTGTGTCTTTCCAACACATATTCCAGTACTCGAAAATATATAAGAGCATACAACTGAAGCACGGGGAAGCTTTCTTTCTTTCTTTCTTACTGGTTGTAATGCGATTCTCAGGGCTTCCCATTTCAGTGGTTAAAAGTATAATACTGTTGAATCTTAAACATAATTTTAAACAGAGATTTTAGATTATAAAATAGCGGGCATTCGAGAACTAATCTTACGACATCCTGGTACTCATAAATGAAAAGTTTTGCAATGCCACAGTAAATATAATTTCATGTTACATAGTTTTTTCCTTTAGTCAAATTTTATTAAAGAAAAAAAGTGTCTTAAACATGTTAAATATTATTTTTAGGTAGAAGGCCTAGGGTAAAAATAATAATTCTCTTAAACGTTATCAAATGTGAATGAAACGCTCCTTTTTTGGTTGTATTTTCCAGGCCTTCACTTGCTGTTGATCAGGCGTTGTAAATTTCAAAAGAACTTTGCGTTTATTCATTTCAATAGATGATAATATTTGGCTAATGTATTAATATTACTATCAGACAATGTCAACACATTATTTTTTCACATTTCTTCTGCACTCTATGCAAGGCACCGTAATCAATTTACGAAAGTTTTGTATTGTATCAAAAACCTTTCTACTGGAACTAAATTAAGCCAAGTTGAACTAGCAATGAATCAACTTCATTCAATTTAACATTCAAATAAGATTTGCAAATGATCTTGCTTTTTCACTGTTTTCCATGTAACAATTTGTCGGAAAAATGTTATTTTCTTTTCTATAATACGTATTAAGGTTTTAGCAATGCAGGGGAACAGATTGTTGAAACTGAATTTTATTTTGAAAAATGATGAGATTAATTTAATTTTCTTAGCACATTTTACAATTTTTAAATTCAATTGTCAATGCAGCCATGTTTAAATTGACGTGTACTTTAGAAAAAACTAAAGATATTCACCTCGCCCTCCGGGCTCAGTGAATATCTGTTTTTTTTTCAAAAGTCAATAACACTGCACATTTACCTCAACAAAAGACAGTAATTGTATAATATCCACCTCTTCCAAGGGCCGTAATTGTATAATACTGGTATGGTTTACAGTTGAACTGTTCCTGTATACCGAAAAGCCTTTGACTTCCTGAACTGTTTTTGTCGCTATATTCAAATAATGACCAGTCAAAACTAATAACGAGCATATATTAGTAGTTAAAATGGTAATTGTGGTTATGCTGTAAATGTATACTCAAAGGAGTAACCTCTGAACAGCAACATTTGTATAAAAAAAATTGTAAATCAGTAAAATGAAGTATTTATACCCTTATAGACCAAGAATAGAACCAAGGAAAGAAAAAAATGTGTTCTAAACGATTTTGAATAAAGACTGTCAGAAAATTGGATCAAGGATATGAGGTCAAAAATATCAGGATAATTATTTCGTGTCCAAGAAAGCATTTTGTTACTGTACATAACAACAAAAGGTAATAACAAAATTACCGAGCTCGGAGTATCAATCTTAATTTTCAAGAATGCTGCAAATATCTTCTCTTTTAAAGGGTATGTTGATGAAAAATGATCATTGTCATTTATGTCTTTTTAAACTTTCTGCACGAAGAAAACTATTATCAACATGATACAGATACTTTTCCCTAATGCATTCAAATTTACATAATTATGACTGCGTTTATTTGGAAAACGTCAAATTTGAATGACATTCTGTGGCATTTTGACATCTTCATCAAGAATACTGTTTTATTTTATTTTTGTATTGGAAGACCGGTATATATTACGGCTATAAAACAATCAAATACAATACAATACTTTAGTTTTTATAAATGTAGAGTATTATGATATGAATGAATGAAGTTTTAAATATAGTTAGCCCTTTTAGTATAAACATTTAGGGTGACTTCAGATCATCTTGATAGATTTCTTTAGTGCTATTCCAAATTAACCTATGGTTTTAGGAATCATCATAATATACAATTCGGGATATCCCGAGTTCTTCAAGAAGAAATTGGAATTCCAATTCGCCCTAGAAAAAAATCCAGTATGAATAAAATTAGAAGATATCTGACGAAAATAGGCTTAGTATAAATTAGCATAAACCTCTTACATAAGTAACTATCATACTAAATATCTAATTCATGTATAAAATCTTTACCAAAGATGTCGTATTTATGTAAATTGATTTTAGTCCATAAAGTCGTTTTTTTACAAAATTTGGGATAAGTTTATAATCGTGTGTATTATAATTTTATACTCAGGCCAATGCATAAATGCAAAAATGCAAAAGGTGAAACGTTGTTTCCATTGTGGAGTTTTAGATACCGGAGTTTTATGTAGGTTTTGTCACGTAATCTTATTCCACATTTCCCATTTGTTCCCATTTTATTTGCATAATGATTTGATACATACCCGCTATAACGTTTTTTTTAACGAGCAAAAGCTGCGTGAAAATATCTTACCATGGAAGTAAGATTGACTTCTATGATTTCACAACAAGTAACAAACAAAGTATGTGATAATTATACCATTGAATTTAATATATCATCACATTATCGCAATGTATACAACATTTCATCTCTTGATTTTGTTATTAGGTTCTCTTAATCAAAATCGTTTAATTGAATATACATGATATACATTGAATTAAAACGGCCGTCTTTCGTTCTTATCATTAATTTTCTAAATATCGACGAAGGTTACAATCGTTTTACAATGTAATAATCCATTTAAGTTCATTAAATAGATGTTTTTTAAATAAATAATGGCTTTGACTTTATTTCACCTAAAATTCAGTTTCCAGGTACAATGTTTTGAACCACAGAACAGTAAAACAAACCAGTCTACTAAATAAATCAAATCCTTGTCATGCCTGTCATTCTTTATATCTAATATTTTCACTCGTTACAGGAATGCAAATACTGGTCATCTAAACAAGCTTTTTAAGGAGAGAGCTTCTATAATGTTTTCATAGCATATGTCCAATCTCTATTACAAATACCATACCAAAACGCAGGTATAAACGGTTAATTTGGATATGCTATATATCGATATTTCAAGGAGTAACCTCTCATCAGTAGCATTTGAATCAAAACATTGGAAGGTCAAATTCAAAAACTGTTGAAAACGAAAAGTACTCAAAACCAAAACGTTCGAACAAGGAAGCCAAATCCAGCTCGTCTTTGTTTTGGGGGAATAGATATGTTTCATTTAATGTAAATGACATTGTTACTTTAAAATAGTTGTTAATACTAAAAGAAAAAAAATCAAGAAAAATCTGTTAGCAGTAAATCTAAACATGTTTTTTATACTTTAAAATGGACTCAACACTAATTCCAGGTTGTATTATTTGAAGTTTTATTAATTCCTGACATGAAACTTATTTGCACTGTAAATTAAATTCCACCAAATTAGATACTGAAAATATATACAATTGTATATATTTATTGAAATATCAACACGGTTTGCATCAGATGATTCTGGGCTTCATAATTGAAAAGCTCGGGTTACATTGATGCATTCCAATTGTCTACTACTGTGCAGCTCAATGCAATTGTTTCCAAAGCCTTTGTATTTTGTTACTTGATAAATTGTTCAATACACCATTCTAATTTAATTTGCAATTCGTTGTATTATGCTGTTGATTATAAGAAATCGGCTAATGTTATCAAATTTCCTCTAATATGTTTTACCATTGTTCGTTTTCACCATTTAGCAATTGTAGCGTAACCGATTGTTGAAATGGGTTTTCTTTGAGAAAAAAATCTGTGTTATGCAATTTGCAGGTCCAATTTTATCCGTTTAAAATATAATCTTTACTAAAATGTTAAACATAGAGATTTCAGGTTTGTATATAGTCGGCATAATTGTACTCACAAGGACAGAGAGCAAATATACTTTTATGTTATATAAATTCTTCTTTAAGTCAAGTCAATTTTTATCAAAGAAAAAAGTGTTGTTTTTTTAAATATTGTTTTAGGTAGACAACCTAGGAGTCAAGGTGATAACTCAAAAGTAATCAATGGTGAGCGAATCTCTTTTTTTTCCTGTTGATCCGGCTTTGGTCATTTCAAATTTCATTTTGCTTTTATATATATTAAGATGATCATATTCTGCTATTGTATTACTCTCATATCATTGTAGCACGATATTCAATTTTACACTCAATTTAGGTTTGCAAATGGTCCTACTTTTTCACTGTTTTTTGTGTGTGTGACAGCTGGTAGAAAATGTAACGGTGTTCTAATATGTATTAAGGTATTAGAAGTGCAGCGGTATAGATTGTTGAAATCGAATATGGTATCCTTGAAATATTCTTACTTCATATGTAAAAAGTAGCATTGACTTTATAGTTTCTAAGCCGCAAATGCGTCTTTTAGAAAATAATGTTGATGTAAAATGTTCATTGACATTTCTGTCTTCTTTTAACTTTGTGCACGAAGAAAACTATTTTCAAATTGTGACAGGTACTTTCCCCTGCTGAATTGAAATATATATGATTATGACCGCATTTTTCCTGGAAATCATCAAATTCCAATGACTTTGTTTGACGTTTTGTCATTTGCATCAACAACCCATTTTTGCTTCGTGTCTGGGAAGTCAGGTTAAAAACTGTTATGAATCAAAGAAAAAAAGTTCTTGAACAATTTTATACCAAGATAGTATACACATTCGAATATTAAACTGATGAAGATTAAAATTTCTGTACATATCTTTATTTGTCATGATTGTTGGAATTTGCCATTATAAAGAATTTCAAGAGATATGAATAATACGCATATTCACATTTATGTATATAAATGATTTTATGACCATTTTTACTTTAGAGTTATCTTTCCTTGTTCAATGTATGATATGCACGTGTAATTGGTTACATGGATCAGTCCATATTGAATGGAATCGTCCAATATTGTTTATTGTAGTAGGTTTAATTAATTGAACAGCCATTATCAAATTGAAGCGCTAAATGATTGTTTACAAATTGTTCTCAAAATTGGTGATTTATAATTTCAAAAGGTGATTTATTATTTCAAAAGATTTATGGATACGTAACACGTTTAGATGTGGGACATTTAGAGATAGAAAAAACTTAACGTTTACAGTGAATCTGATTATGTAATGTCAATTTTGATTTTTGGTAGCTCGTTAGTGAAAAGGTTATACTTTCATTTGTTGGACGTCAACCATAAAGACAATCTGTTTAACCTTGAATCGGGGGAAAATATATCCGTTTTCGGGAAAAGTGGAGGAAAGTTCGGCAAGAAGGAACATTTAGAACTGTTAGAACATAAGTTACAAACAGGGAACCATAGATATCTGATTATCCACATCGGAGGAAACGATCTTGACTGTGTCAACTCTAATAAGAAGACCGTTGAAGAGCTAGTACTGAGATTCGTCACTTTGCGCACTCATTTGAGGAATAAATACTCTTTAGAAAAAATATATGTGTGTCAACTGTTACCGCGTACCCGAACTCGGGATTGTCCTCCAGAAGTGTTCAACAATTTAGTAGTTTTATTTAACAAACAACTCAAACATTATTTATCAGCGGAAAACGATTTTGTGTATTGGAAATTAAAAGGACTGAAAGATACGAAAATAGACAATTTTTGTGACGGGGTACATTTTAATGAGATCGGCCAGCACAAGTATTATAAAGCGCTGCGGGGAGCTATCGTCCATTTGAGGAACAATTAACTCTTTGACTTTGTGTGATAATCTGTAGAACTTCACAGCTTGAGATAAACGTTACATGTTTATGGTTAATTAGTTCTTTCTATTAGAATCATAGTACAGGACCACCAAAGAAAAGGCGGAGACTAGGAGGGTCTCGAAAGCAAGTGGCAGAGACAGCAAGTAGCCTGTCCACATCCGAGCAAGAGGTCACATCCATTGATGGACAAAATATAAATTCATTGGTGGCAGCATTAGTGCCAGCACTGGTTCCAGCTGTAGCTCAAGGTGTCATGGCTACACTACAGACAATGGGTGTGGTAACTTTGCCAAATAGCAATTTAGCCAATAGGGAGGAACAGACCCCTTCCAATGCAAGAAATGTCGGTACATCTAGTCAGAGCAGCAGTCAGGAAATCCAGTCAACTTCTGGTATAAACAATATTAATGTTAATAATACTTGTAACACAGCTCCACCTGTTGTTTCTGAGCATGTGACAAATGATATGAATCCACTTAATGTACACAATACAACAAATTTTAGTCAGATTCAAAATGTTTGTGAGGCTAATGTCTCAAACCCTAGCATTAATAGACCGTTAGGGATTGGGCTTGACCATAAGTTAAAAGGCAAGATATGGGCAAATGAATTTGTTGATTTTGGTCAGTTGCTAGGGACTAAAAAGACTGGTCGAAAAAAGATCGAAATAACGGAAAATACGCTTGGGGAATGTTCCTTAAAAACTTCCAAGCAAACACAAGAAGTAAGAAATATTGAACAGTGGGTTCAGGCATTTTTTATTTTTGTTGGGATTTATACTGAAAGAAATCCACAAGCTGCCCCAGCATTAATGAAATATGGCAATATGGTTCAAAAGTTAGCCAAACAAGTAAATGATGAGGCAGCTCTTTATTATGATTTAAATTTTAGGGAGTGGCGTGGGTCTAATCCTGATTTATACCCATGGGATACTTTAAATCCTGAAATTCATAGTGAGGCTCTAGCCATTGGTTTAACAAAAAATAAACCAAGTTTGAATTCAAGTTATGGAATATATAAAAAAGCTCAGGGGCAATTTCCACAAAATCGGAATTCCTTTCGTGACCCCCCACGGTTCCCATGTCACCTCTTCAATAATAGAGGATTTTGCAGCAGAGACAGATGTCCATATACCCATGCATGCCAAAAGTGTGGTGGATCACACACTAAAAAGCAATGCGACATTGATTTACCCATGTCCAAACAAAACCAAAACACCATTTCAGGGACATCCACAAACAGACCCAACACAGTTTTGGGTAAACAAACGCTTACCAAAACTGTCACAAAACCAACAGGGAATAAGTAGGGACATAGTGACACCTGTTAAAGCAGATCGTTTAAGTTATTGGCTACAGGGTTATTGTACAAGTAAACAAAAATTTTTAGTACAAGGCTTTGAAGAAGGTTTTAAAATCCCATTTACTGGCACTAGAACTTTAAGAAAAAGTAACAATTTGAAATCTGCACTCGAAAATTCTGAAGTTTTAAAACAAAAAATTCAAATTGAAATAGATAATGGTAGAGTAGCAGGTCCATTTGAAGAACCTCCTTTTAAAAATTTTCAAAGTTCACCTCTTGGTTTGGTACCTAAAAAAGCGGGAAATATAGTGAACGATTTTAGAGTTATTCATCATTTATCATTTCCTGAGGGTTCTTCAATTAATGATGGGATTCCAGATAGTTGTAAAAAAGTGATGTACCAAACAGTTGACAATGCAGTGGAACTTATGCAAGATTTTGGTTCAAATTGTGAACTTTTTAAATTAGATATTCAGAATGCATATAAAATTGTGCCTGTGCACCCTAGCAGTTGGGAGCTTCTTGGTTTTATGATAGATGGGAAATATTATTATGATAAAACATTACCAATGGGGCTTAGTTATTCCTGTCAGCTTTTTGAAGAAGTTAGTGGTGCTCTTCATTGGATTTGCGAAAACAAATTGGGTCTAAAAGGTCGCCTTGTTCATTTGTTAGACGATTTTTTATATGTGGGTCCAAAAGATATGGTCATTTGCCATAAAGATTTAGAGAAAGTCAGACTATTATTTAAGGATATCGGCATTCCAATTAAAGAGTCTAAGACAGTTCTTCCCTGCACGTTACTTACTTTTTTGGGTATTGAATTAGACTCTCATTTAATGGAAAAACGTTTGCCACAAGACAAATTAGACAAAGCAAAAAGGTTGATAAATGATTTTAAGTTTAAAAAATCCTTAACTTTGCAAGAGTTACAATCCTTGATAGGGGTATTAAATTTTGCATGCGACGTGATAGTTCCAGGTAGACCTTTTCTAAGACGTTTAATAGATTTAACATTAGGTTTGACACAAGCATTCCACCATCGAAGGCTAGATAAAGAGGCAAGAGCGGATTTAAAAGCTTGGAGCATATTTTTAGACAATTTTAATGGGAAATCATTACTTCTTCCAAAGAGATGGGAAAGATCAAGCACATTAAATATGTTTACAGATGCTAGTAACAGTGGTTTTGGGGGCTATTTTAATGACAAATATTTTCATGGGGTTTGGCCGTCTTCGTGGTCTAAGTATCACATCACAGTGAAGGAATTTTTCCCTATTGTTCTAGCAGTAGAATTATGGGCAGATTATTTAAAAAACAAGTGTATTGTTTTCAATTCTGACAATGCAGCTGTAGTGCATATCATTAATAAACAAACTTCTAAGGAAAAAACCCTGATGTCGTTAGTTAGGAGACTAGTGGTTCAGTGTCTCAAACATAACATTTTGTTTACTGCAAGTCATGTACAGGGTTCAAAAAATACCTTAGCAGACAATCTTTCTCGTCAACAGATAGACGATTTCCGACTCAATTGTGGGATAGCAGATCCAACAGCCTTCGTTCTCAAAGAAGAGAGTTTTCACATTTGACTGAAATTGCAACTGAGTTAGTTCAACATTCAGTGGCACCATCCACACACAGTACTTATTCAAGAGCTTTAGAATATTATGAACGATTTTTATGTCATTTTTCCATTCCAACCAAAGGTGAATGTATTCCTTCGAGCATTGAAAATGTGGTATTATATATAGCATATTGCTACTCTCAGGGCTTAGCTGTTTCAACAGTCACAACTTACATATCTGCACTAAGTTTTCATCACAAAATCAGCAATGTAGTAGACCCAACACATAATTTTATAGTGAAAAAATGTCTACAAGGTTATGCGAATAAAACAAGAACCTTTGATACTAGGCTGCCCATCACCCCACATATACTTACACAATTAATTAGATCATTGTGTTTTACAACACAATCCTATTTTACAAGAATAATGATAAAATGTATGTATCTATTGGCTTTCCATTGCTTCTTACGAATTGGGGAATTTACAGTTTCAAACAAGGACAATGTACATGTTATCTTGACAGCATCTGTGCAATTTATTCACAAGCAAGCAGAACAACCTACGTGCACACCAGTAGCTTTTCAATTAACTTTGTTAACATATAAACATAGCAAAGGCAAACCTCATACAATGATAGTCGAAAGGAACATGGTTAATAAAGACATTTGTCCAGTTGAAGCTCTTTGGCAATATTTTAATACAAGGAAACCCCCAGCTGGCCCCCTTTTCTCTTTTATGGATGGGACACCAGTATCCAGAAAATATTTCACAGACCAATTAAATTTGTCCCTGAAATGGTGCGGGCTTGATTCAAAATCCTACAAAAGTCATAGTTTTAGAATTGGTGCAGCAACAACAGCCTTTGCAAATGGAATGGCTGAAGATCAAATTAAGGCAATGGGTAGATGGTCCTCTGATGCCTTAAAAAAGTATATTCGTGTCCCTGCATTTAGGTTGAATTGTTAATAAGTGAAAAGCCTAAAAGTTTGTTGCTTCCCTTTTTTTATGGACATAATTATATGTCTTGATCTCAATTAAATAAGGAATATATTTGTGACCATGGTGTCAGGAGCATCTGGTCATCATGCATGGTTTTGTAGTTTCATTGTACATGATATAAACATTTGAATGTGACATTTTTGTCTGTTTTTGTTTGAAAGACCATGGTGTCAGGAGCATCTGGTCAATATGTTAGTGTATTTTTATCGATATAGTACCCACAAAAAATGTATTAAGACAAGATATTGATGTATGCTTGATGTTTTAATCAGGTTTTATATAAGACCATGGTGTCAGGAGCATCTGGTCAATCTTTCCATTGTTAATTAAGATATGAATTTTCATATGCATGTATGAATACATATACATGTAATCAGATATAGGGGCACAAGACCATGGTGACAGGAGCATCTGGTCTGAAAAATAGTGAAATATTAATACATGTATATTAAGGTTTAGGACTTAAAAAGGTTTAAGATATGATATTAATGACACATAAATCTCACACAACTGGCTGGGTGGGGATTACTGTTTTTCAACAGTAAGTGGCGTTTTTTGGGAATTGACCCACCTTTGATGTCTATAAGTATGTTCAAGCATGTTGTATATGTTTGTTTAATTTTGAGTTTTTCTTAGAAAATTAAGTACAATGTCATTTCAGTATTAAATGACCTTTTCAATTTCAAACTGTTTGTTATTTTATTATTAGAAAAGAGTGACATCAAACAAAGCTAGCCTTTTGTGTGAGATGTGGAATATATGTTTGTAACAAAAGCAAAAAGATGGGCATAAATTCACATTTATGTATATAAATGATTTTATGACCATTTTTACTTTAGAGTTATCTTTCCTTGTTCAATGTATGATATGCACGTGTAATTGGTTACATGGATCAGTCCATATTGAATGGAATCGTCCAATATTGTTTATTGTAGTAGGTTTAATTAATTGAACAGCCATTATCAAATTGAAGCGCTAAATGATTGTTTACAAATTGTTCTCAAAATTGGTGATTTTCAGTATTAAATGACCTTTTCAATTTCAAAAAAAAAAAAAAAAAAAAAAAAAAAAAAAAAAAAAACCACCTTTGATGTCTATAAGTATGTTCAAGCATGTTGTATATGTTTGTTTAATTTTGAGTTTTTCTTAGAAAATTAAGTACAATGTCATTTCAGTATTAAATGACCTTTTCAATTTCAAACTGTTTGTTATTTTATTATTAGAAAAGAGTGACATCAAACAAAGCTAGCCTTTTGTGTGAGATGTGGAATATATGTTTGTAACAAAAGCAAAAAGATGGGCATAAATAAGATTATAATATGCAGAAAATTGATGAATATTCGATAATTTCCATAATAAACTATTATATTCGTGTATTGTTCATCCTTTGTTTGTTCCTTTACTGAATGTCTATTTTCATATGTTTGGCATTAAGCTTGTACTAGTGTAAAAACATATATAAAAAATACCTAGAAATTTATAAAACTTTGTTAAACACTTAATGACACCATAGATCTTATTATGAAAAGAAATTAGGAGTTTGCTGGTCACAAAAATTATTCCTTTTAAATGATAAAATCCAGAGAATTCCGAAAATCTGACAGATATCTCAAAAATTGACCAGCGATCATCAGTAAAGGAAAATCTGACAGATATCTCAAAAATTGACAGGCGATCATCAGTAAATTTGTTCTTAAACATTTGATAACTTTCCATTTAATCTTCGTTAAATGACGTTATTTACTCCATCTGTTTGACAAAATTTACATAAATTTCACCATGGAAGTGAGATCAGCTATCATGGTCTTACAAACTAGGTCTTCAAATAATTTAAAAACAAGTAGGCGATAATTATGCATTTGAATTTTATAAAACCTAGCATAATTGTTATGTATACAACATTTTATGTCTTGATTTTATGATAGGGGAAAGGTTCTCTTAATTAAACTCATTTTATTTGCGTATACATTGAACTTAAATCTACAGTTCTTTCCATCAATTTCCAAAATATCGATGTAATAAAAAGTTTATCGTCGCTTTAAAATATAAAACTACATTCAAGTACATTATTAAGATGGTTCTTTGTAGATAAAAGAAAAATAATGGCCATGACTTTACTTTACTAAGAAATTTAGATTCCAAATGAACTGTTTGAACCATAGAACAGTCAACATGCATGCAGTTTGTTAATAAATAAAGGTAATAACAAAACTACCGAACTTGAATGATCAATCTCATATAAATTAGATTCTAAACATTCTTGACACACGTTACATGGATACAAATGTTGGGTAATTAAGGATATTAATTCTTCAACAGAGGTCAGTTCATAGAGTTAAAAGAAAGGTTGTAATCTGTAACAGTTACGTTGTTGTCGATATGCAACAAAATCTGGACCAAATTTTAAAACAAAAACACTGGCAGCAATGATACGTGTATACACATTGTTTTTTGTTTGTTTTTTTTTTTTTCAATAACATAATACGTCTTTTTATTTTTTTTAGGGACACATAAAATAATATTGCAGTTCCATTCAAAAGAAAAGACGACAGGATTTTGAATTTGATTTTTAGATTTTTAGGTTGTTGTATCTGTAAAGTAGAGCTGTCCTTTCCTTCAAAACCTTGAATATAATTCCCCAACCCTCAATTTCAACTCAAATGTTATTGAAGGATTTAAAATATGATACTTATGAAGGAAATGTCAGGTTCTAAATAAGTAAAAAGTCATATTAATAGCACTTTTGCGTCCAATTTATAGATGTTTACCGATAATAAAAATAAAAAAATACTTGATCTGCTATATCCTTGAATCTTAATCAATGGTGATCTCTGTAAACAAGTAGATAACTATAGCGAAAAATTTTTTTTTTAGATTTTGTTATGTATTTTTCCGTAAAAAGTATTTTTTATACGACCAAAAGAATTTTGATTGCATAGTTTTATTGCAATGGCGTCGTCGTTAAAAGTTAATTTGTTTCCGTGTAATACCTAAAGTTAAGTTGACCAATAAATATGATTTTTGGGAAGAACCCCATGTAGTCATATAGCTATCCGATTTTCGCGGGTTTTTTTTATCGTCTAGAAAGGGTAAATCGGTAAGGCAATATTCCTTATCTATTATAGAATTTTCATCGTGTATAATTATTGTTTCAATGTATTAAATGTTTTACAGGTTTCTATACTAAGAGGAACATATTTATACCCCTATAATAAAAACGATATAAACGTGCACTACATTTCATATATCGATACACCATGGCCATTAACCATATGTGGATTTTGAAGAACTCAAAAGATTTGTTAGATCATTTTAAATCTAGATCATTTTCTGAGGTTCACTCTTTGAAAACGTTCGATTTTTCAACTTTATACACTACCTTGCCACACGAAAAACTAAAATGTCGCCTGAAAAAACTTCTCGAAAAAGCCTTTTCAAACTCTAGGAGTTTTGTTGTTTTGGGTTATAATTTTACATTCTTTTCCAAAACATTTTTCAAAGATAAAATTTGATACATACTGGAACAAGTTTGCAGTATGCTCGATTTCCTCATTGACAACATATTTGTCACCTTCGGAGGAGAGATTTTTTCAACAACAAATCGGCATTCCAATGGGCACAAACTGTGCTCCTCTCCTCGCCGATTTGTTTTTATACTCTTACGAGACTGAATTTCTTCAGGGACTCGTAAAGAACAAGAAGATGAAAGAGGCAAGGTCATTTAATCTTACAATCAGATATATTGATGATGTCCTATCTGTCAATAACACTTCATTTGGTAGATGGATTCCTCCAGAATTGGAGATTAAAGAGACCACCGAATCAAATTGCTTCACGTCTTTCTTGGATTTGCACCTCGAATTTGACCCAGGTGGTCATCTCAGTACAAAAATTTACGATAAACGAGACGATTTTAATTTTCAAATTATTAACATTGTTTATATATCAGTAGACCGCCACTTAATAAATGGCGGCCGCCAGATAATTATCTGGCGGCCGCGACATACTATCTAGCGGCCGCCACTTATTATATGGCGACCGCCACTTATTAACTGGCGGCCGCCACATAAAATTATCTGGCAGCCGCCACTTAATTATCTGGCGGCCGCCAGTTAATAACTGACGGCCGCTGGATAGTAAGTCGCGGCCGCCAAATAATTAACTGGCAGTCGCCATTTATTAAGTGGCGGTCTCCTGATAAATAAAAATGTTTCAGTCTTATTTGGCACTAATGGGCTTCCATACAATATACCTACTTCCCCTGCATACGGTGTTTATATTTCACAACTTATTCGATATGCCAGAGCTTGCACACATTTCACAGATTTTTTTTTATCAGACACCGATTTCTTCGTGACCGACTTTTGGAGCAGGGCTATAAGAAAATACGTCTCATACGATCACTAAAACTATTCTTTCTTCGTTATCAGCCACTAGTAGAAAAGTTCAAAATTGAGTTAAAAGATATGGTGGTTAATTGTTTTAATTAGTGTTTGACTAGTCTGCTGTACTGAGATGATCACCTCAATATCCCCATTGTGTCTCACAACTATGTTGTGTTCTATGGTCATACCGGATCCTTAAAGATCGCAATGGAAAAGGGAGGTTTGGCGCCATAAAACCTAATTTAACCCACCATTTCGTTTGAAATGCCTGTACCAAGTCAGGGCCATTGCGATCCTCCAATTCTCCGGTATGACTGATTCGTTTTTGTCATTTTCTCTATGAGATTGATTATTCAAGTTCGGTAGTTTTGTTATTACCTTTATATATCATATATATTCAAGTGGGTGGAGCCAAATTACTGATTTCTTAACAAATGTTTAAGTGAACGGAGCAAACGAACAAAATTGATATATTTCAAGTTGGTGAAAAAAAAGATCGTTCTTTCTTTTAGTGCTTAGATTTAGCTCCTCTGCCTTTACACGCTTTAGCGCTTTGATTTTTATATGTTGCTTATTTCCATTTGAGGAAGCTTACTGATGCATTTTGGGATTTGTGTCACTGCCTTAGTAAATAAAGGTAATAACAAAATTATCGAACTTGGAGAATCAATATCAAATGTCCATAAGGCGAGACAAATCAAGAAAGACATACCGAAAAAAAAAGCAAGATCGCAATGGTCGTGACTTGGTACAGGCATTTCAAAAGAAATGGTGGTTAAAATCAGGTTTTAAAGCGCGCCAAACCTCCCTCTAGGGATGGTTAACTGTTCAAAATATTCTAACCGGTTAATTGTAAGATTTTCCGACCGATTAACCGGGTGATAGATGTAAATACAAAAGAAGTCAAGTCGTTAAGTCAAAATAAATTGCGGAAAAAAACTTGTTAGATTGTGACTAAGGACTCTCGTTATGAAAGTCAAAATGAACAATTCGCGTTTATAAGCGATTTTTAAAATCCGATATTGATCTTTTTCCATTGTGTTCTTTATTAAAATGTTGTCAACTAAATATTGCAACAGTTATGATATATCTTATACCGTTACAATGCTTCAGGGGGTCAGAATGGGACCACACCCAAAAATCCTCTTTTCAATTAATTGTCCAATTTTCAAAATCGTTTTTAGGCACAGCCTTATGTAGTCATAAACTTTCTGATTTTCGCGTTTTTATTTAGTCTAGTCAGAAAATTGGTCAGGCAATATTCTTACTGGAGGATCGAAAATAGTACATAAATCTTGTATTTTCATTTGTTTCAATGCATTTAATGTGATACATATTGTCTAGATTTATCATGTTTATAGATATATATTTTCCCCTATATGAATACGATATAAATGTGCACTACATTTCGTGTATCAATGCACCAGTTGATGCATAATTATGCATTGTTGACCTTTTACCTTATACCTAGCCAACAAACTTTTCTCAAATATTAAGGTTGGAGGATCAAAATTACTGCTTTCTTATAAATGTTTTAAGTGGGCGGAGCCAAATAACTGTAATAAGATTCTTAACAAATGTTCAAAGTGAATAATAAATGCTTCCGAATTCAAACCAGAACCTCAACATGGTTTGAGACGGTTCCTGTGTCCGGTTCGACTGTATAACTGGAACAGTCAACTTGGGCAATGGTGTGTCATAGTCTTGATGGCACATGGCAACCAGTGAGTCTTGTGCTTTTCAGTCTAAAGTCACAACTAAAAAAACCATCAGTCTGAAGTGAACAAAGTTAATATGGTCATTTTTATGTGTTATTGTTCTAGTTTGTGAAAAACAGGTCGTTCTTTATTTTCAGTGATTAAGTTTAGCTCTGACTTTTAACGCTTTGGCGCTTTGATTTTTTTACTAGTTCCGAAAATCCCTGCCTACATATTCTAATTGAATTTACCATATCTTCTACAGTTTAAAAGAAAATTTGGGTAAAAAAGGGCCAAAAACGTCAAAAATAAGAGTTTCCTTATATTGATATAAATATGTCAAATACGTATGCATTTTACAATACTAGCTAAGTCCATGGGCTGCATGTGTTCAAAACAATCGACTATCCGTATTCGACCTCCACTTTACAAGGGCCAACATGTTTTGATCGTATTTTGCTGAGCTCGACCTAGTTTAAATGCCTGTACCAATTCAGGCCCATTGCGATCTTCAATTTGTTCCTTCTTCTTGTTTTATTTTGTTGTTTTTCTAAGATGTTTGAGATTGGTCATTCTCGTTCGATATTTTGGTTTTCGTTTAAAGTAGTTTTCTAATTAAATGAATAGACTAGAAATTCTTTTATTTTTGCATATACGGCAGTTAGTCAGGTGTATATAAAAAACTGTGAGCATTTGTAACAGGTCAACAGGTATATATAAAGTTAAGTAAGAATCTTTAAGAAATGAAATCTCCCCCAATTAACAGTGATTGCAAACCCAATCATTATGCATGAGCTGATTTCTATAGTCAGTATAATTCAATTTGCAGCACAAATATTCATTTTGGAATTAAGTATGTTTTATAGATGCAATCTAAGGAATAATCAAAAAAGTTACAATGTATTTGATCGTCTCAAGTACGAAAGACAACAAAACATCAACTTGATTCTTTATATAATACTTCACAATATAACGCTTGTACTACAAACATATTATGTGAGTTCTCTGGATGGTCGTCGTAAGGCTTATTATTACATTTCTTGGATAGAAATTTCTTTATCCCTTAACATACAGTGTAAGAATCAAATAAGTTATTTCTTTGGTGTAATTTTCAAATGAATAAAGAATATAACTGAGTTGCATGATTGCAAATAATATTGCTAAAAGCCACTTTGAAGTCGCCACATTTACGGTTAACCAAGAATATAATTAAATCCCGTTTACACAATAAAAGACATTCGTCGGAGAATCCAATGATGTAATCCTGTCTAAAGATGTAAAGGCTGACAGAATTTTCAATATGTTGCTTCACAAATAACTGAATAAACGACACCTATTGTACTAAAAAGATTACTCGTAATCGAATTATTCGTCGTTTTAATAATATCAAATGGATCGGTGGTGCCATAAAGACCCCGTTCATGTTAGAATTAAATTAAAGTTCAAGAGTTCTCTAAAGCTAAAGTACTAATAGTTAATTAACGACAGAAAATTAAGAAGAAACGATATAAATGATAATCTAGAGACAGAGAATGACAAAATTTCAAATCCTTCAGGTTTATTTTCATTTTTTAGTCCTTAGAAAGAATAAAATATATACTTTTTAATTCATTTCCACATGTTTTAAAGGCAGTGAATGCCACAATCAGTTATTTTGACAGTAAAATTACAGAACAGAGTGAATCTACAATTCAGGAATCTGTCTTTATTGGAAAATTTTTTTTTATTAGGTATACATTTAGCAGGGTTGAGTAATTAAAAAAGTACACATTCTCCCTCAAAAATACCTTCACCACCACTACAAAATCAAAGCCTAAATAAGTAATTGTTTATTTTGAAGGTAAAAAAAAATAATGATAATAGTGTTAAACTGTTAAGTACCATTTGCAAAGACCGATTCGTGGGTGAAACCTACACCAATTTATTTTTGATGTGTTATTCCTACTAGCACCCTGCTTTGATCAATTGTGCTCTTTTTCCAAACCAGCCCTGGTCCTGAGAGCAAAAAAACTATATAGAGTGCATTTGAAAATGTAAGAAAGGGAGATAACTCTTAAATTTGTCAATAATTTTAATAGAAACCATTGTTACAAATTGCAAGATTTCTCCTAGGACCAGGCAGTTATGAGCAAATTGTTATTTATTTCTTAGTTTATATACTTTGAACTATCTTTCGTTAAAAATAAAACACTGTAGATTTTTTATCGATGAATTACTTTTCTTCAATTTTGCATGATTCTTAGGTGGACTACTACTTAAAAAGCACAAAAGATAAAATATGTCCATTTTTTACATAAAGTCCTCTCCCAAAAGGCTAAAAACCGATATCATATCCCCATCTCATTTTAAGCCTTTAGTGGATTTTTATTATCTTTACCTCTTTGTGACATTATGTGGAAATGCCCTGAAAGGCTTCATACTTTTATATATGATATGGAGGTTTACATTAGCAAAACATTGGCTTAGCCAAAAATGATAAGCCGTACCAGCATCTCCTTGACTTTTCAATTAAATCATTTCTGTGAGCTGCACCTCTCGTACATTGTTGATCACAGTTTTGTTCTGATAACATATCGGGATTGCGGGAAAACTTTTGGATATTCGGCATCGTTTTTTCTGATTTTGGCTGGTTATGTTTTATACATTTATGCTGTACTTAGGTATTAAGCTTTATTTAATGTAAGGGGTTTTTAAAAGATAGAAAAATGTTGGTTTAATATGAAATAATATTTATGTTTTTATTTCAGGTCATTTTCCACGTGAAGTACAAGTGATTTGTTTTGCCAATCATCCTACGTGCTGTGAGATGTTGTCTTCGGTATTAATCAAAAAGCAATTTTAATCTGACTTGATACCAGACATTTACGTGATAAAACAAAACAAGGAGGAAAACATTTGAGAAATATAACTGCATTTAATTAAAGATTCGGAGATTAGAATCGATTTTTAGATTTTGAAATCTCTTTGTAATCTTAATTTATATATACAAAGTGTTATTTTGAAACTGAAGTAATTTGATAAAAGACGTAGTTGTGACTCTGATATAAAACTGGAATTTGCGTGCGACAATGGCAAAGTACAACAAAGATCAAACATTCTTTCAGTAGAAAATTGCTCAAAGAAACGGAAGTATTACTCTTTTTTGCTAATTCTAATATCATTAAGGTATCGTTTACTCTGCTATCAGTCTAATTGGATTGTCTACTTGTTAACTACTCGATTAGTTTCATAGAAGCAATGCAGATATTAGGAATGCTACCACTGGAAGGGAACAACTCGCAAAGCAATCAAAACGTATCATATGTAAACAATTCGTTATACCAAAATGTTGAATATTGTTGTGAACTCGATGACACTGCGCAGAAATTTGAACATACAATGAGCGTATACGTTCCCCCTGTTTTATTCATTTTTGGGACTTTTGGAAATGTTATGACGATCTTAGCTATGAGAACAAGATCCTTCAGGCACTACCCAATTGCCTATTACCTTACAGCATACTCAATTTCTAGTCTTTTGACATTGTATGTGTTTTTAGGATCAGAATGGATTGCATACATGGCGGATAAACCGCACATAGATACACAGGCAGACTGGATATGCCGTATATGGCAGTTTATAAGTAGAGTAGTTACATATTCCAGCATATGGTTTGTCGTGTCAATGACCATCGATAGATATATAACAATTTGGCACAGAAAAAAGTCAGTCAGAATATGTACATTATTCATGGCAAAGTTTGCCACTATCTCAATTATTGTCGGATTAACCGTAGTTAGCGTTCATGCCATGTGGACTTATGAGCTTATGAAAGGATGTTACTATTTCCACAATGATGACGATTTACATGTTGTAATTTGGCCTTGGATGTCTGCAAGTTGCTACTCATTCATTCCACTCGCTTTAATATTTTCCTTTGATGTGCTCATTTTCACTGGACTGTGCATGAAAAATGCCCCTGCGGAAACGAACAACGAGATGACACCGATGGTCTTGACACATGCAACTCTCGTTTTGTCGATGACTTATTTCATATTAGTTTTGCCTCCAACCATCATCAATATTGTGGATACTACATACCCGCCATCTTGGTTACACGAGCGCCATCTAATGGCTCAGTTAGCTATTGCGAGAGTTATCGGACACAATATGGCGTGGGTCAATACCATCATAGCATTTTATGTCTGTTACTTGTTCTCACAATCTTTCCGAAAGGAGGTATGTGGAATATTAAAATCGTTAATATTTACGAAACCTGACCGACGAATGTACGAACTTCACCATGGTTCTGATAGCAGTGCGAGTCAGATGGAAACTGAAATATCTGTTACAAACGTATAAAAATGTACAGTTCAGAATTTCAAATGTAAATATATAAATTGAATACATTTGACTATGAAAAATATTTCTCCTATCTATTCGACGGGAAGCTAAGTGCTTGTTGTTTTGTTTAAAGATATGTTAAATGAAATGGTGTTATTGTTTTTATGTTTGTTTGCTATTAGTATTGTTAATGTTTCATTACTTTGGTACTCATAAAATGTTATATACCATGTTCGTTCATGTGATGATATATGGCTTTCTGTTGGGTTATTTCTAAGACTAATGACAAACTTTTACACAGTTCAACTACGCATTGTTATAAACGTACATGTACCCAATACCAAAAGCTTAGATACGAACAAATTTGGTAAACATCCGGAAAACGTGGGTTGAATAATCAACCGACTTTCAAGAGAAGTCTGCTTTTGACATGTACATAATCAAATAAGATAAGTAGTAAATTCTTACAATTAACAGTCTGAGAAGCTATATCTCCTACCAAAACATATTTGTTTAGTTATACAATGAAAATAAAATCTATGTTAATAGAGTGCACTGATTCGTTAGGAGCCGTTTGTTAAAAATGTTGGAGTAGCCAAGTCGAGAACAGGGAACATATTGGCATAACAGAATACTATATGAAATTGTTTTGATTAAAGTACATCTACACGAAAAACTGGACAAAATGCTAGAAAAAAAATAAAGCATTATATAAGCCATACATGTACATCAATGTACATCAATGTCATTGTACAATCTCTTTTCATTTTTGTCTTGTTTTATTCACTGTATAAAGGGCTTTTGGACAATGAACCATTCCGTCTGTCATATGTTACGGTCGTTGACTGTTCCATGTCATTATAGTAACTCCATGACTACTCCAAAGGATAAGTTTATCTTCGGGCTGTTTTTGTTCAAGCAGATAAATTAAGAATAATCAGGCTTTTGATTTATTCGCTCTAAATTGTCTCATTACTTCGTTTCAGGATTTTCGGCTGAAGTTAATTTTGTCAATTTCTACAGAATGTATCTTTACAATTAAAGTACTACACATTACATTATTTCACAATCAATTTTTGATATTTGTTAAGCAGCACCGGCGTAGAATACGAGTCAAACAAGTACATATATGTGAATGATTAATTTACTAGGACTAACTGAGCCGTTTTGTGTTTTACATTACGACCGGACTTTATGATCCCCATCTTCGCTACAGTAGGAGAAGATTTGGTACAATATAAGCTCGTTTTATCAACCGTTACATTTAGAATTCCTCTACAATTCAGGACCATTGTGATCTTCAATTTCTCCGATATATCTTATTTATTTGTCTCTTCCTCTTATGCCTTGAAAATGATCATCCCAGTTCGGTTATTTAATCATTCCCCTTTTTATAGTGTTTGTACCTGCTTCTTGATCTATATGAAGATAAAAAAAATTATAACAAAAATATTAGGGTAGTTTTAACTGGCTGACAAGAAGAATCCTATTTTTTTAATTAATCAACAACAATGTGTGTTATTTTTTTTCAATCAAATCAATTTAATAAAACCAAAGAAGATATATCCCCTACTGAAACATATTTATCAGTACAATTGTAAAAAAAGGGTATTAACAAAACTACCTAACTCTGAAGATGTATCGCGAATGTCCAAGAAAAAAAACAAAATAAGGAAGACACACTTGAAAAAGTGAAGATCGCAATGGTCCTGACTAGGTACAATTCCATGTATTTAACAACTTTTTGCATGAATTATATGTTGAGAGCGTCCCGTTATAGGTAACATGCATGGGGATGCACCATTCGATTGCAAATGTCAAGATAAAACAAGTCTTGATTTGAGAACCTATTTAAATTTGCCTTTAATAAAGTTTATTATCCCTATTATGTCTTCACAACCGTGTTGCGTTGTGTTTTACTACCGGTCCGTAAGATCGCAATAGAAGAGGGAGGTTTGGCGCGCCATAAAACCTGGTCTACACCTAAATGATTATTAAATGCTGTAGCAATCCAGTTCTTTAATAATTCACAACGACTATCGTTATTCGCCAATAATTTGTAAGAGCGAATAAAGGTAATAACAAAATTACCGAACTTGGAGGATCAATCTCAATGAACAAGAGAAAAGACAAAACATGGAAGACACACTGGGATATTTATAGATGGCAATGGTCCTGACTTGGTATAGGGAAATGGTTGATTAAACCAGGTTTTATGGCGCGCCAAACCTCCCTCTTCTATTGCGATCTTACGGACCGGTAGTAAAACACAACGCAACACGGTTGTGAAGACATAATAGGGATAATAAACTTAATTAAAGGCAAATTTAAATAGGTTCTCAAATCAAGACTTGTTTTATCTTGACATTTGCAATCGAATGGTGCATCCCCATGCATGTTACCTATAACGGGACGCTCTCAACATATAATTCATGCAAAAAGTTGTTATAGTTACACGTAATACAATGAATACGACATGAAGATGAAGAAGAGGAAACGGGGACACAAGATCATTCTTGGAGGAGAGTTTTTACTGCAACTGGAAAAAGAAGTGACAAGTAGAACGGACAACTAAGCCTCCTGCATGGGGATCCTACGGGTCTTACTCTCATCGAGACATGCGGCTAGTTCTTAAACGTGAGAGGAAATCTTTTTTCCCATCACAGCTCCCCATAGTTTGTTGTCAGGTTTCTGCATTATAGCCTCGTGATCCCGGCATTAATTATGACAGGGCTGAGGGCTGCCCCATTCTACCACCTAGGGTAAACACCCCAGTCTCTATGTGGGCAAAGTGGTCTGACCCGATAGCGGGGTTTTAAGCACTCATTAGTGCTTTGCGCTGCTGCTAGCATATTTGCCACTGGAACATACAAAGCTGGATTCATGTACAGTATGATTGACTATGGCAAATCTAGCAACGGACAATTTTTAATAAGACTATCTCACTTTTTATATTATATATCATTTAAAAACAAGGTTCATTCACACCAACTGGCTGACAAAATGAAGATTGTGTTTGACAACTAATTTACCAATATAAGTAGTTCTTTTTTTTTTCAATCAAAACAATTTAAAACCACAAGATGAAATATCCCACACAAAACCATATTATGTTGTACAATGTTTAATTTAATTATATTAGTAACTTGTAGTGTTGTTGCTTAGGGCACAGTTTGTTGAAACGAAGGAATATTTTTATTTCAAAATCATTTTTATAACCGTTTTATTTGACAATTCGGTCAATGTTATCCAAGTTAGAAAAAAAATGTTAAATTATGAAAAAATAGCAATAAAGTCTAGCCATTCTTATATCATACAAACCCTTTGTTAATATTTTGTCTAGTCCTTTTTTTACTGAATACAGTTAGTCAGGATAATAGACTATTTCAGAATGTCTTAAGTTTATTTGGAGAGACACTTTACAGGTTTGCCTTTGGAACATTGATGTACTAGCAGATAAATTGAAAAAAGAAAAATCCAACTCTCAATTCGGTTGTTTCAGATGTCTTAATCATTTGCTTAAAGATTTTCGCTTTACTCTTTTTTCAATTTTGAGACTTAAGAATCGATCCTTGAAATAAAGGTACAAATAAAATAACGCAACATACAGTTAATGCTACTAACTCAGTAAAAGGTTTGCTCCACCATGAATACATATTATAGTAGATTACGCTTCCAACAGCATGCATTTGACTTGTTTGCTGAATTTCAAAATAATATAAACATAGATTAATCGGTTGAATATTCTATTGTTAATACTGCTAAAAATGAGTTTCAACCTATATTGGTACAATAGTGCATCTTAACAACAGTATTCACTGTGAATTGCACCACTATCTGTCTGCATACGTACACCAGCATACCCAAGGCATAATGATACCGGAAGGGCATCACTATACCGGAAGTTTTTATCAGATAAAAATAAATAAGGGATATTCCAGATTGTTTAAATAAATTCAATAGTTCTGATGAATTAAAGAATTAATATGCATGTAAAATATAAATTAAAGAATGATTATGCATGTAAAAATATTTTATAAGCAATGAATATCTAATGATATTTATTTTATCAGTACAATGAAAATAATAGATTTTTAATTCAGTGTTAAAACCATAAAGGTCCATAAAGTGTAGAATTGATTGGCTCTTGTCTTGTTCGGCATAAACCGCTCTTATTTGCTTAATTATGTATAGTTGATTTCCACACTTTAATGACGGACATTATACAAAGCCGAATTCGTAATAGTAGTTTTTATGGTTAGTTTTATTGTCTCTGATCTTCAGGTAAATGCCATTACAGCAGAAACATAGTAACTTTAGCAACACAAACAAGATTAGTACTAATTAGAGTTTATGTCTATTTTGCACCTGATACTTGTGTACATAGCATATTGTGGCCAATTGTTTCATACCGTATTTTTACATAGACCTGGAAAGACCTTAAAATGGAAATCACTTGTTAAAAAAACTCTTTTTGGACATTTATTTGTTTCGGATAAAATATTGAACCCCATTTCTGCGTATAAAGCTCTTAGATTGAATCAAATTAAACATGGCGCTGTTTGATGACATAACTTTTGAAAATTTTGATGAATTAATTATTAGTACTAATTAAGTTGGATAGGTGCAATGACAGTTGCAGTGGTGATTACATGTCATACCACTTTCCACTTTGTCCTGTGTCCAAATAAAAGCCTAGAAAACGGAGCAAAGTTTACGAACATCCTCATGTCCCGGGGAGGGGGGTTACTTTCTATATATTGGTTAACGGGGACATGCGGCGGATTTGGGAAGTAATTTTGAAATTTTCAGTATTTATTTGGTGTGCCTTTTTTTCTTCTTGTATTAATTTCGGTTTAATTTTACATATGTCATTTAATGATATTTATTCTTGGTAAGATATTAGTATGAATTCAGATTTGAAAATTCCTGATAAATTGTCTCTTGACTATTAAATCTATTATACACTTGCATGAAGTGTCAATTTGCTGAAAAGTTTCTAGCTCTACCACAATGAGTGCATTTTTGTGGGTATTATTATCATTAATATTGATTAGTATTTATTCGGGTACCATTTTCAGACCTGCTGTCGCACGTCCACGTACTATGTCTAAGAATACGAAAATAACCCCTCCGGGCTTTATGTACAATTGAAAACGGGAATATAAGGGCTATATAAACAGTAAGTTCTCTTGAATATTTTTTGATATAACAACTGGACAGTATATAAGCATAATTTTGACGATATTAAATGTGAAACAGGTTTACACGACACAACCTACCAATAACGGCAATTTAACAAAATTCTCAATGGAAAACAGACAGTAGTCTACATGTATAATGTGACCAGAGGTCGCTGCTCGCTTTCTTGCATTGGCCTAAGATTAAAAATATAATACATCAGATTCAATACCAATCCCCAAATTATCTTGGAAGGACCAATTACTAGACATGGGACAACAGTAAACACAGAAGTAATCATATATGATTTTATGAATTGTAAAAGAAAGTTTGCATTATATGTACTATAAACACAAATGATTCATTGTTTTACCAAGCATAATCAATTATAAGCCTCTGCACAGTTGCGATCGAAAATAAATCGATTGAATGGCACTGTTTAGCATTGATGACTTTACTGATATAAAAAATAAAAAAACACAATAGAACTGAACTAGCTAGTTTGTTTTAACCTGGTTCGAAATCCCTGAACGGGGTGTAGGGGGACAAAGCAAACCCTGGAAGCTCAGCGAGGATAGCGTGTAGAGCTTCATTTAAGACCCGTCCTGGCTTAATTTTGTCTTTAAATCTTACCATAAATTTGAAAGTTTATTGAAGTCTGGACATAATGGGAAATATAAGAATATACAGTTAATGACTTTTGGTGAGGTTGACATGAGGATTTATCAACCCCAAGTGGTGAAATATTCACTGAGGCCAACGGCCGAGGTGAATATAACCACTTTGGGTTGATAAATCTCATGTCAACTGAAACCCAAAGTCATCAATTGTTTTATTAAATGACTGTTATGCATTTTTATGGGGGGTAGGAGGGGGTCTGATCCCGTCATCCCGACTTAAAAATGAGAAAATCCCGAATCCCGGTAAAGTTGATATAATTTTATCCCGGAATCCCGAACTTAAATTGTCCAAATCCCGGAATCCCGAGCTTAAATATGGCCAATCCCGGTGTCCCGAAAAAGGTCCTACCCCCCCTCATTTTTCAGATATAAATTTGACAAATTTAACAACTTTAATTTAAAATGTTAAGAATATCACCCTTTATAATATAGTTTCCTAGAAATTGGTTTATTCCATGTCGAAGTGAAAAAAGGACTAGATTTTTTGTACATTTTCCATTCTAGGTACGAACTTCTGTATAAAATTTTGACAAAATATCGGTAACATCAAGTTCACTGTTTGGAAGCGGTTCAAATTGTTCCGGTAATTTTTTCGCTCGTAGATATGCGCGGGAAGTTCGTACTGCTGTTTCCGTGGCCCTTCTGGTATTTTTAGCATCTTTCTCGTAAAGAATCTTGTCCAAGGCTTTTGTTTCAATAGTTGCGAAGCGTTTATTAGGAGGCCCAACATTTTCAACGTCGTCTGAATCAATTTTTAAAGATCGTTCTTGAATTCGACTACGGGTAAGTGATGTGTCGGGCAGGATGTCGGTGAGGATAGATGAGTTGTCCTAACCAGTTCCCGCTCTTTATCTTGACATTTTGGTCTATCTCTTGGTGTAAGTATGCGATTCTTGTGGTTTGTATATAGCCCCTTCAGTAACGGGTGAGCAACGGGAAAGTAAACGGGAGGGAGGGTGGGTCATGCTGCCAGTAGTCCATTTTCTCCTCTGGATTTGACGCGTCAGGTAAGGGAGCTAGGTTAGACACACAGAAATCCGTACCGATGCACTTGCATCAGCGTTACGGAATGCTAGAACACATCCTTCCCGTCTTTTGGTGGCGGGTTGTTTTACGTCACGTCATGACGGTTGTTCTATTAATTAAAGAGGGTGTCACAGCCCTTTTGGTACGCGGTATTCCGTGCTTTTTAAAGGGTATTCGGTACGCCAAGGTGCGGTACGCGATGTTCCGAATTTTTAGGCTTTTGATATGCGTACGCCGTGATCTTTAGAGTATTCGGTATTGCAGTCTTTTTAACGGTATTCTGTCCTTTTTTAAACGGTATTCGGTATTCCGGGGTCGAGGGCTGTGACACCCCATTAAAAGGATGTAAAGATAGCATACAAATACAGATACAATTCATAAGACACGCTATGATTGGTCGTTACAAATATTTTTATCCAATAAAAATAAGCCTTTAATTTTCCATTTTGTGGGCGGTGCTAAATCTATTTTTGGGTACACGCTAACACGACATAATATTTAGTATTACTCTATTTTATTGACCGGGTTGGTCACGGGTCAATTATTTCGGTAATTTTCGTTTAAATCTTACCTAAAAGACTGAGAAATTTAAGCTCCGCCCATCCTTGTGAATAAAATAGAGTAATATCCTCGCGTGTATAATTGCGCGGTGAACATAATGTTCTATTTTAGAAAGTTTCATATACTCTAAACCAATGAAAATAAAGATATTTTCTAATGATATAAATTATATACTAGTATATATTGGGATTATTTAGAGAAAGTTCAGACAAGCTCTGAATTAAGTCATTTAATGGAATAAAATATGTTGATGTAAATGACATATTACTAAATATTCCAATATTCCCTCAAATCCTTATAAACATTTATGATAAAATCATTTAAACGAGAAAACGATAGTAAATGGTTAATAATATAATCATACATGTAAATGCAGTTTGTCAATAAAAGGGTATGAAAGTTATCACATAAAACTTTTTTTCTCGAAACATCGTTTATTTCAGTCCCAAAATCTTAACACTGTCATTGGTCATGACCAATTTCCTACCAGAAACTAACTAGTTAAAATAAACTTGATTCATCAGTCAAAAAAATCGTGCAGCATAAATGTTAATCATAAACCGAGGAAATGTCACATAAGCAAAATCCATAAAACGATTCTAACTAGTAGCTTAAAAGCGTCCATTGTCAATGTGAATCTCCCTATGTATATGGAACCAAGCGATCTTAACTTTATAGACATGAGCGGTATGTTTTCAACCCTCTTAATCCACAAAAAGAACGTTCAGTGGTAGCTGTGGTTGAAGGAACAAATGAGATTGTGTAAACTGAAAGATATAATGTCCTTGTTTATAGTTACAAGTGCTAGTGATTTCGTTTTTTCTGGCACACCAGACAAAGCTACGTAACCACTGTACCCGTGGTTAATACCACTATACATAGCGCCCTATAGTCTACATCCACCTCTGTACCCGTGGTTTATAACACTATATATAGCGTCTATAGACTACATCCACCACTGTACCCGTGGTTTATAACGTTTTACATAGCGCCCTATAGTCTACATCCACAACTGTACCCGTGGTAAATAAATCTATACATAGCGTCTATAGACTACATCCACCACTGTACCCGTGGTTTATAACACTATATATAGCGTCTATAGACTATATCCACCACTGTACCCGTGGTTAATAACTGTATACATAGAGTCTATAGACTACATCCACCACTGTACCCGTGGTTTATAACACTATATACAGCGTCTATAGACTACATCCACCACTGTATCCGTGGTTTATAACACTATATATAGGGTCTATAGACTACATCCACCACTGTACCCGTGGTTAATATATCTACGCATAGCGCCTGTAGACTACAGCCACCACTGTACCCGTGGTTTATAACACTATATATAGCGTCTATATACTACATCCACCACTGTACCCGTGGTTTATAACACTATATATAGCGTCTATAGATTACATCCACCACTGTACCCGTGGTTTATAACACTATATATAGCGTCTATAGACTACATCCACCACTGTACCCGTGGTTTATAGCACTATATAAAGCCTCTATAGACTACATCCACCACTTTACCCGTGGTTTATAACACTATATATAGACTCTATAGACTTCATCCACCACTGTACCCGTGGTTTATAACACTATGCATAGACTTTATAGACTACATCCACCACTGTACCCGTGGTTTGTAACACTATATATAGCGTCTATAGACTATATCGAACACTGTACCCGTGGTCTTAACACTATATATAGCGTCTATAGACTACATCCACCACTTTACCCGTGGTTTATAACACTATACATATCGTCTATAGACTACATCCACCATTGTTCCCGTGGTTTATAACACTATGCATAGCGTCTATAGACTACATCAACCACTGTACCCGTGGTTTATAACACTATATACAGCGTCTATAGACTACATCCACCACTGTATCCGTGGTTTATAACACTATATATAGGGTCTATAGACTACATCCACCACTGTACCCGTGGTTAATATATCTATGCATAGCGCCTGTAGACTACAGCCACCACTGTACCCGTGGTTTATAACACTATATATAGCGTCTATATACTACATCCACCACTGTACCCGTGGTTTATAACACTATATATAGCGTCTATAGATTACATCCACCACTGTACCCGTGGTTTATAACACTATATATAGCGTCTATAGACTACACCCACCACTGTACCCGTGGTTAATAACTCTATACATAGCGTCTATAGACTACATCCACCACTGTACCCGTGGTTTATAACACTATATATAGCGTCTATAGACTACATCCACCACTGTCACCGTGGTTTATAGCACTATATAAAGCCTCTATAGACTACATCCACCACTTTACCCGTGGTTTATAACACTATATATAGACTCTATAGACTTCATCCACCACTGTACCCGTAGTTTATAACACTATACATAGACTTTATAGACTACATCCACCACTGTACCCGTGGTTTGTAAAACTATATATAGCGTCTATAGACTATATCGAACACTGTACCCGTGGTCTTTATCACTATATATAGCGTCTATAGACTACATCCACCACTTTACCCGTGGTTTATAACACTATACATATCGTCTATAGACTACATCCACCATTGTTCCCGTGGTTTATAACACTATGCATAGCGTCTATAGACTACATCAACCACTGTACCCGTGGTTTATAACATTATACATAGCGCCCTATAGTCTACATCCACCACTGTACCCGTGGTTAATAACTCTATACATAGCGTCTATAGACTACATCCACCACTGTACCCGTGGTTTATAACGCTATACATAGCGCCCTATAGTCTACATCCACCACTGTACCCGTGGTAAATAAATCTATACATAGCGTCTATAGACTACATCCACCACTGTACCCGTGGTTTATAACACTATATATAGCGTCTATAGACTATATCCACCACTGTACCCGTGGTTAATAACTCTATACATAGAGTCTATAGACTACATCCACCACTGTACCCGTGGTTTATAACACTATATACAGCGTCTATAGACTACATCCACCACTGT
The DNA here is from genome assembly GCA_963971305.1 of Arcuatula senhousia. Taxonomy (NCBI): domain Eukaryota; kingdom Metazoa; phylum Mollusca; class Bivalvia; order Mytilida; family Mytilidae; genus Arcuatula; species Arcuatula senhousia. The sequence goes on along the minus strand of OZ020306.1, from coordinate 32,679,680 downwards.
ATCCGTGGTTTATAACACTATATAAAGGGTCTATAGACTACATCCACCACTGTACCCGTGGTTTATATATCTATGCATAGCGTCTGTAGACTACATCCACCACTGTACCCGTGGTTTATAACACTATATATAGCGTCTATATGTTACAGCCATTTTCTTAAATCAGTCTTTTTATAAAATGCCTGATATTTTAGGCATTTTATAAAATGACTAAGTCCTTTCGGCATTATATAAAATGCCTTAAAATATTAAGGCATTTTACAAAATGCCTGGAATTTTTTAACAAAATTAAAGAAAATGCCTTAAATGTATAAAATAAAAATAAATGTCGTATGGGTATTTGCAATCCTATAGACATAACTTACAAGAGCGTTTGAAACTTGTTTTACTCATTGAGAACATGTTTATAACTGGAGTTAAGATTTATTTCATTTGTAAAATCATTGCTTGACCATGGCAAATGCAGAATTTTCTTTAAACTTAGATCAAAAATTAACAAACAAACTTTTAGAGATTTTAGATACTAGCAACAACAACTTTAAAAAGGGATATTATATCATTCGATCAATCAACTTTTATTGTCATATAAATCTTAACAAGAGATCTGTGACCAAAAAACACAAAATTTTATCGACATTAAACATATATGAATATATCTCACATACCCCACGCGTTCTGCTAGTGGACGATAAAAATTAACCGTGAGCTTGTCAATTTTAGAGAATTAAAAATTTGTGAGAAATGTTATACTTCTTGCATACCAAGTTTCATTACATTTTGTAAGATCATTCAAAAAGTAATGAAAGCAACAAAAGAGAATGCCATTGATTATTACTATATTTCCAAAGGTATTTTTTCTTTTTATTAGAGGTCCAGGTGAGCTATTGTTACCACTTGGCGTCCATCGTCATCGTCAGTTGTCTGTTAACAATTTTCTTCTCCGCTGAAACTACTGAACAGAATTTAGTGAAACTTTGCATGATTGATCCATTGGGGATTCTGCGCAAAAGATTTTTTTTCGATTTATGATCCGTCAAAAACACGACCACCCTTGCTAAAAATGGAATAAGGAGTCAGACTACTGTTTTTGGCTTTTAGATAAAAAAAGTAAAAGAGATAGAGAAAATCCTATGCAACCTTCCTTCATCAGCATCAACAGCTCTACGAGTCTCTATTGGGTCGAAGTTATCAGATGACTCCTTATAGGGGTTATGGCTCTTTGAAGGTAAAAATAGATTTTTTTTTCATATATATTTTTAGCCTATAGAATGAAACTAACGCAGTTGCTTTCTTAGCCTTCAGCTTTTCAAAAAGTCTACATTGAGAGGAAGTTGTCAGATGACCCCTTATATGGGTAATTGCCCTTTATAGGTATGAAAAAATGTGTTTTTATGGTTTTGTCCTGTAGAACGATAAGTATTGCAGATAGAAAAAAGCTGTTGCTTGCTTAAACCTTAAGCCCATGAAGCTCTACTAAAGTCGTTAACTTATTGATAGAAGTTTTCAGATGATCTCTTTATAGGAGTAAAAGGTACAAAGAAGCTTTATTCTTGTTTTTGTCCTATAGAATGAAGGGTAGATAGAGAAAAGCTTAAGCCTTCATCCCATTATGCTCTACAAGATTTCCTTTGGGTCAAAGTTGTCAGATGAACCCTTATAGGTGTAATATCTCATATGAGAGACCCTTATAGCGTAAGGACCAGATGAGGGATTCAGGGAAATTGGGGTTGCTATGGCTATTTTTTTTAAACCTTATATTAGCAATACATTTTATAGCCAGAATTTTTATTTTATGGACAAGGTCTTTTTAATTAACATAACACCTTAATTCATATTTAAAATGTCTTTCTTGGTATTAAGATGTTTTTTACTCATTTCAGGCAATTTATTAAAATTTTCAATATTTTTCCAGGCATTTTGTTGAATGACTGAAGATTTAAGTCATTTTATAGAATGCCTAAAATCGGTCGGCATTTTATAAAATGCCTAAAATTTTCAGTCATTTAACAAAATGCATAAATTAAGAAAATGACTGTAACATATCTATATACTACATCCACCACTGTACCCGTGGTTTATAACACTATATATAGACTCTATAGACTTCATCCACCACTGTACCCGTGGTTTATAACACTATACATAGACTTTATAGACTATATCCACCACTGTACCCGTGGTTTGTAACACTATACATAGCGTCTACAGACTACATCCACCACTGTGCCCGTGTTTGATAACACTATACATAGCGTCTAAAGACTACATCCACCATTGTACCCGTGGTTAATAACTCTATACATAGCGTCTATAGACTACATCCACCACTGTACCCGTGGTTTATAACACTATATATAGCGTCTATAGACTACATCCACCACTGTACCCGTGGTTTATTACACTATATATAGCGTCTATAGACTACATCCACCACTGTACCCGTGGTTTATAGCACTATATATAGCGTCTATAGACTACATCCACCACTGTACCCGTGGTTAATAACTCTATACATAGCGTCTATATACTACATCCACGACTGTACCCGTAGTATATCTATACATAGCGTCTGTAGACTACATCCACCACTGCACCCGTGGTTTATAACACTATATATAGCGTCTATAGGCTACATCCACCACTGTACCCTTGGTTTGTATCTCAAAACATAGCTTCTATAGACTACATCCACCACTGTACCCGTGGTTTATCAAACTATATATAGCGTCTATAGACTACATCCACCACTGTACCCGTGGTTTATAACATTATGTATAGACTCTATAGACTATATCCACCACTGTACCCGTGGTTTATAACACTATACATAGCGTCTATAGACTACATCCACCACTGTACCCGTGGTTTATAACACTATATACAGCGTCTATAGACTACATCCACCACTGTATTCGTGGTTTATAACACTATATATAGGGTCTAAAGACTACATCCACCACTGTCCCCGTGGTTTATAACACTATACATAGCGTCTATAGACTACATCCACCACTGTACCCGTGGTTTATAACACTATATACAGCGTCTATAGACTACATCCACCACTGTATCCGTGGTTTATAACACTATATATAGGGTCTAAAGACTACATCCACCACTGTACCCGTGGTTAATATATCTATGCATAGCGTCTGTAGATTACATCCACCACTGTACCCGTGGTTTATAACACTATATATAGCGTCTATATACTACATCCACCACTGTACCCGTGGTTTATAACACTATATATAGCGTCTATAAATTACATCCACCACTGTACCCGTGCTGTACCCGTGGTTTATAACACTATATATAGCGTCTATAGACTACACCCACCACTGTACCCGTGATAAATAACTCTATACATAGCGTCTATAGACTACATCCACCACTGTACCCGTGGTTTATAACTCTATATATAGACTCTATATACTACATCCACCACTGTACCCGTGGTTTATAACACTATACATAGCGTCTATAGACTACATCCACCACTGTACCCGTGGTTTATAACTCTATAAATAGCGTCTATAGACTACATCCATCACTTTACCCGTGGTTAATAACTCTATACATAACGTCTATATATAGTGTTATAAACCAAGGGTATAGTGGTGGATGTAGTCTTTAGACGCTATGCATAGTGTTATAAACCACGGGTACAGTGATGGATGTAGTATATAGACGTTATGAAGAGAGTTATTTACCACGGATACAGTGGTGGATGTACATGTAGTCTATAGAGGCTATGTATAACGTTATAAACCACGGGTACAGTGATGGATGTAGTTTATAGACGTAATGTATAGAGTTATTAACCACGGGTACAGTTATGGATGTAGTCAATAGACGCTATGTATAGTGTCATTAACCACGGGTACAGTGATGGATGTACAAAAAATGTAGTCTATTAGCGATATGTATATAGTTATTAACAACGGGTTCAGTGGTGGATGTAGTATATCAACGCTATGTATAGTGTAATAAACCACGGGTACAGTGGTGGATGTAGTCTATAGACGTTATGCATAGAGTTATAAAGCACGGGTACAGTGGTGGATGTAGTATATTAACGCTATGTATAGTGGTATTAACTACGGGTATAGTGGTGGATGTAGTCTTTAGACGTTACGCATAGAGTTATTAACCACGGGTACATTGGTGGATGTAGTATATAGACGCTATGTATAGAGTTATTAACCATGGGTACAGTGGTGGATGTAGTAATAGACGCTATGTATAGAGTTATTAACCACGGGTACAGGGGCAGATGTAGTCTATAGACGCTATGTAGAGAGTTATTAACCACGGGTACAGTGGTGGATGTAGTATATAGACGCTATATATAGAGTTATTAACCACGGGTACAGTGATGGATGTAGTATATAGACGTTACGTAAATAGTAATTAACCACGGGTACAGTGATGGATGTAGTATATAGACGCTATGTATAGAGTTATTAACCACAGGTACAGTGGTGGATGTACTCTATAGACGCTATATATAGTGTCATTAACCACGGGTACAGTGGTGGATGTAGTTAATGACGCTATGTATAGAGTTATTAACCACGGGTACAGTGGTGGATGTAGTATATAGACGTTATGTATAGAGTTATTAACCACAGGTACAGTGATGGATGTAGTTTATAGACGTTATGTATAAAGTTATTAACCACAGGTACAGTGGTGCATGTAGTTTATATACGTTATTTATAGTGTCATGAACTACGGGTACAGTGGTGGATGTAGCCTAAAGAAGCTATGTATAGAGTTATTAACCACGGGTACAGTGGTGGATGTAGTATATAGACGTTATGTATAGAGTTATTAACCACAGGTACAGTGATGGATGTAGTATATTGACGTTATGTATAGAGTTATTAACCACGGGTACAGTGATGGATGTAGTATATAGACGCTATGTATAGCGTCATTAACCACGGATACAGTGATGGATGTAGTCTATAGACGCTATGTATAGAGTTATTAACCCGGGTACAGTGATGGATGTAGTATATAGACGCTATGTATAGTGTAATGAACCACGGGTACAGTGGTGGATGTAGTATATAGACGCTATATATAGTGTAATGAACCACGGGTACAGTGGTGGATGTAGTCTATAGACGCTATGTATAGCGTCATTAACCAGGGGTACAGTGATAGATGTAGTATATAGACGCTATGTATAGTGTTATAAACCACGGGTACAGTGATGGATGTTGTATATAGACGTTATGTATAGCGTCATTTACCACGGATACAGTGATGGATGTAGTCTATAGACGCTGTATATAGTGTTATAAACCACGGGTACAGTGGTGGATGTAGTATATAAACGCTATTTATAGTGTTATTATTTAACCACGGGTACAGTGATGGATGTAGTCTATAGAAGTTATGTATAGCGTCATTAACCAGGGGTACAGTGATGGATGTAGTCTTTAGACGTTATGTATAGCGTCATTAACCACGGATACAGTGATGGATGTAGTATATAAACGCTATGTATAGTGTCATTAACCACGGGTACAGTGATGGATGTTGTATATAGACGTTATGTGTAGAGCTATTAACCACGGGTACAGTGATGGATGTTGTATATAGACGCTATCTGTATAGAGTAATTAACCACGGGTACAGTGATGGATGTTGTATATAGACGCTATCTGTATAGAGTAATTAACCACGGGTAAAGTGGTGGATTTAGTCTAAAGACGCTATATATAGTGTTATAAACCACGGGTACAGTCTTGGACGCAGTCCATAGACGCCATTTATAGTGTTATTAGCCACGGGTACAGTCTTGGATGTAGTCTTTAGACGCTAAATATAGTGTTATTAACCACGGGTACAGTCATGACAGTGGTGGATGTAGACTATAGACGCTATATAGTGTTATTAACCACGGGTACAGTTTTGGATGTAGTCTATTGACGCTATGTATATTGTCACTGACCACGGGTACAGTGATGTATGAAGTCTATAGACGCTATATACCGGTATAATGTAATTAACCACGGGTACAGTGGTAGATGTAGTCTGTAGACGCCATGTATATTGTCATTGACCACAGGTTCAATGGTGGATGTAGTCTACAGACGCTATATCTAGTGTTATTAACCACGGGTACAGTGGTGGATGTAGTCAATAGACGCTATATACAGTGCTATAAACCTCGGATGCAGTGGTGGATGTAGTCTTTTAACATTATTGATAGTGTTATATACCACGGGTACAGTGGTTGATGTAGCCTTTAAACATTATTGATAGTGTTATATATACCATGGGTACTTTCAGGCCTGTCAGACTTTCACTGTTTTTGGTGAGACCGATATGAAGTTCCGTCAAGCTTTTCTCAGAAACCGTAAATGGGAAAGCTTCGAAACTTTGTAGGATTGTTCAGTATGACACATTGTACATGTATGTTCTAAGAAACTTTCAGACCTGTGGGACTTCCACTTCCTGTTTGGGGCCTAGCGGGGCACCAGTGTCCGATGGTGACCATCAAAACACAATCTTTAATGAGATATCTTCAGTTTTGTTGTATGATTACGGACATTTAGAAATGTGGTAAAAAGACTCAATTCCACATCTATGTCTTGAGACACATATCAAATAGATTATATAGCGCAGGAATAGTGTCACAATGGCGTATTTATAACATCGCACAATTTATTTACGCCATCGCATAATTCGAAATTAAGCAATCGCATTAAAATTTTTACCAATTTCTAAATAATTATGCGATAATTAATTGAATTTTGCGATAGCATTAATCCAATGTATGCAATCTCTTAAATATCTATCCATTTATGCAATCGCAGTAAACATATTTTTCGACCAATAAAAATTTATATAACATCGATTTAAACTTCTATTAATTTAAAAGGAAAAGTCCAAGTACGTACGAATGAGAGTTATACAATATTCAGCTAGTTTACGCATAACAACCGCTATTAGCACCATCCGGAAATCAGACAGCTGAGTAAACGTAAATTATGTATTATCACCATTTCAGCTGGGCCCACCCTGGTGGCCCCACCTTTTCCAATTTTCTCTGTGGGCAACCAGACACCTAACCTAGCCTTTCAACCCCCAAGTAAGGCATACAATTCTAAATATGCCACCTCCATTCGATCGCTTTCAAAGGAAATGTCGACCCTTGTGTATAACATAACGTTATATAGAAATCTTGCACCATGGAAACGGACCCTGTGCATATCCTTGCACTATTATGGCGTTTGATATATAGTACTATAGTATAAAGGCGAATGATAGAAAGAAATTATAATAAGCATTTCAATCGTAAAATGTTGCTATGAAACGTATTGTTGGTAGCTATAGTGAGAGTGCTGTCAGCATACAAATTGTTTTGTAAGGAATAAAAATATGGTTTTTGGATGGGCATCTGAACAGTTTCTTAGATAACTAACATTTTACAAAAAAAAATAAGAGGTGGCTTAACCCTCAGAGGTGCTTGTACAAATAGTAATAAGGAATAACAATATATGGATTAGGGGTTGGTATCATAGTCAATTCTATAAGGTTACTTTACATTTGGCTGACAAACAAAACAATGTATCAATAGGCTTTCTATGTAGCTAAGCCCTAGGGGCATAATCAAAATTCTAAAACCTTTGGCATTATCTACATCTTGAGTGTAAAATAAACCTGCGGGTAGATGCATGACAAAGAAACAATGCGGCGCCCTTATGTTTCCTTTGTAGCCCAGCACCTAGGAGGCATTATCAAAATCCCGCCACCTTCGGCATAATCTACATCCATAGTGCAATTACTGAGCCAAGTTTTAACTCCATATTCCAAATAACCTGGGATGAGTTGCGTGACAAAGTTTTAATGTGCCCTTAGGTTACCTATATATCCCAGCCCCTAGGGGCATTATCAAATCTCCGAAACAGTTCGCGCAGTCCCGACCAACAATGCAGTCAATGACCCAAGTTTCATTTTTCTACTCAAAGTAGTTACGGAGATTATCCTGGGCATTAATGGCATACGTAGATATGTACGTACATCGAAAAGCAAACCTTAACGTACCCCGTTAGCATTCGTACTCAGATAATAATGAGATGTGAAATAGGTGTACGCGACACAGCCCGCACAAGAAAGAGAAAATTTAAAAACCACAATGAAAAACAGTCAGCAGTATTCAACGAGGCCATTAGGCGCTTTTCGCCATTCGCGATTGGCCCAAAGCTAAAATAATGTGTATTCAATTTAAATTCAGCCTTGAAATAGTCGGAGAGAGAAACTGGTTCTAAACAAAGAACAAAACAAAATATAACTAATAAATACAAACAATAGAATTGTCAAAGATTTCTGGCTAAGAACAGGAAACCACTATTTCTTCTGTCTGTACCACTGTGCCAAGTCAGGACCATTGCGATCTTCAGTTTCTCCGGTATGTCTTGTTTGTCTTTTCTCCTGGTTATTTGAGAATTTGGTCCTCCAAGTTCCGTAGTTTTGTTATTACCCTTTAACAACACTATTTTACATTAAAATCTTATATGGAAATACTATTGTTTCGCTTTGAATGTAAAACAAGAACAACTGTTAGCCGCAGCGTACGAATATATACCCACCGCATCCCACGAATTGGTCAGATATTTTTGTTAAGTAGAAGTTGTAAATCTATATTATGTCTCAAACATTATTAACAAAATTCGTGAAAATCCATTGAGTGGTTTAGAATCCATTGGGTGATTTAGGAGTAGTTGCGAATCGATGATATCGGTGTCTTCTTGCCATCAAACGGCTTAAACGCGAAATCCTAGAAATCTATCGGATCAAATTTTAAGATAGGAGATGCTTGTCATACACATTCTGTGAAATTTAATGAAAATCCTTTAGAGGTTTAAGAGGTGTTGCGGAAATATGAATAGTACCCTTAGCCGGTGTATAATAAATGTTTTCTTCTCGGTGTGAATATGATTCCCCTGCGAAGACATTGTACGCGGGTAATCTTTTTCCGAGAAAGCCCCGCACGGTCGCGAGTATAAAAAGACTCGACTCGTTCACAAGTTAAAAAACATATCAGATTTGAACTAAATAACTTAAATAACTTAACTTATATTAAGTTGTTACTTAGGGGACGACCATTTGATATCGAGGGGGAGGGGCCTGGCAGTATTTGTAAATGAATATTCTGGCCTGGAAAAAGTTGGAGATAATTAATCTGGCTTCTGTTTGCAAGGAAATAAATAATCTGTCCCAAGATCCTTGCTCAATTAAGCCATTATATGCAGAAAATATTTTTTAGTCAGGATCGTCGTTGAACCGGGTTGACTTGGGACGGATCGACATGAAAGCTCCCCACTTTTGATTGATCGTTTTTTTTTTCAAATCGTCCAGGCGGACGTATGCCCCTCTCCCCCTGAATCAGCCAGACTGAGTGATGCTTTTCGTTACGATAATTCACATAAGATTCAGGAAACTTGTTTACGCTTTTAAATGTTACTTTATTTTAAAACCAGTAATTATATTATCTATATTCTAAAGTTTAGCAATGCATGGGTTACATGGTATAATCTATTTAGATGTACCGTTTCTATATATTGTAGAAAGTTTCACCCTGAGAGTCATGGAGAGTGTCATTCCGTTAATGTATTAATGCAATTGCATAAGCATTTTTTGGATTGCATAAATAATAAACTATGCGATCGCGTAAATAATAATACGTAAATTAATTATACGACGCATGGCATAAAACGGCATTTATGCCATTGCTTAATAATTTTATATATAACCCCCCTTTTTTTCTCTGAATACCATAACGAAATAAAATTTCGATAAAAATCATTTAATTAGTCTTTTCTTGTCATTTCTAATCATACTATGTCAAATTATTGCTGTTTTATACTGTCCAAATTTTTTATCCACTGGTATTATATAAAATCCATGCTGCTTAAAAAGAAGAATAAAATTTCTATAAATAATTATCTAAATAACCACCATTACTATTTTTAGAATAGACTATGACAAATAGATCCGGTATGCTGGTGTACTTCCGGTATACTGATGTACGGGTACAGTGATGTCTGTACCCTGACAGACCCCTCTCGTGAATTGCGTTATTTATCAAAGTACTGAAAGTGCTGGTAGCCGCGATATTCTATAAATTTTAAAGATTGTACATATAAATATATAGTAGTAATTCGATATTGGAAAAGGAACTATATTGCAAGTATGTATTGACATGTGATTTGATATGTAACGAAGCAACACGAGCATCAGCTAGCTTTTCATTGGTCGGTTACTTTAAAGGCTATCGAAGCTATAGCCGTGGCTTACCGCTTAAGCAATCATTCCGGCTAAAAAAAACATATTTCGATTGGTTGTCAATATAATTTGTTGTCGTTACGGTATCTTGCCATATTGGAGTGCGAAACGGGGAAATGTCAGAATAGACATCTCTTGGTTTATTTAAGCTCTTGACTGAAAATTTGACAACGAATAAAGCTAGGTTAATCGTTTTTGAAATCATAACAATTGACCCAGTTTTATTGTATGAAAATAGGGTTGAGGAGAATTATCAAAAGAAAGCATGATATCTTGCCTATTTTCCAGCACAACTGCCTTAAACGATTCAAATTATCCAAAATTAATTCACTTAAGCAGTATCCATCTGCATTGCTCAGAAAATTATTTAAAGACGATTCTGTAGGCTTAGCCATGTCTTCAGAATGCTATAATATAGAAACCTTACTTGGATAGAAAGCACAAGCAAAAGAACAACAAAAAAGACCGAAGAAAACATGAAGACAGTTGAAAACAAGCTGAAAGACTTCAAAAATGACATATAAGGCAAGTAAAAAAAGCCAACAATTAACTGAATGTATAATTTACAAAAATTATGTTGACAATCTACTCCAAATGAAGAGAAGACGATAGGAAAGTAAGTTTTTTCGGGATATTCTTAATTGATTATTTTCGTTTGATGTTTTATTGAAACCAATATTTATCCTGTGGCGAATCCAGAAATTTTCAAACGGGAGGGATCGCAATTGTTGAAGCAAAGAAACACCAACGGGGCATTCCAGTCTCAAAAGTCCGAAAGGGCCACGACAAAACCGGTAAACACGATCAAGAACAGCACAAGGACACACAAAACCAAAAAAAAAACACTAAATAAACCAAATGGAAATCAACAACGCGAACTCAAGTCGTAACGAGAGTGACCTCAGGTGCTCCGGATGAGTAAGTGGCTCCTGCCTGCTATGATAGCACATCCGTCGCGCTGCCACTTTCCAATACTGTGTGTCAAATTCAGTGAAGGAAAAAAAACTCTACATGTATGACAACCAACATCTGCACTTAGACAGAAATCCCATATTGTTGAAAATCTCAATAGATTTATTAAACAGAAGGTTTCCAAATTTATTGTCTTATTTCTTTGCAACTCGGGTAAAGTTATGATAGTTTTCTCGTTGTGAAATTTAAACTGTTTTGATCTTTGTACTAACAATGGAGTTGTCTTTGGTTTCCCTCTTAGCCAATGTCACGAATGAAGTAAAGGGGCGTACTATGTACTATGATATCATTTAGCAAGTGTCGTCGAAAATGGTATAGTCCATTCATAATAACTGCATGAGAATGCAACATCAACTACAGTTAAATATAAGGTCCACCAAATATAGAAGATAATGAGATGTGGAATAAGTGTACACGACCCAACCTACAATTTAAACGACAATTAAAAAAAATCCACAATGGAAAACAGCCAGCAGCCTACAATGTGACAAGTTGTCTTTCAATTGACCCTTGATTGAAAATAAACTATATATGATTCGAGCCAAATACTAAAGTTCAATGAAAGACCATTTTCTTGACAAGAAAAAAACAACAATTAACATAAATTCGACGAAAAACAAACATAAGCTTTGATAAAATTTCCTGGCTAAGGACAGGCACATATAAAATGTGGCGGGGATGAACTATTTTTTTTTGGTGCCAACATTCCACGTATTGATAATCAATCACAAAGCACAAACTAACACACAGTAAAATTCAAATCGACAGAAGAGAGAAAGGACAACAAGAATTTAACTTGACGTAGAAATACTCTCTTGAGAACACTCGAAGTAACTGACAGCTAGCTAAGAAGCATCTATCGACTGAAGTAAAAAAACAGGTATGTCGATTTTAAATCCGACACAACACGTCAAACAATTAATGATTTGGTGATGTATCGTCACACAAAACCGACACACTTGACCGCTGTAATGCTCAAAAATGACATAAGTATAAAAAGGCAATTAACATTTTAAAGTAAGTATCAAACAAGTAATACTGTGAGCGAGCTCACAAAAGGATACCCCCGCTTCATATTGGACTCTGTACTGTAAAAAAATCTCAAGTCCAGTTATCTCTCCTCATTGATAACCGAGAACAATACAAAGTCTCCATGCACATCTACAGATGATGTACTTACTTCATGTAAAGTTTCATCAAAATCCATCAAGCAGTTTAGGAGGAGTTGCGCTTACGGGTCTCCCATTTAATAATGTATTTAAAAAGTCTAAGTCCAATTATCTCCCTTGAATGATGTCTGATTGCAATGAAAGTTCTTCATGCACATCTACATATGATGTACTTCCTTCATCTTAAGTTTCATCAAAATCTTTCAAGTGGTTTGGGAGGAGTTGCGCTTACGAGGTCTCCCATTGAATAATGTATTTGAAAAGTCTAAGTCCAATTATCTTCCCTGAATGATGTCCGAATGCAATGAAAATTTTTCATGCACATCTACATATGATGCACTTCCTTCATATTTAGTTTAAACAAAATCTTTTGGGCGGTTTAGGAGGAGTTGCGCTTACGAGGTCTCCCATTGAATAATGTATATAAAAAGTCTAAGTCCAATTATCTCCCCTGAATGACGTCCGAATGCGATGAAAATTCTTCATGCACATTTACATATGATGTACTTCCTTCATGTTAAGTTTCGACAAAATCCTTCAAGGGGTTTAGGAGGAGAAGCCCCCCAAACTTTGTTAACGGGGGTATAATAATCAATATTTTTACCAAAAAAGGGTGATGCCAAGTAGGATGAATGCTTCAGATGCTGGATGTGACCCTCTTTGTCAGCATGTATGGCCACATTTATAAGTCCTTTTCCGCAAAATGTCACTTATCATATCAAAGTTCTATTCTTAATTACATGGAAAGGTGTTTGGAAGCATAAATGACCCAGAGTTTTGCCGTGACATACATTTTTTATGGATAACAAGTTTTTTAATCAGAGTTCTTAGTACTTGGATGTCAGATAACAGCTTATACCATTCAGCTCCAAGTGGAAAATGAATAAAGAAGAAAATATATATAAAATCTGTATTTGTAATGAAACTTTATAAATTCCGTTCATGTGATCTACGTTTATTATCTAAGACTAAAGACGAAACTAAATTTTACTGGTATAGATATCGTTATATTTACCAATAGATATTATACTCCACTGCTGGTGGAGTTTAAATTCCCCGAGGTTAGCCCGCTCCGGCACCAACACTTTTGAGTTGGAGAATACATCAAAGCTTTAAATTATCCGTCTAAATTTCAAAATTGTCTAAACCCTAAGGTTCTTCCTACCCCAGACATAGGTTGATTATCTTAGTAATAATTTGGTTCCCAAGTTTGGTATTTTTGGTTTTATTGTTCTATGCTCTTCATATTCATATACTGTTTGGTATTTTCAATATTTTTGGTAGAGCGCCTCTGATGAGTCTTGAATAGACGAAACGCGCGTCAGGCGTAGCAAAATTTATTGTCTGGAACTTTGTTGTCATTTGTATTTCGAACACACGTGAAGGTTAGCACTGCTGGTGGAGTTTAAATTCCCCGAGGTTAGCCCGCTCCGGCACCAACACTTTTGAGTTGGAGAATACATCAAAGCTTTAAATTATCCGTCTAAATTTCAAAATTGTCTAAACCCTAAGGTTCTTCCTACCCCAGACATAGGTTGATTATCTTAGTAATAATTTGGTTCCCAAGTTTGGTATTTTTGGTTTTATTGTTCTATGCTCTTCATATTCATATACTGTTTGGTATTTTCAATATTTTTGGTAGAGCGCCTCTGATGAGTCTTGAATAGACGAAACGCGCGTCAGGCGTAGCAAAATTTATTGTCTGGAACTTTGTTGTCATTTGTATTTTAAAAGGTTTTAAAGTTTCTGAACAGGAAATCGATATGAAATACAGAAAACTGTAAACCATCGCTCAATGTTTTGACAAATCATCTACTAAGTATTCAAAGAAATTTCGTGTAATGAATACAGTTGAGAAAACTAGTTTACGTTTAATGAAATACCGAAAAGTGACGAATACATTCCCACCCCATCGGATGGCATATTACGCCAAGGAACGAAAGGTCTGATGGGAGATTTCTGGGTGATATTACTTCCAAGTAAAACGCCTTATTCTACAAAGTTTTACTGATAAGTTAAACTTATATCCATCAATAATTTTTTTAAATGTTGTTGTTTTACTCAATAATTTGCTTTTGAAATATTAGAATTTAAGTACTGATACTTAAATTCATTTATCGCAGAGGCCGTTGTTGTGCTTTGTAGGTTAAATTATAGAATTTGTGGTTGTTAGTTGAAACAATTTACGGTTCCGGTTATTATTAAAATTTCAGGTCACAAACACAGGTAACATAACAGGAATTAAGTATTGCGCAACCGGAAGTCAGACTGTGACAGAGCTTGAAGCTAGATATTAAAACTTTGCTGGACTGTGATTGGATTATAATATCAAGACTGGATTATCATTGTATGTTTTCAAGTTTTTAAATGGATGTAGTTTAATAAAATAAGAATAAAATTTTCCACATGATGGATAATTTTTTTGGGTGATTTTTCAAACAAGGATGAAATTTTCATTAACACCGGAGAAAATTGTATGTAAACATCCGCCAGCTGAACTCGGCATTCAACAGCTCTCTCAAAAGGCGGTCAACATATGATTTGACACCACTTATTCAATGGGAAAAAGGTTACACCATATAGATTTAATTTTATTTACATCAAACACTCTTCAGGGAAAGGTTGAAAGACTGAAAATAGTTGTTTGATTATAAAGGGGAAGCAATTACCATCATGTGCCCTATAGCCAAAATTATGTTTCTGTGTTTTCTTAGCTCAAGCTTTTTATATCCACTTGTTTTGGTCTCATTTATTCATATCAAGTCTGATTGAAGGCCAGAGTCACACCATCACTTATTATTTCTGTTTTTGTGCTCAAATAAAACACATTTTGAAAAATACATTGATTTCAATGGAATTTTATGCCGCAGTCACATTATTTGTCTTCTGTGTGTCTCTTCTTATCTAAATTACTTGCCGTACTTACTGAATAAGTCATTTAGTAAAGCCCTACTCACAAAAGCTGAACAAACCTTTCATGGATTTCATTATTTTTTTCAACAGCTATGGACTTAGCACCAGAATCAACATTTGCGCCATGAATGCATAAGAGGGGAAGAAAAATTATGGATCAATGATAGGCTTCAACTATGGTTTATAAAGCATTCTTGCTCATACGCAGGTAAATTTCTATCAAATTCTGTATATTAACGTGTTGAAATATTTATGTTCATTTTTCATTATTTACATATTGCGACGTGGCAGTTAAAAATATTTTAGACGGCCAATTTTCTAGGTACACAATTTTCATTCCTTTTCTTTGTTTAGAATAAATCCCCATTCAACTGCTCAATGTGGAAAATAAGTAGCAATACTATGTATCTTTCCTACTAAAAAGATAAGAATAGAAAACATTGCTAAAAATTTTGTTTATTTAGACATTGTATGTTGTTATATTTTGTAGGATTTTCATCGTTGGCCGCAGCCGAACAGTAGACATTCTAAAATCACCACAGGAAGTTAAAAAAGAGGTACAAAGATTTGAAAACTTTTTGTTATTCTTAAAAACAGATTAAAATACAAGAAAAAAGTGTTTCCCGAACAAATGTCATGCAGGCCTAACAGTATAGGTAACATAACAGGAATTAAGTATTGCGCAACCGGAAGTCAGACTGTGACAGAGCTTGAAGCTAGATATTAAAACTTTGCTGGACTGTGATTGGATTATAATATCAAGACTGGATTATCATTGTATGTTTTCAAGTTTTTAAATGGATGTAGTTTAATAAAATAAGAATAAAATTTTCCACATGATGGATAATTTTTTTGGGTGATTTTTCAAACAAGGATGAAATTTTCATTAACACCGGAGAAAATTGTATGTAAACATCCGCCAGCTGAACTCGGCATTCAACAGCTCTCTCAAAAGGCGGTCAACATATGATTTGACACCACTTATTCAATGGGAAAAAGGTTACACCATATAGATTTAATTTTATTTACATCAAACACTCTTCAGGGAAAGGTTGAAAGACTGAAAATAGTTGTTTGATTATAAAGGGGAAGCAATTACCATCATGTGCCCTATATCGTCATGTTAGGAAATTTATTGTAATCTACATTGAGAATCGATCTAAATGCTGAAGGAAAGTATTTAATTATTTAAAATTGATATCAGTCTTTCATTTTAACATAATTTCAAAAATGGATGGATCGATTTCACCTTTATTTGAATGTTCAAGCTACAGGTGTTTGTGAAATGGTAAACATCACAAATCACGCCGATAATATCCCAATTCAATAACATACGCACACATTTTAAACACAATAACAGATTATAATCATTTAGGAAAGCGGAATTGCGTTTATTGAAACATAAATGATTTTGAATATAAATTACACCCAATGTGACCCTGCTGAACTTTACGTGACTGACATGCACATGTACAATGTACAAGAGCTACATTAGTAGTTCATATATAATTACGCTATGATGTTAGGCAGTGAAGCTTTTGTCTACGAATTTTTATGCTTTGTGTTTACTGTACTTTACATTCCTTTTATTATTAGGTCGCAGCAATAAAATAAATAAATAAAAATATCTATAAATGTATTTATGTCTTTTATACTTATGGTAAATCAAAGTCTTGTAGCCTTGTAGAAGCTAATGTCAGTTGCAGAGGTAAGGTCCATGTTCACAAGCTAGATGACAGCTTACTATGTCATGTATGTCCAAACAGTTGACAGGGGCAGGAGCCAGGAGGCCTAGCTACCCAAGTTTTATTTTGTCACCTCACACACACAGACAAAGAACTACCAAAAGAAGGACATTTTAGCAGGATTCACATGCTGATTGTTTCTCTGATAGTTAAGGGCCTGGTGATTGAGTGCTCGGTCTGTTCTGTTAAGGGGTACGCATGCTTTTAAATAATGCATGTTGTCTTTAATTCTATGAACAAGCAAGTCAATAAAATAAGTTTTATCAATACATACACATACTTGTACAAATTATATCAAACTTAGTTATCAAGCCAAGCAAAATAAAATAACGCAACAGTCCTTTACTTAAATGCTAAATTTCTAGATATGGGTACACACACATGTTTATTTGCATACATGTACATGTATGAGCCAGTAAAAAAAATAAGATATATTTGTTATATTACACGCTTTGGTTTTCTGGTTTTGTTTTTCATTCTGAGTTTCAGCTACACTAATTGTTGGAGTTAAAATAGGAGACAGTCTGGACCGGCAAGCCTTGTACTCAAATCAAGAAGCAAAGTTAAAGAGGCAAAAGGTAATGCAATTACATGGAACAGGGAAAAATACAGAAACCAAATCAAACAAACTTAATGATAAAATATCCTTACCAAAAACTTGATGGTATAAGGTTAGATAAAAAAGATACAGTTAAAGATTATTATCAAATAGCAACTCATATTATGATGATCTAAGGCATGCATGTAAAAAAAAAGGGGGGTTCTATATAGACATGTAGTACAATTCAATTTGTAAATAAAGGTTTTTCAAAAGGAAAGGCAATCACATTGCACTAAATAGCGCAGTTATATCATTTAACATGACTTCTTAATTCAGAAAATTTAGATCTGATATTGGAAGGAAACTATATTAATTTGGATCTGAAATTGAACAGAAAACTAAATTAGTTTTATTAATTTAATTTTATAAAATTTTCACTGATATTGGAGAAGAAGCTAAACTTATTTTATACATGTAATTTAGATATTTCAGATCTTAAATTATACTGAAGAAGAAACTAGACAAATGTATTTAGATATTTCATATTGAGCAATTATAAATGTTTTACACATGTGATGCTCATGTTGAAATATTTATTTATCTATCATGTCTGAAGTTATGGTTGCCATAAGTTGCGGTAACCAAATAATTAAATAAGAAACAAAATTAATCTTTTATTTAATTTAGATATTTCTAATCTAAAGAGGAAATTAGATAATGATCTATTTATTTTCTGACATTAAATCAGTTGTGATATTGAAGCAAGAACTAAATTTATGTTTTACTCAATTTCAATATATCATATTTCCCAGCTAACACAAAATCATTATAAAAATGTTATTAAAACATTTTCTTAAAAGGACTGAAAACATTTTTAAGAAATGTTTTAAAAACATAAATTTGTGGAGTGCCAAAAATGTTTTTATAACGTTTGTAAAAACTGTTTCTTAAAATGTTTTAAAAATGTTTTCTTAAACATTCTTAATAAATATAAAAATAACATAATTTTAAATCGTTACAGAAATGTTTGTACTAAATGTTTTTTACTTGTTTTTTCGAAACATTTTATAAACATATTTTGTACTGTTTTTAAACTGTTATTAAGGCATGTTTTTATACTGTATTTTTACCATATTATCCTTAAGGGTTTTGGATAGTGACTTGATAAAAGAACATAAAACCCAAGAAATAAAAGTCCACAAAGGAATGGGGGAAAAACATTAGAGCAAACTATGCAAAAGTGCATATGCATAATAAAGCGAATTCCAATTAGAGGTGTCCCCGAAAAAGCTGATTGGTCGAACCTTCTGCTTGTCACATCACCATATCAAACAACAAACTGCCATATTCTTTATAGAACAATGAGAAAACTACACGACAAGCAACTTCATTAAGAAATAAAACGCAAATTTAGTCCACAAGAATATGATGTTCTTTAAAAAAGCCAACGAGTTATCCATATCATAACTTTTATAGGAATTTCAGGAAAATATCATCTGTTTAGTCTTGTGGTGTTCTTTATACATTTTATAGTTGTTTTCATTGTTCTGAAAAATAAATAAATGCCGATTTATATACCAAAAGTACAAGTATCTTTATAAATGTACAATATAATAAACATAGTAAACAGAAAGAAGAAAATGAGATGTGGAATAAGTGTACGCGACACAACCTACATTATAAACGTATATTTTAAATATCCACAATGGAAAACAGCCAGCAGCCTTCAATGTGACCAGAGTAACCATTAGCATGATATTGGATTAAAGTCTAATCTCGAACAAATATGCAAATTTAAAATTATAATAATTAACATCAGTCTATCTTTTATAAAACAAATCATCCTACTTACATTTTTAGAGCTGTGTATCAAGATGTGTTTCCACTCTCTTGAAAGTTTAAATCTATACTGATAAAGACTCCAACACACAGCGTGTGGCAAACCACTAAACTTACAAATAGCTGGTTACCATGGTGATCTTACTGATAACGATTCAGGATAATTGCTTATCAGACATCTTGAGAAAATTAGTCACAGTATCGCTCGTGTTATACAACTAACATGCCATCGAAGATAATTAACAATGGAAAGAGATGTGTGTGTGTTTTAATATTTACCATCATTTTTTATCTTAAAAAAAAAACCTTAAATACTAATAAGAAGAAAAAAACAACAACAAAACATTTAGAATAAATTTAAATCAGTAAAAGTAAAAAAAAAAACCTTACTTCAAACAATAAAAAAAAACTGGACTTTAGAATAAGATAAAAATTTAGTTTTTTTTTTGTTATTTCAGTATATTCATCACTGTAATCTGTTCATACTCATTAATAATTTTATATAGTATTCATAACGTTATAACTTGTCTTATTTGTTAGAGGTAAAATGTGACAAAAACATATCAAAAACATGCTTCTACAAAGGTTTTAAATTGTTATTTAAAAACATTTCTATGCCATTCTAAACCATGTTTTAAAACTGTTATGAAAAGATGTAAGCTTTGAATGTTTTAAAAACATTTTTATAACATTCCTATAATATGTTTTTAAATTGTTATGAAAAGATAATATGGAAATGCTTTCTAAATGTTATTATAACATTTCAAAATAATGTTTTAAAATTGTTATAAAAAGATGTAGAATAAAATGTAAGAAAAACATTTTTTAAACATTTCAAAAAACAGTTCAGAAAACTATTTTCCATCTGTTTTAAGGAAACGTTAGTTAACCGTTTTTAAATCATTCTTAAAAAATCAAAACATTTTAAAAATGTTTTAAAAATGTTTTTTTAAGAACGTTTTCTTCGGACCTCAGAAATAACCAAATAAAAATGTTTTGAAAAGGGTTCGTGCTACATGGGTTGTTGCTGAAGGAGAAACTAAAACTAATTAATGTAATAGTTAATAAGATGTTTCAAATCAAGTTACATGTATTTTAATAATTTTACCTGTGATGCCCACGGTGAAATACTATATCTATCTATCTATCTATCTATCTACTGATATATACCTTATCTTAAGTTTTGGTTGCCATAATCTGAGGTATCCAAATTATTGAAAAATAAATTAAACTCTTATTATTTTCATTAAATCAGTTGTGATATTGAAGCAAGAACTAAATTTATGTTTAATTCAATTTCAATATATCATATTTGTTGCTGAAGGAGAAACTAAAACTAATTAATGCAATAGTTAATTAGATGTTTCAAATCAAGTTACATGTATTTTATAATATATTTTACCTGTGATGCCCACAGTGAAATACTATATCTATCTATCTATCTATCTATCTATCTATCTATCTATCTATCTATCTATCTATCTATCTATCTATCTATCTATCTATCTACTGATATATACCTTATCTTAAGTTTTGGTTGCCATAATCTGAGGTATCCAAATTATTGAAAAATAAATTAAACTCTTATTATTTTCATTAAAATATTGAAGCAAGAACTAAATTTATGTTTTATTCAATTTCAATATATCATATTTGTTGCTGAAGGAGAAACTAAAACTAATTAATGCAATAGTTAATTAGATGTTTCAAATCAAGTTACATGTATTTTATAATATATTTTACCTGTGATGCCCACAGTGAAATACTATATCTATCTATCTATCTATCAATCTATCTATCTATCTATCTATCTACTGATATATACCTTATCTTAAGTTTTGGTTGCCATAATCTGAGGTAGCCAAATTATTGAAGAATAAATTAAACTCTTATTATATTAAATTTAGATATTTCAAATAAAGAGGGTAGCTAACTCTAACTGGATAATTTACAGATTTCAAATTTGGTCAAAAGACAGAAGCCAAACTTATGTTATATGGAATTAAGCTATGTCACAGTTGAAGTAAAGGGGAAGCCTTATTTATTCTTGATTTACATATTTCAGAATTTACCATGCAGTAAACTATATTAATATTTTACTTATTAGATATTTCAGGTTAATTTTGAAGAAGGATCCTAAATTATTGTTTATATTATTTTAGATATTTCAAATCTGAATTTCAAAGTGCAATAAGAACTATGTGTTATTTAGATGCTAACATTTATCAATGATTTATTTCAGGTTTGACTTTACAGAATGAAACCAAACAACTGTTACATTTACTTCAAAAATTAAATATTGTTTTTCAACTATCTAAGAATTTACTTCATTTCAGGTGTGGTTGCCATAGAAGAAATTAAACTGTTTCATGTTTGTTTCAGATATTAAAGATATGAGATGAAGAGGGATTCAAATTAAGTTATATTCAATTTCAAATATTTTGAATCTGGTATTAAAGGAAGCTTAACTATTTTTGAGTTTGATATTATATATAGTTTGGATACCCTTCATGCTGGAGAACTCAGATTCATTCTTATTTAATATAAGTCATACTTACATATTTGAATATTATTTAACAATGCTATTATGTAAAGTCATAAGTCTTAGGTACAAAATTATGATTCATTTCAGCTAAAACGATTTTGATAAGAAAAAGGAGGGTTAGCACACACACACACACACACACACCCACACCCACGCATACACATAAGTGTTAGGTACAATTTATGATTCATTTCAGCTGAAACGAGTTTGATAAGAAAAGAAGAGGGTTAGTACACACACACACACACCCTCACACACAACACACACACACACACACACACACACACACACACACACACACACACACACACACACACACACACACACACACACACACACACACACACACCTACATACACACATACGCCAGTTTATTTGGTTTATCCTTGCAATTGCAAATTTATGCAGCTAATTACAAATTGCCGAGCTATCATTCTCAAACAATTAAGTTGCAATTTGTACACTGTGATCATGACATCCAAATACAATTATAGACCCTAACTGGGTACATATTGTTATAGGGCAATTTTGGAGATTAGCGATTACACGATTTGTATTGTTTTTCAAATTAAGCAGCCAGCATCAATTGAAGATGTCACACACAATCACATTTCTACAATGTATGTATTGCTTTTATTAATGTGTAACCAAATATATACAAATCAATATTACAGTCCATTCATGCACATAATCTTAAAACTCAATCATTGGTATTTCATAAACTTAGATTTGGTATAAAACTAAATGAACATAAACAGAAATTATGCGAATTTTAATTGTGATTAGAATATTACTTTTGGTTGGTGAACTAAGGCATGAGGGATGAACACATTGAGAAATAATTATATCCTATTATTGTCTGTTAGTTATTTCCATTTATCTAGTGCATGTGTATCCTTAAATAAATGATCTGTGAATAATTTATTTTATCTAAGTATTGTATTCCTCACAAATAAGACACTTTTTTGCAGCATTAACAAATTAATTGGTTTTAAATAATACATGTAAGAAAGCCCTTGTCCAGTTAATTGAATATACACATGCATGCAGGTTAATCCTTGTGTGATACCTTTTGGAAACGTTTTTCATATGGAGTAAAGGTTATTCTTTATGATCTCTGATTCAAGACAGGGGTACAAAGTCTAATAAATTTTAGAGGGGCATTAATGTTTTTATATATTTGGCCGGCAGCTCCTGCAGCGAACCCCCATTTAATGGCGGTTGTCTGGGCTTTGCCCAGCCAATTTGGCGATTTTCGCTGCTTAAGTTTCAATTTCTTAGTTTTCATAGAAATACTTGACTTCTGTTACTAACAGTCAAGCATTTATAAATTATTTACACCTGTGATACCCACGGTGAAATAATATCTTAACCATTTAAGTTGTGGTTGCCATAAGTTGCGGTAACCAATTTATATATTTGAACAATTTAAAGTTTTTGTAAATATACATATCTATATACATATATGCATGTAATTATTTATTTCATAATACAGCTGCGGCCAAATACGCCAATACCTTATTATCTAGTTTTCATTTAATTTATATGGCCTTTATGAGATAATAGAATTTAAGTACTGATACTTAAATTCATTTATCGCAGAGGCCGTTGTTGTGCTTTGTAGGTTAAATTATAGAATTTGTGGTTGTTAGTTGAAACAATTTACGGTTCCGGTTATTATTAAAATTTCAGGTCACAAACACATCGTCATGTTAGGAAATTTATCCCATCCCAACTCCCTCCCTCTATAAAGTTCAGTTACTGCTGTTTGTTCTCATTTTAATTTCAGCTTCCTAGTTCCATATGTACGAATGTTGATACGACTGGTGATATTGCTGGTGTAAATGATGCTGATCTAGATGTGGTTGATTCTGAGCATAAGGATACAATTGGACATTCATGAACAGAAAACTTTTTAAAATTGTGTTTGATGTTTTTTCTTTTCTTGTGTTTAAATTTTCTTTGGCGATTTTCGCTGCTTAAGTTTCAATTTCTTAGTTTTCATAGAAATACTTGACTTCTGTTACTAACAGTCAAGCATTTATAAATTATTTACACCTGTGATACCCACGGTGAAATAATATCTTAACCATTTAAGTTGTGGTTGCCATAAGTTGCGGTAACCAATTTATATATTTGAACAATTTAAAGTTTTTGTAAATATACATATCTATATACATATATGCATGTAATTATTTATTTCATAATACAGCTACGGCCAAATACGCCAATACCTTATTATCTAGTTTTCATTTAATTTATATGGCCTTTATGAGATAATGAGTTAGTTTAGTTGGTAAGTCTTGTATTCTATAGACTATGTTTGAACTTTATGACTACGAGTGCCTTATAAAAACTTCTTTATCTATTAAATGGTTTGGCTCAAGTGTTATGGACAACAAATGCTTTAAAAAGTTTTGAGTTACTTAAATTATTTAAAATTACAAGGTCTTTTTACTTTCACTGCACATTAGGGATTTCCACTTTGCTCGATTTTGTTCACTTCTTGAGCTGTTTCGAACATTTGGTTTTCGACTTTGGTACACACACTTTGTACTTGGAAAACGTGTATGCATATCCGCCAGTTTCAAAGACATCAACTTTCATTCTCCGTGTTTTGACCTATAAAAAATCAACACATAGAAAAAAATCCATTTATCTTTTCATGCATTTTGTACACTTCTATAGAAAAAAAAACTGTCATTAGGTTCTAATCAATTTTCCAAAGATATTTACAGAGTGATGATAGTCATTCATATATGCTAAGGCGAAATAGCGATCTATAATGTTCACAGACAGAACTTTGTCACGAGGCTTTACACGAGAAAAAATTAAGTTAATAGTCAGTTATGAAACCTTAAAAGAAAAAGGTAAAAGGGTCTTTTAACAGTATATTTAACTTTAGTAGCAATCGGCAAAATGATAAATCATTTTTACAGCTTCTTTGGGCTAAGTTGTTATGCAGGAGTTTAAAACTTATCGAACTATCTGTCTGTATTGCTAATTAGATTCCACAAACTTCGTAGTTAGGACATAATTCGTGACATTTTCAGAGAATCGTGACTTAAGAGTTCTTTTCATAATAAAACAAATGCCAATTATCTTCTCGAACAGTCCAAAAAAAATGGAAATAGGCTGTAGAAAGGAAAATATTTCGTCGTACCTTATATTTATGATTCCAGAGCTAAATATATTTCTTTCGAAGTTTTATCCGGCTTTTCGCTAAATTTTCGGACTATATCATTTATAGGCTTCTTATTCGATCGAAATCTTTTTTCTGAAGCAACATTTCGGACGCCTTGATAATGGTGCATAAAATTACAATTTAAGGACATGTTCTTTATCACTTAAAAAGTTGACTCTCTCGGTAAGCAAACCATTTGAATGTCTTTATCATAAAATTTCACATATATAATGCTTTTTGGTATTTGGAACCTATACTGTCATCTAATCATATAAAAATAAAACATAAATTAAAATACAAAATGATGCAACACTTAATATGAAGGAACCCTTTGATACTTTTAAATAAACCACAGGGACTTTCTCCCCTCTATCAATATTTTGTTAGAGTCAATGTGCGGTACGAAAATAAACACCCAGGGACTTGCTCCCCTCTATCATGTTTTTGTTAGAGTCAATGTGCGGTACGAAAAAAAACACAAGGGAGATACTACTTTCACCACCCCCTTTTCTTCAATTCGATTTTCTTTAAATTAATCGTTGATCTCATACCTTTTCTTATACGATTAGTTTCACATGATTTTCTTTTCCAAAACACCCAAATATATCTTCATTCATTGCATTTCAGTCTCAAAATCGGGCATTGTTCGGACAATTTTGTAAAGGAGTAGGGGCACTAAGGCCAATATTTGGCCCCAAAATTTGAGTTACTCAGAATCAATTGTTTTTGGTGTAGATTTAAACAGAAGTAAATGAACTTAAAGAAACATGACAAATTTCGACCTTTTCAATGTCATTGTGATGTCATGGTGACGTCAAAGTTGATCAGAATTGGCTAAAACGCTTGAAAATGTGATTTTCTGGCCTTTTTGACACATATTTTGTTCTCGTAGATAGTGAGCACACCCATGTTCAAACAAAATATTTTAACTGAGCATGTGTCTGATTATTATGCATCTTTTCTGAAAATATCTTTTTTGAACATGGATGTGGACCCTTTTGATTCAAGCAAATAGTACCTCTGAATGTGTTAAATTCATCAAAAACGACAAATTTTGTTATTTGACCGAAGTTTGAGGATCTGCTATGCCTCAACCAAACTATTTATGCCAAAAATCATTTTGGAAATATTAACTCTATATCTAAAGCTATTATATAAGCACCATAGTTTCTATTTTGACAAATGTTCTAAAATGTATCCAAAGTTTTGGGGCCAAATAAGGGCTTTAACGCCCCTACTCCTTTGGCAATCGCTTGTTTTAAGGCCTTGTCACGCTTTAGCCACGTGTTTTTTTTCCTACCGCACATTGACTCTAACAAAAAATTGATAGAGGGGAGCAAGTCCCTGTGAATAAACCTAATACCCTGTCGCTGTTGAAAATATATCATAAACTGGTTAATTTCTAAATTGATAGTTGTGACACTTCCTCAATATTTTGGCTTAGGGTTTCTTTTTTTGTCAGAATACTCCAATTAATGCTGTTCACTAAGAATTTAGTCTGCAGAAAAACCCCGGTACGGACGTTTAACTGTCTATGTATGTTATATTTTGTATAATTCAACGGATAGTTTTTAGCACATTCATAATTTCCATATATTTAAGGCCTTGTCACGCTTTATGGCCCTGTCACACTATAACGTTTTAGCCAACGTGTGCCGAATGTTCGAATAATTTTCTAAAACGTTGGAACACGTTGGCAGTCGCTGTAAAAAGCTTCTAAAAATATCTCGGTGAACGACCACAGAGCGTCAGACTAACTACCTGCAACGCACGACAAACTTATTCAAAACTTATCTATAGCGTTTGTCTGGCGTACTTGACGTTTGCCGAGCGCATGTGTGACGACTGCAGAACGCATTCATAGCGTTAGTCGAACTTATAATTTTTTTCCATCGGTGGGGAGACCTAAGATTTCTATTAATTTCTTTAGTATTATTTCATAATAAGCCAAACAGATCTATTATCAGGCTTAAATGCATCGCTGAATTAATTAATAATTATAGAAATTTAGTTTCGTTATAAAAATATTATTCTAAAGCCGTTTTTTAACCAATAGTGGTGATTTTTGCACTCAGTATAAAAGATTAGAATATAGTGTAGATGTTATATTTTGATATGTCAAAAATATACAGAGAGGAATGCATGCGCTTGTTAACAAACTCTCAAAATCTCAAATGAGTATATACATGTAAGAAATACCGGTCTGTAGATTTTGCCAAGCATCCTTTTTATAGCACTTGACTTATCCTAAATGATCGCAGACAGCATGAAGGAGATGTCCTTAATAGAGAAAAACGCGTGTGCTTATTGAATATTTAAAATACACATTATTTCAAACGAGTATTGAAGTTAGACTGTCGTTACTCGTTGTATTTGAGTATTTTTCTACAAAAAAAATGTCCACCGAAAACACGACAGGTGTATTACGATTTGCAAGAATTACTTTCAATTCCAGACCATCTACGTTATCTTTGTTATATTCAAGATTTTTTTTGGCTTTGTTCGTTATTTTTTTGTAAATATATTTTTTTTCAGGTTTGAATTAGTATTTGAAGCTTTTGAAATTGACTTTCCCCCTTGTAATTCAATCTAACTTATAAAATTCTGGGATTGATACGCTACACGTTCGTTACAATGATGCTCTGTGCGCTCTGTACACGTTTTAAACACGTTGAATAGGTTTCTTGGTCGTTAGACTGACGCTAGACGTGCGCTGCATTATCGCTAGACACGTTCGTTTCCATTTAGCTCAGCGTTCGTCAAACGCATTTCAACGTGCGCACAACGACCACATAGCGTACATCAGCGTGTGTATAACGTCCTTCTAACTTATGCCTAGCGTTCGAATAATTTATTTCTAACACGTTGGCGAACGTCGGAAATTTTAAGCATGTTGAAAAATTTGCAACGCACTCGGCGATCACCAACGCACGCTGACGTTCGCTAACGAGTTTGTAGCGTGTTCATAACGTGTACAAAACTTACGCAACGCACACCAATGTGTTTAAAATATATTCTAAAACGTCGGCACACGTTGGCTAAAACGTTATAGTGTGACAGGGCCATTAGCCAACTTGTGCCGACGTTTTAGAATATATTTTTAACACGTTGGTGTGCGTTGCGTCAGTTTTGCATAGAGATTGTTTGTTTAATTTTGAGAAAATCTTAACATCGCTGCTTTTTAAGATATTGCAAGTAGAACTCAAGTGTACATTTTGCGATTCAATTTCCCTTTTAAACCAATGCAAAATGTTCCGTGAAAAACATTAGTCGTGTTCTAACTTCTACTCACAATGTCTTAAAAACTATTGAAGTTAAGATTTTGGTCTTAATAAATCAAACAATCTTTATTTTGGTTTCTTTTTACTGGATTTTATTTCGTGAAAATCGGTTGCAGAACAGCTCGGCAACAATGTTTTGAAATTGTTTCGATTTGCATTAAACGTACGGGGAATTTTCTATCTATGCGTAAGTTTTTTTGAAGAGTATATAATATCTTTTAAAATGCCTGTACTAAGTCCGGACAATCACGATCTTGAATTTTTCCGGTATGTCTTCCTTGTTTTTTGTTTCGTCTTTTCTCTTGAACATTTGAGATCGTTCATCCAAGTACACTAGTCTTTTTTTTTACCTTTCTTTATGCGGGCTTAGCAAAATTGACATTATTTGGTGAAGATTTTTCAAAAGTTCAAAAATTTACAATTTTTTATGTAAAAAATTCCGTGACAAAGGGATTGGTTCGTTCCCATGAGAAGTGAAACAGAATGCCATTTAGTTTTATAAAAAAAAGTAACTTTATTACATGTATTAGTCATCATGTCTTCTGTCCACAGACTTCTTTTTTCGAAATTGCCGACTACCGGTATTTATAAAAAAAATAGCAAAAGAAAATGATGCAGTATTGCCTTTTACGTTTTTTATTTTTTGAAAGTGGTAAAACTTTTTGATTTAGTTCTTCCTGCATATACGACCAAATAAATTGTATTCCTTATGTTACTGCATTAATTTTACCTACGCGCGTCTGCATCGGCAAAAAATATCAGTTAAATATGACGACATGCCGAATAAAATAAAATCGGAAACGAAAGTGAAGCGTCGAACGTCGCGCCATTTGATGGAGCACATTATGACGTTACGTAACAACCGCTAGAGGCGCTCAATTACGTATACTTTACCTTAAAATTTCCGACGTTCGCCAATGTGTTAATGATAAGTTTTTCGGACGTTAGACATAAGTCAGAATATACACACGCTGATGTACACAAATGTACGAACGTGCGCTATGAAGTAGTTTTGCGCACGTTGAAATGCACTTGACGAACGACGAGCAAAATGGAATAGAACATATGCGGCCAGTCTAACGATAGTCTACCGCACGTTTAGCATCAGTCTAATGACCATGCAAAAAAACTATTTCACGTGTTTGAAACGTGTACAGGCCCCGGTTTCATAAAACATCTAAAATTTCTCCTTAACTCAAATTTCAACATTTTTGATTGGTTAGATTTTCAGTATAGGAAGGATTTGAGGAAATACTAAATTTGTGATGGTTTATGAAACCGGGGCCAGAGCGCACAGAGCGTCATTGCAACAAACGAGTAGCGCATCAACCCTCGAATTCTATAAGTTAAAATGATTAACAAAGGGGAAATTCAATTTCAAAACTTTAAAAGATTGATTCAAACCTGAAAAAAAATATTTACAAAAAAATAAACAATAAACAAAGTTAAGTACCACTTTTTATAAGAACCATGCAAAAAGCGATTCATGGGTGGAAAGCCTACACCACTTTATTTTTGATATGTTACTCCTACTAGCACCCTGATTCGATATTTTGTACTCTTTTTCCAAACAAGCGTTGGTCCTGGGAGAAAAAAATATATAGAATGCATTTGAAAATTGTAAAAAAGGGAAATAACTCTTAAAACTGTCAATAATTTCAATAGAAACCATTGTAACAAAATGGCAAGATTTCTCCCAGGACCAGACAGTTATGAGCAAATTGTTATTTATTTCTTATTTCGTATACTTTGAACTATCTTTTGTTAAAAATAAACCACTGTAGCCTTTTTATCGATGAATCACTTTTCTTCAATTTTGCATGATTCTTAGGTTAGTTCTTGTCAGGTCGTTCTGTCGGTAGACATTTGAGGGTAAAAAAACTCATATACAATAACACACTACCATCAATAACGATTTGAAATAATGTGTTTTTTTTTAATTTATTAAGCACTCGCGTTCTTTTCTTTTAAGGACATCCGCAATGTCGGTGATCATTTGGGATTAGTCAAGTGCAGTGAAAAGGACGCTAGGCATACTCCACAGACCTCCATTCCTTTAATACTCATTTGAGATTTCGAGAATGGTTTACAACCGCATCCGTTCCTCTCTACATGTCACAGACAATAATGGTAAAACCATAACAACCGTTTGAGAAACTTATAAATTCAGAGACGTAAACTCTGTATACCCGAGATTACTTAATGTTGCTGCGAATAAACAGGGTACAAAAAAAAACCGTACATGTACACCATGGTGACGAAAATGAGTTAATTCCTGAGCTTTTTCTTTTTTATATATATATGAATTCATAAATTTTGAAAATGTTGTGTGAAATGGTTTCTTAATATTAAAAAAAACTTCACTAAATATTTGCAGGATATCTTTAGTACGTTTGATTATTTTTTTCATAATTATTGCATTTGCACATTTACTTGCTCAAATAGGAAAATGGTATCATAAAAAATCAATTGTGCTTAACTAAAGACAGATTTATAAATCTATTTGGGCTTAATGTATAAAAATGCTAAAATAAAAAGAACAGATTTCCTGTGTCTCCTCAACAAGAGCAAAAATGTAAGTTAGACGAACTTTATGTATGCGATCTGCAATCGTCACACATGCGTTAGGCAATCGCCAAGTACGCTGGACAAACGCTATAAATAAGTTTTGAATAAGTTTGTCGTGTGTTGCTGGTCTGACGTTTTTGTTCGTTCATCGAAATATTATTTGAACCTTTTTACGCGCCTGCCAACGTGTTCCAACGTTTTAGAAAATTATTCGAACGTTCAGCACACGTTCGCTCAAACATTGTTTTGTGAAATGGCCTTAAAAATACAAAATCGGCAATTATAAATTCTCGTAATTCCTGTACTTGTAAACCCTTTATAAGAACTATAAAGACATCATTGTTCATTTCTTTATAAATGTTCAATAGAGATAATCGGAGAAGCGACGTACGTATCTACGTATCGTTAAGTTGCCCAAAGAAGTCTAAAAACGACGTAATCATTACCTCCCTTATGTCAGGTGTCTTAATTGATCCGCACTAGATTTGAACATGTATATACATCTATGGTATAATATGAACTCTCGTTTATCGTTGTTTATTTATTATTTATTTTATATTCTATTATAAATCTTTATATTTATATAAATTATTTTTTTTTAATTCCTTATTTTTTTATTAGTTTTATTTTTCTTATTATTATTATTTGGTGGGGGGGGGGTATAAATATGTAAAACTAAAAAAATTAAAATACATCTTATAATTTAGCGATTCCTCCGTTTAAACTTTTGTTTTAAAAATATTCACACAGGCTTCCCATCTTTTATTCTGGAGTTTTTTTTTTAATTAATTTTTAAAATTTTTCCATTGTCTTAATGAATAAAATGTATTGCAGAGCAACTTACTTTGTAGCGGATTGTGTTGCTAGTTTGTCGAACATATATTTATTACCGTTTTGTTGGAATTTGGTATCAAAAACCCCACGTATAGTAAACTTGAAAGTAAGTACTGAACATTTGTGTAGAAGAGGGTTTTTTTTACAAAAAATAAGTTAAACAGTAGCTTCATGTACATTTGTAGATAATTGTCTGTTTGACTGTCCAAATAACCTCTTCTTATGCATCACAGTGGAATTTGAAAAACATCTGGTATGAATTTAATAAAATCTTAAGCACCCATTCGTACATTTAAGAGAGCGATCATTCGATTTTTATGGGGCTAATGGTGTTATTGATATGTTTTTCATCCAGCCTATTTATTATCTGAACAATCAAAGCCTGGATGTTCTGCGAGCTATTTTGAATTTTAAAATCAAAGAAAAAAATGTACAGCAAAAAAGACCATACTGCCCTTTTTATATCAAAACCGTTGTCCTGCATTTTTTTTATTTTCTGATTGTTTGTTGTTGGCATACTGTTTTTTATTTCAAATTTTACCATAGCCCCCCAACCCCCGCCCCCTCCAAAACAAAATCAAATGGTCGCTCCCTAAGTTTCACGTGGTTCATTTCTACTTCAGGCACATTTTTGACTCATCTAAAACAAATTTCAAATTTTGTATTCAATTGGCATTTTAATGTCCCGCTTCGAAGAAGAGGAGGGTATACTATTTTAACTATTATTCCTAGATTGCTGATATTTGGAAACAAGCTTGTTATGGCATAATCTATTGTGGAATACGCTTTTGGATTTATCGGACATTTAATTTCTGTTTATCGAAGACTTTAATTTTTTCCGTCACACAAAATTAATTCTGACTAGCTTTTCATTTGCATATAACTTGGCTTGGCAACTATTATTCCTAGGTTGCTAAAATTTGGAAACAAGCTTGATATGGATATGATGTATTGTGGGATACTTTTTTTTATCCATCGGACTTCTTAATTAATTGCAGTTGGAGTCGACATATGTGTTGTAGTGTTATGTCCATTTACTCCATATCCTTTCATCAACTATTCTACTTCCTGTTAACCGGAAACTAAAACAAAAAACTGTTGCACATTTCATTCACTTACATGAAAACTCTGCAACTCCTAGGATGCTGATAATTGGTAACAAGCTTGGTATTGACATGATGTATTGATACATTTTTCGGGATCCATCGAACATTTACTTCCTGTTTGTTGTAAACTTGATATCAAACGCATTGCATACTAGTAGTAGTTGTGAAAGCGGGAGTATAACTGGTGAGCATTGGGTCACTGAATTCTTGTTTCTTTTGTTTCATCGTTCTATGTTCTTTAATATATAGTGTTTGGCTTTTTTCTTTTTGGTTACAGCGGAAATGTTGAAACAAACCTTGCGTCAGTCGTAGCAAATGTTTTAGTTTGTATGTTTATTGCAACTTTCATTCATTGTATGTACCATCTACTTCAGATATATTAATGCAAAAACGGAAGTTTTAACAAATACAAGTTTATATGACCACAGCAAAAGTCTTTTAATCTGTTACAAAATCATGCTAAAATTGGTTTCACAACAACTGTGCGAATCGTTTAGGGACCCCTTCCTCTTAATCTCATCTATAAAAATATAGGAATGTTGGGTATCTTTTATTTTTTTTATCCCCGAGCCCAATGGAGTTGGGGAGGGGATATAGCGTTTGGTTTGTTCGTTCATACGTCCGTTCGTTCGTTCGTACGCATGTACGTAATGGTATTTGTTTTGTCAATAACTTGGGAAATAATCATCATAGAGGGATGATATTTGATTAGTGGGTACATCTTTGATGGTAGTCAGAATCAATACAATATTTAGTGGCATTGACCTATATTTCCGCATGAATGACTCCGGTTAAAGTTTTGATTAAGGTCCATATCCCAGCAACTGCAAGTGATAGAGCGATGATATTGGGTCAGTGGGTACATTTTGGACAGTAACCAACATCCGTACCAAAATTGGGTCACCTTGACCTATATTTTCCGCATGAACAGCTTTGGTTTAGGTCCAAATCTCAGCAACTGCAAGTGGTAGAGAAAAGATGTTGGGTCAGTGTGAACATCTTGGAAAGTAACCAACATCCATACCCAAATTAGGTCACCTTGACCTACATTTTTCAGATGAACGATTAAGGTTAAAGTTTTTGGTTAAGGCACATATCTCGGCAATTCCAATAAGAAGAGGAATGATATTTGGAAAGTGGGTATATCTTGGATAGTAATTGACATCTGTTCCATTTACATTTTAATGTAACGGGCGAAGGGATTAGCTGTCGTATGCTACTGCTCCGTTTCTTTATTTGAATAATACCATTCATTGTCTGATATTTGTAAGTAAGAATATATCCAAAGACATGTCGACCCTATTCGCCCCGTATCATCGCACCATGTCTCTTATTCTGCGATGTTCATACACTCGTATAATAAAGTTTTTTTTCTCAGGAGTGTAATATTTTGGTTTTTCATTTCATCATTAATCTGTTTCTATATATACTAGTATGCAAATATAAATAAAGTTTCATGATAATTTTTATTTTACATGCTCTATGGAAAATAACTTTAACCTAAAGGTTATTAACTTGCCGTAGTGTACGAACGGACGGACACGAACACAAAATTCCGCACTCCGTTACAATAAACAATGGAGAATTCAGACAGTCAGGAGGTTGATATGAAATACAACTGTAATTGGAATTCATAGGAACCATTTCAAAAGGTTTAAATTTGGACATGTGAGACATTGGAATATATAGATCTACATGTAACTCAAAAACTTACATGGGCTATCGCCATTTTTAACCAAAAACTTGTAATTTGGGTCTAATTGCTTGCAAATGAAAATCTTGTTGAGATCTTTTTTGATATCAGTTTATGTGAGAATCCGTGTGTTCATCCGCTTTTCGACCTTCATGTATATGCAGAAGAGCAATTCATCCAAAACAAACCATACTGGAAGTTTATACTTATTATTTAAAATCGACCCCTAATTTTTCAGTTGGTGATTATTTATTATTAACACAAATTAAAATTATCAAATCTAAAGCGGGCGTAAGTAAAACCATTAATTAGCTGAAGCTGACCATGTAAATGCATATTTGAGGTATATATTAAAAATAAACCTAAGTTTCATTCTAAAAGAAAGTTAAAATTTCTTGTTCTTTGAGTGTCAAAAAACCCTGATGACATACACACCAACACAATGAAATTAGAATTATCCGTTAAAGATGTTATTGGCCGATCTTGGGTCAAAATTGGGTTCTTGCTCGACACATATTGTTTTTAAAATCTTTGCTCTTCATGTTCGTATCTAGTGCATGTTTGGTATTTTCAATCTCTCCGGCATCAATACTTAGATTGTTAACAAACACATTAAAGCAATGAAATTCTCCGTTTCAATTTCAAAATTGTCAAAATGATAAGGTTCTTACTACCCCAGACATTTAACTTGAAAGAATTTTTTTTATAAAAAATTTTATAGGCATCGCGACAGAATTTTTTTTTTTCATTATTCATGTTTTATGTCTTTTTTCATTATTCATTATTCATCAATTCATGTTTTACATGTTGTCTGTTTTTTTTCCCGTTCTTGTTGGTGTTTACTGGTTTTGTTTCTGCCCTTTCGGACTTTTGACATTCGAATACCCCATTGGTACCTCTGCTTCTCGCATTATTTTATGTAGCTGAAATCCTTCTTCGAATACTTTTTTCTTATTTCTTTCTCTGCTGTCAAAATATTTTTCTATCAAAAATAATTTCAAAAATTTTTTTGGGGGGAAAAAACTAAGCCCCCCCCCCCTTTTCAAGTTAAATGATCGGCTGGTTTTTTTTAAATAGTCCAAGTGCGGCATACATTTGTATTGGGGATGCAATGATTTTAATGATTGGTATTGTCAATCTTTTGGATAAATCGCATCTAATGAATCTTTGATTGATGAATAAATGTAATAGCAAACTTACCGAGCTTGGAGGATCAATCTCATTGTCCAAGAGAAAAGACGAAACAAGGTAAAAATACCATAGAAATTGAAGATAGCAATGGTCCTGACTTGGTAAATGAATTTTGAAAGGGGGTCCGCCTATTGTCTACTAAAGAGGGTTCCAGGCCATTTTTGCCTTAAATCTGCACGAAAATATTACCAAATTTTCAAAGGATAGGATGAGCATGTTTTGTACTGCACATCATTACCCCACACCCTATTTAACAGATGGGATCGGAGATGTTAACGGCTGATCAAGTTTTGATAAAAAAGTTGAAAAAGTCCAATGTTCTGGGAATATTCCGAAATTACTAAAAGTATAAACCGAAAACAAAATATTTGCTTGGGCCCTCCCCCTTTTTTCTTCCTTCTATCATACATTGATTCAAGTTTGAAAAATAAATCTTTTCGTGAGCAGTGTTCACAGTTTAGCCATATAAGGTATTACATCCCAGCTCCTTTGTTCTAACAGGGGTGATCTGAGCCGGATCATCCCTTGGAATACCCTGTTCTACTTTTTCAACTCTATTGTTCCTTTTCTTTTGTTTTTCAAACACGTTTTTTGAGAAATGTTCTAATCTGGATACCTCGGGGAAAATATTATGATCCATTGCCTGGCTACATATTAAATAACTGTATAATAGGCACCAGTTCTAGGTTTTGTTTTATTGTAGCGCGTTGATGATTATAAAGTTTTGTTTGATGAAAGTTTCTGGCTGTATAATAAAACACATACTGACAAAAAGTATTCAGAAGGAAAGTAATATATTTTCCCTCGGAAACAATAATTGCTTTCAACTTTGCCTAAGCAAAAGTTATATTTCCCAGAAAATAATCAATTTGACTCATACCCAGTCATAAAGTATAAAATATCATAGCCCTGTATAACCCTATTAAGATAGCATCGCCAGAACAAACGCAGCAGGTAAAAGTCAAATAAAGAGAGGCAAATTGAAAAGAAAAAACAAAGAAACAAAAATAAGCCTTCACTAAACATATGGGTTCCATAGGCAAAAGGATATGAGACCAAGAGCAGCGACTGACAGTCTGTGAACACCTTTTCAGAGAATTTTTAAAGCCGTACACTAGACAATATACAATGGGTTCATGTTTTGTTCAATCTACTGTAGAAGAGGTCCTAATTGTTCATGTATCGAGCCTGGCATTGTATATACACACTGGTCCATTATCATCTGCCTATACAGTTTTGTATTCTTACTCTGGACTTCGGAAAGTTTTCAGGCATCTGGTTCCCCAAATCCCTAACCTACATGGGAGTGCAACGCATAATCATCAAATGCTGTGGAAACGTGAATAAAGCATTAAAAATAGGATCAAAATGAAAATTGGTTTCCTTGGTCGAAGCTGTGGGGCATTATTATGCCCATCTACGAAAGTAGAAGGGCATATAGTGTTCGGGTCTGTTCGCCCGTCCGTTCGTCCGTCCGTCCGTTCGTCCATACGTTCGGATGTCCGTCCCAAATCCCATATTTCCAAATTTTCACTTACTGACAAATGCCACATCAATCATATTAGAATGATAAGTGCATCTAGTGATGATAAGAACATTGCATGCTTCGGATGCTGGATGTGACCTATATTTTCTGCATGAATGCCATGAATGATCATGTACAGAAAAATGGTTAAAGTCTATAATAATATATATTCCCTCTAACTGATAAGTGCTACATCAACCATATTGGTATGGTATGTGCACCTAGTGATGCTAAGCGCAATGCATGCTTCATATGCTGGCAGTGACCTATATTCTCCGCCTGAATGACCACTTATAGAAGAATTGTAAAGTTAAAGTCTATTCCTTCTAACTGACAAGTGCTTTAATAGCAACCATGTTAATGCTTTAGTGATTGTGGAAAAAAATAAATGTTGCGAGATGGGGCATTATGTCGTTTGGACAAATTCTTGTTTATATCTGTACAAAAAAGTAATTTTATCGATACAAAATAAGATATTGAACCATCTGTGCTTTTGAATTACCTTCATTTTTTCATTGAATGAGCCTTTTTTTATTGTAGTTCAACAACATACATATTTTAATTATACAGTAAAACCTGTACTATTGACCACCTCCATATAAAGACTTCCTGTCCATAAACACTATTTTGAGTCCCCTCAACAATTTTTATGGCCCGACCACGTATGTGGATCGGACAACTAGTTTAACCCTTGTCCGTCCGTCCGTCCGTCCGTACATCCGTACGTCCGTAACACTTTGGTTAAGTTCTTGGTTAAGGTCTATTACTCGGATACTGGATGTTGGGGGTCAATGATATTTCACCACCAGATGGGTCTTGGGTAGGGCTACACCACCCACTAGAAATAAGGTCACTGTGACCTATATTTTATGCATGAATGACTTCAGTTAAGTTCTTGGTTAAGGTCCATAACTTGGATACTAGATGTTGGGGGTAAATGATATTTCACTACCAGATGTGTCTTAGGTAAGGTGACACAACCCACTAGAAATTAGGTCACTGTGACCTATATTTTACGCATGAATGACTTTGGTTAAGTTCTTGGTTAAGGTCCATTACTCGGATACTGGATGTTGGGGGTCAATGATATTTCACCACCAGATGGGTCTTGGGTAGGGCTACACCACCCACTATAAATAAGGTCACTGTGACCTATATTTTATTCATGAACGACTTCAGTTAAGTTCTTGGTTAAGGTCCATAACTTGGATACTAGATGTTGGGGGTCAATGATATTTCACTACTAGATGTGTCTTAGGTAAGGTGACACAACCCACTAGAAATTAGGTCACTGTGACCTATATTTTACGCATGAATGACTTTGGTTAAGTTCTTGGTTAAGGTCCATATCTAAGATACTACATGTTGATGGTCAATGGTATTTCACCACTAGATGTGTCTTGGGTAACATGACACCACCCAATAAAAATTAGGTCACTGTGATCTATATTTTATGCATGAACGACTTCAGTTAAGTTCTTGGTTAAGGTCCATAACTTGGATACTAGATGTTTGGGGTCAATGATATTTCACCACTAGATGTGTCTAGGGTAAGGTGACACAATCTACTAGAAATGAGGTCACTGTGACCTATA
Source organism: Arcuatula senhousia (assembly GCA_963971305.1). NCBI lineage: Eukaryota > Metazoa > Mollusca > Bivalvia > Mytilida > Mytilidae > Arcuatula > Arcuatula senhousia. The sequence goes on along the minus strand of OZ020306.1, from coordinate 32,640,671 downwards.
TTTTACGCATGAATGACTTTGGTTAAGTTCTTGGTTAAGGTTCATATCTTGAATACTACATATGTTAGGGGTCAATAATATTTCACTACTCGATGAGTCTTGGTAACATGGCACCACCCACCAGAAATAATGTCACAGCGACCAATATTTTACACATGAACACTTTTGATCAATTTCTTGGTTAAGGTCCATATGAGGGTCAATGATATTTCAAGAACGGGAGGGCCATCCTGTGGCTCATAGACACATTTTCTAGTTTCTATATATTTGACCTCTATATAGTGACCACCTGTCGTACGTGACTAGTGACCGTCAGAAACTGTCCCTTGAAGTGCCAAAACCTGTATGTAAGGACCTTAAATTAGTGCAATTGACTGTTAATTGGCTTGGGAGCTGTCAGATCAAAGCTAATTAGAAAGTGTCACCCTTCTTTAATCTTTAGTAATTAGTTCTCAGGTAAATTTTAGGAAGATTTGAAGTATTCAATTTCTATTCTTTATTACTTTAAGCAACAAGGCTCATCAGTATACAATATATAATATAAAGCAGTGTACAAAAGGTGAACAATAATGTCAATATTTGAATTTGTTACATCTGAGAAATTGATACATTTCAAACAATTAAAGTTGACCATAAATTAAATGCATGATAGATAAATTTACATAGATTACGCAACTCTTTAACATTTTCAGTAGACAATAACTGGACAAGTTTAAATGTAGATGGCTTCTTATAATAATAAGTCTTTAAATATTGTTTTTTTAAAGTCAGAATAGCATGGACATTGTAACACAAAATGATATTCATCTTCTATAACATTTAAAACACACAAATTACATTTTCTGTTAGCTCTTTCTATGCCATAATAACGTCCCTTTTCAACAAATAAATTGTGTGATGACAAACGAAGTTTAGTAAGAAATTTTCTATAAAAAAGGGGTTTTGTAAGATATTTTTGAAGACATCTATTATCAACAACATGCTTATACACGGCCGTCATTCGGTATCGTGAGTTTTTGACTCGTGAAGGAATCGACAACGGCGGCAAAGTATAGAAAGCTGCTCGTGGAGGGAGGAGGCGACGGTTCGTGGTGGAGGAATTCGGACATTTCAAATAGAATGTCAGTCTTTTATTCTAATTTTCTTATATTTATATAAAAAATATTCAAAAAACAAATATGTCTCACAAAATTAATGAACATTATGAACAAAAGCCAACAAAAATTAAAAATAAAAATGCATTACTTTCTTCAAACTCATTCAAGGCGAATATTTCGTCATAATTTTTTCTGTAAACAAACATGTTATTCTACGAATTGCGGGTTGCCTTTTGCATAAAACGTTACAAATTTGGTATGTGCGTGTGCAGCATCTTTTGTTTTTACATATTCCACACCATTATAATGATTTAAAGAAAAAATGTATTAATAAGCTAAGAAAAATATGCTCGGTACCGAAAAATCGACTCGTGATGAATGGTGTATCGTATTTTTTTGCTCGTGAATTATGCTCGTGATGGAGGAATTTATCAATTATCAAAACTTTGTACCGGCAATAGAATCAATCATAACCTAAATGATATTGCATATAATACTTATATTTTTTTTTAACAAATTCGCTTGGGTATTTATTGTCATATTTTTATAACTGTAAACATGAAAAGAAGAAAGAGCAATAATTATGACAACAGAAAGAGACATTGGACAATGAAGAGAAGAAAGGTACAAACAACAACACCAGGAGAAAATGGGACGACGACCACAACACCAGTCGAAGACGAGACAATAACACCAGTTGAAGATGAAACAGCCACGCAAGTCGAAGATGAAACAGTAACACCAGTAGAAGATGAAACATCCACACTAGTCGAAGATGAGACAATAACACTAATCTATGATGAACCAATGCTGCCAAAGAATACTAAATTGAATTTTAACAAGAATGTTCAACTCTACCCAATAATTGTTTTAACATTTTCATTTCCATTAATTGTTTTAAAACATGTATAAATAACCATAGTTAGTTAGTTAGTTAGTTATTGCTTTACTCCCAAGCAGCACGATTTCGGATATATCCGGGAGGTGAACATGAAAGTGTTGATTAAATGAACATGAAATGATGATGAAGTGGAGGAAATGGGGACATAAGGCCAATCGGGTAGGAGAGTTTTGACTGCCACTGGTAAAAGGAGTGATGGGTAGGGACGGGAAATTTCGCCTCCTGCATGGGGATCCTACGGATCCTACTCTTACCGAAACCTGCAGCAGGGTTCTTTAACGTGCGAGGAACGTGACATTTTTCCCAACACGGTGCACCACTATGGTTTGCGGTCAGGTTTTCCGCATTATCGCCTGACGACCCCGGATCTCTCGATGTCAGGGCTGCCCCATTCAACCACCTAGGGCACACATCCCAGTCGCTTTGTGGGCATAGCGGCCTGACCCGATGTCAGGTTTCTGGGCGCTTTTTAGTGGACTTTTACCGACAAGCTTAGCGCTGCTGCGGGCCTATTCGCCACCCGGAACCCGCACGGGTTTAAATAACCATAGAGATTATTGTAAATAACCATAGAGATTCACAATAAAAATTCGATGTGATGTACCATCTTACTCACCTTTCTGATATGGGTATGTTGTGTTGATAAGTTTTTCATTGGCAAAACTCGCGTCGGGCCCAATCATGTACTATTAACTTAAACTGATCCAATATTAAATTGTGATACGCGATTATACAGTAAAAAGGTCTAGTCAATCATTTCCGCAAAGTAGATCTTTTGCCTTGACATTTCACTGAATATACAATGAAGAACATACATGTAATGATAACTACAATAGTAAGCACTTTTACAAATATATTTTTCGCTGCACATATTGAAGAAAATATTCATTTATGAATTTTATTTTAATTTTTTCAACATATTTATATATATGTCTATACTCTTTCTCCAAGTTTTGGTCCGTATTGTATCTAAATTATTAGTGATCTGTAGATTACCGGAATAACCGTATCTATATATATTTTTTTTTAATTTGGATTTACTTTTTTTGCCTACTTAATGGCCGATTTATTGTTTGATCTAACTATTTTGAGGCCATTTTTTACTGGTCACACTTGCTACTTCACGAGCGATAAATCGTCGCCGCATTCTTCACGAGCAATAACAGCATCTTTTTTTGGAAAAAATGAAATTTTATTACATTTTAATAACTTTTCGTTTCATATTAGCTGTCAAGATGTGGCAAAAATTGTTTTTGATATAATGATATGCTTAAAACGTCATTTTTGTGCAATTTAATACATATTTGTATAAAAAATGTCCTTTTTATAACCCCCAAAAATATAGGGTGCAGTAACGCCTTTAATTAATTCTCGAAATTGGTAAAGCTTTTTCGTGTACTTTTTTTCCCATTCTACAGAGTAAAAACAATCATTTTGTGAGACAGTTTTATTTTCTTTATTTTTCTGCAAATAACTTTGATATTGAGTGAAATAAATCAACTTTCAGAAAAATTATAGTTAATGCTCCACCACGAACCGTCGCCTCCTCCCTCCACGAGCAGCTTTCTATACTTTGCCGCCGTTGTCGATTCCTTCACGAGTCAAAAACTCACGATACCGAATGACGGCCGTGTTATACAAATAACATTTTGGTGAACTATTAAGCATTTCAAACAAAAATTGCTTAGCCTGATCATATATCCTTTCCTTTACAAAAAGTAAAATGTTGTTTTCTATTACTAAATTTTCTTGGTTGATCCAAAAATGTTGTAAACCCAAATGACATAACAATTGTTTAAGCTGATAAACCCAACTACTTTTATTACCAACTAAGTTTTCTAACTGGTATACATAACAACTCTTAATAATACAGTTTGTGGATGATAAAATTTTAAACCAAAATTTTACAATACAGTAAAACCTCTGATAAATGAGTGGGTATCTTCCTAATTCAAAATACACCATGGCATTTGTTGTAAATTGCTTGACACCAAGTAGGTTTTTGCAAAAATCTAAATGCACCTTTTCAATTTTAGGGGCTTTATGATGACCCCAAATTTCAGCACCATAACACAAAATGCTAGATATATAGGTATCAAAAAGTTTAATATGTGTTGTAATATTTAAAAAATAATGAATAAGATATAAAGGGATATTTTAAGAAATATACTTCAAAACTACATATAAAAATACTGTAAACCTATATTCAAACCTGTATTAAAAAAAGTTTTAGATAAATTTTCTCAAGATATGTATGTTCCAAAATATTAATGAAATATTGCCGGTAAATTAGTCTATTGTTTAGTTTCAATAGGTCAAGATTAAATCAGTCTTATGGAAGCTGTGCCTCAGTTAATACACATACACACATGCCTAACATTATACTTTATCTCCACAACTCTATATAAACACCCCCTGTCTCTAGTGACCTTTTTGTCAAAGTCCCTTGAAGGGTCACTATAGACAGGGTTGACTGTATGCATCTTGGAAATAAAAACAAAGATAAGTGTCGGGTGACAGATAATGTCCCACTAAAAGATTTTGCTCAATTTTTTTTTAAGTAATTTAATTATAAAAAAAAAGGCTCCCAGGAGCCTGAATCGCTCACCTGGTCTTGATGTCAACCCTATGAAGACTTTTGTATAGCTAAATGAGCTAAATGTTTAAGCATGAAAAAGCTTTTCTCTATCTGCAATAGTTTTCATTCTAAACAATCAAAAAACGCTATTATTCAATTTTTAAGGGGCTGTAACGGTTATCAGACAATTTAAACCACATGGAGACTTTTGAAGAGCTAACTGAGCTGAACATTTAAGCAAGCAACAGCTTCTCTCTATCTGCAATAGTTTTCATTCTTTAAGCCAAAAACACTATTTTTGCCTTTAAGGGGCTAAGGGATCATCAGACAACTTTGACCATATGAAGACTTTTGTAGAGCTAAATGAGCTTAACATTTAAGCAAGCAACAGCTTTTCTCTATTTGCAATAGTTTTCATACTATAGGCCAAAAACACTATTCTTTGCCTTTAAGGGGCTGTTACCCCTATATGGGGTCATCTGACAACTTTGACCCTATGGAGACATTTGTAGAGCTAAATGAGCTGAACATTTAAGCGAGCAACGGTTTTTCTCTATTTACAATAGTTTTCATTCTATAGGTCAAAAACATGCAATAATGCTATTTTTCACCTTTAAGGGGCTTTAACCCCTATAAGGGATCATCTGACAACTTCGACCAAATGGAGACTTTTGTAGAACTTTTGATGCTGAAGCAGTAAGCTGGCATCAGATTTCATCTATCTCTTATACTTTTTGATTTACAAGCCAAAAACAGTAGTCTGACTCCCTGGTCTATTTTTAGTAACGGTGGCCATGTTTTTGACGGATCAAAAATTGAAACACAAGTTTGGTGCAGGACACCCTAAGGGTCATTCATACCAAGTTTCATTAAATTCTGTTCAGTAGTTTCAGAGGAGAAATTTTTTTGAAAAATTGTTAACAGACGACGACGACGACGACGACAGACGACGACGACGGACGCCAAGTGATGGTAATAGCTCACCTGGACCTTGGACCTTTGGTCCAGGTGAGCTAAAAAGGCAAAATCGTATGAAATTAAAAGGGACCGACCATTTACATTTGTAACTTGAAAGGAGATAGACAGCTTCATTTGGTCAGATAATTTTCAAAGCATCATGACAACGTATTTTCACCAATATTGGCACATGTTTTAGAGCATTAAGAAATCCCCTAGCTTACGTATATAAGTTTTTTTTTTCTTACTACCTGCTGCCAAAATATTCTTTTCATACAAAAAAAATCGGATTCCAAATATTTTATGGAAAAACCTAAGCATTCCTACTATATAAAATAGCTCTTTTAAGTTAAACGCATGGTTGGTTCCTAATGAATTTATCGTACATTTTTAAGACCTACTTTGTGGCAATCAAAAATAACAACCATTTTTTTCTTAAACATGTTATTTAGTTAAATATAAATACATTGACGATTGAAATTTTGATCAAATCATGTTTTAATCAGTGTATACTTTATTTGAAAGCCTGTTTAGTTGAAATCTTAATGCAAAAAAAATAATAAATCTAGAGCAAGCGATTACTGGTATTTTATCTTTTATAAATGCACTTTACAAAATCACAATGTTTAATTCGTCGAGCTAGGTCTGTAGATAAGGAAGTTCTTACAAATTACATTACAGATCGAGGCATTTAATTATGTATTTTGTTCTTAAAATACTAGCCCTTTCTGTTCAATGTAGTGTGCTTGGTGAAGAGGGTATGGTGCATATATTCAATGTTTAGCAGGTTTTGTACAGTGCTATCTTTTAGATAATAAATAATTTATATTTTTTATATTTTAATTTTTTATTTCTTATTCATTTCTTAATTTATTTGTAGTGTATTTGGCAAATATAGGCTGACCAGGCGCGTAGCTATCTTAAGAGAGAAGTGGATGCACAAGCTGGACGGCGAGGGGTCTGGGGCCGCTCAAGGCCCCCAGTGGGTCCAGGGCGTCGAAGCCCCCCGGAAGCTCCTGAAAGATAGCATTTTCAAGAGCTAAAATTTTCATTAAACTCATCCGTGACCGTCCCAGATAAATTGTTTTAAACTAGAACGAAACTGAACACTGAAGAAGACAGTTTTAGTACTTTTAAGTATAAACTGCACATTTCGGTTGCATAGTGTAAAAATTCTAAGAAAGAATTTTTATAACTTGAACAGTTATTTTACGAATGCTTTTGATCAACATATATATTCAATAGAAATAATGACATATAATCAATGTATGCTTTTGATCAACATATATATTCAATAGAAATAATGACATAATCAATGTATCATTGGCCCAAGTTAATCCAGTTCCTTATTCAGGCTGGCAAAAGATTTCCAAACGACTTTTTTTTCTTAACGGCAAATACATGCGTTAATGACTTTCTCAACATCAGTGTTCTAATGTTTATAAGCATTTTGGGGTTTTGCGCTTCTCATAGCGCTTAACCTCCAAATATATTTTCGTCTAAATTAAACTAATTTCTTTTCTGATGAAAAAGTCGTTTCGCTAACCGATGAAGTCTGAATAGAAAATCGGCATGCGGACAGGGTATGAACCACATTTTTCTCAAAATAATTTATTTTTTATGTTCCAGCAGACCACAATACAGGCTTTTCAAAAGAGGAAAGGAGGCAGATTATTTGGAAGTTTATTGAAAAATCTTGTGAATACATTATTTTCCTAAAATGAACCACTTTTCATTAGGTTATAACGAAACTACACCACACCTAAGGATGATCAATCTCATATGTCAAAAAATAAAAAACAAAACAAAAATGTATCAGAGAAATTGAAGATAGTAGACTTGGGGATGTGGATTTAGGATCTATCTTACCATATGTCAGTTTGGAGGTTTTCTTCTTTATGTTCAACAAAACTTTTTTACATTTTCTGTCCGACCGAATCGAATTTTGTCTTCGGTTAGACACATTTTGCAATGTCTGAAATAGCAATGGCCCTGACTTGGTATAGGCCGGCATTTCGAATGCATGAATCATTTCCTGCATATCATGTTTGATAAAAATAAAAAAGTAAAGTTTACTTCCTGAATGGAGATTTGAATTTTGCGGTTTGTTTCCAAGACTGACCCTGTCAGCAAATCTATCTTTACGTTATCTTTTTGTAATGTGGTAATGACATGTAATGACGGGTTAAATAAGAAGGGTTAGTCAATGCTGACGTCTGTTCATCTGAGCCTACTTCTGAGAACTAGATGACGCACCTGCGATGGCAAAAGTATCGGAACTGCTTGCAACAGATTGAACCCAGAATTTTAGTTTAGGGGGTACTCCAACAACATCGGAGGTTGGACGGCATGCTATTTTTGGACTTGTTGCCATAGAAGTATAAGACCTCTTATATTATAGGAGTAGCGGTTTAGGGGAATGTAAGAACTTTTCGCTAATTGGTATCGACGAGCGAATTCGAAGCGAGGCTCAATTTTTTTTAGTGTTTTTTTTTCATGGATTTTGTGCAAAACTTAATTTTTTTCAGTTTTGGGATGGGGAAGTACGCTCGGTACGCCTTTCATTGGATCCGCGCCTGCTGCCATCTTTAGTACACAATATGAGTTGAAGTTTTGCATGTCTGTACCGGACAACTCGAACGTTGCATCCATATTGGCATCAACACGTTAATATTAAATATCGGTAAAGAAACGAATTTTCAGAAAAAATAAAGCGTCCATAAAAAAACTATTGTCAATAACAATCAAAACGACATTATAAGCCTTGACGTATTCTGGTATTTGCCAGAAATGGATGCATTTTTTTAAACCCAGTTTGTGTGTGTGTGTGAAAACGTGGATGCACATGCTGCCGTGCCACCGGGTAGCTACGCGCCATTAGCACTGCCTGTTTTTTATTACAGTAATCAATACATCAAAACACTCGAACGAATATACTAGATCGCCTAATAAAAATAATAAAATAAAAAAAAAACTAATAAATTTGTTTTGGTTTTGGTTGTTGTTTTTTCTCTTAATTCGTTGGTTTTTATATCACATAACACATGTTCGATATAATAGATGCAGTAAATCAAAACGATCTATTTTGTAAAATCATTGAAAATTAAAAGAATTAATGCTTCTTGCACCAAAATTTCGATCTGCCACTCATTATTTTACATGTTAATTTAAATATTTAACCTTATTCATGTATTAAGTTCTATTAATCAATCTTATTTTGGGTACGCACAATTCTAACTTTTTTGTAAGATTGACGAAAAAAACCCACAAAAACAGCAACCATGAGCAATTAAAATAAAAAAAAAATACCCCCCCCCCTTTTAAAAAAAACAAACATAAACAAATAAAACAAACATAAGCACAAAACAAAACAATTTCAGACAAATCCTGACAAAATATCTCTAAAGTATTTTCGATTTTTTTGTCGAGGATTTAAAGTTTATATACAATCCCTCCGAGTTAAAAATAGAAAAATAACTTCTTATAATAATGAAACCAAAAGTTGTCTCCCTTTAATCATATTGCCTGGTTTATGTTTACCTGATTTTTAATTTTCACGGGTGAATGGGAACATGGACGCTTCCTTGATATGTGTAAAATGTTAGTTTATTTTGAAAGACCAACACAATTGTGTAACATGACGACTGCTACAGGACTAAACGGGAACACCTGTTTTTAGTTCCGCGATCGACCGATTATAAACATTCACAGGATACATGTAGTAAAACTAGAGTCGACATGTTTTAATTCAATAAAACATATATGGATTTTATATTTAAATCTTACAAATATTAGTGTAGAGTTGAGAACAAACGTGGAAGTCTTTTAAAGGGCATTAATTATTAACGTACAAATCATCATGGAGAATAACGTTTCGAATGTGAAAATAGCTATTGGCTTGCTTGTGAATGTTGCAAGTTCAATTACTATTATCTTAATTAACAAATGGATATATGTGCATTATAATTTTCCCAATGTGGCATTGACGTGTATACATTTTATCGTAACATCCCTTGGACTTCTAATCTGTAGACTTTTTGGAATGTTTAAGCCTGCAAATCTAACTCTAATGCAAATGCTGCCATTATCTCTGACGTTCTGTGGATTCGTTGTCTTCACGAATCTCTCCCTGGGGACCAATACAGTGGGAACCTATCAGATCATCAAGACTATGACAATGCCTTGTATCATGGTTATACAGACACAGTTCTACAATAGAAGCTTTTCCAGTGCTATTAAGATTACAATGGTAATGGACTTATTGTGCCATAATTACAGATTTTAAAGGCATATTGTCTACGGCAAACTCATTTTTTTTACCCCTCAATTTTTTGGTGTCAATTAGACCGAAATGTAATAAAATGAATATTGAAAAACAAATTTGCTACAAATTTTGCCTCAAAAGTAGTTTATTTTGATCAAAATAGCTCGACAAAATTGATTGATATTTCATTTACCTGCACTACGTCACATTGACACAGATTTAGACTGAGTAGTTTTAACACTGACACTAAGCGGAATCTCGAGTTTTGTCCCCGAATACATTGATATGTTGAAAAAATACCGATATTTTTCGTGTTTACCTTTTAAATAACATTCAAAAATTAACACAGGCAATAATTGTCAGTTTTATTCATTAAGTAGCTCTAATATTCGGTTGCCGTTTAAATTTTCTTCCGAGCTAAAACTTCGAGAAACAGATTATGCACCACGTGCAAGAACTATTGAAGTTTTCAATCAAAGAAAGTATAGTGCGCATGCTTACAGCTCATCTACATCTCATGAATATGAATTTTTGTAAAGCTTTACAAATATTATTTATTTTTCAATTTTTGAAGTAATGAAGAACCCTAGTGGTATTTTGAAAGTTTGTATCTTTCTAAATAAACAAAACTAATAGTCTGACGACAATTTTTTGGTTTTACAAAAAATATTTTTTCGTAGACAATATGCCTTTAATTCGTAGTTGAAGTACGACAAGTTTTTGGGTTTTTTTTTCATGTTCAACCTATAATACTTTTCAGCATCTTACAAGTGGGTTATTATTTATCAGATCCGTACTTTAAACTAAAATGGGTGCAGGATTGCGTTTTATAGAAAGTACTTAAAATTCCTAGGGTTTTGTCTCGCCTGCGAAGCAGAGCGGGACATATGTGTTACTTTACCGGCGGCGGCGGCGACGACGGCGTTAACTTTTTGGAAAAGTTTTATGAGCACCCCCATATCTCAAGAACTATAGGTCCTTGGTTGATGAAACTTGGTATGCATATGCCCCAGTAGTAGCTTAGCACAGTTGCATCCCCATCTTTTGACCTTGACCTTGATTTTCCGGTTGAGTGACTTTGACAATTTTCAATACAAATAATAGCAATGGAAAAGTTTTGCGAGCACCTCCATATCTCAAGAACTATAGGTCCTGGGTTGATGAAACTTGGTATGCATATGCCCCAGTATTAGCTTAGCACAGTTGTATCCCCATCTTTTGACCTTGACCTTGATTTGCCGGTTGAGTGACTTTGACAATTTTCAATACAAATAATAGCAATGGAAAAGTTTTGCGAGCACCTCCATATCTCAAGAACTATAGGTCCTGGGTTGATGAAACTTGGTATGCATATGCCCCAGTAGTAGCTTAGCACAGTTGCATCCCCATCTTTTGACCTTGACCTTGATTTTCCGGTTGAGTGACTTTGACAATTTTCAATACATATAATAGCAATGAAAAAGTTTTGCGAGCACCTCCATATCACAAGAACTATAGGTCCTGGGTTGATGAAACTTGGTATGCATATGCCCCAGTAGTAGCTTTGCACAGTTGCGTCCCCATCTTTTGACCTTGACCTTGATTTTCCGGTTAAGTGACTTTGACAATTTTCAAAAAAAAATAATAGCAATGAAAAAGTTTTGCGAGCACCTCCATATCTCAAGAACTATAGGTCCTAGGCTGATGAAACTTGGTATACATATGCCCCAGTAGTAGTTTAGCACAGTTGCATCCCCATCTTTTGACCTTGACCTTGATTTTCTGGTTGAGTGACTTTGATTATTTTTATTGCATGTACAGGTGTATTTGCAGTGTTTAAGTTCTATAAACATCTTTTGATCTCAGAAACTGAAAATCCATGTAAATTCAAAATATAGTTGAAGTAAGAAAGAATAATTGTTTATGATGGTGCCGGCAGGCAAGACATACTTTAGTGTTAACTTTTGTTTTAAATGCTCAGTTGCAAGCCCTTAATCTTTTTTTTTGTTCTACGTAAACCCATCGATACACCACTTGCAGATAATGAACATGTTTACATGTATCTGTATAAGTCATGTATTACAAAGGTGGATCTAGGACCGGTGTGCCGGGCGCGCGCCCTCCCGTTTGACATAAAAAATTGTTATGAACTGTATGAAACAAGAGGTTATAGAAGATTTTTTTAATTGCACGCCCTCCCGTTTAGAAATTTTTGGATTCGCCACAGTGTTAGTAGTATTTTGTCATTTTCTAACTTGAATACGAACATTGATACAAACCATCCTGATCATTCTGAATTTTCTTTCTCTTTGGATGTATTTGTCATTTCAATGAAACAGTATAAAATCAAATAAAACGAATCACCCTTAAATATGGCAGTCAAAACAAAAATAAAAGATCAGAAAACTGCACCCTAAGTAACAAAAATTAGTCATGTACTTTAATCGTGCATTGTGAAATTTATAAAGTCATTACAATGAACTTTATTTTCGGGGGAGATCTGATGGGGAGGGATACATGTACATTTTTAGCATCACATTGTGATCCTGATTCGTACATCATGCACATAGACTTGTACATCCTCTGAGGCAAAGAAACCCGAAGTTTATATACAACACAGAATTTTAACAAAATAATACATATATCAAGAAGAACACCTGTTTATCGCATTTAATAAAGACACGTAAAAAATCAATATAAACAAATCTAGTTTTAATAACATTCTTGTATCATTTAAAAATACGTAAAATGATATAACTTCCTACACATATCTTAATACAGGGCTGGTCTATTCACGATTAAATGATTTTTCAGTTTTCAACTTTACTTGAATGTACTTCTGCATTTAGCTCAATGTGGATGCATTTGTACCATTGTCTTAATTAGCTCCACACTCAGCACCCTACATTTCCAAAACCTAAAAATTAAATCTTGCAGACCAGATCAAACAGATCTTTTGCTGTATGGGGGTACTTGGATTTTTCCAAGTTTTTTTTAAGTATAGGGGGCGGACATGACCCGGATCACAGTTTATATCGTTGATGGCAACTAGCTGATGTATGTAAGCCAAATATATATTTTTTCATGCAACCACGGACGGTAGAACGTCGAACCAAAGGGTGGAGTGTGGCGACCGTGATACAAAAATTATTTCCTGTAAACGTTTCAAATTTAAACCAAAATCTTTCAGTATAAGTTGATTTATTTTTATTTTTTTCATTTCAGATTCCAATAGCAGTAGGCGTATTTTTGAATTCCTACTACGATGTAAAATTTAATGTTTTAGGCATAATATATGCTGCAATAGGAGTTGCTGTTACATCGCTATATCAAGTGGTTAGTATATAAAAAGTGTGTGTATCATTGTTGTTAGAAAATACTCCTTTTCTCACTAGCTGAATTTGGTTGTACGTTATACAAGCTCCTGTAGCTTGTTATTTTGATGCAATTTGTGTCCAGTGATTTCCCAGTCTGATTGAAATACAGAACTTCAATCTCGCTCCCCCTTTTTGCTTGTCCGCTCGTTTCAACGAACGACTAGAAAAAAAAGGGGGAGCGACATTGAAGGTATGACATTAATGAGACTGCTTCACGCGGCCATAGCATAAAAGAGAGATGACATTGAAGGTCTGATTTTAATGAGACTGGTGGTTTCCAATTAGCTTTGGCCGTAATTGTCCATAGTTTTTTTTTCCAGTATACTTCTTATAGATCAACCTCCTGAATTATTTCTTGCGCAAAAACAAGTTTAATGACCCATGCAGAACTTATTATTTTTCCCTATTTTTAGTATATTTATATTATTTAAACCTTATGTAACATATTTTGATACATCATTTCAGTGGGTTGGTGAAAAGCAGCATGAATTCCAGGTGAACTCTATGCAGCTGTTGTATTACCAGGCACCGCTGTCTTCAGCCCTTCTCATGGTCGTTATTCCATTTGTACAACCAGACATTACAAGTTACCATGGTGCCCTAGGGGAATGGCCACTTCATGTTGTGGTAGGTGTACACAAAGTCATGCATATGTTTTTAATGAGAAAATATAATTTTTTTTTTTAATAAGCTGTTTTTATAAAAGATTATGCGAAATTAGAAGTCAAAATCATTTTGAGTTTTAGCATGTCTTATAGTTTAACATATCATCATTGTTGCAACAAACACTTTAAGTTTTTTGTCTCGCCTGCGACTGAAGGCTAGACATAGGTATTACTTTCCGGTGGCGGCGGCGACGGCGTAAACTTTTTTGTAAGACTTAAATTGTGGAAAATGAATTCCAAGAAAAATATAATAGCTAGGCATCTCAGAGCTGGTATTCAGACACTTTGGTTTATGGTCTATGCAACTGGTGCCATGCCGTTTGACCCTGACCCCATTTTCATGGTTCAGAGACTCTGTGAACTTAGATGATTTTTGGGGCAAAAAACTTCTTTGGTAGACTTTTGTGGAAAATAAATTAAGTGAAACGTATAATAGCTAGGCATCTGATATCTGGTTTACACACACCTGGAGTTATGGTCTATATATGTAACTGACACAATTTCCTGTGACCTTGACACAATTTTCATGGTTCAGTGACTCTGTGGACTTAGATGATTTTTGGGACAATTAAAACAGTTGTGGAAAATAAATTAAGTTAAGAGTATAATAATTAGGCATCTGATATTTGGTATACAGACATTTGGGGTTTTGGTCTGCACAACTGACAACATGTTGTGTGACCATGATCCCATTTTCACGGTTCAGAGACTTTGTGAACTTAGATGATTTTTGGGTGGAAATGAGTTAAGTGAAAAGTATAATATTACAGCTAGGTATCTGATATTTGGGGATTATGTTATACACAACTGACGTCACCATGTAATGTGACTTTGACCCCATTTTCATGGTTGAATGACTTATTGAATGTTGGTCTTTTTCCATTGTTTCTCAATAAATATGGTATCTAGAACACACTTCAGACATTTTTGTGATGGTCAAATGGAATTCAGTCGCCTGTCACATGACCTTGACCTTAACTTTTCTGAAGGCCCAGCTAGACCTTCAATGAGTTCTGTGATTGTGCCTACAGGCGAGACATACTTTAGTGTCAACTCTTGTTCAAGATCTGGTTGTCTTTACTTCATTCATAAATCAAATATTTTGCAGTGGTGAAGTAACGTTCAGACTAAAAATATTTTATTGATCTACAGTATATTTGCTTAGCTTTGCACCTTGAAGTTCGACTAGTCGGCCTCCAAACAATTTTTTTTTTAAATGTTTCAAGAGGCTAATCTGTTTTTATATTCTGTATCACATTTTCACGACCACGAATGTTCTAAATCATAACTTTTAGTTATGCGAGGAAATTCGTTAGGAGAACTTCCGGATAATGATAAGTGTGCTTGATGTTTTCGTCTTTAGTTTATTGTCATATCAAGCCTTATTTAAAAAATAGGAGAATGCAGTCAGCTGTAGGAATGACTACAGTTTTTAAAAATACGTTTTTCATAATAATATGTTGCTGAAAAATATCTCCATTACATTGTTTGGTCGAGGGGCCAAGGAGTGTCCACAAATATTGTCATAAAATAAGTTGATTCATAAACTCTAGTTATAGCTACAGCTGACTGCATTCTCCGATTTTTCATAAGAAGATGAGGATTGACAATAAACATGAAAAATAAAAACATTCTTACAAAAAAACTCCTCCCCAAAATCATTACCGGAAACTTCTCGAAACGAATTTCCTCGCATAACTTTGGGATGTGGTTTAGGACATCGGTGGCCATGATTACGGTTTTACATTTCTTTATAAATGATAAAATGAAACGTTTAATGTTCCTTTTCATATCTTTTCCAGGGGATGATACTACTATCGGGAGTTGTAGCGTTCTCTGTTAATCTATCCATATTTTGGGTGATTGGCAACACCTCACCCGTTACGTATCCTTTATTTCATAAAAGACAAAAGCTATAGAAAACCATATTTTAACATAATAACTCGTCCAAACAACTTTACACAAACAGGCATTGCAAGTCCAACTCATGTATCCCATCAACCACCAATTCTTCTTAGTTTACGTCATTTTTGAATTTGCTCATGAATTTGACTGGAATACTTGAATACTTTGAATACTTGAATACTTTATTCTCATAAACATTATGTTACAGAGAAAATATAAACAATACAAAATTACAAGAACAAACATAGCTAACCCGGAGGAACGACCTTCGTAAAAATATTTTTTATAAATTTTGACAGACAATTAAGAATAGTAATATCTTTTGAATTAAACAATTGAGCAAACTTTAATGTATTAGGATTGGAATGACAAAATCGTGGT
The DNA here is from genome assembly GCA_963971305.1 of Arcuatula senhousia. Classification (NCBI taxonomy): domain Eukaryota; kingdom Metazoa; phylum Mollusca; class Bivalvia; order Mytilida; family Mytilidae; genus Arcuatula; species Arcuatula senhousia. The sequence continues at coordinate 32,624,567 of OZ020306.1, read as the reverse complement.
AGTATATTTTTTCTGTCTTTATCAAAAAATTTACATTCCATAATATAGTGGTATTTGTCCCCAATGTCATTTAAATTACACAATAAACACATTCTCTCTTCTCTTGGGGTTCGTTGCCATCTTCCTGTTTCTATTGGCAAACGATGACACCCGGTTCTATATTTTATGATATTTTTGGCTAGATAAGGAGTTAACTTAATTAAATATTCTTCAAAACAAAATTCTGTTTTAAATAATCTATAACAAAGAGTTTTTGGAGAGTTAAAAATCTCTGACTTCCAATTTTGTATAAACTGGTCTTTTAAACGTTGCAGAACACATTTCTCAATCCACAAAGAAGAAAAATAATTTTGCGAATTCCAAATATTTGATAGGCCACAATTATCAAAAATATTTTTAACAAAACATATCCATTTTGTTTCATAACCATAATCATTGAAATACACATATAAAAGTTTATATAATACAGAAGAAATTTTGTTTTCATCACCATTAACAAGTCGACACCAAAACTTAATCAATCTTATCTTAGCTGTCAATAAAAGTGGATATCTTCCTAATTCCCCATACACTATATTACTAGGTGTAGATTTTTTTACACCAAGAATGATTTTACAAAAGCGCAAATGCACTTTTTCTAAAAGTTCTAAATTTTCAAATCCCCAAACTTCGGAGCCGTATAATAATATAGGTACAACAGCTTTTTCAAACATATCTATTTGACACTCGATTGATAAGTTGTGTCGTCGACATCTCTGTAATACAATGAACATAGCTTTTGTAGCTTGTTCTGGGATGGTCATCTTAGTATAGGTACGATTTAAATATTTGAATTATTAGCTGTCCCCAAATATTACATGAAAAGAAAATATCTACCTCAAGGCCAAAAGTAGCGTTTTTATCCTGTTTTTGTCCCATAAAAAAGAAAACTATTGCAGATAGAGAAAAGCTGTCGGCTTATTTTAAGCTCTACAAAAGTCTATATCATATAAAAATTGTCAGATTACCCTAAATAGAAGAGAACCTTACGGCCCTAAGGATCAGGTGAGCGATTCATGCTCCTAGGAGCTCTTGTGTTAATGGTATAATGATTCTGCAAACAGGATTGTTTTGAAATCACAAACACATTTTTATTAAAATTTCCCTAAAATTCGTTTGCTGTATTCTATATTATTACATGTTCTTCTTCCTTAACTCTTTAATCTTAGTTATAACATGGTTGGTCATCTAAAGTTCTGTTTAACTGTTATTACCGGATTCCTGCTCTTCAAAGATCCAGTCAGTATGTTGCAGATTTTAGGAATTCTACTTACACTTTCAGGTAACTGTGTATTATATATAGATTTTTATCTACATTCTTATTTTGCTTGCTTTTTTTTTTGGCTGGGTTATAAAATGGTGAATATCGGGCGGTGGGCAGGCGGGTGCAGAAGAAATTTTCGTTTTTCTCAGGATTCGATTTCAGGTCTGTCGCCCACACGTGTACTTCCTGTGTAACCAAATCTGGCCATTTTTACTTTGAAATATTTTATTTAGTCATGATTGTTTTCTGTTTTTAACGCATTTTTAAATCACTATACTTTGTCACCAGCTGGTTGGTCGTGGTAAATGATTTTTGTCGCGCATGCGAAGGGAAACGAACTTTGTTTTATATGGCTTTACCAGCGGATTTAACTAGATTGTGTGATGTTCTCTTATTTCACATTTCACTATCTTCTATTTCCTCTTGGCAAACACCATCAACACTATCCGACCGCAATGTATGATTAATGTGCGTCTAAAAGAGCTTGAAATCCTCACATTCATAATATTACTGCTTGAAAAAAATGTCACAATCTTCAATACTTAAGTTTGAAAAAATAGTTTACAAGCTGAACTTTTAATGACTCTCTATGATGTATTTTTTTTGGTGTTTGTTTCAGGTGTAATAGCATATACTCATTTCAAGCTTAAAGAACAAAAGAAACCTGCGTTACCAGTGACAACTTTAACAGTTACCAAAACGTAATCTACGGACTGAATCTAGTGTCTACTTTAACAGTAACAGAAGCGTAGTCTAATTACGTTACCAGGATCTAGAATTCAACATTAACCAAAGTGTATTCATGAGGGTTGTTTAACATTTTCATCTGGGGATTTGATTACATGTATATGTGTTTGCTTCTTGGTTGTATGAATAATGTTGTTTTGTTTTCTGCAATGAACTGTTAAAACTGTGTTAAAGACTTGCAGGCCTATTCTAAATCTAAATGTTCAATACAACTCATAAGGATATTTTCAATTGTAAAATAGTTTCAGATGTTTTATTTTTTATTACTCTTACAATATTCGATAAAACCAAGAAAAAATTGATGAAAGTTAATTTGAGAGATCTGTATTATTTGAGCATGTTTGAGAAACTATATCAATTGCCTCATCATCATTTTCATGAGGACTATCAATCTATGGTCAATCACTAGCAAAACCGAGTTATCAGTACCATGTACTGGTTTTAGTTTTTTTTTCTGTCTGTATTTTGCTATTTTAACAGACACCTGCTTATTATATACAAATTATATCAATCACAAATCAAATGCATGTCTGCTTTTAAAGGCATGAAAGGAGTTTTTAATTATTCATTAAACTAAAATGTGTCTATATGTTTCATAAAATTTATTGTGGTCGCATATGTTTTGCTTTATTTTGTATTTATTAAACAATTTGTTAAAGAAACAAGAGTGAGGGAATTATTCTGTTAAAACCCTGTTTCTACAAATGTTATTAAGTCATTATGAAATTAATTGTTTGTTTTATTCACCATTTATTTCACAGGGCTTGAATTTTGGTCAATCATATATGTATCAACTTACAAAATTGGCCCATATTCTATAAAATCCACTCACATTGAATAGGCTTGCTAGGGGTCAATTTTTTTAATTGATATCATTTACCAAAGTTCAAGCCCCTTTGATTCAGTTTATATTATTCAAATACAACCATGTATAATTTCAGAAAGTAAGTTTTGAAGTAATATTGCATTATTACAACTTTGTGGGTTTTTGTTATTGTGTCTTTATTGATAATTTGTGGGATGAAAAAAAAGGAAATCCTGAAATAAAATAGATCAAATAATTTATTAAGTGTTTTTAAAGTAACACATGATGAAAAAAAAATCGAAGTGTTTTTAATTGCATCTCACAATTAAAAGAGATTTCAATTATAAACATAATAAAAAAGCCAAAAAGTTGGTTACAAAATATTATCTCCCCTGTAAATATTTTGATAATGTTGATGTTAAAAAATCTTACTAAGGAAGAAAAAAACAATAAAATAACCGAACTTAGGTAATCGTACAGGTTAATGAGATGTGGATTGTTTAATAAATGTCCGCGACACAACCTCCATAAATGGGAATTTACTGAACAGACAGCAGCATTTTTAAAAATATTACCAGTGTTGGCTACTTGTTGTTTTGCACTTGGTCCAAGATTAAAAATATGATGCATATACGATTCAAAATCGATCCCAATATGATGTCAAAGACGGACTCGTTCTGGTACAAAACACGACGAGTGCACAGATAAGTTTTTATATAGAAATGTGGCTTAGGACAGGCACATAAAAAATGTGGCGGTGTAAAACAAGTTTATTTGACTCAACCTTCCCCCTATTGTTAATCTCTAATTCGAGCTTATTGCAAAGCGAGGTTGAACACAACTAGTGCTCTAAAAGAATCAATGTCCTACCTGTTGCACTCACCCAATGAAGTTAGAAAAAGTATTCATTTTGGGATCAAAGGGTCAAAGGAAAATGCCACAGTCGCATTAGCATCAGTACAGACCAATTCCAAGAGGACTTTATCTGTATGCTCCTGCAATCATTATGAGATATTATAATGATTTTGCTAAATATTAAAAAAAAGTCTTAAGTTTGTTAATTGTGGTACGCAATGATACTTGGTATGCAGTTGCATTTGCATTACTACAGATCATTTCCAAAAGGGTTTTATCAGTATGATACTGTAGTCACGGTCTACCTATTTTAAGATTTTATACTGATTTTGGCCACTGTTTACGTTTTTTTCTTATATCTATTGCTTGTGAACAAGTAATAGTATACATTGATATTTGGAATTTAGTTGCATTTGCATCACTACAGATCAATTTCAAAGTAATTGCCAGTACTGTGGTCATTTTCAGCCGGAAATCGATGTGGCGATTAGCCACGGCTATAGTACGGAACGGTAGCATGTCAGTAACTGACCAATCAAAAGATGGTTTTGTTGCCTCATCACATATCAATTTGCATATCAATAAACGCTCACAATATAGTTCGTTTTCCAATATCAAATTCAACAATCTGTAAAATTTGTAGAATATCTCGGCTAACAGTCCTTTCGGTACTTTGATGTCAAACTTCATTTTATGTTGTCTCCATTTACAAAATGCGAGACATGTATATTATTGTATTAACAGTGTTTATTTTCAATCAAATTTCGAATGTTCATCTTTATTTTCAGCCAAACCTATAGTGCTCATTGTTATATTCGTTAAAATAAGAAATTTGATGAAATATATCTGAATTATTTGACTTTTCATGAGAACTAGTCTATGGTCAACCAGAAGTACAACCTAATAATCAGTATCATGCATTGATTTTTTTCTGTCAATTTGCTCTGAGACAATTATAAACCCATTTTGTTATGATTTTCTCAGATTTGCTCAAGTACCATTCCAAATAAGGATCATGCAGGGGTGGCACATTGATAACTCAATAGCGTGCAATCAACAAAGCGAACTCAGTTGGTCCAGAAGATTAAGCATTACAAGGAAAAACCCGCGAATTCGCGGGAAAAATAAATCGTTGCGCTTCTTTAAAAGATTAGACCACATAATAAAAGTATTGAATTTGTATGACCTTACACGGTTGTGCTAATCGCAAATTGAAAGTTCTATGGTATATTAAACTCTAAATAAGTTTTTAATTACGATCTTTTATTGTTTTTTTACCCAATCTGTAAATGTCCAGTGGCAGGATAAGTTTCAATCGACTCCTACGCGATGGTGTCAATTTATTTACATGGTTGAGCTTAATTTTATACTTCAATATGGTTTTCATTTTTCAATCAAGTTACAATTTTTGACGGCAAAACATTTTTTTGCATACACTTTTATAGTAAACTTACCAATATAATCTATTTTATAAATTTTAAAAAAATATATATAATAATTCATGGAAAAGTTTTGTGTGTGGTTTTTTTTTGTAATTGTCAGAAAACAGGGGAAATAGTTTCAATCATTCTAAAGATGGGTAATTCCGAAACGATCATCCGGATAAATTAATTAGGTTAATTTGCAAACTGCAGACATAATTGCATTTGTGCTAATGAAATAATCAAAGGGCACAACCATCCCCTATTTTTGATATATGAAGCTTAGTTTTTGACATTAACATTTCATTATCTACATGTAAAACGTTTTGACCATGTATCTATGGGCAGCCATTCGGGCAAAAATTAACAAAAAAATTAGAAACAGACAATAAACTTTAAACAGACACAAAAACACAAAAAACAGACATGAAATTTTATAAACAGACAAAAAAATACAAAAAACAGACATGAAATTTTATAAACAGACAAAAAAATACAAAAACAGACATAAATTTTATAAACAGACAAAAAAATACAAAAACAGACATAAATTTTATAAACAGACAAACGATTATGTAAAACAGACACAAAAATACAAAAACAGACATGAAAGTTTACAAACAGACAGTTGTGAAAAGCCAAACAGACGTTTTTAAAAACAGACCTAACAGAGGGCGTGGGTGTCGGTAATTAGTGTAACATAAACCCGAAACAGGACCGAAGGTTTTTAAAACGTAACTTTTTTTATATTTAAACAAAATACTTCGAGAAAAATAGATCAATGGTTTTAAGTTAAAAAAATGTCACATACGGTGGTTAAGAATTAAAAAAAGAATTTGAATATAATATAATTTGTGTAACACACATTAAAGTTTTATATTAACATGTTGCTCCTCAAATCCATTTTTTCCTGAATTGATCTGAATTCATATTCTGTTGTGGTAGGTTGGAAAAAAAGAACCATAACTAGATGATTTCACCAAAAGACTCATTGTTTCTATATATTCAAATTGGTTTGAATCTACAAAGAAAAAGGAAACGTTGTAATTAGGGAACGGTCATTATTTATCAGCTTTCATTAACCATATGTGGATTTTGAAAAACTCAAAAGATTTGTTAGATCATTTTAAATCTAGATCATTTTCTGAGGTTCACTCTTTGAAAACGTTCGATTTTTCAACTTTATACACTACCTTGCCACACAAAAAACTAAAATGTCGCCTGAAAAAACTTCTCGAAATAGCCTTTTCAAACTCAAGGAATTTTGTTGTTTTGGGGTTATAATTCTACATTCTTTTCCAAAACATCTTTCAAAGATAAAATTTGTTACACACTGGAACAAGTTTGCAGTATGCTTGATTTCCTCATTGACAACATATTTGTCACCTTCGGAGGAGAGATTTTTCAACAACAAATCGGCATTCCAATGGGCACAAACTGTGCTCCTCTCCTCGCCGATTTGTTTTTATACTCTTACGAGACTGAATTTCTTCAGGGACTCGTAAAGAACAAGAAGATGAAAGAGGCAAGGTCATTTAATCTTACATTCAGATATATTGACGATGTCCTTTCTATCAATAACACTTCATTTGGTAGTTGGATTCCTTCGATATATCCTCCGGAATTGGAGATTAAAGAGACCACCGAATCTAATTGCTTCACGTCTTTCTTGGATTTGCACCTCGAATTTGACCCAGGTGGTCATCTCAGTACAAAAATTTACGATAAACGAGACGATTTTAATTTTCAAATTATTAATTTTCCTAATCTACAGAGCAATATACCTACTTCTCCTGCATACGGTGTTTATATTTCTCAACTTATTCGATATGCCAGAGCTTGCACACATTTCACAGATTTTTTGATCAGACACCGGTTTCTTCGTGACCGACTTTTGGAGCAGGGCTATAAGAAAATACGTCTCATACGATCACTAAAAAAATTCTTTCTTCGTTATCAGCCACTAGTAGAAAAATTCAAAATTGAGTTAAAAGATATGATAGTTAATTGTTTTAATTAGTGTTTGACTGGTGTGCTGTACTGAGATGATCACCTCAATATCCCTATTGTGTCTCACAACTATGTTGTGTTCTATGGTCATTACCGGATCCTAAGATCGCAATGGAAGAGGGAGGTTTGGCGCCATAAAACCTGGTTTAACCCACCATTTCGTTTGAAATGCCTGTACCAAGTCAGGACCATTGCGATCCACCAGTTCTCCGGTATGACTGATTCGTTTTTGTCATTTTCTCTGGACTATGAGATTGATCATTCAAGTTCGGTAGTTTTGTTATTACCTTTATTTATCTAAAGGGGGAGGGGTAGCAATTTAGGGAGGGTCATGGGGAGAATGTTTGGAATCCTGGTAGGTCACCGTTAAAAAAATCAAATTATTGGGGGGGGTCACCTATGGTAAAATTGTTCCGCAAACATTATTTACGGGAGTCCTTCGATTTTACTTCTACCAAATGGGCCCAGAAGCTCATTTTTGGACTATGACGAAAATGACCAAATGCCACTTTTTGGATGCCGCTATTATGAAAATTATGACAGCTAACATATTTGTAAATATTTTTTCTAAGAGAAAAAAAAGCATTCTTTTAAATCAATAATCAAAACTTTTGACTGGATCTACTATAGGTCTGCCTTCATCATCTAAATTGACAATATCTTCAATTTATCAATTATTCTTGAAAAACACACCAATTTGACTCTTGAATTGCACTTTTTCCACAACTCAAAGACAGTTACATACTTTTTTATTGTAACAACCTATCTTGTCACTTATTAAAAATGCTCTTTGTTTGAAAATAGATACTAGCAAGTTTTTTCAAATGTTGTCAAAAGATAGGAAATTGTCTACCAAAATGTGAGACTGACCCACTTCTCAGACTTGTAGCAACGTCATAAAGCATGAGCCTAGCTCAATATTTTAATATGATTGACATTAAACCCTTTTGTTAAAGTATATGGGAGTGAATCTGATCTAAAGAGCCTGCCTTAGACATAAAACAATGTTAAAATTCAAGAATTTTGATGTTTTTTTATAAATTTGGAAGATAGCCAATTTCCCCCTAGGGATGCTGGGTAATGGTTATTAAGATTTTCAAAATTTCCATCTATTTTGAAGGCAAAGGTATTACCCTTTTAATATTTGCTGTTCAATTTTTGATAATTTGAAGATAAATGGACCAAAAGAAACTTTGATATACATGAGGTTTTGTAATTATCCAAGCTGATTTTGTAAAGAACCCCAGGAATACTGATGAACCCTGTAGGTCGGCCATCTTGAATTTCCCGGAAAAAATATTTGGCCAAAATAAGTCTTTCATGAAGGTCTTTTATTTAAACCATCCCTTAAGTTGATATGAAAATATTAGTTTGGAACAAAATTGCAAGATTTAAAGCCGTTATCAAAGAGTCTCCGAATCTTGAATTGCTTTCCTAGTTTTCATTTTTATGTATTTGCTTATTTTTATTTTTTTTTTGTATATGCCAAGGTTTATAAACTAGGGTATAAAGAAAATCAGAATACATGTACTCTTACTAAACCGTCGAGATGAAGACTGGATCGAAAATGATGCAAAGTTATTAAAAAACTGGTACAATAAAATCGGAGAATAACAAAACATTTGGGCAAGGTGTAAACACTGGGTGAATCTTTCCACAGAGGAATTTTTAAGCACTTGGAAGGGCGTATATCATTGAAATATATAAAGTTAAGCAAGGCCGGAAAAATGACGACCTTGAAACAAACATGAAGCGGAAATAGCAGTAATGATGTTTTGGAGTAAAGCCTTGCTTGCCAATCGTGGTCCAGAATACGAATCAGCACCGTGTATCAAACGAACGGTTAATTTGGTTATGTTGCATATGCATCTTTCTAGGACTAATTTAACCTTTATTTGGAACGAAAACATTGAAAGGCTAAAACCCAAAAGAATAAAATACTCGTATCCAAAAAGTTCGAAAAAGGAAGCAAAATCTAGTACCGAGAATATCGACCATGTGTAGTACAAGGAAATAAACCTGGTGTTTTTGCGACTTTCAGTATAAACCATCTAAAAATTTCAAAAACAAATAATGTATTTGTAATTTCGTTTCAAGGACAAGTGTTGGTTTTCGACAAGAAAGATCCTGTGTAAACCAAATTGCCTACCTAAGAATCATCATAGAACAGAGTATTGAATGGTAGACTTCTCTTTATCTGACCTTTATAAATTTTGAGAAGGCGTTTGACAGTATCAACCATCAAGTACTGTTGAACATTCTCCGAAATTATGGAATACCTGAAAAGATAATATCAATTATTCAACAACTCTATAATGGATTTACCTGCCAAGTCATCCATGCGGGAAACCTGACAGATCCCTTTCCATTGACAACGGGTGTTAGACAAGGATGCTTACTCTCTCCTCTTCTCTTTCTTGTTGTCATTGACTGGGTGGGCCGAAAAGCATATGATAATCCAATGATAATCCAATGGGAATAAAGTGGACACTACAATCATTTCTCGAAGATTTAGACTTAAAATAAAGTTTGCCGATGATATTTGCCAACTTTTAATTATCACCAAGACTCTCAAAACCAAGTTTCCAACCTTGAGACAGCCGCAAAACAAGAAGGGCTCTACATCAATCCTGCTAAAACCAAATCCATGCGAATTAATGCCAACCAAGAAAACAAAACAAAAGTTAGAGGTGCGGAAATTGAAGAATACAGGAGTTCACCTACCTTGGAAGTGTCATCAGTACAACAGGTGGCACTGATGCAGATATAACAGCAAGAAAATTAAATAAAAACACAACAGGCTTTTGCTATCTTGAAACCTGTATGTGAAGTAAAGCTCTGAGAACAAGCACCAAGCTGAGAATCTTCAAACTTGGAGATTGAATGCAGCCACTAAGAAAACCTTGCAGGTTTTTTTCTAAATAGGTGCCTACGAAACATACTCGGAATCAAGTGGCCAAACAAGATCAAAATGAAGATTTGTGGGAAAGAACGAAGCAAGAGCCTATTAATTAACAATCACAGAAAGACGTCGGAGATGGATAGGCCACACATTGAGAAAGAACAACAACAACAATGTGATCAGGCAAGCTTTATACTGGAATCCACAGGGTCATCGCAAGAGAGGCAGACCAAAGAACACCTGGCGTAGGGACCTTACATCCAACCTACAGAAGATTGGCAAACATCGGGAGAGGCAAAAACAACAGCCAAAAACAGGAAGAAATGGAAAGCAGCAGTGGTCGCCCTATATCCCCATGGGACAAAGTGGATTAGGACAACATGGTCAAGTAAGTCAATTTCTTTGAGGACAAGCGTAACGACTAGGCTTGTGATTATACCTAGGGACCTCTGGTCCATCAGCGGCGGTTGTCGACCCAGTAGTTTCAAAATACAAAGTACCAAATGGGGTTTTAAAAGAACGGCTATTTTGTGGAACTTTCACACTCAAGACGGTCACACGGACCTCGGTGTTACGCGTAAAACGTGTTAACCACTACTCCATCATTCGTCGTCATTTGAGAAAATCTTATCAAAATGAGATATGTTATCTTCGCAAGTCAAGGGTTACGAACCGCTAGCACTTATTTTCACATGAAAATGGGAGATAACGGATCGTTACCCTTGGCTAGCGAAGATGGAGATCAGTGCGACTCAGAAAAGTTGTAGAGTTTGAGAGTGTATACATTAAAATTAAAGACCACGATCTAACATGCACGTTTGCGTATGAGGCGAGAGTTTTTCACCTAGATGTCCCCAATCTCAGACTTCGAACACGCCTAGTATGTCTTAAGACAAACCGTCTTAACATCGATGCAAAATGGTCAGTATTAGAAAGTACCACGAATGTGTTCAAGTAAGGAAGTCGATTAACTGGAATTTAGATGATAACATGTACATAAATAAGTCTAGTATATTGGAGTTTGCGGTTATAATTGAGATTTTAATTCTGAAATGAATGTTTGTATTTCAAAGTTGAAAGTTGGTATTTCCAACATAAAAGTTGGAATTACCAAGATTGAAGTTGGAATTTCAAGTTTAAAGTTGATAATTTCAAGATTAAAGTTGATAATTCCAAGATCCAAGATTAAAGTTGATAATTCCAAGATCCAAGATTAAAGTTGATAATTCCAAGATAAAAGTTGGAATTTCCAAGATTTAAGTTGATAATTCCAAGATTAAAGTTGGAATTTCCAAGATTAAAGTTGACAAATAGAAAAATAAAAAAATAAAACATGGCCCTAATACGCTTCCGTAAGTTACATTAGAAAATAATGTTTTTTATTTTATTATTTAAAAGACTTGAAGTTTTATTGTAATAATATTGGCGCCATGGTCAACTCTATACTAGAGTATCCCGTTTTATTGAGAAAAAGTACACGAATAAACCCGACAGTAGAATAATTTGTTCAGTTGAAAAATCAAGTGCGCATGATCCTACCGAGCTAATAATAGAAAATTACTCTACTAGGGTTAACTCGAGTAAGTCAACTGAAAACGGCCCTAGATAATTGCACTATTCGGCTACATGTAGATGTGTTGTGCATTTATTGTTTTTCTGTTTTCTTTTGTTTTTGTCTTTAGGTTGCCTTTTTAAAAAGTATAGATCCGTTAAATGCAGTGGTAATTTGGATACAGAACAATCATAATTGTGATACTCGCATGATGAAGATAAATTATGTTGACGTTCATCATATGTTAGTTGAGTTTACTTTCAAGTGTCATGAATCTACGGGAAAAAATATTTTTAGAAAGTGACAGAAGGAATGAAATTGAAAAACTTTTACCACCTACATGTAACACAGTGCGTATAAACCTAAGAAGCAAAGAGGCCCAATGGGACATATTCGAGTGTCAAAAGTCCGAAAGGGCAACGACAAAACCGGTAAAAGTGAACAAGAACAGCACGAGGAAACACAAAACACAAAATCAACCGAATAGAAATCAACAACGCGAACTCAAGTCGTAACAAGAGTGAACTCGGGTGCTCCGGAAGAGTAAGCGGTTCCTACCTGCTATAGTAAATACATCTTAATACAGTATTAATTTCACAATTTGATATTCTAAATTAAAAATTACAAAATTTACACATAAGTTCTAGACAATAACTAGTAATTTTTCTACGACTGACGCGCGTTTCGTTTATTCAAGTCTCATCAGAGGCGTTCTACCCTAAAGATTATAAACACTTTAACATAACATACATGTATTTTATTTTTCCAAATTATATGAAAATGAATTAAGAGCATAAAACAATACAGCAAAAATTCTTGGGGAAATCAGCATGCGCGTGTAAGATGATGACTAATTAAACACAAGTCAATTTTCTCACTTGAAAAGTTGAAAGAGAATTATGATAAACTTTGTTTTTTTCCACTAAGATCCTGAATATCGATCAGACCGACACCAGCCTGGTTACACAAAATATCAACTTGGGATCGATTAGTTTTAAATAAATGTGAAAATAATATATTTCCACAAAATTCAAACAGTTTTTCTTTCGAAAATAACATATAGACATTTAAAATATTTTTTTTTAATTGTGTTTTTTAACAGCGACCAATTCAATTTGATTTCTTTCGGTTTTGAAACCTCAGTTCGGGTTCGGATTTCACAAATCACCAACACCCGATCGTCACGCCCTCTTTTAGGTCTGTTTTTAAAAACGTCTGTTTGGCTTTTTACGGTTGTCTGTTTGTAAACTTTTATGTCTGTTTTTGTATTTTTGTGTCTGTTTTACACAATCGTCTGTCTGTTTATAAAATTTATGTCTGTTTTTTATTTTTTTTGTCTGTTTATAAAATTTCATGTCTGTTTTTTTTGGTATTTTTTGTCTGTTTATTTTAAATTTGTGTCTGTTTTTGTGTTTTTGTGTCTGTTTAAAGTTTATCGTCTGTTTTTAAAATTTTTGTTAATTTTTGCCCGAATGGCTGCCCATATGTATCCCCTCCATATAATCGTAGCATATGTTGTGTAGGCTGCAACCCGGCTAACAAAAACACTTCGTTATTTTAGTAGTATAGATACATTATTTTACATAAACCAATCAAGGACCTTTGCTGACAATGAAGCAGCTCCTGCTTGTTGCAACACATGCACCCATTGTACTGCTTACGGTCAATTCAGTGTGTCAAATGAACAAAACAAAAAACAAAACAAAAACAATGAAAAAAAACAACACCTGTACTCATCTCAGAGATAGAAATTACATATTTGTCTATGAACGCATGATGATGTCTTTCATAAGATTTCTAATCGAGGAGCAACATAACCATGTGTGAGCAACCCAACCAGAAGAGCCAATAAATTTGAGATAAGACATGCACTTCTTCCACTGACTTTTCCAGTATATACCCTGTTCACACGAACGTCTCTTTCAGTTCCAAAGTGGTTAATTCCGAATTATGTAACTTCGAAATTCAATTCACATTGCTTTCACACGCTCATCCTAACATGCGTATTAAACGTCTTTTACTGAATTCAAAATTAGAAATTAAATGACAGGAAATCCAAAATTAAAATTAATGATTTAAAAGAAGATAAAATAAAATTCATGAAGAGGGAAAATCATCAAACTTCTGCGCCGATGTTTGATGATTTTCCTTCATATGAGCAATTATATAATATCATATACTTTTCATTTTTCAACGGGTACACATCAATTTAGACAAAAAAAAAACTATTTTGTGGGAAAGAGAGATATCCAAACAGTGTTGAGAATAGATGAGAGATCAAATTCAAATTCAAATTCAAATTATTTTATTTGAAGGAAATCCATATAAGGATTGTGCTCAAACAACAGACATTACAAAAACATACAATCAATAAAGAATATATACATATGAAGTATCATATTGTTTACTTACGACTGAGGAGGAACCTGATTTACTACATCATTTGACCTTTTTTTTTCATATTACAAATGTATAACATAATAGTGATATTAAATAAATGTATATATATATATATCAATTTTCTAAGTTAGTTATACATTCTTATCAGTACATATATACTTTTCCAACCTTAATTATATAAGATCATTTCTTATGTTGTACAGATTACTTATACTTTCCATACAGAATTTATTGATGTCATAATCATTGTTTGACATAATATACTTAAACTTTTCTTCTTCAGACATCTGAATAAAACTTGGAATAATATTAGATAAATAATCAAAAAAATTTTTACGGGCATCAGATAACCGAGTACATCTACATACAAAGTGAATCTCATCCTCAATCTCAACGTGGCAAAGTTTACATATTCTATTTTCTAGTGCTAAGTTTTTATGTCTTCCTGTTTCAACAGCTAAATTACTATTACTTATTCTTATTTTAACAAATTCTGAAACTACCTTTTTTCTATGTCTATTTTTAAAAAATTTTCCATTTCGAAACTGGATTTTATTAATCTATAAGTTCTAAGTTTATTTCCCTTATTAGGGTTTGTGTCATGAAAAACTTTCTCTTTCCAGAAAAAAATAAACTCCTCTTTGAGTTTTTTTTGAGTAGAAAAGACTAATCTATTTTTACTTAATGAATTCTGGTTCTTCCAGATATGATCAAATTTGACAATCTTTTCAAATATATTTCTCATTTTTGACTTGTACCAATTATCATTATTTATGCTGTTATACATTAAATGAACCAAACTTTTAGAATTAGAGTTTACAATATGATACCAATATCCTACTGCAAGTTTTAATGCATCAATAGAGCAAGGGAACATACCTAAGTCACCAAGTACAGCCATGTTGGATGAGGTCTTATTGACACCTAATAAATATTTTGCAAATTTCATTTGAACTTTAACTGGTTGGTATAAGAAATGTCTATCATTAAAAAAGGAATTCTCCTTTACTAACATATCTAAACATAATAGTTCACTACAATATAAAAGTATTGGTTTTATGCATGATTCAAATAATTTTAAATGAAGTTGAATATTAGCTTTGTCAGAATACAGTTTCTTATACACACAAAATAAAGCTTTGATTGCTTTTTTACATAGATAATCATTAGCTTTAGTAAAGCTTCCCGAAGGCTTAAAAATAATCCCCAAGTATTTATATTCATTTGTTAATTCCAATTCATAGTTATTGATGAAAAATTTGTCTTTTTTCAAAAGTTTTCCAGCTTTATTGAAAATCATTATTTTGGATTTTTCAATATTAACTGTCAAATTCCATTTTTGACAATAACCAGATAAGTTATCTAAACATTTTTGTAGCCCAGCTGCAGATTCAGATAACAATACTATATCATCTGCATATAACAAACAAGATATTTTATTAGACATATCAAAAGAAGGTGGATCACATTTTTCATCAAATATTTTAACCATATCATTAATGTACACTGAAAATAGGGTAGGGCTCAATACACAACCTTGTTTAACCCCAACTTTAGAAGAAAATATATTTGTTACACCCTCGGCAAGTTTAACTCCATAATTAACTTCTTGGTACATGCTCATAAAAATATTATAATAATTATTACTCAAATTAAGTCTTTTAAGTTTAAAAAGTAAAGCTAATCTATCAACCGTATCAAAGGCTTTTTTTAAGTCAATAAAAGATACATAAAGTTTCTTTTTGTATTTAAAAGTTTTATCAATAAGACTTTTAAGTGTCAGTATATGGTCACTTGTTCTACAGTTTTTTCTAAAGCCAATTTGCTCTTTACATATTATATTATTCTTTTCTAGAAAAATATCTAATCTGGTTGAAAGGATTTTTGAGAAAAATTTACCAAAACAACTTGACAATGCTACTCCTCTATAGTTAGATGGATCATTATAACATCCACCTTTAAAAATGGGTTTTATATAATTATTTCTCCATTGCTTTGGATATACACCAGATTTTAACAATACATTAAACATAGATACATATAATTGTGGAAAATGAGTACATGACACTTTAAGCATTTCATTTAAAATACCATCTGGGCCACATGATTTCCCATTTTTTAAATGGTTAGCTGCTTTAAGAACCTCCTCAGTCGTAATAATATTATTTAAACAATCAACATCAATTGCTTTTTCAAAGTTATAATTTTCATCTTCAGAATATTCTGCTATATAATCTTTATTCATGAGTTTCTGAAAATATTCAATCCAAATGTTTGGGGAGATGTTAGAGCTAGGGTCACTAATATTTTTATCTTTTAACAGATTAATATTTTTCCAAAATTCTTTTGGATTTTTTTCTTCACATTCCATAATTTTCCCTAAAAGTTTATTTTTAAATTCTCTTTGTTTTTTCCTAGTTAATCTATTAAACTCCTTTTTTGTAAAGGCCACTTTGTGTCTCAAATTTGTATCCCAGGGATTTTTTGTTAACAGTCTAGATAACCTCCTCACTTCTTTATGTTTAATATTACATTCATCATCTATCCATTGTTTCTTAGGTTTTTTGCATTTCTTTTTCTTAGTAAAATTTCTGCTATTTGATGCGTTAATTAGAATGGAAGAAAATTCTGAAATCTTAGCATTAATAGTATCTTCATCATTACTAGTTTCAACTTTTTTTTCAAATTCGTTGCACCAAGCATTGAAGTCAATATTATTTATATTACTTAAAAATATTTTTTCTCTTTTATCATTCCATCGTGTGTTCTTTGGCTCATGGAGCATATCTTTATATATATTTGAACTGAGAAATTGAGACCATATTTTGGTTTCTATCTGACAATGGTCTGATAATAATGGATGAGACATTGGATAGTTAATGATAACCATCAGAATTTAAGGGTTCGAAGGATCACGCTTTTGTATAATATTCCCGCGTTAACATGTGCAGATATCATAAAACCGAATACTCATTTGCGTTCACACGAGAAGTGTTAACTCGGAATTAGTTTTAATTCTGATGTCAACCCACCTCCTTACGCAGGAGTGACACCGGATTGACAACTACGGAATTGATGCGGATTACGTAATCTTCAATTTGGAGAGCGTATTTGTTTTAAATGGGGTGTAAAAAATAGACTAATCTTCATCTAGGAGTTAAGTATTCTAAGTAATAAGAAAAAGTTTGAATTTGAATTTTGTGAATTTTGAATTTTAAAAAATCGATTGAAAAGTTTATCAGAATGTATTTCCTGGGCTGTACTCTGTGGCGGATCCAGAATTTTTCAAACGGGGGGGGGGGGCGCAATTATAAGAAATCTTCTGGGATCGACCTCTTGTTTCATACAGTTCCTTACCAGTTTTTTTTTTTTTTTGTCAAACCGGGGGGGGGGCGCGACCGGTACGCCTAGATCCGCCTTTGGTACTTTAGCATCTAGGAGAAGCTCCACATGTGATTGCAATTGGACCATGTTAGATGTTAGGGAACAACCATTTTATTTTTGTTGGGGCTACGGTGATTTGTAATACAAAAAACTATGGAAAGGGAAAGACCGGTCGGATGATTTTTAGGCTGTAAAATTTATAAAAATATTTAAGATAAAAAGAATGTATATTCAGTGTCATGTCAAAATATGTTATGGAGAGGACTCTTCATAAGTATGTATACTGGTGTCCAATACAATTTGTATATTTTAACTACGTGATTTTAACAAATAAAATATGTTTATATAATTAAAACAGACTAAAAAATATCCGGGCTCAAACTTTTCGAAAAGGCAAGAGGAACAAAATATACGAGCAACTATGGCACGCCGTTCTCGTCAAAAGTATGATTCAAATATAAGTTATTTCACACATTCAAAATTCTGCAATACACACTCAAAATTTTGAAATACACACTCAAAATTAAAATTCACACTCAAACTTGTACAAACTACACACTAAAAAAAAATAAAACACACTCAAAAATAATAAAAATTACACTCAAAATGTTGCTCTTAGTTAACACTCAAATTTGACTGTGTTTGCACTCAAATCTGACTGTGTTTGCACTCAAAATTGTGCGCATTGTTTTCGCGCAGAGCACATGAATATTCATATCATCTTTGTGTTTTAGGATTTTAACAATAAAATCCTTTCCGATAGCAATTCAAACATCGAGGAAACCATGATATATGAATATTTATGAGCTCTGCGCAAAAACAATGCGCACAATTTTGAATGCAGACACAGTCAGATTTGAGTGCAAACACAGTCAAATTTGAGTGTTAACTAAGAGCAACATTTTGAGTGTAATTTTTATTATTTTTGAGTGTATTTTATTTTTTTTAGTGTGTAGTTTGTACAAGTTTGAGTGTGAATTTTAATTTTGAGTATGTATTTCAAAATTTTGAGTGTGTATTTCAGAATTTTGAGTGTGTATTTCAGAATTTTGAATGTGTGAAATAACTTATATTTGAACCATACTTTTGACGAGAACGGCGTGCCATAAGCAACCCCCATAAAAATCAAATGGTTTAATACATATTAATGGTTTTAACTTTAACTTTCGAAGTATATTATTTACGGAAAATGGATTGTCATGTGATCAATATTTATTTTAGTCACATTGACATATCAACAGGTTGATAAACTTCCTTGTATGTGTAGAACTAATGGCGACGAGCAAAGAACCAGATAAAGTTACAGACATTTATACAACGTGTCCTATTTGTTTAGAGAAGTATACAATACCTAAATACCTTCCATGCCTCCATACGTTTTGTGAGAACTGTATCCTGACCTATACTTTAAAAACATTTGAAAAAGAAACTAAGCGAGCTATCAACTGTCCAATATGTAGATCAGAGGCGTTACTTCAGGAGGAAAACGCCGACGTCGAGAGTTGGGCGAAATCTTTACCGCTTAATATTCTCGTTGTCGGTCTGATAGAAAGGGATAAACTTGAAGGTCCAGAACAAAAATGTATGATTTGTGAGCGAATTGATATTCAATCAGATGCACAATTTGTTTGCTTGGAATGTTCGGATCTGCTTTGTTTGAACTGTGAAAAGTTCCATAGAGCACATAGATGGTCTACCAATCATACTATAAAACAGATAAAAGGCGTATGCTTAGACGAATTGCCAACTTCATATTTATTTAGGAATAAATGCAGTACACATACAAATAAGGAGTTGGAACTCTTTTGCGTAGACCATGAGGAACCGTGCTGTCCAATGTGCGTTTCTATTCATCACCGGAAGTGTGAAAAAGGTTCTTAGCATTGAAGACGCAGCGAAAGACTTTGCTAGCGAGAGCAAAGTTGAGGAGTTGAAGAAACAATTAGCGGAAGTAGAAACCGACATCGATACTTTGTTAGCTGACAGAAATGCTTGTAATCAAGAACTCGTCAATCAATACGAAACGGGCAAAAAAGAACTGGAAAAAACGTTCACGGAACTTATTGCTAAAGTCAGCGAACTTAAAACACAAAGAGAATCCGAGCTGCATAAGGCTTTTGACCAATCGAGTGATAAAATCAATACTTTGGTTACTATTTTCACATGTCTTAAGAAAAATATAGAAAACGAAAAAGGAATATTAGACACTAGCGTCACAAAGGCAGCGCCCAATCAGGCAATGATCGAGATGCAACGAGTTAGAAAACTGTTGTCAGAACACGAGAAACGGCTAGAAGATATTATTCCAGATATGAAAAATGTCACATTATCTGTAAGAAACACTGATGTGTCAGAATTGATAAATTCTGTGAATCAGATATCGGAAGTTAAAGTTGACGAAAATCTAAGCCAAGTTATGATGTGTTCTACATGTATTAGAGAACCGTTTACTTTCAACAGATTTACAAAATTAATATCTTCAGGCTGGGCCGTGAATTCACAGAAAGATGCAGTTTGTTTCAAAACATCGATGGATATAAAGCTGTGTGGGTTTATGACTTTCGTGTGCTTGGATGAAAAGTCTCCTTTAAGTGTTACTGCATGGGTAAAAGACAACACAACTGAACTGATTAAAGTAACAATGACGATCGATAGCTCTGAACATAAAGAACAGAAATGCAATATGATGTTTCCAAGCCCAGTAAAAATAAAAGCGAACAAAATTTACCATGTTGTAGTCCATATGAAAGGAAACAATTGTTATTATGGAGGAGAAGGACAAACAAGCGTGTACTCTAACGGTGTTACATTTTCATTTGAAAAATCTAGTGAAGACACAAATTGTACGAATGTTTCCAGAGGACAGATACCTGGTTTTCTGTTTAGAAAAATGTAGTTCATTGTACTAACTTAAAAACAGATAAAACATTCTAATATGTTAAAAAAATATTTTTGGAATATGTTTTCGTGTCTTTCTTTTAATAGTTTACATGTATTGTTTTTTCCCCTTAATTTTATGACAACAAAAAATATGATAGCATGATTTTCATAGTTAAATTTATTTTTTCCAACATGAAAACCCGATTCAATAGATTAAAGGTGGACGAAAACCCCAATTATTTTACTTTTGAGGCGGTTAGAAAATTTTTTAAAAGTGACATAAAAAGAAATTACCCAATATAATAAGTTACCAGGTGGGTTAAAACCCAATTTAGGAGATCTGATTTTATGTTCAGTTGTGTTTACTAATGTTGAGAACGTTTCCTATGAATAATATTTTTAGGAATAAGTTTGATTTCTGTTTTTGTATTTTCCTTTAAACTTCGTGATCAAGATTCTTGTACCTTTTGCGCCTTTTTGATCCTTCAATTTCGATCGAAGACATTTTGTCTGTTGTGCACAGTGGTCTGCTTTATGCACGTTAACCATTGCAGGATTTTCTTTGAAGTTGTTGCACATACATTCCTTGCAATGTTCCTTTGTTATATATATTACATGTATTATGTTGTATTTTAGATTTTAGGAACCCTAATAATAGGTTGAACAAATGTACGCGACAAAACCTACAATAGCAACAGCATGTAAATCCGCAATGGAAAAATGCCTGAAGCCTGCAATATGACCAGTTGTCGCTGCTTTCTCTTTTGCAATTGGCCCTAGATTAAAAATATAATGCAAATGATTCAAAACCAATCCTAAAATGTCAAAGACAGAATTCCTCCTTAACAGAGAGTAGACGAGTACAAACAAGAACTTCAATTTATAAAGATTCCTGTCTTTGAACTGGCACTCATAAAATATGAATTGGTTAAAATACTTTTTAGCCCATCTGGACCTTGAGCTATTGCCATCACTTGGCGTCCAGTTCGTCGTCGTCTGGCGTCGTCTGTTAACATTTTTTTTCAAAAATCTTCTCCTTTGAAACAACTGAACAGATTGTAATGAAACTTGATTGATCCTTAAAGTGCCTACACAAAAGTTGTGTTTCTATATATGATCCACCAAAAAACATGACCACAGTTGCTAAAAAAAATAGACAATTGGGGTTAGAATACTGTTTTGGATTGTAATTCAAAAATTATAAGAGATCGGGAAAATCTGATGCAACCTTCCTAGGCTAGTGGCTTGCATATTACTGAGCTAATTTCTTTCATTACTCTTGGGTGAATTCCATCTGGGCCTGATGATTTTGATATATTGAACATGTCCAGTTTTTTCTTGATTTTGTCTGCATTAAATGTCATTTCTTTCAAGGGTGTTACAATTTCTTCATCTATTTCAGGCATGGTAGTATCAGTTTCGTTAGTAAAGACTGATGTGAAGAATTCTGCTAATTCATCGGCTTTCTCCTTGTCAGTTTTAGTTGATGTCTTCTGGTCACTATCAATGAACAGATCTGGTATACTGGATTTAGTCTTTGTCTTCGATCGAGCATACTTCCAGAATTTCTTAGGATTTTGTTTGACTTGGCTAGAAATTTGTTTTTCATACTCTTTGTTGACTTTTCTGGTAATTGAACGTACTTGATTCCTCACTTGATACAATACTCTGAGTAAACTTCTCCATCTCTAGTGTTCAGATACCTTGTCCATAATCGTTCTTTTCTTTTAATTTTTGATAGAGACTTCCGATTTAAAGGTATTTTGTGTTTCGATTCCTTCTTTCGTCTACTTGACTGTTGTGTAGTTTTACGGGGTATGGTCTCATTAATTCCATGATCTAGCAACTCAATGAATCTATCCCATTGTTCATGTACATTTAGTTCTCTAAGTTCATCTTCCCAGTTTATATCTAACAGTTCTTTCAGTTTATCATAATCTCCTTTGTCATATCTTAACCGTATTTTTGTCTTCGAGTCTATGTTCTCTGTTATGTCACAATGTAGTTCTATCACTGAATGATCACTTTTACCAAGTGGAGGATTTATTGATGTACTGTTAATAAAGTATTCTCCTGATGTAAATAATAAATTTAGAACATTTGGATTATCAGACCCTCTTCCTCTAGTTGGAGTTGTAATATGCTGGTACATGAAACAGTCTGGTATAGTCTCAATAAATTTGAACTCTTTGCTGTTTTCTGAACATTTTGTGGTATAATTGTCCAATGTAATGTTAGGCAAATTTAGATCTCCAAATAGGATGATATCTGAGAATTGCTTCTTACTTGCATCTTTGAAGATATTACATAGTTGTACAAAGTTCTCATCTGTGCCATTTGGGCTCCTGTATATTGACCCAACTAATATTTTTCCTCTTGACCTTGTTTGCACTTCACACATAATGTACTCTTCAAAGTCATATTGGTTTACAGTGTATGGTGAGAACTTCAGATTGTCTTTAACATACATCAACATGCCTCTACCTGGTGAATTTTTGCTAATGTTTGCTGACAAAATTTCATATCCGTCTATATTAAACTCTGATAACTGTAACTCATGTTTATAGTTCTTTGGCTTAACTTCAGATACCGCTATAATGGAAGGGTAGCTGTCTTCTATTCTTATTTTCAGTTCTTGTAGTTTTGCTTGGGTAAAAGTGTCTGAATTTGTAATCAAAATTTTAAAATTATCTACATTCTGTACATCACTAAAATTCTTCTTTACTTGGTCGCTGTTTTTGGAGAGCCCGTCTCCCTGAAAGTCTCTGGCTTTTGTTCCTTTTCTGTTTTTTTTTCACCTTTATTTTCTGTATATGCCTTTCCCATGGCATTCCTCTGACCACGTATGTAAAATTTCCAGTCTTATCTCTATCTCGTTTTTCATTTGCTTCAGCTCGAAGGGCCTTATCTTGGTCCCTTTCATCCTTGGTCATGTCATGTTTTGGTATGGTGCCTCTGCATTTCTGAGTTTATACACATTTTTCATAACTTTTTGCTTTGTACTTTCATGTAGTGCGATAAGAAGTGGACGTGGAACTGCTTTCTCCTCTCCTCGAATTATTCTAGTCTGGTTCTTTTTGCCGATTCTTTTAAGGGAATCTACATCTTCTGAAGTAATTTCAACATCTATTTTTTGGCACATGTTTTTAAAGATTTCTAAATCTTCTGCAATGGTTGTCTTAAGATTACTCTCACTTTCGGGTACGTTGAAGATGAGTATATTGTTTCTCCTGTCAACTCTGGACTGTATCTCTTTTGCTGCCTGTTTAACAATGCTGTTTGAGTTTGGTGGTTGTGGCAGCGGTATATCTACATGTAATTGTTCTTCCTCGTTCGCTTTCACTCGAATAGGCTCTTGATTCAATTTTATTTCATCTATAACTTCAGATTTGAATTGTACGACCTCTGATCTGTAAGATTCTAAGATATGTTTTATTTTTTCAATTCTGGTTGTAAACTTAGCTTCAAAGTTTTTCATAAACTCATTTCATCGATCTTCAATAGATTTAACCTCTCTAATACAGTTTAAAGTTTTTTTCTAAACAGTTGATGCAGAACCATGGAAAATCCTGTTTTCCACTCAAACCTTTGTAGCACGTTGCTGGGATGCCAACACATTTAATACGACGATGTGTGCTGCAGTACTTACATTCAAGAAGTTTACTAGTGTCAGACTGAAAAATGCTAGTGCAGGTGTCACAAGTCCATGATTCATCTCTCTCTTTGCTATTTGATCTTGAATTAGCAGCTGAGTTGTTATTACTTGACATTGATCCTTTCCTTGGCCTTCCTCTAGTTTTAATTTGTAATGAGGGATCATCAATGTTTATGTTTTGAATTTGTCCGCCATTTTGTTTTTCATCACTGTTGTTTACACTATTGTTTTTGTTATTTGTGGATGCCATGTTGACTTCTTACCACCCAACTTTGAATAACAGTCTAATTTTATGGGGTTTGCAGATAATTGTATGTAGTTATAAACTCTAATTGTTTGTATATCTATCAATTCTATAACTTCAGTTGCCTCCTGTCAAAAACACAACCGGACATTTTCGTGACCTTGACCTTCTCGGCAGTTCAAACCACCAGCAGCCTTCAACAAGGCCAGTAGGCGCTGCTCGCGGTTCTTCAATTTGCCCATGGTCTATATAAAATGTATATAATTCAAATCCAAATTGTCAAAGATTCCTGACTTAGGACAGGCACATATAATATGTGGCGGGGTTAAACTAGTTTCCCCTATCAATATTCCTAGACAAATCACAAAAACTAAACACACAGTAAAAATCAAAGTTCAATACCACTAGAGAGAACTTTAGACAAAAGACAACAAGAATAAACGAAGGGACGGTAAAGGAATTTTCTATAGAACACTCGCTGTTACTGACAGCTAGCTGAGAATAATCAATCGACTGATGTAAAATTCAAACATATCGATGTTAGATCCGACACAACACTTCAAACAATAATGATTTAGTTTTCTTTATCAAAATGTTAGTGGTAATAGATTACTGCTTTCCAGAAATTTTTATACACAGCATAACCAAATAAGCTATTCTTTTTTCATGGTACCAATTGTGTACCTTTTCAAACCACGAAGGCGATTAACTGCTGGAAACTGTACACAGTGGAACTATAGGTCATCGAGAAAAATCACAAGCATGGTGGCGGACTTTCAGACACGAATTCAACCATACAATGAAATATAATAATTTTGAAATTTTTTGATAGTCTAAAATCTAAAACCATTTGAATTAGCTTGTTATCTGGTACTGCACAAGATCGATATCTTCGGTGCTCGATTAGGCTTCCTTTCGAACTTTTTGGTGGTTACTCGTTTCATGAAATATGCATATACATGCATATCTTAATTAACTATTCAATTGATACACCCTTTGGTACTTTGCAGAAGGGCACAGGGGCCCGAATCTCCCTTTTTGTCAGAAAAATGTGGGTGGATGAAATATGTGAAAACCGAACAGCAGAAAATTATTTCAGTCCATACCCGCTTACAGGCCACTCCAAATCGATTGTTCGTTCGTCAGACATTTTTTTGGCTAGCGTACAAAAAGCGTTTCTTCAGAATCGTCTATTTCATAGGGGAGAGGATTTTCACATGGTGAGTTACAACCTTTTTCGGCTACGACTGCCAAAATTTTACATTGGGGAAAATGATCTACCTGATTCCCTCAATCGACATACTCAGTCAATAAGTATAATTTTATTACAGGATAAGACTCTTATGCTTCTACAAAAAGTCGAGTAGCATCGTATCGTACTTTTATGAACTAAAGGTATATTATTCCGTCTAAACTTTTGAAGCTTTTAACACAGAAGCGCTAAAGGGGGCTGGATAATATCATTTATTAATACTTATCTATACCTTTTAAAAATATTTTGATTTTCTTCTACATATTTTTACAATTATATAAACGAAAAGCATAGAGGTAATCGAATATCATGAATCCAAAAAGACTAAGACAAAATCGGTAGACATATACCTCAGTACAACTGAACAAACAAACAAAAACTACATAACAACCAAACCGCATTTAGCAACGTGAACTCAAGTCGTAACGAGGGAGAACGCAGGTGCTACGAAAGAGCATGCAGTTGCTGCTTGCTATTACACACCCGTTAAAACAGAATTTTATTTTCACGTGTAAACCATTTACAACATATGATAGTTACTGCAAATCCTTGTGGTTGTTTCAAACCTTTGATGAAATATATCTATATAGATATGCCGGAAAAAAACCACCTTGTCAATGTTTTTTAGACTCCAAAGAAAATAACGATCTACTGGTGATATATAGTACAAAAATTACTAGGTGTCAAAAATTGTATGTTTTATAAGTTTGGGGTCGATCAATTTACTTTAATTAAATGTGGCTTTCCTTAAAAAAATATTTTGAATATGATATTTTTATAATTTATTTGGGTGGGGAGGGTAAACAAAAGTTATTCCGAAGAAACATTTCTGCTACTATAAAAATGTATGAAAAATATATTTTGCCCAGAAAATACAAAAACATGACCCTTCTTCAAATAAGTTTTTCGGTTTCCTATTCCTATCACGACTACATAGGCTCGTTAGGGTTTGTGTATTTCTAACGTTATCTGTGACAATTGTGCCCAGGTTTAAAAACTGTACTTGTCCAATTGCCGCTAGGGACCTAAAGGGGACAAAAATGAAAAGGAGCAGATGCCCTTAATTAGGACCAAAAGAGATAATAATTTTGTAATTGCAATTCATTTGGTCTGCTTTTGGACAAAAAAAGAATTTCTTGTGAAATGTGGATGGAAAGTCCACCAAAGACTGCATTTGTCAAAAAACTTTGTAAGTCCACCATGGCTGCATGTGTCCAAAGCAATTGACTATCCATATTGGGCCTGAAACAAACAGGGTTCGACATGTTGCGGTCGTATCATGCTGCGCTCGGCAAAGCTTTTTATTGGTACCTGGACAAGTACTGCCAATCACTCTTCAGCTAGGCAAAGCGGCTTGAGATCAGTGTACTGTTAAAAGGACATTGCACCAAAATTTTGTGCTACTGCT
Organism: Arcuatula senhousia; assembly: GCA_963971305.1. Classification (NCBI taxonomy): domain Eukaryota; kingdom Metazoa; phylum Mollusca; class Bivalvia; order Mytilida; family Mytilidae; genus Arcuatula; species Arcuatula senhousia. The sequence continues at coordinate 32,597,749 of OZ020306.1, read as the reverse complement.
GTCCTCTAAAATGGTCTAAAATTATTCCAACCAGGCTTTTCATACTAAAGAAAAGTTCGTTGATAAGTAAATACCCGGTAGATAGATAACATGACTCAAAGACTGGACACCACTTTCATAATTTTAAGTTTTATCCGACGACATTTGAAAGAAAAATATTATCCGCGAGAGAAAACTACTCATTAATTACTTCTACCTACTTTAAACAAACTTTATTTAATATTGTAATTTTAATAATCCATTCTAATATTATTATTAACCTATTAATGAAAAATGATTTAATGAATTCCAACTAAAAAATACTTTCTGGTGCTGAAAACCTGGCCCGAGACCATAGTTATTTTTTCCAAATTTTTAATGCATTTTCAATATAGCCTTATGTGAAATTAAAAAAATCGCACCATTTCTTTTTAAATGAAACTTTGGCCACATAAAGTTCATTAGCTTCCAGAACATTAGTTAAAAATTCAGAAAATCCTACCGTCTAAAAAAATTTTGATTTTTTTTTTAAATTTACACCTAAGAGGGTCAGAAAAGAGGTGCTTGAAAAATGAAAAAATCACCTTTTTGCACTTAGCCGAATCACAACTTTATCAATGAATTTCAAAAAAATTAAAGTTTGATAAATTTATACTATCTTTTATCTCTCATTTCACTCCAAGTTCATCCTTTAGTCATAAAAACTAACATTACAATAGCATTTACAAGAAATACTATGTTTTAATAGGGACTATATTATTGGACAACGAAAATTGAAGGGAGCTAACTGTGGTCTCGTACCTAATAGTCCTCAGAAAAGCCTCGGACAGTCAAATAAAATTATTTTCACATAGAATAGTCTTTTTCCAACTGAACTGCCAAGTTTCAAAGTGATCAAACAAACAATAGTGAAATTATTAGCACTACAAAACACTTGTTGCATATAAGAATTTTGATCGAAAATACACCAGGAAAATCCATGAGGCCGATTTGGCCAAATTTTTTTTATTTCATAAAAGTTCACAAAACTAATGGCTGAAATCAATAACATTATCCCCTCTGAGCATGGAAAACACAAGTTTCAGTGAAATATCTGCATGGTTTCAAATTTTGACCCTTTCCCATATTTGCGGATAGGAAAATTAGCCATTTTAGCCTTATTGAGGGGTACATGTATGGCCATGAGAATTTTTTAAGAAAGGAAATGGAATATTGAGACCAAAAGGGGTTTAAAATGTTAAATACATAATAAGCTTACAAAATAAAACAAAAAAACACCATATTCATATGAAAAATATGTTATAAATAGTGTTTAGGAGTGGATAAATGGTGTAATTTCAAAATGCTTTTTCCCTACACATCACTAAAAACTAATGTTTGAGGGTAAAAAAATGTAAAAAATGCAATAACTTGCAACAATAAAGGTGTATTTAGTATGAGATGATGATGATGAACAGAATTTAACAGCAAAAAGACTAATCATTGCACTTTAGATGAAAATTGGTTCAAGACTCATGTGCGAAATAAGGAAAAACGGCCAAATCTACAGCAAGAAATGGGGGATATTTTCAATCCTGTGACTTTTTCTATGAAATCCAGAGACCTTTCATGTGCTATTTTGTGTTGTTTAGCTATTTTTCAGTTTATTCTGACTGTTTTTTCCATAATATACCCTATACAGAAAGAATACATTGATATGGCATTCATAGGTCCAACACAAAAAAGCTTATCTGCTGCCGCAGCCCCATTTTGCAAGTAGTAAAATAATTTTTTTTCAGAAATAATTTATAAAGTCTAGTTTAAACAGTTTCCTTACATCATATAAGAAGATTTATAGCTGTTGTAGCCCTCTGGATGTCATAATCTGCAAGCATTGGCCCTCTTAATGTTAAAATAATACAAAACAGACCATTACCATTGAAAATCCCATAGACATACAAATATGGCTAAATATGGCAAATATTGAGATAAACTCATGAAATAAAGGCTGAAATTGAAAGAACTTATTAATCTAAACAACTTAAAACCATTAATGGCATTGCAAAATAATTCTAAGAGGTGTAAATAGGCCATTCTTACCCCTCTAATAAGGCCCGAGACCATAGTTATTTTTTCCAAATTTTTAATGCATTTTCAATATAGCCTTATGTGAAATTAAAAAAATCGCACCATTTCTTTTTAAATGAAACTTTGGCCACATAAAGTTCATTAGCTTCCAGAACATTAGTTAAAAATTCAGAAAATCCTACCGTCTAAAAAAATTTTGATTTTTTTTTTAAATTTACACCTAAGAGGGTCAGAAAAGAGGTGCTTGAAAAATGAAAAAATCACCTTTTTGCACTTAGCCGAATCACAACTTTATCAATGAATTTCAAAAAAATTAAAGTTTGATAAATTTATACTATCTTTTATCTCTCATTTCACTCCAAGTTCATCCTTTAGTCATAAAAACTAACATTACAATAGCATTTACAAGAAATACTATGTTTTAATAGGGACTATATTATTGGACAACGAAAATTGAAGGGAGCTAACTGTGGTCTCGTACCTAATAGTCCTCAGAAAAGCCTCGGACAGTCAAATAAAATTATTTTCACATAGAATAGTCTTTTTCCAACTGAACTGCCAAGTTTCAAAGTGATCAAACAAACAATAGTGAAATTATTAGCACTACAAAACACTTGTTGCATATAAGAATTTTGATCGAAAATACACCAGGAAAATCCATGAGGCCGATTTGGCCAAATTTTTTTTATTTCATAAAAGTTCACAAAACTAATGGCTGAAATCAATAACATTATCCCCTCTGAGCATGGAAAACACAAGTTTCAGTGAAATATCTGCATGGTTTCAAATTTTGACCCTTTCCCATATTTGCGGATAGGAAAATTAGCCATTTTAGCCTTATTGAGGGGTACATGTATGGCCATGAGAATTTTTTAAGAAAGGAAATGGAATATTGAGACCAAAAGGGGTTTAAAATGTTAAATACATAATAAGCTTACAAAATAAAACAAAAAAACACCATATTCATATGAAAAATATGTTATAAATAGTGTTTAGGAGTGGATAAATGGTGTAATTTCAAAATGCTTTTTCCCTACACATCACTAAAAACTAATGTTTGAGGGTAAAAAAATGTAAAAAATGCAATAACTTGCAACAATAAAGGTGTATTTAGTATGAGATGATGATGATGAACAGAATTTAACAGCAAAAAGACTAATCATTGCACTTTAGATGAAAATTGGTTCAAGACTCATGTGCGAAATAAGGAAAAACGGCCAAATCTACAGCAAGAAATGGGGGATATTTTCAATCCTGTGACTTTTTCTATGAAATCCAGAGACCTTTCATGTGCTATTTTGTGTTGTTTAGCTATTTTTCAGTTTATTCTGACTGTTTTTTCCATAATATACCCTATACAGAAAGAATACATTGATATGGCATTCATAGGTCCAACACAAAAAAGCTTATCTGCTGCCGCAGCCCCATTTTGCAAGTAGTAAAATAATTTTTTTTCAGAAATAATTTATAAAGTCTAGTTTAAACAGTTTCCTTACATCATATAAGAAGATTTATAGCTGTTGTAGCCCTCTGGATGTCATAATCTGCAAGCATTGGCCCTCTTAATGTTAAAATAATACAAAACAGACCATTACCATTGAAAATCCCATAGACATACAAATATGGCTAAATATGGCAAATATTGAGATAAACTCATGAAATAAAGGCTGAAATTGAAAGAACTTATTAATCTAAACAACTTAAAACCATTAATGGCATTGCAAAATAATTCTAAGAGGTGTAAATAGGCCATTCTTACCCCTCTAATAAGGCCCGAGACCATAGTTATTTTTTCCAAATTTTTAATGCATTTTCAATATAGCCTTATGTGAAATTAAAAAAATCGCACCATTTCTTTTTAAATGAAACTTTGGCCACATAAAGTTCATTAGCTTCCAGAACATTAGTTAAAAATTCAGAAAATCCTACCGTCTAAAAAAATTTTGATTTTTTTTTTAAATTTACACCTAAGAGGGTCAGAAAAGAGGTGCTTGAAAAATGAAAAAATCACCTTTTTGCACTTAGCCGAATCACAACTTTATCAATGAATTTCAAAAAAATTAAAGTTTGATAAATTTATACTATCTTTTATCTCTCATTTCACTCCAAGTTCATCCTTTAGTCATAAAAACTAACATTACAATAGCATTTACAAGAAATACTATGTTTTAATAGGGACTATATTATTGGACAACGAAAATTGAAGGGAGCTAACTGTGGTCTCGTACCTAATAGTCCTCAGAAAAGCCTCGGACAGTCAAATAAAATTATTTTCACATAGAATAGTCTTTTTCCAACTGAACTGCCAAGTTTCAAAGTGATCAAACAAACAATAGTGAAATTATTAGCACTACAAAACACTTGTTGCATATAAGAATTTTGATCGAAAATACACCAGGAAAATCCATGAGGCCGATTTGGCCAAATTTTTTTTATTTCATAAAAGTTCACAAAACTAATGGCTGAAATCAATAACATTATCCCCTCTGAGCATGGAAAACACAAGTTTCAGTGAAATATCTGCATGGTTTCAAATTTTGACCCTTTCCCATATTTGCGGATAGGAAAATTAGCCATTTTAGCCTTATTGAGGGGTACATGTATGGCCATGAGAATTTTTTAAGAAAGGAAATGGAATATTGAGACCAAAAGGGGTTTAAAATGTTAAATACATAATAAGCTTACAAAATAAAACAAAAAAACACCATATTCATATGAAAAATATGTTATAAATAGTGTTTAGGAGTGGATAAATGGTGTAATTTCAAAATGCTTTTTCCCTACACATCACTAAAAACTAATGTTTGAGGGTAAAAAAATGTAAAAAATGCAATAACTTGCAACAATAAAGGTGTATTTAGTATGAGATGATGATGATGAACAGAATTTAACAGCAAAAAGACTAATCATTGCACTTTAGATGAAAATTGGTTCAAGACTCATGTGCGAAATAAGGAAAAACGGCCAAATCTACAGCAAGAAATGGGGGATATTTTCAATCCTGTGACTTTTTCTATGAAATCCAGAGACCTTTCATGTGCTATTTTGTGTTGTTTAGCTATTTTTCAGTTTATTCTGACTGTTTTTTCCATAATATACCCTATACAGAAAGAATACATTGATATGGCATTCATAGGTCCAACACAAAAAAGCTTATCTGCTGCCGCAGCCCCATTTTGCAAGTAGTAAAATAATTTTTTTTCAGAAATAATTTATAAAGTCTAGTTTAAACAGTTTCCTTACATCATATAAGAAGATTTATAGCTGTTGTAGCCCTCTGGATGTCATAATCTGCAAGCATTGGCCCTCTTAATGTTAAAATAATACAAAACAGACCATTACCATTGAAAATCCCATAGACATACAAATATGGCTAAATATGGCAAATATTGAGATAAACTCATGAAATAAAGGCTGAAATTGAAAGAACTTATTAATCTAAACAACTTAAAACCATTAATGGCATTGCAAAATAATTCTAAGAGGTGTAAATAGGCCATTCTTACCCCTCTAATAAGGCCCGAGACCATAGTTATTTTTTCCAAATTTTTAATGCATTTTCAATATAGCCTTATGTGAAATTAAAAAAATCGCACCATTTCTTTTTAAATGAAACTTTGGCCACATAAAGTTCATTAGCTTCCAGAACATTAGTTAAAAATTCAGAAAATCCTACCGTCTAAAAAAATTTTGATTTTTTTTTTAAATTTACACCTAAGAGGGTCAGAAAAGAGGTGCTTGAAAAATGAAAAAATCACCTTTTTGCACTTAGCCGAATCACAACTTTATCAATGAATTTCAAAAAAATTAAAGTTTGATAAATTTATACTATCTTTTATCTCTCATTTCACTCCAAGTTCATCCTTTAGTCATAAAAACTAACATTACAATAGCATTTACAAGAAATACTATGTTTTAATAGGGACTATATTATTGGACAACGAAAATTGAAGGGAGCTAACTGTGGTCTCGTACCTAATAGTCCTCAGAAAAGCCTCGGACAGTCAAATAAAATTATTTTCACATAGAATAGTCTTTTTCCAACTGAACTGCCAAGTTTCAAAGTGATCAAACAAACAATAGTGAAATTATTAGCACTACAAAACACTTGTTGCATATAAGAATTTTGATCGAAAATACACCAGGAAAATCCATGAGGCCGATTTGGCCAAATTTTTTTTATTTCATAAAAGTTCACAAAACTAATGGCTGAAATCAATAACATTATCCCCTCTGAGCATGGAAAACACAAGTTTCAGTGAAATATCTGCATGGTTTCAAATTTTGACCCTTTCCCATATTTGCGGATAGGAAAATTAGCCATTTTAGCCTTATTGAGGGGTACATGTATGGCCATGAGAATTTTTTAAGAAAGGAAATGGAATATTGAGACCAAAAGGGGTTTAAAATGTTAAATACATAATAAGCTTACAAAATAAAACAAAAAAACACCATATTCATATGAAAAATATGTTATAAATAGTGTTTAGGAGTGGATAAATGGTGTAATTTCAAAATGCTTTTTCCCTACACATCACTAAAAACTAATGTTTGAGGGTAAAAAAATGTAAAAAATGCAATAACTTGCAACAATAAAGGTGTATTTAGTATGAGATGATGATGATGAACAGAATTTAACAGCAAAAAGACTAATCATTGCACTTTAGATGAAAATTGGTTCAAGACTCATGTGCGAAATAAGGAAAAACGGCCAAATCTACAGCAAGAAATGGGGGATATTTTCAATCCTGTGACTTTTTCTATGAAATCCAGAGACCTTTCATGTGCTATTTTGTGTTGTTTAGCTATTTTTCAGTTTATTCTGACTGTTTTTTCCATAATATACCCTATACAGAAAGAATACATTGATATGGCATTCATAGGTCCAACACAAAAAAGCTTATCTGCTGCCGCAGCCCCATTTTGCAAGTAGTAAAATAATTTTTTTTCAGAAATAATTTATAAAGTCTAGTTTAAACAGTTTCCTTACATCATATAAGAAGATTTATAGCTGTTGTAGCCCTCTGGATGTCATAATCTGCAAGCATTGGCCCTCTTAATGTTAAAATAATACAAAACAGACCATTACCATTGAAAATCCCATAGACATACAAATATGGCTAAATATGGCAAATATTGAGATAAACTCATGAAATAAAGGCTGAAATTGAAAGAACTTATTAATCTAAACAACTTAAAACCATTAATGGCATTGCAAAATAATTCTAAGAGGTGTAAATAGGCCATTCTTACCCCTCTAATAATAATAGTCCTCAGAAAAGCCTCGGACAGTCAAATAAAATTATTTTCACATAGAATAGTCTTTTTCCAACTGAACTGCCAAGTTTCAAAGTGATCAAACAAACAATAGTGAAATTATTAGCACTACAAAACACTTGTTGCATATAAGAATTTTGATCGAAAATACACCAGGAAAATCCATGAGGCCGATTTGGCCAAATTTTTTTTATTTCATAAAAGTTCACAAAACTAATGGCTGAAATCAATAACATTATCCCCTCTGAGCATGGAAAACACAAGTTTCAGTGAAATATCTGCATGGTTTCAAATTTTGACCCTTTCCCATATTTGCGGATAGGAAAATTAGCCATTTTAGCCTTATTGAGGGGTACATGTATGGCCATGAGAATTTTTTAAGAAAGGAAATGGAATATTGAGACCAAAAGGGGTTTAAAATGTTAAATACATAATAAGCTTACAAAATAAAACAAAAAAACACCATATTCATATGAAAAATATGTTATAAATAGTGTTTAGGAGTGGATAAATGGTGTAATTTCAAAATGCTTTTTCCCTACACATCACTAAAAACTAATGTTTGAGGGTAAAAAAATGTAAAAAATGCAATAACTTGCAACAATAAAGGTGTATTTAGTATGAGATGATGATGATGAACAGAATTTAACAGCAAAAAGACTAATCATTGCACTTTAGATGAAAATTGGTTCAAGACTCATGTGCGAAATAAGGAAAAACGGCCAAATCTACAGCAAGAAATGGGGGATATTTTCAATCCTGTGACTTTTTCTATGAAATCCAGAGACCTTTCATGTGCTATTTTGTGTTGTTTAGCTATTTTTCAGTTTATTCTGACTGTTTTTTCCATAATATACCCTATACAGAAAGAATACATTGATATGGCATTCATAGGTCCAACACAAAAAAGCTTATCTGCTGCCGCAGCCCCATTTTGCAAGTAGTAAAATAATTTTTTTTCAGAAATAATTTATAAAGTCTAGTTTAAACAGTTTCCTTACATCATATAAGAAGATTTATAGCTGTTGTAGCCCTCTGGATGTCATAATCTGCAAGCATTGGCCCTCTTAATGTTAAAATAATACAAAACAGACCATTACCATTGAAAATCCCATAGACATACAAATATGGCTAAATATGGCAAATATTGAGATAAACTCATGAAATAAAGGCTGAAATTGAAAGAACTTATTAATCTAAACAACTTAAAACCATTAATGGCATTGCAAAATAATTCTAAGAGGTGTAAATAGGCCATTCTTACCCCTCTAATAAGTCCTCAGAAAAGCCTCGGACAGTCAAATAAAATTATTTTCACATAGAATAGTCTTTTTCCAACTGAACTGCCAAGTTTCAAAGTGATCAAACAAACAATAGTGAAATTATTAGCACTACAAAACACTTGTTGCATATAAGAATTTTGATCGAAAATACACCAGGAAAATCCATGAGGCCGATTTGGCCAAATTTTTTTTATTTCATAAAAGTTCACAAAACTAATGGCTGAAATCAATAACATTATCCCCTCTGAGCATGGAAAACACAAGTTTCAGTGAAATATCTGCATGGTTTCAAATTTTGACCCTTTCCCATATTTGCGGATAGGAAAATTAGCCATTTTAGCCTTATTGAGGGGTACATGTATGGCCATGAGAATTTTTTAAGAAAGGAAATGGAATATTGAGACCAAAAGGGGTTTAAAATGTTAAATACATAATAAGCTTACAAAATAAAACAAAAAAACACCATATTCATATGAAAAATATGTTATAAATAGTGTTTAGGAGTGGATAAATGGTGTAATTTCAAAATGCTTTTTCCCTACACATCACTAAAAACTAATGTTTGAGGGTAAAAAAATGTAAAAAATGCAATAACTTGCAACAATAAAGGTGTATTTAGTATGAGATGATGATGATGAACAGAATTTAACAGCAAAAAGACTAATCATTGCACTTTAGATGAAAATTGGTTCAAGACTCATGTGCGAAATAAGGAAAAACGGCCAAATCTACAGCAAGAAATGGGGGATATTTTCAATCCTGTGACTTTTTCTATGAAATCCAGAGACCTTTCATGTGCTATTTTGTGTTGTTTAGCTATTTTTCAGTTTATTCTGACTGTTTTTTCCATAATATACCCTATACAGAAAGAATACATTGATATGGCATTCATAGGTCCAACACAAAAAAGCTTATCTGCTGCCGCAGCCCCATTTTGCAAGTAGTAAAATAATTTTTTTTCAGAAATAATTTATAAAGTCTAGTTTAAACAGTTTCCTTACATCATATAAGAAGATTTATAGCTGTTGTAGCCCTCTGGATGTCATAATCTGCAAGCATTGGCCCTCTTAATGTTAAAATAATACAAAACAGACCATTACCATTGAAAATCCCATAGACATACAAATATGGCTAAATATGGCAAATATTGAGATAAACTCATGAAATAAAGGCTGAAATTGAAAGAACTTATTAATCTAAACAACTTAAAACCATTAATGGCATTGCAAAATAATTCTAAGAGGTGTAAATAGGCCATTCTTACCCCTCTAATAAGGCCCGAGACCATAGTTATTTTTTCCAAATTTTTAATGCATTTTCAATATAGCCTTATGTGAAATTAAAAAAATCGCACCATTTCTTTTTAAATGAAACTTTGGCCACATAAAGTTCATTAGCTTCCAGAACATTAGTTAAAAATTCAGAAAATCCTACCGTCTAAAAAAATTTTGATTTTTTTTTTAAATTTACACCTAAGAGGGTCAGAAAAGAGGTGCTTGAAAAATGAAAAAATCACCTTTTTGCACTTAGCCGAATCACAACTTTATCAATGAATTTCAAAAAAATTAAAGTTTGATAAATTTATACTATCTTTTATCTCTCATTTCACTCCAAGTTCATCCTTTAGTCATAAAAACTAACATTACAATAGCATTTACAAGAAATACTATGTTTTAATAGGGACTATATTATTGGACAACGAAAATTGAAGGGAGCTAACTGTGGTCTCGTACCTAATAGTCCTCAGAAAAGCCTCGGACAGTCAAATAAAATTATTTTCACATAGAATAGTCTTTTTCCAACTGAACTGCCAAGTTTCAAAGTGATCAAACAAACAATAGTGAAATTATTAGCACTACAAAACACTTGTTGCATATAAGAATTTTGATCGAAAATACACCAGGAAAATCCATGAGGCCGATTTGGCCAAATTTTTTTTATTTCATAAAAGTTCACAAAACTAATGGCTGAAATCAATAACATTATCCCCTCTGAGCATGGAAAACACAAGTTTCAGTGAAATATCTGCATGGTTTCAAATTTTGACCCTTTCCCATATTTGCGGATAGGAAAATTAGCCATTTTAGCCTTATTGAGGGGTACATGTATGGCCATGAGAATTTTTTAAGAAAGGAAATGGAATATTGAGACCAAAAGGGGTTTAAAATGTTAAATACATAATAAGCTTACAAAATAAAACAAAAAAACACCATATTCATATGAAAAATATGTTATAAATAGTGTTTAGGAGTGGATAAATGGTGTAATTTCAAAATGCTTTTTCCCTACACATCACTAAAAACTAATGTTTGAGGGTAAAAAAATGTAAAAAATGCAATAACTTGCAACAATAAAGGTGTATTTAGTATGAGATGATGATGATGAACAGAATTTAACAGCAAAAAGACTAATCATTGCACTTTAGATGAAAATTGGTTCAAGACTCATGTGCGAAATAAGGAAAAACGGCCAAATCTACAGCAAGAAATGGGGGATATTTTCAATCCTGTGACTTTTTCTATGAAATCCAGAGACCTTTCATGTGCTATTTTGTGTTGTTTAGCTATTTTTCAGTTTATTCTGACTGTTTTTTCCATAATATACCCTATACAGAAAGAATACATTGATATGGCATTCATAGGTCCAACACAAAAAAGCTTATCTGCTGCCGCAGCCCCATTTTGCAAGTAGTAAAATAATTTTTTTTCAGAAATAATTTATAAAGTCTAGTTTAAACAGTTTCCTTACATCATATAAGAAGATTTATAGCTGTTGTAGCCCTCTGGATGTCATAATCTGCAAGCATTGGCCCTCTTAATGTTAAAATAATACAAAACAGACCATTACCATTGAAAATCCCATAGACATACAAATATGGCTAAATATGGCAAATATTGAGATAAACTCATGAAATAAAGGCTGAAATTGAAAGAACTTATTAATCTAAACAACTTAAAACCATTAATGGCATTGCAAAATAATTCTAAGAGGTGTAAATAGGCCATTCTTACCCCTCTAATAAGGCCCGAGACCATAGTTATTTTTTCCAAATTTTTAATGCATTTTCAATATAGCCTTATGTGAAATTAAAAAAATCGCACCATTTCTTTTTAAATGAAACTTTGGCCACATAAAGTTCATTAGCTTCCAGAACATTAGTTAAAAATTCAGAAAATCCTACCGTCTAAAAAAATTTTGATTTTTTTTTTAAATTTACACCTAAGAGGGTCAGAAAAGAGGTGCTTGAAAAATGAAAAAATCACCTTTTTGCACTTAGCCGAATCACAACTTTATCAATGAATTTCAAAAAAATTAAAGTTTGATAAATTTATACTATCTTTTATCTCTCATTTCACTCCAAGTTCATCCTTTAGTCATAAAAACTAACATTACAATAGCATTTACAAGAAATACTATGTTTTAATAGGGACTATATTATTGGACAACGAAAATTGAAGGGAGCTAACTGTGGTCTCGTACCTAATAGTCCTCAGAAAAGCCTCGGACAGTCAAATAAAATTATTTTCACATAGAATAGTCTTTTTCCAACTGAACTGCCAAGTTTCAAAGTGATCAAACAAACAATAGTGAAATTATTAGCACTACAAAACACTTGTTGCATATAAGAATTTTGATCGAAAATACACCAGGAAAATCCATGAGGCCGATTTGGCCAAATTTTTTTTATTTCATAAAAGTTCACAAAACTAATGGCTGAAATCAATAACATTATCCCCTCTGAGCATGGAAAACACAAGTTTCAGTGAAATATCTGCATGGTTTCAAATTTTGACCCTTTCCCATATTTGCGGATAGGAAAATTAGCCATTTTAGCCTTATTGAGGGGTACATGTATGGCCATGAGAATTTTTTAAGAAAGGAAATGGAATATTGAGACCAAAAGGGGTTTAAAATGTTAAATACATAATAAGCTTACAAAATAAAACAAAAAAACACCATATTCATATGAAAAATATGTTATAAATAGTGTTTAGGAGTGGATAAATGGTGTAATTTCAAAATGCTTTTTCCCTACACATCACTAAAAACTAATGTTTGAGGGTAAAAAAATGTAAAAAATGCAATAACTTGCAACAATAAAGGTGTATTTAGTATGAGATGATGATGATGAACAGAATTTAACAGCAAAAAGACTAATCATTGCACTTTAGATGAAAATTGGTTCAAGACTCATGTGCGAAATAAGGAAAAACGGCCAAATCTACAGCAAGAAATGGGGGATATTTTCAATCCTGTGACTTTTTCTATGAAATCCAGAGACCTTTCATGTGCTATTTTGTGTTGTTTAGCTATTTTTCAGTTTATTCTGACTGTTTTTTCCATAATATACCCTATACAGAAAGAATACATTGATATGGCATTCATAGGTCCAACACAAAAAAGCTTATCTGCTGCCGCAGCCCCATTTTGCAAGTAGTAAAATAATTTTTTTTCAGAAATAATTTATAAAGTCTAGTTTAAACAGTTTCCTTACATCATATAAGAAGATTTATAGCTGTTGTAGCCCTCTGGATGTCATAATCTGCAAGCATTGGCCCTCTTAATGTTAAAATAATACAAAACAGACCATTACCATTGAAAATCCCATAGACATACAAATATGGCTAAATATGGCAAATATTGAGATAAACTCATGAAATAAAGGCTGAAATTGAAAGAACTTATTAATCTAAACAACTTAAAACCATTAATGGCATTGCAAAATAATTCTAAGAGGTGTAAATAGGCCATTCTTACCCCTCTAATAAGTCCTCAGAAAAGCCTCGGACAGTCAAATAAAATTATTTTCACATAGAATAGTCTTTTTCCAACTGAACTGCCAAGTTTCAAAGTGATCAAACAAACAATAGTGAAATTATTAGCACTACAAAACACTTGTTGCATATAAGAATTTTGATCGAAAATACACCAGGAAAATCCATGAGGCCGATTTGGCCAAATTTTTTTTATTTCATAAAAGTTCACAAAACTAATGGCTGAAATCAATAACATTATCCCCTCTGAGCATGGAAAACACAAGTTTCAGTGAAATATCTGCATGGTTTCAAATTTTGACCCTTTCCCATATTTGCGGATAGGAAAATTAGCCATTTTAGCCTTATTGAGGGGTACATGTATGGCCATGAGAATTTTTTAAGAAAGGAAATGGAATATTGAGACCAAAAGGGGTTTAAAATGTTAAATACATAATAAGCTTACAAAATAAAACAAAAAAACACCATATTCATATGAAAAATATGTTATAAATAGTGTTTAGGAGTGGATAAATGGTGTAATTTCAAAATGCTTTTTCCCTACACATCACTAAAAACTAATGTTTGAGGGTAAAAAAATGTAAAAAATGCAATAACTTGCAACAATAAAGGTGTATTTAGTATGAGATGATGATGATGAACAGAATTTAACAGCAAAAAGACTAATCATTGCACTTTAGATGAAAATTGGTTCAAGACTCATGTGCGAAATAAGGAAAAACGGCCAAATCTACAGCAAGAAATGGGGGATATTTTCAATCCTGTGACTTTTTCTATGAAATCCAGAGACCTTTCATGTGCTATTTTGTGTTGTTTAGCTATTTTTCAGTTTATTCTGACTGTTTTTTCCATAATATATCAATATAGCCTTATGTGAAATTAAAAAAATCGCACCATTTCTTTTTAAATGAAACTTTGGCCACATAAAGTTCATTAGCTTCCAGAACATTAGTTAAAAATTCAGAAAATCCTACCGTCTAAAAAAATTTTGATTTTTTTTTTAAATTTACACCTAAGAGGGTCAGAAAAGAGGTGCTTGAAAAATGAAAAAATCACCTTTTTGCACTTAGCCGAATCACAACTTTATCAATGAATTTCAAAAAAATTAAAGTTTGATAAATTTATACTATCTTTTATCTCTCATTTCACTCCAAGTTCATCCTTTAGTCATAAAAACTAACATTACAATAGCATTTACAAGAAATACTATGTTTTAATAGGGACTATATTATTGGACAACGAAAATTGAAGGGAGCTAACTGTGGTCTCGTACCTAATAGTCCTCAGAAAAGCCTCGGACAGTCAAATAAAATTATTTTCACATAGAATAGTCTTTTTCCAACTGAACTGCCAAGTTTCAAAGTGATCAAACAAACAATAGTGAAATTATTAGCACTACAAAACACTTGTTGCATATAAGAATTTTGATCGAAAATACACCAGGAAAATCCATGAGGCCGATTTGGCCAAATTTTTTTTATTTCATAAAAGTTCACAAAACTAATGGCTGAAATCAATAACATTATCCCCTCTGAGCATGGAAAACACAAGTTTCAGTGAAATATCTGCATGGTTTCAAATTTTGACCCTTTCCCATATTTGCGGATAGGAAAATTAGCCATTTTAGCCTTATTGAGGGGTACATGTATGGCCATGAGAATTTTTTAAGAAAGGAAATGGAATATTGAGACCAAAAGGGGTTTAAAATGTTAAATACATAATAAGCTTACAAAATAAAACAAAAAAACACCATATTCATATGAAAAATATGTTATAAATAGTGTTTAGGAGTGGATAAATGGTGTAATTTCAAAATGCTTTTTCCCTACACATCACTAAAAACTAATGTTTGAGGGTAAAAAAATGTAAAAAATGCAATAACTTGCAACAATAAAGGTGTATTTAGTATGAGATGATGATGATGAACAGAATTTAACAGCAAAAAGACTAATCATTGCACTTTAGATGAAAATTGGTTCAAGACTCATGTGCGAAATAAGGAAAAACGGCCAAATCTACAGCAAGAAATGGGGGATATTTTCAATCCTGTGACTTTTTCTATGAAATCCAGAGACCTTTCATGTGCTATTTTGTGTTGTTTAGCTATTTTTCAGTTTATTCTGACTGTTTTTTCCATAATATACCCTATACAGAAAGAATACATTGATATGGCATTCATAGGTCCAACACAAAAAAGCTTATCTGCTGCCGCAGCCCCATTTTGCAAGTAGTAAAATAATTTTTTTTCAGAAATAATTTATAAAGTCTAGTTTAAACAGTTTCCTTACATCATATAAGAAGATTTATAGCTGTTGTAGCCCTCTGGATGTCATAATCTGCAAGCATTGGCCCTCTTAATGTTAAAATAATACAAAACAGACCATTACCATTGAAAATCCCATAGACATACAAATATGGCTAAATATGGCAAATATTGAGATAAACTCATGAAATAAAGGCTGAAATTGAAAGAACTTATTAATCTAAACAACTTAAAACCATTAATGGCATTGCAAAATAATTCTAAGAGGTGTAAATAGGCCATTCTTACCCCTCTAATAAGGCCCGAGACCATAGTTATTTTTTCCAAATTTTTAATGCATTTTCAATATAGCCTTATGTGAAATTAAAAAAATCGCACCATTTCTTTTTAAATGAAACTTTGGCCACATAAAGTTCATTAGCTTCCAGAACATTAGTTAAAAATTCAGAAAATCCTACCGTCTAAAAAAATTTTGATTTTTTTTTTAAATTTACACCTAAGAGGGTCAGAAAAGAGGTGCTTGAAAAATGAAAAAATCACCTTTTTGCACTTAGCCGAATCACAACTTTATCAATGAATTTCAAAAAAATTAAAGTTTGATAAATTTATACTATCTTTTATCTCTCATTTCACTCCAAGTTCATCCTTTAGTCATAAAAACTAACATTACAATAGCATTTACAAGAAATACTATGTTTTAATAGGGACTATATTATTGGACAACGAAAATTGAAGGGAGCTAACTGTGGTCTCGTACCTAATAGTCCTCAGAAAAGCCTCGGACAGTCAAATAAAATTATTTTCACATAGAATAGTCTTTTTCCAACTGAACTGCCAAGTTTCAAAGTGATCAAACAAACAATAGTGAAATTATTAGCACTACAAAACACTTGTTGCATATAAGAATTTTGATCGAAAATACACCAGGAAAATCCATGAGGCCGATTTGGCCAAATTTTTTTTATTTCATAAAAGTTCACAAAACTAATGGCTGAAATCAATAACATTATCCCCTCTGAGCATGGAAAACACAAGTTTCAGTGAAATATCTGCATGGTTTCAAATTTTGACCCTTTCCCATATTTGCGGATAGGAAAATTAGCCATTTTAGCCTTATTGAGGGGTACATGTATGGCCATGAGAATTTTTTAAGAAAGGAAATGGAATATTGAGACCAAAAGGGGTTTAAAATGTTAAATACATAATAAGCTTACAAAATAAAACAAAAAAACACCATATTCATATGAAAAATATGTTATAAATAGTGTTTAGGAGTGGATAAATGGTGTAATTTCAAAATGCTTTTTCCCTACACATCACTAAAAACTAATGTTTGAGGGTAAAAAAATGTAAAAAATGCAATAACTTGCAACAATAAAGGTGTATTTAGTATGAGATGATGATGATGAACAGAATTTAACAGCAAAAAGACTAATCATTGCACTTTAGATGAAAATTGGTTCAAGACTCATGTGCGAAATAAGGAAAAACGGCCAAATCTACAGCAAGAAATGGGGGATATTTTCAATCCTGTGACTTTTTCTATGAAATCCAGAGACCTTTCATGTGCTATTTTGTGTTGTTTAGCTATTTTTCAGTTTATTCTGACTGTTTTTTCCATAATATACCCTATACAGAAAGAATACATTGATATGGCATTCATAGGTCCAACACAAAAAAGCTTATCTGCTGCCGCAGCCCCATTTTGCAAGTAGTAAAATAATTTTTTTTCAGAAATAATTTATAAAGTCTAGTTTAAACAGTTTCCTTACATCATATAAGAAGATTTATAGCTGTTGTAGCCCTCTGGATGTCATAATCTGCAAGCATTGGCCCTCTTAATGTTAAAATAATACAAAACAGACCATTACCATTGAAAATCCCATAGACATACAAATATGGCTAAATATGGCAAATATTGAGATAAACTCATGAAATAAAGGCTGAAATTGAAAGAACTTATTAATCTAAACAACTTAAAACCATTAATGGCATTGCAAAATAATTCTAAGAGGTGTAAATAGGCCATTCTTACCCCTCTAATAAGGCCCGAGACCATAGTTATTTTTTCCAAATTTTTAATGCATTTTCAATATAGCCTTATGTGAAATTAAAAAAATCGCACCATTTCTTTTTAAATGAAACTTTGGCCACATAAAGTTCATTAGCTTCCAGAACATTAGTTAAAAATTCAGAAAATCCTACCGTCTAAAAAAATTTTGATTTTTTTTTTAAATTTACACCTAAGAGGGTCAGAAAAGAGGTGCTTGAAAAATGAAAAAATCACCTTTTTGCACTTAGCCGAATCACAACTTTATCAATGAATTTCAAAAAAATTAAAGTTTGATAAATTTATACTATCTTTTATCTCTCATTTCACTCCAAGTTCATCCTTTAGTCATAAAAACTAACATTACAATAGCATTTACAAGAAATACTATGTTTTAATAGGGACTATATTATTGGACAACGAAAATTGAAGGGAGCTAACTGTGGTCTCGTACCTAATAGTCCTCAGAAAAGCCTCGGACAGTCAAATAAAATTATTTTCACATAGAATAGTCTTTTTCCAACTGAACTGCCAAGTTTCAAAGTGATCAAACAAACAATAGTGAAATTATTAGCACTACAAAACACTTGTTGCATATAAGAATTTTGATCGAAAATACACCAGGAAAATCCATGAGGCCGATTTGGCCAAATTTTTTTTATTTCATAAAAGTTCACAAAACTAATGGCTGAAATCAATAACATTATCCCCTCTGAGCATGGAAAACACAAGTTTCAGTGAAATATCTGCATGGTTTCAAATTTTGACCCTTTCCCATATTTGCGGATAGGAAAATTAGCCATTTTAGCCTTATTGAGGGGTACATGTATGGCCATGAGAATTTTTTAAGAAAGGAAATGGAATATTGAGACCAAAAGGGGTTTAAAATGTTAAATACATAATAAGCTTACAAAATAAAACAAAAAAACACCATATTCATATGAAAAATATGTTATAAATAGTGTTTAGGAGTGGATAAATGGTGTAATTTCAAAATGCTTTTTCCCTACACATCACTAAAAACTAATGTTTGAGGGTAAAAAAATGTAAAAAATGCAATAACTTGCAACAATAAAGGTGTATTTAGTATGAGATGATGATGATGAACAGAATTTAACAGCAAAAAGACTAATCATTGCACTTTAGATGAAAATTGGTTCAAGACTCATGTGCGAAATAAGGAAAAACGGCCAAATCTACAGCAAGAAATGGGGGATATTTTCAATCCTGTGACTTTTTCTATGAAATCCAGAGACCTTTCATGTGCTATTTTGTGTTGTTTAGCTATTTTTCAGTTTATTCTGACTGTTTTTTCCATAATATACCCTATACAGAAAGAATACATTGATATGGCATTCATAGGTCCAACACAAAAAAGCTTATCTGCTGCCGCAGCCCCATTTTGCAAATAGTAAAATAATTTTTTTTCAGAAATAATTTATAAAGTCTAGTTTAAACAGTTTCCTTACATCATATAAGAAGATTTATAGCTGTTGTAGCCCTCTGGATGTCATAATCTGCAAGCATTGGCCCTCTTAATGTTAAAATAATACAAAACAGACCATTACCATTGAAAATCCCATAGACATACAAATATGGCTAAATATGGCAAATATTGAGATAAACTCATGAAATAAAGGCTGAAATTGAAAGAACTTATTAATCTAAACAACTTAAAACCATTAATGGCATTGCAAAATAATTCTAAGAGGTGTAAATAGGCCATTCTTACCCCTCTAATAAGGCCCGAGACCATAGTTATTTTTTCCAAATTTTTAATGCATTTTCAATATAGCCTTATGTGAAATTAAAAAAATCGCACCATTTCTTTTTAAATGAAACTTTGGCCACATAAAGTTCATTAGCTTCCAGAACATTAGTTAAAAATTCAGAAAATCCTACCGTCTAAAAAAATTTTGATTTTTTTTTTAAATTTACACCTAAGAGGGTCAGAAAAGAGGTGCTTGAAAAATGAAAAAATCACCTTTTTGCACTTAGCCGAATCACAACTTTATCAATGAATTTCAAAAAAATTAAAGTTTGATAAATTTATACTATCTTTTATCTCTCATTTCACTCCAAGTTCATCCTTTAGTCATAAAAACTAACATTACAATAGCATTTACAAGAAATACTATGTTTTAATAGGGACTATATTATTGGACAACGAAAATTGAAGGGAGCTAACTGTGGTCTCGTACCTAATAGTCCTCAGAAAAGCCTCGGACAGTCAAATAAAATTATTTTCACATAGAATAGTCTTTTTCCAACTGAACTGCCAAGTTTCAAAGTGATCAAACAAACAATAGTGAAATTATTAGCACTACAAAACACTTGTTGCATATAAGAATTTTGATCGAAAATACACCAGGAAAATCCATGAGGCCGATTTGGCCAAATTTTTTTTATTTCATAAAAGTTCACAAAACTAATGGCTGAAATCAATAACATTATCCCCTCTGAGCATGGAAAACACAAGTTTCAGTGAAATATCTGCATGGTTTCAAATTTTGACCCTTTCCCATATTTGCGGATAGGAAAATTAGCCATTTTAGCCTTATTGAGGGGTACATGTATGGCCATGAGAATTTTTTAAGAAAGGAAATGGAATATTGAGACCAAAAGGGGTTTAAAATGTTAAATACATAATAAGCTTACAAAATAAAACAAAAAAACACCATATTCATATGAAAAATATGTTATAAATAGTGTTTAGGAGTGGATAAATGGTGTAATTTCAAAATGCTTTTTCCCTACACATCACTAAAAACTAATGTTTGAGGGTAAAAAAATGTAAAAAATGCAATAACTTGCAACAATAAAGGTGTATTTAGTATGAGATGATGATGATGAACAGAATTTAACAGCAAAAAGACTAATCATTGCACTTTAGATGAAAATTGGTTCAAGACTCATGTGCGAAATAAGGAAAAACGGCCAAATCTACAGCAAGAAATGGGGGATATTTTCAATCCTGTGACTTTTTCTATGAAATCCAGAGACCTTTCATGTGCTATTTTGTGTTGTTTAGCTATTTTTCAGTTTATTCTGACTGTTTTTTCCATAATATACCCTATACAGAAAGAATACATTGATATGGCATTCATAGGTCCAACACAAAAAAGCTTATCTGCTGCCGCAGCCCCATTTTGCAAGTAGTAAAATAATTTTTTTTCAGAAATAATTTATAAAGTCTAGTTTAAACAGTTTCCTTACATCATATAAGAAGATTTATAGCTGTTGTAGCCCTCTGGATGTCATAATCTGCAAGCATTGGCCCTCTTAATGTTAAAATAATACAAAACAGACCATTACCATTGAAAATCCCATAGACATACAAATATGGCTAAATATGGCAAATATTGAGATAAACTCATGAAATAAAGGCTGAAATTGAAAGAACTTATTAATCTAAACAACTTAAAACCATTAATGGCATTGCAAAATAATTCTAAGAGGTGTAAATAGGCCATTCTTACCCCTCTAATAAGGCCCGAGACCATAGTTATTTTTTCCAAATTTTTAATGCATTTTCAATATAGCCTTATGTGAAATTAAAAAAATCGCACCATTTCTTTTTAAATGAAACTTTGGCCACATAAAGTTCATTAGCTTCCAGAACATTAGTTAAAAATTCAGAAAATCCTACCGTCTAAAAAAATTTTGATTTTTTTTTTAAATTTACACCTAAGAGGGTCAGAAAAGAGGTGCTTGAAAAATGAAAAAATCACCTTTTTGCACTTAGCCGAATCACAACTTTATCAATGAATTTCAAAAAAATTAAAGTTTGATAAATTTATACTATCTTTTATCTCTCATTTCACTCCAAGTTCATCCTTTAGTCATAAAAACTAACATTACAATAGCATTTACAAGAAATACTATGTTTTAATAGGGACTATATTATTGGACAACGAAAATTGAAGGGAGCTAACTGTGGTCTCGTACCTAATAGTCCTCAGAAAAGCCTCGGACAGTCAAATAAAATTATTTTCACATAGAATAGTCTTTTTCCAACTGAACTGCCAAGTTTCAAAGTGATCAAACAAACAATAGTGAAATTATTAGCACTACAAAACACTTGTTGCATATAAGAATTTTGATCGAAAATACACCAGGAAAATCCATGAGGCCGATTTGGCCAAATTTTTTTTATTTCATAAAAGTTCACAAAACTAATGGCTGAAATCAATAACATTATCCCCTCTGAGCATGGAAAACACAAGTTTCAGTGAAATATCTGCATGGTTTCAAATTTTGACCCTTTCCCATATTTGCGGATAGGAAAATTAGCCATTTTAGCCTTATTGAGGGGTACATGTATGGCCATGAGAATTTTTTAAGAAAGGAAATGGAATATTGAGACCAAAAGGGGTTTAAAATGTTAAATACATAATAAGCTTACAAAATAAAACAAAAAAACACCATATTCATATGAAAAATATGTTATAAATAGTGTTTAGGAGTGGATAAATGGTGTAATTTCAAAATGCTTTTTCCCTACACATCACTAAAAACTAATGTTTGAGGGTAAAAAAATGTAAAAAATGCAATAACTTGCAACAATAAAGGTGTATTTAGTATGAGATGATGATGATGAACAGAATTTAACAGCAAAAAGACTAATCATTGCACTTTAGATGAAAATTGGTTCAAGACTCATGTGCGAAATAAGGAAAAACGGCCAAATCTACAGCAAGAAATGGGGGATATTTTCAATCCTGTGACTTTTTCTATGAAATCCAGAGACCTTTCATGTGCTATTTTGTGTTGTTTAGCTATTTTTCAGTTTATTCTGACTGTTTTTTCCATAATATACCCTATACAGAAAGAATACATTGATATGGCATTCATAGGTCCAACACAAAAAAGCTTATCTGCTGCCGCAGCCCCATTTTGCAAGTAGTAAAATAATTTTTTTTCAGAAATAATTTATAAAGTCTAGTTTAAACAGTTTCCTTACATCATATAAGAAGATTTATAGCTGTTGTAGCCCTCTGGATGTCATAATCTGCAAGCATTGGCCCTCTTAATGTTAAAATAATACAAAACAGACCATTACCATTGAAAATCCCATAGACATACAAATATGGCTAAATATGGCAAATATTGAGATAAACTCATGAAATAAAGGCTGAAATTGAAAGAACTTATTAATCTAAACAACTTAAAACCATTAATGGCATTGCAAAATAATTCTAAGAGGTGTAAATAGGCCATTCTTACCCCTCTAATAAGGCCCGAGACCATAGTTATTTTTTCCAAATTTTTAATGCATTTTCAATATAGCCTTATGTGAAATTAAAAAAATCGCACCATTTCTTTTTAAATGAAACTTTGGCCACATAAAGTTCATTAGCTTCCAGAACATTAGTTAAAAATTCAGAAAATCCTACCGTCTAAAAAAATTTTGATTTTTTTTTTAAATTTACACCTAAGAGGGTCAGAAAAGAGGTGCTTGAAAAATGAAAAAATCACCTTTTTGCACTTAGCCGAATCACAACTTTATCAATGAATTTCAAAAAAATTAAAGTTTGATAAATTTATACTATCTTTTATCTCTCATTTCACTCCAAGTTCATCCTTTAGTCATAAAAACTAACATTACAATAGCATTTACAAGAAATACTATGTTTTAATAGGGACTATATTATTGGACAACGAAAATTGAAGGGAGCTAACTGTGGTCTCGTACCTAATAGTCCTCAGAAAAGCCTCGGACAGTCAAATAAAATTATTTTCACATAGAATAGTCTTTTTCCAACTGAACTGCCAAGTTTCAAAGTGATCAAACAAACAATAGTGAAATTATTAGCACTACAAAACACTTGTTGCATATAAGAATTTTGATCGAAAATACACCAGGAAAATCCATGAGGCCGATTTGGCCAAATTTTTTTTATTTCATAAAAGTTCACAAAACTAATGGCTGAAATCAATAACATTATCCCCTCTGAGCATGGAAAACACAAGTTTCAGTGAAATATCTGCATGGTTTCAAATTTTGACCCTTTCCCATATTTGCGGATAGGAAAATTAGTCATTTTAGCCTTATTGAGGGGTACATGTATGGCCATGAGAATTTTTTAAGAAAGGAAATGGAATATTGAGACCAAAAGGGGTTTAAAATGTTAAATACATAATAAGCTTACAAAATAAAACAAAAAAACACCATATTCATATGAAAAATATGTTATAAATAGTGTTTAGGAGTGGATAAATGGTGTAATTTCAAAATGCTTTTTCCCTACACATCACTAAAAACTAATGTTTGAGGGTAAAAAAATGTAAAAAATGCAATAACTTGCAACAATAAAGGTGTATTTAGTATGAGATGATGATGATGAACAGAATTTAACAGCAAAAAGACTAATCATTGCACTTTAGATGAAAATTGGTTCAAGACTCATGTGCGAAATAAGGAAAAACGGCCAAATCTACAGCAAGAAATGGGGGATATTTTCAATCCTGTGACTTTTTCTATGAAATCCAGAGACCTTTCATGTGCTATTTTGTGTTGTTTAGCTATTTTTCAGTTTATTCTGACTGTTTTTTCCATAATATACCCTATACAGAAAGAATACATTGATATGGCATTCATAGGTCCAACACAAAAAAGCTTATCTGCTGCCGCAGCCCCATTTTGCAAGTAGTAAAATAATTTTTTTTCAGAAATAATTTATAAAGTCTAGTTTAAACAGTTTCCTTACATCATATAAGAAGATTTATAGCTGTTGTAGCCCTCTGGATGTCATAATCTGCAAGCATTGGCCCTCTTAATGTTAAAATAATACAAAACAGACCATTACCATTGAAAATCCCATAGACATACAAATATGGCTAAATATGGCAAATATTGAGATAAACTCATGAAATAAAGGCTGAAATTGAAAGAACTTATTAATCTAAACAACTTAAAACCATTAATGGCATTGCAAAATAATTCTAAGAGGTGTAAATAGGCCATTCTTACCCCTCTAATAAGGCCCGAGACCATAGTTATTTTTTCCAAATTTTTAATGCATTTTCAATATAGCCTTATGTGAAATTAAAAAAATCGCACCATTTCTTTTTAAATGAAACTTTGGCCACATAAAGTTCATTAGCTTCCAGAACATTAGTTAAAAATTCAGAAAATCCTACCGTCTAAAAAAATTTTGATTTTTTTTTTAAATTTACACCTAAGAGGGTCAGAAAAGAGGTGCTTGAAAAATGAAAAAATCACCTTTTTGCACTTAGCCGAATCACAACTTTATCAATGAATTTCAAAAAAATTAAAGTTTGATAAATTTATACTATCTTTTATCTCTCATTTCACTCCAAGTTCATCCTTTAGTCATAAAAACTAACATTACAATAGCATTTACAAGAAATACTATGTTTTAATAGGGACTATATTATTGGACAACGAAAATTGAAGGGAGCTAACTGTGGTCTCGTACCTAATAGTCCTCAGAAAAGCCTCGGACAGTCAAATAAAATTATTTTCACATAGAATAGTCTTTTTCCAACTGAACTGCCAAGTTTCAAAGTGATCAAACAAACAATAGTGAAATTATTAGCACTACAAAACACTTGTTGCATATAAGAATTTTGATCGAAAATACACCAGGAAAATCCATGAGGCCGATTTGGCCAAATTTTTTTTATTTCATAAAAGTTCACAAAACTAATGGCTGAAATCAATAACATTATCCCCTCTGAGCATGGAAAACACAAGTTTCAGTGAAATATCTGCATGGTTTCAAATTTTGACCCTTTCCCATATTTGCGGATAGGAAAATTAGCCATTTTAGCCTTATTGAGGGGTACATGTATGGCCATGAGAATTTTTTAAGAAAGGAAATGGAATATTGAGACCAAAAGGGGTTTAAAATGTTAAATACATAATAAGCTTACAAAATAAAACAAAAAAACACCATATTCATATGAAAAATATGTTATAAATAGTGTTTAGGAGTGGATAAATGGTGTAATTTCAAAATGCTTTTTCCCTACACATCACTAAAAACTAATGTTTGAGGGTAAAAAAATGTAAAAAATGCAATAACTTGCAACAATAAAGGTGTATTTAGTATGAGATGATGATGATGAACAGAATTTAACAGCAAAAAGACTAATCATTGCACTTTAGATGAAAATTGGTTCAAGACTCATGTGCGAAATAAGGAAAAACGGCCAAATCTACAGCAAGAAATGGGGGATATTTTCAATCCTGTGACTTTTTCTATGAAATCCAGAGACCTTTCATGTGCTATTTTGTGTTGTTTAGCTATTTTTCAGTTTATTCTGACTGTTTTTTCCATAATATACCCTATACAGAAAGAATACATTGATATGGCATTCATAGGTCCAACACAAAAAAGCTTATCTGCTGCCGCAGCCCCATTTTGCAAGTAGTAAAATAATTTTTTTTCAGAAATAATTTATAAAGTCTAGTTTAAACAGTTTCCTTACATCATATAAGAAGATTTATAGCTGTTGTAGCCCTCTGGATGTCATAATCTGCAAGCATTGGCCCTCTTAATGTTAAAATAATACAAAACAGACCATTACCATTGAAAATCCCATAGACATACAAATATGGCTAAATATGGCAAATATTGAGATAAACTCATGAAATAAAGGCTGAAATTGAAAGAACTTATTAATCTAAACAACTTAAAACCATTAATGGCATTGCAAAATAATTCTAAGAGGTGTAAATAGGCCATTCTTACCCCTCTAATAAGGCCCGAGACCATAGTTATTTTTTCCAAATTTTTAATGCATTTTCAATATAGCCTTATGTGAAATTAAAAAAATCGCACCATTTCTTTTTAAATGAAACTTTGGCCACATAAAGTTCATTAGCTTCCAGAACATTAGTTAAAAATTCAGAAAATCCTACCGTCTAAAAAAATTTTGATTTTTTTTTTAAATTTACACCTAAGAGGGTCAGAAAAGAGGTGCTTGAAAAATGAAAAAATCACCTTTTTGCACTTAGCCGAATCACAACTTTATCAATGAATTTCAAAAAAATTAAAGTTTGATAAATTTATACTATCTTTTATCTCTCATTTCACTCCAAGTTCATCCTTTAGTCATAAAAACTAACATTACAATAGCATTTACAAGAAATACTATGTTTTAATAGGGACTATATTATTGGACAACGAAAATTGAAGGGAGCTAACTGTGGTCTCGTACCTAATAGTCCTCAGAAAAGCCTCGGACAGTCAAATAAAATTATTTTCACATAGAATAGTCTTTTTCCAACTGAACTGCCAAGTTTCAAAGTGATCAAACAAACAATAGTGAAATTATTAGCACTACAAAACACTTGTTGCATATAAGAATTTTGATCGAAAATACACCAGGAAAATCCATGAGGCCGATTTGGCCAAATTTTTTTTATTTCATAAAAGTTCACAAAACTAATGGCTGAAATCAATAACATTATCCCCTCTGAGCATGGAAAACACAAGTTTCAGTGAAATATCTGCATGGTTTCAAATTTTGACCCTTTCCCATATTTGCGGATAGGAAAATTAGCCATTTTAGCCTTATTGAGGGGTACATGTATGGCCATGAGAATTTTTTAAGAAAGGAAATGGAATATTGAGACCAAAAGGGGTTTAAAATGTTAAATACATAATAAGCTTACAAAATAAAACAAAAAAACACCATATTCATATGAAAAATATGTTATAAATAGTGTTTAGGAGTGGATAAATGGTGTAATTTCAAAATGCTTTTTCCCTACACATCACTAAAAACTAATGTTTGAGGGTAAAAAAATGTAAAAAATGCAATAACTTGCAACAATAAAGGTGTATTTAGTATGAGATGATGATGATGAACAGAATTTAACAGCAAAAAGACTAATCATTGCACTTTAGATGAAAATTGGTTCAAGACTCATGTGCGAAATAAGGAAAAACGGCCAAATCTACAGCAAGAAATGGGGGATATTTTCAATCCTGTGACTTTTTCTATGAAATCCAGAGACCTTTCATGTGCTATTTTGTGTTGTTTAGCTATTTTTCAGTTTATTCTGACTGTTTTTTCCATAATATACCCTATACAGAAAGAATACATTGATATGGCATTCATAGGTCCAACACAAAAAAGCTTATCTGCTGCCGCAGCCCCATTTTGCAAGTAGTAAAATAATTTTTTTTCAGAAATAATTTATAAAGTCTAGTTTAAACAGTTTCCTTACATCATATAAGAAGATTTATAGCTGTTGTAGCCCTCTGGATGTCATAATCTGCAAGCATTGGCCCTCTTAATGTTAAAATAATACAAAACAGACCATTACCATTGAAAATCCCATAGACATACAAATATGGCTAAATATGGCAAATATTGAGATAAACTCATGAAATAAAGGCTGAAATTGAAAGAACTTATTAATCTAAACAACTTAAAACCATTAATGGCATTGCAAAATAATTCTAAGAGGTGTAAATAGGCCATTCTTACCCCTCTAATAAGGCCCGAGACCATAGTTATTTTTTCCAAATTTTTAATGCATTTTCAATATAGCCTTATGTGAAATTAAAAAAATCGCACCATTTCTTTTTAAATGAAACTTTGGCCACATAAAGTTCATTAGCTTCCAGAACATTAGTTAAAAATTCAGAAAATCCTACCGTCTAAAAAAATTTTGATTTTTTTTTTAAATTTACACCTAAGAGGGTCAGAAAAGAGGTGCTTGAAAAATGAAAAAATCACCTTTTTGCACTTAGCCGAATCACAACTTTATCAATGAATTTCAAAAAAATTAAAGTTTGATAAATTTATACTATCTTTTATCTCTCATTTCACTCCAAGTTCATCCTTTAGTCATAAAAACTAACATTACAATAGCATTTACAAGAAATACTATGTTTTAATAGGGACTATATTATTGGACAACGAAAATTGAAGGGAGCTAACTGTGGTCTCGTACCTAATAGTCCTCAGAAAAGCCTCGGACAGTCAAATAAAATTATTTTCACATAGAATAGTCTTTTTCCAACTGAACTGCCAAGTTTCAAAGTGATCAAACAAACAATAGTGAAATTATTAGCACTACAAAACACTTGTTGCATATAAGAATTTTGATCGAAAATACACCAGGAAAATCCATGAGGCCGATTTGGCCAAATTTTTTTTATTTCATAAAAGTTCACAAAACTAATGGCTGAAATCAATAACATTATCCCCTCTGAGCATGGAAAACACAAGTTTCAGTGAAATATCTGCATGGTTTCAAATTTTGACCCTTTCCCATATTTGCGGATAGGAAAATTAGCCATTTTAGCCTTATTGAGGGGTACATGTATGGCCATGAGAATTTTTTAAGAAAGGAAATGGAATATTGAGACCAAAAGGGGTTTAAAATGTTAAATACATAATAAGCTTACAAAATAAAACAAAAAAACACCATATTCATATGAAAAATATGTTATAAATAGTGTTTAGGAGTGGATAAATGGTGTAATTTCAAAATGCTTTTTCCCTACACATCACTAAAAACTAATGTTTGAGGGTAAAAAAATGTAAAAAATGCAATAACTTGCAACAATAAAGGTGTATTTAGTATGAGATGATGATGATGAACAGAATTTAACAGCAAAAAGACTAATCATTGCACTTTAGATGAAAATTGGTTCAAGACTCATGTGCGAAATAAGGAAAAACGGCCAAATCTACAGCAAGAAATGGGGGATATTTTCAATCCTGTGACTTTTTCTATGAAATCCAGAGACCTTTCATGTGCTATTTTGTGTTGTTTAGCTATTTTTCAGTTTATTCTGACTGTTTTTTCCATAATATACCCTATACAGAAAGAATACATTGATATGGCATTCATAGGTCCAACACAAAAAAGCTTATCTGCTGCCGCAGCCCCATTTTGCAAGTAGTAAAATAATTTTTTTTCAGAAATAATTTATAAAGTCTAGTTTAAACAGTTTCCTTACATCATATAAGAAGATTTATAGCTGTTGTAGCCCTCTGGATGTCATAATCTGCAAGCATTGGCCCTCTTAATGTTAAAATAATACAAAACAGACCATTACCATTGAAAATCCCATAGACATACAAATATGGCTAAATATGGCAAATATTGAGATAAACTCATGAAATAAAGGCTGAAATTGAAAGAACTTATTAATCTAAACAACTTAAAACCATTAATGGCATTGCAAAATAATTCTAAGAGGTGTAAATAGGCCATTCTTACCCCTCTAATAAGGCCCGAGACCATAGTTATTTTTTCCAAATTTTTAATGCATTTTCAATATAGCCTTATGTGAAATTAAAAAAATCGCACCATTTCTTTTTAAATGAAACTTTGGCCACATAAAGTTCATTAGCTTCCAGAACATTAGTTAAAAATTCAGAAAATCCTACCGTCTAAAAAAATTTTGATTTTTTTTTTAAATTTACACCTAAGAGGGTCAGAAAAGAGGTGCTTGAAAAATGAAAAAATCACCTTTTTGCACTTAGCCGAATCACAACTTTATCAATGAATTTCAAAAAAATTAAAGTTTGATAAATTTATACTATCTTTTATCTCTCATTTCACTCCAAGTTCATCCTTTAGTCATAAAAACTAACATTACAATAGCATTTACAAGAAATACTATGTTTTAATAGGGACTATATTATTGGACAACGAAAATTGAAGGGAGCTAACTGTGGTCTCGTACCTAATAGTCCTCAGAAAAGCCTCGGACAGTCAAATAAAATTATTTTCACATAGAATAGTCTTTTTCCAACTGAACTGCCAAGTTTCAAAGTGATCAAACAAACAATAGTGAAATTATTAGCACTACAAAACACTTGTTGCATATAAGAATTTTGATCGAAAATACACCAGGAAAATCCATGAGGCCGATTTGGCCAAATTTTTTTTATTTCATAAAAGTTCACAAAACTAATGGCTGAAATCAATAACATTATCCCCTCTGAGCATGGAAAACACAAGTTTCAGTGAAATATCTGCATGGTTTCAAATTTTGACCCTTTCCCATATTTGCGGATAGGAAAATTAGCCATTTTAGCCTTATTGAGGGGTACATGTATGGCCATGAGAATTTTTTAAGAAAGGAAATGGAATATTGAGACCAAAAGGGGTTTAAAATGTTAAATACATAATAAGCTTACAAAATAAAACAAAAAAACACCATATTCATATGAAAAATATGTTATAAATAGTGTTTAGGAGTGGATAAATGGTGTAATTTCAAAATGCTTTTTCCCTACACATCACTAAAAACTAATGTTTGAGGGTAAAAAAATGTAAAAAATGCAATAACTTGCAACAATAAAGGTGTATTTAGTATGAGATGATGATGATGAACAGAATTTAACAGCAAAAAGACTAATCATTGCACTTTAGATGAAAATTGGTTCAAGACTCATGTGCGAAATAAGGAAAAACGGCCAAATCTACAGCAAGAAATGGGGGATATTTTCAATCCTGTGACTTTTTCTATGAAATCCAGAGACCTTTCATGTGCTATTTTGTGTTGTTTAGCTATTTTTCAGTTTATTCTGACTGTTTTTTCCATAATATACCCTATACAGAAAGAATACATTGATATGGCATTCATAGGTCCAACACAAAAAAGCTTATCTGCTGCCGCAGCCCCATTTTGCAAGTAGTAAAATAATTTTTTTTCAGAAATAATTTATAAAGTCTAGTTTAAACAGTTTCCTTACATCATATAAGAAGATTTATAGCTGTTGTAGCCCTCTGGATGTCATAATCTGCAAGCATTGGCCCTCTTAATGTTAAAATAATACAAAACAGACCATTACCATTGAAAATCCCATAGACATACAAATATGGCTAAATATGGCAAATATTGAGATAAACTCATGAAATAAAGGCTGAAATTGAAAGAACTTATTAATCTAAACAACTTAAAACCATTAATGGCATTGCAAAATAATTCTAAGAGGTGTAAATAGGCCATTCTTACCCCTCTAATAAGGCCCGAGACCATAGTTATTTTTTCCAAATTTTTAATGCATTTTCAATATAGCCTTATGTGAAATTAAAAAAATCGCACCATTTCTTTTTAAATGAAACTTTGGCCACATAAAGTTCATTAGCTTCCAGAACATTAGTTAAAAATTCAGAAAATCCTACCGTCTAAAAAAATTTTGATTTTTTTTTTAAATTTACACCTAAGAGGGTCAGAAAAGAGGTGCTTGAAAAATGAAAAAATCACCTTTTTGCACTTAGCCGAATCACAACTTTATCAATGAATTTCAAAAAAATTAAAGTTTGATAAATTTATACTATCTTTTATCTCTCATTTCACTCCAAGTTCATCCTTTAGTCATAAAAACTAACATTACAATAGCATTTACAAGAAATACTATGTTTTAATAGGGACTATATTATTGGACAACGAAAATTGAAGGGAGCTAACTGTGGTCTCGTACCTAATAGTCCTCAGAAAAGCCTCGGACAGTCAAATAAAATTATTTTCACATAGAATAGTCTTTTTCCAACTGAACTGCCAAGTTTCAAAGTGATCAAACAAACAATAGTGAAATTATTAGCACTACAAAACACTTGTTGCATATAAGAATTTTGATCGAAAATACACCAGGAAAATCCATGAGGCCGATTTGGCCAAATTTTTTTTATTTCATAAAAGTTCACAAAACTAATGGCTGAAATCAATAACATTATCCCCTCTGAGCATGGAAAACACAAGTTTCAGTGAAATATCTGCATGGTTTCAAATTTTGACCCTTTCCCATATTTGCGGATAGGAAAATTAGCCATTTTAGCCTTATTGAGGGGTACATGTATGGCCATGAGAATTTTTTAAGAAAGGAAATGGAATATTGAGACCAAAAGGGGTTTAAAATGTTAAATACATAATAAGCTTACAAAATAAAACAAAAAAACACCATATTCATATGAAAAATATGTTATAAATAGTGTTTAGGAGTGGATAAATGGTGTAATTTCAAAATGCTTTTTCCCTACACATCACTAAAAACTAATGTTTGAGGGTAAAAAAATGTAAAAAATGCAATAACTTGCAACAATAAAGGTGTATTTAGTATGAGATGATGATGATGAACAGAATTTAACAGCAAAAAGACTAATCATTGCACTTTAGATGAAAATTGGTTCAAGACTCATGTGCGAAATAAGGAAAAACGGCCAAATCTACAGCAAGAAATGGGGGATATTTTCAATCCTGTGACTTTTTCTATGAAATCCAGAGACCTTTCATGTGCTATTTTGTGTTGTTTAGCTATTTTTCAGTTTATTCTGACTGTTTTTTCCATAATATACCCTATACAGAAAGAATACATTGATATGGCATTCATAGGTCCAACACAAAAAAGCTTATCTGCTGCCGCAGCCCCATTTTGCAAGTAGTAAAATAATTTTTTTTCAGAAATAATTTATAAAGTCTAGTTTAAACAGTTTCCTTACATCATATAAGAAGATTTATAGCTGTTGTAGCCCTCTGGATGTCATAATCTGCAAGCATTGGCCCTCTTAATGTTAAAATAATACAAAACAGACCATTACCATTGAAAATCCCATAGACATACAAATATGGCTAAATATGGCAAATATTGAGATAAACTCATGAAATAAAGGCTGAAATTGAAAGAACTTATTAATCTAAACAACTTAAAACCATTAATGGCATTGCAAAATAATTCTAAGAGGTGTAAATAGGCCATTCTTACCCCTCTAATAAGGCCCGAGACCATAGTTATTTTTTCCAAATTTTTAATGCATTTTCAATATAGCCTTATGTGAAATTAAAAAAATCGCACCATTTCTTTTTAAATGAAACTTTGGCCACATAAAGTTCATTAGCTTCCAGAACATTAGTTAAAAATTCAGAAAATCCTACCGTCTAAAAAAATTTTGATTTTTTTTTTAAATTTACACCTAAGAGGGTCAGAAAAGAGGTGCTTGAAAAATGAAAAAATCACCTTTTTGCACTTAGCCGAATCACAACTTTATCAATGAATTTCAAAAAAATTAAAGTTTGATAAATTTATACTATCTTTTATCTCTCATTTCACTCCAAGTTCATCCTTTAGTCATAAAAACTAACATTACAATAGCATTTACAAGAAATACTATGTTTTAATAGGGACTATATTATTGGACAACGAAAATTGAAGGGAGCTAACTGTGGTCTCGTACCACCTAGATCGGGTCGCTCGCAGTCCGATTTCCACCGAAAAGAGAACAAAAGAATTTAACTCTTCTATCAAACGAGGTAGAAAAGTGCTATTGGGTTGTTTACGCTGTTGTCAAGACCTTTAAAAAGCTATTAAACGACACTTTTGGACAAAATTGTTCTTAAATAAGGATTAAACATTTATTTCTTAACTTACATACGAAATATTACGACCGAAAATGGTTTACGTTTACAAATATTTTTACTTTTGTGTCAAATCGGGGGTGTTGTTATTTACTGTTACACTTTTTTGCCCGTAACAGGAAAAATCTACAAAAAATTCCAATTACACAGTAAATATTTTCTAATAAATTGATGCTACAGTCAAGGTGGCACCTCAAAAATTTGAAGAGATACGTAATTCTAAAGTTGGTTCATTTTTAGTGCCTATGTTATAACTATTTACCCAAACGAACACACCCGTCCTTGACATTGCGATAAGTAACAAAACAAATGCTATCTATTCACTAAAACATTTTTCGTTAACTTTATAAAAATAGTTTCATTAAATTTGTATGAAAATTGAAAAAATAAAACATATTTTCATTAAAAAATTAAAAGGATATTTAATTTTATTTTGAGTCACGAGGATTTGACCTACTTAAATTCAAATCAAAATACAAAGCCAATTCTTGTTGATCTTTGATCGCTTTATCCAAATTATTAGAGAACCGGTTTTATATAAGATTGATAAACAAATTGAATGGTATACCGGTTAAGAAAACAAAAACAATGTGTATCGCTTGAGTAGCAACACAAACTGTTTTTTATATAAAATATAAATGAATTGGATAGTAATATTATAAATAAGTTAATTTGTTTTAATGCATTGAAGCTGTACAAATTTGACGGCTTTTGTATATTCCACGCCTCCCCCTTTTCAAAGTCATTTCAAATATTCATGCAATTAACAAGTTTTCTTTTCAAGAATAATAGTGGTCGTTTCAATTAGCCTCATCATCTTCATAATTTCAAGGAAACAGTCGCACAAATTTAAATCTGAACAATATATTTTATCTTTTATCATGGGAACGTCGGATCTAGAGGGGGGATTATCGGGGTTTTTAATCCCCTTGCCATTGAATAAGTTTGCGAAATTGACCCTGAACCCTCCTCTTGTCCTCGGTAGACTATAAGCGGTTACACAACACCCCCCCCCCGCTGTGAATCAATTCTGGATCTGTCCCTGCAACAAAAGTTTTCCTATCCAAATGTTAAAATTAAAAGAAAAACGATGCATGAATTAGAATTTAGATGGAGGTAGTAAGTCTGCATTTCAAAATTATGTGAATAATATATCTGTTATTTCTTTTGCGCAATGTTACATATCTATAAAAGCCTATCAAACGCACCACTTGTACTTGGTCAAATATAACATTAATTCCCCTGAAATTACTTGACTACGGGCTATTCAAAAGTGTTACACTTTTTTGCCCGTGTACATAGAATTTTTCCAACTAGCTGATTTGGTGTCTTGTTGTATTCGCAATTACTAAACCGAATGTGTAGGTGGCACCCATGGAAATAAATACACTGGAATTTTTTAACAAAAACAGAGTATCAGTTCCGCTTGGCCTTAACGACGTATTTGTGTTAAAAATATGAATCTCTATCACTAGGTATGGTGAATTAGATTGTATTCATAGAGGCAAAATTATGTCTAGACCTTACCTTTTAAATTCCAAGTCGCTTAATCCAACACCTGATTTTTAATCGCACATTGTATAAGAGTGCATCTCACCTTAGCGTCATGTATTTTTAAGGTACTATTTTTAACCTTTTTACAGGAGAGTGAAAAAATAGGGCAGATAATTTTTTAACGGTGGAAAACGGACTGCTCGGGGTTACACCAAATACCAACTGCCACTAGATGTCGCTAAGGTTTAAATCGGATGTTTTAAACGTGGGAGATATGAACACGAATCAGTGAAAACAACTTCAAAAGAAGAAGAAAAATATCACTTTTAAATTGAGGTAATGCAGCACAGGCACTTGTTTCAGAAACAAGTGCCTGTGTAATGCAGTGCTTAGAGGCATAGATTTTTAACACATATTTTCAAATTATAACATGAAATAGTATCGCATAAAACTATGGATGATGTTTTTTTATGCTAACGTTACCATGGTTGCATGGTAACGTTACCATAGTTACAAAAAGCAAAAGTAACCTTCACTCCGATGCATCGTTATTCCCAGGACCACAGCAGACTGGAACAGGCTCAGCCTTCCTGACCAAGTGATTCAGGCAACATCCGCGTAATGTTTAGGGACGGACCATTTAACTTGAAAGGGGGGCCTTGGTTTTTTGTTTTGATCAGAAAATTTTTTTCCGCGCAGAGCGCGGACAAAATATTTATTTTTCGTACGCGTCGCGACAGAATATTTTTTTCATTATCAGCATTATTTTTTTTTTTGCAGAAATCCTTCTTCAGAATATTTTTTTTCTTACCCTTAGCTGCCAAAATATTTTTTTCATCAAAAATTATTTTCAGAATATTTTTTTAGGAAAAAAACAAGCCCCCCCTTCAAGTTAAATGGTCGGTCCCTTATAAACAGTAGAGAGGTAGAAGTAGAGGGTAATGTCATTCCGTATAACTTTATTAGCAGAGCACAGCTGCATCCTGTTGTGTTTTTAGCTCACCTGGTCCAGGTGCGAGGTGAGCTATAACCATCACTTGCCGTCCGTCGTCGTCGTCTGTCGCATAGTTTTTCAAAAATCTTCTCTGAATCTATTGAACAGAATTTAATAAAACGTGGTATGAATGATTCTTAGGGTGTCCTGCACCGAACTTGTGTTTCGACTTTTAATCCGTCAAAATGCATGGTCGCCATTACTAAAAATAGACCAAGTGGGTCAGACTACTGTTTTTGGCTTCTAAATCAAAATGTATAATAGATCAAAGATAGAATCTGATTCCACCCTACTGCTTCAGCATCGAAAGTTCTACAAAAGTTAAAGCCCTTTAAAGGTGAAAAAAGCGTTTTTTCATGTTTTCGACTTATAGAATGAAAACTATTGTAGATAGAGAAAAGTTATTGCTCGCTTAAATGTTCAGCTCGTTAAGCTCTACAAAAGTCTGCATAATCTAGTCGAAGTTGTCAGACGACCACTTAAAGGGGGTACGGTACGGTCCCTTAAAGGTAACAAATAGTGTTTTAGGCCTATAGAATGAAAACTATTACAGATAGAGAAAAAAAAACTATTGCTTGCTTAAATGTTTAGCTCATTTAGCTCTACAAAAGCCTTCATAGGGTCGAAGTTCTGAGATGACCCCCCATATAGGGTGACAACCTTTAAATTAAAGTGTTTTCATGTTTTCGGCCTATACAATGAAAACTATAGCAGCTAGAGAAAAGCGATTGCTTGCTTAAATGTTCAGCTCATTCAGCTTTTAAAAAAGTCTCCATACAGTCAAAGCTGTCAAATGACCCCTTACAGGAGTAACGAATGCCCCTTAGAATAACATTTTACCTTTTTGTTTTGCCTACAAAATGAAACTATTGCAGAAAGAGAAAGCTGTTGCTTGCTTGAATGTTCAGCTTATTTAGGTCTTCAAAAGTTCCAAAAAAGAGTCGAAGTTGTCAGATGACCCCTTACATGCATATGGGTTACACCTTAAAGGTGAAAATAGTGTTTTGTCAGACGACCACTTAAAGATTTTTGGCCTATAGAATGAAAACTTTTGCAGATAGAGAAAAGCTGTTTATTGCTTAAACATTGAACTCATTAAGCTCTACAAAAGTCTTCTTAGGGTCGAAATTGGCAGATGATCCCTTAAAGTTGGTTATGGCCTTTTTAAACGTAAAAAAGGGTTTTTGCTTATATAATGAAAAGTATTGCAGATAGAGGAAAGCTTTTTCTTGCTTAAACATTCAGCTCATTTAGCTCCACATAAGTCTTCATATGGTTGACATCACGACCAGGTGAGTGATCCAGGATCCTGGAAGCCCCTTGTTCTATTTAGCACATTAATTGTTGGTGTCAGCCCAGTCATCCGAAAGTTCACTAGTACGAAGGTTCGTTGGTCCGACATTAGGTTTTCTTTATCAAGGTACTTCCGTGAACACATACGTACGTCCATGCAAAATGTCCGTCAACGAAGCTTTCTATGAAGATGAATAGAAATTCAGTGATTCTCATACAAAACACCATCTTTATACATGTTATAATTTTTGTATAGTTTCTGAGGAGATGCGTCTCTTCCTTAAGTTAGTATTATAGATTTATAGATCATTTAAATTAACTGTCAGGTCAAATGGTAGTCGGAATTCGTTTAGCAGGAAGTACATGTAAGTGGGCAGCAGACTGAAACCATATTCCACAATATGGAACCCCATGGTGATGCTGCATACCAAATACCAAGAGGCTGTGATAAGTAGTTGCTGAAAAAAACTTAATAACATTTTCACGACCACCCGCCCGCTGTCCGAAATTTACATTTTTTTATGAACGACCACGTATGTGGATCTAACACATACTAGTAGTTTAAACCTTGTCCACCCATACGTCCGTCCGTACGTCCATAATACTTTGGTTTATTGCCCTGTCACACTATATAACGTTTTAGCCAACATGTGCCGAACGTTCGAATAATTTTCTAAAACGTTGGAACACGTTAGCAGTCGCTGTGAAAAGTTTCAAAAAATATCTCGGTGAACAAACACTAAGCGTCAGACTGGCTACCTGCAACGCGCGACAAACTTATTCAAATCTTATCTATAGCGTTTGTCCAGCGTACTTGACGATTACCTAGCGCATGTGTAACGATTGCAGAACGCATTCATAACGTTCGTCTAACTTATAATTTTTGCTCTCGGTAAGAAGCCAGGAATTCTGTTCTTTTTATTTTAGTATTATTTCACAATAGCCCAAATAGATCTATCATCACTCCTAGGAACAGGCGAATCGATCCAGGTATTTTTTACTAAACTCTGCAAAAGATTTCTCAACTGCATTAACTTTATACTAATATCAAAACTTTTCTTAAAAATCATTTAGGGTGCGCTCATTCAAAATATAGATTGTACGTTCGTCAAATTATTAAACATTTCCTTATTGACACCAATTGTAAATAAATCGTTAATAAGGAGATC
The DNA here is from genome assembly GCA_963971305.1 of Arcuatula senhousia. Lineage (NCBI taxonomy): Eukaryota > Metazoa > Mollusca > Bivalvia > Mytilida > Mytilidae > Arcuatula > Arcuatula senhousia. The sequence continues at coordinate 32,558,747 of OZ020306.1, read as the reverse complement.
CACTATGGCTTTCCATACGACATAAAATTAGGGTTATGAAAAATCCTTAACATGTTAGTAAAAATCTTTAGACACTATTCGCCTTTATAAAGTGTTAGTAAATACGCGTGTTCCTTGGAGTGTATTAACGGTCTTCAATATATTGTTGGATTAATTAATAAATATAGATGCATCATGTAAATTCAGTTTCGTTATAAAATATATTGGTTTTCTGCGTTCTCGTAATATGAATGTATAAGTATTCTAAAGCCGTTTTTAGCCGGGGTAATCGCTAGCGATTAGCCACGGCTTTAGCTACGATAGCCTTTCGGTAAGACATCAGATGGTTTTTCCGGCGGTTCACCAGGAACCTATTATTAGAAATATCAATACACACTAGCAATATAGTCCTTTTCCAGATCTGTTTTTTCGTCGCTTTACTCGCAATTTATATGTTATAAAACTTATTTATTTAGTTTTCAAATTTTGTATAAGTATGTAAGACGCCTATCTGATGCGATAGTATTAAATGATTTATAAAGAATACGAATGCGGAATGATATTTTGTTTGTAGGAGTGTTCGCCGATCTCATTAGTGAAGTCATATTCACTAATTTGCATCTCATCAAGTGTCAAACCGGATGGCAATAAACAGTGCAATTAACAAACATCGATGGACAGGATAATTTACCCAAAGTTCAAATCCTCATAATTTTTTATTTGATCAGAAAAAACTGTTCTGTAAACGGTTATTTGATATAAAAATTATTATTCTTACGAACAATAATTGATTTTGAAAATAAGGCTTAAAAATAAATCAGCTGTTTCTAGACCAAGAATATTTTCATTGAAAATTTTTAATCAACCAAATTTTCGATCTTTAGAACCAATGAATATAATTATTTTCAAAATGCACTACAAAAACTACCTTTTTCTGAAAATTGTAGAACCAAAAGCAATTTTACCCCAAAAATGTAAGTGAGACTTTTCTGGTACTGTTTTACAGATTTCGATGAAATTTATTTTAAATTGATAAATTCTACAGGAGTTACAGGACAGATTTTGCTTAAAAGTGTATTCATTTCAGATGTTTGAACAATAATACTATTTTGAGTTTTGAGTTAAACAAAGTTAGTTTTATTGTCAAAGTAAAATATGTGTGGAAAGGGAGGGGGCATTGGCAACCTGTAGCAATCTTGTTAATTTGTATGGTTTTCCTATAGTATGAGAGAAATCTTATGCTTTTATGTTTAACTTTATACATCAACAAAAGTTTACAATTCAACATAATTTTCACAACCTCTTCTCATGAGTCATTCCTCGTTTAATTTAAAAAAAAGGGTGTTTGGTTAGCCTAGTAGACAGAATTAAACGTTGCTTGCTCATACGATTTTTTTTAAAATAAACTACACTGAGGAAGTTGTCCGTTGGCCTGCAAAATATATAAATAAGCTGCATAAGCTGCAGCTTATATGCTATACAGAACTTATCAATTCAGTTGAACCGATGGGTCAACACAAAAACAGGGCCGTAGCGTAATGGAGGCAAATGAGGCAAATGCCTCACTTTTGAAACTACGACCAAACTTTAAAAGTGTCATTTTTTTCAATTGATATACTAATATCATTATGCGAGTTTCGAGTTTCAAATTATCTACCGGCACACTACATACAGTGTGTCCACTATGTTGCAGCGTGCAGCTTTTACCATAGCGCTGAAGGTAAAACAAATAAGTGTTCCGAATACAAATCAAAAGAGCGTGATGTCTTTACAAAACTCATGAGTTAACTTTCTCATCTTATTTCTCTTTAAAGAAACCGTCTTCAACCAGTATAAACACCCCCTATAAGTAAGTATGCAGGCTTTCTGCTTGTTTTATTTTTTGGATGGATAATGCTATAGTTAGTAACCAATGTATATACTATCAATTCACTGAACAACAAATGCTAATCGATAAAATAATTCATTGTCCAAAAATATAATAATTATTTATAATTAGTTTTAAACAAAATCATGAAGCGCCTTTTTATGGGGGATTCAAATCTTTAATGTATTATTTTAAGGCAATTCATTATATTTATTTATCAGTTATAAAAGTGTGAAATATATTTTTAGTATTGTTTGAAAATATTTTTTCGTGTTTCTTTTTCTGATTATGATCAGCATTGTCTGGTTGTATGCTAATGTGTTCCATTGCTTCTTGAGCGGTAACGTCGTGGGTTCGAATCCAGGTTGTTAAAAACAATGACTTGAAAATTGGTAGAATAAATGTGTCCAGTTAGGTTGACATGTCTTCCAGTGGATTATGATTATGTATTAAAAATAGATATATCCTAATTGATGTTTATAATATGTTCTCGTCTTTTATAAGCTTATAACTTGCTGCTGGACAGGGGATGAAAAAGGCATTCATCATCATTATCATCATGCTAACATCAGGTTTATTTGTTCAATTTCTTTGTAGATGGCCATTCTGATACAGAATCGGGAAGTTTTGGTTGACCAACAGAGATTAACTATGATATACAGTGAAACTTGTTTTGTTACTTACAAGGCTAGCTATTAAAAAACGCATTTCTGTTATTTTTTTTCTTTTGTTTCTTATTATAAATACATTGACTTCTCCCATAGTTATGCTGACATAAGCTTTTCCCGTTTCAGACACCCCCGAACCCCCCCAAAAAAATTTTTACTTCGTTCGGCCTTGCGCTACGGCCTTGAAAAAAGTAATAGAAGTACGCGTGTTTTTTTTTTCTTCATTTGGCCTAATGGGATAATTACATTGCAACAGGGGGGTCAAAAAAGGGACTTCCGCCTAAAATCGACTTTTTTATGTGAGTTCCGATCCGATTTGCAAACTCTATTTTCATTGGAATCCTTGTGAAAATCCCTGCCTACTTTTTAAAAACTAGTAGTTTACTAAATGCAATATTTTTAACGTTTTGAGAATTTAAGGATTGAAGGCACAAAAACGCCATGTTGAGGCTGTTGAGGAAAATAGTTTTACACAAGAAATTAAGTTGTAGTGGGCCAGCCAATTTTTATGAAGCTTTAATATGATGATTATATCCACTGAAGGAAGAACGGTGTTGTATTTGGGGATTGTGGCCAAAAGGGGCTCAAATGGGTGTATTGACAAAACGACTGAAGAACTTTTATTACTCATTCAATTTAAAAAATTCTTTTTTATTGAATTCTTACTATATTCTGTCAACTTAATATGTCAGTGGTTTTCAAATATTTTTCACCTTTACATTTATACAGGTGACCAAAGACAAGGCCAAGTCCATAAAATCAACTGTTTTAAAAAAAATTTGGTTCGTTTTTCAAAATCTTTTTTTCATTGGAATCCTTGTAACAATCCCTTTTACACAAAAAGGTAGCTTTTTATTTTTATTTTTTGCAACACATGAACAATTTAAAATATGTAGATTACCCCGGCTACCAGTACTTTCAGTACTTTGATTTAACCAATAGTGATGATTTTTGCACTCAGTCTAAAAGAATAACAAATATTATAAATTTTAATATGTCCATAATATACAGAGAGGAATGCATGCGCTTGTTAACAAACTCTCTATATCTCAAATGGGTATATACACAGTAAGAAATACTGGTCTGTAGAGTTTGTCTAGCATCCTTTTTTACAGCACTTGACTAATCCTAAATGATCGCCGACAGCATGACGGATGTTCTTAATAGAGAAAAACGCGTGTGCTTAATGAATATTAAAAATACACATGATTTAAAATGAGTATTGAAGTTAGACGATTGTTACTCGTTGTATTTGAGTATTTTTGCTATAAATAAAAAAAATGTCCACCGACAACACGACAGGTGTATTACAATTTGCAAGAAAGACTATCTAAATAATCCTTGTAATATTCAAGATTTTTTTTTTGGTTTTGTTTATTAATTTGTTAATAGATTTTGATCAGGTTTGAATTAGTATTTTAAGCTTTTGAAATTGACTCCCCCCTTGTAATTCATTTTTACTTATAAAATTCCGGGGTTTGATGCGCTACTCGTTTGTTACAATGACGCTCTGTGCGCTCTGCACACGTTTTTAACACGTTGAATAGGTTTCTTGGTCGTTAGACTGACATTAGACGTGCGATAGACTATCGATAGACTGATGTTACGCGCTTGTTTCCATTTAGCTTAGCGTTCGTCAAACTCATTTCAACGTGCGCACAACCATAGGCGGATCCAGGGGGGGCCTAGGGGCCCCTCCCCCCTTTTGGCGGAAAAAGTTGGTTGAATATATAGGAAATCATTGAAGCGTGACCAAAGCGGGCCCCATCTTTGGCCAGTCAGTGGGCCCCCTCTTTTCAGAATTTCTGGATCCGCCACTGACAACTACCAAATAGCATACACCAGCGTGTGTATAACATCCTTCTCACTTATGCCTAACGTTCGAATAACTTATTATCAACACGTTGGCGAACGTCGGAAATTTTAACCATGTTCAAAATTTTGTGACCCACTCGACGTTCACCAACGCACGCTGACGTTCGCTAACGTGTCTGTAACGTGTTCATAACTTATACAAAACATACGCAACGCACACCAGCGTGTTTCAAATATATTCTAAAACGTCGGCATACGTTGGCTAAGACGTTATAGTGTGACAGGGCCATTAGGTGTTTTGTTATGGTTCATAACTCGGATACTATATGTAGGTGGTCAATGATAATTCATCATGCACTAGATGCGTCTTCGATAGCACGACACCATTCACTAGAAATTAGGTCACTATGACCTATAATTTACATATGAACGACTTTGGTTAAGTTCTTGGTTAAGGGCTATATCTCAGAAATACTAAACTGAGGCGAGTTGGACTGATCGAAAGTTGGTTGCTGAACTCTTGCCACCTTTTTAGCTCACCTGGTCCGAAGGGTCATGTGAGCTATTGTCATCACTTGGCATCCGTCGTCCGTCGTCCGTTAGCTTTTTTCAAACATCTTCTTCTCTGAAACTGCTTTGCCAAATGCAGCCAAACTTGATATGGTTGTTCCTTAGGGTATTGTGCAAAAAGTTTGCTTTGGGATTTTTGATACGTCAAATAACTCAAAAACGGTCACATATATCAAAATTTTGGCAGGGTTAAAGTGATCAGCACCTCAAGACCTACCTACCCAGAACTTTTGAAGAAAATTCAACAACCCATGTAGGAGTTATTGCCCTTTTTGTGGATTTTTTGCAAATTTTGCACCTGTTTAGCTCAATATCTTGAAAACTATTCAAGATATTTGAGAATTTTAAATTGCATATTGTTAAGCACATCAAGATCTACAAAATATGTAATAGGGTCAACGTTGTAGGACCTTTCCTTTGAGGAGTTATTGCCCTTAGAACGTCAGAAATGAGCTTTTATAAAGCATTTCCTCATTACATTGAAAACGTTAACTCCTCTTACACTTCTAGTCCAATTGGAACCAAACTTGATATAGTTGTTTATTAGCATTAGGTGTATAGAACTGATGTAGGGATCTTTGATTGGTTGTAAAACATGGCCGCTGTGGCTAAAAATAGAACATAGGGTTAAATTGCATTTTCTTTGCTAATAACTCAAAAAGGGTGACAGGTTTATGAATTTTGATTGAGAACAAAAGTGATCATCACCTTAAGATCCACCATATTGTCAGATGACCCCTCTTCTTAAACTTATGACCCTTTCAATGTCAAATAGATTTTGCCTAATAACCTTTACTTCAGGCACATATGTCAGATGAGCGATTCAGGCTCCTGGGAGCCTCTTGTCTGGATTTAAGCATCATTTGTGGGCATCCATTGTCCATTGTCCTGCATCATCACAAAAATTTTCGTAGAACTTTTATGGGCAACTACCAAACTCCGAAACCCAGCGGCTTACGACTACACTGCTACGCGACGTTTGTCTTATGGTAAAGAGGCGAGGAACGACCCGAATGGACAAACCTGTGAGGAGTTTGGGCAACTACGTCATGTCACAGCCTCATGATACTTGGCATGTTTCTTCCTCATAATAGTACTTTGTATGGTTAAAGCAATTTTATGCCTGTAACTTATCTACTTCCTCTTTGCCAAATATTTCAACATGCAGGTGACATATGTCTTCCGTGGACTTTTTATACGCTTGTTTCCGAATCCTTGCATGTTATTATGCTTGTATATATGATGTTCGTGTTTTTATTTGAATTGACATGTTTAAATTATGAACGCCATTCTAGTTTTAAACATATAGAAGATTTATGATATAAGTAAAGAGGTTCCAGCTGTTTGGCATTCAAATGTCAAAAATAAAATGGAATCAAAGCAAACGAAATCTAGTATAAAACAAATAGAAATAGACAACACAAACACACACATATCCTCGGAAACCCAGGGGTTCTTCTCTCGCTTTCTCATTTATCACCCTGGGTCATTCCACATCACGGGTCAGAAACTGATAGAATAATTTATCCGGCCAATCCGGAACTAAGCCTGCTCACGGTTGGTAAACGGTCAAAACACCCGCTTTAGTTATGACAAGGTAAGACATTTCTTTATTTCAAGCTATTAGCGGACCATTTAATTGCATGTTGAAAATGTCTATTCTAAGGGGAACGGTTATAGGTTTTGTCCAGTGTCATCACTTTTTCACATTGTTTTGTGTAATTTTCGTGAAAAGCGGACAAAGGTGGAGTTTTATGGTGAAATTCTAACCTATGTGCTAATATATTTTAAAAACATATGAATTTCAAGCCCCCAAATGTCAAATTTATGTATTAATTTCACGAAAACCATAAAATAATTACAACCAGGCTGAATGTTTATTTACATTGTTGACAGTTCATAAATTATGACGGTATAAGCAGATATCTGTTGGAAATTGTCGGGAATAAGTCGTTAAGATTTGGGGAAAGTATATAAAAATATATCAATCAAAATAGTTGGTTTTGAGTTCTTAAATTGAATATTTAACATGCACTGAAGATTAATTTTCGTATTAAAATAATAATATCCAATATATCTTTATGCTTTAGTTTTTTTTTTTCTGGGCAATGTTGAATAGTATCTCTATTCATTCTTTTTAGGCGATATACCACTGCAACAAAGATTATTACCTCTATGGTCCAATTAGGTCTGCTCTTTTCCAATTATACGCACAAGTTAAATGTTTACAAAACAATAACTTTATGTATCTTGAATTTGCGCCAAATTAAAAAATAGTGTATACAAACTTATGTTTCAGGTACAATGCCACATTTCTTTTAGATGTTAACATGGCAAATAAATAAAGCAGCGAAAAAATGTTGATGAAATCATCTGCCTTGATAGTATATTAACATACATGGTATGTAGTTGTGTCAGATTTTTTTTCAAAAAATTATATCAAAGATGGTAGCATTTTGTCCCATACACAGTTTGAGTTTTATATATATAACTTATATGATCTATTACGACAAATTCGCATACAAATATGCGAATAATTTACCTGTTATCAGAGAGAGACATATTTCTTCCTTGTCTCATACCTTTGCATATTTGAAAAAAAAAACGATGACTCATTTTCATACCTTATTTTACTTTTTTAGGTTTTGATGCATAGTTTAAACTGTTATAACCTTATATTTACCATTGATATATAGTGTTAAGCATCAGTATAATTATTCATCAAATATACATATATAGTTAATATTTTTTGTCTACCCTCTTTTGTTTCAGGTACTTCACAATTCTTCTAGATGTAAGTCAATGCACTGCATAATAAATACCGACATATTTAAAATAGTAAGTTTTCGAGTCAAACTATTCCAAATTGTACCAAAGATAGTAGCGTATTGTCCCACCGTCTACAAAACAATCGTGTTCCAATTTGAGATTTACATATATTTTACTTGATTACTCTGTGTCTTAAACCCTTTAACGTTTAAAAAACTATTGAAATGATCACCTCTATATTCCTTTATATCTGACAATCTTGTTGTGTTCTTTGTTACTTTTGAGCTTACTAAGATCATAGGAAAGAGGGGATTTGACATCATGGTTTAACCCCCACCCCACCCCCTCTCCATTTCATTTTTCGTCTTTTCTCTTGGACATTTGAGATTGATTTTACAAAGTTAGGCAGTTTTGTTATTTACTTTTTGTATACATAATTTTACTTTTGTATACTTAAATGCATAGTATATACCTGTCAAAACATTAACTACTTTGCCGTTGTTATTAAAAATGAGTTTATGCCACAATTATACAGTTTTTACTTTTGACTTTAAAATACCCACTTTTGCTTTAGGTATGATGCCACATTCTTTCTTGATGTTTACAACCATTTATTCAATGTATCATACCCAGCCTTTGCTTTGACAGAATATAACATAAATTATAAGTAGTCGTGTAAGATTATGGTATGTTGTACTAAACATGCTTAACAATTGAATCGTTTTGTACCATATAAATCCTGTTATATACTATATATTAAGCGGGATTTTATGGTCCAAAAAAGAAGGCGAATAAAGTACTAATGTCCATTCGTTGCTCCTTGTCTAATCCCATTGCACATTCTCAAAACGATGGCTCATTTTTATACACAATTTTTCCTTTAAAAATCACCTCAAGAAAGTAAGGGGGCTCGCGTGATATCACGAGCGTCAATGTCGTCGTCGATGTCGGCGTCTGCATCCAAGCACTTCCTGACACATCAACGAAATTGTAATGGTACGTGTACCTAGGGTTGCTTAGCAAGATGCTTGCTTAAATGTTTGAAAAGTTTAATTCGACAATACTGAGGGCTTAGTAATCGATAGGTTAGCAATGATTTATGTTTTGGTGCATATTATAATCTGGAATAACCTTATGACATGTTAAGCATAAGTTTATGCCACAATTATATAAAGTTTCTACGTTTTTCTGTGCAATACCCACTTTTGTTTCAGGTACGATGACAAGAAAACGTAAAAGCTTTTTAAGTCTTGACAAGCCATGTCAAAGAACAAAACGAAGACGAACAACAGAAAAGATCACATGCCAAGCAAATTGGAATGCAGAGATAAATCTTATTCCAGAGGAAGATGTTCATGTTCGATCGAATTAGGAGCATCAAAATGATACAACTTCCCATAGCTTGGACCACTTGCAGAATGACGAAAAAGCAACTTATATCGATGATATTAACTTTATAAACTTTATCACACTGGTCACACTTTACAGTACTATCCCCTGCGTGAACATTCTTTAAATGTTTCTGCAGACTATCTCTGATAAAGAATGCTTTATTACATGTCAGGCACGGGAACCGTGGCTCTTCATGAGATAAGAGATGATATTTAAGGCCCCTCTTTGTCGTTAATTCCTTTTGGCAAACATCGCATGCAAACTTTGACTGTGACATAGCTACATTATACAGGAATATGTCAGAAAATTATAATATTGGCGGATGAAAAGAAAACACATTATGTTATTAAAAAAGAATATCATGTTTTTATCATATATATGACATGTATTTCCTTGGTGTTTGTATATTAAATTAAGTAAGTTTCGTTTTTAAAACCTGAGTTATTGAACGAATCTAGATTCAAGTACTTTTTCATATTCTATGAAGATATCAAAATCTAGTGAAAACGATAAACTGATAAAATCAATCATTATGACATATTTTGTAGTTTTACACTATGTATGTTATCATGTGTGTAGTTTTTAATGGTGTTTGACATGTTATAACTTATAAATAATTAAATACTCGTATTAGACAATATTTTTAATATATGTAGTTTTCTAGTTAGGCATATATACGGGTATATGTGTGTGTGTTTTTTCTTTGAAAAAAAAAATAAATAAAGATTGAGCCCTTTAACTCCTATAAGATTGTTTAACCAGATTGACATTGCGATATATTCAACAACGTATCATGACAAACAATCTTACTAAATCTAAAGAAAATCCGTTCAGCGGTCTCAGAGGAGTTGCGATCATTAAGGTGTTTATATGACCAAATATGCATAAAGTTTATAAAGCCCTATAACTGCGATTGAATATGTCAAATAAAAATGAATTTGCGATATCATCATCTACATATGAATGAAAACAATCCTACAAAAGTTCAAGAAAATCCGTTAAGCGATTTCAAAGGAGTTGTGTCCAGAAAAGGTGACGGACGGACGGAAGAACACCACTACTTTGTCCGTCCGTTGCGTTGTGTCGGTAGTTGATTTTGACATTTTTTAAACCTATAAATCTCATGGTGATGGACTAGCACCTGTGTCCGTTTTCCATATTCTATAGGGCTTAATGTGGCATTTACCAAACGTATTGTGCTTATCTTGTTTTATTGTTGAATAGACAATAGAAATGACATATAATGTACTTAAAAGTAATCATCAAACGTCAACAAATCATTGCATGTATAAAATATACCTTAGGCGACTCAAAAAAAATATTAATATCCATAAACTTACCTTTAGGAGTGTGTTGCGTCAATCTGTGTCCTTGTTTCACTGTGTAACCAATGGACCGAGATAACTCCTGTTTGACCAGTTACTATCTAAAACTTATTACCCGAAGCTTGCGTATACTTATATTCTCATATCTAACCATTTTCGCGTATAAAATGCATTTTTTAGAGCCGAATAAAGGCGTTTGTCAACAATTTAAAGCTTAACAAGCCATTTCCCAACAAAATAATTCTATCAGTTTCCCCCGCGTGCACATGAAATACTTCGTTTTTGTCTCGCCTGCGACGAATAGTCGCGGAAGGCGAGACATAGGTATTACTTTCCGGCGGCGGCGTCGTAAACTTTTTTGTAAGACTTTTGTGGACAATGAATTGCTTAAAAAGTATAATAGCTAGGCATCTGATATTTGGTATACAGACAGTTCAGGTTATGGTCTATGCAACTGTCACCATGCCGTGTGGCCCTAACCCCATTTTCACGCTCCAGTGACTCTGTGAACGTAGGTCTTTTTTCAGGCCGTAAACTTTTTTGTAAGACTTTTGTGGACGATGAATTGCTGGAAAGTTATAATAGCTAGGCATCTGATATTGGGTAAACAGACAGTTCAGGTTATGGTCTACGCAACTGTTACCATGCCATGTGACCCTGACCCCATTTTCACGCTCCAGTGACTCTGGGAACTTAGATCTTTTTTCAGGCTGTAAACTTTTTTATAAGACTTTTGTGGACGATGAATTGCTGGAAAAGTATATTAGCTAGGCATCTGATATTAGGTATACAGACAGTTTAGGTTATGGTCTATGCAACTGTTACCATGCTGCGTGACCCTGACCCCATTTTCACGCTCTAGTGACTCTGTGAACTTAGGTATTTTTCAGGCCAAAAAACTTTTTTGTTAGACTTTTGTGGACGATGAATTGCTGGAAAGTTATAATAGCTAGGCATCTGATATTGGGTAAACAGACAGTTGCGGTTATGGACAACGCAACTGTCACCATGCCATGTGACCCTGACCCCATTTTCACGTTCCAGTGACTCTGGGAACTTAGATCTTTTTTTCAGGCTGTAAACTTTTTATAAGACTTTTGTGGACGATGAATTGCTGGAAAAGTATATTAGATAGGCATCTGATATTAGGTATACAGACAGTTTAGGTTATGGTCTACGCAACTGTTACCATGCTGCGTGACCCTGACCCCATTTTCACGCTCTAGTGACTCTGTGAACTTAGGTATTTTTCAGGCCGAAAAACTTTTTTGTAAGACTTTTGTGGACGATGAATTGCTGGAAAGTTATAATTATAGCTAGGCATCTGATATTGGGTAAACAGACAGTTGCGGTTATGGACAACGCAACTGTCACCATGCCATGTGACCATGACCCCATTTTTACGCTCCAGTGACTCTGTGAACTTAGATCTTTTTTTTTCAGACAGAAAACTTTTGTTATACTTGTGTGGACAATGGATTGCTTGAATAGTATAAGAACTAGGCATCTGTTATTAGGTATACAGACACTTTTTGTGTTTATATCAAGAAATGAAAGCTTAGGTAGTTGATTTTAGTGATGGTGGCGGCAGGCGAGACATACTTTTAGTGGCCACACTTGTTGATAGTTTTGTATCGAGCCTTCTGATTGGTCAAATTACATTTTATTTTCTAATGCGATTTAACACGTTTTTATGTCCCATCTACGAAAGTAGAGGGCCATATAGTGTTCGGGTCTGTTCGTCTGTCTGTTTGTCCGTTCGTCCGTCCGTCCCAAATCCCCATATTTCCCAATTCCCACTTACTGACAAATTCAAAATCAATGATATTGGTATAATAGGTGCACCTAGTGATGATAAGAACATTGCATGCTTCGGATGCTGGATGTGACCTATATTTTCCGCATGAATGATCACGTACAGAAAAATGGTAATATACAATTACCCCCCTAGTTGGTATGTGACCCGGTGGTTTCTTTCCCCGAGAAAGTTAGGTTACCCGAGGGCTTGCCGCGAGGATGACCTTACTTTTCAAGGGGAAAGAAATGCCGGGTCACTATCATCTAGGGTGATAACTGTTATATTATATCGAATATTAATTGAACCAATTGAATATTAAATTTTAAACATATTTCGGACATTTTAACCCTTTTTAATGGGAATCAATACATCCCATACAATGTTCAATTAAAATCGTGGGGTCACGTGCAAATTCTCACGAGAGGGTGACCTTACCATGGGACCCATCGATTACCGGTTGACCCAGCGAAATATCACATGTCACGTGACAACGTCTAAGCGAATCACAGTAAAGATTTTTATATGAGTATATAATATAAGTCTATTCCCACTTACTGACAAGTGCCACATCAACCATATTGGTATGGTATGTGCACCTAGTGATGCTAAGCACAACGCATGCTTCGGATGCTGGCTGTGACCTATATTTTCTGCATTAATGACCACTTATAAAAAATGGTTAAAGTCCATTCCTTCTTACTGACAAGTGCCATAGCTACCATATTGGTATGGTAGATGCACCTAGTGATGCTTAGCACAATGCATGCTTCGGATGCTGGATATGACCTAAATTTGCCGCATGAATGACCACTTATGTCTGATTTTAATGATAAAAACCGTTTTATTACAGAAACATTGCTTATACAAGGTTACCGTTACCACAAATTAGTCAAATCTTTTACAAAATTTGCACATAAATATGGACATCTCATCGAAAAATTTGATTGTACACGTAGATTTCTGATTGTTAAAGGAATATCTCATCCTGATTTTTATACCAATGTATTTTATAAAGCACAAAAATTCAAAAACAACCTTATGGAAATTAAAAACTGGCTTAAAAACCTCTTGAAAAAAGGATACGAATTCAATGTTTTAGTAAAATCTTTGCATTTGGTATGTTTTGGCAGAAATATTGATAGCTTGATAGTAACTTTAAAACGTTAAATTTTCACTTTTTATCCACTGTTTTATTTATAAGCACCACAGCGATCAAGTATGTCGGTTCTGTATGGTGATACAACTCTTAATCATACATTGTTTTGACGTGGGGTGTCGGATTTAGAACTGATGTATTTGATTCTTTTACATCAAACGATAAATGTTTCTTAGCTAGTTGTGAGTAACTTCGAGTGTTCTCAAGAGAGTTCCTCCTTGTCTTGTTGTTTTCGTACAGTATTTTGTCTTAGGTTCTCTCTTGTTGAATTGAACTTTTGTCGATTGAGTTTTACAGTGTGTTTTATATGTAGCTTTGTGCAAGCTTATCAATAGGGGGGAAGGTTGGATCCAAAAAACTAGTTTAACCCCGCCACATTTTATATGTGCCTGTCCTAAGCCAGGAAACTTTGCCAAAGCCTTTGTTTGTCCTTGTCATTCTTTGTTAACTGTTTTATGTCAAGAATTGGGTCTTTCGTTGATGATTTAGGGATTGGTTTTGATACTTTTGTATTGTATTATAAGTCTTGGGCCAATGCAAGACGGTAAGCAGTGACCTATGGTCATGTTGAAGACTGCTTGCTGTTTTCCGTTGTGATTTTTTGAATTGCTGTTTGTTTATGTTTGTTGTGTCGCGTACACTTATTCCACATCTCAATATCGTCTATTATAGAAGAATGGTTAAAGTCCATTCCTTTTTACTGACATGTGCCACATCAACTATATTGGTATGGTAGGTGCACCTAGTGATGCTTAGCACAATGCATGCTTTGGATGCTGGCTGTGACCTATATTTTCCACATGATTGACCACTTATGTTAAGTTGAAGTCCATTCCTCCTGATTGACAAGTGCCTTAATAGCCACCATGTTGATGCTTTAGTGAATGCGGGAAAATATAAATGTTGCGAGATGTTGGACATATTCTTGTTATATATAAATATTATTACATTCAAGATCAGATCAAGCCGGCGCAAACGTACAAAATCGTACGAAATGACCTAGGGGTGATGAATGAGTAAACAAGAGAAGAACCAATGGGTTTCCGAGGATGAGAAACAAAATGGAATTAATATAGGTCTCTAATATTCATTCCATGTACACAGTAAACAACTATAAAGGTGAATACTTCAAATATCATTATTTTTTTTCCAGCAAAAAGAAGATGGCAGAAGGAAATGTGAAAAATCCTACTAATGAAGAAGAATGGATGGATATCGGGGAAGCACTTAAACATTTTAATTCTAGTAAAGGCAAAACCAGTTATACAGAAGCAGAGGAAATGAAAAACCCCGTGCATTCGTGTGTCCAAAAGTTTGAAACTGACAACAGTTTTAGTACCAGAACATTGAAGCAAGAAGAATGGACGCAATCTGAACTTGAGGAAAAACCAGATCGACAATCAATTCCCAGCACTATTCTTGGAAATTATACTGAACCATTTCTGAATCAAGTTTCCTGTAAAAAAGAAATTTGCAATGAGCAGGGTACCAATCTACAAACAAATAGCAGCATAGCTAAAAATGATTTAGACAACTTGGTCAAATTCATCACTCCGTCAGAAGACAGAAGACTTTTAAATCCAAATAACATTGAATACACAGTCGACCTTGACATCTCAACATTTAAACCATCTGAAAATCAAATAAAAACATCAACCTTCTATAAAAACGATTATAGTGAAAACCATCACTCAGTTAATGAAAATACTATTTTGTCATGTGAGTTTTCTTTACCATGCTTACCAGAAAAGTCTTTATCTTCATCATTTTCTGAAGGAATAGAACCAGGTTCAATGTTGAATGGAACATTGAGTAAACCTCCAAGGCTAGGAAACAGCCTAGATTCCAAAGATTTAAAGCTGCCTGATGATCTAAATAATAACATTTTATTGATAAATCCTTTTGAGAAACAATGCATTAACGAAAATAATGATATCAACAACATGAAATTACGCAAAAGAAAACGTAAACCAAGCTACAGAGAAAATGAAAAGTTTATTGAAGCAAACAACAATGAATTAAAATCTTTGTGTGGTGATTTGAACGCTTCTACAGAAAACTCTCAAAGACATTTCTCAGATGAAGTTTTGGCTGGAAATAATGTCCCATCATTACAAGATGATACTATTGCTAGTCCAACGAATGCAAATAAGAATTCAACCAATCGAAATTCAAAAGAGTTGGTTACTCAAACTGGGATTGAAATTGCATTCAGTGAGCACCAGCAGTTACCAATGATAAACTATAAGACAAGAGTATCAAAATATGTTTGTGATATTTGTCAGAAAGTTTTTATCTCAAATCGTACTCTTAGAATGCACAACAGAGCAGCACATTTAGGAGAAAGATATAATTGTGAAATATGCTCAAAGATATCTAACAACAAATATGAAATGCAAGAACATAAGAGAAAGAGTCATATTAATATAGAAAAACAAATTACAAATTGTGATGGTCAAAGTGTCAATTTATCTAAATGTAGTAAGAGTGTTTCCAACAATAATAATAATAAAACTAAAGAAAACGAAGGCAGACAGCAAAAGAATTCTAATAAAACCTACACATGTGGAGTTTGTTCCAAAACATTTCAATCTATAAGAGATTGCCAAGACCATTGGAAGATAGAACATGGAAAAAACATTGTAAAGCCACTGTTTGTAAATAAAATTGTTCCAAAAGGAAACGATGAGGAACCAGACACTACTGTAGTATATTGTCAAGATCAAGCTCCATCAATTAGAGAATGGGAATGGATTAAACAGGATTATCAGCACCGTTGTGAGGTTTGCGATGATATTTTTAAAGAGCGCCTATCTCTACATAGACATATAGTCAATATCCATGTAAATCCAAGAAATGGAAAGTTACCTCTGTACAAGCTACAGTGTGGCTACTGTCCACAGACGTTTCTTTCATACAAACATTGTTACACTCACCATATTAATTTTCATGCTTTAGAACAATACAAACCAAATTTGGTCAAAATTCAACCAGCTGAAAAGACACAAGCAACAGATACTGGAAGCGGAAATGCCGGCAAGGCAGATGGCGCTTCTCTTTATGAAAACACAAAGGTCGGTGTTGAATGTTTTGAGCAATCAGGGACCAGTACAGGTAATCAAGAAAGGTGCTACATGTATAACGGTGTACCAGACGAAAGGCAGGTACCAGGTCAAAATGTCATAGAAACACATAAGCTAACAAACAGATCATCGACATTTAAAGAAAGAGATACTTCAGGAGCTAACTTTGATGATAAAAGTACATATTGCAAAGACAATAATAGTAAAGATGAACACGAAACCTCTAATCTTAATGAGATTTCTGGCCATTGTGAATACATGATTCAATGTTCTGTGTGTGGGTTAGCATGCTTCAGCAACAGGCACTGGCGTAACCATCACCAACAAAATCACCCGGACAAGCCATTTCATTTTGATAGATATTTAAAAAGAAGGGCTGCTCAAAATACAACAGATAACAAAGTTGAGGAAAGTCCCCCCATTTTTGTTCATAAGGAGTCAAAAAGGTGTCCATACTGTAAAAAAACATTTGTGAAGCTTGAACCAAAACATACTGAGAAATGCAAGAAGTATTCTCACCATTGCAAGATATGTGGAAAAGGTTTCCATTGTGAAGATGATTTAGACATGCATGTGCCTATTCATCATAAGATAGAAGGAAAATATATAAAGTGCCACATTTGTGATAAAAAATTTGCAAAAGATGAGCAACGTCGAAAACATACGCGTGAAAAGCATTATGGAATGCTCCCTGAAAAGATAGAAAAGCCAAATGTCGTCAAAGGTCCCAAGAAAAAACTATCAGCTGAGGAAATGAAAGCTTTGGAAATTGTCTGCGAGGTGTGTGGAAAGGTCCTGAAAAGAAAGCATTATATAGATATTCACATGAAAATACATACGGGTGAAAAAAATCATCAATGTGATATGTGCGGCTACACTTGTAATCGTATTGAAAATTTAGTTACTCACAAAAGGATGCATACAGGAGAGAAACCTTATAAATGTGACCAATGTGGAAAGCAATTTACAAGGGTAGACAATATGAAGACAAATATCCGTAAAGTGCATCAGTAAAGATTAACAATAATGTACATGTATATAATATTTGAAAAACTGACCATAATCAGTAAGTTATTTTCACTAACCAAACAGCTTATTCGTTTTTTAGACTGCAAAATAGTTGTGGACTTTCCTGGTATGATGAAGTCGACGTCTTCCTTTAGGCCAAAAAAAGTATGTGTGTTTCTGGTTTCATTCTTGAAAAAATAGGGTCGGTAGGTAGGCATTATTTTATATTTTTTTCAATTTTTTTACCTTGAGTCAAGCAAATTTCAAGTTTAACGTTGCTTAAACAAAAATGGCAATAAAAAGGCTAGAGTCAGCAGGAAAAACTAAGGACGGTAGGGAAACCAGAAACACACATATCTTTTATTTGGCCTTAATTATAGTAACTTTTATGAAATTTTACAGTGATGATCCTTAATAAGAAAGGTTAATTGGGAATTTTTGCCCCCACTTTTTTCCGTAGTAAGTGATCTTAAAGGGTTAAAAAATTGCCACAATTTTATTTGTTCCAACAATAAATTTTGTTTTTGTTGGCCTATTAATATTTACATTTATGTTTCTCTACACCGGTAAAAATGCCACGCGTGTGATACATATGTGTCACATGCGTTTCACATATGTGTGACACGCATGTAAAGGAGACGTTTCCTGTCACACATGTATCACATATGAAGATTTCAAAAAAATATTCAAGATATTCATATAATTTTATGCGCACATGTGAATTTCAACATGCGTTTCACATATGTGAAACGCATGTGCGTCACACATGTGACACTCATGTAATACACGCATGTGTCACATGCAAATCTACAAATGCATGTGACACACATGTGGAACGCATGTGACTCACATGTGACATGCATGTCTTTCACATGTGTGGCATTTTTACCAGTGTACTTGAAAAGATCGGCTGGGATTGATTTTGAAGATCCCTCTTTTTTCATTTATGATAAAATAGTCTCAAAAGTTGCAATTTTGTTTGTTATTGCAATAACTTTGGTTCTTGAGGGCTGTTTGCTATGGAAATTGACATTAACGATTCTTGTCTTTGATTGTAGATCGGAATGAATTTCGGCCCGAGGATCCCCCTATCTTTCACTTAGAAATTATAAGGCAAAAATGCATTATTTTTAGTTCTGGTCCATTTCCTAAAAAAATACAAGTCAAGTAGTTGATTAATTTTTGCATGTCCCCCATTTTCGGTCCGAAACTGAAAAAGGGGAAAAATTTAAACTTTTATTTCTTGTCCGATTTCTTAACAGAAGAGGGGATATAGACTGCTAGCTGTGATTGTCCGTAATTCCTTCACCCTTTTTTCATCACATTTTTTCGTCACACCTTTTATTTACAGCTAGGACCTCTCCTAAGTTGCTGATCTTTGGTAACTAGATGTATATGTACATGTACATTGTGTATTAAAGAATATGTTTTATGACTTATTGGACAGCTACTTCCTGTTTGCAACAAACCTTAAAACTTTCCAACAAACTTTTATTTTACTCATTTCTCAAAAACTGCTGATTTTTTGGTAGCATGCTAAAGATATGGACATGATGCGTTGTTGGATACCTGTTAAATATGTCAAACAGACATCAACTTCCTGTTTGCCAAAAAAAATAATTCTGTTCTGTCACACTTTTTACAGCTTATTACTCACTTACTGTTATTCCTAGTTTGCTTATAGTTGGACACAAGCTTTATTTAGACAATCATGATGGATGATGAGAAACCTTTTCAGACCCATTGGACATCTACTGCTGTTTGCTAATAACTTTGTGTTTAATACAAAGCATGGTCAGGAAAGCGGCTGTATCACTGGTGAACATTGGCACACAGATTTCTTGTTTATTTCTGGTTTGATTTTTTCGAATCTTTGATTGGCAAACTAATTCTTGCCAGATAGTGGATATTTTTTCCAGACCCTTTTACGTTTTGATTTAGGGGGAGGCGAAATAACTCGCAGAAAACCCCTTTATTATGGAACAAACGGGGGAAAACATTTTGAACTTAAATATATATAAATTATGTACTTACAAGTTAGTTTATCTATGGTCTGCTTTTGAGAAAAAAATATTGAAATACCGTGTGACAATAAGAATGGTTAGTCCACGTACAAAAGTATGCATGTGTCAAAATTGAATAGTGTCCAACATGGCCTGCATTTGCTTTTCCATATTGGGCAACGTACATGGTTCAACAAGTTGCAGTCGTATCATGCTGCGCTCGGCGATGCTTTTTTAACTTGTGCTTACTCCTTATCATAATATTTTAATGTGGATTGTTTGTTTATTGCATGAACAATGATTTTTTTTCATTATTTTGTTTATTGCATGTGCCAACAAGAAAATGTGCAGGTTTAAATGATTAAATGTGGTTTTAGAGTTTTAATATATGTTTTTTTTTATTCTGTGTTAAAAGGCCTTCTGGTTGAACAAGACTTCCTCAAAATGTTCAGTATCAGTCAACTCACTTGGTAATAATAAAAAAAAAACACACAAAAAAAAACTCACTTGGTATGAGCATGAAACTAAGATAGACGTATGAATAAGACCCAAGACAAGACAAGACAAGACAAATTCTTTATTTCCTCAGACACAACTGTGTACAAGAGGTCATAAGCACTTATATACAAACAATAATACATAGCAGCAAGAGTATTACACAAACCCAATACATATGCACGAATGCAATAAATTATCTTGAAGTTAAAATTCATATTCCATATAATATTGGGCATTTTTATGCTTTATTATCTCAAGAAATATAAGACTTTAATTGCTTAGCTGGAGTGCCATAACAGAATTACTTCACTTGCCACAGAATTGATTACTTTTGTTTTGATGTAAACGAATTATAAATTAAGGTATCCTAGGTTGATGACGAAACTTGAAAGAAATACAAGAATATGATGTATAAATGTTCCTTAATTCTAAATTAATGAAATGCAGCCCTCAGTGTGTGTGAAATTTCTGTAAGGATTGAATCTTATCCAACACATTTCTCGGAACTTTTTTACTAAATGTGTAACCAAAATATTACAAAATTTTCACCAGACGGAAGATATTTTCAACTGACATGTCGACTGATACATTAATTTGTATAGGTTCAACAACCTCCACTGAGCTTGTAAGCCCAAGTTGGTTGTACATGTAAGGAAGACGGATTGCATCGATCCTCTGGTCATTTAACTTTGCCTTAAACTCTAGCTTAAGTGATTTGAAAGTTTGTTTTGACGCTTGTATTTGAATAGCAAAAATAAGGTTTTTGTGGACCTCCTTATCTAAAGAACCTTGGTTGTTAGTTTGTCACTTGGTTATTTGTAATATAATCTTCATAGCAATGCTATTCGTTGTACATGTATGTATCTGCATCATTTAACCTTAACCTTGAATATCTGTCGCTGTAGCAAGTCTTATAAAACAAGAGGAATATGTTTCTTTAGGGCAGCATTGACAAAAACTCCAATTTTCATATCTATCTCCATATTTACACGTTTTAAAAACTTTGCATCCAGTTCCTAGCAATGAACAACATCTACATGTACGCTACACACAGTTGACGTTAATTGTCATTTATGCATTAATCTCGGAGTATGTGACGTTCTGGAGTAATCCACAGTCATATACTGTATAGACACAAGGTGAACGAATCTTGGTTTTTGTCTCGCCTGCGACAAATAGTCGCGGAAAGCGAGACATAGGTATTACTTTCCGGTGCCGGCGGCGTCGTTAACTTTTTTGTAAGACTTTTGTGGACAATGAATTGCTTGAAAAGTATAATAGCTAGGCATCTGATATTAGCGAGCATAGCTCGCAAGCGGGCACTTCGAGCGGAGAGCTCTACGGTATTTGTTTCCGCGAGAAATTTGCTAATGCTGAGTTCGATTTTTTATGGTCCGGAAAGGGTTATTATTTTTACAGGGCCGGAGTGAATGTTAAAATAATTTATAAGAAAAGAAATAATGCTTAAAAAAATAATAAATTCCGCTATTTTCAAGAAAATAATATTCTTAAAATAATAAATACACAAAAGCTGCTCGTTTCGTCTTGGTTATATATATGCACGTACGAAACTAACGTGTCTCGAAGCTTAATCGCCCCATACCATCTCGCCCCAAATACATTATATAAACAAAACGTAGTCCCTTTTTGCTATGCTCGCATTTAGGCAATGCCTACTCCATATTAAGTATACAGACAGTTTAGGTTATGGTCCACGCAACTGTAACCATGCCGTGTGACCTTGACCCCATTTTCACACTATAGCGACCCCGCGAACTTAGGTATTTTTTCAGGGTGTAAACTTTTTTGTTAGACTTTTGTGGACAATGAATTGCTGGAAAAGTACTATAGCTAGGCATCTGATATTTGGTATACAGACAGTTCAGGTTATGGTCTACGCAACTGTTACCAGGCCGTGTGACCTTGACCCCATTTTTACGCTCCAGTGATTCTGTGAACTTTGGTCTTTTTTAAGGCCGTAAACTTTTTTGTAAGACTTTTGTGGACGATGAATTGCTTGAATAGTATAATAGCTAAGCATCTGATATTTGGTATACAGACAGTTCAGGTTATGGTCTATGCAATTGTACCATGCTGTGTGACCTTGACCCCATTTTCACGATCCAGTTACTCTGTGAACTTAGGTATTTTTTCAGGCTGTAAACTTTTTTGTAAGACTTTTGTGGACGATGAATTGCTGGAAAAGTATAATAGCTAGGCATCTGATATTTGGTATACAGACAGTTCAGGTTATGGTCTATGCAACTGTTACCATGCAATGTGACCATGACCCCATTTTCATGCTCCATTGATTCTGTGAACTTCGATCTTTTTTCAGGTCGAAAACTTTTTTGTAAGACTTTTGTGGACGATGAATTGCTTGAAAAGTATAATAGCTAGGCATCTGATATTTGGTATATACAGACAGTTCAGGTTATGGTATATGCAACTGTTACCATGCCATATGCCAAGACCCCATTTTCATGCTCCATTGACTGTGAACTTAGATCTTTTTTTCAGGTCGAAAACTTTTTTGTAAGACTTTTGTGGACGATTAATTGCTTGAAAAGTATAATAGCTAGGCATCTGATCTTGGATATAGGGGGACGGTTGGGCCCAAAAAAACTAGTTTAACCCCGCCACATTTTATATGTGCCTGTCCTAAGCCAGGAATCCTTGTCAAAGCTTTTGTTTGTCCTTGTCTACTATCTGTTGGTTTTTTTTTATGTCCAGAAATGGGTCTTTGTTTGATATTCTAGGGATTTGTTTGAATCTTATGTATTGTATTTTTAGTCTTTTTTTTAAATTGTTGGTTGTGTCGCATACACTTATTCCACATCTTTTTATCGTCTATACAGACAGTTGAGGTTATGGTCTACACAACTGTTACCATGCCGTGTGACCATGACCCCACTTTCACGCTATAGTGACTCTGTGAACTTATGTCCTTTTTCATGCTGAAAACATTTTGTAATACTTGTGTGGACAATGGATTGCTTGAAAAGTATAATAGCTAGGCATCTGATACTGGGTATACAGACACTTTTTGTGTTAATATCGAGAAATGAAAGCTAAGGTAGTTGATTTTAGTGATGGTGCCGGCAGGCGAGACATACTTTTAGTGGCCACAATTGTTATGCATATTAATAGATTATACTTCACAATTTCTCTTTCTAATTGTACCTTTTATACGACCATATAAAAATGTTTTGCTTATGTTGTCGATTATTTGTTTCGTTTCCAGGTGATTTTGTTGTTGTTGTTGACTATTCATTTCAATTGAAGACTGTGAAGCGTTCTCAAGTTATCACTCGGGCAGTCAACATCGGGTGACTGACAGACAGACTGACGGACGGACACACAAAAAAACCAAGTGTTATGGCCCTGTCACACTATAACGTTTTAGCCAACGTGTGCCGAACGTTCGAATAATTTTCTAAAACGTTGGAACACGTTGGCAGTCGCTGTAAAAAGTTTCAAAAAATATCTCGGTGAACGACCACAAAGCGTCAGACTAACTATCTGCAACGCACGACAAACTTATTCAAAACTTATCTATAGCGTTTGTCCGGCGTACTTGACGTTTGCCTTAGTAGCGCATGTGTGACGACTGCAGAACGCATTCATAGCGTTAGTCTAACTTATAATTTTTTCTCTCGGTGTGGAGACCTAGGATTTCTGTTCTTTTCTTTAGTATTATTTCACAATAGCCCAAATAGATCTATTATCTGGCTTAAATGTATTGCTGGATTAATTAATAATTATAGATACATCATGTGAATTTTGTTTCGTTATAAAAAACATTGGATTTCAGCGTTCTGATAATATGAATGTATAATTATTCTAAAGCCGTTTTTAACCAATAGTGATGATTTTTGCGCTCAGTCTAAAAGATGATAAAATATAGTGTAGATTTTATATTTTGATATTTCAAAAATATACAGAGAGGAATGCATGCGCTTGTTAACAAACTCTCAAAATTCAAATGAGTATATACATTTAAGAAATACCGGTCTGTAGATTTTGCCTACCATCCTTTTTATAGCACTTGACTTATGATGTCCTTAATAAAGAAAAACGCGTGTACTTATTGAATATTAAAAATACACATTATTTCAAATGTGTATTGAAGTTCGACTGTTGTTACTCGTTATATTTGAGTATTTTTTCTACCAAAGACATGTCCACCAAAAACAGGACAGGTGTATAACAATTTGCAAGAAGTACTTCCAATTCCAGACCATCTAGGTTATCTTTGTTATATTCAAGATTTTTTATGGCTTTGTTCATTGTTTTTTTGTAAAAAGATTTTTTTTCAGGTTTGAATTAGTATTTAAAGCTTTTGAA
Organism: Arcuatula senhousia; assembly: GCA_963971305.1. Lineage (NCBI taxonomy): Eukaryota > Metazoa > Mollusca > Bivalvia > Mytilida > Mytilidae > Arcuatula > Arcuatula senhousia. The sequence goes on along the minus strand of OZ020306.1, from coordinate 32,534,469 downwards.
ATTTACTTTCCCCCTTGTAATTCAATCTAACTTATAACATTCTTGGGTTGATACGCTATTCGTTCGTTACAATGACGCTCTGTGCGCTCTGTACACGTTTTAAACACGTTGAATAGGTTTCTTGGTCGTTAGACTGACGCTAGACGTGCACTGCATTATCGCTATACACATTCGTTTCCATTTAGCTTAGCGTTCGTCAAACGCATTTCAACGTGCGCACAACGACCACATAGCGTATATCAGCGTGTGTATAATGTCCTTCTAACTTATGCCTAGCGTTCGAATAATTTATTTCTAGCACGTTGGCGAACGTCGGAAATTTTAAGCATGTTGAAAAATTTGCGACGCACTCGGCGTTCACCAACGCACGCTGACGTTCGCTAACGTGTTTGTAGCGTGTTCATAACGTGTACAAAACTTACGCAACGCACACCAGCGTGTTGAAAATATATTCTAAAACGTCGGCACACGTTGGCTAAAACGTTAAAGTGTGACAGGGCCATTATACATAATACGTCCTCATTTCATGCGACCGGGAATAAAACAATACTGATTTCATTTGATATTGAAATATCCAAGATCCTGTCACTTAAAAACAGCAAAGGTGCCAGACATTGGATTGATTTTATAAAAAGCTAAACAAAAGTATACAAGCAAAAATTGTCAATATTGAAGTGGAAAATTGAGCATTGGCAGTATTGTCACCCGTTTGTTTTTCCCGCGTGTCAGATTCAGACGTAAAGTCATCAGCTGTCGTAAGCCGGGTTTGGTCTGTTGGCATAACAACTGATGTGAGTTTTGTAGACTGTTGTGGTATTTCTGAAACATTAAAATAGGAAGCAATAGTTATGTAAGCTCATTGCAAATATATTATGGCCCGTTTTTCCTTAGTTTTCTTTTAATTTAAAATCTGGGCACAAGCAAAACAAAATGTATAACTTTAAAATAAGAAGGAAGGAAACAACTTTTTATTTGAATTATATCTTTATATAATTCAAACAAATAAACTATTCACAGATTTCGATGAAAAAAGATTTGGTTAAACACTCAAGGTTAGCAAATGAAGCTTTACCTTACTGAAGTTTTGAAATGGGATAAATTTCGATAATACTGTCCTTTAATTGTGAAGCCAAGTAATACAATATTTACTCAATGAAGAAATATTAATTCTATCTTACCAGCTTCAAAAACCATGAATGCTGAAGTTTTAGGCCAAGCTGAGTAGAAAAGTCCAGGGATCCTTAAAAGGCATCGATACATCCCTTCATCTTGTATATCCGCTGAGAATACTGTCAGTGTGCTAGTTGTAACATTATTAGAGTCTGACATTTCCTCTACGTGATACTTGTCATCTGAAAGTCCATACTCAAGATCTAAGCCAATAGCAATGCTTAATCTTCCTGACACGTGCCACCATTGAATCTTCAAAAAAAAAAGTTGGTTCGATCATGTTCACATCTTTTAGATTTTTACTTTTGAACAATTTTAGCGGAAATAAGAGCTTTCATTTTATACATGTTACGTTTCACCTGAACCGAAAGCTCGATAACTAGCAACGTTCAAAAAAAGGACAAAACCCCGATTTTTGCGTATTTTTGGCATACATGTATGTTAAAAGCACAGGTGCGTGTGTATAGGATACATGCGTACCTGTGGTTAAGAGTTGCTGGGGGCAACGAGTACAACATACAACAAAGAAACCTTATACCTAAACACGACTAAACATGTCTAGAGTTTGGAACACCACCTAGTTTGAAGTGCAAAAAGTAATTAAAGCGATACATAAGAACCCGGAACAAAGTAGTCAACGTCAAGCACATGCAAAAATGAGCCAAATAAATTAATTATTGAGTACTACCTAAGCGATCGTTAGCTTAACGTTATGCCTTTGAAATTGCATGAAATAGCGAGCACGTTAATCAATAAGCGATGGCTTATGAAACGGCACCCTGGTATTTAAATATTTATACACAAGTCAACGGACACCATCAGCTCTCTTCTAAGTGAGCTTTTAAACCGACGACGACATTAGCGACCGTTGACAAATCTAATGTCACCAGGCTCGTGGTGAAGGAAAGTCCGATACTTAAATACAAGTTATAACTTGTCTGGAAAAATCGTACAAGTAATTACTTGCATTATAGCATCATACAAGTTATAACATGTACAAGTCCAGTTGTATAAGTAGCCTCAATTTACATGGCCAAAATAAATTGGTTGGCTTTAAATTTCTAGTGGACAGTACCAATTGAAAATCCATTATCAATATCACTTTTACCTATTTTTGCATTCTTAATTAGGTCTCTGACTTTCAAAAGGGCATTTGGGGTTACTTTTCTTCTGTAAGCGGTCATTCTTGCGGTAAATATAGGTCATGCACAGCCAGCATCCAAGCATGCATTGTGCTAAGCATCACTAGGTGCATATAACGCACCAATATGGTTGATGTGGCGCTTATCACTATTAGGTATGATCCTTAACCTTTCTTTGAGAGCCGTTGCTGTCGCCCGGAGTATCATCATATCTATGGCCCATCACTACATGTATGATCACTTTTGTGAGGTGAGCTTAAAATTCTAATTCTAATATCCTAATCAATGACATAGTTAATTTATAACTTTAGACAATCATATAACTACTCCTCGGTCAGAGTAGTAACGATTTGTTCAGTTTCAAAATGATTTAAGATCAAGATCGTATCACAGAATCATTTACCAGTTCCGGAATATTGCAAGTTTGCTTGACATAATTTTTAAATTTATTACCTTATTTTTAAAATATGGTAAAATATTAAACAAATTAGCCCTTATACAAAAATATCCGTACAATAGAAAATAATGAGACCTGGAATAAGTGTACGCCACACAGCTCACATAACAAGCGGTAATTTAGAAAAAAAAACAATGAAAAACCCCCAGCAGCCTTCAACGAGGCCAGTATGCAATGTAGGCGCTGTTAGCCGTTCTTCAATTGTCCCATGGTCGAAACAAAATACATTTGATTCAAATCCAATCCTGAAAAAGTCAGAGAAAGATCCCTTTCTAAAGCAAGGAACATAAAACACAAAAACATAAGTACAAACAAAGACTTTGTCAAAGATTCCTGGCTTAGGACAGGCACATCAATTATTACTTGTACGACAGAATTCGTACAGCTTATATAACTTGTATGATGCCATCATACAAGTAATTATATTTACGATATTTCCATACAAGTTATAACTTGTACAAAATAATAAACATGTACACAACATATTTATAAAATCAGAGAAAATCAAATGAAAACCATGCGGATTGGACCCCTTTTTCTCATAAAAAAATTGTAAATTTCATGTGGATTTTCGGCGAAATTTTTAATTTTCTGGATCATCAAACTTTTCTTGAAAAAGGCTTATTTGTAGAAACCTTGTTTCAAATTACCTAGTACTGGAATTTAAACATATCAGAAAACTCTGAAACATGGAGGAATTTCTGATTCCAAACTCCAAAAATTAAATCTACTTTAATTGTTCTGATTTTTATGTTAGTCAGTTATTCAAAGTCTTGGTAATTCATAATTATATATATTTTCGGAAGCTTTATAGTTTTGAAAATTTTGATAATGTTACTTTAAAAAAATGTTTAAAAAATTGGAATAAAAAATAATCATCAAAAACTTTCATTGAGGAAAATAAAACATTATTATGATGGATCTATGGATCTGACAAATTATCTGTTTATAAATAGACCTTGATGATTCGAAACATCATAAAAATCCTACTACCTAAAAATGTTAAAATATCCTTTCTTTAATTTAAAAAAAACAAGTTCCCTGACATGTATAGATTAATTGCCATGTGAAGTTAAATAAAGAAATGTTTCATTGTATATCTCAATGTTTCATTGAATTTCTACAAACAGTTTTCATCATGTAACATCATTGACACTTGTAACATCATGGACGCAATTATGTAACATCACTGACAGAAACTATAAAATTATGACTTCTATAATAGATTTATAAGTTTTTAAAAAATGCGGATGTCAAAAAGAGGAAAAAACACCTTAATTGTGCAAAAAGAGAATAAAAAAGCTATTTAAATTTTGGTCGGTAACATCACTTACATTTTGTCAGTGGTGTACATTTGTCAGTGATGTTACCAACATTGTTTTCAATATTAAGCAGAATCTACTTAGAGATATAATATTGTTACAGTCTATTTCTATTAGATAAAATATATAGAAAAAAAGTCATTTGTGAAAAGCGCAAATGATGTAAATGTGTCAGTGATGTTACTACAAAATGTCAATGATGTTAGTAACATCACTGGCAGCAACGTCACTGGCAGTAGCATTGCTGGCAGTAATATCACTTACAAATATGATGTTTAAGTGATTTAATACTTCAACTACAGAAGAATCACTAAAAGTCATTATAGTTCAATAATGTGTGTTTCATGCTTTCTTTAGAAACGTACTGATTTTAAACAAATTCCCCTCTTTGTGTATAAAATTGTGAGCAACATCACTGACAATCAAACAAAGTATGCATATGGATAGAGTTTGTCATCGACCCATGTTTTCGCAGTAGGTGTTTTTGTTTTTTTAAATATCATACCCAGCTTTAAAATAGGTATCTTTATCTCCAATAATGTATTAAGATCGCACTTTTAGAGGGTGAAAATTAAGACGGTAACATCACTGACATTGAATTTGAAACGGACTTTCTAAATGGTCAATTTTTTTTGTAGAAGAGAAATGGGTTCTAAAAACTGACTTTGTCTGTTGAAGTACCGGTAATTAATATTCACAGTTTTGTAGAAAGAAATGTTATTCAAAAGCATTTTATCGAATATAAAATAATAATACATAAAGTTGAGATATTGATTTTACAACGGGCAGTTTTCGGTGGGGGGACCTTTCAAAGTAATTTGACGAATTCCTATCAAAGTTATCAAGGTTTCCTTGGTTTCATTTTTATTAAAAATAGTCATCCTAAACACGACCAAAAATATACAAACACACTTTGTCCCTTAAAATTTTAAAAATATTTTTGGGATTATCCCAGGTCGGGTATGCAACTTCCTCCAGTTTTTTAAGAATGACCCTGATACATTAAATTTTAGAATCTAGATGTCGCCAGCATACATGTAGAAACCGGATGTTGACATAAAAATGTGGGAGATATGAACATTGAATAAAGAACAGGTGTTATACAACGCAGGTGTTGCATTCAAAAGCATTCCTATTATGTTTGTTATGCTCCAACAAACATTTTTAAAACTGTTACCTTGATTTGATAACTTTACCTTTTATCACCCAGATTTATTCGTGTACCGATATTCGATCCATGATGTGACCCTTTCTGTTATAGTGTCGTTTCCTTCGTTTAGTTACAAATTTATATGAAACCAGGCCACATATGAAGGTAAATAACATTTGTCAGCTTTTTAATAATATAGCATTTGAAATCATTTAAATCATTATAAGTGCTAACAACATTTTGTATATTGTATTTAATTAGGAACTAGGAAACTTTCATATAAACTATACATCTGTATTATAATTAGCTGCAAACATGTAGCTCGTGGTCGCTTGATTTTTGTTCGTAGCGGACCACTGAGCCAGTCCGCAACTAACAAAAATCAAGCGGCCACGAGCGACATGTTTGCAGCTACATCTGTATATATTTTTTATTAATCCTCGTGCTCTTGCTTGTGACTTTTCAAAGATAGGGATTTATTCGGTGGGTTGACTCAGTATACATGGTATAGTGAAAACCAGCATTACCAATCCAAAAACATGCCTTAAAACCAATTAAAATCAAAGGCGTTTGGGTCCAGGATTTTAGTTTTATTTATTGTGTGTATTTTTAAAAAAAAGTCTGACCTTCGATATTACTTATATAGACCAGATGATTTTTTTTATAAACACATTACTTATAATAAAACAGAAAATCCTGGAGCCAAACGCCTGTAATTTAAACTCAATTAAAATTTGATATTTATGTACGTTCAAACAATTGCCAAAGTCGGAAAAATTTCGCCTCTTTGTGAATTATATCTCCCCATCAGCCAACTACCAAACAGAATTTTAATGAAACTTGGTATGTTCTTCAAAACTTTGTGGGAGTTATGGCCATCTGAACTTATCATAACTTAGTAAATGAACATATGATTTATTTACAGAATAAGGATAAAGAAGCGGTAGTGCATAGTAATGGATAATCTTCAAAGTCTAATAGAATAGTTACCAAATGGATTTAGACTACGTCAAGTATGTATGAAATTTGCATTTTTAAGATGTTATATAGATGTCTATTAGATAAAGAAGCAAAGAGGCACCAATGGGGCATTCGAGTGTCAAAAGTCCTAAAGGGCAACAACGAAACCAGTAAAGAACAGCACGAAGAAACACAAAACACAAAATCAACCGAACAGAAACCATGTACATTTTAAAATGTACATGTAAATGCAAAATTTTACTTTAGGGATTGAAAGCATATACTTTTGTAAATGAAAACAAACAATTACAAATAAACATTGTGCAAATATTGTGCATATTACTAATTAAAAAGGATGGTTTGCACAAAAATGAACTTGATCAGACTTGATTATTTTCTTTGTTTTATGAGCTAGAAGTAAACTGATTTTGAATTTTCAAAAAGTTCTAGATTATAATCATCTGTAATGGTTATAAATTGTACAATGTATATAGCTAACTAATTAAATAGTCTTAAATCCATTACAGAGGATCATCACACCATTCTCGCAATGGACAAAATATTTTCAATCAATACCATGCAATAACAAGAGACTCAAAACATATAACATATATACATATATACTTTGATGAAACCATTTCTTATTTGACCATAATAACATTTGAATTAATTCGATTGAACAAAAATTACTATACTCTTCAAAAAAGTTACGCATAAGTAGAAACTTTCCTACATGTTTAATACAAACCCACATCATTTCAAAATGTTATAACCAAGCGGTCCATTGGCCGATTTTCATGAAATAAAAACCAATAAAAAGAAACAGAAGTGAATTTTAATAGTTTAAATTTCACCAGTGGGTCACATGTGAAAATTGTTAAAAAAGAAAAAGGAAAAAAAGTCGTATTTCTCATATATTAATTGTGAAAATGCTTCACAAATATGTATGATGAAGTTTCTTAAAGAATTTGAACATTTGAACATAATTGTAACCTAGCTGCTTTTTAAGATATTGCAAGTAGAACTCAAGTGTACATTTTACACATCAATTTTCCGTTAAATCAATGCAAAATGTTCCGTGAAAAACATTGGTCATGTTCTGTTCACTATTTCTTAAAAAACATTGAAGTTAGGATTTCGGTCTAAATTAATCTAACAATCTTTATTTCGTTTTCTTTTTACTGGATTTGATTTCATGAAAATCGGTTGCAGAACAGTTCGGCAATATTGTTTTGAAATTGTTGAGATTTGCACGTACGGGGAATTTTATATCTATGCGTAACTTTTTTTTGAAGAGTATACATTTGAAGAAAATAACCAATAGCATAGAACTTATAAATGAAAACTATTGTAAGAAGCAGAGGTACAAATGGTGCATCCGAATGTCAAAATTCCGAAACCAATACTATATTATACACCAACGAAAACGGGACCCCCAAAAAAAAAGATAACATGTAAAACGCGGAAACACAAAAACTACTGAATACCAATTAACTGTAGTAATCAATTAAGTAATAAAACTAAAGATTTGAGACAATTCACACAAAAAAAATGTTGCATGTTTTTGTTTAATTTTTGTCTCTCTTTTCTGTAGGTGATATAAGACCATAAAACTAGAATCGCAGTGACTTTCAATAACCAGGCATTTGGCAGATAAATCATCTATTTAAGCAAGAAGGAAAATGTCACTTGAAGAAACAAAGGAAGAATGGATGGACATAGGTGAAGCATTAAAACATTATTGTTCTGGTAATGAGCCTCATTATACTGACTCAAATTTAGCTACAGAAACCAAGTTTAAGTGTACACAAACCCAAAATTGTGAAGATAAGAACAAAACGGGTTGTTTTGATAAGGATGCTCTACGTGGAAATTTCATTGAAAAGTGTATCACTAGTTTAAATGACAATGAACATTTACAATGTAGCAAAACAGAAAAAAACTCCATGGATTATAACAAAAGTTTCCCAGCTTTGTTTAACAAGGGGGATTTCATAAATGGACATCCTGAAATATATTTTCAACCAAATAGGTATGACAGCCAAAACACTAACTCAATTGCCTCAAACCAAAATGTACATAGTAGTATTGATAAAAATAGTACTTTTATGATTGCCTCAAACGCAGTTCAAAAATGCACAAAGACTTATTCTGGCGAAGACATCACAGACTCTATTAATGATTTAGATAATTTAGTCAAATTCATCTCGCCACAACAACAATTAAAATATAATGACACTACGGCGATCCTATATACAGTAGAGCTTGATGGCATGCCTTTGATGTCACCCAAACCGCAGGTAATAACCCATGATCCGATATTAGCTGATGGCTGCATGAATCAATTTACAGTAGGGCTTGATGGCATGCCTTTGATGTCACCAAAACCGCAGGTTATAACCCCTGATCCGTTACTAGATGATGGCGGCATGAATCAATATACAGTAGGGCTTGATGGCATGCCTCTGATGTCACAAAAACCGCAGGTTATAACCCCTGATCCGTTACTAGATGATTGCGGCATGAATCAATATACAGTAGAGCTTGATGGCATGCCTTTGATGTCACCAAAATCGCAGGTTATAACCCCTGATCCAATATTAGCTGATGGCTGCATGAATCAATATACAGTAGAGCTTGATGGCATGCCTTTGATATCACCAAAACCGCAGGTTATAACCCCTGATCCGATATTGGCTGATGGCTGCATGAATCAGTCAAGTCAAACAAAGTTTACTATGCCAGTTAACCTCCCTCCTTCTTCTCTTAATGCAAGACCGTTTCATCAAACAGAAACTCTCAGCAAAAGGTTAAAAGAATCAAACAATGTTTATACGAGTAGAGAACTCATACCAAAAAAAATTGAACGGATTGATTGTGCCGAACGACCAAAACAGACTCCTGTTTTAGATGCTCGGAGCAAAACATCAAGAGAATATAACATTGTTACCAGTAAAAAAACAATAGATTTTGAATGTAATTCAGTTAAAGTAAATCGTGTCAAAAGATCAAAACAAACTCCTGTTTTTAATGTCAAAAATGAATTTTGTCGAAAAATAACATTGCGAACAAGAAGACCAGTAACATACTTTGAAAAAGATGAAAATTCAAGTGAAGAAAACTTGAGTTTAGATGAGAATGAAGATTACAAGAAAGACGATTTGTACAATTCCAAAGAAAACAAAGACATTTCAATGGTAGATGAAAATAATACTGAAATAAACCGTCACGTAAAAGATATTAGCAGAATGTCTTTTGATCGTTCATCTCTTAATGTAATACCATTGCACCAAACAAAAACTCTCAGCAAAAGGTTAAAAGAATCAAACAATGTTAATACGAGTAGAGAATTCACAGCAAAGGATTTTGAATGGATTGGTCGTGTCAACATGGTCAAACGACCAAAACAGACCCCTGTTTTAGATGCTCGCAGCAAAAGATTAAGAAAATCAAATATTGTTACCAGTAAAAAAGCAATAGACTTTGGATGTAAAACAGCTAAACAAGATCGTGTCAAAAGATCAAAACAAACTACTGGTTTAGATGTCCAAACTGGTTTTTGTCAGAATAGAACATTGCGAACAAGAAGACAAGTAACATACTTTGAAAAAGATGAAAATTCAAGTGAAGAAATCCTGAGTTTAGATGAGAATGAAGATTCTAATATAGACGATTTGTACAATCCCAAAGAAGACTTAGATCTTTCATCGGACGATGGAAGTGAAATAGCTAATCCAGTAAAAGAAATAAGCAGAGTATCTACTGTTTTAAATCTTCAAGGACAGAAGCAGTCTAGAACAGTTTTGTCAGTGGTAGATGAATGCTTAAAAAGAGCTTATAATGAAAGCCATGAAAGTCTTAAAGTAGATTTGTATAAGGACAATAATAATCAAAGCAGCAATATACAAACGGATAGACAGTGTCAATTAGATGATAATGTAGAAAATTCACATTTATCTAAAACTGAATCTACAGCCCATCAGAACTCAAAATCTTATTGTCGCAACAAAAGATATGTTTTTCAAAGTATGAAACAATCTTTAAAGGCGTGGGAACAATATCAGGAAGCCCATAAAATGAGATGTGAAGAATGTGGATCTGCATTTACGAATAAGGGGGCTCTTCATAATCACATAAATTCACATCTTAAACCACTAAATGGAAAACGTTCTCAATTCAGATTAAAGTGTACTTACTGTCAAAATACCTTCTGCACAACAAAAGAATGCCATAAACATCATATTACTGAACATAAGAGTCAATCTTATGAACCAAAACTGATAAAATTACAACTAAATAAAGAGGAGAATCAAATTTTGATGATGAAAGGGAAAGACCTGCACCATTCCTCCCAGAATGTTTCAAGCTCTGAGATATCAGGATGTAATGAAAAGGGGTCATTAAAAAATATCAACAACATCCAATGTCGGACGAGTTTTGAAAATGAGAAACAAAACAACAATGACGCGTCCAAAGGTAATGAAGGACAAAATAATGTTGTTGTAGGCACTGGGTCTGATGATGAAAACACCCTTGATATAAACGATAGTGGGGAAGAACCAGTAAGACATGTAAAGGTAAACAAATCATCACATGAAAGAGGAAAGCCGAATGATTGTAAAAGAATCATACAATGTTCTGTGTGCGGATTAGCATGTTTTAGTCACAAGCAGTGGAACAATCATCATAGAGAAAACCACCCAGATAAACCATTAAATTTTCAAATACTGGAGAAAGGAGAGGACAACATAGAAACAAATAAAGATGTAACACAGCAACTTTTTATTCCCGTGGAATCCAGAAAGTGTCCATATTGTGAAAGAACATTCATGACGCTCACCAAGATGCATTTGATGAGGTGCAAAATGTTTGCATGCCATTGCAAGTTTTGTGGAAAGGGATTTTTAAGTGAAGAGGCCATGAAGATGCATATGCCTGTTCATGATAAGAATGGTAAAATGGGATTTGAATGCCACATATGTAATAAAAGATTCACTTGTAATAAAGTGCGTCGTCGACACATATATAGAGTTCACCTTGGTATAAAACATGAAAAAAGAAAACCTCGGGCTACTATCAAAGATTTAACCCCCGAGGAAATAAAAGCAATGGAAGTTGTGTGTGAAATTTGTGGTAAGGTTATTAAAAGAAGCTGTAATCTTAATACTCACATGAAAACACACAGGGAGGAGAGAAATTATCAGTGTGATATGTGTGGGTTCACATGTACTCGTTCAGACAATTTAATTACCCACAAGAGAATGCATACAGGCGCTAAACCGTATACATGTGACCAATGTGGAAAGCAATTTACAAGAGGGGATAATATGAAGACTCACATCCGTAAAGTGCATAAACATGACTAGTTACAAATAGAAAACAGTTTTTCAAATAAAAAAAACTAAGAAAAATCCACAATCAAGTTGACTTAGATGTATGTCGTTACCAAATTAAATCTTATACTCACACCCCTATTTCGAAAGTATACTGTTCAACTTGAGTTCTGTCATAACTTAGCTTGTATTACTTATAAGTTCCTGATAATAAGCTTTATAAGAGAATGCTTTATTAATTGTGGGATCCATTTTTAACTTTAACAGACATCTGCCTACTGTTTGTCAAAAACTTATGGTTTTATACAAGAGGCATAACGAATTAACATTTGCCTACAGATTGACTAGTTGTTTTTGTTATATATGTACCAAAATTTTCGAGACTTTTGTAACTTATTGTAACTATTGAAAAGATGGGGAAAACTGACCTGTCAGATTTCATTTTTATTTATTGAATTTTTTGTTTTGTTTTGTCTTCATTGTTTTTGTGTGTAATTTTAATTACAAAGTTTCTTTGATAAGTTGAAACTACCACATCTTCTTAAAAAATCTTTGTATATAAAATGAATATGGAGCCATCGGACTTAATGTTTTGATTTGTATATTTTGTTTATCTATACATATTAACTGTGGTCTATACTTCATTTATACATATTAACTGTGGTCTATACTTTATTTATACATATTAACTGTGGTCTATACTTTATTTATATTTTTTACACCCCTGCTTAAAAGTGGGGATATGTCCGTCCGTCTTTCCGTTATACCTGGGGTACCCATATCTTATCCACTACTCCTCATAAACGCCTTGATGGAGTTTAATGAAACTATCACACAATCATAATGTAGATGTGCGCCTCCTGTTTTAAAATTTTATCAGTTTGATTTTTTGGGGGTTCCCCGTAGCAAAACATGGATCTAGCCGTTTTCCATTTCTAATCCGCTACTCTTCCTAAACCCCTCAGTGATTTTTCATAAAACTCCACACAATATTACTGATATAATGTTATTGTGCATCTCTTATTTTCAAATTTGATCAGATGATTTTTGGGGTTTCCCATAGCATTACATCAACTAAGCCATTAGATAGGAAAGGGGGTTCTCATCTCTTTTTTGCTACTTATCCTACACATTCAATGGATTTTCTTGAAACTTTTACATAATCTTTGTTACATAATGTAGATGTGCACCTCTTATTAGAGAAAATCGGATAAGAAAGTCTCCTTTACGTAATGTATCACTTAAAGTACATAACAAGTACGTAAGGCATGTTTTCTTTTGTCTTCCTAACGTAACAAAATGCTATAATCAAATTTGAATTGTCGTTCTTTGCATGGCTTTCTTGATAAGTTAAGTAACATACGTAAGACTTACATTACGAGGAGCAGAAAGTTAGAAATACTCTCTCTTGTTTGTAAGCTTATATTAGTTTTATCGATAATAAAATGAAATAAATTGATAAATTTATCCATGCTATACTAAAGTTCATTTAAGGTTATACGATAAATGTATTTTTGCACTATTTTTATAAAACTGTAATAAACATTTGCAAATCAATCAGATTCGTATACCATATATATGAGAACTATTTATTATTTATTACTTCATCTTCTCAAAATTATTATTCCCGCGTTGCTTCAGACCTAAAATTAGGGAATCACGGCGTTTATTACCTCTGAAATCTAATCAACCGGATAAATGCCTGAGGTAATCGACCTGCATAACTCGAAGAATATAAGAATCTAACACCGGTGTTAGGGCAAGATAAGGAAATCTCCGACACCCCGAGGGTAAGATTTCAAGTCTGCAACGAGGCTCTGCCGAGTTGCAGATGTAAAGAAATCTTACCCAAGGGTGTCGGAGATTTCCTTATCTTGTCATAATCATCGGTGTTTGATTATTTTTCTCACTAAACCCGTAAATTGTACAACGTGGATTTGTTTACAAAACATAGCGTGAAGTAAACAATAGAGTTACGTCCCTTGGAAACTGCACGAGGCTATCTCACATGGGGTGGTGTGAGACAGAAAAATCTCACACCGCTAAAAATAGGAACTGTCCTGTCCAAAAAGTGAGAAATATCAATTGCCTCACATATTTGTATTTTGACGTTTCATCGGCAAAAACCCTTGACCGTGGTCACACATTTTTAACATGAAGCGCTAGCGCGTTTCATTAAAAATGTGCTACGGTCAGCGGTTTACATGTCAACGAAACATCAAAATACAAACATTCAATTCTTAAATCAATGTTCGGTATTTTCAATCTTTTGGTAGAGTACCACCGTTGAATCTTTTATAGACGAAACGTGCGTCAGGCGTAGCAAAATTAATTGTCTGGAACTTTGTTGTAATTTATATTTCGAACTAACGCCGGAATGAAAACTAAACTCTGGCGCTTTTGAATGGTAAGTGCAACACATCCGTTGCTTTGCGAACAGTCAGTAACTTTGAATTTTTATTTTTATTGGTTTATAAAAGCAAAACTTTGTAAGTAGCAAATTGCAGTAATCTTCTCGCGATTAAGCGCCTATCACTTTTCGAGTAAGCTTTTGGTTTGTATCCTTCGAGTAGTTTTTTTCTACTACTCGTTATAGATGCAAGTATTTAACTTAGCTGGCAAATAACGGCTATTCAAATAGACCGAACAAACCAGTTTTTGTACATCGCATAACAACTTTTAATATTTGAATAACAATAGAAAAGTGAAAATAAGCTACTTGACCATTTAAACTGATCATTTAATTCCGCAGCCGTTGTACGATAAACCATTCTAATCGGTCTTCAAGCTATTAATTTGAATAACAATTGTACATGTATAGAACTTGTTTCGCCAGATTGTGTGTTACTGATTTCAATAGGAAGTGACATAAAAAGGGGGGCCTTTTGTTAACCCAAGCAAGCGATAGATTCTATGATAATTAATTGATTTTTGCTAAAAAACAAAAAGAGTGTTTTGCAAAATTGTAGATAAGCAAATCATGGACGTAACTTCGAATAATTTACTAGATGATTTCTAAGTACTTACAACTCCAATTTCTAAGTTCTAAATTTCACCGTTTGCACGGTTAAAAAACTTAACAATTTATAAGTGAATTCTAAAAATACATTATAATTTTATAAAAATTGCAAAACTTACTATTATTAAGAAAATCGAAAAAAAAACTAAGTGAGGGAAACGGGGACACAAGGCCAGTCGGGGAGGACAGTTTTGACTTGCAAGTTGCATGGGCAAAGGAGTGATGGTATTTACTGGCAATTTAACCTTCTATGGATATCATATTCTTCACGAGACCTGTAACAAGGCTATTTAACGCGCGAGGAACGTGGAATTTTTCCTAATATGGTGCCCTACTATGGTTTACGGTTAGGTTATCCACATTATAGCAAAGCCACCCGAGCCGATGTCAGGTTTCTTTAGCGCTCTTTGGTGGACTGTTACCGACAAGCTTAGCGCTGCTGTGGTTCTATTCGCCACACGGAACCCGCAGGGGTAAATAAAAGAAAAAAATGAATGATAAACCCTAAAAATATTAACAAAGTAAGAAGACTTTTGATCCTAATTAGTTTCTATATATCGGAACATAAATGTATATACTGGTATTATAGATCGATTTTATTTCGAATTCCTTCCATGATATTGCTTTAGACATTTTGTTGTTTACAAGAAGGGTTACATGTATGTTTTTTTTCTGATGTTAAAATATCACCAGGTGCTGATAGCAACCAGGCTTATATCGGACTAGGATTGTAAGAGCAAAACAAGCATTTTTACGCATTACAGCTTTAAAAAGTCTAATCGACATAGAACGGCCTGAACTAGGGTACACACTTGGTCGCGCTACAATAGTAAGAAAACTACTCTGTTGAAAAGTATCATAAGTATATCAACGGTGAACTTAGTCATGTTAGTCGCAAGCTTAAAGAATATGTATTTGTGATGAGCTACACATTACAACCATTACTGCGAATCTTCTTTGCAGATACCTTTGATTTTCATTGACTTTTATTGTTTTAAAATTATAATTATCAATGATTATGCTTATTTTCTATATTATTTGCATGTCTTAACTATTGTTAAGATACATGCAAACAGTTGGATTGTATCTTCCAAAGCCCGGGAAAAGGCAGAGGAAGTCATAAAACAATTAAATGCATCAGTCAGAGTTTCCGTTAAACTCAATATGAGTGGCGCAATCGAATTCATAAAATATCAGCGCAATTGATCTTACCCTTTCAAAAAATATGTTGGCGCAATTATAAGTTGTGGCGCAACCAGCAGAAAGTCAAATTTGCGTAATTAGATATCCCCCCTACTAAGGTTGATATCCTTTTGATAAAATGTTGTACTGAGATGATCACCTCTTTTTTTCTATTTTGTCTCACAACTATGTTGTGTTTTATGTTACTAGACCTTTGGATCGCAACGGAAGAGGGAAGTTTGGCGCCATAAAACCTGGTTCAACCCACCATTTCTTTTGAAATGCCTACACCAAGTCAGTACCATTGCGATCTTAAATTTCTCTGGTATGTCTTTGCCTTTTTTTGTCTTTTGTTCTTTGATATATAAGATTGATCATCCCAGTTGGGTAATTTTGTTGTTACCTTTATATTCCATATATCAAGTCCAATTCTTTACAAACATCAAAACCAAAATTTGACAACAGTACCGATACCGGTATGTATAACAACAGGAAGTTAATATGCAAATGATAATGTCACCAGAGTATCATGTAAAATCTTAAGCGCCTTCTTAAATGAGAAGAAGATGATGAGAAATTGAATACTCAAAAGTGTAGCAACGGGAAGGGCAAACATATTCCGATTGTGGCCTCGTTCATTTGCCTTTTGTCGACTGACGAAGTACAGCTTTGATTCTCTCAGAGTGTTATGTAGATGCAGGTTGGCCCGTCAGACAAGACAAACTCTGGTCAGTAGCCAATTGATCATTTCAAAACTCGACCCATGTCTTAACACGAATTTAGTTTGTGTGCAACACATAAGAGGTGTGTGGACAGGGGGTTCTCTTCCCCCGTTCCCCGCCCCCTCCGACCCCGCTCCCTGCCCTCTCCACCTCCGTCCCTTCCACCCCTTCTCCCCGCCACTTAAATCCCCATGCCCCCGTCCCCCTTGTCCGCCCCTGTACCCCCGCTCCCCGCCCCTTCCACTTCCGTTCCCCGCCCCTTCTACCCCCGCTCCCCGCCCCTTCTACACCCGCTCCCCGCCTCCTCAACCCCCGTACCCCCGTCCCCCCTGTCCGCCCCCTCACATGCATAAGGTTACCCCAGAACCTGAGCTGACACAGTCACAATTAAAGATTTCAACTGCAATGATTTAAAATACGGTAATATTCGAAGATCTTCAGTTGACTGTACAAACACAGGAGTACATTCACTAGCATTGAAACATAATTTTATCTTTTATATGGTGTCGAAGCCGCAATTATAACAAAATCCGCAATGGAAAACAATCAGACACTTGAATATCTTAATCAGTCGTCTATGAACAATTTATGAAGTAGAGTTACTAATGGGGCATCCGCATGTTATAATTCCGAAAAGGCAAAAACAAAACTATAATAAACACTTACGAGAATAGGACAAAGAAACAGACCGAATCTGTGGCGGATCCAGAAATTTTCATATGGGAGGCGCCCTCCCAAGTTAAAAAAATATTCTGGGACCTCTTGTTTCATACAGTTCCTAACCAAACTTGGCTGTCAAACGGGAGGGCGTGCGCCCGGCACGCCGGTTCTAAATCCGCCTGCATAAAACACAAAAATAATTATACAAGCAAAGGGCAAAGGACTAATTATCTTAAACGCTAATTCAAGTCGTGACAGGACTGAAAACTATGAAACATGATAAATGTTAAATTGATTGAAAAACCTTTCAAGATGCCTTTCGAAAGGGAGACACCATATAAAAAATAAAATTATGTTTCAATGCAGGTCGATTACCTCAGGCATTTATCCAGTTGATTAGATTTCAGAGGTAGTATACCGACTGATTGTGAGTTTTTTAATAATTGCCGTGATTATCCCTAGTTTTAGGTCTGAAGCAACGCGGTAATAAAAATTTTGAGAAGATGAAATAATAAATAATAAATAGTTTTCATATATATGGTATACGAATCTGATTGATTTGCAAATGTTTATTACAGTTTTATAAAAATAGTGCAAAAATACATTTATTGTATAACCTTAAATGAACTTTAGTATAGCATGGATAAATTTATCAATTTATTTCATTTTATTATCGATAAAACTAATATAAGCTTACAAACAAGGGAGAGTATTTCTAATTTTCTGCTCCTCGTAATGTAAGTCTTACGTATGTTACTTAACTTATCAAGAAAGCCATGCAAAGAACGACAATTCAAATTTGATTATAGCATTTTGTTACGTTAGGAAGACAAAAGAAAACATGCCTTACGTACTTGTTATGTACTTTAAGTGATACATTACGTAAAGGAGACTTTCTTATCCGATTTTCTCTATTTAAAAATTTCATCTAATTATTATAGGGGTGAATGTTGGAGGGGGGGCTATTTATTATTATTGTAAAGGATTCACACATATAGTTGAAAACGTTGATGATTAACATTTGTTGAATTGGATATTATATTGTTTGTTGAACAAATGTACTTTTATTTTTTTTAAGTGAATCTAACATATGAAAATTGTTATTGTTGTGTACAAGTTGTTATTTTGTACAAGTTGTAACAGTTTTGTACATGTTTATAACCTGTGCAACCCAAAAACAATACAAGTTATAACCTGTACAATTTCAGCCAGTACATGTTGTGACTGGAATAAAATAAGGCTAAAAATCGTGTAAATTTGTATAAAATTTCAATACATTAAATAGAAAAATGAAAAAAATCATTATATCTATTTACGATGAAAAAGTACACACATGCTGAACAGAACAGGAAATATTGGTGTGACTTATTTTCAATGATTCTTGTAGACATATTTTCATTACTAAAAAGAAATAAATGGATAGATTGAAACAAAAAAACATTTATTTTATCAAAATAATTAGTTTTACAAGCTATTGATGTTTAAATACTAGTATTAAAGTGGGCACTTTGAAACTAGAATACTAGTAGCTTCATGGTGAAGTTTGAATTCTTGTGAGCCAGGAAAATGGCATTATCATGCTAACTTTGGTTGACATTTTGACACAGTTTTTTTTTTTTTTTTTTTAATGTAGGTGCTAATGTCATATTGCCAATTACATCGTTCAACTGACGTACGAAATATAATGGGTGTGGGTCTTGATATAAACGAAAGGGTTCATATAAGATAGGAACAAAGGTTGGTCAAATAAAAGGATAAATATCAGTTTGAAAGTTTGCCAAATGATACTCATAAAGTTTCTAATGTTTTGATATATGGATATAGTTTGAGAGAGGTGGGGAATTAATTATCATTGAGATGAGGACAAGAACACGTGCATTGTAATAGTAAAAAAAGATTGTACAGTCAGAAAGGTGGTCAGAACGAGACAAAAGAATATGCGCTCTTCAGTAAATAAGGTAGAATTTGATTCAGCATGTTTGCGTAGTAACTATGGGCATTAAAAAGTTTATTAGAGCAACTTTTAAAATAAATTGTGATATAAAATATGTAAAATGAAAGTAAACAACACCGAATTTGCCTCGGTTTATTAAATTTGCAGCGTGAAAAGAGCACATTTCTCATGTAAAGTGATATTATGGGGTCTGATTTCCTTTGTGACAAATAAAACATCATGCTCCTAAAAATCTGAAAAAAATATATACAACAGATAAGACTCCATTCTTTCTGATAAAAAATTCCTGAACCCGTCGCTATAGCAGTATTGATAAAAATGATTGTGAAAGTTGTGCTTATTTCATACGTTATTTGTGAATTCCCCTTTCTAAATATAGAAATTTCATTCATAAAATAAATAAACATTGAGGGTATCTCATACTCAGCTAAAAATAGCAATGGTCTACTCGACTTCCTAAAATATTTTTCTTTAATTCTGCAATATATAAGGCCTTAACTGGTGAAACTGTTTTAATTTTACTTTTTATTAATATAATGCATGTTTTTATAATAAAATGAAAAATGACGTTTTAGAAGGGGGAGGTCTATTAAGTGAGGTTTGTTCGATTTGTAAAACTGTAATCGTCTCCCTTCATTTGCCTAGCAACGTTTTAGACTTGCTTGTGACAAAAAAAAACATTTTTCTCCGATTTCCTTAAAATTTTGTCAACAAAAAAAGCATAAGATTGGTCGTCATCTGTCAAAGTATGTAACCCGTCGCACTTACCATTATTTTTTAAATTCAACATGTTTATCACCTTTATAGAGTTCCGGTTATTCCTTAGAGATAATAAATTCCCTTTTTGTCACAAATTATTATTCTATGCGTAAAACATCCTAACTAAGAAAAAAGAACAATAGTTTGTCCATTCACTTGTACTCGAACTTGAAAATAACCATGACCTACTTTTTATTAATCAAAAGATTAAGTTGGTGATTTCAGCTCACCGCGTCATTCAAAATGATGTGCTTTTCGGATCAGTTTAGACATACAAAATATTTACAAGGGAGATAATATTTTGTCACCACCTGTCTGACTGTGTAAGGGTAGAGGATCTATGCAAATGTCGAAAATTGAAAGTGTTGTGCAATACAAGATGTCATATATGTCAAGTACTTGTAGCAATAAGTAACTAGGTTGATACTATACAATTCAATGTCCAAAATTTAAATTGTCGTGCAAATTAAAATGTCATTTGTTGAGCATTCATGACATTAAGTCACTTAAATCATCTTTAATGTGTAAATATATGTTTGTGGCTTTATTCATAGTTAATAAATATTATACTTTTAAAGTTTTTTATTATTTTTTTTATTTTCAAGTATTGTACAAAATAACATCTTGTACACAACATATATACAAAATAATAATTATTTTGGTTATTTTGGTTTTTTTAATTGCTGGCGGTGTACTTGAAAACTTATTTTTACTTATTATTTAGATTAAGATATTATTCTCTTTGAGTTGGAGAATACATCAAAGCTTTAAATTATCCGTCTAAATTTCAAAATTGTCTAAACCCTAAGGTTCTTCCTACCCCAGACATAGGTTGAATATCTTAGTAATTATTTGGTTCCCCAGTTTGGTATTTTTGGTTGTACTGTTCTATGCTCTTCATATTCATACAGTGTTTGGCATTTTCAATATTTTTGGTAGAGCGCCTCTGATGAGTCTTGAATAGACGAAACGCGCGTCAGGCGTAGCAAAATTTATTGTCTGGAACTTTGTTGTCATTTTGATTTCGAACACACGTGAAGGTTAGCACTGCTGGTGGAGTTTAAATTCCCCGAGGTTAGCCCGCTCCGGCACCAACACTTTTGAGTTGGAGAATACATCAAAGCTTTAAATTATCCGTCTAAATTTCAAAATTGTCTAAACCCTAAGGTTCTTCCTACCCCAGACATAGGTTGAATATCTTAGTAATTATTTGGTTCCCCCAGCTCGGTATATATTAAGGGTATTTCTTCATTAGAAATGTAAAAGGGCCCTTTTTATTGACTTTGAGGTTTGAATGCTCCAATTTAGTATTTTGTTTTAACCTAATTAAATGTAAAAGGATAGACGATAATGAGTATGGGATAAGTGCAGGCGACACAGCCAACATAAAGAAACGGCATTTTATAAATATCACAATGGAAAACAGCTAGCAGTCTTCAACATGATCAGAGGTCCGCCCTACTTTTTACAATTAAAAAGTGAACTGTGTCCATTGACATACTAACAGCAGTTTGTATTATGTTATGTCTTCCTACCCCAGACATAGGTTGATTATCTTAGTAATAATTTGGTTCCCCAGTTTGGTATTTTTGGTTTTAATGTTCTATGCTCTTCATATTCATACAGTGTTTGGCATTTTTAATATTTTTGGTAGAGCGCCTCTGATGAGTCTTGAATAGACGAAACGCGCGTCAGGCGTAGCAAAATTTATTGTCTGGAACTTTGTTGTCATTTGTATTTACATGAGCAAAAACACAATATCACCTACCTGAGAGTTTCCTTTCCCACTGACTTGACATGAGAATGTCACATCGCCTCCTACTGATGTTGTTACGTTCTGTAACTGGCCAATTATTGCCGGAGATGATTCAACTACAAGATCAAGGTATCTTATAGAAAAGAGTTTGCATAGGTTACAAGTGCTGCATAAGAAAATACAATACAACATGTACATGAAGACAACGCAAAAAGACAAGAACAAATACCAAAATTGCTATGAAAAAAACAGGTAATTTGGTTTTGCTAGATATGCGTATTTTAAGGAGAAACCACCAATCAGAAGCATTTGAATCAAATCATTGGAAGGACAAGCCCAAAAGTATATTAGGAATAAAACAACAGTTCTCTGACAGAAGGATAAGCATTTCCAGACTATTGGCGCGAACCTTCGCGATACAAGATACAGATTAGACAGTAGAAAAGACCACAAACCTATAACATTGGGACAATTTTTTAATTTGTAATGGTAAAATTACTAATAGGCTTTCAGTTTTTGACTTGAGCGACTCTGATGAGTTTTTATTATGCATTATGAAGATACAAACAATAAAAACTTAATGAAAATTTCTGAAGGGGTCGGACTCAAATATCTTGAAAATCAACAAAAGAAAAAAACGACTCCTTACATCATATACTATAAAGAGATGTAGAATAATTGGACAATACCAATCCTAAAATTAGCGAATTCCTATCAATACACAATGAAATAAATGTATAGTACCAAGGTCTACTATGTATTTGGTTTCGAAAAAAAGGAAGTGTCTCGGACTGGGTCGTCAAAACATTTCTATTACATACATCATACACGTAGTATAATGAAGTGGTTTATAAAAACCTGTGTCGGAAAGCAGATTGGTGTCTTCATGAAGGCATATTTGTTAGAACTGATGAAAAAGGGCCCGTCGTGTTGTTCGACCTTTTATGGTCGTTCGATAAAAAATAAGTTGTGTTTTTTTGTGTTGTTTTTATTATTTTTTTTTATATATTTTTTTGACTGACTACTGACTTAAATTTATGGCGATTTTGTTCCATTTAACTCATTTTTTTCACTATGTTTAAGTTTAGTTTCTATAGTTATACTTCTTGTGAATATTCTTACCGGGAAATGAAATAATTCCTATCAAAATAAATAAACAAGTCCACATGTTAAGAAGCCATGGAATGTATGTAAAATATACATATTGGTCTATTTAATAAAATATGTCAGAAGAAATATCCTCCGGCAAGGTAATATAACGCAAATAATACGGAAATAGGAAATAGTGATTCAGACGTTCGAAAAAGACAATCCCCCAATAAAAACAGTCACTGGGCCTGAAGCAGTGAATGGTTATCTGAAAACCTTTTCCGATTTGTAAATTAAATATTTTATTGTGTGAATGTTCTATGGAGAGTCCAGCGTGAGACTTTTACTTATCGCTACTTCTCTCTTTTCATCAAAAGTTTTAATTAAACCCCAACTAGGATGACGAACCTTAAATGTCTAAGAAAAAACACAAACAGGAAGATCACAATGGTCCTGGCCCGGGGGTCCTGGTTGGAGATTGTTTTGTTTGTTCTGTGTATTCCTTTTATTTTATAGTCCCGTAAGTAGTGTTGTACATACACAATACTCCTGAAGATAAACGGCATATAATCAACGATGAAAATAATAAATAAAGATCAATTATTTTTATAAAATTAAAACATTTGAATTATTAGCTAGATTACAAAGTCATTGTAAGACAGCAGTGTTTTAACACACTATATCGGTCAATATAACGTATTTTATGGAAATTCGAAAACAAGAGCTCGAGCGATAAACCAAGTAAATATTTCACAAATTAACTTAAAAGAGTCAACTTTGCAATATTTTTTTTATTTCGAATGCAATACGCAATCAATTAAAATTGGGGGGTGTCATTGGTCAGTTTTAACTTTTTGCGATTGATGTTATCAAAAACTTACATAATATTGTTACAGTAATGCTTTCCTTAAAACTGTATTTGAAATGACTGAGAGTTATTATATTGAAGAAATAATGTCAAACATGTATGTATTAGAAAAAAATAGCAAAGCAATTAGTTCTTTATATTATTAATAACGTTGATGGACGTTAAGGTACAATGTGGTTAACTATCATGATAAAATCTCATTTATAATCTGATACACAACTTTAACCCTAAACACCAATACACCTACATATGTACAATGTATCAATATATTAATCACACAAATATTTGTTCAAATATTACTTTTATCTTCAAGATAAATGAAATATAAAAGTCCAGAAGGACCGTCCTTCGTTATGACAAAACATTGTTCATCGTCATCTACATCTATAGCCCATGGTTTTGGAATTTTCAGAAATGATTTGTCTTTAATTTGTCCATCGTATGATATGGTCATTACTTTATTCAGAGAAGACAGGGTGCAGTAAATTACGTCTTTTCCTAATGTCATATTCGTTATTCCTGGAACATTTATATGCCACAAGATATTGCTTTGCAAGTCTATGCAATAGAGTGATTTCTTCACAACGTCACAAACGAAGACAGTGTCTTCTTTTAAAATTGCTCTAGAGGGTACAAATAAGGGATTCAAAATCTGTTTGAAAAAGTTCCAGGATGTTTTAGGTGTTAATGTTAATAATATATCACCGGTAGATGAAATGATGTCCATGCACGAATTTTGCGTTGTCACAAGAAATCTCCCCGCCCCTGCATAATGAATCCCTAATGATAATGCTTTCTCGTTGCGATCGTCGCCTTTACTTGAAGAGATTCTTTAGTTTCCAAAATATATATGCAGTTTTTGTCCCAACAAGAAATTGCAACTTCTCCGTTGTCACAGACGCAAATTTGATACGGATCTTCAATATGCTTCTGATCGACGACTTGACCACTAAAGGAAACTTTTAAACATAGATTGTTGTGCTGGTCGATTACAATAAGGTATGACTTCAGAAGACAAACACCGGACAGAGAGCAGTGGCGATTCTGATCTTCATAGAGTTGGAATTCTCTTCTTTGATATAATTGAAAACTAAAATCCTGGTGTATTGCATTATCTGAACCCTTACGAGGCTGATCTTCAGTCAAAAATGTATCACTGCTTGTTGACAGTTCCTTAGCTACAGTTTCGCCAGTTTCACTGAAATCACCCTCGTTAGCTAACTTTTTAGGCTCTGTATCAGAATTCAGATCCTCTTCGCAGAAAATGTTCAATTTCGCAGCAAATTTGACCAGTTTCATCATTGAGTTCAGATCTTTGTTTTCCTCTACCTCAATGCGGTAATTGCCAACAGAAAAAGGTCCTTTTACACCTCTTTCAAACAGACTAGTATGTATGATAAATTCAGATAATTCTTTTAACAATTTGAGTTTTGTCTGAACTGTTTGTTCTCTTGATATTTGGTCAATAAGATTTTGTAATTGTTCTAAACACTCCCTGTCAAGTCTCAACTTTTCAATACGCGACTTCAAGGTTTGCTCTGGAACGTGTAATTTCGCTGTCTCGGTCTCAATACAGGATGTCATAGTTGCAAAAAAAATATCCAAACCCGATTTTAAAGATTTTAGTTTCTGTACGGCTTCTTTTTTTGATGCTTGGAAAGATTCCATTGTAGATAAGTAAAGTCGTTCTTGATTTGTCACATCATTTAACTGTAAGTATATTCTAGATTCCAAATCTTTAACTCTTGTTCCAATATCAGACGCAATACTAGCAGTGGAAACACACACACATTTTCTATGTAATTGTTTTAAACAATTTTTGCAAACAAAGACTTCGTGGTCGGTACAAAATAGTGTGGCTGTTTCTTTATGTTCTTGACACAGTTCTTCAAAAATCAGATTTTTGTCACAATTAGTTTTTTCCTCTTCGAATTTTATCGAATGTTCATTTACAGTCAAAATAATTGCCTCCAAAAGACTGTCTTTTGGAAGGTTTTCTATCCATGTGTCTGTGTCTAGATCCACTGGACGTTTTGTCTCTGATCTACATATCGGGCAGACGACTGTTGTCGCGTGCGGTTTTACGTACTGCTGCAAGCAGACCAAGCAAAAGGAATGGTCACATGGTAGCTTCCTGGGATCCTTGAATGGATTAAAACATATCGAACAAGTTAAGTAATCATCTTTGATATTCCTTTCCAAGCGTCTCGTCGCCATTTTTAAATCATAAATATTTCGTTTTAACGATTTTCTGATATTTTGTAGTGCGAATCATCCGCAGCGAAAAAAAGAAGTTGATTTGTATAATGTGTCGAAATTTATATTTGTTAGGTCATGTGAAAAATTTCCCGATAACTTTTATCTTTTTTCGTGCAGGAAATGATACACATACATGACCATACATGTACACGATACAAGTTAAGCAAAATAAATAGATATATACCGTTATCTACATTTGTATTTCAGCTGATTTGTATTCATTTATCAAACATACATGACATACATGACAGCTTGAAATTTATTCAGAAATATTATACATTTAAAAATGAGGATAATTAAAAGACTTTGTATTTCACTATATATATGACGAACAGATTTTGTCTTTGTCTTGAAAGTGTTCAGCAACCCTAACAACTTGCGTGGGAAATCGACTCAAACGCTTAGGGAGCAACCATTTGATTTTTAGGGGGGGGGCTATAGTGATATTTGAAATAAAAAGGCAGGATGGCAGAAATCCGTAAATTAAAAGTGCTTTGAATAAATAAAAAAGGAGGATGGTATTTTTTGGGTGATAAGTTTGAAGTAGCTCTTAAAATAAAAATATTGGGGCGCGCTAGCGCACAAAAAATATCCAGGCTCAGTTTTTTCCAAAAATAAAAAGGCAGGACGAACAAAATTTTCATAGCCCCAAAAAAATCAAATAATTGCTCACTTACCTTCTTAGATAAATACAATTGAGAACTGCGTAATTACACATACACTTGTTGCTTTTTATTGGTTTTGGTTTTTTGTTGGTTATGCAATATTAAGCACAAATAACAATATTTGTCCATTCTGGAATTCATTCAATTTAAGTTACTAGTACATCGTTTTGAAACTTTGGGCGAAGCGTAATTATATCGTTTCAATATGTTATTCAACGCAAAACTTTTTTTTTATTTCAGAATAATATACATGCTTGACACAATTGATATTTCATTCAAAAAGATTTTTTTTACAGTTTTTATAAAGGAATGTCAAATTTGTTCAATATTAGGTTTATGAAAAATCACCATTCGAAAAATAAACATGAGCTTTATTTTGACCTGTCAATATCCATATTGGAGACATTTGTGGATGTGGAGTTTATTTTTATTATTACATGTATTTTCTTATCAATGTGGGAAGCTTATGTAATACCCCGAGCGTAGGCATCGGAATACGCACCCACATAATTAATGTTCATAAACCTGCTTACTTACAGGTGCCACGTAAACCACATTGGTACGGCAGGTGCACCTAGAGATGCTGGGCAGAATGCATTGTTCGGGTGCTGGCTGTGACTTACATTTTCCGCAAAGAAAATGGTCAAAGTTAATTTCCGCTTACTAACAAATGCCACATCAACAATATTGGTATGGAAGGTGCAACTGGGAATGTTAATCTTGATACATCCTTCGGGCTCTTGTTGTGACCTTCTTTTTTGCATGGAAAACCACTTACAGACGAATCGTTCAATTTCATTCTCTCTTACTGAAAGTTATAACATCAACCACATAGAGATGATTACCATGCAGAAGGCATGCCTCGGATGATGGCCAAGTAATGTTAAGCATGATGCATGCTTCCTATGATGGCTGTGACTTTTTTCATCATCGATAACCGATTACAGATCCGGGATTACAGATGGAAGGTTGAACACCATTGCTGGTTACAGACAAGTGCCAAAACAACCATATTGCTATGGTGGATGGACCTATGGATACTGAGCATGATGCATTCTTTGGATTTTGGCTGTGACTTACTTTTTTGAATGGATGAGCAGTTTCCGAAGAATGTTTATGTCTATTATCGCATACTGACAATAGCCAAATAAACAATATTGGTATGGTAGGTGTTTCTAGTGACGCCAAGAACGATGCTTGTGTCGAATTTTGGCGGTGGCATGGAAGGACTTATTATTTTTTTTTTAAGATTTAAGACAATTTCTGCTTATCCACAATACTTCATCACTTGGTAAGACTTATAATCGATAGATTACCTATGTTTTTCTTCTTTTTTTTTTGCAAAGTTTTACATAAAATTGCTGTTAAACTTCAGTCAAATCAGTTCAGTAGTTTCGATAAAAAGAATTTTAAATTGTTAAAAGACGAAGTCGGGCGCTAAGCAATATTATAAACTCACAAACCAGCTGTGGAAAAATAATGCAAATCTTAAAAGTAACAAACTGTTTCACAGCTGAAACCACTATGATGTTTATTCTTTACACCATGGCATGTGTTATGACTTCACAATGACAATATTTGATTATGAACAACGACTATACTCTTAACAATATTATGCATGAAATGTCAACTTGAAAAAACAATAACTGTGGAAAAGGTCTAAAGTTCCTGGTGGCACCATCATGGTATCAAAGTCAGCAATGTCTATCAGAAATGTGTTATGTCCTCTCTTTACACTTTTCAAGTGGTATTTTAGTCAATAAAGTGTTAACACATTTTGCTGCCTCAAATTCACAGCTGAAAAAAAAAAAGAATAACCTTATATATCTATGTAAATAAATTAAAATACTAGTATAGTTCATTGTGTATGGATTCCCTAATAATCGTGGGTGTAACTGGTATTCCATTCAACTCAGTACATCAAAATACGACTAGAAATAAAATTTTATTTATAAAATTTTCTTGGGGAGAAACGTAGTAAAAATGACGATCATTTTGAATATTTTAATAGCGCAATGCACACCTCTTTATTATGAACTAGAACAACAAAAACTGTATAAATTAAACAAAGTCAACTTCTCAATTCTATTTTATCTGTTCCCTTGGGCTACTATAGTATTTTCTATTTCAGCAGAACCAATCTATTAAATGTACCCTTTTTCATTCTAGAAATGATTCTACTTTCGATGACGTGTCTGTGAACTAGTGATATATTTTTTTTAATTAATGCTATTTGATAGACCAACCCAAAAAGGCTTAAGAAACTTCAAACAACCAATTTCTTGAACTAAGATATTGTTGACCTTGTACATTGGTCGAGAATAAATTCTGCTATATTATAAACAAAAAAACTTACTTGTTTAGATAGAACTTATAATCACTTCCACAATATGGATTTAAATCGTCCGTACAATGAATAGTCCCATCAAGTACCCCTCTGCAAAAAATCTCTTTAATTGGATCAAGCACCTCTGTTGTTGTCGTAGTTGCAGTTGTTGTAGTTGTCATAGTAACATTTGTGGAATTTGAGATCTCAACAGATATGTATGACGTCAGAGTAGTATTTTCTGTGTACACGTCAGTGATGTTGTCTGCTTGTAGTGTCGTCTGCATTGTTTCATTATATTCACATGGTCCAACATTTAAGATTGTCAAATTTCTATCCTTGCACTTTGCTTTAGCATAGTGACAGCTGTGAAAAGTATTATATTGCATTAAGTTAACTTCTTGTATGAAATATTTTCTTTTTATTTTCACCAATTCATGTGGTTGACAGTAATACAATAACTGGTATTTTCTTTAATTTCAGCTCTATAAAAATATGCTCTTGACAGCTTGTCGCTGATCTGCACAATCTTCGTTTGAGCATGTGAACTTTGGGAAAAGTTTGAAGAGGAAAACTTTAGCTATATGTAAGTGAATCACAAATTTCAATTTTCAAAAAATGACAAAAATGAAGTATATAGTAATTGTATGAATAAAATAGCTTTGTATAAAATATAACTCAAATTTATTTATTTACAACAATTATAGCAAATGATTTACTTTAAACATTCAACAATTAGCCGTCTATGTAACTAATCTACCCCTTTCATTAAGCCTTAATGAACTATCAAATTTTCAGAACGAAAGGTAAATAAACATTTCGAAGAAATTGTTAATGACAATATTCAGTCCGAAATTGGTACAGGCATTGGATTGAACCAGGTGTAATGGCGCCAAATAACCCCCATGTCTTCCTCTTACACTGCGATCCTTGGATCCCAAAGTAATGCAAATATGCGAAAAGAGGAATCTACTGAAACTGGAACTACATTTATGAATTTTTAAAATAGTGCTCTATTTCATTTGAAATGCCTGTACCAAGTCAGGACCATTGCGATCTATATCTATTCTTGTGTGTCTTCCATGTTTTGTTATTTCTCTTGGACACTGAGATTGATCCTCCATTTTCGGTAATTTTGTTATTACCTTTATCTAAACAAAGACTAAAAACAAAGACTTAACATCTCAAATGGATAAAGCAATTAAAAAGGTTTTTTTAATAATTATTTGAACATACTAGTACATATGATATATGGTATGGTAACATATTGGGACTTTGATTCCATTACTCCTTTTCAATACTATTAGTTAATTTCATTGCCTATTTTTAAACTTACTAATTATGGTACCAAACACCATCTGTTCCACACACATCTTCATTTTCCTTTTCTTGATAACCATTTTCACAGTCCAACGTGTGAACTTGGGAACACAATTCACATTTTAAAATTTGTACTGAAAATGCAAAATCAAAAACATATTTCAATATTCATAGAAACATCATTTAACTTTGTTTGTTGGTAGTCATCCGGTCATGTCAAAATTGCGTATTCTAAATCCATTTTTAAGAAGCTTTTATATACAAAAGCCAAAAAAAGTACACTTTATACTTATTTTATTTTTTAAATATATTTAAAAGTTATTTCGACAAGCTTTAATAATTGAATGTGTATTTGTCTTTGCTCATAATTTGAACTAAAAATAATAATAAAAGAAAACGTCAAACTTACCGGAAAAATAAATAATAAAAATCCTTATCATCAGTGAATATTCCATTCATGCCAATTCAAATATATATTTGTGCCATTCGTTGTAAACCAATTCAGAAAAATCAAAATATTGCATGCATTCATGGCAGTTGAAAAAGCATAAAGTTGATTTTATCAATGAAAAATCTTCAACATTCATCCATTTTCCCATTTGGGATTAGTAAAATCTGGACCTTAGATCATAATAAGCCATATCAAATATTTAATATTATTTTATGTCCTCCGCCTTGTTTTTATTTGCGTAAAGAGTGAATGTTGCTGTTTCCTTATTTATCTATAAATATTTCTTATTTTTCGGTCAGCTTTTGGCAAAGCAAGCACCGGGCGTCCGTTTACGTCATAAAATAATATTTTAAGTAAACAAATGCAGTATTCTTCTGCCACTTCAGTGTCAAGACGCCTTCAGAACTTTATTTTTTAACATGCTTCTGTAAAGTGAAGCTGAAAAACAAACCAAACGTGATTTTTTTCTGACGTTAGTAAAAAGTTAAGAAAGTGGCTCTCTAGAAACCTCGATAACAATATCGTTTGATCAACTACAATATTTACAAAAGAATTATAAAGTGTTAGTCAGATTTTCAATTGACGTCATACCCTGAAACAATTAGCTTTGTTTTATCACCTCTGAACTTTTTAGAACAATTGTCCATTGTAATTGACCATATTAGGGTTAGGAGTACACCAACTGCCCTATTTTGAAGCTCTTACTTAACCTAATAAGTTAAACAAAACAAAAGCCTGTCCACTATTTTACCGCTCTTTTAGTGTTCAAAACCAATGGAATCGAATTCGCACCCATAGAGTAGAATGTCTTTTATCTTCAGCTCTTTTTACATACTCCCATTTTCTCTTCCAAGTGAAGCATAGACCATTAAAATATTGCCTGTCTTCCCATCTCTTTTAATTAAAGGGTTGATGGGAGATGTTCCATGCATGACCTTCTCGACCATTTCTTATTTAGAAATCTTATAAATTTCCCCCTATCTACTTTCTTTTTATTTTGGGTGTCCACGGCAAAAAACGTTATTCAGTCTTTGCCCAACGTGAGACCACAATAGGTGTTTGATTTGTCGGCTGCCAAAGATCGCCATTTGTGATTCTGTTAGACTACAATTTCTCGAGGTTGATGGCAGACACGTTTTCATGAAGTTGTTATATGCTGGATCTTTATGTTTCTTTCATAATAATCAACTTTGAAATAGATTACCATTGAATATAATGAGTTTGGTCATATAATCTATAGATTAGACACTTGTTGTAGATATTGAGCAATGATTATGTCTTCACCACCGAGGTGCAAAATCTAGAAACATTTTCTGACTATCATCTTTAAACATTCGAACTACGCGATACATTAAACTATACAAACCCAAAAGTCGCAGGTTTTCTATGAGCAGACAACTAAATTTTCTTTTCTTCTGCAATTAAAACATCTTAATACTTTTTTTTAACCAAAGATGCATTTAATACATCTGTGTCCTTTTTCAACTATTAAGAACTGCAATGTTTTCCAAAATTTCTAAACTTTTGCAAGACTTTTGTTTAAGCTATCTAATTTGTTTTTGAAAACCAACTATTTCTGCAAACCCTACTCAAGTTATACTTCGCGTCAAATACCTTTTCTTTTCCATTTATAGTTACTTTCGCGAAATGTCCTAAATATCTCAGACCATTCGATTCGTCTGAAATTAATGACTTTTTATGAACATTTAGTAACATCATCGATGCACATATCTTTTGGGGGTTAACTTTTGGGTATTTTTAGATTTTAAATGCCTGCAATTAATTAAGTTCTGGTATGGAAGAAGCGAGGTACCAATGGGGTATCCGAATATCAAAAGTCCGAAAGGGCAGAGACAAAAGCAGTAAACACCAACAGGAACGGGACAAAAACAGACAACATGTAAAACATGGAAACACAAAATAACTGAATATCAATTAACAACGCGAACTCCAGTCGAAACAAGAGTGAACTCAGGTGCTCCGGAAGAGTAAGCAGTTCCTGCTTGCTATAGCACACCCGTCGCGTTGCCAATAGTCCATTCAGCGTGTCAAATCCGGTAAAGGGAGACAAAACAACACCCTATGACAAACCAACATCTGCACTCATCTGAGAGATCGAAATCCCATATTTGTCTATAAGTGCATGGTGTCTTCCGTAAAATTTCTTGAGTGAAGACAGCAACCGAGGAGCAACATAACCCTGTGTGAGCAATTTTTGCGTCAGACGTGTTGCTCTGCTAAGGAAATCGATGTAAGTCCCGCACGCTCTGGAGTAACGAATCAATTGAGATACGTAAACTCCATAAGCTGGAGCGGACGGAATGTTGCTACACAAGAAGGAAAAGTTGAAGTCATCACGTTTGTCATAGAGCCTTGTTGAAAGTCTTCCTTGTGAGTCAATTTCTAGATTTAGATCTAAATATGAAGCAGACTTCCTAGAATCCGTTGTGTCCTTTATCTCAAGCTCCTGGGGATATATGAGATGGAGAAAGTCACCAAATCGAGAATTGTTTAGTGAAAGGACATCAATATAACGGAACGTGAGGTTGAAAGAGAGGGAGCTAGTCTACGGAACAGTTTTGCACATTCAATTTTTATGCTGTTATAGTACAACTAACTATAATTTGTACTTTCTTTTTTTAAT
Organism: Arcuatula senhousia; assembly: GCA_963971305.1. Taxonomy (NCBI): domain Eukaryota; kingdom Metazoa; phylum Mollusca; class Bivalvia; order Mytilida; family Mytilidae; genus Arcuatula; species Arcuatula senhousia. The sequence continues at coordinate 32,501,261 of OZ020306.1, read as the reverse complement.
ACTGATATCAATAATTTTACTTAACCTTTTTACGCTTCTTGCAAACTTCTTGTGTATTCAAACAAATGTGCGAGTATTTTTTTTTCTATGTCCTTAGCCCTAAGTCTTTGTTTGCTGTTTTGTTTATTTTGTTTGTGACTGTCTACCAACTTTTTTTTATACAATAAGGCCTCCATTAAGTGTCAATAAAAGAAATAACAAAACTACCGAACTTGAACGATCAATCTCATAGTCAAGAGAAAATGACAAAAACGAATCAGTCATACCGGAGAATTGGTGGATCGCAATGGTCCTGACTTGGTGCAGGCATTTCAAACACGAAATGGTGGGTTAAACCAGGTTTTATGGCACCAAACCTTCCTGTTTCATTGCGATATTAGGATCCGGTAATGACCATAGCCGGAACACAACATAGTTGTGAGACACAACGAGTTTTACTGATACCCTTATCATAAACACCTGCTTTCACCTCTGTTAGACGAGGTTCATATTGCTGATTGATGCCTAGTTACATTTCATTTTCTACTGTTGTTGCTTATTTTTTTCTGTTTTAATGCCTTTAGTGCTTCCTGTTTATATTTTTTGTTTATCTGGATGCTGCATTTGTTTACTTTTCATTTCTTTCTTTGTTAAGGTTAAGAAAATTATATACATTTGCTGTTCCAGAACTATACGACAAGTTTTAGCTAAGGTGATATATACTTTTTGCTGCAATGTTTAAGCTGATTACCAGTACGTGAAATGTTTAATGTTGATGTGGTATGGCGTGGTTTTATTTATGTGTAACTTTGATGTAAAAATGTAACACCAATTCTTTTTGTCGTCAGAAAAACAGAAGTAACACATGAAATATATATCTTAACAATTTTATTTTCATGTTTAACATGGGTAAATGAATACAAATATTCAGTTTAACTGTTTACATATTTTTTTCACATTCATCTGAATTTGTCAATATACACTTAAACAGTCAAATCAGTTCTGTGCAGTCACCAGGCCAAAAGAAGTAGCTAGATATTTTTTCACACACATGTACAATAATTATAAGTGATGATTTTTATACAAAAGCATTAATTTAAGTTTCATCTTTTGTAATTGAATTTATTTGTAAATTGTTTTTTAGCTCGCAGGTTTGAATTTACCGCTTACTTGGGGAGCAACCCCGCAGCCTCGTTTTCACTTGCCATGCTTCTTCCTATTATAGTTTTTGCTTTCAATGGCGCAGCATTAAATGTTACAGGCTTGCTTTTAACATTTAATTATATAAAGTAGACGGAATCAAATTCCATTTCCATATTGCCTTTGAATTGCTCCATATATATCAAGTCTGGATTAAGATCCATACATAAATTTGTATTATCTATAATACGAACAAATTACATAAAGTATATATTTAATCATTTAATTTAGTTAAAATTAATATTTTATCTCCTTGTTCAAATAAAATTGAACAATTGGTCCACAATTATAACCTTATAAGTTTTTATTTTGGGTTGTTATCTAAATTTTCAATTGTTTATCAACAAGTAAAGGGTGATATTGGCACCTTAACTTGACACATATTGATAATATTGTTTGCTGTCCTCTTATAAGTTGGTCATCAAATATAAATCAGACGTATATATTCCTTACTAACAATATTTAGCTTGTATATTGAACTAAAACATAATCTTTTGTCAATATATGTAAGACTATCAAGATTAAGATACAATTGAAGTTCATGCAAACTTACATGAACTCAAGGCAATGCTTGGGACTACATGCATATTGTCTTAACAAAATCAAATAACATCATTTAGAATCAAGCAGTCATCAAAATAACTGAACAATGTTTGTTTTTCTCTTTTTGTGAAATTTTAGTTAAAAGAAATGCAAAGGGCTTTCTTAACGTTTTTTTTTCTCATGACCTGGAGCTGAGAATATCATAAAATAAGGTTATAATTGTCTCAGTCTGGGGGTATTGCATACAGATATAGTAATCATACAAATGAGAAAAAAAATCAGAATTGTTTCTATTGAGATCAAAGATTTTTTTTTATTTCTTTAAATAACAGACTCTTTTAGCATGTTTAGTCAAATAGATCCATATCAAATGAAAATGCCAATGGAACATATATATTTCAAATCAAAATTTCAGACTGCTTGATTCCAATGACATATATTATACAGAGAACATAGTTTATAATCTAGAAAAAATAATCTCATTTATTTTTAATATATTATGCATAGAAGTTAGTTATTTTTATATCTCGGTGAACACAATACGGCAAATGTTCTGGAAAAGTATCTTTATTCATTTGGGTCTACATGCCGTCAAGTCTTGAAGATCTAGTGTTCTGTCTTTACATTTTGCTTTTTTAAACACACATCTGAAACAAAACAAGAAACATATAAGCTCTTTTTGAACAAGAACATCCACATAAATAAAATGGAATAGAACATGAAAAAAATATGTAGTACTCTACTTTTACGAATGTCGTGAAACAATGCAAAGCGATCATTGACAGATAATATTTTTAGCGTGCATTACTTGTAAGTGTATTTGTTGGTTACATTCAACGGCTTTTTTAAATGCAGGAAAAAACTGAAGAGTGGCATCTTAATTACTAAAAAGTAAGCCGTTTGATGCATAACACGCCCAACCCTGTTAAATTAAGTTACAGACATCCATTCGCTTTACTATTTATACACTGCATAATTCTATAGATACCCATAAACATGATATTTTTATAAAATCAATCATATCATACATGTATAAACTATTTAAAACTTACATGTTCAGATAAAACTTGTTGTCTGTTCCACATAATGGATCAAGCGTTTTCGGACATTTTTCTGAAGCAGCGTCCTTACAAAATAGTTCATCATAAGAACTTGATAATAGAGTTGTATTTTGTACTGGCAATGTTTTCTGCATATTCAAAGTCGTCGTGTTATATTGTAGAGAAGACCTGGTAATATGTTCCAGTCGATTGGGTAACGTCGTAGATGAGGTTAATATTTTAAGCAGTAAAGATTGTGAAACAGTTTCTACAGAAATTTTGTCTTGTGTGGGCTCCTTTGATCTGCCGGATAGTATCACACCCATGATCGTCGATGTCTCTATTTTATCAGACACCCAATCGGCTGCCTTCGTCGTTAATTCCTGTTCAGCTGTTGAGGTTTCCTCAGGTAGCGTTTCGACGTGGTGACCAGATAAATTTTTCCGAGTTCTTGTCAAATTTGTTTGGGAAAGAATTCTTTCATGTTCATTGGTTGTTCCAATAGCATCAGTTGTTGAGTCTTCTACTGTTGTGGCTTCCATATAGATTTCTTGAATTGTTGTCGATGTTTCGTAATTGACTTTGGGCGTTCTTGCATCATATCCCTGGTCAAGATTATCTCTTTTAGATTTAGAATAGCAGGAATCACAACTCGAATGACAAACTATGTTGATATCTTTATTTTTGCACTTGGCTTGTGCAAAGAAGCACCTACAAAATGAGAAAAAATAGGTAAAAATGCCACTTAAGAAACATATCGCAGTAAAGCAGATCTTTTTAAAACAATATAATACTTTGATATTAATGTTATCAGGATACAACACAAAAATGTACTCTATTTATTTTAAAATTAGATGCAAATAAAAATCAAACAGTCAATTAATTTTTTTTACTTTAGTTTACTATGCTGATAGCAGTTTTGTTATATGTGTAATTGAAAATGTTGAGTTTTCGTGCTGTCTGTTTTTGTCTATTGACTTTGTCTTTGCAGTAATGCCATTTCAGATTTGCAAAATTCGAATCCCCTACTAATTATGGCCTTTTTAAGTTAGTTAGATAAAAAGTAAACTCTTACTGGTTGGAATAGGTCTTTCCGTCACTACCACAAACTGATTCGTCTCCATTCTGAGCATATTGGTCTTTGCAACTAATCTGTGTAACTTGGGTACATAATACTTCTTCTTGAGATGGTTCGGCAGGTGCTTGTACAATTAGCAATACTGAAATATAAATAAAATATTATAGTTTAAAGAAAGGATGGGCATACATTGGGGGAAAGGATTACTAATTCAGCAATAGTTGTGTTTTAAAAAATGTGAAAATAAGAATGCTAAAATTGTTACTTTTCATAATTGTATGTACTTTAAATTATAGTAATCCCACTAGATAATGTCAATGAACTCAGCTTTGCTGACCTGCTGACCAACATCATTGTCCAAGGACAGACTCTTTAAGCTTTAAAATCCTTGACAGTATATATTTGAATTTCAATATTGGTTTGAATGGCCTTGGCTCACTAACACATTTAAGGTGTTTTCAAACTTGGTCTGAAAATGTAGTTTATGCTCAAATATAATAAATCAACTGAAAGTTACGCAAAAAAACAAAGACGTCTTTGAAGATTGAGTTAAGAGACAGGTTTAAATCCAATATGAAAAAAGGTTTGCAAATTAAGTATGAACAACAAATTAGTCTATGAGCAAGGTCGATGTGCATATAATTTAGTAAATGTTTATATATTTGTAACATTTTAAGCATTCCTAAAATGAATGCAAAACTATTTTAATGCACATCTAAATATATTGCATGCAAAATTATCTTCAAATATTGAATGAGTGCTTATGATGTTGCTTTAGATTAAAAATCTACTAACGTATATGCACCTCGACCAATATACATATATAAGAAAATATAAGCATATTAAGAATGTGTAAAAAAAAAAATCTCAAAATTGCATTTATTGTTTAATTAACAATTCGTGGTCTATAAGTATGTAAAATAAAATAAAATGTTAATATACATGCACTTACCAAAACTAAGTCCATACAGAATATCCATAATTGCAGTATAATTTTTCAAAGACTCTGTTGATAATACAAACTTTCAATGTTCTAGATTTAAATTGCAGTATTATTGTATTATTCTGGATTAAATACCATGAAGATTTTATGTTATCAATAAAGGCGGGTCTTATAAGAATTGTCAACTGATTATTGACCTGGCCCTAATAAATTATCAATATTGGCTTGATTTAGGCTGAGTTAATATGTAACCAGAACTCCTTCCATCCAAAACTGGGTAAACACGACGTGGCTGTGACGTCAATCCTATTTCTTGTTTCACCTATTTCAGCGTGTTGTAATCTCCAAAAGTCTTGAAAAAGGCGATAAGTTGTCTTATTTTAGTACAAGAGACTTTGTTCGTGTGACCAATTTTTGCTATAGAGTTTGAATGTTACGGATCTCAACTGGCTGTGAACAAGTTTCAAAGTGTGAACAATGCCTCATTGGTATAATCTTTCCTATATTTTAAAACTATTAGATTTTCCATTTTCTTGTAAATTAAATGATTATCTAGTCATTGGAACTTATTTTCAAACTTTGAAAACTTCTTAATTTATATATTTAAAGAAGCAAAACACAAGTACTTACAATTTGATCTGTAACGGTTATTAAAGACCCATTTGTACCAAAAAGTCTACACGAAAAAATGTTCAGACTTGTTATATTATTCAGTTTAAGTTAAGACTCAGTGTCCTACAGACAATTCAAGCGTGTTCAGATAAAAAAATGTCTGAACAAGACTTAAACGACTGCAAGAAATTTCTTCTTTTAAAAGAACTGAATATCCAGACAAGCTGAAAAAAAATTGTTCAGACGCGTCTAGTTATTTATGATCATAAATGTCCGTTTCAGCGCCTGAGTTCACTAGATCGTTACGAAGTAGTTTTTGTGTTTCCGTTTGTCCTGTTCTCGTTGGTGTTAACTGGTTTTGTCTCCGCCCTTTCGAAATTTTGACATTCGGATGTCCCATTGGTACCTCTGCTTCTTTCTTGAAGTACTAGTGAACTTAAGTGTTCTCGTCTTATGCTCCGAGCCTATGCTAATGCAAAGAATTTTTTTACAATGTCAACTTCTTGATACTGTTTACATTGGTGTAGGTTTTATTTTATAGGCACGATTTTCTACTTGAAAAAGACAAACACATTGGAGTAGAAAAAAAAATATTACATATATGTAAATATTACTGTTGATCCGATTCCTTCTAGTCATGAAACAATAACGTGAACTGACACAGAAGCGAAAAGACACCAATGGGATATTCGAGTGTCAAACGTCCGAATGGGCAACTACGAAACCGGTAAACAAATAATAACAACACAAAGAAACACAAATTCAACCGAACGGAAATCAACAACGCGAACTCAAGTCGTAACAAGAGTGAACTCAGGTTCTCCGGAAGAGTAAACGGTCCCTGCCTACTATAGCACACCCGTCGTGTTGCTTATTTCAAATTCAGTGTGTCGAATCCGGTAAAGGAAGACAAAACAAATTTCTACGACAAACCAACATCTGTACTCATTTGAGAAATAGAAATCCCATATTTGTCTACGAGTGCACGGTGTCTACCGTAAAATGTGTCAAACGTGACGCTCTGGCAAGGAAATCGATGTAATTCCCGCAAGCTCTAAATTAACGAATCAACTTTGATACGAAGACTCCATAAGCAGGAGCGGACGGAATTTTGATACACAAATGGGAAAGTTGACGATTGGAAAGTTGAAGTCATCACGTTTGTCAAAAAGCTTTGTTGAAAGTCTTCCTTGAGAGTAAATTTCGAGATGTCGATCTAAATATGAAGCAGACTTCCTGCCTTTATCTCAAGTTCCTGAGAATATATGAGATGGAGAAAGTCACCAAATCGAGAATTGTTTAGTGAAAGGACATCATCAATATAATGGATCTTGATGTTAAAAGAGAAAGCTAGTCTACGATCTTTTTGTCTAGAAGAGTTTGTAAGAAGTCTGCTTCATATGAATGTAGAAACAAATCAGCAAGCAAAGGTGCACAATTAGTGCCCATTGGAATCCCTATTGTTTGCTGAAAAACACGTCCACCAAACTGAACAAATGTTGCCGATAAGAAAATTGAGCATGTCGACTATTTGATCTCCTGTATATTTGTTCTTTTTCTTAGATTCATTGATGACAAAGTAAGTCTTACTGTAATCGACTACCAGATATTTGTACCTGTGTTTACCATTCTTTTTTTAAAAAGAGCGTTTAATCAGCTGTGACAATAGTGATTTACTCGTAAGTTGTTCATGCGGAATAGAAATGTAAAGAGTGGAGAAATCGAAAGTTTTGATAATGTTGCAAGATGAAACTGATTTCGAGCTAAGAATCTCCAATAGCTCTTTCGAATTCTTCAGGATCCACATTTGATCGACACCATTTCTAGAATAACAACAATCGAAATATTTTTGGAGGCCGGATTTTATCGACGTTAGTATTGAAGTCAACAGAACTGAAAGAGGTTTAGTGCTACATTTTGATGACCCTGCAATGAAGCGCTGTTTGAATTGATTTTTATGTTATTTAGGAATCCAAAACAGGGATTGTCATCATTGTCATTACCAACAGAGAGCCCGAAGGAGGAAATGACCGATTTGTGATTGTCAATAACTTCCTTCTTAGCTGTGTATGTGATGCTACTACTGGTACAACCAACCCCTTATTCAGCTGTCAAGCAGTCAATATAGTGTTTCTTGCACACACAAAATGATGCTATTTGGTGCTTTGTCTGCGGGTACAACAACATATTTGTCATGTAAGGTGGACAGTGTTTCTGCAACATCAGCGCTGTAAAAAATGGATGTTGCTTTAGTGCTCATTGAGCCCTTTTTTAAAATCGATGACCTCACAGCTTTAACCCACGCCGACAAAACGTCATTTTCTTTCTCCTGTTCATTCTTGGCCCATTTTCTGGCATAGTCTTCAACTGAATCCATCATTGTTTTGAAATAATGGTTCCACTTGATGCGTCTAGAGCTCACGACGAAGAACATGAATACAAGACACTTTTTTGGGCCATTTTACGCCTACATGTACTGTGCCATCAAATAAATGTAAGTATTTGAAAGACCATGCTCAATATTAATTGACACATGATTAACACATATGTACGAAAGCCCAGAAGGCTCATACGAGATTCGAAATTCGAAATACGGGATTCGAGATTCAAAATTCGAGATTCGAGATTCGAGATTCGAAATTCAAAATTTAATATACTAAATGCGTTGTTTTTAGCGGGAGTCAAATGCGGATTTCGAGCAAAATGAAAGGTCTTTTTCGCAGATTTCAATTTTCGTGATTATTTATGCGTGTTCTTATTTTTCGCGGTTTTTAAACTATCACAAAAAAAAAAAATAAATAAATGCCCGAGAAAATGCTCAGTGCTTGGGCCTTTGTTATTCCTGCTATTCCAAACTACACGGTCACATTTTAAAACATGTCAAAAGCGCAAATACCTAGGCTGCACATTTACGTGGAATGACCATGTAAACATCATCTGAAATAAGGCCAATATAACAATCGGCTTCCTAACACGAAACCTGAACATTAGATCTACGTCTGTAAAGGAAAGTGTGTAAAAACACTTGTAGACCAATAACAGAATACACCAGTCCTGTATGTGATCTATACAATAAAACAGAAATAGACCAACTAGAGATGGTCCAGAGACGTGCAGCACGTTATGTGATGAATAAACATCAAAATCCCTCTAGTGTAAGCAAGATGCTAAACCACCTAGAATGGAATTTGAGCAAAGACAAAAAGATGCAAGACTAACCATGCTCTTCAAAATTGTAAATGAGAAAGTTGCAATGCCAAAGGATCGAAGGTCGTTTGATTCCACCTAAACAATTATCAAGAAACATGCATGACAAAAGCTTCCAAATTCCAGCAGCATCAGATGATTACCGGAAATTTCCCTTCTTTCCACGAACTATCAAAGACTGGAATAGTCTCCCTCCCGGGGTAGTGTCGGTGCCGTCAGTCGAGGCTTTTAAAGCTTCGCTGAGAAAGCTGAAATAAATTAAATAAAACATATGGGGGAGGGGAGTTGGGAGGGGTCCGTATGCGCACCGAAGTCATGGCAAAATATTCAGTTTGTTGATTGTGGCCATTATCCGGTAGAAGTAGAAGTTGTTATATTGTATGCCTTTCATATCTCATACTGTAGAAATTTAGTATCATAAATGGCATGATGAATTATCAATATTGGCTTCAACAGGGCATGGTTTATATTTGTCAAAACACCGTCCATCAAAATGTAGGTAAATATGTTTCGTAATCCTTGTTTATAATGTTGAGAGGACTTGAGAAGAAACAATTAGTTGTGATCTGTCTTATTTCTGAGGATCAAGTTTGTGTGACCATATTTTGCTACATGTTTATGTGCATGTAACTCACACACTCTCTATCTCTTAGCTGGCTGGCTCTGTGCACAAAAAAAAACTCTGAGATATAATTGCTCTTAGTGACATTGCCTATTTTGAACACATTTGCTTATATTTATAAAAGATTCAATATATCAAAAATTATATACTAATGGGAATTTAACCTCTTTAAAATGTACAACTATTTGAAGACGCAAATCACCAGCAACGTTATTTACAATTATATTAGTGTTCCTCTTGTCATGTTTTACTGTAAAATATAAGTAACAATATCAATCTCCTGTCTGACAATACTTTAAATTATAAAAACGAGTTCTACTTGAAAAAGACAAACGAAGTGAAGTAGTGAAAATTTATAAGTTATAATACTTCTGTTTATCTGGTTCCTTCTAGTCATGACACAATAACGTGGACCGGCAATAACATGAAAACACTTCTTGTTATTTTTTACACCTCAATCTATCTATCCTATGTGAGATGCACCAAAATAAACGACAATGTTTAATATCAGTTTACAATCTTAATAGATTTTTGGGGCATCACAAATGTTATGGACTGCTTCTGATGTGTAACAAAGAGAAACAAGTGTCATTCTTGGCAATGGTGGTGTGACCCAAACCCCGTTAAGGTAGTCACACAAGCTTCCTTTTAAACTGTAGTTTAAATAAATAACAGTCTACTTGGGAATCAAGTAATTTGCATAGGTTAAGTGGTACTTTATAGAAAATGCTTTGTTTATAGAATTGGTTTTTTTTTAAACTATGAGGGATTTTTATTTGATAAATAAGTAATTTTCTTTTTTTCTTTTTTCTTTTTTAATTAAATTCAATATGATGCAGCATCAAAATATGCTATTTAAATTAGCTTATTGTATTTTTGTAATTTTAATCTGTATTGGAAGTGGTTATTATGTACCTTTGTTATTTCATGATTTTTTTTTGCTGCAGAAGAATGACCACATGGAAATAATTATAATCTTTGCCAGTAATAAGGGATGTCCAAAATCAGTTTTATTTAATCCCTGCAGTAATCATGCATATTATTGATTTATTGTAAAAGTTTTATGGTACTTGATGGAAATGATGTGCAACAAATACCACAAATCCTTTCATTTAAAATGTGTTTTTGGGTTTTGGTTGTTGTTTAAAAATGAATTTTGTGTGTGTTGTTTAAGATTTCTCCCTTTTTTTACTTGAAATTAAAATGCCCTTTTAGTATTTCTTTGCTTTCTTTAAAGACACTGTAGAACATAAATTGAAATTATGTTCTGTATTGCTTTGCATTATTTTGGGTTGTTTTTTTTCATTTCACTTACGCTTCAATTATTGATGCCAGTAGATTTTTTTGTAGTTTTTGTAATTGTTACCACATTTTATCTATTGTTCACAACTTAATATTGGTTATATTCATATCCTATCAGGGTTGTTACATTTCATGTACATGTATTTGAATATGAAAAGATAGTGTAAAAATACTTGACTTTATGGGTATCAATTTCTATGAATTGAAAGTAAAATGCATAATCATGAATGCATAGTTTTAACAATCAATTCAAATTGTCTTATATGTTATGAATCAAATTTCATGGTTTCCCAACCCAAGAAAATTGGTACCACACAAAAAATAATACTCTCACAGTTAGTTTTTTCTTCTATTTATCGTAGTTGAAAAACACTTTTAAAATGAAATTTATATATTTTGCTATCTCTATCTACATTGTAACTTTTGTGTTTGTGAAACATGTTATTTTTTAAATGTTTTTTTTTTTAAATGCTGTGTTGATTAAAATAAAGATACTTGTTTTATAGAAAGGATTTTTTTATATTGGTCCTGTTTTTGTGAATATATAAAATATTAGTATTTGATTTCAAAAGAGACAAATAGCTAGGCATACTTATCTTTAATTACAATAAAATAAATCTTCATATAACAATACAATTTCTTGTCATAGTTTGATCCATCCACAACTTCATAAAACATGTAAAATGCATAAAGTATTTCTATAAATATAAAAAAGGATCAATATCAGATATTTTGTATAGTATTCCATGTTTAGAAAGCTTTTAAAATAATAGCTTCCCACATTAAAAGATATCAATTTATTTTTCAAATCGCTTTGCATATCAATTTTTAATACATAACTTTTATTTGTTAATGTTTTTATCTCTTTTTTTATACCTAATAATTTCAAGCTCTTAGTAATAAAAATTGGAAAAAAATATATCAATATTGCAAATATGGAAAATAAAATGAAAATTAAAAAAGATTAGAGAAAAAAACCTCGCCAGACTATGTTAAAACAGCTACATTAATTCAAAACCCATAAAAAAATAATTTTATTTTTCCAAACCAAACCACACTACTTATTAATGAAAATTTAATGATAAAATTTACTTTGCGTATGGACAAATATTTGATTGTCAAATGGGAAGTACACACACAGTTTCTGGTTTATACAAGAAATGCATCAATCCTAACTCTTTATCATAAGACTAGCTGACCACACTTTAAAACAATTCTAAGCACTTAGCAAGCAAAGGGATCAATTCAAACAAACTATATTAAAAATTTGTTTGACAGGGATCAATTTCATAAAATCCATGTTGGCATCATTTCAATAGTCTAACCTCAACCATATATGAAATGAATATTGATAAAAAAAAATGTTATGGAAATAGGGATTGATAAAATAAACATGTTATTTTTTTTTCATTTCTACATTTGCATCATGCTGAAATGGCAAAGTTTATCTTAAAATGAGATTCGTAAAATTAAAATAAGGATATTTATATCACAAAAATCAGATGACTAGTGCTACATTTATGCATTTGTGTTAAACCCTCACTTATTATTTTATTTTTTTTCAAAGATTAATAAGTACAAAAATGCTGTATGCATATATAATAGAAATGCACAATAGTGAACAAGAGTTCCTATAACAGAAGAGCTTTCAATAACAAATGACAGTTTAACACAATTTCTATGGAGCACTTCATATGGAACAAAAAATAATACAAGAGTTAACACTAAAGATGTCTCGCTGCCGGCACCATCAGAAACAATTATTCTTTCTTAATTTCATTATATTTTGAATTATATGGATTTTCAGTTTCTGAGATCAAAAGATGTTTATAGAACTTAAACATTGCAAATATATGCTATAAAAATAATCAGTCACTCAACCGAAAATCAAAGTCAAGGTCAAAAGATGATGTCGTAACTCTGCTAAGCTACTACTGGGGCATATGCATACCAAGTTTCATCAACCTAGGACCTATAGTTCTTGAGATATGGAGGTGTTCGCAAAACTTTTCCATTGCTATTATATGTATTGAAAATTGTCAAAGTCACTCAACCGAAAAATCAAGGTCAAGGTCAAAAGATGGGGATGCAACGGTGCTAAACTACTACTGGGGCATATGCATACCAAGTTTCATCAACCTAGGACCTATAGTTCTTGAGATATGGAGGTGCTTGCAAAACTTTTCCATTGCTATTATATGTATTGAAATTGTCAAAGTCACTCAACCGAAAAATCAAGGTCAAGGTCAAAAGATGGGGATGCAAGGGTGCTAAGCTACTACTGGGGCATATGCATACCAAGTTTCATCAACCTAGGACCTATAGTTCTTGAGATATGGAGGTGCTTGCAAAACTTTTCCATTGCTATTATATGTATTGAAATTGTCAAAGTCACTCAACCGAAAAATCAAGGTCAAGGTCAAAAGATGGGGATGCAAGGGTGCTAAGCTACTACTGGGGCATATGCATACCAAGTTTCATCAACCTAGGACCTATAGTTCTTGAGATATGGAGGTGCTCGCAAACTTTTCCATTGATATTATATGTATTGAAAATTGTCAAAGTCACTCAACTGGAAAATCAAGGTCAAGGTCAAAAGATGAGGATGCAACTGTGCTAAGCTACTACTGGGGCATATGCATACCAAGTTTCATCAACCCAGGACCTATAGTTCTTGAGATATGGAGGTGCTCATAAAACTTTTCCAAAAAGTTAACGCAGCCATTGCCGCCATCGCCGGTAAAGTAACACCTATGTCCCGCTCTGCTTCGCAGGAGAGACAATAAAATGAAAGAAAATCACTGAATATAAAAGAACCAAGTCATATAAATCTTTCATACTACAAATGAAAATAGATGATTCTGATTAACATACCAAAATCATTAAAAGTTAAATGGTGCTAATCATATAACATTTAGTTTCTAGTATACCATCACACATACTATATAACCTGTACACTTTTAAAGCTATAGAAAATATTAAATAAATATCACAGTTTGTTATCATATCACAAAAGTCATGGTCCATGTTAATAAGATCCAGGCAAGCTTATGAGCAATTATTATTTAAGTCATGAAGTTTTATATAATCATTGCTAGTTTGTAAACAATTAATTTCCTGTAGACCTCAGAAGCATATACTATCTTAGGGCTAGTCCTTAAAAATATACCAGACAGAACTCACTGGCATACCCGTAGCCAGGGGGGTTCGAGGGGTTTGGACGAACCCCCCTTGGGCGACAAAAAAAGTAAAATATAGGTAAAAATACGCTGAAATTTGGTTAAGCACTATCAAAATAAGGAATATATTGAAAAACGAACCCTAAATTGAACCCCCCCCCCTTACAAAATTCTGGCTACGGGTATGACTGGAATTTAAAACCTGTTGGTGTGGTTACAATATCCAATATTTGTATATAATTAAATGTGAGTACATCAATTTTAATGCGTTGGTGGGACTGAAAAGATAGGCATACTGCCCCAGGAAAACATTTTTTATGGAATAGCCATTTGCAGCAGATCAATTGATGCTTGCAGGTCCTTTTATGATTTTTTTTTAGACATAGTGGGCCAATAATAAATGACAAGGACCAAAGAAATTACAATCTATCAGTTAATTCTTTCAACAACATTATGAAACTGGTTTCATTATTTTTTGTGGGATATCAATTTTCGTGGTTTTCATAGATGACACTGACCCAGAAATTAAGTTGCCCAAGAAAAGTAAATTTAACATTGATTTGTTTGCTGCAGCTGTCAAAACCATGAAATTAAGAAGCCTGAATTTACACTTTTTCATCAATCCACGAAAATTGGTACCCACGGATATAAATCTACAGTAATAACTTCATGAAAAATTTAAAGAATGGACTTTTACCTCCTGTTTTCATATCATAATATAAAAGAATGATCTGTACGTCATAAACAATGAATAACAATACATCACTAACAACAAACCCTGTAGTTCTGCATTTTGATTATGCTTTTTAAATTCAAATGCGCTTTTAAAACTGTTGAGAAATACAAAACTATAAATCAGCTGACTTTATGGATGCCTTTCGATGGATGAACTTTTCAGTTTGAAAAGAATTTGAAAAGCTTTTCTAATACACAAAAAACATGTTTTTTAATAATCTTAATCAAACTGCAAAACACTTCTTTTTCTATGTTAAAGATTTCAACAGATATCAATAGAATATAAAATTACTGCACGATTTTTTTAGCAGTTTCTTGCTAAAATGCATCCAATGAATTTTCTATCACAGACTAAATATTCAAACAAAAAAAAATTCTTTTTATTGAAATTTAGCGATAGTCCTCATCTTCATCTATGTTGATTTTATAATCTTTATGCGGCTGTCTATACAAGTCCCCGTTGCTATAGACCCCTGATGTCGATGGGTCTGTCCTTGACCTGGCTGATGCTGATGCAAATGAGGCCTCACTTGGGGTTTTATGTTTCTTTTTCAAAGGCCTTGGCATTGTTGTTCTGACAGGTGGCAATGCCCTGGGCGTGCTTGTTGGTACTTCATCATAAATGTGATTGTCTATGTTTTCGTCCTCATCATATTCATCTGTTCTGGGAACTCTTCTTTTCTTCTTCCCTCCTTTCTTTTTATTTTTCTTCCTTAGTCTTCGGACCTCAGTTTCTCCATCTTGATCTGATATTAAGGATCTAGCTGTTTCATTCATGTATGTTTTTCTAGTTGAGACACTGCAGAAAATAAAAGGAGCAATAAGTCATGAGTGAAATAAATAATTGATTAAGTAAATTTTGTTCATAATTTTTTTGAGAAAAAAAAATCACTGGTTTTAGAATTTCAATGAATGTGTTACTACACATTTGTTGTTATGTTTTTTTTTCTAGATTTAAAACATGTGTACCATTCTGAATAAGCAAAGATCTATAGAAATATTTGTCATGCTTGGACAAAATTCTAACTAACAGAATGAAACCTTAATCTAAATAATGTCTCTTAAATTGAGGAACAATCATTTGTAAATAACATGAAAATTTAAGATTTTGACATATTGAATGCAAGATATTCATAAATCAAAATGTAAATCAACTTAAATCTTTCATTTTTACCTAAATTCACAATCAGTTTTAAGTGTTTTGGGGACATAAATTGTTAGTAAAACCACTCCATTTTGACAGAAACAAACAGGGAAAGAGGTCTTTAAAATATGGTGATGATGTTTGCAGTTTATAAGGAGACAAGGAAAATGCATGTAGATAAGTATACAAGGTTATATAACAGACTCTCAAGTTCAAACACTTCATTTTTGAATCTCAGCTCTAAACATTATTTTAACATCTCCAAAATATGAATATGTTTTACAGTAATTTGATCAAAATTAAAGAATAGATAGCTCTAAGATGTACAGTTGATTTTAACTTCTAACAAATATGATTTCTTTTAAAAAATTGTAATAAAATGTATTCTAATTTCATTTACTAGTAGTACTCTTTTGTCAATACTGAGCAGTTTGTATTAGACCTACTTCCTTGAATAAGTCTCATACACATGATACAATGAAAAAGCCTCTGACCAAATATTTAAGATAACTTTTATCTATAAGATACTATTTTTGTTTTGTTTTTAAGAAATATTTAATATCCTCATCCATCCTGCAATATAGAAATAAAGAAATGGAGCAGCTAATCCCTTCACCTGTTACATTAAAATGTTGGTCATGGTGACTTAACTATAATTCTGGTATGGATGCTGGTTGCCATACAAGAAGTTCCCTCTGACTCAAAATCACCCCTGTAACATTTTTAGTTGCTGAGATATGGTCCTTTACCAAAACTTTAACCCAAGTCATTCATGTGGAAAATGTAGGTCAACGTAACCTTATTTTGGTAGAGATGTTGGTTACTATCCAAGATGTTCCCACTGATCAAGTATCACTCCTCTATCCCTTTTAGATGTTGAGATATAGACCTTAACTAAAACTTTAAACTGGGTCGTTAATGAAGAAAATGTAGGTCAAGGTGACCTTATTTTGGTAGGGATGTTGGTTACTATCATAAATGTACCCCCTTGGGGACCTGATTATGTCTACTTATAATAAAAGTTATCTTATCATATCTTATCCTACTGACAATATATATTATCCCTCTACCACTTTCAATTGCTAAGAAATGGGCCTTAACAATACATTAGCCCAAACCATTATGTACAAACATATGAACAAAAGCACCAAAGGCTATATCCCCTCCCCAACTCTAATTAACTCGGGGTACAAAATTATTCCTGTATTTGTGGGAAATCAGATGGTAGGTTAAAACTCTTAGTTGGGAAACTGGTTAGATTTAACAAATTAAATCCATGTTAATAATAAAACCCAAGATATTTACTCTGATCTTCCTGTTCTCATCAGGCTAAAATAAAATATTATCTAATACTGTATTGGATGATCAACTGAAAGTTGCTATATACAAACTTAAAAGATTAAAATAGAAATTGAAATGTGTACATTGTCGAGACAGATCATCCAATCAGAAAATATTGTGTAACAAATGGAGACAAAAACAGTGTTTGTAACACATTTTTATATGATATACATGTATATGTTTCTTGTTGTGTTGCTGGAATATTTCCAATTTTACTCCATAACATAAAAATCCTCCACAACTTTTTTTGTATGTGGTATAAAAGTAATCTTATGAAAATACTAAATCAATATATTACCTTCCATCAAGTTTCTCCAAGAAGACAGGAACTTGTACAGATATATCTGTGTGTACACTACGAGTGTCCTCTCCAGACATGTCATACTGAGGTTTACGTTCCAAACGTATCGGCTGTTTCCCTCGCTTCTCTCGAATATCGTGTAATCTGTAGCTGGTAAAGTGTACATCAGTATCCCCATATCTATTGACATATTTGAAGGGTGTTTTGTCCTCTGGTTCAATGATACCTTTACTCAAGCAAGGTACTGAAATTAAAATAACAAAATCAAACACCAGCTCAGCTCAGCTCTCAATGATAACTCTTACAAAAAATTGAAGAACTACATATGATGTACATCCTATATAAAGTTTGGTTGAATTCCATTCTGTAATTTCAGAGGAGTTGCACTGACAAAATTTGTGATGGACAAACAGACGGACGGACATGAGAAAAACAATAAGTCTGGGAAGACATAAATATAATGGGTTTCACATAAAGGTTCCCTTTTTATACAGTACTTTTTTTTTCAACTAGGAAAGATGTTTGATGTAAAACTTAGTTAAGGTTCCTGAAAACAAGATTTAACTCAACAAGTATACTGGCAATGTCATAAAGGCCTGATTCAGCAAAAAAGTTATTAAAAAAACATTTAGAGAATATACATTATAAATTTTGTCATTTATCATTTATGTAAATATGTAAATTTGGAATATGGAAATCCTCATAGGTGCTTATTTTAAAATTTTGTATTCTAGTGTAAGAGTTTTAGTGTTCTTGTAAATATGTGGACAGATTGACAAAGTGAAAGCTATAGGGCTGCTGCATCTATAATTCATAGTACACTTACATGAGATAGACAGAAAGATGTAAATGTCCAGTAAACGCCCCACACATCACATTTCAGCCTTTAAATTAACTTTCAATCTGTGCTCTAAATACTTACATCTTTCCCTACAGCAGCATAATATAAGGATGATCAAAATCAACAGGAAGAGGAATATTCCAAGAACTATGGCTGCTATTTCTGCTCCAGATAATCCCCCTCCAGACACGGCAGATTCCCCTATGGCTGGACCCGACGGTGCTAGGGTAATAGTGTTAGGATCTAAAAATTCAAAATAAATATCTAATAATTTAAAATAAATCAAGACTGTGGATTTATTTATTTCCATGGGTATCATTTTTCCAAAACATAGACAGGATTCTGTTGTATTTTTTAATTTAAAGGATTCTGTTGTATTTTTTAATTTAAAGTATTTTTTGGATTTTTTAATTTAAAGTATGTGAACATTGCTGTAAATTTTAAAAAAACTTAGTAGAAATAATATTTTAATGGTTGTCACTCATTAAATCCACAAAATTTGATACTTCCAAAATAGAGATGAAACAACAGTATGTTTCCATTTATACATGAATATTTTGCTGAAGAATTTTGTTTCAAAATTTTTCTTTGCATCTTAAGAGAATTGGCATTTTGACATTTTTTTAGGGACTCACCAATACAAGATGTGGACTGTAAAGATCCAAGTGAGGATGTTGTTAGATTAAGACCACATGGTAAGCAATGGAAAGATCCTAGTGCAGGCTGGTAAAATCCAAGCTCACAGAAGGTACATTGTGAGGTAGACAGTGAGAAATACTGCCCAGCAAAACAAGAGGCTGTGAAGGAAATATATTTTTCATGAATAATGCTGCACTAAATTAGGAAATTAATCTTGACAAAAAGCCTGTTTACATAGTGATATAAATCTGACATTAAATTAATAAAAGCTAAATATCTTTATTATAATTTCTATTTTACATACTTCACAAAATTATGACTGACAATATTGCATTGGCAGTTAATATACCGGGTAAGTTTAAAAGAAATGCATCAAATTTTAAAATTTAGAAAGAGAATACTATGAGCAAGCTGACAAAGATAGCCCCCATTTCATACTGAACTCTATTGCAGAAAAAAACTTAACTCCAATTATCTCCCCTTAATGATATCCAAAAGCAATTTAATTTATTCAATCACATCTCCATATGGGTACTTCATTCGTGTAAAGTCTCATCAAAATCTATCAAAATCGTTAAGGAAGAGCTTCATTTACATGTGGACAGACAGACAGACAGACAGACAAGGTGTTTCATGCTTTCCCAACTGAACTTTGTTTTGTTTGCAAATCAGGGAGGAAGGAGAGGACGTACAATAACTGAAGGGCATAAAACAAGATAAGGTTACTGAATATTTTTTATTCATCAACTTACCATAACAAAGATCGGATGACTGTGATCCTATATTGTAGGTTGTCTGCCCTGATGGACAGGAAGTACATACAGTTTGACCTGCTGAACTCTGGTATTGACCAATGGGACAAGGTGTACACTTTGCTGTGTTAGGATCATATTTACTTCCAGGTGCACATGACACTAAAACATAACAAAAGAAATATGTAAAAGGTTAAAGGTACAACATGCGATAGCTAAAATTGTAGAAATAAGCATCAAAATTTATATTTTTACTAGATCAGTTTCATATAAAAATAACAGGAAGAAGGTGAGCAACAGACTCAACTTCAATCTCTAATGGGACCCCATACTGATGCTGTGTACAAAATATTGAATGGCTGTGATAAGTAATTGCTGAGAACCTATCATGTATATTTTTACCTTCCCACCACCCAAAATTTGCCATTCTATAACCTGTGAAATCCAACCAAAAACCAAATTCTTTTCAAATTTTTGCTCCACATATGAAAACCAAGAGCCTTTTTTCTACCACTTTACAAAGTAGAAAAAAAATTATTATTCTAAATTCGCCCGCTTTAGCACAGGAATTTTCAACGTCTTTTTGATGCTGTTTTCTTTTAAAATTTTATACGTCATTATACGCACAATTGACCCGCAAGAAAAGCTAGTTTATTTTTATTTTCGAATATAAATTGTATCAATATATTGCATAATAAACATTTTAAAACTTATTTTTGCTCAATGAAAAATATTTTAGGATACATTTAACTTCAAGAGCATCACAGGTTAAACCTGCATCCTAGCGTGTCTGATGAAGGTAAATCCAGAAAAGCGCTTCACACGCGGTGAAATTTATGCTTTTGTACAATTATCAAAATCATTTCAATATGTGAATCGTGTCTTTTTGGCACATATTCCATATTCTTTTGTTTTTAATATTATTTCAGAGTTTGACTTTAGTGCCGTGTTGAGGTCGTAGAAAGCTTCCCCGTGCTTCAGTTGTATGCTCTTATATATTTCGAGTACTGGAATATGTGTTGGAAAGACACAGTTTACATATTTCCAAAATTTGACAACGTTTTGGCTATTTCTATTTGATAAAATTATATGTTTGGTCATTGTTGTAGAATATTTTTGGCTTCTATTTTTGTTTTATCAAATCTATAGTATTCTACCGGTTTTCCAAGTTTTCGACTCCTAGCGTGTCTGATGAAGGTAAATCCAGAAAAGCGCTTCACACGCGGTGAAATTTATGCTTTTGTACAATTATCAAAATCATTTCAATATGTGAATCGTGTCTTTTTGGCACATATTCCATATTCTTTTGTTTTTAATCATATTAAAGCATTGCTTTGTTACAAATGAATAGACATAGCAAAAACTCACCACAATAGTTTCCAACAATCTGTTGCCCCTCAACACAGAAGGGAACCAGTAAAACTTCCATCGTACTCCTATCAGGCACTGCTCCCTGCGATGTTAAAAAGAAACTTTAAAAAAAATTTAAAATACAGCCTTGTAAATTTAATATCAGAAAAGTCTTACTCAAGGTTCCAAATTCTAAACTTTGGAAAGAAGCAACAGGGAAGGAAAAAAACCTAAAATTTCATGGCTGGTTGGGTAATGAAACTATTGAAGACATATGTTGCCTGCATCTAAAAATATTTGGTAAACAGGAAGTAGATAAGTTACAGACATGAACTAGAAAATGTGCCTATGAGCCACAGGATGGCCCTCCTGTTTTTGAAATATCATTGACCCCCAATGTGAATAACCTGGATTATAGACCTTACCTAAAAACTTACCCAAAGTTGTTCATGCATAAAATATAGGTCACAGTGACCTAATTTCTATCGTGTGGTGAAGCCCTACCCAAGACCCATCTAGTGGTGAAATATCATTGACCCTCAACATCTACTAGCCGAGTAATGGACCTTAACCAAGAACTTAACCAAAGTGTTACGGACGTACATACAGACAGATGGACAAGGGTTAAAATATATGGCCGATCCACATACGTGGAAGGAAAGGAAGCTACATGCCAAATATCAAGATGCTGTGACATGAATTTGCCCTGAAAATGTGATGGAATTTTTTGTGAGGCTGCAGGATGATGAAAAATGGACGCTGAACAACAAACATTAGTGCCAAAATGACTACTATATATCACTTTGGAACAGGTTGCAGGTTACATTAACAAGTGTGGCCACTAAAAGTATGTCTCGCCTGCCGGCACCATCACTAAAATCAACTACCTAAGCTTTCATTTCTTGATATAAACACAAAAAGTGTCTGTATACCTAATAACAGATGCCTAGTTATTATACTATTCAAGCAATCCATTGTCCACACAAGTATTACAAAAAATTTCTGTCTGAAAAAAAAGACCTAAGTTCACAGAGTCACTGGAGCGTAAAAATGGGGTCATGGTCACATGGCATGGTGACAGTTGCCTAGACCATAACCTAAACAAATTGTATACCTAATATCAGATGCCTTGTTTTACTTTTCCAGCAACTCATCGTCCACAAAAGTCTTATTCAAAGTTCACAGAGTCACTGGAGTGTGAAAATGGGGTCAGGGTCAAATGGCATGGTGACAGTTACGTAGACCATAACCTGAACTGTCTGTATACCAAATATCAGATGCCTAGCTAATATACTTTTCCAGCAATTCATCTTCCACAAAAGTCTCACAAATAGGTTTACGGCTTCAAAAAATACCTAAGTTCACAGAGTCACTGGAGCGTGAAAATGGGGTCAGGGTCACACGACATGGTGACAGATGTGTAGACCATTACCTGAACTGTCTGTATACCAAATATCAGATGCCTAGCTAATATACTTTTCCAGCAATTCATGGTCCACAAAAGTCTTACAAAAAAGTTTACGGCCTGAAAAAAGACCTAAGTTCACAGAGTCACTGGAGCGTGAAAATGGGGTCAGGGTCACACGGCATGGTGACAGTTGCATAGACCATAACCTGAACTGTCTGTATACCAAATATCAGATGCCTAACTATTATACTTTTCAAGCAATTCATTGTCCACAAAAGTCTTACAAAAAAGTTTACGACGCCATCGCTGCCGGAAAGTAATACCTATGTCTCGCCTTCCGCGACTATTCGTCGCAGGCGAGACAAAAACACTCCTGAATTCCCGCCATATTCAATTTAAAATCAATCCTTACCTCTTTAGAATCAATTTGTGTGATAAAAACATAAACTTACAGAATAAGTAAGAAGGTTGTTGTCAATAACAGATATAGCTACAACATCTCCTGGACTTCTACTGATAGAGTTGGTGTTGATGATGGGGTCACTGTAAATAGTAAAGAAGTAAAAAAATATATGAACCATTTTATACTGTCACAAGACAAACATTATTAAAGTGTTCAAGCATATTTTCCTTTTATAATAATAGAACACATTGTAACATAACATTAAACTTAATAGTGCAGCACATAAGTCAGAAATGACATGGATTTTCTGATTACATTTCTGTACATTTCTAAATGCATCTCTATTTAATCATGTCAACTTACGCTACAGTATTGAACAAGACCTCCACATCAGCTCCAGTATTAGAAGTACAGGTTACAGAAACAGGGATGCTCTGACAGTTTACACCATTACATAACTGTTGCTGGTACTCTGAGTTGACGGCAGTAAATGTATTCCTGATGCTAGACTGGAGAGAGGCTATCCTGGACTGACAAGATGGAGTCAACTCATAGGTGATCTTTAGTAAGATGTTCACTGTTCTTCCAATGGCAGCTGGAGATGGAAAGAAAAGTGTTGGGTTAGGAAAGAATCATAGAGGCACCAATGAGGCATTTGAGTATCAAAATTTCATATGGCCAACTACAAAACCAGAGAACATGAACAAGAACACAATGAAGAAACACAAAACACATTATCAACCGAACAGAAATCAACAATAGAAACTCAAGTTGAACAAGAGTGAAAGCCTGTAAAAACTAAATTATATAACTATCTTTGGTAAATAGATCCTTTAAAATAAATTATATAATTACTTGGTTTGTATGATATTCTTATAATTAATATAAACATTCAAAAGTAATCTCTTAAACGAAAATGACACAACAAACTATCAAACACCCATCTGAATCTAAAATTGGTGGGATGACATTACATTGCTTATAAATCCATATAGTACACTTTGAAATTTTTGTTTTCTTAACAATAAATTGAAAGAAAACTTATCTAAATAAAGGGGTTATATCCATGACATTGTCGTGGTAAAGCATTTGTTACCTTTAAATGTATAAAAATTTAAATTGTTATAATCAATTGATATGTAGATAGAAAACAATTAATGGTTCTGAAATAACCAGCATATGGGCAGCATTACAACTATACTGTGGTTTCATTAATATTCGTGGGGTATCAATTTATCAAACATTGATCTATATGCTTCAAATTTTAGAACCATGAATTCAAGAATCCAACCACTAGTGGTTTCATATCAACAACAAAAAATAGGGCATCTAATGGGACATTAAATGATACCCTGCCACGATATTCAACAATACTATAGTTAAATGTATTTGTATTCTATACTGTATATACTATACATCTACATGAGACAGAAAAGAAATGAGTTATCTTTGTTAGACCAGAAAATGTCATCATATTCAAAGTTGGAAAATTTACAAAATTGCAAATCTTCAATGATCCTGAAAATTGAACTTGACCTGTATTTTATGTACTCAACAGCTGTGCAAAATATCAACAAAATCTCTTTACCCATTTTCAAGTTATCATTCAGAAACCTTGGGGGGGGGGCGGACAGTTGGACAGACGGAGGGATGGATAGACACTGAAAGAAACTGAGGGTATAACATAATACCTCACCATTTCATGTGGCAGGGTATAAAAATTTATTCCCCCTCAAAACTTAATTAATCCACAATATTTGATAAACCTGGAGATGCTCTAGATACATATATGTTTAAATAATTTAAAATAGCAAATTAAAGTCATATTTACCTGCACAAGGTGGGTATACAAAAGGTTCCAGCCTCTCTTCCTGATCAAACATTCCATATTTACTACAGGTATAGTAGTATGGCCCAGGCTGGGATGGCTGGTTGGTAATCTGGTTACACTGTATCCTACATATCTCTACATTGTCTGAGGGGTTACTGCACGTCTCTGTACCACCAGTGGGTACAGCAGGAGAGATAGAGGCACAGGTGGACCCTGAAATGAAAAATAATCTCTACATTGTCTGAGGGGTTACTGCACGTCTCTGTACCACCAATGGGCACAGCAGGAGAGATGGAGGCACATGTAGACCCTGAAATGAAAAATAATCTCTACATTGTCTGAGGGGTTACTGCACGTCTCTGTACCACCAATGGGCACAGCAGGAGAAATAGAGGCATGTGGACCCTGAAGTCAAACAAAGGCCATTTTTAAGCTGCATCCAGTTATCCAATCAATCTCTAAAAATATATCTTAGATCATGTTAACTTTGCATTTGTCATTTTTTATCGAACACCTTTTTCTTTCCAACAGAAATGCTTCATAGAATTATAGAAAAATACCAAAGTTTTTAAACTTTTACTCACTTTTATTGTAAAACCTAAACACACAGACAGCTGCATTGTTATCTGGGTTGTATGCCACTGATGAGATAGCATAGGTACTCCATGTCATGGTATCTGTTAAGAAAAAAACAAGGGATTATGCTTCATTTAATTGGAATCATTTTTTTTTAAATGGTACCTGAATTGTACATAGATTATCCTCGTGTTATATAAAGGGGTTTCATGATGCAAATTAAATTTGAAAGTTTGTATTTCATTAATTATTTTTTTCCCCCAAGTTAAATACGACATTTGGGGTCTTGGTCTTTATTGTAAACATAGCTTTAGTTTTTTATCCTTTTTTGAAATGCTGTTTCATTCAAAATTATAGAAAACAGTATTTCCTTGAGCATTTTATACCAGGAAATTTATTGAAAGAAGAATTTTATGATAATGTACCTCCAGATCTCATGTTAAAAAGTTCTCTGTCAGCACCACTGAAAGAGGCCTCAGTAAATGTAGGGGAACTAATCCTAGCAGTAGAAACCTGAAACTGGTCTGCTGGGCAAGTTGCTGTAGGAAACACAGAGGCTGAAAAAGATATTTTCAGTTACAATAATAGCGAGCATCGCAGATGCGAGCCCTACGGCATTGTGCATGTTTTGAGATGTGCCAGAAATATACTGACGATAAAACCGGAACAGGTTTACTTTTACGGAGTGAAAAAAATAATAGGCACGGAGCAAGTAAAACAATCAACCCTCTGGGCTTATGAAAAATACATCATAATATGTTATGCAAAAATATAAAAATTGAAATTCATAAACAGTGATGAAACCCTCATTCACCCACTTGTTTATTTTTACACACAGATTTTTATTTAAAAACCCTTCGGTCTTTTACGCTGAAAAACGATTTTCCGGAAATTACCGAGCTAGCTTTTGGCAACATTGTCCCATTGACAAATGCATGATACTGACCATGGCCAAGCTTTGTTAAATTCCAAGCCAGATAAAATAAGATAAAGAAATACTTAAATTTACTGAATTAAACCTACTCATAATAATAAATAAAAGGTTCTTACCTGAAAATGAAAGAAGAGTCCCATCCTGTGGGGTTTCACTCACTTTCCTCAGTCCCGCGTGATATTTTTACTTTACCGTTTTTTCCGCCAGGTTTCTCAATGTACTTTTTGTTACCAATGCTTCAAATAAAACACTGATACTCAGAAAATCTCACAAAACCTGACAGAATCTGAATGTTGTTTTGGTCTGCTGAAGAAGCGCGAAATACTCTGACTAAGGAAATGACGTCACGTAATCCATAAAATGGATAATTTCGTCCCCGCTTAATGTCGTCCCAGAATGTTACAGGATTCATTATTTGCACAAATAATTGAATTTTTAATAAGTATTTATTGATCCCAGATATTTTAACAACAACTTTCTCAAGTGCATATGATTTTGGTTGGGTGGGGTCAGACTTTGCTACTATTTAATTCCTTTTTAAAAAGTTCATTCTTTACGTTAAACTTATCCGGTCGAGCACATGGATTTATTTTTAAAAGGTATATAGATTTTCGATGCTCGCTAAAAAGGCAGGGCCTTAATCATATTACCCATTTGTATTGAAGGTCGCAAGTGTAGGGCAAACAATTATTCTTCATGTTGTCTTTTATGAAATGTTTTTGAGCTGGTTTGTTTTAAATTGCACAATACTGCTCTTTCTAATATTTTTCTATTTAGATATCAAATTATTAGTGTGACTGATCTCTCCTAATAAACTCTGACAGCCACTACTCACCAAGATTACAAGTAGCAGTGGTCCTACAAATGCCTGCTGACAGTTCACTCTGATAGTCAATCAACATAGGCCCCTGCTCTATGAGGGCCATGATAGGTGTGTTGATTACATTACTACTGGGTAAGAAGTTGACGTTGCTATAGAGGGGGCTGACTACACCAGTATAGGAGAATTCCTCCTTGGCCAGGATCAGACGGGATATCTTTCCAGAAATGCTGTTTGATGTTGAAACTGTCTTGGTTGTTGAGTCATAAGTTCCTCCAATGACTAAATATCCACTATAAATTGAAGATAATTAGATTAGTTACTATGTTTTATCGTTATAAACTCCTCCCATTTGTGTTTTACAAGTAAAATATTATATATGATGAATAATTCCTTGAGTTTCCTTGGCTAAAACTTATAGATCTCTTTAAAATTATAAAGCTTATTGTTACTATTTATAGGTATATTGACGCTATGTTACTATTTATACATATTGTAGCACACCCCTGTTTGGTTACTTCTCAATATAAAAACAGCACCAAAACATCAATCAAAACCCTAAAAGCTCAATTGTCTGTAAAACAGAATGATATCAAATTCAGACCCAGATTCTTGGTGCTAATTAAAAGTCATCCAAAAATCTAACCCTGAACTAAGGGAAACAACAAGGATAATAATGTGAAAAAAAAGGGGGGAATGGCAGTAAGGGAAACAAACAAACTGGGTCAAATACTTTATATTAGTAGTTTTTGACTAGAAAATACATAAACAAATTCTCTTATAACACAATTCCACATTACAACCACAATAAACAATAAAAAATCAACAACTAACAATACTTCACAATCACAGCACTTAAATAACAAAATAACAAACAATTTGAAGGATCAGATGGCCAACCATACTTCTTAAAATAAAGGGGCTTGGGAATAATTGCTACAAAAAAAATATTCCAGGTAGGAAACTGTTGTTGTGGTGGGGGATATGCCTCCAGAAAAATATTGGAATAACTTTTTGGTCCCAGAAAAAAATAAGGAAAAAAAATAAATCTGTAAATCTTTGATTCTGTAAATGGAAGAGTTTCTAATAATTAATTATCACCCTTACTTTTTGTCTTTCCTGTGCTGTAATCTTTAAAATAGAAACCGGATTATTCTTTGCTGCTTTCAACAACTTGCAGGGAAACCCTATGCAATATCCAACGGGTACGGGACAACGCTCAAATTTATAGGTTTGGCAAAATCTAATTGACCAATCAAAACGCTCGATTTGACACACAATTCAATGGCGAGCACCTTGCAGAAAAAGTATTAGCGGACATAAAAATGTGGTTTTGGGCGTAAGTTAGACTTATTTTTAACACAGAGCCTTCCACAAGGGAGAGGGAATGAATGGAAGTCAGGGCATAACTAGATTTTTAAGTGTCGGGCTTATTTATTATCAAAAACGGGTTCCAAACAGATGCCAAACAAGCGCCAAACATCGCGAATGTAGAAACTGTTTACTCCCAAGTAACTAAACCCATGAACGCTGAATGGACTGTGTTCTTTAATCTGTTCATTGGTAAAAACTTGGCATTTTCTGTGATCTTTAACGGGAATTGGAACTAAATTACGCATGTTTGATTTTGGAACACGTTGAAATATAAAAATAGAAAAATAGGTCATGTGACATATTATTACTCGTTTAACGGAATCAATTAACTCACGGAAAAGATAAATTTTCCAATCAATTAAAACAATTAAAGTCACTTAAAGGACCTAATAATGAATAATCAGAAATAGAAATTTCAGAAAGTTCAAAAATAGAAAAATGGGGTTGAAATACTCTAGAAATTGGCCATCATACAATATACAAATACATATATGCAAATTAGGTTGACCCAGAAAAAATATAAATAGAATATCAACAATAACATGTACTAAAGTAAAGTAATGACATGGTCATTACACGCCTCCCTTCTTAACTACCGAATACTCCTGTATTCAACATAACTTGATCATTAACATCAATAATCAGTAACAAAATATCTCATGTACACATTTTGAAAATATCCACCTTTAAATTTTCAACACACCATAAAACATACATTTATGCAACATACACAAAAGTTCATTTCTAAAGCTAGTTGGCACATGGAGAGGAAATTTATCCCCATAAATAACAAGTAACAGTAACAATAATCCCTTAATATTTGAGATCAGTTAAACATGTGGCAACTAGCACATATACACAACAGTGACTCAATGATCGATGTGGTAATTAATAAATAATTAAATAAATATATACCCAATTACAAAGCTGATCAAAGAGACAGTATTGCAGACATATATAATGCACAAGAAAATAATAAAATATGCAAGACCATTTATCTTGGATATTACCTATAAAAAGTAATGAGCCACCCCCCGCCCTGTCCTAACAAATTTCAACCCAATTACAATAGTTTACAATATACAATCTTAGATAATGTCCTAAAGAAAGTGTCCATATAATACGAGAAAAGTCCAAAATGTCTAGTCCTCAAGTCTCAGTGGAATGCCATACCGGTTCAGTTGGTGAATGTAGTTATCCAGGTTTCTGTCACGTCCTACTGCTGCCTTCTCCAACATGTCGACTAGATCCTTTTCCTCCTTAGAGTAGTTGTAGTTCTTCTTCAAAGCAAGATTCCTCAGGTTTTCATAATTATAATACCGTGCCTTGCTCCTAACCTTGTCCTCGGAATGTTTCCCGTCTCCTGAGGTTCCTGGTAACGCTATGAAGTTGTATCGGTCCAGAAGATCTGTCCGGTTGATGTTGATCATGGGAGTTTTCCTGGATTCTAGGGTTGTGGCAGTGAATTCCCAGACTAGTTTGCATTGGTCTGGGGACATCTTCTTCCAATTCCTGGGAGGCCAGTTAATGTCAGATCCTTCGATCTTGAGGACCTGTTCTCTATCCCAGTTTCTTCTGGCTGGGGGTATTAAAGGCATGCAGCCAAACTCAAGAAGCTTCTTTGCTCTCATTCCGACTGTTAATACTTCCCTCTGAACAGGTTTCTGGACAGGTTTAGGGGTTATGTGCGAATCAGCGGAACTGATGACCTCTGTCTTATTATGAGTCTGTAACAGTGTCTTTGGCGGTGCCAAGCTTAACAGCGGACTGGGTCTTACAGTGATAACTGGCGACAATGGTACGGTGGACATGGTGGAGGGTTTCTTGTTAGGTGGCATCATAGGCATCTGGTTTTCTTTGTTGTCTGTGTGTTGTGTTAGTGGGGTGGCGGTATACTTGAAGAGTTCTAACTCTGTGCGCTTGATAATACTGATGTGTTTCTCTTCTATACCGAGTAGACGAACACAGTTTATCATTTGTTCCTTTAGATGGTTCCCTGACAGCTTGTAAACCTTTTCTGATGGTGATCTTGTACTGGTAGGGTTCTTTAAGGCGGTCATCCTCCTGGCCAGGTTACTCAGCCCTTTTGGGTCGATGAAGATAGTGTCCTGGATAGAAGCTCGGTATCTATCCAGGTGGCATGTGTACTCTACAGTCACCTCCCCAGGGACCATGGAAATATACTCCAAGGTAGGTTCTTTGATCTCTGGCCTTTCTGGATTGTAGTTTTCCTCTATTATCTGTACCACCTCTTCTATGTACACAGTTTCAGACTCTGTATCTGGCTTGCTAATTCTTGAGGATTCTGACTGGTCGTCTATACTCGAGACATTGCTATACAGAGAAATCGTATCAACTGTATTCTCCGGCTCCCAGCCCCTCACCAGCTGTAGGTCTGTTTTAGAAGGCTTCTTAGATGCCTGTGCCCATTGCAACATCCACTTCCGGGCTTCTTGAGCGTCCGTGCTATCCCACCTGGTTGGTTTTACAAGCTTGCTATAATCTTCTGGTGTTATACTTAGATAGAACCCATTGTTCTCAGAGAAGAATGTGCTGGACAGTTTAGTGAACTCAATAGGGTGGCGTTTTTTAGTGTGCTCTCTTAATTCCGCTGTCCTTTTATATTCTACGTTGTCCTCGTAACACCAGGGGCAGATTACTCTCAAGAAGCTATGCTTGGTGGCCCCATGGGTCTTCAGGAGTCTGTGCGTATCAAATATTTCTGGACACTTCCAGCACTGGTGCGACATCCTGAAAAACAATACATTACAATAATGCATGCCTATGGAATCAATCTTTGAATTTATCTTGTTAAAACTTTGAAATGTTTTTTTCAATATTGCCTTTGATGGTTTGTCTTTTTTTTTCTTTTCAGGTAAGCATCTGTAACAGTAGAAGTTTTAATCAAGTGGTTGAAGACTGAAGAGTCGGTAACACTGCATTTCCACATCTCAAAACAACACAATAGATAAAATATTTGTCTTTGCAATACAATATGAAATTTTATGCTCATTTCTTTGGTTTTTAAATTTTTTCTTTAGGTACAGATATTCTAATAAATATGTTGCCTGTATCTGTGTTTCTTGTTTGTCTGTTTATTTTTCAGCTGACTAAGGTATTCGTATCACAATAATGCACATATATATAAATGTGTGTACATATAAACTTATAACAACAACAACAACAACAAAACACACACAAAAAAAATATTGGGGTCGAGAGAGGCCATTTCTACCACAACCGTATTTCCTTTATTTACATAACCTATCACTTGAACTTCGAACTAGTAGATCCATATCCATGGACCGTCCGCATACTATATAGTATACGCAAAAATTTAAACTTGAAAATAAAACCCCATGAGTCTTATCCTTGACCCATGAATAAAAACCAGGACTCCAAATCCGGAAGTCCCCCATCCCTGCACCAAAAGGGGTGATCAATCCCAATCCGCAGACAGATGAACTAAAAAAAAATCCCAGTGTCGGCCGCCACTGACCCTTGGTTGGTACTACCAGCCAAGTAATAAAAAAACTCCCTAGTTCGCAAATTCTGTAGAACATAATTCCTTAACACTGTTATACTACAATATTAAATCTTGGTCTCTCTCTTCCACACGCCACACACATGTTTTATGTACACACATTTTTTTTTATATTTCTTTATTATACAGGGTTTTCTATATTAGCTTATTGGGTAATCCACTTTGGAAGGTTACGTCCACGGTAGGGCAACAGTCTGTCAATATGATAAGCCTTGGGCATTTGTTTGGGGCTCTTTTTAACCAGGTAAAGTACATCGTCAATTTTCTTAGTAATAACATATGGACCTTTCCATCTAGGGGCAAGTTTATTGAATATTCCGGGTTTCTTGGTAGGATCATGGATCCAAACAGCTTGACCAGTCTTTAATGACCTTTTCTTGGATTTTATATCATAGTACTTCTTTTGATATTCTGACTTTTTCTTGAGGGCCTTGTTAGCAAGCTCATGGGCAACATTTAATTTGCCTTGGAGGTTTTTGACATAAGTCCCCTCATCTATAACGTCGTTTTCTTGAATGGGGGCTTCCAATCACTGCCTGAAGAGGAAGTCTAACTTCCCTACCCAACATTAACATGTTTGGGGTATGTCCTGTACTAGTTTGTTTGGAGGACCTATAAGCCATCATAACTTGGGGTAAAATGTCTTCCCATTTATCTTGGTTGCAACCTAAATGATTAACTTTGATCTTTATTTCATCACAACATTCATCAATATTTTCAAAAGGCCTGGTACTAAAATTATTTTCCGTCAACTGTTGGCCCTCTAAGCTGACGGTCCCCTGTTTCCCTGATTATTAGCAGCAAAATTTCCCCCTTTGTTGAATCCACCTTGAGATTGTTGAAAATTTGAGTTATTTCCCCTTGGAAAATCTGAAGAATTTTGTCTAAACCTATTCTTTGGACAATCTCTTTTAAAATGATCTGGAGAATTGCAAAGAAAACAATTCTTATCATTATTTCTTTGCCTATTATCATAATTTGACCTTGAATTGTATCTTGAAGTATTATTTTGACTATTCTTAATTGTACTTTCAAGACTAGCTATTTTGTCTGTGATCTGTTTGAAGAAATCTTCGCTTCCACTGAAGGAAGGTTTTTGAACTGGGGCCGACTGTTTGCTACTGACAGCATTTACAGTACAATATTCGTGTGGGGGCATATAGTCGTAATCACTGTCAACTGTCAGGTGTCTTGCAAAATTTTGTTTTCTCTGAGTAGTCTCAAAGATAGCCTCATGTCTTTCAATCACGTCAACTGCAGCCGCAACTGTCTGGCAATCTTTGTCTATACATTTGCTTTTGAGCTCAAGGGATATACTTTTGTACAATTGGTTTAATGCAAGGGCTTCTTGGGCTTGTGAACCTAGTTTTCTATAAGCTTTTTGTGCCATCTGTCTCAGGTCATCTCCTAATGCAGCAATGGATTCACCTTGAATTCTTTTTCTAGCTTCAAATTTACTGAGCCATTTATTTTGTTGTCTAACACTTCCAAATCTTTCAGATAATTTATTAATTAATTTGCCATAATCTCCCCTTTCTTGATGGGACAAGCTCATATAAAATACCCGAGCAGGACCCCTTAAATTAGCAGACAACCCAAGGACTTTGTCTTGTTCTGTCCAATGGCCAAGGTCAGCACAATTAAGGAAATGAGAGAAATATTCTTCCCAGTCATTTGAACCGTCGAAAGGCTCCGGTTTTACAAATAATCTGTGGTTCTGTGAAAATTGGGAATTGTCTCTAAAAGGGCCAGCAAAATGGGGAGGTCTCAAGGGCGGGCAGTCAGGTCCCTCTCTTACACTATGAGTGTCATCATAAACACTTATATCGTCAGCAATGTCACCTTGTCCCAGTCTTTCATTACTGTGTCTTAATTGTATCTCAGGGTCTGGAGATTCTGCCATGTTTCTTTACTATTATAACTTTAAATATTATCAGGAACTTGTCTTTATTTAGAAAAATACTAATTATTTTCCTTTCTGTA
Source organism: Arcuatula senhousia (assembly GCA_963971305.1). Taxonomy (NCBI): domain Eukaryota; kingdom Metazoa; phylum Mollusca; class Bivalvia; order Mytilida; family Mytilidae; genus Arcuatula; species Arcuatula senhousia. The sequence goes on along the minus strand of OZ020306.1, from coordinate 32,467,580 downwards.
TATAGCACGATCACACACAACAACAACAAAATTTGTAACAAGACAAAACACAAGCAGCAAGTCTTTACAAAATAAAAATACTGTAAAACCACCACAACAAGAATAACCTAGGTTCGATCACTGGATTGTCATTAGAACTTGACAATCCCACTTCTGACACCAAACTGTAGCACACCCCTGTTTGGTTACTTCTCAATATAAAAACAGCACCAAAACATCAATCAAAACCCTGAAAGCTCAATTGTCTGTAAAACAGAATGATATCAAATTCAGACCCAGATTCTTGGTGCTAATTAAAAGTCATCCAAAAATCTAACCCTGAACTAAGGGAAACAACAAGGATAATAATGTGAAAAAAAGGGGGGAATGGCAGTAAGGGAAACAAACAAACTGGGTCAAATACTTTATATTAGTAGTTTTTGACTAGAAAATACATAAACATATTCTCTTATAACACAATTCCACATTACAACCACAATAAACAATAAAAAATCAACAACTAACAATACTTCACAATCACAGCACTTAAATAACAAAATAACAAACAATTTGAAGGATCAGATGGCCAACCATACTTCTTAAAATAAAGGGGCTTGGGAATAATTGCTACAAAAAAAATATTCCAGGTAGGAAACTGTTGTTGTGGTGGGGGATATGCCTCCAGAAAAATATTGGAATAACTTTTTGGTCCCAGAAAAAAATAAGGAAAAAAAATAAATCTGTAAATCTTTGATTCTGTAAATGGAAAAGTTTCTAATAATTAATTATCACCCTTACTTTTTGTCTTTCCTGTGCTGTAATCTTTAAAATAGAAACCGGATTATTCTTTGCTGCTTTCAACAACTTGCAGGGAAACCCTATGCAATATCCAACGGGTACGGGACAACGCTCAAATTTATAGGTTTGGCAAAATCTAATTGACCAATCAAAACGCTCGATTTGACACACAATTCAATGGCGAGCACCTTGCAGAAAAAGTATTAGCGGACATAAAAATGTGGTTTTGGGCGTAAGTTAGACTTATTTTTAACACAGAGCCTTCCACAAGGGACAGGGAATGAATGGAAGTCAGGGCATAACTAGATTTTTAAGTGTCGGGCTTATTTATTATCAAAAACGGGTTCCAAACAGATGCCAAACAAGCGCCAAACATCGCGAATGTAGAAACTGTTTACTCCCAAGTAACTAAACCCATGAACGCTGAATGGACTGTGTTCTTTAATCTGTTCATTGGTAAAAACTTGGCATTTTCTGTGATCTTTAACGGGATTTGGAACTAAATTACGCATGTTTGATTTTGGAACACGTTGAAATATAAAAATAGAAAAATAGGTCATGTGACATATTATTACTCGTTTAACGGAATCAATTAACTGAATTATAATGAATAATCAGAAATAGAAATTTCAGAAAGTTCAAAAATAGAAAAATGGGGTTGAAATACTCTAGAAATTGGCCATCATACAATATACAAATACATATATGCAAATTAGGTTGACCCAGAAAAAATATAAATAGAATATCAACAATAACATGTACTAAAGTAAAGTAATGACATGGTCATTACAATATATTGACACTAGGTTACTATTTATATGTATATTGATGCTATGTTACTAAAAAAGATCATATGGAGATGAATGTTATTGAGATTCTTTAAAAAATAAATGAGTGAGTCAGTTGATGTTTTATGCCCATGCAATGCTGTGCAGTTTATTTTAAGGCGATGAGAAAAATATATATTTTGAAATTATGTTTCTGGAACACTAAAGTGATCAGCAAAGCTGAATCATGTGGATAATACACGGGTAGTTATGCTTGTGTTAACAAAATCATTTACATTCTATCATATGTTTCCGCTATAGTCTTATTTTAAGCATATAGGAATCATATGTAATATAACAATTACAAATGAACCCCAATCTTTATAAAGAAGAAACTTTTGTGTCATATTTAAATATTTATAACCAATACTAATATTCTTATTTTTCAAATCATCCTTAAATCTTTAATACAATTCCTAATCAACAAAAAAAATTGCATCTACTTACTGAGCTGGGAGTTGGTAGCCAGTGCCAATGTTACCCTGTTGTTCTACAAGTGTGTTATCTACATATACAAACACACGACCAACATCAGCTGGAGGTCCGGCATTCAATGCATTCCACGTAACCACGACGTGATGCCACAGACCGTCACGGATGTTCTTGACGTTGTTACCAGTACCATACTGCATGCTGTACGTGTTAGAGTTAATTCGACCAGAGACTCTGTGGCTGCCAATGACCAGGATCTCCTCAGGTGGATTTGTCACAGAACTAAAAGAGAAAATTTTAAATAATAAATGTACTCAAGATAAGTTTAAAAATAAATTACAAATGCTAAAAACAAAATAGAAGAAAATTCTCAACTATTTTATGATCAGGAAAGAAGACATTGGTGTGTGTGTGTGATTGTGTTTAAATGCCCTTTATCAACGCACCTGGGCCATGTACGATGGTCAGTTTAATGGTGGAGGAAACCCGAGTACTTGGAGGAAACCACAGACCTTGGGCAGGTAGCTGACAAACCTAATAACATACGTTGGGGAACTCCCTTTTTTGTTAAATACAAACAGGACTCGAACACCAGCTGTGGTGATCGGCTAGTGATCAAAAGTGTGGTATTCAAACCAGCGCCTTAGACCACTTGGTCACCTAGGCCCCAAGAAGACATTGGAACGTCCTGTGAAATTCTAAACTGGCTCTTTGCACTGAAATGGCATTCACATTCAAATTTCTGCTCAAAAAGACCAACTTTTTAACTACGGTAATTTTCTCTTTGATGAACTTGAAATAACATAATCAAAATTTAATCAAAACACTTTCTTTAATTTATATATCTTCCATAAACATTATTATTTTTTCTAGAAAATCGAGAGAAAAAACTTGTCACTTTAATTCTTTAATGAACTTTTTTTTCATTGCATTAAAGCAATCATAGTTTTTTCATAAACACTTACTCTGTGGCATACAGTGACAGTATTGTTTTAGCTGTTGTAGATGTAAATCTAACCCACAGTGATACAGACAGTTTGTTGGTAGCCAGACCAAAGACAGAGCTAGCTGTTATACCCTGGATCTCTCCACACATCAGACCTGGCTCCACCAGTATGTCAAATACATAACTCAGGTCTGCAAAATCATAAATTTCAACTTTTACAAAAGAAAGGAATAAACAAAATAAATATACATTATCAAGCCGAACTATCAAAGTTTAAGCATAAAAGGTTAAAAAAATCATGTTTGACATGCCATAAAAGATATAATCTAGGATTCTCATAGAGTTATTTAGCTAGAAAAAAGAAAAATGCAGTATATTTAAGGGGGAACTTGCAGGTGATCACATGACCAGCCAAAAATGAATTTAAACCTACCATTTAATTAATACTAAAAGGTGTTCAAGATTTTAAAATTATATGAAAAAAAATTATAGTGATGTATTTTTAACTTTGTTTTGATTTAAAAACATTAAAACTATTTTTGTCTTGATTTTGTTTTATAAAGTATTTTTCAAACCTTACGGAATCTTATAATTCTGCATTTTGACAAAGGGAGATAATTTATTAGTAAATTTGCAAATTTTGACCACTTTTTGACATATTTTTGTGTTTATCTGCAAAACTAACTCAGAAGCACCCCCTTTTCTTCTTATCAGTTTGAAGCAATATAACAGCCCAATATAATATCAAAAAATTACAAAATTCTATTGATAAGATTTTTGTAAAATCAGAATTTTCCTTTAAAATTTTGAACTTTCTTTAACATTTCAATGTAAAAAGGTCAACCTTCGGAATCAGTTATCTTGAAAACTAACTCAGAAGCATGCCTTTTTTGAATTGAATTTTCAAAGTGTATCAGTTGATGCATCGTTTTACAAATTTTAGAGAAAATCTATTGACGGGAAAATTTTGGTGTTTGGTGCAAGTACCCCCTTAAAAATATTATGCAAAATCAATATTAACTAATATCATGCAAAATCAAAACCTTTATCTTATAACTTGTAATTCTGCTTCAATTTCAAAATATATCATGCTAGAAGTTGGCCTCACATATTTTTTTTCAAAAAATTAATCCTAAACCTGACAGCAACAAGAACAATTTTCATGTTGGAAAGACATAATGCCCCATCTCACAACATTTGGGATAGACAGACCCAAACACATTATGCCACCAAATTTGGTAGATGGAGCATAAAAACAAATTAAGGTTTGACCTATCCTTCATTGATCCTGTTAATACTATCATAAATTAAAGTTTGTTTATGCCTGCAAAAACGATGTCTCCTCCCGTTTTCCCCCAAAAGTTCTAAGTTCAAAAGGTTATAACTCCCACAACATTTTGGGGATCAAAATTTCCTGAAAACAAACACAGCTACAAATGGTTTCCTTCCTATATACCAAGTTTCGTTGAATTTGCTTCAGTAGTTTCAGAGGAGTTGTGCTGACAAGACGACAATGGGGATTTTAAGCAAATTTTTAAGTTCAAAGGGCCATAACTCCCAAAATAATTTGAGGATCAAAATGTCATGGTAATATGCACAATTACATATGGTGTCCTACCTATATACCAAGTTTAGTTGAATTCGCTTCAGTAATTTCAGAGGAGTTTCGCTGACAAGATGACAATTAGGATTTTCATCAAATTTCTAAGTTCAAAGGGCCATAACTCCCACAGAAATTTGAGGATCATTATTTTCTGGTAACATGCACAGCTACATTATAGTGTCCTTCCTATATACCAAGTTTTGTTAAATTCGGTTCAGTAGTTTCAAAGGAGATGCGCTGACAAACTTTGTGACGGACAGACAGATGGAATGACAGGACAAAAACAATATGTCTCCCAACAAAAGTGAGGGGAGATATAATTTAAGCAAAAAGAAAAGACAAGATGACCAACCTCCCAACATGGAAAAATAACTTCAATCTGAAAGTTAACATGATTTTGGACAGATGAACAGACCTGAAACTATATGCTCCTCTACTTTGTAGGAAGGGTATAAAAATAAGTTCTTAAAATTGAATAGTCATAATTTACCTTTATCACAGTTAGCCCCTATCTTGCCATCATTACATCTACAGGTATACATATTAACACCATCTATACATGTCGAGGCTGTGGGACAGGGGTTACTTGCACACTCGTTGATATTGGTCTGACAGTTGGTACCAGTATAACCTGGGATACAGTTGCATGTGACAGTGTTGGCAGTCTCAATACACGTCCCACCGTTCTGACAATAGTTCAGGGAACAGGTAACAGTCTTCTGATTACAGGTAGGGCCTTGGTAACCTGAAAAGTAAGAAAATATATTACAAAGACTGTCGTTGTAAATAATGGAGAAATGAATAAAGGTAACAACAAAACTCCCAAACTGGGATGATCAATCTCATATATCCAAGAATAAAAGACAAAACAAGGCAAATACATACCAGAGATATTGAAGATTACAATGGCCCTGACTTGGTACAGGCATTTAAAAAGAGATGGCATATTGAACCAGGTTTTATGGCGCCAAATGAAACAATTTCTGATTTAAAAATCTTATCTTTTTATCTTTCTTGAGTATATTTTACATTTTTTAACCAAAATTCAACATTATAGAGGCTCCCACAGAGAGACCTGCAACCTGAAGCCTTTAGGTGCCAACTTTCATTTGGCTTATAATGATCTAACTTGAAAATTCTGTACTGTTGTGTCCAACCCTGAGTGGGACATGTTACACAGATTCTGTTTATTAACTGGAGGCACAATGACATGTGGGTTGTCCATTCTGAAGTGTACATTTACTATTAGGTCCAACTCTGAGTGGGACATGGAACACTTATTCTTTTTACTAACCTGAGGCACATTGACAAGTGGGCTGTCCATTCTGTAGAGTACATGTACTGTTAGGTCCAACACAAGGCTGGGTAATGTTGCACAGATTATAGTCTAGATGACATGTGTCTCCCCTGTAATTGGCTGGGCACCTGTCAATAAAGGGATAACATTATAGTTACAAATGTTGCCATTGAAAAGTTTAAAAATTAAGAGTTGCATGATTTACATGAATAAAGGATAAGTAGAGAAATCATTAAGTCCACACTTAAAGTTCCCAAGTATATCTGAAATATATGCATCTGAAGAGCTGTTGAATATCTTTCTGTAAACTTTTCTATCTATCAAAATATTAACTATCAAGTTGTTTTTGTACATCTGTATATGTAATGTTTTTTCTTAAAAAATCTATTCACAAAGTAGTGCATTGGAAGATATACAACAAAAATCTAGAGGACAAATTATAACATTAAAGTACAAGTGAATAGAACTTACATGCACTGGTATCCTGTTACAGTATTATAACATGTAGCACTATTCAAACATGGTGAGTTAGGGTCACAGTTATCTACAATGTTTTGACAATTGTTGCCATAGTAACCAGTAGCACATGCACACTGGTAACCAGGACTACCAGATATGAAAGAGCATGTTCCACCATGTTGGCAGGGGAAACTCTGGCAGTCTGTTGCTCCTTCCTGTAGAAAGAAGAAAATTAAAGAGTTTAAAATACTGGCTAATTTTAACTAGTTTGTGAGTAGGATATTTTTGAGTCACATTGTATTTGACATCACTGCTAAGATATTTTTAAGCTAATGTCTCTCCTTCATGTTTATAATTCCTATATGTCTTTCCTGTTTCAGAGAAGCAAGAAGATAAGCTATATAAATATCTTTTCTCAAGTTTAAGTTCGAAGTTTTGAAATATTTGAAATTCAATAGTTAATTAAACATAGTATTTTAGTCACAACACAATGACAAACTTACAGTACAGTTCTTTCCTCTATACCCAGGTTTACATTGGCAGTAGTAATCATTGATTCTATCATGACACATAATTGTGTTCTCCACCAAACATGGGTAAGGGTTACAATTGTCTTTGTTGTCTATACATATACTTCCTGTTCAAAGAGAGATAACTCTTGATAAATATACCAAGTAAAAGGACAACAACACCTTCTGGATAAATATGTTTTATTTCAAGTAAGATACACAAAATTATTTTAGCTAACTTTACCTACCATTGTTTATTTCAGTTAATGGACAGGATAATGTGAAATTAAGGCTTACTTTAATAGCAAAATGTATGTGAAATGATTGTTTAAAACACCTTATTTCCTTCAACTGTTATTTGGCAGACACATATCTACAATATGTAGTTGTTAGCGTCTTACCTCCTGTTCCTGTTAAGGCAGACACATATCTACAATATGTAGGTGTTAGAGTCTTACCTCCTGTTCCTGTTAATGGACAAGCACATGTATAGCTGTTAACATCATTTATACATGTGCCTCCATTTAGGCATGGGTCTCCTGCACAGTTGTTGACAATGAATTGACAGCTTGGTCCTGAATACCCAGGCACACATTTACATATGTAGCCACCATAGGAGGAAATACATGTGCCACCGTGAAGACAACTGTTTGTGTCACAGTAATTCACCAACTGACAGACTCCACCAACTAAAATAGACAAGATAAAAATAATTAAGAATTAATAGCAAACATCTTCTATAAAATTTACCTAAGTTAATAAACACAAAAAAAAAATGATTCTGAATTCTGGTGTTAAATAAATGAAATGATAATTTTATTAGAATAAATGTTTAAATTCTATAAAAATTCAATGCAATGTAGGAAAAAGTTACAATATAATATGTAAATGATAAAAGTGATGCCTAAGATTTCCTTCAAGATTAATTACATAATAACAAATGTGTCCATTATGATAAATGTTCATTCTTATTACATGTATCAGAAAAAAAAAATAGACCCCTCCATGGCAGCTAATTTTTCATAAAATTCAAGGAGTAAACAATATTGATCATTGTGATCTAAACAATCCAGTAAAAATTAAACTTTAATTTTATTCCATAATGTAATAGAACACAAAAAAATCACAAAAACCAAGTTAGAAAACTTAAAGCCAATAAAAACAAAGTCCTTCATTCTTAAACCAATAATAAAAAATATATACTTATAAATGTAGAAAATGTGAAGCTGAATTTATGTATTTTTGGTACATGGAATATTAAAGCAAAAATAGCTAGATATTTAAGCTAAGTTTTAATAACAAAATATAAAGACTTTGAGGTTTTTGTTATAAGAACAGAAGCTTATACTATATAATATTGATAGCATAAAGGAAATAGAACACCTTTACTTCAATAGTCTCAGAATTTTACAAATTTCTTTAAAGAGGGATAAATAACATGCTATTTGTAATTTCAACTTGAATATTCATGTAAAAGGATGTTCTGATGAGTTGCACTTTACTACAGCTCTAAACAATAACCAATTTCTAACTAGTGTAGGTTACCTATTAACTCTGTGACAAAAGACTTTCCAATTTAGAACACGAAACCAATTTCTAACATCTTATGGATTTTTCAAGGATGTGACATTGTTTAAAATAAATGTGAAATTCAAGATACAAGAAGTCTTTCAAAACATTTAATTTTTCTGTTAACATTTTATACTATACAAGATATCTTAATGAAAACTGCACATTCAATAAATGTTTATCCTAACATGCTAAAGGACTTTGATATTTTTACTACATGGTAAATTTTAAAAGAGTAAAGAAGAAATGTGTCCATGGGATACATATGCTCCCGCTGGCCCCAAACAGTAAGTAGAAATCCTAGAAGTCTGACAGGTCTGAAAGTCGCTTAGGATGTACAGTTGACATACTGAACTATCCTACCAAGTTTCAAATCATTCTCGTGTATGAAAAAGCTGGACAGAAATTGGTACAGACAGGCAGACATGAGTAAACCTTAATGCCCCCAACATGTTGTCACGGGGGCATAACAAAGAGCTAGTATTGCATTTTAAATATCATTTTTCAATGCTTGTATTTTGTGTAAGGAGCAAGGCTGCCTGTGAATAGTCTACTGTAATTTATAAAATAGCATTAGATCTCATCAGGAGTTTCTACTGTGGTTAATATTGCAGGGTTTCCCTTCCTGAAGCGGTCTACCTAACTCACCTTCTAAAAGAGCTGGAAAAAGTAGCACCATGTTATACATTAAGAAATTTTACACAAGAAAAAGAAACTTGTAAAGGTGACCTATAAGCATCGACATAAGGAGTCATTTCATAACCATTTTTCAATGAAATATAATGGAAATTTTATTTCATAGACATGGACAGAAAACATATGTGTACTGCAATTTCTTCTATATACAATTTAGCTTAATTCAAAATGTCCCATTAAAAGACATATATTGTATTTCTTTAAATAGTGTTCAGTTAGACAATATCCAGATTAATGTTTTCATAAAAAAGTTCTTTATATAATATATATTTTTAGTTTTAGTTTTAGTAATGGAAAAAGAAGTTATGTAGTTACTATAACATTTGTATAACTTTATATGTGTTGTTATATTTTCTTTTTAACTATTGTTATATAAAAATTATTATTTTAGTAGACATTTCATTTACATGTATAATCTGCAAATATATAACATTCCTCTTCCCATGTTATTTTTTGTATACAATTTTAACATCTTTGGTTAAAAATCTTGGTGCGATTCTTTTTCAACAAAATTAACTATTTACTAACTGTCATTATATCCATTGGGACACATGCAGTATGGTTTGGACTCCGGGTAATAATCAATACAAGTCTGTCCTGCTGCACAGCTTCCCGAGCAGATGTTCGAGGCTCCTCGGATGTGACAGAAGACACCAGAGTATCCCGGAGCACAGTTACAGCTGAAACCGTTTGTCCCATCAATGCAAGTTCCCCCATTAGTGCACGGCGAGGAGGCACACTCATCTACAAAATAGAATGTAAATCTGTTTAACAAAAAAAATCTCATAGAAATTAATTGCATGTTAAAAAAGAAATGTCTAGTATTGGTTCTGTCCTAAAGTGCAAATTAAATCCAGCTTAGACTGCTTATAATTTGTGCAGCATTCCAGTTTATAAATGCATAAAAATAAAAAGTAAACTAGGAATAATGTGAAAGAGCTCACAAAAGGATAACCCCATATTAAACTTTATAATGCCAAAAAAGCTAAGACAAATTATCTCCCCTTGATTATATCTGACAAACATGCAAATCTCCATATGATGTACTTCCATCATGCAAAGTTTCTTGAAAATCACACAAAAAGGTTTTGGAGCTGTTTTGCTTATGGCATATGTGGACAGACAGACAGACAGATTGGGATACAGGATGATTTCCATATACACCTGAATTTCTGTCTTACCTATATTTGTTTCACAATCTTCCCCTGTATAACCTAATGGACAGACACATTTCCTACGGATGCTGCCATAGGGGGTACATTGTCCATTAGTGCAAGGCTCGTCAACACAGGGAACCTTGGGAGTTGTACATCTGGAAGATAGAAATATTGATCATAAATCGGAAATAGATATAAGAGACCTTTCATGTAAATATTGTACCACATGAAAATTTCTGAAAGATTGTTCTTGAGAAATAATGGCTTAAATTTAAAGCATCTAAGAAGCATATTAGCAATGAATAAGGCCTAATGGTTTATGGTAATTTTGGTTGAGAAGATCACATGGTTACATTATGTGTTCTCCTCAGTATTTCTTCATTTCATAGACTATGCATTTAACACATGAAATTAAATAAGTATTTGTAAGACATTGTAATCAATGTTTCTTTAATTCTTACCCTTGTCAAAAAAAACTGAACGTAAATGTGAAGTATGTGAGAAACATGAGAAGCAATTTGTGAATCACTTTGTGAATGTGATGTGATGTCAGTGAAAAATCAACACAGTTTAATCAATCCTCACATTTATAAAATAGGTTTTCAATGCAAAGAACTCAATAGGAATCTTAGGCAAAATTAGCCTTATATTTACTAAAAACAAGGACTTTTAAGTAAACGCATTACACCAAAATTCTTTTTCTTAAGTTTTCCCTTAGCTAAGGACCAACCGGGAAAAGGTAGGTATTATCTATAACCATAAAATCTAAACCTTAAAATCAAATTCTATAATGAGAAAACTTTCACCAAAATTTAATTAAAACTTAACATATCAGTTGAATTAAATATAAAGCCTATAAAAATTCCCTTGTCCCTTTGACAAAACTATTTTCCATTCCAAGTAGGTGAGTCACAGACCTGGATTCAAATAAGTTGCTTTTTACACAAAGATTTGTCTATGCTTTAGTTAACCTTGAACACAAGAAGTTTATTTTGAAGCTCAAAATATCATTGTCACAGCGCTTTTCAAAAACATGAAAAAAAATCAAATTAAGCACACACAAATTTTGTATTAGTATACACAATGTCTATCCATACTTACTGTCCTGAGGGTGCAGAGGTACTATAACATAGGGGGCCACAAAAATTAGATTAAAGTTTAAAGAGATTAAAGTTTAAAGAAAATGTATCTATTTGATACATTTTTGCTTCAGCTTTACCACTCAAAATTCAAATCAAGTGGACGTTACTTCTTTAATTCAACTTTCTTTTAAAATTGAATACAACTGCTCAGTTTTAAGTACATATACAGGAAAATATTAAATATTAAAGACATTCAGTAAAGAATTACATTTTAATTGAGGAGAAAGAAAAAAAAAACAAATAATAAAAGTATTCTTCGAACTGTTTCTGTACTATACAAAATAGTTTATCATTCTAATCCATGGAATATATTTGTATCCATAAATATTGATTTAAAGTTTACTATATGTACATGAGAATGTAATAATTATTATTATGATAAGCAAAACTAGTTTAGACATTATTTCTATAAAATTATGTTACTATGATTTAAACTACTATTAGCAAATACTATATGAAATAAGCAATATGACTTTTCTTATTGAAAAAAGGATTTTCATGTGGTTTTAAGATCAATATTATATTTCAAGTTCTTCCTTGAAAGCAGAATATAGGATAAATGATTAATGGTGAAGCATGAATTGATTCTACAGCATGCAATCTATGATTTTCAATCGGCATTTGGTTTCGTATTGTTTCTTATTATAACAAAATTTTGGTAGTCTTTCATTCAAAAAACTTACGTTGAACCTGTAAACCCAGAATATGATGGACAGAGACATGTGTATCCACCGACCAAGTCGTGACACGACCCGTTGTTACATGGATTGAAACCACTGGTAAACTGACAGTCGTTGATGTCGTTTTCACAACGAATTCCTGAGAATCGATCTGAAAATAAATAAATGCAAACAGAAGATAATGAGATGTAGAATAAGTGTAATCGACACAAGTATTATATTCTATTTTATGCTTACTTTGAAACCTGTATTTAAAAGCAGAAATGGCAAGCAATGAAAAATTATTGTTAAAATGATTTATTAAAGATAGTAAATACATGTATGGCAAATTTTCAGTTTCAGTTCGCTTTCTTTTCTCTTATTAAAAGAAGGGATTTCTATACAACAAATAATTCTGTGAATAATTTAAGTTTTAAAATCTGTATAACCATTTATACTAAATATCTTAAACAAATCTTTCAAATAATATGTTATGACATTTTTTAATGGAATATTGGATTGTCGATAATTTCCGATATTTTATTTTTATGTCATCATTTAGATATACAGCCTAAAAGATACCGTTATTTATGGGGATATATTTCAGTTATAATAGTAAACAGTGCATAGGAGTGAGGGAAAAATAAAAGTGCATGCGTATGGGGTGTGTGAAAAGTACACATGGACTAAAAAAAAGGTGAAGGACAAATTGATAATCAGATGAAAGGCTGTTATTGAAATCAAAACTTTATAGAAAGAAAAAAAAATAGAATAGAAGAATATTTATAGAATAAAGGTATATATATTGAGATTCCACATCTTTTGTTATTAGATCTTGTGCAAAATATAATACCTGAGTCTATAGGCAGCGATGGGAGAAATTATTATTGTGTGTATAAAAAGTAAATACATTGATATAAGGATTTGTCGATGAAAATCATGATTATGTGTGGGTCTTTGAAATTAAGGTATGAAATATCACTTTCTTTAGTAAAAAAGGGTATATAGGGAGTTATCTAGCTATTCCCTTTTGTCTTTCCTTGTAGCTACTGTAGGGTGAAATTGAGAGGTTTTGTTATTATCATATCTTGGCATCACAGTAAATCTACATTTTTGTTCATTCCTAAAGTGCATTCTCAATCTTTGAAATTTTTTAAATAAGAGACACTATGAATTTTTTCCAAATTGTTAAAATGTTACTCAATCTCAGTGATATTTCATACCCAGACTACACTACCACACCTACCACCAAACGAGCCTCCTGGAACTGTAACAATAACATGCAGTGTAAAACAACATGGGGACTGTCATGTAATATTCTTTTTTGTGTGATACAATAATCAGCATTCAGAGTAAGGGGTTTATTTTAATGTGTGTGATATCTAACATTTAACATATTCAAGGTACATGTATTTGGGGATGAAAGAGAAACGCTCATTCAGTTTTACAAAACCATGCACAATTACGTTGACTCATGCACAACAATAAATTGACAACAATACTTGAACAAAACATTTATAGTTTCATTTATTGCATCAAGTTTAAGACCTACATTTAGAACAACCATTTTGTGAAGTAATTCATGCTCTCTGGTTACACATTTATTGTTGTGATGTATGCATATTTCCAATTTACATCATTCATTAACATTAGAGTTAAATGCAACATGCACCAATAAGGCTTACAATATTTAAAACAATTCATTTTATCTTATTATCTTAACTTACTACTTGTACAGGTACATGTATAGGAATTAACTCCTGTCTGCGTACACTGTCCACCATTGTAGCATGGCTGACTGGAGCAAGGGTTGATAGTATTCTCACAGGTGGGACCAGTATAACCTACAGAAAAATATTAATAATGGTTGAAAAATGATTAATACATGAACAAAGAAACTAAAATTGGTAAAGTTGCATGCTGCTTCTAGCAGCTAAGTAGCAAAATTGACAGACATACCGACATTAGAAAAAAATTGAAAAAATTCTGGCACATATGACTTTCGTTTTAAACCTGTCAAACAAAGTAATTACAATATTGGAAATAACTTTTTTCAAAAGACATGATTATCCACCTTACAACACAGAAAAGTAACTTAACCATAAAGAAAAACGATGAACTGAAATGAACACTATATGACCCTTTAGATTTTGTTTGTTTGCCCCTATAGTTTTTTTGTCGTTTTTTTTTTTGGGGGGGGGGTTGTAACACTCACCAGCAGGACAGTTACAGAAGTAATCATGGTTAATCACTTGACATGTCCCTGTGGGAGGGGGGAGGGGGGTATAAACACTCACCAGCAGGACAGTTACAGAAGTAATCATGGTTAATCACTTGACAAGTCCCTCCATTCAAACATCTGTTGGTACAAACTGATGCAACTGAAAAATACATTTTTGAAGTTTAAGATTTTTACAGTGTGATGCAGGTTACAATTATTGATTTTACTATTGAAGAATATTTTTTTTATGAGGTATGGTAAGCAGCAGCCACTGACCCATGCTGAAGACTGCACCATTATTTTGTTCAAAATCTCAAGTTGCTATTGTGTCATGTACACTTATTTCACATCGACTTTTAAATATTCAAAAGCAATAATCTTAAAAAGTGTCATCAAACCATTATCTTTTATGAAAAAAAATAACATACTAGTATAAAAGACTTTAAATTAAAGTTTTTTTCAAAATATTTGAAGATTTTCAATTATTTAAATTTTCTAATTGCATGAATGATGAAAATACAAGTGTGGCAGTTCTGTTAAGAAAACCTGTAAGAGAATGTATAGTCTGTTCTTTATTTCAAAAGGTTACATCCAAGAAATAATCCTTAACTGTTACTGAGAACTTAACTCAAGGTGTGATAAACAGAAAGGCACACATGTACAAACAAGGTTACCCTTATTTCTTGGACAGGGCAGCCCATAAAAGCAAATGTTTCCAAGACTTACATCCATTGACACAATCTGCAGCAGAGATGGTACCCTCAGCTAGTGTGATCTGACTACTAGAACATTCCAGACAGTTCATCTGTCCTGACTGGGCCTGGTAATAGTTACGTGGACAAGCCGTACACACCTCTAATCCATTGTAGGAGTAGTAGCCAGGTGAACATGGACCTGAAATTAAACATTCCTGTGTGTTGACATTAATGTTAGGGGGGGTCATTATTTCAAATATGATTGAACTGTGAAATCAGCATAAAAATTTTGATTTTGTAAATTAAACATTGCTCTGCACAAACTTAACACTGGAAACATTAAAAATAAGAATTCAAATTCACTTTTGGAAAAAGTAATTCCCTTAAGGTTTTAAGTTCTAAAGAAGTGAGCATAAAATAATTCAACCATGTTTTATATAATAATACCTTTGTAATTGAATGTAATTATATATATAAATTTACATTAATACAATAAAATTCACAATTTCAAGAAAAAAAAACCCACAATTTTACGATTTAACTAAACACTCAGTAATGCAGACCTTATTTTTAAATATATACCGGGGTATCATAAATATAAACATTATGCCACTTACTTTTACAGTCAGAGATTGTAGTTTTACCAACACCGATCGTTTTCTTGCCACCGGTACATGATGTACAGGACAGACCATTGGTAGAGTAGGAGTCAGCAGCACACTGGTAACATGGGGCACTGCCAGTAGCTGATATCATACCATTGGGACAGGATACTGAAAGGGGAAAAAAGAGAGGAGGTATATCAAATGCTTACTCCTCGATTCTAGCTTATGGATGTAAGCTCTGTCTCTTAAGGGATACATAATGATTGGGACAAGACATTTCAATTTTTCTCTCCCAGATATAGCGGAAATGTTGCTGCTTGGGAGTAAAGCAATAACTATGAAACTATCTAATTAAAAGAAGAAAGAAGATTGTTGTATGCTGCATAACACATCCCATTTTTTATGTCATCAATAAAACATGTAGTTAAAGTGTCGGAAATGTATTTTCTTATCTTGTTTATATCATTATATATTGGTACAATTCAAGTCTATTTATTAAGTTTTTTGTCCTTTTGAAAAAATTGAGTTAATCAACTCTTATCTCATCAAACCTGAAAAAAAAACATCATCCAAACTTACAATAACAATCACTCTCCCTCTTCAAGCCTGTATTTTTACTGTTGGTCCCTGAAGGACAAGCATCACAGCTGTCCCGATCACCTGTAGCTGAATAGAACCCTTGACCACAGGCCAAACACTGTCGCTTCTCACTGGAGTAGTACCCTAAGGGGCAGTCAACTGTAAAGAAAGGTTATAATAATGTAATTAATATTTTCTTAATATAAATACACATTCATCATTCTATATTTACAAAAGCCTTAATTGTCAAATCATATAAAGATCCTTACATTACTGTTTTTTTTATTAAGAGTATACTGTTCAAATACTTATTTATTTTTTTTAAAAAGTGGCACAGGTAAAACATTGAAACAGAATACTATTAACTTTCTTATACATTTTTAAAAAATATTAAAGTTTAAAAAAAATCTAAGTTCATGTATTAAGAATATAAATGAAAATACTTGTTCTTTTTGAATTTGTGAATTGTTGAACAATTTTTCAACTTTTTCACATTGTCCTACTTACAGCAGGCTGACTTTGCCTCTGCTGTCAGGAACTGAACCCCAGCATTTGTGGTACATCCAAAATAGTTCCTCAGGGTCCTATCATAAGATATGGAAGATGAAGGCACATTAGGACAGGACCCTGAGGGTGCCAGTGACAGGATAGGATTAAGTTGGGTCTGTTTGTTAACAAACGCATTGATGATTAGGTTAGCACAGGTGGTATAAGCTGAGTCTACATAATCAGCTGGTGTCATATCAAAAGTGAAAGTAGCATAAACTATTCCCTGAAATTAAAAAAAAAACATTTCTTATCAAAATTTCTAACCACATCTAGAAGATTCATGTATGGTATAAGAAGACTTGATTTAGTTAATTGATTAAAATCCACCTGCTTCAAGGGCCATAACTCCAAAAAATGTTCAGCATCAAAATATCATGGTTACATGCACAACTACATACATGTATGGTGTACTAGCTGGATGCCAAGTTCGTTAAGTTTGGTTGAGTAGTTTCAGAGGCATTAAGCAATGAACTTTTTGACTGACTTGAAAAAACAGTATCTTTCCCCACCAAAGACATAATTTGTTACTTTATGAATTTTCATTAAAACTATATATAGAAACAGTGTCTATGAGACAAGGAATGTATGGACATTCAAAAACTAAATCAAAGTATGACTGACAGGAGTAACTCTAAATGCCCTTCGAACATATGGTTACATGATAAATATACTTACATTGCTATATTCCACACCAAGTCTAGATGAACTATCAACGGGGTTAGAAACAGAGATGGAGTAGGCTGGAGAATTAGTCCTACACATGTTCTGTAAGTTATTGGCCATGTTGTTCCACTGGTTCTGTAACTGATTCTGATAAGCAGTAGTACAGGTAGTAGGATCAGACAGGATACCACTTCCATACCTCATAACAAATGCCATTCTATAATAGGCTGGGTTTCTAGGGACACAGTCAGAGGGGTAGGTAGTCCAGTCCCCATTCAGGTTACAGCTGGTACTCAAAGTTGTCACGGTGACATCGTTAGAGAAGTAGTAGCCAGGCTGACATGTGATGGTACAGTCATACCCAGATCCAGATCGGGGGTTGCAGACTTTTTGACTGTTAGCGGCCTGAAGGTACCATGGCTGGCATCTGTTTGTCACTTTAAAGGAGAAACAGAGAGATATTACACAATGATCAGTCTCCATTATATATTTAATATAAAAATTAATTGGATTTACTTTCAAATGTTCATTCCTGAAACCGATAGTGAAAAAAGATATTTTTTTTCATATTCAAATTTACACCTATTTTAAGAGCAAGACTAAATTCTAGTTTACAATTAAGTTTATTCCTTTAGTTTGTAGGTGTTCATTGTCAAACATTTAATATCTTTTTCAATTCAAATTACTTTTTTTGTAAATTCAATCATATGTCTATTCTTAAAACCATTTTACAAAAATTTGTCAAAGTAAAAATTATACTAGTTTTGTTAAACAGGAAGTAGGTGTTCAACAGACCTGAAATCAAATCCCACATTATAAAAGCCTTTTCTGCTGCTGTAATTATATAAAGGGGCTGTAATTAGGAGTTGCTAGAGAAAACTGTTAAAACAAGTTTTCCCCTCCCACCACACCCACCTCCTGACATTCATCATTTAATATCCAGATTTTTCATTATTAGATATCAGGCCTTAACTTACCTGTAGTATACACCTGTACTGTACAGGACTGTGTATTTTGTGCTGCATCAATCGCTGTCAAAGTAATCATTCTGACACGTCCTACATCAGAACTTGTCAGAGTGAACGTTCCAGAATTAGCCGTTAGTGTGGCACCAGACTCGTAACTCAGGACTAGAGTTTTAGGATCAACAGATATGGTTGTAGATTCATCTGTAATGATGTATGGCTGGGGACTGGCACACCTAATGGTAGGAGGTACTTGATCTGTGAAAGGTTAAAAAAAAAGTTAATGAAGATTGAACATGAAAAGCTGACAATTAGTGAGGTACCGGTACTAATTTTAGCAACATTTGAGGTCATAAAGTCTTTGATCTTTATATCTTATGCTCACTCAGCACCCCAAAATTAACTATGTGGGTAAACAGGAAGTAAATATTTGACAGACCTTATTTTGATACTAACAATATAGGACCTTATAGTGAAGCCATACACCAAAGTTCAAGATTTATAGTTGCTGAGAAAAATGTTAAGAAAATTTTCAACAATTGACTTGTAATGTTGAAAATTGAATAAGTCAGTTCACAGGAAGTAGATATCTGACAGACATAATTTGGATACTTGCAATACAAGACCTCATGAGGAAGCCATATACCAAGTTTTAAGCCACTTCTTCGAAACGGGTGGATAAATATGCCTTATCGTCAGATACTGTGGATTCATTTAATTTCGTTGGTACAAATTTTCATAGTTCCATGATAAAGGATTCTTAAATTCGTGGTTCATAAGTCTGCAGCATACAGATCAAGGTTTAACTTCCTGTTCATGGGGTATCAAATTTCGTGAGTCAAGTTCACCTACAAAAACCAGGAAAATTGATACCCTACAAATAATAATGGAACCACAGTAGATGCCAAAGATCAAACATTACTTGGTATTTCAAAATGTGTTCTTATTCCAAAGAGATACTTACCTTTTACATTGACAGTAAAGGAACAGGTCCCTTGATTATTGTTGAGATCTCTAGCTATGTATGTCACCAACATGGTATTAGGGACTTTATGGGTAGGTCTGTAGTTAGCAGGGGTCGTTACGATGGAGGCCACATATCCCGACTGGTCAGTGGCTGTAGGTATGGCATGGTTTGGTGCTTTGTACAGCTCTACTGTAAAATTCTGTGTGAAACAGTTGGTGAATGTTGGTGATGTCACATCTGTAAATAAATCAATATTGGACAAAATGTAGTTAAAATTCTTTATCATCAGTTTTCATGTAAACAATTTTTTTTCTATGTCTAAAATTCAAATCATGTTTATTTTAGGTCATTGTATTGGCGCTCCATTAAAATTATCATAGTGCCTTATATCACAACAAAATAAAACATAGGTTTACAAACCAAGAAATATTTCTATGGCCAATTAAATAAACATTCACTTTCTTAATTTCTTTATCTCTATCTTTATAATTCTTGGAATACAGAATTAAAATTTCAATATTAAAACAGGGTTTTACATAAAAAAAAATCAATATTAAAACTGGATTTTAAAATATCATGAAGCTTAGTTGTACCAAGTTAAATGCAAATCTTAATTATCACCATCTTATTGTATTATGCAACAAATAGTTTTAGCCTTACCAACACATTGTGGAATAGTAGAAGGATTCCATCTAGCTGTGTTACCAAAAGCTTCACAAACCAGTGGAGTGGAGAAAGATGGAGCAAATCCATTCCTATTACACTGGTACGTAACCTGAGCTCCGATCTCATATGTTGTTGATACTTGGGTGGCATCAGGCGGGGTCCCAGGGTCCTCACAGAGAGGGCTGATACATCTCAGATCACCATAGTCCCAGCGGCCATCCACCCCACACCTTACGACTGTGTCCCCACTGGAACTGGCACCTGATAACTGGTAGGTCCCTTGACAGCTGAACACAAAACTACAGCCCACAGTTGTACATGAGTAGGAGTAAGAATTACTGCCAGATATCTGAGTAGGTACTCCACAGTTAATCACTGAAAAAAAAACTTTCAAATATAGTTTTACAACATTTGAAATTACATAACTATTACTGGAAAAAGGGAAGTTCTTTTCTGTCTTTTGTCCCCATTTATCATGAATTTCATTTTGTGCCGTCTTGAAATTACAGTCAATTGTGTGTCTTCTTAATTCTAAATAAAGAAGGAATGTGTCCATGGGACACGGATGCCTCTCCTAGGCCCCAAACAGAAAGTAGATGTCCCTGAAAGTTGCTTAGGACGTACAGTTTGTCATACTGAACCATCCTACCAAGTTTCAAATCATACCCATGTACACTTTCTGAGAAAAGTTTGACAGAAATTGTCAAGTTGATTTTTATATCGCCCTAGTCCCAAACAGGAAGTAAATGTCTGACAGGTCTCAAAATGGCTTAGGACGTATAGTTTGTCATACTGAACATTCCTACAAAGTTTCAAATCATTCTCGTGTTTGGTTCAAGAAAAGTCATGTTCACATATTTTCACAATGGCCTAAGTTCTTAACAGGAAGTAGATGTCAGACAGGTCTCAAAATCACTTAGGACATATAGTTTGTTATACTGAACAATCCTACCAAGTTTCAAATCAGTCTCATGTATGGTTTCTGAGAAAAGCTTGACGGAAATTTTCAAAGTCATGTTCACATATTTTCATTGACCTAAGTCCCAAACAGGAAGTAGATGTCCGACAGGTCTCAAAATGGCTAAGGACGAATAGTTTGTCATACTGAACCATCCTACCAAGTTTCAAATCATTCTCATGTATGGTTCCTGAGAAAAGCTTGAAGGAAATTATCGAAGCCATGTTCACAACTATTCACATTGGCCTAAGTCCAAAACAGGAAGAAGATGTCCGACAGGTCTCAAAATGGCTTAGAACGTATAGTTTGTCATACTGATCCATCCTACCAAGTTTCAAATTATTCTCATGTATGGTTCCTGAGAAAAGCTTGACAGAAATTCCTACAGACGGACGTATGGACGGACATGAGTAAAACTTAATGCCCCCCCTGACATGTTGTTGCGGGGGCATAGAAACTTTTAACTTTAGGTGGAATCTTAAATATTCTCCTTTAAAAGGACTAAACTAGATGAACTAAATTCTGGATAAATTAAAGCTTGGGCTATAAAAGCAATTTGCTATAATTAGTCATAAGTTTTTAAAAAATTTATTTCTAAACTTCCAAAATCCTTTTAGAGGTATGGAATCACATAAACCAGAATTCAGTTTAAACTTGCTTATCACTTACATGGACACTGTAGAACATCTCCTACAGTCCCATATCTCTTTGTAGCTGGTAGATAAGAGCAGTATCTCCTCAGGGTACCTGCTGTACTGTTGGTAGAGTCACATACTAATGTATAGGTGTTATTGTAGTTGATGTTATTTGTGGGCGTTGTTCTGGAATCATGTGTTACATCTAAGAAACAGGTGGCAGCTAAAACAAAGAAAAACAGGTTTATCTTTTTATTAAAAGATAAACACATCTGAATTAACTTTGTCAAGGTGGTCATGTTCACAGCCTTGTTTAAATTCATTATTTTCAGTGATGTGCCCCTCCCATGTGCTTTAAATTCCTCTGTCAAAACATTCTCCAGGTGTTAACACCTTATTGCCTGACTAATTTGCTATAACATGACTGTAATATATTAAGAATTGTTTCAAGCAATACATCAAGACCTATGATACAGGTATGATGTGAAATGTGAAATTTAAGTTGCAAGCTTTTTGTAGATAATATATCTCAAACGATAAACATGTACCATCAATTCATGTTAACAACAGTCTAATCTGCACTAACAGTCACCTTAAACTTGCAGTGAACTCCTGGTATGTAATTGAATGTTTTCTTGACATTTCCAGGGGAAGATCCAGGATTTCAGGGGAGGGATAATGATTGTATTTCACTTAGGGAATTGAGGTGCGAAATGTTTTTAGTGTTTTTTATGTGGATTTTGTGCAAAAAACATAATTTTTGTCAGTTTTAGGGGAATCGTACACCTGGTACACCAATATTTAGATCGGTTCCTGATTTCTTACACATTTTTAGCTTTAAATGATAAAGCCATCCTTCATATTTTCAAATTTTTAAGAAAAAACTGTGCTATAAACAAGATTCTTACCAACACAAGTAGGAACTGCAGGACTCCAGGCCCCATCACCTCCACAAACAATCCTGGTCGTTGCTGAGTTTGATCCAGATACCACATAACCTACATCACACAAGTATTCCACTGAGTCACCTTGGGTGAAGGTCAACTGAAGGGACAAGGATCGTCCATTGGGGATGACCTGGTTTGGCTGGGGACACTGTCTCACTGAAATTAATTGTTCAGTGTGCCATTAAGCCTTAAAGAATTTGAAACAAAACAACTTTCTGTGGATTCATTTATTTTGGTTGGTACCATTTTTCATGGTTTGACAGAAAAGGATTAGTTCATGTATTCTTTAACTTGTAGTTCTGAAGTCTGTGACATACAAATCGATGTTATATTTCTTTTTTGTGGGGAATCAAATTTCATGGTCAAGCCCAGCCACGAAGACCATGAATATTGATACCCCATGAATACTAATGAAATCACAGTATTCAATTGATCTTTTCAGCTGAATATAATTTTTTATTGTTTCAAAAAACTCTAGGATATTTTAGGCTCTATAAATGAAATGACATAAATGTATTTCCTTAATGAAAATATATGTTAACATTATTTTTTTTCTATGTCACTTTTTACTTAATAAATGATTGTAAGCACTCAACTGATATAAATTTTTATTCTTGAAAATTGATAATTAAGTTGTTTTCTACATTTACTACTTACTCTGTACAATTGATAAAACCTCAACAATAGCTACTTAAAAAAGTGAATATAAAATTTCTTCAGATATCATTAGGATGGTGAGAAGCGACCACTTGTCATGTTGAATACTTCTGGCCATCTTCCATTGTAGATTTTTTGTGTCACATACATTTATTCAACATTTCATTATCCTCTACTTTATTTTTAAGGATTTATAGGATGCTGAACTTGTTTTCGAGATAACAAAGGTTCAAAATTTGACAAGAAAAGCCTTCTCTGACTTTTTTCTTGGTTTAGCATTAGACTTGTTATAGTGTAAAAATCCTATGAAAAAATAACAAGAAATTTATAAAACTTAATAAAGTAACTCTTTATGACCTATTATAAAAAAAAATAGGGGGTTACTGGGCAAAAACATTATCCCTATTTTAATGGTAAAATCCAGAGGACTCCGAAAAATTGACCAGCAATCATCCTTAATTACAATAAATATCAGTGACTTGTAACTTACAGACACATGTATGACCAATGTGATAAGTATGCCATGGCTGTGAACCATCTTCTCCAGGCTGTAGGTTCAGACCCTGGAAACCATTAAACTGGTACAGACTGTACCCAACATTACATGTACAGTTATAGGACCCCTCTATATCAACACAGCTGTGGTCACATTGGCCATTATTGTAGGCACATTCATCAATATCTAAAAAAAATATTCAAATGAAAGATTAAGTGCCTTTATTTAATTGGTACACACTGTATCTCACATTTCATGTACAAGTAAAGGATCTATATCCAATTTTAAAAGCACACACAGTTCTGGTAACTGTGAAAGTACTTAAATGCATAGGCTGCGATCAATATTTGTGGATTGGAAAAAAATATAAAAATTCATCATAGAAATCATTGCAGTATTTCCTATTTGTTTTGATATTTAATGCCTTTGTTTGCCTGATCCTTGACAATCAACAGCACATGAAAAGTAACTCTCTCACATAACATGTTTACATACCTTCACATATAGTAGGATTATTTGATGATATCTTGTATCCTATATTACATGTACAGTAGTATCCACCTATATAGTCCACACAGTTTTGGTTACATGTTGATGTTCCTGCTGTACACTCATTGATGTCTGTAAATAGAAATTCAATGTTAAATGCAATATTCTCAATTTTGTGAAAAAGTTATATAACAGAGTTCTTATATTTAATTGACAGGAATGACTAGACTATTTTAAAATGTAGCTTTCGGGACACTTCATCTGTATAGATTGGTACCAGATACTTGAAAACCAATATTATTGTGAAATGTCACCTCATCAATAAGATTCAACAAAAGATCCTCTGATCGACATAGCAAAACTTACTGTCACAGGTAGGAGCTTCCTGGACACCACACCTGTGAGGATTGGTACCAGATACTTGGAAACCAGTATTACAGTTAATAGTGACCTGATCATTAAGTTATAAACAAGAGAAACCCCCTAATCTTATAGAACAACTTACTGTCACTGGTGGACGCTTCCTGGACCCCACACCTGTGAAGATTAGTACTGGATACTTGGAAATCAGTATTACGGTTTATAGTGACCTGATCATTAAGTTATAAACAAGAGAACCCGCGTCTTATTATAGAACAACTTACTGTCACAGGTGGGCGCTTCCTGGACCCCACATCTGTAGGGGTTGGTACCAGATACTTGGAAACCAGTATTACAGTTAACTGTGACTTCATCGTTAACCATCAGTGGACCAGTGTAAACAGCTGTACCATTAGTAATGTACTGTGGAGGACATCTGATTCCTGAAAATGCATATAAATAAAGAGATTTCTTTTGTTAAAATGATGATGTACATAATATGTTTTAATAATTATCGATTCTAAAAGACATGGGACAGATACAATTATTCTCTACTTGTTTGTTTTTTTCAGATATAAGTACTGTCAAGAAAAAAAGTAAGTGGATTTATTATGGTAAATGTAACATTTTTCAAATTTAAGCCTGTTTCATAATTTTTTATCTTCTTCTTTCACAACATTATCAACTCATCTTAAAGAATCATGAAGCTATATCTTATTAGTTTTGTTTGTTTCAGATTTTTCTTTCCTGTATATTTTGCAATTCTACATTCTTTAATCAGAGACCCAGAGAGACAACTTCAAGCTAATACTTTTTATCTAAACCTACTCTCGCAAACTGGTGTAGAAGCAGACCAAGCTCCATTAGTACACTGTATTCTTGATTGACCAATCAGCTCATAGTTCTGGTCACATGAGTACTCTAGTATGGAACCATGTGATGTACCGTTACCAAGGACAACATCCTGTCTGCCATTGCTGACCACTGATGTCAAAGCATTACATGGTATGGCTAAAATATTGAATGGACTGATGAGTTTATATTTTAATGACCTTAAAGTGCGGCAGTGATCAAATTGAAAATTTACTTATGTCTTTAGAACATATTTACATATTTTAAAGTGATACATATTTGAGTCCAAGAAATATCTTGAAAACAAACATACTTGATGTGTTCAGTAAATTGTTTTCATACTTATGATATTTAAGGATAGAAAGTTTCACAAAAAAATATGTTGTAACAAAATAACAAGACATACATACCATATATGCCACTTAACTTATTTAACATGACATAAAAAAAATGATTAATGGCATATAAAGCAATTTAGAAAAAAGTTAAAAGAAAACTTTTTACCTTGACAAACAGGAGCTGTTTCCCATAAACTGTTGCTCTGACAGGAGATTGTTAGGTCTGTACCAGTTGGTGGGGCGTAACCAGTATTGCAGGCATACACAACCTGGTCCCCACCAAATAGTCCAGTGGAAGATAGTAAATAACCATTGTCTATCTCTGGGACCAGTCCACAAAATGCCTCTGAAAGAGGCAAATACACGAATAAAGAATATACATGTATTAAGGAATTTACTTTTAAAACCAGATGAAAGGATACCCATATTGACATATTCCATACTAAATGTATCTTTGTAGATTTTTTCATTCAATCAGTAGTTGTATAGAACTTGCCAAAGCCATATACATATTTTGTTAATGATATAGAAATGTGCTGATATCAAATACAAAGCATAAAGTGTAAACTCAGAGTTAACATGGGATGCATGGCATCATTTTTTCATTCTCTTTGGATTTTTTACATTACTTTATAAAAAGAATTAATATTGGTTTGACAGTAAGTGTAAATCAAAATATATAATTATTCTGTCAAAAACTTACGAGAACAAACTGGAACAATTTTATCATATTCTCCATCTGGCTGGCAAGTCAATACAACACTAGTCTCCCCTGCATACGGAGCCTGGAAGGTGTAACCTGTCTTACAAGTGACTGTGGACGTATCTCCAGAATATACAACCAAACGTACAGGGCTAACATCATAGGATGTATCTGACAACAAAAGACAGGCTGTTATGTAGCTTGCTGTGAATCCTGCTCTGTTGGTTACGGCACTGGTGATGAACTTGACTGCTAGACCTATGTCAGAAACCATGGCTGGTGGCTTGGTGAAGTAGCCATTACCTGAATGGAGTGGTGTCCCCTGATCGTCATCCCCTAACCAGGCCTGAAATGGAAGGTTACTTATACATGTACATGTAAAATGAATAGAATGCAGTTATAAAATAGAATGTGTTATAACATACTTTTGAAAATATTTTTTTTAGAAATAAACACACTAAAAAGCATATTATTTAAATAATCTGCCATAAGCATAAATGAAAATGTTCATAAAAAGATTACTGGTAAACTTCAATAGGCTGCCTTGTTCTTGATGTGTATATTACAATACACACAATGATGAATTAAAATCTTATGAGTCTTTTTGTCTGTTTATATCCTGATGTAAGTGTGTACTGAGTTTCATGATTATATCGCTTTTTCTGTGATCAATCAACATAATTTTTCTGTTCATACCCTGATGTATAAGTATATAATGTTTCATAATGATACCATATTTCCTTCATACCTGATTTGGAACAGATGAACTGAAGGACAAACAAACGGACAAACAGACCCAAACACTATATGCCCCTCTACTTTTGTAGACAGGGCTTTAAAAGCCTGTGCTATGATCAAGCCCTTTCTACAAAAGTGGTTCAAAACATGTACAAAATAAATACATACCTGTACATAGTCATTACTGTCAATGTCAAACTGGTCAAAGGTCAGGCGTACTTTACGACCATTCATCGGTACAATGGACCAATAACATTCTAGAGCCCCGGGATAGTTAACAACATCATACCCTGGGCTGAAGATGGTCCCTGAGTTAGCATGGAGCTCAAAGTTACAGCCTGAAAAAGACATTAATTTTTTCCAGATATGTTCAATTGAAAGACAGCAAGCAGCAGCAAATTAAATGGTCTTACTATGGATTTTTTAATTGCTGTTGATTTATGCTAGTTATGTTGTGTATACTATTTCCACATCTCATTATCTTCAATGCATATTGAAAAAGATTAACATGTCGTTTATTTATAAATAAAATGCATGCAGTAATATTCCCTTAATGATTCCTAAAAGCAAAGAAAATATTTTTTTGTGGTATACTTCCTCTCTAAAGTTTCATCAAAATCCATCAAGCAGTTTATGAAATATTTGGAAAGTCAGACTGACAATGAGTTTTGTATATACCTCCCACATTCTGTTCGCATGGAGTTTAATGAAACAATTAGAATTCCTACCTTCCCTGTATGCCAGAAGTACACCTCTACACTTCAGATGCTCTTGCAGGTTCATATAGACATAGAGATGGTTACCAGTAGAGAGAATTACTTCCCCTGCTTTACTGCTAGAGGTCAAGGTCTTTAATGTTGGATTAATGGGGTTGTCACCATCTTTAAAGACTACTGTATCTGATCCACACAACTCGACATCTTTAACCTGTTGAAATATTAAATAAAATTAGGTTAATTTTTATGTGTGTAATAAGTTGTGAGTTTTATTTTTAGATTTTCTAAATCCTTAATCCAGGTTTAAAAGATCTGATAAATTTATTCAATTCACAAAATATCTGATTATGTGAATGTAATATTATTCTAATCAGGAAAAACATTGCTTTAGTTTCCAAATGCAACAACTTATGTGTACAAGTGTCAAAGTTAAAAGCCAGATTTTGTTAAACACATATGAGACCCCACCCTGATTCTGTTTACTAAATATCAAGTGGCTCCCACTAGAAGATGCTGACAAAACTGTTACGAAAATTTCTTCCTCGCCCACTGCCCACCGTTTTATAACCCAGTTTTTCACTCTGTGAAATCTGCCAAAAAACATGTTTTACGCTGAGTTTTTATCTTTTATTTTCAGATAAATAATTGCAGTGTTATCATATTTTTATACTTTACCTCCACAGTGACAACATTACTACCAGTACTCTGTATAACCCATCTGGTTTCTAGATTCCCAGGATAGAAGACAGGGTACAGAGGGGAGTAGATATACTGGTTATAGGATGTCCCTGTCCGGGTTCCTCCTAACCCTGGGACATTGGCCAACACTGTTAATAAAATACAAAAGTATAGATTAATATATAGAGTATTTCATTAGACTTTTAATAGATACCAAAGACACCTTTGAGAAATTTAGAATAATAGAAGTAGTAGAAATACATGTTTAAGATTTATGATCGAAAATGGAAAGTTTACTTATCTAAGTGAAAAAGTTATAAAACACATTCTTATTTTATTTTGAAACTCAAAACTTGGTGTTGGGACTCAAATACAATAAAATGAATACTTCTTCATGGTTGAAATTTCACATTTTCTGTATTGCATTGTGTTTGTGAGGTTTAAATCCACTGATCATTGGCTTTGAACATGAAAGTCAAGATTCACATGTTTTTTTATTGTGTGTGAAAATGTTGTAGACAGGAAATTCACAAAATAAATCCCTAGCAAAAATTTTCCCTTATACAGTATCATAGTTGTCTAAATTAATACCTGGGTACCCTGTCTGCTGTTCCTCGGGGCAGGTCTTGATGTAGAGATCACAACAATTATCATCTACAGGGTTCACCATCTCTTGTAGTAGGAAGCAGGTATTGTTGTTCTTGTTATAGGAGAACCCCATACATGCCAGGGCATTGCCACCCTCCGTACATTCACTCTGGCATCGTGTGTAGTCTTGGTTATTGTTCAGAATGAATGATACGCCTATCTGGCCCACCTGGTGCCTTTTGTTTGGGATCTTTGTAATTTGGCACTGAAAATCTACAGAGAAAGATATATCTATGTATGTGTTTTATGTCAACAAACAATTGTAGCTAGAGAGGCACAAAAAAATCTATTTTGTAGCAATAGTGAAATTAGCACAATTAAATAAATGTATGCATCAGACTTGAGTTCTAGTAATACAGGTATCACATTAAATTTGAAAAAAAATACTGTAATAACATGATTTAATGTCTCAAACTAATATTTGTTTCATTTTGAATAGTTTTGAATTTTTAATTGT
This sequence comes from Arcuatula senhousia, assembly GCA_963971305.1. NCBI lineage: Eukaryota > Metazoa > Mollusca > Bivalvia > Mytilida > Mytilidae > Arcuatula > Arcuatula senhousia. Next base: position 32,437,925 of record OZ020306.1, on the reverse strand, counting down.
TAGAAAAGGATATTCTATAAGGAAAATGCCTTGCTTTTAAGGTTATCAGATTTGTCAATTCAAACCAACCTGTTCTCCAAGAAAATTTGAATCCACTTTCTTGTCTACTGGAATCAGATGTAAATCTAACATTTACAAAGTTATTGAAACTTAGGAAAACTTGGTAACTCTCTGGCAGGGAACCTGACAGTCTAGCCAAGCACTGACCATCTTTAAATGAAGGACTTCCATCAAAAAATTCCAACACATCAAGATCTTTTTCTGTGGCAAACTGGGTGAACTAAAACGAAAGATTTATAAATTTGATGAATTCAGTTGATCATAAATCAATAAATGTTTTTTTTAAATATTGTTGCTTCTTTTTTTTAAATCAAATTTGGATTTACTTTCATTTTGCAGAAACATCAGGATATCTTCAGTAATTAGTATTAAAAACAATATTATCAATAATTGGAAATGAAAAATATCACTCAATTTAAATGCATCTAATATAATATTGGCCTTATTATGTATAGGATTTTTTGTGCAACTTTACAGACACCTAGATCATGTATATAGATACTGAACTTCTGAGGTAATATAGGCAAATTTAATCTGTCTTTTAAGGAAAAAATACACATTTTCCTATTCAGTTACATAATCCTTTAAGAACTCAGAGCTTACGTCATTATTCACTTGTGTCAAAAGTGAACTTCAATATAAAATTTTTCAATTGAAGATGATGAAAGTGAAAATAGTCATAATTTAAACTGTATTTAAAGCTGTTTTTGATGTCTTCATACTTTTAAAACTTATTCAAAGATATAACATGTAGAACAAAATTGATAATATCATATTACAGATAGACATGTACCGATACTTATTGCATGTTGGACTTCATGATGCGTAAAAACAATCAAATTGGACTTTAACAGAAATAACAGAAAGTAATCAATATTTCAAAACGTTATGAATAATTGATAGATAGAAGTCAATTCCTAACACATCCTATAATTGGTTTGACACTTGGCTCACATAGAAATCAAGTTAAATCCTATCATTTTAAACACGTTAAAAAATCAAATTTCTCCATATGAATGAACCCTTGATGGAAGGGACAAAAGGAAAAGAATGAAATCAAAGAAAACTTTTAAACTTTAATTTTACTTTTCATTTGAAATAGTTTAATGGATTACTTATAAGACGTTGTAAAAATCTGTTCTATTTTAAATTTTACATGGCATTCAGATGAATGCAATAAAACAGTCCATTGTTGTATTTTGAACCAGGGTGTTTTCTCTGACTTATACTTTTAAACAAGACCGAAGAAATTCTGAAAAGGGTCTTTATAAAATTGTTAATTGAAATGCTGTATTTCACAAAAGTAGTAAAAGATCAATTAGTGATTGTCCCTACATCTTATGTATTAGGTATCGAAACAACACAATGTTAGTATATTTAACAAACATACAACATCCTTAGAGTGAGTAAGTGTTAGGGTTTGATGTACTTTTGGAGGCCAATGGGCCATATAGGGCAATCAGGTTTTAAGGTTGAGGAAATAAGGGTACCAAGAGAACACCAATGTGCTTAAGCTTGTAACAGACAAACCTAACATCTTCACAAACTGATCATATATATATACATCATGTGCATAAAATATGAATGTGTTTAATGACCTGTACATGCATAGTTTTTTGTATGCATCTACTACTTTAACAATTTAAATAATGGATATTTGCAGTGATGTGTTAGTAAATATAAATGTTAAATATGTCATTTTCTACTGAAATGGATTATTGAAATTATGTTAACAGTTTTTAAAGTATGCATAAATGTCTATATATATAAGAAAAAAGAAAAGAATAAATACAGGTATTTAAAAATAACAATGGTACATTTGTATCTTTTTTTGTATACTTTGTGTGTGTGTGTGTGTTCATTTATATTTTGTTTATATACAATGTTTAACATTGTTTCAGATATGGTATCGGTTGTAAATGTTAATAGACAAATGAAAAATCAAGGTGCATTTGTTTGGTACATATCCTGAATCAAAATGTAATGTAAAAAACAATATGACTCTTTTGTAAAATGTTTAAACAATTCGTTCAACATTTATGGTTGAAAATACATTAGCCATAATATTTGAAGCCAAACATCTGTAACTTTTAAATCTATGCTCACAAAAACAATTTGAAAATTTGTAAAGTTTGATGCATTTCATAACCCAATACAAAGAGCATTAAAAACCTAGTCTTGTAATTCTGTTTGCATTATCACAGTGTTGAATAATTTCCCTAAGCTTAATGCTAATTCAGGAAATGTACCAATAAGAACTATCTACAGAGTAAAACATAACAGAACATGATTACCTGGGGTGTGGAAGGATTCGAAAGCTGTATAAACAACAAAATAATGTGACTACTTTCAAACAATGGTGTGATGTGTCTTTGTAAAAAGAAACTTCTTGTTGCTGTTGTTTATAATTGACCTATAGCAGTGTATAGCGTAACATTTTAATTTTTTTTTTAAGATGATGATTTTAAGGATTTTAAGTACATATTAACATGTGTTAGCATTATGTAAATTCATTATGAAATTTTTTCAAGGATATACATTTTCATGCATTTGAGAAAAACAATGGTTAAATGTCTTAATAAATTGTTTTGTTCAAGCAAATCTGTTATATTTTTCATTAAAAATCAAATTGGATGAAATCTAGATTTTTAATAACAATAATTTGTTATTTATTTTTCTCTCTTAACTTTTACATCTAAGAACTAAATTTTCTTACAAAGGCAATGAAAAAAAAATACCTTGAACTCCAAAGATTTAAAAATATGAATATTTGGCAAGAAAGTGAAAATCAATTGGTATCAACAACAAAAAGTATATTACAAAGACAGTGCTATAAATGAAACACTACAAAATAACTATGAAAAGAGAGACATTCATTTTTTAATTTCATTCAAAGTGACAAAAGCAATTTCAATCAAAAGTTTCTGTGATATTGTAATGAAGAATTAGTATCAACAACAAGTAATTATTTACTCTTATATTTTCTGATTTCTGAAAATGAAAGTGTAAAAATGAAGCACACACAGAAAGTTTAAATAAAATGCAACTGAAATATAGATCCATTCAAGAGAAAAATGAAAAGCCTTTAAGGAACGTTAACAACAAAATGTCTATAGGCACTCTATATCTTTGTCCATAATGATGAAATGACCACTAATCCTTGCAATTTCTAGTTTAAAAAGCTAAACAAGCAAAAATCCATAGACTATATACCTGAATTTGAATTCTTTTACCCACTGGAGCCTCAATGGTCCAGAGACATGTTGAGCTAGCAGAATATTGGGAACCAGTTGTAGGCCATGTAATCTCTCCACTGGATCCGTAAATATAAAACTTACAGTCAGTTTCTGAAAGAAGATCAAAGCAATTAATACAATCTAAATATACAGGGGAAAAAGAATATACATGATATCATAAAGATAGATATATAGTAATGAAGGCCTACTGCCAAAATGTGTAATAAATGGATTATTAAACAAATAGTTAATACAAAATAGTTGAAAAATACATGTAGTGGAACCAGCAGTTCCATATTACAGCACTTATAGTGTATATAAGACACAGAAATAGGGTACATACAGTTTTATTTATGCATACCTCTGAACTTAATAGTTGTTGACTTTTGTTTTTGTTTATATGTTGATTTGAAAATAAAAGGTTGTGTGTGTTTAAAGCTGTTTTAAGAGGCTGACTCTATAAATAGCTATCCAAGACCTGACTGTATTTGAAATGTTCAAATCATGATGTGCAATCCTTATTGAAATGTATTCATTAAATAAAAAATTGCTGCTTTGAATTTCCGATTTATTTCAAGTGATAAAGTCTAAGTTTCGAAAAATTTAACAGGTTAGTAAAACTGAACGTCAGGAACTACATTTTACTACATTGAAATCAAAACTTGTTTGACTTATATAAATATGAAGTCAAGCATGGTATAAAGTCATTATGAAATATTGATCACAACATGAAACATTGTTTAACTTCCTGCGATAGTAATTACTCTTTATAAAATTAATGAATTCACACATTAAACTTGAATGTAGATAATTAGCCAGCTTCCTGCATGCATACATATTACATTCTCTAACTACTCATGCTAAACATCCCATACAATGGAAATATATGATGTTGGAATAATGGTATAATGAAAGTAGACAGAGAAAGACAATAATCCACAACAATTAAGATCTCTGATACGAATCAGGGGCAAAGAATTGAAAGATATGTTGGTTGTATATGAATGAAACAGAAAGTTTCAAGTCTCTGTCATGTCTGTAGTCTACTTAAAGTTTTGGAAAAAGTATGATAAAAATTTGTAATCTTACACAAAGAAATAAGTTTCATTGAAATGAGAAAGATATTATCACCAATAGAGCAAAAACATTGAAAACTAAGTTGCTAAAATTTACAAATAAAGGTGGAAGTTCTAAACTATTTTCATGATTTTATACATTATGTCCATCCCCAAAATTAGTCCTATTACAAAAACTCATAACTTATTAAGTGTCCCAAAATTTGGCTGTAAAAATTTGATAGAAGTCTTGGTATGAAAATAAAACCAGCTTCTTTTATTCAAGGCTATATGTAATGATTCCTTTTACTCGAATGATATGGCTTCATTTATATTCATGCAATGCAATATTAATAGTTTTGTGGGATATTCTATCAAGATATGAACTTTGATGTTAAACAACAAAACATCTTTTAGTCTACAATTACAAATATTCACATACACAAATATAAATGAAACCACATAGACTCGATTCACATTAGTTTACAAAACATTCTCTATACAACTCCAAAAACCAAGGAACTAGCTGAAAATAATATTAATGATACATTTATGAACCAAAAATCCAACACACAATAAATTAATAAAATGCATCCATTTTCCTATACATTTGCACTCATTACCGTTATAAAAATCTGTCCAGGGTAGCAAAACTACAAGGAAATACATTGATTAAAGATATATAACATTTGACTATAAGGCGAAGTATAAACATGCTGAATCATTAAAGAGTAAGTAAGTTTTAACTGTCTGCATATTTTACAAGCACAAAATGATGATAATCAAATGGGGTTGACATCTTCTAGCGATGGAAATAAAATTTGGAATATTGAATAGATCAAAATATTATTTTAAACAATTTGAAAGTTCCCCTGACACATTTTTGAAAACATAAACCTTCTGACATGCCTTTGTTGTTGCTGTAAAAATTGAAGCATTTCAAGTTCTTTATACAAGTTTCTTCTAAATTCCTATTCAAAATAAAATATTTCAATAAGTAGATTATTTGAACATTACATTATGTTATAAAGTGAATATTTTTATACCAATTTGATCTATTTATGTATTTTTTAACCTGTGAATAGGGAGAATATATATAAACATACATGTACTATCACTAAGCATTTTCTAAAAGAGATATTATTGAACATAATAATACAATCTGCAATTTTTTACGAATATAATCTGCTGATACTTACGACAATTTCTTTCGTCTGAGTTATCCCCACAGTCATCATGGCCGTTACAAATGTTAGTACTTCCTACACACCTCCCTGTGGTCGTACAGCGAAACGTGTCTGAAAGAAACAAAATAGAGAATTATATCCCCTGTACAGATTTAAGTACTGTTCACATATCTTCCTCTTAAATACAGTGAAACATGTCAGAAACAAACAAAATAGAGAATTATCTCCCCTTTAACAAAAGCTAGTACTTCCTACACATCTTCCTGTCGTGGTACAGTGCAGCATGTTTGAAATTAAAAAATAGAGAGTATCTCCCCTGGTACAAATGTAAGCACAGCCTACACATCTTCCAGATGAAGCACAGTGAAACATGTCAGAAACAAACAAACTAGAGAATTATCCCCCCCCCCCTTTTACAAAAACTAGTACAGGTACTTCCTACACATCTTCCTGTCGTGGTACAGTGCAGCATGTTTGAAATTAAAAAATAGAGAGTATCTCCCCTGGTACAAATGTTAGCACAGCCTACACATCTTCCAGATGAAGCACAGTGAAACATGTCAGAAACAAACAAACTAGATAATTATCTCCCATTTTACAAAAACTAGTGCAGGTACTTCCTACACATCTTCCTGTCTTGGTATAGCAAAACATGTCTGAAACAAACAAAGTATAGAATTCTCTCCCTATGTGTACAGATGCTAGTATTTTCTATAAACTTCCCAATTGTAGTACAGCAAAAGGTATCTGATACAAACAAAACAAGAACGGAATTCCTAAGCCCCCCTCCCAAATATTAAAAGCCTAGGATTAATAGTAGCTGAGAAATCTTTTACAATTTTTTTTCCATTTTTGACCCTCAAAAAATTCTAAGCCAGCTCATTTGACAGGAAGGAGGTAAGCAACAGACCTGAAAACACATCCCACCATATGAGACCCCCACCTGAAGCTCCATACCAAATATCAAAAGCCTAGGATTAATAGTAGCTGAGAAATCTGTTACAAAAAAGTGTGACAGACGGATGCACCCACGGACATCCGGCATTTCTATGTCCCCGCTCCGCATTGTGGCCGGGGACAAAATATGTCTCCTGTATCAATTACAGATGCAAATCTTTAATACACTACTCCCCATATAAGCATGTCAAGCATGTTTTAATATGAGAAAGACATTGCCTTAAAAGCTCGCTTAGATAATTCCATTGAAAATTTCGAATTATGCCTTGGACGAGATAATTTGGGATGATGTATTACTATTTCCCGCAACTTTTCAGCACACGCAGACATTTTCGAAAACTTCCGAAAATCGAATGTTTCCGGACAGAACGATTTTTCTTCCATAGTATTTTGAGTCTCGTGCAATTTGGCATACTTTCTACATTAGAGAGCTCGCTACGCTTGCATAATACTTGTAATATACGAAGATATTATATGCATTAATAATAGTTATGTACATTTCCAGTTGAGAATTATTGTTTTCGCTAGATAATTTTGTTGTTACACTGCAGAGTATCTAAAGTATTCCTAAAATACACAAACTGTATCTTTACCTGAGGGACAAGGTAACAATTCACACACAGACGGCAGCAACCTGTCACATGAGTCTATATACCACTTATTATTGTCAGATCTGTTGACACGGGTACATAACCCTATCGTTGTATCTGGCTGAAAGTCACCCCAAACACCAACAGAGACGTCTGTACTTGACCCATCGCTCCATCGTCCCTGAGATCGATCTGTCGTTGATAAGCCTTGGACATTATAACCTGCCAATAGAAAGTATAAGGCAGTGAAGTTTTAAAATGTGTAAACGTTTTCATGGTTCTTCAAACTATTTCATCATGGTTGAAAAAATAAATAACTAGGAATAACACTTTCACTAAATGTATTTCAAATGCTAAAGGCATGTAGAATCTACCTTTTTTTAATATATCATATTTACTAAAGACAAATGAATTCATTTATAGCTCACTGAAAGTATGATATTATCAAAAGCAATATACATGTAGCATTCTTGGAATTATGAAATATTAAGTTTTTTTGGTTTTTTTAAACCAAAGGTTTCATAATTAAGTCAACACTAAACATGCAGGTAACAGTGACCTACATGTAGATTTGAATGCTGGCATACTATTCTAGTTGGTTTGTGCAACAAGTTCATTCACTTGAAATTCTGCATTTTAGGGTAGCTGATGAAGAATGAAACATTTTAGACAAAGGTGGTACAGTAATGGGATACAAATGTGCATGGGGTCATTTAACCTGTTTTTTTTTTTTTTTTTCATTTCAGTTTTTGTTATCTTTAATTATTCTATATCTCGTTATTTTCCACTCTAAATAAGGGGAGTAGAGAATTCAAATGTTGTAGACAGAAAAGGCCAAGACACAATCAGTAGACCCAAAACAAAACACTGAAAAACAAACATTCAAAATCACATATGACAACAAAATTGCAGCAATGTCAACTTTAAGTTGGAATAGACGATAAAGAGATGTGGAATAAGTGTACGCGACACAACCAACATTAAAGAAACTGCAATTCAAAAAATCACAATGCTTAACAGCCAGCAGTCTTCAACATGACCAGAGGTCACTGCTCGCCGTCTTGCATTGGCCCAAGACTAAAAATACAATACATAAGATTCAAACAAATTCAAAGAGTTAACTCATGTGTTCAGGAATGGTAAGTAGTTCCTGTTTATTGTAACACACTCATAATATTGCTTATAATCAATTTAGTTAAGGTCAAAACAGGTGATGACATTATCAACTATGTCAAACCAACATCTGTGCTCGCCTGATAGATAACAATTCTATATCAATTTTGTCATTTTGTAGAATTTCATGTTTGTTTTGTTTGTTAGGGTTAATCGCCCTTTATCGACACAACTGGATTATATAGGGTGGTCAGTTTTAATGGTGGAGGAAACTGGAGTACCCAGAGGAAACCACAGACCTTGGACAGGTAACTGACAAACCTAATTACATATAAGTGGGGAGGTCCCTTTTTGGTAAATTACTAATGGGACTCGAACCCCACCTGAGAAGTGATCGGTTATTGATCAATAGGTGTGGTATCTAAACCAGTGCCTTAGTCCACTCGGCCACCAAGGCCCCTCAGGGGCTCTGTAGAATTTGAAATACTGTGGATTCATTTATTTTCGTGAGTACCAATTTTCGTGGTTTGATGAAAAAGGATCAGTTCGTGGATTCTTAAATTCGTGGTTTTGAAAACTGCAACATACAGATCAATGTTAAATTTCCTTTTCGTAGGACTTCAATTTTCGTGGGTAAAGGTAACCCACGAAAACCACGAAAATTGATACCCCACGAATAATAATGAAACCACAGTACAAATCTTACCTATCCAGTAATCTGTATTTTGATTGTTCGTTGTAAATAAATCTGATACTAAATTGTTTATTAAATATCCTGATGACTGAGATAATCTTCCTCCATATCTACAAGGAGAAAAAATCAAAATTAATACATGTACCACACATTAACCTTTCTATATTTCTTACAGGGTTAAACTAACAAACATGACTTGAAAACAATCTGCACATGCATGCCTTTGATATTCTGTTTTTTGCATGTTTTGGTGTATCTGTTTGTATAGTTGCACATGCATGTCCAAACTACTACTTTTAATTATGTGTTTTTTGCATGTTTAGTTAACCAGTATCTTTGTAAAGTTGCACATGCATGTCCAAGCTACAAATCTTCTATACATGTGGTTTTTTGCATGTTTTGGTGTTTTTGTTTGCATAGTAGTACATACATTTATTGCATGTATTTGTGCATCTTTTTGTTTAGTTTATCATCAATAAATAACAGCTTTAACACAAAATTTAAGGCTCAAAATTGTTTAGGGAAATTATTTAAATTTTTTGTTCTTTTTTTTTAAATGGCAGAATATTTTATCAAAATGAATTAAATAAAATTCACCAGCTTGCCCCATTTTTTTTTCAAGAAATTTGGATGAGAATCTAGATATTATGGCCTTACTGTAGAACCTTTGAAATATCTTTAACAGGTCTAGAATTACAGTTACTTGTAAAGGAATCTATTGAAAATCATTTTATTTGTAATGGTACACCTTTCACCAAGTCAATATAAGACAGCTGGACTTATATGTCATTTACCCATAATACTCTGATTTTGATCAAACCCAGCATAAAATACATGTACATATCAGACCAAGCATTCATTACACCTTTAAACTTGTTCAAAAGCTCAATAACCCTCGAAAGGTAAATCTGAATTAAGAATGAAATCATTTATAGAATATATTGTTAATGAGTGTGTAACAGATATTTGCTCTACATGTAAAAAGAATACAACACAACAGGAAAGCTCTGAAATTATTTACTGAGTTTTACCAGAGACCTTGTTATATACTTTAAGCCATGAAAAAAAACCAACAGACTACTATTGATTTATTTTATTTTCCCTTTCAATGTTTATTTAAATTTACTATTGAATCATCTTCCGTAATTTGATCTTAAGTCATGTAAGTTATACCAAGTTGTTATAAAATATGTTTTTTATATAATGTTACCTGTAATGGAGTTGTCATTATCAAAAATAAAAATCTATCAATTAAAAATTTTGATGAAAACCTATTTCTTTTAAATGCTTTTATTTGATTACTTCCAAGTTTAATGAAAACAATTACATTGCAACAAATGTATATAAATTAATCTAAAACCCAATTATTAAAATACAAAAGATCAACCCAATTTTAAAGTTCCTGAATGTTTGTATTTCATTAAAATGGATTATTTTTATAGATATGCATATATCAGTTTACATAAACTACACAGTGCTTAGTCAACCGTATATGTGTACTAAAATATTTTAATGCTTAAGCCATTTGACAAATATGAAGATAATCTTTATGCATTCTACGTTTAAAAATCCTATCAGTTTAAATGCTATGCAGAGCTAAGAGATGCACACATTTACAAGCATTGAATAAATATGTCCTGCAGTGAATGCGTAAGAAATTACAAAATGTAATAGGGGCAATTGTATTCTATGAACAACAAAGCATAAAACTAAATCATTAAAGAAATAAGAAAGACAGAAAATTTCTCCCTTAATATTAACAGGGCATAAACATTACTCAAAACATTGCTCAACAAGAGACTAAATTTTACATCCATGGGATCCGAGCAGATTTAATCATGTAAATATTGACATTATCTGCAGTTTGTCTACTCAGTGTAAACTGGCATTATACAATTGTTCAAAACCCGGATAAAGAATTTTAAATTCAACACAATTGATGGCTATGATCTAACTAAATGGGACTTATTTGTAAAAACCACAGTTTGACAAATCATAACCATCCCTCTTTTTACACTGGTTTATTGTTAACTTCATTTATTAATAGAACTATGTTGATTTCATGTTCAGACTAAGACTTTTAGTATTATATTATGATCGCGCATTTTACACAAAACTTCGTTTTTTCCCGAGATTTTCATCATGAAAAGGGGGTGCACATTGTACATAAATGCGCACTTTACACGGCAAAATACGGTAGATTTGCTCAAATTTATTTTAGTTGGTGGTCTTTATTTAGCAGTGTACTGTGCTTTATTATCAATGTAACTTATTTGAACTGATTTTCCATAAAAAAAAATTTACGGTAATTACATTTTTTTACTGATGTCCTCTGAGTGTGTGTGTTGGTGTTTAACACCCTTTATCGACGCACCTGGGCCATGTAGATTGGTCAGTTTTAATGGTGGAGGAAACCAGAGTACCCAGAGGAAACAACTGACCTTGGGCAGGTAACTGACAAACCTAATCACGTGTGCTTATCCTGTAATCCTCATAAGCAACAAAGCAATTAATAGTGATGGGTGACTGAGCAATTGCTTAATACAGAGAATATTTCACAAGAATTACATTTGTAATACATGTATAATCTGATGATATTGATAGTTTTTGAATCAGTAAAACATTGTCACAAGATCATCTCTTTTGAAGTTTCCAATTCAAACTAATTAGGAGAAAATTTGACAAGAGCCAAAAATAATTACTGTATGTCAACACAGTAAGACTTCAATTAACATGATTAAAAGCCCTGACAATGTCAATACAAAATCTCAGTACCAATAAATAGAATTTAATTCCAGAATTTAATTTCCTACAGTAAACATGGTAAAAGGTTATAGTTATAAGCTTATTACATTTAACCTTTCAGGTCTATGTTAGAAATTCCTCATAAAGGGTTGGTATTCATAAAGCTACTGTTATCCCAACAGAGATTGAACATTGAATAATGGGATTAAATGCAAAATTTTGTATCAATTAAATGTCTTATTTTCAATTTGATATGATATTAATAGTATTGATTTACATAATACATATAAGTTTGTATCGATGCCAAAATGTTAATACTTTGTTACTTAAAGGCTAGACTATGAGTTTTACTATATATATTTAATGTATAATTCCATTTAAAGAACACACCCAGTAACATAATGGTAGTAGAAAATTGTGGGAAGGCAAAACTATGCAATTGTTGAACTACCGTAGAGCAGATATGATAAAGAGCGGTGTGATAAACAAGTAAGGGAGCTAATCAATAACATACAAGAAATTGTGTTTTTGGAATGACCTTCCAATCGAAAATAAACCTTAACAAAGAACAAATATCCTGTTCAAATGTGGCCAGGCCGCAATAAAATTGAAGAGTAAAGAATGCTTTGTGAGGTATACATGTACCTTAACACTCCTTAATACATATCTTACTTTTGGCAGTATTTGTCAGCTTCCAACCAGCTTCTTTGAGTAGGTACAGCTACATAGCACTTTTCATAAATATTTGACCATCCTGCAAAATAAAATTTTCTTAACATGCTTTAATTATCGAAAACTGGTCATATCTAACCTGCTAGATGTTTTCATTGCAGATTTTATATTGCTGTTTGTTTATGAAGGGTGTGTCACATACTCTTTTGAAAATCTTATTCCACATGTCATTATCATCTATTGGTAACTGATGCCAAGTGAATTTAAGCAATAGACCAATGGGTCTCAGTCAACCACGAAAATAAGAATCAAACAAAGTGGTTTTAATCTATATTGATCACATTAGGTACAAAATGTATCATGTGCAAACCACAGGAGATATATTTTTTTTTCTGGGCAGTAGCACCTGTTGCTGGATCCTTGAAAAATTTCTTTATCATGTTTATGCTTTATTTTAACCACAGGGACTTGCTCCCCTTTATCATGTCTATTAATATTTTGATAAAGTAAAAACAAGTTATTTTTTTAATTTTAGAGTTTAATAGACTATATGTAAACCCTAATAAGGTGGTTAGTCATGCCAGCATGGCTTATGTTCTTTTATTGGATCATTGATCTCATACATTTTACTTTATAATTTGTTTTATTGATGATTTTCCTTTCCAAAACTGTTAAACACCAAAATATATCTTCATTCAATACATCTCAGCCTCAAATCAGGCTTTGTTCGGCCAAAAGGGAAAAAATGGGCATCAGACTGCATAGCCAGAAATGAATATCACTTTTCCTCATTAAAATTCCTGTATGCAAATTAGATTACTTGTCACGTGACAAAACTTGTTTAATTAGTTACGGTAGTTCATGCTTTTATAACTTTTGGAAATCCGGAATATTTTAGGGTGTTACCCGTAACCGATATGATTTATAATAATAAATTGACTTCCTCAAAGTTTCTTTGGCGGATAAAAACAAACATTTTGAATAAATGTTGATGTGAATTGGACATCTGACTGCACCGACGGCTGGAATTTGACAACCTTTGTGCTTCGTGGGAACCTAGAGTTTATCAGCTATGGTTATATGGTTTGTTTTGTCCAATTACTTGCTGTTTGATGCATTGAATTCAACCCCCGCAAGTTGTTTACATTTTGTTATTACATGCAAAAGAATGCACCCAAAACCGAAATTTCTTCATTTTGTACAATTATCCGCCATGTTTTATATAGTTAATGAAGGACCCCACGCCTCAAATTCTCTCACAGCTGAGGAACCTTGAAATTTTACTGCCCTATGTCTAGAGGTGTCTTAATATAAAGCCATTTACGTGTACTTTCAAAATCAAACCCCGCAACTTGAGTACAATAAATGTTTTTTTAAAATTTATTCAATATAGAAATAATATCCCTTTGCTCCTGTAGTAAAAATTATGACCGTAAACGTTCCTGATTTTACGATATGCTAATTAGCAAATTGATATAGATTTCTGGATATGGGGGCATGCGTTTCAATGCTATGCGATTGTCCTTCTTTACAAAAAAAATGCCAGAACTAAGCTTGATTTTGAGGCCAAGATGAACTGTGGTTGTCTAGAAATTTTCAAATGGGAGGGCGCGCCATTAAAAAAAAATCATATAGTTCCTTTGCCAATTTTTTCTGTCAAACAGGAAGGCCCATGCCTGTCATGCCAGTCCTATATCCGCCCTTGACATGTTTGATGAAGATATAATTGGGTGTTTTGGAAAGGAAAATCATCTTGAATGAGCCCAAGTTCAGAAGAGGTTACTAGAAATAAATTTCTCTGAGAACTGTAGATTTCCGTTTTGACTTTTTTCATGTTGTTGATTGACACCGGAAGTCAATTTTCTAACTTAAAAACAAACCGGACAATTTCCGTGATTCAAATCGAGACTCACCTGTAGGACATTCAAGCGTAAAATCAGCAGCACTCTGAAAAAGGAAAACAAAAAATGTTATACAAATATGAATGAGCTGTTGGAAGTTTTTTTTATGTTTCTTAACAATATTTCACCGCGGAACACAGGGAACAAGTCCCCACTTTGTTCAAGCCGGGGTTCAAGCCAAAAACACCTTTTTTGTCAAACTAAGGATAAAGCAAGCAGTTGTGACACTCACAGTTACTTTGTAAAGTTTTAAGACAATTTTTGGTACTTGCCCATGATTTGTTACATCGGATATGATACTCGTAATTTGAGAGTTAGTCAGGTTAACTTATTGTTTTGAACTTTTATGTTTTCCAGTCGGATTATTGACCTGGAGTTTGGCTTAGTTATATTAATATAAAATCAAAGACCTGTATATTAGTATACAGGTCTATGATAAAATGTATGCTTAACATAATGGAAATAACAAGTTTAACCTTGTCTTATTAGCAAAGAATCGGGTTGTGAACGCTTGTTTCGCGGCACGTACGTCGGAGTTTTTTGGTTGGTTTCTTTTTTTTTCTTTTTCTTTTTCTTTTTTTTTCTTCTTTTTTTTGTTTGTTTGTTTTTTTTTTGGTTTTTTTTTTGTTTTTTGGTTTGTTTGTTTGTTTGTTTTTGGTAAGCTGCACCATATACAGACAGGAATTTCATTTCACCACTTTGAGGATTACTTTTGATCTGAGACCATTGTAAGACCATTTGTAAGACTGCGGCTTGTAAGCGACTACTGACCACATGAAGGCTGCTGACTTTCAATCGTAGAGGTTTTTTTTTACTGATTACTGATTCACTGATTTTCTTAGTTGTCACTGATAGGAAGTAATTGTCTCAATCGAGTACACTTATTCCAAATCTACATTCATAATTTAAATGAAATCACCTTAAAAGCAAATTCCTCGAGAGAGAAAATGGCAAATAGACCTATAATTTGTGCTTTTAAATAAGATGTGGAGAGGTTTTTAAAATGTGACCTTAAATGTGACACATCTGATGTTTTTCTTTTAAATGTGTTTAAACAGATGAGCTATCTCTTCAGAATTTGTTCAACCGTGCTGAACCGTTTAAATATTGCAATAACGGAGAAATTCTTTTTAATTTGAATAGCCTATGACACTCTTGAAAAAGAAAGTAGAACAGTCATTGAAAATGGCATATAGTACTATACAATACAGATTTTGAAAAAAAAATGGTATCTCTTATCCATCTGTAAATCCTTGTATCATTGTATCGTGCAATTGTGTACTCAACGACCGAACAGACAAGACAAACTACCGGTAGTGCTTATACTAAAACATTACATAATAACCATAAGAGTTTGCTCGGAATATTTTACAACAAAACATGAAAAATATTAACAAGAGTTAACACTAAAGTATGTCTCGCCTGCCGGCACCATCAGAAATACATTGTAATTATTCTTTCTTACTTCCACTATATTTTGAATTTACATGGATTTTCAGTTTCTGAGATTAAGCTACTACTGGGGCATATGTATACCAAGTTTCATCAACCTAGGACCTATAGTTCTTGAGATATGGAGGTGCTCGCAAAACTTTTCCATTGCTATAATATGTATTGAAAATTGTCAAAGTCACTCAACCAAAAAATCAAGGTCAAGGTTAAAAGATGGGGATGCAGCTGTGGTAAGCTACTACTGAGGCATATGCATACCAAGTTTCATCAACCTAGGACCTACAGTTCTTGAGATATGGAGGTGCTCGCAAAACTTTTCCATTGCTATTATATGTATTGTAAATTGTCAAAGTCACTCAACCGGAAAATCAAGGTCAAGGTCAAAAGATGGGGATGCAACTGAGCTAAGGTATTACTGGGGCATATGCATACCAAGTTTCATCTACCTAGGACCTATAGTTCTTGAGATATGGAGGTGCTCGCAAAACTTTTCATTGCTATTATATGTATTGAAAATTGTCAAAGTCACTCAACCGGAAAATCAAGGTCAAGGTCAAAAGATGGGGATGCAACTGTGCTAAGCTACTACTGGGGCATATGCATACCAAGTTTCATCAACCCAGGACCTATAGTTCTTGAGATATGGAGGTGCTCATAAAACTTTTCCAAAAAGTAAACGCCGCCGTCGCCGCCGCCGCCGCCGGTAAAGTAACACCTATGTCCCGCTCTGCTTCGCAGGCGAGACAAAAATCGTTGAACTAGAAAATGTGCCTATGAGTCACAGAAAGGCCCTCCCGTTCTTAAAATATTATTGACCCCTAATGTGTATAACCTGGGTTATGGACCTTAACAAAAAAATAACCAAATCACTTATGCATGCATAAAGTATAAGTCGCAGTGACCTAGTGGGTGGTTTAGCCTTACCCGAGAGTCATCTAGTGGTGAAATATCATTGACCCACAACATCTATGATCTAGTATCTGAGTAATTGACCTTAACCAAGAAATTAACCAAAGTCATTTCATGCATAGAATATAGGTCACAGTGACTTAAGTTCTAGTGGGTGGTGTCACCCTACCCAAGACACATCAAGTGATGAAATATTATTGACCTCAAACATCTAGTATCTAAGTTATGGACCTTAACCAAGAACTTAACCAAAAACATTCATGCATAAAAATATTTACAGGTCTATGATAAAATATAGGTCACAGTGATCTAATTTCTAGTGGGTGGTGTAGCCCTACCCAAGACCCATCTAATGGTGAAATATTATTGACCCACAACATCTAGTATCCGAGTAATGGACCTTAACCAAGTACTTAAGCAAAGTGTTACGGACGGACGGACGGACGGACGGTCGGACGGACAACGGTAAAACTATATAGTCGATCCACATACGTGGTCGGGCCATAAAAATAAAATGAAGAATCCAGAATTGAACGACCCATATAGTTAGAAATTAAACAAAAATCCCATTCGAAATATGATTTCATGTTTCATAGAAAAAGTGACAGTACTTGAAAGTCGGGCGACGGGATATTGTTAACTGGCTTAAGATAAAAAAATAACTTTTCTTTGAGAGCGGATTATCTCAATCCGTCGTACATGTTTCCTTTATATTAAAAAATATACTGTTAATTTAGCCCCAATACTTGATACACTTAGACTTATAATTTAAACCAACATTAAACCAATACACAGTATGACCTGAGACTAATCCCCTACTGATCTTTAAAGCAAACAATGCCTTTTGTGTATTCTTTTGATTATAGCATTCCAAAATATACAATGAAGATTTGTGCCACAAACAAACAATCATACATAATGTTATGTACAATTGTCGTTTCTGGCCATAGGGCTATTGTGCATTATTGAAATAGTAACTTTGGGAAAGATAAGGGGGTTCGTATTTTGAAGTATGGTAATTAACACTTGTTATTTAAATATTTTTCTTAGGACTTATTGTAACGAACTCATTAAATAATGAATCACGTCAGAACTAACCCACTGAAAAAATATGAATTGATAAACCATGCAATTATTTTCATAAATGTATAAAAGAAAAAAAGGAAAAATAGTTCTAATTCTAATTCTCTTCCCGTTGTTATTTCGCTCATGGACCATACCCGTAGCCAGAATTTTTCAACAGGGGGTTCGAAAATGTGAAGAGGGGGTTTCGATTTCCCCAATTTTTCAGACTTTAATAGTGCTTAACCGATTTTTCACCTGATCTTTCCCTATTTTGATAAAAAAAAAATTGTCCAAGGGGGGAGGGGTTCGTCCGAACCCCTCGAAACCAACCCCCCCCCTGGCTACGGGTATGTGGACAATGTAAATGTGGTCAATAAACATCTCATTTTTCAATAGTATAAGACTATAAAGTCAATGCAAGCAGTCTTGTTAAACATGAACAGAACTAGTTTTATGAAAATTGGTTTCACTTCTTAGCATTACTACAGAGATTATTTTGAGTTTTTCTCGAAGCCGAAGATAGTTAGAGCATGGAAGTAATATAGTCTCAATATTATTTCCATGGTTAGAGAGAATAGGAATGATACTTTTTTTTCTAGAATTGATCTTTTATCGGTAAACTATCATTATTGTCGGTAGATTTGCTAATGAACCGATAGTAATGTTTCGCTACAGACGTAGACCAAAGTTAATCAGGAATCTACCTGGGGAGTCCAGTTGTGCTCAGGTGACAATGGAAAACAATTACCAGGAATTAGATTTCAAAATACGACAACTGCAGTTGCCATGGAAATTATAAGTATTGATCAACATAGAGCATCAATGTAAACTCTCCACATCCTTTGAATAAAAGACAAAATGAGAAATCTTGAAGTGTGTAAAATTGACAAATCAAGAGATGCTCAGAATATTGGAAAGATACATAATGGCTATTGAAGATACAGAGCTGGCAGTTATTATACTGAAGTGAATTTACCAAAAGTTTCTCAAATGGTCTGACCGGATAATATATCCCCATGACAGTTCAGCATATTTATTATATATACTTATAAAAACCCGGTCCCTACTTCAAATAGCCACGAAGACACTGGGAGTAAAGACCTTTTTTATGGTTGTTGTGCCTAAGAAGATTTTTGCAAATCTTCACCCATTAGTTTCGGTAAAAGCCCTTTCCCTTTTCTATATGTAAATGGTCATGCTGAAAAAGGCATTTTAAAATCTTCATCCGTGACTATTTCGGTATAGGGCCTATTCAATATGACAGTTTTTTACAGTTCTCTAACTGTTCCTATGAGTAATTAAGACACGATACCAGGAAATACTTTCAGAACACCTATTTACATATAATTTATAGGTGGTGTCTCATTTCAGTTGAACAATGTATGTATTGAAAGAACCAGTTAACATTTTTAAAAACCATTTATTTCAATAGCAACTTACCAATAAAGAAAACAGACATGGAAAAATCCATACACTCTTCAAACAAATATATTTTCTCATGTTAATCTAAGAGGATAGTTTATATCTACCAAACTATGTGTAAATACATCCCAAAAAATATTAATCCAATCTTTATTTGAAAATTTAAACGAAATTTAATCCCAATCAATAACGAAAACTTGTATTTATCACAGTTTATTCCATCAAGTAATATAGTTATCCTTTCTCATTCAAAAGAAGCTAATGGAAGTCGCCATCTTGTAACTACGAAAGCTTCCGAGGTTGATTCTCCTATACAAAACGTTTGTTGTTGCGAAGAGCTACAAATGCTCAGCCATCCACGAAACCCTAATGTCATTGAGAGAAATAGGCGGGAAAATCGACACGGTGGGTGAACCGTTTGGTATTTAAATCGAAAATTAATAGCTCGAATTCCAAATATTAGTTTACGTGTCGTATATATTGGAAAAATATCCTGTCGAGTAATTAAAAGTTGTCAAATCAATTTTCTATTGTCAATAATCCATTACTTTGAAAGTATATCACTTTGCGCATATGACAATGTAAAACAGACATTAGTTTACAGAAACAAGAATGAACACAACCATAACCGCTGCAGTGCATAAAAAGGCTGACTGTGCCCGGTATTGTTAGGCAGCAACCATTTGAAATTCGGGGGGGGGGTATGGATTTTATCCCCTCGACAATTTATTTTTTTTTTCAAAATTTTTCGAAGACGAGAATTTTTTTTGAACGACACCGAAAACATTTTTTTTCATTCGCAATTTTGTGTACGCTTTGTAGCACGGGCTCACCAAAACAATTATTTTTTTTCTTTCTTGGTCAAGGACAATTTATTTTTTTTCCCAAAAAATTGAAAACAAAATATTGTTTTCCAAAAAATCCATACCCCCTTAAAATTTCAAATGGTTGCTGCTTTACCGCATACAAGTATATCATTTTTTGGTGTCCATTTAGTTTAGAATTCATGTTTTTACTATTACTATAGTTTTAATTACATAAACTGAAAATCTTGATAGACCATGTTTTGCTCAAATCGACTTCTCTTTTTCTTGAGATTATTATTCTGAATAACATTAGAGTTCCACTTTGTTAAGAGTAACAGCTTCCAAAGAAGTCAACGTGGGCGCACAGTCCTTGCAGTGGTGTAGCTAGGGTATCATTGAATTGTACTCACAAGTCGGCAGGGAGTAAAGTGGGACGCAAAAGGCCCTCTTATAAGCTCAGTGCAAAGCCATGGGTGGGGTCCAGGAACGAAGCCCCCGGAAGCAACTGAATTTTAGACAATTTATGTGTAGCTTTTAAACATTTTTAAACAACCGTATCAAGAGTCTAGTAAGAGAAACAAATTCACAGAAGATCAAATAATAGAAATGCTCAACTTTCTGATCGACTACATTTTTGTACAGTTTGGTGGACGTGTTTTTCAGCAGACGTATGATGGTTTTGTTGTTATGTCTGTGTGTGTTTTGTTGTTGTTGTATGGTTTGTTTCGTTATGATGATTTTTGTCTACCGATTTGGTCTTCGTCTTTTCGGTTTTATAATGTTGATTACCCCTTTGGTACACCTTTACTTCTTTTGGACCTATCTATAGTTCATTTCTCTGCCATATTATGAACGACTACTAGACGCAGCGAAATCCAAAATCAGACTATTGCTGACGACTGGCTGCTCTACAGAGAAATCAACAACATACAAGACATCAACTTATTTCACCAAGATCTTAAATATTTGGGAAAATGGGTAACAGACTGTAAATGCGCTTCAATGCCAAAACATGTTACGTCCCCTCGATAAAACAAAAGAAACATAAATATACTAGAACAAGTAAACATCAACCCATACCTATGACTTTTCTTATCTGAAGACCTAAAATTGAACACCCACAAGAGCTGCTCCACACTAGAATTCTTACATTGACCTAAAGAATGCTAGACAACTCATAAGGTAGATCAGTCATGGAATGTGGCGCCATGAGTATGCAAAAGCGTGTTGTGCGTGCGCTTTACCGTTTTTAGGAACTGTATGAAACAAGAGGTCATAGAAGATTTTTGTTCAATTGCGCGCCCTGTCTACTTTCATATGATGATACTAGTAGATGGAAAGATGTCAGCTATACCAGCTTCTGAGTTCTTTCGATTCCATCAACGAAACGCCAGATACGACAAACATCATTTGAAAAATGTACATTTTACCGGAGAATGAGTGTACATAGCAGCATCCAAGCCGGCAATCCATGTACGCGCTGTCAGTGCGATTAGTTGTATGCACCATAGCACCCGTCGTATAAAGACCATCAATTGATACTCTACATCGTAACCAAATAGATAATGACAGATTGGTTCACTTCATTTTAGCAAATTGCATTTTCAATTGAGCAAAACATCGTTCTTTTAAGGGGGATTAATTTGATCTATTTCTTACCCTGAGATAAAGTTTTTAGATATATAAATTTGACACCTAAACATAAGGAGTCTAGCCTTAAAAAATGATGAAAAATCTTAACTATTTTAAAAGAACTTTTTTATTTACATAGAAAGGGGAAATATGTTACAGAAAGAATACATTTGATGCATTTAGAAAAGATGTGAAGACATACTTTAATCGGAACAAATGAAATTCACCTCCTGTTGAATATATGATTACATACATGGCCTTGAATTATATTGTGAGTTTTTTGTACCAAACTTTACTTTATCACAGATTCATTATGAGCATAGACATTTTTTCCCCAAATTGCCTCAATTTATCTGTATTCTTAATTCGCTCAAGTGAAATAGAAATCATTGAAAAGCCGTTCGAATGAAGACAAGGGTCATTTTCAAATTCGCTCACATGAAATGCGCCCCGACATACAGTCAGATTGTAAGTTTTGAATATGGAGCAAAAAAAAAAACAACAAACAAACAAAAAACAGCGGACCTACTAATAAACGTCCGATGACGTTTATGTTACATTCGTGCATGGCGTATATATTGGTCTAAAACTGGAAATAAGAAAACTATTTTTTTAATTAATCCCTGTCTAAAAGTTAACGTTACACTTTATTGCGCATCATGAATTAGTTTCTACTGATTTACTATTATGTTCAGCTTCTTCTACCTAAAATAAACTGGCATGTTTTTTTTTCTGTTTGAGAAGAAAACTTAGATATTTTCTCATCACTAGTATAAGAACTTTCATTCTTAAAATAAAACATGTAAAAAGTGAACATCCGCGAATATTTTCCGGAATACACTTGTCATTGGTCCGTAACTGCTACAGTTTTAGTATGCACAATGTCATTTCCGGTCAACACATGTGGGATTTTTTTTTTAATTTTTAATCTTTTTTCTTTAATTTAATGGCCAATGATGACAAAAGGAATGCTTCCTCTGTTGAGGTTCATTTTGCACAGAGGCTGGCTGCAAACGAAAAGAAAATTAGAGATCGGGCTATGAGAAAATTAAGGAAATGGCTTGAAGTAAAATCTGTGAATAAAAAAGGTGTGTTTGTAAAAGAAAATCCGCATACTAATATATGATTGTATTAAGCAGGATGGTTAGTAACATTTATTAATCATTTCTGGAGCAGGTTAGAACAAGCAGTCTGTTAAAGTGCTTGGGTCACCATGTTTTTACTCAAAACCTTTCAAAGTTGGGGCTCCCGCAGGGTACCCCCCTCAGGTCGCATGGTCACTTTTAAAAGGGGCCTGAGGTCGCAAGGTTGCTTTTAATAGGCATATTTTGGCGGAGGTCGCAGGTCGTTTTTTGGCATAGGTCGATTTTATGAAGTGTAGGTCGGAAGTCGCCCTTAAAAAGCCCTCAGGTCGCAGGTCGTTTTTAACCCTGCGGGAGCCACAAAGTTCAGTTGTGATTTTTTTCTAAAATTATTGCATGAATTACAATACGTCATTTTCGAGTTCATTGTTTTTCGGGAAAAATCCCTCAATTAGACAGAAATTATCACGTGACTTTGCAGTGATTTAGCTAGCGCTCGTCATTTTCGTCATTGGGGAAAAGATTTTTCAAATAGCGAAAATTTATTTAACCATTTTCGTCACCTAAATTTTCAAAAAGTGTGTAAAATTTATTTTACGAAAATCAGTGGTAAAAGTCAATTCCAGTGTCACTTTTGTCAATCAAGGCTAATTAATTTATGAAGCCAAGCTGATCATGAACACCGGATATGATTGGAGACATCAATTGACACTTTTACAACTCATGCCAATTAAATTTATAGATCGATATGAGACCAGCAAACATAAAAGAAATCCGCCGACAAGGTAAAACAGGAGGTGTTAAGAATAATTGAAATTATGCAAATTTCTATTTAGCCAATCAAAACGTGAGAAATGTAAATAAAAATGAAATGACCGACTCAACCATGTGGTTTATTTTTCAAAGCCAAGGTCTTATTGAAAAGAAAATGAATGCATGGGGTTATTTACCTTTCTAGGAAAAAGTTAAATCCATGAAATAGCACAAAACGTACAATAATTTGAATATATGCCATACATATGCAGAAGGAACTTCTAGACCAGAGTGTGTTTGTTTACATTTGTCTTTGAGCTGTGATCATGTGACGTTTTTGGCGGGAAAATTAACATATTGGATTACTAGTAGAAAAAGAAAGATAACTCTAGTCCAAAGCAAAAAAAACTTAATTAATATAACAAAGATTTTATCAGGAACTTTAAATAACCGTTCCTGATTTATTTAATAAGGTTATATATTTATTCTGCATCTTTATATACTGTGTATTTTATGATTAAATATAAATAAAATAGAACTCTCTTTGATTATGGGTAGTAAAACACTGCAGAGTTCTTTCTTTTCCTACTCATGTTATTTTTTTTCTTTTGAGGGGAAAAAGGGGGGGTGTTGAAATACATAATAAGTATTTATAAAATATAAAAACATACATATAATTCTGGCTAAAATAACAAAGCTGTAAATGTTGGATAATACTTTATTTTATTAGAAATCATTGAATTACAAACAGACCATTTGCAAAAAAACCTTTATAAATTAAGATTAACCATAGACATGATAGAATATTACTAGCTCTGAACAGTGACTGAAATGTGGTCCAAAATATGCCCGCCGCTAAAGTGACTAAAGCCTGAAAAATCCTAGCTAAATCCCTGACTTTACCAGTTTTTGAGTCAAACGGGTTTGCTGCCCCGTAGACTTATGGAAAAGCGTTTGTGGGTTTATGAAAACAGTGATATCTTTATAAACGATGAATACCTCAATTGAATAAAAGAATATGCTTACATATGTAGAAATATTTCCAGAATTGAAGATTCCATTGTTAATAAACAACAAAGCAGTGTTTAATTTGATCTATTGCTCTTTCTTGCAACGGAAGTCGTCATGCCCTGAAAAATTTATCATAAAAGAACTTTTTCCAGGTTCACCAGCCATTCCGCGCTATTGTGAAAACGACGTATACTGGTCTGGTCTGGTCTTGAGGTCCTTATGACACTAATAGTCACGTGGTTCTGTATTACAGTGTTGTTTACAAAAACTGGTACACTTCAAATAACGGTACTTTCACTAGGTACTATTTGGGTATTTTCACATTTGAATAAATGTTAAGAGCTGAGGGAATAAGTAAATAAAAAGGAACTGTTATTAAAATTGCTGGTTGACATCTTTGTTTGCTTAAGCCTCACTTGTCAAGGTTTCCAGGAACCTATCCTTGCTCAGGATTTTCCAACTTGTCTTTTCCTGCTCACAATCATGACCAATGTGCAAGAGATCATTATTAGCCAATGTTGGAAATCTTATGGTTGCCAACCTTCCTGATTTTCAACATCTTCATTTGGTTTCTTGATTTTAAAAACCTGAGATCTTAGATCTATCGGCTTAGGATTTCAATTTAGTTACAAACTTAAAAATCCACAGAAATCACCTGTAGATCAGTATAGGGACAGTGTTTGTCCAAAACTGGAGGCCGGGCAATAATTAATGAACACCTGTTATTGACATGCCATCTTACCTTTTACTTAAAAGCCTCCTAGTGTTACAACAATCGAGCCATTAAAAGATGAAATAAGGATGCTTGGCAAATTGTTATTTAAATTAGATTAACATTGCAGACAATACATTTCGCTTTGCCTGATCTTGATTTGTCTATTCAATACTCATCAGAGGTGCTCTACAATTCCAAACACTATGTGAAAATGAAGGGCATTGTACAATTAAAAAAAAAACACCTCAAAAATGCCAAACTGGAAATTGAATAATTTGAATTAGATCAGCTCTGTCTGGGGTAGGAAGGACCTAAGGGGTTTGGGATTTTTTGAGATTTTCAATTGTTTTTTTTTCAGAGAATGCTTTTACAGAAGGAGACTTATTAAAGATATGGAAAGGGTTACACTACTGTCTATGGATGCAGGACAAACCATTACTTCAGGTTTACTTTAGTTTTTTACTCATTGTACCACTGTTATGATGAAGTAATAATGGAAGATAATTGTAAAAATTATATAAGTAAAGAGTTACCAAATGAACATTTGAATGTAAAAAAAAACAACATCAGGCAACTGAGGAGACAATGGCACCAAGAAGAAATACAAAACACTATCTATCAGTAGCAAAAAAATATTATAAAAAGTGAACTCAGCTTCTGCAGAATGAAAGCAGCTCCTTCGTTTGCAACACATCTGTTATGTTGCTAAGATTGTGTTTAGAAAAGAAATGTTTGTCTAACATAAGAAGACAATACAAAAACTCTTTAAAATAAATATACAAATTTATAGGTCATATCAATTTAAAAAGAGTTGATGAATGCCCATTCTTTGGGTAGACAAAATTATTGATGCACAATGTTGATAGATTCATGGGAAAGATACATTACTAAAAAAATAAAAGCATCCCTTTTTTCCAAAGGAGAAAATTTTCCCACTTGCATAGAAAACCACTTCATGTAATAAACCAATGGGTCACCGTAAATTGACCAACCAAATCAACTGTTTTGTCAATGTCAATGAAAAATAATTAATTTGCTTTCTACACATACACAATCTGCTGACTATTCGATACGTTCAATCGAGTTGCCTTAATCTTTGTATATCTAAAAAAAAGAAATTCTGTATACCTCCCCCTCCAGACAAACATTTTGACGTAGAAAGAAGTCTGTGTTGAGCAGAAGTAGAAAATATTTTGACCGTCCTCTGGAGACCTCGCAAGGCGGCCATCTTTGATGTTGACAATGTATGGTAGAATAGTTCAACGTTGTTCATCCTTTTCTACAAAGCTCCCTAGTTCTACCACTTTTATTGTCTTTACAGGAGGAAATGTGTGCCTTTATATCACGCCTGGTCCATGTGTTCAGTGACCCTGACACGACCTTGCTGTTCATTCAAGTGTATCTACAGACACAGACCAGAGAATGGCAGGGTATAGACAGATGGAGAATGGATAAGTTTATGATGGTAAAGCTTAAATTGATATTTTGTTTGCTCTTTTATTGAGATCTGAATTTTTTTCTCTGTTTTTTACAAACTTTATTTTCTTCTTGATGGAGATTTCTATTCTAGAAAGAAAGTGTCTATGGAGGAATTTTTCATCCAAATTAATTGGGAAATGAAAGTAAAGATAACATTTTTTCTATGACATGTATTTGAGTTTAAAAGGTAAATAATTATTTTGTTTCTACAGTTATTCCGTAACA
This sequence comes from Arcuatula senhousia, assembly GCA_963971305.1. NCBI lineage: Eukaryota > Metazoa > Mollusca > Bivalvia > Mytilida > Mytilidae > Arcuatula > Arcuatula senhousia. The sequence goes on along the minus strand of OZ020306.1, from coordinate 32,411,164 downwards.
TGCTGACAGAATCATTATTGTTCCTGAAAAAGCAGAAGTGGAAAAAGAGCCTGGTTACAAAGTTTACTGATATTCTGACGAGTAAAATATTGACCACAGATGAAGAGAAATCTCCTGATGGACTGAAAATACATTTATCTGACATCTTTTTAGATGAATTAGAAAAAGCTGGTGCTGAAGAGGTTATATTATTATATATAAAAAATAAACAAAAAATTTTGAGTAGCAGACACTTTTGAATGTTGTTGATTTAAGAAGAAATCAAGTATTCCCTTCGATTCCTTGTAGAGTTCCAATTTTCATTACTCTCAGTCTCTTGAACATGTTGAACAAAAAAATCACCATTGATTTTCAAAACTTTGCAAAATGGTTTTTATTCCCAAACCATAGAAATTGATAACAATGAATGACAGTATTTTTGCAGTAATCAGTGTCAGTGATTGAAAGTAGAACTAAAATCTATGATGTCAAAACATAATATTAATGTAATGGTATTACATGTATAAATTTATTTTACTGACTTGTTATCATGGTTTTTTTATACAAAGGCAATAAAAAGGATAAATATTGAGATATGGAATGAATGCTGGACACAACATCAAATATGTCAGTCTTTAAATGTAATGCAAAATCATACAAATATATTTTTGGTACATGTACCATACAAACAGAATTTTTTAGTGCTCAAATATATTACCACCAATTGTACCAATAGTGTTACCTCTTGTTTGTTTGTTCTTTCTCGTCTGCTTTTGAACTAACATAATACAAACAAAACACTTGATTGATTTTTTTCCTGATTGAAAATGTTTATGATTTAGTCATTTGACTTTCTACTATCATGACTATGATCCATATATTTTTTGTTTGATTTACAGTTATTTTTTGTTATTTTTTTTCAGCTGTCACCTCAAAAGGTTATAAGTTTCCTGCAGCCATTCCTACATTATACACAGACATCTAAAAAGTAAGTTTGAGTTTGATTAGAATGCAATGTAATAAATTTTGATAAAATTTTGGTTACTTTTCCAAGGAGGATATATGTCAGATTTCATCCCGCAACTTTATACACACATGCAATTAGATACTATGATCTAAAAAAATTATCACAGAATTATATCTACTTATACTTGAATTTCATGTTTTGTTTTATGTTAAAGTAACCTGACAACAAACAAATATGACTTGTATTGGAAAAATTTAACCAATGAAATATTTTGAAATTTTTCCAATTGTCTATACATTTCTTTCTGTAAACTTCACATGGTCTCACTACCATGACTACTAGATTTAACTTTCCTTGCAAATGTTTTAAGCATGAGCATTTCCTTTGACACTTTTTTTTGTTTGACCTTCTAATTATTTTGATAAAATTGCTGCTGGTGAAAGGGGAATGTCATGTAACCCAAATTCGACAGTTTTTTCAGGTTTTTTCTGTGTCATAATAATTTGACTCTCAGTAAGATATTGAAATCTTCAACATCCTGTTGTAATTTCTAGCGAAAAGGTTTAGTCCTGAACTTTGTTGTGTCTTTGTAAAATGCTGACAAACATACCCTACTTACACTACATTTTTGATTCGACGATGTTACCCAATTTCGGCATTTAAAAAACTTTACAGATAATGCATGAACTTACAGATAAATCACATGAAACTATTAAACTCCAAACATTACTAAAAAAATCACTAAATTAGTTTCAATTTATTGTTGATTTTGTGTCTTTTTCATTGTTTGGAAATAAAGGCACCGTCGCAAGCTACGTCAATATTTAGGACGTTGAAAATGACGTCATACAAGGAAGTATTTTATTGATTTGCGGTCTAAAAATAAAATCTATTTTTGAGGTTTTTGGTTTCATTATGTTCACTAGATCCTGTAGTTTCTTATTATGAATAAAAATTATGCCGAATTTCTAATATGTATTCACCCTTACATTTTAAATCAGAAATGCCGAATTTGGGTAGCATGCCGAAATTGGGTTACAAGACCTTACTCCTTGAAGTTATTATAAATTATACTCATTTACATCATAACCAAATTAATTGTTTTATTGATATTGTACTTTATTTTACAGTTAAAATTTAATCTCTGATAATCATCTAAAATTGTAATATTATGTACCCATTGATTAATGTATTTTCTTTTTCAGTATGGTTATTGTGTCAAGAGTTTTATCCCGAGTGTTTGAAGGAATTATTGAGCAGACGGTCAATGATGCCATGTCGTCTGCTGAAAAACAGTTGGAGGTATAATAATATTTCTTAGAATGGAACGATAGTATTAGCTATTAACATTTACTTGTTTCATTCGTAAAAATTATTGTGAATGGAAATATCTCAGGGCCCTGAATCAAGGATTTGGAAGCTCAAAATTTTTCTTGTTGTCCTTCTGTTTGTTCACAATTTCTTGTGAACACTTTATTTAAAAAAGTCAACAGCATTTCAAAATTTGAACATTTAGTTAAAGTTTAGTTCAGGAATGGGCCTTCATGGATCTGTCAAAGTTCCTTTAGTATAACTCCAGGATGAATTTGAAAATGACTGTCATGAAAAAAAACAAGGCTTAATCAGAGTTATTTTAACAGAGGAACATGTCAAATTCTCCCCAACTTATTTTTTTCACAGAAAGAAGAGGAAGGTGATCAAGATGAAGACATTACCAATGAAGAAGATGAAGACATGCCTATCAGACTTCAGGTATACATGTATATTGAACAAGAAATGGCCAGTCAATTGTTTTTAATAATCCTTCTCAAATAAAGAAATCCCATAGGGGCATTCAAGTCTTAACTTTAATGAATAAGAAGTGGATTCAGACAAGCTATGTATTCAAATAACAACATAAATTGAAGTTCTGATGTTTTATGTTACAAAGATACAAAATATAGAAACAATGACTTAAAGAAAAGATTGTGGTGTCCCTTTTGGTGTCCATGTTTTGTCAATTATTCTAAACAGTGTATAAAAACAAAGACAAAAGCAGGGGTTATTAAAGACGACTCTTTAAAAAATCTAAACACACAACTGAACTTTAGTCTTTAAAACCATATTTTATTTCTTATAAACATGAACATGTATGTGTATAATCTTAAATTTGCTTTACATGCAGATCTAGAGTTAAGACATTTTCTTTAAAGATCATTTCAACTTCATTCTTTGATAACATGAATTAAGATATAAGTTAATGTTTGTAGTTTATTGTTTCATTTTGTGACCATGTTTGCTGTTATTACAATAAGATTAATATGCAATTATAATTTGAACACTTTGGAAAAAATGATTCATTTAATTTTATTTCTGATTTTAATTTTTTTGGTAGTTTGACTTTAAAGCTTTAGCAGACAAACTGTTTGAGTTGGGCAGCAGTGAAGAGTGCCGAGTTAAAAACAGAAAAATATTGTATCAACTTGTTAAAAAGTAAGTTAACAACAGCAGAGGATAGAATAAGCATGCATGACTCTGTTTCAATAAAACGTTAATTTAAAAATCTACAATTAAAAAAAAAAACATACAACCATTATGTAAATATAATTTGCTTACTGATTTTCAAATTGCCTTTATAGAAAATATATATAGTGAAAGTAATTAGGGCCCCGCAACTTTGTTGCGGACGCCCTATAGTAATCAGTCTGTCCGTCCGTCCGTCCGTAACAAATTCTGTTTTCCTGACTTTTTTTCTAAACGCTTATAGATAATGAACTGATTTTTGGTATGTGAGTTTACCTTGATGAGTTACAGATCAAGTTTGAGCTTTGTGCCGGTCCACAAATTTTTATTGGAGTTATGGCCCTTTGAACTTTGAAAATCCACTAAAATTTCAGTTTTCCGCACTTTTTTCTAAACGCTTATCGATAATGAACTGATTTTTGGTATGTGAGTTTACCTTGATGAGTTACAGATCAAGTTTGAGTTTCCTGCTGGTCCACAAATTTTTATGGGAGTTATGGCCCTTTGAACTTTGAAAATTCACTAAAATTTCAGTTTTCCGCACTTTTTTTCTAAACGCTTATAGATAATGAACTGATTTTTGGTATGTGAGTTTACCTTGATGAGTTACAGATCAAGTTTGAGCTTTGTGCGGGTCCACAAATTTTTATGGGAGTTATGGCCCTTTGAACTTTGAAAATTCACTAAAATTTCAGTTTTCCGCACTTTTTTTTCTAAATGCTTATAGATAATGAACTGATTTTTGGTATGTGAGTTTACCATAATGAGTTACAGATTAAGTTTGAGTTTCCTGCCGGTCCACAAAATTTTATGGGAGTTATGGCACTTTGAAGTTAGAAAATCCATTGCAATTTTATTTTCTACACTTTTTTATTGTTCCCTGTAGATAATAAACTGATCAAGTTTAAGTATTCATTTGTTTGACAAATTGTTACCAGTTACTGAAATATGAAGCTGGTAGGGGACTAAGTATTGTTTTGCCATTCTCTCAGAATGCTTGTTAGTAAGATTATTTGATTATCTTCATGCATGCATTCTCTTAATTATAAAAAATAAACAATACATACGGGTCACTTTTAAAACTATTCCCTCAAAATTTCACCTGCAGTATAGTACTTAGTAATCAATAATCTGTTCATCTATAACAACCAGCGGGGCCCTTGGAGATGGCTATCATCTCCCTGGTATCTAGTTATACCTGGTTTCGAAGATGGGGTATACAAGTACCTGTTTTTCCTGTGTCCAATTTTCATTTGCACTTTTCTAAAGCAGGAATCTTAGAAGTGAGTATTGGCTGACATCACTATTTTTGAGTCTCAAAATTATCTTTTTAACATAACAAAAGAAGTAACAGTGACATGACAAGAACATGATCCTTGTTCAACATTAAAATGAACTAGAAGAGTTACTTAAATGAAAAATAGATGTTGTAATATGTTTTAAAGAATTTACGATTTATTTTCTTTAAGCATTGTATAAAACATTGCATACCAGATTCAGCCGTATGCCATTATAATTTACGATATTGCTTTATTTTTATTTATTACAAAGATTTCAGGATCTTGATGATGGTATTTTACCCAAAGAAGAAGTTGATGAGGAAATTGAAGAAATAACAAAGAAAGATTTGAGTGCTGCAGTACAGGGGCTAGAGAAGTTAGATCCTAGTAATTATGGCAAGAAGAAAAGGAAAAAGAAAAAGAAGAAAAATCTGCAGGATGAAGATGAAGAAGGTACACAGTAATACAGGGGGCGTTCAACATTCCCTCCCTAGGCAGCCAGGGTAGATTATTTTTCCGGGGTTGAAATATAAAACAGAACCCGGGTGATTTCTGTTTTGTATGGGTCAATGATCTTTTTAACAAACAAAAGTTTACATTGGAAACAACCTAGGTTACATATGATATTAATATGTAATTACCAAGGTTATTCTGGTTATGCTGCAAGTGAGCGACATTTTTCCTACCTGGTGCTCCCTGGGTTTGAATGTCTAATGCAAGCACAGTTGACCAAAAATACCTCACTTGATTGCAATAAATATATTTCACCCAAAAAAGCAATTAATCATATTGGCAGAACATTCATAAAAAATTACAGGGTTCTTGCTTTTAATTTTATGTATTGCAATGCATTGTATTTAGAATTTTTGTATCTGACCCCCACCAACAGAACTTTAATACAAGTGCGTTCTGCCCCCAGGATATATTTTTTTTCATGAATAGCCCTAAGGAAAAATGCAGATTTTCTGCAAAATGGTTGCACAATCTAACTTTGAAAAAACCTGGAAGAAATCTGAAAATTTCATTAAGGAAAAGGCAGGAGAACCACTTATTTGCTATTAGGTATTAAGAGGGTCGGGAAGACCTTTTCCGGGATGCCAGGATTGGCCATATTATTTAACAGGAATTCGGGAAAAGCGACTAGCGGGACACAGGAACCTGCATTTTATTTTTCGTGGATGCGGGATCGGTAGTTTTTATTATCCGGAAAATGGGATTATAAAATTATTTTGACGGGAATTCGGGACGGGACCCCCTCCTCCCCCCTATTAATCATCTATTATGTTAAACCCTTGTTTAACTTTTTAACACTTCAAAATTTAACACTTGTGCTATGTTGTTTCTTTTGACTAGATGAAAACTTAAATGATTCTGGATATCTTGAGGAAGAAAAGAAAGCAAAGAAAAAGAAGAGAAAAATGAAATCAGATGAATCATCTACTGAAAAGGATGAATCTTCAAACCCAAAGAAACGAAAAGAGGATGCAATTGTTAATAATGTAAATCAAGCTCCATCTGCGAAGAAAAAGAATAAGAACAAGAAAAATACAAAAAATGATTCAAATCTTGACGGCAGTACTTCCGAAAAAGTCAGTAACTCAAGCTTAGATGGTGAAATAGAAAATGAATCTGTCCTTACTGGTGAAAAAAGTATGGAAGTAGACATTAGCGAAAAAAATGTTGAAACATCATCACCTGGTAAAAGTACAGTAAATGGAAAAAGGACAGAGATTAAAATTAGTGAAAATAATACAGAAGATAAATCTAGCTTGGAAGTAAAGACTCCTAAAGGTAAAAAAGGCAGCAATATTTCTAAAGAACTTACAAATGTTGAATCTGACAATGTAACAAATAAATTAGACAGTTCTCTAAGTTTAAGCAGGAAGAAGAAAGACAAGAAAAATAGGAAGAATAGCATGGAAAGTCCATCTAAAAATTTAGAGACGGATTTTGAAAATGCCGCAACAGAAAATGGATCTTCAGAACTGAAAGAGAAGGTTGAAAGTGAACATAAGGCTGTAGAGAAAGTTGTAGACAAAACAACACATGAAAAAGGAAAGGACAAGAAAAAGAGAAAAAGTTCTGCTTCTGTAGAAAGTGATGTTCCTAAAGACATACTTTTATTAAATACCAACAATGAAAGTGAAAATGTTGCAATTACAAATGGAGGGCAAAATCTGGAGGAATCAACTCCAGAAGTAACTGGAAAGAAGAGAAGAAAAAGTTCAGTTGCTCCAAGCAGTACTCCATCAGCTTCAGTGGTAGATGCTTTGACTCCTAGCAGCATGAATGGACCACTAACGAAGAAAACTCCTGCTAAGACAAGGAAGAGTATATCAACCCCGGTGACAAGTAAAACTGTTAAAACACCAACAGTAACAGAGGAAATTGATGGGGGAGGACAATCCAAGTCAAACAGTTTTGCAAAGTTTGATAACTTTGTGAAAACTCCACCAGCATTTGTACGGAAAGCTGTCAGCAAGTTAACAACTCCTAAATCTACACCTAAAGCTAAGCAGGTAATATTAGGAACTTTTAAAACAATTAACACTGAAAATATATTTTTTCTTTAAATTGTACATAACACATCAAGGAAGCATAAAAAAATCAACCTTTGTGATACTTTATATTCATGCCAAAGTACACATAGATGTTAAAGGTTGCATATTTTTTTTTATTTGAAAACGAGTGCATTTTAAAATTCTTAATTTTTATGCCTGTTTTGTGTGATGAACCATCTTATAGTCTTGACCTGTACAGAAAAAAGTATCAATGCTGTTTTGAATAAATTTGTCCCTAAAATAGATTTAATAAAATTTTAGAGTTGGATTTTCCTAAAAATATTAAAGACAAAGTCTAGCTGGTAGTTTGAGATCATTCATTAATATATCTTCATATAACAATAGCCGTAGGGTTTCTTTCTCTTTCAGATTCCTACAGTTGCTCCATCCACCTGTCCATCAGACCCTAAGAAGAAAGTTATCTTTAACATGAAGAGAAATGAATCTCTTAGTAAGTTTCAAATAGGTAAATGAATATACTGAAATATATCTTGACATTAATAACATTTATAAAACAATAAACAATTAAAATTATGTTTTCTCATCCTTAATATTGCTGAACATTTTTTTCTATTCATATGCTTTTGCATATTATTATAAAATTGTAATATTTCTTGCTCTTTACTTGCTATTAACTTCATTACATAGAATTTAGGTTTTATGTTTCTGTGTTCCCATTCATATATATGTTACAGAGAATGTGTGTGATTAGGGATTATGTGAAATCCCTAAAAAAATCAGGGATTACGTGTAATCACTAAAACTTCAAGGTATACATGTAATCACTAAAAAGCTTGGGGATTACATGAAATCCCTGATTTTTTTTTGACAAAAAATAGTATCCTCAAACATTTGTCAAAATCGTGACATGCACAGGATTTTGTTTTGGCTGAAAATTAGGGTTCTAACAAAAGTAAACCAACAAAAGGAATAAATTTATAACACATTAACGTTTCTTATAACCCCCTCAAACAAAGTTTGCGTGGTATGTAGGAATCACCCTGTCTGCTTGTCCATCTGTCCGTCTGTCTGTCCATCTGTCCGTCTGTCTGTCTGTCTGTCCGTCCGTCCATTTGTTCATCTGTCCATCTGTCCACATACCTCGTAAGCGCTTCTCCTCCTAAACTGCTCAACCAATTTTGATGAAACTTTGCAGGAAGGAAGTGCATCATATGTAGATCTGCATGAAGATTTCTCATTGCTCTCAGATATCATTCAGGGGAGATAATTGGACTTAGACTTTTTGAATAAAGTATTCAATGGGAGACCTCGTAAGCGCAACTCCTCCTAAACTGCTTGACAGATTTTGATGAAACTTTACAGGAAGAAAGAACATTACATGTAGATGTGCATGATGAATTTTCATCACTCTCGAATATCATTGAGGGGAAATAATTGGACATTTTTTTTTTTGGCAGTGCAGAATCCAATATGAAGCGGGGGTATCCTTTTCTGGGCTGGCTCACAGTATTACCCTCTCTCACTGTAACAAGAATTTATAAATGATGTCTTTTCAGGTTTCCAGGAAAGTATAAAGTTCAGTCCAGATGTCTTTAATCCAGCCAGTACACCAGACCATGGGATTCTAAAGACCCCTTCACCAGCAGTCACTCGTAGTCAGACAAGAAAGAAACGAGCTTCTACTGGTGGCAGATCTAAGGCAGCGGATTTCTTCTGACATTGACATAAACTAAATTTTAATATAAACAAATCAATGAATTATAGCTGATGAAGCAATAAACTATATTTACCTGATTTAGATTCTGTTTGATAATTCTAAAAAATTAGATTTAAGATTTAATGAACCAAAAATTGAATGTGTCTTTGAGAACTTTTCAATATATAAATACTTTTTTTTCTACTCTCTGAATAAATGGGATGTCTAAATGAAATACATTTCGATTGTCCAGTACATGATAAAACTATGTACCCTATGCCCCAGGGTGAAAATTTTTTGGCTGGGCTTCATGGAGTGAAAAATCCAGGTTATAAAATGGTGAATGTTGTGTGAGCTGGGAAATATTTGTGTAACTGTTTTAACAGCAACCACTAATCACAGTCCTATGATATTTGGTATACAGCATCATCATGGGGTCTCATAATGTGGGATTAGATTTCAGGTCTGTCACTTGCTAACTTCCTGTTTAACCAAATTCGGCAATTTTTTACTTTGACAGATTTGTTGGTTTTGTTGTATCCATTTGTCTGCATAACTATCTAATCAATAACAATTAAAAATGTACTCGACACAGCTCACATAACAAGCGGCAATTTAGAAAAAACCACAATAGACAACCACCAGGTATGCCTGACTATGTGAATATTGAACTGGAAATTTGGAAAAGAGTTACGCTTCTTTTATTCCTTTTGCCCACAAATATAAGCCCAACCCTTAAAGTGGGTGATGGAATAAATCATATGATATGTGTTAGAAGAAAATTTATTGCTCTTGGGTTTCATTCATTGGAGATCATTGCCACTCCAGACACTCTATGAAAGACATCATGTGGTGTTTGACAAATACTTACTTTCAATTTTAGTAAGTCTTTCTGTGGGATGTGTGTTAGAGTTATTGTATTCTCATTATCTGTTACTGAATACAATCGCTTAATTGGTGGCTGGCAACACTGCTGGTGTGTTATAAGAAGCAGGAACTGCTAAAACCCCTCTGAAGCACTAGTGTTCACCAGTGTTCACTATATAAGTTATGTATGGCAAAGAAATAAGCTGGCAACTATCATCCTACTGTTTAAATTTAACTTTATGTTCAGATATATGTAACAGTGTGACACCAGCAGGGTCACTGCATTCAATATCATGTAAACTTGAAAATGAGCACATTATAAACTCCATTACATGTTATATAAATGGTAATCGATCCATTTAGACATTACAAAGCTCATCTTATTAGGCAGTATTGTAAATATGCTGGCATTGTCTTTAACTTTTCAAATATTTCAAAATGGTCATCCATACAGAAAAAAGTCACAGCCAGCATCTGAACCATGAACATCATGTGCACCTACCATACCAATTGAGTTGATGTGGCACTTGTCAGTTAGTAGAAATGGACTTAAATTATTCTTTTGTAAGTGGTCATCCATGCAGAAAATATAAATCACAGTCAGTGACCGAAGCATGCATTGTGCTTAGCATCACTAGGTGCACCTACCATACCAGTAAGGTTGATGTTGCACTTCTCAGTAAGCAGGAATGGATTTCAACCATTCCTCTGTAAGTCAGTTGCTACCAATGCGCAGAATGAAGTTTAAAGCCAGCATCTGAAGCACGCACTGTGCCTAGCATCACTAGGTGCATCTATCATACCAATATGGTTGATGTGGCACTTGTCAGTACGCGGGAATGATCTGTCCGTGGTCATTCATACGGAAAATTTAGGTCACAGCCAGCATCCGAAGTATGCATTATGCTTAGCATTACAAGGTGCATCTACCTACCAATATGGTTGATATTGCACTTGTCAGTTTGCAGGAATGGACTTTAACCATTCATTCATGTGGAAAATATAGGTCACAGCCAGCATCAGAATTAAGCATGTATTGTGCATAGCATCATAGGTGTACCTATCATACCAATATGGTCGTCATGTTGCCTGTCAGTAAACGGGATTGGACAAGTCAGTGGTCATCCATGCGTAGAATCTAACTGTCCACAGTCAGCATCCGAAGCACCACTGTGCTTAGCATCACTAGGTGCACCTACCATACCAATATCAATGTGGCACTTGCCAGTAAGCAGATATGGGTACCTTGATCAAGGTATCATATAAGCCCCCACCTCACTTCGTGAAATGAGCTACAACGCATGTAATATTTTATATCATTGCCAGAACAAATTCCATTACTGAGAGGTGAATTGGTGCAACTTCTGAATAGGAAGGGACTAAAGATCATCGGCCAGTTTTTTCTTCTTTTTCATAACGTTTCAAATTGTTCTAAAATAAGAAATGTTCCCTCCTAAGTAGGTCAAGAATAATTTATGAAAGGATATGGGGTAAATGAACATGAGACAACAACACATATGTTAACTCCATGCAACTGCAGAAAAAAATATTAGCTGTATGGCCATTATGGAAAATAATTCTTCATCAGCAGCACTAGAACCCAAACATAAGAAATCCACCATTTCAAAAGATATTTAAAATGAATAAAACCAATCAAAAACCAGATAAAGGCAAAACTACGATTTAGGGAGCTAAACTTTTGGTTTTAGAATTAATTTATATAAAATTAGATAATGGTTATAAACAAAGTGTACACATTAGAAGTTGATGGTGGCAAAGGGGGGGGGGGGGTACTGTGCACGGCTGAACGGCAAATAAAAAGTGGCTTTCACGATGAACGGAAAATAATTCTTGCTGATCTCGATGCACGATAAATAAAGAAACAAAATATTATTCGTTAATGAAGGAAATCCCTGAATTTCGCTAAGTTTTTGACAGTTGTGTATTTTGAAACAGCACAACACTGCAAGGAGTATATAGGCGAAAATTGAGAAGTCCTCGAACTTAAGGATTTCTTGGTGAACAATATTTTGTATAGCATTTTCTGTCTAGAATACCATGAACGAAAAATAATCCATGCAAATCACGAATCACGAAAAATAAATTAAGGTGAGCACGATGAACGATGACCCCCCCCCCTAATGCACAGGTGAACGAGAAATAAAAAATTCAGAAAATAAAAAATGTCAAACACGGTGCACGAAAATAATCCTTTACCACCCTCGAAGTTATCTCAAGTACAAGTACACCATATATCTAAAAAATGAAAAGCATACATCTAAAACACGGGGAATTGTTCTACTAAGTCCACACGACATTAAAGACAAACTCTCGTAATAAATAATTTATGAAAGGATATGGGGCAAATGAACATGAGACAACAACACATACTAGTATGTTAACTCCATGCACGTGCAATAATTTTTATGCGCTGTATGGCCATTATGGAAAATTATTCCTCATCAGCAGCAATAGAACCCAAACATGGGAAATCCACTATTTCAAAAGATGTTTAAAGTGAATAAAACCAAACAAAATCCTAATAAATTTGCTAAGGGCAAAACTACGATGAGGCTTATTTAGGGTATATTGGGATATGGGATATTCACACAATTTTTTCATGGGATACGGGATATTTGAGGCAAAACGTACTGGGGTATGGGATATTTAAGTCCATTTTATTTACAGGGATAAGGGATACTGGAAAAACACTTTTTGGGATATGGGATATTTGATGAAAAATTTACGGGGATATGGGATATTGGTACCCCCCTCCTAAACAAGCCCCTTCGATGGAGGGAGTTAAACATTAGGTCATTTTAGCATTTTAATATAAAATTAGATAATGGTTATAAACAAAGTGTTCACATGAGAAGTTATCTCATGTACAAGTACATCATATCTAAATGTATACATGTGCCCTTCACATTTCCCACAAATCTTGCAGTTTCTAGGGTATAAAAACTTTTTTCAACAACAACAAAAATAATAATGAATAGAAAAATTCTGTCCATTTCTCCTAAATGAAGGGAAGTTCAATAAAAAAACCAGTTTTTTATTGATTTATTTATATTTTTTTTGCAAAAAAATATAAAGCAATTGATTTCATATTTTTAATCAATATCTTATGACTAGGTACGCACTCTTGAAAAGGCGCACACACATTTTCATACTAAAACTAGGTATTCCTAACCGGAATCATAACATATCCACACCTACTTGATTTTAAATTACTTTTTGACGTTTTGACACGTGTTTTGCACGTTGGGCTCCTGTACGTTGATGCACATTACAACAAATAACAATAAATTATATTGCAAGCCTGTGGTAAGTTATCTTTATACTAAGCATTTTTTACACCCAGCCTCAAAACAGAACCATGCAGCAGTGAAAATAACTGGTTACTGGTCTTTTTCCCAAACAATCCTTAAAACTTTATATGACCCCCCCCCCTTTATATCTTAAAACTTAAAAAAAAGGGAAAAAAAGCAAAAGTGTATTTTTATAATTAAGAAATAAAGAAAGAATGTGTTCATGGGACACAGAAGCCCCGCCCCGCCAGGCTCCAATCAGGAAGTAACAGTCTGACAGGTCTGAAACTGAGTCACTTAGGACGTAGTTTGTAATACTGAAGGAACCCGCAAAATTTCAAATCATTTTCATGTACGGTTAGTGAGAAAAGATTAACGGAAGCTCGTTGTGTACGTATGAACGTTCGGACGTGCATACAGATGGACAAGAGTAACCCCCCCAAACATCGTTACATGTCGACGCTTGGGCACCAATATATAGAGGGACTCCCCGGTGAGTAAAAATGACTTGTGTCAAGACTTTTGTTTATATAGGGGCGACGTCCGATCTCTTTTTGTTTTTTGTTTTTAAAACGACGGGTCTTTGACCTAACTAAAAATGATAAAAATCGACCTCAGGTATTTTAAAAGCGACCCTGTGACATGAAAGCCCGGCATGAAAGATATTGATGCATGTTTTACGTTTCAGATGAGGAGACCATTATGCCCAAGAGAATAACCAAAAAAAATGTATATGTGCTTTTGCTCATGCCCCGATCAGTTATGCTACCACAGGGTTTTTTTATTTTTCAGCAAAAGAAGAATATGTTACAGAAGACTCTCCTAGTTAGCTTAGTTTTGATACTGTTAGCGTCATGTACTTTTGCTGGAAGCTGTGTCGAATCATCAAGCTCTAACACAGGGTGTAAAGATATAGGGGGCAAATGTAAGGCCAAGGGAGGGATGTGTTTCCAGGGCTTAGATATGACTTGCTGCTGCACAGAGGAACTCGAAGACTGCCTGGCCGGTCAACCTTTGATGGGGAAATTTCATAAAGAGGACGAAGAGAAAGGCGATACGAAAACTGAACTATGAAACTTATTTAAATCTGTACCAGCACTTGTATAGTAAAATACTTACTTTAATCTGTACCAGCACTTTTATTGTAAAATACTTATACTTAAATCTGTACCAGCACTTGCATTATAAAATGATAAATTGAAGATGTACATGTATACAATAATTCAATAAATCAATAAAGATCATTTATGGTTAGTGTCTCCCAAGTGAACTGGTCTTTACTTTTAATATATTGATCCCAATTCATTCCATGTTATCTCTGGATATTGCCCTTGAAATCATAATACTTTACGTTGAAACGAATGTTCTTGATTGAAAGAATGAGAAAATACTCAACAGTAGAATACAGATTAACTAACATGGAGACGCCAAAATCTATATGCTTTAGCTTTTTACTACTTTTTAAATACTAGCTTTTTAAGCATTATAGCGATCAAGCATGTCGGATTTATTTGATTCATTATTGGTTGAAGTGTTGTGTCGGATTTAAAATCGATATGTTTGATTTTTTTTTACATCAGTCGATTGATGATTCTCAGCTAGCTGTCAGTAACAGCGAGTGTTCTATAGAGAGTTCCTTTACCGTCCTTTCGTTTGTTTTTATTGTCTTTTTGTCTAAGGTTCTCTCTAGTAGAATTGAACTTTGATCGTTTTGATTTTTGTTTTGTGTTTAGTTTTTGTGCTTTGTCTAGGAATATTGATAGGGGGAAGGTTGGGCCCAAAAAAACTAAGCCAGGTATCTTTGACAAAGCTTTCGTTTGTACTTGTCTTTTTGATGTTTTTTGTTCCTTGTTTAAGAAGGGGGGATCTATCTGTGATTATTTCAGGACTGGATTTGAATTATATGCATTTTCTTTAGACCATGGGCTAATTGCAGAACCGCGAACGGCGGTTGTCCATTGTGTTTTTTTTTTCTGAATTGCCGCTTGATTGTGGGCTGTGTCGCGTACACTTATTCCACATCTCATTATTATGTCTCCCCCCAATTTTGTGGGAAGACATATTGTTTTTGTCGTGTCCGTCCGTCACAAAGTTTGTCAGCGCAACTCCTCTGAAACTACTTAACCGAATTCAACGAAACTTGGTATATAGGAAGGAAACCATATGTAGTTGTGCATATTACCAGGAAATTTTGATCCTCAATTTTTTGTGGTAGTTATGGCCCTTTGAACTTAGAAATTTGCTGAAAATCCTAATTTATAATCTTGTCAGCGCAACTCCTCTGAAACTACTGAACAGAATTCAACGAAACTTGGTACATAGAAAGGACACCATATGTAGTTGTGCATGTTACCAGGAAATTTTGATCCTCAATTTTTTGTGGGAAATATGGCCCTTTGAACTTAGAAATTTGCTGAAAATCCTCATTTATCATCTTGTCAGCCCAACTCCTCTGAAACTGCTGAACAGAATTCAACGAAACTTGGTATATAGGAAGGACACCATATGTTGTTGTGCATGTTACAAGGAAATTTTGATCCTCAATTTTTTGTGGGAGTTATGGCCCTTATAACTTAGGATTTGCTGAAAATCCTCATTTATCGTCTTGTCAGCGCAACTCCTCTAAAACTACTGAACCCAATTCAATGAAACTTGGTATATAGGAAGGACATCATATGTTGTTGTGCATAATTCCAGAAAATTTTGATCCTCAAATTAATGTTGGAGTTATGGCCATTTGAACTTAGAAATTTGCTGAAAATCCTCATTGATCATCTTGTCAGCGCAACTCCTCTAGAACTACTGAACCAAATTTAACGAAACTTGGTATATAGGAAGGACACCATATGTTGTTGTACATATCACAAGGAAATTTTGATCCTCAAATTAATTTTGGAGTAATGGCCCTTTTAACTTAGGAACTTTTTAGGGTAACGGGGGGAGACATCGTTTTTGTAGGCAAAAACAAACTTTAATTTTCTATTAGAACAGGCAGTGGCCGCACATATAAAATGCGGCAGCGTTTAAAACTTGTTTTGCTAATGAGCCCAGTTATAATTCTAAGTATGTTGGGTTTTTTTATGTTTTGTTTTTTTCAATAAGATATTCGAGTATTTTAGATATAGACATGATAGACGATTTTTATATCAAAGATTTTACTTTCTTGTATCTTGTGTAATGATATGTTATTAGCTTTCGGGTTTCTTAATATACATTTGCTTAAAAAGTTATTTGGAAAACCTATATCATCATGATCATGATCATGTGTTAAATATTAAAAGTACTTGTCATCCCGGAGATACTTTAGGTCAATGAAAGATAACCCAAATTGCTTTCCATACTTTGTTTATATCATTAAACTTCCTGGTTGAACCAGTGTACATTTTCCTTAGTGAGGTAGTCAATGTCTTGGGAAAGATGATTCGAACTTTCTGTCGTGTTGGCAAGAGCTCCTTATCTGTTTTTACTAAGGTAAGTCTGTTTGTTGACTAAATTGATTTTTAAATAGGAATTACTAAAATACCATAAAGTGATCTGCGTGCAATCTCATGATAGTCAATCTATTATCTATATAAGTAATTAGTTTAAACTTATTTTTTATCATGGATTGGGAAACAAGCTAATGCTTATGTGAATCTCTCTCCAGCTAGCAGTTTGGGAGTGTGGCCTTTACAGCGGTTCACATTGAGCCACAGGGACTTCAAGTCTTGCTCCCACTGCTTGCTCCTCTCTATCAATATTTTGTTAGAGTCAATGTGCGGTACGAAAAAAAAACACTAATAAATTATTGATAGAGGGGAGCAAATCCCTGTGATTAAGCCTACTCTGATCGAACTCTACAATGGGGCATTGCTCTCCACATACACGGGACAACCCTTTTTCGTCCCATCCGAAGGACTATATAACTTATTAAAACACCTCTATAGCTAATTATACGACCGGGTTTAGAAAGAACATGTTCCATATAATGCCGTCTAAAAGTTAAACAGATGTCTAAGTAGCCTTTTTTTCATCTTCCTTAGTCCTTCTCAATGAATATAGTACTATGAGTTCAGTAAGATTAAAAGAGAACGTAATTATGAAAGATATTTGGGCTTTTTTCAAACTCGTGAAACTAATGAAAAAATATCTTGTGCACAACTAACATTTAGTTTAGTTATTATTTGCATTGTTAAGTGACCTTATATAATCACATTTTTTATGATTTTACAGCATGAAAACCTGAGCTTTCTGGTGAAAAGATTAAGTGGGTTTAAGATAGAGGGCCTTGATCATTTTGTAATCACAGTGAAAGACATCTCTAAAACATGCGATTTTTACTCTAAAGTTTTAGGAATGGAAGTAACAACATTTAAGGTATGTCTGACGCATAATTAAAAAAATATCTATGAAGATACACGAGAAAAAAATCACTAAGTCATAGAGTGAGCAATCTGGACAATAACCTTTGTTGAACACCAGGCATATATAATGAAAAGATCACACTTCAGTCGTATTTAAAGGAAACTTTATGTTCCATAAATTAACCCCATCACGTTCGGTAGAAATCTATCTCTATTATATGTAAATATGCATCCTCATGTTTGCTCTACATTTAGATTTATTTTAACTACTTGTGAATCTTTCTAAATAGTCTATTACTTTTTATCGTTTTGTATTTAGGGTAGTAGGAAAGCTTTGAGTTTTGGCAGCCAAAAGATTAATATTCACGAACATGGTAAAGAGTTTGAACCCAAATCTCACGTGCCGACCCCAGGATCAGCTGATGTCTGCTTTATCACCAAGGAAACCTTGGATAGTGTTGTAAAGCACCTTAAGGTGAGCTTATCTTTATTAACTGTCATAGAATATCCTTCATCAATATGGGGATCGATGCTAAAATTGATTTGACTTTTGACCAAAGTGTCTCTTGTAAATTACAAATACGTCAGAAGCCGGTAAATGGTTGAAAACTTGAATTTTGTTTGCCTTTTTTTTTTGTTATACCGAGTGCATCCAGCATAAAGACGGAATCGTCAAAATTGAAATTCAGTGAAGCCCCTTTGTCCAGAGGGACTTGTTAGTACAGTTTCAACATTTAATTTGGGAGTACATTTATGAAAAAGGTATTCCCATATCTTGGAGTATAATGACTCTTTTATAATACATTTTGATTTCTTTTTTTAGAGTTGCAATGTTGAAATAACAGAAGGACCAGTTGACAGAACGGGTGCTGTAGGACCAATCAAATCGGTTTATTTTAGAGACCCAGACAATAACTTGATAGAAGTATCAAATTATACATCTTAACTGTGTTAGAAATGCTATTTCATATTTTTTCTAGTCGTTTTTACAATAAACATAACCATATTTTCTATGTTATCATCTCATTAAAGAAGAGATAGAGACACCCAGAATCCAATTCAGTTTTCGGGTGCAAAGTACGATCATGATCATAGTTTGATTAGTTTAATAATATTTTATTGCAAAATTAGCAAATGGATTGGACGTTATAACAACTTATTCATCGCCCTCTCCATAAATATACAATACAAAAATTTGACGACATGCCATATACATAAATAACAAGTGTATAGGATTCTGATGCAAAGAAGGACGTTGAACATGTATCAGTGGATAGGCTGCAATCTGAGAGCATCCAGCATAATGACAGCATTGTCAAAAGAGAAATTCAATGAAGCCCTTTTCTCCAGAAGGACTTGTATATGACTATCCAAGGTTTCCTTGTTGCGACTTGAGTTCGCGTTGTTGATTTCTGTTCGGTTGATTTTTTGTTTTTTGTTTCTTTGTGCTGTTATTGTTCGTGTTTACCGGTTTCGTCGTTGCCCTTTCGGGCTTTTGACACTTGAATGCCCCATTGGTGCCTCTTTGCTTCTCTCAGTGGATAGGATGAGGTCATGTAAAGGAGTGATGGAAAGCAATAAGCAAACTGGGGGCATTCAGAACCCTTAGCCTATAAAATGCAAAGACAAGCCCTTTCAGCTATACTGCGAAAATAGAATAACAAAATACAGCCAAGTATATCCTGTAAAATGATATCATGTGCTTCGGATTGGTTAGCAGTTCCTGCTTGTTGCAACACATGTTGACCCAATGCAATGCTAAATATTTTAGATAGGCCAAGTCCTGTATCGGGACATTTCTGTATCAAATTTTCAGTATTCAATTTTTTGGATACCCATTGTGACTGATAAAAATAAAATAAAATATTGTCAAAATATTTTTAAATTCCACAATTCCTTAAAATAAGGTAAACACAATGTAGAATTTAACCTCAAACTAGTTTGTACAATCCCGACAATAGAAGTTAATTCAAGTAAAACCGATCCGATTTCAATTTCCAGTTGTCCATTAAAAAATCAAGAAACTGCTTTGTAAAAAAAATATTTCGGTCATCCAATCGTTTAGCAAGTATTGGATGGTTCCTGGTTCAATTCAGTTCATTTCAAAGTTCACGACAGGTTATGACTTTTAAATTATTATGGACATTTAACAATGCTATTTTTTATTATGATTTTTTTTATCAAATAAAAAAATCGTTTATAACTGGTTGATCGACATAGCACCTGTTATTGGATTCTCAATCCAACCACAAAAGTACAGAAGAAGTGCCAGGAGTTTACAGAATTTCTCAGTTCACTACCGTCTGTCAACTAGTTCTCTCGAAAAAAATGCTATATTTTTCCTTTTCTTCATTAAACTGCTTATCAAAAACATAAAAAAATGACTGAACAATGCCCTATTACGTCCACTTTTAGAGGTAAGGTTTCCATGCAAGTGGTTCTCTTCAAGTTCTCGCATGTCAACTCTCTCCCTTGATACCATTTGAGAGGATAGTCCCAATGAACGATGCCAGTCCTTCGCTAGGTACGAATGATATTAATGGTCGTCCTGTGTATGAAGAGGGCAATACCTATGCATGTTAAAGACCATTTGTAGAATTCAATAAGAGTAAAAATGAGGCTGCTAAAATTAAAGAGTGCATTGCAAACTGCAAACTGAAGAGGGATTAACTTATTAGCATCAACCTTGTTTCCAAAAGTTGAAACCAGGATAAATATATAACTTGTGTATAAGATAAAAGACAACTATCTTTCAAGATGAAGACAAACAAGCAATATCGAAGAATACATATCCCATAACTAAATGCTAAAGCTATTGTGCAATAGAAAGTTTCAAATACCCGCCCCTGGCATTTGGGTTCCAAGGGACTCATTTTCGAAAATTTTCTAGGGATTTTATGGGATGCGATTGAGCAGTTTATACATCTCAGCAGACTCATGAATTTCCTGACAAAGAATTCGTATCTTTGTTATAACAAATTTAACCCATTGTTGGGTGGCCATCGTACAGCTCTGTAATTAAAAACCTTGCGACGCTTCATACATTGTGTTAGCAGAATAAGGTGTAATTGTACTTCGCAGGGAAAAGTAACACTACCCAAACGAAAGCTCTTCTTTTTAGGAGCCTAGGATGGTGAAGTTGTTACAACCTCTGTTCTGTTAGCTAGGCGCATACGCCGTAGATGTCACAAATGTTGTGCATTCGATCGTTGAGGGTACTCAAAAAAATCAAGATAAATTATGTTGTCAGATGATTTTCAGGGTTGAAATAACAGTAACATTGTTTGATTATATACTAGACATTCATGTTTTTTCATAAAATATACAAATTGCAGGCCAGGAATTTCATTCTATCAAATTTATTTAGTAAGGGAATAGTCGTTTGATGAAAAAATAGTTTAAAAATGAAAAGCTTCGCCGAGCGCAGCACAATACGTCCGCAACATGTTGAACCCTGTACGTTTTAGGCCCAATATGGAAAGTCAATTGCTGTGGACACATGCAGCCCATGGTGGAATGACAAAGGTTTTTGACCCATGCAGCTTTTGGTGGACTTACCACTCACATTTTAAAAGGAATTAATTTTTTCCAAAAGAGATCAAAATCAGACCACAAATAAATAAGTTATGATTTTGGCCCCTAAATACATAAAAAGGGTGGAAGGGGGTCCAAGAATTAATTCTCAATTTTGTATCCACTATTTGACAAGAACAAACATGCAAAAAAAAAATCAAAATCGGATAACAAGTAAAAAAGTGTCGATTTTGGTCCCTTTTGGCCCCTAGTTACATAATAAGGGTAAAAAAGGGTGGTCGCAAAAATTTATTCTCAGTTTTGTATCCACTATTTGACAAGAACAAACATGCAAAAGAAATTTTCACAATCGGATCACAAGTAAAATATCTTTGCTTCTGGCCCCTTATTACATAACAGGTGGAGAAAAGGGGGGTCGTAATTTTGCATCTGCTATTTGACAAGAACGGACATGCAATTTTTTTTTTCTCAAAATCAGACCACTAATGAAAACAGTATTGATTTTGGCCCCTTTTGACCCCTATTTACATAATGGCGAAAAGGGGGTGCGAAAGTTCACACGGTTCATTCTTTTATTGTAAGAAACATTATTCATAAATTTCACAGCAATAAGCCAGCTAGGACCAAAGTTATGGTGGAAACACAAAATATTTGAAAGTTTTGCCCCTTTTGGGCCCCTAATTTCGAAACAAAAAAGGGGACCCCAAAATCAATTCCATTCACCCTTTAATGATAAGGAGCATTATTGCCAAAGTACAAAGCAATCGAATAACTAGAACTAAAGTTAAAGGCAACAAACATAAAAGTAGCATTTTTGGCCCCTAATTTCGCAACCAAAAAAGGTGGTACCCCAAAATCAATCCCATCCATCCTTTAATGGTAAGGAATATCATTGTGAAATTTCATTGCATTCGGATAACTAGAACTAAAGTTATCGAGTATATACTAAAGTTAACAGACAACGGCCACGACAACGACAACGACGACGACAGCACCATACCCCTATACGTCCACAATTTTTTTGCAGTCGTATAAAAAAGATAGCTGATTTTTTTTTAATTAACAACGGTAGACATTCAACTACTTATAATACTAATATGTAGAGCCATTTACTTTTGAATTGTAAAAAGAATAATCACCATTAATAAGGTTATTTCACGTAAAAATGGTTTTGGTAAATATATTTGTGTTTCGAAACGATAATTTCAATCAAAAAACTAGAAAACTTTACCGGACAAAACTTATTCTATTTAAATGCCTTACCTAAACCAACTATTTGAGTCTTAGTAAGTTTTGTTCATCTCTCGTGAACTCCTCCAGGTAAGGTGTGAAAATATCATTATAAAATGGGAATTGTCTTCCAAAATTTAGGATGATTCTTATATAATTTGTAAATTAAGACACATACGGGAATTAGACTTAGGACTAAGATGTGCATGGTTAATTAGAAGGCAACTAAGACGCCATTTGGTTCTGATTAAGAAAGTTTCGAAAAATAAAGACCCAGGATGTCCTACCTATTTGAAAAAAAAAGAATTTTCTTCAGATTTAAATCGAGCTTATCTTGCTTGTTTTCTTCGCTTTTTTTCTACCTTTCCAGGCAATCTTTGAAGTCAAGAATTTGTTTGAATAAAGTTCATTTACATCATTATGATTTAAAGTGCAAATTTTTGGTTCCCGGATCCCCCCATCATCCTAAAGAAAATATCTTAACGAAATGTTTACCTAATCTTTTGGGGAATTTTCGAAAGATAAAAAAAACAAGTACATGCTCTGCTTAATTCTTTAGTAACTAGGAAGAAACGGTTGAAAGTAAATCAATAAGAACGATTGAAATAAAAAAAATTAATCGACTTTTAGTTTGTTCTTGATATACCTGATGTGTTTAATTCTTGTCACTCTTCCGCAATTTCCAAAGAAGAAATCTATAAAGTATGACTGAGTCACAAAATTATATCAAACAGGGAAAGTATTGCAACATCAAGAGCAGGGGCGAATGTCTTTTACTGTGAACATATGGGTCAAAGAACCCGAAGATGTTAATAAAAGTTTGCCTTACTTTGATATAAATACATGTGTATACAAATGTTAAAATATGCATTGAACGTCTACGACAGAATGCCTGTGTCAAAATTTTTTTTTAAGTCTACCATGTGATGCATGTGTCCAAAGCCATTGATTTCAACGTGTTCCGGTCGTATCATCCTTCGCTTGATATAGCTTTTTTTGAAAAAAACCCCAAAAAACCAAGAAGTTGATACCAATCTCAAGACAAATTGAGATGGATATAAAGTCGAATCTCGTTTAATCGAAGTCGAGGTGACCCTTGGGAAGTATTCGAGTTATCCGAGGTTCGACTCATCAGAGTTACCACAAACCGGTAATCGAACCTTTCCGTCATTTTATTTTTCTTATGTGCCTTCAACCATCGTATTTTCGTATATATATCGAAACTCCTTTGGTCTTAAGTCTCTGCTTAAAGCTTAGAGGCTTGTTTTGGTGATGCCATAGAGCAATTAAAAGTTGCATGTTTAATGACATGGCTGAAAGGCAGCATTTTACAGTGTGTTTTATATGTAGCTTTGTGCAAGCTTATCAATAGGGGGAAGGTTGGATCCAAAAAACTAGTTTAACCCCGCCACATTTTATATGTGCCTGTCCTAAGCCATGAAACTTTGCCAAAGCCTTTGTTTGTCCTTGTCATTCTATGTTAACTGTTTTATGTCAAGAGTTGAGTCTTTCGTTGATGATTCAGGGATTGGTTTTGATACTTTTGTATTGTATTATAAGTCTTGGACCAATGCAAGACGGTAAGCAGTGACCTATGGTCATGTTGAAGACTGCTTGCTGTTTTCCGTTGTGATTTTTTGAATTGCTGTTTGTTTATGTTTGTTATGTCGCGTACACTTATTCCACATCTCAATATCGTATATTATAAAAGGAGCCATGTTGTTTGTGTATCTCGATGTTGGTTTTGGTTTTCTTGAACAGAGTACGTCTCCATCGATCATCTCACTAAACTTAAGATAGCTAACAATTTTAAGCCATCTGCTAGTGAGTCAGAGATAGAGGTCTCAAAGTGGAATCGCAACTTGACTTAGACAAATTTTAGCGATTTTGTGAATTCATTTATTTTCGTGGATACCAATTTTCGTGGTTTGATGAAAAAATGAGCAGTTCATAGATTCTTAATTTCGTGGTTCTGATGTCTTCAGCATATACATTATGTTAAATGCCCTTTTCCTTGGGAATCAAATTTAGTGGGTCAAGACCACCAACGAAAACCACGAAATAAACTGCAAGTGAAAAGCCTTACATAATCCTATCAGTGATTGAAAGAAAAGAAAAGAAAAGAAAACACCAAAAAATCATAAACTTGTGATGAAGTCTAGAACTTTACAAACTTGTGCACAGCAGTCATGACAGTTATACAATATAATATCTTACTCATTGATATTGTCAGAATTAAAAGTATATGTCCTACTAGATGCAGCCGTTTTATAAAACGTGTAAAATATCGAAATATTACCTTATAAATATTTGTGAGTGATATCTAAAAAATATATCTTAAAATTGCGGATCTATTCTTTCAAAGAAAAAAATAAAACTAACAGTAATTTAAATGTCAATAAGGTCAGTCTAGGAAGAAATTTCACGTCGCTTGGTCAATTAAAGAAAAACATTTATATATTTGACATTTTTTCCCAATCCTATAAAATGCCTTTTATCAATTATCTTTATTTTTCAGAAACAATTAGACGTGGGAAATTATGGGAAACCCAAGTGTACGTGTAATATGTATCACACTCTTCCTGGACCAAGTGGAATCACATGGTAACGTACAAACATGAGTGTAAATAAAAATACCGACCAATAGGGTATATAAGCACGGTTTAATTCAGAAAAACCATAACTTTCTGTCAGTGCTACCAAGCGTAAAAGAAATTGTAAAAAAAAAAATCAAGAAATATGGCTAACGACTATCGGGCGCAGTATGAGAACAATGGTTACATCCCATGCATTGACGTACTGGATAAAACAGAGAGCGAAACACTAAAGGAAAACTTCAACTCTCTGGAAAACGAAGCAGGTAAAATGAATATAATTTCAATTAATTTCAGAAACAAGATGTCATTCAAAGGGAAACAGGGGATGTGAAGATATGTGTATAATTCAAATGTATTATTTCCGGGTTATATTTGGAAAGTATTCACTTCATATAAACTACATGAAAAAGTACATGTAAATGTAAATAGATCGTCGAAATTATTTTCATCTGCGCTGGCTTCTGTTAAGGTTCATGGTTACACTTCGAATAAAATGGTAGATATTTGACCCTAATATCTAGTCTATGTACGACCTAAACGACACATAAGAACACAAAATAAAGTGTGGCAGCGTCTAGATATAAAAATCGCCGATCATTTTCCCTTCCATTTTACAAGATTACTGTTGTTGTTTTTTCTATTCATTTTCTTTCCGTTCAAATTCTCCAATAAATAAAGCATGAATTACCCCTAAATAACCTTCTATTAAACCGATTGTGAGTAGATTTAATAACACCAATAATAAAATTACCTTGCACGTGGAGGCCAAATGACAGGGCATTGTTGATATTTGGCTATATTTGGGTGAACTAAAAAACGCAAAGAAAATGCCCCGGCAAAATGGATCAAGTGTATATATACAAAATACTAAAAGTTTATGCAAAAAATATTTATCTAGACGCTGCTACGCTTTATTAAGCAATTGAATGCGTAGTTTAGGGTCCACATAGACTGAAAAAAGAGGTAAAATATCGGTCATTTTTTCCGAAGTGTAAAGATGAACCTTAACGCTGAAAATAGGATAAAATGGTCAAGTGATTAACTTTTGTCTATCATCTTTTCTAATTGCCCCTTTCTTTAATCGTTAAAAACATTTTTTAAGGTCTTCGAATTTCTAGCATTAGAGATACCCGGTAATGGCAGGTGCGTTTAGTGGCAATGCCTTTCTAGAAACATTTCGATTTTTTTCTGCTACTTTTCAATGTTAAATAATTTAAATAATAGAAATTTCTAAACAGGTGACAATTTTGTCATAGGGTTTTGATTGGTCTTTCTTTACCGGATTTGACACACTGAGTTTGACTGTTGGCAACGCGACGGGTGTGCAAGCAGTCACTGCTAACTTTTCCGGAGCACCTGAGTTCACTCTCGTTTCGGCTTGAGCTCGCGTTGTTGATCAGTTATTTTCGTGTTTCCGTGTTTTACATGTTGTCTGTTTTGTCCCGTTCTTGTTGGTGTTTATTGGTTTTGTCTCTGCCCTTTTGGACTTTTGACATTCAGATACTACATTGGTACCTCTGCTTCTTGTATCAAAGTCAAGAACACATACATATTAGGCATTACATACGATTTCGGTAAAACTATAACAATAAGAGATTCTTATTGTTTCGGTTTTGCCACAATTTGCCGTAAACGTATCCTACTACATATTGTAACTATTTTTTATTACAGGAAAAGCGGCGTCACAGTATTCATTTCATAATATTCACAATAAGTATCCCTGGGTATTACAGATCGCCAAACATGAAAACATACTCAGACCAGTTAAGGAAATTCTTGGGGATAACGTTATTCTTCTTGATTCACGTTTCATCTGTAAATATCCAAGCGATGAAATGAAAACGGAGAATGGAGAAAAACCGTTTGTAGCTTGGCACCAAGATATGAAGTAAGTTGTCACAATCCTGTTTGAACTTTCTCATATACATGATTTTATTCTTCTTTTGAAATTAAGAAATGCTGCCACTACGTTTGTTTTATTGTTGCAGATAAGAAATATTAAAAAAAAACTTTACCAGGTCTAGCCAGGTATTGCTTTATTTTGCAAAATGCGATCGGTTGTTCAGGAGCAATCATTTAATTTTTAGGGGGGGGGCTAAGGTAAAATTTGAAATAAAAGGCAGGATGGCAAAAATCAGGAAATAAAAAGACAGGACAAAGCTTTGAATTAAAAAAAAATGCTCAGATGTTTCCGAAAATAAAAAGGCAGATCGAAGAAAATATCCATAACCCCCATTGATTAAATGGTCGTTCCCTTACCAGTCATAACATCCACAAATCAAGTACTAGTTATAACAACAAATCTCTCAGGGAAGAACAGAAAGAATATGACCAATGTGATATTTTGATATTCTCACTGTTATTTCGTTAAAACATTATTTTTACTTTAAGCTACGAAATGTGTGAAATTCTAAACACAAGTTTATCTCCTAAGCATTTATTTTATTTTACTTTTATTTCCACCAGATACTGGGGTATAAATGGTACAGTTGTCACAGCCTGGCTGGCAGTGGATGGAGCTGATGTAGAAAATGGCTGCATGAAAGTTATACCGGGTAAGATTTAAATAAAGTTCACTCAGTGGTAAAATACTATATACAGACCGTGATTTATTTCAATTTTTGTTGTTGTTATTTTTGAGAAAATATTATTCCACTCCAAATATCAAGTTTCTTTTAATTATTTTCGTTATTGACTTCCCGAAGAAAAACTGTGGACAGCAAGACACCAAAACCAGTTACCTACCTCAAAACAAAATCTTAATTACCGCAGTCATATTTTTTTCAATTATTGAATCCATTTTTTTTTTATTTGTTCAGTACCATGGCTTATTTTATTTAAATCTTGTTCAGAACATATCATTATTGTTTACTAGACAGTCTAGTAAATATACTATTTTTATATATGTTCACGTAGGTACCCATAAACAAGGACTTGTGGAACACGAAACGTCTAAGGAGGGAGGAAACCTGCTATCATCAAACCAATCTATCCCATCCAATCTAGTAGATGCTAGCTTAGCTGTACCATGTCCCGTGAAAGCTGGTCAGATGTCCCTCCACGACGGCCTACTTATTCATGGCAGTGAACCTAACACATCAAACCGGCGTAGATGTGGATATGTTATCCGTTACGTCTCTACTACAGCGAAGCCTATACAGGACCCGGAGAGGCCTAGAACATTCCCTTGTACAGTGTTAGTATCAGGAGAGGATGGCTTCCAAAACTTCTCATGAAAAACGATTTGATCCTAACTAAACTGTTATGTTTTTGTTAAATGTTATGTTTTAGAATAAAGCAATATAGGTCAAACTTTTTTTGATATATTATAGTGCCAACTACTAGTAGAAACATAGAAAACTTCAGAATACATGTTTGCTTTCTATCAAGATTTCACTAATAATTCTAAGTTAAAAGGGCAACAACCCCCACAAAATTTTGAGTGTCAAAATTTGTTGGTAGTATCAAGTGCATACATAATTACACTAACTTCTTAGAGGCCAAAAAGTTTATAGCAATGTTTGTATAGATTTAATTATAGCTGAAGTAGGCAAACTAATGTAAAACAGAACAACTTATTTTAGTTAATTATTTATTTTTTTTGTATATATTATTAATAAAATTTATGTTTTTGGACCATAGATCATATAATGCATATACATGTTTATTCACAATAAGCTGGCAGTGACAAATTCATAGAATTTATAACAGGTGCTTGGTCTTATTAATAAGGTGTATATAAAACATTTCTTACTGTCTATATACTTTTTCCAAAAGGCAAGAATGCTTGACAGTTCTAAAAATAGAACCTCCATAAATCTTCACATATTCTTATAGAAGAAGTTTTCATTATAAATAAAATTGGTAACTTTCTGATTCTTTTTAGTCCTATATCTCTTATGGGCTCCAAATTATCATGTACATGTAACAATGTGTAATAACCTTTTATCATACATTTAGCTTTGATACCTTTAAATTTGTCCGTGTGTAAATTTACAAGCTTAAGCTTTACAAGGAATTTATTTTTTAGCCATATTAAACCTCCGCTTCACAAAAGTAGGAAAATATGGCCATATTAAGACCTCCCATGCACAAAAGTGATCTAATATGCCATATCAAGGTCTAGATCCTCACTTTGAAATTTGATATCACAGTATATTTATTTCGTCTGCTATTTATTTTTATTTGTTTGCTGAAAATGTTTGATAAAAAAATTATGACACAGGGTTTTCTATATCAGGTCCCATATCATTCCTCGACCTAATATGGGAGTCTCGGAATGATATGGGACTTGATGTAATAATCTATATATATCTAGACATTTTGGCTCTTAACAAAAAATTATGGTTGTGATTTTATTTGAATTATTTTTACTACAGAATGTAGCAAAACTGCACACATTATATTAAGACCTGTTTTTGTGTGCAAACTTTTTACAAAAAGATGTTACAGGATAAAAAAATATACATGTGGTAATTTCAAATTCAATGATAAAATTGGTAAAAGTGGCAGCCCCCCCCTTTAAATTTTTTATCTAAGATACTTCCATCCCTGGTGCTTTTATGGCTCACTTCAATTGAAAAGGGCTAGTTTTAAAGTCATTGTGTATTGTTATATGCTAATTATGTTCTGAATTGGGAAAAATTAAAAGGATTAATAGAGTTGCCAATATTTTATGTGAAAATATGTGGGTTTCCACGGTTAAATTTTGTTCTATTTTTAGAACTGTCAAACATTCTTCCCTTGTGTGGTAAATTTTGTTCTATTTTTAGAATTGTCAAACATTCTTCCCTAGTGGAAATTGTATATAGGCGAGTTTGAAAATTTTTAAATATACATGTAGGTTAATAATATTCATAAAAAAATCCTGGACCCAAATGTTTGTGGAATTTGTAAATTATGAGTTTTCAAGAATCACGATGAGACCTGTTCATAATTTGTTGGATCAGTAATATATAAAGAAGCAGAAATAATTTCATGCCAATTATTACTGCTTTTTTTTTCAATTAGATGTTATAAAATGAACATTTATTACAGTCAAAACACACTGAATGTCTACTTGAATTATTACATATCAGAAAATTGTACAAAACAGATCTGACAAACACCGTGTTTTTTTTTCTATTATCAATGCAAAAAACAACATTTCTGGGGTCACCTACATATGGTAGTTTTGTACTACTTTTACAAAATTTGTCAACAAATACTGAACTTCGAACTAGTTCAAGTATTTAAAAAAGAATAAACAAATTGAATGTCTAAGAACAACAAGATTGCTACGCATAGCCAAGTGTCCCCCGCCGCCGCATGAAAGTTGTATGGTATGAATTTGATCAATATATTATCTGTGAAACGATAGAAATTGGTTGTTTGGAGACGAAATCATTCAGTCAAAACAAGGAAGGAAACCAGTGAACATAAAAAATTTTTTTTGACAAAGTCCCATTTTTTTACCAGAAGATCACAAATTCGTAAATAACGCAAAAACTGTTAATATTGCCCGTATTATTATAGAGTACCTTTCACTCTATCAGCCTACAAAATTTCAGAACCCTGTGCACTTAGGTAACCGAGATATTGAATGTCCTATATTTTGACCTTTCTTCCCCGTTTTCATGGAAAAAGGCGGCCATTTTGAAAATTTCAAATATGGGATGATCACCTACTAATAGTACCCTATCAGTGTGTAAAGTTTCAGCAACACCTGTTCAGTAGTACCTGAGGAGTCGCACCCACAAAAACATTTGACAAAGTCCAATTTTTCGGACTGAAAAATCACTAATTCGTAAATAACTCGAAAACCGTAAATATCGCTACAAAATTTTTTTTCGTATTATTATAGAGTACCTTTTGCTCTATCAGCCTACAAAATTTCAGAACCCTGTGCACCTAGGTAACTGAGATATTGAATGTCCTATATTTGACCTTTCTAACCTTTCTTCCCCATTTCCATGGAAACAGCGGATATTTTGAAAATTTCAAATATGGGATGATCCTCTACTAATAGTACCCTATCAGTGTGTAAAGTTTCAGCAACATCTGTTTAGTAGTGTCCGACGAGTTGCACCCACAAAAAACGTGACGGACGGACAGACGGAGACCATTACTTAGTCCCTCCGAAGCGTTGCGGCGGGGGACAAAAAAATCACTGAGAAATGCGTAGGCATGATAGTGCTTAGGACTATTCCAGAATTAATTGTATTTGGGGGGGGGGGTTGGAAGGCACTATAATTAAAATTGTATGGGTAGTGGTATTTTAAGATATTACTCATATGCAACATAAAGGGAAAAAAATAAAAAATTTATGCATGGTGGGTATAAATCAAAAGTGTCTTCCGCCCCCCCCCCCCCTACATTTATTTCTGGAATAGCCCTTAAAAGAGAGTGAGGCAGTTACATGTCCAGTTAATCAATATTCCTACTCCACAATGTAGCTATCATGGCTATGAAAAAAACAAATGAAACTTTAACATTTAGTACTCTAGAACAAAAATACTGCTAGATTGTACATTATGTACGGTGCAATGCAAAACATTTTAATCAATTTAACACCTATCACTGACAAAATAAAACAAATGCAGCATTTTCTGTACATTTATAAAGTAATAAAAATAATATTTGGGTACATAGGTTGAGTAGCAATTGATGATATAACCAGATAGAACAAACAAGATGTACTATTTATAAAAATGAATTTCTTGAAAACCAATAGGGTTTTTGCCTTTCTAATGCATAACACTATCCCAAAGTTTTATCTTAATCTGTTAAAAGCTCATATTACATGTATTTGAATATTCAAAGTGGAGAAATGCAACTCTGCTTAATATTTTAACAATTATTATTAAGGCTAATGAACATGTTTTAATAGAACTATGTGTAAAAAATTAAAAACTTCAAAACTTCAAACCACATCCCTTTTGTCTTATTTCACAATATCTAGTTACTTTTATTCAATTTCAATACAATCTTATTAATAAATTTTTCGGGGGTCAAAATATTAAATTTTATGGAATATATTGACACATAAAAAGAGTCTGGTGGGGTTTGTTCTGTGTAATTTAGATTAAAAAGACAAATAGTGGTTGAAATAATTAAAATTGTCAAATTAACCTGATTTATGCACAAAATATTATTAATAATTTACTTTTAGTTAAATAATATTTCTTACTCTTTAAAAAAATGTTTTAAAACCAACTATCAATAACTGTCTGAGGTCAATCATACAACAGTCAATGCAGGGAAAAAAATAAAGAATACATTTTAACAAAGATGGGACAAATCATCCCCTCATCCTTTTCCAATAAAAGATTGCAAAGCTAAGGTAACATTTCTTTATGATCTTGGAAACAATAATAAATAAATCCTATCTCTTTATAGAAATGATCCATATTGTGTATATACATTTAAAACAATTATGTTAATCTTGAGGCAAAACAAATAATATGTGTGCTTCTAATTACATGTAAGTAACACTTCATTTCAGATAAATATTTAACATTATGCAAAAATGCAATTGGAAACAAGCATACTTTTAGTTTAACAAGATCATGAATATGCAGCTTTATGCGGTTTGTATTGCCCTCTTTAGTAATAATATTTAATAAACATTATCTTTCTATAAAACAAGATTACATGAATATTCATGACGAGGAAGAGATTGTCAAATCTGATTGGTTGTTGGTTAATGATGATGGAATCGTGAGCCCTGCTGCTAAAAATAGCTGGTTTGCTGAACTGACTCCAGTTTGAGCCAAATTAATGTCATTAGCATTCAAGATCTTTTGAGGTGAAGAAGTTGGTAATGTCAAGGACACAGGAAGTTGAATATTTTTTTCATTTGCTAATTTTAGCACTTCTGGAACTGTTTGTGCAAAGTTAAGAGCCTCTGCTGCATTTGAAAAGTCTATGGAATGCAATTCCTTCTTTGGTGTACTTGTAAGTAAAGGAATCTGCAAATTAGAGGCTGTACTTGTTTGTGCACCAGCAAGTAAAGGAATTTGCAAGCCAGAGGCTGTACTTGTTTGTGTGTTACTGAGTAACTGGTTTGGAATGGAATTATTGGTCGGTGTTGACTGTGCAATGTTTTTAGTAACTCTTGTTGGAACTATCTGTGTAGGGGTTCCAGACAGGGTTGTGTTGATAAGCTGGTTAATAGAACTCGGCAGATTTAATGATGTATTCGTTGGTGAATTTAGCTGTGCATTTACAGTAACATTCATGTTCATAGATGGAGGGTTTATTCGTTTCTGTTTTTGACGACGGTTACAGAACCACACTCGAACAACTTCTCGTTCTAAGTTAAGGTCCTCTGCAAGATTTGCAATTTCTTCAGATGATGGTTTTGGATGTTGAATGAAAGCCTTTTCTAAGGCCACTCGGACAGAAGTATCTATACTTGTCCTCTTTTTTCTTCTCCTTGCTATGGCCTCAGGGGACAAGTTCCCCATGGTGGTCCCTCCTGAAACAGGTGTGGTTGGGCTTGCTGATAAAAGGTCTGCATCCTTTAGCCATTTTTGTAGCAACGGTTTAAGTTTACACATGTTTTTAAAGCTGAGATTTAGAGCTTCGAATCTAGATATGGTTGTCTGGCTAAAATCATTTCCATACAGTTTACCCATTGCTAACCCTACATCTCCCTGGGTGAATCCTACAAAAGATATATTGATAAATTGTATTCAAATACCTTTTAGATCATTGTTGGAAAAACAACTACTGGGTAAGGTCAGCATAGTGTCACTTTTCTCTGCTTACAGCAAAATTATCTTCCAATATAAAGGCATGTATAACAAGAATATGCCCAAAAGACATAATGCCCTATCTCGCAACATTTTTTTTCTTTGGGCATTCACCAAACCATAAAGTTGATTCCAAGAGTATAATTTTATGATGATTAATGATGTATAAAGTTTCATGATACGATACTTCCTCCATGGTAAAGTAACTTCACTTCCTTCATATGGTAAAGTAACTTTAACATATAGGCTCTTTTGCCAAGCTCATTTCACTAATCTGCATCTCATTTACTACATTTTTGGTTGGCAATTAACAATGTAATACACAGTCCTGATAAAAATACCAATTTTTAAATTTAAATAACTTTTTTATTTGTTATCTGAATTTGGTTCTGTACAATGTAAAATAAAATTTTATCTTTTCATATTTTTCATCTATTTTTACACAATTTTTCCTTAAAAAATAACTTTGTAATAATTTTTGGAAATTGGAACATCTATTTCTAACATTCAACCTGTTGCTATACCATTACTCCTTTGAATATTTGCTTTTGAATCATATCATCATTTAGCATTTATTTCATATTTTCTGGAACCAAAATAATGTTTTATTTATCTAAAATAACAAAAAAGTTATGGTGAGTTAAAGTTGAAAACCCATTGTTATTGTTTTCTACCAACCACTTCACCTGTGTCATGTGACCTATGACATCACGGCAAAAGAGCCTATAGGTAAATACTGTGGATTCTTTTATTTTCGTGGGTACCAATTTTTGTGGTTTGGTGAAAAAGTATCAGTTCTTGGATTCTTGAATTCATGGTTCTTTAGTCTGCAGCATACACTCCAATGTTAAATTTCCTTTTCGTGGGATATCAAATTTCGTGGTTCAAGGCTACCCGCGAAAATCATGAAAATTGATACCCCACAAATAATAATGAAACCACAGTAAATATGAGTATAACAACTCCTTTTTCTGTGCTCAATCAAACATGAAGTTGATGAAACAGGTAAAATTTTATGATGGTTTTTGTTTGTTAATATCCTGATGTATACATGTATAATAGTATATAAGTAAATTTTTATGATGGTACCACACTTCCTTCATATGGTAAAGTAACTTCAACCTATAGGTAAACCTAAGTTAACGCCCCCCTTTTTCTGTGATCAATCAACCATAAAGTTGACGAGACAAGCACAATTTTATGAAAATTTTTGTTTGTTCATATTCTGATGTAGATTTGTACAGAGTTTCATGATGACACAAAACTTCCTTAGTGGTTAAATAACTTTAACTTGTAAGTAAACCTGATTTGGATGAACAGACCTGAACATATGCCCCCCTTCTAAAGTAGATGGACTTAATTTAACCAGTGAATTATTTCACATAACAATATATGTCATATGTACTAGTTAGAACATTTAATATGTTTATCATTTTTCGCTGATGTTAAGATGTTTTTATGCTTAAAATGAAACATGCTTTACATAGTATATAACATTTTATGTAATCATTGTTGAAACTATGTTAATTATAAACCCTTCAAGAAGTTTATTTGGTTGCTGTAAATAAGTTCTAAACAAGAGGCTCCCAGGAGCCTGAATCGCTCACCTGGTCTTGAGTCAACCCTAAACATGTAAACACTTTTCTAGAGCTAAATGAACTGAACATATAAGCAAGCAACAGCTTTTCTCTATCTACTATAGTTTCATTCAATAGGCCAAAAACATGAAAAAACGTTATTTTAGGGGTCGTAACCCCTATAAGGGGTCATCTGACAACTTTGACCCAATGAAAACTTTTGTAGAGCTAAATGAACTGAACATTTAAGCAAGCAACAGCTTTTCTCTATCTGCTATAGTTTTCATTCACGAAGCCAAAAACATGAAAAAACGTCATTTTAGGGGCCGTTACCCCTATAAGGGTTCATCTGACAACTTCGATCCTATGGAAACTTTTGTAGAGCTTTATGAGCTGAACATTTCAGCAAGCAACAGCTTCTCTCTATCTGCTATAGTTTTCATTCACTAAGCCAAAAACATGAAAAAACGTTATTTTAGGGGCCGTGACCACTATAAGGGGTCATCTGACAACTTCGATCC
Organism: Arcuatula senhousia; assembly: GCA_963971305.1. Taxonomy (NCBI): domain Eukaryota; kingdom Metazoa; phylum Mollusca; class Bivalvia; order Mytilida; family Mytilidae; genus Arcuatula; species Arcuatula senhousia. Next base: position 32,375,503 of record OZ020306.1, on the reverse strand, counting down.
TATGGAAACTTTTGTAGAGCTTTGTGAGCTGAACATTTAAGCAAGCAACAGCTTCTCTCTATCTGCTATAGTTTTCATTCTATAGGCCAAAAACATGAAAAAACGTCATTTTACGGGGCGTTACCCCTATTAGAGGTCATCTGACAACTTCCATCCTATTGAGACTTTTGTAGAGCTAATTGAGCTGAACATTTAAGCAAGCAGCAGCCTCTCTCTATCTGCTATAGTTTTCATTCCATAGGCCAAAAATATGAAAAAACGTTATTTTAGGGGCTGTAACCCCTATAAGGGTTCATCTGACAACTTCGACCCTATGGAGACTTTTGTAGAGCTAAATGAGCTGAACATTTAAGCAAGCAACAACTTTTCTCTATCTGTAATAGTTTTCATTCTATAGGCCAAAAACATGAAAAAAATGCTATTTTTCACCTTTAAGGGGCCGTAACTCCTACAAGGGGTCATCTGACAACTTCGACTCAATGGAGACTTTTGTAGAGCTTTAGATGCTGAAGCAGTAACGTGGCATCAGATTTCATCTATCTCTTATACTTTTTGATTTACAAGCCAAAAACAGTAGTCTGACCCCCCTAGTCTATTTTTAGTAACGGCGGCCATGTTGTTTCGACGGCGGTCACCATTTGTGCAATCTTGGTAGAGGACATCCCATAGATGAAGTGTGCAAAGTTTCAAAGCAATCCCTTCTGTCGTTTTGGAGGAGAAGATTTTCAAAGAAAAGTTAACGACGACGACGGACGACGGACGACGACAGACAACGACGGACGCCAAGTGATGGCAATAGCTCACATGGACCTTTGGTCCAGGTGAGCTAAAAAGTATTATTTCCCTAAAAATATTGGCTTCATTTTTAGGTGTAAAATATACAATATACAGGGTTTCCACTATTTTTTTGACACAACATTCAAGGGTTTTTCAAGGACGTTTCAAGGCTATTTAGGTCATTTTCAAGGATTAAAATAGTTCGCAAAAATTTTTAAAATCCACTATTTTTCTGCCTTTTTTTAATCAAACTGTCAACAAATCTGCATGTTACAAAATTTCAGGGTATTCCAATGATATTTGATCAAATTCAAGGATTTTTCAAGCTTTTTGAGCATTGAAATGAAATTCAGGGACTTTTCCAGGTTTCCTTGAATTCAAGAATGGTGTGGCAACCCTGAATATACCATTTAAAAAACCTGAGATTCTGCATATGTTCACAGCAAATCTTCAAGATATTTGAAAAATATAACTAAAGCCTTCCCAAGCTCTTTGTTTAGTATGTAGTACTCAAGATATATATTAATGTTGGTTAATACACTATGTCAAATTAAAAGTCAATTGTTGCCCTCAATATTTTTTCTTGTTTATGCATGTGTAGCATATAAGTATGTAAATCAAACCAAATTTCATGGTATAAACCTGACATTTCATTTTTACCAAAAACATACTAACCTAATTCAATTCTTCTTCTCTTGAAAGTTTTGGCAAACTGTTCAAGTTCTTCTAAGTCAATATTTTCTTCCTTTAATAAGAATATTAACCATAAAAAATATAACATAATACAAGAAAGTTACTTGAAATCTAAATTATAAAACAAAACTCCTGTTAAAATATGCTGTTTGATATGCACATGTAGTCTTTAAATCAAAATGTTGTTGTAAGCCATCCATCCACCAGTAAACAAGAATAACAGTCCATAAAGTAGTCAAATACATGTACTTATATAATTAAATATTTTATAATAAATAACTTTAGTCAAGTAAACAAAGAAAAGTTATGCCTGGTATGGCACACATTATTTAAGAAAAGTTCAAAATCTTAAAGGTTTGTGATGTTTAATTATGATTTTGAATCCGTTTTTTTTTTTTTTTTTTCATATTGTCCTGACCATTTTCTATGTTTTTTTTTTTGCTTTGATATTCAAACACGTCTTTGCTTTTTAAGTATGTTGAATATATCTAAATACAAACAGTACAGACAAACATAACATGACATCAAGCTAAAAATCTGAAAGTCTTACAGGTTGTATTGTTAAATGCATAGATTCTTCCTCCATATCTGAGTCTTTGATGCTTTCAGTAGCCTGAGCCGTCTGTTGTTGCTGCTGGTTAAGCTGTTGTTGCTGCTGCTGCTGCTGTTGTTGGAGCAGTTTGAGTTGTTGTGAGACATTCTGTGATTGGAGGATAGGTGCTGAGGGTGTACTGGCTTGTGTCGTCTGCTGGGGAATGGCAGCCGTCTGCTGAACCTAAGGAAAATAACAAGTAAAGGAAATAACATAACTAACCAAATGGGATGAAGAATTTCAAATGTCAAAGAAAAAAGACATAACAAGGCTAAGAAACAACTGAAAAAAAGTAGATAACTGCAATGATCCTGATGAGTACAGCCATTTCAAAGAAATGGTGGGTTAGACCAAGTTTTATGGCACCAAACTTTCCTCTTCAACTATGAAGATATTAAGTTTAGGTTGTTGTGAGACAATCTGTGATTGGAAGACGGGTGTTGAGGAAGTGCTTGCTTGTGTGGTTTGTTGAGGAAAAACAGCAGTTGGCTGAACCTTAATAATTCTGTATAGTCATTTATTTTCGTGGGGATAAAATTTTGTGGTTAAGAGCACAAAACTGAATTGGTGGGAACAAATTTTCAAAGATTTTTAATTTTTATATACACTGTTCAATTAAATATTTTAAATTCATGGGGATTTTATTTTGTGGATTTGTCATACCCACGAAATAAACAAATGCTTCTACAGTAAATATAGGAGTTTTTATACTGTATTGATACAAACTGTATTACATATGCAAAATTAGATAAAAAAACCTTATGGCAACATTTCAATTAATAAAAGTTAATAAATTATGCTATTAAATGACAAACATATATAAATGTTAAAAGGAAAAACACGCATTTTAAACTTATGAACAAAAAAATTTCTCACTCATACTTTAAAAAATCTGTCAAAGTTAAAAATGGCCGGATTTCATTAAACATGAAGTAGGTGAGCATTTTATGGGACCCCAGCCTTATGCTGTATACCAAATATCAAGTGGCTGTGATTAATAGTGGCTGAGAAAACTGTTACGGAAATTTCATAGCAGCCTGCTCGCCGCTCACCATTCTATAACCCGGATTTTTCACTCTATGAAATCTGACCAAAAATTAAAAGATAATTTTGTACCACAAATTCAATTGAACAACTGTAACAAATTTGAATGCAATTGTATGACGATGCAGACATTTGAAAAAGTTAACAAGCTGCAAACAAAGGATGCCAAGTGAATAGCTTACATGACTGTGAGCTAAACATGCTAAAAACTTAAATCAATATGTTTTTTTAAGATTTGAGTTTACATTTGATGATCTAAATATAGAGCTGAGATCACTGAACTGTCCATCGTCTAAAAGACTGAATCCAAAGCTCTATCAAGAAAAAATATAAATAGAAAATAGAAAGCCACAGCAAGTTAAACAGAAAAAAAAATGTTTTCTAAGTGACTTAAAATTTAAAACTATTACCCTTCAAAGTTTCAAACTATTTTTCTTTCATAACTTACGTTATCGTGAACTCACCAGTCCATTTCTCCTTTATATTCATAGATCTTTATTGTATATTTTTTCTTTTACCAATATTACTTCACAAATTGAAATAAGGGAATGTAGAAAGACTTTTTTGGAAATAAATTCAATGTTATTGCTGTTTTTGATAAAATCCGGATTGTTTTAAAATTTTTGTGCAAAATAATAAATTTTGCATCATATTTGTGGGACTTAAAAACTTGGTAAAAGGGAAGAAAATTATGCTTCAGGCACAATTATTGAGTGCCTTGTAGCCTAGGCCAATAGTTGCACCTCAGAATAATACAAAAAAAAAACCATGTTATGTCTAAAATATAACTTTGTTTGCTGTTGCTGTGGGAACTCACCTCCCAATTTAGGGAACCTCCCCCAAAATTATAATAATTTTTTTATAACAACTCTCAAGTATTTAGAAACATGTTTAACCCATTTCCAAGGAAATCAAAATTGGAGAGAGTTCCGAAAAAATGTTTAAACCACCACCAAGGATATTAAAATTGGAAAGAGTTCAAACCCCCTTAGTGTAATTTTTTTTCCAGGAAAAGCCCTTAGCACTTTAGTCATATTAATCTCAGCAAACACTAGATGTTTATTCAAAGCCTGTGGTTGAAAATTTTCCTAGAAAAAGTTCAATAAAAATGCCTTACTACCCACCCACAATTTGAAAGTGTGTAAGCAACAGCAAACAAAGGTATTTTCCAGCTAATTATTACCTGTGCGGCTGGTTGCTGTGACTGTTGTCCTAGAGATGCCAGTGTCAAATTCTGTAAAACTGGTATGCCCTATAAAATAATTCTTAAATCAGTGCACACACAATAGGAGTAGATATACAAATGTTTAAATACATATCAGAATTATGGTTTAAAGATGCATTAGATATGCATGTATGTTTTCCAAATATTTTTTTAGCTCTTCTAAAATAGTAAGTGCATTTTTCTATGTTTATAATATGTATATAATAATTGTGCAAAGTTTTAACAAGAGGCTCCCAGGAGCCTGAATCGCTCACCTGACATATGTGCCTGAAGTAAAGGCTATTAGGCAAAATCTATTTGACATTGAGAGGGTTATAAGTTTAATAAGGGGACCCTCTGACAATATGGTGGATCTTAAGGTGCTGACCAATTTTATCTCAATTAAAATTCAAAAATCTGTCACCCTTTTTGAGTTATTAGCAAAAAAATGCAGTTTAACCCAATGTTCTATTTTTAGCCACAGCGGCCATGTTTTACAACCAATCAAAAATCCCCACATCGATACACCTAATGCTAATAAACAACAATACCAAGTTTGGTTCCAATTTGACTTTAAGTGTCAGAGGAGTTAACATTTTCAATGTAATGAGGAAATGCTTTTTAAAAGCTCAATTTTGATGTTCTAAGGGCAATATCTCCTCAAAGGAAAGGTCCTACAACGTTGACCCTATTACATATTTAGTAGATCTTGATGTGCTTAACAATATGCAATTTAAATTTCTCAAATATCTTGTATAGTTTTCAAGATTTTGAGCTAAACAGGTGCAAAATTTGCCAAAAATCCACAAAAAAGGCAAGAACTCCTACATGGGTCGTTGGATTTTCTTCAAAATTTCAGACCTGGTAGATCTTCAGGTGCTGATCACTTTTGTTCCCAATCAAAATTTTAAAATCTGTCACCGTTTTTGAGTTATTTGCAAAAAACTGCCATTTACCCCTATGTTCTATTTTTAGCCACAGCGGCCATGTTTTACGACCAATCGAAAATCCCCACATCAGTTCTATACACCTAATGCTAATAAACAACTATACCAAGTTTGATTCCAATTGGACTTGAAGTGTCAGAGGAGTTAACGTTTTCAATGTAATGAGGAAATGCTGTTAAAATGCTCACTTTTGACGTTCTAAGGGCAATAACTCCTAAAAGGAAAGGTTCTACAACGTTGACCCTATTACATATTTTGTAGATCTTGATGTGCTCAACAATTTAAATTTCTCACATATCTAGTATAGTTTTTAAGATATTGAGCTAAACAGGTGCTAAATTTGCAAAAAATCCACAAAAAGGGCAATAACTCCTACATGGGTTGTTGGATTTTCTTCAAAATTTCAGGGTAGGTAGATCTTGAGGTGCTGATCACTTTTACCCTTTTGCCAGAATTTTTATATCTGTAGCCGTTTTTGAGTTATTTGCAAAAAACTGCATTTTACCCCTATGTTCTATTTTTAGCCACGGCGGCCATGTTTTACGACGAATCAAAAATCCCCACATCAGTTCTAAGCACCGAATGCTTATAAACAACCATACCAAGTTTGGTTTCAATTGGACTTATGGTGTCAGAGGAGTTAACGTTTTAAAAAGTTTACGGACGGACGCCGGACGCCAAGTGATGACAATATGACCCTTCGGGTCAGGTGAGGTAAAAAAGCATATGTACTTTGTATACTTTATCAAGTTACAGATTCCACAAATTTTTCATGCTGGCCAGACTGAATAAGGTAGATCAGACAGGTTTTAACTAATGCAGACCATAGGGCATTTAGTACTACAAAATATGAAACCAGCCATAGCCTTGCAAAAAGGCCTTTAGAATGTTTGCAGGTTATCATCTTAAAACCACCAAAACCTGATTGATACACATGAAACCAACCGAGGGTATGACATAATACCTCCCTGTTTTCTGGTTCTCTGTGCTGCCCTTGTTCATGTTGACTTATTGTGTCTTTGCCCTTTGGGATGCTCGACATTCCTATGACCCTTTGCAGAGTTGGAAATAACAGCCTGCCCGCCTGCCCGAGACTGGTAACTTTTGGGCAGGGCTGGCTAAAATTCATGAAAATTTGACTGGCTATATAGCTAAAACAGGTAGCATTTCAATTCAGGGCTGGTTACTTTTTCAGCGAATTTCCTATCCTGCCCTTTGGTACCTCTCTATTCCTTACTCATGTTACTCTACAGGTCTAAAAATACGACCAGGATTTCATTTCTTAATCATTCATTTATACCTGGTTTTGAATAATAAATGGTTGGAGTGCAGCTCCTCCAAGCTGAGACGTGTTTATAAGAACAATCTGAGGAGAAGTGGCAGCTGTCAATCCTTGCAGTGTTGCCAAGGCTGGTGAAGTCTGTAACTGTGCCTGTGTTGTCTGCTGTGATGTCAACGACTGGTTCTGACTGGTTTGAATCTGTTGTAGCTGGAGTTGTTGTTGCTGAAGGGTTTGCTGAAGTTGTTGTAGTTGTTGGAGATCTGTAGCTGAGAGTTGGAGACCAGCAGCTAATCCTGCTGACACTGGAACCTAGACAAACACAAAGGTGAAAGCTTTTATAGCATTGAGAACAAAAAACGTATCAAAATTTGACAAAATCAATCCAATAAATTCAGAAGTTTATCAAAACTGTACAGAGTTTCTTTGAATTGTAGTTATTAAAATTCTGAGCACATGGGTTTATTCTCATATTCATGAAAATTCATTCCTATTGCTCTTTATGTTGCTTTTAGTTGTAGAATTTAGTTCCAAGAGTTAACTAGCTGTTTTTTGCTGGAGAGATTTTCTTTTTCGCTTATATCAAAGTTTTCTATTGAAATCTTCAAGAGTTGTTAAAAATTCTCAAGAAAAAAGTTAATCTTACTTTTTACTATGATGTGCTGTTCAATATATAATTTTTATTAAAGTATGTTAACTGTTTAAAAAATAAACAATTAAATTCACCCAGATGTCCCCTAATTTCAAGAAATTGCGATGAGAATCTAGGATTTTTTTAATTTTATTATGGCGTAACTATCAATAGAACTTTAACATTGTTTACCGAACTTTGTTTTTGTTTTTAATTTGCAGGTTATTTGAATGCCTTTGAGTTTTAAGTGTTTTTTTTTTATTAAATACATGTATATAAGTGTATTGATTCAGTTTTTAAGTTTTTAAACCAGGAACAAACCAGCAACTTTAACTTCAAGATTTTTATTAATGTGTTGAATATTAACTGTGACACTAAAGAATTTAACCAGCAAGCTGATAAAAATTATAGTTTTTCTTTTATGTGTACAAACCACAGCAGGTTGGCCAAATCCTCCTTGTAAGAGTAGTCCCCCTTGAGCAGCCCCAGTCAGTGGTATTCCACCAGCTAGTAAGGCTGTCTGTAACTGCTGTATAGCTGCTGCTGCACTGGTGGCCTGCAAAAAAGTTTTTTTTTTAAAGATAAATAATATATTCACCTACATGTACACTTTTAAAATGTTACAGTACCAGGCATCATGGTGTTACTGAAAGCATTAATTCTTAATCATTAAAATTAGATATTTAAATTATAAAATTTACATGAATTTACATACAGGATTTATGAGATTTGCATATTGAAGTGGTTTGCAAGAAAATGTGTATACAGCCAATAAATATGCTAATGTTTTCTCTTTGTTCATGTTATGAAAGTTATAAAGTTTATAAAATACTAGTTTACAATGAGCATGTATCTTCTTTACACAAGCGTGAAAAGATGAAAATGTTTGAAATGTGTTGCATAAGTCAAAACACAGCTTTACATAATTTTAAAAACCAAGTTCCACAGTTTCTGCTTAAAGTTTTATACCAGAAATGTTTGGGGTTTTTTTTGGTTAAATAAATGATATAGCATAAAATAACATTGTCATAACTGTACAGAAATATAGTAATGATTAATGTTCTATTTGCCTAAATATTTGATTATAATGAAAATCAAAGATGTACATATTGATTTATAGATTACGGTAATATTACCAGATTGATAGATTTAGGAGTACCATCTTCACCACCGGATCCCCCATCACCTTGTGGTACATCACCATTCATCTTGTAACCTGAAATAGAAAAAAAATGTGTTACATAAACATGAGGCTGCCATGATCATGGCCATTAGCCTAGGAACCAGAATCACTCACATGACTGCAATGGATGCGTTTATCTTTTAGAATTGTTGAACCAAGTGAGAAAAAAAATATTTCAAGTGCATCTATGAGTTGCTACAGGGATCATATCGTGTACATTGATGAATAGAAGCATCTAAATAAAACAAAAAACCTTTCATGTTTTTGTAAACTATGCCTATCTGCAAACTATGATTCTTTGAAAACATCTTTTTTTATTCCACTAGCCTACTTTAATTTTGTGCAAGGTTTTTAGTCAGGTGTGCATCAAGCAAATTTTGCTTTTAATACATATTACATACAAGAATTTGAAAAAGTATATTGTGGACAGTGTAAAACCCTAATTGCCCTTATTATCAGAAACACAGTTTTAAATATTAGCAAAAGTAGAATATATTACAAATTTTAAATTTTATAAGAAATAATTACTCTTTTGAAAAGTGATTTTATTTATTAACAAATTGTGTTGATGTCACTGCTTCATTTACATGAAAAAATATTATTTTATGCATATATATCAAAAACTAAAATCTTCTTTTGATTGATGTATGCAATTTGTATTTTTGCTTTTTTCACTTAAGATGCTTAAACATGTTACATGTGATTTTATCATTTATACTAATTTCAACTTTGTTAAAATTTTGGGACAAAATTGATAACTCTAAAAATAACATCACACATATCATATAAAAAATTTTAGTTGTTTCAGTAAAGTTAAGTAAATTGAATGTGACACAATTTTTACATGTAAATAAAATAAAATAATATTTGTTCTCAAAATTAGTAAAAGAAATACAAAATCAAACTAAAATAAGTTATAAAGTAACTTTACCATACAGTTTTTTCCTCATCCTCTCCTCAACAAAGCCTACCAGAGATATGAATTAACATTTTCCAATATACAAATGTAAATTAACTAGAAAATTTGCATTCATATCACACCCCAATACACATCTATGTTGTTTTGTATTAAAATGAAGGATTTTTATTCTAATCAGATCAATTCACTTCTCTTAAACTGTCACAATCACAATGCACTGGTAATTTAAGCTCTCAATTCTGTATCTGAATATGTAAATTTTATGAATAAAATTAGCTGTAATTTGGCCAGATTTTTTAATAGATGCATCGAAAATAAATAATCACCATTTCTAAAGGATTTTAAACAAATTAGACTGATGAAATTGCACAGTCACATCAAGATTTAATTCATGCATTCAATAGAATGGGATAAAGTGCATGAGAATTTTATTTGCATTCACTAATAGGATAGTTTGGTCATAAACATGATCAACGAGAAATCTGAATGATTAACAATCAATGGTGTTATCCCTTGTCCATATAGAGAAGTTCGTGGAGCTTTCATTTTAAACATCTTGCATGCTATTCAAAATTTCCAATATAAAACAAATTAAAGTTTGTTTTTACCGGAAAAACGATGTCTCCTTCCGTTTCCCCCAAAAAGTTTTAAGTTCAAAAGGTCATAACTCCCACAAAAATTTGAGGATAAAAATTTCCTGGTAACATGCAAAACTAAATATGGTGTCCTTTCTATATACCTAGTTTCAATGAATTCAGTTCTGTGGTTTCAGAGGAATTGCATTGACAAGATGATAAATGAGGATTTTCAGCAAATTTCTAAGTTCTAAGGGCCATAACTCCCACAAAAATTTGAGGATAAAAATTTCCTGGTAATATGCATAACTGCATGTGGTGTCCTTCCTGTATACCAATTTCATTGAATTTGGTTCAGTAGCTTCAGAAGAGTTGCACTGACAAGATGATGAATGACGATTTTCAGCAAATTTCTAAGTTTTAAGGACAATATCTCCCACAAAAATTTGAGGATAAAAATCTCCTGGTAAAATGCACAACTACATATGGTGTCCTTCCTATATACCAAATTTCCTTAAATTCGGTTTAATAGTTTCAGAGGAGTTGCACTGACAAACTTTGTGACGAACAGACGGAGGGAGACATACAAAGGATACCCCCCCCCCATCCCGCTTCATATTGGACTAAAAAATAAACAAAAGTCCAATTACATGTATCTCCCATGAAAGATATCATAAAGCAATGAAATTTCTTTATGATATCTCCTTATGACATGATATGCTTCCTTTGCTGTGGCAGATCCAGAAATTTTCGAATGGGTGGGCCCGCAATTATAAAATATTCTTCTGGGACCTCCTGTTTTATACAATTCATAACCAAATTTTCCTGTCAAACAGGAGGGTGTGTGCGCGGCACACCGGTTATAAATCTGCCTTTGCAGTTTCATCAATATCCATCAAGCAGTTTAAGATGAGTCGTACTTAAGAATTATTTGGAGTTAAGCATGTTAAGGATGGACTGTCCCAGCATGCCCAGATTAAGCTGTTTTGAAGAAAACTAAGTCAGTCTTCATGATGAACGTGTACAAATGTATTGTACTCAACGCAACAATATCAACATGATCAACAAAGACTTGCAGCAAAAATCATGAAATTCAAAGAAATATCATTTATGTATGGAACATAATGGTCCACAAATACTATATACAAAAATGATTTTTTTTTCAAAATTTGCATAATGACACAGAAAATGCCTTTATGTTTGGTATGGATAGTTGTTTGTTTGACTTTTAGCACTGAAAATTTTGCTAGATCCATCAAATACATGTCAAAGTATATTGCACTTCCATTTAGAGACATGCTGAATTGTACAAGTACATGCATGCAAATATTAATTCAATTCACTGCAATCATGAAACAAAAACTTTATGCAAATGAAGGTTATTTGTATTTGGTATTCAAATCTTGTGGATTGAACAATGTTTCTCCCCTGCTGTTCGTTTTTATGAATAAATACAACTTATAAATATTGATGATGTTGACTTAGAATAAATTTGATGTAAATTGGATAACCAACATATTGAGGCTGTAAAGCAGTCTACCTCATTGTAAATTCAGATTATTTTACATTGAACTTAAGTCATGATTGTTTTATAAAGACCAACATGTTGGCAACATTCAGATGTGATAACACACATGAGACCATACCGGTAGCCAGAATTTTTCAACAGGGGGTTCGAAAATGTGAAGAGGGGGGTTTGATTTCCCAATTTTTCTGACTTTAATAGTGCTTAACCTATTTAAATTTTTCACCTGATTTTTCCCTATTTTGATCAATTTTTTTTTGTCCAAGGGGGGTTCGTCCGAACCCCTTGAACCCCCCCCTGGCTACGGGTATGGAGACTGTCTGTGACTGAACACAGACACAGATATAGAATTATATTTTTTAGACCTGGTAATCCAATGGATGTTTTCCTGTCATAAAAACCATGAAAATTATATCACATCTTGTAGGGTAGCATACCACTTTGGTTGATATCATGTGGTCCTTGCCTGTTAGCAGGAATGGACTTAAACCATTCTTCTGTAAGTGGTCATTCATGACGAAAATGTAGGTCAGAGCTAGCATCCAAAGCATGCATTGTGCTTTAAGCTTTAGCATCACTAGGTGCATCTACAATACCATTATAGTTGATGTGGCGCATGTCAGTAAGCGTAAATGTACTTAAACAGTTCTTCTGTAAGTGGTCATCCATGCTAAAAATATAGGTCACAGCCAGCATCCGAGCATGCATTGTGCTTAGCATCACTAGGTGCATCTACATGTACCATACGAATATGGCTGCTGTGGCACTTGTCAGTAAGCAGATGTGGACTTTTATTTAATTAACCGTTTTTCCTGTAAGTGGTCATTCATGACGAAAATGTAGGTTACAGTCTGCATCCAAAGCATGCATTGTGCTTAGCATCACTAGGTGCACAAACAATACCAATTATAATTGATGTGGCACTAAGTCAGTAAGCATGAATGGACTTAAACAGTTCTTCTGTAAGTGGGCATCCCTGCTGAAATATAGGTCACAGCCAGCATCGATCAAAGCATGCATTGTGCTAAGCATCACTAGGTGCACCTACCATATCAATATGATTGATGTGGAACTTGTCAGTAAGCAGGAATTTTGGGATTTGGGACAGAGGGACCTAAACACTTCTTTGTAGGCAAGCTGGTGAGGCATAAAAAGATTCATACGTTCATGTAGTTCATCCAGTTATACATGCATGTATGCTTCAGAATTTGACATGTAATAACATGTAAAAAGCTACTACATGTTACTACATGTATATCCAAAAAAATAATTTTGAGTGCCAAGTGAAATATCTGTGCAAACCTGGTGTACTATTTTTTTCGTTAAAAACTTGCACCCTTGATGACTTAAACTCATAAAACCTTATAAATATTTATGAAATAATTTTGTTAAACTGATCAAAATTCTCAGCTTGAACTGTACTTTTAAACAATTTCCCACTTTTATTGAAAAGTTAATAACATTTATGAATATTTATAAAGCAAAATCGCATATACAAACTACAAAATAGTGTGATTTGCATATTTCTCTCATTACATGTTATATTCAAAGTATTTTGAGGTCAATATGGTATCAAAATTCATGCATTTTAAATGCAATAAATATGCATTAGTATTTGATGTCGCCTTTACAAAATAAGACAATCAATTGTGTTGTCTGGCTCTGCTTTGCACCACAATATATTGACACATGTATGTTAGGGGACTGACATTGCTTTATGTCCCTATTATATATAAATAAAAAAAAAATAAGGGTCCTCATTTCTGATAAGATTTTATTTGCCCCCCCCCCCCCCAAGATCATTTACACAGTCAGAGTAGACTAAAAGTTTCTTTTCTGACCCTTAGAACTGGGAACCTTTAATTTCTATAGGGTAATTTGGTTAGGGTCTGAAAAAACCATCCTCCTTTTTCTAATGTCAACTATGCAAATGAATTGACTTGCACACATTTTTGAAAATCAAGATAGGAATCAACAAGAGGCTCCCAGGAGTCTGTATTGCTCGCCTGACTTGCCAAAAATTTAGGCTTTTAAGACAAAAACACATTTTTTTACATCGAATAGGTCATGAGTTTAATAAGGTGTCATCAGACAGCATTGGTTTACTTAATGCAGTTTCATTGTAAGAGTAGAGTAAATTGCCTGAACATTTTAGTAATCAAAAGCTTTTGATTATTTTCTACAGATTGTCAGCTTTAACACGGCTAACAACAATCAGTCCCAATCACAGCCAAATGTTGTGACAAAAATAAATCCTCAAAGGAACTTTCTGTTGTGATTCAGAGGAACTAAAATTGTTATTTTGGATATTTAGGTGTGTCCATTGATTGTGGCCCTGTGTGTTGCTCTAAAGCAAATAATGAAAAATCTAAGAATGTCATCATACCCTTTGATAATTCTCCTGTCGATTTTAATCATTTGTTTTGTATAGTTTAAGGCAAAACATATATTTTGATTAATTTTATAAGGTACACTCCTACATGAATAAGATGTAATTTGGAACCCATGATCCATAAAGTTCTAACTTTTTCTCTAGCTTTAACAGTAAAAATGTAATAAAGAAAGACCATGAAAATAGTCAAATTTGAAGTTCAAAGGGAAATAACTCATAATTTTTTTACTTTCATTAAACAACAGTTAACACTTAGTATGTCTCCCCTGACAGCAGCACCATCAGAAACAATAACCCTTTTTGTTTCCACTATATTTTGCAATTATAAGGATTTTCAGTTTCTCAGATCAAAAGGTGTTGCTAATACTGGGGATATATGCAATAAAAATAATCCAAATCAAGGTCAAGGTCAAAAGATGGGGATGCAACTGTGCTAAGCTACTACTGGGGCTTATGCATACCAAGTTTCATCAACCTAAGATTTATTAGTGTTCACGAAACTTAAAATTTCTTTGTCAGACATAGGTCCGGAATCTTTGGTCGGACCCAATTTTTTTTTACTGGTCCTGTCTATTACAACTTTATAAAAAAATTCTAAAATCTACCGGACATGGGTCCAGTAATGTGATTAAAATGTCGGACCTGCTTAAATTTTACCAGTCAGGTCTGACAGGTCCGACAGATTTCGCGAACTCTGGATTTATAGTTCTTGAGATATAGAGGTGCTCATAAAACCTTAACATTGCTATTATATGTATTGAAAATTGTCCAAGTCACTCAACTGGAAAATCAAGGTCATGGTCGAAAGATGGGATGCAACTGTGCTAAGCTACTACTGCGGCATATGTATACCAAGTTTCATCAACCAAGGACTTATAGTTCTTGAGATATGGAGGTGCTGGCAAAACCTTACCCTTGCTATTATGTATTGAAAATTGTCAAAGTCACTCAACCAGTAAATCAAGATCAAGGTTAAAAGATGGGATGCAACTGTACTAATTAAGCCACTACTAGGGCATGTGTATACCAGCCAAGGTTCATCAACCTACACCCCATAGTTCTTGAGATATGGAGGTGCTCATAAAACCTTACCTAAAAGTTTGTAACGCCGCCATCGCCACTGCCGGTAAAGTAACACCTATGAACCACTCTGCTTTGCAGGGGAGAAAAAAATAAATAAACAAAGAAATTAAATTAAATATTTTTAATTCAAAAATTACTCATAAAACTGATTTCTTTTACAATGTACATGTAAATTTACATTGTGTACCATGCAGCATTTTGATATCTGAAACTGTTTTTGAGTAATTTACAAAAACTGCAATTTCCGCTTATATTCTTTATTTAAACACGATGGCCATGTTTTAAGATGAATCAGAAGTCCCAACACCAGTTCTATACACCAGTGAGAAACCATATCAAGTTTGTTTGTAATTCAACCTATGGTGTCGAGGTGTTAGGTTTGAAAAAGATTATCATTGACGGACACCAAGAAATGACTAAAAGTGTTGCTCACATCCATTGACATCACGAGTCACATGACTCTAAATTTGAGCCAGGTAAGCTTCTAGGAGCCTGAATTGCTCACATTATTTCTAGATATTTTTTAAAATTACCTAGTATTAACAGGATTAATTTTATATAAAAAGCTTTCCCAAGTGCAGCATATGATACCACCTTTTTGGGACTTTATTTTTATTTTAAAAAAATGGGCCCATCTATTGTACATGTATCATTGTCAGATTTCATAACAATAGGCCGACCAGAACCAAAGTTATTGTGGAAACAAATAAAATATTAAATTCTTTGCTCCTTTTGGGCCCCTAATTTCTAAACCAATAAAGGGGGGACCCCAAAAATCATGAAACATAATTGTAAAATTTCACAGCATTTGGTTAACCAAAACAAAAGTTATTATGGGAACAAACACAAATGCAGCATTTTTTACCCCTAATTTCTAAATAAACAAGGAAATGTGTCAAGATGACACTCATGCCCTACTGGTAAATATCAGACTCAAACTTGGCCTGCAACACATCATGGTAGACTCACATACATGACATATCATAAATCTCTTGAATATATGCAAGAATGTGGAAAAAAGTGTAGAAATCTTAAGTGTGACGGACGGAAGAAGTGAACGGACCGAAAAATTACAAATGTATATGCCCCCAATAAAGTTGACGGGGCATAAAAAAGGCAAGCAATCAATTCAATCAGGTCAATGGACATCCATCTTTTTATAGTAAGGACTCATAGCATCAGATAACCGAGAACTAATGTATTCAGACATTACAGCAGCATACCATTATACGTCTGCAATTTTTTGTGGTCCTATGAAAATCTCAAGAGAGCCAACGCTGTTGTGCCTTATTATATTAAAGAGTTGAGCTACTAACACTGATGTTCATGTTTCAATCCTTGTCAGGAATAATTAAATTTCATGACCCAATAATTGAATTGATCCAACTGAGTTGGATCAACTCCTTGTCGACACCAAAATAATGGTTATCTCAGTGAGCAGCAGACCTCTTTGTAGAGTTTGGTAAGAGTTGGCAATTTAATGGTTGCTATAAAAGGCCTTACATGTACTTACAAAATGTACATTAATATGATGTAGCTCCCAAACTGCAAAACTTTAGAGGGATTCACATACATGTAAGCATTAGCTTTTTTTTAATCCAGGACATATTCAGAAAACTGTTTAAACTAAGGCCATAATAAACACAGGGGCCCAAGGTTAGTTTTGGGCTAATGATATATATATATTTTTTTAAAATATCAACCTCGGGCCCCTGTGATAATAAAATAATGACTAGATTCTCATCCAAATTTCTTGAAAATATGGGCAGGTGGGTGAATTTAATTTTTTATCTGTTTTAATAAAATATGCTGCCATTTTTAAATAGAAAATTACAAAAAATTAACATAATTTGTTGAGGGGGGCTTATAAAAATTGGGGCAGGAGAGGATGAGAATCTATGATATTTTTTATAATGGCCTAAATTAAAAAATCTAAGATTCTCTTTATCATGTTTATAATGACGTGAATGAGATAAAGTTCACCAAGTTTCCAAATGATAAAATAAAACCATTACAGGGGGTGATTGATAAAAAAAATTGCAATGTCAACTAAACATTATAAAAGTATTTTCATTCTGTAATAAAAAAAAAAAAATCACAAAAAATGTTTTTTGAAATTAATAGTCATGATAGTCACATTTTGAAAACAAATATGCGAATAGTTTGGTAAATTATGTTATTTTTTTGTGTGTAAATACTGAAAAAAAAACTAATTGCAAAATACTGTATAGCAATAATACATGTATACAGGGGGACGTACTTAGCCCAATACTATTTAACATATATATCAATGGGCTTGTAAACAATCTGAAAAAGGCTAACACAGACCCAATTATTATTGGTGACACCGTCATAAACTCCCTGTTATTTGCTGACGACATTGTCCTTCTATCAAACTCCGAAAAAGGGTTACAAACGTCCCTCAATGTGCTACATGATTTCTGTGAATCATGGAAACTTGAAGTAAACACTAATAAGTCCAATGTCATGGTCTTCAATTCTAATGGAAAAACTCATAAAAATTTCTTCAAATACAACACTGAATACATTAATACAGTAAAGTCTTACTGCTACTTAGGTATGACCTTACAACATACAGGTAACCTGAACCTTTGCAGTTCCTTATTAGCGGAAAAGGCAAGAAAGGCGTTTTTTAAAATTAAAAAGGCTATAAGTCTTGATAACTCATGCAAACTATTAGAAAAATTATTTGATACACTGGTTGTCCCTATTGCTCTATATGGCAGCGAAGTCTGGGGAATCGGAAAAGAACTTAAAAACTCTGACCCGTATGAACTCCTGCACATCAAATTTATAAAAGAAGCGCTCGGGGTCCACTGTAAAGCATCCAATGCTGCTTGCTTATCAGAACTCAATAGATTGCCCCTATTTACTAATATACAATTTCTAGCAATTAAATACTGGTTACACGTTATGGAATCTGAAAACTCACTTTGCCACAAAGTCTATATAGCCACTGAGACAAATAATTCCTGGATAAAGAATATGAAAACCCTGATTAACAAACTTGGATTCAACTATCTAAGTGAAAACCCCCTCGGAATTAAGCAACAATTAAACCAGATCAAAGAGAGAATTAACGATACAGCATTCCAAAAGCTTGAGGGTGAAATAATACAAAATTCAAAACTGAATTTCTTTTCTAAACTATATAAACCAAAATTCAGACCCCCCTATGTTGACCATTGTAAACTTAGAAAAGACAGATCTGTCCTGTGTAAAATACGAGTTAGCGCTCACTCACTATATGTAGAAAAAGGTCGATACCTAAATATACCATTGAAAGATAGGCTCTGTCTTTGTTGTAACAATAACGAAATTGAAGACGAATTACACTTCCTTTTAAAATGCCCAGCTTATGATCAAGCCAGAATTAATTTTATCCACAAAATAAACAATGGTTTTCTGAAACCAAAGATAAATAGGACTACTAATATATCGTGCCACACCATTTACTCAATATTTAATAATGATTCCACCCTGATATTAAAATTACTAGCCAATTATATTAGTGAATGTCTTTTATTAAGAAGCTCTATCTTTTCATAATCAGAGAATGCCGATATTTTACTTGTTCTTTATTCCATTTTATTCTACGGTATTACTTTTTTTCTCCCCATTAGTTAAACCCACTGTCACTCGTCAGAATTTGTCATTTATAATCTTCCTTTGTGTTTTGTTATCTGTGTTTAATTATATCTACATGTATTATGTTTGTTCATCTTTATGTCTGTTGCCATAACCATTTAATGTAAATGTGTTAGTGCTAATAAATAAATTGTAAATTGTAAAATTGTATATGTCAGTTTAATTATATGCACATAATTAGTAATTATTAACTCGACTTCAAAGCATGAATAAGTACTGCTAATTGACAGTCGCTCGCAGGTAAATGAATATGCAAATACACAACAACCAAATACTGATGACGTTGACAAACCATTCTGACACTGACAGTCATTGACAGTCGACAGAAATATCAATAAAAGTTAAAATTTGCAAATAAACGACTCCTAACAAAAATAACATGTTTACCAATCGGGTACTCAAAATGTAAACAATGATATGAAATTATGAATATGTAAACTCATTATTTTTGCGTATTCATTAGGACAAAAACCTATACTTCCGCCATTTTGAATAATCATTGTACAACATTTGCATGTATCGAGACGTTAGCATGCATTTTCCTGCATTTAACGCAGTCATTTTTCATCAAATATAGTTTGTTATTATGTGAAAATATACCTGTTTAAATCTTCCACAAGAGATGTTGATGTTTTGTTAAAAGTTTTAGAACTACATGCAAATTAATCAAGGAATAATTTGCATACAAACAAGCTGTAGATGTCCTTCATACGTAAATTACATGCGAACATTTGATTGGTTGATTCTTCCGTCTCACTGCAGGTGCGCGACACCAAAGGCAAAGCGGGGATTTCAAACGTAAAAATAATACTTATTCTGAAAAAAAGTAAATCAAGACTTCCAATTACCTTATTTTTTAACTGAATTTGTAACAGTATTGACGAAGATGCTTGCGGGATAATAAGAATATACTAAAAATTGGAATGTGATTTCGAAAAAGCATGAACGATGAATATTCGGAACATTTTTTTTTTAAAGTCATAAACGACTAAAATCTGAACTTTAAGGAACGGTATTATATTTGAAAACATTTCACGAATCAATTTTTATAAAAATGACAGACTTGTTTCACAAGCATTTGGGTCCAGTTTTTTTCATCTCGTCTATATAGTATATGAATTGTAAAGATTTTTTTTTGACATACATGTTATTTATAAGGCCGCGGCTACAATTACCCCTTACGGGTAACAATAAAAAATTTGTATTGTTACCCTTTCACTAAAATCGGAAACGGTTTCCGGATACGGCACCTTTTTCGTCCGGAATTTGAAGAGTAACAATAAGAAAAAAATTAGGATTACCCCCCTTATTGTTACTCGCCAAATTTTTCAGTGTTCCACAATCCATGGTCAAAGTAGTGTCCCCCTGGCCATATAACCCTTCGTCTTGGTACTGCCTATGCTTAGCCCCTACGGCAAAGTTTGGACCGAGCTTTTGGGATTTGCTAGCTCTATGCTAGCATAATCCATTCCCAAAATCCCCAGCTGGGTAAATT
The DNA here is from genome assembly GCA_963971305.1 of Arcuatula senhousia. NCBI lineage: Eukaryota > Metazoa > Mollusca > Bivalvia > Mytilida > Mytilidae > Arcuatula > Arcuatula senhousia. The sequence continues at coordinate 32,355,495 of OZ020306.1, read as the reverse complement.
TTTCATTGTTCCACAATCCATGGTCAAAGTAGGGCCCCCCTGGCCATATAACCCTTCGTCTTGGTACTGCCTATGCTTAGCCCCTACGGCAAAGTTTGGACCGAGCTTTTGGGATTTGCTAGCTCTATGCTAGCATAATCCATTCCCAAAATCCCCAGCTGGGTAAATTTTTCATTGTTCCACAATCCATGGTCAAAGTAGGGTCCCCCTGGCCATATAACCCTTCGTCTTGGTACTGCCTATGCTTAGCCCCTACGGCAAAGTTTGGACCGAGCTATTGGGATTTGCTAGCTCTATGCTAGCATAATCCATTCCCAAAATCCCCAGCTGGGTAAATTTTTCATTGTTCCACAATCCATGGTCAAAGTAGGGTCCCCCTGGCCATATAACCCTTCGTCTTGGTACTGTTTTGAAAAAATCGATCGGGTTTGAAAAAGTTAACAGACGGACGGACGACAAAGATTAATGCTCGCATGACCCTTCGGTTCAGGTGGGCAAAAATGTGTATAGGAAAGTTGTACGATATTGCGATTTTTTGGTTTTTAGATATTACCATTTTCGCGCGTTTTCTTATTGTTCTCTAGCTTATTGTTCGCTAGCTTGATTTTTGTTATTGTTCGCTGGCTTATTGTTCGCTAGCTTGAGTTTAGTCTTTTTTGTAGTACGATCTCGACCACCGATAAGCAACAAGTTTTTCGTCGAATATAGGACGGTTAGCTTTACGGCGAAAGTAGAATATATGCTTGCACGGTAATGACATACTAGTACACTAGAAGAAACTGCACTGGCATGAATTTTCTGTCACCGTTAAATGTCATTTGCTTCCCGATATAGACACAGCTACTGTTTCAGGAATTATAGGCGTTTCGATATTCAGCTTACATTAGTTCCATTTGTTGTGCGATGTATCGGAAGGCATATGGAGGGACATATCTGCTATACTGTGTTCGTCGGAGTCAAATCTTTTAACTTTGACCTTCTGTGATCCGTTTCTTCAGACATTCCGATCAGTTTATGGACTTTTTGTGAAAAGTGATCATTTAATATACTAACCCGATACTAAAATATACTAACCCGATACTAAGCCGCGACATTTGATATACATTATAGCTCACGACATAAAGTTACAGGACATTGCAATTCAATATTGTTGTTTGGATAATTGATAAAAGGTTCGGTCAGTCTTTAGATAATTTTATATAATTCCATTCAGCTTTTTCAAGTTTTTTTTTGTGTAATTTTACGTTGTTTGTTTCTTTGTGTGTTCTTGTTGTCTAAGAAATTTCGGACTTTTGATATTCGGAAGTCAATTTGGTATCTCTTTTTGTGATACTTATGATAATGTGTCTAAAATACATCATCATACAAAAAAAAAAACAAAAAAAAACACCAACAACAACAACATATTTTTTCTCCATTTGGCGAGTAACAATAAGGGGGGTTATCCTAATTTTTTTCTTATTGTTACTCTTCAAATTCCGGACAAAAAAGGTGCCATATCCGTAAACCGTTTCCGATTTTAGTGAAGGGGGTAACAATAAAATTTTTTTATTGTTACCCGTAGAGGGTAATCGTAGCCAGTCCGTATTTTATTTGGCCGCGGCTACAATTACCCCTTACGGGTAACAATAAAAAATTTTTATTGTTACCCTTTCACTAAAATCGGAAACGGTTTCCGGATACGGCACCTTTTTCGTCCGGAATTTGAAGAGTAACAATAAGAAAAAAATTAGGATTACCCCCCTTATTGTTACTCGCCAAATTTTTCAGTGTTCCACAATCCATGGTCAAAGTAGTGTCCCCCTGGCCATATAACCCTTCGTCTTGGTACTGCCTATGCTTAGCCCCTACGGCAAAGTTTGGACCGAGCTTTTGGGATTTGCTAGCTCTATGCTAGCATAATCCATTCCCAAAATCCCCAGCTGGGTAAATTTTTCATTGTTCCACAATCCATGGTCAAAGTAGGGCCCCCCTGGCCATATAACCCTTCGTCTTGGTACTGCCTATGCTTAGCCCCTACGGCAAAGTTTGGACCGAGCTTTTGGGATTTGCTAGCTCTATGCTAGCATAATCCATTCCCAAAATCCCCAGCTGGGTAAATTTTTCATTGTTCCACAATCCATGGTCAAAGTAGGGTCCCCCTGGCCATATAACCCTTCGTCTTGGTACTGCCTATGCTTAGCCCCTACGGCAAAGTTTGGACCGAGCTATTGGGATTTGCTAGCTCTATGCTAGCATAATCCATTCCCAAAATCCCCAGCTGGGTAAATTTTTCATTGTTCCACAATCCATGGTCAAAGTAGGGTCCCCCTGGCCATATAACCCTTCGTCTTGGTACTGTTTTGAAAAAATCGATCGGGTTTGAAAAAGTTAACAGACGGACGGACGACAAAGATTAATGCTCGCATGACCCTTCGGTTCAGGTGGGCAAAAATGTGTATAGGAAAGTTGTACGATATTGCGATTTTTTGGTTTTTAGATATTACCATTTTCGCGCGTTTTCTTATTGTTCTCTAGCTTATTGTTCGCTAGCTTGATTTTTGTTATTGTTCGCTGGCTTATTGTTCGCTAGCTTGAGTTTAGTCTTTTTTGTAGTACGATCTCGACCACCGATAAGCAACAAGTTTTTCGTCGAATATAGGACGGTTAGCTTTACGGCGAAAGTAGAATATATGCTTGCACGGTAATGACATACTAGTACACTAGAAGAAACTGCACTGGCATGAATTTTCTGTCACCGTTAAATGTCATTTGCTTCCCGATATAGACACAGCTACTGTTTCAGGAATTATAGGCGTTTCGATATTCAGCTTACATTAGTTCCATTTGTTGTGCGATGTATCGGAAGGCATATGGAGGGACATATCTGCTATACTGTGTTCGTCGGAGTCAAATCTTTTAACTTTGACCTTCTGTGATCCGTTTCTTCAGACATTCCGACCAGTTTATGGACTTTTTGTGAAAAGTGATCATTTAATATACTAACCCGATACTAAAATATACTAACCCGATACTAAGCCGCGACATTTGATATACATTATAGCTCACGACATAAAGTTACAGGACATTGCAATTCAATATTGTTGTTTGGATAATTGATAAAAGGTTCGGTCAGTCTTTAGATAATTTTATATAATTCCATTCAGCTTTTTCAAGTTTTTTTTTGTGTAATTTTACGTTGTTTGTTTCTTTGTGTGTTCTTGTTGTCTAAGAAATTTCGGACTTTTGATATTCGGAAGTCAATTTGGTATCTCTTTTTGTGATACTTATGATAATGTGTCTAAAATACATCATCATACAAAAAAAAAAAACAAAAAAAAACACCAACAACAACAACATATTTTTTCTCCATTTGGCGAGTAACAATAAGGGGGGTAATCCTAATTTTTTTCTTATTGTTACTCTTCAAATTCCGGACAAAAAAGGTGCCATATCCGTAAACCGTTTCCGATTTTAGTGAAGGGGGTAACAATAAAAATTTTTTATTGTTACCCGTAGAGGGTAATCGTAGCCAGTCCGTATTTTATTTGGCCGCGGCTACAATTACCCCTTACGGGTAACAATAAAAAATTTTTATTGTTACCCTTTCACTAAAATCGGAAACGGTTTCCGGATACGGCACCTTTTTCGTCCGGAATTTGAAGAGTAACAATAAGAAAAAAATTAGGATTACCCCCCTTATTGTTACTCGCCAAATTTTTCAGTGTTCCACAATCCATGGTCAAAGTAGTGTCCCCCTGGCCATATAACCCTTCGTCTTGGTACTGCCTATGCTTAGCCCCTACGGCAAAGTTTGGACCGAGCTTTTGGGATTTGCTAGCTCTATGCTAGCATAATCCATTCCCAAAATCCCCAGCTGGGTAAATTTTTCATTGTTCCACAATCCATGGTCAAAGTAGGGCCCCCCTGGCCATATAACCCTTCGTCTTGGTACTGCCTATGCTTAGCCCCTACGGCAAAGTTTGGACCGAGCTTTTGGGATTTGCTAGCTCTATGCTAGCATAATCCATTCCCAAAATCCCCAGCTGGGTAAATTTTTCATTGTTCCACAATCCATGGTCAAAGTAGGGTCCCCCTGGCCATATAACCCTTCGTCTTGGTACTGCCTATGCTTAGCCCCTACGGCAAAGTTTGGACCGAGCTATTGGGATTTGCTAGCTCTATGCTAGCATAATCCATTCCCAAAATCCCCAGCTGGGTAAATTTTTCATTGTTCCACAATCCATGGTCAAAGTAGGGTCCCCCTGGCCATATAACCCTTCGTCTTGGTACTGTTTTGAAAAAATCGATCGGGTTTGAAAAAGTTAACAGACGGACGGACGACAAAGATTAATGCTCGCATGACCCTTCGGTTCAGGTGGGCAAAAATGTGTATAGGAAAGTTGTACGATATTGCGATTTTTTGGTTTTTAGATATTACCATTTTCGCGCGTTTTCTTATTGTTCTCTAGCTTATTGTTCGCTAGCTTGATTTTTGTTATTGTTCGCTGGCTTATTGTTCGCTAGCTTGAGTTTAGTCTTTTTTGTAGTACGATCTCGACCACCGATAAGCAACAAGTTTTTCGTCGAATATAGGACGGTTAGCTTTACGGCGAAAGTAGAATATATGCTTGCACGGTAATGACATACTAGTACACTAGAAGAAACTGCACTGGCATGAATTTTCTGTCACCGTTAAATGTCATTTGCTTCCCGATATAGACACAGCTACTGTTTCAGGAATTATAGGCGTTTCGATATTCAGCTTACATTAGTTCCATTTGTTGTGCGATGTATCGGAAGGCATATGGAGGGACATATCTGCTATACTGTGTTCGTCGGAGTCAAATCTTTTAACTTTGACCTTCTGTGATCCGTTTCTTCAGACATTCCGATCAGTTTATGGACTTTTTGTGAAAAGTGATCATTTAATATACTAACCCGATACTAAAATATACTAACCCGATACTAAGCCGCGACATTTGATATACATTATAGCTCACGACATAAAGTTACAGGACATTGCAATTCAATATTGTTGTTTGGATAATTGATAAAAGGTTCGGTCAGTCTTTAGATAATTTTATATAATTCCATTCAGCTTTTTCAAGTTTTTTTTTGTGTAATTTTACGTTGTTTGTTTCTTTGTGTGTTCTTGTTGTCTAAGAAATTTCGGACTTTTGATATTCGGAAGTCAATTTGGTATCTCTTTTTGTGATACTTATGATAATGTGTCTAAAATACATCATCATACAAAAAAAAAAACAAAAAAAAACACCAACAACAACAACATATTTTTTCTCCATTTGGCGAGTAACAATAAGGGGGGTAATCCTAATTTTTTTCTTATTGTTACTCTTCAAATTCCGGACAAAAAAGGTGCCATATCCGTAAATCGTTTCCGATTTTAGTGAAGGGGTTAACAATAAAATTTTTTTATTGTTACCCGTAGAGGGTAATCGTAGCCAGTCCGTATTTATAATAAAAAGAAAAAATACCTGGACCCAAACGCATGTGGTTTGTTTCTTCAGTTCTGATTTTTAAGCGAACTAATTACATACACTTTTAGAAACCGATAATTTTTACACTGGTTTTTGTTCGGATTTAGTTCTTTGGCATTTTTAAAATTTAAACAGAGAAATTTTTGGAATCAAGAGAGGTCGAGACTAATTATCTTCAAACATGATTCTTAAAGTTTCCGTTTTCCCAAGCATGACTAAATTACAAAAAGTCCCCTCCAATTATAGTCCTTCTGGCCAGTCTATCACTGGTGACCCAAACTTCTTGGAAAATTACCTACTTCGCGATGTTTTGACAAAATTATTTGAACCAAGACCGTAGACGTATCAACTGGAACCAACATTATACTAAAAACAATCATGGATTCAATTGAAGACTATGTCAAACAATGGGCCAAGAAAGAAAAGGAGAAAGAAAGTGACGTTGATTCAGAATATTGGGTTAAAGACGTGAGGCTAACCAATTCTTTGAAGGGCTCGATGAACACTAAGACAAAATTCATTTTAAAGAACGCTGGTGTTGTCAAAACATTGTCCACCTCACATGACTAATACATGTTGTTGTACCTGCAGACAAAGCACAAAATAACACCATTTTTATGTACAAAAAACATTTCATTGATTGTTTAACAACTGATCAAGGGGTTGATTATCATCAGCAAAAGCACCACATACAAATGTACACAGCTAGCAACAAAACTGTCCAAGGAGAAAATAATTACTGTAACAATCATAAATTGGATATCCTCATTCGGCATGTCTTTTTACACTGCTAAAATGATGAGATTATACATCCTTGTATTGGAATCCCAAATTACATAAAAACATACAAACGGCGCTTTAATTACTGGGTCATCTTAATGTACTTATAAATATTTTATAAAAGGATATGGCGTAAATGAACACCATTAACCTTTTTCGGTTCTGTTGATTTCAATACTGACGGTAATAAAATCTGGTCGTTAGAAATATTTCGAATGTTGATATTCTGGCCGCGGAAATGGTGTCGATGGAACCTAAAGACTTCTGAAGAACAGAAGGAGATTTTTAACACTTAACATAAGTTTCATCTTGTTACAGCATCAAAACGTTTGATTTTTCCATTCTTTATACTTCAATTCCGTGTGCACAACTTGAATAACCTATCCTTGTCGAACCCCAGTTGTTGTCGAACCCGAGTTGTAACAGGAAAAGGATCAGTCAATGAGGATAAGTGTATGACACAACAAGAAAATCCGTCATACAGTAGTTTCATCATTAATGCGATCTTCAAAGGAACTTCAAAGTCTTCAAGAATCTTCCAGAGGATTTGATGGTCTATGCTTTCAAAAGCTTTTTGAAATCGGCAAAATTGAGATATAAAGTTGATTGTTTCAGCATAGTTCCTTTTATCCCGCTTACAACTTTTCTTAACTTCTTTGTCTTTTGTGCTATAACTTTCTTGTAAGGTAAGGTTTTCTTTCTAAGTCTTGGTGTAGCACCCATAAGTCTTTCTTTGATTTCTCGAATCTCATCTATAAGGGACCAAGTTTTGTCAGACATTTATGGAACGCCGTAACTGCCTCCCTATGACAAGTACGCTTATCATTCTACATTATACGCTTATCATTCGACATTATACGATTATCATTTGATATTATACGCTTGTCATTCGACATTATACGATTATCATTCAACATTATACGATTATCATTCGACATTATACGATTATCATTCGACATTTTACGCTTATCATTCAACATTATACGATTATCATTCAACATTATACGATTATCATTCAACATTATACGCTTATCATTCGACATTATACGATTATCATTTGACATTATACGCTTATCATTCAACATTATATGCTTATCATTTAATATTTGACAATATTTATTACCACACTCATTTTCGCATTTCCGGTTCCGTTTGAGCAACATTTGATTACAAATGGCCGAATCACAGATACAGATGTCACATGTTCTTCAAAAGATTGGCTTAAGTCATGCAACAACTGCATTTGAAGCACAGAAAATAACACCAGATATAGTTGGATTTTTATCTAGACATGACCTCGAATATTTAGGAGTGAAAAATTCTTCAGATATGATGGTTTTGAGGGTTGAATGTATCAAATATGGAAACAAACCACCCATCATGTCCTCCGATTCTAACGCACGTCGAAGTTATAACATTGACAAATTTACATTAGAAACATTGTTGGAAAATGGTTTTAAAATATGTGACATTACTAAACTTTTAAGTGTCTCGTCTCCGAAAGAACCATTTAAAGAAGAATGGCACAATTCAATTTACAGAAGAGGGTTTTCTCGACGATCTTGACACGGCTGTTTCGTTATTAATAAAAGATTTCCCTAATTGTGGAGAAGTGATGATGAATGAAATGCTTAAAGAAAAGGGTATCAAAGTAGAGCGATGGCGGGTACGAGACTCAGTGCATCGGATAGACGACAGTGGGGTAAAAGAAATAAAGATTGGTAGACTTCATAGGCGCGTGTATAATGTCAATGATCCAAATCGCTTATGGCATATTGACAGTAATCACAAACTAGTTCGTTGGCGTTTCGTTGTGATTGGTGGTATAGACGGATTCAGTAGAATTACATTCTTACAGTGCCATGATAATAATACATCAGGGACAGTTTTGAAGTGTTTTTTTTATCGGGAGTTGCTTCCTACGGTATATCATTAAGAGTCCGCTCGGATAAAGGTATGTAAAACGTCGCTGTTGCTGATTTTATGCTTGAAAAGAATGGCCAGGGAAGCATGATAACAGGACCGAGCACTCATAATCAGCGCATCGAACGCTTGTGGAGAGATGTGTTTGAAGGGATGTTAATTTATTTTTACATTTTTACGACCTTTTTTATTATATGGAAGATCTGGGTGTACTCGATCCTTTAAATGAGGTTCATCTGGCTTGTCTCCATTACGTTTTTCTTAGATGAAATCAACAGAAGATTAACAATCTGGTCTCAAGCATGGGGGAATCCTCGAATCCGTCCGACAAGAGCTTCTCCAATCAGTATGTGGATTTCTAGTGTCTATATCAGAACCCTGTTGGAACCATCCTCTCTGAAGCTGAAATCCGGAAACTAGGAATCGAAGGATATATTGATCGAAATGAACCCGAAAACTATGGAAGACCAATATTTGGACCAATGAACTTTCTTACTGAACGATGCAGACAGACACTTAGACGTGAATTTAACAGGAAAGGAAACAACTTTGGAATAGATGACTTTATTAACTGTAATAATATAGTACCAGCAAATAATCAGGAGTAAACACATATTTAATGAGAAATACTGACATTTGTTTTCTTGAAATGAAAAAAACACAGACACTACAATTTGTATTGTGCTTATAACTTTCAGATAAAGCGTCTCAGACAAGTCTTTACTGTACGAAGTGTCTGAACATGTTTGGATGCCCCATCTACGAAGGTAGGGGGGCATAAAGTAATCAGGTCTGTTCGTCCGTCCCACCAGGTTAATCTACAGGTTGTTTACCATATCATCATAAAATATATGGACATATAAATCAGGGTATGAAAAAAAATCTTCATTAAATTGCACCATGGTTGATTGTATTACAGAAAAAGTGGGTGTTATATTTAGGTTAACCTACTTTTATGCCCCGCCAACTCTGTTGTGGGGTATATAGTTTCTCGGTCTGTTCGTTGGTTCGTTCGTTCGTCCGTCACACTTAACATTTTCGTCCATTTCGAATTTAAGCTACTATTCACATTTTCTTCAACTTTTGTACACTGCTACATTATGAACAGTACTACACATTGCAAATTGGTCATTTCCTTCATGTCTGTCCGTTTAATCTCGAAGGAAGAACTTTGGCAAAGAACAAATCAGACACCTATTGTTCAAGAAATTACATGTAAGAAAAGAAAATGGAAGTGGCTGGGTCACACTCTACGCAAAGGCAAGTCAAACATCACTTGCCAAGCACTTCAATGGACACCTCAGGGAAAAAGAAAAAGAAGAAGACCAAGACTTACATGGAGAAGGGTACTGGAAAAAGTAATGCTAGAGAAGGAATATACATGGAACAACATTCACCAACTTGCGAAAGACAGAGACAAATGGAGAAAGATTGTCAGTGGCCTATACTCCACAGGGGAGTGAAGAAGGCTTAAGTCAAGTAAGGCTGTCCATTTGAAAATCAGGTTCACCTTTTTTGAAACATCATACATTTATTGTTATTGAAGACTAATCAGTTAAATCATAAATTTATATTTTATTTCATTCATTTTATTTTATTTTGTTATGAATAATTGTACTGCCTCTCACGGGGCTCCATGATTGGATTTAAATAAAATATGTCTATGTCTATGTCTACTGAACAAAGAGAGATAATCCAACCTAAAATTTATGGACGTCTTCTCTACCTGGGACTGTCAGTCGACTTTCATGCTGGTTCACATTGAATATTATGGAATGTCGGGCAGACCTCTCATTTTACATGATATATATATATATGGCATGACAGTTCGGCAGTTTCTTTCGGGGATCAATCACAGATTTTCCGCTTTCCTCCACCTTCAACACAACTGAGCATTTAACGCCATCGGTTTGGATAGAGTATTGTCCTAACCGGTCTCGTTCTGCTTTGGCTTTTAGGGGGGGGGACTTATTGCCTAGGGTACAATTTTGTATTATGTTTACCATTTCACTTTTTGAAGATGAGCGAGTGGTGTGTGTGTTTTGTTTTCACCATTTTATTTTTCATTTTGTCTGTGCCTCTTAGGTCAAGTATTAGGTCCAACTCCGGCCAGGTTAGGGAACTGGGGAAGGCAATGCTCACATTAAACACTGGTGCAAGTCTTAAATGTTCCACTCTACGCCTATATATTACGCTCCTATAACTAGAGGAGGAACCCACCTGAGATATACTATACATGCTATACTTGCATCCATTTGAACCAGAGGCAATGAATGAAAGCAAAATTGGGTGTTTCGGAGAGGGAAATCATCCCTGAAACGAATTATGTATACAAGGGTACGAGATAAATAAGTTAATAAAAGAAAATTGAGTTGAAATAAAAGGGGGGATGGAAAGTAGTACTAGTATCTCCCTTGTGTTTTTTTCGTATGGCACATTGGCTCTACCAAAATATTGATAGAGGGGAGCAAGTACCTGTTTTTGTTTTGTTTTATTTTCGTATGGCATATTGACTCTAACAAAATATTGAAAGAGGGGAGCAAGTCTCTGTTAGTAGAGGGCCTCAAGGCCGCCCTAAAGGAGCACCGCCAATAACTTGTGAAACCGGAACCTCTTTCTCCGCTGTAAAAATGTCAGAGGTGGTCGATACAATGTATAAATACCGAGATAGAGAACACATAACACACAACAAAACAACATAACATAAATTGACAACGCGAACTTAAGTCGTAACGAGAGTGTTCCGGAAGAGTTAGCAGTTCCTGTCTGTTGCAACACAACCGTCGCGCTGCAAATGATCAATTCTTTGTGTCAAATCTGGCTACTAACACCGAAGTTCGTTGTTCGATCCTCGTTTGGGGTGAAAATTTCATGGAACGATTTCCTATAGGAGAACAAAACAAAACAAACTCGATGACAAACCCACATCTTTACCATGCTCATCCGAGAGACAGAAGCCCCATATCTGTCTATGAGCTGATGATGTTTTCCATAAAACTATACTTTGTAAAACTGTAATCCGAACAATACTCGTATCCTTCGATGGTCAATGCAGCGACCAAACTCCGCCCAGTTCCATGCAGTGACTGTCCCCGTGGGTACACTAACGTTCTGTAATACCAAAATTTGATGTAGTACAGTAGTATACTGTGTCACTCTAGACCACTTTGACCCCGATGACCCCGAGTTCATTCCCATAGGCTCCATGTTAAATCGTTGTTATTTTTGGTACTGAAATACCCACCCAAGATCTCTAGCAGTAAAGTCGTGAGCAGTCATGCGGAACGGCGACTCGTCCCTTTCTTTCGCCCCATTTTAGTTCGTCACCAGTTTCTATTATGTATTATTATCTCTTATCTTTAACGTACCCTAACCCTAACCCTAACCCTAATCCTTACCCTAGCCCTAACCCTAATCCTAACCATTTGTTTTGTTAGTGTCTTTATGGACTCCTGTGTTGTGATACTCTTGTATGGATTATTCCTAATTGGTTTCTTCTCTTTTTGTTTTCGTTTGTTTTCCAGGAGACTGGACACGATTTTTCACTTTTTTGTATTATGATTAAAATCTATCAAAAAATATGATTAAATATATATTACAACATTGTTTTGTTGATTTACGCCTTTTAACACCACTTTTTAGGTAATTAGTAATTATTTATGGCCTCTGAAATATGCAAAAAATTATCGGCAATTGAATCCAAAACGAGGCTTGACGTCATAAGGGCCACTTGCTATCATTGATATACAGTAAATTAGTAGCATAGTAAATTCATAGTTATCGAAAAAGCGACAATAAATCGTATGACAACCTTTGAATGACCGTTTTTTAACAACATTCCTAATTATTTTGCATTTGGTTGAAATAACCGATAGAAAACTTTTTTTTTTCGTTTTCACTTTCCCGTAATTTTGGGTTTTGGTATGTTGAACTTGATTGCCGTCGCGGCAAAGCATAGACTTTGTTCTGTGCATTTATAAAAGAGAATAGTTTGACAGGTCGAGAAGTTTACTCTCTAGCAGCTGTAAGCAGACTTTGCGGTATTAAAAAAAAACAGGTCAGGGCCCTTCAAGTCTGAGCAAGACTTAGTTTAAAGTCCGACTTAGAGCTTCATGTCCCTCTTATACTTCTTTGCAGCAATTACTCAATTAAGAGCATTCATTAATCAACATCCCGAATTTCGAATTCGATCATAGACCTGTATATTTCTAATATACAGGTCTATGATTCTAGCTACATGTGGTTTGTTTATTACATCGCTCAATGTTGATAGAAGCTGCAGGTACAAAAATGTACAGGTATTTCTTACATGTAGTCGTTCAAGGTTCAAGGTTCAATGATCAAACGGGGAGTGCGGTACCGGGTGTCGCACCTGGCAAAGCACCGTTAATTGACAACAGGTGTTACATCCATGCAGTGGGAAGTAGACAGTCAATACTCACACCGATGTTAATTGGGGATTTGCATAATAAATTAATTAAGTGATAATTAACACACCAATAGAAGCGCACGTCAAATTATTCAATTTTGCCTGAAACCCGGCGGACAGAAAAAAAGTAGGCATGTTGAATATTTTTTCTTGAGTTTAGATTTATACTAAGAATAACATGTTGCGCTATCAAATTCACATTTAATTATTGGAACATGATAACATTTTTTTAAATAGACGATAAAGAGATGTGGAATAAGTGTACGCGACACAACCAACGTTAAAGAAACGGCAATTTAAATAACGTAACTTTACACTACAGTAGCAGTACAGGGTGTGCAGTACAGCATTTTGGCTATACTAGTATAATATCTATAAATGACTCGTGCTTACCGTATACTAGCTTACTTGCTTTTTTTATAAAAGTTACGCAATGACATTCAAGTAAAATGGATGTATAGTATTTGCTCATCTTCATTGTATACTTTATGAATTCAAATGACGGAGATGAAGGGTACTTTATGCTTGAGATATTTTTTTTTATTTGGGTGATTTGAACGCAATTTTTAAATTTGATTTTTTTTTTTCGAACAAGCATAGATTTTTTTAAAAATCAGAAGGACGGTAAACGATAATTATTGGTTGAGAGGTTCTTTTTGGCTGTTAACGTACTTGTATAAAAAAAGAAGTTTGAGAATTAAGAAGACCTGCAAAGTGAGAACGAAAATGATAATCTTACAAGAATCTACATCAGTTCAACCAACAAAAGCACACTTATTATTACGCATAAAAAGTTTGTAGATCCATTTCTATACACATTTTTTAGCTAAACTAATGATTAATGGTCTTTTGTGATTTTGCTAAAAGAAACCTGGAGCCGATGTAGATCGACTTTTTTTGGTCTGCCGCTATTTATAAACAGCACTTCAGCTGGAGATGAACAAACTGCAACTTCAAATAAAAACTTATAATAATTTAGTTCACTAGAATAAAGAATAATAAAAAAAAGCTTAGGTTTATGTCGGATCATGGAAGTAAAATATTGACATTCACTTGGACAGACATTCTTGGTGCTCTATATCAGAGCTTGTTTGCAAATGAAATTTTCGGAATCTCAATAATTTTTAATTGTCATGACTCAAATTGAATACTTTATATGGGATTTTTCTTTGATGCCATTCGTTTAAGCAACTATAAAACGATATCACCGCTACTTATTGCATAGTAAAATATTACTAGCAGATCACTAGCTGGCCCATATTACGTCAGCAAGTCACGTGATGCATATCTCATTAAAATTTTCTCGATCGACGGAAGCGGTAATATTTGATCCTAATTACTCGAATTATGACTTTATCGTGAGGAATTGATTAGTTTTATGGTGTTTATCACTGTTTTTGATGATAATAAGATCTAATATAAAAATTTGAAAAATCATGTCCAGTCTCCTTTAAGTCTCTTTTTTGTGGGCTCTTGTGTTTTAGTCATTTCCATGTGTTGTTGTATAGTTTTACCCTTGTTTTCTTTCCTCCTCCTCCTCCTCCTCCTCCTTCTCCTCCCCATGTCCTCATTTTTTCCTCATTTCCCTCATTTTTCCTCATTTCCCTCCTCATTTTCCCTCATTTTCCTCATTTCCCTCCTCATTTTCCTCATTTCCCTCCTCATTTTCCCTCATTTCCCTCCTCATTTTCTCTTGTATTTTTCGTCTTTTGAGCTTGTTTTGTTCATGTATGGCTCAACTCTAATTGGTTCTTTTCGTTTATTTTTGTTTGGTTCGCCCTTTATGGGCTCTTTTTTTTGTCTTTGTTATTGTATTGATTGCTTTTTGCTTTATTTTCTTAAGTTTTCAATAAAAACTCAAAATCAGGTACAACTTTTATTAACATTCTACGTTTTACCCAGCAAGATCAACAACAAACTGATGTTCCCACTGTGTCGTACCTGTACGGAAACCTACCAGCAAGATTCTTGTAACCATACTGAAAAAGATAGAGCTATAACGGGAACTTGGGTGACAGATGAACTGAAGAAAGCCTTGGAAAAGGGATATTCCATCTTAAACATCTACGAAGTATGGCATTTCGAAGAGGTAGAACAGTACGATCCCGGAAGGAAGTCTGGAGGACTCTTCACTGACTACATCAATACATTCTTGAAAATGAAACAAGAAGCTAGTGGCTGGCCAGAGTGGTGCCAATCTGAGGAGGATAAACAGCAATACATCAAGGACTACGAAGAAAAGGAAGGGATACAGTTAGACTATAACAAAATAGAAAAGAACCCCGGCATCAGGTCTTTAGCCAAACTGATGTTGAACAGCTTTTGGGGCAAGTTTGGACAAAGAAACAACATGCAACAGACCACCTACATTACAGAACAAAAGAAATACGCCTGTGATCTAAATCGTAGCTATCAGCCCATGCAATAAATATACTTGTTGGCAAGACACAGTTTACATATTTCCAAATTTTTTACAACGTTTGGCTGTTTCTTTAGAAATTGATAAATTTATCTGTTTGGTCATTGTTGTAATATTTTTTTGGCATTTTTTAAAATGCAGAGTTTGGCTTTAGTGCCGTGTGGAGGTCGTAGAAAGCTTCCCCGTGCTTCAGTTGCATGCTCTTATATATTTTCGAGTACTGGAATATGTGTTGGCAAGACACAGTTTACATATTTCCAAAATTTGACAACGTTTGGCTGTTTCTTTAGAAATTGATAAATTTATCTGTTTGGTCATTGTTGTAATATTTTTTTGGCATTTTTTAAAATCAAATCTAATATTCTACCGGTTTTCCAAGTTTTCTACTCCTAGCGTGTCTGATGAAGGTTAATCCAGAAAAGCGCTTCACACGCAGTGAAATTTTGCTTTTGTACATTTATTATAATCATTTCAATATGTGAATCGTGTCTTTTTGGCACATATTCCATATTCTTTCGTTTTTAATATTAGGTTAAAGGCCAAGGTCACAAGTTATGAAAGAAGTGATATCGGTTCCCAAAGCATAATTTTACTCAGAAATACGCATTTAAACGAACGATGCCAACGTTGCATAAATTAAGGTTAGTGAGGACACCTGACCCCAAAAATAATGCCGAATTTAAAATGTCTACTAAAATGTCGACTACGAAGAAAAGGAAGGGATACGGTTAGACTATAACAAAATAGAAAAGAACCCCGGCATCAGGTCTTTAGCCAAACTGATGTTGAACAGCTTTTGGGGCAAGTTTGGACAAAGAAACAACATGCAACAGACCACCTACATTACAGAACAAAAGAAATACGCCTGTGATCTAAATCGTAGCTATCAGCCCATGCAATAAATATACTTGTTGGCAAGACACAGTTTACATATTTCCAAAATTTTTACAACGTTTGGCTGTTTCTTTAGAAATTGATAAATTTATCTATTTGGTCATTGTTGTAATATTTTTTTGGCATTTTTTAAAATGCAGAGTTTGGCTTTAGTGCCGTGTGGAGGTCGTAGAAAGCTTCCCCGTGCTTCAGTTGCATGCTCTTATATATTTTCGAGTACTGGAATATGTGTTGGCAAGACACAGTTTACATATTTCCAAAATTTGACAACGTTTGGCTGTTTCTTTAGAAATTGATAAATTTATCTGTTTGGTCATTGTTGTAATATTTTTTTGGCAT
Source organism: Arcuatula senhousia (assembly GCA_963971305.1). Taxonomy (NCBI): domain Eukaryota; kingdom Metazoa; phylum Mollusca; class Bivalvia; order Mytilida; family Mytilidae; genus Arcuatula; species Arcuatula senhousia. The sequence goes on along the minus strand of OZ020306.1, from coordinate 32,339,231 downwards.
TTTTTAAAATCAAATCTAATATTCTACCGGTTTTCCAAGTTTTCTACTCCTAGCGTGTCTGATGAAGGTTAATCCAGAAAAGCGCTTCACACGCAGTGAAATTTTGCTTTTGTACATTTATTATAATCATTTCAATATGTGAATCGTGTCTTTTTGGCACATATTCCATATTCTTTCGTTTTTAATATTAGGTTAAAGGCCAAGGTCACAAGTTATGAAAGAAGTGATATCGGTTCCCAAAGCATAATTTTACTCAGAAATACGCATTTAAACGAAAGATGCCAACGTTGCATAAATTAAGGTTAGTGAGGACACCTGACCCCAAAAATAATGCCGAATTTAAAATGTCCAATTTTTTTATATATTAATATCAGGTATATACTTAATCTTGTGTAAAAATATTGGCCCCCCTTTCCAGGCTTGTTTTCCGACAATCTAGGCTCAAAGTTTTCCAAAATTACTATAGATTATATAGGAAAGGCCAAATAATTAGCATAAAATCTTGTCGCAGAAAAAATCCACGAATTCAAATTTTATTTTTATTTGATAAAAATCAATGAAATACAATATATTTTGAAATAAAACAATAAAAACTGGGGGTCACCAGCTTATTTTTCTGTCTACAATACAAATCTTTGTAATTTTTTGGTCATTTTTCAAGTAGATTATCTCCCTTGTTTTATTTGAAAATTTTATTAATGAAGGAATGGTTGTTAATTTGCGTTAAATTAATTTATTTTGATTAAGTTTTATCAAATGAAACTATTTCACACAAGTTTCAAAGTATTTGTGACATTTGCACTTGTTTTTTTGCATTTTTAGCTGTTTTTGGTCACCTGACAGGTGTCCTCACTAACCTTGAGTCGGTCACAAGTTTAAAAAAAAAATCGATATTGTAGAGTGATAAAAATTGTTTTCCCATGCATAACTTATAAACGTCTTGAACTTACACGTCGTAGAGCATAAAGCTCTAATTGGGTTCTATTTTAGAACGATTGCTTGGCTTTCCTGGTCAACATAGATCCGAATTTCTAGTCACATAAATCGTTTTCATTGGATTTATACCAGAGTAAATGATGGTGTAGCCTGATGATGGTGCTGTCATACCAGATCATTATTGTGTTCCATCTAACCTCAGCTAGTCCGAGCTATATCTGTCCATTTCTTTGGGAGTGCGACCTCTTTGAAAATAGTCCTGTTTTTTTTTTCTTTGAGTCTATTACTTATTTAAATTCTTTTTTCAAGAAAGCTTTATCAAAACATTCGTATGATCTATCTTTAAAAAGATGTGCATGCAAAACAAGGGCTCGATTGATACCTATCAACTGCTATTTTTATTCACCATATTTCACTTATAAAGCTAAAGAGATACAAAACCCTTACATTTTAATTTTTCACATCATTTAGTAAATATGGAACGAACTCACAAATGATTGTATTTGTTAAACTATCAATTATGTTCTTTCTCTCATTGTTGTAATCTCTTATTGCTCCGCGTGGGCTCCTGATCTGGAATAAAATGATGTTTATGTTTATGTTTTTATGCAAAGGTTTGAAAGAGCTTAGAAACAGTTTTTCACACAGCCCTTTTCTGCTTGCAACTACATTGGAGACCCATGTAAAGCTTTTTGAACTGACTTTTTAAGCAAGAAGCGGCTTTTCTTTTTGCTTTTTCTTTGATGCTTTTAGAATTGATATTAAATTATATTTTTAAACTGTGCGCGCATTGACCACACGTTTTTACACTTTAAGATTTACATTTTATAGCCATAAAAAGGGTGATAATATCATGAAATGACAATGAAGTAAGAAGTAGGGTCAGGACTCCAGGTCAATAAGGGGCAATGTTTTTACTGTCACTTGTAAAATAGAGGACTGGAAAAAGTCTGACACTCTAGCCTATACTATAGGGAATTTGAGGGACTTACTCATACTGAAACCCACAGCAGAGGAACGTGATAGGGAGTAACCCGGGGGGATCCCAAATAAATGGTACCAGGGATGTTTCGATAAAAGGAGTTGCATTTTTAGACGATTTGTCTGGAACGGGGAACGGGGTACCAACATTTTATCTGTTAATAATTTTGACTGTCTAGAATGGGGTTATATCTCACCAAAGTATCTGAAATTTATCGCTATATGGTCTTTGTATGTATAGAACTGTTCTTCAAGTTTTAAATATGACATGTAATAAATTAAATTTGTGTATACTGTATGATACTATTATTTGACAAGTTTGAATTTAAAGGGTCTGTACAATTTCGTCCAGTTGTATGGAATGGGGGTCGTATATTAATCAAAAACTGTCTGGAAAGGGGTCAGGGATTTTTTAAATGCCAGAAGAACCTCCCCGTCAATTTTCAGACCAGGTGCCCCCCCCATCCGGTGGGAGTAACTAAATGAAAAAAAGCTAGAAACTGATGCTACAAATCTACACTGACAGGAGAAGTAAGAAGAGTCGAACATTTAAGCAAGTAGCCTTTCACAACAACATTTTTTGATCTGCAAAAGTGTTCATTCTATAAGACCCAAAATGTTAATTGTAACCTTCGATGGGAAAATAATCCATTACAGGGGTTAAATGACAACTTCTTAAAATTATTTTTAAAAAGCACGAGTACCGCAAATGGTTATCTATTATTGCCTCGCCTTCGACGAATGTCGCAATCAATTCCAAAAATTTTCCATCTGTATGCTCATGCAGTCGTGGTCTACTGGCTTTTAGATTTTAAACTGATTTGGCCAATGTTAACCTTTTTTAAAGTCTGTTTAACAGCGCAGTTATGGTTAACAGTTGCATTGCCATCAGTACAGATAAACTTCAAGAAGATTTCATCTGTATGTGTCTGCAGTCATTATCTTAACTTTAACATTTTATACTCATTTGGCTACATGTGGATGCTTTTTCTTACATTTATTTCATTTCCGCAAGTGATTAGAACTCCAAGTATAATTTGAATGCAGTTGCATTTGTATCAATACAGGTCAAGTTCAAGAGTAAAAAACTACACATCATAGAGATGGCAGTCAGCATCAATACCAAAATTATGTAACCTTGACCTAAATTTTCCGCATGAATGACTCAGTTCAGCATGAATGACTCCGGATAAGGTCCATATTTCAGCAACTGCAAATGGTACAGGAATGAGGTTGGGTCAGTGGGTACATCTTTAATAGTATCCAACATCCGTACCAAAATTAGGTCACCTTAACCTACATTCTCCGCAGGCATGGCTGGTTAAAGTTTTGGTTAAGGTCCATAAATCTCAGTAACTGCAATTGGTAGAGAAATGATATTTGGTAACTGGGAAAATCTTGGAAAGTAACTAACATCTTCCCATATAAGTGCAGTGGAGATTTGGCATTCTTATTCTATATTTTGTTTTGAGTACATTTCTTTTAATTTTTTACCTTCCAATGCTTCGATTCAAATAGTGCAGATAATGCCTGATGGGGTGTTATTCCTAGAATTATCTACAGCATCACCAAAGTAACTGTTTTCCATCTGTTTTGGTATTTGTATTCTGAGACTTAATGCACTTGTTGAAAATCAAATTTGTTGTCCAAATTTGTCATGTATTTCAAAAAAATATTACAGAAAAATTGGAACTTTTTTGCAAGCTAATGCACACGATTATTTTTATACTAATATTTGTTCAGCTTAAAACATGGTCTTGCCTTTTTGTTTGATTCAAAGCATTGGCCTTCCCTTTTTTTGATGTTTCGGTATCCTGCTTTTTAGTCCCCTACCGGCGAAAGCCGAAGGGGACTATAGGTTTGCGCTCTGTCCGTCCGTCCATCTGTCTGTCCGTCTGTCTGTACCGCCTCAGTTTTCCGCACTTTTTTTCTAAACGCTTATATTTGGTATGTGAGTTAACCTTGATGAGTGACAGATCAAGGTTCAGTTCCGTGCCGGTTCACAAATTTTTATGGGAGTTATGGCCCTTTGAACTTTGAAAATTCACTAAAATTTCAGTTTTCCACACTTGTTTTTCTAAACGCTTATAGATAATAAACTGATTTTTGGTATGTGAGTTTACCTTGATGAGTTACAGATCAAGTTTGAGTTTCGTGGCGTTCCACAAATTATGGGAGTTATGGCCCTTTGAACTTTGAAAATTCACTAAAATATGAGTTTTCCACACTTTTTTCTAAACGCTTATAGATAATGAACTGATTTTTGGTATCTGAGTTTTCCATGATGAGTTACAGATCAAGCTTGAGTTTCGTGCTGGTCCACAAATTTGTATGGGAGTTATGGCCCTTTGAAGTTTGCAAATCCATTGCAATTTCCTTTTCCTTTTCTACTTTTTTATTGTTCCTTGTAGATAATAAACTGATCAAGTTTAGTTATTCATTTGTTTGACAAATTGTTACCAGTGACTGAAATATGAGGCCAGTAGGGGACTATGTATTGTTTTGCAATACTCTCAGAATGCTTGTTTATTTCAAATTTCAGCATAGTTTCCCCTAAAAATAAAATGATTGCCTCCTAATTTGTACTGAAAGTTATTGCTTGTTTGTCTTTTTAAACTTCATGAGTTATTTCCCATTTATGCCTTTTTTCTTATGCATTCTATATATGTGTGTGTGTGTGTGTGTTGGTGTTTAACGCCCTTTATCGACGCACCTGGACAATGTAGGGCGGTCAGTTTTCATGGTGGAGGAAACCGGAGTACCCGGGGAAAACCACCAACCTTGGGCAGGTAACTGTCAAACCTAATCACATACAGTTGGGGAAGTCCCTTTTTTGTTAAATGGGACGGTTTCAAAAAATGTCCACTTTTAACATGGCAAAATAAAAAAATGCAATGTTGATGAAATATCCTTTTAATTTGAACTACATTTTCTTCAACCTTTATAGTGACAGAATACAAAATGCAACCTTAAATCCAAGTGTAATGTGGATAAAATTTACACAACTTGGAACATGGGTTACGAAAAAGTCCACTTCGCAACAATATTTTAAGACATTATTTTTTTAACAATTTGCATCTTAAATAGAAGTTCTTGACATTATATGTAAAATTCAGCACAACGCATGCAATACGACTGTTAGATTTGAAAATTTTAGTGCAAAAAATAAACTAAAACAATTATTCAAAGGCGTGATTTTTGAAACGTTAAGAAAAATGTAACTTTAGACTGAAAGCAATTTGAGGCATATAGTTTTAATATAGTTCTAATAAAGTTAAATGATTCTTCAAATCAATCTATAAAGGACCAATGAAAAAAGATATGCTTTTAAATAATAGTTTTTCGATAATATCAAAAAGTGAGGCACGTTGCATAGTGGACATACGTATGTTGCGAAGTGGACATTATTTCACAAACTTCAGTTTTTTTAGACTTCGAGGCGCTCTGTAAATTGTTTGGTTCATTTAAACGATTTTAATATTGATTAGAATAGGCTGTGAAATACATTATTATGTGCTGCTTATGATCTTTTTCTGTGAAATTCAAGTTTTTGTGCCAATTGTCCACTTCGCAACGCACTGTCCCCTATGCAACGAAATGTGTCCACTGTGCAACGATATTTGTCCACTTCGCAACGAAACGTTTCACAGTGGACCGTTGCAAAGTGGACATATTTACACAAAAGTCAACTTTTTGTTTTATTTGAATGCCATACTAATATCTTTTTTCTTAATTTGGTCAGATCATTTGGTTTTCTTTATAGATATCGAAGAATTTGGTGCCTTTCTACTCAAATTTTTCAAAAAAATACCCGTTGCGAAGTGGACAAAACCAAAAATATTATAGTGAAAGGTCATACTAACTGCCTTCAAACATACACAAAAACAGCATCCTCGGATATGTTTTTGCCGCCATATAAATTTTAGTGGCGTTAGTTATAACGAAAAATAAAAATATTAAAATCAAGATACATGAAAGATTTGATTTTCATCAATTATTGTTGTTGTTGCGAAGTGGACATGTTTTTCATGGACACAAACTAAATTGCTAATAACAACGTTTAAGGAGAGACTAGCTTAAAGTAAAGACGTTTGTTTTAAACTATGAATGTAAGTCAGCATATATCCAACATTAAATACTTTAAAAATTGATCAAAATTGGTTGGAATTATAAAGAGATGACTGAAATTATTCATATGGACACGATCTTGGAGGATATTTTGTGTCATTTTGTTTCAATTTTTAAGATTTTCTGATTACATATTGAACTTTACCTTATTGCTTTCCCAACTTAAAAGTACAATGAAAACAATGACACTTAAAAATATATGCAATATCTAATTCTAACATCACTGTTCATCGTGGACACAAAATTGGACATTTTTTGAAATCCGCCCATATACAAACAGGACTCGGACACCAGCTGAAAGGTGATCGGCTAGTGATCAATAGTGAAGTATTTTAACCAGCGCCTTAGACCACTATATAAATTGTATCTCATGAGTACAACGCTGAAGAAACAAATGGAAGTTGTTTTCATGGACAAGTAAACATTCTAGGCTAATTTTGAAAGTATAAAACAGCAGTATTTTGACCTCATATCTAGAAATGACAAGAAAAGACAAGTTATTTAATTTGAAGCTACTTCTTTATTAGAGGCTAGTAGAGAAAAGAAGGGAAAGTTTAAGTCCATATTTCTAAAATGTGATTTCCTCCTTCCTATTTTGAGCAACAGTGAATATCTTCCCCGTTAATAACAAATGTTTTGTAAAGGACACCCTATAAATTAGAGAAAAAACATACCAAGTGTTGCAAAGTGGTTTCAGAGAAGATTTTTTTTTCAAGTTGAACAATGGGCACCAAGTAGCAGCAATATGCCATATGGCCAAAATATACCAAGCTATATCAGTAATAAATTTTTAAGGTATCTTTGATAGTTGAACTTTCATTTGTTTGCTACAAATTGATCATATTTTAATTGAAAATGTGTTTTTATCTGACAAAAATCTGTTATTAAATCTGTAAATTGCATTTTCAAACATGTAGTTTTAAAATATATAAGTCTGCATCCTTAAATAGGACTCATAATTCAGCCAGAAAAATAATCATTGCAACAATATTAAAATATTAAGCAATCGCATTGTGATATGATTACCTACATATCATCACAAACAATTCTACAAACTTTCATCAAAATCTGCATTCACAAAGTGTTCCTATGACCTAAAAAATGAACAAAGTGGATAAAGTCCCATAACGCCTATAAAATTTGTCAAATCAAAATGGTAGTGGGATATGATCAACTAAATATCATGTCAAACAATCCTTCAAAACTTCATTTAAAATCAGCTGAGCTGTCTCAAAGGAGTTGCACTCACAAAGTTTTCCAATGACCTAAGATAAGCAAAGTGGATAAACTTCTAAAACTCCTATAAAATTTGTCGAATCAAAATGGCGGTGAGATATGATGAACTACAATCCTACAAAATTTCATGAAAATCCATTGAGCGGTCTCAGTGAAGTTGAGCTCACAAAAGTGTGACAGACATACAGGTGAAGACCATTACTAGGTCCCTCCGTTGCATTGGGCAGGGAAAAAACATTGCGTAAAATTTCATGAAAATCCATTGAGGTGGGGGACAAAATCATTATGTAAAATTTCATGAAAAATCCATTGAGGGGTTTTGGAGGGGATGTTGAGGTGTAACAGCAGGACAGACACCCCTTACACTATATACCCCCAATTTTCCAGTGGGGTATAATAGAAGAATTATGTAAAACTTTTATATTATTTTTATTTCTCAACATTTCCATTCTCACAGACAAAATTCCTAGTAAAACGATTTTCAGATATATTGATATGAAACTTATATAAACTATGCCTGTAATCTGCTTATAACAGAAGGCAGTTACCCCAGGTTCTTTTACATGATTTATATGAAAAATTTACAAGCCCTGTTTAAGTTGTTATATTTTAAAGGCATTAAAATTGGTTTACAGTATTTTCTATTGTTACACATTATATGTATTTTATATAAATCAGAACTGTTATGGTATGAATAATTATAAAAAGTTTCTAAAAATGATACCTAAATAACCACATTGCAAAAATAAGACATTGTCAATTGCAATGTAACAAAACAGTAAAAACAGATACCTGGTAATTGTTTATTTATGATCTTTAATGTCAGTTTCAAGTTTTCACAAAAGTGATGATCTTTTTTCTTATATTGTTAACTTTAGAATTTGAACAAATCTATATCACTAACAAAATTCTTCAATATGTTAAACATAAAAACTATCAACATATACATACTGCTTTATAATAGAAAAACATACATGTATAGATGGAGAAAAAACAAATTTAAGGTGTTGCTCAAATCTTAATTATTAAACTAAATGCTTCCAAAAATACTAAATGAAGTTAATTAAAGAGAAATGTTTAGTATATTTTACATATGAATTAATGAAAGAATTTATAAATAAAGTAAGAGGTACATTTTGTACAACACTATATAAGCAGACTTGCAAAAAGTAGAATATTAAAAAAATATCAACATGATTAGAGGGCCAATATTATATTGAAATAGAAAATAAAAAGATGTGGAATAAGTGTACGCGACACAGCCCACAATTAAACGGTAATTTAGAAAACCACAATGGACAACCGCCAGCAGCCTTCAACGAGGCCAATTGGCACTGCTCGCGGTTCTGCAATTGGCCCATGGTCTAGATAAGATGCATATAATTCAAATCCCGCCCTGAAATGATTTTGCCTAAGTACCAACAGAAAGGCTCTAGAGTCTAACATGATATAACATGGAAAATATAATCAATTTCTATATGCATGTTGTACATGTATACTATTTTGGTATCAAACATGTCAAAATTATACATTCTTGGAAATTTTTTAACTTGACATGTTGCCCATAGAAAAACTTTTGTGCCTTTTTTTAATGTATGGGTGTTGAATCTATTAAATAAAAATATATTTTTCAAAGCATAAAGAGAATGCATTTGTTGTACATAGTCTTTCTGTGTTTCATATTTTAATTTGACAATAATATGTAATAGAACTGCCCTTACCAGCAAAACAGATAAATCATTTTCTCGAAAAAAAACAATTATAGAAATGAATGCTTAGAAAAAGTTAACAGCTCTTTTGTTATCATAAAAAAGCAAAAAATATAGTTAAAAAGGTTCAGGAATCTAATTACGGGGAACAAACTTTTTTATAACATGACTACACATGCATGAAAATATTACATTTGTACAGTACATGTATATTTTACACACCTACATGTATATGTATACTTGATTTATACGTAATTTCATTCTGGTTCCATTTATACAAAAATACAAACAATTTGTTTTTGGAAGATGGTATTTAAAATGTATTTCGTAAATAGCCTGTATTAAAATTTTACCATTGGATTGTCATGTATAAATCGATTATACAAACTATAGTTCAAATTGTAAAGCTATCATCACACTAATTGTAAATATAGCCATTTTTATGATTTTTAAGAACATAATAAAGTATATCTTATAGGAAGATATGATTCATCATAGCATTAAAGTAATAATAAACCAGGAAAAAAAAAGTTGAAACATCTCTTGGCTATATCTCTTCTAATAAAGCTTCAGTTGAAACAGTGAACTTGTTTATCTTTAATCCATTAACACTTAAATTATAAATTAGAAAATAATTTGCCTTCCAAACAAATTGTCCTACACTTTGATCTAAAAATGCTTTTAATCTATTTTTAGACAAAAAGACAATGTAATTTTCAGGATGGCCACTCTTCATGTCTGATTTCTTCTCCAGACTATACTTTTAAATCCTGAAGAATTTTTTTGCACACTGACCCCTTCTTTTTATGACATTTTTTGATTATTTAGACATTAAAAACCAACTGTATAAAATTTCTTTAAATTCTTGATACAACTTCATGACTTTAAAGACGAAAATCTTCACAATGTTAAAGATATGTAAAATCTAGAGAAGTCTGATTTCCGCCAAATTTTTGACATCATAGATCTCGGAAACAAACACACGGACCCATAGTTTTCTTTCTGTGATTTGATAAAATGGACAATTATCTATCAATTCCATCGCAAATCATAAAATCCTTGATATAAAAAGTTTCAGAAGAGACCATCCTTAAGTGAGTAATTTTATGGGTTTGAAAACAGTTTCACAAAGTGTATAAAAGTTGATTATTAAAAGTGAACATGTTGAACTTTATACCTCAAATCATTTAAGAAAATCTAAATGTTCTCATCAACAATAACAAGATCAGTTTTTCCCTAACTACAATTAGTAATTAAAAAGTGTGAAGCATTTCTCAAAATAAAAATGTATCTTATGTTATTTCTCTGTGTGTCTGTCTGTATTTTTGCGTGTGTCTGTCTGAAAATAATGCCAAACCTTGAATAAACCAAATATATATAAGATGTGGACAATTTTAGAGACAAATAGTTTTTTTAACTAAAAACTGATTTATGATTACTTTATCTGTTTCATTCTTGGAACAATTGCAGTTCTTTGCTATTTTTGTTACGGTATTAGGCCACATTTATGTACATGAACATAAGCCGCCTTATTTATCTCGGTCTTGGTAAAGAAAAGATCAATCAATAATTGATGGTGAATCTAACTTGACAATATGAAATTCATGTTTAAAATTGTGAAAAAAAAACTCAGTGAAAAAGTCATAGATAACAGTACAGCCACACAAAAACACTTTGGATGAACAAAATTTAACAACTAATGTGGTTTCATTATTATTAGTTGGGTATCAATTTTCGTGGTTTTCATGGTTAGCATCAATCCACGAAATTTGATACCCCACAAAAAGAAAATTTAACATTGATCTGCATGGTGCAGACTTCAGAATCATGAATTTAAGATTCCCCGAACTTATCAATTTTTATCAAACCACGAAAATTTGTACCCAAGAAAATATATGAAAACACAGTAATCAAAGTTTGGAGTTTCTATGTGATAATTTTCTTCAGTACATGTCTTACCCTATATTGTTCTCCGATTTCACAATGAATCTAATAAATATACATAAACATTGTAATAATATCCAATATATAAAAAGAATTTTAAACAATTTTATGATCAAAACAACAAGAACTCATTGACAAATATATTTTACAGCACAAAATACTGGGTAGAATTTAACTCTTTACAAAATATCCAGCAAGAATGAGAATAATAGCTTCATGATTTGAGGTTCTGTAATAACTTGACTCTGCCTTTTTCATAATCATCTTCATCAACACTGACTAATAGTTTTATAGCTTCTTCTCCAACTACCTGCTTTAATGTGTCTACAAAAGATTTGTTCAAGTAATAGAGTAACATAATATCAACCTTATCTTATCCTTCATAATGCATTTGCTTTGCAATAATAAAATAATTAAATTTCTGACAAATCATGCGTATTTTAGGGCTGTTCCAGAATAAAATGTGTAGGGGGATTGGGAGGCACTTTTTTCTTTACCCCACCATCCATAAATCAAAGCGCTAAAGCGTTTAAAGGCAAGCGAAATATATAAGAACTATAATAGATTTATTCTCTGTAAAAGTATTTTGTTCAAAATGTTTGCGAATTATTAATTTTGGTGAGCGAAGAAAGGATCGTCTGCAGATGCCCTCAAATTTAAAGCTAATAAACACAACTGCACACACAAGACAGGTATCGTGTAAAAACGGTATCGATTGAAACACCCCTTCGATTAAAATGCACTCGTCCCAATGATGTGTATTTACTGATTTTATGAATGGTGAAGTTAGAATCTGAATCCATGCATTAACCAATCAAATGAGAAAAATATTTATACGAACCAATCAAGTAATAGATGAATACATAATGTATATTCTATCGCCTCTAACTAAAAAGTTCGTCATGTAAGATGCAAAGGAATAAATAAAACTTGTGCCGGTCATATAAAATGCCAATAACAATTGAGATTTATAGAAGTGTATATCATGTTAACAAATATTGAAAAGTAATATAGAAAATAAAGCATTTTATTCCAGACTGGATGCAGGAAAATCACTCCGTCTAGACAGAAAAAAAACGCGAAAATCATCACTACTCTATAGACTCCATAAGGCTTCGCTGGCGCTTGCCTAAAAATAATAAATTTTCATCATTGTTTCTTAACAAAATATTTCTAAAACATCCACCACCCACCATATATGTAAAAGAAGTTCCTCCCGACCCCCCCCCCCCACAAACACATTTAATTCTGGAACAGCCCTTACTATTAATCCTATATCATTTGGTTCCACTAAAAACAAATTATCTAGAACATCTATGTTTTGGTTATTGTTTGATTTGAATAAACATGCATTGTTATCTTTCTTTTATATAATCTGTCTCAAGTTTGTAGCTTTATTGGGAACCAGGCCATTTGAACATTCCTGTTTTTTCTGCTAGCATTAGATATAAAAATCAAATCTTTTGAGATTCTGTATTTTTTCTAATCCCGGTGAAAGTGAAAAGTTTGGACTATATATCAGTATATACTGGTATGTAACATGTATATTTGATATAAATGAAGGAACATATACATCCATATAAACTAAAACTTTAAGTTTGAAGTGGTAAATTCAACACATTTATCACATGAAATAAAACTAAATTTTCCCATATTCCATTTTGAACCTGCTTTCATGTATACATTTACAATATATGCAAATTTACCCAAATTACCTGTGATAAAAACCCCTTTAAGAGCCTCTAACAGTGAACCATTGATGTAATCCCTCCAGAAAGCATCCAAGTAGGTCAGTTCGAAAAACTTGATATCACACACTATAGACCCAATATCACGAGCCTTAAGAATTGTCTCGGTTTGTGCAAATCGTTCTAATTGTCTCTCTAGATCAGTAGGTTTGTTTGAGGAAACGTTGCTCAGTGCATTGTCATGGGTTTCATATTCTGCTCTTACTCGCAACTTGATTTCTGAAATGAAACATTTAAGAGCATGTCTATGGGAAAACCATGCAATTTGGTCCAGATGCAAGAGTTTCCGATCTACAAAAGGGATGGGACAACTAAAAGCACCCCCCTTAAGACTCCTTTTCGCAAAATATTTTTTTTCGAGAAATTCAAGATGGCTGACCTACGGGTCTTATCAGGATAGCTGAGTTTCGTGGAAAAATTTGCCACACTGAACAGAGCTGAACGCAAAAAATTAACTTTTTAATGGTTTATTTTTCTCTATTTTTCTCCAATAATCCAAATTTGAAAGAAGAATTTAGAAAGGGTCATATTTCTGTTTATTAATTCTACGAAAATTTTGAAAATCATTATTTCCATTACCCTGCACCCGAAGGGGGTATATGGGGCATTTTCCAAATTCCTCAAAAACATCAAAATGTTCCATTTTAAACATAATTGTTTGTGAAAAATAACATTTTTAAATTCAATTTGCTATAATATGCAGAAAATGTATGCATTAAAGTACAAAATAGCAAAAGGAAATGCTTTGCATATGAATTTTGGCATCTCTCCAAGTCCACGAATTTGGGGCATACCCCAGTTTTGGCAAGACCATCACATATTTTCAACAACTTTTGGTAAAAGTATTTTTTGCCAAAGAAAACCCCTTTTTGACAAATGCAAAAACAGTTAGTTACAATAAATATAACTATATGTACAATGGCGGTGCAGAAAATGTACAAAGAAAGGTGCAAAAAAGTGATTTTTTTAAAGAATTCTGGAAAAATGAAGAAATTGTCAATTTTAGGTGAACACAGCTGATTTACTAAAACTCAGGTCAAATAAGTTGAATAAGTACCCGAAAGAATCCTTTTTGGTCTTTTAGAATTAATATTTACAAAGTGACATTTTATTGTTTTTCTCGATAGAAAGGCGTTCAAAAAGTGGTCTTCGGCCATTTTCGACAAAGTGCCAAAATGAGCTCCTGGACCATATTTGTATAATTTTTATAAAAATGTTGTTCAATTCAGTAAACATTATTTTAAAGTTTTCTTAAGTATGTAAAGGTTAGCACGTGAAAACATAATATAAAAAGAATCTGTCGAGAGATTCCTTGAAAAAATATGGTCAAAATTGAGAACAAACATCATTTGACTAGAAAGGGCAGCCACCTCCTGAAAAAAACGAAGTCGAACAAAATATTTTTTTCTTGAGGGTATCTGAGACAATATTTTTAAGTAAAGAACAAGTGAAAAGAAGCATAAAAAATTACTTTCCCTGGTACACTTTTTTTCAAAAAATTGTCCGACTTAGCTTTTTAAGGAAAAATACCGGTAGCTAATTTTTAGCCATATGAGGTTTTTGGCCATTTTTGACCAACTTTTAAAAAGTTATGCTTTGACAGATATTTTAAATATTTTTGGTCTAGATGAAAATTTTTACATACGTCAGAAATAACAAAAAGGATTGTTGCTTTATTAAACAACATTGTTATAAAACTCATTCAAATATGGTCCAGGAGATCAATTTGGCAGTATCCGAAAATGGCCAAAGATCACTATTTGAATGCATCTGCCTCGAGGAAAACTATAATATACTACTTTGTATATATCAATTCCAAAACACCAAAAAGCATTCTTTTGGGGACATATTCAATTAATTTGACCTGAGTTTGAGTAAATCTGCTTTGTTCACCTAAAATTGACAATTTATTCATTTTGCTTTAATTCTTAAAAAAAAATCACTTTTTTGCATCTTCTTTTGTACATTTCTGCACTGCCAATGTGTATACAGTTATTTTTCATGTAAGCAACTGTCTTTGCATTTGTCAAAAATGGCTTTTCATTGGAAAAAAATACTTTCATACTTGAACCAAAGTTGTTGAAAATATGGGACTGTCTTGCCAAAACTGGCACATGTCCCTAATTCGTGGACTTGTAGAGATGCCAAGATTCATATGCAAAGCAGTTCCTTTTGCTATTTTGTACTTTAATGCATCCATTTTCTGCATAGTATGGCAAATTGAATTTAAAAATGTTATTTTTCACAAACAATTATGTTTTAAATGGAACATTTTGATGTTTTTAAGGAATTTGGCAAATGCCCCCATATACCCCCTATGGGTGCTGTCGATGGAAATGATGATTTTCAAAATTTTTGTAGAATTAAGAAGCAGAAATATGACCCTTTCCAAATTCTTCTTTCAAATTTGGATTATTGGAGAAAAAATATTGAAAAAATAAACCATTAAAAAGTTAAATTGTTGTATTCAGCACTGTTCAGAATGGCTAATTTTTCCAAGAAACTCAGTTATCCTTATAAGGCCCATAGGTCGGCCATCTTGAATTTCTGGGAAAAAAAAATTTGCAAAAAGGAGTCTTAAGGGGGATGCTTTTAGTTGCCCCATCCCTTTTGTAGATTTGAAATTCTTGCATCTGGACAAATTTTTGGATTTTGCATGGTTTTTTCATAGACACGCTCTTAAGTACATGTAACATTGGCTTCAAAAATTATTGTTTTTGCCTAAAATGTAAAAAAATGTGCAAATGACATCAAAACAACCTGACGAGTGATTCATGACAACAACAAAAAACACCAAAAAACTTTATGATTATGATTATCATGATTATGTTTATATGGTGGAGAAGTCAATATTTTTGTAGTACTACATGTATGAGCTGAATTTTCCTTCAACATCAAGTTTAGCACTATGGTTTTCCCAAACTTTCAGTGTCTTTTTATAAACATTTTTTTCTATTTTAATTTGTGATTAAGCCCATGTGTGACCCACAGAAAAAAAAAATGTTATTGTTTCAAATAAAAAAATGTATATAATTGTTTTAACAATTCATTTTAAAATTAAGTTAAAACATATTTCATGTATTTATTTATTTATTCTGGATTGGGAATGCTTCTATAAATCCCTCTCCATTTTGCATTTTAAAACTTATTTCAGCTTGAAAAATATATGTATCTAAAGATACATAACAATTTTGGGAGCCTGTCTCATATTGTCTTTTTATTCACATCTATTATTTAAATTACCACAAGTAACTCTTGGTTTAGCATCAGACTCTTTAGCATCAAAAGTCTCATCACTTTGCTGACTCTCACTGACAGATCTTTTATGAGACTTTCTTCTGGTAAATGAGGATTTTCTTTTTCTTTTTGGTCTATTATGGCATGAAGCCTCTTGTTCTGATTGAGCTACTGCCTTTTCTAAATATTCACTCACTGGATCTGGAGAGACTGCAAATTAAGAAATCATTATTATATGTTCATTAAAGTAGATACACTTGTAAAAACATTTCTCTAGTTGAGTATGACAATTAGGGCTATGAATAAATTGATGTTTATTTCTTCTATAAAGACAAAGTTCAACTTAATAATCATTGATGGCAATTTTTCCTTATTAGAACAAATTCACAGTCAATCATGCACCAATTACTTTCACACTTAACATGGTTTGACAATCTCCACTGATTCAAGTTTTAATGTAAATAAGTCCATAGGACTGTATATTCTAATACATACAGATCAATAAGTTGTAGTAACCATCATGACTATGCTGTAAAAAAATTTAATCATGGTACACCAGGAATTTAAGTTAAATTAACCATGGCTGTAGGGTGAAAATTATTTTTAATCATGGAGATGATTAGGTTTAAACATGGTGGGCCACCGTTGTTGTTGTTGTTGTGTTGTAGATTCCTCCCATAGCTGGAGAACTGTGCAACGTACATTACACATACAAAGAAAAATTCTGCAAAATACCATGATAAAACAGCCCATGGAGAACCCTGAGTTACATGTACATTAAAGTATAAGACGTAATACACGCGTTGCGCATTTGCGGAATTGGTCACTAATTTAGCCAAAAGAGGAGGAACTGGTAAAAAAACTGGTTCCAACATGCTTATGGACGAAGAAAGTAATCGTTCAAGATTGATTTTCTATTGGTTGGAAATGTTGATGGTTGGTTTAATTGTCAGTTGCAATGATTTTTACCCTATATGTTGAATAATTACAGAAGAATCGTTGATAGAAAATACCGTTCCCTTTGTCCCATGTTGAATGACGTCGTTTTTCCTCCCCGTGACCCCTGATGACCTCATCTAAATGACGAGTCAAATCCGGAAGGGGATATATTGTGCAAACCTAGTATATACTTGTACATGTTATTGCATAATAAATACCTATGTTTATTACATTTTTATTTTTCATTATAAGACTCATTTATTTTATTATTATTTTTTTAGCTACCTAAATCCTTATAGAAAGGCATTTGAAATTTTGTATCAATTGTGTATGATACAATAGAAAAAATTCGCAAGTTCACGAAGACTATATCAATTCAAGGAAATTTACCCATTTTTCTTCGTTTTAGTGTAACATATGGTGTCAAATCATGTCTGGTAATAATTCTCAAAAGGTCTAAAATATGCTTGAAATTCGTAGCATCGATTCGATCCATCTTTTCAAGGGCCAACAAAAAGGAAAACCCATCATTGGCTTTTCTTAACAGTTCTTCGGGCATTACGCCACTATAAATGAACTTCATGACTTTAATGTCTCGAGGGGTCATTTGGTCTCCCACAATACGAAACATATCATGTAATGTTAATGCATCGAAGTCACTATCAATGGAACAACTGGGTTGATTTTCCATCGCCATTTTTCGATTTTTTTATGTATTCAATGTCAATATATTTCTTTGGTTGCAACGACAAAGCTTTTTGAAAACAAACGTTTATATGACTTAATTACTAATTTTAAAAACATGTTCGGATCGGAATGGAAATTTTCGAGTTTTTCTCGTGCCATGTTCAATTATCTCAGAAAAGAAAACCATATAAACTTGACTTATATACCAATAAAACTTTTAAAGAAAACACTAAAATAAATAAAAGTTAAACACAGAGTCTCTCTCCTGAGTTAAACCATTAATTTGTAATTAATTGTAATATACCAATAAAACTTTTAAATTGATTAAATAGCAAAAAAAAAAATAAATAGTTACACAAGTTTTTACACCCCATAAAAAACCTGCAGGTTTTAACAACCCCAAATAAATATCAGCTGTGGTGTAGTGGTTAACGCGTCGGGCTACTAACACCACCGAGGTTCGTGGTTCGATCCTCGTCCGGGGTGAAAATTTCATGAACCAATTTTCCGACTCTCTCTTGACACCATTTGCGAGGATGGTCTCAAGGAACGATGCTAGTCCTTCGGAAGGGACAAAAAAAAAGTCGTCCCGTGTATGTCGAGAGCAATACCCCATGCACGTTAAAGACCCCTTTGTAGATTTCGATAAGAGTAAGCTCAATGGGGGCCGCTACAAAGGCCACGTGCACACTCGCAATCTGCTAGCTGGAGAGGGATTTATATAAGCATCAAGCTTGTTTCCCAATCCAGGATAAATAAATATGTTTAAACTAAATATCAGCTTGAAAAAATCGACCCCCAAAAAATATTAAATTCAAAAATTTTGACCCCCCCAAAAAAATGCAAGCCAATGTAGAGGAAAATACAAGGAGTACCCCCCCCCCCCTGGGAATGAACGACACTTCTTTCTTCATTGTTCAAGTAAATAAAGAATTTAGATCGAAACATATCCTTAATCTATAATAATATTGATCATCTTGCATGACAATTTAAATCAACTTGAAAACCTGTCTTGTATTTTAAACCCATCATCACCTGAAGATATGAAATCCTTTATTTCTTTTACAAAGCAGTCATTAGAACTGAGGAAGGGAGAAACATAAATTGATTTTATATCTGTTGTTTCATTGTCAATTTTCATATGCCATGTTACTTGTCATCTTCGCTAGCCAAGGGTTACGATCCGCTATCTCTCATCTTCACCCTTGGCAGATATAGAAGGTTTTTGTAATCTCAACATTTCAATTATCTCCCTTGAAGCAATATCTATTCCAAGTTAAAAAAATTATTTTCATCCAGATATTTGCAAAAATAGGAGATATTTTATTCTATTAACGACAAACATTTATCTAAAGATAAAATAAAGGTAATTTTGGTAAGGTTCGATCAAAACTGCTAATATGTTTTGCAAAAATGATAATTATTAATCACCTTTGTAAACCCACATGTTTGTTAACGGAATTTTTAAAAATGGAAATGGAGCAATTTGATTGGATGCAGCCAACTTTCACTGCATCCAATCAGATGAGATAATGTATGACCACGAAAATCCTTCTATATCTGCCAAGGGTGAAGATAAGAGATAGCTGATCGTAACCCTTGGCTAGCGAAGATGGTTACTTGTATGTACTGTAAAATTTGTTTCTCTGTAATGTTGTCTTGTATTGTTGTGGTAGACAGGTTTTACTGTATTTTACACTTTTGGGATTTATTATATTGATATGTGTTTCTATTTGTATTTTTATTATTTAACATTGATTAAAGTTGAATAAAGATGATTTCATTGATGGATAATCAATGGAGTTTAGTGTCCAATATGTTTTAAGGTTGTATATGACGAATGACGCTATTTACCGACAGAAGACACTTTGAAGTTTCCCGCCTTTTCTGATTCTTTTGGTTTTACTGTATGTACTTCGTTAGATTTCCGATTCACGGTTGAGTTGACCGCACTCTTTCTATATTTCTATTGGTCTATTTGTTTTACCGCCTTTTTACGTATTACCTTTGTTCTTCTCTCTTTTCCTTTGATGTTTACCTGGTTAAGACGTACTTTATTTTCTTGGATATTATACTTTATATTTATCTGGATATTTCTATTTCATGTCTGTATGCTTCGGTGAGGTTAGTCATTATTGCATGCCTAATAGTATTGCTAATATTTTCGTCATTTAATATATTTTACCCGGAATAGATGTAGTATGCGATTTTCCATTTGATGCATGCAGTATGCAAGTTGTGCACGCGTATAGTAGCTATGAAACTTAACTTTCTGAGTAAAATGATTTGCTTTGCCAGTTAAAAGATATTTTTGCCTATTTTTGTATATAAATAAGAATTCGGTTAAAACCCGCTAAATAGGTGATTAAATAAATGGTAGCACGAATGTGTAGAATGATCCGGAACGCAAGCTATTAAAAACTTGATCTTTTAAATCTTTTGTTAAGGGAATGTAAACACTCTATTAACGAGATCACTGATTATTTTCATAGTAGTTTTTAAAAGTACAGATCAGTTATGTTTACAGGTAAAACGGCAAGGTCAAAATGTGTGTATATTTATTTTATTCAGGTATGATGTGATTTACCTGTATTTGAATTGCTGATTTTGACGATTTGTATATTTGTCTTGCCGTTACACCTTGATGTAAGGTAAGCAGAGTGTTATTTTTGTTAGTTAGTTTTGCTTACCGCAAACAGTAATTTAGAATAGTTATTTACCATAATTTTTGCGAACTTATACAATACTGCGTATTTGACAAGAATCTCGAATATGCCGATATGATGATGATAGTTTTTATTTTATATACATGTGAGTCGGAATAAATGTTCAGAAACATATATTCATAGAGACTAAAGTTATTTTGAAGCAACTTTATACATGTATGCTAAGTTTTGAACACATAAAACATGCGATGTAGTACTTGTATGAATATTTTATAGTAACGTAATTATTTCATTTAAGAAGATAAGTTGAACATTGTATTTTATATTGTAGGGTATTTTCTCCTGTTGGATGTCACCTTAATAATAAATCATCGTAACCCTAGAAGCCTTGTATTTGTTTCATTTGCCATAACAAAGAGGTGTTACAGAATGGCGCCCACGTAGTTTTTTCGGATCAACATCTATACTAGAGCGAGGAGCGACAACTATATAATCGTTTGATATAACTTTCCGTGTGACATTTGCGTTTGGAATCGAGTGCACTCTGGACTTTCGGACTTCCGGTACAGACGTACGTACGTACAGTGGATTTCTATACAGATTGAGGAATGTTATCACTTGGTGCATCATTTATACAGATCTAGTAAGTCAGAATTTGTATTTATGTACTTGGTTTTGTTACATTAATGTCCGTCAATTGTATACCTTGTGCTGTCGGCATTTAACTTTTGAATTTAATTGAATTTTTCCTGAATTTGTACTTAGAAATTTTTGTCATTTTTTTTTCTATAGTACTTTGCATTGAAGTTACACACTTTTGAGTAAAAACATTTCACAGTCAATACTTATTGGAGTTTGTATGTACATGAAAACTATACAAGGTGCTCTTTGTGAAAAGTAAGCGAGTTCCTTTTATTGAGTGAGACTTGGTGAAACTTAGCGCTGTGTTGAAACTTGACCCCCCATTTTGCCATTACCCCCTATTTGCCACACCCTTGGGTAAGGTCAAGGTCAACCGGAAGTACATTTTATAAACATTGACATCCGTTCAACATAGAAAAAAAACTTTGTTTTTGATGTGGCGAATTGAAAACATTTATTGATTGATGTGAATTTATTTTGAATTTTCCGTCTTTCGCTACTGTAATCGGACTTTGTTTTTGAACAGCATACACGCATACACTAAGTCTTTTGAACACGCATAGACTTAAGTTTATTAATTTTTTTTTTTCACAAAGACATTACTTATACTTATATTTTGTGTTTGTCTAGTATAGTGTGTATGTCTGTATATTGTCATTCTATGTAGTATATGTTGTATTGTTCTGTGCTTGTATAGTGTTTTGTGTTGTCAGTGTTTGTAAGATTTGTACTTAAAACTTTGACATAGATTCTAAACTTTAGTTTAAATAGGAGTTTAAACTTTTGCGTAGATACGTACCCAGACTAGTAGCGATAGTGATTGCATGTGTGTGGTGTATTGTCCTTTAACTGTTCTGGTCCATGTAATTTGCATGATTTA
This sequence comes from Arcuatula senhousia, assembly GCA_963971305.1. Taxonomy (NCBI): domain Eukaryota; kingdom Metazoa; phylum Mollusca; class Bivalvia; order Mytilida; family Mytilidae; genus Arcuatula; species Arcuatula senhousia. The sequence continues at coordinate 32,317,498 of OZ020306.1, read as the reverse complement.
ACAAGCACAACCTGATCCCTGATCCTACCGTGCACATACCTTCCAGTACCTATACCTACCAGTATTTAACTTTGTAGAACTGTGCTGTGATCTTTAGGTTTGATCTTTGATCTGATAGGTTGGGTGTACTTTATCTTCTGTTGTATAGTACCCGACTGACTTAGACCTTTTACCGTCGTGTAGTAGTTTTGAGTTACAGATCGCGTATGTAAGTATATACCCTGATATTAAGATTTGTGAACGTATAAGCTTCACATATCTAGGCCAATCCCCATATTTTGACAAGAGAAGATTCTAAGAAGATTAGAGGAGTACACGTGCAGGTTAGTGTTTGATTGATTTTGTTTTGTGCATTTCATTGTATTATTTTGTAGCAGTATGTCGGATACTGAACAAACCCCGGAAGCGACTGAAGAGACTAAACCATCCATTGATCCTACACTTTTAAAGTTAGCTGCTTCATTTGATGCGTTTGGAGTAAAGCCAAAATGTGACACGCCAGAACAGATGCTTGATTGGATGGCAGGTTTTCTACAATCGCAAGGTAAACTTGGAGGTGCTGCAGCTGATGCTACTGTAGATGTAAAGCCACCACTGGGATTAGATGTAAGACCAAAACAACAACAGACTGACAAGGTTACACGTATGATGATGAACCATCCACCGAAAATACCATGGTTTTCTGGTACGGAGACGAAGCAAGGAGATGTCGCTTATGAACTATGGAGACATGAAGTCAAAGTTCTTCTGAAACAGAATTATGACGAGGATGCCATTGTAAACGCAGTGAGACGTTCGCTCAGAGGTGAAGCAGGTTATGTTGCCATGAGATTGGATCTAGATGCCAAGGTAGACGAGATTTTATTGAAGTTGGACAGCATCTATGGAAGTGTTGAAAAGAAAGAGGAGTTGATGGCTGAATTTTACGGAGCTCGACAAAGAGAAGACGAGACCGTTTCATCATGGAGTTGCAGGTTAGAGAGTATTTTGGGAAAAGCGATAGAGAGACGTATTGTTAAACGCCAAGATGTAGATGGTATGCTCCATTCCATGTTGTGGACAGGATTGAAGACGTCATTGAAGGACATATCCGGCCACAAGTATGATACGATCAAGGATTTTGATGGGTTGAGGGTTGCACTTAGACAGATCGAAAGTGACCATATGCAGCGAGAAAGTTCTACAACAGGGAGTACCAAGCCACAGATGTGCAAGTCATCAGTTGATTCAACAGACAGCAACGACGACATTAGAGAGATGAAGGGTATGATGCAACACTTGGTTAACAGGATAGATGCATTAGAAGCTGCCAGGAATAACCAGTCACAACCACCAACTACTCAACAACAAGTTTGGGGTCAGCCTTGTAATACTTATGAACCATCTGCCTTTGTTTGCCAACAACAACAACCACAGTGGGATAGTCGTGGTGCTTGGTCACAACCCCCGCAATGGCAGCAACAGCAATGGGAGCCACAACACCAGTCTGATAATCGAAGAAGGGGAATCCAGTGTTGGCGCTGTAAGCAGTATGGCCATAGAAAAGCGGACTGCAGAGTAAAACTAGACCACGCCAAATCTTTAAACGACAAGCAGCCTTTGAAGAGGGAACATTCTCAGGCCAAGTAAAGTCATCCGTTCCCAGAACCTCAGCAGTGAAGGTACCACCAGGACTTTTTGGTAAACCTACAGAAGCAGAAATTTTGGTCAACAACACTCTTTGTAATACTCTCTTGGATTCCGGTTCAACTGTTTCTACGGTAAGTCATTCTTTCTTTCAGGAATTTCTTGAACCTTTATCACCATTACAAACTTTAGATTCTCTTTTAGATATTGAATGTGCCGATGGTAAACAGTTACCTTATTTAGGCTTTACTGAAGTTGAATTTCAATTACCTAATCAAGTTAAGAAGCATAAAGCTTTACTTCTAGTTACTGAAGACAGTCGTTACAATCACCAGGTTCCACTTTTGCTTGGTACTAATATACTTGATACTATTATGTTATCTTTACAAGAAGATTTTGGTGACAGATTTTTGCAGACCAGTCACATCACAACCCCATGGTACCTCACTTTTAGATGTTTGCTGTTAAGAGACAAGGAACTTCGCAAGAACAACGATCGACTTGCTATTATTCGAAGTGGAGAGGTCAACAGGATTATTGTACCACCAAACAGTTGCACCACCATAACTGGGTATATTGACAAGGAACTACCATACCGAGATACACCTGCTATTTTGCATAGTTCGTCACTTGCCAAGGACTCGAAAGATTTCGACGTAGAGCCAGCAGTTATAGATTATAGGTATAAGAAGAATACACCAGTAACAGTCAGAATTTCTAATATTACTACTAGAACGCTCAACATCCCACCGAAAGCAGTGGTTTGCGAGTTGCAGCCAGTATCATTGGAGGACAACAACACCAAACCAGCAACAGAACCAGCTGTTGATGTCATGAGTCAGATGGAATTTACCCGTAGCAACCTGACGGATACAGAGTATGATAGAGGTATAGGATTAATCCGGTCGTATATGGATATTTTCTCTACAGCAGACGATGATGTAGGCCACACTGACTTGGTACAGCATCGGATTGACTTAACAGAAAACAGACCCTTCAAACAGCAATACAGAAGGATCTCGATGTCTGCCTATGACGAAGTTAGAGCCCACTTGAAGCAGCTGCTGAACGCTGGCATCATCCGTCCTTCCCATAGCCCATTTGCCTCAAATGTTGTGTTGGTACGGAAAAAAGACAATAGCCTGAGACTTTGCGTGGACTACCGCATGCTGAACAACAACACGAAGAAAGACTCGTACAGCCTACCCCGTATTGAGGAGCTGCTTGATTGCCTTGGTGGAAGCACTTTCTTCTCTGTTGTGGATATGAAGTCCGGATATCACCAGGTGGAGATCTACGAACCACACAAGGAGCGAACGGCATTTACTGTTGGACCCTTGGGTTTTTATGAGTACAACCGGATGCCGTTTGGACTCACCAATAGCCCTGCCACCTACCAGAGACTAATGGAGAATTGCCTAGCTGACTACCACTTGAAGATATGCTGCGTCTTCATTGACGACATCATAGTGTTTGGGAAGACATATGAGGAACATCTGAGAAACTTGGAATTGGTCATGGAGAGAATCCGTCAAGCTCATCTCAAGCTAGCCCCCAAGAAGTGCTCTTTCTTCAAGAGGAAGGTGAAGTTTGTAGGGCACATTGTGTCTGAAGATGGTGTGGAAATTGATCCATCGAAAACAGAGAAAGTGACGACATGGCCTCAACCTACATCACCCGAGGATGTCAGGAGATTTTTAGGGTTCGTCGGTTACTACAGACGCTTCATAAAGGATTTCAGCAAGATCAGTAAGCCGCTCACCGACCTAATGCCAATACCAGCAGGCAAGAAGTCTAAGAAGAAAGCACAAAAGAAGAAAGATTTCAACTGGGGCGAAGAACAGACCAGAGCATTCGAAGCGCTCAAGAACCACTTAACTACAGCTCCAATCCTAGCCTATGCTGACAGCAACCTTCCATACGAACTACATGTAGATGCAAGTGGATATGGACTTGGTGCAGTACTTTACCAGGAACAAGATGGACAGAAGCGCGTCATCAGTTATGCCAGTCGTGGATTGACCAAATCAGAGCGCAACTACCCTCCACACAAGCTAGAGTTTCTGAGTTTGAAATGGGCAGTAACAGACAAGTTTAAGGATTACCTGTATGGTCCCAGATTCTCTGTGTTAACAGACAACAACCCGATGACGTACGTACTCACATCAGCGAAGCTCGACGCAACGGGTCATCGTTGGTTGGCAGCCTTAGCAGCTTTTGATTTCAACATCCAGTACCGTCCTGGTAAGTCCAATGGGGATGCTGATGGTTTGAGCAGACTACCTATCGACAACGACTCTGTTAAAGCCATTTGTCAGTCAGCTGTTGCTTCACCACTTGTGGAATGTCTCTCCATAAGCCCTAATGTTGTGGATGATTCTGATATTCAGTCTGGAACACCGTTAGGAATTGATATCGATTGGAGACGTGCCCAGTTGAAAGACAAGATGCTCAGTCATTGGATGGACACCATTGAGAACAACAAGAAACCGGAAAAAGGAGACGGCAACCTGAAAAGACAGCTTCCTCACTTGATGTTGGACGATGGGATACTCTTTCGTAGGACTAAGTCCGACGAGGAGGTTAAGTTGCAGTTAGTGTTACCAGCCCCACATGTCAACACAGTTTTAGAAGCTTTCCACGATGATATGGGCCATCCCGGGAAAGATCGAACTTTGGCGCTGTTGAAGGAGAGATTTTATTGGCCGGGTATGACGAAGGATGTAGAAAACTGGATATCATGTTGTGGTAGATGCCTTAGAAGGAAGACGCTTGCCAACCAACGAGCTCCACTTTGTAGCATTGAAACCACAGCCCCTTTACAGCTAGTATGTATGGATTACTTATGCCTAGAGCCATCGAAGGGAGGACATGACAGTATCTTAATCATCTGTGATCACTTTACCAGATATGCCCAGGCCGTACCGACTAGGAATCAGACGGCAAGAACAACAGCCGAGGCGATTTATTCCAACTTCATCGTCCACTATGGTATTCCTGACCGCATTCACTCTGACCAGGGAGCACAGTTTGAGTCAAACATCATCAAGGAACTCTGCAACCTGACAGGCATGGCGAAGTCGAGGACAACAAGTTACCACCCACAAGGCAATGGAATGTGTGAGCGATTCAATAGAACGCTATTGAATATGCTAGGAACACTGGAACCGAGTAAGAAGAGGAATTGGAAGGCTTATGTAGGTCCACTAGTCCATGCCTATAACTGTACTCCACATGAATCTACAGGGTACTCACCATACTACCTGATGTTTGGGAGGAAGCCAAGACTACCAATTGATGTATCGTTTGGTTTGAGAAGGGAAATATCTGGAAAGAAGTATGTGGAAGAACTGAAGGAGAGATTGGAGTGTGTATACAAGGTAGCGGCAGAAGTATCAAAGCGATCTCAACAGCGACAGAAAGAAAACTACGACACCAAGATACGTGGAGCAACGATACAGAAGGGTGACAAAGTGTTAGTGAAGGTGGTTACGTTTGGTGAAGGACGACACAAGATTGCTGACAAATGGGAACACCAACCCTACATTGTCCTTGAGCAACCTAATCCTGATATACCAGTCTTCACGGTACAGAGAGAGGATGGTGAGGGAAGGAAGCGTAATCTTCACCGGAACCTGTTGTTACCCATTGGTGATTTAAGGGATAGGATAGATACCAGTACAGAGAGACCCACACCAAAACCAAGAACACGGAAGGGAACACTTATACCAACCCCAAGACCAAGAAAGAGAGTCACACCAGGCAAGGAGCCATTAAGATCGTATGAGTTGGAATCAAGACAGCCAGTAGGATACGTGGAGGAAGATGATTCTTCAGACGACGAGCTGCTGGAACTTGTTTTTGTGGAACCAGTCGATGAAGGTAGCAATGGACCAGCCTCTATTGCGGATGAATCTTTCATGCCAGACGTTCCGAGTAGACAGACTGAGGATCAAGATTCTGCTGGGGACGCCCTTTCTCATGGAACTCCTGACCCGGATGTTGCTGAGACAGAGTCTGATGTCAGTGGTAGTGCGCACGACCAGAATGGAGACTTTGAAGATGTACAGCAGGATGACCATCTTGATGATTCTACGTCTTCGTCACCTGAGCAACTCAGAAGATCTACAAGAGAGCGGAGACAGCCAGCTTGGATGAGAGCCGGAACGTTCGACCTTTCCAAGTCGGTTGTGGTACCTGCCAGTAACAGCCAATGGTTCCAAAAAGCCAGCTATTTGTCATCATTAGCACAGACAGAGATGTTCAGGAATTTACAGACAGATTTGGGAAGAACGATGTTGGAGATTTTTAAGACAGATCAGTAATGACGGGACGTCATTCCAGATCTGGGGGGAGTATGTGGTAGACAGGTTTTACTGTATTTTACACTTTTGGGATTTATTATATTGATATGTGTTTCTATTTGTATTTTTATTATTTAACATTGATTAAAGTTGAATAAAGATGATTTCATTGATGGATAATCAATGGAGTTTAGTGTCCAATATGTTTTAAGGTTGTATATGACGAATGACGCTATTTACCGACAGAAGACACTTTGAAGTTTCCCGCCTTTTCTGATTCTTTTGGTTTTACTGTATGTACTTCGTTAGATTTCCGATTCACGGTTGAGTTGACCGCACTCTTTCTATATTTCTATTGGTCTATTTGTTTTACCGCCTTTTTACGTATTACCTTTGTTCTTCTCTCTTTTCCTTTGATGTTTACCTGGTTAAGACGTACTTTATTTTCTTGGATATTATACTTTATATTTATCTGGATATTTCTATTTCATGTCTGTATGCTTCGGTGAGGTTAGTCATTATTGCATGCCTAATAGTATTGCTAATATTTTCGTCATTTAATATATTTTACCCGGAATAGATGTAGTATGCGATTTTCCATTTGATGCATGCAGTATGCAAGTTGTGCACGCGTATAGTAGCTATGAAACTTAACTTTCTGAGTAAAATGATTTGCTTTGCCAGTTAAAAGATATTTTTGCCTATTTTTGTATATAAATAAGAATTCGGTTAAAACCCGCTAAATAGGTGATTAAATAAATGGTAGCACGAATGTGTAGAATGATCCGGAACGCAAGCTATTAAAAACTTGATCTTTTAAATCTTTTGTTAAGGGAATGTAAACACTCTATTAACGAGATCACTGATTATTTTCATAGTAGTTTTTAAAAGTACAGATCAGTTATGTTTACAGGTAAAACGGCAAGGTCAAAATGTGTGTATATTTATTTTATTCAGGTATGATGTGATTTACCTGTATTTGAATTGCTGATTTTGACGATTTGTATATTTGTCTTGCCGTTACACCTTGATGTAAGGTAAGCAGAGTGTTATTTTTGTTAGTTAGTTTTGCTTACCGCAAACAGTAATTTAGAATAGTTATTTACCATAATTTTTGCGAACTTATACAATACTGCGTATTTGACAAGAATCTCGAATATGCCGATATGATGATGATAGTTTTTATTTTATATACATGTGAGTCGGAATAAATGTTCAGAAACATATATTCATAGAGACTAAAGTTATTTTGAAGCAACTTTATACATGTATGCTAAGTTTTGAACACATAAAACATGCGATGTAGTACTTGTATGAATATTTTATAGTAACGTAATTATTTCATTTAAGAAGATAAGTTGAACATTGTATTTTATATTGTAGGGTATTTTCTCCTGTTGGATGTCACCTTAATAATAAATCATCGTAACCCTAGAAGCCTTGTATTTGTTTCATTTGCCATAACAAAGAGGTGTTACATTGTAATGTCCAAACAGGGATTTTGTCTATATTAAAATTCAAGTTGATTGATTTAATATTTTTAATTTTCAATTAAAGTCCCTCATTGGGCAATGACAAACATTTACATATATCATTTGGAACGTTTACAGTACATTTTACAATTTTAACAGAATATGGAACAGTACATATAGTGGTATGTGGCACGTACAGTAAACCAGTGTGACAAGGTTGAAATTGGTCATATTATTCATATTAAGTTAAGTATTTACATAATGAAATGAAAAAAAAAGTAAATGAATGTATAAGCTATTTATATGGGAAATCAATTTCTTGGCTGGAGAAGTCACCATGCAGGGTGAGTGTTTTACTCCAAAATTTGAAGTTTATTTTATTTCAGTATATGCCATTATTTTTATGGGATTTAGACACCAGGGGTCGGTGCTTTTAAGAGTAATGATAGGCTTGCCCCGTGTCTAACCCAGAAAGACAAGAGTTTATTCGTATAAGAAACATGATACGATAACTTAACTGGAGTAGACACCAGGGGACGGTGCTTAATCTTTTTGATTCTTCCTGTGTCTTTTTTTGATTTTCAAAATTTCCATAAATATTTAAATATCAATATCCTATTAAAAACTACACACATCGATTTTTGATTTTGAAAGAATTATCATATGCTGATTTTTATGGTGATGTTGTTTATAAAGCAAACTTGTAAGTTAAAAAATATCCACTGTCCGAGCACCTAAGTTCACTCTCATTTGTATTTCTTAGTAATCTAAGGTATTTATATAAGTGAGATGTTTATTTTTCGCCTGTTTGACAGCAGGAAATTTAAACTCTGGCTTTTTGTTGTTTGTTCTTTTGATCACTGCTCCGGCATGTTGCATAAAAAATACTAAGTACTTTCTCTAAGACTTACTTTTTTCTCTATATAGATTTCTTCTCTATTGATTAATATTAGGTCTAAACTAAAAAAAAAGATTATTAAGCAATTTGATTGAACCGAAATAATGCCATCTGCAAGAGGATGAGTCAGCTTTGTCGTCGTTGACGATTGACAAATAAACGAAAATAGATGCACCAAGACCTTCACATAAAAAGGTAATAAATTCCATCACTCGTTACTGGCTCCCCTACACATGCCGAGAAAAATAACCAACTTTTCTCTGAAAAAAAACAAACAAAAAACGCCCAAAAATTATCGTCGGTATCAGTATCGCGACGGGGATCATATTTGGTTTTCTGACATGGTGAACTAGGTATGCCCTTCCTGGTTCTCCTATAGGTCTCCTCTAGGTCACTTTTTTGCCATCTTGCAGAATTCAAGATAATTCTTAAAAGAATAAAGCAACATATACTTTCTGTATTTTCATTTACACATCAGTGAAAACGTATTTTTTATCACAATACCCACAAACAATGCGACGGGTTACCTCATGTACTATTTATGCCAATTGATATCTTAAATGTTTGATTAGATAAACTTTTAACACCAGACATACCATAGTTGACAAACAAAGGTAAGGTTATATTTATGTATTGTTATAAGATTAATATTTTCAGAATTTTGTCAGTAGTACATGTAGTATATATGAATAAAAATGATATAAAACAGTCCGAAAACTGCAACTTTTAAAATCTTTATTAAGAAACAGAAATAGATCAGTTCCTAACGTCCGGGTAGACATGATGAAAATTTGAAATCACTACTCCATTGCCATGTTTAAATCTTCATGCACATTTTTTAAGAACACCCATAACAAGACCGAAATCAACTAATGTAAAAATGAAACAAACATAAACGAGTTTACATGAAAATGTTTTAAAGCATGGATGTAATATAATTTTGATTTCTCTTGTGCTTTTTCAGCGAACAAAATGAAGAGAAAAATATATTGTACACAATGAAAAGGCTCTCATGACTTTGCAATGACTCTTTATTACTGTTTTCGTATGGATTTTTGGCGTGTTACAATTATTTTGTTATTGGTAAGTTTGGAAAATTAGTTATGGTTAGTAAGTTATACTTGTAATAGTATGAGCTACTTTAGAATCTTTTTTAACGACCAATCGTGCATTTATTTTAATAAAGGAATATTATGACAGCTATACTATGTGCAGAAAACAACATTTTCCCACTCATAGGAGCACGAGTATCGAGTTCAATGCTATTTTTTTTTCTTATTAATCAACTGCATTTACTTTACCGGATAGACGCATATCAAGTGTTCTGAGTAACAAGGCTGACACCCGTTCAGCAGTTAGCAAAAGAAAAATCTTGAATGATTGGATTTAATATGCCTATCAGAAGTAAAAACATTTTTAGCTCGATACGAGCGTTCCAAAGAGTGATTTTGGATGGACGGTATTAGTAACAAGTAGTTATTGCTTCTAATAGAGATTTCTCGACTTGCTACGTATCAGGCACGGTTGCTACGTATCATAACCGTAACACGTTTTCGGGAGAAATTATTGATGAACCAATGTTCATGTATGTCGATAACTCGATTATAACTTTATTAAAACTACTAGTATCTATCCTGTATGGCATTTGTAACTGTCAATACTATCTTCAAATTTCAAGTTCAATAAAATTTTAAATATTTAATTTTTTCATTAAAATTCCAAAAATGGAACATTGTAATAATGTACATGAAATAAACAAATTAGGGAATAAAATTCAAAACTATAACTACATGTGTTTTAAACCCTTTGATTTAACAGTTATTGATATTTTTATACTTGTCTTTTAGCATTATATCTAGTATTTAAATTCGAAACACCTTCAACTCCTCAAAAATCACCTAAAACTAGAAACCTGTGAGCACAAGTGATTTCCCTGTCCCCCATCCGCCACCCATAACAAATTAAAATAGGTAGGAGTGAACATTTTCAGTTTGTCATGTTGGATTGTGTAATTTTTTTATGACATTCTGTTAGAAAGTTTAGGAGAAGTTGTTAATATTACATGGGTACCCTGGGATTTAATGGAAGGACAGACGAACACCCCTTCAATAGAATACCCCCTTAATTTTCAATCGGGGATATAATAATGTGCATTAGGGTTAATTAATTGTTACATTTAATTTTTGACTTAATAAATATTTTGTTTTTTTTAACAGCCCTGCTATAAAAACAGCCGATTAGATTTTTTCTATAGTTACTCTTCTATTCATAGAAAAGTATTGCCCACTTCTAAAAAAAGGGAAAATATTCCCAATTACTTGTCCTTCGTCCATCCGTGTGTCTCTATCTGTTTGTTCAAATTTTTTGTAACTTATATCCTCTGCGTCTTGTGTTAGGATTAATTTTTAATTTGGTTAATTGCTTTAGCATAATGTCATTGAGTTATACCCACTTCATGTTTTCCGAGCCGACTAAGACTGTAAAGGGTTAAATGAAATTTTGAATACGAATTCGTTAATTTATCTATATTATAAAGAAGAAGAGCTAAGTTCAGTAAGCTCGACATAGACATTTGTTCGTCTTTGTGACCGCTTTAGTGCACAGATAAAGTGAATTCCACAACACTATACAAAGTTGAGATGCATTTGAATCTGAGTAAAATGTATAGTTAATATTATTATTAAAAAAAGTGCCAACCATTAAACTTGAAAAGGAGAAAGGAGGGGTTGTATTGTTTCTCATTACAAATTTTAGTTTGTAGGAAAAATATTTTGAGAAAACCAGAAGTAAAGAAAAAGATTTAAACGGTTAGAGTGTTGAAGAAAAAATATTATAAAGAAGAATTTCTGCTAATTGAACAAGAACGGAATTAGGGTCCCCTGCCGAGTGCAAAAAAAAAAGTTGGCTCGGTTAACCTATGAAGGCGACAGACCTGAAAACGTACATATATTCTACCATTATATGTATGGGATCCCTGTCTGCAAATACATGATACATTTATCTGATGCAAAAAAAAATGTTACGGACCACATGTACACACACGTACGGACATCCAGCATTTATATTATTATTATAAATATTTTTGGCGCACTGCACAAAAATAATTCTGACAAAAAAAATCGTATCCCCCCTTCAAATTAGTTCTTGGTAATGACTTTATTTTTCAAATTTTACCTGGCCGCTAGGGGGATTAAAATTTTAAAAAAGGTAATCAGAGCTAATCCCTGAGAAAGGTTCACTTGTCACTGCGGTACGTAACACAACCGTTACTCAACGGTTACTTTTCAAAGAACGATTCGTTGGACCAAACAAAAATTTGAGTTCATATTCTATTTAAAAACAAATTTTTGAAAAATATAAAAAGAAAAATCAATTCAAAACTAAAAATATATTTTAATTCTATCTTTACTATGGGAAACTTGTGCACAATAAGCTTTTTTTCATCTCAATTTGACTGCATGACCAATAACCGCTCCCCTTTCGTTGTACGAAAGCAACCGTATGAAGTTGAGAAATCTTTAATAAGAAGTGGCCGTTCATGTAAAATATGTACTTCTATCATGAAGCTTTTAACATCAGCGCTTCAAAGGGGTATACTTTTTCACTCTTGTTCGGTCGTCATTTCGTTCGCCCTTCCACACATAACACAATTTCGGTCACAGTTTTCTAAGCAACTTCTTGACGCATATGTCTGATATTTTGCACATTGCCTTGTACTATAGTACCTTATGCATGTTATGGTGATAAACGATTTTACGCTACTAAGACATCTACTTCCTATTTACCGAATACTTAGGTTTTTAAATATAGTGAAAATACATTCACAATTTCCGTCGCAGTTTTCTAAGCAACTACACGACGCAGAGGTCTGATATTTTGCATACTGCTTCATCTTATACATAGTACCATCATCGTTTTTTAAAATTTTTCTTTGTTCTCTTCTTCCTGTTTACTGAATACTTAGATTTTTTGGTAAGCATGATCTTCTCACTATCATCATGAAAGCAAAATCATCACCATACTTGCAGAAAGCAGTACGGTAAAAATATTGATAATTTGATACTTACTTTAAAATGTTAATTGCCTTTTTATACTTATGTCATTTTTGAGCATTACAGCGGTCAAGTGTGTCGGTTTTGTGTGATGATGCATCATCAAATCAAGTGTTTGACGTGTTGTGTCGGATTTAAAATCGACATATTTGATTTTTTTACATCAGTCGATGGATGCTTCTTAGCTAGCTGTCAGTAACTTCGAGTGTTCTCAAGAGAGTATCTTTACGTCCCGTTAATTACCTGTTGTCCTTTTGTCTCAGATACTCTCTTGTTGAATTGAACTTCTATCGATTTGATTTTTACTGTGTGTTAGTTTGTGCTTTGTTATTGATTATCATTAGGGGGAAGGTTGGCGCCAAAAAACTAGTTTAACCCCGCCACATTTTAATGTGCCTGTCCTAAGCCAGGAATCTTTATCAAAGCTTATGTTTGTATTTAGTCGAATTTTTGTTAATTGTTTTTTGTCAAGAAGAGGGTCTTTCAATGCACTTTGGGATTGGGCTTGAATCATATGTATTTTATTTTCAATCCAGGGGCCAATTGAAAAACAGCGAGCAGCGACCGCTGGTCACATTGAAGGCTGCTGGCTGTTTTCCATTGTGGATATTTAAAATATACGTTTATAATGTAGGTTGTGTCGCGTACACTTATTCCACATCTCATTTTCTTCTACAATAAAAGTATGGAAGTTAATTGATAAATATCACAATGAAATTCAAAAGCATCGTGAATGGAGTTATTTATATACAAAAACCAGTTTTAATTCATCTTGATGGAGGTGAAAAACTTCACGATGGGAGTTATAGCATCAAAAATGGAGATTATAAGTACATGTGAATCATCGTGATGAAAGTATAAAGGTACCATGACGAAAAAAAACCTCGTTGATGCTTTTCATTTTCATAATTACTAATCGTCTTCAACTCAACAGCTGTATTATATTAAGAAAAAAAATAGGGCATGTAATGGGACATTAAATGATACCCCGCCACGTTATAATATCAAAAGTTCATAAAATTTGATTTCCAAGTGGCCTATCTTGAAAGCTGTTTTTCAGATCATGCTGGAAATTGAACTTGACCTGTATTTTATTGTACTCAATAGCTGTACAAAATATCATTTGAATCCCATGAAGCCTTTTCAAGTTATTGGTCGGAAACTCAGAATTTCATGAAATTTGATTTTTCAAAGTAGCCTATCTCGAAAACTATTTTTTTGGATCATGCTGGAAATCAAACTTGACCTGTATTTTATTGTACTAAACAGCTGTGCAAAATATCATTAAAATCCTTTGACAAGTTTTTAAGTGATTGGTCGGAAACTCAAAATTTCATGAAATTTGATTTTTCAAAGTGGCCAATCTCGAAAACTATCTTTTGGATCATGCTGGAAATCGAACTTGACCTGTATTTTATTGTACTAAACAGCTGTGCAAAATATCATTTAAATCCTTTAACGCGTTTTCAAGTTATTGGTCGGAAACCTTCGGGGGACTGACGGACAGACGGACGGACGTACGGACGGACAGACACCGAAAAAAACTGAGGGTATAACATAATACCCTGCCACTTCGTGTGGCGGGGTATAAAAATAGGGCATCTAATGGGATATTAAATGATACCCCGCCACGATATTCAACAACAGTTAAATATATTTGTATAATATACTGTATATACTATACATATATATAGAGAAGGAAAAGAATTGAGTTATCTTTCTTAGACCAGAAAATTTCTTCATTTTCAAATTTGAATTTACAAAGCGGCAAATTTTCAATATTTGTTTTTGGACCATCCTGAAAATTGAACTTGACCTGTATTTTATTGAACTTAACAGCTGTGCAAAATATCATTCGAATCCTTTGACTGCCCTACTTAGACGATATTGAGATGTGGAATAAGTGTACGCGACAAAACAAACATAAACAAACAGCAATTCAAAAAATCACAACGGAAAACAGCAAGCAGTCTTCAACATGACCATAGGTCACTGCTTACCGTCTTGCATCGGCCCAAGACTCATAATACATTACAAAAGTATCAAAACCAATCCCTAAATCATCAACGAAAGACCCAATTTTTGACATAAAACAGTTAACACAGAATGACAAGGACAAACAAATGCTGTGGCGGGGTTAAACTAGTTTTTTGGAGCCAACCTTAACCCTATTGATAAGCTTGCACAAAGCATACATATAAAACACACTGTAAAACTCAATCGACAAAAGTTCAATTCAACAAGAGAGAACCTAAGATAAAATACTGTACGAAAACAACAAGAGAAGGAGGAACTCTCTTGAGAACACTCGAAGTTACTGACAACTAGCTAAGAAACATTTATCGATTGATGTAAAACAATCAAATACATCAGTTCTAAATCCGACACCCCACGTCAAAACAATGAATGATCTAGAGTTGTATCATCACACAGAACCGACATACTTGATCGCTGTGGTGCTTATAGATAATACAAAGTGAAAATTTAACGTTTTAAAGTTACTATCAAGCTATCAATATTTCTGCCAAAACATACCAAAATGCAAAGATTTTACTAAAATATTGAATTCGTATCCTTTTTTCAAAAGGTTTTTGAGCCAGTTTTTAATTTCCATAAGGTTGTTTTTGAATTTTTGTGCTTTATAAACTACATTGCTATAAAAATCAGGATGAGATATTCCTTTAACAATCAGAAATCTACGTGTACAATCAAATTTTTCGATGAGATGTCCATATTTATGTGCCCTACTTAGTTCACTTTAATTCCGACCCGAGCTTGCGTTGCTGATTGCAGCTAACTTGCGTGTGTATATCTTTACCCCGCTTAAAAAACGGGGGTATATATTATAGTGATAGGGGTGTTCGCTCGTCCTTCCCTCCATCCTTCAGTTACATCTCAGGTTATCCATCTCTTATCCGCAACTCCTCATAACATGAAATTTTCTCAAATATTTTAAACTGCCGTAGCTGTGCAAAATATTATCTGATCGATTTTTGTAGTTTCCCATAACAAAACATGAACTTAGCCATTGGAAGACAAAGGGTATCCATCGATTATCTGCAACTAATCCAAACCCCGTAATGGATTTTCATTAAACATTTACACAATCATTGTTACATATTGTAAATGCACACTTCTCATTATAAAATTACATCGGATTCATTTTTGGGGATGGGTATTTATCTGTGAGCAGTTGCTAACAGTTTTTCTTGTTCATGTCGTATCTTTTTTGTGTTGTTGTCTTTTGTGCCGTTTTGGGCTTTCGACTTCTTTTTTTCACTTTTAGTATTATGCTTAAACCCCCGTAATTTCGAACCTATCATGCTGCTCTCTGCCTTTTTTGTACATGAATATTTTTTTTAGGTTGGGGGGATTAAAACGTATTTTCTAATTTGGATATAATAGATAAATGTTACTTAATTGATGTTTCATTTATATTAATTTGTTTTTACAGGGTTTGATGACTTGCATTTTGGCTGGAAACACTGAAAGTCTAACTTATGGTAGTAATATTGATTTTTTTTGTCTTTCCATTTTTAAGGTATCTTTAAAGAAAAATTTCCGGACTTTAATGTACCATAATGTTATCAATAGTTTTTTTCCATGCCACCATTCAAACAGAAGCTAATAAATATAATAATTTACTCTAAAAACTCAAACCTCATTTTAATCCAAGTATTATTAAAATTATGACTCAAATTGCCTATAGAAATTTTTAATCGTAATTTTTTGTCACCAAAAATGAAACACGTCTGATCCACCTGAAAAAAAGAAGATTTTACTACCAAATATATATGTAAAGTCACTCCTAGCTCAAAATCTTATCGTATAAAAGAAGCAAAGGTATACCAATGGTGCAATCAAACATCATTTTTCCGAAAAGACAAAAACAAAATTGGTAGACAAAAATCATCACAATGAAACAAAGTGATCGTCTGTCATTCCATCTAGTTTGGTGCCCAAATCGTAGTTTTCAGACACCTTAAGCCTAAGAAATAAGGAAAACATCTATAGCTTTGGGGTCAAAAGTTAATAATTAAATGCATTTTCGGTGAATGGTAAGGAAATGGGCATTATCTTGTACTCGGCTAGTTACTGCATGCAATATTACAAATACCAAAACGCGGATATGGACGGTTAATATGGATAATTATGCTATGTACATTGATATTTCAAGGAATAACCTCTCATCAGTAGCATTTAAATCAAAACATTGGAAACTGTTGAAAACGAAAAGTACTCAAAACCAAAATGTTCGAACAAGGAAGTCAAATCCAGCACCGAGGATATCGACCATGTGCATTACAAGGAAATAAACCTGGTGTTGAATTATAAAATCGAAAATTTCAGATACAAAAATATTAGAAATTTTATGGTAAATCGTGTCAGACAAGTCTGACGACCAGGCATAATGTGAATGAGATAATATTAGATTTGTTAAATCAACTATAAGTCATCTACTTGTAAAAAGTAAAAGACACTGAATGAAACACATTTATTTTCGTAATGCACCAAACATTTTCAAATTGGCTATTGAAAAAAAATATCTAATACGTGAGAGAAATGACCATCTTTGCATTTTGCGTTGTGATGTAGAACAAACTTGGTACATGACATCTTTTTTATTTTCAGAATGTGTAACAAATGGCAGTATAATCATTTCCAGTTCAAATTCTAGTTCGAGTTTAGCTGTCAGGATAAAAAACATTATTTATGAAAATGTTACGTTGAATACCACTAATTGTACAAATTTTACGGCTAAAAATGGAAAATTAACTATCAACTCTACATGTTTTTCCGGTTTAAAATCTCATGTAGGTATAATAGAAGCTCTTTAAATGAATTGTAAAATTCCAGACAATAAATTGCAACGCCTGACGGCGCCTTTCGTCTATTCAAGACTCGTCAGAGGCGCTCTACCCAAAATGATTACATGTATTATACATGTATATAATACAAAATGATTACATGTGTTATATATAATACAAAATTATTACATAGAAAATAAAGAGATGTGGAATAAGTGTACGCGACACAGCCCACAATTAAACGGCAATTTAGAAAAACCATACATGTTTTATATATAATATGAATGTATTTTACCTGCTTTGATGTCTGTTACAAACAAAAACCTTATTTTCTTTAGAGAAAATCATACAATCAGGAAGAAATAAAACACCCATAGACGAAAAAAGAAAAGAAAAGAAAAATACCCGGTTTTATAAAAGAGGATAACCTAAAAAAAGATATAAAAGTTTAAGAGTGTGATAATCCTATTGTTTTTGTTCTAAGATAAAGCGTAAATGTATAAATGGAACAACCAAGGCATTTCTTTCATTGCAGGAAACTCGTATTATTCTTCTTTCCATTGTAAATAGCAGTATTGGTTCGACAGAACACAATTTAATTTTGGTCTGCCCAAATTATAATTCAGAAGTCAAAAGAAGTTTAAGTCCTGTGGCAGTGAAGTAAGTGCCATGATATGATACAAAATATAGTTTCTTCCTATGACAAATGAGAAAGAAAAGGGCGAATGATAATTTTAAGAACCCATTTACGATGCATCTACGACGAATCCAATAAAAGTTGAAGCATTAATTTGGCATAAGCATACTCGTAATAACCCGGTGTCAATATCGATTTGATTAGAATTTGTTTTTGTTTTATAATATGGAGTAGGCATTGCCTAAATGCGAGCATAGCTAAAGGGACTACGTTTTGTTTATTTTCCAATATTTCCATTTGCTTATTTTGGGGCGAGATGGTATGGGGCAATTAAGCTTCGATGCACGTTAGTTTCGTACGTGCATATAAACAAGACGAAGCGAGCAGCTTATGTGTATTTATTATTTTAACAATATTATTTTCTTGTAAAAAGCGCAATTTATTATTTTTTAAGCATTAATTCTTTTCTTATAGATTATTTTAACATTCACTCCGGTCCTGTAAAAATAAAAACCTTTTCCGGA
This sequence comes from Arcuatula senhousia, assembly GCA_963971305.1. Classification (NCBI taxonomy): domain Eukaryota; kingdom Metazoa; phylum Mollusca; class Bivalvia; order Mytilida; family Mytilidae; genus Arcuatula; species Arcuatula senhousia. The sequence continues at coordinate 32,299,177 of OZ020306.1, read as the reverse complement.
CCATAAAAAATCTAAATCACCATTAGGAAATTTCTCGCGGAAACAAATACCGTAGAGCTCTCCGCTCGAGCGGGCACGAAGTGCCCGCTTGCGAGCTATGCTCGCTATTATAAGAATTTTGTATTTAAATGCCAAATCAAGGTGTGTCAAAAAGAAACAACTGTGAATCTTTTTTTTTTCAATACCGAGCTAGAATGACATCGAAATTGTGTCTGATGAATTTATTGTAGTGATATTGTCAAGATAGCTCCGAAGATGAATTCTGTTGGCCGTGTAGATATGATGTTTAAAAGTGAAAAAGCAGATAATGCGGAGGGACTTCAACATTTACCAGATGTTTCTACAGTGTATATCGGAGATAAGTTCTATATGTACCTAGTGTATAAAGGAAAACAAGGTACATTATGTGCTTCCATTCACTAATGTTCCGTCTTCATACAAACAGGCAGCAAAGATATACCAAACTTACACCATAACTTCAAGAAAACTAAGGGGATCAAACTGATGTAATACATGAGAAACTTAAGATCCCATAAAATTGCAGATTCCATGTATAGATACACGAGAAATAACTTTAGTTGCGTTGAAATAGACTGCCAAATGTTTTCATAAAACTTTATTTGCAAAAAAATTACTCATATTATGCATGAAAAATAAATGAACTTAAAACATGTTTAATACAAATATTAATAGATATATTCGGAAATTAACAAAGCATTTCCGGTGTTCCTCCCTACGACAAGACCCTATTCTTTTGTAATTTAGTGGAAAAAAGTCAAAATGAAAACCAATCAAAATATATGTGTTGATCAAATCTTTGTTGCATGACTAACTATAGAATTTGCCCAAATGAATTTTTATATTTTTTATTTTAGATTATAAAATTGTTCCCAAAAAATGCAGAGCTTATCAAGGTGGCATAGCGGCAGTGAGCAATATTGCCAACAAAACACCAAACGTTACCTTATCCACTAGTTATGGGTAACATTCTTTTTCTTCTTAAATACTTACAAAACTTAAAACTTATCTCTTAAAATTGTTCCGAATATGATAAATTCTTATTTTTTTATATGATCTAACTAAAATCTTGTGGCATTTTTGGTATATTTTGTTGAATATTTAATTTTAAATATAGTAACAATATCTTTTTTCACTGAATTTAATCTTGTAAAATTAAATGGTGTTTAAAGATTAAAATAGAATAGGGTACTGACCGAGAAGTTCACAAATGTTAAGGAAGCTCAATATAAATCATTTGTTTGGATGTTTCTGTATTTTTGTCTCAGATGTTTTTTTTTAATAAAAAAATATATATAGTAGCTGATATTTTAAGGCATCAATTACACCTTTACGTGCAAGGATTAATAAAATCTGTCAAAGCGTTGAATAGCAACCAAACAAAACCTGACCCGAATCGTGTAGTGTTCGCCCCAAAACGTTAGTGTTAAAATGAGCACATACATAATATGCATTATCCTAGCAAATCATAGAATACAAATACCAATTAACAAATTTATTATGAATCTTAGGAAGTGTTATTTGTACATATGTACGGTCACGACTCGTATAAAGTTGGGCTGCAGCCCTGCCGACAGGGTGAAATGGCAAGCCCATAGTTTATCATTATTCCATTTACATTATCACATTATTTCCTTATTATTAAAAATAAATGACAAACATGACATTTTCCTCAAGATGACATAAACGTTATGACATTATCCTCAAGATGACATAGCCATTATGACATTATCCTCAAGATAACAGCCATTATGACATTATTCTCAAGATGACATAGCCATTATGATATTATCCTCAAGATGACATAGTCATTATGACATTATCCTCAAGATGACATAGCCATTATGACATTATCCTCAAGATAACATATCCATTATGACATTATTCTCAAGATGACATAGCCATTATGACATTATCCTCAAGATGACATAGCCATTATGACATTATTCTCAAGATGACATAGCCATTATGACATTATCCTCAAGATGACATAGCCATTATGACATTATCCTCAAGATAACATAGCCATTATGATAAGATCCTCAAGATGACATAATCCCCAAGATAACATAGTCATTATGACATTATTCTCAAGATGACATAGCCATTATGCCAATATCCTCAAGATGACATAGCCATTATGATAAGATCCTCAAGATGACATAGCCATTATGACATTATTCTCAAGATGACATAGCCATTATGACATTATTCTCAAGATGACATAGCCATTATGACATTATCCTCAAGAAGACATAGCCATTATGACATTATTCTCAAGATGACATAGCCATTATGACATTATTCTCAAGATGACATAGCCATTATGACATTATATTCAAGATGACAAAAATTATGACATTCTCAAGATGACATAAACATTATGACATTATCCTCAAGATGACAACCATCATGATGGCATTATCATGATCATTACGATGCCATTGTCATTATCATTACGCTGACATTATCATTATTCCATAATGAGCATTATCAAACATTAAATGAACAACATACTGACAACTTCTAAAAGATTGTAATGAGATCTCGTTATATCAAATGTGTCGCGAAGTTAACGCCACATGATCGCATTTATTCCTTAAAACATTTCTGCTTTCTTTGCTCTCAATTTGAAAAAAGAAGCCCCTTTAAAACTGCGCAATTAAAATTAAATTCGTGACGTCTGCAAAAAGGAAGTGACTACTACAACCTAATGAACAAAAAACAAAATATTGCCCCTCTTGGATAAATCAATTTCATATTTATCAATTAAATCTGATTATATCTACATATTGTTTTTGCATATTTTTGTCTAGGTGCTCTTCTTCAGATGCGAAGACGTATCATCTGATGGACAACTTCTATGCTATTGATAACAAAACGCTATTTGCAGAAATGTACGGGTTTAACTTCAAATCAGATTCTGATATCAGCATTGTATGCGACGTTTATGTATGCAATGTTTTGGACCATTCTCCTGATTGTCAACTACATCAGGTTGTTATCATTTAAATTAGGATGAGTATGAAATAGTTTTTGATATTAAGATAACATGAATCTACTTTTTATTTTATGGAAACATAATGAAGAGAACGATTACAAAGTTGTTTCAAACCATACTATGGTATAGGGAAATCAAATACCAACAAATGTTGCATAATTATTTCAACACGATATATTAACTTTTACCATTTTATGCGGAGATGTATTTTTTCTATACATCAGTAGCACTTATAAGTGTAGTCCAGTCATTCTATGCTCATACCATAAACAAATTGCAAAAGAAGGTTGTTTGGACTCATTGTAAAGCTTAGAGTGTCTCCTAAAACATACTAAAAGTCGCCACCGATACAAGTTGTCTTTTTGGTATTTTTGGGAAAAACATCGATTTTTGAAGAACAATCGTGGAAAACTGGAAATCCGTCAATATGCATAAGATTTAAAACAAAAAAAGCTTTTCATGGAGTAAAATAATAGCATTTGACGTAAATTACAATAGTCTAAAAGTCGCCACCGATACAAGTTGTCCTTTTTGGGTATTTTTGGGGTAAAACAAAGATTTTTGAAGAAAAATCGCTGAAAACTGGAAATCTCTCAACATGCTAAAGAAGCAAAGGTGTACCAAAGGGGTAATCAGTATCATAAAACCGTAAAGACAAAGACAAAGCCGGCAGACAAAAAATCAACACAACAAAACAAACCACATAACATAAAACACACACACACATATAACAACAAAACCGCATTCAGCAACGCGAACTCAAGTCGAAACGAGAGTGAACTCAGGTGCTCCGGAAGAGTAAGCAGTTCCTGCTTGCTATAGCACACCCGTCACGTTGCCAAAGATCGATTAAGTGTTGGTCAAATCCGGAAAGGATGACATTACAAAACTCTATGACAAACCAACATCTGTGCTCATCTGAGAGATAGAAATCCCGTATTTGTACAATTTGCTTGTCAGCCGTGTAGCTCTATCAAGGAAGTCGTTGTACTGCCCACATGCTCTGGAATAACGAATCAATTGTGATACGTAAACTCCATTTGCTGGAGCGGACGGAATGTTGCTTCACAGAAAGGGAAAGTTGACCATTGGAAAGTTGAAGTCATCACGTTTGTCATAGAGCCTTATACAAAACCTTCCTTGTGTGTCAATTTCGAGAAATAGATCCAAATATGAAGCGGACTTCCTAGAATCTGTAGTGTCCTTTATCTCAAGTTCCTTCGAATATATGAGATGTAAATAGTCACCAAATCGAGGATTGTTTAGTGAAAGGACATCATCGATATAACGAAATGTGAGATTGAAGGATAAAGCAAGTTTGCGGTCCTTTTTGTCCAGAAGTGATTGTAAGAAGTCTGCTTCATATGAATGAAGAAACAAATCGGCAAGCAATGGTGCACAATTTGTGCCCATTGGGATACCTATTGTTTGCTGAAAAAACACGTCCACCAAACTGTACAAATATGTTGTCGATTACAAAGTTGAGCATTTCTTTTATTTGATCTTCTGTGAATTTGTTTTCCTTGCTAGACTCTTGGATGACAAAGCAAGTCTTTTTGTAACCGACTACCAAATACTTGTACCTGCGTTTTCCGTTCTTTTTGATAAAGCTACGTTTAATCAGCTGTGCAAAACGAGATTTTAATTGTGAATGTGGAATTGAAGTATATAATGTAGAGAAATCAAACGTTTTAATGCTATTACATCATGATAATGACTTAGAATTGAGATTTTCCATCAGTTCTGTATAATTTTTGAGAATCCACATTTGATTGACGCCATTTCTGGAGTAACAACAATCGAAATACTTTTGAAGGCTTGATTTAATTGCCGTCAATATTGATGTTAACAAAACTGAAAGAGGCTCAGTTGTACATTTGGATGACCCAGCAATAAATCGTTGCTTGTATGGAGTTTTGTGTAACTTTGAAATCCAATACAAGGATGGAACGTCATCGTTCTTTTTGTCAACAGAAATGCCAAAGGAAGAAATGACAGAATTATGATTGTTGATTATTTCCTCCTTTGACAGTGTTGTTGCTGTACATGGGGTGCTTTTGCTAGTACAACCAACTCCTAATTCAGCTATTAAACAATCAATATAGTGTCTTTTGCATACGAAAATGATGTTGTTAGGCGCTTTATCAGCAGGTACGACAACATATTTGTAAATTAAGGTGGACAATGTCTTCGCAACATCAGGGTTGTTGAAAATAGATGTTGCCTTGGTGCTCATCGAGCCTTTCAAAGAGGTAATCCTTTTCAAAACCAACGACCTCACAGACTTTACCCACTCAGAAAGAACGTTGCTTTCCTTTTCATGTTCTTTTTTGGCCCATTTTCTGGCATAGTCTTCAACTGAATCCATAATTGTTTTGAAATTATGGTTCCAGTTAATAGCTCTAGGCTTACGATATTTTGGTCCTTTGGCCAACACATCGCGGAGTTGGTCATTTTCCACTATGTTGAGGTCCCCGGTAATGACGTGGCCAGAGGGACTATATTTAAGATTGAAAGTTAAATCAAAACATTTAACGCAAATTACGATATTTTTCAAGTCACCATCAATACAAGATGTCCTTTGGTGTTTTTTTGGGAAAACATCTTTTTTGAAGAAAAATCGCGGAAAACTGGAAATCCCTCAAGATGCAAAAGATTTAAAAGAAAAGACGCTTTCTTGGAGTTAAATCATAGCATTTGACGCAAAATACAAGATGCGAACAGTTACCATCATGGTAAAAACATTTTTTTAAAGAAAAATCGCGGAAATCTGAAAATATGTCCATTGACTAAAGATTTATGAGGCAAAAAGCTTCCTTGAAATTAAATCATAACATTTATCGCAAATAACAATTAAAAAAAAATGTCCTTTTGTTATTTTTGATTAATACATCATTTAACTTTGTTGTCATTTTAATTTCAAGGAAAACCGCGGAAAACTGGAATCTGTCAATTGGCAAAGATTTATAAGCAACAAACTTTCTTAAAGTTTAATCAAAGCATTCGACGCAAATTACAATATACTAAATGACATCATCAATACAAGTTGTCCTTTTGGTATTGTCTTGTGATAAACTGTTGTCTACCGTTTTAATTCAATGTCCTGTTTTTGTTCATACACCTTTTAATTTTAAAGATGATAGCCGTTAATACCCTGTAATTGAACTCTTACATGGGTGATTTGGTCTTCTTCTAATTTTTGGGCAGGTAGATCATGAAGTGCTGAACACTTATGCTCTCGTCAGAATATTGATATCTGTCACTGTTTTGGAGTTACTTGCAAAAAATGCATTTTTGTGCTTTGTTCCAGAATGCACGTAAGGGGAATCTTGGGGAATATTGGGCCCATGAACTGTTCTTTTCTTTGTTAAAAATCATATACAAAAACCATTGATTTATGAATCATACAATTCTATAGCAAGGTCATTGAAGGTATAATAGGACTCAGAACATGTCCTTGTCTAATTAAATTGAATGCGGATAGGGTCGACCTCTATTTTAGGTCACCTTTGATGACATGCTCCTCACAGTTCCAGTCCCTCAGTAACCACTGGTCCTTTCACCAATCTTTCCCCCAGGCTTTCCGTAATTCTTTTTCTTACCTCTATTTGACCCCTGCTCTCCGAAAATTTCGGAAAGTACTCCCATTAACCAAATCTTTTCTATTGAGCAACCATGTTGTTTATTGTGTAGCCTAAATAATTGTGCTATCTTTCACTTAAAAAATGTGCGAATTTACTCGAACCGGTTTTACAACAAATCGCTTTATCTTAAAACAGAACCAATTCATTTTCGTTCTTATATTAAGCTTTTCTATTAATACTTTATTTGCCGAAAATACACTCGTACGGATCAAAGCAAACATAAACTATTTCATAATATTAAACAATATATATGACTATACGACGAAAAAGGATAAAGAATATCGTTACATAAATTATACAAACAAAATCGTACATAGTCCCGTGCGGGTTTCAGTTGGCGAATAAGCCCACAGCAGAGCCCAGCTTGTCGTAAGAGTCGACTTCAAGTCTTAAGATTCTCACGTCGGATAATTAGTTCAGCACAAGGAGCGACCAACTGTGTAACATAGGCGGCTGAATAGGGTGGCTCTCGTCCTTGGTTTTTTAGGTCTTTGGTACAGAAAGACTGTTTTCATCCCACCCCCATGTTTCACATCATTATTTAATGTTTATTTTCATCACCTTTATATAACATATATAGTGTTGCAAGGGCGTATAACACCAACTCACTCACTCGCCCAAGTCAAATAAATATATATAAATGTATATGGATTTAAAATTATATATTGACCAATGTGGATCCTATGTTCGCATGTGTCAATGCCTGCTTTATAAAGTCGCATAGAATTTTAATCATTTCCATTTGTTTATGTTTAAGCGCTTTGATTGCTCAAATATCTTGCGTTTTTCAGTGAGTGAGTGAGTTCCCTAGCAAAACGATATTGGTTATATAAAAGCGACAAACATGAAAAGGGTGATGTTAAATGAACATGAAATAACGTACAATATAGGGATAGCACCAAAGAAACAGAATATAGTAGGAATATCACTGGAAAAGAGGAGAGTTGGGTATTGGCTGGGAAATACAGGTTTCACAACTATAAGTGATGAGATACGGATTTTTATCGCATCGAGTTAGATATTTGTCAAATTAGGAAACGAGCAAAATTTCTTTTGACAAATATCTAACGAGTGTGATTAAAATCTGTATCTCATCACTTGTAGTTGTGAAACCCTTTTCTATAACTGTCTTACGTTAAAGTATAGACCCCAAAATTACTTTTTTATTTTAAACTCATACATTTTAAACCCATACATCTTTAAAGAGGGCCGGTGGTGAAGTGGTTAACGCGTCGGGCTACTAACACCAAGGTCTGTAGTTCGATCCTCGTCCGGGGTGAAAATTTCATGAACTAATTTTCCGACTCTCTCTTGACACCATTTGTGAGGATGGTCTCAAGGAACGATGCTAGTCCTTCGGAAGGGACAAAAAAAGGTTGTCCCGTGTATGCGGAGAGCAATACCCCATGCACGATAAAGACCCCTTTGTAGATTTCGATAAGAGTAGGCTCAATGGGGGCCGCTACAAAGGCCACACTCGCAAACTGCTAGCTGAAGAGGGATTTACATAAGCATCAAGCTTGTTTCCCAATCCAGGATAAATAAATATTTTTGACCTAAACTCATACATGTCATAGGAAACGAATTCTAATTTGTTTAGCAAACATGTAAATAAAGAAGTCAATAAAAATACCACCTTTTTACTATAAATTTTAATTAAAAGTAGACTTTATAACATATAAAACGTTTCGGTGCATATTTGGAAATAATTTGTTTGTCTTTTTATTCAAGCAAGATCAACAGCTGTTCAAACAAAAGTAAGCACGCTTTCCACGAAATGCGTATCTAACTGCATGCGGTGTCTCGCGCAGACAGCAAATCAAATTTCTTGAAATTGAATATCACATCGTGTAGAGTGTGATACCATCTCGCGAGAACTATATAATATTGCACTACAGTTAGAGAAATTAGCATATGTGTTCTAGTCCTTCAGTATTTATATATGCGTATCAAATTTGAATTAACCCTTCTCTCTTTTAAAAATCTTTTGAAGCCGGATTCCACCTATTTTTCTTTTAAAAACGTTCACCCTTGAAAACCAGCGATGGCGATTTAACAATGAATTTGTTAGTTAGCCCCAGTAAAGCTTTTATTCTTTTAACTATTTTGAATATTGACGGATTTCCAGTTTTCCGCGATTTTTCTTCAAAAACGATGTTTTCCCCAAAAAATATCAAGAGGACAATTTGTATTCATGATGACTTTAAGTATATTGTAAATTTCATAAAATGCTATTATCTAACTGCAAGGAAAGCCTTTTTTTCTTTTAAATCTTTTGTCAATTGACGGGACTCCAGTTTTTCGCGATTAAAAAAAAACAAGATGTCCCCCCCCAAAAAAGAAAAAAAAAAAACCAAAACAAAAAACCAAAAAAAAACCAAAAAGATAATTTGTACTGTTTGTGACTAATAGTATATTGTAATATGCATACAATTCTATGATTTAACTTCAAGAAAAGCTTCTTTTCTTTAAAATCTTTTGTCATAAGACGGATCTCGTGTTTTCCCCGATTTTTCTTAAAAAAGCTAAGTTTTCCCCTAAACTTCCAAAAGGACAAATTCTATTGATGGTGACTTTTAGTATATTGTAATTTGCGTTAAATGTTTTGATTAAACTTCAAGAACAGCTTCTTTTCTTTTAAATCTTTAGCATTTTGAGGGATTTCCAGTATTCCGCGACTTTTCTTTAAAAAACTCTATGTTTTCCCCCTAAAAATACAGAAAGGACTAGTATTGATGGTGACTTTAAGTATATTGTATTTTGTGTCAAATGCTATGACTTTACTCAAAGAAAAGATTTTTTTAAATATGTTGCATATTTACGGATTTCCAGTTTTCAACGATTTTTCTTTAAAAACAATGTTTCCCCCCAAAAAAATACCAAAAAGGACAACTTCAATTGATGACGGTTTTTTTGTATGTTGTAGGAGACACTCTTAGCTTAACAATGAGCCCCAAAAACCTTCTTTTGCAATTTGTTTGTGGTTTGACCATTTTTTGCATAGAATGACTAGTACTGCGAGAAGCAAAACATTCACATTTGAGGAAGTCAGAAATCTGATAAAAAGACGATACAACGACAAAATGATAAAGATACAAGGAAAGAAATAAGACACGTCTCACTTCAAAACATTTCCCCAAAAGGTCACACGTTGTTCAACAATAACGGAGCCAGGGAGCCAATATTTTGATTTTTATAGAAAGGGGGGTGAGCTGTGGTTAAATTCAGGATGGCAAAAATCCAGAAATAAAAAGGCGGGACAGCGCTTTGAAGAAAAAAAAAGCTTGATGTTATTTTTGGCTGAAAATTTGTAGTAGCTTTAAAAATAACAATTTTGCCCCCCCCATAAATAATAAAAAAAATTCAGGCTCTGTTTTTCCCCACGAAAATAAAAAAAAAGGCAGGACGAAGAAAATATCCATAGGCCCCCATTTAAAATAAAATTGTTGCTCCATAAAGCAAGTATGATATATTTCTACCTACAATTGCTTGAAGCGGCGGTTTCTATAGCATTGTTGACCCACAAAAACACCACAATTTGAATTATTATTGTGTAATTTGTATTTTGTAGAAAAATTGCACTATTGGCACAGGTAAACGTAGAAAACGAGGTGTAACAAATAAAGAGAATAATATGGAAGTGTCAAGAACTTTAAAAATCCATAACCTACGACAGGTTGGTTCAAGTGCAGAATGTAAGTTTTGACTGTAAATATAGTAGCAGAAACAATACATCAATACACGTTTTTTTATTTCATAAGTACGTCTTCTTCTCAACAAACAGCGTCCTTTATTGGACGAGATCTGGCATTCTTCATTTTTACCATTTTTAGCTCACCTGGACCGAAGGTCCATGTGAGCTTTTACCATCACTTGGCGTCCGTCGTCGTCGTCGTCGTCGTCTGTCGTCGTCTGTAAACAATTTTTCAAACGTTAACTTGTCCGACACCATAAGTCCAATTGCAACCAAACTTGGTATAGTTGTTTAGTGGCATTATGTGTACAAAACTATCGTTCGGATTTTTGATTCGTAAAAAAACATGGCCGCCATGTCTAAAAATAGAACAGGGGGGTCAAATACAGTTTTTTGCAAATAACTCAAAAACGGTCACAGATATCAAAATTCTGGCATAGGGTAAAAGTGATCAGCACCTCAAGATCTACCTGCCCAGAAATTTTCAAAAAGATCCAATAACCAATGTAGGAGTTATTGCCCTTTTTCTGGATTTTTTCAAAATTTTGCACTTATTTAGCCCTATATCTTGAAAACTATACTAGATATTTTAAAAATTCAAATTGCATATGATTAAGCACATCAAGATCTACATTTCATGTAATTAGGTCAAAGCTGTAGAACCATTTCTTTTAGGAGTTATGGCCCTTAAAGTGTCAAAATTTACCATTTTTCATTACTTTTACCCTGAATTTCAAAGATTAACTTGTCTGACACCATACATCCAACTTCAACTAAACTTGGCACAGTTGTTAAATAGCATTAATGCTACTATTCTATCGTTCGGAATTTTGATTCGTCAAAAAATATGGCCTCCATGGCTTAAAATAGAACATAGGGGTCAAATTACAGTTTTTTGCAAATAACTCAAAAACAATTCCGATGGGAGTCAAAAGTGATTAGCATCTCAAGATCTACGTGCTCTGAAATTTTCAAGAAGATCCAACAAACGACATAGGAGTAATTGCCCTTTTTCTGGATTTTTTTTCAAAATTTTTCATTTATTTAGCCCTATATCTTGAAAACTACACAAGATATTTTAAAAATTCAAATTGCATATGATTAAGCACATCAAGATCTACAATTCATGTAATTAGGTCAAAGCTGTAGAACCATTTCTTTCAGGAGTTATGGCCCTTAAAGCGTCAAAATTCACCATTGTTCATTCTTTTCCCCTGACTTGTCTGAAACGGTAAGACCAACTGCATCTTAACATGGCACACTGTTTGATAGCTTATATGCTACAACTCTATCGTTCATATTTTTGATTCATAAAAAAACATGGCCACCATGGCTAAAAATAGAACATAGGGACAAATTTCATTTTTTTGCTAATAACTCAAAACTGGTTTCAGATATCAAAATTGTGCAATATTCAAAAGTGATCAGCATATTAAGATCTACCTGTCCTGAAATTTCGGAAAAGATGTGGGAGTTATTGTTCTTTTTCCTAATTTTTGCCAAATTTGCACTTATTAAGCCCAATTTCTTGAAATCTTACCAAGATATTTTATAAATTTAAATCGCATATGGTTATACACAATAATATCTACAAATATATGTATCTGTGTAGTTCAGGTGAGCGATTCAGGCTCCTGTGAGCCTCTTGTTTAAAATGTATTAATTGTTCGCTGTGTCAGTAAACTTGTAGCACAGATAGCAGATATTTAACCGACCGTTCAAAACACTACTAAAAATATCTGATTTTTAAGTATCCAATTGAGTTTGTGGTTCGACATCATTTGTATCAATATTGATATTTAGACATACATGTAGTTATTTATTCATAAATCAACTTTAATACGAAATGAAATCGTCGTGATTACCTTAGGGGACCTCTGGTCATTCTGCAGTGGTTATCGACCTAATTGTACTAAAGTGGGTATTTGAATTTGGGTGAACGGCGAACCTAATGATAATGCATTTTGTTTCATAAAAAAATACACACAGTAATACGTCTTTTCCGGATAAATAACGGGTTTCATTTCTGATTGTATTATAGAAGATATGATTTTATTTTTTTCAGTTACGGTTTCTTTGCCAATTTTGATAATAACATTACAAGGAATACTAGTTGGATTGTGACAAGAAAGATCTGACATTATATTTTATTGTGACATATGTTGGCGAAATAAATTAAATATATTTGTAAATCCTATGAATGATACTCAACAATGAAATTTATAACCTGCGATTGTTGTTTTAGATCGTTTTAATTTTTTTCTGGGAAGTGTCCTGAAAATATCACGATAGACATTAAGTGTCATTCTCTGTAAGAATCAGGCAATGGGTGAATCATGATTAAAAAAAAAGAGTTTGACTTCCAAAAACTAACAAAAAAAGCATTTGCACTTTTTTAAAAAGTCAGTAATTTGAGATATTATTTGGTTGAAATGCATATAAAATTTGAATCTAAGGGAGATAACTCTTTCAAGTCACACTAAATTCCTATCATTTTAACAGAAATTTTTCTCCATCCTCTGACACTCGAGACAACAACTAATGTTTGTTTCTTCATTAGAAGGCTATTTTGAATGACAATTTATTGTCAAAACCATGTGTTTTTAAAATCATGATTCAAAGTTTTTAAATTTTGCCTGATTCTTACAGAGAACTGCACTTAAGCACCCATAAAGGAATACACGATTTTGATCCCGATAATCAGTGCAAATATTGGATTTTCTGCAGAGTATTGGCAAGATTGTACCAACTGTCAACTACTGTGGTTTCATTATTATTCGTGGGGTATTAATTTTCGTGGTTTTCGTGGGTAGCCTTGAACCACGAAATTGATATCCCACGAAAAGGAAATTTAACATTGGTTTATATGATGTAGACTAAAGAACCACGAATTTAAGGATTCACGAACTGATATTTTTTCATTGAACCACGAAAATTGGTACCCACGAAAATAAATGAATCCGCAGTATTCAGGTTTTGTTGCAACAAGCAGCAACTGCTTACTTTCCAAAAGCCCAAGTGTTCTCTTGATTTTGGGCTATTAAGTGATGCTCGTTACTGTTCTCTTTGGTGTCTCCTGGTTTTGTCCAGTTTGGCTTGTCTGGAACAAAATGTTATAAGAGAAACAAAAATACAATCGTGTAATCATAAATAGATTATGCAGTTTCTGCATGGTAGATGCTGCAGTTGATTATATCGAAGTAAATTGATCGTTTGCAACGTACTAAGTGTGTTCTAACAAGCAGGACTTTTTATAGTAGAGTACATTTTTCCGGCACTTTCATTTTCGGCCTGCCTTTTTTTTTAATTCAAATGCTGCTGCTGAGAGGTTAACCATTGATATATGCATACACAGCATAACGAAATGAACAGTGATTAACACACAATTTTGTGTTTTGTATTGTACTGAATTTGTTTTTGTTTTGATGGACTTATAGAATCAAATGTCTCCTTGTGACATTTACAAAATTCAGAATACAGAATACAGCATTCACAAAGTAGCATGTTTGGGGGCCCAGAGGTCACAGATTAGCAGAAATTGTGCCAACATTCACCCAATCTTTGATTTAACCTTAGCCTTTGAAATAGACTTAGTATGTAGAAATAAAATCATTTTGGAATTATCGCAAACATGATCAGCTGTCATGGTTTATAACAAGCTTGAGTCAGTGAAATGTTTAAATAGAGATTTCTTGACTTGCTACGTATCAAGCACGGTTGCTACGTATTGTAACCGTAACACGTTTTCGGGAGAAATTATTGATGATCTAATATTCAATTCTGTCGATAACTCGTTTTATGCTTCCATTTAAATATATATTGATGCTAAACAGATTTTATAACAGTTAATAATCATCAAATTGTCCAAGACAGTCAAAATTTGAAACTAAAAATGGTTTCATTAAAATAGCAAAAAAGTCGAGGAAATAGACTCGTGACGATTAAGTCAATGGTATAAGCATGGATTTATATGCTATATCTCATAAAATAACTCCGTGGTATAAATATAATTGACCCTTTCACCAATTTAAGTCAAATATATATGAATGTAATATTGTACATGTAGTTTAGTTTTTAATTTATGAAATAAATATTAGGGAATAAAAATTCAAACTATAAAGTGTTCAGATAGAATAGAGAAGTGCACATATACAGTATGTCAAAAAGATTGTGTAATAGTGTGAAAATCTGTTAAAATAGTACCCTGATGTACATGTAATGGATAGACTGACGAACACCATTTCCTCAAAATACCCCCTGATTTTCAATCGGGGCTATATGATAATATGGCCTTTGGGGTTAATTGATTAACCATTTAATTTTTGACTAAGTAAATATCTGTTTTGTAGTTTTTTTTCAGTCATCTTAAAAGTTGGCCTTTTTTGTAGATTTTCTTCTAAGAAATTTATTATAATAACAAATAACTATCAAATCCACATCCACTTCTAAAATAAGGGGAACTGTTTCTTATACCATGTGCGTTCGTTCGTCTGTCTCTCTATCTGTTTGTTCACAATTGTTGTAACACATTTCCTGGGCTTCCACTGTATGGCTTTATTTCCAATTTGGTTTACAGAGTTGACGAAAAATATTGAAAACCAGAAGGAAAGATAAAAAGATTTTAGCGGTTATAGAGAAAACACATTCTGAAGAATTTCTGCTCATGAACAGAATTCATGGCGTCCTCCGCCGAGCACAAAAAGATCAAATCGACTCATTAAACGGGAAGCCCATATGCAACAAACCTGAAAATGCATCCCACCATACGAACCCCTACCTGAAGCTTCTTACCAGTTGAAAGCCTACCAATAATTGTAGCCGAGAAATCTGTTACAAAATAATTAATAGTACGACAGAACGCACATACGGACGGACGCAACACATTTATAGTATTATAAATATTTTTTGCCGCGCTGCGCAAAAATAATTCGAACAAAAAAAAAAAAAAACGATGCCCCCTCCCCCCTTAAAATTACATCTTATTTAATGATTTTATTATTTCTTGTGTGGTATTTTACCTGGCCGCTAGGGGGATTATAATTTTTAAGCAAAGATAATCCCTGAGAAGAGTTCACTTGTCACTGTGGTACGTAACACAACCGTTACTCAAGGGTTACTTTCCAAAGAACGATTCGTTGATTTAACTAAAGACCGAACATGCATTTGAGATCATTTTCTATTAAAATACACATTTTTGGCAACGATTAAAAGAGAACTCCATTAAAAAACTAAAATACATATCTGATTTTAACTTTACAACTTGAAACTCGTGTAAAATAAGCTTGTTTTCGTCTTTAATTAACTACATGACCAATAACTGCCCCCTTTCATTAAACAGTAGCAACCGTATGAAGTTGAGAAACCTCTAATAGACGACGAGGAATCCTCATTGATACATGTCAAATATATAGTACCTCAGGTGCACCGTTTCCGGACATTATATATTCATACAGTAAAAGGTGATAATTTCGCGTGATTTATATTTCGCGTTTTCAGTGCCAAAATGCATTCACGAGGTTTAACTTTCGCGTTTTATTAGATCAAGGAATATTTGGTCCTTTTAAATGTAATTTACGCGAGGGGATATTTTCGCGAATCTGTTATGATCGCAAAATTAGCGAAAAAAAACCTCGCAAAAATGTTTCCCTTTTACAGTATTGTATAGCAGAGAATGCTAATAATATCAGCTCCTCTGTAAGGATGTTTGCTGCTATAACAGAGCTGGTGCAGGTAGGAAGTAAAGCAAATTACTTACTAAATAACTAATACAAGAAAACAGTTGATGGCCGTCAGGTGAATTTTCTTAAATCGATTGCTTGAGGTATTATATTCATATTATACGGTGTAACCATTTAAAGTGATATTTTGTAAGAAAAATATTTTTTTTACTAATAAAGGCAAACAGACAATTTGTCTTGTCTATTTTTATACACATGAAAAATTGAAATACAGTTGTGGTATCGTATAAATCTAAAAATCGAAAATCAATCATCACTAAATAATATTGGTAAAGCTTTAGATTAATTCATATTCACGAGCTCTAATCCCGCCTTTAGAATGCGCACTGTATTTAATTATATTTATAAACTTTGCTGGTCATACATGCGTCCAACAAGCTGTAGCTCGAGGTTTTAGCCTGACAGTGTGTAGTAATCAACACGGCGACGAAATACCAAATCCGCCAAACGCAGAAAATAGCAATAATGCCTCGTATTTAAAAAGTGAAGATGATTTAGATCGTTTTTATTGATTTTTTTATTTGTCTGTATGTCACCATATTGATGCCTTCGGACATTTTCTGAACACATCGATATGGTCTTCAAACAAAACATGCGAGATCCCGATTGATGACTGTATAAAATGTACTAAAATGTATTTGTCGTCACGAAGGTAAACAAATAATCAATCAACATGGTCGAATAATTTTGAGCAAAATAAATCAAGTTTAAGGCAGATTTGAGAATAAATAAGTATTCTTAATTTTATTTTACTTTTCAGTCTAAATGACACTCAAAAATTGGGGACGAAAAGCATTTTGATTTTGGTAGACCATATGCCTTTAAAGATTTTTTCATTTATCACTTTTCAGTTGACCTATCTAGTTAACTCGAGTAACAAAACGACTACAGTTCATATTCGGGTTAACCTTAATGACATTTAACCCCTACTCGAGTTTAACTCTGGCCAAAGCAGGGTTGGTAGAGTACATGACATCATGAGTAGAGTTTACTTGCGAGAATGTATTTGGATTTTAAAAATAATACATATGAGAAAATAATGTTTTGTATTTTACTATTTAAAAGTCTTGAGGTTTTATGGTAATAATATTGTGATAATGGTAAACTCTACACGAGTAACCCCTATACAAGAGGAACTTGTTCACTTGACAAATCTAGTGCGCATGACCCTACCTAGATTAAGGTGGTTCAGAACACCATGTTGACCTAGATATCGACCAAATAAAAAGTATAATCGGTTCCTTTTAAGAATTAACTGTAATAATTTGTTGGTTTATTGAATTATAAACTAAATTTTTCACGGTGCACATTGAATAATCCGCGAAGTTCTAAAAACCATATAAAGTTATTACAGTTAATACTTTAAAATAAATTTATTATATATTCGGCGCGAAAATTTAGTAAATTTATATTCCATGAATAAAAAAAAAAAAATGGTTAATTGAATCGTCGTATCAATATTTACACTTGTCAATCATATTGCAGGTGGCGTCCGTGCAAATGTAAAGTGTATATAAACTTCATTGTTGTATTCCGGTTCAAACTGGATTCGATAATACTTTTTTCACGATGTTAGGCGTAATTTAAATTATCGTTAATCCAATCAAATTCATTTGACTTTAAAAAAAAATTACAAGAAAATAAACCTTATTTTCTTTCAATGCAAATGCAACTAATAATTTTTCTAAAATTTATTTATTGATGTTTGCCGCTGATAAACCCTGTATCATTAACAGGTGTTTATCACAGAAATTATCGAGTCAGTAGGTGACTTAGCACGTTCACAAAAGGTTCCTTATAAAAAAACAACTTTAAAAACCCCATTTTCAACGAAAAAAGGGTTACCGATAAAGAGAATATAGGACTTTTTAATATTGAGATCGAGTTTTATCACTGGTTTATTGGTTCACCCGTCGCGTACTCCATAAACCAGTGATAAACTCGATCGCAAGATTCAAAAGTCCTATATTCTTTGGGTTCACCATAAACCAGTGAAAAACACGATCTCAAGATTAAAAAGTCCTACATTCTTTATTTATTCTAATAAAAGAACAAATAAACTGCATGATATGAAATATCATACTTTGAAAAATGCATTATATCCATTATTTTTAAGGTAGATGGGGCGTCTATCATTTTCCCGTATACTTTTTATGGGGAGATAATTTGTATAGAAAAAATAAGGAAAAAACACATTTTTCACTTTTTTCAAAAATTTTGATGGTGAACATAATTTTTTTTAGTATGTTTAAAAATCCTTTGAAAAAAAGATTTTCACAAATAAAAAAAAATATTATTGGAGTGGATTTTGTTAGGTAAAAGAAATTTGAATTTTCCCTATTGATCCTATATAAAAAGTTCTAAAATCATCCATTTTTGAAAGTCATTTCTACAAAAGTTCTCGTGGTGGAGTTTTATTTATTTTTTTAGATTTAAAGTACCATAGGTTTAGGGCTTACTGTGGCAAAAATTGAAGAAAATTTTATGGATAACTTTTTAAACACCCCATCTACCTTAAACAAATTTTAATTATAAGAATTTTATTTCTGTTTGAAAGATTTCCATCTTTTGGTACATCTAGCAAGTTTTTCTTACAATTTCAAGCATAAGGCATAGAACATTTTCGTTTTTTTTCAACCGAATGAAATACACATATAAGAAAAACTTACTTTCTAAACATGCCTTTACCCGCAAAAAAAAAAAAATAAAAAAAAAATTGGACAGTTTTGTATAAAACAATCGTTATTAATTCTTTTCGGTGAATAAGTGTTGTCAAGCATAAATATCTATTTTTGTAAACCGTTATTCACATGCCATTTACTGCACACATTCCATTAATGCTCTAAGTACTCAAATTCGGACAAAAAATTGACAACACGTTGAATGGAATGATGTCAACCCAAGTAAGGTGAGTTTTGTATTTTTTTAGGCATCAAATTTGTTTAAAAATGATGGATGTAAGGCATTCATTTAAGAATAATATTTCATAGTTTGCATTATATTTGGTATTAATATGTGTTCTTTATTAAAATCTAAACTTTTTATTTGGTCGATATCCAGGCCAAAATGGTATAAGGAACCATTTTAATAGAAATTTACTCTCACTGGAGTAGGTCAACTGAAAACAGCTATTGAATTCGCATGGCCCTACCTAGCTATAAATGGACATTAACTCTACTAAGGTTTACACGACAAGATCAATTGAAACAGTCTTTGTTCTCCTAAAAATCTGACATCTTATTAAATGAAAGTGAAGTCTTTAATTTCTTGGTCCAAAGTGTTTATTAAATTATTTATTTGTGGAAAGACCTAAAATTATTTTTATATGTTCAATTGTTAGTTTGACAATAGTTATACGTTTAAAGAAATAGAACCAATCAATTTTTAAAACATAATGAAATTTGTATCATAATGTTAACCTGTTGAAATTAAAAAAAAAATACTAAGCGGAAGGTATTATATTCGATAGAAACCTACAACAACAGGCTCCCAGGAGCCTGAATCGCTCATTATCACCTGGTCTTGATGTCAACCTATGAAGACTTTTGTATAGCTAAATGGGCTTAATGTTTAAGCACCTTTAAGGGGTTGTAACCCCTATAAGGGGTCATCTGACAACTTCGACCCTACGAAGACTTTTGTAGAGCTAAATGAGCTGAACATTTAAGCAAGCAACAGCTTTTCTCTATCTGCAATAGTTTTCATTTAATAGGCCAAAAAACTATTTTTTGGCCTTTAAGGGGCTGTAACCCCTATAAGGGGTCATCTGACAACTTCGACCCTATGAAGACTTTTGTAAAGCTAATGAGCTGAACATTTAAGCAAACAACAGCTTTTCTCTATCTGCAATAGTTTTCATTCGAAAGGCCAATAACACTTTTTTTAGCCTTTAAGGGACTGTAACCCCTATAAGGGGTCATCTGACAACTTCGACCCTATGGAGACTTTTGTAGAGCTAAATGAGCTTTACATTTAAGCAAGCAACAGCTTTTCTCTATCTGCAATAGTTTTCATTCTATTCGCCAAAAACACTATTTTTTGCCTTTAAGGGGCTGTAACCCCTATATGGAGTCATCTAACAACTTCAATTCCATGGAGACTTTTGTAAAGCTAAATTAGCTGAACATTTAAGCAAGCTACATTTTTTTATATCTGCAATAGTTTTCTCTCTATAGGCCACAAACACTATTTTTCGCTTTTAAGGGGCTGTAACCCCTATAAAGGGTTATCTGACAACTTCGACCCTATGGAGACTTTTGTAGAGCTAAATGAACTGAACATTTCAGCAAGCAACAGCTTTTCACTATCTGCAATAGTTTTCTATAGAGCAAAAACATGAAAAAAACGCTATTTTTTACCTGTAAAGGGCCAAAACCCTCATCAAGGGTCATCTGACAACTTCGACCCAATGGAGATTTTTGTAGAGCTTTTGATTATGAAGAGCTTAAGATCCTTCGGATTTTTTTCTATCAGTTATGGTTGCTGAGCTATAAGCCATTTTAAGTGATTTTACCCTATGTTCTATTTTTAGTAACAGCGGCCATGTTTTTTATTGAATCATTTTAAAATGAGGATCGTTTGTTGTCAACATGTCATATATCATTCCTGCACAGTTTCAGTTAAATTAGTTCAGTGGTTTCAGGGAAGAGGTTTTGAAATTGTTAACGGACGACAGACGACGGACGACGACGGACGCATAGTGATGGCATAAGCTAAAATGGGCTTTGGCCAGGTGAGCTTAAAATAGTGTCAAAAAGGAGGACAAACTAATTGAACACCTGTAGCTCTTGTGATGTTACCTGGATCAGGTACTTTGTACTTGATCATATAATATCTAGATAAAAAGAATGTATACCTGAAACCGCGCTATCGTAAAATTTCAGTAATAAATTTCAAATGATTATTTTTATTTAGCAGTATACCAAAATTGTTTTTTTTTCATATTTATAGTTTGAAATGATATTTGAATACTGTTTTGACTTAATGAGAAACGTTAATCGAACACTGAATAGTTTTTTGCCTAATTAAAAAGGAAGCAAAGAGGTACCAAAAGGGCATTCTAGTGTTAAAAGTCCGAAAGGGCAACAACAAAACCAGTTAACACAAACGTAAACAGCACAAAGAAACAAGCAACAAAACAAACATCTTAACAGCAATAAAAAACGCGAACTCAAGACATAACAAAAGTGAACTAATTTGCTCTTGCTTGCTATATATGTAGCTCACCGTCGCGTTGGTAATGTTCAATATTCAGCGTGTCAAATTCGGTAAACGAGGAGCAAACAAAACCCTATCACAAACCAACGTATGCACTCAGCACTCATCCGAGAGATAGAAATCTCATATTTGTCTATGAGCGTGTGTTGTCACTCATTAAATTTCCTACGTGAAGACAACGACCGGGGAGCAACATAACCCTGTGTTAACGCAGCAATTTCTATGTTAGAGGTGATGCTCTACCTAAGAAATCAGTGTTTATCCCCAAAACACTAGAATAATGAATAGGTTGTGATACGTAAACTCCATTAGCTAGAGCGGAATAAATATTGCTACACAAGAAGAGAAAGTTGAAGAATGAGAATAAAGGAGAAAGCTTGTCTTCGATCTTTTTTGTCAAGAAGTGATTGTAAGAATTCTGCTTCATATGAATGGAGAAACAAAGCAGCAATTAAGCCAAGTTTCATAATTAGTGCCCATTGGCACTAAAACACTCACCATACCGGGGTTGTCATCATTTTATCAACGCAATTCAATAATCTAATCATATTATTGCCGATATACAAAGAATTGAGTACATTGAACATTACTAAGATGTGTTTAGTAAAGGTTGTACGAATAACGGTTGTCACGAAACAGTATTTGTTACGTGGAAAACATTTATTTAACGTTTAACACTTTTTCTATATGGTTTTTGATTTAGCCTCTCTGCTATCGGTTTTTAATTCCAACCTTTGTCTACATTGAATCTGCATTGAAGAGATTATGAAGAAAAAAAAATAGGCGTCGGCTGTTCTTCCTTTAAGACAGGGTAAAATTAAGGTTTAGAAGGTCTATTTTTCATATATGTGTACCGTATAGCGGGAAATTTTCGCGAGGTGCTAATTTTCGCTATATTCGCGACCATTACCCTATCGCGAAATTTAGAACCTGCGTAAAATAGAATCAACATGTTTTGTTTTAAGAAATCTAATAAATCGCGAAAATAAATGTCCGCTTAAATAAGAACTTCGTGTTTTTGAAGGAAATCGCGAAATTTGCACGCCGCGAAAATTACCCACTATAAGGTATTTCTTTTAGTTTTACAAAATTGGGAAATTGACAGGCTTTATGTCTTTAAGATTTAAAGGTAAATTTCCATATAGTTTTGTAATAGGACACTAGACACAATACTAGGGCCACCACACAATATATGTTTGTTTTATGCATGGTACCATGCATTCAAACATAGACAAGGTAAGTTGGAAAATTATTTTATTTTACAACTCATTCGCTATGCCACAGCTTGCACACATTTCACAGATTTTTTATCAGACACCGATTTCTTCGTGACCGAATTTTGGAGCAGGGCTATAAGAAAATACGTATCATACGATCCCTAAAAAAATTCTTTCTTCGTTATCAGCCACTAGTAGAAAAGTTCAAAATTGAGTTAAAAGATATGGTAATTAATTGTTTTAGTAATTGCTTGACTGGTCTGCTGTACTGATCACTTCAATATCCCTATTGTGTCTCACAAACTATGTTGTGTTCTATGGTCATTACCGGATCCTAAGATCGCAATGGAAGAGGGAGGTTTGGTGCATAAAACCTGGTTCAACCCAACATTTCGTTTGAAATAGGACCATTGCGATCCACCAATTCTCCGGTATGACGGATTCGTTTTTGTCATTTTCTCTGGACAGTGAGATTGATCATTCAAGTTCGGTAGTTTTGTTATTACCTTTATTGACTAAATATGGAAACAATTCCATTTAAGTTAAATGGGTTCTGTGCCAAAATGGCAATGAAATGTTTAGAGTGGAAACAATTAAGACTATATTTGTTTTTGCTATATTATACATGTTATATGCAACTTTATTTTAAGTTTAACAAGAATATGTCCAAAAGACATAATGCCCCATCTCGCAACATTTATTTTTTTCCACACTCACTAAAGCATCAACATGGTTGCTATTAAGATACTTGTCAGTCAGAAGGAATGGACTTTAACTTAACCATTCTTCTATAAGTGGTCATTCAAGCGGAAAGTATAGGTCACTGCCAGCATCCGAAGCATGCATTGTGCTAAGCATCACTAGGTGCACCTACCATACCAAGATAGTTGATGTGGCACATGTCAGTAAAAAAGGAATGGTCTTTATCCATTCATCTATAAGTGGTTATTCATGCGGAAAATATAGGTCACAGTCAGCATCCGAAGCATACATTGTGCTTAGCATCACTAGGTGCACCTACCATAACAATATAGTAGATGTGGCACATGTCAATAAGTGGGAATGGACTTTAACCAGTCTTCTTTAAGAGGCCATCCAAGTGGAAAATATAGGTCACATCCAGCATCAGAAGCATGCATTGTGCTAAGCATTACTAGGTGCACCTACTATACCTGTTTGGTTGGTATGGCACTTGTCAGTGAGGAGGGATGGACCTTAACCATTCTTCTATAAGTGGTCATTCATGCGGAAAATATAGGTCACATCCAGCATCCAAAGCATGCATTGTGCTAAGCATCACTAGGTGCACCTACCATACCAATTTGGTTACTATGGCATTTGTCAGTAAGAAGGAATGGACTTTAACCATTCTTCTATTAGTGGTCATTCGTGCGGAAAATATAGGTCACATCCAGCATCCGAAGCATGCATTGTGCTAAGCATCACTAGGTGCACCTACCATACCAATTTGGTTACTATGGCATTTGTCAGTAAGAAGGAATGGACTTTAACCATTCTTCTATAAGTGGTCATTCATGCGGAAAATATACGTCACTGCCAGCATCCGAAGAATGCATTGTGCTTAGCATCACAAGGTGCACATACCATACTAATATGGTTGATGTAGCACTTGTCAGTTAGAGGGAATAGACTTTAACCATTTTTCTGTACATGATCATTCATGCAGAAAATATAGGTCACATCCAGCATCCGAAGCATGCAATGTTCTTATCATCACTAGATGCATCTACCATACCAATATGATTGATGTGGCATTTGTCAGTAAGTGCAAATTTGGAAATATGGGATTTGGGACGGACATCCGAACGGACGGACGGAAGGACGGACGGACGGACGGACGGCAGGACGAACGGACGGACAAACGGACGGACGAACAGACTTGAACACTATATGTCCCTTTACTTTCGTAGATGGGGCATAAAAATGTGCAAATAATAAATTTCAGAGTTAACGTATCTCTGTTTTATTTACATGATAGAAATATTTGGTACAAAGTCTTGAGGTTATCGTTATCAGCCAAACATCTTCCTCAATCAAATATGCACAAACAATAGTCCAGAGATTACATTGTGTACTTTGTTATCAAATTGGCAGCGGGAAACTCATATTTTGACCTTATTTATTGTAGGAATTTTTCAAAAATCTATGATACGTAATTTTATAGAAATGACATGAACAATAATTGTAAAGTTATTTTAAATATATAAATTACAACAAAGTTCCAGACAATAACTTTTGCTTCGCCTGACGCGCGTTACGTCTATTCAAGACTCATCAGAGGCGCTCTACCATAAGTTGAAAATGCCAAATATTGTATGAATGTGAAGAGCATAGATCAATAATACCAAAAAATGTCGAATGAGAAACCAAATTATGACTAAGAACAACCTATGTCTGGGGTAGGCAGAACCTAAGGGTTTTGACAATTTTGAAATTTAAACGGATAATTTATATCTTTGATGTGTTCTTCAACACAAAAGTGTTGATGGCGGAGCGGGATAACCTCGGGGAATTAAAACTCCACCAGCAACGCTAGAAATATGAATTACTACAAAGTTCCAGACAATAAATTTTGCTACGCCTGACGCGCGTTTAAATTAAGGATGTTATGAAAAATATTTTACTCTCACTGGTTGCATTATGTGCGATTTGATTTCGAAAATCATGCAAGTCCTTCATTAAGGTAGATGGGGTTTCTAAAAAATCACGCATAGAATTGTCTTAAATTTTGGCTACAGTCAGCACTAGACTGGTACTTTAAATCTCGATAAAAGAATTTAAAGTTTACCATAAGAATTTTTGTAGAAGCGACTTTGAAAAATGCATAATTTTAGTACTTTGTATATATAGGATCAATAGGGAAAATTCAAATTTCTTTTATACAAAAAATCTACTCCATATTTTTCTTAAAATTCGTGAAAATCTTTGTTTTGTATGGATTTTAAAAAAGACTCAATAAAAAATAATGTTCAACATCAATTTTCTTTTAAAATTTAGAAATATGATTTAAAAGAAGGTGTATTTTATCAATTTTTTGGTTGTAATGATAAACTTTGATGTTTACCTAGCCCATAGGAATCAATTAGAATAACGAGCATTATGAACTCTAAAGTTATGATAGATGTCCAAAAGATGCTTAGTGATAGACACGAATATTACAATTTTGGTCAATTTCATTACGCATGTTTATTATATGAAATTATGCATTAGAATATTAAAAAAAAGTCAAAAGCCCACTTTAAGGTATTATTTTTATCTTCCCCTAAGTAAAGCAGTAAAAAACTTGGTCATTGCATATTTTTATCATAATGTTTAGTTTCAATATCCTATCTGTTATTTAGACCTATGATAAGATAGAACACGTGGTTTTAAGATAAATTTAATAACAACACTAGAAAGGGAAAGAAGGTAAGTGATAATTACACATTTCCTTTCATTTTTATTTAGGTTTTCTTTTCACTTAAAAACAACAATAAAACGCTTCGAATCAACAATTACGAAATAATTTGTTAAAATACAGACAGAACGTTGGATGGGCTTTTTAACAACTTGACAACTTCCATTGGTTTAATGGCCAAAATCCATGTATGCAAAAGGAAAAAAAATAAATTGGGTACACTTTAAAAAATCACAAATTTAACAATTTATTTAGATAGTTATTGTATTGTATTGCAAAAATTCTTTTTAGGCCCCTTAGCGATGTTTTGTTTGCAGTTTGAAATCAGGTAGTGTCAATCTGGAATTTACAAAATCACATTTTAAATACAATACACATTTTAAACCCCAAGCAACGAAGTTGCGAAGATTATAATGTTTTTGACGTTTTTTTTTGAATGGTTAAAAGTTAATAGCTTAAAGTTTGTGTGAAAATGAGATTTTTCATTTTTGTTGTTTTTTTTCTAAATCTCAGAAACAAGAATTCAAATTTTCAGAATTTTACCCAAAAACTTATGTGCATCATCCACTAGACCTTCAGTGAAAATTTCAACTCGATAGCTAAAATGTTTGCGATTTTCTGATTAGATAAAAGTAATAACAAAATTACCGAACTTGGAGGAAATTTTGATACAATTGATTTCCCATACAGTTTCTTTTTCCATAAGTATACATTGACTATGAAAAAAATCCAAAATAAGAAAATCAAAAATCTAAATAGTAAATGCATATCTATATGGTAACAGCAAGATTCCTTTGCCTAAATAAAACCCAATTGGGCATCTAGGAAGAGAAGACGAAAAGATGAATGGAAGTAATCAATATTATATAACTCTTAAAGCATCATCTAAAGAATGAAAACGGAAAACAAAATTATCAGCTTCAAGCCCTAGTCACACTGTCACGTTTCGATTCCTAAGTTAACGTACAAATGTACTGCATTTTAAAATGCCAGGTACCAAAGAAAATTTATATTTCAACATTTCTTATTGTTTCCGATGAACCTAGCATCGGCTAGGTTTTAAAACGCTTTCCTACATTTCAATACGTTTAGCCAGTTTTGCCTTCGAGTCGTTTCGGTAGGTTTTTCTTGGTTTGCAACGATTCAAAATGTATCACTAGGGATTGTTACATTCAATTAGGTAAGAATTCCGTTTTGGTACGTATTGATGCAGCTTTGTTGTGTTTTACTACGTTTGTACCAAACTTTATTACGTGTCACTACGTTGTGATATCAACGTCAGCAGGAAATTTGCATTTTCAGAAACTCATGGGAAAATATGGGCAGGGGTTCCCCTGTAAATCAAAGTTTTACAGAAGTCCCACGAGTGAGAAAAATCCTGATTATGCCTTTAATTTCATTTTTAAAACCTCCTTGAAAGAATTGGACAGGGATTTCCCTAAAAATGCAAGTTTTACAGACGTCCTATGCAAAAGCAAAATCCTGGAAATGCTTTTAAATGCATCTTTAGAACCTCATGGAAAAAAATTGGGCAGGAGTTCCCCTAATAACTCAAGTTATTAAGTATTCTATCATTTGAGGGTGGGGCACGATCCCTAAAAAAATTCTTTCTTCGTTATCAGCCACTAGTAGAAAAGTTCAAAATTGAGTTAAAAGATATGGTAATTAATTGTTTTAGTAATTGCTTGACTGGTCTGCTGTACTGATCACTTCAATATCCCTATTGTGTCTCACAAACTATGTTGTGTTCTATGGTCATTACCGGATCCTAAGATCGCAATGGAAGAGGGAGGTTTGGTGCATAAAACCTGGTTCAACCCAACATTTCGTTTGAAATAGGACCATTGCGATCCACCAATTCTCCGGTATGACGGATTCGTTTTTGTCATTTTCTCTGGACAGTGAGATTGATCATTCAAGTTCGGTAGTTTTGTTATTACCTTTATTGACTAAATATGGAAACAATTCCATTTAAGTTAAATGGGTTCTGTGCCAAAATGGCAATGAAATGTTTAGAGTGGAAACAATTAAGACTATATTTGTTTTTGCTATATTATACATGTTATATGCAACTTTATTTTAAGTTTAACAAGAATATGTCCAAAAGACATAATGCCCCATCTCGCAACATTTATTTTTTTCCACACTCACTAAAGCATCAACATGGTTGCTATTAAGATACTTGTCAGTCAGAAGGAATGGACTTTAACTTAACCATTCTTCTATAAGTGGTCATTCAAGCGGAAAGTATAGGTCACTGCCAGCATCCGAAGCATGCATTGTGCTAAGCATCACTAGGTGCACCTACCATACCAAGATAGTTGATGTGGCACATGTCAGTAAAAAAGGAATGGTCTTTATCCATTCATCTATAAGTGGTTATTCATGCGGAAAATATAGGTCACAGTCAGCATCCGAAGCATACATTGTGCTTAGCATCACTAGGTGCACCTACCATAACAATATAGTAGATGTGGCACATGTCAATAAGTGGGAATGGACTTTAACCAGTCTTCTTTAAGAGGCCATCCAAGTGGAAAATATAGGTCACATCCAGCATCAGAAGCATGCATTGTGCTAAGCATTACTAGGTGCACCTACTATACCTGTTTGGTTGGTATGGCACTTGTCAGTGAGGAGGGATGGACCTTAACCATTCTTCTATAAGTGGTCATTCATGCGGAAAATATAGGTCACATCCAGCATCCAAAGCATGCATTGTGCTAAGCATCACTAGGTGCACCTACCATACCAATTTGGTTACTATGGCATTTGTCAGTAAGAAGGAATGGACTTTAACCATTCTTCTATTAGTGGTCATTCGTGCGGAAAATATAGGTCACATCCAGCATCCGAAGCATGCATTGTGCTAAGCATCACTAGGTGCACCTACCATACCAATTTGGTTACTATGGCATTTGTCAGTAAGAAGGAATGGACTTTAACCATTCTTCTATAAGTGGTCATTCATGCGGAAAATATACGTCACTGCCAGCATCCGAAGAATGCATTGTGCTTAGCATCACAAGGTGCACATACCATACTAATATGGTTGATGTAGCACTTGTCAGTTAGAGGGAATAGACTTTAACCATTTTTCTGTACATGATCATTCATGCAGAAAATATAGGTCACATCCAGCATCCGAAGCATGCAATGTTCTTATCATCACTAGATGCATCTACCATACCAATATGATTGATGTGGCATTTGTCAGTAAGTGCAAATTTGGAAATATGGGATTTGGGACGGACATCCGAACGGACGGACGGAAGGACGGACGGACGGACGGACGGCAGGACGAACGGACGGACAAACGGACGGACGAACAGACTTGAACACTATATGTCCCTTTACTTTCGTAGATGGGGCATAAAAATGTGCAAATAATAAATTTCAGAGTTAACGTATCTCTGTTTTATTTACATGATAGAAATATTTGGTACAAAGTCTTGAGGTTATCGTTATCAGCCAAACATCTTCCTCAATCAAATATGCACAAACAATAGTCCAGAGATTACATTGTGTACTTTGTTATCAAATTGGCAGCGGGAAACTCATATTTTGACCTTATTTATTGTAGGAATTTTTCAAAAATCTATGATACGTAATTTTATAGAAATGACATGAACAATAATTGTAAAGTTATTTTAAATATATAAATTACAACAAAGTTCCAGACAATAACTTTTGCTTCGCCTGACGCGCGTTACGTCTATTCAAGACTCATCAGAGGCGCTCTACCATAAGTTGAAAATGCCAAATATTGTATGAATGTGAAGAGCATAGATCAATAATACCAAAAAATGTCGAATGAGAAACCAAATTATGACTAAGAACAACCTATGTCTGGGGTAGGCAGAACCTAAGGGTTTTGACAATTTTGAAATTTAAACGGATAATTTATATCTTTGATGTGTTCTTCAACACAAAAGTGTTGATGGCGGAGCGGGATAACCTCGGGGAATTAAAACTCCACCAGCAACGCTAGAAATATGAATTACTACAAAGTTCCAGACAATAAATTTTGCTACGCCTGACGCGCGTTTAAATTAAGGATGTTATGAAAAATATTTTACTCTCACTGGTTGCATTATGTGCGATTTGATTTCGAAAATCATGCAAGTCCTTCATTAAGGTAGATGGGGTTTCTAAAAAATCACGCATAGAATTGTCTTAAATTTTGGCTACAGTCAGCACTAGACTGGTACTTTAAATCTCGATAAAAGAATTTAAAGTTTACCATAAGAATTTTTGTAGAAGCGACTTTGAAAAATGCATAATTTTAGTACTTTGTATATATAGGATCAATAGGGAAAATTCAAATTTCTTTTATACAAAAAATCTACTCCATATTTTTCTTAAAATTCGTGAAAATCTTTGTTTTGTATGGATTTTAAAAAAGACTCAATAAAAAATAATGTTCAACATCAATTTTCTTTTAAAATTTAGAAATATGATTTAAAAGAAGGTGTATTTTATCAATTTTTTGGTTGTAATGATAAACTTTGATGTTTACCTAGCCCATAGGAATCAATTAGAATAACGAGCATTATGAACTCTAAAGTTATGATAGATGTCCAAAAGATGCTTAGTGATAGACACGAATATTACAATTTTGGTCAATTTCATTACGCATGTTTATTATATGAAATTATGCATTAGAATATTAAAAAAAAGTCAAAAGCCCACTTTAAGGTATTATTTTTATCTTCCCCTAAGTAAAGCAGTAAAAAACTTGGTCATTGCATATTTTTATCATAATGTTTAGTTTCAATATCCTATCTGTTATTTAGACCTATGATAAGATAGAACACGTGGTTTTAAGATAAATTTAATAACAACACTAGAAAGGGAAAGAAGGTAAGTGATAATTACACATTTCCTTTCATTTTTATTTAGGTTTTCTTTTCACTTAAAAACAACAATAAAACGCTTCGAATCAACAATTACGAAATAATTTGTTAAAATACAGACAGAACGTTGGATGGGCTTTTTAACAACTTGACAACTTCCATTGGTTTAATGGCCAAAATCCATGTATGCAAAAGGAAAAAAAATAAATTGGGTACACTTTAAAAAATCACAAATTTAACAATTTATTTAGATAGTTATTGTATTGTATTGCAAAAATTCTTTTTAGGCCCCTTAGCGATGTTTTGTTTGCAGTTTGAAATCAGGTAGTGTCAATCTGGAATTTACAAAATCACATTTTAAATACAATACACATTTTAAACCCCAAGCAACGAAGTTGCGAAGATTATAATGTTTTTGACGTTTTTTTTTGAATGGTTAAAAGTTAATAGCTTAAAGTTTGTGTGAAAATGAGATTTTTCATTTTTGTTGTTTTTTTTCTAAATCTCAGAAACAAGAATTCAAATTTTCAGAATTTTACCCAAAAACTTATGTGCATCATCCACTAGACCTTCAGTGAAAATTTCAACTCGATAGCTAAAATGTTTGCGATTTTCTGATTAGATAAAAGTAATAACAAAATTACCGAACTTGGAGGAAATTTTGATACAATTGATTTCCCATACAGTTTCTTTTTCCATAAGTATACATTGACTATGAAAAAAATCCAAAATAAGAAAATCAAAAATCTAAATAGTAAATGCATATCTATATGGTAACAGCAAGATTCCTTTGCCTAAATAAAACCCAATTGGGCATCTAGGAAGAGAAGACGAAAAGATGAATGGAAGTAATCAATATTATATAACTCTTAAAGCATCATCTAAAGAATGAAAACGGAAAACAAAATTATCAGCTTCAAGCCCTAGTCACACTGTCACGTTTCGATTCCTAAGTTAACGTACAAATGTACTGCATTTTAAAATGCCAGGTACCAAAGACAATTTATATTTCAACATTTCTTATTGTTTCCGATGAACCTAGCATCGGCTAGGTTTTAAAACGCTTTCCTACATTTCAATACGTTTAGCCAGTTTTGCCTTCGAGTCGTTTCGGTAGGTTTTTCTTGGTTTGCAACGATTCAAAATGTATCACTAGGGATTGTTACATTCAATTAGGTAAGAATTCCGTTTTGGTACGTATTGATGCAGCTTTGTTGTGTTTTACTACGTTTGTACCAAACTTTATTACGTGTCACTACGTTGTGATATCAACGTCAGCAGGAAATTTGCATTTTCAGAAACTCATGGGAAAATATGGGCAGGGGTTCCCCTGTAAATCAAAGTTTTACAGAAGTCCCACGAGTGAGAAAAATCCTGATTATGCCTTTAATTTCATTTTTAAAACCTCCTTGAAAGAATTGGACAGGGATTTCCCTAAAAATGCAAGTTTTACAGACGTCCTATGCAAAAGCAAAATCCTGGAAATGCTTTTAAATGCATCTTTAGAACCTCATGGAAAAAAATTGGGCAGGAGTTCCCCTAATAACTCAAGTTATTAAGTATTCTATCATTTGAGGGTGGGGCATGACCCCATAAATACAAAACCCAACACTCAGACAACACCATTAGAATAAATTAATAAATATATATAATAGATATTGGTTTAGGAAAAGGATCATCATTAGTCTTGCATCGCCCTTGAATTCTTAACTGTGGTGATCATTGATGTATGTACAACAAAAACATATATTTAAACTAATTCCTTTTTAAGCAATGAAATAGTAAGCTAAATTTTTAAATTTCCGTCTCATTTTACCTTTTTTCTGTTTAAAAACGTGTATACCTCTATTACTAGTAGCAGATTGGAAATGAACATGACTCGACTACACACTTGCGGATCCAGAAATCTTTCAAAGCAGGTCGTCAGCCTTTAGTATACC
The DNA here is from genome assembly GCA_963971305.1 of Arcuatula senhousia. NCBI lineage: Eukaryota > Metazoa > Mollusca > Bivalvia > Mytilida > Mytilidae > Arcuatula > Arcuatula senhousia. Next base: position 32,266,434 of record OZ020306.1, on the reverse strand, counting down.
GAGAATGAAATGGGGATTTCAGGTCAACTGTGCTGAAAATCGGCACCAATTTACAAAATTTTCCGCGGAAAGAGGGGGACCAAACTCCGAACCCCTTCTCCAATGTGAGCGCTATTTGACATCTGTCAATTATTGCTACCAATTACCAACTAAACGTTTGTCATAAGCAGGAGGTGCTTCCATTTAGGTGCAGTCGAGTCTATTCCGAAGCAACAGTGTGCTGCAACAAGAAGAAACTGCTTCCAAAGCACCGGAGTTTTCCTAAGTCGGTGTGTGACAGGTGTCATAGTTAAGTATTTACTTCATAGTGTCGTGACTTCAAAGTCTCCTGGTTTTAATTGACACATTTAGTACTAGATTGGAATACCCATTTTGGATAACTCTATTTTATTACTTTCTTGAGAAAACGTATAAATTAACCTTAAATTGTGTGCTTTTATTACACATAGAAAAATCTGAAAGTATCAATGAGAAATACAGGTAATTAAAAAAATTCAAAGTTTAACCGAAACTTACCTTGCTTAAAGTTGAAGGTTGAACAGAATTCTAAGGAGTCATATTACCACTGGAGGGATCAGATGAGATGCGTGCGCACCAGGTGTAACTTGTCAGCTTTCAAAGTAAAGGGCCTTGTGGAGTGCACAAAGGTTACTGCTGCTACAACATTAAGAACTGCAACATTTACATGTTTATTTACCCATGAATATAAATCAAAGGGTGGGTATTATGGGAGGGCATTTGATCCCTCCAGTGGTAATATGACTCCTTAGAATTCTGTTCAACCTTCAACTTTAACCAAGGTAAGTTTTGGTTAAACTTTGAATTCTAAGTCGTCATACCACTTCTTCAAAGTATGTGTCACTACACAAGGCAAATATTAAGTAAAAACAAAGTTATGTTTAACAAATTATTCAAAAAATCACATATAACACATTACAACTACAATTTCAACAAATAATGTTAATTGAATGTCATCTGCAACTTAAAACAATACACTTCATATTAAATTTTAACTCAATACTGAAGCCTGGAAATTCACAGTTTCAATTTGTCTATCATAATACTTAGCAAAAGTTTTAGCTGACGACCAACCAACAGACTTTAATATATTGTCAATAGGAACACAAGCTAATTTTGCCTTTGATGATGCAGCAGACCGGATACTATGTGCAGAATATTTATTTATATTTATACCAGACATGCACAAAAAAGTCTTAAGCCAACGACTAATAGTATCTCTACTAACAGCTTTGTATGGTTTAACATAACTTATAAAAAGAGAATTCTGACCATTTCTCAAAGACTCAGTTCGTTTTAAATATTTTTTTAAAACTGTAATACAACATAAACGTCTATCAATTGGATAAGCTTTAAGTTCTACAACTGGATTATTTCTACCAGGACAAGTTTGTTTAAGTAATGCAATATATTGTAACGTATATGAATAAGTTCCTCTTATCATATTTTGAATAGAAAATAAATGCAAACATTGGGTTCTTCCCGCAATAATAAGACATATTAACATAGCAAGTTTAAGAGTTAAATTTTTCAACGACAAATATTTCACTGGTGACAAACGTCTAAGTTCATTAAGGACAACAGAAACATCCCACGTTTGGACATAACGAGGCTTAGGCGGCCTTAAGTTGAAAATTCCTTTCATAAATCGTATCACGACAGGGTGTGATCCAAAAGCTACACCGTCATAAACAATTCCAAAAGCAGATAATGCAGATCTTGCGGAATTAATAGCAGAATAACTGAGATTGTCTTTGAATAATGATGTCAAAAAATCTAAATTCTGACTCAAAGTACTCTGAACACAATTGACTTTCCTTTTGCGACAGAAACGAGTCCATTTACGGATATAGGTAGAATATTGTCTCTTTGTCCCAGCTCTCCAGGATGCCATGATGATTTGGGTTGTTTCTGAAGAAAAGTTTCTGTTTTCGTAAGATTTCCGGACACTAGACATGCCATTAACTTCATCTTGTTCCAAAGTGGAGTAATTTTTTCTGTACCTTCTATTGTCAATAATGTCATTCGATTTGGTAACACAATTGGATTGTCTATTACAAGTTGAATCAAATCTGTGTACCAACTCTGTGTGGGCCAAACTGGTGCTATAACTAAACAAGTTGTTTGATCTCTCCTGATCTTCTGTACCACTCTTCCTAGGAGGCTGAAAGGAGGAAAAGCATAATAACAGAAATTATCTTTCCATGCAAATGAAAATGCATCTACAAATTCACATCCTGGATCTGGTTTCCAGGATGAATATCTAGATAATTGTGTGTTTAATCTTGTGGCAAACAAATCAAATTTCGGATTAATTTTTAACTTTTCAGCTAGAAGTTTAAACACATCTGAATTGAGCTTCCATTCTATATTTTCATTGAATTTTCTACTTTCAATATCAGCAATATTTTGAGATGTATGAACATAACTTGCCGATAACCAAATACCTCTTTGAATACACCATGGCCAAATACTAATAGCTAATCTATTACTTTCTTGTGATCTTATTCCTCCCATGTTATTAACATAAGCAATGGCACAAGTATTATCCATTTTTAAACCTACATGAATATTTGTATCATTTTTGCAGAAGGCTTTAATTGCATGAAAAGCTGCTAATAACTCAAGATAATTTATATGAAATTCAACTTCTAATTCATTCCATCGTCCTCCTATTTTTGAACCTAAACACACTGAACCCCAGCCTTGCATACTTGCATCACTTGTTATGATTTTATCAGGATTACCATGGTCTATTTTTCTATACTGAAATTTGATATTTTCAAACCACCATTTCAAATCTAATTTCATTTCTTCTGTAATTTTTACTTTACCTTCAAAGTCACCTTTTGACTTTCTCAAACTTTCAATTTTTTGAACTTCGAGATTTCTATAATGAAGTTGTCCAAATTCCACAGCGGGAAATACAGAAACTAAAATACCAATAACTTTTGCAAGTTGTCTTATTGACACTTGTTCTTTTTTATATAAGTTTTTACATTCATAAATCACATTTTCTACCTTTTCCCGAGGCAAAATAACAATCATTAACACAGAATCAATGATAAATCCAAGGAAGTGAATTCTTTGTGTAGGTTCAAAAATAGATTTTTTGTCATGTACAATAAAGCCTTCTTCCTCAAATAAACAGTTTGTGTCTTTCACATTTTGTGAACACTCAGTTTGGTCATTTCCTACCAAAAGAGAATCATCAATATAACCTAAATTGACATGACCCATCTTTCTTAAAGTACTGTAAATAGGTTTTAATAGTTTGGTAAAATATCTTGGGGCACAGCTTATACCATTAGGAAGACAGGTATATTGAAAAGTTTCATTTTTCCATTTAAATCTCAAAAACTTTCTATCTTCAAGTGCAATAGGGACAGAATAATACGCATGACGCACATCTATTGATGCCATATAACAATTTGGTTTTATTAATTTCAATGCTGTTTCAAAAGTGTCCATTTTAAAATGATAATACTCAATATTTTTATTTAAATCTTTTAAATTTAAAATCATTCTATAACTTCCATCTTTTGTGAATATGGGTGAAATAAACTGATCGTTTGAATTTTCAACTTTTTCAATTACATTCATTCCTAATAAATTTTGTATTTCTTGATCTATGATGGACTCTTCAATTTTATTAAAAATAACTGGCCTATTTAAATCCACCCTCTTCGGTTGAATATTATCATTAAATTTTATATGACAATCAAGAGCAATATCTAAAACTTGTTTATCAGATGTAATTTCACGCCACTCATTTTCAAAACTTTTCAATCTACCTGCCTTAAAGTCTTGAATTTTTTCTTTACCTTTATTACACACCTCTAATAACGGGTCCCTGTTCTCCTGAACCCTCGCTTGGAGTTTTTTTAATCGTATCTAGAAGGACCTCCAGCATTATTGTTACCAGGATTATTGTCTCTTGAGTTGTCATGCTGAGAATCTCTGTAAGAATTTGAAGGTCTTGCATAACCACGACCTCTACCTCGACGAGACCACCATCGACCTCCACCTCGTCTAAAAGCTCGACCTGCTCCTCTCCCCCTCATAACTTTTCTACCAACTTTATTAGCAGAATCAATATCTGAGACTTTCTTGGAAATATCAATGTCATCACCATAGAGAAACTGAGTAAAAGGAGCTGTGGAAGAGCCTAAATGGTAGTACTCAGAACTTAAATCAGGTCTATGAAGCTCACGACGAGACAGATTCATAGCTCTACTACAATGTCCCATAATACCAAGTGCATCGGTGCCCATATTCATCAGATCTTGGATGGGAAATTCAGATACATCAGTAATACCACTACAGTCATTGAGTTTATTGACTAATTTCGTCATCAAAATAGCAGCCTTGACTAATAGCCCTTGGCGATATTGTGCCCTTATCTCTTTATCTCTAGTACTGTCTGAGAGTAGGTCCCAAATAAGGTGATTAACTTTTGTTTTAGTTAGCATGTCACAATTTTCAGGTCTATCAATACTTTTTACTAGCTCAGATAACTGATGATCAGGTAGCCCATTTAAAAATAGGTTATTAACAAGCTCAGCTAAATCAGAACCAACTGGCACATCTAGCTTTTCTTTCTTTTTGTATTTTTGAGTCTCAACAAGTTCCTTGAATTTACTCTTTTTTGTACCAGAACCAGACACTTCTGCATCCCCTGTTTTGTTTTGATTGTCACTTGACTGAGTCTGACCTTCATCAGTCCTTTTACGTTTAGCAGGGGGCTCATCATTGTTATTTTCATCATTTTGACCATTATCATTTGAGTTTCTATTGTCAGTCAAGTTGTTTTGGTCATCATTTACCTCGACATCATCCCCATACAATAACTGATTTTCGTCATACTCGCCGTCATCATCGTACATTTCATTGACCTTCAATGCGAGCTCTTTTAATGTATTGTCAGTTTTATTTTGATTGTTTTTTTATGTCCTTCAAAAGAGACATCACATCTGACAAAGTAACATCAGGCTGTTTTTGAGAACCCGCAGGCTCTGTTTCAATCACGCTCACGTGAACATCGGCCTCCACAGGGACCGGTGTTTTTGATGACAAAAGCCTGGTTTTAGGGGGAGAAGAAGTTTTGTCACTAGATTTCGTCTTCGAGGCATCTTTATCATGTTTTCTATCTGACTGTTTAGATTTTGTCGCTTTACTTTTAATCCTAGAATCCTCAGATTCAGGTTTGTGTTCTGATGACAACATGGCGTCCGCCATTTTTAAATACCGCAGTAAATGAGAATCAGAACAGAATAAAATTTTATTTATTAAACTTACTTGAAATTAAGAAAATTGTTCGCAAACAATATCAACATCCAAAAAATAATTCATGAAAAATAAAGTGCAAATTTTCAAACGTTGAAGTTATAATAAAGTTACACCCAAAGAGATGAACCCACGTCCATCTCCTTTGACAAATTTGCACACACTGACAAGTTACACCTGGTGCGCACGCATCTCATATGAGACCGGAAGTGGTATGACGACTTAGAATTACCGAACTTGAGGGATCAATTTCAATATCCAAGAAAAATCATGGAGGACACAACAATAATCATAGATCACAATAGTCCTGCCTTGGTACGGACATTTCAAATGAAACGTTGGACTAAACAAGTTTTTTTGGCGCTCCAAACCACACTCTTCCATTGCCATCTTAGGGCCGGTAGTAACACAAAACGCAACACGGTGAAGACATGATAGGAATAATAAGATGATCATCTCGGTACAGCAATCAGCAAAACACTTATCAAAACAATCACTAACCATTATGTTCAACATCATTTAGAACTTTTCCAGTTGTTGCTGATGGCGAGGTAAAATTTTTTAAGGACAGTATGAATATTATTTTGTTATAACCTTGGTCTAACAGTCGGCCACGGAGCCAGCGGTATCGTATAAAAAAATGTACTAGCCCTGTCAAATCGTAAAGTTGTGAAATATAAATACCTTAAGCTGGCGAAGCATGTATGTTGCATTAAAGGTTAGGGAAATAAATGACTTGGAAATTAAAGTCGTCTCTTTTATCCAAATTTTTTGTACCAAGATGACGACCCAGATCATATTCGAGATGTAAATCCAAGAATGGAGTGAATCAATTAGATTCGGTGGTTTCCTTAATCTATAACTCAAGAGGATACATTAAAGAGATCCATTTACCAAATAAAGGTAATAACAAAACTACCGAACCTGAATGATCAATCACATTGTCCAGAGAAAATGACAAAAACGAATCAGTCATACCGGAAAATTGGTGGATCGCAATAATCCTGACTTGGTACATGCATTTCAAACGAATGGTGGGTTAAACCACGTTTCAAGACGCCAAACCTCCCTCTTCCAAATAAAGGTAATAACAAAACTACCGAACTTGAATGATCAATCTCATAGTCCAGAGAAAATGACAAAAACGAATCAGTCATACCGGAGAACTGGTGGATCGCAATGGTCCTGACTTGGTACAGGCATTTCAAACGAAATGGTGGGTCAAACCAGGTTTTATGGCGCCAAACCTCCCTCTTCCATTGCGATCTTAGGATCCGGTAATGACCATAGAACACAACATTGTTGTGAGACACAATAGGGATATTGAGGTGATCATCTCAGTACAGCAGACCAGTCAAATACTAATTAAAACAATTAACTATCATATCTTTAAACTCAATTTTGAACTTTTCTACTAGTGGCTGATAACGATGAAAGAATTTTTTTAGTGATCGTATGAGACGTATTTTCTTATAGCCCTGCTTCAACAGTCGGTCACGAAGAAACCGGTGTCTGATCAAAAAATCTGTGAAATGTGTGCAAGCTCTGGCATATCGAATAAGTTGAGAAATATAAACACCGTATGCAGGAGAAGTAGGTATATTGCTCTGTAGATTAGGAAAATTAATAATTTGAAAATTAAAATTAAATGAAGCGTTGTTGACAGAGTGGACATTGTCAATATATCTGAAACTGAGATTAAAGGACCTTGTCTCTTTCATCTCCTTAACGAGGTCTTGAAGAATTTCAGTCTCGTAAGAGTATAAAAACAAATCAGCGAGAATTATGCAAATTAATTGTTGAAAGTTTCCCCTCCAAATGTGACAAATATGTTGTCAATTAGGAGATCAAGAATACTGCAAACTCGGTCTAATGTAATAACTAATTTCATCTTTATAAGATGTTTTGGAAAAGTTGAAAAAAATCGAATGTTTTAAAATAATTAACCACTGCTGGTGGACCAGACGTCTCCAAGGGTTATCACAAGCCTGGTCGTCTGACTTATCTGACACGAATTTACCATTAAATTTCTAATATTTTTTGTTACTGAAATTCCCGATTATTGAATTCTAATTTGTTTAAAATACCGGGTTTCTTCCTTGTTCTGGTCATGGTCGATATCCTCGGTGCTTGATTTGGCCACCTTCTTTGAACTTTTCGGCTTTGATTACTTTTGTTTAATACTTTTGGTACTTGACCTTCCAATATTTTGATTTAAATGCTGTTGATTACTGTTTGAAATGTCTATAAACATTATAACAAAATTATCCATTTTTATACCCGTTTTTATACTCAGAAAATGACAGGGATTTAAAATTGATAAATCAAAATGAGTTCTTTAAAATCCACATGTGATAGACTCCACTACGATTATAAATAGTATCACAGTATGCTTGTTGTTCTTCTTTGACAGCAGACAAAATCTTAGTAAGTTGGACGGACAGCTCTGTAGTTGAACATGGTGAAGATCCAGCTATATACCTTTCTTTGTACGTTTTTTTGTGAAGTTAAGGGTAACTTTTCACGTTCCTTCCCATTAATATATGTGATGAATCTGCATTCTATATAATTCCATCCCCCTTTGCTTACATCCCCATTCACATAAAGATATGGTCATATAAGAAAGGGTAAAATATGTATTGCGTTTATATTTTTAAAGGTTTCGTTAAGCAATATTGTCACGAATTAATTGTTCTATTGGTGGTTCGGAAGTATAAAACCGAGCAACTTTATCGGACATCTAGCAAATTAGAGTCTGCATCTCAATTAAAATGACTTAAAATAACAAAAGAGACCAAGAGATTCAAAATTTAATGCTTAAGTTTTTTTTTTAAGAATGAAATAGATAAAACATAAATATTTTAAAAGAAATTAAGCTTTTTCTGACAAGTTCTATTATCAGGGAAGATAATTGGGGGGAATGTGTGACAAATTTTTATATAGAAATGTGTATGAAAAATTAGTTTTTTTTTAAATCTATAAAGGAAGGTCCGTAACCCTTAGTTTTTTCATATTTTTTCTTACTCTTTCGGAGCACCTGGGTTCATTCTTGTTACGACTTGCGTTCACGTTGTTGATTTCCGTTTGGTTCATTTTGTGTTTTGTGTTCCTTCGTGCTGTTCTTGTTCGTGTTTACCGGTTTTGTCTTAAAAATTTAGAACAAATCTGAGGAGTTTATTTATACCCCCGAACCACCTTAGTTAATAGGATATAGTTAGGGATGATATTTTATACCCTTTTTGCTAAGATAAATATTATACTTTCGTTTTAAGGAAATTTCCTTAGTTATTTTTATTTCATAGGTTGGATCTATTTTTAAAGTATGATCATCTAGAAGCTTGAAATCTGTCACTTTTTGGAATCATCCAGGGTAAAACAGGTTTTGATAGTATAGTCTTGAGTGGGGTATAAAAGCGGATGAATTGGTTAGTCTGTAGTCGGAGTCGGAGGGTCAGTTTTGAAATAGTAAAGTTAAAATTCAGAGCTCAATAGAAGAAAAGCTTTACTCCAGAAGCTTTCAAAAGCAACGGTATCTGATTACTAAAGATTCTAAATAAGAGTCGGATAAAGAATTCCTGAAATAAGAATATCTCTTGATATATAGCATATCCAAATTAAACGTTTATACCTGCGTTTTGGTATTTGTAATATTAGGAATCATTAGATATAAGGCTAAAGAAGTGAATTTTTAGTAATATTCAGTAGGACAAGGATCTAGCAGAGGCCTTGAGAAGTTGATTAGAGACAAGACTGAAGCAGTGGCCTTTTAGAGATATTTATAATAAACAAGGCTCAGATATAGTACAGCAAAGACTTGGCCCATTGCTCCTGAATAAGGAGAATTTTTCTTGAGCGAAGCCTTGGCCCTGGCAAGAGCAAGGGCTTTCCTTAAAGAATACTTTTTTGTTCAAGTCTGATTTATAATACGCTACCACATACAACCCACCGTTTGGTATATCCTGAGAATTGACTATGGTACGAGCCCGGAGTAAGAATCACAACCTACTGCAGATACGTGACACGATTTTTGGTGGCAGCGGTGGGTTATACCTCAGATGCTTTTAAGAGCAAGATGACAAGTTTTTACGACATCGAAGAGCATAGGGCACGAAAGAGTTATGGTTTGCTATGATCACATATTTGTCAAATGCAGTCCGAGTGTATGAAGCATTAGCAAAAGATTACCATCATTCATAGTTCTTTAATAAGAAATTTATAGTAGTATGCTTTTTATATGAGAACTATATTGTTGAAAGCCTTGTCTTTAGGTGTGAAAGCATACCTGTCACGTAAGGAAGAGGGACAGGTCTCTAAATACAGAACGAGGCCGAGGGTTTACACATTTCCGAAGTTTGCCAATTCGTCTGCGCACAAAGATCGGATTGACAATAAATTACACTTTCTAGAATTTTCAAACATGAAGTTTTTTGTTAAGGTACTACAAATTTCGGAAAGACAATGTTTTAAGAATTTTAAGCCAAATCCAGCACCGAGGATATCGACCATGTGCAATACAAGGAAGGACACCTGGTGTTTTAAACAATTAAGAATTTAACAACCAGGAATTTAAGTAATAAAAATATTAGAACTTTAATGGTAAATTCGTGTCAGACAAGTTCTGACGACCAGGCTTTTGAATAACCCGGGGACCTCTAGTCCACCAGCAGTGGTTATCGACCCAGTGATTTCAAAATACAATACCAAAACGGGTAAAAATACGGTAAATTTGGTTATTCTGTATATCGATATTTCAAAGAGTAACCTCTCAACGGCAGCATTTGAATCGAAACATTGGAAGGTTAAAAGCCGAAAGTATTGAATGAAAAGTACTCAAAGCCAAAAGGTTCGAACAGGAAAGCCAAATCCAGCACCGAGGATATCGACCATGTGCAATAATAGGAAAGAAACCTGGTGTTTTCGACAATTAAGAATTTAGCAACCGGGAATTTAAGTAACAAAAATATTCGAACTTTAATGGTAAATTCGTGTCAGACAAGTCTGACGACCAGGCTTTTGAATACCCCTGAGACCTCTGGTCCACCAGCAGCGGTTATCGACCCAGTGGTTTCAAAAAAGAGCTAAAATGGGAGTCGTATCTTGATACTCTCGATGATAACAATTTATATGTCTTTGCAAAGTTTAGAACATCTAACCATCGACTTTTGTGTTCTCCGAGTAATTACGTTTTATCGGTCGTCAAAACATACGGACACTTTTGTCTCTTTTGTAAAGATAGGTAAAGTTCCGTTCGTATTCTTTCGTTGGTAAGATATTGAGAATTCTCTAATAATACTCATGTTTACGTCGACTGTCTGATAATCTCTAGTAGATATCGAGACGTACAAATACGTATACATACGTTTACTACTACGTATCTTCAAATTTTCATGCATTTCATTGCTAGCTAAAATAAAAAGAAAGGGTGTTAAAATTGTTCGATAAGAATTTTCCTGAATATATCCGCAGATAAAGATTTTAATATGTTACAATTTTAGATGTTGATTTGATTTAGAATGAGTTATCAAAATGTAGTGACACGTAGTTAAACAACAAAACCACATCAATACATACCGAAACGTATCTAAAACCTTACAGATCGTTACAAAACTTAGTGATATGTAAGTACGTCGCAAAACCTAGAAAAACCTTCATAGCTTGCTTGAATGCAAAACTGGCTATACTTGCTATAGGTTTTCATACGAGAGATCTATTCTCGAATATCTATTCTAGATGTATACTTAGATTCACCCTGTTGTTGATTGCATAACGATTCGTATGTTGCATAATAGGATGTAAAATAGTTCGTCATGAGGATTGATTTTAATGCCAGTTTGTGAATAAATTAGAGTCTGTGTAAAATTTTATCAATGATCAAAAAAAAAATATACCGAAAAGTCACCATCCGGTGCATTTTCGCGCTATAATAGCTGTTACTGCAGTTAAATTTCTTATATTACTGCGCGAACTATTCTTATCTCAGCAGCATAAATTAATATACACAAACAGATTGAAATTTTCAAGATATGTTAATTTTTTATCGTTTTATCGTTTTGGCAACTCTCTACTTATGTATTTATGAACCATGCAAACATTTTGCATGTTTTGAAATTATCAATAAGGCATTGAACTCGTGATGTATATAATATGAACATGATGAAAACAAGATGGCTGGATCGATTTGTTCTTCGTTCCGTGTGCATGTACACAACCTGTTTGAGAGACATCAGTAATATTTTGACTTGAGGCTCAACGAGATAATTTAACTACTAAAAATTTCTGTTGTCCGGAAAACCCTACACTACAGACCACCTTTGGGGGGGGGGGGGGGGTAACTCCAAGCATTTAAGGGTATACAGATGCGCGGCCCAGAAGTTTTATACCCACCCTATTCATATATTGGCCTGCTTAAAAAAGACACTCATTCATATATTTTTAATGCATTTGAAATTACACAGAATATGCTTAAACTTTACGTAACATGTTTTATAGATTTTCTATTAAAATCAAAGTTTGAATGGTAAAAGTTATCAAATGCATGTACAGTTAAGGTTACAAGGTGGCAACATGTGGATGCTCAGTCAGTCTTTTCCTATTGATATATGACATTTGTGAAAAGTATACCTTATCATATATACAACATTGAAATTTCCAACCTTTTAAAGTAGATCCTTTTTGGCCGCACATATGTACCTACCTTTATAATTGAAGTTACCCCCCCCCCCCGTGCTACAGACAGTTGAAATTTCTCAATATTAACATTTGAGCAACGACTTGATGAACGAGGATTATTTTTGTCCAGATAATAATCAGATCTTTCTGGGATTTTTGTCATTTGAACTTTTTCAGATCCACAGAGTCGTAGAAAGCCAAACGTCAAAAATTATAAAAGGCTTTCGAGACCCTTTTGAGCTTAGCTATCAACATTTTGGCAGTTTGAAATGCCAAAAAAAAAAAACAGTAGTAGGTGCACCTAATGATACTAAGCAATCGTATGCTTCGAGATTAATTGTAACCTGTTCTTCCAGACGAATGACCACCTACAAAAGAATCATTCAATTCCCATATTGTTTTATAACTAGAAAGTGCCATAAAAACATATTGTTACGGTTTGTTCAAATGATTCTTATAACAATGAATGAATCCCTTCAACATTATCTTTCATTCTAGTATGGTAGGTATTACTATGATGCTAGATGCATTATGCATGTTTCAAGAGCCTAACTGTGACATATATGTAACTCGAGTACCAATGGATATGGTTTTAACCATATCCCTTCTTGTTAAACCTAGCTGATGCCTGGTAAAACGTAGAAACTTAGAAATAATTACATAAGTTTCTTTGATACATGGCGTTTTTTTTAAACGTAGTAAAACTTAGACATTGAAACGTATCAGTGTGACTGTGACTTTACGATGTGTTAGCGTTTCTTTTACGAGTATACAGAACGGAAGAATAGATGGGCTGTGGAAAAAAATGAAATAAAAAGGCGGGTTGCAAACAATCATTAATAATAAGGCAGAACAGTACTTTCACTGCGCAAAAGCAGAATGGTGTTTAGGCTGTATAATTTTTATTAAAAAGAAATGCGCATCAATGCACAAGAAAATGCATGCTCTGATCTTTTGAAAAAAATATATATAAATCAGATGATTGTTCCCTTACAATCATCATTAGGCTATAGAATTAATTTGTGTTGTAATTAGTTTTATTTTTTTGCAAAACTATTAAACTCTTAAAAGTCCGATAAATGAACATGCAAATTAAAAAAATGAACCAATTGGAAATATTATCGCTAAGTATGTCTTTCTTGTGAATTGTTAGAAATCAAAGATAAACATTATTGTATTCCTTATATTTTTAGGTGATAAAGGTATTTGTTTAGAGATGCATGCCATATTTACTCTCCTTTCAGTTTTTGTAAGTATATGCATTACTTTTTAATTTAATTATTAAAAAACTATATCTGTAAATTATGATCTTTCAAAATAAAACAAAATTATGCGACAAGAGTTCGCTTTGTTGATATCCATTCGGTTGATTTGTGTTTCTTCAAGTTGTCTCGTTCGTGTTTACCGGTTTCGTTGTTGCCCTTTCGGCCTTTTGACACTCGAACGCGCCCCATTGGTGCCTCTTAGCTTCTTTCGTAAACTCATTTTCTTCTCCGTGGTTCTTTTTAAACGCCCCGTCACACTGACCACGATCTCTCTGTGCTCTCCACGACCTTCACGATCTTTAACAATTAGTTATGGAGTAATCGCTAATTAAAAAATTAGGCCCTACATTGCTGGTGAATTCAGGTTATATTTTCTGAAAATAGGGGTTGGACTGGAAAAAGTCATTCAATGAGTCAGTCATTTTGCTTTCTTAAACATTCGCATTAAGAAACCACAAAACAAATGAAGTCTTAACCATCAGTTTCAAGAAAAATGAGAAAATCTGCATTTTTAGTAATAATTTTGAACGGCAAAAAATGCCCTAAAACCACAAAACAAATGAGGTTTTAACCGTCAGCTGCAAGGAAAATAAGAAAATCAGCATTTTTAGGGAAATTTTATACCCCCACTTGTAAGAGAGGGGGCTATATTTTTCAAGTTTGATATATTCATTATTACCAGATTCAACTTTTCATAAAGTATAAAAAAATATACTTTATGTTGAATTTCTCTCATGAAAAAAGTCAAAATTTGAACAAAAATGACAACAAATGAACAAAAAACATCAAAATTGGTCACCTTAAATGTCTGTAGCAAAGAAAGACGCACAGCAACCTATAATTTTTTCCACATATATTGTCTTTGTAGGGTCAAAACATTGCAAAAATCAAAGTAAGAAAAAAAGTTTGATACTCTAAAATTTTGGCTCCTGACCAGAGAACATTCTTAAAACGAGCCAGTCAGTCAGAAAGGTGGTGACGAAATATTATCTCCCCTGTAAATATTTTGAATGTTTAAATAGGGAGCAACCATTTAATTTTTATGGGGGGGGGGGGGGACTATGGATATTTTCTTCGTCCTGCCTTTTTATTTTCAGAAAAAGTGTACCTGGATTTTTTTATTTTTAAAGCAACTTAAAATTTTTTAGCCTTAAATACCACCCTGCCTTTTTTTACTCAAAGCACTATCCTGCCTTTTTATTACTGGATTTTTGCTATCCTGCCTTTTTATTTCAAATTTCACCATAGCCCCCCCCCACCATAAAAAACAAATGGTCGTTCCCTAAGTTGAAATGCAGAACATTCTTAAGTGACGCACTGAGTTGAATTCACCTACTTAATCTTTTGATTAATAAAATGTAGGTCATGTTCGGGTACAAGTTATTATTCTTTTTTATTAGTTGGAATGGTTAAATGATAGAATAATAATATTGTGAGGAAAAAAAAAAGATTTTATTATCTCTAAGGAATAATCGGAACTCTAAAAACGGGACTAACATGTTGTCATTTTAAATAATGGTAAGTGCGACGAATTGCATACTTTGACAGATGACGACCATTCCTGTGCTTTTTTGTGTTGTCAAAAGTTTAAGGAAATCGGAAAATGATGTTTTATTTTTGTCACCAGCAAATATAAAACGTTGCTAGGCTAGTAAAGGGAGACGATTAGAATTAAACAAATGGAACAAACCTCACTTGATGACCCCTTCTAAAACGTTATTTTACATTTGCTTAGTATCATTCTATTTTCAAAACATTCATTATATTAAATAAAAAGTTCAATTTTAACATCTTTACAAGTTTAAGCATTTTTTATTGCAAAGTTTAAGAAAATAAGTTTAGCAAGTCGCGTGGACCATTGCTATTTTTAGCCGTGTATGAGATACTCTCAATGTTTATTTATTTTTTGAATGAAAATGCTATATCAAGAAAGGGGCTTTACAAATAACTAATAAAACTAGCACAACTTTGAACACATATCTGATCAATATAGCTATGGCGACGAATTCAGAATTTTGAGATCAGAAAGACTGGAGTCTTATCTGTTGGATATATTATTTTCAGATTTTGCTAAGCATAATGTTATTTTTTGTCAAAAAGGAAATCAAACCCCATAATATCGCTTAACATAAGGAACGTGCTCTTTTCCCGTTACATATTTAATAAACCAATGCAAATGCAGTGTTATTTGATTTCATTTTACATATTTTATATCATATTTTATTTTGAAAATGACTTTAATATACTTTTGGATGCCAATAATTACTATGAAAACATCCCGAATCAAATTCTATCTTATTAAGTGAAGAGCGTATATTCTTTTGTCTCGTTCTGACCACCTTTCTGACGGCCCGTGTGACTACGAGTACGAAAGTACTACGACATAGCACGATAGTTCACGGAGAATTTATTTTCAAAGTTCAAATCTAGTACGACACGAGTGCAGTGTGTTGCTTCAGCGACTTTGCTACGACCATACGATTACGATTATACCTCGACAAGTTACGACCTACCTACGCATCTTCCACGATTACAACGATCGTTTCACGCTTTTACTACACTCGGTACGATTCCACTACGCTTACAAATACTGTTTTACGATCTCTCGAACTTAAATTTCAAAACTTGTTAAGGGGTGCAGGTGCCTCGCTAGTCATGAAATGTTATGTATATGATGTTAATAAATGAATTTCCTTTAACATGCTAAGCAACATAAGTTAAGATGAATTATTTATAGGATAATTAATTGGGTCGAGTGAATAACCAAAATATGATCGGTGAACGCACACAGATTTATACGAGTGCGCGGAACTTGTGCGTTCCGCACACGAGTTAAATCTCAGTGCGTTCCTGCACGAGTGATCATATTTTGGTAATTCATGAGACCTAATTGATTATCGTATTTATTACATAGATAAAATGCCGCTATTTAATAGTTTTTAATAAATTTATTTGAATGGCGTATGAATTTAGACCACAGGAGTCATGCCGACAACGCAATGAAATTCACGACGTCATAATTGAGTTTGACCGGAAAGGACGCAAGAGTGAAAATATTTTTGTTATTTCACACTGTGAATTTACCAGATTTTATTTCACTGGGAAAAATCGGTATTTCATATGCATCTATGTAATAAATTCTGTAAATTTATTTTTATCTTAACGTAAAAATTCTGTCACTGCTGCATTTGAAATTGGTATCCTTTCTCATTCTCCTTTTTAGCTCACATGACCCGAAGGGTCATGTGAGCTATTGTCATCACTTGGCGTCCGTCGTCCGTCCGTCGTCCGTCGTCCGTCGGTCGTCCGTAAACTTTTTAAAACGTTAACTCCTCTGACACCATAAGTCCAATCGCAACCAAACTTGGTATGGTTGTTCATTAGCATTCGGTGCTTAGAACTGATGTGGGGATTTTTGATTCGTCGTAAAACATGGCCGCCGTGGCTAAAAATAGAACATAGGGTAAAAATGCAGTTTTTTGTAAATAACTCAAAAAACGGCTGCAGATATCAAAATTCTGGTAAAAGTGATCAGCAGCTCAAGATCTACCTACCCTGAAATTTCGAAGAAAATCCAACAACCCATGTAGGAGTTATTGCCCTTTTTGTGGATTTTTTGCAAATTTTGCACCTGTTTAGCTCAATATCTTGAAAACTATACTAGATATTTGAGAAATTTAAATTGCATGTTGTTAAGCACATCAAGATCTACAAAATATGTATAGGGTCAACGTTGTAGGACCTTTCCTTTTAGGAGCTATTGCCCTTAGAACGTCAAAATTGAGCATTTTTAACAGCATTTCCTCATTACATTGAAAACGTTAACTCCTCTGACACTTTAAGTCCAAATGGAACCAAACTTGGTATAGATGTTTATTAGCATTAGGTGTATAGAACTGATGTTGGGATTTTTGATTGGTCGTAAAACATGGCCGCTGTGGCTAAAAATAGAACATAGGGTAAATGGCAGTTTTTTGCAAACAACTCTTAAACAGTGACAGATTTCGGGAACAAAAGTGATCAGCACCTCAAGGTCTACCAGCTCTGAAATTTTGAAGAAAATCCAACACACCATGTAGGAGTTATTGCCCTTTTTGTGGATTTTGTGCAAATTTTGCATCTGTTTAGCTCAATATCTTGAAAATTATACTAGATATTTGAGAAATTTAAATTGCATGTTGTTAAGCACATCAAGATCTACAATATATGTAATAGGGTCAACGTTGTAGGACCTTTCCTTTTAGGAGTTATTGCCCTTAGAACGTCAAAATTGAGCATTTTAACAGCATTTCCTCATTACATTGAAAACGTTAACTCCTCTGACACTTTAAGTCCAAATGGAACCAAACTTGGTATAGATGTTTATTAGCATTAGGTGTATAGAACTGATGTGGAGATTTTTGATTCGTCGTAAAACATGGCCGCTCTGGCTAAAAATAGAACATAGGGTAAATGGCAGTTTTTTGCAAACAACTCTTAAACGGTGACAGATTTCAAAATTTTGATTGAAAACAAAAGTGATCAGCACTTCAAGGTCTACCAGCTCTGAAATTTTGAAGAAAATCCAACAACCGATGTAGGAGTTATTGCCCTTTTTGTGGATTTTGTGCAAATTTTGCATCTGTTTAGCTCAATATCTTGAAAACTATACAAGATATTTGAGAAATTTAGATTGCATATTGTTAAACACAGCAAGATCTACAAAATATGTAATAGGGTCAACGTTGTAGGACCTTTCCTTTTAGGAGTTATTGCCCTTAGAACGTCAAAATTGAGCATTTTAACAGCATTTCCTCATTATATTGAAAACGTTAACTCCTCGGACACTTTAAGTCCAAATGGAACCAAACTTGGTATAGATGTTTATTAGCATTAGGTGTATAGAACTGATTTGGGGATTTTTGATTGGTTGTAAAACATGGCCACTGTGGCTAAAAATAGAACATTAGGTTAAACTGCATTTGTTTGCAAATAACTCAAAAAGTGTGACAGATTTTTAGATTTTGATTGAGAACAAAAGTGATCAGCACCTTAAGATCCACCATATTGTCAGATGACCCCCTTATTAATCTTATGACCCTTTCAAATATATTTTGCCTAATAACCATTACTTCAGGCACATATGTCAGGTGAGCGATTCAGGCTCCTGGGAGCCTCTTGTTATTTTTAATAAATATAATCTTGAGATTTCTACAATGCGAAAAATTTTAACAAGCCATTTTTTTAGCATTGTATCTCTGTTTTTGTCTCGCCTGCGACGAATGTCGCAAAAGGCGAGACTTAGGTATGGTGTTTCCGGCGGCGGCGGCGGCGGCGGCGGCGACGGCGGCGGCGGCGGCGTCCACAATTGGTTAAAGTTTTTGCTTAAGTCTGTTTTGTGTGAACTAGTTATGTTACACCATTGATATTTGGTATGCAGTTGCATCAGCATCAGTACAGATCAGTTTTAAAAGGATTTCACCTGTATGCTCCTGCAGTCACGGTCTACTGACTTTGAAATTTTACACTTTTTGGCCGAGGTTAACCTTTTTTCTTAAGTCTGTTTAACATGAAGCAGTTATGTTACACCATTGATATTTGGTATGCAGTTGCATCAGCATCAGTACAGATCAGTTTTAGAAGGATTTCACCTGTATGCTCCTGCAGTCACGGTCTACTGACTTTGAAATTTTACATTGATTTGGCCGAGGTTAACCTTTTTTCTTAAGTCTGTTTAACATGAAGCAGTTATGGTACATCATTGATATTGGGTATGCACTTGCATTAGCATCATTACAGATCAATTTCAAAAGTATTTTATCTGTATGATCCTGCAGTCACAGTCTACTGACTTTGAGATTTTACACTTTTTAACTTTTTACTTATGTCATGAGTGTTTTATATAAAGCAGTTATGGTCCATTTATATTTGGTATGCAGCTGCTTAAGCATCAGTTAAGATCAGTTTAAAGAGGATTTTTACTTCATTTTATACTGTGTCCAGTTGCGACAGGCGAGACATGTCTCTGTGTTAACAGTTTATTTTTAAAGGGTGTTAAGATGAAGACCTCTATGAGAACGCGAATAGGTCATATATACATCAGCTGTCTAAATTTGCATACATTGCGCACCCCCAGTCAAAATTTAACAAAGTTTTTACCAATACATGTGGGAACTTCCTGTAAGAATTGGGCGTTTCCCAATGATTTTATTTCATTGGGATATGAAAAAAAATCGTCCAATCTAATTGCAGTACCTTGAATACAGTGCTGTTTACACTGCTCAGCTGGATCTTTCATCAGGTGGATCCCCCTTCCTCGACTGTTTCGGCGCTGTCCACTACAATCTCCAGGGGTGCGCCGACTGAGTTGATCAGGCTCAGCCAAGAACCAGTTAGCTCTTCTACTTTCTCTCTTCCTCCAAATTCATCCGGACGCCGTCTCTGCCTGTCTTTCTACTTTTCCCACCAATTTTCTCCTCCCTGGTCCAGTAAGTCCTTGGAACCCCAACGCTCTCCTGAGGGACTGTGCAACAAATCCTCTGCAGCCTACTTCTACGGGGAAATACCACACTTTCCAATTCTTGTCCTGGATGTTTGTAACCAACTGGTCGTATTTGGTTAACTTTCTCTCATGGGCTTCCTTCAATCTCGTTTCCCATGTTAATGTCAGCTCCAGTAGTATCACTTGTCTGCCTAATCTTGAACACAGTACAATGTTTGGCCTAAGTGTTGTTGTTCAGACCTCTCCTGGGAATGTTGTCTTTCCACCAACATCTGACTGCATTTCCCAATCATTGGCTGTTGACAGTATGCCACTGGCTATGCTGTTACCTTTGGTGGTTTCTGTCCCTCCTTAAACGAAGTTGATGTACTTTGGTACCTTTTCTATCTTTTTTTCCTCCTCCGCTGTAGGTCTAATGCTATCTGCTATCTCTTGAAGGACTTGGTCGTGTCGCCATGTGTATCTTCCATCCTTCAGGGCTGTTCTGCAAGATGACAAGACATGTTCAAGATTTGCTGGTTTGTCACATAATTTGCAGTTTGGATCTTCGCTTAGCTTCCACATTGTGAGGTTCGTGGGTGTTGGTAGAACATCGTATACAGATCTTACTAAGAAGCTTATGTTTTTACCATCCATTCACCACATCTCTTGCCAGGTGATCTTTCTCGGTCTTGTTTGCTCCAATCGTGTATATTGTCCTTGTTGTTTCATTCCGACAGCTTTTACTTGTCTCCGCTTCTTCACCGCGTCTGACCTTTTGTTGTTGAAGGTCCCGTCTTTGTCTGTCATCAGCTGACTCCCACAATGGCTGTAGGATATTGCCAAAACCAAGCCTTCCAGATGTTACCACTCCTTCTATTTCGTTGTGTCTCAACCTGCTCTCTGCATCTTTAACGGCATCTTTCGCTACCCATTTACGTCCTGTACGTACATCAACATTAGCTTCTTTCACCTTCTCATCCTTGCTGTCTCTTAACATCATGACTTGTCTGGTTTTTGTAACTTTAAATTCCTCTGTAATAGAAGACAGGGGTAGCTGAAGTTTTGAACTGGTACTATACAATCCGATGCTGCTTAAACTTTTTGGAACACCGAGCTATATCCGTAAATGTCTGTTGAACATTCTCTCAAGACTTTCCACCTTTGTCATCGGTACTTCGTACATCAACAGAGGTCACGTTATTGTTGGTAAGATTCCATGCTGGTAGCACCATGTCTTGTATTTCCCGGGTAATCCAGAATTGTCAACGCTTTCATCCATCTTTCTGCCTGCAACAACATCTCGTATATGCTTTATCTGTCGTTTAATGAATCTCTGTACCATTTGCCAAGACTTTTAACCGGTTTTTCCATAATGGTTGAAATGTCCTCCTCTCCAATTCTGATCTTTCTGTTCTGAATCTTCCCTTTCTTTAATTTCAGACTTCTTGACTTCGATGGTTTAAACTTCATTCTTGCCCAATCTATCAATTCTTTCAAGTCCTGCAACATCCACTTTCATTCAAGTACTGACTTCGCTGTAATTGTCAAATCATCCATAAAAGCTCTCGTTGGTGGTTGCGACATTCCTGATTGCATGACTGGTCCTCTACTCATCTTTAATTTTCTGCTGATTTAACCAGAAGATTCATCGCTGCTGAGAATAGCACCACTGATATCGTAAACCCAGTAACTATCCCTACTTCTAATCGCTGCCATGCTGTCGTTTAGTCTGCAACAGTAAATCTCATCATGAAGTTGTTGAAGTAATGGTTTAGCATATCTCTGACCCTTGATGGTATATGGAATTTGGCAAGTGTTAAATCTACTAGCTTGTGTGGAATACTTCCATATGCGTTCGCGAGGTCTAATAGCAGTACTGTAAGATCTCCTTTGTTCTCTTTGGCTTCTTTTATTATCTTGGTTAATACGCTGGTATGCTCGAGGCAACCTGGCACTCCTGGTACTCCACCTTTCTAAACTGAAGTGTCGATATAGTTGTTTTCTAGCAAGTATGTTGTCACTCTTCTTGGCAAGATTACTAGGCAAATTTTACCTTCCACATTGAAAGAAGCAGAGGTACCAATCGGGTATCCTAATGTCAAAAACCGAAAGGGCAGAGACAAAAACCAATAAACACCAACAAGAACGAGACAAACACAGACAACATGTAAATCATGGAAACACAAAATAACTGAATATCAATCAACAACGCGAACTCCAGTCGAAACAAGAGTGAACACAGGTGCTCCGGATGAGTAAGCAGTTCCTGCTTGCTATAGCACACCCGTGGCGTTGCCAATAGTCAATTCAGCGTGTCAAATCCGGTAAAGGAAGACAAAACAAAACCCTATGACAAACCAACATCTGCACTCATCTGATAGATCGAAATCCTATATTTGTCTATAAGTGCATGATGTCTTTAAGTGCATTTGAGTAATGATATTGTTCTGAATTGTTTCAGGTCTTTCGTTTCTTCCTCTTTCGGTATAAAACATCCATCCTTCTGATCTCAACCACTCGTCTGGTAATCGGTTTCTTCCCCATATTACTTTTATCAGCTCGATTTGGTGACTTTCTCCATCTCATATATCCCCAGGAGCTTGAGATAAAGGACACAACGGATTCTAGGAAGTCTGCTTCATATTTAGATCTACATCTCGAAATTGACTCTCAAGGGAGACCTTCAACAAGGCTCTATGACAAACATGATGACTTCAACTTTCCAATCTTCAACTTTCCCTTTTTGTGTAGCAAGATTCCGTCCGCTCCAGCTTATGGAATTTACGTATCTCAATTGATTCGTTACTCCAGAGCGTGCGAGACTTACATCGATTTCCTTAGGAGAGCGACATGTCTGACGCAAAATTACTCACACAGGGTTATGTTGCTCCCCGTTTGCTGTCTTTACTCAAGAAACTTTACGGAAGACATCATGCACTTATAGACAAATTTGGGATTTCGATCTCTCAGATGAGTGCAGATGGTTTGTCATAGGAATTTTTTGTCCTCCTATACCGGATTTGACACGCTGAATGGACTATTGGCAACGCGACTGGTGTGCTATAGCAAGCAGGAACTGCTTAATCTTCCGGAGCACCTGAGTTCACTCTTGTTTCGACTGGAGTTCGCGTTTTTGATTGATATTCAGTTGTTTTGTGTTTCCATGTTTTACATGTTGTCTGTTTTTGTCCTGTTCTTGTTGGTGTTTACTGGTTTTGTCTCTGCCCTTTCGGACTTATGACATTCGGATACCCCATTGGTACCTCTGCTTCTTTCACTAGTTAACACATTGAATTTTTGATGTTTATGTATATACATGTATGAAATATTTAGGTAAGATATTAATTAGCTATTCAAACCACACACTTCGTTAGTTTCTTTTACTATTCAGAAGATAAAGGTTCCATGTCATTTTTTAGATATTATATAAAAATCTTTACAACTACCTTTTCTTACTGCTTTCTTTTATGTTTAAAAATAAACTTAAAGGTAGGCTCAGCGCTGTTTTTTTATTGCCGCTGATTCATGTATGTTTGTTTTAATACACCCATTCCACATCACGTCATTTTCTAAATATTGTTCTTGCGCTGATGTTTCAAGTATAAACTTAAATCGGGGTCCGTGGTTGTAGTGGTAAAAGCGTCGTACCACTAACAACAAGGTCTGTGGTAGGCTTCTCGTGGGAGGACCAATTTTTCGACTATCTCTTGACACATTTGTAAGGATAGTCAAAAGAAACGATAGAAGTCCCTCAGAGAGGCTTAATTGTGGATAGCTACATGTACAATAGCCATATGTACTCACTGCGAATTTAAGGGTGAATCATTAAGGTACCAATTTTGACATTCGAATCTCTCGATCAAAAGTCCACCAATGCAAAGACAAAATAGGTTGATACAAAAGGAAATAGACAACATAAAATACTAACATACACATACATACATCAAAGTAAGCTGAAATCAGCATCGCAACTGACACCAAAGAGACTTAACAGAAGGGTACTAGCAGTTCCTGCCTATTGCAGCATACCAATCAATATCGCTTTGCCATTGGAAAACTGAACGCACATCAAATCCGGTAAAGGACGAAAATACAAAAGTTCTATGACAAACCAACATCTGAGGTATGGAAATCGCAATAGTACACGTATATTATCACATGAGAGTTCCATTGGTTCTTTGTCTTACATTGCGTTGTCTTTCCCTATCGATTTTAATTAAAATCTTTTTAATAACTCTTATTTTGATATTTATAATTTCAACAATAAATTAAATTAGAGGTTTTAGGAACATAATTTACCAAAATGAAGTACATAAGCTTTGTATTAACTTAAATTTGCATATTCCTTCACCATTCGTCATTTTTATTGGCCGAATTTTACAGAGTGAAAAATCCGGGTTATAAAATGGTAAATGGCGGACGGACGGGCGGGAAAGAAATTTTCGTGACAGTTTTCTCAGCAACTACTTATCACAGTGAGTCACTTGATATTTGGTAAACAGCAACAGGGTGGGGTTCGATTTCAGGTATGTCGCTCACCTACTTCATGTTTAAAGATATCCGGTCATTTTTGACTTTGACAGATTTTTGTTTATATTCTAAAATAACTATTTACGGTTCATTTTATTTTTACTCTGCACCAAATGATAAAGGGGTCATAAAGGAAATGACAAAACTGCGAACTGGATACCAAATGTCAAAGAAAAAAGCCAACATATGCCAGAGAAATTGAAAGATGTAAAGGTGAATGTCGTGAGTCGGAATAGGCAAAGATAATTTCAAAAGTCAAAGAATCATTACAAGAACATATTACAATTTTTACAACTTTTGATGATTGCAATGGTCCTGAGTAAATCGGTACAGGCATTTAAAACAAAATGGAAGGTTCATCACTGACCATCAAACCTCACTCTTCCATTGAAAACCCGTCTTGTCGCATAATGTAACTTTAGCCAAACAAAAAATCAGTATAGCTGCATAAAATTTCAGTTTTCCTTATCTCAAATGTATGCAATGGAATAAATCAAACATTTGACAATGACAAATAAAAACAAAAATATGGTGGAAATCTTACATGGAAGTTTGAAACACTTTGATACAAGTAAATAATTGTAGTTTACCCCGACACTACAGCAACTGCGAGCAGGTGCGTCAGAAAATGTTAAGCAGTGACAAAAGAAAAATGAACAGATTATATATTACAAAATTTTTTGTTAGCAACTAAGGATGTTTCATCCTTTTTTTATATAGTTTATACATGTATATGCTTGAAGATAGTCAATTTACATTTAAATTAAAATTTTCATATCTAAACGTCAAACAGTAAATGTGTAAAGTAATGAAAAACTATTATCGGCATTAGAAAATAACAACATTGCGAGGTAAAACAAAAATTTCAATATTTTAACTAATTTTAACTTATTTTTAATTCCGTTTTTCCGTTCCGTTTTCCGATCCACCGATTAGCAAGACCCCTCGAAAACCACTGAATTATTGGTTGTGTCGCAAATGCCATAAGTTAGATTATTAATATTTTGCCCTCTTGTATTATATAAATTATATATTGATGTGCCGGAATAAAAAGTGCCGTAATAATGTGCCGTAAGAAAATTCTTGTTGTTACGGTCGTCAATGATCTGGTCCCTGTCCCGTCATCCGTTCCCGAATAAAAAATTCTCATTGATACAGTTTTGCAAAATTTGCCGTAACCGTATCCTGTGCCTACATAGAATTCATTATAAATATACAGGTCTACTTTTAAAATAAAGGATAAAGAGATGTGGAATAAGTGTACGCGACACAACCAACATTAAAGAAACGGCAATTTAAAAAATCACAATGGAAAACATTGGCCCAAGACTAAAATTACAAAACATAAGATTCAAACAAATCCCTAGATTATCAAAGAAAGGCCCATTTCTGGAGATAAAACAAGAAACAGATAGTAGACAAGGACAAACAAAAGCTTTGACAAGGATTCCTGGCTTAGGACAGGCACATATGAAATGTGGCGGGGTTAAACTAGTTTTTTGGGCCCAACCTTCCCCCTATTGTTTATCTTGTAAAAAGCACAAAAAATAACACACTTTAAAAATCAAATCGATAAAAGTACAATTCACCAAGAAAAAAACCTGAGACAAGAGTACTATACGAGAACAACGAAACGTTAAGGAACTCCCTTGAGAATACTCGCAGTTACTGACAGCTAGTTAAGAAGCATTTATCGACTGATGTAAAAAAATCAAACATATCGATTCTAAATCCAACATAACACGTCAAACAACTTAGATCATCACACAAAACCGACATATTTGATCGCTGTAATGCTTCGAAACAAAACAATAGTCAAAAGATTAATGTTTTAGAGTTACTATCAAAATATCAATATTTCTACAAAAAAAAACCACCAAATTTAAAGATTTTACTATACCTTCCAACTTGTATCCTTTTTTTAATAAGTTTTTAAGCCAAATTACCATGTCAAGAGGATTGTTTTTGAATTTACGTGCCTTATAAACTACATTTCCATAGAATTCGGGATGTTATATTCCTTTTACAATAAAAAAACGACGTGTACAGTTAAAGTTTTCAATAAGATACCCATATTTATGAACGAATTTAGTAAAAGATTTGACTAATTTGTGGTATCGATTACCTTGTTTTAGCATTTTTTCTGTAATGAAACGGTTTTTGTCATTAAAATCAGAAACACCACTGCAAATTCGAGCATTAACAAGAGCTTGAATCACTGTCGGACTGGGTAAGGACTATCCGATCTCTTGTACGAAGCCGAATAGACAAACTTCGCAAATGTGTGAATCCCGCCCTCTTCTGTATTTAGAGATCGTGAAGCTCTCAATTGTCTCTCTTCCTTACATGACAAGTATGCTGTCACGCCAGCAGACAAGGCTTCAAATAATATAGTTTTTGTATGTAAAGTAATTATTACAATTGTCTAATAAAGGAACTAGACATTGATGGTAATACTTCCGCTAGTGCTACATACAAACGGACTACATTCAACAAAGATGAAATCATAGCCAACCATATCTCTTTTGTTTCCTCTTTCAATATTCAAATGAAAGAGGAACATAAAGAGTTACCATATTTGTACTGGATACCTAAACTTCACAAAAATCCGTACAAAAAAGGTATATAGCTGGATCTTCATCATGTTCAACTACAGAGCTGTCCGTTCATTTAACTTAAATCTTGTCTGCTGTCAAAGAAGGCCAACAAGCATACTGCGACACTATTTATAATCGTAGTGAAATCAACCATATGTGGATTTTGAAGAACTCAAAAGATTTGTTAGATCATTTTAAATCTAGATCATTTTCTGAGGTTCACTCTTTGAAAACGTTCGATTTTTCAACTTTATACACTACCTTGCCACACGAAAAACTAAAATGTCGCCTGAAAAAACTTCTCGAAAAAGCATTTTCAAACTCTAGGAATTATGTTGTTTTGTGTTATAACTCTACATTCTTTTCCATAACATTTTTCAAAGATAAAATTTGTTACACACTGGAACAAGTTTGCAGTATGCTTGATTTCCTCATTGACAACATATTTGTCACCTTCGGAGGAGAGATTTTTCAACAACAAATCGGCATTCCAATGGGCACAAACTGTGCTCCTCTCCTCGCCGATTTGTTTTTATACTCTAACGAGACTGAATTTCTTCAGGGACTCGTAAAGAACAAGAAGATGAGGAGGCAAGGTCATTTA
The DNA here is from genome assembly GCA_963971305.1 of Arcuatula senhousia. Taxonomy (NCBI): domain Eukaryota; kingdom Metazoa; phylum Mollusca; class Bivalvia; order Mytilida; family Mytilidae; genus Arcuatula; species Arcuatula senhousia. The sequence goes on along the minus strand of OZ020306.1, from coordinate 32,239,002 downwards.
ATCTTACATTCAGATATATTGATGATGTGCTTTCTGTCAATAACACTTCATTTGGTAGATGGATTCCTTCAATATATCCTCCAGAATTGGAGATTAAAGAGACCACCGAATCAAATTGCTTTACGTCTATCTTTGATTTGCACCTCGAATTTGACCCAGGTGGTAATTTCAGTACATTTACGATAAAAGAGACGATTTGAATTTTCAAATTATTAATTTTCCTAATCGACAGAGCAATATACCTACTTCCCCTGCATACGGTGTTTATATTTCACAACTTCTTCGATATGCCAGAGCTTGCACACATTTCACAGATTTTTTGATCAGACACCGATTTCTTCGTGACCGACTTTTGGAGCAGGGCTATAAGAAAATACGTCTCATACGATCCCTCAAAAATTCTTTCTTCGTTATCAGCCACTAGTAGAAAAGTTCAAAATTGAGTTAAAAGATATGGTGGTTAATTGTTTTAATTAGTGTTTGACTGGTCTGCTGTACTGAGATGATCACCTCAATATCCTTATTGTGTCTCACAACTATGTTGTGTTCTATGGTCATTACTGGATCCTAAGATCGCAATGGAAGAGGGAGGTTTGGCGCCATAAAACCTGGTTTAACCCACCATTTCGTTTGAAATGCCTGAAATGTACCAAGTCAGGACCATTGCGATCCACCAATTCTCCGGTATGACTGATTCGTTTTTGTCATTTTCTCTGGACTATGGGATTGACATTCAAGTTCGGTAGTTTTGTTATTACCTTTATTTGTTTACAATCGATTTATTAAGACATTTGTAATTTAAAACGAACTAACTTCTATAACTAACATCATACTCATCTATGCATTTTTTCATGTATTTTATTTACATTTATTTTGTTATATATCATGTATATAATTAGATAAGTTAAAACAGGTAAAGAACTGACATATAGCTAACCTAGATGTAATAGGCAAATTAAAAAAAAAATCTGGTTAGCACGCATTTGTCATAAATTTCATGGTTTTGTTCATAACAAGACCCATTAGTACACAAAAGTTCTACATGACGGGTTTTAAAAACATCCAACTTATCATAACGATTTAGACGTTGTTATAAACCTGGTTAAAAATGTAATGGTAATTCAAAGCATTTCTTTTCAAAATTCTTGTAATGGTAAAGGTACTTCAATGCGAGTTTTTTCAAAGTAATGGTAATTCAATGCATTACATTGCAATGTAATTCGCCCCATGCCTGCATCGTATTACGATCTTATAGGTCTTGTTATACTCGTGGTATGATCGTGACGAGAGCTTGGCGCTAGCGTAGTGGGATCGGCTATCAGTTATGGTACTTCCTTACCACGATTGTACGACGACATTACTACGACTGAAGCCGACTGCTCTACGATCCTCTTACGATCTAAGTACGCTGTTGGTACGCTCTATTTTCATCACGACCGCACTACGAATGTTTAAACATGTTCAAAATGTACGTAGCGCAGTCGTAGTCACCGAAGACCTTTTACGATCACAACACGACCTTCACGACTCCAGTACGACAACACTTCGATGTTCCAAGATCTAGTAAAAAATCAAGATCGTAGTAAGGCGTGGTTCAGTGTGACGGGGGCTTAAGCAACATTTGTCTCTGAGAGGCAAGATAACAACAATTACCTCACAATGACATCCTGGTAAAGGAAGAAACAGCTAGTTTCATACGAATAGTGACCTTGAATTCGTCAACCATGAGCAGTTAAAAGAAAACATCAGGGTTTGAAAATGTCGATCCTCTTATTTTCATTCACTTTGATAACAACACATGTACATATACTACACATGAATTGTTGGCAACTAAACAGCTTTCTTTGGAACGTTCAAGAACAATTAATTCTGAATTATTATAAGGAAGTGGTAGTTTTAATGCTATAAATCAATAACAGCCCTTTCAATTGAATATGTAACATCCTACTTTGTTAACTCAATGGGTAACTTAGCAAGTCAGGTAGATGAAGCATGAGTGTGCATTGGGGTGATCAGTAAATAAAGCTTACCAATGAAATGATAACAAAAGGAATTTGGATGTGGCCTTACCCTAAAATAACATTTTACACATTTTTCCTACAGAATGAAAGCTATATATAGCATATAGAGAAAAGCAGTTGCTTGCTAAAATGTTCACCTTATAATCTCTTAACAAGTCTCCATAGGGTCACAGTTGTCAGTTGACCCCTTATAGGGGTTACGGACCATAAAATAACGTACATTTTACATGTTTTGGCATACAGAATGAAAACTATTGCTGAAAGAGAAAAGCTGTTGCTTGCTTAAATGTTCAGCTTATTTAGCTCTTCAAAAGTTTCCATAGGGTGGAAGTTGTCAGATGACCCCTTTATAGCGGTTACACCTTAGAGGTGAAAACCCCTTATTGGTATAACAGCCCCTTAAAGGTGAAAAATATTGTTTTTGCTTATAGAATGAAAACTGTTGCGGATAGAGAAGTTTTCAGCTCATATAGCTCTTCAAAAGTCTTCATGGCATCAAAACCAGGTGAGCGATTCAGGTTCCTGGGAGCCTCTTATTTGTAAATATCAAACGGGACTCGATCACCTGAAAGGTGATCGGCTAGTGATCAACAGTGTGGTATTTAAACCAGCGCCTTAGACCACTCGGCCACCTAGGCCCCACAACTTTAGTAGGTTGGGTGGCCAGTCAAAGGTAGCGTGTAACTGAATTAGACATATACTTATGTTTAGCTTAATCTTGCTTATCAAGTTTAATAAATATACCTGCGAAAAAATAATGTACATATACACCCTCACCGGTTAAGAAAAGAAAGTAAAGCAAACAGAGACGAAAAGAAGAAAAAAAGACCATTAAATCATTTTAAAGAAGCAAAGAGGCACCAATGCGGCATTCAAGTGTTAAAAGTCCGAACGTGCAACGACGAAACCGGTAAACACGAACAAAAACAGCACAAAGAAACACAAAACACAAAATCAACCGAACGGAAATCAACAGCGCGAACTCAAGTCGTACATGTAACAAGAGTGAACTTATGAGCTCTGGAAGAGTAAGCGGCTCCTGCCTGCTTTAGCACACCCGTCGTGCTGCTAATTTCCAATTCAGTGTGTCAAATCCGGTTAAGGAAGACAAAACAAATTTCTACGACAAACCCTATTCTTTATTCCAGTTAAAGTTGGTGAACAAAATATGAACAAGGCTATTTTTTTCTGGTAAATTTTGCCCCAAGCAAATTGGCAATGTTTATTGATCACCTCAATACACACTCATGCTTTACCTACCTTACTAACTACGTTACCTATTAAATTAGCTAAGCTAGAGACAACATGGTTAATTGAAAGGACTGTACCTAACTTATCAATTTATTTTAAATGCCTGTATCAAGTTAGAAACAATGTTTGAACTCTCCCCCGTGTGACTTTGTTTCGTATGTGTGTGAATATTTGACCATCTTTCCAGTCCTGTTTTTAAAATACTTATAAATTTCATCTTGTATCATTATTTTTTTTAAATATGAGTTTGCGTTAAAAAGTAGTCTTGTTTGTCTTACGTAGGTCCCTGGCTAATCTTAATTCGACTATGTTTGTATTTCTCCGAAGTTTTGTTGTATTCATTTAAGGAATGACTGTCATAATTACTTTTTCATTAGGGTATCGAAGAAAAATGCAAATTGTATAATCCGCGTTGCGGAAATTTTTTCATATCCCCAATGAAAAAAACATTACAGTTATTCCTTATAAATAAACTTTCAAAACAGTTCAAAAAACTTAAAAATTATATTCATAAAAGAACTAAAATGGTGGCACATCTTGTAAAAAATGGGCGTTTACCCATGATTTTTTTTTTCATTGGAATATGATTTTTTTTTACCAATCAAATTGCAGTATTTAATCAAATTTATTTATTAATTCGTGGTTTTTTCGTTTTTTATTTAGGAGTGTCTAAAATATAGATCGGCTAACCTTAATATTTGTTTTATTATTTAGGTGCTCATTGGTTTGAGTGTTGAAGAAACGCCTCAATATTCATACGGTAAGCAATATATGTAACTATGCTTCTTGGAATTTAGTGCGATTTTAAATCGCCTAAGGAAGATTTTGAAGTCAATATCATCTTTCGTTTTTTTGCGTAATTACAGTGGAAATACCTTATTGTATTTTTTTCTGATTATTAAGGTCTTTCCCTCTACAGAAGAAAGACCTTACTGTATTTCGTCTGAATATTATTTAGGTCTTATACACTACAGCGGAAAGACCCTATTGATTTCCTCTGATTATTATCTTCTTTTCTTCCTCGGGTCAAAGATAAAAAATGTCGCAATATATCATTTCGATACTTGGTACCATATATCAACCGACACTACCTGATCTTGACCTGACTAGCCCTGCGAAACTGATCTATTTTTAGTTACAGAGTTATCTCCCCAAGTACTGTTTACCCTTGTGTAACCGGTATAATAAATCTTAAGTGTGGAAATGGTTGTACAACGCTTTGCAACAAATCTCGACCTACTTTTTTTTCAGACTGCTGAACAGTATGTTGAATATTAAAGATCAAATATTTTAAAAGACGATTTGCTGGTCCCCTGACTACAAACGTACACAACATGTCACATGAGAAATGAACCGTTAAATTTTGTCCTATGGGGCATTACGCGCTCCTATTTTTTAGGTCATTCGATAATTTACTGCTTGTTTCAGACACAGTACTTATTTTTGTTTTGGTAATTGATTTAAAGCCTTCACAAAGTTATGATTTTTGCACAGGGGATATTTATAAAAAAAATTGTAAACTGTCAGAAACTGTATTCTTTAATTGAAATTTTGGAGTACAGAATCTGAATGTACTGGTAAGCCTAATTTATTCGAATTGCAAGTCAAATAATTTCAAAGTAACAGAATGTTCCCAAGCCAAATATTGAGACTTATAATCTTTTTATTTCTGTTTACTTAATATGGTTGATGAATTTTTATTTCATACAATTTCAGCTTCATTTAAAAGCATTTATACTGCAATTGTTCTATATAAGTAGTCAATTTTTAGTGACCGTATATCGATATGTGATATACTGTCAATGTCAGTATATCACTTTAAGAACACGCCCCTTTTCTATATCGTTTGATTACACTTTAGCCACCTCATTAAATTTCGTCAACACGGGTAACCCGGCGGTCACTATTATTTAATGATCAAATCTACACATGCGTTGAGCTTTTCAAAATTGAAGTAGATCATCGACCTCGTAGTTCCAAATTCTCCACTTGATATCAGTTGCATTTGAAGAAATTTTTACTTTTTGTCATGTTTCCGGTAGCAATTAAGTAGGAAGCTTTGGTAGAAAAAAACCCAGCAATATTGGCATAATTTACTGTTTGAAAGTTACATTTAAAATTTACCACACACTTCCATATTAGAAGATTTTCTATGAATTTACGAATAAGGTGTTTATCTACCGGAGCTTTGGCGCAACAATGATTTCTAAATATTTTCTCCCCCACCATACAATTTTGCGCTACTATGGCTTTATAGCCACTTGTTCCAATATAATCGGAAAAGAGTAGAACTATTGACTCAGTTGAACTAACATTCCTAGCATTGACTGCGAGAAGCAAGATAAAGAAATGTTGCATAAAAATTACTCATTCAAATGTTAAAGTAATATTTGGCTGAAAGACGAAAGAGAAAATTAAAAATCTGATCAATTAGCGTACACACATAGCAATACAATTTCGGAAAATTTGTACATACCGGTAATCTATTAAATTCACTAATGATAGATACACTCGGATAAATTTTAGTTTACTCGCATAATTATTTAATTTGCATTTTGTGTTTTTAAAGACATAGAACCTATCATTTTGGCAATTTTTAAAAAATAATGAAATTCACACTATTTGAAGAATACATTGTAAAACCTTTGAAGAAACTGTTGAATGTTCAAAAAACCTACAAGAAAGTATTCTTTTCGACAGAAAACTGAAGAAAAAAACGCAGTGTCAAAAAAGAGGACAAACTCATTATAGAATGTAAACACTTGCGGGTGCCGGTAAACTGAGAAACGAAAAGTAACCAAACGAAACGGAGCGGAACAAAAACGATATCGGTAACGATTGAAACGTAAACAGTAAAATAAGCAACCGAAATCTGTAAAGAAAGGAAACGAAACTGAGCGAAACTGGTAAAAATAGAAAACTGATCGATTTTAGCCGACACCAGTCGTTTTTCTTAATTTACCGATTTCGTTTTCTCTTCGCCTCGTTTGGTTACATTTCGTTTCTCAGTTTAACAGTACCCAGTTTACAAAAAGTAAATATCTATGCTGGACAATACTTAATCAACGCGAATAATTAAAAGAAGATTATTTTATAGAAAACTGCAAAACATTGAGTTTTTATGTTGGGAAAGGTAAGTTTTAGATAGTATATTTTTTATATATGTACTTTTTATTCAATGTAAAAAATTGCGAAATTGATAGGTTCTATGTCTTTAAGGTTCATGTATATGTTTACCTCAAAATGGCTTAAATGTAGATCGATTTTTCAGTATGTGTACAACAAAGACTGCATATAAAATTCAAAAAATAAACCGTAGCAGGACCCAGATATATTAATGCCTCATCTATTTTTTTAAAATATTTTCATGATTAAGTCCATTTGTTTTAAGTTAGGCTTTTTCCCGTTTTTTGTGTGGACCAACATGATACTCAAATTTGATCTGTTAAAGGTTAATATCACTAACACCCTTGCACGTGGCCTAAAAATCATGGGACATTTAATTATAATTTAACCAAAAGTGTTCACCAACATGTCAGTTGAGAGGTACAATAGGGGTACTTTGTCCTTATTCAAAATACAATTTGAACGCAAAAAAAAACCTGCAACGGCAAAACTGTGCTATCTTCAACAAAATAAATGTGTGGATATAATCAGGTGTGTCCATATCTAGGTCCTACTATACTTTATTTGACCTGATACAATGCCGTTTGATCTGTACATATACTATGATTTTCTTCAAAGATTTTCAAACTGTCCTGATGAACCTTAATGTTTTTAATAATCTACTTATTGGTAACTTGTTAGTAGATTTAATTAAAAAAGTCATTTAGAAAATAAGCTATCATTTCTTTGCAATCCTAAACAGTCAGAAAGGTGGTCATAACGAGACAAAAGAATATACGCTCTTCAGTAAATAAGATAGAATTTGATTCGGGATGTTTACATAGTAACAATGGGCATCAAAAAGTATACATATATTAAAGTCACCGAATTCACAGTGGTTTATTAAATATGTAACGGGAAAAGAGCACGTTTCTTATGTTAAGCGATATTATGGGGTTTGATTTCCTTTGTGACAAAAATAACATTATGCTTTGAAAAATCTGAAAAAAAAATATCCCCAACAGATAAGACTTCAGTCTTTCTGATCTTAAAGTCCTGAATTCGTCGCTAAAGCTATATTGATAAAATATATGTTCAAAGTTGTGCTAATTTCATTAGTTATTTGTAAATCCCCTTTCTAAGAATACTATTTTCCTTCATAAAATAAATAAACATTGAGAGTATCTCATACAGGGCTAAAAAAGCAATGGTCCATTCGACTTGCTAAAATACTTTTCTTGAAATCTGCATGAAAAAATGCATAAAGTTGTTAAGATGTCAAAATATAACTTTTTATTTAATATAATGCATGTTTTGGAAATGGATTAATAATAAGCAAATGTTTATCAAATACAAATGACAACAAAGTTCCAGACAATACATTTTGCTACGCCTAACGCGCGTTTTGTCTATTCAAGACTCATCAGAGGCGCTCTACCAAAAATATTGAAAATGCCAAACACTATGATTATGAGGAGCATAGAACAGTAAAACCCAAAATACTAAACAGGGGAACCAAATTATTACTAAGATTATCAACCTATGTCTGGGGTAAGAAGAACCTTAGAGTTTATGAGATTTTGAAAATTAAACGGATAATTTAAAACTTTGATGTGTTCTCCAACACAAAAGTGTTGGTGGCGGAGCGGGCTTACCCCGGGGAATTAAAACTCCACCAGCAGTTTTAACCCTGACGGGTGTTCGAAATACAAATGACAACAAAGTTCGAGACAAAAAAATATCCCACGCATGACGCGTAGTGAGGTGTGTTCGATTTGTTTAATTCTTATAGCCTCCCTTTATTGTCCCCCGCCGCAACGCGTCGGAGGGACTTAGTAATGGTCTCTGTCCGTCCGTCCGTCCGTCCGTCCGTCCGTCACGTTTTTTGTGGGTGCAACTCCTCGGAAACTACTGAAAGGATGTTGCTGAATCTTTACACACTGATAGGGTACAATTAGTAGATGATCATCCCATATTTGAAATTTTCAAAATTGCCGCCGTTTCCATGGAAACGGAAAAAAGGTCAAAATATAGGACATTCAATATATCGGTTACCTAGGTGCACAGGGTTCTGAAATTTTGTAGGCTGATAGAACAAAAGGTACTCTATAATAATACGAAAAAAAATTTGAAGCGATATTTACGGTTTTCGAGTTATTTACGAATTTGTGATTTTTTGTGATTTTTCAGTCCGAAAAATGGGACTTAGTCAAACGTTTTTGTGGGTGCAACTCCTCGGACACTACTGAATTGATGTTGCTTAAAATTTACACACTAATAGGGTACAATTAGTAGATGATCATCCCATATTTGAAATTTTCAAAATGGCCGCCGTTTCCATGGAAACAGGGAAGAAAGGTCAAAATATAGGACATCCAATATCTCGGTTACCTACGTGCACAGGGTTCTGAAATTTTGTAGGCTGATAGAGCAAAAGGTACTTTATAATAATACGACAAAAAATTTGAAACAATATTTACAGTTTTATAGTTATTTACGAATTTGTGATTTTCCGGTCCAAAAATGGGACTTTGTCATATCATACATTTTTGTGGGTGCAACTCCTTGGATACTACTGAACAGATGTTGCTGAAACTACTGTTAATAGGTGATCATCCCATATTTTGACAACCTATTTCTATCGTTTCTCAGAGAATATATTGCTTGAATTGACATACCACACAACTTTTATGCGGCGGCGGGGGACACATGGCTATGCGTAGCAATCTTGTTAGCATAGCAACGTTTTAGATTTGCTTGTGACAACAAAACATTCTCTGATATCCTTAAAATTTTGACAACACAAAAGCACAGGTATGGAATTCGTCGCACTTACCATTATTTTTTAATTTCAACGTGTAGGTTCCGTTTTTAGAGTTCCGGTTATTCCTTAGAGATAATAAAATCCCTTTTTCTCAAAATGTCATTATTCTATGAATTAAATAATAAAATAATAAATAATAAAAAAGAATAATAATTTGTCCATTCACTTATACCCGAACTTGAAAATAAACATGACCTATATTTTTTTAATCAAAAGATTAAGTTGGTGATTTCAGGTCAGTGCGTCACTTTAGAATGATGTGCATTTCAACTCATTTAAAAACATACAAAATATTTACAGGGGAGATAATATTTTGTAACCACCTTTCTGACTGTAAAAGCATAATTTGAGTTGAACCTTTTTGGTGTGTTTTTTTTTAGTTTTTGGCATGAGAAATTCTTTTCTTTTAACGTAAATGCAAAAAATAATTCTCTATTTTTTAATGATTATTATCTCATCGAATAAAAGGACATTTTGCCGAGTGATAAAGTTGTGCATTCGATGTACTTTTAAAATTCGGAAAACCGGTTTAACCGGTTTGACAGTAGATTTATTTGGGCGGAGTTTGCCATCAATTATTAACCAGTTGTATTTTTAGTGGGCGTATATAATTAGCTGTATAAACCAACCGAATTCTTTGCATGTTTTTTTTTTGGTTCATTGGAAAATGGTCTTAATTTCTGAACAATGCAAAAGACACTAAAAATACTCTAAAATTTATTTATTGATAATTGTTTTTTAGTTTTAAGGTTAAAAGGGTACCACAACTTTATTTTTGTTGGTAATATCACAGTGTATAACCGGACAGTAAGCGAATACGGAACTTGATCGCTGTCCGGTGGAAAAATCCTAGTTTATTAAAAAAAAAAACGTATGATTGTGCAATAAATTCAAGCCATCATTCCATCGGTATAAATAAATTTGAACTATTTGTAAGTACATTATGCATGCATGTAGGTAAAATTCCAGATTTGGAAGTTTGCCTTTCTCATAAAGTCTAGCTGGCTTTTCAAACTTTGCATCTAGAGGTGATATACTGTTCTATGGTTAAACGTAGCGAATATGCCTCATTTTTGTAACAAATAGTTATAATCGACAAACTGTTACAGTACTGTAGAATCACACATTGAAAATTGCGCTGGCAAAAACACTCCAAGTGTGCTGCTTCATGTAAATACCGTATATAGCTTAAATTCAAGATGGATTTAAATTTAGTTAACAATTGGTAAACATGGGAATAGCAATATTCTTCTGCCTAAGTCTTTTTGTTTTTGATATGAAGGCATCCAACATAAAATATATGAACTAAGCATGAACTTCAAATGAACTCAAAGACAAAGTCAAATGAGGTATGCGTTAGCTTTTACGACATTTTAGATATCGAATCAGTTTTATTGGTGTTGGAACAGAGTAGACTAAAATATGCTAGGTCGATATCCTCAGAGCCTAGGACTTATTGCTCGGTTTGGCTTCCTTGTTTGAACGTTTTAGTTTTTAGATCTTTTCTTTCAATTTTTATGGTTTGTCTATCTTCCGATTTGATTTTAACCGTTACTTATTACAATGTGCATATATACAGCATTATCAAGTTTCCGGTTTTTATATCACTTTGCTTTGATATTGTGTTTTTGTTCGTTTAGAACACATCGAATCTTAAAATTAGGTTTATTGCGTTTAAAGTTTAATGCGTTTAAACTTCAAAATTGTCTAAACCTTAAGGTTCTTTCTAGCCCAAACATGGTTTTATCTTAGTCATAATTTGTATTTCAGTTCGGAATTTTTGGTTTTATTGTTCTATCACGCTCTTAACGTTGTATAGTGTTAAAGCGCTCCCGATAAATCTTGAATAGACAATTAAGGTCATTAATTTACGGGCAATGGTTAACTCACATTAAGGCAGATCAATTACTTACGGTGTTCGATTTTTAGTAAAGAAAATAGGGGAAAATGGCAATGATATAACTTATCATAGAAATTAAAACACATTCATAATCCTTTTAATAAGAAAAGAACTGTAGTATAATCATTAAGAGGTAGAGGAATGAGGAATAATTTGAAATTTAATTGTCAAACTCTGAGAATTTAAAGCAGACAACTAATCGGACACCCACAAAAAATAAACGACCAATTAACCAGAGAGTAAACGACTATGCATAAAGGACAAAGCATTATGTTTTAAACAATTTTTATATTGTATCTTTAGCTATCCTTTTTAATTTGGAGAGTCTATCAATCGCCCTTTTTGATAATAATAAAAAGGTTAATAAATTCACTGCAGTTGGTGAGTAAATTTCAAATATGTGCGACGGAGTGAAGGAAAAAATGTTTACCCACTGATGATGAATCGAAAATTTTTAACAATTAAGATTGTCCTGAATACCAAAAGAAGCGTTAAAAGTTCCGTAAAAGAGAAAGGTATAAAAGCAACTCACCTGTGTTCTTTATCGATATTGTAGAGTTTTCATACAGCCTTAAAACCACTAAAATCTGGCGAGAAATAACAAACAACTAGGATTTCACCATCGGACAGTGAACAACTTCTGTGATCGCATACTGTCCGGTTATACTGAGACTGAAGAGAAAGTAGGTCCCTCAAACACTTTCAAGTTAAAGAACGGTTTCACCTCCATATCTGAAAACGTTATTTATGCCATCCGATGTGCCAAGTGTTGTAAAATCTACGTAGGGGAAACCTACCGCCGACTAAGAAACAGGTTCGCCAAACACAGACGGAGTGTTTTAATGCGAAGATTATCTAGTCGGTCAGCACTTTTGTTTGCCAAACCACAGCGTCCACGATATGCAGTAACCGTTCTCTTTGAAACTTGTTCTGGTGAGAAACAAAGAAACTTTCTTGAACAGAGAATAATCAAATTTTTAGGAACATTTCAACCCTTGGACATCAATATAAACTTAGAATTTGCTGTTTCTTTGTTTCCATACCACCCCATATTTCATTTGTCGTCATCATTTCGTGTTCATTTCGTCGTCCTTTTCATGTTTGTCGCATTTGAGTGGCCTGTGTGGCGTTTCGGGGACGAGATCGCCAAATCACCCACACTCACTTAATAGTGCTCCACATGGGCTGGTATATCGTCCCTACCCACCTCTCCTCTTTTCCTTTTGATCCTTAGTTTCATTTTATTTTACACTTTGATGACGTCTTTTGTGTTTGTTTGTTATTGTTAGTCTTTGCAAACAAACTCGTCTCCGCAGGTGGTATTCCTAGGGTCTGCGCTCGGCCTTCGGTCCTCGTCAGTTGATGTGTCAACATCTTCCTTTTTCTTATATTTCGCTGAGCAAGGACGTGAAGTCCGAAAATTTGGGCATCTTTTATTGTTTTATTAATTTTTACCTTTCATTGTGATATTTAGATTTAACCTTTTAAATGTGGTTTTACCTTCTACACTATTGTTTTATTTACCTTTTCACTAGCCACCGTACAACACCTTTCATTATACACTGTGTATATGTTTAAGCTTAAATTAACATTGCCAAGTTTTCTGTTGGTCTTTTTGTTAGTACACAAATTATTTTCGTAGACAATATCCCTTTAACTGTTATTCAATTTGTAACATTTGTATTCTACATATTTTATTATGATAGTCAATTGATTGCGTAAGTATTCTTGTTATTACTATTTTCTTATTTTTGCATGCTTTACTGTACATGTTTACAAAGAACATGATGAAATATTTAACGACAGAAACATGAATGACGACACTGAACATTTATATGTACTCGTACTTCTGAGATTGAAAATATAGGCATGCCGAATTGAACTAGTGGCACAATAAGAGAACTTGTTTACATACCTTTATTGATGCAAACCATGTTTCTATCAGGGCATACAATACTTTGAACAACCATAGAAATGATCACTTAACAACATGGACATTAAAAGACAGTAGATACGTTCTCTTCCTCTTTTATTGTTAAAAAATATAATAAACTATGGAGATTCGTTCAGGCGATGATTTATTCATAACAGTTTATTTCTTGACGTAGAGATTTATATTGTTTAATGTTTCATACATAAAGTAGTGCCTTGTATCACATTGAAGAAGGAAACTATTCCCATCTTATATATGCTCAGTTCAGACCATGATTAAATGAAGAATTAAAGTTTTTCATACTATTAAATAATTTTAAAATTCATTAAAAGTCATGCAATACGTTAGAAGTATAGTCTACTTAGGTGGGAAATACAAATTATATCAAAGGTTTCAACCATATTGAATTATACCTATGATGATGTGTCATTATTAGCCCTCATTCACTTAGATTGAATGAATGGCAGATACAGTGGGCAGGTGGGTTAAAGTATGAGCGTGTATAGACACTCTCATTTGGCAATAAATTGGCAGGTGTTATTAACAATTTCTAACGCGTTACCGTAGGAATTTGGTCTAGAACATCTCATGCTTCCATGAGTGGTCGGTGATGATCTGATCCGGATTGAATGTTGCCAGTGTATACTATACTAGGCAAAAAAAGAAACGTTACACTTATATTTTATTTGATAAAATTTCTATAACAAACGAAAAGTTGAAACTTCCATTGCATAAACGTAAGTTTGGTCATACTGAAGAGACAAAAATCCAGTATACCTAATTTCAAATCAAATTTAACATCTCTTTAAGGTTTTACCTAAATATTGTAGAAAATCAAGTTTGCAATGCATTATCGTTCCTGACTAACCATTCATTGTGAATATCTGACAGCATTTCGATGAATATAAAGTTGAATTCAGTATTGAGGGATATGTAACCATCTGTAAAACTACAGGGATGGGATTTTTGCAACGGTTTCCGATGGATTTTGCTTATTTCAAAAAACGTTGTTAAGTAAAACAAAAATGATAAAATGTTGATAATGACAAAATTTCTGTTAAATAATGATTCTTTGGTTAAAAAAGGGCGTTTCTTACTTATCTTTGTCAATTTTATGCATGATACAACTCATTCACGCCATAACGCGAAAGTAACGTAATTCAGAGGACGTCTTTTTTAAACAATGACGTCAGCTTGGCGTGACCTGCGTACGTACAGTATTTTTGAATATTTGTGTGAAATTTGATCCATTTACACGAATTAATGTTTTGCACCGTTAACGAAGCGATTACGAAGAAAAATAAAGCGGCAACGCCTGATTTTAACTCGCGTTGGTTATGGCATTCTGCTACTTCCGGTCTCACCGATTGTTGTACTGCTACATCTGACACGAGTCTCTGGTCTATGGATAGTTGTTCTAAAGTCTTTTAAATGATTTTTAACCTATATTTCGGTCATTCATGTAACCAACAGGAAAGTATAGATTTCCTTCTTATTTTGACGTTCAAGTCTAGTGCCTGACTTACAATTTCTTAAACTTTGAGTGCGACCTTTTGTTAACCGTGATGTTTGTAACATTTAACGATCATAATCACTAGCTTAATTGAACATTTTGCACGTAAAATTCTAAAAGTTCCAATTTTAGTCAAAAGTTAAAAATGACGTAACCTCAATTTCAAATCCGCCTCCGATACGCAAATTTGACAGAAAACCCCGTTAGCTGCATAGTATTTACATTAAAAATTAAAACAAAAAATGTTTCGAAAAAATCTTAAAAGAAAACCAATGTAACGTTTCTTTTTTTGCCTAGTATAGTAACAAGAAGGGATATGGTTAAAACCATATCCACTGGTACTCGAGTTACATATATGTCACAGTTAGGCTCCTGAAACATGCATAATACATTTAGCATCATAGTAATACCTACCATACTAGAATGAAAGATAAGGTTGAAAGAATTCATTCATTGTTACATCATTTGAACAAACTGTACCAATATGTTTTTATGGCACTTTCTAGTTTAAAAAAACAATATGGGAATTGAATGATTCTTTTGTAGGTGGTAGCTGGAAGAACAGGTTAAGTTTATTTCGAAGCATACGGTTGCTTAGTATCATTAGGTGCACCTACTACTGGTTTTTTGGCATTGCAAACTGACAAAATGTTGATAGGACAGGACACCCAGCTAAGCTCAAAAGGGTCTTGAAAGCCTTTTATAATTTTTGACGTTTGGCTGCCTACGACTCCGTGGATCTGAAAAAGTCAAAAAAAAAATAAAAGTAGGTACATATGTGCGACCCAAAAGGGTCTACTTTGAAAGGTTGGAAATTTCAATGTAGCTATATATGATAAGGTATAATTTTCACAAATGTCATATATCAATAGGAAAAGAGTGACTGAGCATCCACATTTTGCCTCCTTGTAACCTTAACTGTACAGGCATTTGATAACTTTTACCATTCAAACTTTGATTTAATAGAAAATCTATAAAACATGTAAAGTTTAAGCATAATCTTTTTATTTTAAATGCATTAAAATATATGAATGGTTGTCTTTTTTTAAGCAGGCCAATATATGAATAGGGTGGGTATAAAACTTCTGGGTCGCACAAAAATACTTGGAGTTACCACCCCCCCCCCCCCAAACCTGTGGCGGATCCAGAAATTTTCAAACAGGGGGGGCGCAATTATAAAAAAAACCTTCTGGGACCTCTTGTTCCATGCAGTTTTTGTCAAACGGGGGGCGCCCGGTACGCCGGTCCTAGATCCGCCTTTGCAAACGTGGTCTGTAGTGTAGGGTATTGCGGACAACAGAAATTTGTAGTAGTTATATTATCTCGTTGAGCCTCAAGTCAAAGTATTACTGATGTCTCTCAAACAGGTTGTGTACATGCACATGAAACGAAGAACGAATCGATCCAGCCATCTTGTTTTCAAAAAATAACATCACGAGTCCAATGCCTTATTGATAATTTTAAAACAATTACACGTGAAATTATATCATTAAGATCGCAAAATGTTTGTATAGTTCATAAATACATAAGTAGAGAGTTGACAAAACGATAAAACGATGAAAAAATTAACATATCTTGAAAAGTTCAATCTGTTTGTGTATATTAACTAACTAACTAACTAACTAATTTTATTCAGTCTAAAATCCATTACAGAGGATCATCACTGAAAAGGAAACAACATTTTACAATAGACAAAATATCATACAATAACAAAACACACTGAACATATATTATGCTGCTGAGATAACAATAGTTCGCGCAGTAATATAAGAAATTTAACTGCAGTAACAGCTATTATAGCGCGATAATGCACCGGATGGTGACTTTTCGGTATTTTTTTTTAAATTGATCATTGATAAAATTTTACACAGACTAATTTATTCACAAACTGGCATTAAAATCATTCCTCATGACGACCTATTTTACATCCTATTATGCAACATACGAATCGTTATGCAATCGACAACAGGGTGAATCTAAGTATACATCTAGAATAGATATTCGAGAATAGGTCTCTCGTATGAAAATAAAATCCAAACTAAAAAGAGGGGAAACTATTCTTTCCTTAATTGTACGTCGGGTGATATTAATTAAAACTTTCCAACGCTTTACGGATGGAAGTTGGTCTCATGCCTCCATGAGTGGTCGGTTCTGATCTGTCACCAGATGGATTTGCCCAGTGTATAATAAAAGTAAATCCATGGTAAATCTAAATCAAAAATGATATTCATTTCACTTCCATGTGTAGTAAATAAAATACACCAGCGGATGACAAAATTATGGGCTGGCGTGCTGGAATATTGTGTCCCTCGTTCTCTCCAGGAACCTTGAGAGGAATGTGAGCATCCATTGCCTACCAATGGTCTACCTACCAGACTTGTCCGAATATCCTAGTGATTGACATTCTTTTTCACTATCTTGTCGGTTAAATGTGGACGTAATTAGCCATTCAATATGTTTTTGTCAATATTTATGCGCCAAATTATTGAGGACGCTTTAACTAATTGTATTCAAGACATCATACAGTATTATAAATTTCTGATTTATTTTTACATGCTTCGATTATCCTGTGTGTTGTATAATTATTTTGACAGAGTTGGTACGATTTAAAATGAAACAAGAGCTACTTGAACGATGACTTTTATATTAAGGTTCATGATTACATTTCGAATAAAATGGTAGATATTTGACCTATTTCTCTCGTCTATGTACAACCTAAACGACAAACAGTAGCACAAGCGTCTAAATATAATAATTGTCGATCATTTTCTCCTCCAGTGTACAAGATAATTTTCTTTCCGTTCAAATTGTTCAAAAAATAAAGCATGAATTACCCCTAAATAACCTTCTTCCATAAAACCGATTGTGAGAGTAGATTTAATAACACACCTTGCACCACCCCTAGTAAGGTGGATTCACGACGATTAGGAAAGTCCAGTGAAGGATTCACGTAAAGTTGTATTTGGTAAAACGATTCAGGTTTGTCGGGTTAAATAAAAAAGTAAACAACTTTGTTTTGTTGCAAAATTAATGTCTTTCGAAAGGTAAATGATCATTTTAATCCCCTCTCATTATTTGTACCACAAAAAACTAAAAAGTCGTAAAAGCATATACAAATCTGGTTTGAAATAAAGTTACAGTTCACGAAAAACGTCAAGGTTGAATTATGTTCATGACGAAAACTAAAGCATCAGATAGTTGTGTTTTTGTTTGTTTAAAGTGTCTATATTTTTCATCAAAGCAAGACTATAATACGTACTAGAGACAAGTTGAAAATTTGTATTGAAAAAAATGAGTATACCTTAAAAAAAATATAAGTAAAAATTGGCGGATAATGTTCTGGTATTAAGAGGATTCTGTTTTGGTAATGCACGGAGTTCGGTTCAGTATCGGTTTAAAAAACATTTGAATTTATATGTATTAATATCTGTGGGCAAATGCAGAATAACTAAAGATAATCATAGTCATACTTCAAATGTTAAGTTAAATATCCACATTAAGAAACTAAAATATTGATAAAAGACTCATTAGTGACAAAATATATTTAGTATGACAAAATTGAATAAGACAAGACCGATCAAAGGTTTGTGTTAAATATAAAATGCTTATTATAAGCGAAAATAATACAATCAATATGTACATCAATCAAGGCTTTGCATATTTGGTGAATTTCTAGACATGCTCGAAAGCGAAAAAGAACATTGCGTGTTTATTATCCCTATACCACCGGTTATAGAATTTTTTTTTTAAATTCTACCATTTCATATTAAAATTTATTGTCTTACAAGCGAATGCAAAATGATTTTTGATACATTTCTCCTCTCCTGGTTGAGTTTTCTCTTACTCATATCAATCTGAAATAAAAATTGCAGCAAAGTTCCAGAAAATAAATTTTGCTACGCCTGGCGAAAAATGAGATACAATTTTCTGGAAACCGTAAGGTTTTGTAAGTTTTTAAAAAAATTGTTTCATGAGCACTTCTGTAGTTTATGGACGGTCATAAATGTCCCGATCAACTAGTCGAACGGACAGAAAAAATCTCTGTTTTTAGGATAAACTTTTGTGTTTCAAGTAAACCCGATCTTGTGCAAGAACTTCTATTAAATTTTAAAACAAAACCAAAGCTACTTTACTGGGGCATATGCATACCAAGTTTCGTCAACATAAGGTGCTCATATAACTCCAACACTGAAACATTGATAGCATTAAACGCCGACGCCGTCGTCGCCGCTGCTGGCAAAGTAACACTTATTGCCCGCCGTGCCACGCAGGCCAAACCTCTCCCCCCGAAAAAGGGCAACTCAGATATCAAGCATGGATCTCAAATTACGGAAGCACCAACCCATTTATCTATAAATAAATCCCCCAGCCCGTTTTTTTAATTCGTTAGTTAGTTAGTAAGTTTTGCCTTTACTCCCAACCCTCGGGAGATGTACATAAAAAGGGTGATACAATGAACATGAAATGATGATTAAGTAGACAATGGGGACATCAGGCCAATCAGCGAGGATAGTTTTTGAAAGCCAATGGAAAAAGGATTGATGAGTAGCCTGGACGTACAATTAATCCTCCTACATGGGGATCCTTCTGCAGCTGGGTTCTTTTTTCCCCAACACGGTGCACCATTATGGTTTGCGGTCAGGTTTTCCGCAAATATAGCCTGACGACCCCGGCATTCATTATGACAGGGATGCTTTGGGCACACATCCCAGTCGCTATTTGGGCAAAGCATCCTGACGCGACGAAAGGTTTCTGAGAGATTTTAAGTGGACGTTTACCAATAAGCTAAAGCGCTGCTACGTGCCTATTTGCAAACCGGGACCCGCACGGAGGTTTTGCAATTCGAAAATAGTAAATACTGTAACGAAATGAAATGTGCCTGTTTGCAGGAATATATGGACAACCAATTCACAGTCATTGCTAATGCAGGTTCGTTTCAAAAATGAGACTGCATGTAGATGCACCCCTTCCAGATCTAGAAAAATCCGAGATGGGGCATTTAATTTTAATTGAAGCCAACATTTTAGGAGCATTTCAAGATATTTTAGGGTCTTAATGATTTAATTCTTACTTATAAGTATTTGCAAAAACTCCAAGTATTTTGACAAAAATCAAGTGGGGCATTCTAGTGTTAAAAGTCAAAAAGGCAACGACAAAACCAGAAAACATGAACGTGAACAGAACGAAAAAACACAAAATCAACAAAACAGTTATCAACGACACAAACTCAAGTCGAACGAAAGTGAACTCGTGTGCTCCAGAAAAGTAAGCAGTTCCTGTATGCATGCTATTTAATACCCGTCGCGCTGCCAATTTCATATTCAGCGTGTCAATTCCGGTAAAGGAAGATAAAACAAAACCCTATGACAAACCAACATCTGTACTCATCTGAAAGAGAGAAATCCTATATTTGTTTTTGATCTCATGATGTCTTCCGTAAATTTCTTTAGATGAGACAACAATCAAGGAGCAACATATCCCTGTGTTAGCACTTTTTGTGTCATATGTGTGACGCTCTGCCAAGGAATCGGTGTAATATTGGGTACTTAAACTCCATTAGCTGGAGTAAACTGACTATTTTGCTACACAATGAGAATAAAAGTTGACGATTTGAATATTTATTGAAGTCATCACGTTTTTTTTTATAAAGTTTTGTTAAATATTTTCCTTTGGAGTTTATTTCGAAATTTAGATCTTAATATGAAGACTTTTTAGATTCCGTTGTGCCTTTATCTCAAGTTTCTGACGATAAATGAGTATTGAGAATCGTTCAGTGAAAGGACATCATCAATGTAACGGAAAGTGAAGTTAAAAGAGAGAGCTAGTCTACGATCCTCTTTTGTCTAGAAGTGATTGTAAGAAGTCTGTTTCATATGAATGAAAAAATTGATCTATTATAGCTTTATTGATGCAAATTTTACCCAAAAGGTTGTAAGCATATAACCAGAAAAAAATTTGGAATGTACGCATGCATGATATCCGAATTAACGAATTCTGTTACTTCCTGGATAACACGAAATGAGTTACAGTAAAATTTGTCAATTATGCAACTTATAATTTCGCAATCTTATGTAAATAACCATAAAAATGTATGATATAACCCGACAAAACAATATCCACAATTTACCAAAACAGAAGTCTATAACTGAACAAAACTGAATCCTCTAAAATGGTGATACAAATTACCGGTTTGATGTGTTTACTTATTTGATTTTCTTAAACAGTTGGCAGTACTCTTCTTGCATGTTTTAATTAAAACGATTTAAAAAGAACGTGGGTACACATTGCATGCTTTATCATAAGTTTGAAATGTGTTGTTTACTTTTAATTTAGAGTAATAAAATGTATAACCTTTTTAGTCATAACTTTTAAACCATTAATCATAGATCAACCAAACTTTCACATTTTATTGAAATCAATACAAAAATGTAAATTATAAAGAAATATAAATAATACATAGGTTTATGTTTATCAGGTGTGCATTGTATGTGTATTTTGTAAACAATATCGATCAAAAAAGGGACAAATTCAACCCACCAAATACAACAATACGTGAATCCTTCACTGGACTTTCCTGATCGTCGTGAATTCACCTAACTAGGGGTGTGCACGTGACAGGGCGTTGTTGATATTTTATATTTAATGTTTAATAAACATTAGAGACGGCCTAAAAGAGACGAACCTAAGATAGTTTCGGTATACAGATCAGGATGGTCTAAAGATTGTCAAAACTCGGTCTCAAAATTAGACCATAGGCGCGTCTTTAAACAAATATAAGGATACTTCGAGAACGCCACTCTGAATCAATCTTAGGATATAGGGAAGATGTATGTTTGTTCTTTGTGGATTAACTTATCAACAAACGATTTCTGTTGTAGAATGTAAAGAGGATGGGAGTATTCTAATGCATGGATTCTCAAGTAACACAGCGATCAATATAATAAGAAGTGTACCAAATATTCCAGCATGCAACTCCGAGACATATCAGGCAAACCCTACTGGTCAACTATTAATTAGCTGCACCAATACCAGAGATGTAAAGGTAAACTTTTATAAAGTATAAAAAAAAATGTTTTTTATTCTTTAAACAATTATTCAGACCTTACGCTTTACTAAATACAAAGAATCATAGAAAGCAGCCACCAGGATGCCCAAAATCTTGAAATAAGACACTATTTTATTTCTGGTGGGATTTTTTCTCAAGCTTACAACGAAAGATGTATTCCAAAATTTTAACAAAAATGTATGCATGGCATTGTAAATGAATACTCTTCTAAAATTTTGCAAATAATCGCCAAAACTGAATAGAAGATCATGTGATAATGAATAAGTGTACTCGACATACCATTTGCGATCAGCTTAACATGGAAAACAGTTAAATAATCATTTGTTATTTTCGGAGTCTTCCCATTTATCAAACTTTTATAAAAATAAAAATGACAACAAAGTTCCAGACAACAAATTTTGCTACGTCTGACGCGCGTTTCGTCTAATCAAGATTCATCAGAGGCGCTCTACCAAAAATATTGAAAATGCCAAACACTATATGAATATGAAGATCATACCAAACTGGGGAACCAAATTATTACTAAGATGATCAACCTATGTCTGGTGTAGGAAGAACCTTAGGGTTTAGACAATTTTGAAATTTAAACGGATAATTTAAAGCTTTGATATGTTTTGAAGGTATTGCATCTATCCAACTGGGGTTATATCATAAAAGCGTCTTTTGAAAATAGCGTCAATTAAAATGAAGTTGAAACAGCAACTATTTTAGATTGTACAGCTAAACATAAGATTTAAGGGAGAAACGAGAGGTTATTTGTGTCTTTTTAAACTTAACTGCCTTTTACCTGCCTGTCATGAATATAAATCTATATAACGCAAGTTTTGAATAAAGTTTATTTTTCAACTGTATACTTTTGTACTTGTCATTCCTATCGTTAATGTTGAAATATGGTTTATAAATTGTATCATGTATAATAGAATTGCCCTTGTCAGAGTAAGTTTTTCGCAAATTAAGTTGCCGTCCAGTTGACTTTAAGTGTGTTGCTCTAAACATATTAATAAAAACATTTTCCAAATATTGAAAGAAGAGACAATGAGACAATAATACAACAAATTAATCACGGGATTCGGAAACAAGACTTGAAGCCTTATATAGATCCGTCTCGAGGAAAACATCTATTAACAATATTTAAACATTATCCGATGTGACTCAAGAATCGATTTCCGTTCGGTTGATTTTGTGTTTTGTGTTTCTTCGTGTTGATTTTGTTCGTGTTTACCGGTTTTAATTCGTCGTTACCCTTTCGGATTTTTGACACGTGAATGCCCCTTTGGTGCCTCTTTGCTTCTTTCGACATAGAATACAAATCAAAACGTGGACATGATTTATTATTTGAGTGCAAATGTGCAACGTGCAGTGTAATACGGAGGTTCGTGTGCAGGTGCATGCGGGGAAGTTGAGGTTTGTTTGTGTGTTTACCGTAGTTAAGTGCTGTATACGTCTGTTAAGTATATTAAAGCGCTTAATTCTAATTGAAAAAAATGTACCAAAGAAACAATTGAGTAATCGTGTTATCGGATATACTATCTGCTCCAAAAAGTAATACTTCAGGAGATATTTTAACAGGGACTTGCAAATTTAAAAAAAGTTGCTGTCTAAGTGGTTAGTATAAGGAACATTTTAAAAGAAAATGAACTCGTGCTTGTACAGCACCACAGCGGTATAACGGTAATGCTGGCGTCACACTATCCCGATTTTGACCCCGATGGAAACACGATTATGGATATTTTCAAAATCGGGATTGATCGTATTCAAATCGCGCTATTCGTGTTGCCATTTTTTACCACCGGCTGAAATATTCCAACTTCGGGAGCAACTTCGTAATGCCTTCCTAATTTTTTAACATGTTAAAAAACTCCCGAAGGTTCGTGCGAAGGTCCTTGTTCGTGTTGTGTTCGTTAATCCATCCTTTCTATCGTAATGCCTTCGTGAAAGCATCTTCTGATTTCGCGTTGCCTTCTAAGTGTCGTCGGCTTAAATTATCTTACGATGGCGGCACGAATAAAACATTATTAGACATTAGACATTAGACATTATTTTATTTAGCCAATCAAGGACCTTTGCAGGCAATGACAATTAACATTTATGATTTAAAACAGTACATAACAGACATTAGCATCTAATTGTTATACAAAATATATAATATATACGTGTGTGTTTGTGTGGTCACTGGAACAAGCATGGTTGACTATATGAAATTAAGAATAAGAATAGATGTACAGTATGTTAATGATATAGATATCCAAAGAGATATTCATCTCTCAGCTATGGACACCAAGGGACGGTGCTTAAGGAAACACTTTTATTTTTTTTTTAAACAAATAGTGTTCCTCCTCGTGTCCAAAGCAGAGAGACAAACTTTTAAGAGCCTGTTCATGAGAAAACCATGCAAAATTGTAAATTTTGTCCAGTAGCAAAGTTTTTAATTATGTAAAAGGTATATTGCAACTGAAAGACCATCCTATAAGACTTATTCAGGCAAAATTATTTTTTCGAAAAATTCAAGATGGCCACCCTACAGGCCTCAATAGCTATTTATAGCTTTTATCTGATTTATCGGTTATTTCAGTCAAATTTTATTTGAAAAATAGACATTTTCAATGTAATTTTTTTTCAGTTTACATAGATGGAATTAAGATTGTATCAATATTTTTTGAAATAGTGATGTTTTGTTTTTCAAATACAGTGCAATTTTCGTAATTCATAATTTTAGTTCCTCTGGTACCCTCAGGAAGGACTTGGGCAATATTCCAGACTGCTCTAATATTCTGAAATTTGTTATTTTTAAGGGTACTTATTGTCCAAGGTAACACTTTTTTATCCTTATCTTTTAGAAATTCAAAAACAATAACATATCAGAACAAACATATCAAAATGCCGAGCTGGGATTTTACATTTTGACTTAGCCACAGCCCCAGAAAACAATGCCATGTTTTAATAATTTTACATGAAATCCAATTTTTAGGGAATCAATTTAAAAATCTGAATGTGTTTGCTATGAAACAGATTACATTTAGAACATGTGATACAACAGATGATCATAATACAAGTACAATTTAAGGGTCAGGAAAGACATATACTTGGGGATTAAGGGTGAAAGATGGAAATATCTGTGTATTTTGATGAAATGTACAGAAATGACCAACTTTAGGGGTCTATTTTTCATTAATGAAGGGTTGGACTATTAATATGGAATATGTTTCCAAAAGACTGCCATATGGTCTGTACAAAAACATATTTGTAATTTTGCATTCGGTCAGCCCTTACATGTTACAGCATTACAAAAATTGAGATTTGGTCATTTTAGCATATGGCTAAGATAGGCTTCAGGCGCATAATAGTGGCATCTTTTTGAAAAAAACTAAAAGATGTACAGAACAGCAGACTTTATAGGTCAAATGTATATAACTTGTTCTATATAAACAAATAATATTGTAGAAATCAAACAAAAGACCACTTTCTACTTGGTGGTCTAATATGGACCCCAGAGCCTTTTGACAAAAAAGTCTCTAGCAACCTAAAAATGACTAAGTCAAACCTAAATGTGAAAAAAAATATGTGCCAGGAAAATTGTTTTATTTGTAAAATTCGACCATTTTCTGCACAATAAAAGATTTTGTTTGGTAGATCCCAACCAAAAATATTGTTAGTTTTCTTGAGGACAAGGGACTATTTCGCCAAATGGCCTTGGCAGCCATATTGGACCACCAAGTAAAAAGTGGTCTTTTGTTTGATTTCTACAATATTATTTGTTTATATAGAACAAGTTATATACATTTGGCCTATAAAGTCTGCTGTTCTGCACATCTTTAAATTATTTCAAAAAGATGCCACTATTAGGCCCCCGAAGCCCATTCTAGCCATGTGCTAAAATGGCCAAATCTCCATTTTTGTAATGCTGTAACATGTAAGGGCTGACCGAATGCAAAGTAACAAATATGTTTTTGTACAGACCATATAGCAGTCTTTTGGAAACATATTCCATATTAATAGTCAACCCCTTCATTCATGAAAAATAGTCCCCTAAAGTTGGTCATTTCTGTACATTTCACCAAAATACATAGATATTTCCATCTTTCACCCTTAATCCCCAAGTATATGTCTTTCCCGACGCTCAAATGGTACTTAAATTGTGATCATCTGTTGTATCACATGTTCTAAATGTATTTTGTTTCATAGCAAACACATTCAGATTTTTAAACTGAATCCCCCAAAAAGTGATTTTTATGTAGAATTATCAAAACATGTCATTGTTTCCCGGGGCTGTGGCTAAGTCAAAATGTAAAATCCCAGCTCGGCTTTTTGATATGTTTGTCTTGATATTTAATTGTTTTTGAATTTCTAAAAGATAGGGATAAAAAAGCGTTACCTTGGACAATATGTACCCTTAAAAATAACAAATTTCAGCGTTTTTGAACAGTCTGGAATACCGCCCAAGTCCTACCTAAAGGTACCAGAGGAACCAAAATTATGAATTACGAAAATTGCACTGGATTTGAAAGACAAAACATCACTATTTCAAAAAATATTGTTACAATTGTCATTTAATATACGTAAACTAAAAAAATCACAATGAAAAATGTCTTATTTTCATAATTTTTTTCTTGAAATCACTGAAAATCAGATGAATGCTATATATAGCTATTAAGGCCTGTAGGGCGGCCATCTTTGATTTTTCGAAGGAAAAAATTTGCCTCTATAAGTCTCATAGGATGGTCTTTCAGTTGCACTTCACCTTAAACAAAAATGAAAACATTGCTATTGGACGATTTTGCATGGTTTTCTCATGAACAGGCTCTTAATCAGATATCAAATTATTTGTCTAAGTGCTATAGACACCAAGGGGCGGTGCTTAAGGAGATACTTTATGAAATATAGAATGATTAAAAATAGTACTCCTCCTCGTGTCTAAAGCAAATAAACAAAACATAAGTGTTGATTGAGAAGACAGGTGAGAGTCAAACAGCATGTGTTAAATCTCATTTGCAATTCTTATTAATAAAACTGCAAAGGTTATGTAATATAGCTTTATCTTCACAGGTCATTAACCAAAAGAATTTTTCGTTATTATTTAGGTTTATAAAGTTATGACATGTTTTTGAAATAATATCAAACAGTTTCTGTCTCTCTTCAACAAAATTTGTACAGGTGATAAGAAAGTGTATCTCATCCTCTACTTCTCCAGAGTCACAGTGAAGACAGTGTCTAAGGGGTGGAGGTATACCCTGGTATCTACCAGATTCAATCCGCAAATGATGGGATGAAACTCTAAGCTGTGTTAAGCTTCTCCTCCACTCAAAATTGCTAATAAGACTCAAATAATTTTCAAACCCATGACTAGTTTTAAATTTAACAAAAGTTCTTAATTTGCCCTCTGAATTGTTGGATAATTGGTTCTCCCATAATTTAATGTAAGAATCTTTAACAATATTTCTGATTTTCTCTTTTGACTTGTAATTGTCCTTCAGTTTTGGTATATTTTCTATAATTTTATGGATAGAAGCACTCCATGAAGGTTTATGCTGTTCATGTAAAAGTTTAGATTCTTGGTAAGCATCATTTAAAAGTGGAAAATTTTCATTATTTTCTAATCGAACCCAATAATTGATCATAGCTTTAACAATGTCAAAATGAAGTGAAAATCTTCCCAGTTCTGAAAGAACAGCAAAATTTGTGGTCTTTTTGTGTACCCCAAGTATAAATTTACAGAATTTTGTGTGCAATTTTTCACAGGTAATGTTACCATAAATTTTGTCAAGTGAAGGAGAACCATTTCTAAATTTAGCTTATGGAGCTTATACGTAAACTCCAGCTTATGGAGTTTACGTATCTCAATTGATTCGTTACTCCAGAGCGTGCGGGACTTACATCGATTTCCTTAGCAGAGCGACACGTCTGACGCAAAAATTGCTCACACAGGGTTATGTTGCTCCTCGGTTGCTGTCTTCACTCAAAAAATTTTACGGAAGACATCATGGACTTATAGACAAATATGGGATTTCGATCTCTCAGATGAGTGCAGATGTTGGTTTGTCATAGGGTGTTGTTTTGTCTTCCTTTACCGGATTTGACACGCTGAATGGACTATTGGCAACGCGACGGGTGTGCTATAGCAATCAGGAACTGCTTACTCTTCAGGAGCACCTGAGTTCACTCTGGTTTCGACTAGAGTTCGCGTTGTTGATTGATATTCAGTTGTTTTGTGTTTCCATGTTTTACATGTTGTCTGTTTTTGTCCCGTTCTTGTTGGTGTTTGCTGGTTTTGTCTCTGCCCTTTCGGACTTTTGATATTCGGATACCCCATTGGTACCTCTGCTTCTTAGCAGTATATGGGTTGAAAAATCCCCATATTTCACAGCCATATAAAAGAATAGGCTTTATTGTATGATCAAATACATTTATACTAGTCTTTACATTTGGGTTATAAGTCAAAAAGTCTTTTTGTAATTTATAGTATGCCTTCAGACTCTTTTTGTATAACTCATTTTGAGCAAAGGAGAATGTACCAGAAGCACTAAAAAACACGAAGCTCTCCGAAGGTGGTGCGAAGGAAACACGGCGTCGCAAAGACCTCGCTTTGTATTCGTATATCCGTCGTAACTAATGTAATGGCATAGAGTCATGGCATGGAGATGGAAACACGGCACTGGTCAAAGCAGTACGATTTCTGAAGTAAAAAAAAATATCAAACGTGTCAAAAGTGCCTTATAGGGACATTTATAGATCCATTTCAGTTAGGGGCGTGTAACAATAAATCGGTTAGAAAAAGAAAAGTTAGTACATGTATATAGCTCTGTTTTTCCCCCTCAAAATTAAAATGCAGCAGGATACAAGTATCCTCATTAATTCTTTATTCATTATTTTTTCAGTTTCGAAAAATTGATAAAGGAAATTAAAAAAATGAAACTAGAATGATCAGTCTCAAAAGTACAAAAAGAAAAGACAAAACAAAGCGAAGACAGTCTGGATCCAGAATCTTCTGACGCTTTTTTTTTCGCCCTGTTCTTTCCAGCC
The DNA here is from genome assembly GCA_963971305.1 of Arcuatula senhousia. NCBI lineage: Eukaryota > Metazoa > Mollusca > Bivalvia > Mytilida > Mytilidae > Arcuatula > Arcuatula senhousia. The sequence goes on along the minus strand of OZ020306.1, from coordinate 32,210,372 downwards.
AGGCGCTTCTCTCTTTCGCGTCCTCGTCCAGGCTTTTGTGGCACCTTTTAATACTTAAATTTCAATATCAGAAATAAGGTTTAAACATTTTAACCTTACTTTAGTTTTTATCAGTCCCCTACCGACAAAAGCCGAAGGGGACTTAAGGTTTGCACTCCGTCTGCCCGTTTGTGTGTCTGTCCGGCCCAGTCGTCTCGCTGTCACAGTAACTTTTCGCACTTTTTTTAAACCTTATATATAGATATTAACTTTTAAACTGATTTTTGGTATGTGCGTCTTACCGTGATGAGTTAAAGATCAAGTTAACGCGTTGTTCCGGTCCGCAATTTTTTACAGAGTTAGGACCCTTTGAACTTTCGAATTTCACTGAAATATCAGTTTCTCACACTTTTTTCTAAACCCTTAATTATAGTTATTAAACTGCTTTTTGGTATTTACTGTATACCAGTTCACAATTACCGGTTACTGAGATCAAGTTTACATTCCGTTTCGGTCTGCAAATATTTACGGGACATTTGGACTTAGATACCGGTATAGGACCGGTAACGAAGTTACGTATTGTAAGGTGGACACGCTTTGTTCAAGAATCGTTCGCAATAGCTAAAATTGTTGAAATTTCTACATAGTTACAACATATTCTTCTTGTTTTCAGATTATGTGTGCTTCGGTCAATTCACACGAACAAAACAAGATAAAGTAGCGTCATCTTTTTTAGTTTAAACAGTTTTCTATTGATATAAGCACTACAATAGGTTACGATAAAATATTTCAATATAAGGATTCGGAAACAAGGCAAGCTTTTTTTTATATCCGTCTCCTTAACTATAACTTAACAAGTATCAAAATGATAGAAATGTTAAGCCGCTCTACATATTAACTTTAGATCAAATGGTTTATTTACTCTTACTGATCGACATCAGGGACAGCAGGGGTTTGCTTGGAGAGCCATCGTTTTAACTTGTTATCCATTAATACTAATTAGAGGCTGCAAAGGACAATTTATATAGACTAGATTATATAAACTTATTGCAAATCGCGTTATTATATTTCATTCTTCGTATACCCATCGTGATGCTTCGTAGACCCATCGTATGCTAAACACGACGTCGTACAGCCGTCGTATAAATTCGTGTCTCCTTCGGATCTAATTCTCGACTAATCTTGATAACATCGAAGCAACTTCGTAATCGGTTCGCAGCTATTCGTATGTGCTACTTTTCCGATCGCTTAGCCATCGGTTCCAATCGTATACCCTTCGGTTTTGATTTTGATTTTTAGCAAGTTCGGGACTAACTTCGCACGAAGTTGAAATTTTCACATTCGTGTGTCCATCGTATGTCAAAATCGGGACAGTGTGACGCCAGCATAAAGGAATTACATTTTTGTCAAAAAGGTCTTTGTATAGTTCACTGCATCCTAAGCGAAGCCTTGTGTCAAGGAGGCCTAACCGTTTATCGAGAAATATGGTCCGTTAAAAGGTGTTTCACGGTTTTCGTGGTCCGTTAAAGTCGCCGTGACAGTCCGTTAACCAGGTATAATCGAGAAAAAACACTGAAGGTCAGTAATTAATTTGTTATATCATAATTAATACGCATTTTAGATTTATAAAAATTACATCTGTCAAAATGAAAATGAATGACTGTTCGATACGATTTGGATTTGTGTAAAAATAGTTCTATAAAACTTCATAAAATGAAAAGGCGTGTGGCTCCTTAGTATTTTAAAGGTTGCAAATGTAAACATGTTTACCTCATTTTTATCAATTTCTCTTTTTATATAACAAAACATATGTTTTGGTTGATATCCATAGAAAGTACAATAATGTATCAACATTCTGTTTAATTTTCAATGCTCTATGTTATATTATAATTTTGTAATAGGGGAAAAGTTATAAAATTTGGTCCGTTAAGGGCTGATGACATATTATTTCGTCCGTTAAGTTGGTCCGTAAAGTGCCTGTGACAAAATATTAATGCCGTTAAATAACATAAATAGATAGAAGATTAAAATAGTTTTGTTTGATATGACATATAATTATTTTACTATAAGGACTGAACGCTAGTATACAGAAGAAAAGACAAAATTCATGTGGATTTATCGAAACTAAAATACACACATTTGAATATATGCACCATTCTAGATCATTCTACGAAACAACGGTATTGAAAACATACAATACATGTGTATATGATATATGAAAGAAGCAATAAGCTACTAATCATTAATAAATATAATGAACACGGTTCAATACAGTCTGTTTTGGTTATTTATTTTAGGCAATGAAAAGAAAAAAAAAGAACAAAAACTTTGGAATTAAAAATTATAAATGGAGAAAAATATCTAAATATGATGGGATTTGTACCACAGACACATTTCTGGAATTTTAGACCGTACTGTAACCGAGGAAATTTTCAAAACTCCACACATACAAACTGACGTCCAAGACATTCACTCACTTCTTCCTGGAGTGATACTCCAATTGCAGATCAATGGCTTTTTCACATACCTCTTAATATTTTTTCGACTCGTGGCAAACAAAACCTTCGACTTTCAGAACACATGCTTTCTTCTTTTCTGCGACAATTTACGATTTTGGGCATCAACAACTACAACTCTCATGCGATATCCGTTCAAGGCAACGAAACAGTTTTGGTCACTCGGCAAAATTCGATTTCACGGTATATATATCCGATTCATGTCCAGTTACAAAAACACAGGCCAATCCTCTATCGAATATGGTTCGTATGACCCTTTGGATGCTAAAATTAACTTTGCAGTACCTAACAACATTAATGTTAATGATACGTCTATTGCTCCGCAAATCCCTGATATCAGAGGACCCGGTAAATTTCCAGAAATGATCAACTTGATAGCTTCCTCAAACTCTCAAAATTCGTTTGTTTTGACATTTGACAGGAAAAAACTAGCTCCTGGTTTAACTAGCGATGATCGAAGGCGGCGATGTTGACTTGTTAGGTTTATATGTACATATCCCAATTACCAAGGTTTTATCCTTTATTTATTTTTTTTCAATATCTATCCTGTTGCTTTTTATATTTTTTCATTAATAAATGTAACACATTATTATTCTTTTTGTATCATATATTTAAGTATTTCCAAATAAAACACATTTAAATAAAATTATTAATTGTGTTCAGATTTATTTCCATTGCCACAAACTCGTGTAAATATTTTAGGCATTTATAATTTTATTATATCAAAAATAATACAATAATTCTGGGAAACCTCTGACAAAGATATCATCGATTTTGCCAGCTGTAATGATTGGGATTCGCTATATAAAGATTTATTTCCATCAGACCTGCATTTTCAAAATGTGAGACATGCATCATTAACGGACCTAAAAAGTGTCACGTGCCTCTTAACGGACCATGTTTCTCAAAGTTATACCAATTTTGGCATTTTTGTCCCAATATTAATATTTTGGTCCAGAAAATCCTTCTCTTATATTTTGTATTGTGCAAGTAGCACAAGACTGGCTACAAAACAAATGTTTCAAAGACAAAAATAACGTCTTTTAATGCATTTTTCGTCATTACAAGGTCACAATTTTGCAGAGGGTAGGTCTTCGCCTTTTCGTTTTGCGAAGAAGTGTCAAATCAAATCAAAATGTTTTTTGCGGGAAGTTTTTCGTGAATAAAAACCATTTGGACACATTTATCACAAGTTTCACTTATTCACTATATTTTAGCATCAGAGTTAATTTCGTAAAAATAAATGAATTTGTTTTCCATAAAACTACTTAACGGACTGCCTCGTGCAACATATAACGGACAAAACCGTAATGTTAACCTATGGTAGAAACACGTAACGGACAAAATTTCTCGATAAACGGTTAGGCCTCCTTGTGTGTGTTAAATTATACCTTTTCGGGATCCACAATTATAGTAAAAAGTTGGTTCTTTATGTAAGTTGTTGATAAGACGTGATTTAAATATATTAACAGAAGGAGCGGAAGGAGTTGCAATCGGTACACATATATTCCATGATCGCACTGTAGAGGGTTAAAAATGATTTGAATACACGTCTGCGTGTATATTGGTCGCAGTGTACCAGAGTTCCGAGTTAATTTGAGATACATGGATTTGATCAAACCTATTTGGGTCTGTTTGTCTGGTCACAGTGCTTCAATTAGGCACCGGTACCCAGTACTTTTTACCGCCTGTCATTGCAGTTGGTACCGGCCAAAAATGTTGAACTTTCAAAAAATCAAATTACAGAAAAGTGCTACTGCTTTGTTGTTGTTTTTGCGTTTTTGTATGATCTTAACTTGCTTTCGTTTCCTATGAGATCGCTACATCCAAATTAAGCGCCTGAGACACTAAAAAGTGTCCGGAGGCGTCTGAAACTGGATTATGTTTTGCATTTGGACGCCATCAATCTCTTTTTAGTGTGACCGTTAAAAACGCAATTTCGCTTGTGCGCTTTAAATAACGGGTATGTAGTATCACAGGATAGAAGGTCTACGACTAAATTGGCATGGTACGAAGGGGACAAGAAAATTTAAGATGGTTTTTAGTAAACCTCTTGTAAACATCCGCTTCAGAATGAGAAAGGTAATGTAAAATTATAAAATTCTACAACTCCTGGTAGCTTTTCTTAACTGAAAGTATGCGCAAGATGTACCTATTGTTGTCTAGTTTTAAGGATTGGAAGAGCTTTTTGATTATGTTTTATAAATGTTGTGTAAAACTGGTTCAATCACATGCAACACGAGCATTTTTTGTTTCACTTCAATCTTTAAAAGACTCAAAAACAGGTAAACAGATATCTTAGATGTATTTTACGACTTGTACATGCAAATACTGTCTAAAAAGCAGCCAAACAATAAAATGATATACCCCTTGATAAAATAATTACAGTACAAGCAAATCCTTGCATGGTAAAAACAGGAACAAGAACATTTGAAATGGCAGAATCTACCAATACATGCAGTGTAATTTTGATTTATAGTACATGTATATTATCAAAGATGCTTTATTCAACAGTTTCAAAATGAGAAACAATCCATATAACATTTTAAATTCAAGGTTTAATTTATGATACAAAATCGAAAGATGAAAAGGCTAAGTAATTATTTGTAAATCCAACAGCATATCGGGTTATTTTATATCAACGCCTTCACACATATGTATGGAACGCCATAGCTGCCTTATGATGATGTGTTTCATTATGTGATGATACTTCTTCATTATGTGATGATACTTTGTCATTATGTGATGGTACTTCTTCATTATGTGATGATACTTTGTCATTATGTGATGGTACTTTGTCATTATGTGATGGTACTTTGTCATTATGTGATGATACTTCGACATTATGTGATGATACTTTGTCATTATGTGATGGTACTTCTTCATTATGTGATGATACTTTGTCATTATGTGATGATACTTCGTCATTATGTGATGATACTTTGTCATTATGTGATGGTACTTTGTCTTTATGAGATCAAAGTTTATTATTATGAACAGTGCTAAAAATATTAATCTTTTCTAATGACAAATATTTTGTTCGACGCGTAGTTTTTCTGTGTATCCCACCCCAAAGTTTCCAAATGGTCGGTTTTTCGAATTTCAAATCCATAACCAATACATAATTATACCCCCGCTTCGAAGAAGAGGGGGTATACTGTTTTACCCTTGTCTGTCCGTTCGTCCGTTCGTCCGTCCGTCCGTAACATAATTTCCGTCACAGTTTTCTCAGCAACTAAATGACACAGAGGTCTGATATTTTGCTTATAGCTATCTCCTATAGTACCATATGGTGTATACTGATTTCATGTTCCTAGGTCAACTACATGTACTTCCTGTTTACCGAATACTTAGGTTTTTGCACATGGTGAACATAAATGCAAAATTTTCGTCAAAGTTTTCTCAGCAACTACAAGAGAGAGAGGTATGATATTTTGCATATAGCTAAATCCTATAGTCCCATATGGTGTTTAGCGATTTTATGTTCCTAGGTCAACTATTTCCTGTTTATCGAGTATTTAAACTTGTATGCATGACATAGTTTGGGGAGCGGGGGTATCACTAGTGAGCATTAGCTCACAGATTTACTTGTTTGTTATATATTAAAACTTTGTAAACAACATTTTCTTCTTGTGTGGTTAATTACTTTGTTTATTAACTAGTGTTGATAGACGCGACCTCTAGTGATAGATTGTATTTTTTTTCTGATATTTTTGAATGAAAGACGCTAAAACCCGAACAGTTTAAAACATAGATTTTAATCCCGACTTAAAAATAAAGAACTAAAAAATACCATGTTAATGAACCTTTAAGTAAAACCGCATGAAAGAAGAAACATGTTGTTTACAAAGTTTTAATATATAATAAATTATATATTGGATTTAAATATATGTTTTACATAGACATTCGGATACCCCATTGGTACCTCTGCTTCTTTTAAACTGTTCGGGTTTTAGCGTCTTTCATTAAAAAATAACAGAAGAAAAATACAATCTATCATTAGAGGTCGCGTCTATCAACACTAGTTAAAAAACAAAGTAATTAACCACTAAAGAAGAAAAATGTTGTTTACAAAGTTTTAATATATAATAAATTATGTATTGGTTATGGATTTGAAATGCGAGAAACCGACCATTTGGGATCCATTTTTGGGGGACGGATACAAAGAAAAACTACGCGTCGAAGAAGATATTTGTCATAAGAAAAGAATATTTTTTAGCGCTGTTCATAATAATAACTTTGATCTCATAAAGACAAAGTATCATCACATAATGACAAAGTACCATCACATAATGAAGAAGTATCATCACATAATGACAAAGTATCATCACATAATGAAGAAGTACCATCACATAATGTCAAAGTATCATCACATAATGACGAAGTATCATCACATAATGACAAAGTATCACCACATAATGAAGAAGTATCATCACATAATGACAAAGTACCATCACATAATGACAAAGTACCATCACATAATGACAAAGTATCATCACATAATGAAGAAGTATCATCACATAATGAAACACATCATCATAAGGCAGCTGTGGCGTTCCATACATATGCTATCCGAATGATAACTTATAAAGAAGTCCGTACTTGCGAAATTGGTAGAGCATAGCAATTCTTATGGCCCGACCACGTATATGAATTGGATATATAGTTTCCCGTTTTCGTCGGTCTATACTTTCGTAACACTTCAGTTAAGTTCTTGGTTATGTAACATAACTCAAATTCTAAATATTTGGGGTCAATGAAAATTCATTTTTACCACTATATGTCTTAGGTAGCACTACACCAACCGCTAGAAATTAGTTCGCTGTAACATTTATTTTGAGAATGAATGACTTTGGTTAAGTTCTTAGTAAAAGTTCATATTTCGAAAACTATACCAGTTGGGGTCAATAATATTCTACAATAATGTGGCTCTTGTAGCTCTACATCACCTCTTAGAAATTAGGTCACTGTGACCTGTATTTTTAAGCATGAGACTTTGGTTGAGCTCTAGATTATGATAACGTTATTCCTGATACTACATGTTGGGGGTGGGGGGCAATGAAATTTCGATACTAGATGTGTTACCTTGCCTGTCTGTATGTTTGTAACACTCTTTGTTAAGGTCCATATCTCAAATACTAAATGCTTGCGGTTAATGATATTTCACCTTTTGATGGTTTGTGTTAGAGGGGACACCAACCCCTTGACCGTGTTGTTTGACCAGACGTGGAAGTACCTGGAACTGCTTGGTGGGGCACTTGAATGGGATCTGATGCGTTGCTACCTCTTGTCGACGACGAACGAAGATGTCCCTGCTCGTCTTCTGCAACGATATTGACCACTGGTCCATGGAAAATATAGAGATCAGTTGTAGTTGCTCTAGCTGGACGACGTGCACTATTATTGCTAGTCTGTCTGGTTGTCGATTTTTGCGTAATGTCTATTTTTCGTGACTTCTTTGGCGGTTGTTTGTTTCTATTGGGTTTCTGGTGATCGATTTTTTGTTGTGGTTTATCTTGATTTTTCACCACACTGTCGAAGATTCGATATATTGAATTTCAAAACTTTTTGAACGAAAATGGTGTTATGTAGCAAGAACGCGTTTTTCGAATTGATTTATGGGTAATTTTGTCTAAAATACGGATCAATTATGGGTTATGGTGGAAGTTCCGCGTAATTTGAATAGCGTTAAAATCAAACTGAACTTCTGTTGGATTGTAAAGTAGCGCTGATAAGCGATCGACAACAGGTGGTCCAGTTTACGTTAAAATTCGCAATAATTAAAAAGGTTTATGTAATAAGTGATAAACTTAATTATTCGCTGAGACGCAGACGATACAAGTTTATATCGAATTGTTGACATCCCGTAACTACTGCGACTTTTTTTTAACCGAGATCTCCAAAAAATTCATATTTGGTCAGACAAGTGACTTGTAACCTTTAACTCGTGAAAAACTGAAACACTGACTGTTTCAAGTCAAAAGTTAACACTAAAGTATGTCTTACCTGCCGTCACCATCAGAAACAATAATTCGTTATTACTTACCAATATTTTGAATTTATAAGGATTTTCAGTGTCTGGGATCAAAAGGTGTTTACAGAACTTAAACATTGCTAATGAATGCAATAAAAATTATCAAAGTCACTCAACCACAAAATCAAGGTCAAGGTCAAAAGATGGACATGCAACTATGCTAAGCTACTGCTGGGCTTTGCATACCAAGTTTTATAGTACTGGAGTTATGGAGGTGTTTGCAAAACCTTACCCTTGCTATTATATGTATTGAACATTGTCAAAGTCACTCAACCAGAAAAATTAGGGTCAAGGTCAAAAGATGGGGATGCAACTGTTCTAAGCCACTACTGAGGCATATACATGCCTAGTTTCATCAACATAGTCGACCTACAGTTCTTGAGATATGGAGGTGCTCGCAAAACCTTACCATTACTTTTATATCTATCGAATATTGTCAAAGTCACTCAACCGGAAAATCAAGGTCAAGGTAAAACGATGGGGATGAAAATGTGTTAAGCTACTGCTGGGCTATGCATACCAAGTTTTATCAACCTAAGACTTATATTGCTTGAGATATGGAGCTGTTCGCAAAACCTTACCCTTGCTATTATATGTATTGAAAATTGTCAAATAGAAAATAAAGAGATGTGGAATAAGTGTACGCGACACAGCCCACAATCAAACGGCAATTTAGAAAAACCACAATGGACAACCGCCAGCAGCCTTCAACGAGGCCATCTGGCACTGCTCGCGGCTATGCAATTGGCCCATGGTCTAAATAAGATGCACATAATTCAAATCCAGCCCTGAAATAGTCACAGATAGACCCCCTTCTTAAACAAGGAACAGAAAACATCAAAAAGACAAGTACAAACGAAAGCTTTGTCAAGGATTCCTGGCTTAGGACAGGCACATGTAATATGTGGCGGGGTTAAACTAGTTTTTTGGGCCCAACCTTCCCCCTATCAATATTCATAGACAAAGCACAAAAACTAAACACACAATAAAAATCAAATCGATCAAAGTCCAATTCTACTAGAGAGAACCTAAGACAAAAAACAAGAACAAACAAAAGGACGGTAAAGGAACTCTCTATAGAACACTCGCTGTTACTGACAGCTAGCTGAGAATCATCAATCGACTGATGTAAAAAAATCAAACGTATTAGTCACTGAGGCAGATGCATTCGTAGTTTCATCAACCTAGGACCTATAGTTCTTGAGATATGGAGGAGCTCGCAAAACCTTACCATTACTTTTATATCTATTGAATATTGTCAAAGTCACTCACCCGGAAAATCAAAGTCAAGGTCAAAAGATGGGGATGCAACTGTGCTAAGCTACTACTGATGCATATAATTGCCTAGTTTCATCAACCAAGGACATATACATGTAGTTCTTGAGATATGGATGTGTTTATAGAACATTGCCCTAAAAAGTTAACGCCGCCGCAGCCGCCGGTTAAGTAACACCTATGTCCCGCTATGCTTCGCAGGCGAGACAAAAACAAACCGACCTCAACAACCCGACTTGTAGTTAAACAACGATGTGATATGCATTGTTAAGCAGCATAAATATTTTGGTTCCAGTCATATTGAAATGGTAGTCACTAAAGCATGTACTCGTCTTAACATATATAACGCTAGTTGAAATTTGTTTTAGATAGACGGGTATTGAAAAAAAACTATACCATCTATTCATTAGACATTATTTGGGATTCTCAGACTGCTATTTTTAAACAAAACAATTAAGATATTGAAATATAGACCGCGAGAATTTTAACTGGTTGTAATCGTTTTACTTCGATTTCACAGAATCCGGATAACGAAAATTAAGTGATCGACGAGAAAAAAACAACTTTATTCATATGTACAAGATTGTAAATAATATGACACCGCCCTATCTGTTTAATTTACTTCCACTGCAGGGCACCCAATAGATTTTCAGGCAGAGGGTACCTCTGATAAAAAAGAATGTCCCCCTAATACGGCGAGAGGTCTGGGGCCGATCAAGCCCCCCCCCATGTGGGAGGTCCAGGGGAGCGAAGCTCCCCGGATGATCCTGTTTCTTAAGGTTTTTAAGGGTAATATATTAATTGAAAATGGAAAAGGACAGAGGGTTATTTTAAAAAAAAAATAAAAACATGCACTACACCTGTATTGCATCTAAACTCATTATCATGAAACAAAAGGTTTCTTATAGTTTTTAATAGTGATATATATAGAATATTATGTACTTTCCTTTTTGATACTATCTATATCTAGGTGAGTATCAGACGAGTCCGGTAGGACGAGTCTGATACGAGACTAGATGTAGATAGTATCAAAAAGGAAAGTATATAATATTCTTTTTATCGGTAATGACGTCACAGTTGTCAAGTGCTCCCACTGATACTTTCTTGTATCACGGACTGTCCATGATACTAAAAAATATCAGGAAAGGAAAAAGCCGCTTATTACCGATAAGATTAAATTCTTACATTCTAAATTATACACCTGGAAAAAAGTTAAGCACCTCTAGACTTTTTTTGCTATTCGATGATTTGAAATATTTTTCAATTTTCATGATTTTGGTCAGTTTTAATCTTCAAAAGATAACTTAAAGGGTGTAAGCTTTCGGTTAAAAGCACATTTTCGCCTTGAAAAGCGGGGGATAACTCTTCAGGAAATTAGACGCCAAAACGGCAGTTTGAAACAAAGGCTTCCAGCAGTCATTAGTGCTAAAGGTGGACATTCTCGAAATTGACTCTTTGACGATACAGTATCAATCTTTTGATTATGATTTACATTTTCAAGTGCGATTTGACAATGTATTAATGGTTTGGAGCTTCAGGCGACCATACTTTTCGAAGACCGTGTTTACGTACAAAAGCCATCTTTTGTGCCAGGTCATGTTATGTAAATAAAAAAGGTCTTTTTTTTGTTACAAACATGTCGAATTGTGCTTAACAGTGCATTTCTTAGTTTGCACGAAAAAATTACAAAGATTTCCAATTAAATAATGGTTATAAGGTGTTTTGAAAATGTATGATTTAAAAAAATCACGGGGGTGCTTAACTTTTTTCCAGGTGTATATAATGACTATTTCGATTGGTTAATAATGCAGTTTTAGTTCTCGATAAAACTCAATAGCACGTGCTACCTTAACAACGACTTGCGCGGAGTAATATTAAAAAAGATAAACCATGCATTTCGTGCAATTTTCTGTTCAAACATTTCATATATTTTATCGGAATGTAATTATATACATTGAATGCAATATTTGTGAGTTTTATTGGTGTGTAAAAGCGTGGACCTTTGCGCACATTTTCAACATGAAGCCCTTCCGCGCTTCATTAAAAATGTGCTTAGGTCCACGCTTTTACACACCAATAAAATTAAAAAATATTGCATTCAAGGTATAATTAAAGAAAAAAAAAACACATACAAACAAGTTTTTTTTTCTAACATGTACTAGGTTTGTCTTCATTACCAAAACATCATTCAGTACTATTTTAGTCATGTTTGATGTGTTTCGTGAATTAAAAAAAAAATCGTTCACTGTGAAATGACCTATAAAACCATAAATAGTCTTTGCTCAATTATGGAAAAAGGCAGAACTTAAAAATAATGGACTTAATCATAAGAATAATAATAGCGAGCATCGCAGATGCGAGCCCTACGGCATTGTGCATGTTTTGAGATGTGCCAGAAATATACTGACGATAAAACTGGAACAGGTTTACTTTTACGGAGTGAAAAAAATAATAGGTACGGAGCAAGTAAAACAATCAACCCTCTGGGCTTCTAAAAAAATACATTATAATCTGTTATGCAAAAAATATAAAAATTGAAATTCAAAAACAGTGTTTACTTTTACACACAGATTTTAATTTAAACACCATTCGGTCTTTTCCGCTGAAAAACGATTTTCCAGAAATTACCGAGCTAGCTTTTGGCAACATGTCATACCAAATGCATGATACTGACCAAGCTTTGTTAAATTCTAAGTACAGATAAAATAAGATAAAGAAATACATAAATTTACTGAATAAAATCTACTCATAATAATGAATAAAAGGTTCTTACCTGAAAATGAAAGAAAAGTCTTATCCTGTGGGTTTTCACTCACTTTCCTCAATCCTGCATGATATTTTTACTTTACCGTTTTCCGCCAGGTTTCTTAATGTACCTTCTGTTACCAATGCGTCAAATAAAACACTGATACTCAGAAAATATCACAATACCTGACAGAATCTGAATGTTGTTTTGGTCTGCTGAAGAAGCGCGAAATACTCTGGCAAGGAAATGACGTCACGTAATCCATAAAATGGATAATTTCGTCCCCGCTTAATGTCGTCCCAGAATGTTACAGGATTTATTTTTTGCACAAATAATTGAATTTTTAATAAGTAGTTAAACTTAAACTTAGCCGGTCTAGCACATGGAATGAGTTATTTTTAAAAGGTATATAGATTTTCGATGCTCGCTAAAAAGGCAGGGCCTTAATCATATTAAAAATAGATAAAACATTAATATTGTAACGCCGCCCCTCGGGTGCTAGAGTCAATCACCAGAGAACACTGCGATACATCAAGAAGGGGATTACTCTATGAATTCACTATAGGGTTTCGGGTGTGGCGAGTTTTGAACTTCACAAACCAAAAACGCTATAGGATGAGGGAAAGGGAATGAACAAATGGGAACTCAAATAAAACTTAATTATTTATTAAAAACTCAATGTAATCCGATCCATTAAGGCTGTCGGGACTCGGAACTCTTCACCAATATTCCGGGACATCAGAAAGATACAACTTGGTGTTTTATGAGGAACACCGAAACCTGAACCAACCTAATAGACTTTTAATAGAACAAACAATATTCAATATTTAACTTCACTTCACAACACAAATAACTTGAAGCTTATAAGGCAGTTTCCAACAAATAACAAAGACAACACTGGCTAAGCAAAGTAAACATCGTTTGCCGTGAATACGGAAACATATAGTATTTATTTCCTATTTATAACATCAGACAATTCATATTTGCACCAAAGAATTTCCACCAAGAAATTACACCTTGAATTTCCACCCAAATTTCCACCCGGAGATTTACACCAAAATCACCGACATTTTGCACCCAAGTTTTACACCCAGGATTTCCACCAACGAGAAAACCATATAAAACAAGGTTTTTTCTCAACTATAGGTTGTCAATAGTACTTTTCTACAACTTTACTAACTTTTGAAATCTCTGATATATTGTCTGACATGGTGTAATTCTAACTTTAGGATTTTTTGTATTTGAAATTTGCCGCTCTGGAACTCTTTGGAATGCTAATGACGCGATTGCTAGATCCGGTACGCGTCACTGGTTTTATTTAACGAATTAGCCAATGACGTACCGCGTTTCACAAAATACCACTATTCAACCAATCACAGCGCTTGGTTTATAACAACGTCGGCTAGCATAACTGTACTTGCCGGTTGTAAACAACAACATTTAGCGTTTATAAAAATGCTTTCCTGTTTGATTGCAACACAAACACACTATATTATTAGTGTGACACATCTACACTACAGTGGAGTAACTTAACAGAGATGGGCTTTCTACCCATTGTTTAATTTAAATAGGTATTTACGGCAATATAGCCTTGTGAACTCGTAATGTTTACATTTGTTCAGAACTTCCAAGTCCGATGCCTTAAAATCAATGCTTTATTTCAACAATCTAGAAACAAATGGATATGTTTAACTTCAGATATATGTGTATACACTTGTTTGACCACATTAATACACAAGATTATCATTAACATCAACTTTATCACACAGGAGCAACACTTCTATAAAAACAACAACAATATGATATTTTGGCTAAAACAACTTATTATTTGAGCTCAATAATAAATATTTAAAACACACAAAAAAGGTTATGTGGCATTCAGGTTTCATTCATACATTCAGACGACAACAATAGCTCAAATATCAGTTAACTACAACAAAAGGGAGGCGAGCGTTACATTGCCCCCTACCTTCAGGATTTGGTCCCCAAATTGGACAATTGAAAGTTAACAGCGTAAAAATCAATATAATATCAAAAATTTAAGACAACAATTTACTTCATCAAATATATAAAATAAATGAAATTTGAAACCTCACTGCTAACAGTGCTGTTATAACTTTGATTTATATAAAATTCGATTTTCCATTAACTGAAAAACGATTTAGGTTTCAAAACTGTATCTATTCATTGCCATCATAAATTGAACCTTTATAACAATAAATAAAATCTACTAAAATTTTAAACTACACTTTCTGGCAATGACATCTTTTCAGATAGAAAACTCTGACATAAACATAAATATTCACATTGTTATGTGATTGGGAACCACAAGGGTTTATTTTCACCAAGATACGGTTTCAACTTATCATGTTGCACTACCTTTGGTTTAGCTTTAGGACTTATTTTAATCCTATAAAGGACATCATTCAATTTATTTATTATAACATAGGGCCCATGCCATGGCCTCTGTAACTTTGGGTTCCAACCTAACTTTCGTTGGTATTGGTAGTACCACACAGCATCACCAACTTTGTACATATTTTGGTGTTTCTTGTGATCATAAGTATTTTTCATAGACTCACAAGCGAAATTTGTTTTTAGACGGGCTATTTCATGAATTTCATTCAATGTCGTCTCTAACGCATGGACATAATCAGGGGGATCGAGTTTTGACTCACCTTCATTGGGAGGACTACCATAGACAAGGTCAATGGTCAAATTTACTTCACGTCCAAATATCATTTGGTTTGGAGAGGTTTTGGTTGTTTCATGAACAGCCGAACGGTATGCCATCATCAATAGGGAAATGAATTGATCCCAATCTCTCTGATGATCTGACACAAAAGAGGCAAGCATATTACAAATAGTTCTCATATAACGTTCCGCCATACCATCTGACTGTGGTCTCATCACAGTTGTTCGGGTTTTATCTATATCTAAGATCTTGCATACATTTTTGAATAAATTCGATTCAAAATTTGACCCCTGGTCAGTATGGACCTGTCTTGGTACCCCAAATATGGATACAAAGTTATCTATAAAAATACGAGCAACAGTGTCTGCCTCTTGATTTTTCATTGGAACCGCCATAACAAATTTGGTAAAATAATCACCTATCACTAATAAATATCTATTCCCAGATTCAGAACTAGGAAGGGGTCCCATTATATCTAAAGCTACTCTTTCTAGGGGAGCACTGACAACATAATTTTGCATAGGGGCCTTAGCCTGTCTTTTAGGAGGCTTCCGGCTTGCGCAAACATCACATTTCTTACACCAACGTTCAACAAATTTTCGTAAGCCAAACCAAAAGTATCTCTGTCTGACCTTTTCAAGAGTTTTCTTAAAACCAAAATGACCCCCGGTTACACTGTTGTGTAATTGTTCTAACACAGAACCCTTTTGACTTTCAGGTATGACAATTTGCCAATTTATTTTCTTTCCATCACCACTTTCCCATTTGCGACAAAGAACTCTATCTTTTATTTCAAAAGAATCTAACCTGTTCAAATAATATTTTATTTCAACACTTAAAGGTGCTACATCTGCCCATTTAGGCTTCTGTTTATTTTCAACCCACTCTCTTATTATCTTAAGAGTTTTATCATTTATTTGTGTTACATGTATCTCTATGTCTGTGTCCTCTTGTATTTTTGACTCAGACTCTCTATTACTCATTTGTCTTGTTTTTACAACATTTACTCTACTATATTCTGCTTTACACGCTTTAGTATCTCTATTTTTCATACAACTTTCTTTCTCCACCATACTTATACCACCATTTATGGTTGGTATCTCTTTTTGGTGACTTTCAAATTTACAAGTATCGTCTGAGTACTCACTCCCTACAATGGTAGGTGTCTCTTTTCGTACTTTTAATACTTTTTCTAACAACTCATGTTCTGCCTTTATACTAGAATTCTCAGCTTTTACACTCTCGCCCAAATTTTCCTTGACTGGCCAGGTCAAAGAGTTTATAGGTTTTGAGCAAACTGAGGGAACTTCATACGAAATTGGATTCTCTTGTATTAACCCAACACTTTCAACTGAAACACATTGGTTTTCATTATTTTCTTTGCAAGAACAGTGAGTACAACCCTCTGGGCATGGTCTGCGACTCATTGCGTCCGCGTTCGAGTGGACGCGACCTGGTCGATGTTGTATAGAAAAGTCATATGCGCCTAATACTTCTAGCCATCTAGCTAGTTGTCCCTCTGGGCTTTTAAAGTTCATTAACCATCTCAGTGACCCATGATCACTCCGAAAAAGAAATTTCCTACCATATAAATAATGGTGAAAATTTTTAATAGAATTAACAATTGCCAAAAGTTCTTTCCCTGTAACACAATAGTTCTTTTCACATTTGGAAAAGGTTTTACTGTAATAAATTATGACCCTTTCGACACCTTCTTGTGTTTGAGATAAAATACCACCCATGCCAAAATCGCTCGCATCTGTGTCAAGAATATAAAGACCTTCGTCCATAGGAAAACCTAGGACAGGAGTACTGATTAAACTTTGCTTCAACTTTTCGAACGCCTCATTGCATTCGGGTGACCAGACAAATTTTCTTCCCTTCTCAGTTAAACGATGAAGGGGTTTTGCAATGACCGAGAAGTTCTGTACAAATCGTCTGTAATAAGAACAGAGACCAACAAAGCTTCGAACTTCTTTTACATTCCTGGGAGTGGGCCAGTTTTTAACGGCTTCAATTTTTGTTTCATCAGTTTTGATATCCTCTCCACTAACATTGTGACCCAAAAATGTTACTTCATTTTGCAATAGTAAACATTTTGAAGGGTTTAGTTTCAAATTAGCACTCCTTATTCTTTCACAAACTTCATTGAGATTTTTCAAATGTTCATCGAAAGTTTTCGAAAAAACAATAATGTCGTCTAGATAGACGAGACAAATTTTCCAGGTTAACCCCGCTATAACTTTTTCCATAAGTCTCTTGAAAGTGGCAGGTGCCCCTTTTAGTCCAAAACACTTTAAATTGCCAAAGTCCACTCCCTGGAATGCAAAAGGCCGTTTTCTCGCGGTCTTTATCAGCCAAACCACATTGTCAATACCCAGATCGGAGATCTAAGGTGGATAACCAATGGTTTCCACTCAAAGCATCTAACGTATCATCAATGCGCGGCAGTGGTTGTGAATCCGCTTCGCTAATCTCGTTTAACTTCCGGTAGTCACAGCAAAATCTTATTTTATTGTTCGTCTTTTTCGTTACCATAGCGATTGGTGCACACCAGGCTGAACTAGAGGGTTCAATTATTCCCCTCTCAGCCATGTCTCTAATTTCATTCTCTGCCGCTTCGTGCTTCACTAAAGGAAGTCTATAAGGTTTCAATTTTATAGGTTTAGCGTTCCCCGTGTTTATTTCGTGAACAACTAAGTCAGTAAAACCAATATCAGAAGACGATTCTGAAAATACGTCTTGGTTTTTAATGAGAAAAGCTTTCAACTTTGCTTTTTCAATAGCAGACAATACATTAGTACTTTTATTGTACATATCTACGAGATATTCGGGGATTTCCGATGGGTTAACATTTTCAGTACAACTAATCTGAGTAACAGTTTTATCAATGGGTACTTCTTGTATCTCAACCGGCTCAAAATTCGCCGCAATAGTATTTCTATAAACCTTTATGGGTTCTGAACTAAAATTTGCTACCCTAATTGGTAGGAACTGTCCACAATGTTGGACTACTGATTTTGCTAAAATAAGACCCGTCTTTTCAACAAAATTATCATTTGATTCTACTATTCCCACAGAATTATATTTTATTAAACCACATGGTTTTGCTTTCAAAATTTTCTCACTTTCTGGGGGTATTTCAACAGTTTCCGCTATGGAAATACTACAACACCTAGGATTACCCTTCTTTGTAAAAATGGGGATAAAATCTCCCTTTATTTTCAGACAATCTTTACTAAGCAGTAAATCAACCTTATGTTTTCTGAAAAAGTCCATTCCCAAAATAACCTCATCTTTGATATCAGCCAATAAAAATTCGTGACTGAATTTGTGATTATCTAATTCGATGTGAATCATAACTTTTCCCATGAAAGACGAGGCATGGCCTGTAGCCGTTAACAAATTCATTCTGACCGGCTCAATGGGTGGTCTGGATGAGGGAGGTAAAGAATCAAATACATCTTTACGTAAAATACAAACATCTGAGCCAGAGTCGACTAAACCAGTTAATTCTAAATTATTAACTGTAGCTAAAACAAAACATCCCTCATCCTGGCCCCAAGAAGCATTACAAATTATAGTATTGGACCTCTTTTCTACTGTCGAATGCCGACCCGCGAATTCGACTTCCAATCGTTTTCCGACTAGTTACCATTTTGTCGGTAACTTCTGTAAGGTTGCCTAGCAAAATTATTGCCGTTGCCATTTCGTCTGTTAAAATTTCCGTGGAAATTTCTATTACCGTTTCCGCTATTGTAATGCGGTTTTGCTGTGTTTTGGCCATCAGTAGGAGGACTAGCCCGTTTCAACTCTGAAAGTTCTGTTTTTAAGGATTTTATTCCCTCTTTTAATTCGTTCACGTCGTTTTTCAAATGGTATTCATTAGTTTTTGTGCCTTCCGTAAAAGTTTCGTCGGCAGATCTAACAGATCGGTCTTTTTGTCTATCTGCGACTCGTAAGGCCTCGAGTCGGACAGCGATATTCTCGGCCTCGTTAATAGTTTTAGGGCCAACTTCCCTCAAACGGAGCCTGCGTCCGGAATTGCGTCAATAAAATAATCAAATATAAATCAAAATAACCAAAGCTGAAGTGCCAGGATAAGCCTTCCTAGTTAACTTTTTAATTGATTGTGCCAGTTCAGGCAACGTTTCATTTCTGTGTCGAATACGTGACTGTAATTCAGCCTAAAATACTTCTGCCCGATTTACAGATCAAAAACGGTTCTTAAGAACGGACACTAAACTATCAAAATCACGTCTCTCAATTTCAGACATTTCATTTAAAACAGCTCGAGCGCTACCCGCTAAACTACTAGCTAACAACAAAGCTTTAGCTCTAGAGTTCCAATTGTTCAACTCAGCCAATAAATTAAATTGAGTTAAATACTCTTCTAGGTCGTCATTACCATCATATATTTGAGGTTTAATTTTACAATTTATGTCTACCTTATCATTAGTTTTATCATGTCCAACCGAGTGACTATTATTTGACTCATTCTCACTAACTCTAACATGTAACATCGGACTCTCACTTCGTTTTCTTATTGGACGGGCGGTGTACTAACTGCCGTCGCAGAAAGCCTATTTTGAAACATTGACAACATATCATTCATTTTATTAGAGAACTCTGACATGCATTTATCTAACATGCGATTCATTTCAGAAGTAGTTTCAGCGGCTATTCTTTCCGCTGTAGCCATTTGTTCATGGGTATCAACAAGTAAACCACTTCGGGTAGGTAACGTGTCATTTTGGTCATTCTGACCGTTTTCCGCCGGTCCGAAACTTATTTCGGAACAATCCATCTTTTAAACCAAATAAATTTTGAACTTTGAACTACTTTTAACAACTAAACAGACTCTAATCTACAGAGAAAATCCCACCGCTGCCACCATAAATGTAACGCCGCCCCTCGGGTGATAGAGTCAATCACCAGAGAACACTGCGATACATCAAGAAGGGGATTACTCTATGAATTCACTATAGGGTTTCGGGTGTGGCGAGTTTTGAACTTTACAAACCAAAAACGCTATAGGATGAGGGAAAGGGAATGAACAAATGGGAACTCAAATAAAACTTAATTATTTATTAAAAACTCAATGTAATCCGATCCATTAAGGCTGTCGGGACTCGGAACTCTTCACCAATATTCCGGGACATCAGAAAGATACAACTTGGTGTTTTATGAGGAACACCGAAACCTGAACCAACCTAATAGACTTTTAATAGAACAAACAATATTCAATATTTAACTTCCCTTCACAACACAAATAACTTGAAGCTTATAAGGCAGTTTCCAACAAATAACAAAGACAACACTGGCTAAGCAAAGTAAACATCGTTTGCCGTGAATACGGAAACCTATAGTATTTATTTCCTATTTATAACATCAGACAATTCATATTTGCACCAAAGAATTTCCACCAAGAAATTACACCTTGAATTTCCACCCAAATTTCCACCCGGAGATTTACACCAAAATCACCGACATTTTGCACCCAAGTTTTACACCCAGGATTTCCACCAACGAGAAAACCATATAAAACAAGGTTTTTTCTCAACTAAAGGTTGTCAATAGTACTTTTCTACAACTTTACTAACTTTTGAAATCTCTGATATATTGTCTGACATGGTGTAATTCTAACTTTAGGAATTTTTGTATTTGAAATTTGCCGCTCTGGAACTCTTTGGAATGCTAATGACGCAATTGCTAGTTCCGGTACGCTTCACTGGTTTTATTTAACGAATTAGCCAATGACGTACCACTATTCAACCAATCACAGCGCTTGGTTTATAACAACGTCGGCTAGCATAACTGTACTTGCCGGTTGTAAACAACAACATTTAGCGTTAATAAAAATGCTTTCCTGTTTGATTGCAACACAAACACACTATATTATTAGTGTGACACATCTACACTACAGTGGAGTAACTTAACAGAGATGGGCTTTCTACCCATTGTTTAATTTAAATAGGTATTTACGGCAATATAGCCTAGTGAACTCGTAATGTTTACATTTGTTCAGAACTTCCTAGTCCGATGCCTTAAAATCAATGCTTTATTTCAACAATCTAGAAACAAATGGATATGTTTAACTTCAGATATATGTGTATACACTTGTTTGACCACATTAATACACAAGATTATCATTAACATCAACTTTTAATATCACACAGGAGCAACAATTCTATAAAAACAACAACAATATGATATTTTGGCTAAAACAACTTATTATTTGAGCTCAATAATAAATATTTAAAACACACAAAAAAAGGTTATGTGGCATTCAGGTTTCATTCATACATTCAGACGACAACAATAGCTCAAATATCAGTTAACTACAACAAAAGGGAGGCGAGCGTTACAATATATCTAGGTCCCGCTACGGATTTTGTATGAGTTTCATATGCAGTCTTTGCGGTTCATATACTGAAAAATGGATCTACGTTAAAGTCATTTATTTTTTAGGTAAACGTATACATGAATCTTAAAAATTATATACGAGACATGTGTCTTTTAACGTAGCTTTAATTTCAATATTGACTTGCTCATGTATAATGTGCTGTAAAAGTTTGCTGTTCAATGCTACAGGGTGACATTTCATGTTCATAATCATCGTATGTGTATACAAGCGCTTATTCAACTTGCCCATAACCTACTTTGAATGTTTGTATAAATTGTGTGCGGTAAGATTTTGTAATGATTATATTCTCACAAACATTCTGCTTTCATTCGAGTAGAAAATTCGAATGTATTCATCTCATCCATTTCTAAAAATATGTTTAAATGAAATAATTAAGAACATGTAAGTAAATGTATTCTTTCTCCTCAAAATAGCAAAGGTCAATTGAGAGGTACATTTTTTGTCTTTGTTCAAAATACATTTTAAACCAAAAAAAGTTCCAAAATACTGCGCGCTATCTTCCAACTCAAAAAGTGTGTCAGTATAATAAGGTGTGCCCATATCTAGGTCCTACTATACTTTATTTGTCCTGATGACATGTCGTTCGTGCTGTACAAATTTAAAATTTTCTATAAAAAGTTTGATCTGTCCTGATGAACCAGACTACTTTTACGAGGTGTCCGCCATTATAAATAACGGTAATAACATAATTATCGAACTGGTACGAGACCACATTTAATTTTCCCTCTTACTGTGACATCAATTTGAGACCAAAATCAACCTCTTAAAGTAAATAGAACACACACACACACAATACTTGTTCACAGGTACTATTTTTAATAGAACTATATTCGTGTACAACAAAAATCCAAGGGTGATAATTGTGTACTCGTACCAACTAGGAGGATCAATATCAGTGTCCAAGAGAAAAAACAAAACAAGGAAGACATACCGGAAAAAATTAGGACTGCAACGTTTCTGACTTGGTACAGGTATTTCAAACATTGTCAAAAGAAAGATGGGTTAAACCAGGTTTTAATGGCGCGCAAAAACCTCCTTTTACCAATAGACCGGAAGAAGATTATATTTTGTATTAGTTTACTCAGCCTGGAAACTGTAGCGTTTTTTTCATTTGATTATGCCGGAAGAAACGTTATGTGATTTGCCCTTAACCGTGAAACCATAAAACCTAGTTTAACCCACCATTTCTTTCGAAAGGCCCGTGCCAAGTCAGGACCATTGCGGTCTTCAATTTATCCGAAATGTCTTCGTCTTGTTTTGTCCTTTCTTCTTGGACATGTTAGATTGATCATTCCAGGTCAAACATTTATGATAGACATATTACCGTTTAATAAATTTTAATTCTTTCTGCTACATCGGCGAATGTTTTTACAAGTGTATGTTTGTAATGATTTGAACAAATGCGTAATTTATGGATATCAAAATTGTCAGGAAGTAGCCCACATAATAATTTCCATTTCATTTTGGTTTACTCCTGTGATATCAATTATACTTGAAGAACATCTAAGACTTGTCCTATATTAGAAAATTGACACGACATCTATATATCTATCCTTTAGTAATAATTTGGTTCCCCAGTTTGGTATTTTTGGTTAAACTGTTCTATGCTCTTCATATTCATACAGTGTTTGGCATTTTCAACATTTTTGGTAGAGCGCCTCTGATGAGTCTTGAATAGACGAAACGCGCGTCAGGTGTAGCAAAATTTATTGTCTGGAACTTTGTTTTCATTTGTATTTCTATGTTATATAAATTGTCTTTTGCAACAGCAGCCATCATTTCTAATGTAAACAATAGAGATGTTGTCTAAGGGGAGTAATTCTTTTACTTTAGGAAAACGCTAATACCAAGAACAAACTAATGATCAAATAAATGAATAAAATATTAGCCAAACATGTGGATATATATAGTTAAAGAAATAATTGTGTTTATGAAACTTGTTTTTTGCTATATTTTATTGAAAGACTCAATATTTTGTTTTTATCACTAGACTTCAAAAGTACATTGTTTCTGACATACACCAATGCTACATTTTTTATTGACAACCCGAAATTTCCAATTGAATGTTTTTTTTTAACCACAAAAACATTTTCTATTTCAAAGTAATGCACCAATACTTCCAGATCTATAATTGAGACCTTAATAAGTTATAAAATAGCATAAATCCATATTTGGTTTACAAAATAACATGTTTTGGTTTTCATAGTAACACCCTTAGCAATGGATATCCCAAACATGTTTCAATTGTTTAATATAGAAGAAGTTCTGTATTTTTACTAGAGATGTTCATTAAGTCCCTACTTGGATGCAAAAAATTGTTACAAATAAATTAATTGCATCGAAATTGGTACATTTTATAATGGCCAAAACCCACCATATTTGAACTAGAATTTTCCATATAGTAACATTATTTAATACCCCAAAATATATATCAATTGACTAACAATATACAGTATATTGATAAACAATTTTTTAAATTTGTCCTGAAAAAGGTGTATCTTTGTCATACATTCATGAATTATACTTATATTTGCTATAAAATTGGCTATTTGGGGGGCTTAAATTCACGTGCTTCGTTGCCATGGCAACAAGGACAAGAACCAATGCTATATTTTGTATTTTTTACCAATAACTATCAATAAACAAAGTTTAAAACAAATTGGTGATCCTTCGTGCCACAATGTGGGTGGTGGTTACAAAGAACTACTATTAAGGAGATAAAACTAACAATAGTTTATTTCCATTTTTTACAGGTTGATATAACTTTAACTTTTAAAGCTGTTGATCCAAATATAGATCGAACAACAACAACACAAGCACCAACACCAGTAAAACCAGGAGGAGGTTCTGTTGGTAGAAGAAGACGTGATACACAAGTAAAAGTAACACCATCAGGAGGTCATGCATACCATAAATATCAGATAACATGTTCGACAATTCAGACGGGAGGTGTTATCAATCATGTGATAGGTCATCTTGGAGTCAAGTAGGTTGCATTTTGATGTAGGCACTAGGAGTCAATAATATTCTCACCTCTAGAGGATTTTTTCAAGCGTAATTGCACGTATACAATTGATGATCAACCTTTTGCAGGTTTTTACCTGTAGACATTAGAGAAAAAAAAACTTTTTCACAAATTCTCGGTGATCATGGAATTTCTAACATCTCAGGAAAATAAATTTGATATTTTAATCGCTGGGCAAGCCCCGCCATTAAAATAATCAAATGTTTTTCCTTTGATGTTAGAAATTCAATAATCAAATCGATCGCGTTGTAGAAGCTACATTTCGCGAACAGTTTATATGGGGTTTTATTTCTTTAAATTCAATTTTATCTTGAGTAATTATTTGCCCGACTTTTCAACCAAATCTGTTCAGTTGAGAATCATTTGCATGTGTTATATTTATCCTAATATCTAAAAATGTACAAGGTGGCGCCTGTCATAGTTATATAGAAGTTAAGGGTTGCCATGTTTCTACGCATTTAATACTAACATATTCTTACTCGAGTGCCTGAGGATGTTTTTGTTCAATGTCCCACTTTTTAAACAAAATTTTGAAAAACAAACAAACATCGGGACTTGCACAGTTGTATACATGTATAACTAGGTTTGTCTCAAGGTCAATAGTGTCCTCTGGTAACTCCGCTAGCCATTAAAGCTGACTGTCCTGTATAACAAATGAACGTCGAAAGGTCGTATACACCCGTACAGCGATGAAAGGTATAAAATGTTTAAAACATACTATAAGAGACGGTAAAAATGACAAAATAATTCAGTTTTGGATTAACAGTTTTTAATTATTAAATTTCTTCCCACGCGAGGCCCGACCGAGGGGTGAATAGCAGAGCCTAGCTCGTTGTTAGAGGTGACTTACGTTCTTGAGATTCTGACACATGTTTAATGCTCAGCCCACAGAGCGACCAAGTGTATCCTACTTGGCTGATTAGAGCAACCGTTAGAGAGGAAAATGGAAAAAACAATGCTGATATCTGCTGAATTATATAAGTTATTCATTTTGGTTGACATGCACCGAGAAAATTAGAATGACAGTCAGCGTCAGCTTTCATTTTGTTTTGATAGACGCGACCTCTAGCGATAGAATGGATCAATTCAATAATATATGCCAGAAGTCCTAATTTTATATATTTTAAAAAATCTCATAGCTGAGAAAACTCAGAATATTTATATAAATATAATAACTATGCATCATGCCATTTAATTTTTTTAAATGCAAATTACAAAATTGGAAATTAATTTTGCATTCCGTGCTATTGGGTGCGGATTTTTGACTAGCTTATACGTGTTTCGGTTAAAGGCATCATACTCTATATAAATAGGTGTACCAAATTTTAGAATAAACAAACAACTACAAGTTGATTTTTCATCATTTAGAAAATAAATCGTATTCTTAAACCGGAGCAAGACGTTCATATTTTTCGACGTCATTTTTCACATTTTTTTTTCCATATGGTCATATTGAATGCAATATTTTAAAAACTTTTATGAGTTTTGATCATTAAATTTTGTCAGATGTATCTTAATTCATATTTCTGGATGATTGATTGATTATTTGATTGATTTTCTTTATTTCCACCAGAATGATGATTTACAATTTATGGCAACATTTACAAAGGAAATCTATATTAACACGTTACAAATAAATAAAACACAGAATTACAGATTACAATACAGAAATATGTCGAACACACACACTAACAAAGTCAGTTTCACAATATATTATATGGATATATTAGTGACCAAAATTAAATTTATAATGATACAGAACCCTTTTAAAAACTTCATGCATTTTGAATACATGGCCTGCCAAGCAGTACATCAGACATTTCCATCTATCAGAGTTTAATGCCTGGATAAAGTCTGTGTTTCCTCCAAGAACTGCTATAACAATGTCTTCATCCTCCTGGCAGAAGAAACGAACAGATTCATCGACAGACAGAACATCAACTATTGCGTAAAACATGTTATTCTGTCCTGTAAGGAGACAATTACAATGCAGCATTACGTGCTTAATCATATCAGTCGTAAAATTGCCACATAGAGTACATTGTCCTTCTTTGATGGCTGTAGAACCCAACTTAACTTGAAAAAGTAGTTCGTCATTCAGTTGAGGATACACTGTTGCAAGTCGCAATAGCCTGTGCTCTGTTAGTCTATTGTGAATTTTCGAGTATCTTACAAGTTCCTGTTTTGAATTTACAGATAATTTCAATTCTTCCTCCTCTCGTATTTCAATTGATTGTCTGATTATTTTTCCCCACAGTGTTTTGTTTGGGAAGAAAGTGTCCTCAAGAAAACACTCCAAAAACGATATCAGATCATATTTAATTAAAGTTTTTACCAAATCGTACGTAAGAGAAGTGTTCACATGGTCACCAATTAGTATTTGGCTTAACCGTAACAGAAAAAGTTGCTTGTGTGTCGTATGATGTTTAGCCCTGCAAAGACGCCCGAAAAAGAGAAGTTTTGATTTATCCAGTAACCCTTGAATAGTCCACAGGCCTACATTGCTAATACAAGCTTTTGTCGGCGACTGCTGGTCAAATCCTGGTATAAATCGCACAAAGTAACGCTGCGTTTGTTCCAACATTTCAACTTCTGTTACTGTTAGTCGACCCCAGGTTTTACATGCGTACAAAGCTGTTGGTAAGACTACTCGTTTCCATATGGTAGTGTTCGTGATTGATGACATTCCCTTTCGATTTAGTCCAACACTATTAAGGAAATGGAGGTTTCGTTTAAGTTTTTTGCACGCATTTTCGGTTCGTCCAAGCGTTTTTAATTTCGTATCAATCATCGTTCCAGTATTAGTCACATTTTCTGTTAATTTCACTTTGGAGTCTCCAAACTGTAACGAAAGTTCATTATTGTTCATTGCTCTGGACTTGGAAGGATAAAATATGAGAAAGTTACTTTTTTGGGCATTATACTTTAGCCTCCACATTTTAGCATACTGATCAACATGATCTAATAAAGTTTGTAGGTCTTTTCGGGTACCACTTAGAAGCGTTGTGTCGTCTGCTAGTAGAATAGAAGGGATGTGTAATGTTCCAATCATTAATCCACAGTTTGTTTGTAATAGCTTATATATCAAATCGTTAATAAACAAAGAAAACAACCAGGCTGACATTACTCGTCCTTGTCCAACCCCTTGCTGAATTGGGAAAACTTGACTGGATCGGAGATTAAATTGCACATGGGCCGTTGCTGTTTTGAATGACAAGTGGATGATCTTTCATATTTTCCCAGTAATTCCACTATTCCAAAGCTTATATAACAGTCCGTCCTGCCATATACGGTCGAAGGCTTTTTCGTTGTCTAGAAACGATGCAAACACAGTAGAGTCACGTTCGTTGTAGTAGGCAATTGATTCCTTAAGGGTGTAAATCGCTGGAATTGAGCCAAGTTCCTTTACAAATCCAAACTGAAGGGAGTGCGGAATCGGGTTTTTGATATTTTCCAAATACGTTTGAATTCGTCTTGGAAACAGTTTTTCAAGTAGTTTACCTATTGCTGAGGTGAGAGTAACGGCACGATAACTGTTCGGATCACACTTGTCCTTGTTGTTACCTTTATACAGTGGTATAATGATTCCATGTCGAAAAGACGACGGTAAGTATTCAGTTGTAAGTATCATGTTAAAAAGTGTTTGTAACTTTTTCACAGTCTGGTGGCCACCATAAATCAAGGGTTCATTAGTTATATAGTCTGGACCTGGCGCTTTATTCAGTTTCAATGTCTTTATTTCATCAAGAATTTCACTCGTTGAAAAGGGTTTTTCTAGTTCTTTGATTGTATATTGAGAAGATCTACATAGATAAGAGTCAACTTCAAATGTTACATTGTCATAGAAGCTACTATCAAAGGAAGAGTCGTTCATTTCAGAATAAAGGTCACAAAATTAACTACCCCACAGTTCGGTAACATCATCATCCGTGGACGCTTCGTTCCCTTTATACAATAACTTTGATGTTGATGGACCACTTTTTCTGGATCTTCGAACTCTCCGGTAAAATTCGCCTATATCACATTCTGCTGTGATTTTTAAGTCCTGGTATTTTTAGCCAACCTGGACCGAAGGTCCATGTGAGCTATTGCCATCACTTGGCGTCCGTCGTCGTCGTCTGTCGTCGTCTGTCGTCCGTTAACAATTTTTCAAAAATCTTCTACTCTAAAACTACTGAACAGAATTTAATGAAACTTTGTATGAATGATCCTTAGGGTGTACTGCACCAAACATGTGTTTCGATTTTTGATCCGTCAAAAAACATGGCCACCGTTTCTAAAAATAGACCAGGGGGGTCAAACTACTGTTTTTGGCTTGTAAATCAAAAAGTATAAGAGATAGATGAAATCTGATGCCACGCTACTGTTTCAGCATCAAAACTTCTACTTAAGTCTCCATTTGATCAAAGTTGTCAGATGATCCCTCATAGGGGTTACAGCTCCTGAAAGGGGCAAAATAGCATTTTTTCATGTTTTTGGCTTATAGAATGAAAACTACTGCAGAAAAAGGAAAGCTATTGCTTGCCTAAATGTTCAGCTCATTTAGCTCAACAAAATTCTTCATAGGGTCGAAGTTGTCAGATGACCCCTTATAGGGATTACAGCCCCTTACAGGCAAAAAATAGTGTTTTTGGTCTATAGAATGAAAACTATTGCAGATAGAGAAAAGCTGTTGCTTGTTAAAATGTTCAGCTCATTTAGCTCTTCAAAAGTCTTCATAGGGTCAAAGTTGTCAGATGACCCCTTATAGGGGTTACAGCCCCCTTATAGGGGTTACAGCCCCTATAAGGCAAAAAATAGTGTTTTTTTGCCTATAGAATGAAAACTATTGCAGATAGGGAAAAGCTGTTGCTTTCTTAAATGTTCAGCTAATTCAGTTCTACAAAAGTCTCCATAGGGTCGAAGTTGTCAGATGACCCCTTATAGGGGTTACAGCCCCTAAAAGGTCAAAAATAGTGTTCTTGCCTATAGAATGAAAACTATTGCAGAAAGAGAAAAGGTGTTGCTTGCTTAAATGTTCAGTTCATTTAGCTCTACAAAAGTCTTCATAGGGTCGAAGTTGTCAGATGACCCCTTATAGGGGTTACAGACCCTCAAAGGCGAAAAAAAGTGTTTTTAGCCTATAGAATGAAAACTATAGCAGATAGAGAAAAGTTGTTGCTTGCTAAATTGTTCAGCTCATTTAGCTCTACAAAAGTCTCCATAGGGTCGAAGTTGTCAGATGACCACTTATAGGGGTTACAGCCCCTTAAAGGCGAAAAATAGTGTTTTTGGTCTATAGAATAAAAACTATTGCAGATAGAGAAAAGCTTTTGCTTGCTTAAATGTTCAGCCTATTTAGCTCTACAAAGTTTTTCATAGGGTTGACATCAAGACCAGGTGAGCGATTTAGGCTCCTGGGAGCCTCTTGTTCTTCTTGCCACAGTTTCTCGGCTGCTCTTTTTCGCTTTCGAAATTCTCGTTTCTTATCCTTATATTCACAAAATGACGAATCAGTTTCTGATCTTTGTTTGCCGTTACTTATCCATTTTCTTCTACTAACTCTCTGTTCATAATGATAGTCATTTAGATTTTCCTTTTTCCAGTACGGTTTTAGGAACGGACGAAATTTTACAACTGGAATATTAGTATTGGCCGCCATAAGCAAAGCGTTCGTAAATGTTGTTTTAAAACGTTTGTAATCATTGTTCGTCGGGTTTTCAATACTAGAACTAAAGTTTAACAGTTTATCTACTTCAGTCTGAAACATTCTTTTCTCAAAATCATCAGCTTTCGACCATTTTAGTGTAACTCTTCGAAGCACATAATCATCTGAAATACTGCAAAGCAGACCAATATTCATTTGTACAAGAACAGGATAATTATCCGATATGTCATAAGTACAATTGGAATCAACTTCTACAGATATTATACCGTTGCAAATAACATGTGGAACACAAATATAATCTAACAAAGTTTTTCTGCTTAGGTCTTTACTTCTATATGTATATTTTGGACCTCTTACATTGTTTACTAAAGGAACAGGTATTAGGTTTCGTTCAGACAAAAAGTTAGTCAATGCAAGAGTTTTTGAAGTACAATTTGTATTGCATGTAATTAAATCAACATTAAAATCACCACCTACTATAGTTACACATTCATTAGATATCATGTCGTAAACAGAAATTAAATCATTCATGAATTTCAAATAAAATTCAACAGATAAATGTATTGAAGGCATCAATACACATAGAATAAACATATTTTCATATTTCTTATTTGACAATCTGACACCACATATTCTTTCATGTAACTTACAGCATAAGTCGTAATTATCAGGAGAATAGTTTTAAAAAGGGTTCGGGTGGAGCTGCAATAATGATTATAAAATCAATTGGTTTTAAATTATGTGACTTGAAAATTGAAAATGAAAATCGCTATCAATAGAATCTAGAAAAGAAATATTTGTTTCATTTAACCAATGTTCTGTTCACATGCATACATCAGACAAATCTAGAACAGATTGAAAGTAAGCGGTGCCATACATTGCACCTCTCATATTCCACGTTGACAACCTTAACATCATAAAACATACAAAAATGTATCTTATTAAAATCCCATTTTGAGTCTGATTTCTCGTTACTATTGTAAGGTACGTAGTCCCTTCCGGCCAGAAGAAGTCATTGTTATCGGTCACGTTATAGAAGTCTTCTTCATTTATATTCACACGCATTATAAAGGATGCCCTTCCTCTGTATTAACATCTTTTGAGCAGTTTTGTGAATGTAACACGTGCTCCATTTTGAGCAGCATAGTTCTTTACAGCATTGCTCACTTGATCATACGGATTATCACCAACTACGTTATAAAGTACTATTCTTTTAGTTCTTTTTCTCACCACGCCACGGAACACCGATGTGTCGCTTTCTGTAGTGTTCAGTTTGGATCGTCTCGTTTCCTCATGCGTCGCTTTATACCTTTCTGTCATTGACTTAATAGATGAGTAGTCTATGTAATTTGCATCCGGTGGTATATTGTCTGTTTTCTCATGTAAACCTGTATCTTCATTTTGGACGACGGAACTTATTAGTACGGGAATAGGTCTAGTGTTATTGTTAATCGTACAAGATAACACGTCGCTATAACTTTCTGGTACCTTTACACATTGACCGGAATGTTGTTCCGTATTAATATCATCTGTTTGTTTCTGTTGTGTACTTCTTCCATTTGTCGGGTGCTGTTCAATTTCTTCTGTTCTATCGCGAATCTTTTTTCGACACCTTACAATGTTTGCCTGTGCTTCTGCTATTTCTACCCTTACTTTATCAATCTCTTTGTCCTTTTGTCGGTTGCAGTTTTCAAGAGTCTTAATTTCATTCTCATATCTTTCACTTAGTTTATCAATCTTTTCATGTAGAGGACTGATGTTATCACTAATCATTTGTTTCACTTCTATGAGTAAAGCAATAACGACGCTGTTGTTAGTATTTTTGGAGTTCGCTTTGTTCGAGATTTTATTAAAGATATCTACAAGTTGAGAATCATTTTCTTCTGCTACCACAGTTGCGCGCCTACTTTTGGAAAAACACTGTTTTAATTCCGATGTATTGTTAGCACCTTCCAGTAACTGATAAAGTACGTAAATGTCGTCTGCAAGTTTTTCGCCCACTGGTGAACCATTGTCTCGTTGAGTTCGCTCAATAAGTTTTGTTTCAGTAAAAGTATCATCTCGCTTTTTTATTAGGTCGAACAGGGAGTTGCGAATAGGACGGAGATCATTTGTGTCTGTATGTTTCAATAAGTCAAGTTTAAAAGTCTTCCTATCTAGTTGACCAAAGCTCGACTTTATAAGATGGAGCATGTCATCATCGTCAAATTGACTATCCGAAATCCCGTTCTGTGTTCTATTGCTAGTTGTGCCGTTAGTTGTCGTTAATAGATTGTCATCGTTCATAAGCGAATCTATAATATCCGTCTCATCAGGGGCCGTTAAGATCGATCGATCACTTGATTGGTCTCCCGGCATTATTATATACTGTTCATTGAACACCTGATTATAGCCGTAAGCACTGGGGTCCAAAGTCCAAATCTGATTAAACGATCAGAGTTTGTTTTGCGTTCGAAAGTTCTCAAAACGCCTAGTGAACTGTTTTGACGGTTTTGTAATGTATAATATTTTCAGTTTGTATCAAAGTCAAGAATTTTAGTTCTAAAACTCACATTTTGCGAATATAGTATCCAATATACGTATTTAAATCGATATCACAAAAATAGAGT
Source organism: Arcuatula senhousia (assembly GCA_963971305.1). Lineage (NCBI taxonomy): Eukaryota > Metazoa > Mollusca > Bivalvia > Mytilida > Mytilidae > Arcuatula > Arcuatula senhousia. Next base: position 32,177,419 of record OZ020306.1, on the reverse strand, counting down.
AAATAAATATTTTGTTTTCCTTTGAAAATCGGATATATATTGAGATCGAAAATTTGTATGTCCATACATAAGGGGAGACCACTCAATCCCTTTTCATTCACTTTCATTTTCGAATGCAAACGTTAGAGAGAAAAATGCAAAAACAATGCCGATATCTGCTGAATTATATAAGTTATTCATTTTGGTTGACATGCACCGAGAAAATTAGAATGACAGTCAGAATGGATCAATTCAAGAATATATGCCAGAAGTCCTAATTTTATACATTTTAAAACATCTCATAGCTGAGAAAACTCAGAATATTTATATAAATATAATAACTATGCATTTAATTTTTTTAAATGCAAATTACAAAATTGGAAATTAATTTTGCATTCCGTGCTATTGGGTGCGGATTTTTGACTAGCTTATATGTGTTTCGGTTAAAGGCATCGTACTCTATATAAATAGGTGTACCAAATTTTAGATTAAACAAAAAAAAATCAAGTTGATTTTTCATCATTTAGAAAATAAATCGTATTCATAACCCGGAGCAAGACGTTCATATTTTTCGACGTCATTTTTTACATTTTTTTTCCATATGGTCATATTGAATGCAATATTTTAAAAACTTAAATGAGTTTTGAACATTAAATTTTGTCAGATGTATCTTAATTCATATTTCTGGATGATTGATTGATTATTTGATTGATTTTCTTTATTTCCACCAGAATGATGATTTACAATTTATGGCAACATTTACAAAGGAAATCTATATTAACACGTTACAAATAAATAAAACACAGAATTACAGTTTCAATACAGAAATATGTCGAACACACACACTAACAAAGTCAGTTTCACAATATATTATATGGATATATTAGTGACCAAAATTAAATTTATAATGATACAGAACCCTTTTAAAAACTTCATGCATTTTGAATACATGGCCTGCCAAGCAGTACATCAGACATTTCCATCTATCAGAGTTTAATGTCTGGATAAAGTCTGTGTTTCCTCCAAGAACTGCTATAAGAATGTCTTCATCCTCCTGGCAGAAGAAACGAACAGATTCATCGACAGACAGAACATCAACTATTGCGTAAAACATGTTATTCTGTTCTGTAAGGAGACAATTACAATGCAGCATTAATATTACGTGCTTAATCATATCAGTCGTAAAATTGCCACATAGAGTACATTGTCCTTCTTTGATGGCTGTAGAACCCAACTTAACTTGAAAAAGTAGTTCGTCATTCAGTTGAGGATACACTGTTGCAAGTCGCAATAGCCTGTGCTCTGTTAGTCTATTGTGAATTTTCGAGTATCTTACAAGTTCCTGTTTTGAATTTACAGATAATTTCCATTCTTCCTCTTCTCGTATTTCAATTGATTGTCTGATTATTTTTTCCCACAGTGTTTTGTTTGGGAAGAAAGTGTCCTCAAGAAAGCACTCCAAAAACGATATCAGATCATATTTAATTAAAGTTTTTACCAAATCGTACGTAAGAGAAGTGTTCACATGGTCACCAATTAGTATTTGGCTTAACCGTAACAGAAAAAGTTGCTTGTGTGTCGTATGATGTTTAGCCCTGCAAAGACGCCCGAAAAAGAGAAGTTTTGATTTATCCAGTAACCCTTGGATAGTCCACAGGCCTACATTGCTAATACAAGCTTTTGTCGGCGACTGCTGGTCAAATCCTAGTATAAATCGCACAAAGTAACGCTGTGTTTGTTCCAACATTTCAACTTCTGTTACTGTTAGTCGACCCCAGGTTTTACATGCGTACAAAGCTGTTGGTAAGACTACTCGTTTCCATATGGTAGTGTTCGTGATTGATGACATTCCCTTTCGATTTAGTCCAACACTATAAAGGGAATGAAGGTTTCGTTTAAGTTTTTTGCACGCATTTTCGGTTCGTCCAAGCGTTTTTAAGTTCGTATCAATCATCGTTCCAGCATAAGTCACATTTTCTGTTAATTATACTATGGAGTCTCCAAACTGTAACGAAAGTTCATTATTGTTCATTGCTCTGGACTTGGAAGGATAAATTATGAGAAAGTTACTTTTTTGGGCGTTATACTTTAGCCTCCACATTTTAGCATACTGATCAACATGATCTAATAAAGTTTGTAGGCCTTTTCTGGTACCACTTAGAAGCGTTGTGTCGTCTGCAAGTAGAATAGAAGGGATGTGTAATGTTCCAATCATTAATCCACATTTTGTTTGTAATAGCTTATATATCAAATCGTTAATAAACAAAGAAAACAACCAGGCTGACATTACTCGTCCTTGTCCAACCCCTTGCTGAATGGGGAAAACTTGACTGGATCGGAGATTAAATTGCACATGGGCCGTTGCTGTTTTGAATGACAAGTGGATGATCTTCCATATTTTCCCAGTAATTCCACTATTCCAAAGCTTATATAACAGTCCGTCCTGCCATATACGGTCGAAGGCTTTTTCGTTGTCTAGAAACGATGCAAACACAGTAGAGTCACGTTCGTTGTAGTAGGCAATTGATTCCTTAAGGGTGTAAATCGCTGGAATTGAGCCATGTTCCTTTACAAATCCAAACTGAAGGGAGTGCGGAATCGGGTTTTTGATATTTTCCAAATACGTTTGAATTCGTCTTAGAAACAGTTTTTCAAGTAGTTTACCTATTGCTGAGGTGAGAGTAACGGCACGATAACTGTTCGGATCACACTTGTCCTTGTTGTTACCTTTATACAATGGTATAATGATTCCATGTCGAAAAGACGACGGTAAGTATTCAGTTGTAAGTATCATGTTACAAAGTGTTTGTAACTTTTTCACAGTCTGGTGGCCACCATAAATCAAGGGTTCATAAGTTATATAGTCTGGACCTGGCGCTTTATTCAGTTACAATGTCTTTATTTTATCAAGAATTTCACTCGTTGAAAAGGGTTTTTCTAGTTCTTTGATTGTATATTGAGAAGATCTACATAGATAAGAGTAAGCTTCAAATGTTACATTGTCATAGAAGCTACTATCAAAGGAAGAGTCGTTCATTTCAGAATAAAGGTCACAAAAGTAACTACCCCACAGTTCGGTAACATCATCATCCGTGGACGCTTCGTTCCCTTTATACAATAACTTTGATGTTGATGGACCACTTTTTCTGGATCGTCGAACTTTCCGGTAAAATTCGCCTATATCACATTCTGCTGTGATTTTTAAGTCCTCGTATTTTTAGCTCACCTGGACCGAAGGTCCATGTGAGCTATTGGCATCACTTGGCGTCCGTCGTCGTCGTCTGTCGTCCGTTAACAATTTTTCAAAAATCTTCTCCTCGAAAACTACTCAACAGAATTTAATGAAACTTTGTATGAATGATCCTTAGGGTGTACTGTACCAAACTTGTGTTTCGATTTTTGATCCGTCAAAAAACATGGCCACCGTTACTAAAAATAGAACAGGGTGGTCAAACTTCTGTTTTTGGCTTGTAAATCAAAAAGTATAAGAGATATATGAAATCTGATGCCACGCTACTGCTTCAGCATCAAAAGTTCTACGTAAGTCTCCATTTGATCAAAGTTGTCAGATGATCCCTCATAGGGGTTACAGCCCCCTGAAAGGGGTAAAATAGCATTTTTTCTTGTTTTTGGCTTATAGAATGAAAACTATTGCAGAAAGAGGAAAGCTGTTGCTTGCCTAAATGTTCAACTCATTTAGCTCTACAAAATTCTTCATAGGGTCGAAGTTGTCAGATGACCCCTTATAGGGATTACAGCCCCTTACAGGCAAACAATTGTGTTTTTGGTCTATAGAATGAAAACTATTGCAGATAAAGAAAAGCTGTTGCTTGTTAAAATGTACAGCTCATTTAGCTCTACAAAAGTCTTCATAAGGTCAAAGTTGTCAGATGACCCCTTATAGGGGTTACAGCCCCTAAAAGGCAAAAAAATAGTGTTTTTTGCCTACAGAATGAAAACTATTGCAGATAGGGAAAAGCTGTTGCTTGCTTAAATGTTCAGCTCATTCAGTTCTACAAAAGTCTCCATAGGGTCGAAGTTGTCAGATGACCCCTTATAGGGGTTACAGCCCCTAAAAGCCCAAAAATAGTGTTTTTGCATATAGAATGAAAACTATTGCAGAAAGAGAAAAGGTGTTGCTTGCTTAAATGTTCAGTTCATTTAGCTCTACAAAAGTCTTCATAGGGTCGAAGTTGTCAGATGACCCCTTATAGGGGTTACAGACCCTCAAAGGCGAAAAAAAGTGTTTTTAGCCTATAGAATGAAAACTATAGCAGATAGAGAAAAGTTGTTGCTTGCTAAATTGTTCAGCTCATTTAGCTCTACAAAAGTCTCCATAGGGTCGAAGTTGTCAGATGACCACTTATAGGGGTTACAGCCCCTTAAAGGCGAAAAATAGTGTTTTTGGTCTATAGAATAAAAACTATTGCAGATAGAGAAAAGCTTTTGCTTGCTTAAATGTCCAGCCTATTTAGCTCTACAAAGTTTTTCATAGGGTTGACATTAAGACCAGGTGAGCGATTTAGGCTCCTGGGAGCCTCTTGTTCTTCTTGCCACAGTTTCTCGGCTGCTCTTTTTCGCTTTCGAAATTCTCGTTTCTTATCCTTATATTCACAAAATGACGAATCAGTTTCTGATCTTTGTTTGCCGTTACTTATCCATTTTCTTCTACTAACTCTCTGTTCATAATGATAGTCATTTAGATTTTCCTTTTTCCAGTACGGTTTTAGGTACGAACGAAATTTTCCAACTGGAATATTAGTATTGGTCGCCATAAGCAAAGCGTTCGTAAATGTTGTTATAAAACGTTTGTTATCATTGTTCGTCGGGTTTTCAAAACTAGAACTAAAGTTTAACAGTTTATCTACTTCAGTCTGAAACATTCTTTTCTCAAAATCATCAGCTTTCAACCATTTTAGTGTAACTCTTCGAAGCACATAATCATCTGAAATACTGCAAAGCAGACCAATATTCATTTGTACAAGAACAGGATAATTATCCGATATGTCATAAGTACAATTGGAATCAACTTCTACAGATATTATACCGTTGCAAATAACATGTGGAACACAAATATAATCTAACAAAGTTTTTCTGCTTAGGTCTTTACTTCTTTATGTATATTTTGGACCTCTTACATTGCTTACTAAAGGAACAGGTAGTAGGTTTCGTTCAGACAAAAAGTTAGTCAATGCAAGAGTTTTTGAAGTACAATTTGTATTGCATGTAATTAAATCAACATTAAAATCACCACCTACTATAGTTACACATTCATTAGATATCATGTCGTAAACAGAAATTAAATCATTCATGAATTTCAAATAAAATTCAACAGATAAATTTGTTGAAGGCATCAATACACATAGAATACACATATTTTCATATTTCTTATTTGACAATCTCTGACATCACATATTCTTTCATTTTCAATTTTCAAGTCACATAATTTAAAACTAATTGATTTTCTAATCATAATTGCAGTTCCACCCGAACCCTTTTTAAAACTATTCCCCTGATAATTACGACTTATGCTGTAAGTTACATGAAAATCGCTATCAATAGAATCTAGAAAAGAACTATTTGTTTTATTTAACCAATGTTCTGTTCACATACATACATCAGACAAATCTAGAACAGATTGAAAGTAAGCGGTGCCATATATTGCACCTCTCATATTCCACGTTGACAACCTTAACATCATAAAACATACAAAAATGTATCTTATTAATCCCATTTTGAGTCTGATTTCTCGTTACTATTGTAAGGTACGTAGTCTCTCCAGTATACACCTTCCGGCCAGAAGTAGTCATTGTTATCGGTCACGTTATAGAAGTCTTCTCCATTTATATTCACACGCATTTTAAAGGATGCCCTTCCTCTGTATTCACATCTTTTGAGCAGTTTTGTGAATGTAACACGTGCTCCATTTTGAGCAGCATAGTGTACAGCATTGCTCACTTGATCATACGGATTATCACCAACTACGTTATAAAGTACTATTCTTTTAGTTCTTTTTCTCACCACGCCACGGAACACCGATGTGTTGCTTTCTGTAGTGTTCAGTTTGGATCGTCTCGTTTCCTCATACGTCGCTTTATACCTTTCTGTCATTGACTTAATAGATGAGTAGTCTATGTAATTTGCATCCGGTATTATATTGTCTGTTTTCTCATGTATACCTGTATCTTCATTTTGGACGACGGAACTTATTAGTACGGGAATAGGTCTAGTGTTATTGTTAATCGTACTAGATAACACGTCGCTATAACTTTCTGGTACCTTTACACATTGACCGGAATGTTGTTCCGTATTAATATCATCTGTTTGTTTCTGTTGTGTACTTCTTCCATTTGTCGGGTGCTGTTCAATTTCTTCTGTTCTATCACGAATCTCTTTTCGACACCTTACAATGTTTGCCTGTGCTTCTGCTATTTCTACCCTTACTTTATCAATCTCTTTGTCCTTTTGTCGGTTGCAGTTTTCAAGAGTCTTAATTTCATTCTCATATCTTTCACTTAGTTTATCAATCTTTTCATGTAGAGGACTGATGTTATCACTAATCAGTTGTTTCACTTCTATGAGTAAAGCAATAACGACGCTGTTGTTAGTATTTTTGGAGTTCGCTTTGTTCGAGAGTTTATTAAAGATATCTACAAGTTGAGAATCATTTTCTTCTGCTACCACAGTTGCGCGCCTACTTTTGGAAAAACACTGTTTTAATTCCGATGTATTGTTAGCACCTTCCAAATACTGATAGAGTATGTAGATGTCGTCTGCAAGTTTTTCGCCCACTGGTGAACCATTGTCTCGTTGAGTTCGCCCAATAAGTTTTGTTTCAGTAAAAGTATCATCTCGCTTTTTTATTAGGTCGAACAGGGAGTTGCGAATAGGACGGAGATCATTTGTGTCTGTATGTTTCAATAAGTCAAGTTTAAAAGTCTTCCTATCTAGTTGACCAAAGCTCGACTTTATAAGATGGAGCATGTCATCATCGTCAAATTGACTATCCGAAATCCCGTTCTGTGTTCTATTGCTAATTGTGCTGTTAGTTGTCGTTAATAGATTGTCATCGTTCATAAGCGAATCTATAATATCCGTCTCATCAGGGGCCGTTAAGATCGATCGATCACTTGATTGGTCTCCCGGCATTATTGTATACTGTTCATTGAACACCTGATTATAGCCGTAAGCACTTGGGTCCAAAGTCCAAATCTGATTAAACGATCAGAGTTTGTTTTGCGTTCGAAAGTTCTCAAAACGCCTAGTGAACTGTTTTGACGGTTTTGTAATGTATAATATTTTCAGTTTGTATCAAAGTCAAGAATTTTAGTTCTAAAACTCACATTTTGCGAATATGGTACCCAATATACGTATTTAAATCGATATCACAAAAATAGAGTGAATAAATATTTTGGTTTCCTTCGAAAATCGGATATATATTGAGATCGAAAATTTGTATGTCCATACATAAGGGGAGACCACTCAATCCCTTTTCATTCACTTTCATTTTCGAATGCAAACGTTAGAGAGAAAAATGCAAAAACAATGCCGATATCTGCTGAATTATATAAGTTATTCATTTTGGTTGACATGCACCGAGAAAATTAGAATGACAGTCAGTGTCAGCTTTCATTTTGTTTTGATAGACGCGACCTCTAGCGATAGAATGGATCAATTCAATAATATATGCCAGAAGTCTTAATTTTTTACATTTTAAAACATCTCGTAGCTGCATGAGAATACCCAGAATATTTATATAAATATAATAACTATGCATTTAATTTTTTTAAAATGCAAATTACAAAATTGGAAATTAATTTGCATTCCGTGCTATTGGGTGCGGATTATGACTAGCTTATACGTGTTTCGGTTAAAGACATCATACTCTATATAAATAGGTGTACCAAATTTTAGAATAAACAAACAACTACAAGTTGATTTTTCATCATTTAGAAAATAAATCGTATTCATAACCCGGAGCAAGACGTTCATATTTTTAACAATTTTTTTCCATATGGTCATATTGAATGCAATATTTTAAAAACTTTTATGAGTTTTGAACATTAAATTTTGTCAGATGTATCTTAATTCATATTTCTGGATGTATTGTTTCATTTCTGGAAGCATTTGATTCACAAATTTATGGAAAGCGATAGGTATCTTCATACTTTGGACTTCGGATTTAAGATTTCGGACTTCTGAATTCATAATTCAGACTTCCTAGTTCAGACTTCAGAATTTAAGGTTCAAAGTTCTCACTTCAGAGTTTTGATAAGAATATATATTTGCACCATTTCTCAGTTCACACTTCAAAGTAAAAAATCGAACATTTTACAGTTTGCCTCCAGTAACACATGCACAATGAAGGAAAATTAATCAAAGAATATTTTGCTAAAAGAAATACGGAATGTGCTAATGTGTCGAAACATTCGAATTAGCCTTTTCATTTGAAAAGGGTCATGAAAAATCTATATCTGAAAAGACAAAATTTTGTGGAAAAGATTACAAGTGTTAAACAACATAAGGAAAGTTATATTCAATTTGTCAAGAGTAATTAAAAATGAGTTTCCCGATTTTATCAATAAGTTATATCGAAACTGCATGGTTTGGATAACTTAATTATTCTTGATTGAAAATTTTGTTTTAATGTCAGACTCCGAATTTCCACTCCCTATGCATCATACTGTGACACTGACAAAGGAATGATTGCCTTATGCAATACCGTGAAAAGAATTTCTCTATAACCAACATTCTTCAAAAATGGAAAGTTATGTCTAGCATAAAATGTCTAAATTAATAGTATAAAGTTTTATTATTATTATTATTATTAACAATATTTGTATAGCGCATTCACTAATTTAAAATTACTCTAAGCGCTTAACATGCATTAAAAACATCAATATATGATTTTTAAAAATATATACATATATCTAAAATCCATACAAAAATGGTAAATAGTAGATTTCAATGGAAAATTGCATGACTACTGAAATTTTTTTAAAAATTACAAAACATTTAAAAAAACAAATAAAAGTAATATTCAAGATAAAATACTGAAAATTTGTGTTTAAAAGTTACAAAACATTTAAAAAACAAATAAAAGTAATATACAAGATAAAATACTGAATTAAAATGTAGTAAAGCTAAAGATAAAGTTAAATTGCATGGGAGAAAACCCATATGTCACTAAAATATCCATAAGCAACACAATGTTTGTCAACATAAAACCTTATAAAAAGTCATGATATGCTAATCTAAAAAAGTAGGTCTTTATATTGGATTTAAAAGCATCAACACTGTCCACATTTCTCAAATAGCTGGGGAGTTTGTTCCACAGAGTGGCTGCTGCCGTGTCAAATCTCCTTGAACCGTAAGTCTTAGTTCTTACTCTTGGCACATGAAGTTGTGTGGTATTTTCTGATCGGAGTGATCTTGCGGGCTTGTAAATTGTCAATAGATTTTGCAAGTATACTGGAGCCTCGCCTTTAAGAGCTTTAAAAACCTATACTAAAAGTTTAAATTGGCATCGATACTGAACAGGCAGCCAATGAAGATCGATCATCACTGGTGTAATATGGTCGTATTTCTTGCGCCTAGCTATAAGTCGAGCTGAGGCGTTTTGTACTCGTTGTAATTTGGATAATGCAAAAGCGTTCACACCATATAAAAGTGCATTTCCATAGTCCAACCTGGATATAACAAGTGAACACACTAACGTTTTGCAGGCATTGTCGCTGATATAAGAACGAATCTTTCCGATGTTTCTAATTTGGTGGAAACACGATCTGGAGACAGCCGAAATATGTTGCTCCATGCTGAGAGTTTTGTCTAATAGAACGCCAAGATTCTTAACGCAAGCCACATCTGACACTATAGTTCCACCAAGAGCTAGCTCGCAAGCTTGAATATCTTTAACACGATGTTTCGGTGTGAATATGATGAACTCCGTCTTGTCATGATTTAGCTTAAGTAGGTTGACCTTCAACCATGAGCTAATGTCTTTAAAACAAGCATCCAATCGTACAGAAATGTCTGTCCAGTTATCTGATGGTTCTATCACTAAGTAAATTTGTGAATCGTCTGCGTAGCAGTGGTAAAGCATTCCATGTTGTTTACATATTTTTCCGATTGGTTTCGCAAACATGCAATAGAGCCTCGGTCCTAGTACCGAACCTTGTGGAACGCCAAAATTCAAAGATCTCGAATTTGAGTTGGTGGAACCTATGGCAACAGTCTGACATCTCCCTTCTAAGTATGACTTGAACCAAGATAGAGCGGAATCACGTATTCCGTAAGAATGTTCGAGTCGAGACAGAAGAATTGGATGATCGATTGTGTCAAAAGCAGCTGACAAATCTAACATCAATAGCACAGCACAGCAGTTCTTATCAAGGGCGGACGTTACGTCATGATGTACACGCAGTAGGGCAGTTTCTGTGGAATGGCCGGTTCGGTATGCCGATTGTACTTCATCATGTAATGAATTGATCTGTAAGTGTGATTCAAGACGAACAGACACTATCTTCTCCAAAATTTTCGATACAAAGGGTAAATTCGACACGGGTCTATAGTTTTTGAATATTTCACGGTCAAGATCTGTTTTTTTTAGGAGCGGTCTGACAATTGCTTGGCAAAATGATTTAGGCACAGTTGAGGTGGCAAGTGACGCGTTGATGATATGGGTGATCACAGGCAGGATGTCGTCAATACAATGTTTTAAAAGAGTAGTCGGTAAGGGATCCAATTCGCACGACTTAGATGATGAGTTCATGATTATTTTCCTTACCTTGGCACAAGAAGCTGTTGCTAGTATTGTAATAGGTTCGCCTTCAAACTTGATGTTCGCAGAAAGAACATCTGTCGTATCGAATTTTGTCGAAGAACTCAAGTCGTTTCGAATAGTTTCAATTTTACTTATGAAAAACATGTTAAATTTATCCGCAAGATCAAGGCTACAGTGATGCGTCGGAAGAATGACCTCGGTCGTTTTGCCCAATAGATTATTAGTAAGTTTTTGAAGCTGCTTTTGGTCATTCTGAAGTTCAGAAATTTTGCCAATATAGTAATCCTGCTTTGTTTTGCCCTCGCTGAAACATTTAAGTTGTGTTGCCATAACTATTTATAATCATTATGACTTTTAGCCCATAAGCATCCAAGTTTTCGTAGCTCCTTACGTTAACTAAATGTTTTGCTTTCGCTTTCGACTTTTGGCAACTGATAATATTACAAGTTAGGGTCGTTGCAATAATACCTTCCATATTCTATTTTTGTAACAATCAAAACTTCAACCAATGACAACCTTTCAAATACCTGGGCACGTGAAAAATGACTACGACTTTTATTAAATGCCACGTCATAACAAACTTGTCGCTAGTTACGATCTAAAATTATCCAGTCACAAACTTGATTAACTCAGAAAGCTATATAATTTGGAAAAAGTTAACACACGACGGACGTAAACCAGTTACTTATATCATATTAAGTGTTCTTGAAAATAAGGAATGGCGAGATGGAATAAAATAATAACCATATTAAAATCCAGTTTACAGTTTAAAAAATAAGGAAAAAGTAACCAGTTACTAATTTACTATTTTACATTTCGGGAAAAAAATATAAAAAAAAATATATGAGGAACAGGGAATAAGTTACCAGTTACTTATTCCCTATGAAGTAATCAACTACGTATTTACTATTTTACAATGCCAGAAAAAATAAATAAATGAGGAATAGGGAATAAGTAACCAGTTACTAATTCCCTATTTGGTGTTCTGAGAATAAGGAATTATGAATAGGGAATAAGTAACCAACTTGACGCTTCTTCCTTCATGCGGAATACGGAAATTTACGGGATACGACCATTTCTGTCTTAGAACTTTGAAAATATATTGAGACCAACGAACAAGAAATAGGGAATAAACAACCAGTTCGTGGCTTCTCAAGACATATCTTTTGCAAATTATGACAGATAATATTTATTGGAATTTCTGCCTTTACTTCATCAAAACTTCTCTTCTCTCTTACGGTAAACCTTGGGTTAAGAAAGAAGGGGCAGACTCTTCTTTTTATCATTTTATTTATAAACGTATGGCTATTATAAAACTCAGAATCCGCCCTTTTCAAAATTCATTTGTAAATTTTAGATAGTATTGCGTTGAGGTTTTGATGCACGAAAAAAAAAAAGTTATAAAACTTTCGTCCAAGTGCAATCCACAGAAGCAACTATCATCGATGATCATATCATAGACACCACAGCATTACGAGTTGCCCCAACATACTATAAGTCACCTGCTATATATTGGATACCTAAATTACACAAAATCCTTATAAACCTCGTTTTATCTTTGCTTCAAGTACGTGTTCTCTAAACTACATTTCTAAAGTTCTGTCTCTTGTTTTAACTACTTTGAAGAAATTTACCGTTCGATACTGTGAAAGGGTGTTCGAAAACAGTGGAGTACATCATTTTTGGTCGTTAAAACCTCTCTTGGTGTTTAGAACAAGCTTCGTGCATTTGGAAATATTTTCCATACCGTTGATAGTTATGATTTTTATACTTTATTTACTAACCTATCTCATTATTTTATTCAAAAGAAATTTGAATTTTTGGTTTAATAGTGTTTTGATAAATCAAAGAATGATTACATCTGTTTGAAAGTTTCAAACTGATTTAGTAAATCATTTCTAGTATGCCCCCAGACTCACTGACCATGATATCTTACGGCGTTCTCCACGACCTCCACGATCTTAATGATCGTAGAAGAGTCGCGACGATTCTGTTAAAACGTAGCCAGTGTGACTGCAATTATGGCAGTACTACTACCATAGTACGATAGTTCAAGGGGAATTTGTTTTCAATGGTAAAATCTAGTACGATGCCACCACGACAACCACGAGTGCGGTACGTTTCTTCAGCGACTTCAAACTACGGTTAAACCACGACTACGTTCGTTTTACGCCTTCACTACGCTTGTAATTCTGTTGTGATTCTACTACGCTTACAAAAATTGCTCTACGATCTTTCGAATTTAAACATTAGAACTAAAAAAAGGGGATGCATATATATAGGTTAGGGGGGCATTTGCCACGCTAGTCATAAAATGTAAGATGATGTGAAAATATAAATAATCATTTTACATGTTAAGCAACACATATTAAAGTGAATTTTATCTGTGCAAGTACATGTACGTAAATATAGTTCTATTTTACCGTAAGTTGATTTTATTTTACCGTTAGTTTTTTTTTTGTCACCGCTGCACTTGACATTGATAACCTCCTTTAGTCTCTTATTTGTTTTGGGGAGATCTTTACAGAGCGGAAAGAATTTAAAAGCCATATCTTAAGCATTGTATCTATATTTGAAAAAAAAGCATTTTGGTGTAAAGATTGTGAATATTTTTAGTTTTTACAATCACATACATGGACGGTCGAATATGCAACATACATATCAGTTGTCTAAATTTGTTTATGTTGCACGCTCCGGTCAAAATTTAACAAATAGATTAATGATCATTTATTTCATCAACTTAAGATTATCATATATTTTTATATCCAGTTCCAAAAAGTTCAATATATTTGCAATATGCATTAATTTTGAGAGACATGCGCACGGTTAACACAACTACGATGTAAAAATTCAAAAATTAATGTGCAAATTGAATATGATACGAAACATTTTTAAAAATTCATGTTCATATACATTTTGTACTTTCTCTGCTTGATCGACAGAATGACATCTTCAGCAACAGGCCATCGGGAATATTCCACCAAACTCAATCAATATGGAACACTTTTTAAAAATAATGTTGGTATAAAAAATAACACGAAATGGCTACTAAGGATAATACATGTACGCGCAGGCGTTTGGGTCTAGGATGTTGATATTTTATATTGTATGCATAGAACAATTTCTGACCCTCGCTAAATTATTATTTCCACGTGGAACTTATTGTATTATCTATATATCTTGACGGTCAGAATTTTTATATGGACACAATGAATAAAAAATGATATCTAGAAACGAAAAATTTACGGTAAATATGGCACGCGACAGTCACGAAAACCCCATAAACTTAGTTTATCGACCGTAAACTGTAGTAAGTGGTCGATAAACTGGGTTTATCACTCGCTAACTATAGTTTGCTGATGCTAATGATAATTTCAGTCTTAAGAAATTTATCATTAGCGGTCGATAATAGGGGTTTTAAATGCTTATTATTGTTTTATCGGTGATAAACTCATAAGCTGTCCATTATGGAAAAGTGTTATGTACAAAATTAATAAAAAATCTCTTCTTGCGATTTAAAAAAAATATTTTCAATGCTATTTAGGGTTTTTTGGTGATAAACTGAGTTTATCGGTAATAAACTGAGTTAATCGACCGCAAACTATAGTTTACAGTCGATAAATGTTGTTTGTGTTGTTAAAATAGCACTGCTGGTGGAGTTTTAATTCCCCGAGGCACCAACACTTTTGTGTTGGAGAACACATCAACGCTTTATATTATCCGTTCAAATTTCAAAATTGTCTTAACCCTAAGATTCTTCCTACCCCAGACATAGGTTGATCATCTTAGTAATAATTTGGTTTCCCAGTTTCGTATTTTTGGTTTTACTGTTTTATGCTCTTCATAATCATATAGTGTTTGGCATTTTCAATATTCTTGGTAGAGCGCCTCTGTTGAGTCTTGAATAGACGAAACGCGGGTCAGGCGTAGCAAAATTTATTGTCTGGAACTTTGTTGTCATGTTAATTCTGTTCAATTACAAACTTAAAACCATGATACGTTTTCCATCAAACCATGCTTTAAAGCCATATTTATTACGCGTCTTTGGTCTTACCCTTGTAGATGTGATCGGACTACTTCATTAAAAAATCCTAAGAGACGGGCCTTTTAACTTGAAAGGAGAGACTTGTTTTATTTTTTTTAGTTTTTGGTAATATTTGTTTTACTGCGCACAGCCCCCCCCCAAAAAAAAACCTTTTTTTTTTTTAGGCGTCGCGACAGAATTTTTTTTTATCATTATTAGCATGATTTAATATAGCAGATATCCTTCTTTAGACTTTTTTATCCTCTGCTGGGAAAATATTTTTTTCATTTAAAATCATTTTCAAGATATTTTAGGAAAAAAACCCAAACCCTATCTAAGCTCAATGATCGGGACCTTATACCCCTCTATGTTCGCCTTCCATTTTTAATCATTCATTTAAGGTTTGTATGATTGTACCTATTTTTTTTACATACAGTGTATTATTGTCATGTTTCATTTTCAGAGATATTGCACCACTCCCCGAAGAAAAAAATTCTGTTGCCACTGTTGAAATGCGATTTAAAAGTGAAAAGACAGATAGCGAAGAAGATCTATTAAAACTCCCAGACATCTCAACCGTTTACATTGGGGATAAGTTTTATATGTATTTGAAGTACATGGGTAAACAAGGTATTTGTATTTACATGTTTATTACAAATCTTTAATTATTGAATTAATTCAAATAGTTTTATTTGAAACGAGCCATTGAATTCAGAAAGCTTCAATTAATGAAAATTAAAACGAAAATATAAACTCTATTACTTAGACTTGAGATGTTAATGTAGAATTTACATTTCTGGTTTGTTTCGAGTTCTATACTTCTCTTTGTTGCTTTGTGGCAATTACTACGTTACACCGGTAGTGTGATCACATGTAAAACAACATTGTAGATTTCTCAGTTCCACGCGAAGTGGACATTTCTTAGTCCAAGTTTTTTTTTAAACGAAAGAAAATTGTTAAAAAACCGTATGAAAACTTTGCCTAAAATCCAGTCACCGAGACTACAGTGTCGGTTAAAAATTGACCACAATTAGTACTTGTTGTGTTGTGTTGTAACAATTGTGAAATATACACACAATATACAGGTGAAATAGGTGTTTTACTTTCCAAGTAAATAACTTTATAACATTTGAAAGTTTGAATCGTCTCTTTAATCGTATATCTTTGCACTAAGATGTGAATCCGAGTCAAATGTGAAATGCAAATCGTAGAATTAGGTAGAGTTAGAGGATTTGATGGTTGGTCCTTTAATCTCTGAATAATAAACTGAAGAAACCTATCTAGCAAACGGCGCATTGTATACAGAACGGATACCATCAATAAATCTGAAAGTAAGATTTGAGTTAGCTTCTCTAAGTTTGAGGTACTTATATCGATATATCGATATTCTTGGTAGAGCGTGAAGTCTGACACAAAATTTGCAACCTCCGTTGTTGTGTTTTTTTTTATTTAATTTAAGAAATTTCATGAAATACATCATGCGCTGACAAACAAATATGGACTTATCATCTCTCTGATGAGTGTAGATGTTGGTTTACCATAGGTAGGTTTTGTTTTGTCTTTCTTGACCGAATTGGACACGCTCAAATTACCATTTGAAACGCGATGGGTTTTATTACGCAAGCAGAAATAGCAAACTCTTCTGGAGCACCCGAGGTTACAGTCGTTCCGACTTCAGTTTGCAACGTAGATTGCTATTCAGTCTTCGTTTTAATGGGTTTTATGTTATCTGTTTCTGTATAGTGTTCTAGTTCGTACGTGTTTTCCCCATTTTTCCCATTCAAATGCCACATTTGTACCTCTATGTTTCTTTCTTTATCTTTGCGATCGTAAACTTTCCTTTATTGTGTAGCACCATACCTTCCGCTTTGGCTTATGGGTTTAATGTATCACAACTGGTTTGTTATTCCAGAGCTTCTGGGAATTATTGCGGTTTTCTTGATAAATTAGCATGTCTAACAGGCATGTTGCTAACACAGGGTCAAGTTACTCCCCGGTTGTTGTAATCACTCAGGAAATTGCATGAAAGACATCATATGCTTGTAGACAAATACGGGATTTTTATTTCTCTAATTTTCATCCGATTTATCAACCTATCAACCAGTTGTGGAAAGTATTTCTCACCTCTAGAGAAAATTTTGTATTCAGCGTTATTGCACGTACAATTTATAAACAACTTTTTTGCAATTTTTTACCTGTAGACATTACAGAAAAACCTCGGCCAGCCTCGCCATTAAAATAATCAAATTTATTTCCCTTGATGCTAAAAATTTCAAAATCACCTCGATCGCGTTGTAAAAGCTATATTTCTCAGATGAGCACAGATGTTCGTTTGACATTGAGGTTGAGTATCGTTGTCCTTTATCAGATTCAATCCACGCTGTAGGGACGATGTAAATGCTAACGAGATGCGAGAGAAATAAAAGACGACTGTTTCGTTTGAAGTCGTTTACAACACTGAATGAATGGCAACGTTGCCGACTGACGTTACAATGAATAACTCACGAATTGAAGTTCTAAAGGGTCCCGCGTAATTCCCGACGCACACTTCATCGATCGTTGGGAACGTGATGGGTGTGCTATAGCAAGTAGGAACTGCTAACTTTTCCAGCTAAACTTTTGTATCGACTTGAGTTTACGTTGATGATTGTAGTTTCATTGTAAGAAGCAAAGGTGTACCAAAGGGGTAATTACAATTTGATGAATATCATCAAACATTATTATACCGAAAAGACAAAATCGGTTGACCAAAAATCATCACAACGAAACAAACCACACAACAACAAAAAATAACCCCGACAAAACAAACAAATAACAACAAAACCGCATCCAGCAACATGAACTCAAGTCGGAACTAGTGTGAACTCAGGTGCTTCGGAGGACTATGCAGTTCCTGCTTGCCAAAGCACCCATAACGTTGCCAAAGATCAATTGATTTTTGGTCATATCCGGCAAGGATGACAATACCAAACTCTATGTCAAACCAATATTTGTGCTCATCTGAGCGATAGAAATCCCGTATTTTTCTATAAGCACATGACGTCTTCCGTAAAATTTCTTGTGTGATGACAACAACCTGGGAGCAACGTATATATGATATTTTAAGAGTCACCAATCGAGGATTTTTTAGTGAAAGGACATCATCAATTTAACTAAATGTGAGATTGAAGGATAAAGCAAGTCTGCCTTTATTTTTGTCTAGAAGTGATGTGTTTTATTTTATTATGTGGTTTGGATTTTTGTGATGATTTAAGTCTATTACTTTGTCTTTGTTATTTCGGATTTACGACATTTGATTACCCCTTTGGTGCACCATTGCTTCTTAAACAGGAATATGTCCAGAAGACATAAAGCCGTCTCTCAACCCCTTTCCTACACAATCACCGAACCATAAAATTGATGCCAGGATAGAGCAAAATTAAGTGATGATTTTTGTATGCTCATACCCTGGTATATATGTGCAAAATGTTTCATAATGACATCATACTTCTTTTAATGAAAAGTAACTTAAATCTATAGGTAAACTTAAGTCTTACACCCTCTTTGTCTTTGATCGATAAACCATGATGCTAATGAGACCGAGACAGCTAATCCAAATGAGTATCAGTTTGTTTGAAAAAAGATTCACTATGGTACAATACTTTCTTCATTGTAAAGTAACTTAAAACTGTAGTTAAACCTGAATGGAGATGGAAGAATGGACAAGCTGACGAATAATTCGTGCACTTGATCGCCCTAAATTTTTGTAAACTAAACTATAACGACAAAGTTCCCCAATTTTGAACTACTTTTCAATGAGTTCTTTCAGACGAAATAATAAATTCTCGTGTTTTAAGATGATACAAAAAGTGGAAAGATCGAATGAATTCGAAAAATTCCGGAAAATTTTGGGATAGAAAATTTTCTTAAAAAATCTTTTGAGTCCTTAAGAATCCATATGTGCTTATTTACCAGCAGAGAAGATACTGTGAGTTGAACCGACAGTTTTGTTGTAGAACATAATGATGACCCCGCGTTATACATTTTTTAAGGATTTTTGTTAAGTTATCCAATACAAATACGAAAATATTGTATGTTCCTTCTTGATGGCTGAACGAAGCTTAAGACATGAAGAACTTACATGTATGGAAGGCAATAATTTCATCTTTATGTAGCACTTGTGGAGATGTTACCATTAGTTTTCTAAGAAAATAATATCCTTTATTGTGTGTGATACTGATTGTTCATTAGCCTTTAATTTGCCATCTTTCATGAAAGGTGGTATTAAGTCTCAGTATTTTATAGGCTGACCTGAGGAGTAAAAAGGATATTTTTTGTGAAACAGATTTATTATATTACTAAAATTTATCTTCATTTTAATTGGCACAGGACATATGCAGATACAATGGTAACCTCAAAGTAGTAAAAATAGACTGATAAAAAAAAACTTTCAAATCTTTTAAAATAGAATATCGGTATTCATCCGTTTTCAGTCGTTAAAATTAAAATTTTGACTGTTACGACATTAGTTGAACCTGTGACCTAAATTTTTATAGATGAGTCTTTCTTGGAAAAACTGCATATGTTTATATTTTGTTTGATATTGAAGACTTAAATCAAGTTCCACTGTCAGACATTTCATCATATTCTTGAACAAATACGGTTTTTTAGAAAAATTAAAGTTTTTAGAAGTTTTTTCAGTACTGATATGTCAAGGGTTTTTGTTTTTTGTCTAAATTCTTTCTCGATGAGATTTTTTTCACTTAACAATTTTTTCAACCCTGAAAAATACATTTCACCTCATTGGCTCGGTGAATATAATTTTCTCCAGGTTAATGAAACCGGTATCACCTCTATCAAAGTCAATAAATGTATATTATTCAATACTTTTGCTCCTTGTTAAGTTTAAATGGCTGTGTTTATATTTTTCTCTGGATTAATTATTCTCATTTTGAATGTATCCTTTGATTGAATAGCTAAATAATTGTTTTTTAACTTGCTCCAACATCAAACCATTACCTTCCTTAACTGGGCTTCATCATTTTTATGGCAAGAACGACGAAAACTGCTGATACCTCATCCTGGTGACTGGACGCTTCAGTTTCATCATAAACATTTCGTGTTTTCAACACCCAAAATTGATATGGGATATTATGTTTAGAGCTATTTCTTTGGAATATGTTTATCTATAAACTATATTGGATATATACTTTTAAATAAGGAGTTCGGTACTGTGAGTTTATTTATTTATTTATCTCCATTTAACATTTAAAAAACTTCACATTACATGCCATTGCCATTGAAAAGTGCTCACGACACTAAATAGTATAAGATAACTATGTTTAACGGGAGATCGACCGATTAACTCAGATTGGACTTTGGACCCCGGCGTGTCGCCGGTTAAATACTATCATAAACTGTTATGTGAAAGGTGAAAGTTCACATTATGAACGTTTCCTCAATGTCCGAATTTACTGAATTACGTTCAAGTGACTTATTAGTTCATCAAAGTTTCTTGAACAGTCAACATGACCCTTATCTTGATTTTCAATCTTCACAGACCTATACGTCTACACAAAACAGTCAAAGAAACAATATCATAAATAGGATATCTTCTGAACTTGGTACATTTCCGAAAGGTACTTTTGTTGAACGGCTTATCGATATATGCATTAATACAAATAGAGAAATAGACGTGATCCGTCACGAACTCTTTGAAGTCGCAAAAATAGACATGATTGCCCACACCCAAATGCGATACTTAAGAAACGTTTATGCCCTAGAAAAGCGAATGACGATTCAATTGAGAATAAGCTTGCTAGCGATTGCTATATTTTGTACCTCGCGACCGTGGGTGAGTTTAGCAACGACCTTAAAAACACACTGAGTATTAGGCCAGCAAACACGAACAGACATGTATCCGTATGTGGTGATGATATCACTGCTTCCCAAGGCGAAATAAAAACTTCACTGTTAATGAAAGTTTGGTTAGTAAAATTAGAAAGCGAGTTGGTAATACTCAAGGAAGGTTATCGACGAGATATTGACGTCCTACGCAAGACGATCACCGAAGTCCAGAAGGAAAACAGTACTTTAAAAGAGCGCGATAATCAGAATAGCGAACGTTTAAAAAACATTCAGAATCAAGTAAACGCATTAAAAACTAAGTTGGTGTCACAAGCAGAAAACTCAGAGAACCTAAAGACAGACATGAGTAATATAGAATCTAATGTGAATACAGCGACTGAAACTCTCAGTAGGCTAAAAGATGATTGTAAAAGTGGATCCACAAATAATCAGTGAGACAAAAGGTACATTAAATTTGTTAGGAACTGAATTCAATAAGATGAAGAAACAGACCGAAAAAATTCCGATAGAACTAAAAGAATTAACTAAGAAAGTACAACTTGACTCCGATAGAGATAACAAGATCGCAAATATGCGTGCAGCAGGTGTGAGTAGTCTGAAAGCGAAACTGGACTTGATCAGTTCTTAAGTAAAAGACTTAGACGATAACATCGAAAAGGCTCAAGAGAACAATAAATCGTCGTGTGCTTCGATATTGGACTTACGAAAACGCATATCAACCACGGAGAAGAATGTGAAATCAATCACAAATAAACAAGCTCTTTATTCTGAGATAGTAAAAAAACGGTATCGGAAACAAATGACAAAACTAAATCCATTGTTAGTCAAAGTGATGGTCACGCTAGAAGCGAATCTCTTAACACCCATGATAAAGAAGTCAACCTTCCTAGTTCATCAAAAGAACAGATGTCCGGGGCTCCCCAACAAGGACATGCGACCACAGACAATAGATACCTCACCAACGAAACAAGTTAATGATCAAAATCAAAATGATATTCCAGTTCATTTTCCGAGATCTGTTTGTCATCCAAAAACTGTAGACAACTTTTCCGGCGCTGTTCGCCGCGAACGTAAACAAGTGTCCAGATTTTACGTAGGAGGAATCAATAAACCAGTTTCTTCTGAGGATGGCATGTGGTCATATTTGGAACAGAACGGTATTCGAGTGACATTCTTGCGATATTTCGAAAAACCACGACGACGAACCGCATCAGCTCAACTAAACTGTGACGCAAGAGTAGCTGATATTCTACGTAACCCAACATTCTGGCCTGATGGCATTTTTGTTAGAGACTGGAAACCATGGCAGGTTTTCATGAATGACAAACACGAGACTACAACAAATAACAATGGATACCAACATTAACATTGCATGCTGGAATTGTCGTGGAATAAAGTCCGGGGCATTATATCTTGTTGATTTTCTACATACGAATAAAATAGACATAATAGCACTTTCTGAACATTGGTTGCGCTCTTGTCAACTAAGCTTTCTTGAAACATTAGACCTAATGAGCTATGTTAGCTATGGCAAAGGAGTTGATGACGACTCTCTTAATCTATATAACGTAAATACCAGAGGAGGTGTAGCCATTTTGGCATCTAGACGCCTTGCTCCATTTGTTAAAACCGTAGAAATATCTGGCAACCGCATGATAGCAATAGAACTTTCAGTTCCGAATTGCGATAAGCTGTACTTCTTTGCTGTATACTTACCTGCAATAACACAATGTAATGATCTATTTCTTAAGGAACTAGAGTCTTTGGTTGATGCGTACAGTGTTTACTCAAATTATGGTACTGTTATTGTATTAGGTGATTTCAACTGCAAGATTGAAGGTCCAAGGCATTCCATAATCTATGACAAACGTAGTTACGCTTTTAGATCATTTATAAGCGACAACAACTTGTGTTCTATCCATTTACAAATTGGTGCGAAAGGTCCGGTGGAAACATTTCAATCATACTCCGATGGACCGAAAACAGCGATAGATCATATTCTTATTTCCTGTGACGACTTCCGCAGGATTTCCAACATAAATGTTTCTGATGAAGAGATATTCAACGTCTCTGATAATAAACCAATACGATGTAAACTTCTTCTACCTTTAAACACCTTCGAAGCCGACGAGTGCTGTAATGAGACAAAGCATCAAGTGAAATGGGACAAGGCAATACAATCCGGTGCAATTACTGATTACTCGTTTGCGGTTTCACAGTTCTTGTGGAATGTTAATACCCCGATAGCTACACCAGAAAACATTGAATCATACTATACTGAAATAGTGAACGCTATATTACGTGCTGACACTGAAATACTCCCACACAGAAAATTTGTCAAACATTTAAAACCTTACTGGACATCAACTGTGAAACATTATCACGATGATATGAGGAATAAACGTAATCTATGGATATCGAATGGAAGAAATCGGGAAAGAAACGACGTTTATTACACAAGCTACAAAAAGTCGAAACTTGATTTCCGGATGCATTTGGAAGAAGCTTACGAAAACTATTTATCTGATGTCAATCGCAAAATTGAAGATTCAGTAGATCATGATCAACGATTCGTGTGGTCCTTAGTTAAGAGTAGTCGAAAATCGTCTAATTTTTGCAATGAACTCAAGATCGGGAATGACCTCTTAGATACAAACTGAATGAGTGCGCGAAGGTTGGGCCTCACACTTTGAAAAGGTGTTTTCATTTGACAGTAGTCTAGTAGATAAAGATAACATGAATCGTGTCAAACGCACAATAAATGAGATACTTCCAATGTCTAAGAATGACAATTCAGAGAATCATGCATTTTCTATCGAGGAAATCTCAAAACTTTGTAATAGCCTACCTCGACACAAAGCTTCCGGTCTCGACGGCATACAATACGAACACCTTAAATTTGGAGGAAAATCTTTTCATAATCATATTTGTTGTCTTTTTAACTTGATTCTCGACTCTTGTTACACCCCATCGTGCTGGAAGGACAGTTGCATCATCCCACTCTTCAAAGGTGGCAAGAAGTCTAAATCTGATCCCAACCCCTACCGGGGGATATCTCTACTTTGTTGTTTATCAAAACTGTTCGAAAAGGCAATTTACACCCGTTTAATAACACTTCATAACGACTTCCCGCATCCAACTCAAGTAGCGTACCAAAAAACTCTTTGTAGCACTCGTGCAAGCTATATTATGCAAGAAGTTATTCATCATTACATTGAGCGCAACAGCCAGGTTATCGTCACACTACTGGATAGTATGAAGGCATTTGATTCCGTTTGGCATCAAGGATTATTTTTGAAACTGTACAGTTATGGTATAAAAGGCAGACTATTGTTTGTACTACATGAAATGTATATTGATATGCGCAGTTGTGTACAATTCAAAGGCAAACAGTCG
Organism: Arcuatula senhousia; assembly: GCA_963971305.1. Lineage (NCBI taxonomy): Eukaryota > Metazoa > Mollusca > Bivalvia > Mytilida > Mytilidae > Arcuatula > Arcuatula senhousia. Next base: position 32,153,390 of record OZ020306.1, on the reverse strand, counting down.
CGATGGTTCATCCTAAACAGAGGTGTCAGACAGGGAGGCGTACTCTCAGCCATCTTCTACCTAGTGTACATCAACGATTTACTTTCCGAAATAGAAAACAGCAGGTCCGGTTGTTTGTTATTTGACCTAAGAGTGACGAGCGCTGTACAAGCAGATGACATTGCTCTACTTTCTACGACTAGGCATGGAATGAACGTTCTTCTCGATATATGCCAAAGATATAGTTTGAACTGGGGTTTTAAATTTTCAGCCAGTAAAAGTGAAGTGTTGAAGTTTAATCCTATGAAAACCTTCCAGGAAAAAGATTTCTTACTTTACGGATCCGGGATTCCAATAGTAAAAGAAACAAAACATGTCGGTATACTACTCACCTCTGATTTTAAATCTGAGAACATGACTTTGAATGCGTGTAGAACTCTTCGTGCATCTGTACTTTCTGTTTTAAAGTCGAGTATTCATCCAAGTTTTCTAAACCTGATGACCTGCACTAAAATTATATTGCACATGTGTTATACCAAGGCATTCTTCGGATGTGAACTTTGGGACCACTTACTGGCAACCGAACTTATAATGCTTGAACGTTCTCATAGATTCGTGTGCAAGACCCTCCAGTGATTACCTAAACAGACTCGTTCTGACAAGTGCTTAGCCTTACTGGGGTGGCTTCCTGTTGAATGCTTCATAGACAAATGCAAACTACTGTTTCTAGGACGATTATGTAGGATGATTAGTGAGCTCTTGCCGAAAAGAATTTTTATTCTCAGACTGTTGGAATTTAAAAACAACTGCAACAAAAGACAAAGTGGTTTTATCCCTGATATTATTAGAATCATGAAGAAATATGACTTAGTAAAATACCTGTCGGACTTCATCGACTCTGGGCAATTTCCAACTAAAACGATATGGACGAAAGAGGTAAACACAATCATTATCGATGTATAGGAGAAAGTGTGGCTGCAACGTACCGCAACAAACTCTGACTTTGATATGTTCCGGCTGATTCACAAACATATTGTTCCTCACCGTTCATGGCATGTTGCCCGCGTAGAACCCAAACTGTTGACAGCTGCTAAATACGTTGTCGACTTGTGTGCAATTGTGAGATATGAAGATACACAATTACTGTGCGAGAAATGCGGCAAGTTTTTCTCGAATATAATAGACCACATTCTATGCTCCTGTGACCGACTCGGTACCATAAGAGACCACTTCTGGGAAGAACTTATTAGTATCGAGCCGATAGATTTCAGTGTATACCTGGACAATATGACGTCTGACGTCTTTACCTCACACATTCTGTCTTGCTATTCTGACTATGAACTTGATGATACTTATAGCTTCGAATTCTCAAAAACTTGTGTTATTTATGCACATCGTATGTGCATCACTTTTCAGACATGTTAAATTGTTTATACTTGGGTTACCCACAAGGAGGCTCTGTACCTCACCTACTGTGAAGCTAAGAGATATAATAATGAAACTGTCTGTACTCATGTATGCTTACAACTCTCCTCATATATGACATTATGTGAATAAACCACCTTATGCAGTGTTAATACATATACTGCCTGTCAACATTGGCTTTCCAGATACTTACCCAAGATAATTTTTCCTTGAAAGATTTTCACGAAACTTTCTGCACTCATATATACATGAAAGTCGCAATTTCTCATTTTCAATTTATTCATGTTTTATGCATTTCATTATACATTGTCAGTCTAACTAGTTGTGATGATGTGATTTTTTTCCCTTTAGTCATATTTTGTGTACATTCAAAGTGTATTAATATGCATACTGGTATTCTTTTTATATCTTCTATCAGCCTTCGGATATTCACCTAGGAAATTTGTTTTTCTCAAAAGATTTTCACGATAGTTTCTGTACTCATAGTCGTAATTTTCTGTGTTAATTTATTCACCGGCTTATTTATGCATGTATGTTGCTAAGCATTTGAATACATTGACCTTTTAAACAGTTATGACGAAATGATTTGCCCCTTTGTTGTGAAATTTTGTGTATATCTTAAATGTTTATCATTGTCTTATATTATGTATAATTGTATTCTTCTGTATGAATCTTCTATATGAAGGAAATAAAGTCAATATATATTAGTTGAACATGTGACCTAAATTTTTCTAGATTAGTCTTTCTTGGAAAAACTGCATATGTTTATATATTGTTTGATTTTGAAGACTTAAATCAAGTTTCACTGTCAGACATTTCATCATATTCTTGAACAAATACGGTTTTTTAGAAAAATTAAAGTTTTTAGATGTTTTTTCAGTACTGATATGTCAAGGGTTTTTGTTTTTTGTCTAAATTCTTTCTCGATGAGATTTTTTTCACTTAACATTTTTTTCAACCCTGAAAAATACTATTCACCTCATTGGCTCGGTGAATATAATTTTCTCTAGGTTAATGAAACCGGTATCACCTCTATCAAAGTCAATAAATGTATATTATTCAATACACTTCTTTTTGTGTGTGCGTTTTTCGTAGAAATCATTAATTAAGACTTATGGGAAACGGTGATAAAATTAGTTAAATGCGTAAACGATACAAATACTTCATTAAATTCCTTGCATTCCATTTTATTTTCTAATGATTGTTTTAAAATATTCTTTCATTAGAAAACAGTTACTTCGAAAACAAATTATAAAAAAAGGATTCCCTGCAAGGGCCCAACCTCCTCCATCCCTCCAATTTTAGGCATTCGAAACTTCATTATTCGATAAGTCTTGTTTACCATCCCACTTCATTTCCTTTATTATCACTTTCCATCTGATATAACCCATTTTGTGATGTCTTGAGGTAAAGCAATAATTAACTATCGTTCTTGTTTATATTGAAGAAAACAATACATTATAAAAACCAAGACGTATTGGCTCGAATGAATGAAGAAACAAATGAGCATTGTTCAAAATAAGTTCCCAATGGGTTACCTGTCATTTTTTCCCAAAACTCTCCCAACCAACTTCATGGAATATTAGGATAACTGAAATAAAACAAAAAACCCGGTCAATTGAAAGTAAATTTTGGTCGGATTCTCTTAATCAGGAAGTAAATGAGTGACAGACCTGAAATCGAATCCCTCGTTACGGAAGACGGCTGTGAAAATTAGTTGCTCAGAAAACTGTTACAAATTTAATTTTACCGCCTGAAATTTAGCGGCCAAAAGTTAGTACTCAGATATAGTTTACGTTGTTAATTGATATTCAATAGTTTTTGAGTTTCCGTGTTTTATTTATTGTCTGTTTTGTCCCATTCTCGTTGGTGTTTACTGGTTTTGTCTCTGCTCTATCGGACTTTTGACACGCAGATGCCCCATTGGTACTTCTGCTTCTTTCATAGAATTTAATATTTACTTTGAATTAATCAACACCTGTCATTCTAACAAAACTATTGTTCAAAATTTCGTCTTAAACTATGTCAAGCCAATGTTTGTTCTCGCAGTCTTTATTAGTTGTTCCATGCCAAAAGGGGAGTCTTTCGTTAACGTTTTAAGATTGGGTTTGAATCGTATTTAATTATATCTGTAATCTATGCCCAATTGCAAAAGGACAAACAAAGAGAACATTGGTTACATTTAAGGCTGCAAATGGTATTTATAAACCGATGGTATATGAAAATTGTGTCACGTACACTTATCACCATCTCACTTTATCTACGTAATACACTTGTTTTTTTTTAGATTACAAAATTTCGCCACAACTATGTCGTGCATATGGAAAAGGCAAAAGAGCAGTAGTTAACAGTGACACAACGGGTGAATATGTAGAGTTGTGGAATTACACGAAGTATGTTTAAATAGGTTTAAAACTTTAAAAATCAAATCCGTTACCTACCAAAATAATCATTTATAACACAAATACGAAACAAGCAGAAAGCTATACATATAAATATACATGTACAGAAATTTATAATTGATATGATTTTTAACTCATCTGGCCGAAGGCCATGTGAGCTTATGCCATCACAATATGCGTCCGTCGTCGTTCGTCGTCGTCTGTAAACAATTTCAAAACTCATCTTCTCTGAAACTATTAACCCAATTTGACTGAAACTTGGTAGGAATAATATATGGCATGTTGGCTACTAACAATCTTCATTTTAAATTGATCAAATCTCAAACATTGCCGCTGTTGTAAAAAATAGAACAAGGGGGTTAAACAGCATTTTTTTTTGCAAATTACTCAAAAACGGTGACAGATATCAAATTTTGGCAAAATAAAAGTGATCAGCAAGTCATGTTCTACCTACTCTGAAATCTAAAAGAAATTCCAACAACCGTGTGGGAGTAATTGAAAAGGTTTTGCTTGCTTAAATGTTCAACTAATTGAGCTCATCAAAAGTCTCCAAACGGTCAAAGTTGTCAGATGACCTCTTTTAGGGGTTACGGCCCCTAAATTAGCATTTTATCATGTTGTTTGCCTATAGAATGAAACTATTGCAGATAGAGAAAGGTTCAATGTTCAGCTAATTGAGATCTACAAAATTGTCCATTAGGACTAAATTATCAGAAGACCCTTATACATGTAGGAGTTCTCGCTCGTTAAATAACAAAAAAGTAGATTATACGTGACATTAAGATTGTGTTTCATAGAAGATTGTGCCCCCTTTGATGGCTTAAATGCTTAGCTGAATAAAGCTTTCCAATGGTTTCATTGTAATGACGTTGCGTGTGCAAAGTGAAATATTGTTACATTAAGTCATTAAAACCAGGTGAGCGATTCAGGCTGCTGGAGCCTCTTATTGTTTATAAATTCAGATGTGCATCGGAAGATTCAAAGAAGTACCATCTAATGAAGAACTTTGTTAACATGACATATAAAATAAATTATGTAGAAATGTATGGATTCAACTTTGAAGATAATGGTGATGTAACAGTGGAATGTGAGGTTCTTGTGTGCAGAAAAGATGATGCAAAGTGCAAATGGAACGTATGTTTAATCTTGAAACACAAGCATAATTTTTAAAGACATATGTTAATTAAATGATGGACCCTCCATTTTTCTATTTCAAGAGTTATCTGCCACGGCTATAGCTACGATAGCCTTTCAGTAACTGACAAATCAAAAGCTAGATGATTGTCACATATCAATTAACATATTAAGACACGTTCGTTATATAGTTCCTTTTCCAACATCCATAATTACTACTCTACTTTAGTTTTATACTAAATATTAACAATTTTTGATTTGTAAATTACCCCTGCAAGCACTTTCAGTATTTTGATTGAATTATGACTGACAGGAGAGAAAAATACACTTAATTATTAATTGACGAAATTAGATGTTAAAACCTTTGTTGGCCTGTTAACGTATTAAACGATTTTATAAAAGAAACAATTATACTGTAAACTATAGGTTTTCCAACCTGTTTTACTCATCTGACCCGAAGGGTCATGTGAGCTTTTGCCATCACTTGGCGTCCGTCGTCCGTCGTCTGTCGTCCGTCGTCCGTCGTCCGTTAGCCTTTTTCAAACATCTTCTTCTCTGAAACTGCTTGGCCAAATGCAGCCAAACTTGATATGGTTGTTCCTTAGGGTATTGTGCAAAAAGTCTGCGTTGGGATTTTTGATACGTCAAAAAACATGGCCGCTGTTACTAAAAATAGAACAGGGGGTCAAACACAGTTTTTTGCAAATAACTCAAAAACGGTCACAGATATCAAAATTCTGGCGACGGTTAAAGTAATCAGCACCTCAAGATCTACCTATCCTGAAATTTTTAGGAAAATCCAACAACCCTTGTAGGAGTTATTGCCCTTTTTGTGGATTTTTGCAAGTTTTGCACCTGTTTAGCCCATTATCTTGAAAACTATACAAGAAATTTGAGAAATTTAAATTGCATATTGTTAAGCACATTATGATCTACAAATTATGTAATAGAGTCAATGTTGTAGGACCTTTCCTTTTAGGAGTTATTGCCCTTAGAACGTCAAAGTTGAGCATTTTAACAGCATTTCCTCATTACATTGAAAACGTTTACCCCTCTGACACTTTAAGTCCAACTGGAACCAAACTTGGTATAGTTGTTTATTAAGCTCCCGCACAGCGGGAGCTAAATTGACTGAGTATGATGCCTTAAACCGGAAGACGTATAAGCTAGTCAGAAATCTGCACCCAATAACACGGAATGCAAAATTAAATTCCTTTTTGGAAATTTTCAATTTAAAAAAAAATCAACACAGTTATTGTATTAATATAAATTATTTCAAGTATTTCCAGCTTTGAAATGTTTTAAATGTAAAGAATTTAGATAAAAAAATAGGACTTCAGGCATATTGTAATTATTGGCGTCTTTTCTATCACTAGATGGCGCGTCCATCAAAACAAAATGACAGAAGCGCGGGAACCTGTCATTCTAGTTTTCGCGAAACAAAGACCCCCCAATAAAAGCGGTGCATTGTCAACCAAACAAATAACTTGAAAACTGCCGCGGACAAATTTCATTCCCAAAGCCATTATAATTATTTACTTTGTCCTCAGTAAACAAATTTGTTTTTGTTATTTTCTCTCTTACCGGCTTTGCCATCGAAAATGAAAGTAGAAATATTCTTGAAAAAGGGTGCGTTCTGCGAGGTCCGCGTTCGAAGCAATTCACTTCCTTGTTATGTTTACAGGTTCGTTCTTTTTTCAAAATTATGGGTATGAGGCACCGTTTATATATAAGAAAGTTACTCTATCTGCGGGAGCTTATCAGGTTTAACCTGTATCATATTAGCATTAGGTGTATAGCACTGATGTGGGGATTTTTGATTGGTCGTAAAACATAGCCGCTGTGGCTAAAAATAGAACATAGTGGTAATTGGCAGTTTTTTGCAAATAACTCATAAACGGTGACAGATTTTAAAATTGTGATTGCAAAAAAAAGTTATCAGCACCTTAAGATCAACCAGCTCTGAAATTTTGAAAAAAAAATCAACAACCCATGTAGAAGTTATTGCCCTTTTTGTGGATTTTTGCAAATTTTGCACCTGTTAAGCTCAATATCTTGAAAACTATATAAGATATTTGAGAAATTTAAATTGCATATTGCTCAGCACATCATTAACTACAAATTATGTTATAGAGTCAATGTTGTAGGACCTTTCCTTTTAGGAGTTATTGCCCTTAGAACGTCAAAACTGAGCATTTTAACAGCATTTCCTCATTACATTGAAAACGTTTACCCCTCTGACACTTTAAGTCCAACTGGCACCAAACTTGGTATAGTTGTTTATTAGAAATAGGTGTATAGAACTGATGTGGGGATTTTTGATTGGTCGTAAAACATAGCCGCTGTGGCTAAAAATAGAACATAGTGGTAATTGGCAGTTTTTTGCAAATAACTCAAAAACGGTGACAGATTTTTAAATTGTGATTGCGAACAAAAGTGATCAGCACCTTCAGATCTACCAGCTCTGAAATTTTGAAAAAAAATCCAACAACCCATGTAGGAGTTATTGCCCTTTTTGTGGATTTTTTTCCAAATTTTTCACCTGTTTAGCTCAATAGCGTGAAAACTATACAAGATATTTGAGAAATTGAAATTGCATATTGTTAAGCACATTAAGATCTACAAAATATGTTATAGTGTCAACGTTGTAGGACCTTTCCTTTAAGGAGTTATTGTCCTTAGAACGTCAAAATTGAGCTTTTAAAAAGTATTTCCTTATTACATTGAAAACGTTAACTCCTCTGACACTTAAAATCCAATTGGAACCAAACTTGGTATTGTTGTTAATTAGCATTAGGTGTATATAACTGATTTGGGGATTTTTGATTGGTTATAAAACATGGCCGCTGTGGTTAAAAATAGAACATTGGGTTAAACTGCATTTTTTTGCTCATAACTCAAAAAGGGTGACCATCATGGTGACAGATTTTTTAACTCTGATTGAGATCAAAAGTGACCAGGACCTTAAGATCCACCATATTGTCAGATGACCCCCTAATTAAACTTATGACCCTTTCAATGTCAAAAAGATTTTGCCTAATAACCTTTACTTCAGGCACATATGTCAGGTGAGCGATTCAGGCTCCTGGGAGCCACTTGTCTGTTTTATATATGCAAATACAGCACATTGATCTAAAAAACGACAAACAATTGAGTTGTTCGACAATTTTCGACAGAAAAAAGCGACACCATTGATAAAAAAGAATTTCCCCATGTATGCTATGGTTCCTTACAAAGAACACTTATCCTCTGAGCTTATTATATTTTGATTTAAAAAAGTGAAGAACTTACATTGTGTACTTGCTTTTTGACAGTTATACATTTTTAAAACTATTTTGGAATTGAATTTGATTGCTAGTGTCAGTAAATTTTTATTACAAAGTTCAACTAAAACATGCACTTTTAGGCACAATTATTAAGCAAGAAGTTCATAACAAACAGAATTATATAACTATTCGCATGACATGGCAGGGATAACAGGCACTGATAAGAAGACTGCTTTTACACATATTCATAGTCTTTTAAAAGCATTGTTAGCGAGAGTTTGCCTGTTTAACTATTATTAAATAGTGAAATCACATTTAACACTGTAAATCATATCAAATGATTGATAAAGTATCATCAGAGGGTTAATGTCAGATATGGCTGTCAATTGCCAGTTTTGTGTCTGATTTCTTGCAGCGTTATCTGCTGCTTTTACCGGCGTAATTGTGCTTCTAACCGAACGAGCATACCCTTATTGTCGTTCTTTAGCTATTTAAAACTGACCAAAAACAAATGAAATTCATTTTCAACAATTAAAAAGCTAAATTTTCTGGATACTTAACTTTTTACCAGGTGTATTTTTAAGGTGGTAAGGGGAAATAACGCAAATCTATCAGATTTTTTCCAATTAAGCAGAATAAAGGTGTGGTTCTAGGGTATAGGCCAAATCCATAAGATATTTTTAAAATTTGCAGAATTAAACTTTCCTAAATAAACATGGAAGAAATACAAAAATTGGGGGACATGACATGGACCTTTCTACAAATCTATGACCTTGAGAAGTTGGTGACCTAGAATTTTATTTTTCAACATATAATAAAGGTTAAAAGAATTATTAAACGTCGCTGTAAGCTGGAAACCCATCAGATTGTATTTATATTTCACAAATGAAAAGCAATATATCCTATCATTCAAAAAAAGTGAAAAAACTTAGGGTCACGGACCTTTTTTTATAGGTTGGTCACAGTTATAATTTTGTTACTGGTTCTGCATTTTTGGTATTATTGTTCTATTGTTAATTGACGAACCGCACGTCCATGAAAAATTAAAAGTACAAAGTGTCCTATAGAGACCGGGTCTCTATAGGACACTTTGTACTTTTAATTTTTCATGGACGAAAGGTCAAACCACATGGTGACAACTTTCGCCTCAGATCTCTAGCAGTAAAGTCGTGTGCAGTCATGCGGAACGGCGACTCGTCCCTTTCTTTCCCCTCCTTTTTAGTTCGTCACCAGTTTCTATTATTTATTATTAACTCTTATCTTTAACCCTAGCCCTAATCCTAACCCTAGCCCCAACCCTAATCCTAACCATTTGTTTTGTTAGTGTCGCCCTGTCATTTCTACGTGTTATTTAGTTTCACTCCCCCTCCCCTCCCCCTCCTCCTCCTTTCCTCATTTTCCCTCCTCCTCCTCCTCCTCCTTTCTCCTCCTCTTTCCCTCATTTTCCCTCCTCTTCCTCATTTCCTCATTTCCCTCCTCATTTTCCTCCTCATTGTCCCTCATTTTCCTCATTTCCCGCCTAGTAATTTTTTTGTTGGGAACTTCGTTGTAATCTCTTATTTCTAGATGTATTAGAAAAAGAAGTATTTTTTTTCCTACACATTTCTTGATTAAAATTGTCACACATCTTCCCTTCTTTTATCTCCCCTGAAAAAACACTTTCAGGAAAAGCTTCATTTCATTTTAAATATTTAAGTTATATCTATTTCATAAAAGAATTACAAAAATAATTTCGCATCCTGCATGTTATCTAAACTCATTTTATTTGAAATGCAGACTAATTTGCAAGATGTTCGAAAAAGATGCTCAGTTTTATACCACCTTAAAACGAAAATTTTGTCAGATACAATATATAAATTTTATTGAAACAATGCTGGATGCAATTCTTAAATATGTTTGTAAGTCAAATTTACAAAATTGTCTATTCGTGATGTTACGCCAAAAGAGCAATAAACCTTTAAATGGTTTACAATAATTTGCAAATAAGCTTCAGATTTTTATTCCGAAATGGATTTGATTTTTCTTTGTATTAGCGCTATGGAAAATGCTGTGGTTACCAAATGGCATACATGGTTCGAGTACACAATTATCGCCCTTGGATTTTCGTTGACCACGAATATAGTTCTATTAAAAATAGCACCTATGAACAAGTAATGTGTGTGTGTGTTCGATTCACTTTTAGAGGTTGATTTTAGTCTAAAATTCATGTCGCAGTAATGAAGCAATTTAATGAATCCTTAACAATCCAAATTCAATTGGGAAATGTAGCTCTTTATTGCACAAACAAAATGGTGGAGTTTTGCTTTTCGGAAGCTCTCAGATTTGATCCCTTCCAGGACCCCAGAATTTTTAACTGTCAAAAAAGTTTAGTATCTGTGAAATGAGAATTTGTTGCATACTTTTTTTTGCAATTGTGGTAATAAGAAAGTGTGTTTAAAATTATTTCATTTGAGCAGGTGCATTTTTTTTTTAAATTGAAATTTTATTTTATTGAACAAAGAGTGAAAATTAAATGTGGTCTCGGTCCACATACAGGACAAGTTTCGGACTTGATCGTAAATGACTACGATAATCTACTGCTATTGATAGAATTATTAGAACCCTTTTAACTTTTTTACTCATGTCGTGTTTAACAGTTAGGCATAATTTTTTAGAATACGGTGTCAAAAACAATTAATGCCAGTACGTTTTTCAGATTTTTATGGTAGATTATCATAGTCGTAAAGGAAATAGTCCGTTAATTGTCCGGTCTGTATGCCAGTCGGTAACCACTGCATTTTTCATAGCGCTAGTACAAAGAAAAATTAAATCAATTCCGGAAAAAAAATCCGAAGCTAATTGGCAAATATACTATTTATCCATTTTCAATCGTGCCTTACAAAATACAAATTAAATATTGCGTTTTTACTTTTTAGGGATGTAAAGACATGAAGACTTGGAGAAGAAAGAGAAGCAACAAGTTTCCAAAAAAGACAGTTAAAACGTCATGGTCTATTACAGTGAAGTCTCGCATGAACGGTATAAATGAAGCAGGTAAATAAATAAATAGCAAAATAAGTGACTTCGTATTTGGAAAGATACAGCTTATTTTATCCTAAGTAGTAAATAGAGTGTTCAGAATACAGTCTGACGGGGAAAACGTCCTCTTTGAATACGCAATTGCTGCATACTTCATGGAATCACTTGAATAAACCAAACAATCTTTTTTGTCTTCTCACATTTAATAAAAATGTTGATGCTTTAACGTTGAACTCTCTAGAGTGCAGATGTTGGTTTGTCATATGGTTTTTGTTTGTCTTCCTTTACCGGATTTGACACACTGAATTGGAAATTGGCACCACGAGGAGTGTGCTATAGCAGGCAAAAACCGCTTACTCTTCTGGAGCACCTGAGGTCACTCTCATTACGACAAGTGTTTGCGTTGTTAATTGATTTTCAATTTTCAATTTTTAATTGATTTGTATGCACGTGTTTTATATGTTTTATACTTTACATGTTGTCTGTTTTTTCGTCCCGTCCTTGATTGTGTTTACTGTTTTTGCATCTGCCCTTTCGGAATTTGACATTTGGATGTCCCATTGGCACCTCTGCTTCTCTCAATGCTTATCACTATTACTTATAAGCCACATGTTAATTTTTTTTTCTTATATCTATTTTTGTAGTTCGTATAAAAGTTGTTTTAAACATAAATTGTTTCTACCATGATTTTATTAAAGTCTTAGTCCCTAAAATCCTAGTTTTCAGTTAGGAACAGTTTAATGCTAAATTTTAAAACAAAATTGGTTCATGAATATTTGGTTATGATAAATATTCAGTTCATATTTTTGTCATTTATTAAAAACTTCATTGAGCATCAATACATTCACAAACCCGTCAAAATAATACATGCACTGAAAAAAATAGGAATAAACTTTACACGGGAGATAATTCTTTGCAAACTATCAACGAAATAGAAGATGGGTGGTATGTACATATACACAAAAAAATATGCTGCTGGTCAACACAACTTTTCGTTACTGAAACTCAAATAAGGAAAACGATTGTAGATATTTTTTTCCTGCTTACTGAACCGAAGTAATATCCTTTAACCCATATATTGAAAACAAGCTCTTTAATTCGTTTTGAAAATATTGTCTTTATATTTGGTCTTAAACATACTTTGAAATGAGTCTTAAAGTAATTCTAAATCTGTTTAGTAAAAGAATTAGCCATGTGCACTTATTAAAATTCATTAAGGATGCTCGCTGGTCTTGTTTTGGTATTTCTGTCATTTTTTGGAATCCTCTGGATGTTACCATCAAAAAAGGGTTAAAATTTTTGCCCATTTTCTTGTTATTAATGTCTTTAATATGACACAAAGAGGTTATAGACAAAGTTTTATCAAATCCTATTTATTCTGTCATGGGTTTTAACAGCTAAATAGTGCTAATGCTAAACCTATGAAAAAGTCAGAAAAAAACTTTTCCCGCCAAAACTTTAATGTCAATTATCTTGAAAACGAGGTCACGAACCTATCAAAATATTTAGCTTATTTTATACCTTTTACTATTATCTTTTCATTTAACAGGTCGAGGAATTTACCTTTTAAGGATAATGTTTACATCAAACTTTTGACCAATGGTTTTTGAGAGTATATAAATAACTACGACCACAAACACGTGCTTTTTAAGAAATAATTGAACAAAAACTGACTTTCTGAACAAATGTTAAAAATGAGCGGTGAAAAATTTCGTTAGTCTATCTGCATCAATATAAGATAAAAAGTTACTATATAAATGACACCAATTTTCCCCCGGAGAGGATTGTCCAGTAGGGAGATTTTAGTGTTATGTTTACCTTTGTTATTGTCCATTGACCAATGCACCGAATGAAAAAGAAGTCAAAATGTGGAACAAATCATTACTTTTTAAGGAGAATTTACCCATGCCAACTAAAACTACGTTGAAAACCAAAACTATTTGGTATTGACGAAATATGAGCGAGGAAGTTACCGAAAATATGATTATGTTCAGAACTTTACTATAAAAACGTCGAAAAAGTTTTTCTATTTTCTCCCATTTGAAAGGCCAATTTTATAAAATTTTGATTGATTGATAGGTCAAATGAAACCTAGAAGACTCGACCTGTTTAAGGCATCACCTTTGAAACCTATTTATTTTCAATAACAGTAGCGAACATCCTTAAATTATACAAATGGAGTATTCATTTATATCTACACAGTATTTTTAATGTTCATGTGAGAACAACGAATTATTCTGTCACAGTGAACTGTAAATGTATTCAAACATGTGCCATGTATTAATTAGTTGCTTATTAAGTTGTTTGTATTTTCAGGGATCCTTAAATTGAGCTGGATATGTGTTTTGATGTCGACCTTACTATCGAGCCATTTGAAAGTTATGTTTTAGTTTACATATTGTTGATATGTTCGTTATAATTTTATTCAAGAAACTCAGATGACAATATAATTATTGCAACTCGCAATCAAGTTAAAAAAGTTTTTGTTAATAATTTTAAATTCTCTGTATATTAACACCCTGTCCAATGTTGAGTTAAAAAATGAACTTTGTATTGTCGAGAACACCACTTTCTAATTAAGAGTTTAACTTTTTCTTCAACAAAAGTTTATTTTTCCTTATCTCTGATGCGTAAACAAAAATAAAACGAACATGATGCAGTGATATAAGTTTCAACTTTTCCTGCTTTTAAGCAAACCTCTCTTGCTAATAATGCATACCCATGTATAACTAAGGGGGGAATGAAAACGCTTTGTAAATTACAAATACCAAAACGCAGATATAAACGGTTAATTTGGATATGCTATATATCGATATTTCAAGGAGTAACCTCTCATCAGTAGCATTTAAACCAAAACATTGGAAGGTCAAAATCCAAAACAGTTGAAAGCGAAAAGTACTCAAAACCAAAACGTTCGAACAAGGAAGCCAAATCCAGCACCGAGGATATCGACCATGTGCATTACATGGAAAGAAACCTGGTGTTTTCATCAATTTTGAATTTAACAATCGGAAATTTCAGCGACAATATATTAGAAATTTTATGGTAATTCGTGTCAGACAAGTCTGACTACCAGGCTTGTGATTACCCTCGGGGACCTCTGGTTTGGCATTATTGGGCCTCAGCTTTAATAAGGATTTACAATAATAAATATGAATGATTTCTCATATATCATATAAATCTAGATAATCAATAAATAGTCAATAGATAATCAATAAAATAAATTCCACCGTGGGATGCACAGGTGGTTAAAAAATGATATTTTCAGATAATATATAATAAACATAAAATATCAACATTCAATGATCAGATAAATGGTTACCGAATATTGTGAATGGCAACCAGAAATCAATACAAATACAAATATGCAGAATAATTTGGCGTCACCATGGGATACACGGGTGAATAATAATTAAGACCTAAACCCCTTAAGAACCACCGTGGGATACACAGATGGCTGAATCAAAGAAATTTTGGATTACTGTGGTATACACGGTTGAAGAGACCAAAACCCCTTAAAATGTTGTTTAAGTTCACGAAGCAGCGAATTATTAAAGCACACATATAACGACATATTGGTGTTGAAATTTCTAAACGGTTCCAAAGCACATAACTTTCTCTTTGATTTCCGACTATTTCTTATATAAAACATCTTTTACATGCGTTGAGATATCAGTATTTAAAACTATTCACGGAAAGAATAAACGCTGATAATTTTCCTCATTCAACAAGTAAACAGCTGAAAGTTCTTGCGTTGTTCAGAATACGGCACACTTCATGTTTTGAGTTAATTTTATAAGTTGTTCTTCCTAGCGGTTCAGACGTTTTATACCTCTTAAAAAAACAATTTCTAGCGGTTTGAATTGCACTCCACCTCTGTTATATAGTCCTTACTATGATTTCCATTTGATTGGTTGATTGATTGATCCAAATGATTAATTAGTGGATTGATTGATTGATGTTGCTTGTCCTGGAAAATCTAGCAGCACATATCTGTACGCAATTGCTTGATCGGTAAAATGTACGAATCCATTATTCTAAACCTCGTACTTAGTTAGAGCTTTCCACTTCTCCCGGCTGAATCCTCTGAGAAAAGATTGGACACTTCAATCCAAAGAAGCATGCTCCCCAAATCGAGTTCGTGCCAGCTAAAGCATAGGCCATGGATACTTCCATCAATGTTCTTGCATCTGAAAGTATAAATTCTAATCCCCGGCAGAATCATATTCTAAATAAATTAACTTTTTATCTTATAAACATGTGACTTTATATAGTTAGAAATAATTAGAGTTCACCGAAAAAGTCACTTCAAGTATTTAAATAATGTTGTAACAATATTTTAAATAAACCTACCAAGTATAGAAAATTAGTTTATCTTATTTCTCCTTAAAAATGGGTGGGAATGTATGTGGTGGGATAAAAAATTGTATTGCAACCAATTTTACGTCTTGTCTTCCAGAAAATCAATGAAGTAATGACGTCCTTGACATTGTGACGTAACAATCGCAACGACGTAATTTCTATATACTAACAACCATTAACAAAAGGTACTTACCGCGATAACCAAATTTAAGTATAACGTACTTAAATTGTATTATCTCTGATGCGTAAACAAAAATGAAACGAACATGATGCAGTGATATAAGTTTCAACTTTTCCTGCTTTTAAGCAAACCTCTCTTGCTAATAATGCATACCCATGGATAACTAAGGGGGAAATGAAAACTCTTTGTAAGGTTTGGCATTATTGGGCCTCAGCTTTAATAAGGATTTACAATAATAAATATGAATGATTTCTCATATATCATATAAATCTAGATAATCAATAAATAGTCAATAGATAATCAATAAAATAAATTCCACTGTGGGATGCACAGGTGGTTAAAGAAATGATATTTTCAGATAATATATAATAAACATAAAATATCAACATTCAATGATCAGATAAATGGTTACCGAATATTGTGAATGGCAACCAGAAATCAATACAAATACAAATATGCAGAATAATTTGGCGTCACCGTGGGATACACGGGTGAATAATATTTAAGACTGAAACCCCTTAAGAACCACCGTGGGATACACAGATGGCTGAATCAAAGAAATTTTGGATTACTGTGGTATACACGGTTGAAGAGACCAAAACCCCTTAAAATGTTGTTTAAGTTCACGAAGCAGCGAATTATGCCAAATTGACAGTGAATTCACTGTCAACCGCCACTTAAGTAAGTGCGGAATGCAGCTGCTTCGCGGCTGAGGCCCAGCTGAAAGACCCCCTTTACTTATATGCCTTTTTTCATGAAAACTTAACTAATAGTAAGTAAGGCATTGTATAATGGTATCAATCTAATACAAATGCTATTACAATACAATTCTTAGTTTAATACCGAAAAATTGATAGTTGATTATAAATACAAACCTTCATTATTTCGTAACTAAAATTACTAGTTTTTATCAACAAACCATTATCCAACGGACCAGACTTTATCCTTCTCGCAAAATAACTATGAATCACTGCTATAAATAAAGCTTTTTATACTTGTATATTCATCTTCCGAATTTTATTAAATTGTCCTATTCATCAGTTTCTATATATACAATATGTCTTGTTTTAATTGTGACCAATATTTTCCACATGTGTACATGTAAGCGAAGTTTGTAAAAAATTGCAATCGAAAAAAAAATAAAAAAATACTAAATCAAGCGCTCCCGGTAAATTAATAAAGCAGAAAAACGTAGAAAAAAATCCCGAATTCCCCGAATTTTGTAGGTAATATTCCGAATTCCCCGTGTATAAATAATCAGTTCCAGCGTTCTCGTAAAAGACCCTACCGACCCTCATGTATGTAGTATGTAATTATGTCGCCTGCAACGTTTGCAGAACCGACTTTTATGGGTTGCATTGGCACCATCCGTCGTATTGCGTCGTCCTGCGCCGTCACAATTTTTTTTCAGTTTTCAGAGCAACTACATTCACAACCTCTTGATATTTGGTATTTAGCTTCCTCCTTTAGTACTGTATGGTGTAAATCGATTTTATGTCCGTAATTCATCTACTGTTTACCGAATATTTAAAGACACAGGCGACATATACGTCTTCCATGGAAGACTGCCATTCTAGTATTGTAATGTATGTTTGTTTGTTTGTGCGTATATATATATGTATGTAATGTATGTTTGTTTGTATGTATGTATGTATGTAATGTATGTTTGCTTGTATGTATGTATGTATGTATGTATGTATGTATGTATGTATGTATGTATGTATGTATGTATGTATGTATGTATGTATGTATGTATGCATGCATGTATGTATGTTATGTATGTCATGTTATGTATGTATGTATGAATGGATGGATGGGTGTATTACGTATGTATGCACGACCACCTATGCAAATAAAAATTATTTCATCAGACAGTTGTTTTCACATTACAATGATGAGTGTATGTATGATCGTATGTAATATGCGAGCGTAGCGAGCTCTCTAATGTAGAAAGTATGCCAAATTGCACGAGACTCAAAATACTTAGGAAGAAAAATCGTTCTGTTACAGGAAACATTCGATTTTCGGAAGTTTTCCAAAATGTCTGCACGTGTTCAAAAATTGCGGGAAATATTACTACATCGTCACAAATTATCTCGTCCCAGGCATTATTTGAAATTTTCAATGGAGTTATCTACGCGAGCTTTTAAGGCAATGTCTTTCTCATATTAATATTAACACACTAGATCGGTGCAAAGTCCGTTGTTTAACAAAATTATGTGAGTGAAATGACTTCAATGTTTCTTCATAGTGTCCGATCACCCCGTTTGGATATCCAATTTTATGCGCACTTGAAACGTGTGTATGATTACGTCATTTTTCGAATGAAGTATATAGGGCGAACATGCTTCTATAAAAGGTTGTTCCTTGAACTATAGATAACCTGTGTACAGTGTATAATTTATGATTTCCTATAGAAGTTAAGCATCGATCATTTTGGTTACAAACTAGGCTTCTAATAAGCAAAGAACTTATATGCAATTTTTACACTCAACTGTTAACGAAATTATATAGATCAATATGATACTTTGTTTTTTCTCACAACAAACTATGTTCCGTCAAGAAAACAGTACAGACAGATCTTGATATAAATATCTGAAATCCAAAATTAGCTGTTCTAACTTCTGCATAAAGACCGATATCTAACTATTTTAGAGAGTATGGTAACGTTATACTATCGCACTTTGCCAGTATGCATTTTTGACCCGGCCATCTTGGTTGAGTGGCGTATTTACTTAGTCGAATATGTATAAATTTGAACACCATCAGCCCATTTTCCACCCGTTGTCGTCAATATCATGCCCCCCTTCTGGAAATAGAGTTTTAAAACCTGGAATGAAATTATTCAACTATTCGAGGCATTTAATGCAAATGTGTTACTGATGTGTAAAATACAGGGTAAATTGTGCCATTCAGAGTTAAGGTTGAGTATCCATATAATACATGCAATAAATTCATGAGACGCATCTTGCCTTGTAATGTGAAATTTAAAAGCTGACTTAATGAGTGAGTTGTTGATATACATTCTGAGAAAAATTAAATATATTGTTACTATATTGCGATAAACATTATGAACTCTTATGCTAGAGCAAACACTCTTGGTAGCCGTGTTCCGATTTTCCGGTCGTCTAAACTCAAAATTGTGTTGTTGTTTTTGATACTTCACTTTTCTTAACTTTAAATACACATGAACAAAAACTTTGGTGTTGGTTTTGAATTCCTTGTTTTAACTTTTTGGGTAGAGTACGTCTCTTATGATTTTCTGTCTTGCAATTTTTTTGACTCAAATGCTGCAATTCAATAGAAGCCATTTACAGAATATGCATAGATTAACAGGGTTAGATTGCAACCCAACTTGATACTTCGTATTCTTCTGTCCTAAAAGAAATCTGAAAATTTTTGCATTACTAACACTACCCAAGAAAATCTATAATGCTTGCTTGATTCTAACATGCATGTGAAGTTAAATACCAATTAAAAGTATATATTAGTCAACACAAATAACTAATTCCTTGCAAACTTGGGTAAACATGAGGAATATGGTGATTTATCACTTGCCCAAAACAGTTTAACTCTTTGCCCTTCTCTCTTAACTCATCAATTCTAAGTATGTTTTGACGATTTATTAATACATAGAAGATAAACAATAACCGTTATATATGCTTCGAAGTTGCAATTCTTGAGAATTTATAGCACAACTGTAAAGAATTTTGATTGGGGCAACTTACCGACGAATATTGTCACCTTTGAATGAATAAGCTATGACTTTACTAAATATCAGTATTCGACAAAACCGGATAACTGGAAAATTCTTAGAAAGGGGTAACGAACCTTTTATTCCCTGATACCAAATTTGTTTACCAGAAAAAAATCGATAAACCCTTTTATCCTGGCTTCAAATGAACATAAGATCTAAAATTAAACAAAATTTAAAATAAAAGGGACTGGACTATATATAAACTTATTATAGGCATACTGGGGTATAATTCTTTAACTTCTAGGCAAATTAGAAGATACAAGCAAAAATTTAACCACTGCCGTTTACAAATATCTGTGGCGGATCCAGAAATTTTCAAATGGGAACCTTCTTGGACCTCTTGTTCCATAGAATTCCTAACCAAATTTTCTTATCAAACAAGAGGGCGCGCGTCCGGCACGCCGGTCCTAAACTATATCCGCCTTTGACGATTGTTTTCAAAAACTACCATAATGATTGAAAGACATTTTCAAATGCATTAATATTACATGTTCCTAAGGGTCGTCTGACCAACAGTCGCATTTTTCTTCATCGAATTTCGTAAAAACCACTAACCTTCATGTGCTTAATGTCTAAGTTTCATGAATTTTTGGTTACTTCTTAAGCGTATTTTTGTAATGCATTTTACACGTCTGACTTAGAACCGACACATATAATATAACATTCATTCTACCTTATAAAGCTGAGACGGGTTGCTGGGATTGAGTACAATAAAAAGAGTAAACCATTTATTTTTTATGTGGTGTTTCACTGGATAGTAAAATACCACCGAGAATAAAAGCCATACAGAATTTTGCTAATAAATTGCATATTTAGAAGCAGCAGCATTTTTGGGGGCGAACAATAAATGTAGACCGCTGTACATACATGTGTGCCAACACGTGTCATACCGCTGTACATACATGTGTGCCAACACGTGTCATACGATTCAGACTAAAATAAACAATTAATCACACAATATGTTACCTTCCTCTCGTTACTTGACATCCTTAATTGAAAAATATCCAATTATTTCACCCAAACTAGTCGATGGACCTCGATGAATAAAAAATTGTATTGCAACCAATTTTACGTCTTGTCTTCCAGAAAATCAATGAAGTAATGACGTCCTTGACATTGTGACGTAACAATCGCAAAGACGTAATTTCTATATACTAACAACCATTAACAAAAGGTACTTACCGCGATAACCAAATTTAACTTGTTTAACCATTACATGCACAGCTACACTGTATGTTGAAGAGGTCAAAAACACTTCGAATCTAGCTAAATATTGCCCTGCTATCTATGGATATTATAGTAATGTAATCTATAACGGAATGACAATACATAATATTTACGGGGTAACATAGTAAAAAGTAAGTGTTCTAACAGTATACTCTAAATTGGTCGAGTGTTGTCTGTAACACGTACAATGTAATATAGATGGAGAGGTTGGTAAAGGTTAACAAACATATATAACGACATAAAAGTGCGTTTATTAAAAGTCTGACAAATTCCGACCAGTATCTCCCGGTGGTGCAAGACGGGCACTGTTCCAGCAACAACAAAGGATACTCTGGAGCAGCTAACACTGGCGGTGGTGTGTCATGGGCTGGACGACCCATGGCACCGGTTGGTATAAGTCGATGCAGAGGGGCTTTCCCCTAGTCACGACTAGAAATACCCATCAGCAGTTTATTAAAAGAAGAAGAATGGTACATGTATATAACAAGTATGTTTCATGTCTACAAGAAGCTGGGTATACTCGCTATGGTGAAACTTTGAATTATAGATATTTAGTCTTTTATTCAGCCTATTAATATATTGTAAGCTTAAACAACACTTAAATTAGTGCTGTAGTAAAAAAAAATTCTTGTACTTAAACACTCGGATGCAGATGTTATCATAGGAACCTCTAAAGTAGGCTAGTTTGTACGACTAAAACTATTCCTAACTTTCCAGTCACTAAATCCTACTAAATTTCATTTCATGTTAAGTTTAATCAACGCCCTAGTCTCTGGACTATGAGATTGATCATTCAAGTTCGGTAGTTTCCAATCTCATTAAAATAAGATCTCCTAAACTATCTCCTAAACTATACTACGTTCCGTTGGAGTGAGATCTCCAACGGAACGTAGTATAGTTAGTCTATCAGCCAAATCGAAAAAAGCCTCTAGTTTTCGAGATGAATGTCTACCCCTGGGAACAGCAGTTTTTTGGTGGTTTGGTATTGTTTAACATCTAAACTTTCAAATTTACCTTGTTATACCGTACAAAAAGTGTCCAAACAGGGTATAACATGCGCAATTTTTAATGCACCCATTTTGACAGACACAACTCATTTTGAAAGCATTGAATTCATATTGCTGTCAAATTTTTACAATGCAATGAAATATAATTTTGTTAGGTGTTAGGTAATCAATATGATATAAATAAAACTATAGCGTATAATAATTATCGATAAGTATCGATGAAGTACCGATATCGGGGCTCTTTAAAACACTCTGTATACGTGGCTTTTTTCGGTTAATTTTTGTCATTTTTTCGTTTTCGTAGTAGTCATATTTGCAATGTATGTTTGCTTTCAATGACCATAAATCGTTCATTGATATGTATTCTGATCATAACAGTCGATGGTTGTTTGGAAAGTTACACCAATGGGCAGATAATCGAGCCACAATACTTCCTATGCATATTTGAGCTAAAACCTTTGTACAGAAACGATGCATTTAACATTCTGTTACATGATATCTATTCGATAAAAAAAATATGTTTTTATTTCAAATGTGTGGTAATATACAAATACACATCGATATACTCATCAAGAACCAAATTTGCACAATGCTTTTTTAGTAAAAGGGGGGTCTTTGTACATGTTTCTGAAATACTTACCAAGACAATGTTTTGTTCTCTTATACCAAATGATTTGCACAAAACGGTTCAAACATGTAAAAATATAGTATAATTGAATATATGTGCAATATATAATTGCTTATTCTTCTTGTTTACTTTGTTATTTCCATATCCTTTCATAAAATATTTGATGTGCAAATTACAAATTTTGAGTATATGTATTCGTAAGTTCTAAGACGAATAAGCTACACCCCATTTTAAAGAAATGTCACTAAATGAAAGTATTTTCCTCCATCAATAAACAATAACCGTTTGATATAGATCGGTATAGTTTTTTTTTATTTATTTCAATAGTTACATTGTCGAAATAGGGGGGGGGCTAATTTAGAAGTGTATTGTTTGAAAACTTCCTTTTTATGGAGGTTATGAAATGCATCGAAATATTAAAGCCGTCACTACAGAAATCATTTAGGATATATGTTGCAAAAGCGTTAAGTCGTGTACTTGTTGGGGAAAAGTTTGTTGTATCTCGGCACCAATAACATAAATGTAAGACGCACATGTTTTCCTGTCCTAAGCTTTCCATTTGCAATAGTAAGTATACTAGAATGTGATATGATATATTGTTATATACAATTTTAGATTTAAAAAAAATAATATAAACTGTTCAATTAGTAGAAATAATCTTTTTTGGGTTACCTTGCCTTTTGTTTAAACATCAAATTTACGTTAAGGAGGTACATCTTGAATGCTTATGAGTTAGTCTTAAATATACAGCATGTGTTTAACAAACAGTGGTTATTGAAGGGTTAGTTTTGGTGTCCTTACATAACAGTCAGAGTCATGTTATCCTCTGGCCATGTATATGTAAAATTCTACATGTTAAAGAACAAGAACAGCCATACTAGTAAATACAATTCGAACTTGAAATTTGATAGTATTGCTTTCATGTTTATAAATTTCTGTAAACTTTTAAGACGTAAAATATGGTTTATATCTCATACCATCGATGTGCTTCCTGGCACTTCATAGCAAAAGGTTTTAACGATGATCAAGTCTACATCAATGAAATGTCTTTGCATCATTTGATAAGTGTTCGGGGTAGTGGCTTTGCTGTTTCCAACAATAACTTTAATATAACGATAGACAAAACCAGTAAACACCAACAAGAACGGGACAATAACAGACAACATATAAAACATGGAAACACAAAATAACTGAATATCACTCTCAGCAACGCGAACTCCAGTCGAAACAAGAGTGAACTCAGGTGCTCTGGAAGAGTAAGCAGTTCATGCTTGCTATAGCACAGCCGTCGCGTTGCCAATAGTCCATTCAGCGTGTCAAATCCGGTAAAGGAAGACAAAACAAAACCCTATGACAAACCAACATCTGCTCTCATCTGAGAGATCAAAATCCCATATTTGTCTATAAGTGCATGATGTCTTTCGTAAAATTTCTTAAGTGAAGACAGCAACCGAGGAGCAACATTACCCTGTGTGAGCAATTTTTGCGTCAGACGTGTCGCTCTGCTTAGGAAATCGATGCACGCTCTGGAGTAACGAATTAATTAAGATACTTAAACTCCATAAGCTGGAGCGGACGGAATGTTGCTACACAAAAAGGGAAAGTTGACGATTGGAAAGTTGAAGTCATCACGTTTGTCATAGAGCCTTGTTGAAAGTCTTCCTTGAGAGTCAATTTCGAGATGTAGATCTAAACATGAAGCAGACTTCCTAGAATCCGTTGTGTCCTATATCTCAGGCTCCTGGGGATATATTAGATGGAGAAAGTCACCAAATCGAGAATTGTTTAGTGAAAGGACATCATCAATATAACGGAACGTGAGGTTGAAAGAGAGAGCCAGTCTTCGATCTTTTTTGTCTAGAAGAGATTGTAAGAAGTCTGCTTCATATGAATGAAGAAACAAATCAGCAAGCAAAGGTGCACAATTAGTGCCCATTGGAATCCCTATTGTTTGCTGAAAAACACGTCCACCAAACTGAACAAATATGTTGTCAATAAGAAAGTTGAGCATGTCGATTATTTGGTCTTCTGTAAATTTGTTTTTTTTTCTTAGACTCATTGATGACAAAATAGGTCTTGGTATAATCGACTACTAGATATTTGTACCTGCGTTTTCCATTCTTTTTTAAAAAGCTGCGTTTTCATGTTCATGTGGAATAGAAGTGTAAAGTGTGGAGAAATCGAATGTTTTGATGCTGTTTTACAAGATGAAACTGATTTAGAGTTAAGAATCTCCATCAGTTCTTTCGAATTCTTCAGGATCCACATTTGATTGACACCATTTCTAGAATAACAACAATCGTAATATATCTTGAGGCCGGATTTTATTGCCGTAAGTATTGAATTCAACAAAACTGAAAGAGGCTTAGTTGTACATTTGGATGACCCTGCAAGGAAGCGCTGTTTGTATGGGTTTTTATATAATTTAGGAATCCAATACGAGATGGAATGTCATCATTATTGCCACCAACATAAAGGCCGAAGGAGGAAATGGACAGATTTAAGATTGTCAATGATTTCCTCCTTAGACAGTGTTGTAGCCGTGTATGTGGTGCTATTGCTGGTACAACCAACCCCCAATTCAGCTGTCAAACAGTCAATATAGTGTTTCTTGCACACAAAAATGATGTTATTTGGTGCTTTGTCAATTTAGGTAACAATAAAACTACCGAACTGGGATGATCATTTTCATATATCTAAGAAGAATATACCAAACAACGCATGACATACCAGAGAAATAGTCCTGATTTTTTCAGAGCTGGTTAACAAATGCACTATAAATGGGCATATAGCACATCAAAGTAAACAAGGAAAATAAGCTTTTAGATATTGTAAATCGATCTAATGATAATATTTTTACATGTTTGAACCATTTTGTGCATTTTATTTCGTACTAAATAACAAAATATTGTGATACTTAATACTTTAAAAGAATCTACTTAGACCCCCCTTTTTACTAAAAAAAGCATTGTGCAAATTTGGTTTTTGATGAGTATATCGATGTGTATTTGTATATTACCACACATTTGAAATAAAAACATATTTTTTATCGAATAGATATCATGTAACAGAATGTTAAATGCATCGTTTCTGTACTAAGGTTTTAGCTCAAATATGCATAGGAAGTATTGTGGCTCGATTATCTGCCCGTTGGTGTAACTTTCCAAATAACCATCGACTGTTATGATCAGAATACATATCAATGAATGATTTATGGTCATTGAAAGCAAACATACATTGCAAATATGACTACAGCAACGAAAAAATGACAAAAATTAAGCGAAAAAAGCCACGTATACAGAGTGTTTAAAGGAGCCCCGATATCGGTACTTCATCGATACTTATCGATAATTATTATACGTCATATTTTTATTTATATTATACTGATTACATAACACCTTACAGAATTATATTTATTCGCATTGTAAAAATTTGACAGCAATATGAATTCAATGCTTTCAACATGATTTGTGTCTGTCAAAATGGGTGCATTCAAAATGGCGCATGTTATACCCTGTTTGGACACTTTTATTCCGGTATAACAAGGTAAATTTGAAAGTTTAGATGTTAAACTATATAAAACCACCGAAAAACTGCTGTTCCCCGGGGTAGACATTCAAAATGCTATTTTTGAGGGTTGGCTGATAGACTAAGTTTAGGAGATCTTATTTTAATGAGATTGTGAACTTTCCTAACCCAACTTGTATTTACTGTACAGCGCATGTGTTGTTATAAACTGGACCTGCCCTATTTGTAATTGTGGACCTGTAACTTAAATATTGGTTGTGACGAACCCCCTGACCCTACGCAATCTAAAGAGGTTTTCCTAAAGGACGGCAAAGATTTCCCGGTAAGGTATAAGTTATGCCATCACTATTCGTCAGCCGTCGTAATGTAAACAATATCAAAAATCTTCTCTTCTGAAACCTCCGAACCAATTAGAGAGCGAATGATGTATGACGTAGGCAACAAACGGGAATCGATAAATAACATGAACTAAAATAGAACATATCTATAGTGAGGGTAAAATTACTTAAACTGGCTTGTAAATCAGCGACTTTGACAGAATGAAAAATCCGAAGGATCTTAGGCTCGTCAGAATCGAAAGCTCTACAGAAGTCTCTGTTGGGTCTTAGTCGGCATATAATCCCTTATAGGGGTTAAGGCCCATTAAAGGAAAAAATAGCGTTTTTTTTATGTTCTTGCACTTTTGAATGAAAACTATTACAGAATAAGAAAAGCTGTTGGTGGTATAAAAGTTCAGCATTTTAAGCTCCAATAGTCTTCATTGGGTCGAATTTGTCGGATAACCCCTTATAAAAGAGACTGTTATGGCTTAAGGGGCAAGTAAGAGATTCATGCAGGCTCCTGGAATCCTCTTGTAATAGTCATCTCCCTGACAAAAAAAATGCTTTTCCTCAATCGTTACGGGTCTTCCAGGTTTCTATTTGACCCCACCCCTCCAAAATAGAAGATAATGCAATATGGAATACGTGTTCATGACACAACCCGCAAAAACAAGCGAATATAAAGCAAAACAATCACAATAAAACAACAGCCAGCAGCCTTTAACGAAACAGGTAGGCGGTCCTTGCCAAATGTCAAAACAGAAATTAATGCATACAATTCAAATTCAGCCCTGAAATTGTCAGATAAAACCCCGTTTTTAATCAAATACAAAAATAACATTAAAACGACAAGTATATACCAAAACTTTGCCAAAGATTCATGGCTTAGGACAGGGATATATTAAATATGGTTAGGTTAAACAAGTTTGTTGGCCAAACCTTTCCTCTATTAATAATCCTTAACAAAGCACAAAAATTAGCTAACAATATTAATCTTTTCAATAAACGTATACATTAAATCAACAAGAGGGAACAATAGACAAAAATACTCAAACCTTTGACAATTAATTTTCAACCACGCAGTTCATAGTATTACCTAATCCTTCCATCCTTCACGGGAACGCGAACGAAAGTCGCAATAGTCTTAATGTAATTGTAACAAAGGAAACGGGCAACCTCTTAACGAAAATGCTTGTTCTTCATCTACACATATGCGAATAGTATATTCCTTATTTTTTCATCGATAATCATATTTTTAAGCAAGTTAAATCTTTAATTAGAACAACTGTTAAAGCAACATTAAAAAATGATAAAAGGGGGTTTCTTGAGGGTAATTATTACATTTTCTATGTTGTTTTTCAAATAAGGTCGTGCTTTCTTCTTTTATCCACTTTTTTAAATGTTGCTTTAACAGTTGTAAAGACTAAAATGTCAAACCCAATATGGATAAAAAAAAAAGAATAAAACACCAAAAACCGAAATATGCTTAACTAAAAATCAAATATTGACTAAGACAAACCTATGTCAAGGTACGAGGGACCATAGAGATTTAACAATTTTGAAATTTACACAAAATGATTGATTGCAATATTTCAGATCTCTATTTTAAGAATGATAATCCTAATGTGTATTTTATTACTTAAAATTTTGATATAATAAATGTGATACATGCACAGGGAGGGACCGGAAATTGTATAGTTTCCGGAAGCGCCGTTCGCGAAGCGAGGATATTTTCTGATGCAGGTAGCGCCAGATTCAAAAATGTCAGAGCACGGGAATTAGCAATCATTTCCAAGCACAATATGAAGAGAAAAAAAACCAAAGAAATTGTAACAAAAATAGTTGTAGGTACATTATGTAAGCAGCAAAGTTCATAATACTACAATCGGCCATGTTTTCGACTATTTAATTCACCTCGAACACTGAGAAGTAGACGAAAAATGTGACATGGCTTGTCTTTTTCGAGGTCTGATGTGAAATCGGTTACAATCTAGACCTAGTTTAATTCGCCAATCAACAAATCAAACTAACAAGATTCAAAACATTAAACAAATGTTGTGATAGTTTTGCGATTTTAGTATATTATTGCATTATTTTTTTATATCACCTCTAAATTTTAACACTTGAACGGGTAGTGTCCGCTGTTTTGAAAAGGTAGCTCCAAAATCCACTTTTTCATGTGAACGGGTAGCTCACAATTTAAAAACAATATTTCATTTGAAATTATGAGCAAATGAAAAATAAAAATGAACTCACTACACCAAATCGATCTTGAATTGGAATGCTCTTTTTAAATTATTTGCTACGTTAAAAATGCTCAGAAATTTTATTTAAAGTCTGAATTAACCAACCTTTAGGTATTGCTGATCATTTGGTTTATTATCAACATATGCTTTGATTATTTGATATCTATACAGACCTATACAGATCTATATTTTTTATATTTAATCATTACTAAAATTGTCCTGTGGTCACGTTTCACAGAGTTATACTAATTCTTGAATTAAGGTCACTTAGGCACCTTCTCATTTTAGAAATAGATGAATCTACTCCACCGATAGAATGGACAAAACAAGGCAGACATACCACAGAAATTTATGACCGCAATGGTACTGACTTGGTACATGCACTCCAAAATAAATGATAGGTTAAACCAGGTTAACGGCACCAGACCTCCCTCTTTTGTGTCTTTTTCTGGGCATTTTGATAACAACGTTATCTTCAATCCTTGTTCGATATTTTGGTTTATGCTCCAAATTCAACGCTGACTTATTTGACTCGGTTTAGGGAAGATAGTTCATAACAAAAGTTTGCGGTTAGTCGTGCTAAGGATATACCGCCACTCCATCATTCAGAAAATAAATAGTAAATGCCCGACTGACCTGCAGAGAAGGTGGGAGGAGGGCGTTATAGCTCATCTTTAAAAGGCTATGTGCCAAATAGTGAGTCAAACCATTTATTAGAAGTTGATAAAGTCGAGAAGTCGGCTCAGAAAAGAGGAAGTATGTGCAACTGACCTCAAAGGAGGAGTCACATACAAATCTGAAGCTTCGTACCAAATATGGAACCAAACACTTCAGTGGAAGTCGAGAAATCTATTATGAAAGTTTTTATCGGATGGACAAGGTAATTGCAATAGAGCCCTCCTCTCTTGCGAGTGGGGATATAAAAAGTATTACGCAAAAAAGCAGATTTTTAAGTCTTCATGATAAGGAGGCATTTAACATAGATGTGCACCATACAACCCCCACAAGTCAGTCGTTATTAAGAAAAAACAGTCAGCGTTTTTAAAACGACAAGAAAACATGCATTATACGTACGGTTCTAAGTATTAAATGTTGCCAACCAGGGTAATATATCTGCAAGATTTTTTTTTTATCAAAATCATTGAATTGCCCTGTCATTATCAAACATTTCCGTTACACCAGTATTAAACAAACAAAAAATTGCTAATCAGGGGCAGATCCATAAAAAAACCGAAGGCATCATTTATAGCCCAAGCTAGGTTGCCGAAAATTATGACGAAAGTAAAAAAAAATTAATTGATATGGTGTTCGAACAGACGACGCAGCTCTATAGATCTGCCACTGAATAAACAACAAAAACCGACAAGCATAAAAACAAACAGGAAAGGCCAAGTAAACATTCTTTGAGCTTCTTTTGTTGGCAAAACCCAAACAAACAAGAGGCTATTAGAAACCTGAATTACTCACCTGGTCCTCGGGGTCACTTGGATGTCATCTGACAATTGTATTTTAGAGTCTACAATAGGCTGAAGGTTTGTGAAAATAATAGCTCTTCCCTTTCTGTCATAGTTTTCATTCTATAAAACAAAAAACATGAACAAGAGACTCCCAGGAGCCTGAATCGCTCACCTAGTCATTATAAGGGCCCTATATGGGGTCATTCATCCTCGGAGACCCAGACGTTCTTCACTCCCTTACGCATTCATCACCCCTGGGACATTACAAATGAAATACCTCGTTTTTGATAGTTTGTATCGAGCCTTCTGTTTGTTTACATTACATTTTTTATTGCGATTTAAACATGTTTCTATGTGTAATTTTTTTGAAGTTCAAGATCAGATACTGAGCGCGAAAGGAACGAAATCAAGGGTTGAAGAATGAGTAAGCTGGGTTTCCGAGGACTGGGGTCATCTTACAATTCTAATCCATGCAATAGAGATGTTTTCAGATTTTTTAGCAAGTCATAGCTTTTCTTCATGAGCAATAGTTTTCATTTTTCGGGATAAAACATGAAAAAACTCTATGTTTTAACCTTATGGACCCATAACCACATATAAGTGGTCATCTGTCAACATCGACCCAATGGAAACAGCTTATGATTTTAAAGAGCCTAATGTCCTTCGTTTTTTCTCTTTATCTGTTATAGTTGCAGAGTTAAAGTCATGTGACTGATTTGTCTTATGTAGTCATTTCAAAATGAGGACCGTTTGTTGCCAACATGTCAAGTATCATTCCTGCAGTTAAATTCGGCCTGTGGTTTCAGAGAAGAATATTTTTGAAATTGTTAACGGACGACTGACGACGACAGACGACGGACGCATAGTGATGGTAGTTATAAGCTCGCATGGTATTTAGCCAGGTTAGCTTTTAAAAGTACCACTACTAGCACTTGACTCGTTGCTTGAGAAGTCTGTATAAAAATTCCTCAAGCGGTTTAAGACGAGCTGTGGGAGCTAAAAGAAAAGGGTTTATTTGTATTTCAAATGTAAACACACCAAAGACAAATGAAAACAAACCCAACTTTAATCAAAGACACAATGTCACTTAGGGCAAGGGTACAAACTGATTTGACAGGGGAAAGGGGGTGGTACCTCACAAGGCTTAGAAAATTATAGACGAGGAATTAAATACTCGGAAATTAGTTGACGAACTTAATGCCACAAAGTCATGAAGAGAGTAACCAAACGCTTAGCTACGTCGGTAGATTTTAGGTATATTCCTAGAGCGACTTGTGATGAGAAATTAGAGAGGTTTTGTGTATTTTTTTCCCGAAAAAGAAAAAAAATGTTAATTTCGGCGCTTTTTATTTGCCTTGACGCTACCCGTTCACTTTTGATTTCAAGATTTTGAGACAAAATCGGATATTATCACAAAATAATTAATATCTGCTTTAAAAATAAAGGACCATGGCCATTATCCTCTGTATTTAGTTCATAGAATTTGATGGTGCGTTAAACATTTAAAAAGCTATTTATAGATATTTAAAGTCGTCATTCATAAATCCTATTTTAAACCACAAGGTAAGTCCCAATCGAAGTCACTTTTAATTATGCTGATTTCATTCGTTTACTTCATTGAAAATGTAGATATTGTTATAAAAATGTCCCAAAACCTCTTTCTTTCATAAATTAGAAGAAAGTATAAAAAGAAAGAATAAAAGTAAAAACATAATTAACCGTATAACACAATGCTACTATTTAACTAATATATTATAGTATTATCAATCAAAAGCTAAAATGTACTAAGTGTCATATTCGATTTGGCTGGGGGAGGGGGGTGGGTGAAATAAAACGGCAAATCATAGAAAAACGTAATTGACTTTTAATTTAGCATTAAAAATAAGATTATCTCTATAATTGAGATACAGAAGGACATTATCGAACACTCCGTTCAAGATTTGAACTTACACTGTCAATTTATAATATTGCAAACACTATTAGTAATAGAACAACATTTAAATACCAACGACCTAACTCACTGAGCTATCGGAGACATACTGTAGCAGTGAAAAAAATAAACATTTAAGTTTTGAATTCTTTTAATTTGTGACTTTTTTGTTAAAAAGTTAATTTTTCGGTAGAAGGACATCGACAACCAATATGGAACGCCACAGCTGCCTTATGACAACGCTATTCAAATCACTAAGGGATAAGATATACCATTAAGCAAACAGTCTGAACTATTAAGATATCTGGCTGCATTACTATGCTACTTTATCATACCACAAGATCGTTTCATTATACCATAAAGACATAAAGTCATACTACAAGAATGTTTCACTATACCATAAAGACACAATACTAAAATCTTTTAAAATGCATATTATTCTAATTTAACCTTTCTACTCAAAACCCCAAAAGTCATGTTGGCTGTGCGTGTCCTTAATGGGGGATTCCCATATTAAAGAGGCGAATTTTAAGCAAAAATGTGCAAAATGCATTTTCTTAGATTTTCAGGACAAAATATCACCGGTTTGAAGGTTTTGAATATTGTTGATTTTCATTTACTTCATCGCAATGGCTCCGCTCTACACATTTTTATAACATGGAGAGTATTTTGTGAAACTTTTGAAATTGGTCCGTCTATGGTCAGAATTACAGGGAAAATGGCCATGGTCCTTTGATTTTTAATGTTCACTATCAAGAGGCTACAAAAAATACAATTTGACATACGATCAAAGTGTGTTTACTTCAAAAACGATCGGTAAGACAAGATGGTCTTGTCTTTTTAAGATGTTCGAGCTACCATTTTTGTTAAAAGTTCCATGTTTAAACGCGAAAATACTAATAAAACGCATTAAATGCAGATACTCGTCGCTATATAAAGCTTATATGTGCTTAATTGGTGGCAATGTTGGAACGTTATTGTGTATTTAACTTAATTAGAAGTATTTTCATTAACGAGTCCATTGGATATGAACATGGCGCTACCTTTTGCTTGCCATAAGAAAGGCGCTTCCGGAAAATATAGAATTTCCGTTCCCACCCTGTGACATGTATTATACATAAACTACCTGGCATAGAAGGTGCTTAGCAAAAGTATACCACAAGATCAATAACCGTACTTCAGAAAAGTTTATGGCAATTCCTGTTCTAGGTTAGAACAGGTTGTAGCGTTACGGTATAAATTTAAGAATATATCTCAGCTTTCTATAGTCCTAACTTACCGCTTTTAGGTACCGTTAATAATATGTTGTTAATACCTAAATGCATAATACAAAACAAAAAGGTATGGTATCTGCTCTCTTTCTTTCATTAAAAATATTTTCCCGTGAACCAGTAAATATTAAAGAGACCACCGAATCAAATTGCTTCACCTCTTTCTTGGATTTGCACCTCGAATTTGACCCAGGTGGTCATCTCAGTACAAAAATTTACGATAAAAAAGACGATTTTAATTTTCAAATTATTAATTTTCCTAATCTACAGAGCAATATACCTACTGCCCCTGCATACGGCGTTTAAATTTCACAACTTATTCGATATGCCAGAGCTTGCACACATTTCACAGATTTTTTTATCAGACACCGATTTCTTCGTGACCGACTTTTGGAGCAGGGCTAAAAAATCTTTCTTCGTTGTCAGCCACTAGTAGAAAAGTTCAAAATTGTGTTAAAAGATATGGTGGTTAATTGTTTTAATTAGTGTTTGACTGGTCTGCTGTACTGAGATGATCACCTCAATATCCCTATTGTGTCTCACAACTATGTTGTGTTCTATGGTCATTACTGGATCCCAAGATCGCAATGGAAGAGGGAGGTTTGGCGCCATAAAACCTGGTTTAACCCACCATTTCGTTTGAAATGCCTGTACTAAGTCAGAACCATTGCGATCCACCAATTCTCCGGTATGACTGATTCGTTTTTGTCATTTTCTCTGGACTATGATATTGATCATTCAAGTTCGGTAGTTTTGTTATTACCTTTATTCACATTGTTTAAAGATCAAATGATTTGGATCGAGATCAATCTGAATGCTTTAAACATGCTTAAGAAAGAAACCTTAAATAGTAATAAAAGGTTCACAATTTGCAAACCTGTGATATTTTTTTTTAAATAAACAAAAAAAAAAAACATATTACATCCCTGTTAATATTAGATAATAGATATATTAGACATTAATATTTCCGAAGAATGTGTTTTGATGCAACGAGTGACAGATATTTCCTTACTTTCCAATATGGGCTTAAAAAGAATAAAAACATTGAATCTACTGTAGAATACCGGTTGAGTGTTTAGGCCTGTTAGAATGCACAAGAGCAATAAATATGTTTGATACGTAAAAGAAATTGACCAATCATAATGCATAAAGTTTAACATGATTTTTTCACGGCAATCTTTGCAAACAAAATGCATTAGCATGTGTAAGTGTGTTTTCGTAATGAAACTTTTAAAACATAACTTCTACATGTATTTCAATCTATTTATTATTTTAAGTACTGTAATGAAATACATAACGTTACAATATTAAATGTAAATTCATAAACTAATCGAGATAATTTTAAAATGATGCCAATTCTCCCCCCCCCCCCAAATAAGATCAATTGCAATGTAATTCGCACCATGCTTGCTTGTTTATTTAATAAAACGCGTTTAATTCCAATGCTGAGACGATAAGCTACAATTACATTATGTTTGAATTATTTTTAACCTTCATCTCAATCAATTTTACTGAAGACATCATGCACTAGTAGACAGTGCCAAAACAGTAAAAATGAGACATTCAAATGTCTGAAGTTCAAAAAGCAAACACAAGTACAGATTACAACATGAAGCTCTCATAAGCCTGAATTGCTCATCTGGTCCTTAAGCTACAAGGATCTCTTCTTTAAGCTATTACCCTATAAGGGGTCATCTGACAACTTCGACCCAATGGCGATTTTGAAGACCTTTTGAAAAGATGTTAAAAGACGAAGACGACAGACGACCACGGACGCCAATTGATGACAATATAGCTCATATGGACCATAACACACACACACACACACACACACACACATCCACACACACACACACACACACACACACACACACACACACATCCACACACACACACACACACACACACACACACACACACACACACACACACACACACACACACACACACACACACACACACACACACACACACACACACACACACACACACACACACACACACACACACACACACACACACACACACACCCACACACACTATATTATAACGTTTTTTTAATTATTATTATAATTATTGACAATCACAAATCTGTCATTTCCTCATTCGGGCTCTCTGTTGGTGCTGACAATGATGACATTCCATCCCTGTATTGGATTCCTAAATTACATAAAAATCCATACAAATAGCGCTTCATTGCAGTGTCATCAAAATGTACTACTAAACCTCTTTCAGTTCTGTTGAATTCAATACTAACGGCAATAAAATCCGGCCTCCAGAAATATTACGATTGTTGTAATTCTAGAAATGGTGTCGATCAAATTTGGATCCTTAAGAACTCGAAAGAACTATTGGAGATTCATAACTCAAAATTAGTTTCATCTTGCAAAAACATCAAAACTTTTGATTTCTCCACTCTTTACACTTCCATTCCTCATGAACAACTAAAATCATGAAAGGCACAGCTGATTAAACACAGCTTTTTCAAAAAGAATGGAAAACGCAGGTACAAAAATTTGGTAGTCGATTACAGCAAGACTTACTTTGTCATCAATGAGTCTAAGAAAAAGAACAAATATACAGAAGACCAAATAGTTGACATGCTCAATTTTCTTATCGACAACATATTTGTTGGACGTGTTTTTCAGCAAACAACTGGGATTCCAATGGGCACTTATTGTGCACCTTTGCTTGCTGATTTGATTCTACATTCATATGAAGCAGACTTCTGTTAAACTAGTTTAACCCCGCCACATTTTTTATCAGAGAAAACCCCAAAAACAACAAAACTCCAAAAATATGGCTGCCTGATAAGAATGTAGTGTATGGGAGAAAGTTTCATGACTATCTGATTAATGCATGTACATGTAAGCTCCTGTTATTGATATGTCCACTTTGCTTTACAACTAAGTTTTAATTGTGCATGTTTCATGAATGACATAAATGGTATTTTAACTATACTCGTGCATTATTTGTGCAAGTTTCATGAGTGAAAGTATTGTGATGCCTTAATATAGGCATGTTCTGTACATGTATTTTTTGTCGTGACATTTGTTTTATTTTTCCATTATAATCAAAAACAAATATAAAGTTTACTTTTATTAATTATTAAATGAAAGTATTGGCACTGTTGGACTCGGCTGTGAATCATAAATCCAAAAGGTGGGGCTGCCAACAAATGCTTGTACGCTGCAGCCCCAGCAAAATAAAAACAATTGAAAGGGAAATAACTCCCGCACATGTTGCATCAATATTGCAAAGTTAACACAAAGGCTGCACACATGGCAAAGTAGCACACATCTATGTAGTATATACAGCAATAATATAAGGCACACAACTCCCGCAAAATGGAGATTGAATATTTGCATCAAAATACAGTTTCCACAGCAACAGTTATAGATCAATGAATTATATACAAATTCACATTATCCAGTGAATCAACAAAGTTATTGAAAATAGCACTTGACCCTGGGTAACCAGGTGTCAAGATTTAATTCGAGGTGACGCGCAATGGCCACAAGGTCATGACCATGATTTTATGGTCATGACCTCCGCCACCAAGTGGGGGAAAGCGTCACCCTACCCTTATCAACCGAGTCCAACTTATTTACAAAATAAATTCTAAACCTACAGTCACTATACAAAATTTAGCACATAATTACAACCTGTTCAGGGAAAAACAAATTCCTCAGTAGTCAAAAATTTAAGGATAGCCCCTTTCAGTGTTTCTAGAAGAATATCATTCCCATAATCTGATAGATGGACCTGATCACTTGCCAAATCCCTTAATGTTATGGTAGGGTACCTAATATAGTAGCCCCCTTGCCTTATATTTTCAGTTGCCACGTAATTGTTTAATCTTACTCTGGCCTTCTTCATTGCTTTTAGGTCACTGGAGTATCTCCAATTGTTTCGGGGTAATATTTGCGACCACACAATGCGTGTGTAGGGGAAATTTCCCTTGAGAAAAACAAGTATACGTTTTGCTATTTTTCTAGCCTCGTGCAATTTTAGCTGCCCAATGTCATTGCCCCCGCAATAGAGGATTATCATACTAGGGTCTTCAAATATTTGTGACAATGTTTTTAACTTATTTGTCACCTGTGTAAGCTTAAGCCCACTATATCCCTGCCAAACAATATCTACGTCTCTAATATCAAATCCAAGATTTGTGTCTCCTTGTCGCCCTCTTGCATGAAGGAACCCCTTTTTTATGATTGATGATCCTAAAATCCAGACTGATGCAGGACCTAAAAACATTAACGAATATAACTTTTGTAAGAGGATGACCTCCAACGACCCCTATTCATTATTTCCTCAGTTGAATGCCCGTTCCTTGCCAAGAAGCTAGCCCCGCCAATGCGAAATGAGTGGGATGTAAACCTTTGCAAGTTTAAACCAGCCTTTGTCAAACATTTATTAAGCATGGCCGAAAATTGAAATCTAGAAATAGGATTCCCGTTAAAATGACAAAACAATGGACCCGGTATGTTCGGTCTCTTTTCAAGATATTCCTGTAAGCTTGCAACAGGACATATCAATCCCTTAGTCTTTTTTAGTATTACTTTGTCTCCTTTACCAGTTTGATCAGATTTTGAAAACCTTACCAAAATAACCACAGAATCGCCTTCAAATTTAACGTCCTGATAAGCAATAATCTGATTTATAGGTTTGCTCTTAGTAAGTGTAATTTCCCCTACTCTAAAAAGCCCCCAGAAAGCTATAACAAAGGCTGCTTTAAACAATTTACTTTCGTACATGTTCATTGCTAGACCTGGCAATCTAGAAACTATATTTAATAAAATGCTTTCTGTAATGGGAAGCCTGCTATCAGCCCTAGACTTTGTCCTTCTCATACCCTCCAGACATTTTTTTACAATAAATTGTTGAGTATTATCGCACATATTCATTATTTTGCACTTATAACTTATTGCCGAGATATAGGACTTAGCTGTATTGAATGATAAATTTTTTAGCGACAAAAAGGCAATAAAATAAACAAGGTCATCAGGTGGCGGCGGCCAGGAGCTCACTATGTGGTTCAATTTTAAAAACTCGTCAAATGCTGATAATCCAGCAATGTGTGAGTTATGTGTGTTTAAAGCAAATGCACAATCTATAAGTCGGTTAGCCTCATTTTGTAAATCATGTCTTGGAAATGTATGGGGATTTTCTCTGGTTCTAGGTTGGCGTCCGGTGCTATCCGTCTGAATCTGGACCAGTCCTGTCGAGAAATGGCATCACTTATATCATTATATACCCCGGGTATGTGACAAGCACGAAAGACTATATTGTGGTCCAAAATTTTGGAAACAAATATGCGCACAAGGTGCATGATCCTTTTTGATTTTGAGGATTGACTGTTCAAAATTTTTACAAGTCCCAAATTGTCAATGTGCAGTTTTATCTTTTTATTCTTCAAAATATCACCCCAAATTTCTAAAGCAAGAATTACAGGAATAAATTCCAGAAAAGTTATATCTTTTATGATTTCAGTATTCTGCCATGATTCTGGCCAGGTTATGCATACCCATTTTTTACCAAAGTAAGCACCACCGGCAAGTTTTGAACTGTCTGTGTACAGGTGTAAGACAGAGTTGTCAGACCATTCTTTTTCTGGAAAGTAAGCTACCCCATTAAACGATTTAAGGAACTTCAACCATACCTGCATATCAGACTTCACCTCAGATGTTATCTTAATAGAGTGGTGGGGAAGCCGTGCTTTTACAGTTAAATCGTAAAAACGTCTATTAAAAGCTCGAGCACATCTTATTGCCCTCGAGAAAAAATTAAGGGACCCCACCAATGACTGTAATTCTCTCAGTTTAATTCGGTTTCTTTGTACATAGCATTCCAAAAGTTTGGTTAATTCAACTACTTTCTCAGAGGGAACCTTAATGGTCATTTCATCAGTATCAATGATCAGTCCTAAAAATTTAAGGACAGTAGTGGGACCTACAGACTTTTCTTGAGCTAAAGGTACCCCTAAATTTTCGCATGAATCCACAAAAGTGTCCTTTAAGTGTTTACAGTTATTTGATCCTGATTTCCCACCAAAAATAAAATCATCCAAATAGTGGTCTAATGTATTTAGCCCGGACTTTTCGGCAACTAGCCAATGTAAAAAGGAGGAGAATTTTTCAAACAAGTTACAAGATATTGAGCAACCCATTGGCAAGTTTTTGTCTACATAATATTGATCGTCAATTTTGAAACCCAGCAACTCAAAATCTTCAGGATGAACCCTTAAAAGCCGAAATGCACTTTTTATATCTACTATTGCTAATTCTGCATGTCTACCTAAGGTAATGATCATGTCAACAACCCTGTCAAATGAAGTGTAACGTACAGAACAAAGTTCAGGATCAATATAATCGTTAATTCCAACTGATTTGGGATAGGACAAATGTGTTATTAGTCTCCAGGATATCCCATCAGACTTGGGCACAATGCCTACTGGTGATACCTGAAGATTTGGCAATGGTAAAACATTAAAAGGACCGGCTATGCGACCAAGTTCTATTTCTTTTTTAACTTTGCTGATCAATTCATCTTTATGCTCATATGCAGACTTTAAATTTGGACTTTCCCTGTGCTCCCTAGGGCCACTATAGTGTAAATGGAAACCATTTATAAAGCCATATGTTAACTCATCTGCTACTTTTTTTAATGGGTATGATTGAAGCTCCTTAATCAAGGGTTTAATTTTGATAGGGGAATTTCCTAGGACCATAAGATCTGGGTGAATGAAATGGCTGGCCTGTATTTGGTTGACCTAACCTTGGGGGTCTAATGGTTGGACCAGAAAAATACTGATTAGGTGTTCTTGGTCGAATAGGCCTAGCAAACCACTGGGGCTGATTAAAGCTCCTGTTTAGTGGACAAGCTAGGAAGGGGTGGTCTGGAAGGGAACATTTAAAACAAATATGTTGGTATGTACATGGGTTTCGATCACATGTACCCTTGTAATTAAAATTGTAGCATTTGTTAAAGGTGTTGAATTGGCCAAAACTTTTTGATGGTGCAGGGACTCGAATATTGCTCCCATCATTATTCATGTACATAAGCCACAGTCCACTATCAACTATATCCCATGATTTGCACGGGTCAAATGACATTTTATAACGGAACTGTTGGCCATATTCTTTCCAACCAATCCTCGAATACGAGATGCCCCCAATCGAATGGTATTCATTTATTTCAATAGGATTTTAGCCTTTTCTGGGTGAACACTAATATATATGTTGTGTACAAGTTGTAATTTTGTACAAGTTATAACATGTACAAAAATTTTGTAAATGTTATAACTTGTACGACCCAAAAATACAAGTTATAACCTGTACAAATTTTGCCTGTACATCATTTGTTTTAACTTGTACAAAATAAGGCTTAAAATTGTGTTTTACTTGTACAAAATTTCAATACAGCAAAATAAATAGAAAATAAAAAAAAGAATAAACCCATTTATTTATTCATTTATTCACGCTTAACAGAACAGAAATGTTGATGTGACTATGTCAATGAATATTGTTGACAGATTTTCTTCACAAAAAGTAAAAGGTAAAAGAAATGATCAAAACGTTTTTTTTTTTGACTTTACAAACTGTTGAAGTTGAATATTTAAGTGATCACTTTTATTCCAGAATTTCTTCAGGGTGAAGTTTGAACACTTGTAATCACTTTTTAAGTAGAATTACCGGAGGGTGAGGTTTGTTTGGTTGAGTTATTTAATGAATGAATCTAGATGGATGAAGATGGTCAAGACAAAATTTTGTTCTGAAATTTTTGGAAATGTCAAGACACTGACACAGGAAAAAAATACAGATATCACAAGTTCTGAAACTGAGAATGAACTTCCCAAACAAATGTTTTAAAGGCATTTGATACATAGTCACCGACTTGAGTTCACGTTGCTTAATGCGGTTTTGTTGTTATGTGTGTGTGTGTGTTTTATGTTGGTATGTGGTTTTTTTTGTTATGATGATTTTTTGTCTATCGATTTTGTCTTCGTCTTGACGGTATTATGATACTGATTACCCCTTTAGTACACCTTCGCTTGCTTCACCAATAAGTTCAAAAACTTAGGAAAAACGTTGTAAAGGAGCTCTTTCTGAAAGTGGTAATATTTAGCGTAGAACTTTCAATAATTTCAAATCCGGACATAAAAGAACCAGAAAAGGGCATTATTTGGACAACAAGTTCAGACTGACACTTTGACACATAAAAAAAACAAAAAAAACCGAAATTGTCTGTTGTTAACATAGGTGCTAATGTTATATCTATTTGCCAATTGTAAATAGGGTCCATCTGATATACAAGAAAATAGGTGTTGTTCTTGAGATTAATGAACTTGGTTCATAAACATGTAAGTAATGAACATAGGTTGGAGACATGGTCCGAATTGCACCAACCTTGGATTTCGAACTGTGGTGATCCCTGAAAGTGTTGTGCAATTAAATGTAAATTCTTGTAGAAAAAAGACGAGGTTGATAATATACAAATGTCCAAAATTGAAAAAAAAAATTGTTGTGCAACTGAAAATGTCATTTATTGAGCATTTATAGCAAGAAGTAATTTAAATCATCTTTAACATGTAAGTACATGTTTGTTCCTTCACTCATAGTTAGTTTAGTTTAAACATATTTTATTGTCAAACATATAGTAGAGTGACGGGATGTCAATTTTGAAAAATTTAAATGACCCATCTGTCACATGGATTTTGAAAAGCTGTTTGATAAGCAAAATCATTCTTCTTTCAGGAAATGAATGTCGTCGCCATAATATCTGGTGCCATCATGTCAAAAATCAAGGTCAAAGTGGAAAACGTTCCATGAAGTACAGAATAGTTAAAACGCGTTAAAATCTTAAAATAGGGAAACAAAATGAAAGCAACACAAAAAACGCTTAATATAAAGAACTGTAAAGCTATTACAAGAAAAAATGTTTCAAATGACACACACAGACGCCACATCCGGTCTGCTAAAATTGTATGTAAAAAAGATTGTTTTTTAATACAAAAATAGTTTTTTATTTATATTTTATTGACATTTTAGTTTTGTTTTTGTTCACATGATTAGCTGTGTTACCAAGCTTCACTATGGCAAATGATTTTACGGATCTTTATTCACGTATTTTGAGATCTGTCACAGGTCAAGTTGCATAAAAAATAAAAGTCGAATATATATTGAGATATTTTTGAAATATTCCATTCAGGATGGCAAAACAAAATAGGATAGTTTAAAATTAAGTATAATAAGGGTTTATTTCACTATTCACGTGTTATGCAAATGGTTTACACTCCTCCCATTTAAGAAATTTTGAACATGCAGCACACATCAATCTATGATATTTTACTCGTACACGTATATATATCTGACTACATTAGTGTGTCAAGTACGGCAATTACCCCTGAAATGGTTTGAAATAACAACACTTTAGAGAATCTGATTCTTCAGGCACCTCAACTGCATCAGTTGTAACAACAGTTTGGTGATAGCGACAGTTTTTCCTCATTTTGACAAAGACACAAATATGTGCACGAAAGATCCTAGCTGTTCCTTACAGACACATTTAGTAACACAACATTTTTACAACTGCATAAACAAATCAAGTCTCTTAAAAAGACTGCAGTGATTATTGAATCAAAAATAACAGGTTCAAAGTTTTATATTAGAAACTCTGGTTATATAAATCTGCAAAAAATCCTTTCTTTTTTTCAATAGCGTCATGAATGGTGATCGTTTGCTAAGGCAGTCAGATTTGCAAAACGATCCGGATTCGTTTTCATTGCATTATACAAGGCCTTTTTGAAACAAAAAGTCGTGATGTCGAGTTATAACCACTAAGAGCATGTGCAAAAGGCAAAATCTGAACAACAGTTGATGGAAGATATATCAGAGTGAATGAAATAATAAACCTTCTGCTATCTACATGATCTATAGAATTCTAAAATAACTCTGTTTGAAACCAGTCAGTTAGTCTGCTACTAGTATTGTTTTACTTCCAAGCATCATGATTTCGGCTATATCAGCGAGATGAACCTAAAATGAACATGAAATGTTGATGAAATAGAAGAATTGGGGACACAAAGCCAATTGGGTTGGAAATTGACTGCCATTGTAATTTCTAAAATGGATGAAAGCTAGGTTTTGATCGGACAATTAAGCTTCGTACATGGTGATCCTGCGGGTCCTTCTCTTATCGAGACCTGCATCAGGGTTCTTTTACATGCGAAAAACTGAACATTTTATCCATTTTTTATGACAGGACTGCCCTAATTCAATCACATGGGACACAAATTCCACGCAGTCGCTTTGTGATCAAAGCGGCCTGACT
Source organism: Arcuatula senhousia (assembly GCA_963971305.1). Classification (NCBI taxonomy): domain Eukaryota; kingdom Metazoa; phylum Mollusca; class Bivalvia; order Mytilida; family Mytilidae; genus Arcuatula; species Arcuatula senhousia. The sequence goes on along the minus strand of OZ020306.1, from coordinate 32,109,917 downwards.
CGATGTAAGTTTTCCGAGCGCTCTTTAATGTCCCTCTTTACCGACAAGCTTGCCGCTGTGGGCATATTCCCCACCCACACCTCCACATGTGTTTTCCAACTGAATGAAGAAAATGCACACATAAACAAACTTATTCGTCTTGTCAGATTTAAAAAAAGCCTTCCTTTTTCACCTCTACTGAAATACATTTCGTCGACTTGTACAAGATGAAAGCTGCCTTTTCGTGATTACAAGACTAAAGAGGACATATGATCACATACTGTAAACGTGGAATTTTTCGCGTTTTTCTTTTTTTGTAAATGTTACTGAACTCTCGCGTGTGGGAATAAAATCGCGTTCCATCTGATTACTTATACTGCTTGAAAAGAAAGCAATCGCGAGGGGGATATTTTTGCGGATAGTTTGAGTTTGCGAATTTAGGGAAAATAATCCCCAGACAAAAAATGTCTCGTTAACGATATTCTTCTGCAATTTTCCAAACTCTTCACTTTTTCCGGATTTTGGAAGTAACCAGCTAAATACAAAGCATTATTTTGGAAACTATGGTTATGTTTTTTCAGTATTATGAAATTTTGTTGGCCACCTTACTTAGATTTTTTTTTAATAAGAAACTACCTTTTTGCAACGGAATCGTAAAAAAATGGTTTTAATTTTCTTTAACTTGATTTCTTTTAAAGCTTGATCTACTCTTTGAACCAAAAGACGCAACTTTAACACTGCTACATTCCTTATTCATATTTTTTTTTATAATCAAAGTCAAACACACCAACTATTCAAACGCACCCACAGGTTTTTGTTTGTAAACTTCAAAAACAAACTACATTTTTCATAAATACTTGGTTTTCCGACTGTAAATATTGAATAAATTAACAATAACAACTATAAACTTAGCAAACATAATTTGCAAAAGAAATAAGGTTAATAGCGAGCATAGCTCGCAAGCGGGCACGAAGTGCCCGCTCGAGCGGAGAGCTCTACGGTATCTGTTTCCGCGAGAAATTTGCTAATGCTGATTTAGATTTTTTATGGTCCGGAAAGGGTTATTATTTTTACAAGACCGGAGTGAATGTTAAAATAATTTATAAGAAAAGAAATAATGCTTAAAAAAATAATAAATTGCGCTTTTTACAAGAAAATAATATTCTTAAAATAATAAATACATGTACACATAAGCTGCTCGTTTCGTCTTGATTAAATGCACGTACGAAACTAACGTGTCTCGAAGCTAAATCGCCACATACCATCTCGCCCCAAATACATTATATAAACAAAACGTAGTCCCTTTTAACTATGCTCGCATATAGGAAATGCCTACTCCATATTATTGTAACAAAGAATGTAAACACAAATGACCTTGGAGTTAGAATTAAACCGATTTCGTTAAAGTGTTGTATATATTCCGAATAAAATACGTCATCTGCTCGAAAAAAAATCTTGAACTATTCATTATAAGGCTTATAACTTTAAGTTAAAAGCATTTTTCTAAAATCTAAATCGGCTATTATTTCATTTTTACTTAATACTTCATAGCTATATAATTTTTTGAATGAAAAAGTGCAAGTTCGCTGTGGGAGTAGAGAAAAACTTCAATTTTTTAGGCATTTTTTGGCACTTATTCGGATACAAATAACATCTACAAAAAACTAAAATTTATTTTGTTTACTGCGTCTAAAATCTTAATTAAGCCTTATATTTTGGTTTTCTGATCATGAACTCTACAGAAAATAAGCGGAAATATTTTATTTTTAGGTTAGATGGGGTGTAGGTACGTATGTGCCAAGGGGGTACCTTCGAAAAACGTCATTTTAACGTCAGATGGCACCACATTTTTATGCGACGACAAACATTTTTGGAAGCTCAATAATCAATCTTTCATTTTTGACTTTCAAATTCCATGTGACAGGTGGGTCATTTAAACTCGAAAACTAAACGACTTTTTCACGTTTCGTCACTCTACTATACACTTGGCTGGAGATTGGACAAAAAAGTGGAAGATTCTCAAGGCTCATTAAAAAGTCAATTGAGGGGCGTTTTTGTTCTTTGGTATTTGTGCAAATTTTTCAGAAATTCGACATTTCACTTGCGCCACAAGGTTATATTTCATTTTTTCATTTGCGCCACTGAAAAATCTTTCATTTGCGCTATTCTCAGGTAACGGTTATCCAGACTTTTTCTGCGAGTTCTTCTCAAATACGATAAAGGGGCAGTTGTAAAGATGTTGAATTGCTAAGATGGACTTAATTTATCAGCAATTCTTTCAAGCTTTGTGCGAGAACAGATCTGTAGAGTACTGTGCGTCTTTGAGGTTTCAGTGTGATATTTAAACGATATAGTGCTTTCAGTCTTTTATTTTGATATTTCTATCAAATTGAATGCAGATATTCTGTTAAAAACATGAAAAAATGTTATTTCAAGGGCTGTAACCCCTATTAAGGGTCATCTGACAACTTCAATCCTATTGAGACATTTGTAGAGCTAAATAAACTGAACATTTAAGCAAGCAACAGCTTTTCTCTATCTGCTATAGTTTTCATTTTAAAGGCCAAAAACATGAAAAAGGTTATTTTAGGGGCCGTAACCCCTATAAAGGGTCATCAGACGACTTCGATCCTATGGAGACTTTTGTACAGCAAAATTAGCTGAACATTTAAGCAAGCAACAGCTTCTATCAATCTGCAACAGTTTTCATTCCATAGGCCAAAAACATGAAAAAACATTATTTCAGGGGCCGTAGCCCCTATAAGGGGTCATCTGACAACTTCGACCCTATTGAGACTTTTGTAGAGCTAAATGAGCTGAACATTTAAGCAGGCAACAGCTTTTCTCTATCTGCAAAAGTTTTCTTTCTATAGGCCAAAAACATGAAAAAACATCATTTTAGGGGCCGTAACCCCTATAAGGGGTCATCTGACAACTTCGACCCTATGGAGACTTTTGTACAGCTAAATGAGCTGAACATTTAAGCAAGCAACAGCTTCATTTCATCTGCAATAGTTTTCATTCCATAGGCCAAAAACATGAAAAAACGCTATTTTTCACCTTTAAGGGGCCATAACCCCTATAGGGGTCATCTGACAACTTTGACCAAATGGAGATTTTTGTAGAGCTTTTAATGCTGAAGCAGTAGGGTGGCATCAGATTTCATCTATCTCTTATACTTTTTGATTTACAAGCCAAAAACAGCAGTCTGACCCCCCTGGTCTATTTTTAGCAACGGCGGCCATGTTTTTCGACGAATCAAAAAACGACGGACGACGACGACGGACGCCAAGTGATGGCAATAGCTCACATGGCCTCTGGCCAGGTGAGCTAAAAAGGTTAACGCACTATACAACCTTCAATGTATGTTGTTTTCGACAGTCACAAACCAGCAGATGCAATGTAACTTTATATTATACTGATATTTATAGTGCACCAAATGTAAGTGTAAACTGCACTTAGCATGCAACACACGCAGTAATTAATGAAACTGACACTTTAACATGAGAAATCTAGGCATCTGACATTCGCTCTCCTGCTAACCTTTATTGTTTTCAAATTATCTGTTTTGTAAAACTATGGAATCTAACACCAAAAGGTGTATAAGGTCTGTTATTCATATATGCTGCTGCCAAAGAATATGACTTACTTATTGTTCAAATATTAAAATTAAAAGTCAAGCATATAACATGAATAAAAGATTTCTGACTAAGCAAAGTGAATATTTGAATATGTAAACGAGTCTCCGGGTTAAGGGGATTTGATTCTGCAAGTTTAACTTTACTGAAAAACGGATGATAGATTTAATTTTAGGGGAATATATGATAGGATCGCGACCACACCATTTTGCAACTCGTAGAAACAGTTCAGCAAATAAGAAAGGTCAGATAGTAGACCATACCTATTATACCTTTACTTTATAAGTGATGGTACCTTTTCTAATACCATGAAGATGTAAATCTCCTTCTTTATTTTCTAAATTTTACTGATTTTTGGGAGCCGTCTAATATTAACTATATTTTTACTAAAGTCTTTTAAGCGGTTTAGATCCAGAAGTGAACTTCTGCTTTAAACAGACTTGGGTTGTTAAATACCTATGTCAATTTTCTGTTATAAATACTTCAAATTGTGAAAGTCCCGTTTCCTTAAGATCCACGCGATATTATAATATTTCAGGTCATCGACTGAAAACTTAAATAGAGGGGCATAAAGTGTTCCGGTCCGTTATTTTGTTTGCCTTTAGTTTACCTTCAGGTTGAAAATTCTTTTCCATGTTGTGTGAGGGCATCATGTCTTTTTCTTATTGCTCTCGTCTTTTTGCAATGCATTTTATGTAAGATCCGTTATTTGATTACAACAAATGCATCATTTTGTAGGTTGAAGCTCAAACAGACAAAAACGTTATTTTTATAATCGTACACTCATAAAAAATAATAAGAAAAGAAACAATAAAACTTTACTGACATTCCATAAATTAGCCGAAAGCATGGTTGTCTTGCTTACACTTTTAGCCTACAGTTCTTATAATTACAAATCTCTGGGGTTTTCTTACAAGTGATTATCTTAATGAATAACTAGAATATAGGGACTGACATTTAATACGTATTAAAAATAATTCTTTAACATAATCATAGAAAAATATGCAATTGATGTTGTTCATAACTTAGTACATGTAGTACTCTTTGATATTCCATTTTTCTTTATAATTTTTTTTCCACGCTTGGTTGCAGAAAGGAGGGTAAACTGTTTTACCCTTGTCAGTTCGTCCGTCTGTTTGTCCCTCTGTCCGTCCGTAAAATAATTTGATAAACTTTCTAAGCAACTACCTGACACAGAAATCTTATATTTTTACATATTGTTCTGTCCCATAGTCTGATAGTTCCATATTTGGTTAAGCGATTTTATGCCGCACCTTAGGTCACCTGTTTACTGTGAATACTAATGGTTTTACATTCCTTTACAATTTTTACAAAACTTTAGATGCAGAGGCTTGATATGTGTTCATTGCTTTGTCCTTTTGTACCATATATGATGTATTGCGAATTTATGCTCCCAAATCATTTTTTTCATGTTAAATGAATACTTTTGTATTTACGAAGGGCATTATCTTGGGAGCAGGGGTATCACTAGTGAGCAATAGCTTACTGATTTACTTATTTTCTTCGTTCTCTTAGCTTTATAAAGGAGAGGAGTTTTCATTTTGGTTTCGACTAGAATTGCTTCACTTCAGACCTATTAGGGACGGGCCATTTAACTTGAAGGGGGGGGGCTTGGTTTTTTGTTTTGGTCAGGAAATTTTTTTCAAATATTTATTTTTCGAAGGCGTCGCGACAGAATATTTTTTTTTCATTATTATCATTATTTTATATGGCAGAAATCCTTTTTCAGAATATTTTTTTTCTTACCCTCTGCTGCCAAAATATTTTTTTCATCAAAAATAATTTTCAGAATATTTTGTAGGAAAAAACCAAGCCCCCCCCCCCTTTTAAGTTAAATGGTCGATCCCTTAGGATATAAGATGTAAGGAATTCAGAACGATTTCTAAAATATTAATAGTTCATTAAAGATGTCTTCGATGTACCAGTACAGATAAAAACAGGAATAATCGTTATGGCCTAAAATGAAGAAGAAATAAATGTACAGAAAAATTAGCGTAATTATCAAATAAGTAACAGAATAGGGCAAAAATACAGGGTTATAACTGGAATCCCAACCAAATTATCAACAGTTCAACGTTTCCCCCTTTTTGTATTTGATAATATTACTTTTATATATTTTTTTTATTTAATTGGACAACTTGATGGAATAAATATGAATTTGCACCTAAATGTCTTTCAATTTATAGTTTTATACTCAAAAGCAAAAAACGTAATGCTAGTATTTGGTTTTGACGTCTTGAGGTTCAAAGAGAGTTTATTTGTAAGATAGGTTTTAAACGGCAAAATTATAAACAAATGTAGATTCAAGAATGTAATACACCTAAACAGTAAATTGCTTACTTGAATTTTAATAGAAACAGGATTCATATTGCATCTGATTTGTTGACGATAAATTATGAATCATAATAAATGATTACAAGATCTTTCATTGGCTAACATAAAAGCAATACGCAGGATTATTAGAAAACATCGATGAAAGCTTAATTAGTATCATATTCTGTTAATACTATGAGAGATGAAAAGGTAAGACTATATTGGTTACATTGTTATTTTTTGTCCTTTTACATTTCATATTCACTTTTTTCTCGAGCATGTATCTTTAATATATTAGTACTTTTATTTTTTTTTTCAATATCGTCAAAACGGAAACTTCATTAATTTGAAATCAAAATATTTGAAAAGGAATACATATTTTCTCAAAGAAATCGGTGGAAGAGGTTATAATTACTCCTTGAAATATCGATATACAGCATAACCAAATTAACCGTTTTGTACTCGTTATTGGTATTTGTATTTTGACATTTTTTTATCTTAAGAAAGTTTGTTTTTTCAACCCCTAAAATACGATATCAAATATTGTCATAAGAAATTGTGAAAAATTTATTGAAAGTCAAATTCGCTCTCCTTATATACAAGAAATTACATAAACTAAAGGCTTTTAGCATCAAATTCACAAATGGACACTTTCTTACGTATATTCTTGTCTCTCGCCTGCCAACCACGCCACAGAACTCTACATCGAATATTCAACTTTAAAATATGCGATAGACTTAATTTCTGGATTTTTCAAACTGCTTAAGTCATCAACAATAACGTAAATATTAATTCTAAAAATATTTAAATCTTTCAAATGAAAATTCAATTTCAAGGAAGCCAAATGGAGATTCGGTTGTGCTACAAATCTAAGGAGCTTGCATTTAAAAACTTCAATATGTCATCACAAACCTGTTGTGTTTTGTGTAACTACCGGACCCAAAGATCGCAATGGAAGAGGGAGGTTTGGCGTGCCATTAAACCTGGTTTAACCCACCATTTCGTTGGAATGCCTGTACCAAGTCAGGACGATTGCGGTCTTCAATTTTTTTCATGTATGTCTTCCTTGTTTTGTCTCGTCTTATGGACATTTGCGATATATCGATTGATTCTCCAAGTTCGGTAATTTTGTTATTACCTTTATGGACAATGCAGAATTTTATAAAACTTTAGTTATGACGCCTGCATACCTACTAAGATTTTATTTTTATCAATTGTGCTTCTTTTTTTTTAGGTCTTTAAAGGTTCCTTTCAAAATTCGAGCTTTTCTAAAATATCAATTGGAATTTAAAGTTGCTTTCAGGGTCTTTGAGGCGTGAAAATTGGGTACAGGACACATTGAAAGGTTACAGATCCAAATATAAAAAGAAGAAACATGATTTATATATGAATGACACCAAATCACATAAAAAGTTTGTTGTAAAACAAGCAAAAGAAGAGCGCTTCAATTGCTGTTTTTCACTGTAAAGTCACATGGAGGCCTTCTACATGGAGCTGACATTCGCACCTTTCTGCAAGTCAAGTACGACCACCAATGTACAAATATCTATTTATCAGATAGAAGGGAAAGTAAGAACTAAACATTCATGACATTAAAATCAACTAATATTTACATACAAGAAAACGAAGCATTATGATATGGCATTTTCAAAGATGCCTTAAAAGGACATACTTTATAGTATAACCCAAATTGTTAAGGTTCAAGAGCACAGATGTCTACAAGCGAACAAGCTAGGTAGTAACATTGTGAATCTGTTCATTATCACAAAGCCAAGCCATGCTTTTTTTCAATAATTTTGTAATTGTATATGAGTTTCGCGATTTCAGAAGGACAAGCGAACTTGTAACTAGTCATACTAGTGTTATTCTTTATGTGATTGCCTATAAATCATATTTTGATAAACTCTAAAATATTTACAGAAAAATACCAGTTGTTAAAGTATTTAAAAATTTCATTGGTAATTGATATAAAAAACAAATAAAAACATAATCATCTGAAGTATTTTTGATAATTTTCCTTTTAACACGATATTAATTTTCTTAAGCCAATTTTACTACCCTCGTCGTACTCTGCATGATTGGGAACTATACGTAAAATGTCAATAAAGTGTGTGATATTGAGACGACTTCACTGGGAGTAGCGTAGCAAGAAATTGCATTTCGTAAAGACTTCCTATTAAATATTTTATGCGTTCGACATTTTATTGGAGGTTTTACACTGGTATCTGAAAGATTTTAAACACCAAATAAAACTGATGCATTATCCTTGTATTACATCGAAAATTTCGAACATCAAATGATTTAATGAAGCTCAACAAATATAATATTGAAAAGTATACGACAAAACGAGAACCCCTTGTGGTTAAAATATTAGATTAGTTTTAAATTCTACCTTTTAGACTCCATAGAAAAAATAACAAAACTGTATTGCATTTGCTTGTAAGAAACCACCCCCCCCCCCGGCCCCAAAATAAAAAAAAACAACAAAAACAAAACAAAAAAACAAGCAAAAAAAAAAACAAAACAGAAAACATCAAACAAAAAACAATAAAAATACAAACAAAAACAAAACTTAGCATAAAATTTAATAATTGCTCAGATATAAAAAATCATTTGTCAGAAAACAATTTATATATTACTATTTTTTCAGAAGTAGATCACCAGTCCTGAAACAAAAACAAAACATAACTGAACAGCTCCTCGCATCAAAACGAGAGTGAGCTATGAGGTGCCTCGAAATGTTTAACAGTTTCTGAATGGTGCAACACACTCAACACTTTTGCTAATTTGTATTTGTAAAGAGTAGTTCAAACTTGGTAATAAGGATATTTTGTTCTATTTTTGAGCCTTAATATGTTAACCTATATTTTGTTTTAGAGCTCCATTATACTGGATTGTGATCCATGGAATAAGTGTGGTATCAGCATTTGAATCTTTCCAACAATTAATACCAAACGGGAACAGAGTACCAGATCCGTGTAACAAACGTCGGACGTGGCCAGCTGTCGGGCACAAACAAAGACAGGGGGATGGGCACAGGAATAGATTTGGAATTGATTTTCTTAAGAGTGGAAGAGTAAGTCGTGCCATAGAAAATTCTAGACATTAATATTTTGTCATTCACTTTTCCCAATTGCACAGGGTGGGAACGGAAATTGTACAGTTTCCGGAAGCGCCGTTCGCGAAGCGAGGAGATTTTCTTATACAGGTAGCGACAAATTCAAAAAATGTCAAAACACGGGAATCAGCAGTCATTTGCAAGCACAATATGAAGGAAAAGATAATAAAATTCTAACGAAAATAGTTGCAGGTAAGTTATATACGCAGTAAAGCTCATAATATTGCGATCAGCCATGTCTTTGACTATCTATATCATCGCGAACATTGACAAGTAGACGAAAAATGTGACACGGTGTGTCTTTTTCGGGGTCTTGTGTGAAATCGGTTTCAATCTGGACCTAGTTTAATGCACCAATCCACAGATCAAACAAATAAGATTCAAACCATTATAAAAATGTTGTGTTATTTTTGTGTTTTAATTGTATAATTGCATTTTTTATATCACCCCTAAAATTCAACACTTGAACGGGGAGCGCCCTGTGTATTGAACAGGTAGCTCCAAAATTCACATTTTTTTTTGAACGGGTAGCTCACACTAAAAATTTATACATAATTCATTTGAATAGCGCATTTAAACATAAAACAGGTTAGTGATGGAAGATAAAAATGAACTCTCTACACCAAATTGATTATATCATATTTGAATACTCTTTTTGAATTCATTAATTGCTACATTAAAAATGCTAAGAAGAAACTTAAAAAAAAAAAAAAAAATTAGCCGACCTTAAGGAATTGGTGAAAATACCCTAGGAACATCATATAGTTTATTAGCAACATATGGTTTGTTATCTATACAGAGCAATACACATCTCTTTTATTTATATTAAATCATTAAAATTGTCCTGCGGTCGCGCGTTTTATTGTTAAAATGCATTTTTATGCAGCATCTTTAATTATCAGCAATTTAGTAACAACATTCTGAGCACTCAACAGATTTTCGGTTACTGCGTAACTATATGATGTTCCTAGGGTATTTTCACCAAATCCTTAAGGTCGGCTAATTTGTTTTTTTTTTTAAGTTTCTTCTTAGCATTTTTAATGTAGCATTTTAATTTTAGCTACATTAAAAATGCTAAGAAGAAACTTAAAAAAAAAAAATTAGCCGACCTTAAGGAATTGGTGAAAATACCCTAGGAACATCATATAGTTTATTAGCAACATTTGGTTTGTTATCTATACAGAGCAATACACATCTCTTTTATTTATATTAAATCATTAAAATTGTCCTGTGGTCGCGCGTTTTATTGTTAAAATGCATTTTTATGCAGCATCTTTAATTATCAGCAATTTAGTAACAACATTCTGAGCACTGAACAGATTTTCGGATACTCCGTATCCTCCGCCATTAAGACTGCCCTCCCTTTGTGATTTATGTAGGCTGGTACCCTGCTGTTATCTGAAGAGTAGGGAGCCAGTTGGCAGCTTATGATTTATGTGCAACGAAAAGAACGTAAAACAATTACATTCACCCACCCACTGACTTTGTGTTTAGTGCGTCTCTAATACGAAATGCTCGTCAGTTATAAAATCAAGCGCCTAGAACTCTGTTGTTGCTTTCCGATAACCACGAGAGTAAGTTCTGCTGACAGTTTTACTGAATCCTGAACTAATTAGACCACTTAGGCACCTACTCCTTTGAATAAGAGATGACTTTACTCTACCGAGAGAAAGAACAAAACAAGACATAACGGATAAATTGGTGACCGTAATGGTACTGACTAGGTACATGCACCTCTTAAGAAATGGAAGGTTAAACTAGGTTAACGGCACCAGACCTCCCTCTTTTGTGTGTTTTTGTATGCTTATTGATAACAACATGATCCTTTAATCCTGACTTATTTGACTGCATTTTAGAGAAGATAGTTCATAACAACAGTTTGCTTCAAGTCGAGCTAAGGATACAGCCCTACTGATCTGAAAAGGGCGGGGCACGTTATAACTCATCGTAATAAATCTGTGCATCAAATTTTGATTCAAACCATTTAATAGAAGCGAAGAAATCGGTTAACAATTTTTTTCTATCTATAAAAAAGTTTAAGTCGGCTGAAAAAAAACAGGGTGTAGATGTGCGTGTGTTTGTTGGTGTTTTATGCCCTTTATCGACGCACCTGGTCCATGTATGGCGGTCAGTTTAAATGGCGGAGGAAACCGGAGTACCCGAGGGAAACCACCAACCTTGGGCAGATAACTGACAAACCAAGTCACATACAGTTGGGGAACACCCGTTTTTGTAAATTACAAACGCGAGTCGAACACCAGCTAAGAGGTGATCGGCTAGTGATCAATAGTGTGGTATTTGAATCTGAGCCTTTAACCACTCGGCAACTCGGCTTACCAGGCCCCGGAAGTAGATATGCAACTGCAACTTGCAAATCAAGCAGATAGTAATAAAACTTTAGTTGATATTGGGTTCCAACAGACGAGCAATCTCTTTAGATCCGCCACTGAATATACAACAAAACCAACAAGCATAAAACAAACAGAAAAGGCAAACATTTTTGCACTTCTTTTTATACAAAGAAGAGGCTCCCAGGAACCTAAATCGCTCACGTGGTACTAAGGGCACCAAGGATCTCTTCTGTATGGGGTCATCTGACAATTTTTGTCCAAAAGAGACATTTATAGAGCTTGAAAAGCTGAATGTTTAAGAAGTAATAGCTCTTCTTTATCTGACATAGTTGTCATTCTATGGAACAAAAACATGAACAAGATGCTCCCTGGATCCCGAATCGCTCACCTTGTCTTTAGGGTCATTTGACAAAGGCTTAAGCAAGTCACAGCTTTCATATATTAGCAATAGTTTTTATTCTATAGAAAAACATAAAAAACACTATTTTTGACCTTTAAAGGCCCATAACCTCTTAACCTTTATAAAAGGTCATCTGGCAACATAATCACAATGAATACCTTTGTAGAGCTTAATGAGCTAAAGGTTTAAGCAAGTTGAAGCTTTTCTCTATCTTCAACACTTTCCATTCTACGGGGCAAAACACGAAAAAAAACGCTATTTTTTACCTTTAGAAGCCCATAACCCATAGGGTGTCATCTGACAACATCGACTCAATGGACTTTTGTAGAGCTTATAATTTTAAAGAGCCTTTAAAAAGATTTTTCGGATTTCTTTTTATCTGTTTTAATTGCTGAATTATAAAAGCCATTTTAAGTGATTTTACCTTATGTTCTACTTTTAGTTTACAAATCTGTTTTAAATTGACGACGGCAGAGAGATGGCGCATAGTGTTGGTATTTATAAGCTAAATTGACCCTTAGCAAGTCGAGCTTTTAAGGACCACTACTAGTACTTGACAAAAAATGTCGTGTGTAAAGTCTTAAATAAAGATTTACCAAGCGGTTCAAGACGAGCAGTTCGAGCTTAAAGAAAGGGGTTTATACCCCCTCCCCCCAAAAAAAGAACTGTTAATATAAGAAACTGAAATTAAAGAGACAGTATCAACAAGGGTACAAATGATTAGACCGGGGAAATGGGGGAAAGCTTAAAAAATATAGACTCGGAAATTAGTTGCACAACTTAATGCCACAAAGTCATGAATAAAGTTACCAAACGCTAGTGTACATATTCCTAGATCGACTTGTGATGAGTTAGAGAGGTTGTATTAATTTTAAATAATTTCGGCGCTACCTATTCATACATTTTTTCTTACCTTGACGCTACCCGTTCACTTTTGATTTCAAGATTTTGAGACAATATCATAAATTATCACTAAACAACTGATATCTGCTCTATAAATGCATTTGATTTTTAATGTTCAATATTAAGAGGCTACAAAAAATACAAATCGACATTCGTTCAATGTGTATTTTCTTTAAAAACGATCGAAAAAAGAAGATGGTCTTGTATTTTTGAGATGTTCGAGCTACTATTTTTGTTAAAAAATCCATGCTTAAACGCAAACATACAAATAAAACGCATTTAATGCAGATACTTGTCACTACATAAAGCTTATATGTGCACTATATTGATAGCAATGGTGTAACGTTATTGTGTATTTAACTAAATGAGAAGTACTTTTATTAACGAGTCCGTGGGATTTGAACTTGGCGCTACCTTTTCCTTGTCATAAGAACGGCGCTTCCGGAAACTATACAATTTCCGTTCCCACCCTGTGAATTGTAGTTTATGATAAATGGAAGCTTTTATACGCGTTCTATAGGGGGACTCATAAAAAGTTTGATGATTTGGCTCAATGCACCGCTTGTAACAACCAAATCTTTGTATTGGAAAAGAAATCAACGGGTTGCAATTTCGCTCGTATGTGAGACTTCCATACTACATGTTTCTTCTAAAGATATAAGGACCAATTGATGTCCTGGCATTTGTAGTTTTATTTTGTATAAAGTTGCAATTAAAAGAAATGTCAACCATTTTGTTATTGTTTTTAGCATAACAAACTCGAAGTGTCATGCACAGGAACTCTATCAATATTTTGTTAGAGTCAATGTGCGGTACGAAAAAAAAACTCAAGGGAAATTATTCTTTGACCACTCCCCCCCTTTCCTTTAAATCTATTTTCTCTTATTAGATCATTGATCTCATACCAGTTCTTTTCTTTATTATTCTTTCATGGATGAATTTTCTTTCCAAAATACCCAACATCTTCATTCATTTCAGTCATCTCGGTCTAAAAATATGGTCTAGTTCAGGCAAATTTGCAAAATTTGGCAATCGCGTGGATTAGCTTTGAATAGAACCCGTGTCAGGGGTTGGATTGGTCGTTAAACATGGCCACCTTGCTAAAAAAAAAAGCATAGGAGTCAATTTCAGTTTTCTGCTAATAGATAAAAAAAAGGTGACATAATTATTTTTGGCTGGTGAGAACATAAGTGACCAGCACATCGAAGGAGCGAAGAGTCACCAATGGGGCATTCGAGTGTCAAAAGTCCTAAAGGGCAACGACGAAACCGGTAAACAGGAACAAAAACAGCACGAAGAACACAAAACACAAAATAAACCGAACGGAAATCAACAACGCGAACCCAAGCCGTACTAAGAATGAACTCGGTGCTCCGGAAGAGAAAGCGGTTCCTGCCTGCTATAGCACATCCGTCGTGTTGCTAAGTTCAAACTTCAGTTGCTAAATTGAATACACTATACTGCATTTAGTTAAACAATATTGTCTTATGACCCATTATTAAACTTATGATCTTTTCCTATAATTCATACAACTTCATATAAGTCAGAAGAGCGATTTCGGCACCCGGGAACTTCTTGTTTACAATTGTTATTATGTGTTATGTATTAGTATTTTCCAAATAAAGCAACAACCAAAAACAATCTATAGAAAAAGTAGAAAAAGAGAAAGGTAAATGATAATTATCCCACTATCAAATGATTTTCTATACAGAAATGGAGAGAAGAACTTTGTAGAACAGACTCTGATGGGGACGGACTGACAAACGGAGAAGAACTGGGCGATCCTTCCTGCAATTGGGAACCTGGCTTAGATAGTATCCTGCAGCATTACATATCACATCCAGGTTCGAGTAACGAGTGTTTTAGAATTTGGTACAAAAATTGATTTCGTTTGATTTACATGGGTTAGGGATGGACCATTTAACTTGAAGGGGGGCTTGGTTTTTTGTTTTGATCAGAATTTTTTTTTCCGTGCAGAGCGCGGACAAATTATTTATTTTTCGAAGGCGTCGCGACATAATATTTTTTTTATCAACATTTTTTTTTATAGCAGAAATCCTTCTTCAGAATATTGTTTTTTCTTACCCTCAGCTGCCAAAATATTTTTTTCATCAAAAATAATCTTCAGAATATTTTTTTGGAAAAAAACCAAGCATGTTAAATGGTCGGTCCCTTATGTTTTAATACATGCACATTACTCGTGACTCTATTCCAAATGATTTTGTCTGATAGCTGTTGACATGTTATTCACAGAGCAGAAATATACAGCGTACATGTTTGAATACTTTTGGTACCTTTGATACATGGTAGGGTACAATGCCATAATTACATATTTGTCTTGATCGCGTCTTAGAATTTATAACATCAATTGAATAGTAGGTGTTTCCAAACGTCTAAAAATGTCTAAAAATGTCCAAAACCCAGTGGCGAAGTGGCAAAAGAAGTGCCCATTTTCAACATAATTTACCCATAATGATTTTCGAAGGGGCACCCGAGCAACCTTCCCAGGACCCCCTTTTTAGCTCACCTGCCCAAAGGCCATGTGAGCTATTGCCATCACTTGGCGTCCGTCGTCGTCGTCCGTCGTCGTCGTTAACTTTTCTTCAAACTTCTTCTCCTCTGAAACGACTGAACAGATTCAAACCAAATTTGGTCTGATGGTACCTTAGGGTATCTCCCACAGAACTGATGTGGGGATTTTTGATTCGTCGAAAAACATGGCCGCCGTTGCTAAGAATAGACCAGGGGGTCAGACTACTGTTTTGGGCTTGTAAATCAAAAAGTATAAGAGATAGATGAAATCTAATGCCACCCTACTGCTTCAGCATTAAAAGCTCTACAAAAGTCTCCATTTGGTCCAAGTTGTCAGATGACCCCTTATAGGGGTTACAGTCCCTTAAAGGTGAAAAATAGCGTTTTTTCATGTTTTTGCCCTATAGTATGAAAACTATTGCAGATAGAGAAAAGATGTTTCAGCTCATTTAGCTCTACAAAAGTCTCCATAGGGTTGAAGTTGTCAGATGACCCCTTATAGGGGTTACGGCCCCTAAAATGATGTTTTTTCATGTTTTTTGGCCTATAGAAAGAAAACTATTGCAGATAGAGAAAAGCAGTTGCTTGCTTAAATGTTCCGCTCATTAAGCTCTACAAATGTCTCCAAGGGTCGAAGTTGTCAGATGACCCTTATAGGGGCTACGGCCCCTAAAATGATGTTTTTTCATGTTTTTGGCCTATAGAAAGAAAACTATAGCAGATAGAGGAAAGCTGTTGCTTGCTTAAATGTTCAGCTCATTTAGCTCTACAAAAGTCTTCATAGGATCGAAGTCGTCTGATGATCCTTAATAGGGGTTACGGCCCCTCAAATAACCTTTTTCATGTTTTTGGGCTATAGAATGAAAACTATAGCAGATTGAGAAAAGCTGTTGCTTGCTTAAACGTTCAGTTTATTTAGCTCTATAAAAGTCTCAATAGGATTGAAGTTGTCAGATGACCCTTAATAGGGGTTACAGCCCCTAAAATAACCTTTTTCATGTTTTTGGCCTTTAGAATGAAAACTGTAGCAGATAGAGAAAAGCTGTTGCTTGCTTAAATGTTCAGCACATAAAGCTCTTCAAAAGTCTCCATAGGATTGAAGTTGTCAGATGACCCCTTATAGGGGTTATGGCCCCTAAAATAATGTTTTTTCGTGTTTTTGGCCTATAGAATGAAAACTATAGTAGATAAAGAAAAAACTGTTGCTTGCTTAAATGTTCAGCTCATTTAGCTCTACAAAATATAGGGTTGACATCAAGACCAGGTTAGCGATTTAGGCTCCTGGGAGCCTCTTGTTACCACTCAAACTCAAAGAATTTAACCGGAAAATTAACATTTAGAGGTATCATTTTTCAATAATTTCACATTTATCATATATATTTTGCATCATTAGAATATTTGTTTTTGCAGGGTTTTGTGAAGAGAAGTTCGTGAATTCCTCTTGTTTGGAAAGTGCTAAATGTCAAGCAAATGTAACAGAATGCCCCGCTTTACTAGAAAAAGGTATGGGTTCTGTGAAATCTTAATCTTTCAAGGAAGAGTAATGTAAAGAAATACAGGTTTCACAACTTTAAGCAATTAGATACGGATTTTTTTATCACATCGAGTTAGATATTTGAAAAAAAGTTTGGTTGCTATTACCCCTTCTCAGCCCACCATTGAAGTCAAATGTCTTTTTTTCAATTGTTTCGAGTATACAAGTTTTTTATTTTGTTTTTAATTGCACTTTTTTGCACGTAGTGCTCCTTTTGTTCTCTATTTGTTTATGAGCGGCTTGTGATATCATGTTTCACTAATTTCTGATTCTTTGTGAAGTATAGTAAATGCAATGCATTTTGAGAACAACAAAAGGAGCACTACGTGCAAAAAAAATGAGAAGAGAGCCGAAGATAAGAGTTAAGGCTAGAGTTAGGGTTAGACTACATAGCAGAAGAGTAATGGAATTCGAACATTAATAGAAATACTATACACACCAGACATGCCAGAAGAGAACTCTGGTTAGGGTTAGAAAGAAGCAGAGGTACCAATGGTGTATCCGAATGTCAAAAGTCCGTAAGGGCAGAAACAAAACCAGTAAACACCAACAAAAACGGGACAAGAACAGACAACATGTAAAACATGGAAACACAAAATAACTGAATATCAATCAACAACGCGAACTCGAGTCCAAACAAGAGTGAACTCAGATGCTCCGGAAGAGTAAGCAGTTCCTACTTGCTATAGCACACCCGTCGCGTTGCCAATAGTCCATTCAGCGTGTCAAATCCGGTAAAAGAAGACAAAACAAAACCCTATGACAAACCAACATCTGCACTCATCTTAGAGATCGAAATCCCATATTTGTCTATAAGTGCATGATGTCTACCGTAAAATTTCTTGAGTGAAGACAGCAACCGAAGAGCAATATATAAGAGTTAGGGATAAGGTTTAAAAATAGAACTGAAAAGAGAAAGGGTTAGGGTAAGGGATGAGAGAGTAAATTATTGAGTTCGGTTTTATTTTGTATTCTTTCCCGAATAAAATTCCCCAAAAATGGTGCGTTAGAAAAGAATTTGTTTCAATGTTTCTCTTTAGTTTTTGTGGTTGTTTTTTTTTTATTCCATTTGAAAGGCAAGGGTTCACAGAACATTTTCATTATTCGTAGTATATAAAGCTACAAATAACCTGAAAAAAGTATTTTTAACCTTATTTATATAGTGACATACAGCGCTATATTGAACAAAGAGGAGAAATTAATTGTGTACTCGGGTCTAGATGATTCTGACTGGAAGCAGCACTAGAATCTGAATCGTGTCGGTGAGTGAGTGAGTTAGTGAGTTGGTGTTTTACACACGTGCTACGCTTTATAGGTTATTTACAGGCAATGAACATGAACAGGATGATAAAATGAACATGAAATGATGATGATAAATGAAATACGGGGGTGGGGTAGGAAACAGGAAACAAAGGACCGGTAAATTTGGAAGAAGCACAGGAAAAGGGGAGAGGTGGGTAGGGGCGGAAAATTTAGCCTATGTGGTGCACTACTTGGCAGTCCATAAAGGGGTCTTTTACGTGCATAAAACGTGGCACTCTCCACACACGTTGGCCCACTATGTTCAGCAGTCAGGGTTTCCGTATTATAGACCTGACAACCCCCGCGGACGAGGGTCAACCTTTTCAGCCACTTAGGGGTGAGTGAGTGAGTTGGTGTTTTACGCCTGTGCAACGCTATATAGGTTATTTACAGGCGATGAACATGAAAAGGGTGATAAAATGAACATGAAATGAAGATGATATATGAAATATGGGGTGGGATGGGACACAAATGAACGGTAAATTTAGAAGAACCACAGGAAAAGGGGGAGAGGTAGGTAGGGGCGGAAAATTTAGCCTATGTGGTGCACTACTTGGCGGTCCACAAAGGGGTCTTTTACGTGCATGAAGCGTGGCACTCTCCGCACACGTTGGCCCACTATGGTCGGCGGTCAGGGTTTCCGTATTATAGACCTGACAACCCCCGCGGACGAGGGCTACCCTATTCAGCCTCCTAGGGTACACACTTGGTCGCTGTGGGCTGAGCACCGACCCGACGTCAGAATCCAAAGACCCTTAGTCGCCTCTTACGACAAGCTAGGCTCTGTTGTGGGCCTATTCGCCACCCGGGCCCCGCACGGGACGCCACCTAGGGGCCACACTTGGTCGCTCTGTGGGCTGAGCACTGATCCGTGACGTCAGAATCCCAAGACCCTTACAGTTACGTATTAGTTGAATAAATTAAGACTGAATTTAAAAATCGAAATAAAAAACAATACTTTTAAAAACTAAAGAGGGGAAAATAGATTTGTATTACCTTTATTTGACTGTCAAATAATATCATGATAGGATAAACCGTTTTTTTTTGTGCATAATTGAGAATTGGTTATTTTTAGATATTTTTGCCCCTTTTTGTTAGACTTATAACTATTATTTCAAAACATTGCAAGCACACCTATTTAAGTTCTTACAGACAGATATAGTGTTAAGAGCTACAAAATATCAGACAAATCTAAAGCTATTTGTTGTAAAAAAAATACATTGTCTTTACACCGATTATGTGAAGTGTAAGCAGGTACCCTTACAATGACAATATAGAAAGCTTACATTACGATTTTTACGACCTATATAACCATTTTTCCTTTTATTGAAACCTACACCCAACCGAGTACCCCACCGTGATTAAATTGTCATTTTGTTTGCCGTTTATTCCACAATTAGTGGAAAATCTTCATCATCATCATCAATGGAACGAAATGTGAGATAAATAGTCAAAGCAAGTATGATCCTTATGGTCTTGAAGTGATTGTAAGATGTCTGCTAACGAAGCAATACGGCACACAAGTTAGGGTAACCCTGATCTTTGTAAATGCTCAATGTGATTTTCAGGTACCCAGAACATCACTATACAATTACCCAGAACCAGAGTTCCCTCGCGAACCACGACGTACACGTGTTTCATCTTTAACTTTCCTCGGGAAGATAATCATGTTGTAGCTACTAGACCAGTGATTGACAACCATGAAGTTGTGCATCACATGCTGTTGTTTGGATGTGATGAAGCGGGTATGTTATAATTATGGATTTAGGACTTTTATAGTCATATAGCTATCTGATTTTCGCGTTTTTTTTCCGTCTAGACAGGGTAAATCGGTCAGTCAATATTGCTACCAGAGGATCTATTACTGACAGAACATTAATCGTTTATTGTATTTTAAATGTTATACGGATCGTGTAAAATAAGAGGTACATATTAATATCCCAACATAAATGCGACATAAATGTGCACTACATATCGTGTATCAATACTCGTTGACGTTCACTTAAGCATTGTTGACCTTTGACCTTTGATCAAGTGGGCGGAGCTTAATTACAGATTTCTAAAACAAATGTGTAAGTGTGCGGAGAAAACAAACAAAAACTGATGTGCTATGTTTCAAGTTTATGAAACACAGATTGTTCTTTATTTTCAATGCTAATATTTAGTTCTGCCTTTTAACGCTTTAGCGCTTTGATTTAAAAAAGCTTTCACTATATGCATTAGCTGTCAATGATACGATTGCAAGTTGTGGCTGCACCTAGGGTTATAACATGACCACAGGCTTTAATAATGTTTAGAAGACTGAATAACATTAGGTCATCTAAGAGTAGTTTTTAATCATGCTGCATAGCTTGCATGATTTTGTGTAGAAAGGTTTTCTGTAATGGAAACAAGAGAGAGATTATGCTTAGATGAAAGTAGGTAGAACGCTATTGACATACTATTACATACAAGAGGAATGATAAGTAGGCAAAATATTCGAACGATAGACCTTCCTTAAAACATATAGTGTCTGGGAACCAATTAAAATACTAAAATAACCAACATATTTTCTATTTCTTTAACAGAAGGAGAAGTCACAGAAAACCTATACACGCCATTTGAGTGCGGTATGATTGCAAGTCCTAAATGTGCTAGTCTTATCGGCATTTGGAGCAAAGGAATGATAGGAGAATGCCTACATAATAGTACTGGGTTCAGGATTGGTCAAGAAGGTTTTAGAAAAGGTGCGCTTCAGGTAGTTAAATAAAACGAGATAATTAAAGCTAGTACCCTTTTTTTTCTAAAACTTTATTTTACCTTTCTTGGTATGAATAATACAAACTATAACGTATGGCAAATTTAATGCTTGAAAAAAACATCAAACTACAATTACCCCCTGACAAACATTAACCCCAACATACAGTTATACAAAGAATATATATATACTTAAAATGCATACATTAGAAGTACATGTAGAAAAGCTCAGCATGACCGACACCCATAGTAATGCTACTGGGAGGGTGGGTAGGAAAAGCAAGCCTGCAACATTTAATGCTGCGCCATTGAAAGCAAAAACTCTAAAAGGAAAAAGCATGGCAAGTGAAAACGAGGCTGCGGGGTTGCTCCCCAAAGTAAGCGGTAAATTCAAACCTGCGAGCTAAAAAAACAATTTACAAATAAATTCAATCAGAAATTATTAAGATATGGAGACCTTTTCAAAAATAACTTTATAATACATGCATATGTTACAGTAAAAGTATATAATTAGGAATTATACATAATTCCTGAAAATTTCAGTAAATGCCGACGGCCCAAGGTATGATGTAGGTGCCTCGGGTAAATACAACATATGATACAGATTTTGCCATGTATTATTCAGTATATAAAAATAAGTGTACTGAAATGATAGTCTCTAGTTTTTATGAATAAATTTTTGAATAGATTTAAACAAAATTTTATTACGTCGCTGCATAGATGCTATATCAAGGTATTGGCAGGGCGGTCAGTAAAGGGATTTATTGAGTAAAGTATGACAAAACAAACACTCTATGTCAAACCTATTATATCTGTACTCATCTAAGAGATTAAAATCTTGTATTTGTATACAGACACAATTCTATATGACGTCTTCTAAACATTTTGAGTAAACATAACAGAGAAACATTACCCTTTGTTAGAAAGTTGCATGGCTTTCACGATATACACCACAATCTCTGTAATGGTCTGTAATAGGATTACAAGAATCATGTGCTTACAATTTTGTTGAGCTCTCTAACTGATGCAGATCCAATATACTAGATAGGCGGTAACACCTCTTTAGTATATGAAGTCAAATTGTTGGTCACTACTAGGAGGACCAAGTGATCTTGATGCCGACTTAAAAGACTAAGACTGAGTTAGTCGTGACCAGTAACCGGCCCTATGCAACTACATGTACATGTATAAAGGGCTCACTATGTGCTATGAGTTGTCCTGCTTATAACATACACCACTCCCAGTGTAAGCTGTTCCGGAGTACCTGGCACGATGACCATCATTTAAGGTAGAATAGGTCCTGTCTTCCAACACCAGGAAATACTGGTCGGAAATCCGGAAGAATAACCCTGATGCCTAAAACGGATTTTTATTTGTTTTAAGGAGAAGCATATTCTTTTGTAAGACTATACCACCTTCTCGTTTTGCTAATATACCTAAGAGAAATGACGAAGTGATTTTTCTACTTGTAAACTCTTAAAGTTTTACATTTGTGTGTGTTTGGTGTGATAAATTAAACATTATTTCATCATGCATGTGCGCTGCAATTATCTTCAGTTCTTAAATTTTCAGATACATTGGAATAATGTCAACAAAAAATCAGGAATGACCGATGCCTCAGGAATGATTATATATTACACGTCATTGTTACGTCAGTATGACGCTGGTATTATGGTTGTTGGTCAGTATTGGATAAATCTCCCGCCAAAACAGATTGACGTTGCAGTCATTGCGGAGTGTTCATCTAAATGTTCAAAGAAGTTAATCAAAGATGAAATTGAAGTTACTGCTGTTTATAATCATATGCACTATCTAGGTATGTTTATTTATAAGAAAAAAATAACACTGTTTTAGGGGTAGTACTTAATCAATTAACTGGACCAATCAATTCTATTAAGCTACCCCCAACTATAAAAAAATCATTTATCATAGTAACTAAAAACGATAGGTACCTGCTCCAGAAAGAAATTTAGAAAGTTTAAAATTATACGAATAAAAGGCCTAAAAATGAAAATACAAAAAAGGGCCAAAATTGGGCCTGAGAGCCTGTACCCTTTGATGTGAATCGTCGTGCAACCAATATGAAATTAGGAATTTGAAAGAAAATTTATTGATTTTAAAAGGAAATATAACTGATATCATATTATCCATTGATTAGAGCAATGAAAAATCAACAAAGTAAAAAATCGCTGAAAGAACTTTTTTGTTGGAGTAGCTATTCTATTTAAAGCAAAAAGATCTGATAAACTTCCACCCACGAATTTACACGTTTAAAGACTTTTAGTGCAGTGACAATTTCAAAAAACGTGCTTATTTTCGGAGTTTAATCAACCGGGTGGACACACGGCTAATTTTTGTTTTATTGTTTAGGGTATACCTTAAGGCAACTTTTTTGACTGGTCGTAAAGATTTCCCATGGTGCAGTTTTGTTTTTTACGAAGAAAAAGGGGGGCCTTCTTGTTTTGGGGAAATTTATGTGTTGACTTTGGTTTACAATTACTTTTAAGAGGGCTAAACAGGGTTAAAACTTGTAAGTGATTTAGGTAGACATATATTTCAAAATTCCAAAACTTCCTTAATGAAGCGTTTTTATTGTAATGTTTTAAATATTTTTCAAATTTAAAAAAGCATAAACAATTAACAGAATTTAGGTGTATTTCAGTTGTAATATCTCAATTAAAATAGGTTAATGTCTGTATTTTTTGTATTTTAAAATTAGAATATGATCATTGCAAAACATGAGGCTTATTTTTATTAATTTGTGTGTTCTTCTTTTAAAAATATGTTTGAAAATTAACGATGGTTCAAATCTGTCAAAACTTGTTTCCGGATTTCAATAACTTATCATGACCGGTACGATTCAGAAATTATAAATTTGTTTATTTTGTACACATTTAAATCGTCTTAAACCCACAGAAAATCCACTTTGCTGACAGCAAATCATTATTTTGAGCAAAATGTAATAAAACAGATTCTCTTAAAAATAGTTTTTGAATGTAAATTATCATATTTTATAAGTTTTTCAAAATATCTAATGACCAAACTGTTTAACAACAAACTGTAACGGTCCGATATTTTAGTTCAGAATGTGGCGCTATGAATGTCTTCAAAATTTTATTAGCTCGTCTTGTAATATATTGAAAACGTTTTTACCCATTTACTTGCAAGTTTTCGACTGAATGATGACACTTAACTTGAAATTGATACTAGTAATTAATAGAAGAAAATGAGATGTGGAATAAGTGTTCGCCACACAACCTATTAATAAACGGAAACAACATTGTTTTCCAAATTATTGCATTTTGATTCCAACAAAAAAATGTAAAAGTACATGTATTAAATTCTGAAAGACAAACTGTTTATCTTCCGAAAAAGGTCATGACAGAAAAGTAATTCTTTGAAACGTGCATGAACATTGCATCATACCGTCTGTTATATAGTCAGCATGCAGTTCAACAAGTTATCAAAGAAAAAAGAGAAAAAAGACGGTCTGTCGTCTGGAACTGTGTTTTAGTTTTAATCAAATGATAGCTTAGTAACATTACTTAAAATATATTTCATTTCCACCAGACGATAAAATTAAAGGAAGAAGTATTTTATTTCGGAAACAGTCATTTAGCAAAACAAAGATATGTCGTCTCTTTGTGTGTTCCAATCTGATACACCTCGAGTGTACAGTAAATATATTTGTTATTATATTTAACAGAGTACCACAATGAAACAAGAGAAGTCGACAAACTGTTTTTTGTAGTATACGAACCTTAAATCAAGGTTCGCAAGAAAAACCCTTAAAATTTGATTCCAAGTTTAAGATATATATTAGCACAAAGACTCTATTCGTTACAATGACAAGTTTGATGCCTCCCCACGACATTTCTAGCGAGAGGCATTAAGGTATGATCATGTCCGTCCGTACGAATTTCTGTCAAGCTTTCCCCAGAAACCGTATTTGATAATGATTTGAAATTTGGCAGGGTCGCCGTTAAGTATGCCTAAAGCGACTATCAGACCTGACTACTTTCTTGTTGAGACTGGGTCGATATGAAAATTTATGTAAAATTTCCATCAAGCTTTTTCATAGAACGTTCATGAGAATGATAATGAAACTTGATAGGATAGCTCAGTATCACAAACTACGTTCCAAGCGACTTTCGGCCGGACTTTTTTTACTTCTACTCCTCGTTTAGGGCCTAGCGCAGGGCGTTTGTGC
Organism: Arcuatula senhousia; assembly: GCA_963971305.1. Classification (NCBI taxonomy): domain Eukaryota; kingdom Metazoa; phylum Mollusca; class Bivalvia; order Mytilida; family Mytilidae; genus Arcuatula; species Arcuatula senhousia. The sequence continues at coordinate 32,084,880 of OZ020306.1, read as the reverse complement.
CCCATGCCTACTTTAATTGGTTATATAAATAATAGTTATATCAACAATAGTTAAAAAATCATAGATTAGTCAGTCAGTGAAGAGGATTTAACGACTATTGCTAACTGTCATAGCATGATCGTAAGACTGATAAATAATGTATTTTTGAACACCTATTTCACATTTTATAATCCTCTATTGGTGCTTCTCACTAGCTGTCATACTGATCGAGCTTGTATCGATAGGTCTAAACCAAGAGTTGATGGTCCTGTTTCAGGATCTAAGTCTTTAACGAAAATGGTATCCCCCAGGTTCAAATCCTAGCATGTCCAGATCTTTTAGCATTTATTATACTTATATGAGTTGCTGAACTTGTGCTTTTGGCAGTATCGTATGTTTTTTGTTCCACATTTATGAAACCAGGCGACTTCGTTTAAGTTTGTTTGGTTTGTGTTTGTTTTGTTTGGTTAAGTGCTATAATAACTTAGCTCAAGTCCACTGCTTTTGAAAGAAACCGCATTTTCACAGGGTTGTGTCTTAGTTTTTGTTTGAATTGCCGGTGCATAAGATCTAAAAGCTGCTTGAATCTGCATGAGATAGTTGATCAAACCGTATACCCTTCACTGAAAAAAATGGATCTTGGTCTCTTCTGCGTTGTACTTTTTTCAAAGCTGGTTTGGTTTGCGATTTCCTTTGGATGCTGATCATGTTAACAGTGCTGGTGACAATTTTGTCATTTTAAAAAAAAAATCCAATAATACTTACATTTTGTTATATTATGAATATAATGGACACCACTGGTATATAGTAAAGTCGACCATTGTTTGATAGTGCTGTAATTTGGGGAGGAGTGTTTAATAACTTATGTGACTTTTATACTTGTCTACTTGTTTTAGTTAATATTATTCTTGTTAGATTTGACGAATTCTAAGTATAAGAAAAGCTACAAAACAGTGATTGGTAAAGATGATAGAAATTTACACGCTGTCAGGCCATGGCATGGGAATTTTATAAATGTAATGGTCTTCATAAATTTTGATAAAATCCTTGTTATAAGTTGTCAAAAATGTGTATACACTTTGAAAGATAGTTTGCAATTAGTAAATATGAAAAAAGTCGTATAATTATTCAGAAATTCCGGAATAAACATAGAAATTTGAAAAAAATCACCTAGAAGGAAAAGGGGCATAATTCAAGCAGTAACAGAGTTATGGCCCCAAAAAATTAACTCTGTTCGTTTGGTGTTTGCTTAAAGTATCTTAAAATTCAAAAGTTTAAATAAAATCACAAGCTTTTACTAAAATATGGACATAAACGTTGAAATTTTACGAAAATTTACATGCTGACAATTTGACCTTTGACCTCTGATCACTGACTTTTGCACCATTTGTAACCTTTACGACCACTCAAAATGAATGGGGTAAGAGTTAAGCTATCCAAAGAGGTATGATTCAGCCGTGTGTCAGGGTGGTTGATTAAAATTTGAAATTGACACTCTAAGTCACTGCACTATTTTGACTGACTTTAAATGTGTTTTTCTCTTGAAATATCCAAGATCAACGGAAAATGTTTGGCTTTACAGTTACTATTTGTTACATGTATATATATGTAAGTAACAATGCTACAGGGCATCTTGGAATCCAGAGCGATGCGATTCCGAATCGTCCTAGGGCATCTTGGAATTCCACATCGTCCAAGGGGAAAGTGGAATTCCAACTTACACTGGGACAAAACCCAGTGTAAGTTTGAATTCCACTATCCCATAGGACGATGTGGAATTCCAACATGCCCTAGGACGATTCGGAATCGCCCCGGATTTCACGATGCCCTATAACATATACATGTACGGTGGTTATTTATTTTTACAAATTCCAATGATCCTTTGATTCTCGTATACTGACTAGTATTAGCAGTAGTACTAAACTAAGATTAATCCAGCTAGGTAAATGCTAGTTACGTTTACAGAAAAAAAACATTGATTTCTGAACTTTTTTGGTTGGCCAATAGATTTATGCTGACAGAAACCTAGATTAACTGAAAAATACGAGAAATTCTTATCTTAAGTAATATTTTTAGAAAAACTCGATTTTTTTCATCTTAATAATAGTTAGGTTAGTTAACCGTAGATTTAGCGCAGTTAATCTAGAATTAAGTAACTAAATTTAGGTTTTTCTCATTATTGTGGCTGTAGCGTGTCATTTGTATATCTTGTGTGACAAGTTTGCCTTTGATGTCATTTCAGGTCGTCAAGAAAGAGTTGAACTTTATCGCCATGATAGAAAAGTTCAGGATTTAGCATTTGATGAATCTTATAACTACGATCTACCAATATTGCACAGGTAAAAGAAAATAAGTTAATAAGCGTCTTTTTTTTTCATTTAATCATATAAGAAGCAAAGCAATAGAGAATTCAAATGTAAAAAATCTTAAATGGCGAAAACAAAATCAGTAAAAACAAACAACAACGTGAAGTAAGGAACAGACAATACAAAAACCTCATACAGCAAATCGACCTTAAGTCTTAAGGAAACTGAACTCAGGTGCTTTGGAAGGGTAAGCAGTTCCTGTTTGTAGCAACACACCGTGTTTTAGCTAACGATCAACTCATCTTGCCTTATCCATGAAAGTAGGACAAAACAAAACAACAATTGTGAAAAAAAACAACATTTGTACTAATCAGAAAGATAAATTTCCCATATTTTTCTAATAGAAAATAATGAGATGTGGAATAAGTGTACGCGACACAGCCCACAATTAAACGGCAATTTAGAAAAACTACAATGGACAACCGCCAGCAGCCTTCAACGATGGAGAGTGTAACCATTGCTCAATGAAAAGGCCATCATCAAAATAACGAAAGCCGAAATTCAAGGATAGAGCTAGTCTACGATATTTTTTAAAAGAAATAAGTCTTTGTGTACTAGTAATTAGCTACCAGATATTTGTTCCTGCGCTTTATTCTATTGGTAATTTAGTTTTCTATGAAGGTAGCAAACTACCAACATCTAATCTGTATTGAAGCATTTATTTGGATATGTTCAATGTTCTGTTAAATGCATGAATATTTTTGATTGATTTCAACTATTTCAGCTTCCAAAATACTATTAAAGTATTCCCTGGCGACCAGATTAAGATCAAGTGTGTTTATTCCACAATGTCAAGGACAGAAAATGTCATTTTTGGCGATTCTACCTCTGATGAGATGTGTTTAAGTTTCATCACCTATTTCCCGAAGGAAAATTTAGTAGATCCTTATTGTACTAACTGGAAATCAGTACCATTGTGCTTGCTCTGGCACAAAGACAACCAAGATGATATAAATGATTGTTTTATACAAAAGTTTATGCAGGGAAAAGACTTTAAGGCAAATAGAATCGTTCAAAACCTCATTCAAGCATGCAGTCCGTATAAAACCTGCTCTGAACTCTGTAAATACTCAATCGACGTTGCAAAAAGGCATCCGTGTTTTCAAGGTGATGTGCTTGATTTTATAGGATATGAGAACAGACTTGATTTACCAGAATATTTAATTCCATTTATTATATGTGATTATAGAAAAGATCTTAATTTTTCAACTGAGGTTTTGTTGAGGAAAACTCAGCATATCTCTACATTGAGTACAAACAGTTTCTCTATAGGAACTCATTCAATTACTTATATTTTAAGTATTTCCATTTTAGTTTTCATGATATATTTGTAGTATTTATAAAGTTCTGCTCTGTTCAAGTATATAAATGAATTGAGAAGATTCGACACAGGAAGCTAATGCAACATCGCCACCTGTCAAAAAGCCAATATTTTGTATTTGAAAACGTGTTCGTACCTGTCGTCTCTATGTCCAGAAAGGGGAGGGGTCATATGTTGATAAATTTAGGATTATAGTTTTTGATCAGACTAATTATAAATGTCTCTTCTTCACGGAGCAAAGACATAACATTACCATGAGTTCTTTTTCTTATTCTTATTCTTCTCAGCTTAACTTGTCCGGGCCATACCTTTTTGTCTTTTGAAATAGGTATTAGATTTTTAGTCATTAGGTAGGTCACTACTTGTGTCGCGCACAATCATGGATGACTTTGACCTCGACTGCCAATCTCAGTCATTCTTGAAATCTTTTTTAACATTGCCCGGGTCATAAATGTTTGTCATTGACATAGGTCTTAGATATTTGATATGTATATGAGTAGGTAGGCCATCACAAGATGATGTATATTAAACACCAAAATATGACCTTGGATGAAATCAAGGTCAAGTTAACAACACAAACAAAATGTGTCCAGGCTATAAGTTTTGGCCTTTGGTCTAGTTTTCGCAACACGACAGACAGTGACCACACATCAAAAACGGACCCCCTTTCCAGGTTTGTTTTTGCAAAACATAGGTTTGAAGTTTTCCCAAATTACTATAGAATATATAGGAAAGACCAAATAGTTTGCATAAAATCTTGTTGCAAAAAAAAAAATCCACGAAATTAAATTTTATATTTTCATTTGATAAAAATCGATGAGATACAGTATATTTTGAAATAAAACACTAAAAACTAGGGGTCATCAGCTTATTTTTCTGTCTACAATACAAATCTTTGAAATTTTTGGGTCATTTTTCAAGTGGATTTTCTCCCTTGTATTATTTTACAATAATTTTTTTGAAGGGATGGTTGATGTTTTTGTTTAAAAATAAATTTCTTCGATTTAGTTTTATTAAATAGAAGTATTTAACACAAGTTTGAAGGTATTTGTGACATTTGCACTTGTTTTATATTTACATTTTTAGCTGTTTTTGGTAACATGACAGGTGTCCTCACTAACCTTAAGTTACTTTTATCAAAGATTAAATTGGCAAAAATTTCAAAGGTCCAAACAGTAATGAAGAAAAAAAGAATTTCTGCACTCCTGAGTATCCTTTACAGACAGTAACTTACAACACTAAATCGCTGCCTTTTCTTCTGTGGTAAATGTAATAATCTTTAAAACATCCAGTGTAATAAAGATGTTCAGATTGCTTCTTCATATACACAAAAAGGTATGTACGATTGAAAATCAGACAAGTAAAAAGGCAAAAAACGCTTGAACAAATTAATAAAAGAAAAATAACTCTGGTATATAGGCAAAAACGGTAGCACAAATTAATGGATGAAAACAGTATATCATGATATTGTCTAAAAAGGTCACATGAAGACAAATTGATTTTTATTTTGAACATTCAGGATGAAGTTTCCAATTCAATACACAGCCCCGATTTTCCCATTTTTAAGTAGCAAAAGTAGCTGTTGTGTAGACAAATACGGGATTTCTATGTCCCAGATAAAAACAGAGGTTGGTTTTGACCTTGAGTATTTAGTTCCGACAAGCTTAGCGCTGCCAATTGCGTATTCGCCACCGGAAACCGAGAGGGTGGTTTGTCATGATACATACATGTTCCCGTTGCTATCTGAAGTAATTCCACGTACTCCACGGAGAACACCTTCATCTTTACACGGAAATGAAGCGCTGTTTTTATGGATTTTCATGTTATCAATGGAATGGTATCTATGTTAGAACCACCATAAAGTCCGAAAGAAGGAATGACATACATGTATATAGATGTAATCACCGTCAATTATTTCGTCTTTAGACAATGTAATTGTGGGGCTTTTGCTGAAACAATAAAATCTAAGGCATGGCGACTTTTCACAAGAGAATTTAGTTTATTTGCTTTGAGGTTGTTGATTTTAAATACCAAGCATTTGGTGACATTTATCTGAGTAAACTAGTTTGTTATAATTATATAATGCACGATGATGTTGTTTTACAACTAATGAAAAACTGAATAAAAATGCAAGAAACATTTAACAGAAAATCACATTTTTGACATTTTCATAATAGAATGAACTTATAGAAAAAAAAAAAACATTTTAGTACATGTATATTCTTCCTTGTCCAATGGATCTGGGCTTTCCTGCCATGTGGAGTCCATGTGAGTCGTACCCCCTTGGAAGAAGCCTGTGGTCTCCAGCTACAAAAGTGCGACATAAAAGCCAACATGAAAGTGACGCATGCATATAGGCTTAATAGGTCACAATACGGAACTCCTTAAAAGTACAAGAAATATGTGCAAAAAAGACAAAGAACATAGGCACACACAGACACGAGTGCCCATCATACGTGTGTTTCAAATAGTTGTATGAAAGTACAGAAAACAGACCAGAGCAAAAAATTAAGTTCAAACATAAAGATAACCTTGATCTGAAAAGGGAAGTGTAATTTTGTGATTTCGGAAAATAAAGAATAGGTACTTTAGCGAAGTCGACAGACAAGAAAGCTTAATTCGAAAGAACCGAGATATTGTTTATGCTTGAATAAAGTGTGCATATGGAATGAAAAAAAAAAACATTAAAGGTATTGTATGTTGGATTAAGAGCCTGTTCATGAGAAAACCATGCAAAATCGTCCAGTAGCAATGTTTTCATTTGTGTAAAAGGTATATTGCAACTGAAAGACCATCCTATAAGACCTATTCAGGCAATTTTTTTCCTTCGAAAAATCAAAGATGGCCGCCCTACAGGCCTAAATAGCTATATAAAGCATTCATCTGATTTTTCAGTGATTTCAATATTTTTTTTTATGAAAATAAGACATTTTCATTGTGATTTTTTTTTAGTTTACGTAAATTAAATGACAATTGTAACAATATTTTTTGAAATAGTGATGTTTTGTCTTTTAAATACAGCGCAATTTTCGTAATTCATAATTTTGGTTTCTCTGGTACCTTTAGGTAGGACCTGGGCAGTATTCCAGACTGTTCAAAAATGCTGAAATTTGTTATTTTTACGGGCACTTATTGTCCAAGGTAACGCTTTTTTATCCTTATATTTTAGTAATTCCAAAACAATAACATATCAAGACAAACTTATCAAAAAGCCGAGCTGGGATTTTACATTTTGACTTAGCCACAGCCCCGGAAAACAATGACATGTTTTGATAATTCTTCATAAAATCTACATTTTGGAGGATTCAGTTTAAAACTCTGAATCTGTTTGCTATGAAACAAAATACATTTAGAACATTTGATACAACAGATGATCACAATAAAAGTACCATTTAAGGGTGGAGAAAGACATATACTTAGGGATTAAGGGTGAAAGATGGGAATATTTTGTGTATTTTGATGAAATGTACAGAAATGGCCAACTTTAGGGGACTATTTTTCATGAATGAAGGGTTGGACTATTAATATTGCATATCTTTCCAAAAGACTGTTATATGGTCTATACAAAAACATATTTGTAACTTTGCTTACGGTCATCCCTTACATGTTACAGCATTACAAAAATGGAGATTTGGCCATTTTAGCACATGGCTAAAATGGGCTTCGGGGGCCTAATAGTGGCATCTTTTTGAAATAATTAAAATATGTACAGAACAGGAGACTTTATAGGCCAAATGTATATAAATTGTTCTATATAAACAATTAATATTGTAGAAATCAAACAAAAGAGCACTTTCAACTTGGTGGTCCAATATGGCTCCCATGGCCATTTGGCGAAATAGTCCCTTGTCCTCAGGCAAAAACTAACATTATTTTTGGTCGGGATCCACCATACAAAATGTTCTATTGTGCAGAAAATGGTCGAATTTTACATATAAAACAATTTTCCTGGTTCATATTTTTTTTCACAATTAGGTCTGACTTTGTCATTTAATTTAAGGTGGCTAGAGACTTTTTTGTAAAAAGGCTCTTGGGGCTATAATAGACCACCAAGTAAAAAGTGTTCTTTTGCTTGATTTCTACAATATTATTTGTTTATATAGAACAAGTTATATACATTTGGCCTATAAAGTCTCCTGTTCTGTACATCTTTAAATTATTTCAAAAAGATGCCACTATTAGGCCCCTGAAGCCCATTTTAGCCATGTGGTAAAATGGCCAAATCTTCATTTTTGTAATGTTGTAACATGTAAGGGATGACCGAAAGCAAAGTTACAAATATGTTTTTGTACAGACAATATAACAGTCTTTTGGAAAGATATTCCATATTTAGTCCAACCCTTCATTCATGAAAAATAGTCCCCTAAAGTTGGCCATTTCTGTACATTTCATCAAAATACACAAGATATTCCCATCTTTCACCCTTAATCCCCAAGTATATGTCTTTCTCCACCCTTAAATGGTACTTGTATTGTGATCATCTGTTGTATCAAATTTTCTAAATGTATTTTGTTTCATAGCAAACACATTCAGATTTTTAAACTGAATCCTCCAAAAAGTAGATTTTATGAAGAATTATCAAAACATGTCATTGTTTTCCGGGGCTGTGGCTAAGTCAAAATGTAAAATCCCAGCTCGGCTTTTTGATAAGTTTGTCTTGATATGTTATTGTTTTGGAATTACTAAAAGATAAGGATAAAAAAGCGTTACCTTGGACAATAAGTGCCCGTAAAAATAACAAATTTCAGCATTTTTGAACAGTCTGGAATACTGCCCAAGTCCTACCTAAAGATACCAGAGAAACCAAAATTATGAATTACAAAAATTGCACAGTATTTGAAAGACCAAACATCACTTTTTCAAAAAACATTGATACAATTTTAATTCCTTCTACGTAGACTGAAAAAATCACAATAAAAATGTCAAATTTTCAAATAAAATTTGATTGAAATAAGCGATAAATCAGATGAAAGCTATATATATCTATTGAGGCCTGTAGGGCGGCCATCTTGATTTTTTCGAAAAAATAAATTTGCCTGAATAAGTCTTATAGGATGGTCTTTCAGTTGCAATATACCTTTTACATAATTAAAAACCTTGCTACTGGACAAAATTTCCATTTTTGCATGGTTTTCTCATGAACAGACTCTTAAAAAGAGGTCCCTGGAGCCTGACTCGCACACTTGGTCCTTAGGCCATATTGGATCAACTAACAACTTCGACCCAATCAGACCAATTAAGGATTTTGTAATGCTTAATGAGATGAAGGAATAAGCAAGCAACAGCTTTTCTCTATCTCATCTGCATTAATTTCCATTCTTTACGGCAAAAGCTTGAGAAAAACTTTTTTCTTTTAAAGGATCATAACCCCTATAAGGGATCATCTGACAGCTTGAAACAAATGGAGAGCTTTATGGGCTGAAGGGTTCAACACAACAGTATTTTTTCTATCTGCAATAAGTTTCATTCTAAAGCGCCAAAAGAAAAAGAAAACTCTCTTTTGACCTTTGAAAGGTCAAAAACCCTATAACGAGGGATCATTTTAGAGCTTCCACCAAATGAAGACTTTTTTAGAGCTTGTTTCGACAGAAGTTCGCGTTATTGATTGATATTCAGTTTTTTTTTGTGTTGCCATGTTTTTCATGTTGTCTGTTTTTGTCCCGTTCTTGTTGGTGTTTACTGGTTTTGTCTTTGCCCTTTCGGACTTTTGACATTTGGATACCCCATTGGTATCTCTGCTTTTTTCTCTTATTGCTGACAAGAAGTATCGTGTATGTCCGGAGGTCTACAAGATTCTAGACAAAGAACAGCAGTTTTACTACCGACCTGACGAAATTTTAAGAGAATGCACGTTTGGTCGTATTAGTGCACGTTAAAAGGTAAGCCTCCTTTTAATGTAATTAGATGTTTGTCTTTTTGAATTATTTTATTTATATATAATTATGTGCATTTACTGTCATTTCTCTTACTTTCCTAAAGCTATTACTCTACCTATCAGCTCTTCAATATTGGAGGAAATAAATAAATATATATGTTACCGTCTTTTTATTAATTTAGGCATTTTGTTAAATGACTAAAAATTTTAGACATTTTATAAAATGCAGACCGATTTTAGGCATTCTATAAAATGACTAAAATCTTCAGTCATTTAACGAAATGCCTGGAAATATATTGAAAATTTTAATAAAATGCCTGAAATAAGCAAACAACTTCTTAGTACCAAGAAAATGTTTTAAATAGGAATTAAGGCGGAATTTTAAATAAAAAGACATTATGCAAATAATACAAATTCTGGCTATAAAATTTATTGCTAATATAAAGTTTAAAAAATTGCCATAGCAACCCACATTCCGTTAATATCAAATGGTTGCTTCCTAGATAAACAAGAGTCTCCAAGGACCCTGAGCCGCACATCTGGTCCTTAAGCGATAAAGGTCTCTTGTATGAGATATTACCCCTGTAAAGGTTGACCTTATGAAGACTTTTTTAGAGCATAATGAGATGAAGGCTTAAGCAAACAGCAGCTTTTCTCTATACTTCATTCCATAGGACAAAAACAAGAATAAAGCTACTTTTTACATTTAAAGACTCATAACTCCTATAAAGGTGGTCATGTTTTTTGACGGATCAAAAATTGAAACAAACATTTTGTGCAGGACACTCTAAGGATCAACCAAGGCTCACTAAATTCTGTTCAGTTGTTTCAGAGAAGATTTTTGAAAAAAACAGACGACTGACAACGCCAATAGACACCAAGTGATGGCAATAGCCCACATGAACCTGCAGTCTAGGTGGCCGAGCTAATATATATAAAGAAAAATACCTTTGCAAATATAGTAATAATTCAGTGAATTCTCTTTGGTTGCTTTATTTACTTTTTGTACGATCTTATAATAGCCCTTTTCAATACATTTTTTGCTGTTACTTGTATCTAAAATCTTTTGTTTTGAGCTCAATAAAAATTGTGCATCTTCCATGGTCAAGCAATCATTTTACAAATAACTATTACATTACCCCAGGTATGAACATGTTCCCAATGATGAAAACAAATTTCAAAGTAAGTTATGTGTATAGGACTACCAATTCCCATAGGACAATTTATTTTTTAACGAGTTTAGGCATTTTCTTTAATTTGTTAAAAAATTCCAGGCATTTTGAAAAATGCCTTAATATTTTGAGGCATTTTATATAATGCAGATAGGACTTAGTCATTTCATAAAATGCCTAAAATATCAGGCATTTTACAAAATGCCTGATTTAAGAAAATGACTGTAACATATATATATCAATTTTAAGTACATTGTATGATATAAATACAGTTATTGATATTTTAAAGTATTGGTGCAATGCATGAAGGTAGAAAATCAACTTTAACTAAATTTTTAGCTCACCAGGCCAAAGGCCATGTGAGCTATTGCCATCACTTGGCGTCCGTCGTCGTCGTCGTCCGTCGTCGTCGTCGTCGTTAACTTTTCTTCAAACTTCTTCTCCTCTGAAACAGCTGCACAGATTCAAACCAAATTTGATCTGGTGGTACTTTAGGGTATCCTCCACAGAACTGATGTGGGGATTTTTGATTCGTCGAAAAACATGGCCGCCGTTGCTAAAAATAGACCAGGGGGGTCGGACTACTGTTTTTGGCTTGTAAATCAAAAATATAAGAGATAGATGAAATCTAATGCCACCCTACTGCTTCAGCTAAAACAAACAAATTTGATTGTCAGAGAAAAACTCGGTAGAATTCCAACTTAATCAATAATGTGTTTACTTAGACTAAATACTGAGAATATTATACCTCTCTTGAAATAAGCATTCAATTTTAGTGAAACTCTAGTCAAGAAAGGGGTTTATTCTTGGTATACATATGCCAAACATATTATGTCAGAAACTGAATTAGATATTGACATTTTAAACAATTGTCAAACCATGAAAGATATTAAACAGCATAAAAAATGGTTACAGAAAATTCAGCATTTTTTCTATAAAGAAATCATATTATATAAACCAAATAATTTAAATGAAAATAATAAAATTTAATTGATAAATATTAAATTGATTTATCCTAGTAAGGCGTTTTTTGTATGTTGTTCATTACGTTGCGTGGTGGTAGTCACTTACTTTTAATACGTCACAGTTAATTTTAATATTGCGCATTTTTATTAGAACTTCCTTTTTCAAATCGAATTCTTAGAGAGCAGACGTGTTTTAGGATTGGTAAAATAATGCAAAAAATTTAAAGACTAACACATAAAAAAAAATAAAGAATAAATCATAGTGTCAACTGGAATAATTGAATTATAATGATATACATACATTAGAAAGGAAATATTAATAAGAAAGAACAATATTTTTATTCGAGCCGTTTCGGTGGCACATCTGGTCGACACGTGGTCTTTGACACCGGTCCTTTGTAGGATAAACTGACAAATCTCATAACATAATGATAGTTTCAATGAACAAATGCATTAATACACATACGATTATTCATATGCACGAAAAATTATGCGTACTGGTCCGAGGGTAGATCTCGCCCCCCTTTTCATGCCTTTTTATCAAAAGCATTTCAATCACGCCACGTTAATTAGTATTTTTCCATTGAATTAAAGGACTGCCTCATTTTAAAGGTTACCCCCTTTTTTCTTTCAGGATCAGGCAGACATTATTGTTCAAATATTTTCTCCATTCAATGTTTCAAAATCGGGGGGAGGCGAGACTTTCTCTGTGCTGATGTTCACTCACCATAAATTTGAATAATGCATTATTTTGTTATGTTTACAAGTAAAAGTTGAGTTTTAGGATATGGGAAGAACCGTAAGACAGTCTCAGAGAAGTTCTAAGACCCCTCATGCGAGGAAAAAGAAAATGACTGCTACGGTTTCAGTTTCTGCACATCAGAAGGGCACTGCTCAACAGGATGAGCCTGACAAAGACGTCCAGCATACAAATTCACAATCTGATAACCATGCCCCACAAGCTATAACTATTCAGCCAGTTGTGACTGACAGGCATACCTCAGGTACTCAGGGTACAAGTAATGGTATAATTGACCCCCACCAGTACAAATAAACAGTATTCATGATGATATTGCATTACATGTTTCGACACAAACCAAACAGAAAATTATAAATGGGGAATACATTGACTTATCTATTTTGCTTGGTAGATCAGATGCTGAAACAAACAAACACTTATCTTTGAATGATCAAGGTCAGTTGGTGATGAAGCAAAGCTCAGGCAAGCAAATAACTGATATTAACTCTTGGTTAGATGCATTTTTGATATTTGCAAGTGTTTTTACATCTGCCCACCCTGGAAGTACTTCAGGCATTTTTAAGTACATGCATGACATTAGATCGGGGGCTAGCAGAACAACTACACTTGGTTGGCGTGACTATGACCAACAGTTTAGGCTTAGGAAAGCTAAGTCCCCTGCCTCTTCTTGGGGAGTCATCAACAAAGAGCTTTGGCTTATTTACATGTCCCCATCACCACCCCAGGCTGCAAATAGGGCATAATCACCACCTAAAAAGTTCTTTGGTAGATGTTATGAATTTAATAATAAGGGGAGATGTGTTCAAACCAACTGTTATTTTAGTCCTTCTTGTCTAAGATGTGGCGAGGGACACCATGCAGTGCGTTGCACAAAGCCAGTAGATTCTAGCTAAAACCAGTCAAATTTAAGTAATTTTCGTGACCAACATGCTAGAGCCGAATACTTTCCAAACAGAGCCAATGCCAAAAATATATTTGCAGAGTGAAAGTGAACATGAATTATACAAACTTGGTAAAACTTTGACAAAGTTTTAGATTCTTTGGCAGAATTGTGAAAACATTCTTTAATGGCAAAAATGGATATTTCATCAGCCTTTAGGTTGCTTATCTTACACCCTAATGAATATAAGCTTTTTGGCTTTAAGTTTAAAGACCTTTTTCTATTTTGACAAATGTTTGCCAATGGGATGTTCTGCCTCATGTTCCCTGTATCTAAGGAACTGCTTGAAAAGCTATTATCTGTACTACCAACAATATGCACATCAGATTATGAGTCCAACCTTTATCTTCTGCATTTTCACTTGCATTTTTCGATTGCTTAGGAGTAGGGGAATTGACCCATACTAAGATGACACAAAGAAACCAAATTATAGGAATCGATAATGTAGAGTTTACAATTATCAATAACGTTCAGCAAATTTCTTAGTTTATTCCAGCATCAAAAACTGGCCAATACGGTAATGGCGCTCGTATCACTATTATATAAACTAAGACAAACATCTGTCCCGTCAAATTGCTTAAATCGTTTCTTTTAATGCGTCCAGCAATCAAGGGTCCACTTTTTATTCACTTTGGTGTAACTTATTAACACGTTACCAGTTTACAGCAATCTTGAACAAGGCTTTAAAATCTATTGGAATTGACTCGTCAAGATACACAAATTGCACTCATTTAGAATAGGGGCTGCTTCTATGCTTTTTGAAATGAGTTTTTCTTCTGAAATTATTCAAAAACTGGGTCGTTGGAAATCTGATGCGTATAAACGGTATATAAGGTTATAATGTATAGCAAATGAAAGATTGTATATGAAGTCATTTCTAAGGCTATTGGCATGTATAAATTTGATTTATATTATAGTCAAGACTACGTTTAATTTAATTTAATTTAATTATTTGCTATAAGAATTTACATGTTCTAAGGTATAGAATTAGATTAACCATTCTTGCTATGCATAGAATGATGCCTAATACTAAATCAATTAGGTCACAAGTTCTGCCTAGGCTTAAGTGGTGCTATAGTAATAATTGTAAGGCCATAAGGCCATGAATCGGGCAGCAAGGAGAATTAATAGCTTTGCAGCATCTTTAATTTGTTCATTGGGGGGTGCATACCTTAAATATCCAGAGATTGCATGGAATGAGCAAGGAATATTTTGTGGTGATAATGTACATTTGTCAAAACTAGGTAATAGCATATTGGTGCACCATATATAGTCTTTTTTGCAACAACTATTTGGGAATATTTTTAATTGACATTGTTGTTATTTTTGTATATAGTTGACAATGGTTTGTGATCTAAAATGTTTTTTCTAGATCCATTTTTTTGGTATAACAATGCTTAATTTGGTACATATGTGCGGTTTCAACTCTATAATTGTGTCGCTTCCGCTGTGGCGGTGATCTCAATTTTTGAGATCATGTGGCGTTAACTTTGCGACACATTTGATATAATGAGCTTTGATTGCAATAATCTTTCTGAATTTGTCAGTCAGAACTACTGAGTCTCTGTGCCCAGGACCAGTATGTTTTATGACTAGAGCTTTAATGATACTTATAATGTTGTTCATTTAATGTTTGATAATGCTCATTCCATAAGGATAATGTCATCATAATGTTTATGTCATTTTAAGGATAATGTCATCATAATGTTTATGTCATTTTTAGGATAATGTCATCATAATGTTTATAATGTCATTTTAAGGATAATGCCAAGAATTTTAATGGAATAATGATCATAGTGGGGCTTGCCATTTTACAAACTTGGTCGGCAGCCCATGTTTTATATATATGAGTCGTGACCGTACATATGTACAAATGCCAATTTCTTTATTCATAATAAATCTGATTATTGATATTTGTATTTTCTTGTCATGTGCTGAATCTAGGATAATAAAATTTAATTGACAGCGAGCATAGCTCGCAAGCGGGCACGAAGTGCCCGCTCGAGCGGAGAGCTCTACGGTATTTGTTTCCGCGAGAAATTTGCTAATGCTGATTTAGATTTTTTTATGGTCCGGAAAGGGTTATTATTTTTACAGGGCCGGAGTGAATGTTAAAATAATTTATAAGAAAAGAAATAATGCCTAAAAAAATAATAAATTGCGCTTTTTACAAGAAAGTAATATTCTTAAAATAATAAATACACATAAGCTGCTCGTTTCGTCTTGGTTTTATGCACGTACGAAACTAACGTGTCTCGAAGCTTAATCGCCCCATACCATCTCGCCCCAAAATAAGCAAATAGAAATATTGGAAATTAAATGATAGCGATAGCCCTGAATGTCGACATTTAGAACAAAGTATGAATAAAACATATATATGAAAAAGATTGTTAGAAATGGAAAAACTTTGATTGCATTGATTATGATTATCATTATATAAACAAAACGTAGTCCCTTTTACATGTTTTAGCTATGCTCGCATTTAGGCAATGCCTACTCCATATTAAATATTAAATTGATTTATCCTAGTAAGGCGTTTTTTGTATGTTGTTCATTACGTTGCGTGGTGGTAGTCACTTACTTTTAATACGTCACAGTTTATTTTAATATTGCGCATTTTTATTAGAACTTCCTTTTTCAAATCGAATTCTTAGAGAGCAGACGTGTTTTAGGATTGGTAAAATAATGCAAAAAATTTAACCTCCCACCCACCTCCAACGTTAACTGTACATGCTTGAAACAATGCTAAGCTTATATTGCATTTTGATATATATATAATTTTGTTTGAAGAGCAGATTCTGTGCTTTTCTTTATAATTTTAGCTTGTTTGCTGTAAATTGATTGATTTGAATGTTTCTGATGGCAATGAGGTCTAAAAACTCGTCACGACTCGATCCTTTCTCATCATACAAATGTGGCAGGCCTACTCAAAAATGAAGTGTATTGTGGTTCATATAACATTGTTTAACCGAAAGAGATGATCAAAGAACCCGTAATAATAGTCATGCAACTGTATGTGTAGCTGATTTAAAGAACTTACTTGCAGGTCTCATTAAAATATTGGAACCATAAAGATATCTGAAGATCTGCACCCACTGGAGGAAGGAGATAATTTATGAAAGGACTGATAATGGCCTTAGTCTCTGTTCCCAGGACAAGGCTGATTTAAGCATCAAGTTGATTATTTAATTCTAAAATCTTTAAATAGCACGGGTCTGAGTTTCTGTTCCCAGGACCAGACACTGGCTTTGCTATAAGTTAGAGTAAAAGTTTTAAAAGTTAAATGACATAGTTCATAACTGAAAATATTAGGAAAATATTCTTTTATATCACAAAATAGTATGAGCTTCTGTTCCCAGGGCCATACTTTGCTTTGGATTGCGTTAACTTCGCGACACATTTGATATAATGAGCTTTGATTGCAATAATCTTTCTGAATTTGTCAGTCAGAACTACTGAGTCTCTGTGCCCAGGACCAGTATGTTTTATGACTAGAGCTTTAATGATACTTATAATGTTCTTCATTTAATGTTTGATAATGCTCATTCCATAAGGATAATGTCATCATAATGTTTATGTCATTTTAAGGATAATGTCATCATAATGTTTATGTCATTTTTAGGATAATGTCATCATAATGTTTATAATGTCATTTTAAGGATAATGCCAAGAATTTTAATGGAATAATGATCATAATGGGGCTTGCCATTTTACAAACTTGGTCGGCAGCCCATGTTTTATATATATGAGTCGTGACCGTACATATGTACAAATGCCAATTTCTTTATTCATAATAAATCTGATTATTGATATTTGTATTTTCTTGTCATGTGCTGAATCTAGGATAATAAAAAAATGACTCTCTGTATAAATAAAGGTAATAACAAAACTACCGAACTTGAATGATCAATCTCATAGTCCAGAGAAAATGACAAAAACGAATCAGTCATACCGGAGAATTGGTGGATCGTAATGGTCCTGACTTGGTACAGGCATTTCAAACGAAATGGTGGGTTAAACCAGGTTTTATGGCGCCAAACCTCCCTCTTCCATTGCGATCTTTTAATCTTTAAAACAAAATGTAAATGAAATGGAGTTACAGCCCCTTAAAGGTGAAAAAATAGCGTTTTTTTCATGTTTTTGCCCTATAGTATGAAAACTATTGCAGATAGAGAAAAGCTGTTGCTTGCTTAAATGTTCAGCTCATTTAGCTCTACAAAGTCTCCATAGGGACGAAGTTGTCAGATGACCCCTTATAGGGTTTACGGCCCCTGCCATAATGTTTTTTCATGTTTTATGCCTATGGAATTAAAACTATTGTAGATAGAGAGAAGCTGTTGCTTGCTTAAATGTTCAACTAATTTAGCTGTACAAAATTCTCCATAGGGTCGAAGTTGTCAGATGACCTCTTATAGGGGTTACGGCCCTTAAAATAACCTTTTTCATGTTTTTGGCCTATAGAAAGAAAACTATAGCAGATAGAGAAAAGCTGTTGCTTTCTTTAATGTTCAGTTTATTTAGGTCTACAAAAGTCTCAATAGGATCGAAGTTGTCAGATGACCCTTAATAGGGGTTACGGCCCCTAAAATAATCTTTTTCATGTTTTTGGCCTTTAGAATGAAAACTATAGCAGATAGAAAAAAGCTGTTGCTTGCTTTATAGTTCAGTGCATAAAGCTCTACAAAAGTCTCCATACGGTCGAAGTTGTCAGATGACCCCTTATAGGGGTTACGGCTCCTAAAGTAACGTTTTTTCGTGTTTTTGGCCTACAGAATGAAAACTCTATAAAAACTATTGCTGAAAGAGGAAAACTGTTGCTTGCTTAAATGTTCAGCCCATTTAGCTCTACAAAATATAGGGTTGACATCAAGACCAGGGGAGCGATTTAGGCTCCTGGGAGCCTCTTGTTAAAAAGATGTCGGTGAAAGATGTCCCTTTTCTGATTGTAATTATACAGGATATCAATACCGGCTATGATTAACACTAGAAATCCTGAGGTAGATTAACTATGAATGATTTAACAAATTTCATTTTATTAAAGCCCACAGTAAACTATATTTTTTTTAGCTTTACATAACGTAATACATAAACATGAATAGAAAAAAAACAACAACAAAACATGAAGGGTAGCTAAATTGTACAACTACAAGAATAATGACCGGTCTCTTTCTTACAGTTATAATGACTGTTTGATAAAGGAAGTTCCAGTCCTAATTTCTTCAGTTGTAGTTGGATTGAGAAGTTAAATTAGTTTTTTTTCACTTTTATTTAAAATAATTATTAAAATAATAAAAGTTAAAAAAATATTACAAAAACAGTTCAAATATTAGAATTAATTTTTCATTCAAGTAAGAATGTTAGTTAGTCTAAGTTCAGATAAAAGGGTTTATTATGATACGATATAAAGAAAATATTCCATTTCATTTACATTTTCTTTTAAAGATTTAAAGATCGCAATGGAAGAGGGAGGTTTGGCGCCATAAAACCTGGTTTAACCCACCATTTCGTTTGAAATGCCTGTACCAAGTCAGGACCATTACGATCCACCAATTCTCTGGTATGACTGATTCGTTTTTGTCATTTTCTCTGGACTATGAGATTGATCATTCAAGTTCGGTAGTTTTGTTATTACCTTTATTTATACAGAGAGTTATTTTTTTTTAGTATTTTCATTTAAATTATTTGGTTTATATAATATGATTTCTTTATAGAAAAAATGCTGAATTTTCTGTAACCATTTTTTTATGCTGTTTAATATCTTTCATGGTTTGACAATTGTTTAAAATGTCAATATCTAATTCAGTTTCTGACATAATATGTTTGACATATGTATACCAAGAATAAACCCCTTTCTTGACTAGAGTTTTACTAAAATTGAATGCTTATTTCAAGAGAGGTATAATATTCTCAGTATTTAGTCTAAGTAAATACATAATTGATTAAGTTGGAATTCTACCGAGTTTTTCTCTGACAACTAAATTTGTTCTTTTTACCCATAGAGTGCTTTTGTAAAATCCCAAGTGTACTTTTTTAACAAAGGTTTATTTACAAATCTCAAAATGTCTATAACAGATTTACTTTTTTCCGCCCGTTGTTTTGGTCTATAAAATTTAAAATAAATGACCATAAAAGTTATTTTAAAGTTGTAAATAGCATAGGTCTGACTAGTGTGTCAAACAAATTACATGCCATCTAAGTCCTTAACTGATATAATACCAAGATATGTAGTGTATGATAGAAAATCACAAAAAGAGAAAATGATACAGAACTGTCTAATGGTGAAAGAATGATCACATCTTGCTCTTAATTAACGTTAAAATGATTATTAAGATCATTTGATGTATAATACTATGTTGACTGAGAAAGCAGGATGCACGGCTTAGTGCTGAGAGGAAGTATCGTGTATGTCTTGGGGTCTACAAGATTCTAGATGTATAATACTAGCATAGGTCTGACTAGTGTGTCAAACAAATTATATCGACATCATTAAATGTTTCATGTAATGTTATCAAAAGAGCAAAGTTCTAAAACAAACAATCGATCCCTTTAAAGAATGAAAAACTGGCTTACTATTTACTTGAAATTAGAGTTTTGATTGGTTTGCTTTTTCGGTTCTGTATGGGAAGATTCTGCTTAGAATATTTAATGTTTAAAGTGTTGTTTCGGATCTTTTAACTTTTTACATCAATCTAGGATTTTTTTAAAATTCATACGTATCATATTTTAGAACCAAGGCCAATTGCAAAACGGCGAACAGCGACCACTAGTCACATTGCGTGCTGCTGGTTGAGAGATATTAAGTTACGGCTAAATTATGTAGGTTCTGTCCAGTTCTTATTTCATTTTTTCCGTGATAGATAAAAAGCAAAAACTAGTTACCAAAGAATGATTTTAAATGGACCCAATTTGCCACCATTTTCCAAACACAGAGATCTGTCGAGCTACAATAAATAGTTTTATAAGTAGTTTTTTATTATGTAAGCTGACCTTTTCGCTATCAGATGTAAGGTACTTGAAGATAATATCAAGTGTGAAAACTGATAAAATGCGATTCATCATTAAATTATCAAAATTTAAATAATGCTTTTATCTATTATTTATTTGAAGTTTCATCGGCATTTGCCCGGAGATCAACAAATAGGTTAGTAAACATAGTTAATAATAGTTTATGCATCAATGTGTTAAAAATACTTTATGGAAAAAAGTGCGCAGTCAGTTAGTACATTCAATATCTAAAGGTGAAGATAGACCAACGGGGGGAAAGTGACACAGAACAGTCTAACGGTGTAAAAATTATCACATTTTGCTCTTTATTAATTAAATGTTTAAAAGATTTCCACATGCAGTCAGTTAGTAATTGCATACAGAAAATTAAATATTTAAAGGTGAGGAGAGATCAACGGAGTAATTTTGCTTCAAAGTTGTTGTCATCGCTAACTGCACAAATCAAACGGGATTCCTACTCTGAAACGCGCACATCATATAGTCCACCGCCAATGGTCAACAGACGTTGACATACATCGAAGGTTTGTATTTTTACCTATTACCAAAATTGACGCAGACTCAATCAATTGAGCAACATGTATTTGTAAGTGCGCTATAAGGAGCACGAACTGCTTAGTCATGTGCTTTTTTCCAAACGCAAAAGAGGTTTGTATTTAACCCAATATTTGTAGTTTTTGTTATATATCATATATTAAGTAATTATATATTAATTTTGATTAAGTATTACTTGATACAGGGACTTGCTCCCTTCTATCAATATTTTGTTCGAGTCAATGTGATGGCTGCCACAGTTCTGCCATTGAAGACGTTAAGGTCGTTGTCATGCCATGAAGAGATCAAGATGGCCATCACAGAAGAGGTGGTACGAAAAAAGTGGTTTTTTTTTCGTACCGCACATTGACTCTTACCAAATATTGATAGAGGGGAGCAAGTCCTTGTGGTATTACAAAACAAAACACACTACCTATTTCGCATCAATGGCCTATATCGTAACCCTATCACAAAAATATACACAAGTAATTACAAAACGTTAGAATGTAATATATGATGTAATGTATATAAAATGACTAAATATGTACCACATCGTATAAACCCTCGACTTGGGCCGATAGCCCTCGTGTGATATAGATGTCTCGGGTTTTTACAGCATGTGGTATAGATTTGGACACGTAATTTTCAATATATAAGATGACCTTTTCGGTATCCAATATCATGCTTTTTTATATAATATTATGCGTAAAAACTGATATGATACGCATTAGTATGAAATAACATTGTATCATAAAACTACATAACGTTTCTATCTATATTTTATTTGTAGTTTCCTTTGCATCTGGAGGTTAGTAAATAGTTTAGTAAACTAAGTATGTAATAGTAGTTTAAGCAAAATTTAGTTTGAAAAATATTTTATGGAAGAAAGTATGCAATTAGTTTGAAAGTACATCAGTTAAAGTAATTACACCGAAGACAATGTCTGTATCAAGAATGTTCTTTTGCTCCCCCTAATGTTGTCGTCACTCATGACATTTTGTGTAAGAGCTTAAATTAATTGGCACAAACTCTATAATAACACACATAAAAATGTAACAATCATAATTTAAAATATAATTGATAAAATTATAAAGTATAAGAAATGTTAATGGAAATATTATGACATCACAGTCACATGTCAAAATTCCGTCTATGGGCTCATAGACGAAAGTGTTTTAGTGAAAATTGTTCAATCTAATACAAAAAATGTACAATTCATGTGTTAGTTTTCTCATATAAAGTTATTTTTATTTCGTAGAAAAAATGCACACGACAAAATCACAGAGTCTGACAGATTTCGTGGCAAAGGTTTGTTGTTTATATTGTTAATGTATAGACTTGTAATCTTTACTGAATAATTAGATATTTAGAATTTAATATTTGAATAGCACATGTCGGCTAATGCAAAAACTCCGTTGACCCCTCAGTTCATTAAATTTCTAGGGCCGATTCCAAAATGCAAACCTTTTCAACTTTCCCTTGGTAAAAGCTTAGAAAAACTTTACGTCAGGAGTAAACATTTGTACCAATGAAATGAATTTACGTATATGATAACTAAGCAAAAAAACATATTATTATAAAAATATATCATTTTTCATTTTGGACACAAGATATATTAAGGTAGTGGAGTAAAACTTTAAAATGATAAAATTCTTTAAAATTGCAACGAAGCTGGCAATTATGTGGTTATTATGAAAATGGATTGTGTCTAGCAAGAGTTAATTATTTTGTTATTTCTTCTTTCACACTTCATTTCCCTTCGTCAAACCATAAATAACGATTTATAATAACCCAGATCTGTGCCCATGCAAAACAAATTATAAAAACAGTTGACCAACTTCTTAAATCAAATCGGACCCAACTGGATGTAAAAAAGATAAAGTCAAGATAAGAATCCTTGACATTCCATAGTACTTCAAAATGCTAAAATAGGGATTAAGATCAACCTGACTAAATCTTAGTGAATAATGACAAGTAGAGAAAAAGAATAGAGAATTAAGCCAAGCAAAACTGCAGTATATTTTTGTTTTACTTTCAATTCTACAAATTGCTTTATCAATAGTGTGACATGCTTTTATGGTTCGAAACCTTACCAACCAAGACATGTAAACCCAACACTGCAGTTTGCTCTGTTTGCCTAAAAAAATTATATAAACTTAGCAACTATTTCATTTTAACGCACCTGCTGTGGTTGGTTAAATTTGAATTTGATATAACGTTATTTATACAAAATATTAACAGTAGGAAACAATACATTGGCAATATCAAACATATAAACATAAAATGATTGAGAAAAGGGTGAAGCAAGAAGTGCTATAAAATCATGAAGTCAGTCATTTGTATGAAAGTTTTGGGGAATATTTCATTAATTTTGTTTGCTATGTTGTAAAAACACAGTCTCTTTTGTCTACCTGTAAGCATTAAATTTTGTAGAACGTTTGAAACAATAATTATCAGTTTTTGGCAAAATTATACATTTCTTGATAAAATCCAACGACTACGCAAACATTGATGTTTTGTAAACATTAACGCATCCTTTTGTTACTACGAGCAATAATTTAGATTTAATATATGTCGCAAATATTATAGGATTTCCAACCAGGGGGTGTATTTGACTAATAAGAAAAAAAGTCTTAAGATTTCAGGACGTTCCTGGGTCTATCAAAACTTACATTTGTCGTTGTAGAGTATATTGTTCGACCAACTATTATCACTTAGCCAGATATTTTTTTTTAAGTTGAAATTATTTTGTACCTGTATGTAATGGTAAGATTGTATCTGATAAACAATTCTACGCGAATTTCTTCTTTTTTCAAATATAAATATCCACCGCCTGATTTTGGTACTAGTATTATTTTCATATGTTTCTTTCACAATTTAGTTTTTAATATGTAGAGGTTCAGTTGTTGTTTTTCTATATCATTTTAGTTTGCAACTATTTCAAAAATGCATTTTAAAATCAACTATGACCAGATGTTTTATTTGAATTGAAACGCTAAGTGTTTTTAGCATTTGCTTTGCATTCGTTGTTCTATCTTCTTTTAGAAATCCTTTATTTGGATTACCATTGCCTTAGTCACAACATTAGCACCAGCCCTAGCTAAAACTACGCCTTTGAGTGGAGAATCACCACACAATCATCCCATCTATGCATATTGTAAGTAGTTACTTCTTATATATTTCTTCTTTGTGCAAACCAAAATCAATCATTAGCATGAGCATTATTTCATTGTGTTCCCAATACAACGTTATGATTTCAGCTGCATATAGGGTAAGTTACCTGGGCTTTATGATATTTCTACTCCACTAGCTTCGAATTAAGGTACCATTCTGAACCACCATTCTGTCATAGCAAATATTCATCCTTTTCTAAAATGTTAAAGTATTTCTACCATTTCCATTCAATTACTCAAGGTATATAAACAATTATTGTACGATGTTCAAATAAATGGCCCCAATAAACACATAAAGTATTTCTGAAACCTTCATTTTCTGAGACTCCAACATTATGACAAATGACTGACCGCGACTTTTGATATTCGAGGACACAATATAAAAAAAAACCAAGAGTAATCAAATGGAAGCATAATTTAAAAAAATGTACAGCAACAACACTCCCAAATGACAATAAATTGACAATCATTAATAAATATTTTCCCATTTGTCTTTTTTGTGTGTGTGATAAATATGCAGAAATTCAATTGACTTTTTCATCTCAGTACATGACTTAACGATAAAACAAACGAATTGAATTTTCAAATGATTAATTTTCCTAACCTATAAAGAAACATAACTACTTCACCTGCTTACGAAGTTCATAATTTACAAATTTGATATGCCAGGGCTTGTACAAATTTTACAGATTTTTATACGACCCGGCTGTCTGCTTGACTGACTATTAGACCAACGTAACAAAAAGTACTTCTCATACGATCTCTAAAAAATCATTCATTTGTTATCAGCAATCGATGGAAAAATTCAAATTATGTTTAACGTGATGGTTAGTGATTATTTTGACTAGTGTTTGGCTGCTACTTGAACTGACACGATCACCTTTATATTCCTTTTATGTCTCCACAACCGTTTTCTGTTACTACCGGCCCCTGAGATCTCAATGGAAGCGGAAGCATGTTTAACCCACTATAATGCCATTGTAATTGCTGTACTTAGTCAGGACAATTAAGATCTTCAATTTCCAGAAATGTTTTTATTGTTATGTTTTCTTATTACATTGACAATAATTCTCTTTTTAGCTCACCTGACCCGAAGGCGTCACTTGGCGTCCGTCGTCCGTCCGTCGTCCGTCGTCCGTCGTCCGTCCGTCGTCCGTCCGTAAACTTTTTCAAACGTTAACTCCTCTGACACCATAAGTCCAATTGCAACCAAACTTGGTATGGTTGTTCATTAGCATTCGGTGCTTAGATCTGATGTGGGCATTTTTGATTCGTCGTAAAACATGGCGGCCATGGCTAAAAATAGAACATAGGGGTAAATTGCAGATAACTCAAAAACGGCTACAGATATCAAAATTCTCGCAGAGGATAAAAGTGATCAGCACCTCAAGATCTACCAGCTCTGAAATTTTTAAGAAAATCCAACAACCCGTGTAGGAGTTATTGCCCTTTTTGTGGATTTTTTGCAAATTTCGCACCTGTTTAGCTCAATATCTTGAAAACTATACAAGATATTTGAGAAATTCAAATTGCATATTGTTAAGCGCATCAAGATCTACAAAATGTGTAACAGGGTCAACGTTGTAGGACCTTTCCTTTGAGGAGTTATTGCCCTTGGAACTTCAAAATTGAGCATTTTAACTGCATTTCCTCATTATATTGAAAATGTTAACTCCTCTGACACTTTAAGTCCAATCAGAACCAAACTTGGTATTATTGTTTATTATTATTAGGTGTATAAAACTGTTGTGGGGATTTTTGATTGGTTGTAAAACATTGCCACTGTGGCTAAAAATAGAACATTAGGTTAAACTGCATTTTTTTGCAAATAACTCAAAAAGTGTGACAGATTTTTAGATTTTGATTGAGAACAAAAAGTGATAAGCACCTTAATATCCACCATATTGTCAGATGACCCCCTTATTAATCTTATGACCCTTTCAACGTCAAATAGATTTTGCCTAATAACCTTTACTTCAGGCACATATGTCAGGTGAGCGATTCAGGCTCCTGGGAGCCTCTTTTTTTCAAATTTTGTTACCCATTTTATGAATTTACCTCAACGCCATTATGTCATATGAAGGCTCTGAATGCTAACCATTCTATAATTTTGAAGCAGTTAAAGAACAGTCGTCAAGTTTCAGGTCAAAGGATCTGAAAGGATAAATATGTTTTACTAACTTGGCTCCAACACAAGACAAAGAGAGTATGGACAACTTTATGGCGTTATGCAATTCACTTGATGCCATACCAGTAAAACAAGAGCAGAGAACATAACCACATGGTAGAATGAAACAAAGAGAAAAAAATGCAAATGGGACATTCGAATGCAAAAACATGAGCGGACTAAGGAAAAACAGTTAACAAGAATGAGAACAAGAGCAAAAAGACAGCATGAAACGCATAAAACAACTTCAAATTAATTAAGAATGCGTTCGACACTGAATAAACGTATAAGTTTCTAAAAGTAGAAAAAACGCAGGTATATATATCTAGTTGTCAATTCCACAAAGACTAACTTTGTTATCAATGAGTCTAAGGAAAAGGAACAATTTTACAGAAGACCAAATTATCGACATCCTCAGCTTTCTTCAAAGTTAAGACAACATATATATTTTCACAATTACATGTATATAGTTCAATGATTTTTTTTAGCAAACTAGTCGGCATTACAATGACATGATTTGTTTTACCTTTGCTTGTTGTTCAATTTTACATTAAAAGGAAACTTCTAGACAAAGACTGTAGACTAGGTCAATCTTTTAATCTTACCTTCCATTAAAATAGTAATGTAACTTCAGCCAAAGTTCTCAATTTTTCGGCTTCTTTATCAAATAACCAAAGGTTTTTTTCAGAATACGAAAACTAAGTAATCTGGAAAGTCTGTTCCATATCTGAATATTAAATTCATAGAGGTTGGCACTTAAGGAAGACTTTTTCACAAAGCTATAAGCTAAATTTCTCCTCTTTTTAACAAATTTCTTCTCTGTATTCTCTTGCTATTTGTATGTGGTTCATTATTCTAGATCCTGTGAAAGGTCATGATATCTTTGATACAAAATGTAACAAAACTACAAAAACAAAACTGGGATGAACAAGGCAAAGACACACCGGAAATATAAAGTTTGCTAACAAAGGCATTTGACATACCACATGTATTAAGTACATGTACACTGAAGCGATCGTTGGACAATCGTCCCTCTTACGTTGTGTTCGACTATCTAATTGTCAAACTTTCCTTTTTATGTAGGAATGTTAAGTCCATTCCGGTTTACGAAAGTTTCTTTTCATACTTATTTATTTTTATTTTCAACGAACCTTCTGGATTTATAATCATTCCTTTCATTGAGCATAATGTCTTACATTAAACATGTAAAAACAAAATTTGCACATGATTATCTTTCTTTTTCGCTATTGCCTTCACTCCAGATGTTCTATGGGATCGTATGCTACATATGGTAAAACAAAATACAGATTGTGATTCTCTAAGATAATACATAAGTGGATTTGTCGTAGCTTGACGGATAAATATGCCTTATTAATAATGGATATCTAGATGGATGCATTGAAAAATACAAAGTAATTAAGCGGCATCAAAGGAACGATGTAATGTTTCAATAAAAACAGCTGTAAAAATCAAAACTTTTAAGTTTTAAGGGAACCCTAGGTCTTTCTATTATAGAATGGTTTAGTAAATAAGCAGAGTCATAAGAGCTATTATTCGGTTTGTGTAACTACCGGACCCAAAGATCGTAATGGAAGAGTGAGATTTGGCGCGCCTTAAAACCTTGTTTATCCCACCATTTGTACCAAGTCTGGACCATTGCAATCTTCAATTTTTCCTATATGCATTCCTTGTTTTGTCTCGTCTTATGGACATTTGAGATTGATTCTCCAAGTTCGGTAATTTTGTTATTACCCTTATTTTCTAAAATAGATAGTAGACAAATAGAAAAAAAGTAAACAAACATTTACAAAGCAGAATATAATGAACTTGCTTCTTTATTGTAGATAAAATGTTTGTTTTTAAATGCCTTTTTCAGCATGTAATGAAGATCTAACTGTTACATTTAGAGGAGTCAACGGGATCGTCAAACCTAATTCGGACGGTCCACTTTACAGCAATGTGACTGTTAAAGATTGTAATATAACGATGGTCTCTGGTCATTATGGAAATTTCTTATTATCAAAGGATTGTTTAGTTGTAAGTAGATAATACATCCAAATACTTGGCCCTTCTAAACATGAAATGGGATGCAAGCTTTTGCTTGATACCAAAAAACCTCTCGAGTCTCATCTTTTGTTACAGAAAAAACAAGTTGACCTCATGTATGTCTCTTTTTTAAGATTTGTTTAATAATGGTAACCATGGAAGTTATTTTCAACTCTGTGGAACGGCTCATGAAAGCATTATTCTACTCATGTATCAATTTTCATCGACATTTAGTGATGAAAATGACTGAATAATTCATACCTAGGTGATACATGTAAGGATGTTCAGGCGCGGATCCAGGAATTCGATAAGAGGGGGCAGGTGTTACATTTTGGCCGACCGGATCGAGGTGCGAATTTTTTGGCCTTTTTTGATTGATTTCATGGGAAAAACTTGTTTTCACATTTTAGGGGGGCGCCGGGTGCGCCCCCGCCTAAATCCGCGCCTAATGTTATCATATTAAGAACAGCGGAACATGACAAAAATATGTTATAAGAACGGCCGTACTGAGAAACGTTTGTAAATCAAAGAGATCCTGCTCCTTTCTGAAATAAATGAATGCTTTAAAATAAAAAAAAATCATTAAAGCATACCATGGCCTTGGCCAATTTTGGTCACAAATCGGTTACATGTAACGCCTAAAATTGTCTTTATTGTACGGAGTCTTGTGACTTCGTAGAAATTACGTAGCTCCTATGGACCTCGAAATTTCAGTTCATTTAAGAAAAAAATAAATTCCCTGATAATTTTTTTATATTTCTTTTCTTTAACATTTTAAGCATGTTTTTACAAGCAAAAAATGTTTTAGAATTATTAAATTTTCAAGAACGTAGGTCCAACGCTCACGTGATCAAAACAGACATGGCAGACGAAGTTAAATAAAACAACTGTGAGTGCCAACAAATGGGAATGTACGTGTTCAAATTTTAATTTAGACAGGCACATCTGTTTGGTGGACGTAAGTCGTATTTTGCCTTACCATTGCATGTACTGTTAATCCAGGCTCAGGTGTAATCTCATCGTATCCCGTTGGGTGCCCGTCTACATATCTGCAGGTCAGTCACTCAAGTGGCCGTGTGTTTGTTTACAACCCAATGTAGTATCGTAGTGGTCCAATACCACTTTGTATCTCACTAAAGAACAAACTTTGTCTAGATAGGGTCACAAACTTGGCTGGTTGGAGTTGCTTTCAAGTGATTCATGTTGACTACCATATTTGTCTTGGCCCCGTGCGCGTTTGACATAGAACTTATTGAACTATAGGAGTCCAAGTCACATGACTTCACTATGGGATAAAAGGGACTGACGTCCATTATGATCCTTTCTAGACAAAGCGTGTTCAACATAAATCAAAGTGCTGTGAAATCGCGATGACAATAGACTGGGTTGTAAAAAGACACATTACCATTTCGATAACACTTGCTGGGAAAACTCCGTCAAACATCATAGTCAGTCTTCAATGTTCTCTTCCTCTTTGTACTTCAATGAAGATGCTGAACTTACTTGGTAGAACAAGCACATATAAAGCGTAGTATGGTAAAAGCATCAGAAAATTTGTTAAAAGGGGGCATCGAATAACCAAAGTTGTATCGTTATTCAGGCTTCGTCATCATATAAATGACTTTCTTCATTTTTCAACCAATAACTCATTCAAAAGGGGTCCTTGTTTTCGTCTAAATTAGCTACTGAAAATGTTTTAAGAGACTTATATCCCTCATTTAAACCGGTTTTTTTTCTTCATATTAGTTTCACCCTATCCAATTTTGTATGCGCGTGTCCAGCCTAGTGAGTTCAGCATCTAGCATTCAAATCTTGGTTGATTTTTCACTTAGCTTGCAAAAAGCTGAATGAAATTTGTGTCTCAACGGATTTCCAAGTGGCTGTGCTTTTATTAAATCAAAGCGCTAAAGCGTTAAAAGGCAGAGCTTAATCTAAGCACTAAAAATTAAGAACGATCTGTGTTTCATAAACTTGAAACATAGCACATCAGTTTCGTTTGTTTCCTCCGCACACTTGCACATTTGTTAAGAAATATGTAATTAAGCTCCGCCCACTTGATCAAAGGTCAAAGGTCAACAATGCTAAAGTAAACGTCAACGAGTATTGATACACGATATGTAGTGCACATTTATATCGCATTTATGTTGGGGTATAAATATGTACCTCTTATTTTAGATAATCCGTATAACATTTAAAATACAATACACGATTAATTTTCTGTAATAGATCCTCTGGTAGCAATATTGACTCACCGATTTACCCTGTCTAGACGGAAAAAAAACGCGAAAATCAGATAGGTTTATGAATCCATAAGGCTCTGCCTAAAAAACCAAAGTCTAGTTCATAACAATCCTACAACGTTTGACCTATAGAATACGATAACTTTAGAAAAGACTATAAACTTTATGCAAATCCATGGCCAGGTTTAATTACATACGTATTAGGCCTACGTACTTGAATAAAATATTTTAAGAGATATTACAAATTTGTAAATCGTGAGAAAAAGTTAAAAACATGACAATCAAAAATTAATAATAATGAACATTAATAAAATTTAACATTGTGAGAACTACATCAATTTTAATATAAACAGGCACATCTGTTTGGTGGACGTAAGTCGTATTTTGCCTTACCATTGCATGTACTGTTAATCCAGGCTCAGGTGTAATCTCATCGTATCCCGTTGGGTGCCCGTCTACATATCTGCAGGCCAGTCACTCAAGTGGCCGTGTGTTTGTTTACAACCCAATCTAGTATCGTAGCGGTCCAATACCACTTTGTATCTCACTAAAGAACAAACTTTGTCTAGATAGGGTCACAAAGTTGGCTGGTTGGAGTTGCTTTCCAGTGATTCATGTTGACTACCATATTTGTTTGGCCGTGGCTATTTTGCCGTAACCGGCAAAATAGTCTCCCAGGTTATTTTGCCGTAATTGTTAAAATTTATTAATTTACACAGGTATCACGGTCTTAACTCGACTAATTAGGGATAACTTGTACATGAAGATAATTAAGAAAAAAGATCTTTTGGTAAATCAGTGCTATTATAGTTTGATTCAACGCATTGGAATGTCTTTTTAAATTAATATTTTGTTGGTTGCATTTGAAAGTTAATATTTAATTTAAAAAATAAGATTTTGAAAAATTATACGATCTAAATATTTAATTTCTTTTTCATCCAAGAAAATTAAAACGTAGATAAAATGTCTCAATTTTCTTTAAAGAAACAAAGTTATCACTAAATTGAAATTAACTGAATCTCAGAAGTATATGGTTGAGATCTTTAATAGAGTTTTTTAATATATAAATTTTTTAAAAATAATTGTGGCCGCCAACCAGTTTGATAAAAAGCTTAAAAAGACGAAACTTCTCGAAATCGTAACACCGCTTAGCCCTTGTACAATCTTTATTGACAAATATTTGATTATTTTTTAAACTGAGATTTTCTAATTTTTTTCTGAAATAAAATTAAGGTAAAACAATTATCCCGGACAATTATATTCAATACCATTTTACATTTATATTACCCTGTTATTGATCTAATCTAGTTTCTCTGTACCAATGTAATTGGCTGTTTGAGAATAAAGATGAATATAGAAATAATTTGTTCCACTCGATATTTTGCTAATTAAGTGTACAACATAATAAAATCTGTTACGGCAAAATAGCCTATGGGACTATTTTGCCGGTTACGGCAGAATAGCCTGTGAGTCTATTTTGCCGGTTACGGCAGAATAGCCACTGACTATTTGTTTTGGCCCCGTGCGCGTTTGACATATAACTTAAAATAATTTTATCAAAACTTTTATTGCAATTTCTAAGCATGTGGGAAAATAGTTTAAAATATGTTTTATTTCAAGAAAAAATATTTAAAATGATCGGGATTTTTAGAAATTGGATCATTTGTTTTTAAAGACGTGAGATCAAATTTAACTGTCATTATTGAACTATAGGAGTCCAAGTCACATGACTTCACTATCGGGTAAAAGGGACTGACGTCCATTATGATCCGTTCTAGACAAAGCGTGTTCAACATAAATCAAAGTGCCGTGAAATCGCGATGACAATAGACTGGATTGTAAAAAGATACATTACCATTTCCATAACACCTGCTGGGACAACACCATCAAACATCATAGTCAGTCTTCAATGTTCTCTTCCTCTTGGTACTTCAATGAAGATGCTGAACTTACTTGGTAGAACAAGCACATATAAAGCTTAGTATGGTAAAAGCATCAGAAAATTTGTTAAAAGGGGGCATCGAATAACCAAAGTTGTATCGTTATTCAGGCTTCGTCATCATATAAATGACTTTCTTCACTTTTCAACCAATAACTCATTCAAATGGGGTCCTTTTCTCCGTCTAAATTTAGCTACTGAAAATGTTTTAATAGACTAATATCCCTCATTTAAACCGTTTTTTTTTTCAAATTAGTTTCACCCTATCCAATTGTGTATGCGCGTGTCCAGCCTTATGAGTCCAGCATCTAGAATTCAAATCTTGGTTGATTTTTCACTTAGCTTGCGAAAAGCTAAATGAAATTTGTGTCTCAACGGGTTTCCAAGTGGCTGTGCTTTTATTTTTCACTTAGCTTGCGAAAAGCTGAATGAAATTTGTGTCTCAACGGGTTTCCAAGTGGCTGTGCTTTTATTTTTCACTTAGCTTGCGAAAAGCTGAATGAAATTTGTGTCTCAACGGGTTTCCAAGTGGCTGTGCTTTTATTAAAAAAACCAAAGTCTAGTTCATACAACATATAGTCCTACAACATTTGACCTATAGAATACGATAAGTTTAGAAAAGACTATAAGCTTTATGCAAATTCATGGCCAGGTTTACGTTATCACATACGCATTAGGCCTACGTACCTGAATAAAATATTTTTAAAAGATATTATATTACAAATTTGTAAATCGTGGGAAAGAGTTAAAAACATGACAATCAGAAATTAATAAAAATGAACATTAATAAAATTTAACATTGTGAGAACTACATCAATTTCTTTAACTTGGCATAGCGTCACGTTTGACACAATAAATGTTGCTCCTAAGTTGCTGTCTTTACTCAAGCAAACTTATGGAAGACACCATCCACTTGTAGGCAAAATAGGATTTCTATCTCACAGATGAGTGGATATATTGGTTTGTCATAGAGTTTTGTTTTGTTTTTCTGCACAAGTTTTGACACACTGAATTGTAAATTTGCATTGTGAAGTGTGTGCTATAGCAGGCAGACACCGCTTACACTTCCAGTTCACTCTTGTTACGACTTGGGTTCGCGTTGTTGGTTTAGGTTCAGTTATTTTGTGCTTTTAGCTCACCTGACCCTAAGGGTCAGTGAGCTATCACCATCACTTGGCGTCCGTCGTCGTCGTTTACTTTCCTTTGAAAATCTTCTCCTCTGAAACTACTGAAGGGATAACTTTGAAACTTTGCACACTACATCTATGGGATGTCTTCTACCAAGATTGCACAAATGGTGACTGCTGACCAAAGACATGGCTGCCGTTGCTCATTATAGTAAAGGGGGTCAGACCCTAGTTTTTGGCTTATAAATTAAAAAGAACAATAAATAGAGAAAATCTGAAGCAGCTTTACTTCGTCAGCAAAAAAAGGCTCTACAAAAGTATCCATTGAGTCAAAGTTGTCAAATTACCCTTTATAGCGGTTACGGCCTTTTAAAGATGAGAAATAGTGGGGTTTTTTAAAGTTGCTATTTGATCGATGTTGTCAGATGACCCCTGTTAAGATGAAAAATAGCGTTTTTAGGCCTATGTAATGAAAACTATCGCAGATAGAGAAAAGGTGTTGCTTGCTTAAACCTTGAGCTCATTGAACTTCACAAATTTCTCTATTGCGTCGAGGTTGTCAGATTACCCTTTATAAGGGTTACAGCCCTTTAAAGATGAAGGGAGATGTATTGTTTTTTACTCTAGGGCTTAAAAAAATCTTCCGTTCATGAACCCGTCCGCAAGGTTTCTCAAAAAGTACTCACTGGATCGTAATGAAATTTTGTATGGTGATAGAGTGCCACTCAAAAGTAGACATGCAATAATCATAATTTTAAAAATGGCTGCCGTTTCCATGGAAACAGGAAAAGGTCATAATATAGGACATCGCAAATATCTCGGTAACCTAGGTGCGTAGGTTTTTCGAAATTTTCTAGGTTAATAGAGCAAAAGAAGCTCCTCAATAATATGAGGGAAAAATTAAGCAATATTTACGGTTTTCGAGTTATGTACGAAAATGTGATAATTCAGGTCCAAATAGCAATTTGTAAAAATGTTTAAATCTCAACAAAACTAGGTATATAGGGGTTTTATATGATGGTGAAATAGAATATGATGTCAAAATTTAGGTTGAATGACAATATGCGTAGGTTTGGAAGATATTTTTGTGTTGGGTATCCCAAACACAGTCAACACTAGTTTTCTTATTGAAACATATTCATGATTTTTGTCTCATTTAGAAGAAGAGATATTTTTTAAACATAAAATTGGGAATTCAATGAGACAAACGGTATACCCTTCGACACGGACTTTCTCAATTTTCTTACCAGACTGACTGTGTTTACTATTTCCTGAAAAACAAGAAGAACAAAGACACATGGACCATTAGATAACCCACCATTTAACTTGAATGAGGCCTTGGCTTTTTCCTAAATGAATATTTTTTAAATGATTTTTGATGAACAAAATATTTTGGCAGCACAAGAGTAGAAAAAAATATATTCTGAAGAAGGATTTCTGCTATATGAAATAATGCTAATATTTAAAAAAATATATATTCTGTCGCGACGCTTTCAGAAAATGAAAATGTTTTTCAGGCCTAAACTGAAAACCAAAGCCCCCATTTAAGTGAAATGGTCCGCCCCTTATATATTGCAAATGTCTTCTCTATCAACAACACTTCGATTGGTAGAGGTTATCTTTCGACATATCATCCAGAGAGTTTGATTGAAGAAACCTGCGAATCTAATTGCTTTATGTCATTCTTGTATATGTATCTTTAGTTTAGGAAAATTACGATAAAAAAAGACTAAAAGTTTTAAAATCATTATTTTTTTTCTAACCTACTCACTTCATCTGCATACTTTGTTTATAAGCAGAGGTACAAATGTTACATTCGAATGTCAAAATGGCAAAGACGAACAAGAA
Organism: Arcuatula senhousia; assembly: GCA_963971305.1. Classification (NCBI taxonomy): domain Eukaryota; kingdom Metazoa; phylum Mollusca; class Bivalvia; order Mytilida; family Mytilidae; genus Arcuatula; species Arcuatula senhousia. The sequence goes on along the minus strand of OZ020306.1, from coordinate 32,049,426 downwards.
TAGCACGAAAAAGCAGACAACACAAAAACAACTGAATATCTAACTCTGGAAAAGTAAGGGACCGACCATTAAACTTGAAGGGGGGGGCCTTGGTTTTTTCCTAAAAAAATATTATGAAAATTATTTTTGATGAAAAAAATATTTTGGCAGGTGAGGGTAAGAAAAAAATATTCTGAAGAAGGATTTCTGCTATAAAAATAATGCTGATAATGCTCTGCGCAGAAAAAAAATTTCTGATAAAAACAAAAAACCAAGGCCCCCCTTCCTGCTTGCAACATACACCCGTTGTGCTACTAACTGTCTTTTCAGCGTGTCAAATCAGTGTAAAGGGAGAGAAAACAAAGCCTTATGACAAACCGACATTTGCACTCATCTGAAAGATATAAACCCCATTTTAGTCTGTAAGTGCGGGATGTTCTATAAAATCTCTTCATTGTACGCAGCTATTGAAGAGCACCGTAGTCATAAGCCTGTGTTTTATAGTTCACCTACTTCAGAAATTACAAATAATCAAAACAGACGGTTTACCTTTCAAAATTGTAGTAATCTTGCTTGGGTCGTGTTTTTTTCTTTTTTCATCCATTGATTACGAAAAGGAGAACGTATGGGTTACTGTAGATTCGTAAAAAATAATTCACGAGCGCCGTCAGGCGCGAGTGAATTATTTTTACGAATCTACAGTAAACCATACATTCTCCTACTTAAACCATTTTACACCGGGGAAAACAATATATAAATGTATAAATATGATTAAACATTAATAGCATCTGTATTTTATGAAAACTTATTAAATAAACGTAGTTCCGACACTCCATCCGATCCTCCATAATGTTCATAAATTTTCCCGCCTTATTCAATTTTATCGTGAGCAGATTGTGAGTACTTTTAACATGTTTTATAATGGACAAGACGGATTTAGTCGTGTTTTTGTCAATGGATTTAAATTTTGAAATTCATCATGGATTATCTAAAATTTCAACAATGGATTTATTTTTCGTTCTCGGGAATAAAATACAGAAGCAAGCAACAGGTAAGATGTTTTAAATAACGTAATGGTTACTTAGTTAAAATTACAACGCAAAGGATATATTTTTGACACATTCTAAACCACTCTTTACAAAGAAAATTCATGTTTTTTTATGTTTCCCTTTTGATAAAGTCAAACACATTTGAAATGTTTGCTGCTTAAAATGATTTTACAACTGAAACATTTATTGATGTTTATTATCGGTCACTTCCACGGTTGTGGATCCAGAAGGGAAATTTCGGGGTTTTTAACCCCCCTTTCAATTGAAATTTATTATAGTTTTGTGCATATAAAATGTATATGTATTATTTATTTTCCTCATTCGTTACAAGTACCGGCTATCGTTAACACTGAATAGTTCTGAAGACCATAGGGGCTCGAATTCTGGTCATTTATATCGACCCCCCTACTCTATAATACAAAGGGGCTCAAATTCTGGTAATTTATATCGACTTAAAAAAAAATCGACCCCTATTCTATAATACCCAGGAGTAGGGGGTCGATTTTTTTTAAGTCGATATAAATGACCAGAATTCGAGCCCCTGTGAAAAAAAAACACACACAGTAAATTTTAGGCTGTCTTCAGATTTCCAGAGGTTATCGATAGCAGGTCACAAACATACAAACAAATTTGCAATTAATACACGTCTTATATTTTTTTATTCGAAGTAAAATTGTTTTAATTTTTTTTTCTAGATTTACTACCAATCACTTTCTGAAAAGGAGCGCTACAGATGTACATCTAATGTGGAGAACAAAGAACTTTTATGTCATACCACTATTGTCGCCAATCATAAATGAGCAAAATTTTATAATGTCAGGATTGTTTTATGTATTTGGACAACTATTAAGACAAATATTCATGTGCACTTTTGAGACGCTTTGAAAACGTCGATTAAGTTGGATTACGTTTCGGACAAAATGGAGTATTTCATCATCTGAAATTTGAGATTTTTGAAAGCATGGAATAAATCATTCTTTATTAATTAAAAGTGATTTTATTTATTTTTTAGTTGAATAAAATTTGATTCCTGTATTCAATGCATTTTTGTGACCCTTTAAAAAGGTAAATTTCTTGAAAACTAATCACTCCCGGTCGGTAATCTGAACCCAGTGTTTGCCCTAAAGGTTTGTTATAAGTGGACCGTGAAAAGTTCACGGAACACTGATCATAAACAATAAACAGCGCAGTGAATTCGTAAAAAATAATCCACACTTTAAACAATAGAATGACGTCATGAAAATGGTTTAATCTTTGTTCATTAATCATTTACTCAAAAATATGCACTGATCTGCATTTTTTGTATGGATTAATATGACGTTCGAATACAATAGAAAATCTCCACTGATAATCATTTTCTTTGGTACAAAACATAAGGGGTGACACGATATGTTAGAAATTAAGCCAGTGAAAAAAAAAAATTCATGGTACATGTAAATGGGTTAAACCAGATTTTTTTGCACGACAAACCTCCCTCTTCCATTGTGAAGACAGAAGACATAATAAGGATACTGTGTGAGTGAGATGATCATCTCAGTACAACAAACAGCCAAACACTTGAAACAATAATCAAAACAATCACTTATCATTGCGTTTCACATTTTTTGTATATTTCCACCAACGGATGATTCCGAAGGAAAAACTGTTTTAAATATCACATGAGACATAATCTCTTATTACCTTGGTCTGTCATGGAGACAGCGGTCTCGTATAAAAAAATCTAAAAATCTGCACAAGCCCTAGCATATCAAATAAGTTGCAAAATATAAACACCATTATTAGGTAAAGTAGGTACGTTACGTTCCAGGTTAGGAAAATTAATAAGTGGCATCTTTTATCGTAAACCTTTATACTAAGATACAAAAAATACCTCTGCCACATTGTTTTCCTTAAACATATAAGATATAAGATCTTGGTTTGATTAAATGTTGACATCCCAGGTCCTGTAATTTTTGAAAATCGAGTCTTTAACATATTTAATTTTTAGACCTCACTTGAAAGAGAAGATAGCTTTTCTCTATAAAGCTTTAAAGGTGCCATATAAACTTGTAAACAAACTCAATCTAGGCTAAAGGATTATGAGAAGACAAAAATGTATGTACTTTGCATGAAACTAAACTTTAGGTATAATCTGGTTAGAGCGTTTTGATAGTTTTTTGATACTTTAGTTTCTTAAAAAAAGGTCGTAATATAGTTTCCAGTACACTTTACCAAGTTATACTTACTATGCCTTGACTTTGGACTACGTCGATTATTCTTCTCTTCGTATTGAAATTAAGGTTTTTTTTTTAAAACGATTTTCCGGAAATGACTGAGTTGATTTGGTGCAATTAATTCAAATCATCCCATTGAAAAGTCCCCACTGAATGCAAAATCATGCTTTTTTGTTTTGACTAGGTTAAATTCTTAGATTAAGACAATTGCGAATTAACTACATGTAAATAAAATTTTCTTTTAACCTTGAACTGAACGGTATATTCAATAAATAAACAAATAAATGACTCCTACCTAAAATCAAGATAAATCCGCTAGAAAGAATCCAGTCCTGTGGAGTTTTATTATAATTTAACTTCTACATGTATTTCCGTAAGGTTTCTTAGTCAATTTTCTGATACAAGTACTACAAATTTAGCTCAATTTAAATAAGATATTAAATTTTTGAAGAATTTTTTTCTTTAGATGCAAATGATTTGGGAAGGGTCACCCCTTCATGGCTTTTAAATATAATCATTTTTAAAGTTTCCTCTCATTCTCGTACATGAATGTATTTATAAAAAAAAATTCGATGCTCGCTAGGAAGGCAGGGTCTTAATCATGTTAACCTTTTGGAATTGGTTACTTTGTTTTGAATTCACTCTTGTTTTAAGCCTTTTAGGGTGTTATGTAGATAACAGGATTTCATTTAATGCGCAGGTCATATACAAGTTTGCTTATCCTTAATAATGGAAGCAAGCTTAATATTGTTTTTGTTTTGACCATATGTTTTTTTAGAATTCTTTAGGAAATGTTGGTACTTATAATGAGGATCGAACAGCATATGTAACTGTATTTGACACTGTTGAACTAGAAAGCAGTACAAAAGGAAACAGATATCATCATTTTATATTAACTTGTCTGGCAATTCCAGATAGTGGGATAGAAAGAGAGGCCATTGCTGAAAGTGGTATTAAGTAAGCATAAAAAACACTAGTGCTTGTTATTTAAGTTCCAATTTCTAGCACCATAATAATTTTGTTTATATAACCGGTCCTCGAAGTCATTTAAAACATATTCTTAACATATTAAAATGCGCTTCTGCTGAACTACTTATCTCATGGCGCATTGTGGTTTGATCAGATATAGTAACTAGGGATTTTATAGTGTGTTTTATCCTGATAGTGACATAAGAAGTGACAACACTTAGTTAATGCATTTTGTACACACACAACAAAGGATTTATTGATAAATGTACATATTTTTGAAATTTATACATATCCCTGATATCTATTACATTAAACAGAAAAAAAATGTCTGGAACAACAAAAATGCATTGTTTTAAAACGCGTTATTAATACAATACCTTACAAGTATTGTATTTCATAAAATACATGTAAATTTTACAGATGCAAAATAAAAATGACAACAAAGTCATGTGCTGTATTTTGTTTTATTTTTAGAGATATGCATGAGTTACCACATGTTTACAACGAAATAGGCCTGGTCGAAATGCGTTTCAAGAAAAGGGACAGCATTAATTCTGAGGATATTTCAGAGATGTACATCGGAGATTTGTTTTATATGTACATCATGTACATGGGAGGTGAGATCCCTTTCTACTTTGATTCTGAATTCTTCGTTAGAATTGGTTTAAATACATGCTTGTAGACAAATATGGAATTTCGATCTCTCAGATGAGTGCAGATGTTGGTTTGTCATAGGGTTTTGTTTTGTCTTCCTTTACCGGATTTGACATACTGAATGGACTATTGGCAACGCGACGGGTGCGCTATAGCAAGCAGGAACTGCTTACTCTTCCGGAACACCTGACTTCACTCTTGTGTCGACTGGAGTTCGCGTTCTTGATTGATATTCAGTATTATGTGTTTCCATGTTTTACCTGTTGTCTGTTTTTGTCCTGTTCTTGTTGGTGTTTACTGGTTTTGTCTCTGCCCTTTCGGACTTTTGACATTCGGAAACCCCACTGGTACCTCTGCTTCCTACAATGAAAAAACAATATTTCAATTTGGCAAGTCTGAAGCGTAAAGGGCTAACACAAAATGTACCTGTGGGGCGATGTCTCTGTTTGTAAATAGTTTTCCTGTGCTGGGAGATATCATCCAAACTAGTTAAAAAAAGTCTGATAAATTCATAATTTGAACATAAAAACTTAATTTTACTCAATTCTATCAAGCAAACATCTAATTTTTAGAAAGACATTAAATGTTGAACTTGTTCTTATAACTAACAAAAGCCTTCTGAACTTTACATATGCTTACATTATTTACTGACTAAAATGCTATGTGAATTTATTTTTATTAGAAAAAAAGAAACAGTGCATCACTTTGAAATATCTAAAAAAAAGTATTGCAAAATCATTAGCCTAAATATCTTGAAAAAAGTCGTCATTTTTTAGCCCCTAAAAGATGCTTGGGTTGCAGTTTGAAATCAGGTGGTTTCCACCTGAAATTCACAAAATCACATTTTACAAACCAACACACATTTTTAAAATTACATTTTTCAGCTGAATTTCGCCATTTTTTTCAACTGTGAGTGGTTGAAAGTTAACACCTTGGGTTAAAAAAGTGGTTTTTAAATCTCAGAAATTGGAATTCCAATCTTTTTTAAGATTTTTGCCCTAAAATGATTTGCATCAGTCGCCTGACATTTAGTGAATATTTCAAATCAATAGTTGTATTTTCAACGAATTTCCGGGAAATATAAATTCGGGTACAGTTGATTTCCCATAGGTAAACACAGGTTTTGCTTCCAAGAGTATATATGTTGAGTACACCGAAGACGTGCCCAACTATGTGGCCAAACCTTAGATACCAATACTTATATTTTACTTTCAATTTCTAACATTTTAATCAGCCAGAATGTTCAATCATGTCAATGGAAAACACTTTCTAGAAAAATAATACCATCTCACCAAACATCCTAATTTAAATACGAAAAGAAGTATAATCTACATAGTCCGAAGTCAAGGGATAGTTAGTATAACTTGCTAAAGGGTACTGGCTACTATATTAAGACCCTTTTGTAAAGAAAGTAAAGTAACATTTTATCAAAACGCTCTTGCCAGATTACCTTAAGTTTAATCTCATGCAAAGTATATTTTCTCAGAATCCTTAAACCTGTATTGAGTTTGTTTACAAGTCTTCATTGCACCTTTAAAGCTTTATAGAGAAAAGTTATCTTCTCTTTGATGTGATGTCTAAAAATAGTATATTTTAAAGACTGCATTTCCAAAAATTACAGACCATGAGATACATGTATCCACATTTAATTAAAATCTAAGATCTTATAGCTTATAAATTGAAGGTGGACATGTGTCAGATATATTCTTTTTGCCTCTCGAGTTTGATCAGGGTTGACATCTTAGTAAAAGATTTACGATAAAAGATACAGACTTATTATTTTTTCTAACCTGGAAAGTAACATACCCATACCCCCTTAATATGGTGTTTATATTTCGCAACTTATTTGATATGCTAGGGCTTATGCAGATTATTAGTTTAATTTTATACGAGACTGCTGTCTCCATGACCGACCAAGGTAATGAGAGAATATGTTTCATACGATATTTAAAACAGTTCTTCCTTCAGAATCATCCATTGGTGAAAAAAAATCAAAATAATGTGAAACGTAATGATAAGTGATTGTTTTGATTATTGTTTCTTGTGTTTGGTTGATTGTTGTAGGGAGATTATCACCCAAATGTTCCTAGTATATTTTCAAAATGGAAGAGTGAGGTTTGTCGCGCCATAAAATCTGGTTTAACCCATCATTTCTTTTGAAATGCTAGTGCCAAGTCAGGACCATTTCGTTCTTCAATTTTTCAAATATGTCTTCCATTTTTTGTCTTTTCGTTAGGACATTGAGATTGGTCCTTTAAGACGGTAATTTTGTTATTTCCCTTTTTTGCAAGCAGGAACTGCTTACTCTTCCGGTGCACCTGAGTTCACTCTTGTTTCGACTGGAGTTCGCGTTGTTGATTGATATTCAGTATTTTTCGTTTCCATGTTTTACATGTTGTCAGTTTTTGTCCCGTTCTTGTTGGTGTTTACTGGTTTTGTCTCTACCCTTTTGGACTTTAGACATTCGGATACCCCATTGGTACCTTTGGTTCTTTGCAGATATTTCAAAACTTTACATGTTTACATTGTTATGAAATATATTGAATTTTGAAATTACAACACACGGATTTTAGCACTATTTTCACATAGATCCAAAAGATGTTTGGTCGTAACAGCATTAAGTATCCTGAAGCTGCTTATAAAGCCGCGATTAAATCGTTGGGCCATTATTAAAAAATTCCACAAATATCTTGAATAACATTAATCGCTAGGTATACTCGATGGGAAAACATTAATTAAGAATGAACGTTTTTTGTTGCATTTTCCCTTTTAGCTCATTTGACGAAAAGTTATGTGAAGTATTGCGATCACTTTAGGTCAGTTGTCAGTTATTCGTCCGTTAAATTTTTCGAACGCCTCCTCCTCTGACACCATAAGTTCAATTGCGGATAAACTTGATAAAGTAGTTTATTGATATCGGTGGTAAAAAACTATCGTTGGGGATTTAGATTGTAAAAAATATGGCCGCTATTGGTTAGAATGGAACATATGCCATTTTGCAAATACATATAACTCGAAAACGGTCACAGATATCAATCTTTTGGATGATGAAAATGTAGTCAGCACCTAAAGATCAACGTTCCCTAACATTTTGAAAAAGACCCGACCCACCATGAAGGATTTACTGCCCTTATCCCTTTAATTTACTTATTGTTACATAGCATTTAGGAGTAATACCACTGTAGAATTGCAACGTTGACCATTTTCGCTGCCTTTCCTTTATACATGTATAATTAAAATCGTTAACTCATCTGACACCATAAATTCAATTAAAATCGAACTTATTGTTCATTAGCCTATGTGGTAAAAGGTGTTGAAAATATTGCCGCAATTCTGATTTATGTGAGGAATCTTTTTGATTGAAATCTTTAGTTAAAGGATAACATTCTTTATTTAAATCTTGTCTTATGTTTTTTTTTATAAAAGTATGTTTATTACTTTCGTTTTGTAATCAAGTTTGTTCTGGTATAATCTCTGATTCATTTTATTTTTTCAATTTGATTTTAAAATTCTCAGTTTTATCATAACAATTCAAAATTTGTTATAGAGGGTTGAAGGTTATAGAAGTTATTAACATTAAACCATATACTTTTAGAAACGTAAACTCCGCTGACACCATAAGTCTAAATGCAACCAAACTTGGTATGGTTGTTCATTAGCATTCGGTGCTTAGAACTGATGTGGAGTTTTTTTTATTCATCGTATAACATGACCGCCGTAGATAAAAATAGAACATAGGGGTAAATTACAGTTTTTTGCTAATAACTAAAAAAAAACAGTAACAGATTTTAAAATTCTGATGAGAACAAAAGTGATCAGCATCTCAAGATAAAAATGCCCTGAAATTTTAAAAAAGATTCAACAACCAATGTAGGAGTTATTGACTCCTTTTTAATTTTTTTGTGAATTTTGCACTTATCAAACTTAATATCTAAGTAACTTTATAAAATATTTAAGAAATATAAATTGCATTTTATGAAGCCCATCATGATCTACAAAATATGTACAGGGTCAACGGTGAAGGATCATTCCTTATAGGAGTTTTTACCCTTAGAATGTGAAAAGAAGAAAATAGTAAAAGCTTTCAATTGCTAAAATATTACTTTACACATTACCGCTTTAAGTTAAACCATATTGTCAGATCCCCCTTATTAAACTCATGAAAAAGTTTTTGCCTAATGACCTATAGTATAGTTCAGGCACATAAGTCTGGTTCAGCCGCCTGTGAGCCTCTTGTTAGTCTTAACCTATCGATTTGCAAACATTAAAAGCTAGAGAAAAGCTTGTAATTACAATTCTAAAAATTGCTTAGTTTTTTTAGACTCACAAAATAATCAATTGGATAAAAGTTATACAATGACACCATACAGAGTTATGGTCCCTTGAATATAAAAATAACTGCTAATACCTTACAGATGAAAGCTGTAGAATATAAAGTAAAACGCTTTTGATGTTGAACTCTCCACTTAAATGACACTTTGTTAAACTTATGGTCCATTTAATATCAAAAAGTTATAACCTTAGATTCAGGTAATTAAGTCAGATGAGCAATCCCTAGGAGCTTCTTGTTACATAGATATAACAAGCAATGATCTCACCTGCTGCCATTCTGTGATTTGGTATATATGTATTAACTTTGAAACAGTGTCGAATCAACTTAAATTTTTTTTTCAGAAGTGAAGTCTTACAAGTTGATACCACACATCTGTACAGCTTTTAAAGGGACATACAGGACATCAAATTCAAATAACTCTGTAGAGTTGTGGAATGATCAGAACAATGCAAGGTAAAGTGTTTTATTATCAAAATCTGGTAAAAACTGGCTTGAAGTTAAGATTTTATAGTTGCAATATTTCATGTAAGGTAAAACAGTATTGGTAAAGTGGATTTTTGTATAAAATGGTTTAACCCACCATTTCGTTTGAAATGCCTATACCAAGTCAGGACCATTGCGATCCACGCATTCTCTGGGATACAATACTAAAAGTCAGGTACGCCACAAGGTTAAAAGGTAAAATCGAATTATAAATACACAAAACATATCACTTAAAATCAAATAAAAAACGATAGAGGGGCCCGAGTACTTTCAGTCAAAAGACCTTCTTCATGGAAATAAAAACTGGGAGAAAAAAGAGAAACACCCGCACAGTACAAAGATAAGGACAAGACTGATTAGCTAGTATAACCAGAAGTGATAAATTACGTCACAATCAATCCTGAACATTGTAAATCAACATGCATATGATTAGCATAAATACGTCACAAGCTACTAATCTTGAACTTGAATGACTAAAAACCTACCAGCACTGTAATATATGTATTTAGCTAAATATGAAACAAAAGAATAGAATAATATATAAAAAATCAGAGAACATTTACAAGTTACAACGGATTGTTTTTGATATTCATGCCCATAGGGTGACTAGAACCAAGGAACTTGATGATTCTCTGTTCTAGAGACCGGCGTTGCTTTTCACCCATATTGGTCACCATCACACAGTCACTTGCATATCGGACAAATTGTGGCCTGGCTGTCTGAAGTGGCGACCTACCGGACAATCTCCACTATTACGAACACTTCTGATGTGTTCCGCAAAGTGGTCTCCAAGTCTACGGCAGGTCTCATCGACATAAACCATCAGACATTTTTTGCATTGGATTGCCTATATCAAATTTTCCGATACGCAAGTTAACCCATTTCTAAGAGTGAAAGTGTTGGACGGACCATTCACCTCATCGGTCTCCCAGGTAAATTGACATGTGGAACACACGGGCCGCTTACATTTTCTAGTGCCACGATAATCGGCTAGAGGGCGGCGAGCCGCGCTTTTAAATGACCTGGTGACAAGGTGTTTTCTAAGACTTTTGCCCTTCCTGAAAGCCGTTAAAGGCGGCGAATTGAAGACCTCTTCCATGTGTTGGTCCTCTAAAACAATGGAGCGAAAACTCCGGATCAAAATGTTCTGTACGGTCGTATTGTGCGGATGGTACGTGAGTACCAAAGGAACACGATCGCTGAAATTTTGTGTTTTAGGCTCCAGTGCCGACGTTCTGTTTACCCGAGAGACCGAGGATATGGCCTTATTTAAAACCCTGGTTGGATATCCTCTCTTGACAAAGAATGACTTCATTTTGTTGCTCTGTTGGTGGAAATCAGAGTCATCGCTGCAAATTCGACGAAGTCGCAAAAATTGCGACTTCGGAATGGCATTTTTGCAAGCCTGGGGGTGACAGGAGGTGTAGTTAAGGTAGCAGTGGGCATCTGTAGGTTTGTAAAAGACAGATGTAGTTATTTTACCACCTTGAATGGAACATTCAATGTCAAAAAAGGATAGTTTTTCCTGGGATGTTAAATGTGTATTTTATGGCAGGATGGTAAGAGGAAACAAAGTCAATGAACGACTGGAGTTCCTGTTGGCTGTCGGACGAAACGAAAAGATATCGTCTATGAATCTCTTGTACAGATCAGGAACAGGACCTGTGTATTCTGAGAACATTCGTTCCTCTAAGTAGCCAACAAATAGACAAGTAAAGCTGGGCCCAATTTTGGTGCCCATGGCAACGCCACCAGTTTGAGAGTAAAACTCGCCGTTGAATTGAAAAGTATTGAGGGTTACATGTAGGACCAACTCAGCCAGTCTAAGAATTATGTCAGTTTTTATATATGGATTGGGTCGCCTGTCGAGAAAGTGTTTTAAAGCAACTAAGGCATCGTTGTTAAGTATGCTGGTGTATAGAGCATCGTGAACAGTCGAAAATCACCTGGTTTCTCTGGTTCAAACTGTTCAAGGATGTTCAAGGCATGGGTAGTATCCTTGATAAAGGTAGGCAAGTTCTCAACGATTGGCATAAAGATGTCATGAAGAAGACTTGAGATGTTCTCCGTTGGACAGCTGCTCGCAGAGACAATTGGTCGACCAGGATTTCCGAGTTTGTGGATCTTGGGTAGCATATAGAACCGGGATGTACGCGGTTGCGAGACGATAAGTCTATTTGCTGCTTCTGGTAGATCGCCGTTCTTGATGGAGTTCCTATCAACTTCCTTAATGAGTTTTTGGTTATTCTTTGTATCGTTGGTTTTAATTTTGGAAACTTTTGATCATTCAATTGAAACTCCCCTTCAGAAACATAACTGACAAGGTCCCAAGCAACAACTGCTCCACCATTGTCGGCCGGTTTGATAACAATGTCCGTTCGCAATTTGAGATGGCGGAGGGCTGTTTGTTCATCAGGTGACAAGTTATGTTTTCTAAGGGTTTAGTTGTCATACCTGCAATTTCATTTTTACAAACTTTAAAATATCGTTGAAGAGTGGGGAACCAAGACGCTTTGGGTGTGAAATCAGATTTTTTGTTGTTATATTTGGAAAATAAAGATGGCTGGTTGGTCACATTCTGGTCATGTTCTTTGCCATAGAAGAAAGCTTTAAGTAGTATGACTGATTCGTTTATGTTATTTTCTGACTATGAGATTGATCATTAAAGTTCGGTAGTTTTGTTATTACCTTTATTTAAACAAATCAATGCTGATATAGTGAAGTTTAACTAATCGAAAAGAAGCAAAGGTGTACCAAAGGGGTAATCAGTATCATAAATCCGTCAAGACAAAGACAAAACCGGCAGACAAAAAATCATCACAACTAAACAAACAACATAACAACATAAAACACACACACACATAACAGCAAAACCGCATTCAGCAACATGAACTCAAGTCGAAACGAGAGTGAACTCAGGTGCTCCGGAAGAGTAAGCAGTTCTTGCTTGCTATAGCACACCCGTCGCGTTACCAAAGATCGATTTAGTGTTGGTCAAATCCGGAAAGGATGACATTACAAAACTCTATGTCAAACCAACATCTGTGCTCATCTGAGAGATAGAAATCCCGTATTTGTATACAAGCACATGATGTCTTCCGTAAAATTTCTTGAGTGATGACAACAACCTGGGTGCAACGTACCCCTGTGTTACAAATTTGCTTGTCAGCCGTGTAGCTCTATCAAGGAAGTCGTTGTACTCCCCACATGCTCTGGAATAACGAATCAATTGTGATACGTAAACTCCATATGCTGGAGCGGACGGAATGTTGCTACACAGAAAGGGAAAGTTAACTATTGGAAAGTTGAAGTCATCACGTTTGTCAAAGAGCTTTGTACAAAGCCTTCCTTGTGTGTCAATTTCGAGAAATAGATCCAAATATGAAGCGGACCTCCTTGAATCTGTAGTGTCCTTTATCTCAAGTTCCTTCGGATATACGAGATGTAAATAGTCACCAAATCGAGGATTGTTTAGTGAAAGGAAATCATCAATATAATGAAATGTGAGATTGAAGGATAAAGTATATATCACATACGTTACATGTAGGTTCATTTTAATAATTTCAAAATTGGAAGGCAAAATTGGGCCCTTATCATATCTTGTCCTTTACATAAAGTGTAATTGAATTGTTACCATTAGCCATTATGCTTAAGCATGTCTTGCCTAGCTAGGTTATTACGTTACAAAAAACGCAAGATCAAACTACTGACACTCGAAAAGGGAAACCTCCATCTATTGCTGTTGCTATTCCTCATTAAAATATAGTCCCCTTTCAACCAAGGTATTTTTTTTTCGCATAATAAATTTCAAATTTGAAAAGTGAAAAAGACAAACCATGTAGATTATTTCAAAAGCTTCATATCTGTTTGCACTCTCCTTCTTTTTAATAAGATTGCTTTGAATTATGTTTAAAAGTAGGTAAACCTGATCAAAAGGAATAAAGAACATTGTCCTTTAATAGCAAACAAGAGTATTTTTAAATTCCATTCAATCATTAGTGTGAAACAATGCTTAACGCATAAAAAATATAATGACAAAAAATATGCGGAACAAAGGAGAAGAGGCGATAAGGCTCTAATTTAGCTTAAAAATATGAAGGTTATGCAAAAGTGATCATTTTTGACCAGAATATAGGGTTACATGTAACTCTGCCTAAATGGAAAACATGTCCAAATATTTAAAAATCAGATAATTAAGCGTCATAATGACGTCATAATTCTATTGATTTTAGCAAAAATGAAACAAAATGAAAAAAATTTGTGGTCTTTACTGTATATCTTGGACCAGAAAACATTGTCTTTTAGAGAAGATTTATATAAGTGTGACAGAGCTAAAATTGACAATTTTGTTTTTGGACATTCAATAATTTTTATTTGTAATTTCATTCATTATTTTCATTTAATTTTTGTTGTTTATAAAATAGTATTTCTATCAATATTTTAAGGACTTTATTTTGATTAAGTATTGTTGTTTAACATTCCGTAAGTAATCAAATAGATAGGATTAACTCTGTCACATGTCATTTCTTGCTTTAATTAAGATTTCTATTGTGTTCAAAATTTAAATATTCTTATATGTCAAATTAATGTATTTTCACTCAAATTAAGTAATATTAATCTGTCAAATTATTAGGGTATATATGATAGGGACATTTTTATATTCTTGAGTGAAGTTAAGTTAAGTTAAGTTAAGAGCAGTAAAACGAAGTTGAGTATAGAGTATAGTTTTAGTTTCAGTTAAGTTAAAGACTTTGAGTCAATCGTATTGACATTATCATTGTTTATAGTGAGCCAGAATATCTTCTGACATTTTCCACTTAATGTTTGTACATTGTTTCCATTGTTGAAAAGGAATAAATTGTTAAAACCGTCTGCTGTTTGTATCCAGTGTCGCCACACAGTGTCCTACTAGTCAGCCGTAGTCATTGTTTAGTCGAGGAAGTCGACAGTGTCCAGAAGCAGAGGCAGTCTGCAGTCATTGTATTCATTTATTATTCGTTTTTCTTATTGTTCCTGTTTCCCGTTGTGACCCCGTCAGTTCCCCGGTCACAAGTTGGTGGAGTCAACCCGCGGCACGTCAGCTTCTGAGTTGACGTATGATTCTGAGTACCTGTGTAAGCTGATCTTATACTTCGGAAAAGACATATACAGAGCAGCAGAACTCAACAATGGAATACAGCTTTAGACCACAGTGGCAATGGAGAATGCAGAACTGCGTGATGCAACAAAGACCTTCTTGTCGTAAGTGTGGACTTTTTCATTTTATCGGACATTGTATAGCTTCATGTCAGAAATGTTTCAAGTGTGGAAAGTTCGGACATTTTGCAAGAGTATGTTTCACAAGAATAAGACCAAATACATTGCCAAGACCCGATATGCAGAGACCCAAAGAGTCTTCAAAACAGAGGGAAAGAAACATCGCGCGTCTTCAGACATATTACGAGAAAAAGAACAGCCTAAGAAGTCTTCCGTTCCACAACTTACGAAACACCGCCTTTCTCAACGTTTTGGACATTTCAAGTGCACTAAAAACAGAGCTTAACTCGGTAAAGGAAAAACTTCAAGCTACAATATCAGTTAAGGACCAGATAATTAAGGATTTACAAAAGGAAAACGCAACATTGAAATCAGCTGTGCGTGAGCTCCGGTCATCGGCAGAAAAGGTCCAGCAGAGCTGTAGTGAGTGCAAGGGATTACAAGCTAAAATTGATTCATTGGAAAAATCTGCCAAAACATTTTCAACAACTCTCTTGGATCAAAATAAGTGTTATCACCAAAAATATGACGAATTCGAACGGGAAAAACAAATACTTGAATTGGAAAATAAGATGCTGAAGTCTTCCAAAAGCAGTCTAAATGAATCACATCAAGAACTTTCATCTAAGTTGAATAATTCATTGCAAGAAATCCAACGACTGAAGTCGCAACAACAGAACCAAAACTTCAACTACAATGTGCATCAACCATACATGCCTTACAACTATGGACCAAGAGGATATTTCAGATGATCAAAACTCGAGGACGAGTTTTCTCGGAGGAGGAGGCAAATGTGACAGAGCTAAAATTGACAATTTTGTTTTTGGACATTCAATAATTTTTATTTGTAATTTCATTCATTATTTTCATTTAATTTTTGTTGTTTATAAAATAGTATTTCTATCAATATTTTAAGGACTTTATTTTGATTAAGTATTGTTGTTTAACATTCCGTAAGTAATTAAATAGATAGGATTAACTCTGTTACATGTCATTTCTTGCTTTAATTAAGATTTCTATTGTGTTCAAAATTTAAATATTCTTATATGTCAAATTAATGTATTTTCACTCAAATTAAGTAATATTAATCTGTCAAATTATTAGGGTATATATGATAGGGACATTTTTATATTCTTGAGTGAAGTTAAGTTAAGTTAAGTTAAGAGCAGTAAAACGAAGTTGAGTATAGAGTATAGTTTTAGTTTCAGTTAAGTTAAAGACTTTGAGTCAATCGTATTGACATTATCATTGTTTATAGTGAGCCAGAATATCTTCTGACATTTTCCACTTAATGTTTGTACATTGTTTCCATTGTTGAAAAGGAATAAATTGTCAAAACCGTCTGCTGTTTGTATCCAGTGTCGCCACACAGTGTCCTACTAGTCAGCCGTAGTCATTGTTTAGTCGAGGAAGTCGACAGTGTCCAGAAGCAGAGGCAGTCTGCAGTCATTGTATTCATTTATTATTCGTTTTTCTTATTGTTCCTGTTTCCCGTTGTGACCCCGTCAGTTCCCCGGTCACATAAGCCAAATTAACAATCTGTAAACATCTTTTTTTGTTTCTTGTGTGCGGAGATACTTTTCTCGTCCAAAATGTATCTTAAAAATACTTAAAATCGATGTAAATTGGCGATTTTCTGAATAAGGTCAGCTTCTTTTCATATTTGCCGCGAAAACAATCATTTATAACTTCAAAAATATATTTAGTTTCTCATTTTTGGACATCTAATAAATGTTTTATCAGCATCTGGCAGCAGTATTCAAATGTTAAAATTTCGCTAAAAAAATTAGGCCAAAAACAGGCCTTATCGCCCCTACTCCTTAGTAATGTTAACATTATTAGATAACAATAAATTTTGATTTTTTTAGTTTTTTGTTTCCGATAATTTCACACCAGAAAATAAAAGTCCGTCTGGAAGAGCTTATTTCGAAATCGAGAAACTTTATATATTAGTTTATACATGTAACTCTTTATTTCTCCTAAAACATAGTTTGAGACAAGATTTGATACAACAGGGACAAAATTTGCAGTCTGCTTGATTTTTTATTGACCACATATTTGTCAGATTTAAAGAAAGTTTTGAATAACAAGTTGGTATTCCAATGGGATAAGAATACGTCCCTCTCCATGTGGACCTTGATTCGTACTCCTACAAATTAAGTTTCTGTAAGTGACTAGAATAGTTCTATATCTGGGCATGACAACTGAAAATTAGACGGAATAATACATAAGGATATTGATTTTAGGCCAGATTTCCACAACACATGTTACGACCGACTTTCACCGTGGCGCTCTTTACCGGTATTAACCCAGATAGGTGGTCTAAAACTAGATAAATAAGATTTAGTTTACTTGCTTTCAGTTGTTTTATGTGTTTTTGTCGGTTTCCTCGTGCTGTTATCGATTGTGTTTACTGTTGATGTCTCAGCCCTTAAAGATATTGACATTCGATTTGGTAACTCTCTGCTTCCTTCATTTACCTCCGATATTTGCGAATATATATATCTTTTCTGAATTGTACTTTTAATGTATGATTCATTTTATATTTTTGTCAGAATCTGTTCGTCCTCTGATGGATCTTTAATAGACGAAACGCGGGTCAGGCGAAGCAAAATTTAGTGTCTAATTTTTTTTTGTAATTTGCATTTGTAATTCAGACAGTTTTCAGAGTTTTGTCAGAATTCGTTCGTCATTCATACAGTTTTCAGAGTTTTGTCAGAATTCGTTCGTCAGTCATACAGTTGTCAGAGTATTTTTAATGTTACTGTCTTTTTTGCCAATTATTTAGAAATGAACTCTATATCGCTTTACCTATCTATTTTAGCTGTCTTTCAAAGGATGCTTCTTCATACGATGTAATGCAAGATTTTGTCAGAACCAATAATAGTGTTGTCCGGGCGCCAATGCATGGATTTAAATTCAAAAGTTCAGCAAATGAAGGAGATGTCACTATATCATGTAAAGTGAGGATATGTAAGAGTACATATGGGACTTGTAATGATGTAAGTTGTCTTAAAAAGTATGTCAACTCGAACAAAACAAAGATAAATCAAGATGCAATAAATCAAAGGACATTATGATACAAATACAACTACGCTTCAAACGTAAAAGTCTATAGACAGCAAATCCATCTAGTTGATTAAAATGTATAAAAAAAGGTTTCTACTATGTGTATTTTTTGTTTCTTGAGATTATTCATATGGGGAAAAGTTAGCTGACAAAACTTGTTAAGTCAGTTTTTAATCATTTGCGTTATACATGTATATTTTTTCAAGGGCCAAATGCAAGATAGAGAGTAGCAAACATTGATAACATTTTCAATTGCTATCTCATTTTCATTGTGTTTTTTAGTTGCAGCTTAATGACGCGAACACACAATTATAGTGTTTGGCATTTTTTTTTTGGAAGAGCGCCCCTGATGAGTCTTGAAAAGACGAAACGAGCATCAGGCGCAACAAAGTTAATTGTCTGGAACATTGTTTTAATTTTCACTTCCAACATGGGATCATTAGAATGTCAAATGTTTCCTAAAGCAACACATGGACTTGGCCATTACACAACAAGGGTCACCAATCTCTATCCCCAAGTCCTTATAAAGCCCTCAATGAATTTTCATGAAACTTTCACACACTCCTTGTGAAAAAATGAAGATGTGCACCTTTAATTCTAAAATTTGGTCGGATTGATTTTTAGGGTTTCTCAAGGCAAAACATGGACTTAGGCATAACACAACAAAGGGATACCCATCTTTTATCCGTAACACCCCCTAGATCCCTCAATGTGTTTTAATGAAATTTTCACACAATCTTTGTGACATGAACACTAAGTCGATCTTTGGCAACGTGGCGGGTGCGCTATAGCAAGCAGGAACTCATTACTCTTCCGGAGCACCTGAGTTGCTTCTCGTTACGAATTGAGTTCAGGTTGCTTAATGCGGTTTTGTTGTTATGTGTGTATGGTTTGTTTCATTTTGATGATTTTTTTTTGCCTACCGCTTTTGTCTTTGTATTTTCGGTATGATAATGTTTGATTACACCTTTGGTACACCTCTGCTTCTTTCAATGAAGAAGTCTTAAATGAAAATGTCTTAGGGTAGGGTCCTCTTAAATCAACAAAGTTAAAGTAAAAAACACATTCCTTTTCTCATCCTGAATTTAAATCCCTAACTTTTGATTTAAATTTCCCTTGACGCTTTTCAAAAGTTGATTGTGAAAATGTTTTGCTACTTTCTACCCTATAAAAAAGATATTTGGGTTACAGAGATTAATTTGATGGCAACATTTTGTCGAAAGATATTTCTCCACACAATAGGAATATCCTAAATAATTCCATAGAATTCTCGAAAAAAGTCTAATTAATTCATCAGTCATAAATATTGCCATTCCAGCTATCAAAAGATTTACAATAAATCTACCGTTTTTGACCCAGTTCCTAAAGTGGACATTCTGATGAGTTATCATGATAATTTCATTTTAAAAAGAACTTTGTGAGCCACTGCACAAATTTTACGGTAGACACCGTGCACTCGTATACAAATATTGTATTTCTATCCCTCAAATAAGAGCAGATTCGGTTGTCGTAGAAATTTGTTTTGTCTTTTTTACTGTATTTGACACACTTAATTGGAAATTAGCAACACGATTGGTGTGTTATAGCAGGCAGGAACCGCCTTCTCTTCCGGAGCACATGAGTTCAATCTTGTTACGACTAGAGATCGCGTTGTTATTCCCGTTCGTTTGATTTTGTTTTTTGTGTTTCTACGTGTTGTTCTTGTTCATGTTTACCGGTTTCGTTGTTGCCCTTTCGGACTTTTGACACTTGAATGCCCTTTTGGTGCCTCTTAGCTTCTTTCAGTAAACTGTTACGAATTTTTTTTCAATAATTGACCAGTAATGTTGAAAATTGATTTAATCGGTTAACAGGAAATAGATATACGAGAAACCTAATTTCAATACTCATACTGAAGTCAGATACCAAATTTCAAGTCACTGGGAATAGAAGTGACTGAGAAGAATGTTAAGAAAGTTATGTTTCAGACAGACGAAGAGAAGAACTGACTGACACAGGTAAACCACTATACCCCCTCAACTCGATATAGGGGTATAATAAAGGTTGATATGATACTAAGTCTATTACATGAATCAGGGACTGTGGTTGGAGCTTCACAAAATAAGGACCATGCACATTTAGCCAAAATATATTAAAATCCGGTACTATTCTTAATCGGTTAGGTTGAATGTCACATTTTTTTCTCTACAGATCTCAATGAAGAATATTCCAAGTTTTTTTTCTGAACCAAGTGTGCGGCGTTTTCACACCTTCTTCATCATTCTCAAACACTTGTTTAGCTCACATTGACCGAAGATCCATGTGAGCTATTACCATCACTTCGTTAACAATTCTTTGAAAATCTTCTCCGAAACGACTGAAGGGATTGCTTTGAAACTTTGCAGACTTCATCTATGGGATGTCCCCTACCAAGATTGCACAAATGGAGATCGCCGTTTAAACAACATGGCCGCCGTTACTAAAAATAAAACAGGTGGTGTTTGGCTTGTTAATCAAAAAGTATCAGAGAAAGATGAAATCTGACTGCTACAGCATTAAAAGCTCTACAAAAGTCTTGATTGAGTCAAAGTTGTCAGATGACCCCTTATAGGAGTTACGGACCCTTAAAGGTTACAATAGCATTTTTTCCATGTTTTTGGCTTATATAATGAAAACTATTACAGATAGAGAAAGGCTGTTGCTTGCTTAAATGTTCAGCACACTTAACTCTACAAAAGTATAATAAGGGTCAAGATTGTCAGATGAACCCCAATATGGGTTATAGCCCCTAAAATAACGTTCTTTCATGTTTTTGGTCTATGGAATGAAAACTATAGCAGATAGAGAGAAGCTGTTGCTTGCTTAAATGTTCAGCTCATTAAGCTCAACAAAAGTCTTCATAGGATCGAAGTTGTCGGATGACCCCTTATAGGGGTTATGGCGCCTAAAAGATGTTTTTTCATGTTTATGGCCTATAGAATGAAAACTATATGAGATAGAGAAAAGCTGTTGCTTGCTTAAATGTTCAGCTCACTTAGGTCTATAAAAGTATCCAAAGGTCAAGATTGTCAGATGAACCCAAATAGGGGTAACCGCCTCTTTAATAACGTTCTTTCATGTTTTTTGGCCTATGGAATGAAAACTTTGGCAGATAGAGAGAAGCTGTTGCTTGCTTAAGTGCTATTCTCTGTAAGAATCAGGCAATGGGTGAATCATGATTGAAAAAACACATGAGTTTGACTTCAAAATGCTTAAAAAGTAACAAAAAATGCATTGGCACTTTTTTTAAAAGTCAGTAATTATGTTCCCCAAACGAAGTGTGGGAACATATTGTTTTTACTCCGTTTCTTATTATTCTTATTCTTCTTCTTCCTCTTCTTCTTCTTCTTCTTCCGCACTCTAAAAAACGCTTGTCCGGGTATAGCCGAAGAGATGTGAAGACTGAGCTTTATGAAACTTTCCACAGCGATAGGGCACATATCAGAGGTGTGCACAACGTTTTCGGAATTTTCAAAATGGCCACCGTTTCCGAGTAAACAGCGAAAGTTCATTATATAGGACATTGCTATATCTCGGTAACCTAGGTGGTCAGGACCTTGAAACTCGGTTGGATTATAGAGCTTGATGAGTACTACAAATATATCAAAAAAAATTTGAAGCGATATTTACGGTTTTTCCGCAAAATGCGAAAATGTGAAATTTCAAAATCCAAGATGGCCGCCAAAATTTAAAAGTGCTTGGATTTTGATAAAAATTAATATACTGGTAGATTTTGGTGTTGCGAGTAATGCATCACATCAGAGGTGTCCATTAGGACTTCGAATTTTTTTAAATGGCCGCTTTTTTTTAATAAATAGCAAAAGTTCATTATATAGGACATTGTCATATCTCAGTAACACAAGTGATGAGCACCTTGAAACTTCGTGGTACTATAGAGCTTGATAAGTACTACAAAAATATTTAAATAATTCTAAAGAGATATTTACAATTTTCCCGTCAAATGCAAAAACGTGAAATTTCTAAATCCAAGATGGGCGCCAAAATTTATCCTAGATGGTGATGTTTAAACACATCATTGACAATGCCATGAACATTATACATATATATTCTATATTTTTACATCATTTGCACATTCTATAAAACTGAAAAAGGCAGTATTTTTGCTGCTTTAAGGTACATCTTGTTCGTTTTGGGAACATCTGTGACGGCTGCCGTCACAATCAATACTCGTTTGAGATATATTTTGGTTGAAATGCCTATAAAATTTGAATCTAAGGGAGATAACTCTGTCAAGTCACACTAAATTCCTATCATTTAAACAGAATTTTTTTCTCCATCCTCTGACACTCCAGACAACAACTATTAATGTTTGTTTCTTCATTAGAAGGCTATTTTGAATGACAATTTATTGTCAAAACCGTGTGTTTTTAAAATCATGATTCAAAGTTTTTAGATTTTGCCTGATTCTTACAGAGAACTGCACTTAAATGTTCAGCTCATTAAACTCTACAAAAGTGTTCATAGTATCGAAGTTGTTGGATGACCCCTTATAGAGGTTATGGCGCCTAAAAGATGTTTTTTCATGTTTTTGGCCTATAAAATGAAAACTATGGCAGATAGAAAAAATCTGTTGCTTGCTTAAATGTTCAGCTCACTTAGTTCTACAAAAGTCTCCAAAGGGTCAAGATTGTCAGATGAGCCCCAATGGGGGTTACAGCCCCTAACATAACGTTCTTTCATGTTTTTAGCCTATGGATTAAAAACTATAGCAGATAGAGAGAAGCTGTTGCTTGCTTAAATGTTCAGCTCATTTAGCTCTACAAAAGTCTTCATAGGATCGAAGTTGTTGGATGACCCCTTATAGGGGTTATGGCGCCTAAAAGATATTTTTCATGTTTTTGGCCTATAAAATAGAACTATAGCAGATAGAGAGAAGCTGTTTCCTGTTTAAATGTTCAGCTCATTAAGCTCAACAAAAGTCTTCATAGGATCAAAGTGTACATATAAAATGTGGCGGGATTAAACTAGCTACTGGCCCCCTAGGGCTAATCTTGAACAAAGCACAAAAATAGCATACTCTAAAATCAAATAGATAAAAGTTTAATTTCAAAAGAGAGAACCTGAGACAAGAGCACAATACGAACAAAAGGAGACCTAGAGGAACTCCCTATTTGTACCTGTCCTTAGCCAGGAAAAATTGTCAAAGGTTTTGTTTGGTCCCATCGTCTATCTTTTATTTCTATGTCAAGAAATGGGTCTTTCGTTGATAATTTAGGTCTTGGTTTTAATGTTATAGATAAACGTTTAAAAGTTAATATCAAATTATCAATATTCCTGCCAATACACCAAATTTAAAGATTTTACTAAACCTTAAACATCGTATCCATTCTTTAATAAGTTTAAAGCCAAACTACAATGTCCAATCGATTGTTTTTGGATTTCGTCCCTTATTAACAATATTTCCATAATCTTTTTTACTAATTGTCATTTTAAAGCTTTATAGCGACCAAGCATGCTAGTTTTGTGTGATGACGCTCCATCAAATCATTATTGTTTGAAGTGTTGTGTCGGATTCAAAATCGATATGTTTGAATTTCTAACATCAGTCAATTGATGATTCTTACCTAGCTGTAAATAACAGAGTGTTCTATTGAGAGTTCCTTTACCGTCCTTTCGTTTGTTCTTGTTGTCGTTTGTCTAAGGTTTTCTCTTGTGGAATTGAAATTGGATACAATAATATTTATTGTATGTTAAGGTTTTGTGCTTGGTCTAGGACTATTGATAAGGGAAAGGTTGGACCCCAAAAACTAATTCAACCCCGCCACATTTTTTATGTGTATCATTCACGGAGCTTTTTGTACTTGTCTTTTTGATGTTTTCTTTTTTGTTGTTTAAGAATTGGGTTTATCTGTGACTTTTTCGGGACTAGATTTGAATTATATGCATTTTATTTAGACCATGGTCCAATTGCAGAATAGCGAGCAGCGCCTACTGGCTTTGTTGAAGGCTGATGGTGGTTGTCCATTGTAGTTTTTCTAAATTGTCGCTTTTCGTATGGGCTGTGTCAAGTACACTTATTCCACATCTAATTATTTTTTATTTGAATCTTGTGTATTGTATTTTTAGTTTTGGGCCAATGCAAAATGGCGATCAGCGACCTATGGTCAAGTTGAAGACTGCTGGCTATTTTCCGTTGTGATTTATTTAAATTGCCGTTTCTTTGTGTTAGTTGTGTCTTGTACACTTATTCCATATGACTCTATCGTCTACTATAAAATATTGATTGAATCTTTTTAAAAAGTCAGAAGATGGATCATGAAAAGGCGAAAAATTACTCAGTTAATATTTGTAAAGCAAGAGTTCTTGTGGTTGTAATTTTTCCATCAATTGTGATATTTCTCATTGACCAATCATCTATGAGTTGTTTTCAATGTTTCTTAATTTTCAGGATAATTGTTCAAAAAATGATTATTTTTCCCGAGAAAAATTTTCCTTTTTTTCAAGTAAATTTAAATTTCTATTATGAATCTACATGTATATTATAATTTGTCAGTATTTAATTGCTAACCAAAGCTCTGTCTTGCCCCAATTGATATAACCTGGGTTTTATCAAAATTTACTGGAAAACCAGAAGAGCTAGAAAACAAGGCTATCTTTTTCAAAACATTTTTAATTATTCATCACTTCCTTCAAGAACGGGAGTGAAATCATTAGCATACTGGCTTGATCGGTATTCTGAGTTATTATACCCCACGCAACGAAGTTGCAAAGGGTATAATGTTTTTGACTGGTTCGTCCGTCCATCCGTCCGTCCGTCCGTCTGTGATCAAAGTTTGTAATCGCAACTCCTCTTAAACTACTGAACAGAATTTAACGAAACATGGTATGCAAGAAGGACACCATATGTAGTTGTGCATATTACAAGGAATTTTTGATCAGCAAATTTTTGTGGGAGTTATGGCCCTTTGGACTTAGAAATTTGCAAAAAATCATGATTACAGTTTGTAATCGCAACTCCTCTTAAACTACTGAACAGAATTTACCGAAACTTGGTATGCAAGAAGTAAACCATATGTAGTTGTGCATATCACCAGGAATTTTTGATCCGCAAATTTCTGTTGGAGTTATGGCCCTTTGGACTTCGAAATTTGCAGAAAATCATGATTACAGTTTGTAATCGCAACTCCTCTTAAACTACTGAACAGAATTTAACGAAACTTGGTATGCAAAAAGTACACCTTATGTAGTTGTGCATATCACCAGGAATTTTTGATCCGCAAATTTTTGTGGGAGTTATGGCCCTTTGGACTTAGAAATTTGCAGAAAATCATGATTACAGTTTATAATCGCAACTCCTAATAAACTACTGAACAGAATTTAACGAAACTTGGTATGCAAGAAGGACACCATATGTAGTTGTGCATATCACCAGGAATTTTCGATCCCCAAATTTTTGTGGGGGTTATGGCCCTTTGGACTTAGAAATTTGACATAACTTTGTTATGATACATGTATTCAAATACTTGCACATTCACTTTTACAATCATTCAATATTATTGATTCCTGTAGCTCGATACTAATTCCTCAAGGATAACATTGATAGTCCAATAGCCGAACGCGTGGGGTATGTGAGCGTGCTCACTAAGGTTCTTTCATTGAACCTTGATTCAATTTATCATGTTTTCATTTGTAAAGAGAGGCATTTAACAAGTCTAATCAAACCAAATTGTAAGGACATTATGTCTACCTGGTGACTACGTCTAGTTGTTTTTAAACAAAATTGGAATAACGAACACCAGCGATTCTCGAAGGTCTGTTTTTCATATTTGGGTTTCATATGAAAAGTTTTCCTTATAGGTCACTTTTGAGATAACACTCCAAGTGTGAAACACACTTCTGGGAATCTCTGGTGTCATCATGTAGGCAGGTGAGTAGATAGTCACCAAACCCGGGCACATAACTAGGAAAAAAAGTAAAATGACTTCATAAATGTAAAGCGGGCCGTGAGATAAAAGGACCGAGCGTGTTTATAGTGGCTTCTGTCTACATGAGTGTTTGCTTAATGTCTTTTTATATGACTGGAGGAGAACAAGAATTAGTGAGAATTTGCTGCTGAAAAACATGTCCACAAAACATTTAAATAATTTGATGAACATGTATTTGTTCTTCTGTATGTTTAGGTAAATGTTTGCATATATCTGTGTTTTTTTTGTCTAACGATTTTGTTTTGTCTTTTCGGAATAATGATGTGTGATTACTTCTTTGGTACACCTTTGCTTCTTTTGAATGTTTTAAAAATCGAGGTTTTTCCTAGGGAAACAACTATCACTTGGTATTACAATGTAGATGTTTTCATATAAAAATGACTTATTATATCACTGTTTCATCAGCATGGAACAATAAATATGTTTATTTTTATGTAAAAAAGCAGGGAAACAATCTTGTTTCCCTACTTTGTTTTTATTTTGTAAATGTTTGCAGTAAACGTTTGATCGAACTAACTTTGACAGCATGCCATAAAGGTTATTAAAATAATAAGGAAGTAACGTAAATATATTAATTTGCCCTTTTTGATAACAGAAGTAAAATGATATTTAGGGTTATCAAATGACATAATTTATAGAAACAAAATAACTGAACTACAATAATAGACAGAGAAAGATAGATTAATTTTTTTCATTTGCAGAATTGTGATATAAAGAAAAGAAGGAAAAGACGTGCAGTTACGACTGAAAGTAGCTTTAAAACGGTTTCGAAAACATATACTATCAAGGACGTTGAGATCTCAAATGGTAAATAAATGGCTGGTTTGCATCTTCTAAAAGACAATAAGCAAAAAAATGAATTTAAATAGAAAATAATGAGATCTGGAATAAGTGTACGCGACACAGCTCACATAACAAGCTGTAGTTTAGAAAAAACACAATTTTAATAAATTTGATAAATTTGATAAATAACAATTTTTATGTGTTAACTTTTCCTACACCATAATAGGTAATCTTATATGATTAGCTTACCTACTCATTTCGCTGTTGTCAAAATGAGTAACTTCAATGATGTTAAGATATACGCTCAATGCATGTTTTTTATATTTTAAAAAAATCGAGGAAGTATCAATGGAACATTCGAATCTCGGAAACAAATCTATTTATACAAAACAACCCGAAGAAACAGATAACAATAAAACACACAAAGCAAACTAAACAAGCAAGGTGCAATTAGTAAAGCGTACATGTACTAATGCCCTTACTAAAGTGTAATCAGGTGCTACTGGAGATTAAACTGATCCTGATGGTGCAAAACCCTCAGGTGTACCAGTGGGGCAATCGAACGTCGTTAACCAGAAATGGCAAATACTTATTCATTACAAAAATGAACAACACAACAAAAAACAAATTATAACTACACCGCCATCAGCAACGTGAACTCAAGTCGAAAATGAGTGCATTGGAAATACTGCCTGATATTGCACACCCGTAACGTTGCCAACGATTGATTTGTGTGGGTCAAATTCGGTAAAGGACAAGTAACTCATTCTTTTTTCTAAATAGCATCTGTGCTCATTTAAAGTATAGAAATTTCGCTTTTGTCTTTTAGTACATAATGTCTTCCGTAAAGTTTTTTTTAGTAACGACAACAACAGGGGAGCAACGTAACCCTGTGTTAACAATTTGACTTTCAGACATGATGCGGTATCAAGAGAAACCCAACATTGCCCACAATCTCTAAAGTAACGAATCAGTTGTATTAGGTAAATACAATGTTGCTACACAAAGCGGAAAGTTGATGATTTCTTGTGTGTCAAATTTGAGATACATGTTTGTACAGATCCAAATATGAAGCGGACCTCCAAGGAACTGTAGTGTTATTTATCCCTAGATCTTTTAGATATACATTTGTACGATATGAAAATATTCATCCATTCAAGAGGATCTTTATTGAAATTATAAAAATATGATTTAAGGATATTTATTGTCAACAAGCGATTGAAAACCGGTAATATAAGTGTGAATATAAAAAGGAATTGTGCATAATTCATACCCATCGGGATGTTATTACTACACTAATGGATTAAAAATATGAGTCGTGTTATTAACGCGACTTAAACAATTTTTCACCTGCGTTTTCCGTTCGTGTTAAAACAAACTGTGTAAACCGAGATGTTGCACTCTGATGATGCGGTCGTCGTTAGATCCTGTCAAGACAATACCAAAAAATGAGGATATTATGAAAATTTTCATGTTTGAAACATAAAATTAGATTGCACAGAATGTTGATCTTTGTCATAGAGCTTTGTAAAATTTTTGTCTAGCGTAAGTGCAAATTTCAAAATTCATGAAAAAATAAAGTTATGAGAAGACTTAACAGAGCTCTTTATCTAAAATTGAGAAATACACCAAAGTCGAGAAAAATTTAGCAAAGGAATTCATAAGATATCTAACAGATAAATTACGAGAACGGGACAAAATTACAAATACCAAAACGCAGGTATGAACGGTTAATTTTGGATATGCTATATATCGATATTTCAAGGAGTAACCTCTCATCAGAAGCATTTGAATCAAAATATTGCAAGGTCAAATCCCAAAACTGTTGAAAACGAAAAGTACTCAAAACCAAAACGTTCGAACAAGGAAGCCAAATCCAGCACAGAGGATATCGACAATGTGCATTACAAGGAAAGAAACCTGGTGTTTTAAACAATTTTGAATTTAAAAAACGGAAATTTCAGCGACAAAAATATTAGAAATTTTATGGTAAATCGTGTCAGACAAGTCTGACTACCGCCTTGTGATTACCCTCGGGGACCTCTGGTCCACCAGCAGCGGTTATCACCTAGTGGTTTCAAAATTACAAATACCAAAACGCGGGTATGAACGGTTAATTTGGATATGCTATATATCGATATTTCAAGGAGTAACCTCTCATCAGTAGCATTGAAATCAAAATAATGGAAGGTCAAATCCCAAAACTGTTGAAAACGAAAAGTACTCAAAACCAAAACGTTCGAACAAGGAAGCCAAATCCAGCACCGAGGATATCGACAATGTGCATTACAAGGAAAGAAACCTGGTGTTTTAAACAATTTTGAATTTAAAAAACGGAAATTTCAGCGACAAAAACATTAGAAATTTTATGGTAAATCGTGTCAGACAGGTCTGACTACCAGGCTTGTGATTACCCTCGGGGACCTCTGGTCCACCAGCAGCGGTTATCGCCCAGTGGTTTCAAAAATAGACAATATGTAAAACACGGAAACATTAAAATACTGAATATCAATTAAAAACGCGAACTCTAGTCGTAGTGAGAGTGAACCCAGGTGCTCCGGGAGAGTAAGCAGTTCTTGCTTGTTTTAGCACACACTCCTTGGCAATAGTCAATGCAGTGAGTCAAATCCGGTAAAAAACAAAACAAAACGCTATGATAAACCAATATCTGCACTCATCTTAGAGATCGAAATCCCATATTTGTCTATAAGTGCATGCTGAGTGAGGACAGCAACCGACGAGCAACGTAAACCTGTGTAGGAAATTTTTGTGTCAGACATTTCGCTCTACTAAGCTAGTTTTTTTAGAATTAGAGAGCTTCAAATAAACGATTAATATATCGAATGTACTTAATAAGCCTACAAAATGTTGTTTTGTCATCTTGCTGTGAAATAAAAAAGAAGGTTATACATCATAGTAACTTACTTAAAGATTTTCGGGTAATAGTTTCTATTAGCAAAACATTTAAATGATTGTCATAGAAAAAAAAGAGACCACTATTGAAGGAAAAATCCATAGTTCATCGGACTATCAATACTTTTTTTCGTTTTCTTTTTTTATTCAAGTGAAATTTTGTATTTTTATATTTTTATTTTGTAGGTTCATCGGTCAACCACTGTTGGAATTTGCTGTTAGTGATTGCATGTATATTACAATGTGCATTTCAATGATTGTGCCACTAACTTTTATTTTTAAAGTTAGTGTTCAGTTTACCCAACCTTATCCAGAACTAATTAAAAGTCAAAGACAATTATTATATTGTATTTTAATACATAATTTACTTTAAAGAATTTATTCGTCTTTATACAAAGTAAGCCTATCGCTCTTTTCTTTGTCTAATGGTAAATGGCACTGATCTTCTATTGATTGGATTTCTCTTTCGGAGCATTTGTTGTCGTGCATATTCCAGAAAGTATGGTTTGTATGTTAGGAATAGCTGTATGGCATCTAAGTCTTCTTGGTTAAGATCTGATAACTCGGGGAGCTGCAAAAAACAAAATAGCTAATAAACAACAGAGTTAATTCATGTAATATGAAAATATTCTGATCTATGTACATGTGGATTCATTTTCGTTTCACGTATTTGTGTCTGCTCAAGTATCAGAAATACCAAAGGGCATTCAAATTTCTAACTCCGTAACAACGGACAAAATAAGAAGAAACGTTTGGTTTTTTATTATCCCATTTTATGATTCAATTGCTGCTGATGATAGGTTACTCCTTGAGATATGCATATAACCAGTAATAACCGTTTTATACCCCTTTTGGTAGTTGTACTTTTTTTACTGATTAAGGATGGTCACTCCTGAACTTTTTTTATATCAAAGAGTTTATGATGTGTGGTGGAAATGATAGATAATTGTTTATTTAATCAAATACCAAAAAGAAAATGATAGGTCCGTGTGCCCGTTTTCGAGATAAATGACGTCAAACATTTGGCGGGAAATCAGACTCCTCTAGATTTTACATAACTTTAACATTGTGAAGTTTTTGGCCTTAAAAACCATGAAGTTGTATCAAGAATTTCTAGAAATTTTATACAGTTGTTTGTTAAGGTCTATATTATCAGAAAATATCATTAAAACTAGGGGTCAGTGTGCAAAAAAATTCTTCTATATTTAAAGGCAAAGTCTAGAGGAGTTCCGAAATCAGACTGAAATCCTGAAACATGAACAGTGACCATCCTTAAGACAGGTAAATCGTACTCACATGACAAAATAGATATTTAATCTCCGTATTCATGAATATATGATAACATATGGTTTTTTTTAAAGTAATTGGTAAGTAAAATGTAAATTTTGCTAACCTCATCTTCACGTCTTGTTGGATGTTCTGGACTTTCAAAAAACCATGCATTGCTAGTTGTAATACTTATGAGTACTAATACAATGGCTGTCGTTATTAGATTCATGGTCTGAAATTAAAAAGAAATAAACCAAGTCTTCTTTCTAAATTAAAAGAAAATACTTTATACTTGAAATATTTATTTAAAGAACAACAAGTCATCAAATGAATTTTACAACACTGTTGAGTTCCATTACACAAATAATTGTTCTGAGCATGACTGTTTTCTTATTTTACCACGATGGTCACGTTGCTTTTGTCTCTGTGATATTTATTTTTTAAAATTTAAATTCCATAGGCCCCTTAAAACACAATAAAAACAAGTAAGAGTAAATTTATGGAGAAAACATCGTAAATGATAGCAGTTTTTATAGAAACAGATTTCATTAAATTTTTCATGTTTCTTAGTTTAGAAATTCAACCAATAAAGATCATAGTTGCTTGCTTGTGTTTTTTTGTGTCGAATGCTTAGTAATTCATGACTTATTAGTAGCACGAATGATAAAACTGTTAAAAGTAAATCTTTTCACCATTTTTTTATGCTATGTCATTTCTCCGAAGATTACAAGAACACAAATCGTGATGATCGTGATGTTGAAATCACAACTTTGTAGATAATTGAATAAACTCGAGATCAAATATTAATCTTTTTGTCAGTTTCTTTCTTTTGATTGGCCACCAAACAATAAAAATTCCACCAAGAAATTAATTCCTCCGTTAAAATCGATAATTTCTATATGAGTTAGTTCAATATATTACTATAAACCTTTAGTAAAACAATAAGATATCTATCAAATCATATATTTATAAAATAGTTCTGGGATAACAAAACAAGATGTTCCTTTGGGAAAACTATTGTTTTGTTTTATTTCAAAAATATATTGTATAACAAATAAGGTATAATTACAGATAATTTGAATTTGTTTAATTTTTCTTAAACAGGAATGTTTGCTAACTTTTATGCTTTTTCTTTTTAATCATGTTTAGTAATTTGTGAAATTTTTTAACCTTAATATCTTGAATACAGGCCTGGAAAAGTGATACACAAAATTATTCAATTTAGGCAATTTATTATTCCCTAGCTATTCTGAAATCACGACATTTTAGAAAACTTCAAAACCATATATTACAATTTATATCGCCGTTGTAATGTTTGAACAGAACTTGCTTTAACTAGTGACAATGACAGGTTGTACATTGCAAAAAAATCTTTTCTTTTTCTTCCCACCCTATGCATGTTTTTATACCCCACGCAACGAAGTTGCGAAGGGTATAATGTTTTTGACTGGTCCGTCCGTCCGTCCGTCCGTCCGTCAGTCTGTGATCAAAGTTTGTAATCGCAACTCCTCTTAAACTACTGAACAGAATTTAACGAAACTTGGTATGCAAGAAGAACACCATATGTAGTTGTGCATATTACCGGGAATTTTTGATTCGCAAATT
Source organism: Arcuatula senhousia (assembly GCA_963971305.1). Taxonomy (NCBI): domain Eukaryota; kingdom Metazoa; phylum Mollusca; class Bivalvia; order Mytilida; family Mytilidae; genus Arcuatula; species Arcuatula senhousia. Next base: position 32,016,887 of record OZ020306.1, on the reverse strand, counting down.
TTTGTGGGAGTTATGGCCCTTTGGACTTAGAAATTTGCAGAAAATCATGATTACAGTTTGTAATCGCAACTCCTCTTAAACTACTGAACAGAATTTAATGGAACTTGGTATGCAAGAAGAACACCATATGTAGTTGTGCATATTACCGGGAATTTTTGATTCGCAAATTTTTGTGGGAGTTATAGCCCTTTGGACTTAGAAATTTGCAGAAAATCATGATTACAGTTTGTAATCGCAACTCCTCTTAAACTACTGAACAGAATTTAATGAAACTAGGTATGCAAGAAGAACACCATATGTAGTTGTGCATATTACCGGGAATTTTTGATTCACAAATTTTTGTGGGAGTAATGGCCCTTTGGACTTAGAAATTTGCAGAAAATCATTATTACAGTTTGTAATCGCAACTCCTCTTAAACTACTGAACAGAATTTAACGAAACTTGGTATGCAAGAAGTACACCCTATGTAGTTGTGCATACCACCGGGAATGTTTGATTCGCAAATTTTTGTGGGAGTTATGGCCCTTTGGACTTAGAAATTTGCAGAAAATCATGATCACAGTTTGTGATGGCAACTCCTCTTAAACTACATAACAGAATTTAATGAAACTTAGTATGCAAGAAGTACACGATATGTAGTTGTGCATATTACAAGGAATTTTTTATCCCCAAATTTTTGTCGGAGTTATGACCCTTTGGACTAAGAAATTTGACATAACTTTGTTATGATATTCAAATACTTGCACATTCACTTTTACAATCATTCAATATTATTGATTCCTGTAGCTTGATACTAATTCCTCAAGGATAACATTGATAGTCCATTAGCGGCACGCGTGGGGTATGTGAGCGTGCTCACTAAGGTTCTTTCATTATGTTTTCCAATAAATGAACATATCAAAACATTACTTTTCAAGTAAGCAAACAAAAAAATCCAAACAAACAAGAACAAACCAAAGTAAACCACAAATAATGGTTTAAGATCTGAAACTACCACATACAGTCAATATAAAATGCCATGACTTCGGTTACACTATATGATTTTTTTCTCAAATATCTGCATTACATAATAAAAAAAAATCACTCGATGGCTTTATCTGTATATGCAAATACATGCCATATCAATAAACATAACTATAAATAACAGAATACAGAGAACAATTTTAATACATCTACTTTACAATATCAGATCTTAATTTCTTAGCATAATATTAATTTTTTTAATCACAATCTTCCGAAATGATGTATTTTAAAATTCTATGAATTAGAGTTCTTTGGTGGTACCAATAACAATGGTACGGCATATGCACATATTTTGAAAATCATTCATCCAGAAACCTTTGAATTAAAACACTTGGAAGATAGAAAACAAAAACTATCTATCATTTTAGAAACAAACTTTTGTCCATTGTGGATTTTCTGAATTGCCGCTTGATTGTGGACTGTGTGGCGTACACTTATTCCACATCTCATTATTTTCTTTTTAAGTCTTGAACAGAGTGTTCGAACCATATTTCGTTCATTTTATAATTATAATAGGTAAATAAAGATGATAACAAAACTACTGAACTTAAGGATTAAACTCAACTTTCCGAGAGAAGAAACAAAACGAGGCAGACATACCAGAAAAAAAGTGAATCAAATATATGAAGACTTTAATTCGTAACAATTATAAAATATCGAATTGACTCTAGTTAAAACAAAAGACTTGCCGGCGAAAATATATTGGGAAAAATCAAATTTTTGATATGATAAACAAAAATCTGTGCTTTTTATATTTAAACAAATTACTGTAAAACAATATATCTTGCATTCAAATCAATATAGTAATACCAGAATAAGAAAAAAAGTCTTTTGCAGTTTTGAAAGTTGCATGCAAAATATATTGAGAAAAAGTACAATTCTTAAGGTTACTTACTATAGTTTTGCTCTTACTTTTTTCCTTCCTTCTGTTCTGTAGAGAGTCAGCTTGGTCCGGAGAATCTATTTATCAAGGACTGGATTCCACGTAGGCTCTGATTTTATGGCTACGTCATTATTACGGGCACCTTCTTGATCGAACGTTACGTGTATTTGGGGAATATATTTTATGGCTTTTACTATTTCAGACATATGTAGAATGATTTCCCAAATGTGTAAAAATGATTATTTTTCTTGTCTAGTAAAGCAGATAATATACTAATTTCTTTTATTGGTGTTTATATTCAAATAAATATCATTGATTCTAAAGTTGGTGCTAAAACGATGCCGAAAATGAGCAAGATTTTCTAAGAATTTGACACGGGATTGGAAATGGGAAAGGTGGTACCTTTGATGTGATTTTCCTACTCTCAGCCAATCCTAAGTTTATCAAAATTTTATCACAATTCAAAGCTATGATACCCGAATGGCTTCTTCTGCCATGACTGTAATCCTTAGTGAACGAAGCAGATGTACCAATTGGACATCCAAATGTGTCAAAAGTCCGAAAGGGCAGAGATAAAACCAGTCAACACCAACAAGAACGGCACAAAAATAAAAGTCATGTAAAACACGGAAACACAAACCGACAACTGTTTCGGCGTATTATGAAAGTACAAAGTACAAATCTTGAATATGGTAGTTCTCTTAAGCTTTATCTATGGTTATGCAGATTCTGTACATATACATGTCTGAATATGCCTTATATTCTAATTAAGACCATATCTTAAATTAACGAAACAAAGGCACGAAGTAGCCTGAATCGCTTACCTGGTCCATATATACCTTTTCTATGAGGTAAAAATACAAGGAGCACTCCCATGAGATTTTCTGTAGAGCTTAATGACCTAAAGGATTGAACAATTAATGTTAAGCTTTTAAGCAAATTATGAAAGGGTTATCTTCCAACTTTCCCGCATTAGGGACTTTTGTATAGCTTAATGAGCTGAAGGTAAAGCATACATCAGTTTTTCACTATCTGCAATATGTTTTCATGCTAAAGGACAAAAAATTACAAATGATGATTTTGATTTTTAACGGACCATTTCTCGTTATGGGCTATCTTACAACTTTTCCTTCTGAATACTTTTGTAACTCGTAGATAGCTGAAAATTAAAACTCGCAACAGCTTCTCTCTATCTGCAATAGTTTTCCGTCTTAAGGAAATGCAAATTTAACAATCGTTTTTTTTAAAGTGCCAAAACCATAAGGGGTCAAATGACAGCTATGATCAAAAAGAGACTTTTGTAGAACTAAATGAGATTGTAGAGCTTATGTTAAACCATGCAACAAAATTTTCTACCTGATAAGTATTCCTTCCTAATGACAAAAACACCTCTGATAATTTCGACCAAATTGAGACGTTGAAGTTCGTTTGATTATGATGAGCCAAGATCCATCACATTTTTATTTAATATATTGCTGGTCTATATGCATATTGAAATGATATAACCTTATCTTCTATTTTTAGTAACAGATGCCATGTTTTTATGGTATTCAATCAAAATGAGAATGTCTGTTTCAAACATCTTTTATATCATCTGTGGTTTCAGTGTTGATTTTTTTCTCAAGTTGTTTACGGACGACGTACAAAGAACAACGACAGATGATGGCTACTGGATGACGACGGACGCATAGTGATGACATAAGCTCACATGGCTTTGGCCAGGTCTTCTAGTCAAATGTCAAAATGTTATTACAGGGAAAGAACCATTTCAATGTTAAAAGAATGTAAACTATGTAAGGTAAATATATATATACCAAGAAAATCTAAGACGGCAATAGCTCATACTTGCTACTTTTTTGTTAGATAAAAACGAGTGAAAAGGTTTTAAACTACCCTAAACATTGCGCATACATGTATGTTCCGATAATTACCATAACATCGTTGTAAAGCATGCTTTGCAAAGTGAGGCGATCATCTCGATACAAAGTGATGACGAGTGAGACGTTTTCTCTTTTAAAGTTGATCTAACTGTAAGTCCTCAAGAAAATGTTGTCAGAAAAAAGAAACATTCCCTTAAACTTCACATGAGCTCTGAAATATTCACACTATAAACATGTTGGATAGCATTTATGGGATTTGGAACGTACAGTTACACTTAGCGACCACTGTGTCAAGCATTTTTAAGCGTTTTTACTTTTTGCTTTACTACTCTGTGCACATTAAGTTACATGTCCGTCACTTAATAAGTTTCGTGCAAATTTTATTTGAGCGAATTTCGTTTTCGTCTCAAGTTTTCAACTGAGCACCTTCCATTTTTTAAGCGAAGAAAAAATATTGGTAAATTACTGTAACTAAAATTAAATAGATAGAAATGTGCAATACGTGTAACGAATATATGTAAAAAACAATAATGAATTATTACATCAAGGTTCAATGTTCATAAAAGTCAAACAATACTTGGTGGTATAATATAACTTTGACTTTATGAAGACTGCTAATTCGATTTATTGCTATTGGACACGGTAAACATTAAATTGACAAATTCAACAAACACAAAGAAAACTAAATACTCCGATGTTTTGAATTTCCATTACTTGTAAAAGTATGGAAAATATTATACATTTAAACCACCGATAACGTGCATTTCTCAAAACCAATGGTACAAAGTTGTGCCTAACTTCTAATTTTATCATTTAAATATTATGTGCCATTTTCAGCTAACTGTCCCAATGCAATGTTAAAGAAAAAGTGTATGGACAAAATATTGGTAACTCTGTTTACCTTGTCGTCATTTTTTTTAATACACTGATACATGCAATTATTTTTTTCTGATTTTCGTCTATTTACAATCATATTTAGTTATAATAAATTTATATGTTCTAAATTTTGTTATTCATTATAGCTTAATAACTTTAGTGGAAATGGTAAAATCTTAAAGAAAAATTATCCGAGCTCGGTACGTTTATTATTACTTTATTACATACTTGTGAGAAAAAAAAATGTTCAAATGAAAAAAAAACTATTATTATATTAAAACATTATTTTTTTCGCTAAACTAAAATGTCAAATCGCTAATATAAAGTGCGTCCTTTATTTCTATTTTCTCGGAATAACATTAATGTGTAGTGCCATTTAAAATAAAAATGCACTTTCCTTCTTAATCCCCCCCCCACACTGGCATATGGAACGCCATCACTGCCTTATATGAAGAAACCATCATGACATGGTGTAAATAGTTATTACTTGATGTCAAACACTACTGACATGATGTGAAATCGTAACGATTTGGTATGAAAATCCAATTACATGATATGAAAACTCCATTACAGTATACGAATACTTCTTTAAATGATATGAAAACTTCATTACATTACATGAATACTTCTTTCCATCATATGAAAACTTCATTACATTATATGAATACTTCCTTACTTGATATGGACACTTCATTACGTTATAAGAATACTTCTTTACATGATATGAAAACTTCAATATATTATATGATTACTTCTTTACATGATATGACAACTGCATTACATTATACGAATACTTCTTTACTTGATATGAAAACTGTATTTCATTATACGAATACTTCTTTACATGATATGAAAACTTCGTTACATTATACGAAAACTTCTTTTCATGATATGAAAACTTCGTTATATTATACGAATACTTCTTTACATGATATGAAAACTTCTTTACATGATATGAAAACTTCTTTACATGATATGAAAACTTCTTTACATTATATGAATATTTCTTAACATGATATGAAAACCTCATTACATTGGTGTGTACAAATACTTATTTACATGATATGGAAACTTCATTACATGATGTGAAGACTTCTTTATAATAAGAACAGTTACACGGAACATCTCGGAAATTATCGATCTTATGGTTTTTCCTGACTATTTCTGGAAATAGTATTGCTGACGACGATGTTAAACGCAGAACAGAGAGATGCTTAATTACTATTTAAATATCAACGATTAAAAACTTTCTAATTTAATACTGATTTCAATGTCCAGTGAACAATTTATTTAAATAGAAACAGCAGCCATAAGGTGCAGAGTAATGTCCCCTTTAGTACTTTTCATTTTAATGTTGACAAAAACTATGGAATTCATTTTTGTTATTCTTTTCAATTTGAATTGTACTTTAAATTATATCTTAAAAATTTAGGGGCAATTTGGTCTTATTTATTTAGAATTATTGTAAAACTTTGCAATCATTTATTGTATCTGCACCTCTTCTGAAACATTAAAATGTTTTGGCTGGTGATGATATGGTTGCCGGAGGTGGACATCATTTTTATGGATTAATTTGTTGTCATAATATTTAGCTTAAGTTCTGTGTTTTCCTATTGCTTTAAATTGTTTTATTGTTTTAGTGTATTAATTTTTAATGATTATTTTATCTATTTATTTTCTTGGCATATTTTTTGTTTTATCTACTGTCTTTTGACTCTGTTTTATATTAACATGTTTTTAACATAATTATATCAACTTGTTTAAGTCCCGATGATGGCTGCCATATCGCCGACGGGACATAAAGCAACCAACAATCAATCAATCAATCAATCAATCAATCACTTTTATGGATGTTTTCAATGAAACTGTGAAGATTAAGAAATATTGTATAATAGGTTAAACCATAGTAAAGTACTCTCGACCAATGAAATTATCACATTTTGTCTTATTCATGAGGACCTTGGCATTTTCATGGTCTTAATACAGGATTATCTTTTGTTCAAATCATTGCCCGAGGCTCATTTAATTAATGAGTAAAAAATTGTGAGCTGAAATTAAACAAATACAAAATGCATACGAAATTTGAACACAGATAACCCTTTACCCACAGGACATTATCGGCAATGGTTAACGTCGACTAAAATCTGATGACAGTCCAAATTGAAAATATTTACGGAGTTTGATTTTCAATAAAAAAAGACCAGTTACAGTTTATCATAAGACTGTTGTCCAATATTTTGTCCCAGTTCCCCTTTCTTTGTTTAAATCATACACCGTAGCCATGCCGAACTATTGCGTCTACTATTGTTTCAAAGCCCTAACATTATAATGATTTAACAGATGGTTAGCAAAGTATCTCTGGCAACGTGACGGGTGTGCTATAGCAAGCAGGAATGGCTTTCGCTTCCGGAAAACCTGAATTTACTCATGTTTTGACTTGAGTTCACCTTGCTGAATGCGGTCTTGTTATTATGTGTGTGTGTGGTTTGTTTCGTTGTGATAATTTTTGTGTATACCGGTTTCGTCTTTGTCTTTTCCGTATTATGATGTATGATTACGCCTTTCGTACACCTTTGCTTCTTATCTAAATAATTTGATTTACAAGAATATAGCCTCTTGCGTTAGCCAATAAAAATCATATGGTTCATTATCTTGAGACTGAACTTTTTATGCATCGGTAAAGCTCGGCATGTTTCGTTTTTTTACTCTCTTCAACTTACCAACGTCAACCATAGCTGTTTTTACCCGGTGTTATTATACGCACATTAAAGGCTAGCTATTGTTAACCTTGGCAATCTGAAGACATTAAAAAATATGTGACTGATTTTTGTCTCGCCTACGACTTTAGTCGCCGAAGGCGAAACATAGGTATTACTTTCCGGCGGCGACGGCGTAAATTTTTTTTATAAGACTTTGGTGGAAAATGAATTACAAGAAAAGTATTAAAGTGAGGCATCTGATATTTGGTATACAGACAGTTGGGGTTATGGTCTACGCAACTGGCACCATGCCCTTTGACCCTGACCAAAATTTAATGGTTCAGCGACTCTGTGAACTTAGATGTTTTTTTCGGACCAAAAAAACCCTTTGTAAGACTTTTGTGGAAAATGAATTACAAGAAAAGTATAAATACTAGGCATCTGTTATTTGGTATATGGACAGATATGGACAGTTAGGGTTATGGTCTACGCAACTGGCACCATGTCGTTTAACCCTGACCCCAATTTCAAGGTTCAGCGACTCTGTGAATTAAGATGGGTTTTTTTCGGACCAAAAAAAACTTTGTAAGACTTTTGTGGAAAATGAGTTCCAAGAAAAGTAAAAGAGCTAGGCATCTGATATTTGATATATGGACAGTTGGGGTTATGGTCTACCCAACTGGCACCATGCCGTTTGACCTTGACCCCAATTTCATGGTTCAGCGACTCCGTGATCTTAGATGGTTTTTTTGGGCCAAAAAAAACATTTGTAAGACTTTTGTTGAAAATGAATTAAGTGAAAAGTATAGTAGCTAGGCATCTGATATCTGGTATACAGACACCTTGAATTATGGTCTTTGCAACTGGTGCCATGTCATTTGACCTGGACACAATTTTCATGGTTTAGTGACTCTGTGGACTTAGATGATTTTTGGGATAATTTAAACTTTTGTGGAAAATAAATTAAGTTAAAAGTATATTAGCAAGGCATCTGATATTTGAAATACAGACATTTGGGGTTTCGGTCTGCACAACTGACACCATGTTGTGTGACCCTGACCCCATTTTCACGGTTCAATGACTTTGTGAATGTAGATGATTTTTGGGTGGAAGATGAGTTAAGTGAAAAGTTTAATGTAATAGCTAGGCATCTGATATTTGGGGATTTTGGTATACACAACTGACGTCACCATGTTATGTGACCTTGACCCCACTTTCATGATTGAATCACTTAGTGAATGTTGTTTTTTTCCATTGTTTCTCAATAACTATGGTATCTAGAACAAACTTCAGACATTTTTGTGATGGTTAAACGGAATTCTGTCATCTGTCACATGACCTTGACCTTAACTTTTCTGAAGGCCCAGCTAGACCTTCAATGAGTTCTGTGATGGTGCCGACAGGCGAGACATACTTTAGTGTCAACTCTTGTTTTAAAAAGATAAGAACAATAGGTGGAAATGGTTGATAACAGTCTAATACCTGGTACAATTTTGTTTTATATTTTTTCTCATAAAGTCCTCTTCTATGTCAAACATCAAACACGGTTACATATTTTTTGGACTGTCTTCATTTTGGCAGTGGTAAACCAAAGCCGGCAATATGCAATTTTAAAGCCCTGGAAATCAGGAGGTCTTCACAAAAGTTTACGTAATTAAGCACTTTTTAAAGCTTTCTTGAATGGAAAATGGATGATCTTACCCTATGCATTTTCTCTCTAGAAATGCATCTTGAATATCATGAAGACAGGATTATCATATTCATACACATACAAACACAAGGATTGTCATATGAAAATGAAAAGGATAACATGAACATGAAACGATAATGAGAAATATGCACGGGGGAGGTTGGAAAACAAAGGAGTTTTGTTCACATATTGCAGAAGATGATATTGTTCCATCTGCAACAGGCCTGCAGTACTGGTAGCTAGTTTTTGCAAGAAGCAAAGAGGCACCAATGGGGCATTCGAGTGTCAAAAGTCAGAAAGGGCAACGACAAAACCGGTAAACATGAACAAGAACGGCACGAGGAAACACAAAACACAAAATTAACAGAATATAAATCAACAACGCAAACTCAAGTCGTAACAAGAGTAAACTCGAATGCTCCGGAAGAGTAAGCGGTTCCTGCCTGCTATAGCACACTTGTCGTGCTTCCAATTTCCAATTCAGGGTGTCAAATCCGGTAAAGGAAGACACAACGAAAACCTAATGACAAACCAACATCTGCACTCATCTGAGAGATAGAAATCCCATATTTATCTACGAGCGCATGGTGTCTACCGTAAGATTTCTTGAGTGAAGACAGCAACCGAGGAGCAACATAACCCTGTGTTAGCAATTTCTGTGTCAAACGTGACGCTTTCGGCAATTGTTTTTTTAGGCGGTGGGGGCATAGCCATGTCGTCATTGATTTGATTCAACAATGTAATGATCACTGAAAGAGCTTGAATTTTGTTCATTTTTATTGACTTTAAAAAATCCACACATACTCTCTTAAACCGACAGTAGGGGTTGGATTTTTTTTTTAAATCGACACACTAGGATAGATGATCTTTATAATGCAAGTCCCTGTTATGGTCACCTAATTGTTATAATATCATTCTTTAAAATGTTATAACCATGATTTCATAAAATATCTACCAAGTGATGATTTCATAAAATATCTATTATCTATCAAGTGATGATTTCATAAAATATCTATCAAGTGATGATTTCATAAAATATCCATCAAGTGATGATTTCATAAAATATCTCTCAAGTCACCTTTATAAAGGGAAATTTGAAAAAATGAAATGTTCAGTAATTTCTTGTAACACCTAAGACTTCTAGTAGCAAAATTATTTACAAACCTTTACCTATTGCTTTTGGTTTAGCGTTAACATTAAGGGGCATCGACATGTCTTCTAGAGCTCCCTGTTATAGCATTATCTGCATATTTAATGTTTTTAAAGGCTGAACAGAAAGATTACAGACGCCAAGTGGTGGCAATTGTTCACACGGCTCATTTTGCCAAGATTGGCTTAAAAGATTTAGGTCACCACTGGAAAGAAATCCTGATGTCTCTACTAATATTCATTGCAGACAGGAATAAAACTCTTTATTTAAATAAATAAAGTTCACCTTCAGTTTTTTTTCCGCTGACATTTTAATAGTAATATGGCATCTCTCTGTTTTTTGGCAAGTTAACATCGCCGCTAGCAATACTATTTCCAGAAATAGTTATGTCTCGCCTTTGGCGGTAAAGCTTCAGGAAAAACCATAAACGATCGATAATTTCCCAGATGTTCCGTGTTCTTATAAAATAGTTTTCACATCATTTAATGAAGTTTCCATACCATGTAAAGACGTATTTGTATATATTAATGTAATGAGGTTTTCATATTATGGAAAGAAATATTTGTATAACGTAATGTTGTTTTCATATCATGTAAAGAAGTATTCATATAACGTAAAGAAATTTTCATAGCATGTAAAGAAGTATTCGTATAATGTAACGCAGTTTGCATATCATGTAAAGAAGTATTCGTATAATGTAACGAAGTTTTCATATCATGTAAAGAAGTATTCGTATAATGAAATGCAGTTTTCATATCATGTAAAGAAGTATTCGTATAATGTAATGCAGTTGTCATTTCATGTAAAGAAGTAATCATATAATGTAATGAAGTTTTCATATCATGTAAAAAAGTATTCTTATAACGTAATGAAGTGTTCATATCATGTAAAGGAGTATTCGTATAATGTAATGAAGTTTTATTATGATGTTATGAAGTATTCATATAATGAAATGAAGTTTTCATATCATGTAAAGAAGTATTCGTATAATGTAATGGAGTTTTCATATCATGTAATTGGATTTTCATACCAAATCGTTACGATTTCACATCATGTCAGTAGTGTTTGACATCAAGTAATAACTATTTATATCATGTCATGATGGTTTCATCATATAAGGCAGTGATGGCGTTCCATACTGGCATATTTAAGTTATCCATCTTATAAACAATTGTGAGAAATACAAAATCATTATACTGCCTGTTCTGATTTAAAAAGACAAAATGACAAAACAATAAAAAAAATCAAAATTTGTTATTTGGTGTGGAAATCTGCTACTAGTATGTTTCATGATGCCCGTGTAACTTTGTGTCTTCCAGTCTTACTACTTTTTATGCTAAAATCTCTGCGAAAATAATGCGACACGAAAATAGTCTTTTTGTATTATCAGCAAGATTTTTTCAACTCAAGACAAATTTTATTTTAAATTGAAATTAATGTTATATTTATGTTAAATGAGTGGTCCTATTTAAGTAAATCTATTTTAACGTTTTTTTTCCTGTTGATTTATGTGATGTCAAACATTTGTCAAATGTAAAATTTTAACCTTAGATTAACCATCGAATCACGATCAGCATTAATCTAACGTTTATTTCAAACTTTTTACGCTTGTGGATGTAAATAGTTCGAAAATGAGGCTATTGTTAAGGATTATAAATAGAGAGAAGGCATAAAAACAGTTAAACCGCGTCACGTTTTATAAACACCTGCCTTAACGAGGAATCTTTGACTGTATTGCTCCTTATTTTGATTGTTGTTCTTTAAAGTTGGCCTATTTTGTTATGTTAGGTTTGGTATTCAATCATTTTTATATTGTCAAAAATGCAAACCTACAAGAAGCAAACATTTTTGATTGTTTTTAAATTGTCTCTGATCTTTAACTGTAGGATGTTCCGCGTACATTTATCTCATAGTTCATTATCATTTTTATTTTCGTTTAATCTTTTTTCACACAATATTAAATGCATGAAATTTTCCTTACACTTTGTTTTCTTTTTCATTTGTGTTTGTTTAATTGTCCCTAGAATAACAAAAAAATACAGTTTTCTTTTCTTTATCATAAACCACAGGGACTTGCTCATCAATATTTTGTTAAAGTCAATATGCGGTACGAAAAAAGCCCCTGTGCATAAACTAAAATAATTCAATTCATTTTCGACTTGTACATGTACTTAATTTTTATTACATAAAAAGAATTGCTTTTGACAATTTAATCTTATATTTCTGTCATCCGTCAATAAGCCCAGAGGAAAATACCACAAGCATAATTGGGTTACATTTAGTATATTTGTACTGAACTTATAACAGTCATATACTTACCGTTCCGAATTTAACAACTTACAGGTATTTTAATCTTTCTATCTTCTTCGTGTCAAATACAATTGAAATTTTTAATTTTAATGAAATATTTTGAAATATTATTTTTAATAAGACATTGACATATATATTCTAATCTCCTAAATTTCTTGTCTCATTGCGAGAAAGTAAAGTCAGAATGAGACCTTTCCTTATATTCAGTGTTGTTTCTGAAACCTTATCAATTGTAAGTTGAATATGTCGTTATGTTTCTCATGTTTCATGTACCAACCGTAGAAAAATAGTTTAAAACAATATAAAAAAAAAATTATTGTTGCAACTGAGCAAATATATGCTTTTGATATATTATTTTATTTTTATTGACAGGCTGTAATCAATTCATCAAAATATTTATTTAGCTACTTATTTTTTAGTAAGATCTAAAATATATCACGGGCAATTACATATCACTGTGATAGTATTTATTGGCAGAGACGTTTTTTTTTAAATTTCAATATTTTGTGTGTTTTATGTCTTAAATTATAATGATCTTGGATTTCGTTCTCAGTTAATATCATTTTACTAGTCCAATAGCATCGTGTGCTGACCTCGTTTAAAGTCTGTATTCACAAATACATTTTAGTTTATCAAGATAGTTTGAAATGCAAAGTCAATCATTTCATTTTCTTTATTTTCTTTCATAATTCATTCATTGATTAATTCATGATATGTCTATGATAGATAAATCTACAGAAGTCCAGAAGGCCCATACGAGATTCGAGATTCGAAATTCGAGATTAGATAATCAAAATTCGAAAATCGTATTTTGAAATTCGAGATTCGACACTTGAAATTCGAAATTCGAAATTTTGAAATTCAACTAGCTAATAACCAAACAGATTGCTTGTTACATTATCGTCTATCAATCAGAACATTTATTATGAATTTTGCAGTTTGAAGCCACGTGTCATTAAGTTATAATTTTGTTGAATGTTGCAGTTACTCAAACGGGTTATTTATTATTTGCTTGTAATGCAATTTAGGGATAACTAAGCTGATGATGTGATTCATTCGTCTCATGAATCCACGCCATGGGAAAAGGTGTCATCTCCCGTGTCTCCGGTTCAACTGTAACCGGAGCAGCTAACTCTTGAGGTGCCGTACGAATCATGGCGAGCAGCGAGTCTTAAAGTTATCAGTCGCTGTATAGGCTTTTAGCCTCAAGTCACGACTACAAACTTCATATTAAGTTGTATGATTGATGCGTTCCTAGACGGTTCTTGTAATAACATGAATTTTTTTTTATCATATCAATACTTATGTAAATAATAAAATTCACGAATATCTTAAGGACTTATATATTTAACAGGGCTGTTTCGGTAGATATAGTAATTTTGTATTTGTTGCATGCCGAAAGGAGTATGTTCACAAAGGCCTATAATTGGCCCCGTAATTGGGCTGATTTTTCATGTTCAAGAAATCTAAATGAAGGCTATGGAAATAACTCACCGAATACCTATATTTAACAAATGTAATAGTTTTCTAGTGACAAAATTGTGCTGTTTCCTTTGGTAACCCCCTAAATATGAGAAAAATTAGGAAAATCTTCATTTTTGGTGATTTTTTACCACTTTTCATCACTATAAAGCTAAAATCAAAAGTGGCCGCATGCTCTGACCAACATAGATTTTTGTTCATTAATATATTACTTAAAAGTAAATATTTTAACCAAAAAATAATTTTGGTCAGAATATGCGGCCAACATTAAATTCATCATCTTTAACAGAAAAAGAGGCTAAATATGTCAAAAATAACAATTTTTAAAGAAGTTCACTAACTTTAAAGGTCTCTGTTGTTCATGAAAGAAAACAATTCATGCACAATTTATAATATTTTATAAATTACAGAGTCTCATGACCATTCTAGCAGCATTATTTTATAGCTGTCTTAAATTCAAAATTTAGGGCCGTTTTTGGCCTTTTCCGAACATACTCCTTTCACATGACTTTTTTTAACCTAAAAGAAAGGGAGTCAGGATTCCAACTTTAACACCCTGATGGATTTGCTACTGCAGTATCTTATTTAAATCATATTAAAATAAAAGTCAGGTGATTGGAAATACACATGGTTGATTCCGTTATACAATACTAACTAAGACTTGTACATTATTTGACAAAACATAACATTAAATCATGTTGGCTATAGATATTATTGGAAAATAAATAATGTCTTTTTATAATCTGAATTACCAATAGCAAAAACTATAATTATATTGAGTTAACCATGTTAACAAAAAATAGAGAAGTTGGAGCACATTGGTTGCCAATCTAATTATGTTATTCGAATATCAAATTTAGAATATTGAATTTCGAAATTCGAGAATTTCGAACTTCGATTCTCGAGTTTCGAATTTCGAATTTTGAATTTCAAATTTGAATCTCGAATTTCGAATCATAAGTATATTGAGTCTCGAATGTCGAATATCAAATTTCGATTCTCGAATCTCGAAAGAGCCTTCTGGGCTTTCGTGTAAATAACAAATTATACTTCAATATAGAACATTTGATTAAATTTAAAAGTACTTCATATTATTGACTAAAATGAACTACTATTTCCATGCACACAAACATAATGCAACGTTTACATTTCATATAAAGCAAAATACATTTTTTTGCAAGTATGATAAGTTACAGATTTTTCATCGTTCATTTATATATAATTGGTCATATTCACTATTGATATCAAAGAATTTATAATTGTAGGCTTTTGGAGTAATTTGTTTTTGTGGAGGATTATTTCTTATTACAGACTCTGATGGCGCCATTAACAACATTGGAGTTGATTTTAATGATGCTATAGGAAGTATCAATAATATGACAAAAAGTAATCCTAATGAATTTATCAGTTTCAATTTAAAATTGTCAAACCTGAAGGTGTTACCTTTTTTTGACAGTGGTTGAATCTAGTCTTACATGTAATTTTGGTACAATTCTTGTTGTTCTAACTGCATTTTTATATGGTGTTTGATATTCGCAACCCCTTTGGCTTAACTGACTCTTTCTATACGTCCGTCAGCATTTATTACATGGAGCTTTGTTATAATCTCTTTATTTTTAGAAAGATTTTTTAACTTTTAAGTTTGCGTTTCTTGCTATTACCTCCAAGTGGGTAGTGAATAATACCAGCATTCAAAGTTCAAAGCGTGTTTAGATGAAAAAATAAAATAGAAATTATTTTTCATTTAAATTTCTACCTCATTTACTATAACTTGCAGCTTAAAAGTGCACCATGATGTTTTTTATTGTTAGGTTTGCATTCTATTCATTAGAGAAGTCGGTCAATATATTAACTTTCAATAACTACTGACTACTCGAATTAAAAAAAAGGAATGTTGAAACATACAAACGTTGGTTTAGTAATCTACGAATGCTAACTGTGAAGTCAAATACAGCTCATATAATTATGTAAATTTTGAATAGAAAACATGGAATTTACAAATAAAGTTCTTTTTTCTTCAATATATTTATCAAATATTTGATTTTAAAAAATTGTAACTTTGTTGTATTTTTGGTTTCTAACCTTTGTGACGGTAAGCGCTGCTGGTGGAGTTTTTATTCCAAGAGGTTAGCGTACCTCAGCATCCACACTTTTGTGTGGAAGAACACATCAAAGCTAAGAATAATCTGTTTAAAATTCCAAAATTGTCAAAACCCTCAAGTTCTTTTATACCCAGACATAGATTGATCTTAGTCATAATTTGGGTCGCAGTTCGGCATTTTTTGTTATGCTTTATTGTTCCTTGCTCTTATTATTCGTTGAGCGCTTGGCATTTTCAATCTTTTAGGTAGAGCCTCCAATTAGTTATGAATAGACGAAATAAGCGTCAGAGGTAGCATAATGAATTGTCTGGATATTTGTTCTGATTTTGATTTCAAAATGATAGAATAGTCACATAATGCACCACACAGAGCTTAGGCACAAGAGAAGCTAAGACGTAACAATAGAACATTCGAATGTCGTACGCCCGAAAAATTCAAAATACAACAAATTTACACAAAATACAACACGTACAAACAACGAGCATCCTTACAAAACACCCTCTCAAAACAACCAAACTGTACAAAATAATCCGATAGGTTGAATAAAGTTGTTTTAAAATGAAATTGTGACGCATACCGGCAATCAATTTTAATAGTTTGACCTTGAAAAAACACAATCTTTGTTCTTATTTCATGAGCAATTTTCATACAAATCTATTAAAACCTACTACATGTAAGAATAATCTACATGTACAAATGTATTATAACTTTACTTAATATCTAACAGCAATGAAAAAGTACCCGGGAACAAAAATTCCTAACCCTCCAAATTTTGAAGCATCACATCCATTACATGACACAAATTTTAAAGAGTTTGTAATAAGTGTTGGATGGACCTTAACTGTGACTGGAGTTTTCATAGCAACTACGGGAATCGTGACAGTGGTAGCAACTCTAAAAGATATAAAGAAATTACAATTGGTTGTAAGTTGGTCAATAACCTTTTTAAGCTTATTTCAATGTTAAATTAACAATGCTGGAAAAATATCATAGCAATCTGTTCACAATTATCTTTTCGCAGTCATAATAGGGGAATTTCATAGCACGAGAAACAACGTGCATTATTTAAAAAATAGGAAATTACAATATATTTTATAGCCAAACTTTTATGTAATTCTTAAACCTGCTTCAATGTTTTCAATTGCTCAGTTTTCATCTGACTTAAGATTTATTCTTTCTCTCTACGGTTTATTAAGATGGTCGTTTTCATTAGGCCCTTCTGTTAAGTCTTTATTGATAACTTTTTTTTTATTTACAAAGTGTATTGCTACTACAGTGATTTGGATAATTTTAGAGTTGACAGCTTGTGTTGTATTTCTCAGGTTTCACGAACCGGTGAGTGACATTTGAATTTATCACAAACAAATCTAATCTATTTTTACTGCAAAATTGTATTTATCTGAGGCTGTTAAACTTCAAGGCTTTAATACATACATCTCACACAGAGTCAAATGAGAAATTTATCGTGCATATTCAAAAAGCTATTCCAACTTAAGGGGGTATAAATACCACATGAATTATTTTTTTTTTACTGTCAATGAATTTTCTGTAAGTTGTCAATGGATACGCTATTACATGCACTTTGAAAATTTAACTTGAAAAAGGCATGCTTCCCTCTTTTTTGATATAGTCTGAATAACTTTCATTAAAATGTTAGAGAAAGTTACCAATTAGGAAGAAATATCATGTCTGTAAAATAAAATTGTCGATGAAATTTAGTATTTTTTTATATTAAATGGGGCTTGTATAAGGTAACAGAAAAAAAATTCTTCTCAGGTCGTGATTCTGATATTGAGAAAAAATGCCAAAAGGTGACCCAAATAAGCATATTTTGACATGAATTATCCCCCTTTGCAAAAAAATGAAAAAAACACACCATTTTACTTAGTTTTATGATTTTAAGTTTTATAATAAAACATAAGCTTAAAACAACAAAATGTTATTAAGGCTTCCCTGCTCGAAACGTTTGGCTTTTGAGTACTTTCCATTCAAAAATTCTGCATTTGACCTTCAAATGTTCTTATTCAAATGCTGCTGATAAGAGATCACTCCTTGAAATATCGATATACAGCATAACCAAATTAACCGTTTTATACCCGTTTTTGGTATTGTATTTTGACATCAATGGATCAATAACCGCTGCTTTGGTCCAAAGGTCGTCAATGGTAATCACAAGCCTGATCGTCAGACTTGTCTTACACGAATTTACCACTGGTTTTTCACCTTCCAATATTTTGTTTCAAATGCTGGTGATGATAGGTCACTCCTTGACATATCGATATAAAGCACAGCCAAATTTACCGTTTTTATACACGTTTCGGTATTGTATGTTCAAATAATTTGAAATAAAAACCAAAGTCTACAGTATGTAAAAGATAAAGGTAAAAACAAAATTATCGAACTTAGAGAATCAATCTCAAATGTCCACGAGACAAGACAAAACAGGGAAGACATACCGGAAAAATTGAAGACTTGGTACATGCATTTCAAAAGAAATGGTGGGTCAAAGCAGGTTTTAAGGCGGGCCAAACCTCCCCTTCCATTGCGATCTTTGGGTCCGGTATTACACATGTGAAGACATGTTAGGGTTGCTTTGGTGATCATCTCAGGACATCAACCAGCCAAACACTAATCAAAGCAAGAACTAACAAATTCGTCTAACATGATATTGAATTTTTCTACCAGTGGCTGATAACGAAGAGATCGTATGAGACGTATTTTCTACTAACCTTGGTCTTATAGTCGGTTGCGGAGAAATCGGTGTCGGATAAAAAAATCCGAAAAATGTGTACAAGCTCTGGCATATCGAATAAGTTGTGAAATAAAGACACCATATACAGGTGACGTTGGTATGTTGTAAGGAAAATTGATAATTTTAAAATTGAAATCGTAAATCTTTTGTTGTAATTTGAAGTTAACTTTTGGCTGGTCAAATGACCAATGTATTGTATCTCCTTAAAACGGGAAACGGAATAATTTCTACGATACTTTGTTAACTAATTTCAGGCTCCGGCGCCTCAAAACTTTTAAAAAATCTTATGTCTGAGAATATTCTCAACTCATTGTGACGTCACCAAATTTTAAAGTTTTGATTGGAGTTGCCATTGAATATAAGAATGTTCTCAGGCTTAATATTTTTTTGATTTAGTGGCGCCCAGGCCTTACCAGATAAATTAAAGTAAAAAACAAGCTTTTAGCAATATAAATGACATTTTTCAGTGTATGCAAAACTTTATACTGTCAGGCTATTGTGTTGTCTTTAATATACAAAATAGTATAATACAGTATAATCACAGGTAGTAAATTGTCATATCGTAAAACGTTTGGTAAAGGGATTTTGTCATGGTTTAGTCAAGTGCGTCATGGTTTGTACAAGGGAAATTTGCATGATGTCGTCTGCAAAAATAAAATCATGATTTTTCGTGAAACAAAAGGCGTTTCCGGCATTTTTAAGGGTAAGATATATTTATACTAATATATCACATATGTAAATGAAGGAATATATTCGCTAAATCATTCAGGAAAATAGTTTTGTCCAATAGATAAAATAACATTATTTTATGTTTAAAGCATAGGTAAAGTCCAGATACTCCTAAAAAACAATCATTCACTGTGCATACAACCTTTTGACACATTTTTCAGCGCAATCAAACGCTTACAAAGCGTACATCGCAAAAATACAAATTTTTACTTGTCATCGTGTGTACAAGGGACGTCATGGTTTAGTCAAGGTTGGTCATGGTTTGGTCAAGGGATATTTTAAAATGACATTTTAAATCTTATTCAATTATATGAGCTTACAGTAATGTTTTATACCTTATACCGGTGATATATTACCAAAATAATGCATACTACAAATATACGTATCAACCATTCCTGGAAAAAAATTAATCACAGTATAATTTCAATGTTTGTATGCCATTCATAAGACATGTTAGAGTAATTATGAGATAAAGATTATTATACAGAATTCCTGTTCATTTCAAGACTCCCATATTAGGTGGGGTCATAAGCTGAGACAATAACATCGCTCGAGAAATGATATGGGATCTAATATGGAAACTCATGGTCAAAATAGATACAAAGGTATACAGGAAAACACTGACTAGGCATTCGGTTTAATGCAAGATTTTGCTTATTGCCGCTAACATATATACTAAAAAAAAACCTATCAATGAAGCTTTTCCTGAAGTATTCATAGAAGGACATTCCATAATTTAAATGAAATTCACTACCAACTGCACTATTGCAAAGGGCATATCTCAGGGAGTATCTTGCTTCATCTATTCAGTGCAACAGCAGTGTTTATAGTATTACAGAAACGTTTGCCTCATCCGTAACATTTTTTATATTATCATACAGGGATAGCTTGCACTGTTTCAAAAGATGATACATTAACCATATTCCTATTTAATTGTTCAATGGTAATCCTGATGGTTAGTATATGGTGTTGGCTAATAGTAACGGTCTAGAGGAGAAGTTAAAATGATATATAAAAATAAAAAATAAACGTCTGAAAGAAGTAGGCAACGTTTTAACCTACATGCACGGGATGTTCGATCGAAAACAAAAAAAGTTAACGATACTCTGCAAACATAAATGATAAATAAACTTCGAACATGGTGCACAACAACATCAAATATGATGTTAAAATAAAATAATAATAATTAAAGTCAAAAGACAATAATTAATAATCATATTTGTGGATATTTCGCTGGACCGACCAGCTTCATCAGCGCTTGTAATCTGATATGATGATAATTAATAAGGGGAGGTTTGGCGCGCCTTAAAACCTGGTTTAACCCACGATTTCTTTTGAAATGCCTGTATCATGTCAGGACCATTGCGATCTTCCATTTATCTAGTATGTCTTCCTTGTTTTGTCTCGTCTTATGGACATTTGAGATTGATTGTCCAACTTCGGTAATTTTGTTATTACCTTTTTTTACGTAATCAAGATCTGTGACGTAAAATGTCTAAAATCCTGAACTTTATGCTTGAACATCGAAATTAATCCTCAACATGAAAATAATAAAATTGAACAAAATACAATGAAATATAATGTCTTAACAGTAAAATCATGCAAAAATAGTATTTATATAATAAAGCTATAAATAATAGCTATTATTGAGAAGCTAAAAACAACAATCTAAACACATAATGAGAATAGCTTAAGAAACAAGGGCACTTATCAAAAATATACATCTTTTATATGCTATTACTGAAGGTAACGATATATAAATTCCTAGAAACGAGCTAATGTTTTTTTAAAGATGCGTATTAAGAAACACGGAAACACAGTATGTCGTTTAACACAATAAAACAGTAGAAAAAAACTAATATTTTGCCCGATCTCCTAACTCTAGAAAATGTATTAAACCATGACATAATGGTATAAAGCATGACAATTTTCGATTCCATTTACCGAACCATGACAAAATTTAAATTTTGTTAATAAGCACAAATAAGGAGATTCAAAGTTAACACAGTAAACCTTTATCGTCGTGTTCAATTCGTATCAGCTCTCCACACGATTTGATACTAAAACAAAGTTGTTTTACATATTTTAGAAAAAAATTCCTTGTACAAACCATGACCTTCCCTTACCATACCATGACAAAATCCCTTTACCAAACACTTTACGATATGACACATTACTACCTGTGATAATATTTAAGTTGTCTGGTTTTTTTTCTGCCTTTTGTACAATTCATAACTATTTTAATACTTTTATTACCCTTTCGTTAGAACAATTGACAAAGATACTTTATAAAAGAATACAGTCATTAATTGTGCTAATAAGAAAAAAAAACATTAATTTTTAAACTAAACTATTTATTTTGGATTGAAATAATTGATTTAGGCAACCGAACGCGAAAGTCAATATTTGTTACATAGAAAACTGTTATGATATACATGAGTCAATTACTCTTTTTTAAAATACACAGCATTTTATTAATTTATTGCAAAATATGCAAGTGAAATAAACAAATCATACTCATGCATATTAAAACCGGCATATAAAACCTTTGAGTATTGAACAAGCAACATATTTCACACAGTTCTACATGATGTTTGACATTTTAACATTTTGGCCTTAACACCTATGATAAGTTAAAATGATTAAATCGCATCTGGCATAGCCAAATTAATTTCATTGAACTTTATTGTAATTTCGTTTTCAATCTTAATCGCGACTAAATACATGCATTTTTTTAATTGTTTGTTTGGTACTGATATGTTATTTGTCTACACTAGAAATATTATCTTTTGCACTTTAGGCAAATCACTTCATAAGGCGACATTTTAAACATCAGCTGAATACAGAGTTTATAGGATATAGATCTCATGATCCTGTTAGCATGGGATGGAATCTAGCCATGAAGGAGGTGAATAGAAAAGCATTTCAATTATCAAAAATTCAATTTGACCATTATAATATTATAAAAGCAAAATTTCTTCTGTATAGTAAACATCAACTTGTCCAAGGTATTTATTTTTTTATTTTTCAGCTCTATTCAATTTTAATTTTATGACTTAAATTTGTAAATATTCACTTTAAAATGGTATATAAAATTATAACTCTTCCGGAGCACCTGAGTTCAGTTCCGTCACCACTTAATTTTGCGTTGTTTTTGTGTTAACTGGTTTTGTCTTTGCCCTTTCGGACTATTTGACATTTCGATGTCCCATCAGTACCTGTTTGCGTTTCTGCTGTAACCTTTAATTGAAAAAGATTTGTCCTGCAATACATCATGGTTGCTAGTATTGTAATGATGAATGTTTAACGTCATCAATGATGTCTAGATTGAATTTCGACTGAAAATTAACAATCGGGCCTTTTTTTGTTTCAGTTTCAGTGCTGTGGTGTTGATGGCTACTTGGATTTCAATGCCTCAGTTTCGTTCGATGATCCCTGGTACGAACCACTGCATACTATGGCTATACTTTTACCCTTTGAGACAGCAATTGCATGCTGCGACTCCATAGAAATTGTTGCGCCGATTGCCAAAAGATTTCTTATGCCGTGTCATAGGGAGAGATACATTCATAAAAAGGTTTCTATTTATAAAGACGTTTTAAGTCTTAAATAAGATTTGATGACTCTGAATTGGGTTTATAGTTTTTTTTTAAATCTTATCTTTCCCTTTTTTAAAGCAAATACTGTTTTTCCTCTGTTGACTCATTCTTATCATTATCTTATGTTTGCTCTTTGATACCTTTACCCATGCGGACAAAAGCTAAACGTTAAGTGTGTCGGGAGGTTTGGGTGAAAATGGTGTATCCACTGTTTAAAATTGCTCCTAGATGCTTAGGTGGACTTTTTACATTTTATGGAACCTTTTTAATATTTTGCAGATTGGTGCCCTTTTTATTTTTTTTGGGGGGGGGGGGGCGGGGGGACTATAAAGGGTCAATTACGGACGTTGGTCATATGCAATGTTACTCAGGTATATTGATGTGTATACGCTACGCATTACAGATGCCTTAGTTGATTTTCCTCATATTTCAGAATTTTATAGATGCTAAGGTATTATGCGCAAATTCTAGTGCATTTTAAGTTCAATAGATGATTTTGACATTTGGGGAGCAGGATTATTTTTTTTTAGTTTTCGGTTCACCGTTTTCCTAGTTCACTAGTGTACTAAGTACTAGTCATTCAGAAGTTAACTTGCTTGTGTCAAATATTATAATTTTAGGGTTGTTTGTCTGTATTTTGGGAAGCTGTAGATCAACGTAAAGCTGAAATCGGAATCTGTTTTACCATGATGATAGTTGTTCAGGTATGAAGTGTATACATTAATATGTAAGATCCAAACACTAACACGAATGAAGAAAATTGCTGTGAATGACAAATCCCCTTATGTCATACTAGTACTTATCTTGAATTGTTAAAATTTAAGTCTGTTGGAGAAAATGATAAGATTTATTTTATGTTTTTCTTGTTTTCTCACACATTTTTGATTAGATCATTTTGTCGTCATCATCACAAAGTTTGTCGTTTATGTGCTGCCTCTTATAGAATTTTATAAAGAGGAGGTGGCCTCATAATACATGAACAATAAACTGACCACTAAATGGGGAATGTTGTGCCATTCAGGACAGTATGATATTGTTCTTTTGGTTCATTTTCCTACATAAATTAAGCAAAAATTAACTAAGGTATCAGTATAATAACTGCCTTATAGTTGAGATAAATGCGTAAAGGTACTGAAAGATTTCCAGGGGGAAACACAGAGACAATCAAGGCGTCGTTATGCTTTATGATTTCCTTAATTTATTTCATAAGGTGCGGGTCGTATCTACTTTAAAATTCTCCATTGACTATCTATCCTCATTCAGGCCTCATATGAATACTACTATAAATCATGTAAATAATTTAGAATTTCGAAATGAAACTGTGCATTAGCTTGGTACTCGAGAAAGTAATATTAATACAATTGTCACTCTCCGAGGTATATGATCATTTTTAACGGTACCCAGTTGCTATTATATTCTTAGAAAAAATCTTCAGAAGTATATTTTGAAAAATAATTTTTTATTCGAAATATCTGTTTTGCACAAACTATCTAGAAGCCACATGCTTCATGGTATCATTATATTTCGTTTCTTTTTAGGTATCCACGATCTTTTTTATCTATTGGTCTCGATACACAGATCCAAGCAAAGTTTCACCAGCACAAAAAAATAGTTTACATGCATAGTGGGATCATCAACGTCAAAAGATTCAACGAATTATATTAATTGTTATTAAACTTAATAAGCATGACTTCAATTGTATTTTTTCTAAAACTTTTCACTATATGATTTTTTCTTTAATTGCAAAAATAAAATTAATATAACAAAAGGACTATCTGATCCCTCCTTTGCAGTAAGCTACATTGCATGATCTATATTATCTCTCAATACATTTTCCAGTGGCAGTCATTACTCGTTTACACTTAGCCTAAGCCTATTAATCTTGCATTTGCCTTCAACCATGTACAATCGAAAAAAGAATGGTGCATGATTTTTGACAAAGACAAGGACAATAGGAGAAACAGATAATGATTAGTTACCAAGGTTACGACCATTGTCGTTGCCAAATGAATATTTGGCCATTTGAACAACTTAATCAATAATAAAGAAAAAAAAACAATTAAAACAAAATTGAGCTAAAGTTGTTTGTGCCTGAATGTGTATTGGAGCTTAAACTTGAAAAGAGTGATTTCTTATTAGTTTCAGAATCTTCATCGTTTTAAATATTGCGAAAAATAATAATCCAATGTTCTGTCCCTTAAGTTAGTTTAATTAATTTAACATCTCATTATTAAATCATTTTATTAAAATACAGTTTGGTTATTAAGCACTTGATCTATTTAATCAATCAGATTTCATAAATAAAATTCCGCTTTTAAAAAATGTGTCAGTTTTCAGGTGGTCCTTACTTTTTGTCCAGTTTTACATTTATTCCAATTTATACGTGACTACCATTTCCTTTTTTAAATTCTAAATACTTGTATAGCTAATGTATTGTTTTATTTAATTACTGTTCTGTCATTTTGCTTTATTATTGCAAAAATGTGTCATTTTTAGATAACCTTGACATCATATTTTTTTAACTTGAAATCCTGTTTTAGGTCATAGCTAGTTATTAAGGAACCTATTTGGTTGATATCATGAACATTTGTTACTATTTTGATATAAAACATATTACATTTTTAATGGTCATATCCTTTTATACCAAAAATTGCTGTTTGTTTGATGTAATGGCATCCACTTTTAAAATTGATTGTCCAATCGCCTGTTCCCACTGACATGACTGACATCTTTCTACAAAGTTAATAATAACAAGGAAGGGTCAATATCATAGCACAAATAAAATAGATGATATCCTTCTGATTTGATCTAAATATCAACTAAAATGACCAAAGTTGGATAAATTTTGCTAATTCTGAACATTTCCGATAGCTCGTTCTAAACTTGTATTCTTGTTACGTTTAAAAGGCCTTTTAAGATGGCCAATAAGACTTCAAATTATACACACAAATAGTTTATATAATATTGATTTATATTCACTTTTCTTTATAACACATATTTTAAACGGCCTACTTTGCAGTTTTGTGAGATGGTCCAAAATGTGTGCTTTAAGTTGGTTAACATAAAATAGATGAAACATTAATGAACTTCTGTATTTTGTTTGATATATTGGTCAATAACAACGTTTAAGGTAAAACTGAAATAAAATAAAAATGTGACAGGTTAGAAATATGCAAATGTGCAAAATATTTTAGTGTTTGCAGAGAACTAAGTCTCAATGAAACACGTGAACATCTGTTAAGGACTACTGATTTCTTTTACATAACCACTGTTTATTTTTTATTTTTTCTATCCAAAAGAAGCAAAGGTGTACCAAATGGGTAATCAGTATCATAAAACCGTTAAGACGAAGACAAAACCGGTAGAAAAAAAATCATCATAACAAAACAAACCACATAACAACATAAAACACACACACACACATAACAACAAAACCGCATTCAGCAACGTGAACTCAAGTCGAAACTAGAGTGAACTCAGGTGCTCCGGAAGAGTAAGCAGTTACTGCTTGCTATAGCACACCCGTCACGTTGCCAAAGATCGATTTAGTGTTTGTCAAATCCGAAATGATGACATTACAAAACTCTATGTAAAAACAACATCTGTGCTCATCTGAGAGATAGAAATCCCGTATTTGTATACAAGCATTAAACGTTTTTTTAATCCCTGTATAGTTAAGAAAAAAGAAATGACTGATATGTTTTTGTTGTTTTCATGTTTAACACATTTAACATTTCGGACCAATAGTTGCCCAATTTTGAATTTTTGAAAAAACTAAAGAAAAAGAACAATACGTAAGAAACAGAACTTGAAGATTTTTTCCCGAATAAAACTTATAATTGAAACTTTAAAACCTTTCACGTTTTACACATGCACATTTTGAATAAAAAAATGAAACCCCCTGAATTCCACAATCTGTATTCAACAAGTATGAATAATTTTAGATGTTCATGATAAGCCCTTATCCATTTTCACCAAAGATGATGTTATAAAAAAACAAAGGAGAGGTACCAAAGGGGCATCCGAATGTCAAAAGTCAGAAAGGGCAGATACAAAACCAGTTAACACCAACGAGAACGGAATAAAAGCTGATAACATGTAAAACACGAAAACAAAAATCATTGTCCACCTTACATGACATACACAATGTTGTACCAACAAACAAACCATATTCTTATATTAGTTTTGTGAACAAGATACATTGCATTCACTGTACTTAACAGTTCATTGTATTTGCAAAAACACAACGTACACAACAACAAGGAGGAAATATTTTACAATCATAAATTGGTCATTTCCTGCGATTGTTCTGCTATTGGGGCTAAAAATTATGATATTCCATCCCTATATTGGAATTATAAATAACATAAAAAGCTATACAAACAGTGCTTATCTGCGGGGAAATCAAAATTAACAATAAACCTCTTTCAGTTCTGGTTACTTCATTAAATCTAATCTCTAGAAATATTTTATGATACCTGTTGAAATGGTGCCATTCAAATTTGGATCCTGACATAACGCTCTACCATGGAAATGAATATTAGTCCCACACCCACTGTAATAAAGAATTAGTTGGTCCATGAGGAAAGACAAAACAAGGAAGACATACCGGAGAAATTAAAGATCACCTCTAATTGAGTTGTTGACATTCAAGATAATGTTTCTTGCACACAAAATGGTATCATTCGGTGCTTTGTCTGCAGGTATAATAACATATTTGTCAGGTAAGGTGGACAATCTTTTGCAACGCGAGCATTGTTGAAAATGGATGTTGAGTTAGAGCTCATCGAACCTATCAACGAATTGTTTTTTATTTCACAATTAATGACCTCACAGATTTAACCGATTCTGACAAAGCATCATTTTTAGATCACCTGGCCAAAGGCCATGTGAGCTATTGCCATCACTTGGTTTCAGTCGTCGTCGTCCGTCGTCGCCGTTAACTTTTCTTCAAACTTCATCTCCTCTGAAACGGCTGCACAGATTCAAACCAAATTTGGTCTGGTGGTACTTTATGGTATCCCCCACATAACTGATGTGGGGATTTTTGATTTGTCGAAAAACATGGCCGCCGTTGCTAAAAATAGACCAGGGGGGTCAGACTACTGTTTTTGGCTTGTAAATCAAAAAGTATAAGAGATAGATGAAATCTGATGCACGCTGCTGCTTCAGCATCAAAAGCTCTACAAAAGTCTCCATTGAGTCGAAGTTGTCAGATGACCCCTTATGGGAGTAACGGCCCCGTAAAGGTGGAAAATAGCATTTTTTCATGTTTTTGGCCAATGGAATGAAAACTATTGCAGATAGAGAGAAGCTGTTGCTTGCTTAAATGTTCAGCTCATTTAGCTCTACAAAAGTCTCTATAAGGTCAAAGTTGTCAGATGACTCCTTATAGGGGTTATGGCCCCTTAAAGGCAAAAAATAGAGTTTTTGGCCTATAGAATGAAAACTATTGCAGATAGAGAAAAGCTGCTGCTTGCTTTAATGTTCAGCTCGTTTAGCTCTACACAAGTCTCCATAGGGTCGAAGTTGTCAGATGACCCCTTATAGGGGTTACGGTCCCTTAAAGGCAAAAAAATAGTGTTATTAGCCTATAGAATGAAAACTATTGCAGATAGAGAAAAGCTGTTGCTTGCTTAAATGTTCAGCTCATTTAGCTCTACAAAAGTCTCCATAGGGTCGAAGTTGTCAGATGACCCCCTATAGGGGTTACAGCCCCTTAAAGGCAAAAGATAGTGTTTTTGGCCCATGGAATGAAAACTATCGCAGATAGAGAAAAGTTGTTGCTTGCTTAAATGTTCAGCTCATTTAGCTCTACAAAAGTTTCCATAGGGTCAAATTTGCAAGATGACCCCTTATAGTAGTTACGGCCCCTTAAAGGCAAAAAAATAGCGATTTTGGCGTAAAGAGAGAAAACTTTTGCAGATAGAGAAAAGATATTGCTTGCTTAAATGTTCAGCTTAATTAGCTCTACAAAAGTCTTTTTAGGGTCGAAGTTGTCAGATGACCCCTTTAAGGGGTTATGGCCCTTTAAAGGTGAAAAATAGTGTTTTTTGCTTTGGAATGAAAACTATTGTAGATAGAGAAAAGCTTTTTATTGCTTAAACATTCAGCTCATTTAGCTATACAAAAGTCTTCAAAGGGTTGACATTAAGACCAGGTGAGCGATTCAGGCACCTGGGAGCCTCTTGTTCCTTCTTGTGTTCTGTCTTTGAACATTTTCTGGGAAAATATTCAATTGAATCAAAACTGTTTTTGATTTATGATTTCAGTTGATTGGTTTGCGATATTTTTGTCCTTTAGCCAAAAAATCACATATAGTAAGAAATTTTCCTCGATAACGTGACCACAGATCTATAATAGTAAGATGACTTTTCTCGAGAACAGTCCGATGGTTTGCTTTGATGTCATTGATTTATGAATCCCGCAACACTTGTTTGTAGTTGCAAAACTTCGGTGCAATAATGGAAGCATACGTATTAAAAGAGATGATGGTTGTCTTTTCTGTTTTCGTTTGGAAGTTCAACAGGCATTGCTTTTTGGGATATTACCAATTTTTTAAGTTGAAATTTAAGCATCTTTCTTTTTAAACTTTGTTATTTATTGTCATAATTAAAAAAACTATATGCACCTCAACATTTTAAAGTCACATTCGGCACCCCGTATCCATTTAGATTTTTATTTACAGTGCTAGGGTGCCTTTTACCTTAAGTAAATAATATGCACTTTTATTTTATTTTTGCAATCATTATAGATTTAAGATAGGAGAAAAACTATTGAACACCAACACATTTTTATATGTGCCCGGTCTATACTCATATTTGTCCTTCTAATAGCTGATCTAAATAACGGAAGCGGAGTTTCTGTGATAATTTTATGATTTATATTCATTTTTATGTAGCACCAGAACAACGAGCAGCGATTAGCGTTTACATTGAAGGTCTTTGACTGTCTTAAGCCGATGGTCTATGTAGCTTGTGTTGCGTACACTTATTCCACACCCTATTATCATCTTTATTATCGTTTAGAAAATCGTTTTCAAAAATATCAAATACATAACAGTTTCATTTATCTTGATTATTTTGTTCATGTGTGGTCATTTTATTGTCTCTAGCTAGAAAACCAAACTATTGTAATATTTTCCCTTATTCTATATCAATTTGATACAGTGGGTTTTTCGGCTTGTACTGAAATATTTATTTGAAGAATAAAATAACCTTGACATTTTGACCAAAAATACCTGGTATCCGTCAATAATTCCAGTGATTGATAAAATGCCAAAATCATAATTTTTAACTTAGTAAGTGCAATAATATTACAAAACCCTTCTGCATTTTACAAGATAAAGTAATTCTACACATTGTGCCACAAAGTGGCACATTGATAATTTCAATTTTCGGATTATGGGATATAGATGCATTCATTTTACAATAAAAACAAACCCAAAGCAGTTTTTATATTTAAAAATGTAGTTGGTGTCTAGATATTTTTTGTATGGTTATTTAGGGTAAAATTATGGCGGGAAATTTTCCCATAATTTTCACTGTAGAATGTAACTAAATTTTGACTGGTAACATCTCCTAAACCAAGACTGACTGAAAAAATTAGTGGTCAAAACAAAGTTTACTGGGGTTGCTTTACCTTATTCTTTAGAATTTTTTTGTGCATTTATTATCGATGTGCCACCCTACTTATGGTATCTGCCTGATTCCTAGAAAAAGTAGTATTCAATATCTGTTTTCAGATGTTCGTTTTTGATTTCATTGTATCGTATTTTTCTTACTAATTTCAACTTGATTCATGATTAATTAAAACCCTTTCCAGGCGAACGATGCCTCAAGGCATCGCCTGGCATGCGCCCGACGATGCCTCAAGGCATCGCCTGGCACGCGCCGGACGATGCCTTGAGGCATCGTGAACATGTGGAAGTTGAGTTTGAGATTTGAAATCGAAAATCTTGCTAATTACCCGTCCGAATGTGCCCAAACTTCGTCTGTTTAATAAATGATAATGAATAAATATATTCAGCAAACTTGGTGACAATCGGTTGTTTATTTTCCGAAAACGAAGTCATTCTTCAACATTTTGTCTACTTTCGATTTAAAATGGACGCCGCCATTTTTAAATAGAATTGTTGTGGATATAAAAAGCGTTTTTCGAGGTAAAACGAAGCTGACAAATCTGTATGATTTTGAAAAAATATTAAAAAATAATGTAGCAATATAAATAGGGTGTAATGTTTTCAAAAATCGTTCTTTTTATTAAAAAGAAAATGCCTTTTTAAGTTTGTTTACTTTTATCCTACTTCCAAATATGGCCACGGGGCGTGGTGAATTCTTTCGTCACTTAAAATGATTAGTTGATTGGACTTATAAATATTCAAATTTCCCACGATTGTAGCGCCTTTTTCTCGGAATCGTAAAAATATTATCCAATCATAATATTTGCGTATAAAGTGGGACAGCTTACGTCATTTCGTAGTAAAAATTGTAGTAAAATCGTAATGTCGTCTGAAATGTTTGAATCTTCCGATGAAGAATTTGACGGATTTTCGGCTCATGAGATTGATCTGGCAAATGAAAGATACCAACAAATCCTTGCTCGAGATGGTATAGGTGACTTTGAAATAAGTGATATTGAGAGTGAAGATGAAGATCTCGTAGATATTGTTGTAAACAATGCCGGTGATGCCCAAGCAAATAGTTGGCGTAGGGACTTCAGTCATATAGAAAAAGGTCTCCCGCATCTTTTCAACCCTGAGAATATAACTGGCCCTCAAACAAAACTAGCACAAGACAAAGAGCCTCTGGATTTCTTTAATCTCCTTTTTACAGATCAAATTATGCAATACATTATTGATTGTACTGACAAATATGCAAGGCAACAAATCAATGATTTTCCTGCACAAAATAAAGCAGCCTGGGTATGTCCATCTCTTCCAGAAATGAAAGCGTTTATAGGTTTGACTTTACTTATGGGAATAACTAAAAAGCCTGACCTCAAATCCTACTGGTCCACAGAAAAACATCTTGAGACACCAATTTTCTCTCAAACCATGAGCCGAGATAGGTTTTTTATAATTATGAGGTACCTCCACTTCGTGGATCCATATGTTAATTTTCCTCAACCCGGTCAACCAGGACATGATACACTGTATAAAGTCAGATATCTCATGAACTCTTGTAACGCTAGAATGAAAGCAGAGTATGTCCCAAAAAGGCAGGTCAGTGTAGATGAGGCTATGGTGCCGTACAAAGGTCGTGCTCCATGTAAGCAGTATATGCCAGCTAAACCGACCAAATGGGGGATAAAGATGTGGGCTTTGGCAGAGTCAGACACAGGTTATATGTCATTTTGTGAAATATACAGTGGCAAAACTGATCGTCCAGCACAGGGCTTGGCTAGTTCTGTCGTCAAGTCCTGTTTAGATGGTGCCGGTCTCAGTGGCAGAGGTTATCATGTGTATATGGACAACTTCTTTACCAGTCCAACCCTATTCCATGAATTGTATGATAACTATGATACTCATGCTTGTGGAACAGTGAGGAAGAGTCGACGTGAGCTGCCGAAAGATATAATGGTGAAAAAGCCTGATGGAATAGCTAATAGGGGTGATTGTCTCTTCCGCCAGAATGATCCTATAACAGCAGTCGTTTGGAAAGACAAAAAGTTGGTATCTGCCATTTCCACTATTCATGACTTTTCTATGACTGAAGTGCAGAGACTTGTTCAAGTCAATGGGCAGTTCACGAGACAACCTATTGGTTGCCCAAAGTTAATCAGTGACTATACAAGGTTCATGGGAGGAGTTGACAGATGTGACCAGTTCACTCAGTACTATGTCTTTAGTCACAAGACACTGAAATGGCCAAAGAGAGTGTTGTGAAAGTATGATGCTTTTCGGTTATTTCTGCTGTCTCCTTATCATCAGCCTGCACCTAACAAACCCTCTATGACCTTTCTTCAGTTCTCTGAGAAAGTAGCAGTAAGTCTAATCTCTGGATTTACGATGAGAGAAAACCCAAGGGGCAGACCTGCACTTGCACCAACTGATGCAAGACTTACACAAAGACATCTGCCGGTGGATCTGGAGAAAAAGTCATGGTGTCATGTTTGTTGGGCCAGAGTAGCCAGTGGAAAACAGGAGAAGAGAGCACAGACTAAATATGGTTGCAGAGACTGTGGAAAACACTTATGTTTGCCAGGCTGTTTTACCACATACCACTCCGTTAAGACCTATGCCTAAATCAGTTCCTCATATACATTGTTCGAGTTTTGAGTTCCAGTTGTTAGTTGATTTAGTGTTTACTGTTGACTTTTCTTATTATTGAACTTTACTGAATGACATTTAAAACTACTTGGGAAGATTGAATTTTGATGGTCAAGAAGTTATGAAAAGATAAAAGTAAGCATTTTTTCTTTGGTGTTGTTTGTTTGCTTAATGGTGTACCTGTTGGTTTGTGTTTACTGTTTTTTTGTTGTTTTTTTTTTTTTTTTTTTTGGGGGGGGGGGGTATTTCAGACATTTGAATTTCAGATGCCCCTTTGGTTCCTGTACTAAAATGTCAAAATGACAATTTTTCTATAAAAAAAAGGTTAATAATACAGAATTTATAAAACTTTGCAATAAAATGACAATTTTTAAATGAATGTAAACCAATGAAATATTAAAATAATTGTATTAAAGCTAATAAATATTTTAAATACTTTTAAAAAAAATAAGTAAATTGTTTTAATTAACTTTTTCGCGGTCACTGCTCAAAGAGAGATAACTCGATGTATCACCCTGGATGTCAATATTGTAACAAAATGGCGGCCGAAAAGTCGCCGGTAAAATTCTGTCAGTATTTATGTTTTTTGCCGACAAACTATGCTCTTTGAGCATCCCTGTGTTGAAAATAAAATTCGTTTAACATGTTTTATTGAAAGGTAAAACCAGATGCTGAGATTTAATCAATCAGCAATAGCAAAATGGTTTATTTCACCGGCGACAAAATGACAAGTTTACGAAATTACGATTTCCACGGTGAAATTCATGACAACTCCTGTATCTTTAATTTTTTCCCCTATTCTTTGGAATCACAATTAAAATTTATTATTCATTCACAAACGTTGTGAATTTGAACACACAGTTTGAAGTAATAACGATGTTTGGGCGCATTTTCTGACACGGTCGTATTTTGTCTCACACATGTCAAATTAATTCAGGCGGGGGATGGTCGCGTGAATTTTAATGCAGTCATAGTAACCTCAAAACCAGATAAATCCAGTAAGGAAAGTGTTAAGATCTGAAATGTTACACCGGTAATTTTTACTATTGTTAATTTTAACGTGACTCATAGTGTTAAGTTCTCCGTTTAAAACTGTACTCGAAGAAGAGGCAAGTTTGGCGCCTTAAAACCTGGTTTACCCCACCATTTTTTGTAAATGCCTGTACCAAGTCAGAACCATTTTTCATGTTCTCCGGTATGTCTTCTTTGTTTTGTCTTTTCTCTTGGACATCTAAAATTAATCCTCAAGGTTCGGTATGATTGTTGTTACCTTTATAAGCTTCGATTGTAAATTAACTTTAAACTGGTGTTGCAGTATAATCCGGTTGAAAGCAGTAAAGCAAGGGAACAAAATAATAAAAAATCAAAAGTTTATTTTTAATAGAAAACACCAAAAACTATTCGTTATGAATACATATCATGCTTGAATTTCCCGTGTTTCAATTTTAACAATCAAAAAAGTTTTCCATTACCTTAAATAGTAAAAAAAAATTAAGATTTTAACATGTAAATGTGTAGCACATGTAAAGGAAGAGCCTTCTGTCCTCAAATATAGCTGACCTTATTTTGTTAATGCATTGAAAGGGTCTTTCAAGAGATCAAAGCATCTATTAAAATATATTTAATTGAATAAAGTAATAAGACAATCCTTTTATATAACAAAGAATTGTTGCCTGGGTAGCTTTTCATTTAATGCAGTTGTACTCCATGGTTGAATAAAGGTACTGACAAAATTACCGAACTTGGAGAATCAATCTGAAATGTCCATATGACTAGACAAAACAAGGAAGACATACCGGAAAAATTGAAGACTGCAATGGTCCTGACTTGGTATAGGCATTTCAAAGAAATGGTGGGTTAAACCAGGTTTTAAGGCGGACCAAACCTCCCTCTTCCATTGCTTTCTTTGGGTCCGGTAGTTTCACAAAACACAACAGGTTTGTGATGACATATCAGGGATGCTTGGGTGATCATCTCAGATCAGTACATCAACCAGCCAAACACTAATCAAAGCAAGAACTAACCATTTCGTCTAACGTGGTATTGAATTTTTCCACCAGTAGCAATTTACTATCTACGTCTATGGACACCATTTTTGGTTTTAAACTATTGAAGGTGGGAAATTTAAACAAGATACGTATTTGTATTTGATTATCTTTCATTTAATTTTTGCATAGACGAATCTCATGATTTTTCTTTAATAATTTTCCCTTTGTAAACAGTTGTCAAACGGACTACAACGTTAGATTATTGGTAGATATAATTGAGCTTAATAAGTACTAGATACATGTATTATTGTAAGTTCGATGATATTAATATACTGCAAAAAGGTTGAAGAATGACGTTCGTTTAAGTTGTTGGTGATATTTTTCAACGAGGATAACAGCAAAACTACACACAATAATTAAATGATTGCAACTAACATAAAACTAGTGTTAATCGAGTTTTGAATATCGACTTTTTAAGGTTCATAGTTACATTTTAAACAAAATGGTTGATATTTGACCCATGTTTATAGTCTATATGGAACCTTAACTACATATAGAAATAAATAAAGGTTTAGCAGCTTCTAGACATAGTATTCGCAGATAATTTTCTCTTTCTTGTTACAAGATTACGTTTTTTCTTCTTTATTTATTAACTTTCTGTTCAGGTGTTACCATAAATAAAGCATGAATTATCACAGACATAAGCTTCTTTTGAAAGTTAGAAAGTAGGTTTAAGGTCCATGGTTACATTTCGAATAAAACGATAGATATTTGACATATTTTACTATTCTATGAAGGACTTAAACTACACATAAAAATTAAAAATAAGTATAGCAAAATCATCGATCATTTTTCCTTTCATTTTGCAAGATAACTTTTGCTGTTTTCTCTATTCATTTTCTTCCGAAGTTGTACCTTATACCGCCTACACATAAATGATATTTCCTTACGAGTTCATTCGAGTTTAAAACTCGTATTCGGTCGCTAAGACTCGCAAACTTCTTGCAATTAACTCTCAGTTACTCGTTAAAAAGTCTTCACAACTCGAGTGAAATTGTCTGAACATGTGCAAGTTTTACAAGGATTTTTGACACGTAGGTGAAGAAATGGCAATGTTATAATTTAAGCATATCACTGGTAAAGAAATCGAAGTGAATGTATATGACACAAGTTTACTCTTAAAAACGTCACAGGGGATTTCTTATACTAGTTAGTCTATATCGCATTTCAATCGAAAATACGTCGTAAAGACATTGTAATGTGCTTGTAAACGATTGAAAATTAAAAAAAAATATCGTCGCCAGGCGGGGGTCCGTTAAATTTCTCAACATCTAAAGAAGTCGTGAACGTTCAGAAAAAGCTCGCAAAAGGTACAAGTAGGAAGAAATTATCTTATGAACTCGTTAAACTATAATTTTGAAAATGGTAACAACTCGTGCAAGAATATCGTATATGTGAAGGGGGAATTTAGTTAAGACCTATAGACCTTCCACAAAACCGATTGTGAGTAGATTAAATAACACCAACAAGGAAATTACCTTCCACGTGGAGGCAAAATGACAGAGCACTATTAACATTTGGCAATATTTGGGTAAACTGAAAAACGCAAAGAAAATGTCATGGTGAAAAGAATCAAGTGTAACCATAAAATACTAGAACTTTCTGCAAAAAAAATATATTTAGACGATTCTTTGCCTTATGACAATTTAATATGTAGTTAAGGCTCCACATAGACTGAAAAAGACGCAAAATATGTAATGTTTTCCAAAGTGTAGTGTTGATACTGTAACGGCTGTGCATTGGTTCAGTAACGGTAAACTATGCGCTTTTGGTAGCCCTCGCATAGTTCGAGTGAATGTTCCGACATTTTCTCGCTTGGACAGATTTGTCACCCCTTTTTACCCACCTAGCTAAATTGTAGGGACTTTCAGTGTCGTCATGATGTTCGTAAATCGGTGTTCAACCCATTTTATTAGCAGTAATCTGTAATAGTTCGTCGCTAACTTTTTGTCAACATGTGAATAGCCATGATTTTATTTCCACTTCCGGTACTTCCGGGGGCGGAGTTATGTAAATTAGTTCTGAGAAAAGAATGTGACCTAAGTGTACTCAAGGTCGCTGGTCCCGTTATTTTTGTAGTGTATGAATACGGAAATCATTACGGCGACGTATTTATTTAATTATTGAATTAAAGATGTATTGCTATTTATTGAATATTGTAAATGGAACATATTAGAGTTCCGTGGATGTAATTTTTATGACGAACAGTGTATATTTTTACGTTAACGGGAATTATTTCATGACGTTTTACCCCCGTTTACTAGCAAAATTATTTTTATTTACTCTACAAGGTTATGTTATTTTTCTTAACCTTGCCCCTGTAGTTGTCTATTTGTCAGAAGCTATGAATAGTGTGTTTTCTATTTAATTTTGACTGTTTTGAATCACAGCTTTTGTATAGGCTGTAGAAAATAAGTTAGTTTCTCATAGTAAAGTTATAAGTAATAATAGATAACTTTGAGATATCCTATTTTGCTGTGCTATTCCAGTAGAAATAGAGAAACTAAAGAAAATAGCAATATTTTATTATACAAATGCACTCAAATAGTAAAGCTGTACAAATATCAAGTATCAAAGTACATTGCACTAAGAAAGATAACTCTAACCGTTGAAACATAGCAATAATAGTTGAAACACCAAATAACATAAATAAGGGTTTGGTTGAACACCGTAGAACACTGGATTGACGATCAAATATTTAGATAAATAAGGTTTACTCATTTGACTCAGACTCTGTTGTTGAACCTATTGTAATGAATATTGTAACTCTGTCAAATATATTTATTTGAGATAATAATATAACGTTGAAGCTCATATTTGTCTTACTTGTTATTTTAATAGATAAATAGTGAATCCCAGACACTAATAAAATTTACCATTTGGTTATCTCGTGGAAAGGCAATTAACTTATTGTCTAGTCACCGGATAGCTATTATTCACTGCAGTTTCAGTCCGAAGTACTAGTCCTAGACTTCTTCTTGAGCGTACCTCTATTGGTTCCAGTTCCGGGAATAACTAAGTTTTCCTGAGTATTCCAAATCTGTTGATTTGTGTCATAGAATACGCAATAGAAGATTGTACATTTCTTTTGGCTGACGCTGACTCTGAATATTTCATCCCCCCTTTTCCCTAAATTTAGATATAAGAACACCATTCCCCATTTACCCCTTCCATTAGGCTCCCCTATTGTAAAACACAACAAAACTATTCTTGTACACTTTGATGTACCTGTAAAGTGATCTCTGTCAAAAACACCTCTCTCTCAGTTTTCGAGTATTAATATACTCGTGTTCTAGAGTATTTTACTTACTCTTGTAAGGTTCCTGTGTGCCTTGAAACACAGGTGGTGGCAGCGGAAAACAAACATTAGACACAGCTTGGTCCAGCACCACATTTTTGGTGGCAGCGGTGGGATAACCAAGGTCAAACAGGTTATCCAGTGATACGAATCCACAGCCAGATAGAGCTAGAAAATGGTTAAGACAAGAACACAGAGAGAGAGCGACACAGAAACAATGACAGAATCAGAAATCGGTACAGAATACAGCCAGGACTTTGAAAGCTCAGATGAAGAGGTCACCGTATTACCTAGGCCAACCAAGAGTCAGAGTACTCCAGTGTTAAGTTCAACAGCCAAAAGAAGATCTCGGGGTAGAAGGTCAATCCAGAGACAAAGCCCAGAACATCACAGAGTAAACAGAGATGATCTAGATACAACAAATGGTACATCAAGAGGTGTTGTAGATGGTGTGACCAGTGCTGTAAAAGGCATGATGAGTGAATTTTTGTATGCTATAAGAGGTATGACAGAAACTGTACTGAGTGCTGTTCAAAACAGACAGGCAAATTTTATAGAAGAGAGGAACCCTAGAGGCAGGTCCCCTAGTACTAGTATTAGGTCCAATTCTAGAGAGAGAAGGACGGACCCCAGAGTCAAGTCTCCTGGTATAAGGAAGTGTAATACCAGAAGAAGAGAGAACCCTAGAGGCAAGTCCCCTAGTCGTATAGGTACATTAAGGCCCAGATCTACAAGAAGCGGTTTTTCTAGTAGCTCATCTACAAGCTCACATCTGTATGAAAGCAGCAGTGATGAGGAAGACAAGGGTACCCTTAAACAACAAAATAGCAGGCTTCCAGCCTTTACTGGAAAAGAAAAGTGGAAAGTTAGGTTCCACCGGTTTGAGGCTGTTGCAGACTTATACAGATGGTCCCAAAGAGAAAAATTGGCAGAATTGCTCCCCAGGTTACAGGGCATAGCTGGAGAATTTGTGTACGACCAGTTGTCTCCAGATACGACAAGATCCTACAGAAGGTTAACTAAAGAGTTAGGAATTAGATTTGATGAGGTAGACCTAAAGAAGATCTACATAACAAAGTTTAACAATAGAAGACAGCTGTACAATGAATCTGTGCAAGAGTTTGCAGCAGAACTCAAGAGGCTTTACGACAAAGGGTACCCCCATAGAGACCAGAGGACCAGACAAGAAGACCTTTTAAGAGCATTTTTATTAGGTCTCAATGAAAATAATGCCAGGGTCCACGTTGAACTTAATAAAGAGCCTGAGAGTATTGATGAAGCTATATACCATGTCATTCACTACCAAGAGACATGCAGATATCCAAGTGAAAATTTGGAAATCTTAGGCCAGAATGAAAAATCGAGAAAACCAATGAGGCAAGTTACTTCTACTAACCAGCAGAGTAATCAGGGTCCGAGAAACAACCAAAAACCAACAGAGAAGAGATGCTTTAATTGCGACCAGCCTGGACACTTTAAAAGAAATTGTCCATTTCCTAGACGTTATCAGAATAGAGACCAAATAAACAGATATCACAGTTACAGTCAGAGGTTACCTACAACTTATGATACACCTAGAGTGGATACAGAAAGTCCCAGATCTGGACTGAACCCCCATGCCCCTGAATATAAGGCTCTCAGTCATTTAAACTGAGGCCGGTCAATTCTGTTGGCCGAGAAGCGACCCCGATATATGATATTGGCCAGAAATGTTTACCTGTTATTGGAGAAGTCATTGTTCCCAATGACACAGAATTTTGTAATTTTCATGATGTTCTCGATAGAGATGATGTTAAAACTATTGAGGAAGAAACCATTATTACTGTAAAATTAGATGGAATCCAAGCTGATGGATCAGATATTGAGGAAGATAATGATTTATTTGTAGATGCAGTCGAGGTCCAACATGAGGAACAGACTGACATTGCTGGGGATGTCAACCAACCAATTATTACCGTAAATACCGGTATACGCAACACCGGTTTAGAGGAAAAACATGAAGAATCAGTAAAAGTTGAGGAAGGAGAGATAGCTATTGATTTCGACGTTTGCGAAATCTTTGAAGAATCTGAGATGCAGAACCTCTTAGGAAGAGATTTGCCCTTCAATGAGAGAATCCTTGAAGTTAGGAAGGAAAAAGGGAAAACAGATGGTATCTTTGTTCCAGGCAGAATAAATGGGAAGAAGATAACTTTCACAGTTGATACTGGTGCAGCCAGAACTGTCATTGCCAAAGATGTTTATTTTTCGTTACCTGCAGAAAATAGGCCGAGGCTAATGCCCACGTCATCACTTATAGGGGCTGATGGTAACCCAATAGAAATTACAAATACCAAAACGCGGGTATAAACGGTTAATTTGGATATGCTATATATCGATATTTCAAGGAGTTCGAACAAGGAAGCCAAATCCAGCACCGAGGATATCGACCATGTGCATTACAAGGAAAGAAACCTGGTGTTTTCATCAATTTTGAATTTAACTATCGGAAATTTCAGCGACAATATATTAGAAATTTTATGGTAATTCGTGTCAGATAAGTCTGACTACCAGGCTTGTGATTACCCTCGGGGACCTCTGGAAGAATTGGGATCAGCAATGTTTAATTTGAAGTTAGGGAAAGGCTTTACAAGTGTTGATGTAGAACTTGTAGTTGCCGTTATTTCGGACCAGGCATTATTAGGCTTAGATGTTTTGAATATGGGTAGTAAAGGCCCTGCTGAAATAAGTTTGGCAAAGAAGATGCTGTCCTGGAATGGCGAACAGATACCC
The DNA here is from genome assembly GCA_963971305.1 of Arcuatula senhousia. Lineage (NCBI taxonomy): Eukaryota > Metazoa > Mollusca > Bivalvia > Mytilida > Mytilidae > Arcuatula > Arcuatula senhousia. The sequence continues at coordinate 31,975,323 of OZ020306.1, read as the reverse complement.
TGTCAATTTAACATCACTGATGTCATTAGGAAGGTGAAAATAATAGAAGATACTGTAGTACCAGGATGCAGTGAAGTCATCCTAGATGTAGATGTAGAGAAATCTGATTTAGATAGCTGGTGTGAAAACCAAGACTTTTTGATAGAACCATCCCCTGCTTTTACTGAGAAGTCAGAGCTACTAGTTGCTTCATGTTTGATAAACCTGAAGACCAGTGTAAATGGACTCATCAGAGTTATGAATCCTTACCAAAAAGAAGTGACTCTAAGAAAAGACACTTTGGTTGGCCAGGCCCAGATCTATGTTGATGAAGTTATCCCTATTGCTGAAACGCAGAAATTAGAGAATGATCCTGAGATAGAAACTGAGATTTTATACCCTCCTCAGGATATGAATGACAAACCACCTCAATGTGTACCACCTACTAGACCGGAGGCTAAGCCTAATATAAGACGTTGTCCCAGTAGGGTTGAAGAAATTCCTACACAGCTTAAAGAAGTGTATTCGAAGGCTTCCAAGGACCGAAGCGATGAAGAAAGGGCAAAAATAGCAGATCTTTTTATAGAATTCGGTGATGTATTTTCCAAAAACGAAGACGACATTGGGTTGACTAATCTAATCGAACACAGTATAGATATTGGGGATGCAAAACCAGTGAAGCAACCACCTAGAAGAGTACCTTTGGCCTACGCCCATAAAGAAAAAGAAATTGTAGAGCAGATGGAGAGACAAGGTATCATTAGAAAATCTACCTCACCATGGGCCAGCCGATTATGTCTTGTCCTGAAGAAGAGCGACAACAACGAGATAAAGGTCCGTCCGACGATAGACTTCAGGGCAGTCAACAAACTATGCCAAAACGATGCTTTCCCCTTGCCAAGAATACAGGATTGCCTGGATTCAATGGCCGGTTCTACTTTGTTTACATGTGTAGACCTTCTTTCGGGTTACCACCAACTCCCTATGAAAGAGGCAGATATACCTAAAACTGCCTTTGTTACAAAGTATGGGCTCTATGAGTTTACCAGAATGCCCATGGGCTTGAAATCATCCGCTCAGACTTTCCAAAGACTGATGGAATTGGTACTCCAAGGCTTGCAATGGTCTACCTGTCTAATATATTTAGACGATGTAATAATCTTCAGTAAAAACTTTGATGAACATATCGAAAGACTGCGACTAGTTTTGGGCAGATTAAAAGAAGCAGGATTAAAGTTAAAGCCCCAGAAATGCCAGTTTTTCCAGACTGAGGTCAAATTTCTAGGACACATTGTATCCGGGAAAGGAGTAAGGCCTAACCCAGATAATATAGTGAAAGTCAAACAGTGGCCTGTGCCAAAGTCCGTGACTCAAGTGAGGCAATTTCTAGGTTTAGCCAGCTATTATAGAAGGTTTATACAAAACTTTTCACAGATAGCTTCTCCATTAACTAATTTAACTAAGAAGAACCAGGATTTTATTTGGTCTACTCATTGTCAAGATGCTTTTGAACAATTAAAAGCAAGACTCACAGAGGCCCCAATTATGGCTTACCCCATTGATGAAGGAGACTACATACTACATTGTGATGCCAGTGATTTACAAATTGGTGCTGTGCTTAGTCAAATTCAAGACGGACAAGAGAAGGTTATTGCCTATGGTAGCAGAACCCTGAATAGAGCGGAGAAAAACTATTGTGTTACAGATAAAGAGCTTCTGGCCTTACGTTATTTTGTTGAATATTTTCGACAGTATTTACTTGGAAGAAAGTTCCTAGTCAGAACAGATCACCAAGCTTTGACATGGTTGTTTAGTTTAAAAGAGCCCAGTGGCAGAATAGCCCGGTGGATAGAAATTTTGTCAGAATATGACTTCACAATCAACCACAGAAGTGGCAAGAAACATGATAATGCAGATAGCCTATCTCGATATCCCCAAGATGTATGTCAATGTTCTGACATTGACTCACTAGAAAGTTTGAAGTGTGGCCCCTGTAAGAAATGTGTGAAGAGAGCCCACAACATTGAAAGTACTTTGATCCCAACAGATGCCCCTCCCCCCGAAAGTATTAGAGCTGTAACTAGAAGTGAGGCAACTAATGCTGAGAATAATTACTGGACTTCTTGGAAAGTTAAGTACAAGCCAGAACATCTGGCAAAGTTACAGATGGAAGATGCTGATATTTGTCCTGTTTTAGATGGTTTAAAGATTAACCAGAAGCCAGAAGATGAGTTTTTGAAATTGGCTAGCCCTGCTACTAGGAATTATTGTAATTACTGGTCTTCCCTATGTTTATAAGACAATGTTGTCTATAAGAAATTTTTCAAAGATGACGGTACTGTTTTCTGTATGCAGTTATTAACTCCGTCCTGTTTGAAAGAGGAAATTTTACAGCTAGCGCACAACTCGTTGTTGTCCGGCCATTTTGGACGTAACAAGACACTTGAAAAGGTTCGGCGTGCTTTTTATTGGTATGGTCTCAGAGAAGATACAGAAGTTTTCATACAGCAATGTGACTTGTGTACTAAGAACAAGTTCCCATCACGGAAGGTAAAAGCCCCTCTAGGTCACCTTACAGTTGGAGCTCCGTTGGACAGACTGTCTGTCGACATAGTTGGACCCCTGCCCCGTACATCCCAAAATAACCGGTACTTTTTGACAGTCACAGACCATTTTACCAAATGGACAGAGGTCTACCCAATTCCTGATCAAACTGCCGAGACGTGCGCCCAGAAGTTACTGAATGAATTTATCAGTAGATTTGGCTGTCCTCTAAGTATACACTCAGACCGAGGTTCCAATTTCGAAAGTGAAGTTTTTCAGAAGATATGTTCCACTTTAGGGATCAAGAAAACCCGAACAACCTCAAGAAATCCAAAAGGTAATGGGCAGTGTGAAAGAATTCACAGAACAGTATTACAGATGGTTAGAATCTACTTAAAAGATGATCAAACTGAGTGGGACAAACACCTAGGATGTTTGTTGGCAGCCTACCGTTCCAGTGTTAACGAATCAACTGGTTTCACCCCAAATATGCTGATGCTGGGTAGAGAGGTCCAGACACCCATTGATATTATATTCCCCCATCCTGATCCCCAAAGTTATGAGAAATATGGAGACTTTACTGCTAAGATCAGACAAAAACTGCAAGCTGCCCACCAAATCTGCAGGAAAATGTTGGCTTCCTCTGGAAAGAGAAGAAAAGATAATTATGATCTTAAGTCAAACCTATTGGTTCACAAGCCTGGTGATGCAGTTTGGTTCTTAAATGAAAACAGACGGGAAGGCGTTTGCCCGAAGTTACAGCCCATTTTTCTTGGTCCATATATTGTAGTAAAGAAACTTAATAGTTTGTTGTATGTCGTACAGACAGGGAACGACGGACAAACCAAAGTAGTAAACCATAATAGATAAATAAATGGATGGTGAAGCCACATTTAAAAGGTAAAAACTAAATAAGAAATATAAAGAAATAAAACCTTTAAAACAAATAAAACAAGAGTGCCCAAATTTTCGGACATAAAGTCCTTCTTCAGGGGCTAAAAAGTAAAAAGATGTTCACACATCGACTGACGAGGACAGAATGACATAAAATTGACTCGAAGAACATCACGTGGTATTTTAATCCTGAACTTGATGACTAATTTATAAATATTAAGAAAAGGTCTGTCTTTTTACATTCATACCAAAGGGTTGAAAAGTGCCTAAAAAGTTGATGATTCTTTGCTCAAGGAACTGTCTTTGTTTTTCGCCGGTGCATGTTTAAAGGAGAACGGTCACCTGCATATCCTTGACGCCATGGTTTGGCAATGAAAAGTGCTGGCCGACTGGGCAATCGTCGCATTTGAGAACACTTCTCCTGTGTTCAGCAAATCTGTCACCCAGTCGACGACAAGTTTCTCCTACGTAAATTTTAAGGCACTTGGCACAGCGGATGGCGTAAATGACATTTTCGGAGATGCAGGTGTAACCGTTCTTCAACTTGAAGGTGTTGGAGGGGCCAACTATCTCTTCAGTCTCCCAGGTAAAAGGACATGTGACACAGATTGATCGACCACAACCCCTGGTGCCTGAAAAGTCAGAGCGAGGACGTCTCTTGGATTTGTCAAATGAACTGGAGACAAGATGTTGCCTCAAACTCTTACCTTTGCGAAAAGCAGTCAGGGGTGGCGAGTCGAACACTGTCGACATGTGTTCGTCCTTCAAGACGATGGACTTGAAATTGCGCAACAGAATGTTCCGTATAACGATGTTATGAGGGTGGTATGTAAGTACCAAAGGTATACGGTCATTCTTGCGTCTTGACCTGGGCTCTAAAGCCTTGGATCGTGTCACCCGGGAAACTGAGTCGATAGCTTTATCCAAGATGTTGTTTGGATATCCCCTTTTGACAAAGAATGATTTCATAGTGCTGCTTTGAACTTTAAAATCATCCTCTTTGCTGCAAATACGTTTAAGTCTCAGAAATTGAGACCTAGGAATGGCATTTTTGCAGCTCTGGGGATGACAAGATTGGTAGTTCAGGTAGCAGTGTGCATCAGTGGGTTTATAGAACACAGACGTTTCTATTTTGCCGTTAAGGATGCTACATTCCAAGTCAAGGAAGGAGAGTTTCTCTTGTGAGATTGTAAAGGTGTACTGAATGGCAGGGTGATAGGAAGAGACAAAGCTGATGAACGAGTTCAAATCATCTTCACTATCAGAGGATACACCGAAAACATCATCTATGTATCGTTTGTATAGGTCAGGAACAGGACCAGCGTATTCAGAAAACATTTTCTCTTCCAAATACCCAACAAACAGACAGGCGAAACTAGGACCCATCTTAGTGCCCATGGCAACACCGCCAGACTGAGAATAAAACTCTCCATTAAACTGAAAAGTGTTGAGATTGAGAACAAGTTCTGCTAATCTCAAGATGACATCCGTTTTCACATAGGGATTGGGTCTTCTGTCCAAAAAATGTTTTAAAGCGATCATGGCATCGTTGTTCGGAATACTAGTGTAAAGAGCAGTAACATCCATGGAGAACAATCTAAAGTCATTCGGATTTTCAGGTTCAAAGAACTCTAGGATATTAAGAGCATGAGTAGTGTCCTTAACATAGGTGGGCAAGTTCTCCACTATTGGCATGAAAACATTATGGAGAAAACTGGAAATGTTTTCAGTCGGACAACTACATGCAGAGACTATGGGTCTACCAGGGTTTCCCAATTTATGGATTTGTAAACCATAATAAATTGTTGAAGTACAATGGAAAACAGTACCCAGACTGGGGAACCAGTGCAGTAAAGAATTTTAGACGAAAAATAAAATAGATTACCGGTACTCAATTTCGGCTGTCAAGGTCAATCCAGTACTAGGGTGTTCAACCAAGATCTTAAAAAAAAAATAACCAAAATATGCAAACAAAAACATTAGATGGATAACAAATAACTTTGTTATTTACATAGACCTTACCTGTTTTTCAGAGATGGATTATGACAGAGGAAGGGTCTACGGTTGCACCCAGTGCAATTTCTGTGGAGAGAAGAGAGCAGCCATAGCCCATTTTGAAGGGAAACATTTTGAGGCTTCTCAATGTAAATTTATTTGTCAGCTGTGTGGTTTTGGGTCCATGAAGATGGGATATATGAAGCGCCACGTGCGGCCATGTTTTTATCCACAGCATGCCGTTGAAGTGACGAAGGCCACTCTCACCCGTAACTATACAGGGAAGGACAAGGATTACATTAAGACAAACCTAAAGCATAGGGAAGTAAATGTTGAAGTGGATCTGAGAAGGTGGGACGTATCCTCTTCACAGCTTTACTGGGAGAGTCGCAAAAGGAACAACACCCAGGAGGATAACCTTGTCACAATCAGACCTGTCACAACTACTACCACAGTTTCAAGTAGTCCTTGCACTAGTGTCACCGTATCAGCCACCATCAGAAGCCCCCTTTCAGATGTTCCAAAATCCTGCTCATCGACATCTACTGCCACATCAGATCCTATTATCACTCCAGTCTACCTTCCTGAACCACTCCAGAAACTTCTTGACACCATTCCATCAGCTGAACCGCAAACCGTTGCTTGTTCCAGTACTCCATCTAGGGATCTTTTAGCCGAGGCCTGTAAGGAAATAGCTGACGATGTGCGTTTGGTAGTTACAGAGCCGGAAACAGCTGTAGAACAGACACCCATGCCCATACCTTCACCTCTTAAGGTTAAGCCTGCCTCTGTACCTAGGCCTGAACTACCAGATATCCCAATCCCTCCTCCTACTCAGGAAGAAGATATCATGGGTCAGCTCCTGGGAGACTACGAGGAGTCTCCCCCATCCCTCCAGGAAGCCTTCATGTTGTTATTGGAAGAGGCCCGCACCACTAACCAGCTTCTGAAAGAGATCAAGGAGGAAAATAAGAAACTTCAAGATAGAGTGGAAAAGGTGGAGTTTGCGGTACTCAAGTCCAATAGAAAACCGTCCCCAGCCCGTAGTACTCCAAGGACCAACAATTTCATCCTTCCCCGTTCCCCGCCCCGCACCTATGGACTGAAGAGGAGATTCGTGCCAGAAAGGACAGTTTCCCCCAAAAAGAGGAGATCCGCAGTGTTCAAGAAGTGAAAGATTATATGATACGTGAACATTTTATGGACATTTTAATACCTCTTTAGTTTTATATATTGTAAGTAGTATTTAGTATTTATATATTCATAGTTATGTGAATTGCATGCTTGTTGTTCTAGCATGACTAATTCCGTTTACAGTGCTTGATTTCTAGTACTGGCTTTGTATGTAACTTCGTCGATAAAGTAATAGTTATTTTATTAAAAGTGGACTTTTCTTGTATTTTTAAAAAAAGAGTGATTAGTAATTTTTTTACTATTTTATGTAAGTGGTAGTAGTTATTATTTTAAGATTTAAAAGTACTGTTTCCTTTCAGACCATAGGTGTAATTATTCCCCCTTTTTCCCCTTATAATATGATCAAGGCTTTAATGAAGATTAAAGTAGAAGTTTTTGTCTGTCTAAGTAACTTGCTTCTTGTTAAAGTATATCAGTTCAGACATAGATTTTTGTCCACATGATAAAGTTACATTTTCGAGATGTAGTAGTTTTTCATGAGTCCACTTGGTTGAGTGCGTACAAAGTTTAATGAGATATAAGGGACTGACCTTATTATCTTGAAATCCGTATAGGTATATTGTTAATAGAGGGTTCTGATAAAATAGGATATGAGTTGTAAATCCTATGAGGGTAGAATTTAGATTTTTATATTGAAGAGAGTCGTACAAAGTTACCACTCTGTACTTTACAAAGTACCAGGAAAAAGTCACCAAACTTTTCCTTTGATATTTTTTTATGCGTAATCAAGTTGAATAACTTGGTATTGTTGTGTTATAACTGTTAATTACCTTTTTGTCTTTGATATTTTGAAGACACCATATGACTTTTGGTGTAAGTTGAGTAGTTTTTGTTCATAGCTAAAAAGGACAAAAGTAAAGATTAATATATATGATAACGTTTAATTGAGTTATTAAAAGTAATAGATTTTTAGCTTTTACGCTTCGTAAAAGTTATTTTTGAAAGTATATTAAATGGTGACTAGGTGTATGAAGGTTATAATTTGAAAAAGGTTATTATGATTAACCTGATGTTAATATTTTAATTGACTTGTTCGGTTCGATAAGCAACTGGTATATGTGTGAAGAAATTATTTAAGCATACATGTGGTAATATTGATTGAATGATGCTGATTGTGAATTTTTATGCTCAGGTTTTAAGCAGTTAAACTGTTATTGTTGTTGTTACTGTTATAGAATTGTTAACTTTGAGCTTCATGGATATTTTAATTATTATTTTCGTGAGGACACTGAAAATATAAGTGGGGAGCCAATGTAACGGCTGTGCATTGGTTCAGTAACGGTAAACTATGCGCTTTTGGTAGCCCTCGCATAGTTCGAGTGAATGTTCCGACATTTTCTCGCTTGGACAGATTTGTCACCCCTTTTTACCCACCTAGCTAAATTGTAGGGACTTTCAGTGTCGTCATGATGTTCGTAAATCGGTGTTCAACCCATTTTATTAGCAGTAATCTGTAATAGTTCGTCGCTAACTTTTTGTCAACATGTGAATAGCCATGATTTTATTTCCACTTCCGGTACTTCCGGGGGCGGAGTTATGTAAATTAGTTCTGAGAAAGGAATGTGACCTAAGTGTACTCAAGGTCGCTGGTCCCGTTATTTTTGTAGTGTATGAATACGGAAATCATTACGGCGACGTATTTATTTAATTATTGAATTAAAGATGTATTGCTATTTATTGAATATTGTAAATGGAACATATTAGAGTTCCGTGGATGTAATTTTTATGACGAACAGTGTATATTTTTACGTTAACGGGAATTATTTCATGACGTTTTACCCCCGTTACAGACTCCCGTTACCGTTTACCGTTACCGTTTCCCGTTACAAAGTTGCTGAGTATAAAAGTAAATTCCCCGTTAATTCTTGGTTCCTCTCTTCACAGCAAACTTCTGTATACGTTCATTATTTTTGGTTAGTAATTTTTCTTAACAGTTTGCTTTTTCTTTAGAAGTTTTTGATTATTTTTGAGCTAAAAGAGATAAAGGTTTTACTTGTTTTGGCTATTTTTCTATGTAAGATCATTTCTAGATATTTTATGTCTAGGATCAAGCATAGTTGAATTTAGTAAAGTTTTTCTTGTAACTTTTGGACATTCTCTAGGTTACTTCTGAGTATTGATTTTTATGCTCTGTAAAGCCTAGCTAAAATAGTAACTGTTTTAAAGTTTTGGAACACATTTGGAATTTATTTCTAGTATTCTGAGTTTTGCTTTCAAGCTCTGTCACTAGCAAAATTATTTTTATTTACTCTACAAGGTTATGTTATTTTTCTTAACCTTGCCCCTGTAGTTGTCTATTTGTCAGAAGCTATGAATAGTGTGTTTTCTATTTAATTCTGACTGTTTTGAATCACAGCTTTTGTATAGGCTGTAGAAAATAAGTTAGTTTCTCATAGTAAAGTTATAAGTAATAATAGATAACTTTGAGATATCCTATTTTGCTGTGCTATTCCAGTAGAAATAGAGAAACTAAAGAAAATAGCAATATTTTATTATACAAATGCACTCAAATAGTAAAGCTGTACAAATATCAAGTATCAAAGTACATTTCACTAAGAAAGATAACTCTAACCGTTGAAACATAGCAATAATAGTTGAAACACCAAATAACATAAATAAGGGTTTGGTTGAACACCGTAGAACACTGGATTGACGATCAAATATTTAGATAAATAAGGTTTACTCATTTGACTCAGACTCTGTTGTTGAACCTATTGTAATGAATATTGTAACTCTATCAAATATATTTATTTGAGATAATAATATAACGTTGAAGCTCATATTTGTCTTACTTGTTATTTTAATAGATAAATAGTGAATCCCAGACACTAATAAAATTTACCATTTGGTTATCTCGTGGAAAGGCAATTAACTTATTGTCTAGTCACCGGATAGCTATTATTCACTGCAGTTTCAGTCCGAAGTACTAGTCCTAGACTTCTTCTTGAGCGTACCTCTATTGGTTCCAGTTCCGGGAATAACTAAGTTTTCCTGAGTATTCCAAATCTGTTGATTTGTGTCATAGAATACGCAATAGAAGATTGTACATTTCTTTTGGCTGACGCTGACTCTGAATATTTCATCCCCCCTTTTCCCTAAATTTAGATATAAGAACACCATTCCCCATTTACCCCTTCCATTAGGCTCCCCTATTGTAAAACACAACAAAACTATTCTTGTACACTTTGATGTACCTGTAAAGTGATCTCTGTCAAAAACACCTCTCTCTCAGTTTTCGAGTATTAATATACTCGTGTTCTAGAGTATTTTACTTACTCTTGTAAGGTTCCTGTGTGCCTTGAAACACAGGTGGTGGCAGCGGAAAACAAACATTAGACACAGCTTGGTCCAGCACCACAATACTTACTAACGGTAATAATGAAATTACCGTGCACGTGGAGACCAAATGACAGGGCATTTTTTTTATATTTAACTATACAAGTGCACACGTAGAATACTACAACTTAATGTAAAAATATTTATCTAGACACTGCTATCCTTTATGTAGCAATTGAATGTGTAGTTTAGACTACACATAGAACGAAAAAGGCGTTAAAGGGAAAGTTCACAAAAAATGAAAATTTGTCATATGATTTCTAATGCATTATCTAATTATGCTTTATCATTTAAACTTTTATATTCAATTTAATAAGCTGACAAAAATGGAATTTTATTTTTTATCTTTTGGTTTCTGTCATTTTAAATTACTCAAAACATCTGAATACCACAAAGTGTCCTTTTGACAGTGACCCGCCATTTACCTAATTATTGAATTGCCAATATAAAATATTTTTGTGTGCATCTATGTTATGGCATTTTAAATAAGTGATACAAAATTCTCACTAAAATTAACAATATGAGGTTATTCTTTTATTAGTAATTATAATGATTTTTTTTTGTATAAAAATCAATTTATCAATTTAAATAAGTCATTTTTAATTATCTAAGTCATGTTGTTTTGTGATAATCTTGCATATATATCACATTATTGTTTTAAATGCTAGAAGGAGAATAAAATTATCTAGTACATAAAACTTTGGTTCTGAATGTTTGTATATTAGGTTTTGACACCTGTAGGTATTGATAATTAGAATTTCCTGTTTATTTCACACCAAGTCAGCTGTGACTAACTACAATTATGTTTACCTAACCATTACACAGGTACCTGCTGAGAGACAATGACAATAAATTCACATTAATTAACACTTTCTGCAAACCCAGTAGGGGATTAGAAAAAGAATGACCTGTAATTTACATGATTATATCACAATTATTTTCAATGAAATATGATGGCTTACATTTAAATACACAACTTCTTTCTTAATAGTAAATAAAAATAAAAAAATTTTGAATCATAGAATTTTAATTTTAATTAATTTGATTATAAACTTCAATTTAAAAGAAAAAGATAATAGATTAATAAAACGCTTTTAAAAAGATTTTTATATAGAAAGTAATTTGAAAATATTAAATGATCTTGTTGACTTTTGATTATTATAATTATTTTGTTGGTCATTGGACGTACCACATGATCACTTAAACGTTTGAACTAATATGATTTTTTGCTACTCAGTAGAAATTCTGATTAACTGAAGTAGTCCCCTAATGTAGAGTAGGGGACTATTTCAAATAAATAATCTCCAATATCTTTGTTACAAGTTAAGATATGAGAGAAAAAATTTGCACACTGTTATAAAACAATGTTCTGAACAATTTAAGACCATATGTCAAAAATCGTGAACTTACCGTTTAAGTATCAGCAATTTTATTCAAAGCGTAAACATGAACCTTAAATGTCCAGTAACTTCCACTCAACCTCCAAACAATAAGCATTTTCTAGTTAGCGACCCGCTGTCGTAGAAAGCACGGAAAAGTAGTGAGGATCAGTTGTAATGTCATCAGTATGGACCCCCTACTCTTTTGTAAAGTATATAACAGGCAAATTCAACCACATACAAATTCAACATAACGATAGTAAGATATTTAGATATTAAGTTATATAATTTACTTATTTCTTTAACATGAATCGTTTAATTGTACACAGGAAAAATTTAGACATACATCTGACGTACGTTAATAAAAACGTGCGTCTGACGTAGTGCATAAACGCACGTTAAACATACGTTTCTAACCGCTGTACGGTAAATGTACGTCAAATTATTGTAAAAGCATATGTCAGACGTACGTTTTTTAAACGTGCAGTAAACGTACGTTTACCATACGTCAGACATATAGTTTCCTAAAAGATATGAAGTTAGTAAATTATTTATTTAGTGTGTTTTATTATGAAATAAAAATATTGCCAAGATAAATTTTTAACCTGCGTCAGACGTACGCGGTTAGAAACGCCAATTTAATATGCGTCAGATGACATGCGTTTAACGTACGCCAGACGCACGTTAAACGCAGTCAACATTTTGCCTGTGTAGGCTGTCGGGGTGGTTAGTATATGTGGAGGATTGGTCCTTGTTACAGATCATGATTAAGCCATTAACAACATTGGAGGATTGGTCCTTGTTACAGATCATGATAAAGCCATTAAAACATTGGAGTCGATTATAATGATGCTTTAGAAAATATTTCCTACATGACAAAAAGTAATGCTTTTAGTTCGGACACACTAGCATTGGAGATCAGTACTTGTGTTAAACAGTTTAACGTTCGAAGAAGCAAAGTTGTACTTAAGGGGAAATCAAATGTTGCTCATCCGAAAAGGCAATCAAAAAGTCGATATACATAAAATCATCACATAAACAAAGCACAAAACAAATTAGAAAAGAAATGCATATTACGGCCATACCATAATTTGCAACATGAACTCAAGTCCTCTTATGCTCAGGACAAGTTTCTTCTTGATATAGCACATCCGTTACGTTCCAACCAATCAACTTAATGTGGGTAAAATGGGCAGATAAGGAAAAAGAAAATAGTACTTAACATATATGTCAAAAATCTGTAATCATTTGAGACATAAAAATATCTCATTTGTCGCATGATGTCTTCGGTTAAATGTCTTGAGTGGCGACATCAACTGGGATAACTCTTTGTTAGCAATTTGCATGACAGACATGATGCTTGGTAAAGGAAATCACAATTTTCTCCAAAATTCTGGAAGAAGCAAAGAAGAAACAAAGGGACATTCGAATGTCAAAAGTCCGAAAAGGCAAAACCAAAACCGGTCAACACATAGGAGAACAGCAAGAAGAAACAAAATATAAAACACAAATTCAACTGATCAGGAATAGCAATCATCAACACGAACTGAAAAATATAATAACGACAGTGAACGCTAAAGCCTTTCTTTATATGTCGATCTCGATATATAAAACCAAATATGAAACGCACGTATTACATTATGTAGTTTCCTTTATTTAAGTTCCTGTGGATATACGAGATGTTAAGTCACATAATCGAGGATTGTTCAGTAAAAGGACATGATACCAATGATGGAATTGGGTTTTGAACCTTTTGAAAGAGCTTTCTTTCCTTGCACTGCACATGGTCGATATCCTCGGTGCTAAATTTGGCATTCATGTTCAAACTTGTTTGGTATTGAGTACATTTCGTTCAATACTTTTGGTTTTTTGATCCTCCAATGTTTTGACTCAAATACTGCCGGTGAGAGGTTACTACTTGAAATATAGATAGAGCATTACCAAATTATCCGTTTTTACCTGTTTTGGTATTTTTATATAGAGACCAGTGGGTCTATAACTGCTGCTGGTGGACCAGAGGTCCACGAGATTAATCACAAGCCTGGTAGTCAGACTTGTCTGACAGGAATTTACCAATAAATTTTAGTACTTTTTGTCGTTGAAATGTTCGATTGAAAAATTCGGGTTTTTTTTTTTAAACACCAGGTTTCTGTCCTTGTACAACACATGGTCGATATCATCGGTGCTGGATTGGGCTTTCATTTCGAACAGTGAACCAAAAACCATTCCTTTATATGTCGATCTAGATATATAAATCCAAATATGAAATGGACATATTAGATCGGCTTTCATGTTCAAACTTGTTTGGTTTTGAGTACTTTTCGTTCAATACTTTTGTTTTCTTGACCTTCAATGTTTTGAGTCAAATACTGCTGACGAGAGGTTACTTCTCGAAATAAACATATACAGCATAATTAAATTCTCCGATTTTTACCTGTTTTGATATTTGTATTTTTGAATATGGTACTTTTTTCTACTTAAAGCAAAGTTTATAATAGTTGATACATATTTTTGTGATTTTGTTTTCCTGCGACTAACCTTTTCAAGCACTAAAAGATCTTTTCATTACTGGAACAGAGAAAATTTACTAAAAAGCTACTAATTAATGATCTCACAAAGTGTCCAGTAATATTAGAAACTCGGCATCATTTCAATATTTTTTTACAAACAGTCAATCAAGTAAAAAAGATCCTCTCCAGTGAAATCTTGCATTTTTGTACAAATTGAGTATAGTTTTTTCTCTCTACAATACATGATTTTTTGTGAACTTTCGCTTCATTTAAGTCTATATAAGTGGCAAATTGACAAAACAGACAACAGGCCGGTAGTGCAAAGGTGTTTTAACATTTTACAACGATACAATACAAGTCTCAAGTTTGCTTTGTATTCAAAAGTTACACTCTTACACGATTAAAAAACTCTCTGATGACTAAAACTTTTCACTTGTTAGCTTTTTGTGAAGCAATATTTCGTTCAATGCGGCCGTGAAGCCTATGGTGCACGGGTGATACGTTTTTAGTTAAATAAATTTTAAATCTTTCCTTCAATTTAGTGTTTTAATTTTCTAGATGTGTGATATGGAACGTAGGGGTATTATAGATTTTAGGGGTATGCTATGGACTTAGGGATTTGTAATGGATTTCAAGTTATGTTATGGATGTTCTATTATGCTGAACCATCCATTTGGTAACAAATATCTGAATAGGCTGCATAATAAGTAACAATATGGTTAATAAGTATAATAACTTGAAATTTAAGCTGCAAAAAGATATATCACGCTATTTTTGTCTATTTTTCACCACGGGAATCAGTTTAAAGATAAAACAAACAATACTGTTCTTATTTTAAAATACAAATTATCAAGTAATATGAAAAAAAGTGTTATTATCAGTACCCAGGATCAGTTAATCAAGGCCATTACATGACACTAAGTTTAGAGAATCTGTACAATCTGTCATTGACCGGAGTAATAATAGCATCCACCGGAATCGTGACAATAGAAGCAACTTTTAGAAATTTAAAGAAATTAAAATGGGCCGTAAGTTTGTATTTAACGGTTAGTTTATTTAAGCTTTATCAGACAGATTTGTTTACCCTTTTGTCATCTGAATCATTTGCTTATTTCTTGAAAATACACACTGATGAAGCTTAACGCGAAGACTCTTAATCAAATCAAGATATTATATATGTTACAGGGCATCTTGGAATCCAGGGTGATTCCGAATCGTCCTAGGGCATCTTGGAATTCCATAGCACTGGATTTTGTCCAGTTCGATTTAGAATTCCACTTTCCCCAAGGAGAACTCGGGATATCCCGAATCGCAAATCGCACTGGATTTAATTCCCCTAGGGCGATTAAGAATCGCCCTGGATTCCAAGATGCCCTGTAACATATACATCATTATATTCCTAAAGGGATTAAAAAAGAGTATCAAGAACTCTTCGTTAAAGAAAGATTAATTGTCTGGATTCAATGAATAATGTTTCAATTTTTCAATGCATAAAAATGTTTTAAGTCATAATACGGTTCATAAAACATATTTTAAATGTTCATGTCTTATCGTTAACATGTACGTGTACATAAGTTGTTTTATATTATACAAAACTAGAAGAAACCCGCGAATTCGGAAAAAAACAATCGTTGCGTTGCTTTAAAAAATGGACCACACACAGAAAAATCTTGCATTTACATGACCTTACATAGTTGTACTAATCGCAAAATTTCTACGGTATTCTTTCTCTGAATAAGTTTTTGGTTTATTATCTTTTATTGATTGTTACCCCACCTGTAAATTAAACAAATGCCCAATGACAGGATAAGCTTCAATCATGGAAGTAAAATTATATTACTTCCATGCTTCAATCAATCGCTACCCAATTTTCCCAATTTATTGACATCATTGAGCCTAATTTTACACGTAGAAAAAAATACAATATGATAAATTTTAAATTGTTTTATTTTTTATCAATTTACAATTTAGACGGTAAAACATTTTTTGCATACATTTATATAGTAAACTTACCAATATAATCTATTATATAAAATCTTTTAAATATTAAGCATTATTAATGGAAAGGTTTTGTGGTTGTTTTTTTGCAATTGTCTGAAAACTTGGGAACTAATTTTAAACATTGTAAAAAAGGCTGGGGGACCAAAACATAGAATCGGCGCTGAAGATATATTAGATCATACAAATTAACAATTAAGGTTATACCCCAATAAACAAAATATCTTACAGTCATTTTTTCATAAATTAATTTCAAATAAAAATTAAGCAAGAAATTTAGTGTTAAAAACAAAACATTAAGAGTAAATTATCAAGCGGTAATTCAGTTTTTTTTTATCTGTTGGAAAATACTCGCAATTTCTCAGTCAAGCATATCACTGCATTTAACCTAGATTAATTTATTGCGTGATGAACAATATAAATCCAATGTCATGGCGTTGAGAAAATCGATGTTTTCTTCCCTATTTTACTTCTACACGTACTACTAATTTGTTAGTATTTTTAGGTTGATTTATCGATTGATTACATAATCCTGTAACAATTTATAACCTTTTTTTTCATTTTCAGATAAAGAAAAAACCTTTTTAGTCTCGGGCGCTTCCTATTGCTTTTTAGTATGACTGTTCATAGTGTAAATCCGGAACGATGACGGCTATAGCATTTCCGGATCAATTAATTAGGTTAATTAGCAAACTGCAGACATATTTGCATATGTGCTAATTAAATTTTCAAAGGACACAACCATCCCCTATTTTTGATATATGAAGCTTTGTCGTAGCATTTGTTGTTTAGGCTGCAACCCGGCTAACAAAAAACGCTTCGTTATTTTAGCCCTAAGACCCCAGACCATCCAACCCTCTAAAAGTACAGTCTTGCAATATCCATTTAATCAATAAAATTACGATTACTTGAATCTTAAAAATGCTGAAAATTACACTTACAAATTAAAGAATTGTGTAATTAATTACCCTCTGCATCCTTTATCTATTGTTTTTTTCCTGTTTATTCTATCTACAAAGTGTGTTGCTACTACAGTGATTTAGATGATTGTAGAGTTGATAGCATGTGTTGTATTGCTAAGGTTTCACGAACCAGTAAGTAAAGTATACATGTACCTTAAGTTCCTAATTATATTTGGCTGTTACCGGTTCAAATATCTTAAATTTCTATTGTATCTCATTATTTAAAGGCATATTGTCTACCAACATCACCTTTTTTTCGTCCCCATTTTGTTAATGCCATTTAGACCAAAATATAATAAAAGACAACTTTGAATATTACTGTGTAACCAAATTTTCCTTAAACTTGATTTATTTCGCTCAAAATTATTTGACCATCTTGATTGATTATTTGTTTACATTCGTGTCAACAGATATATTTTTAGTGTTTTTAATGCGGCAATCAATCGGGATCTCGGATGTTTTGTTCCTGGAAACTTTAATACTGTAACAATTATAATAAAACAAATTCAATGTAAAATATCTAAATCATCTTCATTTATTATACATGAGCCATAAATGTCATTTTCTTCGTTTGGTGGATTTTGCGTTTTCGTCGTCGTGAATATTTCTACGGGCTAAAACCTCGAGATACAGTGTACTGGCCGCGATTTTTAACAAGCAAAGTCTATAAACAAAAGTTAAAACAATGCGCATGCTTAAGGTGGGATTAAGCTCATGAATATGAATTATTGTAAAGCTTTACAAATATTATATATCGATTCTAAGATGAATTGGTACCATAACCGTATTTTTGTTGTTCATAAGTTTAAAATTGGACAAAACAAGTTGTCTGTTGGCCCTTTTTTGTAAGTAAAAATTAAAATATTTTTTTTCGTAGACAATATCCCTTTAATTTATGTATGATGAAAATAAATAAGTTGACCCCCTTTTCAACTGCATTTTCTAAAAATACGAAATTATAATATCTAATCAGTTACATGTAATTCAACATATTCAGAATGGTTGAATAGCTTCATAATGTCTACGAAATAATTACTTATGTAGTAATCACTATGAATCCGAAAAGACATGGATATTCCTATTGTCCTGGAAGAAAAAAAACAAATAAAGCAGTGACAGTACCAGAAGATAAGAAATTGCAATGGTCCAAACTTGGTACATGTATTTCAAAGGAACAGGATGTTTGAACAATTACTTACGAAACCAAAGCTACCTTCCTTATTGTGACCCTCAATGTAAATCAAAATAAATAAAATGACTGCGTTAACGATTGTGGAAAGTGAGTTGAACATCCCATTAAAGCAGACTAAATTATGGATGGATGCAATTTTTCTTCTTCTTTGGTTTTATATAATAATTCAATTACTTTCAATATATAATGAAACTGTGTTTTGTTAAGACTAAGTTAATTTGTTGTAGTTTGATAAAAATCACAATTAAATCCTTACTCAAACTATGTATTGCAACAAAAGTTCATGATGCAAGATATCAAACGGCATGCCTCTAGTATCAAATGAAATCTACCGAACAAGTTTTATGATAGTCAGGTTATATAGTGTATAAAATTTGCATTATGTCAATATAATATGAGATAGGCATTGCCTAAATGCGAGCACAGCACAAATACGGCATAAATATAAGTATATCAGTTTGTTTTGTATTTGGAATACATTTACATACCTTTTGAGTTCAAATGGGCTTCCCCCAACAACATGAAACAGCACAGATGGATTTGATTGATTATTGATCACTATTATGAGCCGAAGACACAATGTCTTAAATTTTAGCGTCTTTCTTTTTGTTACATGTAACATAGTTTTACATGAACGAATAAAAAGGTTGATTTTGAATCGAAGTTAGTCCAAATAATCATGACGTCTTTCCGGGGTTTTTGTCATTTAAATATAGCTTTATTATATAATAAAATGTACATAGTTGATACCGTCGGTGCTGTATTTCGCTTCGTTTTTGAGACCGGGCTTTTTTGGTCTATAATTGATTACCTTTCAAACTAAGACAAAAAGAGACCAGACGAAGCATTATTGCGTTAGTTACTACCTATTATAAAAAGATTATCAGCGATACTTGAATAAGGTCGTTTGTTTCCGTTGTTTCTATATTTACAAAAGCTTTTTGCAATGTACATACTTTCACTTTACACTCGGTGGCTATATTCATGATATTCGGATTCTCAATCTTCGGATTTCCATCAAGACAATATGGCCGCGACCAGTATAGATTATGTGTTCCGCTTCGGATTATATTTTAGTCAGTGTAGCATATATTGCGTAACTTTAGCGTTTAAATGGATATTCGATTTTGGATTGCGAAAATTTACTTAATTGAATAAAGTTGTAAAGGACAAAAATACTAATCGGACACCAAAAATAAGTTAAATCATGCAAAAAAGTTGTACACAGCATCTTCGTATTTCATGCTTTTATGTGGTGGTGTTTTAAAGCAACAATGCGATTCAACTAGATCATGTAGCGTACATGGCGTAGTCACTTTATCAGGTTGTGCACATGTTTAAGCGTACTTTCTTATAAATTGTTGACTGCAAAATGTTAATTCATTGAAGATAGTTTATTATCACAGACAGAAACATGAGAAATATGGGTCAATCAGACACACACAATTCAAGCATTTTATTGATTTTTAGAAAATGGCAAATAGCCACATTGGGTCATTCGTCTGTCTTGATCTAGGTCATTTTAATAAGGATGAATAATTTTATCTATTTCTCACAAAGCTATTGCGGGATCCAGAAAAATAAACTTATTTGTCACAAGTTATTGGTTGTTCGAAAATGTTATCATTGCTTGATAATTTTGTCGATTCACCACACAGAGACCAAAGTCGCCACACTTACAAACATGTCAGAAAATGATTTTAACTGTGCGGAACCACAGGGGCTTGGATTATAGAGTAGGGGGTCGAATTTTTTTTAAGTCAATATAAATGACGAGAATCCAAGCCACTGTGTGCGGAACATGGATTGCAACGTTCCTGTATAAGTTTGCTATAGTCTCTATCATAAAGGGAGGGACAATCTTTGAATAGGTGACAATCAAAAATATTTGAGCAGTGGCGGATCCGGGGGGGGGGGGGTTCCGAGGTTGGAATTTTCCTCCTTTCCGCCAAAAATTTCGCAAGTAACGAGTAGGTTTTCTGCAAAATTTGTCTGGAACCACCCCCTTTTCGTCATTCGTCCACAGCGGACTTAATGTGGACCAACCCCTATAAACAAATTCTGGATCTGGCCCTGTTTGAGTTATAATATAATTATTTTATTATTTAATTTTATTATATTAAAATATGGTCATTACCGGATCCTTAGATCGCAATGGAAGAGGGAGGTTTGGCGCCATAAAACCTGGTTTAACCCACCATTTCGTTTGAAATGCCTGTACCAAGTCAGGACCATTGCGATCCACCAATTCTCCGGTATGACTGATTCGTTTTTGTCATTTTCTCTGGAGTGTGAGATTGATCATTCAAGTTCGGTAGTTTTGTTATTACCTTTAATTGTTGCTATATTATAAGGCGTAAAAACTTTAAAGGCATACATGTACATTGCAAATTTTCATAAAGAGATCTACATTGGGTTTTGAATAGGTGACAATCAAATATATTTGAGCAGTGGCGGATCCGGGGGGGGGTCCGAGGTTGGAATTTTCCTCCTTTCCGCCAAAAATTTCGCAAGTAACGTGTAGGTTTTCTGCAAAATTTGTCTGGAACCACCCCCTTTTCGTCATTCGTCCACAGCGGACTTTATGTGGACCAACCCCTTTCAAAAAATTCTGGATCTGGCCCTGTTTGAGTTATAATATGATTAATTGCTATTAGACGTAAAAAATTTAAAGACATACATGTACATTGCAAATTTTCATAAAGAGATCTACATTGGGTTTAAACTTATTTCATATAATATTATATACTTCAAAATCATAGGCTGATCTGACAAATGATAACCATTAAAGTAGACGATAAATAGATGTGGAATAATTGTACGTGACACAACCAACATAAAGAAACGGGAATTTAAAAATTCACAATGGAAAACAGCCAGCAGTCTTCAGCATGACCATAAGTCGCTGCTCGCCGTCTTGCATTGGCCCAAGACTAAAAATACAAAAAAAAAAGGATGTGTCCAGTTTGCCTTTTGGTCACACTTAGAAAAAGTCAAAATAACAATGTACGATTTTTTTTTACATCTTCGCATGCTTGAAATGCAACTAAATGTTGAAAATAATAATATTATAAAACGAAAATTGTAAAAATTTCTAGGCAAAAAATCTATGTTTAATTCTCGTCTTCGGTATTCCCAGAATCCCATTGGTAGCTTTTGTTCTCAGAATAATTTGAAGATTGAAACTTTTTTAAACTTAAACATTAAGCTGATTTATAAGTATATATAAAGACCTATAAACAACAGACTGTGACATCTTTGATCCAATGTAGTTTTTTAGAAAAAAAAAACAATGAGTACGGGGCGCCGAATTTATACACAAAATATAATTTTGACATAACAAAATAATTAATTTTGTCTTACAAAACTATATTATCTAATGAGAACTTCAATTTTGTAGGTTTAAGAAAAGACTGGATCCCGGTCACTTCAATTTTATCGCTGGTTAAATTGTCAAAGTACTTCGAGGGCTCCGTGATGTAAGATGTTTGTTGCATGTTTGATCTCTGCCCAAATTTGCCCCAAAAGCTGTTCAACATCAATTTGGCTAATGCTCTGATGCCTGGGTTCTTTTCTATCTTGTTGTGTAGAAATATATTGTAATCAACATGTACTTTAAAAATATGTTACATGCATTCCATTGGTTTGTAGGCAAACTATTTCATAAGAAGACACTTTACAAACCAGCTAAATACAGAATTTATAGGTTATAGATCACCAGATCCGGTAAGTATGGGATGGAATCTTATTATGAAAGAGGTAAGTCATTGTAGGTATTCTTTAATTTTACAGAACTGTATTCGATCTTTTTTGTTTACGTTGCATTTGTCGTAGTGACTTCTTGCCCTGACGTATTTCTTTCGGCCTCTGGCGTAAAACAGAGAAAATAAACTAAATTAAAACGATGTTTATTGTTGAACCAGCAATCTTAAAATGTGCCAAACAAACATAAATTTCTGTCACCAAGGTTTGGTCACATGATAGCTGGTCGCTCTGTTTCCGCCAATCAAATTTAGGTCAAGCTTGGATACCGTGGCCTAAAAGATTAACTGAAAGTAAAGCTTGGAGATTTAACAATCAACAAACAAAATTTTGAATAATGAAATTTTACCTTTAACTGACACTGATTAATCCAAGCTAACTTGAGTAAAATAAATTATTGATTTGAAAATTAAAAAAGAAAAACAATTAAAAATATTTAAAAATAAACGATCAAAGTAAAAATTAAATGAACGAAATTTGCCAAAATAAAATAAAATAATTTTCATATTTTATTTGACCTGTTTTATTAAAATTTTGAATTTATCAATTCAAACTTTTGTTATAGTAAAAGTTTGAATTGATAAATTCAAAATTTTAATAAAACACATTTAATGATATTAAACATACATTCACTGGCCTGTTTGAAAGAAGGGAGGAGATAACCATCTGTTCTTGAAAGGGAAAACTGATCGTAGACAAGTGCTTTTCACTTGCTTTTGTGTTAAATGTATGTTTCTTCGTAATGTTCTGTTTCGTGTTTACTGGTTTCGCTCTTTCAAATTTTTGACATTTGAAAGCCACTTATTGATACCTCTTTGCTTGTGTCAAAATTTGAATCCATTTCTTAAGAAGAATAGAAAAATATATAAGGTAGATGATGGTCTTCCCTGGAAAGGGGTGGTTTAGTATAACTCATCGCACTAAAGCTAAGTACGAGTTTTGAAATCATTCATTTATATTAAGGTGGTTCGGGAGTATAAAACTGAGCATCTTTTTCAGACATCTTGCAAATTTTTAGTCTGGATTTCAATTAAAGTGAATAAAAATAACACAAGAGATACAAAATTTAATTCTTTATTTTATTTTATGAATGAAATAAATATAACAAATATGTTTAAACAGAAATTAAGCTTTTTCTAAAAAGTTCTATTTTCAGGGGAGATAATTGGCGGGAAACTGTGTGACAAATTTTTATATAGAAATGTGTAGGAAAAATTAGTTTTTCTTAAATATCTTAAAAAGAAGGTCCGTGACCCCAAGTTTTTATCATGTTTTTTAGTAGATAGTATATGGGGCTTGTCATTTGTGAAATATAATTAAAATCTGATGGGTTTCCAGCTCACAGTGATGCTAAATAACTCTTTTCCCTTTATAATCTATTGGAAAAACGATCTCTAGGCAACCAACTTCGCAAGGTCATAAATCTGTAAAAAGGTCCGTGACCCCCAATTATTTTTGCATTTTTTTAATGTTCTTTTATCAAAGTTTAATTCTGCAAAATTTAACAAAAATCTGATGGATTTTTCTTATACCCCCGAACCACCTTAAGAAGTTGAGAAATCGGTTACAAAATCCGTGAACATTTCTTATGGACAGACTCAATGGATAGCAATATAACTTTTTTTCTAGTTCTGGTATACTTTTTTCGACGTATTTATAAATTCTTATTAATAACAGTCTTTGACTTTGAAATGTGTACGTGTTAATAGTTTAGTAATGTACATTGTAATGATGAATGATAGCATTTCTAAGTAAATATAAAGTGGATTTCATATTTTTGTTTCAGTTTAATTGCTGTGGTGTTGATAGTTACTTGGATTTCAAATTGTCAAATTCATTCAAAGAGCCTTGGAACCAGCCACTGCATTATATTCCAGACCCTATGCTGTTTGAAACCGCGATTGCTTGTTGTGACTCCATAGAAATAGATGTAACATTGCCCAACATATTTCTACTGCCATGTCACAAAACAAACTACGTTAACAAGAAAGTAATACATGTATTGTTTTTCTGCTACTTAATAGTCCTTTTCCTAACTATCTGGACATTAATTCCCATGAGAAATATCTGTTAAGTTTAGTGTCAGTATAAGGCAATGTTCTTGGATGTGAATGAAGGTTGGAAATGTGGTTTTTACAGTAATATTATCTTTATCTTTATCCCTATTGTGTCTCACAACTATGAGATCCTAAGATCGCAATGGAAGGAGAAGTTTGGCGCCATAAAACCTGGTTTAAACCACCATTTCATTTGAAATGCCTGTACCAAGTCAGGACCATTGCGATCCACCAATTCTCCGGTATAACCGATTCGTTTTTGTCATTTTCTCTGGACTATGAGATCTGGACTATCATCCAAGTTCGGTAGTTTTGTTATTACCTTTATTAACAATATCATACATGCCATATACATATAAGAAGGTTTGCTGTTAGCTAATAGCAATACTGCACATTTTTTTTATATATATTTTCATACATATGGCAAACATATAAGTCTGGTGAATGAATAAGATATCGAAATTAAGTTTAGGATACAGTTTATTTTCTATCTTTTGGCTTTACTTGTATTTATATTTTTACTTCAATTAAAAAAAAAATGCCCAAACTTCTCACTCTATTTGATACAATTACAATAAGAAAAAGCAGAAGCACTAATGGTGCATTCGAATGCCAAAGGTCCAAAAGCGCAAGGAGAGTATCGATGAACACATTTGCCAAACGAAAACAACAAAAACCACATACACCCATAAAACCACCAAACAGTATATATGTTTAATTATTTTCCCTTTTATATTAGTTCCACAAATATAAATAAAGTAAGAACAAAATAACCAAACTTGTTAAAAATCAGCGGAACTGAACGATAAAAAAAGAAGACCAAAAGGACCATTCGAGCATTTAAATGTTAAAAGCTCGAAAGCATAAGGACAAAACCAGTAAATACGAAGAGAAACAGACAACATTAAAACACACACCAAAAAAACAAACTTCATTGCAAGCAACGTTCTGCACTTGTTACAGAAATAAACTAAGTTGCTCCGAATGAGTACGCAGTTAGTGCTTGTAGCAACACACAACCATAGCATTGCTTATGTTCAGTGCAGTGTCTTTAGATGCAATGGTCCTGACTTAGTACAGGCATTTCAAACGAAATGGTGGGTTAAACCAGGTTTTATGGCACCAAACCTTCGGTAATGACCATAGAACACAACATAGTTGTGAGACACAATAATAATATAAAAAACATACTGTTATTAAGATAACATTACACTTATAAATTGTAGTATTTAAAATGTTTTCTTATACCCTCGAAATAGAAAAATAAAAGTTTTTTTAAAGGGGTTCAAGCTGCAAAAAGGTGTGCTTTGAAAAAAGTAATTAAATGCACTTTTCAAACAATGCTTGTTTACTCTGAAGCTTTTTTTTTGCTTTAAAAATTATTCGCTTCTTCAATCTTCAATTTTAATGTTGCTACAAACAAATCTTTCTATCCATGCATCGAAAGTTTGTAAACAAGCAATGTTTTAAAAGTGCATTTTATTACTTTTTTTCTCAAACAGTTCTCGTTTACCGCAAACTATTTTTTTTCGTTTTTTAGCCTCTAAAATAAAGCATTTTTCTTTTTAGGTAGCCACAGTCTTTTTTCATTTGTTGGTTTCGATTTAACCAAGCAAGCAAAGTTTTACCAGCACCGCAAATAGTATACGTGGGTCGATGCATTCAGCGTTTGGAGATTGACGCAATCGTTATTTGTTAACCTTCTTTAGCAACATTTTTTAGTTAAAAAGAATTAAAATTTTTCTACAATATTTGTTCAACGTAAACTTTATTTCTTATACCTTTATTCAATACCATTGTAGAAGTGAGGGGAAAAGAATAAATATTTATCTTTCTTAGTTCAAAAAAAGCTTAGTGAAAATAAACCTGCACGACAACCAACTTGTTAAGCCCCCGTCACACTGAACCACGACCTTACAACGATTTTGTTTTTTTTCCTAAATCGTGCGTCAATGAGCCGTGGAGGTTGTGTTTTTATCGTACTAGGTCGTGGGTGACCAGGACTGACTACGTGAATTTTGAAAATATGCAAAACATTCGTTGGGCTGTCGTGATGAAAATAGAGCGTACTAACAGCGTACTGAGATCGTAAGAGGATCGTAGAGCAGTCAGCATCAGTCATAGTGATGCCGTGGTACATTCGTGGCAAAGAACGTACCTAAATTTACAGCTGATCTGACTACGCTCTCGTCACGATCATACCACGATTTTAGTACGACATATATCATCGTACCATCATTGATGAAACTACGACCTATAAGATCATTCCAGAATAACACAACGACGCCATCACACCCTTTGCGTTCTTAGCATGATTTTTCCAACATCTTTCTACGTTTTAGATGTAACAATTGATTCATGTGTCTTTCGCACTGACAAAACCGAATTTGAAAAAAAACATCTATGGCCTGGTCTTATACCTATTGGCAGCAAATGCCTCCCTACGTTTCAGAAACCACAAGCTTACACATTTCAAAATTCCAAAATATATATTTTGGAAAAAAAAACACATTCAATGAGTCTTGGTTTGGAGGTTCGTTAAGGGCTTACATGCGCAGGCGTTTGGGTCCAGGAAAGGGAATTTTGAAAATCTATAAATAGACTGAGATTCAAATACATCGAAGCGATGGAATAGATTTATAGTTATACTATTCATTTCTTGAATAAATATATTTTTAAAAGTTAGTTTTATTTTTAAATGTAATTATTGTATTTGGTAATAATGTTTGTTCGTCGTTTTCTGTGTCTAATGATGAATTTTCATAAAGACTGCATTGCAATCTCAGTTTATTTATAGATTTTCAAAATTCCCTTTTGATAAACAGCCAATCACGCATCACTTCCGTTCGTTTTGATCAAAAATCGTAAAAAGTCTTGAAATTTTCATTTAACATAGGAGAATATAAGCCTACAAGTTGCATTTTGCAACCATGCAGGGTACGGGTGGAAAGGAAAATCTTTCGTCAGTTGTATAAAAACGTCAGATGTAAAAGAAATAAAGAATAGAGACAAATAAAACGATTGTGGAGGGAGTGGGTGAAATTTTGCCAAGATGGCGGCTTTCCTCCCTTGTGGGTATTAAAGAGTAGGGGGTCGTTTTTTAAAGTTGATATAAATGACCAGAATTCAAGCCCCTGTGATTTTTTCCTGAAAGAATGGGTAATTGAAATTGAAATTATAATGAATTCTTGATGAATTCAATTACCACTTCCGGTCGTAGCCCGATAATTTGAATTCACCGCTAACCGGAAACACTTTTGATTCCTAATAATTTTTTAGTATTAAATCTACTCAATACTAAAACCAGTTTGACCAGAACAAAAATTTGTCTTCGAAATGATCTTTTTAAATGATATTCAACATTCACACTTCTTGCCTCAGCATATCAACTTTCTGTAAAGCGTTTTTGTCAATGGGTGCTTAAACTTTTGTGTTTCTCTTTCAATTCAATACACAAAGGGACATTAAATATGACCTATTGGACAAAAAGATTAAATCTTTAGTACAAATTTTCAAATATATTGGTTTTTTTTAAGAAAATCAAAATTGCGGCTTCCTTTAATTTCCACATTCCATATCACTTCGGTTAGCATATTTTAAAAATGACGAAATTTATTATGTATCTGATTTATTTTGGGTGTAACGATGTTTTGGTTCATGAATATATAGAAGTAAAAAGGAATTATCTATGTGGAAGACGGATGCAATTATTAATTAAACATTCTGCTAGATATATATTCAATGAAATAAAATTGCTCTTTCATTCAGAATTTTATGTAAGTTACGGATATTCTTTAATGATCGAATATACTATACACGTCAACATGAACATTTTGCTTACTTACATTTTTAGATTTGATGTATGTATGACAGAGGTTCTGTTACCATGAGAATCTATAAATTTTCAATAATTAATGCATCTTTCATTGAATAGAAGAATGGTAAATATAATATGAGGTAGGTATTGCCTAAATGCGAGCACAGCAAAAATATAAGATGTCAATGAACAGCTATAATTGTAATTGTACATACCTTTTGAGTTGAAGAAGGCTCCCCCTATACAGATGAATCCTCTTTTAAGCCCTCAAATGACGGAGTTCCACGCCTCAATCATGTCAATTGAGGAATAAAATCGTTTAGAATTCAGAATATAAGATCTAGAGGACCCCATTCCCGAAAAGACGTGGACACTTTTGATGCAACTGTTAACTGTTTTGAGCGTAGTTATTTTATTTTAATCAGTTCATTTTCTAGAACGTTGGGGCGAATGAGTGTAAAAAAGAAAATGTAAAAAAATGAATAATTTTTTTTCACTTAAAAAATGAAGTAAAGTCCATTGCAAATAGGACAGTCTCTCGGTTTTTCATATCCAACTATATCGGACATCACGTGACTTGGGTCACCTGTACAGCGAGCGTTATATGGCCATGCAGATTTATATAGAAACGCACGGGCGTGTTATTGATATTTATGATTTGTGATGAATTAAGTCGTGTTCATTAAAATGTGCTGCTATGTTGTAAAAGTATTATAAATTACCAACATTTTGATACCATTTTTAATAGATATTGAATTTGGGAAATCACTTCCAATTTGATTTGAAAAAATGTTAATTATACTGATAAAATTTACATGGCTACTGTGTGAAAATGTCATCATTTTTTAAAACTACCCTATTTGGATCGCAAATAACTTTTTTATTTTTAACTATGGTGAAAATGTGCTGCCCATGTGAATATCTCCAAACATGGAACTTGAAATTGAGAAATCACTTCCAAATCGATTTGAAAATGTTAGAATTTTGTCTATTTTAACGATTGTGAGGTCGAATGAAACTTTGTTTTGGCGGTAAAATTCAAATTTTGAAATATAACTATTAAATTGAAACCATTTAATCATAGCTTAAATCTAAGAATTGTGGATAAAAACCTATACAATGATTATATAGTAGAATGATAATTTACAACTTATGCTAAAATTAATTACTAGTACATATTTTCTTTCTACTAGTTGTAATGTTAAACAAACAACGCTATTTCTCTTTTCAATTTTTTTTCTGTAATTTTTATTCTACATGTTTTCCGTTTTTATTAATCATTTTAAAGTTAGTGTAAGAGTGTAAAGGTAGAATTAATTTCTTATACAGGTGATCGACCTTGTTAATTAGATCTCCACCGGTTCAGGTATTACAATATACATGTCATTCAATTAACATCCTGTCTGTCGCGCGTCTCACAGCGGGAATTTCTTCAACTAGTCTAGCCACCGTGAACCCAATAAATTCACAGCAGTGTGCCAGGTCAAATTTTTCCTGTAAACTGCAAATTATAAAAATTAGACTACATCTTTAGGTGTCTATATATACAATAAGACACCCCCTAAATACGCGATTTTTTAAATAAATTTTATACTTTAAAATAATATACATGTATATTTATCCAAGTAAATATTTAGATAAGATAATAAAAAAAAATTACGATTAAGATTTAAATCAATTAATTTTGTAAAATAATAGAAATATTTGGAATCATGAGAGCAAGCGATAGCTGTAACCAGTTCAAGGTAATTCGGCAACCAGTATTTCGTGTTTGAGCAGAGTTATGTAACTTGATTATGACCGATATAGTTGGATATGCTTAATTTTCAATAACCAACGACAGTTTGGTGAAAAAATGAAAAAAGAATATTGTTCTTATAGACTTTCGGTAATTCTTTGTAGAATTAAAATTTGGAGGCATCCTTCCTATAATGCTGTGCATGGGTAAAAATTCACTTTCACCTTATTTTATATCGGTAGAATCTATAATCAGTTAAGGTAAATCAAGGTAACTTAAAAGTAAATATGAGGTACAGTGAAGGGTTTATATAGACTTGAATCTGTGTTATAACTTAACGAGATGCCCTCGCTGAATGCTTATACTAGTAAGTAATTATGTTGCAACAATTTTCTTGTACTAACTCCCAGGTTATGTTGTATTTAGATAACAAAGGCCCTATTTATGTCAGGTTTATTCACTTATGAACTTAAGTGAACAAATAGACTAAGAGGATAATGAGATGTGGAGTTAAATGTAAAAAAAATGCAAGAAAGACGGACGCACAGACGAATCGACAATAATAGTAAATGGTTGAAAATCTTCATTACGGCTAGTTTTCAAAGCAACTACTGAATGACTGCAGTGTCTTACAAACTTCTTGTTTAGCTGGTGTATAATATGGACATTATAAATGGTTACATACATTCAAAAAGGAACTTTTGTTAAATACTTTAAGTATTTCAATTTTTTAGAGAGACTTAATATATACACAAAACCTTAGAAATATACGGTTAAATAACGCATATATTAGATATTCACTTTTTCAACTTTTTGCACCGTCTCTAGAGTGACTAAATATCCACAAACGCTCACAATACATGTATAAAGAATAACACATATAGGTATTCACTTTTTATGCTTCGTCAAAAAAAACCACAGCATTTTAGAAATGCACAAGTTGCGTTTTAAAGATTTTTGCTGATTATACAAATAAAAACATATGGTAACTTTAGTAACTTATTAAACATTTTCTGTACTACTTTAATTTCAGGTCTAGTAATGAATACTTTTGTTGTCTTTTTGGACATCCTTTCCCTCTTCCCTCGGTGTTCCTCATTCTTGACGGGAATACGGACACATGTCCTTAATTGACCAATGAACTGTTCAAAAGTACTAAGAATGGGCACGCTTTATTTACTGAATATTTTATTTTTCTCGTATTGATTTTCAATGGAAAACAACCGGCTTACTCTGTTTCGCTTAAGCAAGTTTGGTTCAATTACTCTACCTTTTAAAAATTGGACTCGTCTAAAGGGCATAATAGGTCAAAAATAAGTACCATATGTTTACAATAGAAAATTCTTTAAAAGTTGAGAAAAAACTTGTTATAAGTCTAGATTTGGAAAAAGCGTTTAAAATTAATTATCGAAGATACCCGTTTTCACTTTTATGAAAGAGATTTGCCGCTAAGCACCCTATGAAAAAAGATATTTATGAAAACTCGAGAGACTGTCCTTTTTGCAATGGACTTTAACTCATCGTCATCAGAATATTTTTCTCCTTGTTCTATATTTACATAGACATTTTTTGGAAGGCGAGTAGCAAAATAGGTAATTATTTTCAAATTCACATCGAACCTGTATAAATTTTGTGCACGTGAAATTGCGAGAGGCATTTCCGGACGAAAAAAAATCAATTCCAGCATAAGGCAAATTTTTAGCGGGAACTTGCTGTAGAGCTCTCCGCTTCGAGCTGTGCTCTTCGTGCACGCTACGAGCTGTGCTAGCTAATATTTGGGATGAAGTCCAAAAACTAAGGCAACAATAACAAATAAGTTCGATACCAATTTTTGTCCTTTGTAAACTTTAGACAGTAAAAAAAACTTTTTTTAATTTTCGTTTTATAAAACATACTCTTATGAATTATATTATTTCACATATAAATTAACAATCTTGCTGGTAAGAATTGTAAAAATGAATTGATTTAAAGGCTTAACCTACATGTGGTATGGTAAATTAATTAATATAGTAGACTTTGAGTTTAAATTAATTTAAAACAGGGCCTCCAACGATATCTTCTATAAAATAAATTATTACATAAGTCCAACAGGAAGAAGCACAGTGGCACCAATGGGCATTCTAGTGTCAAAAGTCCCAAAGGCTAACGAAAACGACAAGTTAAAACGAAAAAGCACAGCATAAGGGCACACAAAAACAGAAACAAAAAATTGACCAAACATAAGTCAACAACACGAACTCAGGTCGCAACGCGAGTGAACTCATGTGCATTGGAAGAGTAAGCAGTTACTAACTGAAAATAGTTTGAAAAAGCTTTGCCGCAAAACTGGTTGGATACTCTTAAAGCTGAAACGTCCAAAAAGACAACGGTTAATAAAGTGCATAAACAATTTAATTCGAGGATAATATCTTATTAAAGACTTGTTAACTTGTCGCTCTCAAATAAAAAATAAAAAAAAGTATCGTTGATTTATTAAATCAGAGGTATCAATAGGGTTAAATAAGCGGGAAATGATTCTTGATCATCAATTTGATTAAGTAACGGGTAGAAAATCATTCAATATATTAATGTTTGAATATCTCAAGTAGAACAAATGAACAGTGCTTAACTCGAAACTTATCATTGCGCTTCATTGTGGGGCAACCAAATGTACCAAAAAACCTCTTTCAGTTATTGACTTCAATACTGACGGAAACAAACTCTGGCTTCCAGAAATAATTCGATCGTGATTCTTTTAGAAATTCTGTCAATCAAATGCGGATCTTAACGAATTAAAAAAGGAAGGTGATTCCAAACTAAGAATCAGTTTCATCTTGTAACAGCATCACTAATCATCACTTCTCCACTAATTATACATTTATTCCACATTTACAACTGGAATGAAAAGAGTTTTATTTCACGCTTACAGTAAGATAGTAGCAGAGGTACCAATGGGGCATCCGAATGTCAAAGTCCGAAAGAGCAGAGACAAAACCAGTTTATGCAAACAAGGACAAGGCGAAAAAACCGACAACATACCTGTATAAAACACCGAAACACAAAAAACTACTGAATATCAATTAACAATGCGAACTTTAGTCGTAATGAGAGTGAACTCAGGTGCTCGGGAAGAGTAAGCGGATCTTTCCTGCTATAGCACACCCGTCTTACTGCCAATTTTAACAGTGTGATTTTTGAAACTCACGACAAATTCTACAAGCGATGGAAAAAGTAATTCGAAAATTTCATATGTTTATTCAAGAAATTTGTCTCGGGATATTATCAGTAGTTTTAATTGTGGAGGTTAAAGAATCTGTTTGTTAGTGTCCTACCTACGAGACCCTGAATTAAATCTTAAATAATTATATAAATAATTTCTTAATTGTTACAAGTCTTAAAAAAATTAAACGGGCGGACAGGTTGGGTTTACACAAAACAATTCAACCCTGTCACATTCATATGTGTCTGTTCTAAGCCTGAAGTCTTTGCACCTTTCGTCCTTTTAATGAATGTTCTATTAACTGAAGGGGTCCTTTATTGATAATTGCAGGGCCTGTATTGTATTTGCATTTAGTTTTGATATAGCGCCATTTGGAAACAACAACAAACAGCAACCACTTGTCTTATTTAAAGCGGCTGGCTGTTTTTCATCGTGAGTTTAAAAATTGTCACTGAATAATAACACATCTAGTTATGTTGTACATTATCGTTATATCGCTATAAAATCAGGTACATGACACTTACATTAACCTAATACTTTTATTCACTTGTTCATAATTTGTCATCGATTGTTTTTTTTTTAATGTTTTTTTTCTTTATCATATAATAAATAAATACAATGGGTTTTCGACATGTACTAAATTAATATGCAATAGAAAAAATACCCCTCGAGACTGCTTAATTGAATATCCTTGGAATCCGCCAATAACCAATAGCTCTGAATGTTAATCAAAATACCTCAGGACGGTCTACCTTGCTTATTAGTATATGTGTACTTAAATTCAACTGCTGTTCCGAATATGACATTTTACAGTTATTTTAATCTTTTTTCTTCTTCGTGCTAAATACAATTGAAAATACATCTATAAATAAAACATTATTTAATTATTATATTATTAAAACATGCGCATGCATATTACATAATCTTTTGTTAATTTTTATCTCTATCCCGTATTGCCTCAGTCTTTGAGCGACAGAGGAGTTAGTATGAAGCTTTTTATTCTAATCAGTCTTATTTTTGAAATAGTCTCAGTTGTAAGTTTATTATATTATTTAACATGTGTTGTGTACCAAACTTAGAAAAAATATTTTGCAAACAAAGGTTACTTCTTGAAATATTGATGTAAAGCATAGCCAAATTAATCGTTTATACCCGCGTTTTGGTAATCATAACTAGTCTCTTCTCGCCGATTAGTTTTTTAACTCTTACGGGACTTATGACTTCGAAAACTCGTAACGAACTAGATATTGAAAGAAGCAAGATCCTCAAATATCACTTACAGATAAGTTGTCGACGACCCTCTGTCAACAACTCATCGTTTGCAAGATAGATTCCTTCAATTTATCCTTCGGAGTAAGAAATAATAGAAACCACCGAATCAATTTGTTTTACGACTTCGCATCTCGAATTTGACATAGGTGGTCATCTCAGTAAAAAAAAATAATGACAAAAGAGAAGATTTCAATTTTCAATTTTTAATCAACAGCATATGCCAGTGGCTGTAAAAATAGATATATCAATAAAAGTAGATGATAGTATGCGTTTTGTTTGAAAGAATATTTCAAAAACTAGATGTTTAGAACAGTCAGCTCGACTACCCTTTCAAAAACCAGGATTAACCCCCGTGTGGGATGAATTTTTACAACTTATTCGAAATGCCAGGGCTTGTACTATTTTCCACATTGTTACCCGACACCTTCTCTCCGTTTCAAGTTTATTTGGTCTATTAACATGATAAAAATAATTTCTTTTCGATATGGCGACTAATGACAAAAATTCAAAAGTACCGGTATGATAAATGAATTGATTCGTGGTTGTTTCAATTAGTTTTTTGCTTGTTGTTGTACTTAGATTATCACCTCCTTATCTCTATTGTGTTCTCACACCCGTGTTGTGCTTTGTTTTACCGGACCCTTAAGGGTTTTTTTTGGGGGTGGGGCTATGGATATCTTTATCTTGCACTGCTGGTGGAGTTTTAATTCCCCGAGGTTAACCCGCTCCAGCATCAACACTTTTGTGTTGACGAACACATCAAAGCAATTAATTATCCGTTTAAATTTCTAAATTGTCAAAACTCTCAGGTTCTTCCTACCACAGACATAGGTTGGTCTTTGTCATAATTTGGTTTCTCGTTCCACATTTTTTGGTATTATTCTTTGCTCTTCATATTCATATAGTGTTTGGCATTTTCAATTTTTGGTAGAGCGCATCTGATGAGTCTTCAATAGACGAAACGCGCGTCAGGCGTAGAAAAAAATTATTGTCTGGAACTTTGTTGTAATTTATATTTCGAACTTCACCATAGCCACCCCTTCATAAAAATCTAATAGTCGCTCCCTAAGATCTGATATCTCCACTTTCTCTGTCTTTGCCTTGTTTTGTCTATATAAGACTGGTCATCCTATGGCCAGTGATCATCGGTGGTTTTGTTCTTACCTTTATTTGATACTCTCGAGACACCTTAATTGAGCTTAATATGTAAATTGTCTATGTGTAAGTTAAATATTTTGTATACTGCACAAAAAAGTTATAAAAATCATATTCGTTAAAGTTGTTGGAAATATTTTTTTCAAACGAGGATGACAGCAAAACTACATTACAAATACCAAAATGGGTATGAGGAGTTTAATTGTAGATTATTGGGGTGGTTTGTATTTGTGGAGGATTGGTCCTTGTAACAGATCCTGATGCCACCATTAACAACATAGAAGTAGATTTTAATGATGCTGTAGAAAATATCAACAACATGACAAAAAGTAATGCTGATAATTTTTACATACTAGTACTCTTATGTAAAATCAGTGATTGTGTTTTAATATTTTACGTTTTGAAGAAACAAAGGTTTTGTTCTTACCTTTATTTGATACTCTCGAGACACCTTAATTGAGCTTAATATGTAAATTGTCTATGTGTAAGTTAAATATTTTGTATACTGCACAAAAAAGTTATAAAAATCATATTCGTTAAAGTTGTTGGAAATATTTTTTTCAAACGAGGATGACAGCAAAACTACATTACAAATACCAAAATGGGTATGAGGAGTTTAATTGTAGATTATTGGGGTGGTTTGTATTTGTGGAGGATTGGTCCTTGTAACAGATCCTGATGCCACCATTAACAACATAGAAGTAGATTTTAATGATGCTGTAGAAAATATCAACAACATGACAAAAAGTAATGCTGATAATTTTTACATACTAGTACTCTTATGTAAAATCAGTGATTGTGTTTTAATATTTTACGTTTTGAAGAAACAAAGGTTTTGTTCTTACCTTTATTTGATACTCTCGAGACACCTTAATTGAGCTTAATATGTAAATTGTCTATGTGTAAGTTAAATATTTTGTATACTGCACAAAAAAGTTATAAAAATCATATTCGTTAAAGTTGTTGGAAATATTTTTTTTTTCAAACGAGGATGACAGCAAAACTACATTACAAATACCAAAATGGGTATGAAAACGGCTAATAAAGCTATGCTATATATCAATACTCATTAGCAGTATTAGAATCAAAACACTGGAGGGTCAAAGCAGTGAAATGAAAAGTACTCAAAGCATTAAATTCGAACAAGGAAGCAAAACCCGGCACTTGGGATATCAATCATGTGCAGTACAAGGAAAGAAACATGTTGTTTTACGCAATTTTTAATTTAACAATCGGATACTTCAATGACAAACAGTATTAAATATTTATTGATAAACTCATGGCAGACAAGTATGACGACCAGTAAGTAACATAATTTGTGCATAAGTTATTAGTCTATCTCACTCCAAAAACACACATATCGAGCCAAGTAATTTTTACTAACACTATTTAGGCGAATAGAGTCTAAAGATTTTTACTAACATGTTAAGGATGTTTAATTTCATAACCCTAATTTTATGTCGTATGGAAAGCCGTAGTGGATCTCCGTATTAACAATTTATTTACTATTGGTGTCAATGGGGAAATGTTTAAGTTCCATGAATTCGAAAATTCAATAATTTGACGAATCGAACGAGCGCAGCCTTAATGATTTTAAGAAAACTTATTTCATTCAGTTTGCTTTGATAAGTATAAAGTTAATGCCATTGATTATAAGGAAAATCTTTTGAGGTTTTTAGTATAAATTACCTGGATCGATTCGCGTGTTCCTAGGAGTGTATCTTATTCACAAGGCTTGGCGGAGCTTATATTTCGCATGTTTTAGGTAAAAATCAAACGAAGAATCCCAAAGTAATACATAAATCTTTAACATGAGGAGTTTAATTGTAGATTATTGGGGTGGTTTGTATTTGTGGAGGATTGGTCCTTGTAACAGATCCTGATGCCACCATTAACAACATAGAAGTAGATTTTAATGATGCTGTAGAAAATATCAACAACATGACAAAAAGTAATGCTGATAATTTTTACATACTAGTACTCTTATGTAAAATCAGTGATTGTGTTTTAATATTTTACGTTTTGAAGAAACAAAGGTCTACAATAAGGCAATCAAATGTCGATGATCCGAAAAGGCAAACAAATTCGGTAGAAAAAAAATCGTCACTAAAACAAACCGCTGTACAATAACAAAATTGCATATTACGACTCATTGCAATCAGCAACAGGAACATAAGTAGAAACAAGAGTAAACTAAGGCTCGAAAGACAAATCAGTGTCTGCTTGCCACCAATCAATGAAGTGTGGGTCGAATCTGGTAATGAACGAAAATACTAAACCTATTTGTCAAACCAACGTAAACTTTTGTTAACAAATTTCCAGTCAGACATGATATTCTATCAAGGAAATCACAAAATTCTCCACAAACTCTGGGGTAACGAATTAGTTTTGATATGTAACGCCATTAGACGGAGTGGACGGAATATTGATACACTAAAAACAGCGTTGTCGATTGGAAATTTGTTTTAAAAGTTTTTCATTGAGCTTTGTACAGGGCCTTTCTTAAAGTGGGATTTTCAAGATATAAAACATAGTATAAAGCAAGTGTTTTGCATATCAAGGTCATGTAGATATAACAGATGTAAACAGTCATCATTGGATGATTGTTAAATAAAGAATTTGTCAAAGAGATTTTGTTATATCGTGTCATCGTTTTGTTTTGTGTTGATCCTTGCCAACGCGACAAGATTTTATTATAGTTTGGTTCTTCCATGTGTGTTATGTCGTGTTATTTGTTTCATCGTATTTTGTGGTCTTTGGCTACGGTTTATTCAAATGCCTTTGCCTTTTCAATGCAACTTCTTTTGTTGCTTTCAAGTTTACATATCCCACTTTATATGTAAATGTCTGACTTCTTTCTTAAATTTCCCTCCAAA
Source organism: Arcuatula senhousia (assembly GCA_963971305.1). Classification (NCBI taxonomy): domain Eukaryota; kingdom Metazoa; phylum Mollusca; class Bivalvia; order Mytilida; family Mytilidae; genus Arcuatula; species Arcuatula senhousia. The sequence continues at coordinate 31,937,464 of OZ020306.1, read as the reverse complement.
TTCAGCATTGGATTTTAGTGGTATGTAAAGGATTTTAGAGGTGTGTTATGGATTTCACGGACAAGTTATGGAATTTTGATCAATATAACATGGACAGACACTGATACGACTAAAGCCGTTTATTCAGTATCAAAATAAAAATTATATATTTTTATTTAGTATTTTAGATGATAAATACATGATTATAGGCCCTATTTTATACCTTGCCCTTATTCAGCCTTTGGTTATATATCATTCCAAGAACCGTTTTGCACTCGGGCTGATAAAATATTCTTGTGCTGATAAAGGATAATACATAAAAAGATATGAAATCGTGAATATTTAACGGGGAAAGTGAAATTGAATGAAAATCTCCAGTTAAAGATATTTCAGTCTCACTGTCTTGGAAATCAGTATCTATTTTATGGCGTTAAGATGAAGCACCAATTATTCTTCTTATATAGACAAATTAAAAACATTTAAAATTTATATTTGACAGCAATGAACAAGTACCCAGGATCAGTTATTGTCAATCCGCCAAATTTTAAAGACTCAAATCCATTACATGACACAAACTTCAGAGAATTTGTAAAAGCTGTTGGTCTGATTCTAAGTTTAACTGGTGTTATAAAAGCATTCATCGGAATAGTAATGTTGGTAGCAACTTTTAGAAATATGAAGAAATTACAATCAGTGGTAAGTTCGTAATAAACAGTTTGTTTCGGGTAGGTGGGGTGTTTTAATTTGAACATCTTTTTGAAAATGTGAAGATGGTAATCGCAACAAAAGTTTTAAATAAACACATCTTATTCTTAGATTTATTTTTCATACTTTTTAATGGGAGATTTGTACAGAATTTTTAGTTTTTTTTTCAACATTTTCTTTATTTGCTTTATTATGTATAAAGCATACTAAATAATGTTAGAAAAACAAACATCTTTGCAAATTTAAAGAAATATATTTGAAGTTGTTTTTTTTTTAGATTAATAAAATTTCTCCGTTTGTTTCTGTAGTGAAATACTTAAAAAAACATGCATTTTCCATTCGTTACCCTTTAATTTTTGTCTAACTTTACAGTACTCTTTATATACTTTCGTCGAGGTCTTAGATGAATCTATTAAACTATTTGTTGAGCAAATTCAATTTAGAAATGAGTTACTCTTTTATAATTTAGACCATTTAACATCCGTGATGGTTTGCGCTACTGGCGCAGTTTTAAAATTCAAAAGTAAGCCTGCTCTGGCGTCAACTCTTTTGTGTTGAAAACCACACCAAAGCTTTAGATTATTCTTATAAATTTCAAAATTTTCAAAACCCTATTGATCTTTTAACACCATACAAAGGTTGGTCTTCATCATAATTTAGTTTCCATTTCCATTTGGGCATTAATGATTTAATTGTCATATGCTCTTCATACTCATATGGTGCTTGCTATTTTCAATCTTAATAGAGTGCCTCTGATGAGTCTTTGATAGACAAAATGCTCGTTAGGCGCAATAAAATTGAATGTCTGTAACAATGGTATCATTTTGATTTCTCTTAAGTACACACAGCTTAGTCCAAAAGTGAATTCCCTATCTTGAACTAAAATAACGAAGCTTGGGTAAACAAGAAAATAACACATATACTCTGTTTTCCTTTTTTGAGTTGTTGCTTACTGTGGCTTCATTTTTATTCGTGGGGTATCAATTTTCGTGGTTTTCGTGGGTAGCCTTCATCCACGAAATTTAATACCCAACGAAAAGGAAATTTAACATTGATCTGTATGCTGGAGACATCAGAACCACGAAATTAAGAATCCACGAACTGATCCTTTTTCAACAAACTACGAAAATTGGTAACCACTAAAATAAATGAATCCACAGTTTACCAGACTACTAATAGTTAATAATAAATAGTTTTCGTAGGACTAGTGTTATTATCATGAATATTGTTTGTGATAACTTTCACTATTAAATCGAAATGCATTCTAACTATAGCTAACATATAACCATGGAACTGTAAATGTCTTTTGGTAATCAAATGTACCCAAATTTCTCCTAATCAGAAAATCGTAAATACAAATGACAACAAAGTTCCAGACAATAAATTTTGCTGCGCGTTTTGTCTATTCAAGACTCATCAGAGGCGCTCTACCAAAATATTGAAAATGCCAAACACTATATGATGATGAAGAGCATAGAACAATAAAACCAAAAATATCAAACTGAGAACCAAATTACTACTATGTCTGGGGTAGGAAAAACCTTAGGGTTATCGGGTAGAAATTTTCACTGAATGTCGAGTGGATTATGCTGATCATTTTGGAGGCAAAATAAAAAAAAAATCTTAATTCAAGTTTCTCCCAAAATCTTAGCTGTTAACTTTCAACCACTAAAATGAGAAGCATCTTTGGTGAAAAACAGCTGAGAAAATTTAATTTTAAAATGGGTGTTGTTTTAACAAATTGTCTAGATTCTATGAATAAAGTTTTAATGTCTAAATGCATATACATTTTATATATTTAAGACTTTTTCATGGGAAAAACAAGCTAACATGTACAAAGAAGCAGAGGTACCAATGGGGTATCCAATTATCAAAAATCCGAAAGGGCAGAGACAAAACCAGTAAACACCAACAGGAACGGGACAAAAACAGACAACATGTAAAACATGGAAACACAAAATAACTGAATATCAATCAACAACGCGAACTCCAGTCGAAACAAGAGTGAACTCAGGTGCTCCGGAGGAGTAAGCAGTTCCTGCTTGCTATAGCACACCCGTAGCGTTGCCAATAGTCCCTTCAGCGTGTCAAATCCGGTAAAGGAAGACAAAACAACACCCTATGACAAACCAACATCTGCACTCATCTGAGAGATCGAAATCCCATATTTGTCTATAAGTGCATGATGTCTTCCGTAAAATTTCTTGAGTGAAGACAGCAACCGAGGAGCAACATAACCCTGTATGAGCAATTTTTGCGTCAGACGTGTCGCTCTGCTAAGGAAATCGATGTAAGTCCCGCACGCTCTGGAGTAACGAATCAATTGAGATACGTAAACTCCATAAGCGGACGGAATGTTGCTACATATACTTAAAAATATGTTTTTGTCACTTTTACATTTCAGACCACGAATACTCATCTTTAACATGCATATATACATTATTTTTATATTAAAAAACCATTTAACATTTCTAATTTGTACAGCCATGCAATTTGTCCATGTAACTATAACTTCTTGTAATTGACAATAAGTTTCAGCTACAGATAACTCTCGGATATTTGTAATTAATTTAACCTGATTACAATTATAATTTTCAATTACCCAAACCTTGACATGTAACATGTCAAAGCTAGAAAAAGTTAAACAGCATCCTCTATCTATATGTTTTTTCTGTCTTTTTACTACAAAGTGTGTTGCTGCCACAGTGATTTGGACAATTTTAGAGTTGACAGCATGTGTTGTATTTCTAAGGTTTCACGAACCGGTAAGTTAAGTATACCCGAGGGTCCTTTATCACCTCTGTATTTTTACGTGTCCAACATTATACCATTATCATATTAAGTTAAGATGGCATCCCTTTATTTAATTGTATCTATGAAGTGGAATATTTCATCTCTTTTATACCGCATTTCCAAAATGAAATAAATGAAAGAAAATAATTCAATCAGCTACATGTGCTTTAACATATTCAGAAAAAATTAATATAACTGCACAATGACTATGAAATAACTAATTTGATGGTTACCATACGACCGAACAGACATAACTATTCTTAAATATTCTAGCAGAAAGCACGAAATAAGGCAACAGCATTTCCAACGAATTAAAGATCACAATGGTCCAAGCTTGGTACGAGTATTTCAAAGGAAATGTTTGGCTGAACAATACTTTATGAAAGATCCCATCTCCATTGCGATCATCCAAGGGTCCGATGTCGACACACAATATGAAACAGCTGCGAAACACGATTGGGGAAATAACAACAAAACTACCAAGCTTGGAGGATTAATCTAAAATGTTCAAGAGAAAAGACAAAATAAGGTGGAAAGCGAGTTGATCTCATTACAAGAGTATACATTTGTATACTGGTCAATCTAAAGAAAAAATAAAATTGTTTACACGGAATTGTAAACATTATCTCCCTAACAAAGCCACGCCTAATTCGCACTGTCTTTAGTGTTTATAGTTTTATTTACTGTCAATTATCAATTTCTCTAGGGCAAAAGTTTTTACTATTTCCTTAATAGAATAATAGTCTTTCACCATATTCAAGATGATATCGTTAAAATGTTAAAATGTTTGTCTGTTTTTTTTTATACTGAAACAACCTAATGAAGTATAACAAACATAGTTATAGCCCTCGTGAGGATGGATGCAGTTGTAATAAATTTCTTTTTGTTAGGTCTTTTGTAATAACTCAATAGCTTCAAAGACAAACAAGCATGATATTGTGTTGTTTAATAGATTAAGTTTGCTTGTTGTAATATGACGATAATAGTACTAAAATATTTTATTACGTTACCTTGTATGATCATCCCAGTTCGTTTGTTTTGTTGTTACCTTTATTTACTCTATTTTTGGAATAAAAGTTAACGTTGTACTGTACGAGGTCAAACAACATACCTTTAGTATCAACTGAAAAAGGGAGACAGGGTTTTCGATTTTCAAGTTATTAGCAAAGAGACTTAAGATATATCTTTTTATTAAAGTATGAAAATAAAGAAATGTCTCCGACTTTATTCTTATTAAAGATAAGGTTTTAAAGAATTATATTTGCTTTTATATAAAAAGGTTTGGTATCTAAATGTAATGTTTAAACACTTGCTTTCCGTTTTCAACTCATTACTCATTTCAAAATGAAAGAAAGATAGGTTAAATGGTACTTTTGATTTGAAATGAACATGGTCAATACCCCCGGTGCTGCATTCGGCTTTCCTTTGATAAGTTTTCAAATTGACCAGATGCATTTTTGGCCAATTTAATGGAGTGAAAAGTCTTAGTTGTCGAATGGTGAATGTCGGGCGGTGGGTGACAGGCGGGTAAGGAACCTACTTTCTTAACAGGGTTCTCAGCAACTACTTATCAAAGCCTCTAAATGTTTGGTATGGAGCATCAGCATGGGATCCCATACCGTGGGATTCGATTTCAGGTCTGATGCTCATCTACTTCCTGTTAAACGATATCCAGCTATTTCAGACTTTGACAGGGACTTACCTTCTTTAATTAGTAATTTGTTGTATTTTCTCTGTAGAAATATAAACAAGAACATAGACTTTAAAGCTATGTAACATGTATTCCTTTTGATTGTAGGCAAACTACTTTATAAGACGACATTTTAAAAACCAGCTGAATACAGAATTCATAGGTTATAGATCACATGATCCGGTTAGCATAGGGTGGAATCTCATAATGCAAGAGGTAGATAATTTAAGGATAATTAAATTTACGAAGAACAGACCTAGTTTTTGTTTTATAATTCACATTTCTACAATACTTAAGAATAAAATTTGATTTTTTTCTATCTGGTTTGAAACTCTGTAAAATATAAAATGTGTATTATGCTTGACTGTAATTTGAGTAAATATAAACGTTGAATAACCAAATGTTGCCCTAATTGGATGGAAGCATCCCAAATGGTTAAAATATGGCTTGTCAAAAATATCTACCCAAAGAGATTACAGTTCGGAATTAAAAAAAATATTTTATAATATTTTTGGTATATTGCCAAAGACAACGGGACAACACATATTGATTCATCAATAGTGGAGCAATAGGGTATTTTTCATTTTGTCAATTTCTGGAATAAAAATTGAATATTTTTTTTTATCACATTACTGTAAATCCCAATCAAATTATTTGAATTTTGTCAAAAATGTAATATTGTTTATTGTTTTTAAGATATTTTCATTTCATATATATTAGTTTCATTGCTGTGGTGTTGATAGTTACCTGGATTTCAAATCTTCAGCTTCCTACAACGATACGTGGTATCAACCACTGCATTCTATTCCAGAACTTATGCTGTTTGACACGGCTATTGCATGTTGCGACACCATAGAAATAGATTCAAGCCTTAAAAATAGATTTCTTATGCCATGTCACAAGGAGCGATACATTGATAAAAAGGTTTTTTTAGATTTGCATAAAGGTCTTTTGCTCCTCTATACTGGTGGTCTATTTATATGAAATTCTAAAAATAACATATAATTCTAAAATATTTTAAAAATAAAACATACCTTAACATAAGATTTTTTTCTTCTTTTCAGTTTGCAAAATCGTCTTTTTCGTCACTTACCGGTCATTAAGGGCATACGATAGTGTTTCGATCCTCATTTGACAATGCCATGAAAATTTGCAATTAAACTAATTTTTGTATCTACATTTGAAATATAATAAATAGACAACCATGTCTTAACGGATCCGTTTTATACTATTCAAAGTTGTAAAGTTGAATATTAGACACATTCCTCAAATTTTTATTAAAAAATGAAATATTATGGAAATTATTCAAATTCGCGTAACTTCTTAACCATTGGTCATTTTACCACTCTGTCTTTTGTTTTACAATAAAGAGAATATGGACTTGTTTATTATGACACAATTTTATGAAAATTATCTTATTAAACCTTAAAACTGATATTTAAGGTAATTTTATGAAAATGTTAAAGAATTCTGTAAATAAAAAGCTATATAAAAGATACATGATGTTGGATTTTTGTACTGTAAATTAAAAGAATTGCATTAAAAACTTAACAAATAAACGTGCTCATTCTTAAGCTATTCATAAAACCAGCTATTTTTTCATCCATTTCTAATAAAATAAATTGTCATTTTTATTACGTCACAATATATATCCAACGACGACGTCATAATCTCCCACTGTGACTGTATCATATGCCCTTGAGTCTTACAGGAAATAAATGTTAAGCTTGGAATCTGGATTTGAGGCCGGATTCTTTGATGTAAATCAGGATTTAAGTTTAATTTATTTGTTTAACTCTTTTTTTTAGAATAAGTTAAAATATTATGAGTCAGATATGAAATTGTTTTCTTTTATTTTGTTTTTAAAATCTGTATAAAAGCTGTGTTTTGCTACAGCTTAACACAACCAGTTTTTGTTAAACATTATTTATTGTTAATTTTAATCTCATTTTTTTTATTTTATAAGGGATGTTTATCTGTATTTTGGGAAGCTGCAAATAAACGTAAAGCTGAAATTGGAATTTGTTTTGCCTTTTTAATAGTTGTTCAGGTAAGAAGTACAAATATATGTGGGACTCAACTTTGGCATGGCAAAAACTACAGTAAATGCCATTTAGTATATTTTTTAAAAGTCCGTTTCTGAAAGTTGCATGTTTCGTGTAAATTTCAATAATATATACTCTAGTATTATTATTATAACTTTTATGTGTTTTCTGATTTATAGTTGATAGAATGCCAGTTTTTGGAAACAATTATCTGTGTCTTTATGCTTCTATTTAGCATCTATAATAAACTTTTAATGTTTTTGTAATTACTATTTAAATGATTTAATTATTAAACAAACATATTCAAATGACACGTAACACCTGTAAATGTATTTAAAATATTGTCATTCTATAATTAGTTTTTACCCATCAAAATCACTTATAAAACTGGTAAAATGTAATTTTTTTCTCATTGCTAAACGCGGCAATGACAGATGATAGTTTTATTTGATATGATAATTTGTTTTCACCATCTTTTAGTTTTTGACAGAATTATCTCGTTCAATAGTTTTATTAGTTTATCACCAACAAATGACCAAGGACTAGTAAATTTAAATATATCTGTTTACTCCTCTTTGCAAATAAAGGTAATAACAAAACTACCGAACTTGAATTATCAATCTCATAGTCCAGAGAAAATGACAAAAACGAATCAGTCATACCGGAGAATTGGTGGATTGCAATGGTCCTGACTTGGTACAGGCATTTCAAACGGAATGGTGGGTAAAACCAGATTTTATGGCGTCAAACCTCCCTCTTCCATTGGAACTTAGGATGCGGTAATGACCAAAGAACACAACATAGTTCTGAGACACAATAGGGATATTGAGGTGATCATCATGATCAGCAGACCAGTCAAACATTAATTAAAACAATTAACCACCGTATCTTTTAACTCAATTTTGAACTTTTCTACTAGTGGCTGATAACGAAGAAAGAATTTTTTTAGGGATCGTATGAGACGTATTTTCTTATAGCCCTGCTCCAAAAATCGGTCGCGAAGAAATCGGTGTCTGATCAAAAAATCTGTAAAATGTGTGCAAGCTCTGGCAGATAAACACCGTATGCAGGGGAAGTAGGTATATTGCTCTGTAATTTGAAATTTAAAATCGTCTCTTTTATCGTATTTTTTTGTACTGAGATGACCACCTGGGTCAAATTCGAGGTGCAAATCCAAGAGAGACGTGAAGCAATTTGATTCTGTGGTCTCTATAATCTTCAATTCTGGAGGATAAATTGAAGGTATCCATCTACCAAATGAAGTGTTATTGACAGAAAGGACATCATCAATATATCTGAATGTAAGATTAAATGACCTTGCCTCTTTCATCTTCTTGTTCTTTAAAAGTGAAGACTTTACACAAAGATCCGCTTTAACAATGCTTTAACTTTCAGTCCTACTATTTTTCTTAAACTGTGGTTATTTTTGTGATACCTTACATATTTGTAGAACTGATGTTGTTGGTATAAATAACCGCACTTTTAGAAAATAGTAGGACTGAAAGTTAACGCCTTGTAAAGCGGTTCTTTGTGAATAGTTACTTCACTTTTGCATAAAGGAGTAATAAAGATAAATTTAAATCTACTAGTCCTTTATAAATACTTTGCACATCATAGATTGTTTTGCTAGTTAAATAAGAAAAAATAAACAATAAAGACAAAAAATATTGATATTCAAAACTGTATTTCAAAATGCAATTATATTATGATTCAGAAAAACAATAAAACCTCTTAAAAACAGACACAAGCATTGACTTTTTTTAAAAATTAACAGGTATAGAAATATTTTCGATTGCATTGTGAAGAAAACATTGTCCTTACAGGACTTCATTACAATTGTATTCAATAGTGCATGCGTATTTCCTTTTACATAAATAACCTAATATACATAAAAGGTGATAATCATAAAATGGTGGGAGAAATGAAAACATTAATTGTGATTAATAATAGAATAATACAGCCCAACTTCGAGGCGATAACCAAAAATAGAATACGTGGCAATTAAAAGGTTGCAAAATTACAGATACCAAAAATGCGGGTATAAACGGTTAAAATATATGTTTCTGTAGCTTTATTTTTTATTCCTTGCAATAACAGTCGTAAATTAATTTGATAATAATGGTATTTCTTACAAAGCTTAAATTCAAATCAATGCTTTATAAATTTCTGAAAGAATAATACCAAAAAAGGGTATTTAAATATTTTTTTTAACAGTTCTCGTTTGATAGCACAAACTTAACTTGGATTTTTCTTTATGTTAAACTTCTGCTTCGTTACTTTGCCTCGTAGTTGTATTTATTTTCGTTTTAGGTAGTAACTGTCCTTTTCTTATGTGGGTCTGGATATAAAGAACCAAGCGAAGTTTTACCAGCACCCAAAATATCATACATGAACCAGTTGAATCGACGTTTGGTGGTTAACAGAAGCTGTATTCTTAACCTAAATCAGTTAAAAAGAGCTAACATTTCTCTTCAACATATTTAGAATAACTTTATTGGTTTTTTTGTACCTTTACTTAATAAAATTGCAGCAAATGAAACAAAAAGATGAAATATTGGACTTTTTCAGAAAATAGAAAGTGAAAAAAGTTTGCAAAACACCGCACATTTTCTCAGTTACATTGAAAATGCGTATCTTTTAGCATATGTGAGTGTGTGGTTTGAAAATCAATAAAAACATTCTTTTGCATGGCTAAAATGCGTATGTTTTCGAAGGTTATGGCAACAAAACGCAACAACTAAAACCTTATAGATAATTATGTCACTTTGAATAGAAGGCGTGATATAATAGCAATCAATCCAATAACATTTAGTGTTCACCTAGACAATATGCCTCCAACTGAGGTTTTATGCACAATACTGTCTTGCAATACCGAATACGAACTAGACTCAGATGAACTAATCCAGTTTTCAAAAACTTGTGTTTTCCATGTGGCTTCAATTTGCAAACTCTTCTATCCTTAAACAAACGCTGTAATTTTGTTGACGATATTGTGTCCTTTTGTCTTAATTGATTAGTATGATTATTGATTATACAACCATTTATTCATTTAGTTTTATACTCCGATAAAGATTTTTTTTTTTTTTAAGCATTTACGTTGGTTAATGTGAAAGCGAGAATAATTTTACTTTTTGCATTGTTTAATCTTGAGGTTTTCTTTTGTGTGTGTGTTTTTTTTCTTTCTTCAAATAGTATAAATATATGTCATAGAGTTATACTATAGTTCCACATATTCAATTTCCAATATTTTTACTCACATCAGTTTATTTAATTTTCTTATTTAGTTTAATGTCAAACTTGTATAAAGTAAAAGTTCTCATAAATGCCTATGAACACAAAATGTATTTATTCTGTCTGACTTTGAAATACTATATTTTTGGTCATGTGTGCTATTATTATTTTGCTTTATTATTTTTTTTCATATAATATATATATGAAAGTTTGGTCATTTTACTTTGTGTATATGTAAATTAACATTGTTGTCAAAACAAATCTCTGTAAAAGAGGAAATAAAGTTATATATATATCAATGCATCCGGTATTGTCTTTTTTAAGATACAAATGACAGAAAAAGGAAATCAACTTTGAATTCCTTGTTAAGTGCAAGCTTATTTTTAAGGTAATACGAATTCAGCAACTATAACAGATAGGAAATATCTGAAGTATATAATATTAAAATGCTCTTCAGAAACAATAGCTCTACGAAAGCCTTCTTTGTGTCGAAATTGTAGGATGAATACTTATAGGATATGACACTTTTAAAGTCATTAATAGGGGGTCTTTTATGATTTGACGTATCAAATGAAACCTATTGGAGATAAAGGAAAGCTTAGAAAAGCTATTGCTTTGCTTAAATCTTCGGCTCATTTAGCTTTACAGAAGTCTTATTGGGTCAAAGTTGTCACATGACTCCTAATAGGTTGGTCGTTATGACCCTTTAAAGGTCAAATGTAGTTGGTTTTTCAGGTTTTACCATATAAAATGAAAACTATTTTAGATACAGATGATTGCTCAAACATTGAACTCATTAGCTCTACAACAATTTCAATTTGGTCAAAGTTGTAAGATGCCTCTTATAAGGAACGTTAGTCGCTTTTACCGGTTGTAAATCCTCAAGTGTATCTGAAGAAGTAAAGTGACTTCGAAGAAGTCACATGACTTCTACAGTAATACTTGCAGTCAAAATCAATTTAACTTTTAAAAAACTTTTTTATTCTAAATTCAAAAAATTTCCGATTATTTCTACAAATTGTTTTAAACTATTTTACACACGATCAAATTTGCAATAAAAGTATCGAAAAATTATTCTTATTCAAGTTCTTAGTCAAACGCTCAATTGACCGAAACAAATATGGCAGACGACAGGAATCACTAGAAAGCAACTCCAACTAAATGCTTGGATCATTGGCCAAATTTGTGACCTTATCTAGAAAAATTGTGTTCTTAAGTTAAATACAAAGTGTTATTTAACCGCGATGAAACTAAACTTGGGTCGCAAACACACTGCCACTTTGGTGACTGGCCAAATGCATGTATGCAGTCCGGCAATTGACGGGACACGATAGGTTCACTAAAGAATAAACAGTGCATGCAATGGTAAGGCAAAATACGACATACGTCCGTCAAACAGGTGTGCCTGTCTCATATTAGGAGTTTTGGCCCTTTAAATTTGCAAAATTGTGTTTTTTCATGTTTTCCCTATACAATGAAAGCTATCGTAGAGAAGGAAAATCTGTTCTTTATAAAACCCTCATCTCATTAGGCTCTTCGAAAGTCTTTGTTGAGTCAAAGTTTTCAGATTACCCCTAGGAGAGACTTTTATGGCAAAAGAACAAGAAGTGAGTGATGTAAGGTTCTATGAGCCTTTTGTTTAAGTAACTCAATGCCAATTAGAAATTATGAAGTCGAAATGATGCCTCAAATAATTCTATCGCAGATGAATTCTACTCACGGTGCCATTTACTCTACCGATCTGCTTTTGAGAAAAAGCTATACTGGAGTTAAGGTTAAAAGTCATTGATGTCTGCCCGAGTATGAATTATGGTCATTTTTGTAATTCGAGTTACAATATATACATGTTGCTAAGTAGATGGGTCAGAATAAGGTTTATTGTTTGGTTTACCTACTGAGCTTCACGTTGGATTGTACGGGATATGATTTATAAAACACACCGTGCCAATGTCCTATCTACGCAGCACATGACTGAGCTTTGTTCAGTTCTTGTCGAGGTAATAACATGACAGCTGAAATAGATATTATTGTGTTGATACACTAAAATATTGACAATATTTTATTATGATAATACAAATTCAATGCTTGCATTGTGTGGTCTATGTTTTAAATCAACGCAACGATTGATTTTCCCGCGAATTCGCGGATTTTTCCTAGTAATTCTAAAAATACGTGAAACAAGATGAAAATTAACTCGTAAGATCTGTGATATGCTCATGGTCTATTCTGAGTTAACAAGTTCTTTAACAATAAAAGTGATTGTACTTTATGTTGGCTGAATATTGGTGAAACTTAAATCTATTTGCGTTGTCACGTGAATGGCCATAGGTATGACAATATAAATTTGGATTTTCGGGTTTTGTACAACCATTTTTATGGTTAAAATAGTAATTCTAAAAATACTCATGGTCTATTCTGAGTTAACAAGTTCTTTAACAATAAAAGTGATTGTACTTTATGTTGGCTGAACATTGGTCAAACTTAAATCTATTTGCGTTGTCACGTGAATGGTCATAGGTATGACAATATAAATTTGGATTTTCGGGTTTTGTACAACCATGTTTATCAACATTACCATGTCCAATGCTTCATTATGAAAGGCCGTATAATCGAAAATATTTATCACAAGACTAATTATCTACTTAGGACCTGCAATGCCATATTGATAGAAGTGTACACGACACAACCTACAATATAAACGACAATTTAAAAAAAATCCACAATGGAAAACAGCCATCAGGTTCAATGTGACTAGTGGTCGCTGCTCGCTGTTTTTCAAATGGCCCTGGATTGAAAATAAACTACATATGATTCCAATCCTAATGATGTCATGATGATTTGAAAAGAGAAGGCAATTTATCTAGTAATCAAGTTAGTGAAATGACTGTTATAAATCTGTTTGACACAGATAGGAGACATATACATAGTCTTGGACATAAACGAAATAAATCTGGTCAATCTGATACCAGATCCTTATCAGACACGTTATATGACTTGCTTATTAGTCTACAGCAACCTTTTTTGGATGTCCATCATGTTCGACCAACTCTGTTGTCACTACAAGCCATAAAATAAAAGATCGACGTGGGGTTAAAAGGAGGTTAAGTTGTCCTTTTTCCTATTTACAGACTTTTCAGCATCATCTGTTACGTGTCCCTCTTCTGTCTGATTTAACCTGTAAGAAACTCATCGTACTGATGACATAACATTTCTTCATTTTCCATTTAAAAACAAGAGAATAGACGCTTTTAAGATAAGATTCATTTTAAATCGCGAAGAAGCTTAATATCAGACCTCTCCTTATTTTAAGAATCATTCAACACCAATAGTTTCCTACAGCTATACCGAGACCATAAGCAGTACAAAAACCCTTGGTACCAAAAACGGTATAAAACGGTTAATTACGTTATGCTTTACCGTATAAGTGGTTATTTTCGCGTGTGGAAAATTTCGCGTTTTAGGTGTAAAACGGGGTGTTTTTATTTTCGCGTAATGTAATTTTCGCGGTTTCATATTCTTATTATTACTTTAATACGATGGATTAATATTTCGCGTATTCTAATTTTCGCGTTCAAACGAATGCCGCGAATAAAGCGAAATTTAAATCTCCGCGAAAATAACCACTTACACGGTATATCAATATTTCAAGGAGTAACCTCTCAATTTCGTATTTAGAGATCGTGAGGCTCTTGACCGTCTCTCCTCCTTACACGAAGTATGTGTTCACACCTATAGACAAGGCTTCTAACATCTATTTTTTTGTATGATAAGAACACTATAATAATTGTTAGGCATTGATGGTAATTGCCTCCGAAATTGTTGCAAACATGCGGGCTATATTTGATAAATTTAAGATCATTGCTACGTGTAACACTTTAAATCAGTATTTGAAGAAGGATCACGAAGAGTTAGAATATTTCATGGGATACTTAAACTACATATAAATCCATAAAAATCTGGATTATCATGGCGTTTTCCAAAGAATGGTTCTATGAACTCACAAAAATCTCAAGCATGCTGCGAATTTATTTATAATATTTAGTGGAATAATTCATTCTAAACATTTGTTGGAAAATTTTAAATCCCCATCATTTTCAGAAGTTCATCCTTTAAAAACTTTCGGTGTTTCAACTTTTGATTTTGAGGCCCAAATGTAATGAATAAAAATAGATCTGGGTGTTTTGAAAAGAAATGTATGAGAAAGATGATTTAATAAAAGAAAATTAAATCAAAGAAAAGGAGATGGTGAAGTAGTATTTCCTTTTTGTTTTTTTGTTTTGTTTTTTATGGAGTACTGACTAAAACAAACTATCGAGAACAAGTCCCTATATGCCAATTATGGTGTTATTAAGTCTCTCGATAAGAAACTGTGTCGATTTGGGAGTTTAAAAGAGCATTTCATATGGAAAACTATTTCTTTTCACCAGTTCTGAAAGAATTTTTATAACAGCACACGACTAGGCAGCAACTGATGTTGCATTGCCACGTATGTGCATATTGCTGTTGACACATTTTACCTTCAAAGTCGACTAAAAGAGTAAGTTATAACCATAAACGATTCATGTTTAAAAAGACCATTAAAAGGTTTCATGCCCGAAGTTAATCAAAAATCACGGTAGTCGTAGAAAAGAGACCAACAAATGTTATGCATCTTTCAAGCTTTGCACGAACCATTCTACATCATATGATGGCTGTATTGCACCAATCTCAACGTTTACAATGAATTAAGAGTGATAAGTTTACTTAAAGAACGATGAAGATCAATCTGATTAACTGCATTTTTAAGACCTACGTTTTTAAATTTTATGCTGCCAGTGGTTCTACAATTTGGTTGATGATGAATAATTCTAACGGATATGATTTTTTAATGCAAATTGATCAATTTCTTTCATAGAAATCAAAATATTTTTAAAAAGGAAACATCTACTTTAAATTTCGGAGCAGGTGCGGCAATGCTTTAACCTGATGTTTATTATTAGTACATGCCCATTTTATTGTCTCTAGCAAACAGAAATATGAAATAACTTTTTTCCTTTAAATTGTGCAATATATTATATCATTACAATGGGGCCCAGCTTGTGGTATATTCATTTATGAAATAAAATAAATTTACTTGTGTCATCTTTATCTTTTATAAATCTGTTACTCCTGTCATCCATCAATAATCCCAAATTTGCTTAAAAAACAACACAGGCATACCTGAAAATCAGATTTAGTTTTTGTGTACTTGTCTTATAGAATTTGACAACTAAACTGATATGATAATCTGTCTTTTTCGTTTTTAATATAATTGAAAATTTAATTAAAATGAAACCTTATTGAAGTTTTATTATATATAAGACACACACACACAGATCTACATTTTATCATTTTATACTGTTGTCATCTTCAGTGGTAGAAGAGTCATAATGAGATCCTCTTTTCTATTCAGCGTTATTTGTGAAACAGCATGCATCGTAAGTTCAGTATATATCTACTTATGTTTCGTTTTCAATACAAAGTAACTTCTAATATTTTATAATTTGCTAACGAACACATGAATACGCAACGGTGTCAATTGTCATCTTTCTTTTCTTGTGTGGCAACTTTCCGTCCGCTCCAGCTTAAGGAGTTAACGTTCCACAACTGATTCGGTACTCCAGAGCTTGCGGTAATTACATCGATTTTCTCGGCAGAGCGTCACGTTTGACACAAAATTGTTATTACAAGGTTATATTGCTCCTCGGTTGCTGTCGTCACTCAAGAAATTTTACGGTAGACATCATGCGGTCATAGACAAATATGAAATGTCCATCTCTCAGATGAGTGCAGACGTTAGGGTTTTGTTTTGACTTACTTAACCGGATTTGACTCAATGAATTTGGAAATTTGCTGCGCAACGGGTGTACTAAGCCGGGAGGAATCGCTTACTCTTCCGGAGAACCTGAGTTCACTCTCATTACGACTAGAGTTCGCGTTGTTTATTGGTATTAAGTAGTGTTTCTGTTTGTGTTTACTGGTTTTGTCCCTGCCCTTTCGGATTTTGACATTCGGATGTCCCATTGGTACATCTGCTTCTTTGTTAAGTTCATAATATTTCAGTTCAGTTCTTATTAAATGTAGGATCAGACATCTTATTAAGGAAAAATTGACTTGCGATTAAGGTTGAACAGTACTTAAGGCTGGGTTGATATGTTGAAAACAGCAAATATGTGTTATACGACACTATTTTCAACCAATTCATAATGCTTTATCAGTATTGTTAAATTTTATGTTCGTCTGTCAAATTTAACTATAAACAAGAAAATACTCTCCTCGTATCGCTCAGAAAGTTGTACAACAACTAAGATAGATAAAAAGATAAAATATGCGTGTGAAAAAAATGAAAAAAAGTTTCTAAAGTTTCTAAACAATAATAAATAGTATCAAATTCTTGATTGCAATTCATGTTTTTATATATGTTTTGTGCTACGTTTCATCGTGCTGTTCTTCTTTGTGTTAACTGGTTTTGTCTTTCTCCTTTTGGACTTTTGATATTCGAATTCCCCATTGGTACTTAATATATTGTTATGTTTACATGTTTATATAATCTTATTTCTTCTTCAAACTCTTAATTTATAGCAAAATCTCTTATAATATCAAAGAAAATTACTTTACAGTTTGACATAATAAAGGCAAAATCATTTCAATGCTGTTTTTTTTTCAATCGAAATCTAAGGTTTCATCAATTTTAAATAAAAGTTTAGTGTATTTTAAAATAGATTTTGATATGGAATGGAAGAGGGAGGTTTGGCGCGCCATAAAACCTGGTTCCACCAACCATTTCAATTGAAATGCCTGTACCAAGTCAGGACCATTGCGATCTATAACTATTCCGGTGTGTCTTCCATGTTTTGTCTATTCTCTTGGACATTGAGATTGATCCTCTAAGTTCGGTAATTTTGTTCTTACCTTTATTTAAGAGGGTTAGTAAGGTCCACCTAGTTTAAATAAAAAATATTTGGAACAGAACCTATTAAGATGAAAAGAGGTATTAATGGAGCAATCCAATATCAAAAGTTCAAAAAGGGCAATTAAATCAAATTAATTTATTATCTTTATCTTTATAATCAATTAATTTAAATTAAAATCCTATTACTAAAAATAATATTTTTTTGCTATTAAAAAAAGAGGTTGTGTATTAAAATGTAAGCAATCATATTTCATTGAAAATAATTGTGATATAATTATGTAAATTACAGGTCATCCTTTTTCTACCCCCCACTGGGTTTGCAACAAGTGTAAATGAATGTAAATTAATTGTTATTGTCTCTCAACAGGTACCTTTGTAATGGTTAGGTAAACATAAATGTAATAAGTCACAGCTGACTTGGGGTGAATTTAACAGGAATTTCTTATTATTAATACCTACAGGTGTCAAAACCTAATATACAAACAATCAGAAACAAAATTTTATGTACTTAATCATTTTATTTTCATTCTAGCATTTAAAACAATAATGTGATTTATATCCAAGATTATCACAACACAACATGACTTAAATTATTAAGATTGACTTATCTAAATTGATTTTAATACCCCAAAAAATCATTATTACTAATTATAGAATAACTGAATTTTGTTGATTTAAATAAGGATTTCAAATGCCTAAATATAGATGCATACAAAAAATAGTATATACATGTATATTGGCAATTCAATAATTAAGCGCTGCTGGTGGACCAAAGGTCCCCGAAGGTAATCACAAGCCTGGTCGTCAGACTTGTCTGACACGATTTACCATAAAATTTCTAATATTTTTGTCGCTAAAACTTCCGATTTTTAAATTCAAAATTCAAAACATCAGGTTTATTTACATGGTCGATATCCTCGGTGCTGGATTTGGCTTCCTTGTTCGAACGTTTTGGTTTTGAGTACTTTTCGTTTTCAACATTTTTGGGATTTGACCTTCCAATGTTTTTATTAAAATGCTACTGATGAGAGGTTACTCCTTGAAATATCGATATATAGCATATCCGAATTAACCGTTTATACCCGAGTTTTGGTATTTGTAATTAGGTAAATGGTGGGTCACTGTCAAAAAGAGACTTTGTGGTATTCAGATGTTTTGTGTAATTTGAAATGACAGAAACCAAAAGATAAAAAATAAAATTCGATATTTGTAGCTTAATCAATTGAATAAAAAAGTTTAAATGATATAGCATGATTAGATAATGCCTTAGAAACGAGACCTCACGGTGACTAATAAAGAGGTTAATTTTAGCTGTTAGAAAGAAGGTTGGAGAATTCATATATTTAAAATTATTTTTACCATTAATTATATTATTAAAGGTCATTGGAGTTGTTTGTTTCGGAGGAGGATTGTATGTTGTAACAGATCCTGATGGCTACATTTACAACACAGGAGTTGATTTTAATGATGCTAGAGACAGTATAAACATTATGATAAAAAGTAATTTTGATATGTTTTATTTTTGTGGTATTACTACTTACATTACATTTCATTCAACTTAAATTTTATGTGAAAACTACAATACTAAATCAGAAAAAAATTAGTTAATTACAAAGCTTGATAAATGTTGCAGGTATTATTATCCGGGATTATGATAGAGATGATGTACATCTTACTAAACCAATGATATAATCACACTTGTCTGCCTATGTTTCTCTATGAAAAATGAGAGTTTTTTTCTTCAAAGCAGTCGTTAATCATGCAAAATATATAAACAATATAGAACATGCAACATGTTGCCTATTTGACATAGGTTCTTTCAATATATTGAAGAACCCATTCACTATGCATTGTTTTTAAAGCAAATTGGTTTGACTTCAATGTTGAAAGAGGGAAGCTACGGCAACCTTCGGGTTACGCCATACCAAAGTACATCACATCGGTCTTAGTTTATTATGTTTTAATGTATAGCCAACAACATACTAAATTAATCATCTTTTACTCCTGCTCAATTTTTAGCATGTGCCTACATGACTCGTATTTTAGATTTTTAAACATTTGTTTATTTGTCGTACTTTAGTTTATTTTCTATTGGTACAGTTGTGGCCGGTTCTAACATTTATTAAGAACTGTTTGGGGCGGAAGAAAACTGTTGTTCTAACTAAGTTTATGAAAAGACCTGTTCTACGTACTGACAGTATTATAACAGTAACTGAACAGTCTAATCATGACCGTAGAGATGTTAGAATTTATCTCATGTGTGTGTATGTTTGAGATGAATTAATATTGAACTTAATATATATATATGAAATAGTCTATGAGCAAACCAAAATCATCGAAAACATATATCCTGACATTAACTTTATAGAACAGTGATTGTGAAAGAAAAGACGTTTCTAAATGTTAAATGTTTTTGTTTTTGTATTTTAAAAACAGCAATGAATAAGTATCCGGGATCGCAAGTCGACAATCCACCAAACTATGAAGCCTCAAACCCATTGCATGACACAAATTTTAGAGACTTTGTAAAAGTCGTTGGTATGATTTTTACTTTGACTGGAGTTATAGTAGCGTCCATTGGAACTCTGGCATTAGTAGCAACTCTTAGAAATTTGAAGAAATTGCAAGGGGTTGTAAGTTTGTAATTATACGACTAAATGTTTTAGTTACCCAACAGTTATTTTAAAAAAGTAGTTTGAAATCTAAAGGAAAAACCTGAGCTACTATATTCAATGTAAACACGAATGGCCCTTTTTATGTCGAACATATTCTCTTTAACGTACAAAACTTGAAGCCAAAAAAAGAGATTAGATAAAATAAATAAATAATAGTGATTTGTTGAACGAGTTTATTTTTGGACCATATTTGATCGAGTTTTCATACTAAATTCGAGGTTCTGAACATATTTAGGATATAAATACCCTAGCTGAGGTTCAATTTAACAGTTGGTCATCTGGATATTTTGATTTAGTGAGGATACGTGTCATATGGCAAAAGACAGTCAAAAACAAATTCCAATAAATATAATAATCTTGTCTGATATACTTTATTAAGAAAACCCGATCTAGATAAATTAATTATTAATTGAATACATCAACAATACTTTAGTTAATATGATTTTGATAAAAAAAAAAGGAAGATAATTCATTTGAAAATTGACCCTAAAATAACAGCTTTAAAAATAGGACAACAATTAAAGCTGATGGTCCTCTAAGGCAATGCCTGATGGATGTAATGATAACATCAAAGGAGTAGGAAATCTTTCTAGCCCACAATGTAGTGAAGTGAATGTTATGAAACTGTTTGACCCTAATGGTAGACATAAACGCAGTCATGGTCACAAACGATACAAACCGGGATCTGGTGCCAGTCAAACTGACAACAGATTTCTTTCAGGCACGTTTGATGATCTGGTAACAAGTCTACCACAACCATTGGGAGTCCATCATGTTCGTACCATTCTCTATTCACTACGAATCACGAAACTTAAAGACCTACGTGATCTTGGGTAAGAAAAAGGAGGTACTGATCCATTTTCTCCTTCTTACAGACTTAGTAGCATCATCTGTGACGTGGCCCTTTTCCGTCTTTTTAAACCTGTAAGAAGTGAACCTCTTACTACTGAGGACAGAAAATTTCTCCATATTCCATTTAAGAACAAAGGGATATATGGTATTAAAATCAGCAATATTTTAAATCGTAAGGAAGTTACATCTCAAATTCCTCGAGCTCCATATTTCAAAAATCAGTCAATACCAATTGTTTCCTACCGCTACACTAAAACCATAAGTAGTAAAATTTTCAACCATAAAAAGGCATTGCAGGACCTAAACATTGAAGAATATCTAAAGTCCCCTCTGACATGTGATTGTTATGTTTCTCCCTTTATCTATGGTCCATCTGGTCATGTCATCACGGGTGATCTTAAGATAATTGAAAATGATTTATTACGTAATGTGGTTTCCCAAAGACCTAAATTGAGGGAAACGTATAAATTGGAATCACAACTTAAAGATCATCATGGACGCTGTTGAGGACAATGCTAGAGCCTGGATAAAGAGGGAAAAGGACCAAGAACCAGAGCTTGAGTCACTGTCGGATTGGGTAAGGACTATCCAATCTCTTGTACGAAGCCGAATAGACAAAACCCCCTCTTCTGTATTTAGAGATCGTGAAGCTCTGAATTGTCTCTGCAGACAAGGCTTCCAATAATAAATAATAAAGTTTTTGTATGTAAAGCACATTATTACAATTGTCTAATAAAAGAACTAGGCATTGATGGTAATACTTCCGCTAGTGCTACATACAAACGGACTACATTCAACAAAGATGAAATCATAGCCAACCATAGCTCTTTTATGTCCTCTTTCAATATTCAAAGGAAAGAGGAACATAAAGAGTTGCCATATTTGTACTGGATGCCTAAACTTCACAAAAATCCGTACAAAGAAAGGTATATGGTACAAGTGCACAATTATCGCCATTGGATTTTCGTTGACCACGAATATAGTTCTATTAAAAAAGTACCTATGAACAAGTATTGTGTGTGTGTGTTCTGTTCACTTTTAGGGGTTGATTTTGGTCTCAAATTGATGTCACAGTAATGGAAAAATTTAATGAAATCCTTAAAATTCCAAATTCAATTGGAAAAGGTAGCTCTTTATTGCACAAAAAGGGGGGAGTTTTGCTTTTCGGAAGCTCTCAGATTTTATTCCCTCCAGGACCCCAGAATTTTCAACTGTCAAAAAAGTTTGGTATCTGTGAAATGAGAATTTGTTGCATTATTTGTTTGCAATTGTGGTAATAAGAAAGTGTGTTTAAAATTATTTGGTTTGAGCAGGTGCAATTTTTTTAAATTAAAATTTTCTTATATTGAACAAAGAGGGAAAATTAAATGTGGTCTCGGTCCAACTAGCTGGATCTTCATCATGTTCAACTACAGAGCTGTCCGTCCATTTGACTAAAATCTTGTCTGCTGTCAAAGAAGGTCAACAAGCATACTGCGACACTATTTATAATCGTACTGGAATCAAACATATGTGGATTTTGAAGAACTCAAAAGATTTGTTAGATCATTTTAAATCTAGATCCTTTTCTGAGGTTCACTCTTTGAAAACGTTCGATTTTTCGACTTTATACACTACCTTGCCACACGAAAAACTAAAATGTCGCCTGAAAAAACTTCTCAAAAAAGCCTTTTCAAATTCTAGGAATTTTGTTATTTTTGGTTATAATTCTACATTCTTTTCCAAAACATCTTTCAAAGATAAAATTTGTTACACACTGGAACAAGTTTTCAGTGTGCTTGATTTCCTCATTGACAACATATTTGTCACCTTCGGAGGAGAGATTTTTCAACAACAAATCGGCATTCCAATGGGCACAAACTGTGCTCCTCTCGTCGCCGATTTGTTTTTATACTCTTACGAGACTGAATTTCTTCAGGGACTCGTAAAGAACAAGAAGATGAAAGAGGCAAGGTCATTTAATCTTACATTCAGATATATTGATGATGTCCTTTCTGTCAATAACACTTCGTTTGGTAGATTTATTTCTTCAATATATCCTCCAGAATTGGAGATTGAAGAGACCACCGAATCAAATTGCTCCGCGTCTTTCTTGGATTTGCACCTCGAATTTGACACAGGTGGTCATCTCAGTACAAAAATTTACGATAAAAGAGACGATTTTAATTTTCAAATTATTAATTTTCCTAATCTACAGAGCAATATACCTACTTCCCCTGCATACGATGTTTATCTTTCACAACTTATTCGATATGCCAGAGCTTGCACTTATTTCACAGATTTTTTTTATCAGACACCGATTTCTTCGTGACCGACTTTTGGAGCAGGGCTATAAGAAAATACGTCTCATACGATCCCTAAAAAAATTTTTTCTTCGTTATCAGCCACTAGTTGAAAAGTTCAAAATTGAGTTAAAAGATATGGTGGTTAATTGTTTCAATTAGTGTTTGACTGGTCTGCTGTACTGAGATGATCACCTAAATATCCCTATTGTGTACCGACTTATGATCGGCAAGTGTAACCAGTTATGGGCGTGTAAAGAACGAGAACCAGCAGGTGTAATGTGTCTTTAATCCCAATAACATATGGTGAAAAACTGAAAGAAACAAATAACAATAATAAGTACAAAATACACAAATACACGAATTATCTGAAAGAATTAAAGTCAATATAGCCATAAACAATGAAAGGTTATTGCCGATTAATTATATATACCAGTTAAATAAGCAGGCCCAGCCGGGAAATGTTCAAATATGACGGTATCGTGAATCGGAAATTGTCACAGTCGAAATATCAAAAATATAAACGTCAATTCACAAGAAAAACAGATAATTTGTTGAATCGAGTCACTATTAATATGTTTCCATAGATATTTTGTGGATATTCGCCAAACTTACGTGGTGGTATGCCGCGAATCGTGTCCAAATTAATTCCTTGCAAGATATAAAAATGGCTACCTATTTACTACCTGGATGTGTAATTCTAGTACTCGACAGTACAGTACGCACGTCGATCGCTTGACCCAAGACTGGTTTCGGCACAGGTAGCGGCGATTTAAATTTAATCACGATAAGGAAGTTTAAATCTATATTTAAAAATAAACAATGAAAGTTGTGACAGTACACTCCCCGTCTGGTATCCTCGGGATATCACTATATTAGACAATAAAATCGTAAGGATGTTGAGATCAGATTCAACGATGAAGGCGAATAATCTAAATCCAATATAAATGAAATAAAATGATTACGAACGATAACACAAAATCAACAGTTCAAAGAACGAATCCGGCAGGATGATCTTCGCATGGATGAATGTAGACATGATCCTGGTGATCCAACGTTGTATGGCATCCAGCGTTGCCCAATGGGAAAAGTAGTTGATCTGCTGATCCAACGTTGCCACGCACGGCGTGGGAAGGAACGACCTGTTCCTTAAAGTCTAACCAAAAATATATTTATATATCTAGACCATACATCTGCTGTCCTAGGTGAAGGTTTAAGCCTCGCCGTTTTCCTGGAGGAGTATCAACTCTGTAATGGGGCGAGTATATACGGTAGGTTTACCGTCAACTTGGACTTGTACTTCAGCTGAACGAACATGTCCATCGGCTCCCTTGATTGGATGAACGATAATGCCAACGGGCCACTGTGTCCGACACAAAGCGTTGTCCTTCAGAAGAACCGTATCTCCTTCTTCGAGGTCTCGATGTTCTTTGGTCCACTTTTGTCGTATCATCAGTGTGGGAAGATATTCCTTCTTCCATCTTGTCCAGAACATGTTGGCCAATGCTTGGACTCGTTTCCAATCGTCAAGACAGAGATTTCTTTTGTCTGAAAGTTCGGGATGTTCTACAGAGAAGACATAGTCGGTTTTCTGTGTCAGTAACATATTTGGTGTGAGTACCAAAGGGTTTTCCGGGTCGGATGATACAGGTACTAGAGGCCTAGAGTTGACAATTGCTGTGGCCTCTGCCATAAATGTGTTGAGGACATCATGAGTGAGCGTCGTTCCTTCGTTCCCTAGAAGCATAGAATCCAGTATCCTCCTTGTGACGCCGATCATTCGCTCCCAGACGCCACCCATATGAGATGAGTGTGGCGGGTTGAAGATCCACACGGTATCAGACTCCCTCAAAAACCTTTGCACGGGCTCGTCTTCTACGTTGATCGCTTCGATACCAAGTTCTTTGACGGCACCTATGAAATTGGTTCCTCTGTCCGACCGGAAGATCTTAACTTTGCCTCTGATAGCAGTGAAGCGTTTCAAAGCGTTAATGAACGCAGATGAGCTCATCTCTTCTACAAGTTCTATGTGAACAGCTCTGGTTACCAAGCATGTAAATAGAATTGCCCAGCGCTTAGAGTTGGCACTGCCGCCACGTGTCCTGCGGGTCACTATAGTCCATGGTCCAAATGCGTCGACACCCACATTAGTGAACGGAGGTGTTGGTTCCAGACGGTCCCTCGGGAGTGATGACATTATCTGGCCTTCAAACTTGCCGCGGAGCTTCCTGCACTCCACACATTTGTGAATGATGGATGATATCAAGCGCCTTGCTCCAGTTATCCATAGTCCTGCCGCTCTGATGGCTCCTTCAGTGAAGTGACGACCCTGATGTTTGACGTCTTCGTGATGGTGTTTAACGAGCAGTGTTGCCAGGTAATGGCGTCCTGGAATGATGAGAGGCCTTTTCTCCATTAGACTCAAGTCTGATTTGTCTATACGTCCGCCGACTCTTAATAGGCCACGTTCGTCGATAAACGGGTTGAGGTCGCGTATAGGACTCTTCTTCGGAAGTGCTTCCTCCCTATGAATGCAGTCTAATTCCTCACTATAAAATTCAGCCTGCATGTGTCTGAACAGATATGTTTTGGCATCGTCGTAGTGCTCGACTGATAGGTCTGTCTCTTTGTTCCCGTGTAAACGGGATTGTTTTTTGCGTAGCAACTTGTTCCACTAGCGAGTTCCAGGTTTCGAATTGCTCGAAATCGTTAATTTCAACCACTTCTTTGGTATGTGTTTTAAACACTTGGACTGACCGGATCTCCTTGTCGCACTCCGGGTCAACAAGCTCAAACACGTCTTCTATTTTGTCGCTGGAATTTGACTCAAGGAATGACTTTGGTCCTTGTAGCCAATCGCTGTCTTGGAGTTCAGATGCGAGAATGGATCTCGTAGCTGCGTCTGCGGGATTTTTCTCCGTTGGCACATAGTTCCACTGGTCTGGAATGCTGAGTTTCCTGATCTTTTCTACCCTATTTGCGACGTAGATGAAGAATCTGCGTTTGTTGTTGCAGATGTATCCTAGAACAACTTTGCTATCTGTATAGTATTTGATGCTGTCGAAATCAATACGAAGCTGTTCCACCACAGTCTGCGCGATCTCTACGGCTAACACAGCCGCGCATAACTCCAAGCGTGGAATCGTGTGCCCATTTGTTGGAGCTAGCTTTGCCTTTCCCAAGATGAAGCCCAAGTCTGAGGTGCCCTTTTCATCTATCGATCTTATGTATGCCACAGCTGCTATTGCTGTCTGTGATGCATCTGAGAAGACATGAAGTTGGCGTTCTGGTTTTTGACTTAGGCGTGGAACGTATGGCCTAGGAATGCGGATAGTCTCTAGTGCTTTGAGAGTGTCTTTCCACTGTGCCCAGTCAGAAGCGATCTGGTCTGAAACTGGCTCGTCCCAATCTACGGTTTCTGAAACTAGATTTCTTAGAAGCATCTTCCCATATATGATGACTGGCGCCAGGAAACCAAGTGGGTCGTAGATACTGTTGATGGTTGACAGTATACCTCGTCTGGTGACTGGTTTCTCATCAGTTGACAGGAAGAACAGAAACTGGTCAGTGTTGACGTCCCATGTCAAACCAAGACTTCTTTGTAACGGTTTGTTGTTCGCGTCCAGATCAAGATCTTTTAGGTTAGATGCCAAGTCGTTCTGAGGCAATGCTGCCATTACTTCTGGACTGTTAGATGCAAATTTGTGCAGTCGTAGGTTACCAAACTCCATGAGAGCACTTTGTGTGTCTTTTATCAGCTTTATGGCAGATTCCGGTGTGGAGCATGATGTTAGCCCGTCATCGACGTAGAAATCATTCGTGAAGAAGCTCACGACATCTTTGCCATACTTAGATTCAGCTTCTAGTGCTGCTTTCCTGAGACCAAGGTTAGCTACTGCTGGTGAGGGACTGTTCCCAAACACGTGGACTCTCATGCGGTATTCGATTAGCTCTTTCGAGATGTCGTTATCTTTGTACCATAGAAAACGTAGATAATTCCGATGGTCTTCTCGGACAATGAAGCAATGAAACATGCTCTGTATGTCTGCGGTGATGGCTATCATATCTTTCCTGAAGCGCAATAATACTCCCAGTAGACTGTTTGCTAAGTCAGGTCCAGTCAGGAGGACGTTGTTCAGGGAGACTCCGTCGAAGGTTGCCGAGGAGTCGAACACACCTCGAATCTGATCAGGTTTCTTTGGGTGGTACACACCAAACAATGGCAGATACCAGCAATCTTCGTTCTCAGTCATTTCCGGAGCTACCTCCGCATGCTTGCTGTCCAATATCTTTGCCATGAAGGTCTGGAAATGTTCCCACTTCTTGGGATTTTTTCGCAAACCTTTGTCCAGTAGCTTGGCTCGTTTCATTGCCTGTGCCTTATTGTTAGGCAAGGCTCGCCTTGATGAGTAGAAGGGTAATGGAGCTACCCAACTTCCGTTTTCGTCCCTCTTAAATTCTGTGTCCATCTGGGAGATGAACTGTCGATCATCTTGTGACAGACCTGGCTTGTCGTCGTCTGGTGTCCTTTCAAAGACATTTGCTCCTATATTGTCGCTTGATTTATGTTTTATTGCGGGATCTCCGTCCCACTCCTGGACATCTATCTGATTGGGACATGGTTTCATGATGGTTGAAGGTCGACCATTTTGGAGAATGAAGGTCCTTTTCACATCAACCTCTGGTGAAATGTGTTGCCCATCTAGGCATACCTCGCCAATCACGACCCAGCCTAAGCTCAGTTTCTGTGTGTAAGGGGCGTTAATTGACCCCATTGGTAATCTTTGGTCAATAACATGATGCACCGCTGGCAAGGTTCTACCAAGAAGTAGAAGAATCTCGGCACTGTCGTCCAAAGGCGGGATATGGCCAGCTCGATCTTTTAGATGTGAATGATAGGCTGCTACTTCCGGTGTTGGAATTTCGTTCCGGTTGTGTGGAATGGAATCACATTCTATGAGCTTCGGTAGGTTATACTGTGTTGTGTCATGAACAGATTTTATTACGAAGTCATGCGCTACTCTTCCAGACGCTTGAACTTTGCCTGAGCATGTTGTCAGGGTGTAGTGCTCTGATGGACCATCAATGTTGAACACATCGAAGAATTCTGACGCAGCCAGACACCTATTACTTTGGTCATCGATGATGGCATACATCCGATGAACGTTTGAAGGATTGTCTTTCTGGAAGACATCTACTGGCAAGATTTTGGCACAGGACTTGCCGCCGCTGTATGGGTATCCACATATGTCAGTGCATGTGGAATTCACGTTTTGGCCAGTGTTAGTCTTGCCGGAGGTCCCTGGCTCCCCGCCGTTCTGTTGGAAGGGTCTGCGGGATGGTCCCGTATGACTGTACTGGTCAATGTGTAGTGCTGTTGCGTGGTATTTGCTGTTGCAATCACTGCATGGAGTGGCATCTTGGCAATCACGACTTATATGGCTGTTGGAGCGACAACACTTGTAGCATATGTTGTTCTCCTTGAGAATCTTCTTCCGCTCGTCAATTGGCTTGGCCTTGAATTTGCGACATTCATTCAAGGCGTGCTTAGACTTGTGAAGAATGCAGCGTTCATTAGGGTCTATTGACTTCCCTGACTGCTGACTTGAGCCGTCCGTTTCCTCTGTGTCTGTCTTGTGGACGCTGACTGTTCGCTTAGTTTGAACGTGTCGCTTTGATACGGAGCTAGGAGCCCCAGTATGAGACGATTCAAACATTAGGCCTGGGTTGTTCTTGATCTTGCTGATATCTTTGATGAACTGCATAAACACTGAAAAGGGTGGGTACGTGACCCCATACTGCTTCATATGGTTGGCAGCTGTAGATACCCATTTCTCTTGTAGTCCGTAGGGTAGTTTGCTTACTATGGGTTTAATTCCCGATGATGTATCAAAGTAACCCAAGAGCGTGTGGTATTCAGGGTTCTCCTTGATGAACTGGATTTCAGACAGAAGGTCGGAGAGTTCATATAACTTTCTGTTGTCCTTGTTGGAAAGATTTGGGAAGTTTCCAAGTTTTTGCTTGATGGACTCTTCAACCATTTCCGGTGCACCATACCGCTCGTCCAAACGTTCCCAAAGACTTCGTAGTCCTTCTGAAGGGTTGACAATGCTTGATGCCTGAATGCTGACGGCATAACGTGCTGACTCGTTTCCTAACCATTTGACAAGCAAGTCCAGTTCTTCTGAGTCCGAGACTTCAAGCTCGTTGACGACACACTTGAATTTGTTTTTCCAGGCCTGGTATGACTCGGCCTTGTCGTTGAAGGTAGATAGGCGTGAGAACAAGAGGTCCTTCCGTAGCAGGAACTTTGTGATGTCAGACGCCGTGTTTGGTTCCTTGACTGAAGCTGCCCATGTCGTTGATCTATGTTGTGTTGGGACATACTCTGGCGCATGGCGATTCAATGAAGGCATCGATCCGGTTTTGTAACCGCTGGATGTCTGAGGAATTGATGCCGTCATGGCAGGCTTTCTGTAGTCATTTGACTTGAGCAGTGTCCCTTTTGACGTGGACACGTTTGTTGTATCAGGTATAGGTCGTGGACGTGATGCGGGAATATCCTTGTATCCCAGGTGTCTAGAAGACTCTGATGGTTTTGGAACGTTGAAATGAGCCGTGACCTTAGGTTTAACTACGGGTTCAGACCCGATATTTGTCTCTACTTTGACTGGTTGTGGGTTTTCCAGTTTTGGAATCTGCTGTGTCACATATGTCTGGACGATATCGAGTGGGTCCATCTTAGGCAATGAAGAAAGGTCATCCAAATTCTGGCTTTTGGAGTCGTCTTCGTCTACTGCTAGAGCATTTGCTTCTGCCATGGCTACTGCGGCGTCGTGTTCAGTTTGCAAAAGTTGGATTTCTGCCTTGACCTTAGCCTTTTTGTGAGCCGCTTCTGCTGCAATCAACTCCATTTCAGCCTTTTGCATAGCCGTTTTTCTTTGAACCTCCAGGTCGATGTCAGCTTCTTGTATTTGCAACATGGCTTCCTTTTTAGCAAACTCAACTTTAGCCAATGCGGCTTCAGCTGCTGCACGCTTCATTTGTATCGTGCTGACTGAACCAGATGACCCTTGGCTGTTGCTTTTCCCGGTTTTACGGGATTTTCTGGATGATCTCTCCGAAACTACATTTCCAGTCTCAAGAAGTGATGAAAGCATCGACTTAACCGTGTCAATGGTTGCCTCCGCTATTTTGCAGTATGCCGATGACATTTTGATGAACAGGTCGAGGTCCTTCATGCTTTCGGTTGTTCTCTGTGACGTCAGAAATTCGACGTAGCAGTCCTTCTGTCGGCGATACCTCTCGTAGGCAGTGATTATCCGCT
The DNA here is from genome assembly GCA_963971305.1 of Arcuatula senhousia. NCBI lineage: Eukaryota > Metazoa > Mollusca > Bivalvia > Mytilida > Mytilidae > Arcuatula > Arcuatula senhousia. The sequence goes on along the minus strand of OZ020306.1, from coordinate 31,906,954 downwards.
CATTGAGAGTAGCCAGTGCGTTTTCGTCCTTAGGAGTGCTCTGGACGTCTTGAATGACGGCGTAGAGCCTATTCCAGAGGTCCTCTGCCTGCTCGGCGTGTTTACGGCTCTGGCTCTCATAGAGTTGTTTCCCTTTTTCGTTAAGGGTGCGAATGCGCTGCTCCTTGTCTGACTCAGTTTCTTGAGTAGCCTCTGTGTTTGGCGGTTGTGCTTCCATATCTTGGCCTTGGTCCATGTTGACCTCTAAATTTCCAGTTGTTTTTGAGTCAGCTTACATTCTTTCAACAAAGGTGTGCCCGTTACTGTTTAAACGTGAGAGCAGAGTGCCCCATACAATTTAAACGCAAGGGCAAGTGATCCTGATGGCCTATTTCAACCTTGGATGGGATCCTGTCAGGTGGCTGTCTAGATGTAGGACTGGCGTGTCAAAATACCTGTCCCGATGTGGTTTAGAAATCCAGTTGGAAAACCAAAGGGCTGTGGAACTTCAGTTGTTTGAGGTTGTGTCCAATGCTGGAACGATCCTCCTCCCGAGATGTGATGACCCTTTAGTGTCCACTGCACTACTACTTGCTGGGAAATTTTGACTGAGACCGGCGATCTGTCACTTTTTCACTGTACCGACTTATGATCGGCAAGTGTAACCAGTTATGGGCGTGTAAAGAACGAGAACCAGCAGGTGTAATGTGTCTTTAATCCCAATAACATATGGTGAAAAAGTGAAAGAAACAAATAACAATAATAAGTACAAAATACACAAATACACGAATTATCTGAAAGAATTAAAGTCAATATAGCGATAAACAATGAAAGGTTATTGCCGATTAATTATATATACCAGTTAAATAAGCAGGGCCAGCCGGGAAATGTTCAAATATGACGGTATCGTGAATCGGAAATTGTCACAGTCGAAATATCAAAAATATAAACGTCAATTCACAAGAAAAACAGATAATTTGTTGAATCGAGTCACTATTAATATGTTTCCATAGATATTTTGTGGATATTCGCCAAACTTACGTGGTGGTATGCCGCGAATCGTGTCCAAATTAATTCCTTGCAAGATATAAACATGGCTACCTATTTACTACCTGGATGTGTAATTCTAGTACTCGACAGTACAGTGCGCACGTCGATCGCTTGACCCAAGACTGGTTTCGGCACAGGTAGCGGCGATTTATATAAATTTAATCACGATAAGGAAGTTTAAATCTATATTTAAAAATAAACAATGAAAGTTGTGACAGTACATATTGTGTCTCACAACTATGTTGTGTTCTATGGTCATTACCGGATCCTAAGATCGCAATGGAAGAGGGGGTTAAGCTCCATAAAACCTGGTTTAACCCACCATTTTGTTTGAAATGCCTGTACCAAGTCAGGACCATTGCGATCCACCAATTCTCCGGTATGACTGATTCGTTTTTGTCATTTCTCATGACTATGTGATTGATCATTCAAGTTCGGTAGTTTTGTTATTACCTTTATTTAATGTTTAATTTCAAATTATATAAAATATATTCGCATTGTTTAAATTTAATTTTGAAAGAATAAATAAAATGTATTAGTATCATTGTCTGAGACAAGATATTATACGAACTATTTAGCTTTTCAATAAAATCTATTATAATTTGGGAAAGGTTTGAACCTAGATATTTCGTAAACAAGCTTGGAAACGTGGCCTAATATTCATACACAAGAAAAGGTATATATCCTAAATTTATAATAATAATAGTAAAAAGCAATTTTGAATTCAGAATCGATATATCATTTTTAGGATCAGGTGTCCTCACTAACCTTTAAGTTTTGAAAGGCATCGTTAGACGAAAGTACTTTGTAAAAAAATATATTTTTATAAATAATAGCCATGAAAAAGAACAAAAATATCTTAACAATGTTTTTTTTTCTCAATAAAACCGAATGAGTACAAACAGAGGTTATGCAACATTTGTAAACTTTAATGGCGAACTAGCATTCTTTAAGTCATAATAAATTTCATATCTTGTATGATGGTATCCACGTTCATTTTCTTATAAAATACCAGTAAAAGGAATAAACACAACTCTTTGGCCCACACCTTACCGCATGAATTGTTAAGAGTATATCTATTAATGGAGACAAATAAGATTTAAGCAGGTATTTTTTTGTATAAAACCAATGTGAGAACTATATTCAAGACTCTGGTTCTTGAATAAGTAAATGTTAAAAAAAATTTATAAAGGTTCATACTTCAATGACATTTTCAAAAGATTACAATTAAAAGAAAACCACCAGAATTTTTGTTTCGAAATTTGATTTGAACAATGTTCTTTTTTTTTTCTCAAATAATTTTTAAAATTATTTCAAAAATTTAGTTAAAACATTCTAACTTATGGTACATTTTGTGTACAATGTAGTACACTGGTCTAACACTGAGCATGTTTTAAAAAATGGCAAAAGCATTGCTATTTAACTGTACGAAGATTGTTACTATGATGAATTATGAAAAACAAAATAAGTTTGAAACATTTCCCGTACTTATTTCAAGGGAGATAATTTGTTTAAAATGTGTAGGGAATATTAAATTTTCCAGTTAATTTTTAGAAAATGAATAGTGACCCTATGATATTATACCTTTATTTCAAGCACTAATTGATGTTTTGACAAAATATAACACAAATCTGTCATGTGAAATTTGAAAAAATTAATAAAAACCATTTCTTCCTATATATAGACTTGGCCATAAGTTAGGGACCACCAAGTTTGAGTGATTAAAAAAAATGTGTAAATTATTTCTTTATATAAAGCAAGATGTTGTACTTAGATATTAATATTTAATGTATACTTTTATCCTTAAAATATTCAGATTTATGCAAGTTCCGATATTTAAATACCCGTTGCAAAAAATGCTACCCCTATGCTTAAAAAAACCAAGTTTGGTTCGCTTTCTAAACTTTCTATCTCCATGCATACAGTGGACTGATTTTATCATTTAAGGAACACATTTCATAATGGTATATCATTTGTTTAATGATTTGTAGGTATTTGTCTGTTTAAAAGTTATGGAGCACAATTTTTAAATTCTATGGCAAGCATATGAACATAAAGAAACACGTTCAACGTTTATGTGCGACCGGAAGTGCTAAAGAGCAAAAACGCCTAAAACAAACTTACTAGTGAAAATATTCAATATTTGTATTAAATTCACCATGTTCTGGTCTCATTCTGGCAATTAACCTCTTTGGGATGGTTTCCTCTTGTTACAGTTTTACCTAGTAAAATCTCTAGAAATAAGCTTTTTCACTATTTGTTGTGCTTTTATCATGTCGAAGTCACTTAATACCGTACGTGGTGATGCAGGATAATGATTGTTCACATAAATGACGGTTTTTCATTTGGTTAGTCGAGAGAATTACTGATAATGACCTAAACGGGACCAATCAAAACAAGAAAATGTGATCCTGGCAGCGCATTTGCAGTAAATGCAGGGTGCAAATTGACGAATATAACCCAAAATGGTGTTATAAAAGCGAGATAAGTAACGCTTTCATTAAAAACCATCACCAATGCCTTAAGTAACAACCTTGATTGTGTATGTTATTAGGAGGATATTTTAGAAAAGTAACCGGAAGTGCCAATGTCTTGCTCATTTCTAACAAAGTGCGCCGAATTCATGTCTTCCTCTTATCTTCCAAAAGGTTTCAACATGCTAGCATTTTACACCAGGCATTGTTGAGCTTTTTAACTCAAACATTTTTTCGCGTCAGATTTTTTGGGTTTTGTCCACATTTTTCAAACTGGAATCAAATGGCACTATATGAATGTTTTTAATATCCAGTGATAAATTTGTCTTCAAAATGTTCTAAAATTAGTACTTTACTTGGAAATTACTACCTATGCTTTAAAGTTTTGCCAATATTACACAACTAAAATGGTACTTGATATAACAAGAGGCTCCCAGGAGCCTGAATCGCTCACCTGACATATGTGCCTGAAGTAAAGGTTATAAGGCAAAATCTATTTAACGTTGAAAGGGTCATAAGATTAATAAGGGGGTCATCTGACAACATGGTGGATCTAAAGGTGCTGATCACTTTTGTTCTCAATCAAAATCTAAATATCTGTCACCCTTTTTGAGTTATTTGCAAAAAAATGCAGTTTAACCTAATGTTCTATTTTTAGCCACAGCGGCCATGTTTTACAACCAATCAAAAATCCCCACATCAGTTCTATACACCTAACGCTAATAAACAAATATACCAAGTTTGGTTCCATTTGGACTTAAAGTGTCAGAGGAGTTAACGTTTTCAATGTAATGAGGAAATGCTGTTAAAATGCTCAATTTTGACATTCTAAGGGCAATAAATCCTCAAAGGAAAGGTCGTACAACGTTGACCCTGTTACATATTTTGTAGATCTTGATGTGCTTAACAATATGCAATTTAAATTTCTCAAATATCTAGTATAGTTTTCAAGATATTGAGCTAAACAGGTGCAAAATTTGCAAAAAATCCACAAAAAGGGCAATAACTCCTACATGGGTCGTTGGATTTTCTTCAAAATTTCAGGGTAGGTAGATCTTGAGGTGCTGATCACTTTTACCCTATGCCAGAATTTTTGATATCTGTAGCCGTTTTTGAGTTATTTGCAAAAAACTGCAATTTACCCCTATGTTCTATTTTTAGCCATGGCGGCCATGTTTTACGACGAATCAAAAATCCCCACATCAGTTCTAAGCACCGAATGCGTATGAACAACCATACCAAGTTTGGTTGCAATTGGACTTATGGTGTCAGAGGAGTTAACGTTTTAAAAAGTTTACGGACGACGGACGACGGACGACAGACGACGGACGACGGACGACGGACGGACGACGGACGCCAAGTGATGACAATAGCTCACATGACCCTTCGGGTCAGGTGAGCTAAAAAGGTAGTGGTCCCTAACTAATGGCCAAGTGTATAATATAAAAATCACCAAATTTGAACTGTTTTTGGTCAATTTTGTACAAACAGTACCAATTATTTTTTATTTAGTTTTTTTTTTCAAATATATGCACTTTGATACTTCTTGTGACAAAATTTATAAAAATTCTATCCAACGGTTTTTTTTACTATTGTGCTACCTTAAAAAATATTCAGATTTCCTGAATTTTTAAGATAATGTTATGCTAATGCTCGTTTGTGTCACTTTTATTTGATTAGATTTTTCTTCTTTTATGTACACAGTGTGTTGCTGCTACATTGATCTGGACAGTTGTGGAGTTGGTAGCGTGTGTTGTGCTTCTCAAGTATCACGAACCAGTACGTTAAATTTAGCGCTTTTATAACGCTGTTTGGATTACAGCTGATATTTAATCATGTATGATGTTTTGCTTGTCTTATAAATAGATTTGATTAAAATGCTGCAATTTGATTGCACGAAAAAAAAAATTTCATATCCCAATGAAAAAAATCATGGGGAAACGCCCACTTTTTACAGGAAGTGCCACCATTTTAGTTCTTTTATGAGTGAGATTTTCATGTTTTTAGCTCACCTGGCCAAAGGCCATGTGAGCTATTGCCATCACTTGGCGTCCGTCGTCGTCGTCGTTAACTTTTCTTAAAACTTCTCTCCTCTGAAACGGCTGCACAGATTCAAACCAAATTTGGTCTGGTGATACTCTAGGGTATCCCCCACACAACTGATGTTGGGATTATTGATTCGTTGAAAAACATGGCCGCCGTTGCTAAAAATAGACCAGGGGGTAAGACTACTGTTTTTGGCTTGTAAATCAAAAAGTATAAGAGAGTGATGAAATCTGATGCCACCCTACTGCTTCAGCATCAAAAGTTCTACAAAAGTCTCTATTTAGTCCAAGTTGTCAGATGACCCCTTATAGGGGTTACAACACCTTAAAGGTGAAAAATAACGTTTTTTTTCATGTTTTTGCCCTATAGTATGAAAAATATTGCAGATAGAGAAAAGCTGTTGCTTGCTTAAATGTTCAGCCCATTTAGCTCTACTAAAGTCTCCATAGGATCGAAGTTGTCAGATGACCCCTTCTAGGGGTTACAGCCCCTAAAATAATAATTTTCATGTTTTTGGCCTTTTGAATGAAAACTATTGCAGATAGAGAGAAGCTGTTGCTTGCTTAAATGTTCAGCCTTTTTTAGCTCTACAAAAGTCTCCATAGGATCAAAATTATCAGATTACCCCTTATAGGAGCAACGGCCCCTTAAATAATTTTTTTTATGTTTTTGGCCTATGGATTGAAAACTGTAGCAGATAGAGAGAAGCTGTTGTTTGCTTAAGGGTTCAGCTCATTTAGCTTTACAAAAGTCTCCATAGGGTCGAAGTCATCTGATGACCCCTTATAGGGCTTATGGCCCCTAAAATAAAGTTTTTTTCATGTTTGGGGCCTACAGAATGAAACTAAAGTAGATAGAGAAAAGCTGTTGCTTGCTTTAACATTCAGCTCATTTAGCTCTACAAAAGTCTTCATAGGGTTGAAGTTTTCAGATGACCCCTATAAGAAGATTTAACTTCTATTAATTTACCCGGTAAATCGTTTATCGAAGTGGCCCGTGCCATTTCTTCATTAATTTAACTTTTTTGTCGAGGACATTCTTAGATAAAGGGGTTATGGGCCCTAAATTAACGTTTTTTTCATGATTTGGGCCTACAGAATGAAAACTATAGTAGATAGAGAAAAGCTGTTGCTTGCTTAAGTAGTCAGCTCATTTAGCACTACAAAAGTCTTTTTAGGGTCGACATCAAGACCAGGTGAGCGATTCAGGCTCCTGGGAGCCTCTTGTTTCAATTGTTTTGAAAATTTATTTATAGGGAATGACTGTAATAAGTTTTTATTCATTGGGGATATGAAAAAAAAAGTTTTACACATTAAATATAATCCGCGTCGCGGATTAAACAATGTGCAATTTTTTCATACCCCAAAAAAAATTATGAAGGTCATTTCTTAAGTAAAAAAATGTTTTGAACGACGTACACTTCTTTTAAATTTAGAACTTTCTTACGAAATGATGTTATTAACGTTTACGATAGAAAGAATATGTCAATTATTTTTTTTTTATCTAACATTACTAAATTGAGTTTTGATAGTCTTATTTTTTGGGGAAAATAAAGAACATATTAAGTATTGATGTCCTGTTTTATTAAGTATTTTCGGCATAACACACCTTATTATGTACAGTTTGTGTGTAGTGTTATTTTCTAACTGAAGGTTATTATCTTCTCAAATGCTATTTTAAGTTTCAGGTTACAATGTTGCTCGGAACCTACCGATAATTGATCTCACGATCATACTTTTTTGTCTCTGATGAGTTTTTGATTTAAAACGGTTTGCTTTAATCTTTGTTCAAGCTTTGTTTTGAAAGTTTGTTTGAAGTAAATACTCGCTTAACTGCCATTCAAGCACTTATCTGTGATAAAATCTCTAATTATTCTTATCGCAATGGGAGACGAAGGTTTGGTGCGCCATAAAACAAAGTCAGGACCATTGCAATCTTTAAATATTCCGGTGTGTCTACCATGTTTTGTCTTTTCTCTTGGGACATTGAGATCGGTAATTATGTTATTACCTTTATTTGATTTACACTGTATATAGGTGTAAATGATTATGATTGACATTGCCTCGCTGCAAGCACAGCATAGTTTTTAAATTTGCCTCTTTTGAAAGAAATATTCGACAGAGAATCTTCTTTCGAATCCTCCAAAACTAATTTTGCAAAATGATGCCATGTGTAACATTGTAATAGAAAAAAATGAAAATGAATTAAAAGTGGTTTTGAGGGAATTGATTGTAAATAAGATATAATCATCAGAAGCAATTGAATATTTTCGCTAATTACGAAAATAATTTTAATGTTAAAACATTTAAAGACGGAATCGCTCACCCGACTTAAATGCTTCTTTTGACATTAAAACGGCTATAACTTTAATAAGGGGTCTTCAGACAACAGCATTAAATTGTCAAGTTCAATTAGCTGAAAATTTTAGCACTCAAAAGTTTTATTATTTAGTCATAAGCTATAAACCATCTTCGCTAGCCAAGGGTTACGATCCGCTATCTCTCATCTTCACCCTTGGCAGATCTAGAAGGTTTTTTGTAATCTCAACATTTTAATTATCTCCCTTGAAACATTATATATTCCGAGTAAAGAATTTTATTTTTCTTCAGATAGTTGCAAAAATAGAAGATAATTCATTCCATTAAAGACATATATTTCACTAAAGATACAATAAAGGTAGTTTTGGCAAGATTTGATAAAAAGTGCTAATATGTTTTGCAAAAATATTAATTATTTATCACCTTTGTAAACCCACATGTTTGCTAACAGATTTAGTAAAAATGGAAACGAAGCAATGTGATTGGATGCAGCTAACTTTCACTGCATCCAATCAGATGAGAGAATGTATGACCACAAAAATCCTTCTAGATCTGCCAAGGGTGAAGATGAGAGATAGCGGATCGTATAGACCCTTGACCGAAGCTCTGAAATAAAGGTTCGCTGTACTCAAAGGTATATCAGCAGTTTTTATATATATTCTGGTAGATAAAAGCATGTAGAATAATCTTCCGTCAGGTGTTTTTGCGATTTCCCGGGCTGAAAGTAACTATTGGCTGTTCGGCGGATGACGTCATTTTGTATCTATTTTTCATGCTGTTTGAAACTCTATTCGTTGCGATGCCCCAAAATGTTATATTTATTGTAAATATCAAACAAAGTGAAGGTATTAGTTATGTTAAAGCCAAAAATTATATATTTTCAAGTATTTCATTGAAACAAAGTGCTACTTTGATGTCAAAATTTATTTTGTTAACATATTCTACAGTTCAAACCCATATTAAAGTTTGCTTACTTCCAACCTTATTTTTTTTTTAGTAAAAAGGCTCTTGTGGCTTCATATTTTCTTGTAAAAAGCATAACTCCATCGATCAATCAATCAAGTAATCAATCAAATGCTTTTGTACATCTAGCCCATTGGTTATATTGCATAAAATATTGACAAAAACAATAAAAAACTTGTCGAAAATTAAATCAACATTTCGAGTTTTTATTGCGCTAATTACAAAGTTGACATTTTAATAGTTCTCCATCACTTCGCGTGTTTTTCAGCAAACAATAGGGATTCCAATGGACACCAATTGTGCACATTTGCTTCCTGATTTGTTTCTTCATTCATATGAAGCAGAGTTCTTACAATCTATTCTAGACAAAAAAGACTGCTAATTAGCTCTTTCTTTTAACCTCACGTTCCGTTGTATTGATGATGTTTTTCACTGAACAATTCTCGATTTGGTGACTAAAAGTGCAGATGTTGGTTTGTCATAGGGTTTTGCTTTGTCTTCCTTTACCGGATTTGATACACTGAATTGGTAATTGGCAACACGACGGGTGTGCTATAGCAGGCAGGAACCGCTTACTCTTCTAGAGCACCCGAGTTCACTCTTGTTACGACTTGAGTTCGCGTTGTTGATTTCTGTTCGGTTGATCTTATGTTTTGTGTTTCCTTGTGCTGTTCTTGTTCATGTTTACCAGTTTTGTCATTGCCCTTTCGGACTTTTGACACTGTCTTTGCTTCTTTCATTTTACGATTATTATTATTATTATATAGACAGTTTCCTCAGCACTACCAGGGCACACTGGTTGAAACTGTTGCTGTGAAATTCTGCATGGGGTCTATGGTCAGCTACATAATTTATATTTTATAGTCTCCCAAATGTTGCTTTGTTAGCCCTTCTTAAATTAATTAACCGCACCTGAATCGACGGGATGTGCCAGAGGGGGAGAGCCGAACCACGGAAGACAGAGCCAAAGGCCGGCGGCTGTTGATAATAATGATTTTCAGCAAGAAACTCTTGATGGAAAGCTTACAACACATGCTACAACAATGGTACTATACCAAAGTCAAGTAAATACACAGACAACAACACCAGGTTCACAGTTTGTTAAAAAACGAGAACAACGGCTAGTACATTAACGACCCTGCCATGTGACATTCAAGCTTTGAAAAAGTTTTCTTCTGATAACATTAGTAGACATCAGAAATCAGAATGCTGTTGATAGATGGCACATAACAGCAAGCAAGCGATTGCATCAAAATGGTCGAAAGTACGCGACAGATGTGCGGATCTAAGCACTTTGGTCGAAGCTGAGAAGAGCCGAATCAGTCGTGACAAGAATAATGTTCAGACTTTAACAAATTTCATCATGACAAATATAAGACATTTTCTTTTCAAAACAAGTCTTCAACTGTCAAACTTAAAGACAAAACTGTTCCTTTACCAGCAGAGAGAAATATATTCGGACGCTTGGTGGTAATTTCCCAGAAACGAAATATTGCTTTACCTGATCATCTCTTTTAGTATGAACTTTCAGTTGTTCCATGGTTGCTTGCAAAATTGGATGGTTGTTTGGCAAAATGTACAAAAAGTCTAATGCTTAACGGGCTAGAAAAACACACTGCCAATAGTCATCTTTTCAACATGTATTGCATTGTGTCATAATTGATGGTCATTATTCAAATGAACAAAATACACCGGCTTGAATACATTTGGTCAGTATGCAGATGTATTTACAAAATCTTTTTTTACCAATTTTTTCAAACATATGGCTGCAAAAGAGTTGATTAAGTCTTTGATCAGTTCCAAAGATTGCTCAATAAAATCTGGAGAAAGGTTGGCAAAATGGTCTTTTTATTACAATAAGATAGATGTGTTCAAATAGAGCCATTGTTTAGTTAATACAAGGAGGCGGAAACGCGTATGGTATTTCATGCCGCTGCTGATGCTAGGTCTGGGTTTGATCGCGTCAAAGTATATTTACCCGATACAAATGTGTTTGCCCTTTCAATTAATTTTGATTTTGACATTGGTTGTGAGATTTGGCTTTATTTGTCCAAAAGTGGGCACAATTTCCCTGCTCGTATCACTGCAAGATCACTTGGAATATACCTATGAAGAGCTCTTCCTGTATTCCATGCTATCACTTGTTGGGATACAACAAGCTGTTTTGTTAAGCAAGGAAAAGTTAAACCACGGGAACGTCTCAAGGCGAACCAGTCACTGTTTCGTTCTATTACTGACCTTTCCGTTAGACCAAAAGAAGAAACAGCAACTGATTTAGAGCGCTATGTCGTAAGCATTTACAATGGTTAACCAGCAAATGCATCTTGCAATGAAATGCGATACAATTTCTGTGCCAAAAAGGGTTCCCAAAATGAAGCTTTGCCGCCGACAAAAGATGCTCTCGCCCAACAACTGAAGCGAGCAGAGCATCAAACGAAAATATAGTTGTCGGCATTAAATCCCAACCCTGAAATATGGAACACGGATTGTCATGGTTTGTCCAGTTCTAATGACAACTGATCCGATGTTAAATTGTTAAATTCAAAACTGTTTAAAACACCAGGTTTCTTTCCTTATAATGCATATAGTCGATATCCTCGTTGCTGGATTTGGCTTTCCTGTTCAAACATTTTGGTTTTGAGTACTTTTCGTTCAATGTTTTTGATCTTCCAATGTATAGATTCAAATGCTACTGATGAGAGGTTATTCCTTGAAATATCGAGATACAGCATAACCAAATTAACTGTTTTATACCCGTCATGGCAAAGGCAATTACCGAAATGGTCAAATGTGGCTGCAAATCATCTATGTGTCCATGTCGTTGTTCTTATATTGCAATAGAATTATCTTGCACGGACGCCTGTTTCTGTTAAGGTGGCGAGAACTGCCAAAATATTTACAAGAACAACGACGAAGACATAAACGAGTCGAGCTCAGACGAGGAATGGGAATCTGATGAATGATGTTATCTGTTTTTTGTTTTTGTATTAACCAGAATCTTTAAATAGTGATGTTGCACCTTGCATTAATTGGTGATACAATTTTTTATTTCATTTGTTTGATTGTTTGTAAATATCAGTTGCAAATATTTATCTGGGTTGTGCAATATGCTGCATGTGGTAGTTTTTATAGTAAATAATTAATATTAATTTATATATATCATTATCTCCCTTTGATACTGTCTCCCTGTCATGGTAAGGGGGCTTGAGAGATTGTTTCACCTTGGCTGAACCGGATTGAATATTTGATTCAAAAAGATCCAATCTAGCCGGAGCTGCCAGGCGTGAGAAGTCAAACTAAGAACAGTTCATTTTATGTGAATATACCTTGGCTTTTTATCATTGGTCCTGTTTTGCGTATTAATCAAAATCGTATTTTTGTTTTTGTTTTACATGCTGCAGGATTATAATATTATCATTGACAAGTGTTATTTATTTGTTGCATTCAAATTTTATCTATTTAAATTATATGTGCTGTAATCATATTGATAGTTTTTCATAAAGGATTGTTTTCTGCTTAATGGGTCACTTCCGGTTTATTTATTTACAAAAGTATTTTGATTATTATCTACAAGAATCATTTATCTGTACAAATAAAATCAATTTCATTCTGAAAAGTATATTTTGATTAAATATAAGTAATTTATAAATGATTATGGGATTTTGCCATTTTCTGACGTCATTAACAAAACGGCGTTTTTATCAACGTTTGCCCCGGAAATCGGAAAAACACCTGATGGTTCCATATAGAAGACATACTGATCTTTATGAATCAATAGAAACATTACTGATATACCGATGAGTACAGCGAACTCCATTTCTAGCCCACTTCTGCTGTTTGGTCCAGGGACTAGTAACCCTTGGCTAGCGAAGATGGCTATAAACAGCTATTTTGAGATTCGAAGAACCATGACTCCTATAAGTGGTCATATAAAAATTCCATTATATTGATTTTTGTAGGGCTTGACTAACTGAGCACAGGCGTTTGGGTCCAGGATTTTATTTTATTATAAATAACGAGTATATAAAAAAATTTCATCTCGTCGATATACTATTTCCACAAGGCAAGAATGTTTGAAAGTTCTAAAAATAGAACTGACGGAAACTCCCTTTTTTCTTGTAGAAATATTTTTTACCATAAACAACTAGAACATTCTATAACTCCTTTCAGCTTTAACTCTCTTTAGGAAGCAAAAGTAAAGCATGTCAGTATGTATAAATCTCACATCGGGTCTATTTTCCTACGAAGCGAAACAAAAGATCACCACGGACGGAAGTGGCCAAATATTTTCAAGGGAAACAATATTCCGCCAAATAAAGGACTTCCGAGTGACACTACAGTAACGTAAAATCTGGGCGAGTTCGAACAAATCATTTGGCGGGAAATGTGGACTCAATTTTATTTGAAATATTTTACTGACGAGTTGGTAGTATAATAAAACGTACATACAAACTAGGACTCGATGGGTGTTCCATAATTTTCAAAAAGACGTTCAAGGATAATAAATACGTGGTTATTTCATTTCAATGATAAAATTGAAAAAAAGAAGAAGAATATTGTCTCCCTTTTAAATTTTAAACTACTTCCGTCCGTGGTGGTTTGTTTGGCTCGCTTCAGTGGAAAAAAGATTAGATTCAAAGTCATTGCGAATTGTTTCACGATAAATGTGTTCCCAATTGTGAGATTAAACTGAAAGGATTTAGAGAATCACCAATATTTCATGTAAAACATTTGATTCTATGAGAAAATATGGGGGTTTTCCGCGAGTAAATTTTGTTCTATTTTAGAACTTTCAAACATTCTTGCCTTGTGGAAATAGTATATAGACGAGATGAAAATTTTTATATACACGTTATTTATAATAAAATAAAATCCTGGACCCAAACGCCTGTGTAACTGAGCAGTATTTTAGGTAAAAGCTTTTCTCTAGTATTAACAGTTTGCAATAAAATGGGGAAAAGTTGTGAAAATGGACAATTTTGACGCTCAAAGGGGAATAACTTATAAAAGTAAGGGTCCTACAACTTTTACAAATTGTGCTTTAAAACAACATGCTGTTTCATATGTCTCAAATATCTTAAAAAGTTTTCGGGATATTGAGCTTAATTAGTACAAAATTTGAAAAAAATATAAGAAAAGGAACAACAACTTCTACATGGGCGTTTGTAAAGAACTGAAATTTCCCCTATGTTCTATTTTTAGCCATGGCGATCATTTTTTTTTACAAAAAAAAAATTCAAACGATACTATTGCAGCACCCATGCCAAGGAACAACTATATTAAGTTTGGTTGCAATTAAACTAATGGTGGTGGAGGAATTAACAATTTTAATACAATAAATAAAGACGGCAAAAGTGGTCAATTTGGACGTTCTAAGGGAAAAGAGTCCTAAAAGGAACAAATCTGCAACATTCACCCTGTTACAAATTTTGTAGGGTTTTATGTGCCTAATAATATGCAATTTATTTTTTTTAAATATCTTTTATGGTTTTTAAGATATTTAACTTAATAAGTGCAAACTTAGGAAAAAATGCAGAAAAAGAGAAAAACTCCTACATAGAGTTTATTTTAAAGGTCGTTGGATCTTCTTCAAAATTTCAAGGCAGATAAATCTTGAGGTGCCGAACATTTTTTATATCTGTCACCGTTTTGAGTTATTTGCTAAAAAGCTGCAATTTACCCCTATGTTCTATCTTTAGCCATGGCGGCAATGGTTTTATACGAATCAAAAATCCAAACGATACTTTTGTACCACATATGCAAATAAACAACTGTATCAAGTTTGGTTGCAATAGGACGTATGGTGTCAGAGGAAAAGGCTAACGGACGGACGACGGACGTCAAGTGACGGCTATGGCTCACCTGACCCGAAAATTTTTTGTCGCAGCTGTGAAATAAAGTGAACGATTCATAAAATGACGCGTATTGTCATAACAATTTACGAGCAATTATTCCGCTTAAAACTTTTAATAATGACGTAAACAAGTTTTACTTCATTCAGAAATCAAACATGCAACATGTTACACTACTAATTTTCTTCTTTTATCTATACATTATATATTTTAAGAAAGAGTATTACTTATAATTCATAATTCACGCCGGTACTTAAAATTTAAATTGCACTTCCGGACTAAAAATTTCTATATCAGCATCAGTCAATTTTTTTCACAGGAACATGCGGTGGAGCTCTCCATTCTCGCTGTGCTGTGCTTGCTTAGATAAATTAGCATAATACTTTTGAAATTTGTGATATCAATTCCTGTTGTATTTTAAAGGCAAATTACTTTTTGAAGCGTCATTTTAAACACCAGCTGAATAAAGAGTACATAGGTTTTACATCACAAGATCCGGTCAGCATGGGATGGAATCTAATCATGAACGAGGTAAAAAAAAAGGATTATAATAAGTTTATTTGCATAAAGACCATAGTAGGCCAGGCAATACATATAATAATACATAACATGAACATATTCACATAGAAGTACATACAAATATAATAAGTTTATTTGCATAAAGACCATAGTAGGCCAGGCAATACATATAATAATACATAACATGAACATATTCACATAGAAGTACATACAAATATAAAGAAGACATAATAGAAAATGAATTAATATAATATGCATGCACTTGACCAGTATAGACCTCATTTCCGCAATTCTAAGGATTGCTTTATAAAGTCAATAATAATGGACAAAACATCCATATCATAGTTTAGAATAAGTACAAGTTTATTAAAAGAGTCAAGCTGGTTAAAGTTTGTATATTTATTAGATATTTTGTTTAAAAAACTATTACGTATACTGTTATTTATTTGGCAGTCAAAAAAGAAGTGTGCCTCGTCATCCAAAACATTGCATATTTTACAAAGTCTCTGATCACGAGGGATGTTTTTGTATCTCCCAACCTCAACAGCCAAGTTATGATCACTAATGCGAAATTTAGTAAGAGTTTTTCTACTATTGAAATTGGGGATTTTCAAATAATCTGCCATATTATAATGATTTCATTCAACGTAATAAAATCAAAATCATAATTTCTTCATATTAAAATGTGTATATAACACCTTAAAATAAAATTGTACTTACTACTAGTATATGTTTATCTGCTTTGATTACTTGTGATGTAATGTGTGGAAAAAAGAAATCAGATTTTTTTTAATCATAAACTTTTATTGATTAGCTGTTTTTTGTTTTGTTTCAGTTTCATTGCTGTGGTGTTGATGGTTACTTGGATTTCAATTCGTCGTTTTCCTTCAATGAAACGTGGTATCAACCAATTCATTCTATTCCAGACCCTATGGTGTTTGAAACAACTATTGCATGTTGTAACTCTATAGAAATCGAACCACGTCTTCAACAAAGATTTCTACTGCCATGTCACAAAGAGCAGTACATTAATAAAAAGGTTTATAGATATTTATGATCAACTCTTTTTGTTAAATCCACATAATAAGAAAAAAAAATGTTTTTTCTTTGAGCTTGGCTATCTAACTCAAACTAAAACTGAACATTTTGGATGTATGGATAGAAAGGGCGAATATAATGAAACATTGTTGCGATAAATTTATGTTTATAATTTAATATTTTTTTAATGGAGGTTTCATATCGATATGTGTACGCGAACTCGTTCGAACGTCATAATTGGTATGCGTCTTTTTCGGTCGTTTTTTAAATTGGGTTGAGATGCTGCTGGTGAGAGAACTCATTCATATGCATATACAGAATAACAAAACTAGCAGGGCTTTTTACATTTACATTTACCTTGGAAGTTTGGGTTTTTTGGGATTTCTTCAATAAATGCAGTAATATTACTTTTACAAGTAAATAAGAAGTTCACTTAGTCCTCTTTGTATTTTGAGGGATTGTCTGTACATGTGAAATTAAATAAAGTAAGAATTGGGCAAACGTACGTGTGTTGTCATATAACTTTCAGTCATTTACTTGTTATAAGTTTAATTTTTTTTTACCATTATTGTATTTTATTATATATTTCATCATCATTTTAGGGCTGTTTATCTGTATTTTGGGAAGCTGTAGATGAACACAAAGCTGCAATTGGAACATGTTTTACTTTGACAATAGTTGTCCAGGTAACATTTTTCGTTGAGAGTATGGTGCTTATATTTCAACTTATATTTTCGAATTCTTCAATGTGTCCATTGATATCTGTATATTAGTATCTATGTGCTCTTTTAGTGAAAATATTTGATAAATTAGACCTATTGTTATCTACAATTCTGATATTTCGTTCATGGATTGTTATTTATCGCTATTGAGCGAAAAAAGAGAGAAGCAGAGGTGCCAAGGGGAATCCGAATGCCAACGTCCAAAAGGGCAGAGACAAAACCAGCAAACACAAACAAGGATAGAACGAAAAAACAGACAGCATATAACACACGGAAACACGAAAAACCACTGAATATCAATAAACAACCGGAACTCTAGTCGCAAGGAGAGTGAACTCATGTGCTCCGGAAGAGTAAGCTCAACAAGCATACAAAGAAGTAGACAACTCCTCTTTTATGGATAAAACGTCATTGATTAATATATTTCAGAAAAAATGAAATAAATTTAAAATTAACTTAAAGTAGTGCAATTATTTATGTGCAAAGCAATTTTTCAAAATTAAAGGCGCCAAGGCCACTGTAATATTGGAATGGAAAGCAGCAATAACAGCAATTTGCTTTATTTTTAATAATTTGTCAAGCTAGCAAATTTACTTCACTTAATAATATTTTAAATCTTTTCCAGGTAGCAACAGTCTTTGGTACATGTTTGTCCCGATTTCAACGTGAAAGCACAGTTTTACCAACAAAAGGATGACATATACGTTGCAAATCTGTGCTTGGTGGTTTAACAAAATATATCTTTTCAATGTTTAAAATCTAAATTTAGCGTGTCTTTAGCCTTCAGGATTGTCCTTTTCAACAATATATCTATGTATGTATATATAGGTCTCTTTATAGCTTTTTTTAATTAAAGTGGTAAAATATATAAGAAGACTTATTCGTAAACCACTCGGTTAGAAACTTAATCTGAAAATAAAGCATTCATAGTTTTATTGTGAATCAATTGATTCAAAGTGTAATAGTAAATATTTTACTTAGAAAGAATTTTTCAATGAGAAAATAGTAGGTTCTTTTAAAATGATCAATTGGTACTATTTTGTTTTTTGTGTATGTTTGTCGGAGAGAGCTATTATATTAAAATCGAAAGAATATGGAATATGTGCCAAAAAGACACGATCCACATATTGAAATGATTTTGATAATTGTACAAAAGCATAAATCTCACTGCGTGTGAAGCGCTTTTCTGGATTTACCTTCATTAGACACGCTTGGAGTCGAAAACTTGGAAAACCGGTAGAATACTATAGATTTTGATAGATTAGCATATTAAGATCTACCTGTGCTGAAATTTTGGAAAAGATCTGACTGCTGATGTGGGAGTAATTGCCCTTTTTCCTAATTTTTGCCAAATTTTGCACTTATTCAGCCCAAATAACTTGAAAACTAACCAAGATATTTCAGAAATTTAAATCGCATATGGTTATACACAAGAATATCTACAAAATATATGTGTCTGTGTAGTTCAGGTGAGCGATTTAGGCCCCTGGGAGCCTCTTGTCTGGATTTACCTTCATCAGACACGCTAGGAGTCGAAAACTTGGAAAACCGGTAGAATACTATAGATTTGATAAAACAAAAATAGAAGCCAAAAATATTGTACAACAATGACCAAACAGATAAATTTATCAAATAGAAATAGCCAAAACGTTGTCAAATTTTGGATATATATAAACTGTGTCTTTCCAACACATATTCCAGTACTCGAAATATTTAAGAGCATACAACTAAAGCACGGGTTAGCTTTCTACGACCTCCACACGGCACTACAGTCAAACTTTGAAATAATATTAAAAACGAAAGAATATGGAATATGTGCCAAAAAGACACGATCCACATATTGAAATGATTTTGATAATTGTACAAAAGCATAAATATCACTGCGTGTGAAGCGCTTTTCTGGATTTACCTTCATCAGACACGCTAGGAGTCGAAAACTTGCAAAACCGGTAGAATACTATAGATTTGATAAAACAAAAAAAGAAGCCAAAAATATTATACAACAATGACCAAACAGATAAATTTATCAAATAGAAATAGTCAAAACGTTGTCAAATTTTGAAAATATGTTAACTGTGTCTTTCCAACACATATTCCAGTACTCGAAATATATAAGAGCATACAACTGAAGCACGGGGAAGCTTTCTACGACCTCCACACGGCACTAAAGTCAAACTCTGAAATAATATTAAAAACGAAAGAATATGGTATATATATGTGCCAAAAAGACACGATCCACATAGTGAAATGATTTTGATAATTGTACAAAAGCATAAATTTCACTGCGTGTGAAGCGCTTTTCTGGATTTACCTTCAACAGACACGCTAGGAGTCGAAAACTTGGAAAACCGGTAGAATACTATAGATTTGGTGAAACAAAAATAGAAGGAAAAATATTATACAACAATGACCAAACAGATAAATTTATCAAATAGAAATAGCCAAAACTTTGTCAAATTTTGGAAATATGTAAACTGTGTCTTTCCAACACATATTCCAGTATTTGAAATATATAAGAGCATACAACTGAAGCACGGGGAAGCTTTCTACGACCTCCAAACGGCACCGGCTTTGGGCAACTCTATGTTACACAAATACACTCAAATATTCTTAGCAAGGCATTTTTGTCATAGTCTTTCTTTAAATAGTTTTGACATTAATCGTTTTATGCAAAGGTTTGTCTACTATTGGTCGGATTTCATGGAGTGACAAATTCGGGTTAACATATGATGAATGTCGGACGGACGGGAAAAATAATTGCGTAACAGTTTTCTGAGCAACTATTAGTCACAGGCTCTTAATACGCATCGTCAGCATACACTCTATCAATTCAAGTCAGTCGCTCATCTACTTCCTGTTTAACGAAAACCAGCCATTTCTGTCTCTAGCCAAATTTTTAATGCAATTTCCAATGGATTGTCTTCAAACAATTATGACAAAAATGTATAGAATTCTCTCTAGTTGACGACATGGTATCTTAATTAATAAAAAAAGTAATGTATGAAATTAGTAGGAAAGACTTTTAAAGTAATTTAATGGCAGTATTTTAAAAATATGTTGTTGTTGTTGTTGTTGTATAGTTATAAACAGGAATCCACTTGTCTATGAATGATACATTTCGGGCTCAAAGACACAATTAATATCATGGATTTTACATGTATCAAAATTGTCCATCTGTATATATCTTGAAAATGTTTATATGTTCTTGCATAATTTCTTAAAAGAGACTGGCTAATCTTTTATTTCAAGCATCCAAAAGACCACACAAAAATCTAGCACGAGTGAAAGGTCATTGCTGATTTCCACAGATCACGTGTAAATACCTATTTTTCTGCAAAAAATAAATCTTTATCTAGACTGAAAACCTTCATTCTAAAAATCTAGAAGTAATAGATTACATTGCATTTCATTTGTAAACGTCATCCGTTAATACCAGAACCGAAGGTTATGATTAGTTATTTGAATAGTGTGAGCTTGTCGCAAGCGATAGCAACTCAACCCGTTTATTTCACACTGAAGAGAGACATTTATGAAAGAAATAGTCAATCTTATGGCTACTTAAGTACGGGTACTTCGTTGAAAATTATAGACATTTAGAAAGCCTAGACAAGAAATAACCGGACAGCAGTATGTAAAACAAATCTAAGGCACCGACAATTTGATTTTCGGGGGGGGGGGGCTGGGATTTTCACCCGAGCCGGGATTTTTTTTTCGACCGCTGCGCGAGCCAGCTTATTTTTTTCCCATACACTCAATGCTAGAAAATTTTGTTCAGAAAACCTCTCTTTTTCTAATTCGCAAAATGAGGGCAAGATTTTTTTTTCGCCTTATAAGCTGGCCAGACTATTTATTTGACCAAAAATCAGAGCCAGGATATTTTTTTTAAATCCCAGGCCTCTACCAGAAAATCAAATGGTCGGTGCCTAACATCGACGAACTTGTTAGATATTTAATAAGATAAATCACGTAACAGTTTGGGAGAGAAAAGAGTATTGACGATTATCCTTCAGTTCTCATCTTGCAAAAAAACAACGTTTCACAAAGTCATCAAAGCATAAAACTAAGGTATTCAAAAACAAATTGAAACATTGTAAGCGTGAAGCACACATCAATGTAAGGCATAGATGTTATCCATGAAATTAAAAGGATTGATTCTAGAATATGTTCTGACATTTATTGATCATAAAGAGAACAGGATATTTAGCATATTTAGCATAACAAATAAACAAAAGTACACACATTTTCCTTTATAGAGTAATAGATACGAGTTGATCTAATAATTTTAAGAAAGCCCTTAGTAACCCACTCGTCCTCAATATGACTATGTTTTCACAGATTACTTAACCCCCTTTCCTCTCCGCTTCGCACATCTCCTCTATAGCTGATGGCTTATTCAGGTGACTGCAAGAAAACATCTATCATTTTTAAATATTGTCAGAACTTAAGAAATTAGACTTTACATCATATATATGGTTTTCGGGCAGAACTTGGTACTCAAGGTTTTGTGTAGGCTACCCAGTAGGGAAAAAATTAAAGGGAACATTTAGTACTCGGTACTCAGAAAGTTGAATATACCGTTATATTTTGGAGCTAGTTTTGTACACTACTTGGTACTCAAAATGGGAAGGGGGTTACAAAGCTCTTTTTCTAACTAGCAGGTGTCTCCGATTAGGATTGTTCACAAGTCGGACGGAATCTCCTGGCGTCATTTAACACACATTTTTCTTTTCCTCAAGCGGCTGGAATCAATGACTTAATGGATAATACAAATTGTTCATTACAGTGGCCGCTTTCCTGGGCGACTTCGACCTTTTCGGTTTAAATTTGAAGGTCAATATTATAAATGCCTAACGACGGGATGCTCGACTTCATGTAATATAAATTATTTTCTACTTATTCTCTTCCTTTTTACATTGGGCGGTAAAAAAATAGGGTTTAGTACATTAGATTAGATTATCTTAAGGATTTTATGTTTGCGGTTAAAGCGTTTTCAAATCCACATATAAAGAATCTTCGGTATATGTCCTTCTGAAGGAGCTACAGCAGTTATTATATATTTGAATTTCGGAATCAACCAAACATATAGGTATGTGTATTCCTTACATAAAGAAAAGAACTAGAAGTGTTACTCTCTTATAAGGTCAAAATAAAATACCCTGAAACCCTCACAATCTCTAGCAAGCTCGCTAGATTTCTCCTCAAGAGCTTGTGATATGACAGTTACTCAAACAGTCCTACAATTGAAAAACGTACTTTCCGCAGAAAACCTTGGGTTGTAATGATGTTTTAAAGATGGACAGCTCCAGGTTAGTAGGATGTGGGCTTATTTGCCGGGGAATGTGTCCACGTGGCAAGGACGAAACTGAAGTTAATTCATTGATTGGTTGAGACACTTCGACACGTCTTCCTGCGGTGTGCCAATATTTACGAAAACTTCGTAAGGGCCCCCCCTCGTAAAGCAGTATCTGTAAATATATTTGCATATTTGGGCTGTTTATTATCGGAGAGATGTGCGTCTTGAAAAGCAATTACATAACTATATATACTCTTTCACAAGACGATTTTTTCAAGACAGAGAACCAGAACAAGTGACTCTGTTTTTATGCTTTTCTAGAACGGACCAATCAAGGCAATTGTGACCATTGAAATAAAAGTAGTCATCTTTGTTGGTACAACTGTCTAAAAGAATGTGTATCAAATAGAACAAAGAAAGGCGGACATTTTCTTGTCATTTTAACAAAAAGTCTTTGTCATGTCATCAATTTACTTTGGTTTTGTGAAAATTAAGCCTGAAAAATTATCAAATGCATTATGTAGATTGATCTGCATATCAGTTTATGTTTTGCAAGTCTACTGATGAAAAAATATATATTGGCCTTTAGGAATGAGCTTTCAAATTACATATCCGTTTACTTGCTGTCTAAATGTTCAAAACCTTTCGAAAGTTCTACCTCTGTACCAACCAAGGCTTGGCAAGACTTGGATTGAACATATTTGGCAAATAATACGTAGATGTGCATGACGAAAGATCTTTCTAAACAGATTTCCCCAAGGGTAGATGATTAGACTTATGATATTTTGGTAAGGATGTCTGCGGGGTATCATCAGTGAAGATAATTACAGCTCTATTTTATTACGACTAAATAACGGTTTGGTCCAGCTGTTACCTTTAGCGTAGATAGTGTTAGACTTTAGTCTGCCACTTTTGACATTTGTGTCGTTACATAACCTTTGGTGCACGTAAAACTTTTTCTGTTTTAACTACTGTTTCCAGGGTAACGTACAACAATATGATTTAAGTCGTTAGAACTTAAATCAAGTTATCGTATATGGCTGTATCCTTTTATTACTTATTTCTACGTGACAAAAGTCCTATACTTATTTAATTGCACAAGGGAGATAAGTACCTCCTTCTTTCCGCTATTTCAACGGCAAGGTATGACAATTATTTTGCACCAAAAAAAGAATTTGCATCCTTTAACATCTGACCTTAAATCGGTCAGGAAATGCATTAGTTTAGTGCATATGCATTTGTTTGGTATGATTTTTGATGAGATGCCATTTAAATCGTTCATATTTTATGTTGAGCCATCGGCATTCACGGCATTGTAAAAGCAATGCATATGCCCACATGTCATGCATGTACAGCATTGTAAAGTTGTTTGAAATATTAAGATGTTCGAACGTAGTTCCGAAATGATTATTGCTGCATATTATCAATTTTGTACATAAAGCCTGAATTTTTATTCAGATAGATTAACGGATTGTCTTTGTTTCCCCCCTTTTTTTGCATGCTGTCAGTTCATACTGGGTCGATGATGATCCTATGTTTTTTCCACAGGGACTTGACTACAAACGATTATTAATAAATTTACTAACATATATATGTATACTATCCATGGCCATATACTAAAAAATCACAAGGGAACCAGGCCGCCATCTTGGATTTGTTTACTTATTGTTAAAATCTTATTTTCTATAAAATAAATTCTCAATTTATCTGTCTTCTTTTAGCTTTAGGAAATGTAAAAATGATTTCTCTTTCCAATGAGACCACTTTCATTTGTGTCAGTGTCGTAGTTTTGCCTCTATACCTTTAGAATCGGCAAAGTTTTTGTATTTTCCGCCGAAAGCAACGTAACTGACGATTTCGTCAAATTTTGTGTTTGCCGCCAAGGGAGGTAAATAATCGCGATCGATGGAATAGCGGAAAAGTCTAGAGGTATACCGAAATGTAAACAAAAAAGATGAATGAAAAACTGAAAAAAGCAACATTAAAGGGTCACAACATAGTTTTAACAGGATAAGGAGGGACTGGAAAGACATTTTGCATAAACATTTTTAACAATGTTGTTGATATTTGTTACTCCAAGGAAAACACGCTGGGTTGGATTGCGTCGAAACTTACAAATATCTGCATGGTCTGGTCAAGAGGTATACCGAAATGTAAACAAAAAAGATGAATGAAAAACTGAAAAAAGCAACATTAAAGGGTCACAACATAGTTTTAACAGGATAAGGAGGGACTGGAAAGACATTTTGCATAAACATTTTTAACAATGTTGTTGATATTTGTTACTCCAAGGAAAACACGCTGGGTTGGATTGCGTCGAAACTTACAAATATCTGCATGGTCTGGTCAAAACACCATCTCACTTTCTGTTCAGTCATCCAATACGTGAGCTAAGAGGTCATTCATTAAAACTTAGCAAGGAACACAGCAGAACAGATATCAGAAAGTTTTACTTTTGTAACCGTGTGGTGGACCGATGGAATAGCCTCAGTGAAGCGACAGTCCAAGCAACTAGCCTATCCTCTTTCAAGAGAACCCTGAAGATGAGAGGGGATCTACACTAGATCCTTTTCACCCACCAAGTACCAAGTATCAAGTATTAAGTACGTGCCAACAATATCCATCATTTATGGAACCAAAATGACCTTACATAAATATTGTGGTAAATATTCGTGTATAGAATTATAAATGGATGAAGGCATTATAATTTTTAACAATGAAATAAACCAAATCTCACATGTATATATAAAAATCACAAATTATGATCACACATAAGCTGCTTATTTTATATATTATATTTACATATACATGTACATGTATGACCCCCCCCCCAAAAAAAAAAAAAAATACATGTAATGTATTGGCCTGGGGTTTATAAAAAATTCAAGAAACAACAGATAAGCATTATCAGCATACATTGAATTTGTACTGGTGTATGCGTTTAAAAATAACCAATTAGGGGCACCAATGGGGCATTCGAGTGTCAAAAGTCTGAAAGGGCAACGACAAAACCGACAAACACAAACAAGAACAGCATGAGGAAACACAAAACCAACCAAATAGAAATCAACAACACAAACTCAAGTTGAAACAAGAGTGAACTTGGGTTTCAGAAAGTAAGTAAATATAATCACAAGCAATCTCATGTCACACTTAGAGACCAACAATATCCTTTACGACCTGCAACATGGGTTTAGAGCATCTAGGTCTTGTGAACTTCATCCAAGAACTATCATCCAGTAATAACAAAAGTATTCAGACAGATCTCATAATAATGGACTTCGCCAAAGCGTTTGATAAAGTTCCCCATCGCCGTTTACTTTACAAACTAAAATTCTATGGTGTACAATCTCAAACCTTGAAGTGGATTGAAGCTTTTCTATCTCAAAGAACCCAAACTGTTGTCATAAATGGAACATCTTCTTCATCAGTACCAGTAACATCAGGCGTACCCCAAGGCACCGTCTTGGGTCCCATCTTATTCCTAATGTATATAAATGATTTTCCAGAGTACTTAAAACATAGCAAGCTAAGACTCTTTGCTGACGACAGCATCATTTACAGAGAAATCAAAACTCTAGATGACTGCAAAAAAACTACAAGAAGACCTTGATGCTGCCGCTCAATGGGAGGCCGATTGGCTTATGGCCTTCCATCCAGATAAATGCACTAAGTTGTCAATAACACAGAAAAAATCATCCTTTAACCATAATTACATACTTCACAATCACATTCTAGAATCCGTTACATCAGCAAAATATCTCGGTATAACACTCCAGTCTGATCTCAAATGGAACAAACATCACCAAAACATAACAGCAAATGGAAATAAGACTCTAGGTTTTCTTAAACGAAATCTCCAAGTGGCAAATACAGACATTAAGTCAAAAGCATACCAAGCTCTAGTCAGACCAAAGCTTGAGTATAGCTGTAGTGTGTGGGACCCTACAACCAAAACCACAAAGAACAGAATAGAAATGGTGCAGAGGCGTGCTGCTCGATATGTTTTTAAAAACTACCACAACACCAGTAGTGTTACTGACATGATAAACACCCTCCAGTGGCCTACGCTCGAGCAACGCAGATGTAAAACAAGAGTCATTTTAATGTATAAGATTATCCACTGCCTAGTTGCCATTCCAACGCACATTCTCATTCCAACAGACAGCAGAACTAGACAAAACCATCCTTACACTTATAGACATATTACCACATCCAAAGACACCTACAAACAGTCATTCTTTCCAAGAACCATTATCCAATGGAATATTCTTCCCTGCTCAGTTGTACAGGCCACTTCAGTAGATGCTTTTAGAACACAGCTTACACCTTCTGTTCTTTCAAGCATTATGTAAGGCCAATTATAATACATCACTATTTTAAAGAAAATAAATTTTAAAAATTAAAAAAAAAATTAAATAAAAAAAAAAACCAAAATAAATACAAAAATCATTGAATCACTTTCTGTATATATTTTGAATGCACAAATTTATTGTCAACTTATATTTTATAGTAGATTTGCTAAATTTCTTTAAAAGAGCACGCATGCGCTCAGCAAGTAATCTTCAATTTATTGATGTTTTGCTGAAAACCTAAAGAAGAAGAAGAAGAAGTTGGACATGCAATGATGCATGCTTGTTTTTTACTCATCAGATGTATTCAAAACATTGAAATGCCAAGCACTATAAAACATGAAAGGCATTTAACAAACCAAATCTTTGCTTAACTGGAACCAATATAATGACTTTATACAGCTTTATACTAAAATCAATCAGGGAGAATCTCTGAGTTATGACAATTTTAAAATTTTCATGGTCATGCATATGATGGTACATGTACATGTAATTAAATTTCTTTTCTAAAACTGTCTAAACTTATAATTAAAATTCTACCAGCAGCATTATATATACATGTATATAGCTAACTATTATTCTTCAAATTAAGAATAAACTTTTCTGTAAAATAACATTCTACATTTTTTATTTCAGGACAATGAAGAAGAACCTTGGATTTTAGAGCTGGAAAAACTTTTATATTATATCACAAGAATTGGACTTTAAATTTTGATGAACAATTTTGTTGCATTTTAAGACAGTTTTTATAATTTTTTTATGTCTTCATATTGTTTTGGTCTGACATGTCCATCACAAAGTTTGAAAATGATCATTAATCAACTTGTCAGCGCTACTCCTCTAAAGCTACTTAATAGAATTCAATGAAACTTGATATATAGGAAGGACACCATTTAGTTGTGCATATTACCAGGAAATTTTTATCCTCAATTTTTTATTGCCATTACGGATGTTTGAACTTAGAATTTTTGTGGGAAAGGGGGGATCGTTTTTGCAGGCAAAAACAAACTTTAATTTTTAAGCAGTTTCATTAACCCTAACTAGTTTTAATTTTCTTAAGTACACTCGTATCAGTTATTTAGTTTAGAATTTTTTTGTTTATTTTTTGTGGGATTTCACAGTCTATTATGATGTTGTTGTTGTTTTATAATGTTGGACATGGAGGCAAGTTGGCGGAAAAAAATTAGTAACAGCAACTACTTATCACAGCCCCTTTATTTGGTTTACATAATCTATTGCTGACCTACATGTACTTCCTGCTAAATGAAATCCAGCCATTTTTTACTTTGAAAGATTTTTAAATGTTTTTATAATGAAAAAAGTTTGTTCTCATTCATGTATATGAATATTTATGAAATTTATCTGTTTGGTCATTGTTGTAATATTTTTTTGGCATTTTTTAAAATCAAATCTAATATTCTACCGGTTTTCCAAGTTTTCTACTCCTAGCGTGTCTGATGAAGGTTAATCCAGAAAAGCGCTTCACACGCAGTGAAATTTTGCTTTTGTACATTTATTATTAAAAATTTCAATATGTGGATCGTGTCTTTTTGGCACATATTCCATATTCTTTCGTTTTTAATACATGTAATATATTATCATACAGATGCATTCTTGTTTCTGTTGTTGTGTCAAAACCTGCAAGAAGCATTTAACATCCAGAAAGGGTGATATCCTATAATGCAAGTATAGGACTCGCTTTGTCGAGAATATGAAAGTGTTGAACATATTCTTGTTCATTTTTAAGCCAAATTTAAGATATTGCTAAAATCTGTGCACCTACAGTAAAGATTGTGTTCCACATTATAAATATTCATGTCCAAACAAGGTTCTTGGTTTGTTAAAAATTTTTTTATTTGTTTCTTTGAATGTCACATTTTACATTTTATTACATGTGTGAGTTTGTTTTATACATGTAGCTTTTGTGTTGCACAAATATGTCTGCTAAATTGATTATCAGCAAAATGACAGGTGTGTTGCAATAGACATGATCTACTAACCCTTCCAGAGAACCCAAGTTATTCCCCATTAAAGCAAAGTGAAACTGGGTGTTAAACAAAGAAGAATGCATCAAAGCTATCATTTTTTCCTGTAATCCCTAAGGTTCTTCCTAACCCTGACATATATGTAGTCTGTTCATGATGTTGGTCTTGCCGATTGTTATAAATGTACATGTAATATCTTGGTTAAATCTTTGAATTTAGTGTTTATTGGCAGAAATATTGAAAACTTGATACTTGCTTTAAAACTTCCATAAACGTTTTTACTAATGTCATTTTTAAGCATTATAGCGATCAAGCGTGTCGGTTTTGTGTGATGACACTTCACTAAATCATTATTGTTTGAAGTGTTGTGTCGGATTTAAAATCGATACGTTTGATTTTTTTACATCAGTCGATTGATGATTCTCAGCTAGCTGTCAGTAACAGCGAGTGTTCTATAGAGAGTTCCTTTACCGTCCTTCTGTTTGTTCTTGTTTTTGTCTTAGGTTCTCTCTAGTAGAATTGGACTTTGATCGATTTGATTTTTATTGTGTGTTTAGTTTTTGTGCTTTGTCTAGGAATATTGATAGGGGGGAGGTTGGGCCCAAAAAACTAGTTTAACCCCGCCACATATTACATGTGCCTGTCCTAAGCCAGGAATCTTTGACAAAGCTCTCGTTTGTACTTGTCTTTTTGATGTTTTCTGTTCCTTGTTTAAGAAGGGGGTCTATCTGTGACTATTTCAGGGCTGGATTTGAATTATATGCATCTTATTTAGACCATGGGCCACTTGCAGAACCGCGAGCAGTGCCAAATGGCCTCGTTGAAGGCTGCTGGCGGTTGTCCATTGTGGTTTTTCTAAATTGCCGTTTAATTGTGGGCTGTGTCGCGTACACTTATTCCACATCTCTTTATTTTCTATGTAATTTGGTTTCCAGTTTTGCACTAATTGTTGTAAATTTGGTTTTTCATAAGTACTATCTGATGAAACTCGGTATGCACATGCTCAAATAGCAGCAACATTCAAAGCACAGTTCCACACCTGTCTTTTTACTTTAACTTTGATTTTAATACATAACAATAGCAAAGGTAATTTTTTTTAAAGACCAGGAATTGAGTGTGTGTGTGTGTGTGTGTGTTTGTGTTTAACGCTCTTTATCAACGCACCTGGGTCATGTAGGGAGGTCAGTTTTAATGGTGGAGAAAACCACCTACCTTAGGCAGGTAACTGACAAACTTATCACATGCAGTTGGGGAAGTAAAAGACCAGTAGTTGTAAGCCCTTGGTTTAGGCAAAAAAAAAGTATGTGTGTTTCTGGTTTCATGCCTAAAAAACTAGGGTATGTACAACATGTAGGTAGGTAGGGATTTATTTGATTTAATTTTTTTAAATGGCAATAAAATGGCTAGATCTGCATGAAAAACTAGGGTAGGTTGGGAAACCAGAAACACAAACATTTTTTTTTATTTTGCCTTACAGTTCTTATAGATGTAGCTGCATTCTTAACTTCGGACCTTGACATTGGATTTTCAGTTAAAGATTTTGGTATTAAGTTCAGTTTTTTTTCTTAACATAACAGTTCATACATCAATGAATGTATAATGAATAACAAGGTGTATGCATGCAGACATGAAATTCTTGTGTCATTTTACAGGCAACAATGTCTCATGGAAAAACACGGGTTTTTCTATTTTATAACACAAACAAAAAGTCAAGATCTCCACAAACCATTCACACAGAAAGATGAGTACATTGGAAAGAACTCATAAAAGTTGCCAGTATTGGAACTACATGTATAAAAAAAATATGCATATAGATATTGGTTTCAACTGCAGTTCATTACTATTCAACATAAATAAATAAAAAAGGGGGGGCAGGAAAAAGGACCTTTAAATAACAAAATTTGGTCAAGCCAAATTGTCTAATTTTTGTGAAGAATAACTTGAATTACTCTTGTTTCTAAAATTTCAACACGAGTTTAGTTCACATAACACTTGAAGTAATTTAGAGACAGTGCCCCTCTCCCAATTTTCAACATTTTTGTTTGTTTGACCCTTGAACTACTGTTTTATCTCCTTCCCTATTGTTTTATTAGTTGTTTGAATACATCTTTAAAACATTTATAAATTAATACCATGAAATTAAACGTGTTTCGCTTCATTCTTCCATTTTCCGATTCTTTTCAGGACATATTTTTTGCGCCAAATTTCTTTCGGTATACCTCTAGACTTTTCGGCTATTCCATCGATCGCGATTATTTACCTCCCTTGGCGGCAAACACAAAATTTGACGAAATCGTCAGTTACGTTGCTTTCGGCGGAAAATACAAAAACTTTGCCGATTCTAAAGGTATAGAGGCAAAACTACGACACTGACACAAATGAAAGTGGTCTCATTGGAAAGAGAAATCATTTTTACATTTCCTAAAGCTAAAAGAAGACAGATAAATTGAGAATTTATTTTATAGACAATAAGTAAACAAATCCAAGATGGCGGCCTGGTTCCCTTGTGATTTTTTAGTATATGGCCATGGATACTATACATATATATGTTAGTAAATTTATTAATAATCGTTTGTAGTCAAGTCCCTGTGGTTTTTTCTACTCTTATTTTTTTTTTTTTTTTACTCTATGAACTGATGAATTTTATTTACATTGGTTTTTAGGAAGACGTTTTTGAACAATTGGTTTCTTCACATCTGCAGCATTTTTACTTCCGGGATTTTGAGTTTCTATTTTTGTAGTTTTGTTTACATGCAAATTTAAATAGCGGTCATAGCCTATATTCATTTTCTTCTATGCATACAATTTTATTTGTCGAAGCTTTTCCATTGCAACAATGCAACATTATTTTACTTATAACATTATTTTGTCACTCAAGATATTCTCATGTACTGTTGGACATTTACATGTATGTATATGCTATAACAAGATGCAAATACATTTGAACAACATATAGAAATTTAAATTTCTAGACAAGTCACATAAGTACATGGGTGTATTTACTTAGATCAACTCTAACATAAAAACACAGTCTAATGGTGTGTTTGAGGAGTCAGTTATATATAATCCAAAATTGCATAATTATATGCCTGTCTATTGTATTAAAATGATACGCATCACATACAATTTGTACTTTCAAAATACAGTTTACATGTACATTTTGTAAATAATGTTTATCAAATTGTTTGAATGCCTATTAAAACAAATATTTATTTGCCTGAGTTTCAGTTAAAATGCTGTGCACATTGATCCAGTCGAAGGGCAAAAGTGGAATCGCCTGTATCAGCCTGTGAATGCTGAAAGTTGACGTCATGTGATTTTGGAGCTTAAGCTACAGTTGCACATTGTTCAAACATCTAAAGGGCAGGAGAAATACATTGTATCTATGAAATTTAGCCCTTCTCTTATGTGTCTTTGTAAAGAACATGAAAGCAGTATTTTACGTTGACCAAAGTGTATGTTTGCCTATAAATACAAGTACAACATGAGTGATCATAAGTGCCAGCTTGATTCATTGGTATACAAGACATGCAGTATTATAATTTGTCAAAGGTAATGTTTTGAATGCAATCCTGCTCATCTTACAAAATAAATTAAATATTTATAATGTCTGTTAATAATTTTCCAAACATTGCTAATTTTTCATATTTATTACAGTATGTAATCAATTTTTACTTTAATAGTTGAAGGTGTTATTATATGGCAAACACCTATATATTTTGTACCTTACAGTTGGCACTTTCATAGTGTTGACATTAAAAGTTTAAAAAAATACTCAACTGCAATAATGTAATATAAGAAAAGGTATATCTTGTTATTGCCAATGAAAATAGCATGTACATGTGCACCTAAAACAATTTTTTTTTTAGAATGTAACAACCACTTTGTGAGTTGTCATAGGCAACAGAAACTTTTATTAGAATATTTTAGGTTTGATTATGTTAATTTGGTTTTACTTTCTGTGCCATGGAAAAAAATTAGAAAATTCATGGTTTTCAAAATGATTATAACCTTATAAAGGTATGTATGGCTAATCAATCATCTGTCCGTTAAAGGACGAGTTACACAATACTCGGTCAGTTAACCGATAGCCAGTGAAGTACTCAATACGCATAATTGTTAATTTGTTTTTAATCTGTCGTCATTGTAAACTCTTACGTTAATTTATCCTCTGCTTGTTAAAGACTTAGTTACTGATAACTCAGTCTGTTACTTTGTTTAGGTAACCAGGTTTATATTGAATGCAAATAAATAAGTCAATTAAATAAAGGTCTGTAATTCACATAGCGACAGAGTTATTAAGCTTTTAAGATTCTTAAAACACATTTAAAAGTACATGTAGTTGAATGCTTATTTCTAGATATAAATATTCGTGCATGTGCCATTATGATAAATTCGACATTTTATTACTTCATTTTCTGTTTATTCTGAGTTTCAGTGGCACTGTTTAGTTATGTGAAGGTGATCAAAACAGAAAGTAGTCTGCAACTACAGGAACCTAAATTTAAGGTGCAATGTTTAAAAGACAATAGGTAATGTAACTTAGAACAGGATGAATGAAATATACTAGGCTTATGCCTTATGATATCAAATTTATCTAGCTAATGAGTATTATTCATAAAAGATTATCATTAAATAACAACTCAAATATGATCTAAGACATAGAATTTGTATTCTTTAAAAGGATCTAAAGACATTTCTAATAAAATTAAGACTATCCAAGGAATTGAATTACATTTTTAGTAAATAGCTTATTTGAGTTAAAGCAATTTATAACATGACTGCATTTGAGATATTTCACATCTGGTATAATTGAAGAGGGAACCTACCACACACACGCATACATACACACATACAACCACGCACACACAAACAAAGCAAACAATTCAGTAGATTGCTTTGACTGGTATTTGATAAAAGGATTTATTATTAGATTTTTATGGGCCTAAATTCTAATATATGTAACACAAACACACATGTCCACACACCGGCATCGTAGTTTAGACTATCCAGGCGAATCAATTTAAAAATTACATTATTAATAACTTATATGAGATGAAGCAGTTTTTATCATATTCACATGGATTTATTTGAGAAATTTCAGATCTAGTTTAATTGAAAAGGCAACCTACACTGATTCGCATCACATACACACACCCACACACACACACACACACTTTTCATTACAGTGCTTTTACTGATATTGTTTAAAAGGTATATTGGTTATAAAAATGACGCCCGATTTGCAAAATATTTTATAACAGGTTTGTACAACATACACACGCATACGCATACGCATACGCACACACACAAACAGGAGATATATTTTACAAACTATCATATACTCCTTTTTGAATAGGTCTTGCTTTGTGCTGATACAAAACAAAAATCCATGCATATGTCCTTGGGAACTTATTTGTTACAGTTTTAATATTTTAGCCATAGTTTCTAAATTATTATGTATGTATGCATTTTATTTGATCAGAGGATAAAGGTTATATCTTGACAGAACATGGTGATATAAGCACATAGTACATGTATATGTAGGGTAGCTGATTTTTACAATGCAACTGGAATGTTTGTGGTGGGTCTCCTCTCAGTTCTAATGACCGTTTGGTGTCTTGATTTTCTCAGTTGTAGTTAGATGTAGATTTTTGTTATTTTTTCTGTTTTACTTAGTTTATTTGATTCGTAAATGTTGTCAGATTGTTGCAAAAGGACAGTTCAAGTAAGAGGTGTGACTTATTGTCATTGTTACATTTAGCACAAAGTGTTAAAATGTTTGATCGCTGGGAGGTTTTTCTATGTATGCCAAATTCTCAGTCATTAGTTCGAGATTATTTAGTCTAAATAAAGATAAAAGGGTTCTTTACGGAATTTTTGTGATATGTGCAAATTCCCAATGGTATTCCATTTAATTTACATTATCAGGATTTGGTTTTGCTAATTTATAAATACATTCAATTTACTCTAATTATTTAATGCTGTTGTTTAATTCATTTTAGGGTTTTACACTTCTTTAAAATCTTATTCAGATTACAACTATACTGACATAAATGCATATGCATTCTATGTTTGGCAAAAGTGTTTACCAAGAATAAACCCCCTTTTGATTAGAGCTTTACTCAAATTGTATGCCTCCTAAGAGATGGTTTACATTCTTTGACATTGTGTGCCAAACAAATTATACAAGTCACCTTAACTGGTGCATTAGCAAGATCTGCATTCTATGATTTGATTGAAACTATACTACAATTTTTATTTTGGCAGTCATGGTTACCATTTATTCATTTATGATTTTGCATTTAATTGGTAATCTTGAATATTTTATCCTAGCTGACTGAGCATTTGTTTTCAATTTTATTTGCGGTACTTGGTCCATATAAGATTCAGCTCATTCCCCCATTGTTATGGCGGTTGACTGTAAACTTATTTTGATTTGTTTACAGTCAATTTGGCAGTATTCGCTGCATCTTGTATACAGATTTATGCATATATAACTTTGAATAGGGAACCTTTCGGTGTTGTTGTCTGTGTATCCCACGGCAACTCTAAAAAATTCCATTAGAGCTGTGTATCCCACGCTCGTATACATTTGTCATTTCGGTTGCCATTATTTTGCGGTAACCGTCATTTTCTATCATTGTCATTTTACTCATTTATATCGTTGTCATTTATATCATTTATTGCATTGTAATATTTTATTTATAGTAAAGGCTATGGCCAAGTACCGCCATTTCAGTATTTTTATTACAAAAGCCATATGTCGGGATAATATGATTTAAGTCGTTAGAACTTAAATCAAGTTATCGTATATGGCTGTATCCTTTTATTACTTATTTCTACGTGACAAAAGTCCTATACTTATTTAATTGCACAAGGGAGATAAGTACCTCCTTCTTTCCGCTATTTCAACGGCAAGGTATGACAATTATTTTGCACCAAAAAACCCTCCCACCATCCCATTTAAAACAATGATTAATTAATATGAATGTTTGATTTTATTATTTGAATTAATCGGGTTGATTGTTTGCTGCTTGCAAACCCAGTTGTCAAGTTTTCTTTTGAGCTTGGAATAAACAATGATTTATGAAGTTTTGTATTTTTATTTTATTCTATAGGTTAGTTGTTTAGGTTGCAAACCCAGTTGACAGGTGGTTTTTTAGCTTGGTGTAAAGCAAAGGTTAATATGTATGTGGTCTGTCGCTTTTTTGATTTTATTTTACAGGTTGATTGTATGCAGCCCCAGTTGACAAGTATTTTTAGCTTGAAATGAATGAAGCAATGCCAATGCTTAATTGAATGTGCTCTGCTGGTTTTTTAATTCTATTTTTCAGGTTGGTTGTTTGCAGCCCCAGTTAACAAGTGTTTTAGCTTGAAATGAATGAAGCATTATGATTAATGAATATGAATGGGCTTTGCTGGGTTTTTTGATTTATTTTCCAGGTTGGTTGTTTGCAGCTTGTAATCCCAGATAGAATTTGATACGAATGGACCTGTCGAAACATATTGGAAGGATCAGGTTGAAAGGACATGGATGCGCATCTACCTTATCTACTGAACTGATCATGACAGACATTAATTTGAAAATTTTATATATTTTCAATTAACCTCTGGAGATCTTAAACAAGCCATGGAAACTGATTGTTCTATTTATCGCTAACTTTGGTGTGAATCTACAATTTTAATGTCACAATGAAGTCATCTACATTAACTGTGTTAATGGAACATTCAAGTACTGTTTATGTTATTGGAATCTTCCTAAACTACATGTAGATCTACATGAAAAATCGTTTCAATGGAATTTTGTAACTGTATCACATGTAGATGATCTACAACTTTGGACCAATTATTTTCGTCTAGTAGCCCGTGATTTGCAGTATTCGCTGCATCTTGTATACAGATTTATGCATATATAACCTTGAATAGGGAAACTTTCGGTGTTGTTGTCTGTGTATCCCACGGCAACTCTAAAAAATTCCATTAGAGCTGTGTATCCCACGCTCGTATACATTTGTCATTTCGGTTGCCATTATTTTGCGGTAACCGTCATTTTCTATCATTGTCATTTTACTCATTTATATCGTTGTCATTTATATCATTTATTGCATTGTAATATTTTATTTATAGTAAAGGCTATGGCCAAGTACCGCCATTTCAGTATTTTTATTACAAAAGCCATATGTCGGGATAATAGAATATATATATTTGTTTTGCTTTACTTAGAATATTTTATTCTTACCGATCTTTTTAATCAAATTATTCTTGTTATATCCTGTCGCAACACAGAGCAA
This sequence comes from Arcuatula senhousia, assembly GCA_963971305.1. NCBI lineage: Eukaryota > Metazoa > Mollusca > Bivalvia > Mytilida > Mytilidae > Arcuatula > Arcuatula senhousia. Next base: position 31,870,069 of record OZ020306.1, on the reverse strand, counting down.
GGAAAAAAACGGTTGTGTCTGTAGGTAAGTGCGTGTGTGTGTACGTCCGTCCGTCACACTTTTTCGTAACAGTTTTCCAAGAAACTTTTAATGGTAGGCTTTTGAAATTTCGTATGCCGTCTCAAATAAGGCTCCTATAATCAAAAAGTTGAAAACCGTTTTAAGGTTTGTCGGACATGTATTGCCTGTTAACCGACTTAGTGATTTTTCCTCCATAGGGTCTGTGCACTGTAACAAGTACCTGCTTCATGGGCAACATGGATGTAAACACCGATGATAGTACACTGTAATAGACACCAACTTCCTTCCTGGGGAACATGGCTGTAAACAATGATTATATTACACTGTCACAGAGACCTGCTTCATGGGGAAAATGGCTGTAAACACTGATGATAGTACACTGTAACAGAGACCTTCTTCGTGTGGAATATTGCTGTAAGAATTAATAATATACACTGTAACAAACACTTGCTTCATGGGGAACACTTAATAAACAGATACCTGCTTCATGGGGAACATAACTGTAAGCACTGATGATATACGCTGTAACAGAAAACTGCTTAATGGGTAACATGGCATTAAACACTGATGATAGTACACTGTAACAGAGACCTTCTTCATGTGAAACATGACTGTACAAACTGATGATGTACACTTTAAAAGAGACCTGCTTCATAGAGAACATTGCAATAAACACTGATGATAGTACAATGTAACAGAGACCTTCTTCATGTGGAAAATGGCTGTAAACACTGATGATAGTACACTGTAACAGAGACCTTCTTCATGTGGAATATTGCTGTAAGCACTGGTGATATACAATGTAACAGACACCTGCTTCATGGAGAACACTGAATAAACAGTGGCCTGCTTCATGTGGAACATGGCTGTAAGCGCTGATGATATACGTTGTAACAGAAACCTGCTTAATGGGGAACATGGCTGTAAACACTGATGATAGTTCACTGTAACAGAGACCTTTTTCGTGTGCAACAGGACTGTAAGAACTGATGATGTACAATGTAAAAGAGACCTGCTTCATTGGGAACATTGCAATTAATCCTGATGATAGAACACTGTAACAGAAACCTGCTACAAGCTTAAGGGAAACATGGTTGTAAACATTGATGATGGTACACTGTAACAGAGACCTTTTTCATGTGGAACATGGCTGTAAGCACTGATGATATACTAATACGTAGTAACAGAAAATAGCTTCAAGGGAAAAAGGAAGTAAACACTGATGATAGTACACTGTAACAGAAACCTGTTTCTAAGGGTACATAGCTGTCAACACTGGTGATAGTACACTGTAACAGAGACTGGCTTTATGGGTCACATTGCAGCAAATATTATGATATACAATGTAACAGAGACATGCTTCATTGGGAATTGACTCTAAACACTGATGATACATGTAGTACACTGTAACAGAGACCTGCTCCATGGGCAATATGGCTGTTAACACTTATGATAGTGCACTGTGACACAGACCTGCTTCATGGGGAACATGGCTGTAAACAATAATAATATAACACTGTAACAGAGACCTGATTCATGAGGAACATGGCTGTAAGCACTGATAATAGAGCACTGTTACAGAGACCTGTTTCATGGGGAACATAGCTGTAAACACCGATGATAGTACATTGTAACAGTGACCTGCTTCATTAGGAACATGGCAGTAAACACTGATGATGGTACAATGTAACAGAGACCTTTTCCATATGAAACATTGCTGTAAGCACTGATTATATACGCTGTAACAGAAACTTGCTTAATTGGGAACATGGCTGTAAACACTGTTGATATACACTGTAACAGAGACCTTCTTCATGTGCAACATGACTGCAAGAACTGATGATGTACATTGTAAAAGAGACCTGCTTCATGGGGAACATGGTTGTAAACACTGATGATGGTATAACTGTAACAGAGACCTTCTTCATGGTGAACATGGCTGTAAGAACTGATGATAGTACACTCTAACAAAGACCTGCTTCATGGAGAACTTTGCAGTAAACACTTCTGATATACAATGTAACAGAGACATGGTTCATTGGGAACTTGGCTCTAAACACTGATGATAGTACACTGTAACAGAGACCTGCTTCATTGGGAATATGGCTGTAAACACTTATGGGAGAACATTTTAACAGATAACTGCTTCATGAGGAACATGGCTGTAAGCACTTATGATAGTGCACTGTAACAAAAACTTGCATCACGGGAAACATGGCAATTAACACTAAGGATAGTACACTGTAACAGAGACTTGCTTCAAGGTGAACATGACTGTAAACACGTATGATGATACACTGTAACAGAGACCGTCTTCATGTGGAACATGGCTGTAAGCACTGATGATATACACAGTAAAAGAAACCTGCTTCAAGGGAAAAAAGGAAGTAAACACTGATGATAGTACACTGTAACAGAAACCTGCTTCTAAAGGAACATAGCTGCCAGCACTTATGATAGTACACTGTAACAGAGACCTGCTTCATGGGGAATATGGGTGTAAACACTTATGGTAGTACACTGTGACAGAGACCTGCTTCAAGGGTAACATTGCTGTAAACACTGATGACAGAACACTGTTACAGAGACCTGCTTAATGGGGAACATAGCTGTAAACACCGAAAATAGTACACTTAAACAATGACCTTCTTCATAAGGAACATGGCTGTAAACACCAATGATAGTACATTGTAACATTGACCTGCTTCATGAGGAACACGGCAGTAAACACTGATGATAGTACATTGTAACAGACACCTGTTTCATGGGGAACATGGCTGCTAACACTGATGATAGAACACTGTAGCCGAACCTGCTTCATCGGGAACAGGGCACTAAACACTGATGATAGTACAGAGACCTGCTTCATGGAGAACATTGCTCTAAACACTAATGATATATGCTGTCACAGAGACCTGCTTCATAGGGATCAAGAAAGAAAACACTGATGATATTCACTGTAACAGAGACCTGCTTCATGGGGAACATGTAAACACCTATGACAGTACACTGTAACAATGACCTGCTTCATGGGGAACATGGCTCTAAACAATGATTATATTACACTGTTACAGGAACCTGCTTCATTTTGAACATGACTCTTAACATTGATGATAGTACACTGTAACAGAAACATTCATTGGGATCATGGCTGTAAACACTGATGATAATACGCTGTAATCTAGACCTGCTTCATGGGGAACATTGCAATAATCACTTATGATAGTACGCTGTGACAGAGATCTGCTTCATGGAGAATATGATTGTAAACAATAATGATAGTACACTGTTACAGAGACCTGCTTCATGGGGAACATTGCTCTCAACATGCTCAACACAGATGAGAGAAAACTGTAACAGAGACCTGCTTTATGGGGAACATAGCTGTAAACACCGATAATAGTACAGTTTACCAAAGATCTGCTGCATGGCGAACATAACTGTAAACAATGATTATATAACAATGTAGCAGACACCTGCTTCATGGGGAACATGGCAGTAAACACTGATGATATACAGTGAAACCGAAACCTGCTTCATGCAGAACATTGCAATCAACACTGATGATAGTACACTGTAACAGATGCCTGCTTCATGGGGATAATGGCTGTAAACACTGATGATATACATTGTAACAGAGACCTACTTCATCGGGAACATGGCAGTAAACATTGATGATGTACACCGTACAGAGGCTTATTTCAGTACACTTTGATGATATACACTTTAACAGATATATGCTTCATTGGAATCATGGCTCTAAACACTGATTTTAATCCACTGTAACAGAGACCTGCCTCATGAGGAACATGGCAGAAACACTGATGATATACACTGTAACAGAGGCCTGCCTCATGGGGATAATGGCTGTTAACACTAATGATAGTACATTTAAACAAAGACCTGCTTCATGGGGAGCCTGGCAGTAAATACTAATGATACACACTGTAATAAAAATGACAACAAAGTTCCAGACAATAGATTTTGCTATGCCTGACGCGCGTTTCGTCTATTCAAGACTCATCAGAGGCGCTCTACCAAAAATATTGAAAATGCCAAACACTGTATGAATATGAAGAGCATAGAACAGTATAACCAAAAATACCAAACTGGAGAACCAAATTATTACTAAGATTGTAACAGAGACCTGCTTCATAGGGAGCATGGCTGTAAACAATGATTTTATGACACTGTAACAGATATCTGCTTCATTGGGAACATGGCTTATCACAACAAATGATAGTACACTTTAACACAGACCTTCACATGGGGAACATATCTGTAAACAATGATTTTATTACACTGTAACAGATACCTTCTTTATAAAGATCATGGCTCTAAACACTGATGATAATCCTCTGTAGCAGTGACCTACTTAACGGGGAATATGACTGTTAACATTGATGATAGTACACTGTAGCAGATAACTGCTTCATTGGGAACATGGCTGTAAACAATGATGATTCATGTAGTTCACTGTTACAGAGACCTGCTTCATGGGGAACGAAGCTCTAAACACTTATGATAGAACACTGTAACAGAGACCTGCTTGATGGGGAACATGGCAGATAACACTGATGACCTGCTTCATGGAGAACATAGCCGTAAACATTGATGATAAACACTGTAACAAACACCTGCATCATTGAGAACATTGCAATCAACACCGATGATAGTACACTGTAACAGAGACCTGCTTCATGGGGAACATGGCTGTAAACAATGATTTTATTACACTGTAACAGATACCTGCTTCATCGGGAACATGGGTGTACACACCGATGATAGTATACTTTAACGAAGACCTGCTTCATGGAGAATAACGCTCAAAACACTGATGATAATCCACTGTAACAGAGACCTGCCTCATGGGGAACATTGCATCAACACTGATGATATACACTGTAACAAAAACCTGCTTCACGGGGAACATTGCAACAACAATGATGATTGTACATTGTAACAAAGACCTGCTTCAATGGAAACATGGCTGTTAACTCTGATGATATACATTTTAACAGAGATCTGCTTCATTGGAATCATGGCTCTAAACACTGATTTTAATCCACTGTAATAGAGACCTGCCTCATGGGGAACATGGCAGCAAAACACTGATGATATACATTTTAACACAGACCTGCTTCATGGGGAGCCTGGCAGTAAATACTTATGATACACACTGTAACATAGACCTGCTTCATAGGGAGCATGGCTGTGAACAATGATTTTATGACACTGTAACAGATATCCGCTTTATGGGGAACATGGCTTATAACAGCAATGATAGTACACTTTAACACAGACCTGCTTAATGGGGAACATAGCTGTAAACAATGATTTTATTACACTGTAACAGATACCTTCTTCATAAAGATCATGGCTCTAAACACTGATGATAATCCTCTGTAACAGTGACCTACTTCACGGAAAATATGACTGTTAACACTGATGATAGTACACTGTAACAGATAACTGCTTCATTGGGAACATGGCTGTAAACACTTATGATTTATGTAGTTCACTGTTTAAAACAGGAACTGCTTCATGGGGAACGAAGCTCTAAACACTTATGATAGAACACTGTAACAGAGACGTGCTTCATTATGAAGATGGCAGAAAACACTGATGACCTGCTTCATGGGGAACATTTCCGTAAACATTGATGATATACAGTGTAACAGAAACCTGCATCATTGAGAACATTGCATTCAACACTGATGATAGTACACTGTATTAAACAGCGACCTGCTTCATGGGGAACATGGCTGTAAACAATGATTTTATTACACTGTAACAGATACCTGCTTCATCGGGAACATGGATGTACACACCGATGATAGTACACTTTAACAAAGACCTGCTTCATGGAGAAAAAAGCTCAAAACAATGATGATAATCCACTGTAACAGAGACCTGCCTCATGAGGAACATTGCATCAACACTGATGTTCTCCTGGTCTACCAAAACATTCATCAAAGTGAAAAACCCAAAATAATACCAAATATAAAAAAGCTTAACGAACGGATACCAAGTGATGGCAGTTTAAAAAACTGCTTACTGTAATAAGGGTAGGCCATAAAGGGACAAAGACAATATAAAGTGGATAGCTACACGACAACGCCGCTGCTGAACAAAAGAACGGGAAAAATAAAAAGACAAAAGTTTTATATTCCTAACTTTTTAGAGACTTCCAAACGGGACTCTAAAGTGTCTTTAACATAACCATCTTTTGAAGTTTCTGATTTTCAACGTCCGTGGCGCTTAAAAAGTCTATCAGGCACACCGAAATTGGCAGCTGCGGTAGCACCACCGGCTCGTAGACTGTGTAAACCAAAGTCTTTAATGTTAACAAACGGAGCAAAGACTTCTTGAAATAGTTCCCTCATACGTGTACAGGAAAGCGGTCTGTCCGATCGGAAAATGTGAACGCCTTTCACAAGAGACAAAATTACGAAATAAAAATTCATCGGAGTCTTTTTTAATACCGGTCCATTGGAAATACATCTGTAGATTCTTCACGGGACACAAACGAGTATCAGTTTTAGATATAAGGAGCCAGTTTCCGTCTCGATAAATATCGGTTTTGCTTTTCTCAATGAACACAGAAATGTAATGACTATAAAATCTCACATCGCATCTCTTTAGATTTAACAATTTCGAAATACGTAAAAGTCCAGCATACGAAAGCAAACATGCACATATAGTACGTTGAAAATAAATGTTATCCAAAACAAAGAACTTGTCGTACATCTTACTAAGCAACTCGGGAGTATTCGGCTCTTTCTTCTTCACGGAAGAACAGTTTCTCCGGGCCGCACCTTCGAATACATTTCTAACTAACGCTGAGTCAGTAGGAGACGACGCACCAATAATGGAATGTGCCCATTTTAAACTGTAAAACGCATCTGTGATCGGTCCACGCGATTTACTTGACTGTACGAGAGAAGTTATATATAATGCCACATAAAAAGGTTTAGCAGGGAAGATGTCCGAGTCATTAATACTATGTTCACGTGCCCACAATCGCCAACGACGGAAACCATAAAAATACTTCTTAACGGTATTGGACGCTTTCGATTCAGATAATAATGATGGAACCAATTCAGTTAACTTCAAAAGATCAGCGGGTAGTTCAGCAATGTCCCCTCTGAAAGCCTGCAAAAACATATTTGTAAACAAATATATAATCAAAATATGATAACATAATAAAATAAGAGCTTAATGCCAACAATAATAACAAAATTACTAAATATAATGTCAAATCATATATAATCTAAATTCTGTCCATATGCATTACACAATAACCACCACCACACAGGACCCAAACCGGTTAAAGTTAGTAATTTAGAGAAACTCTAAAATCCAATCTTAAAGCCAACATCTTAAAAGGCAAATCAATACTGCCAAATACAGACTTTTTACCTCTACCAGAATTGTAAGATAACGTGTTAGTAGGGAGATAAGTATAGTCCACCACCTGCTCAATAAACCCATCACCAGTAGGACAAAGAAAAGGCCAATAGTAAGCAGATCTCCACAAAGGTAAAATGATAGTACCATAACCAATACACTGTTTTAAGTACGTAAGTACTTTAAGAATAATACATACAGGCGGAACAAACAATCCGTTCACACCTGACCAGTCAACGGTAAACGCATCAATTCCTATTGAATTAACGTTCCAAAATCTGGAGTAGAACACAGGTAGTTTAAAGTTATAATCGCTAGCAAACTAATCAATTTCGTGGGGTCCCCAAAGGGAATCTAAGTATTTCGAATAAATCAACTGTTATACCCCAAAGGGAATCTAAGTATTTCGAATAAATCAACTGTTATACCCCAGTCATCAAAGTCAATGATACGACTAATAAAATCTGAGCGCTCGTTTTGCGAACGAGGAATCCATTCGACTTCTAAGGTCAAGTTATACTTCAAACAAGTCTGATAAATGTCATAGGCAATATCCTGCAATTGCCCTTTCATACTTCCCTTAGTAATGATAGAAACTACATTCTGGTTATCGGTGAACCATTTCAAATGTTTATCCTTCACAAAATTAAGAAGTGAAAATAAAACATTTCTAACAGCTTTAAGCTCTCTCCATTTAGAACTCTGTCTAGCTTCAGTTTCTGACCACATACCATGAGCTATGCTTACTGGATTATGTACAATATAGCCACCGTACCCGGTATTACTCGCATCGCTATATATCAAAGTGTGACATGAAAAATCTGATTTAAACTTCTTAAAATTAATAGAAGAAATGTTATCTCTCCAAAAAATCAAATTTTCAAAACTGTCATCTGACAAATGTACATACAAATTCCAAGAAGGAGCCGACAGAATATCAATGCTTATATATTTAGTCATAATGTAAGCTATGTTGCCTATAACATAAGACATAGATATAATCTGTCCAACCATGGATGCTATAGTACGTACATGTATCGCAAGCGAATGATCATGAATTAATTCAATATCATGAATAGTCTTAGCAAGTTTATCTATCCTATCAGATGGAATACTCAAAAGGCCTTCTATAGTATCAATATGATATCCTAAAAATGTAAGTTGTCTCACTAGTTCCCAAGTGGACTTTTCTACTTTAGGTACAAAGCCACTGTTTATCAAATCTTGTTTCACTTGCTTGGACATATCAATACACATTTGTTTATCATAATGTGTACCCAAGCCGTCATCCAAATACATCAAAATTTGTTTACCTTCGCCACGCCACTTTTTTATAAGTGGACGTGTAACTTTAGTAAAAATGTAGCAAGCCGAACTAAGTCCAAATGGCAAAACTAAAAATTTAAAAAATCTGACTTTACCATCATATATCCATGAAAATCCTAAAAAATCAGTATGTGGACTAAAAATGTCAATGTGATGGTAAGCGGAATGAATATCAAATTTAAAGCAATAATAACCACTCTTAATAAATTGCATAGCAATTCTAATGTCTTCAAACTTTACACTAGTCTTCCATAAATGCTTATTGACATGTCTGAGATCTAAAATCAGTCTCTTCTTGCCATTATTCTGAATAGAAGCAGTAAGTGGATTAACAACAATAGGTTTATCAACACACTCTACAATTAAATCTCGGATCAAAAGGTCATTAATGGCCTCAATAACAAAAGAACTGTTCATAATAGCAGACTTATTATTATGTAAAAAGACTGAAGGCGGTGTAGTGTAAAATGGAATCTTATATCCAGATGAAATAGTGTCTAAAATAAAATCATAACATCCAATAGATTTCCAAAATCTCAAATTCGATTTTAACCGGCCTTTAACACGAATGTTAGCTTGACCTTGTTCATATTCGAAATAATCGTCTGTTAAATAAGCATCAGATGATTTAAAAGTACATTTACTATCATAATAATTATACTCATCTTTTATAAATTCATTCTGTTGGTTTTCCTTGTTTAAGCTGGGACTTGGGGTTGAAGGGACACCTGTTCCTGTAGTGATGGAACGAACCACATCCATAACAACCTCCTCCCTGCTGACTTCGAATCGGGATCCCACCATTTGTGTATCCTGGCACACCTGAATATAGCGGGACACCGGTAAACCAGGATTGGGGTTCACGAAAGGGCTGCTGTGAACGAACATTAGCTGCAAAAATAGGATTATACTGAGCAGAACCTGAAGCACTAGGAATGATCTTTTTTGGCCCCTTTTTATCCGACTTAAACTTGCGCTTACGAAGCGCCCTGTTTTCTGCCTTATTAATCTTATTCTCATTGTCGGTATCGCTAGCGACCGGATTGGACTCATACTGCCTTACAGTCTCCCAACCGGCCTCACTACTTTCAGCTATTTTAATAAGCTTGTTCCTTTTCTTGACCTTGTCAGCTGTTTCAATAATAGTGTCACGTGCATAGTCAAATTTAGAATTCTCAATAGCCCAATTAACCTGCTCTAATCTTCTAGGATTTCTGAATTTAAAGAATATTGGATTTTATTGCTTTCAAATTTCCACTTGTACTCCTGATCATGTTTTTAAAGTTTTTTGACTTGTGAAGCTACAGAAACTGCCGAGCCATGTACTTCATTTTTTAATTCTAACAATTCATGGGATAATTTGGAACTAATATCACCTTGAGCCTTGACTTCTTTTAGAATATCTCGAAGTGTCACTTCATCTCCTGGGTCATCTTGCTGGTCATCACCACGGGCAGCCATAAGTGCAGATCAAATTTACCAACCGTTCAGTAGGACGTTGTCGTGCTGAATGAATGAGCTGTAAAATACGCGCCAAAAATCTGGAAATCCCCTGGGCGGGAAAATGAAAATCACTACGCCACTAGATGATGAACTAACACCCAGGAGAAATTAATTTCATTCTAATTCATTTCATTTAAACGAATGAAATTATAAATATACACTGTAACAAAATCCTGCTTCACGGGGAACATTGCAGTAACATTGATGATAGTACATTGTAACAAAGACCTGCTTCAATGGAAACATGGCTGTTAACTCTGATGATATACATTTTAACAGAGATCTGCTTCATTGGAATAATGGCTCTAAACACTGATTTTAATCCACTGTAATAGAGACCTGCCTCATGGGGAACATGGCAGCAAAACACTGATGATATACATTTTAACACAGACCTGCTTCATGGAGAGCCTGGCAGTAAATACTTATGATACACACTGTAACATAGACCTGCTTCATAGGGAGCATGGCTGTAAACAATGATTTTATGACACTGTAACAGATATCTGCTTCATGGGGAACATGGCTTATAACAACAATGATAGTACAATTTAACACACAACTGCCAGCAGAGGGGTGGCCATAGTTATTAGAAAATCCTTAAATTATAAACTTGTAAATAAGCATAAAGATCAAGAGGGGCGGATAGTCTTGATCAATATTGAAGTTGATAATAACGTTTTTACATTAGTTTGCATTTACGCTCCTAATTGTAGGACAAATAGAAACGCATTTTTTAAAAAAGTTTCATCATTTATTAAAGAAAATGGTATAGGAATTACTATTATTGCGGGAGATTTTAATGACACGTTAAAAGATATCGATAGAAAATGTTCTGGGGTCAGTGCACAATGTGTTAAGCCTGTCAATAGTTTATCAGAATTGATTAAAACTTGTAAACTAGTTGATATTTGGAGAGTTCTTAATGAAAAGAAACAGCAGTTTACTTGGCGGAGAAAAGATAAATCACAAGCTAGTAGAATAGATATGATTTTTATAGGAGCTGATTTTCTACCTTTAGTTGATAGTTGCAAATTAAATCCGGCTATTATTGATTCGACAGATCATTTAAGTGTTTATATGGAATTAAAAACCGGGACAGCCGAAAAAGGGAGGGGGTATTGGAAATTAAATAACTCAATTCTTGATGACGATGATTATGTACGTATTATTGACGCTATCATTGATAAGTATTTTAACAGTAATCAGCTTAAAGACATACAAAATAGTTGGGATCTATTTAAAATCGAGTTAAGGGAGGCAACTTTACATTATTGCAAATTAAAAGCAAAACTTAATAGAGAACGTTTAAGAAAAATCGAAAAGGACCTTGATAAGAAAATAGAACACCGGGACCAATATAATATCGATTGTCCTAATCTAGACAAAGAGATAAAGAAACTTGAAGATGAAATAAGTAAGCTCTATGAACAAAAAGCGAGAGGTGCACAAATAAGATCAAGAGAAAAATGGGTTGAGATTGGGGAAAAAAATAATTCATACTTTTTGGGATTAGAAAAACAGAGGCAGGTAAAGAAGTCTTTAACAAAACTTAAAAGTCAAGACAATGAAATAATTACAAAGCAAGAAGATATACTTACCCATATTCGAAACTTCTATAAAACTTTATATTCATCTAGACATCCTGATATAGAAAAAAGCCGTGAATATATTTCTGAAACAAATATAGATCATCAGCTAACAGCAGATGAAAAAAATATTTGTGATGGAAATGTTACAGTTGATGAATGTACGCGAGCTATTTTTCAGATGAAACTAAATAGATCACCTGGCTTAGATGGACTATCTGTAGAATTTTACAGGAAATTTTGGAATAAACTAAAACACGTAATTGTGATAGTCTTGAACAAGGGATACAAAAATCAAAATCTCTCATATTCACAACGTACAAGTGTACTCTCATTAATCTACAAAAAGGGAGATCCATTGTCATTGGACAATTATCGCCCGATATCCTTACTTAATGTAGATTTAAAATTATTGTCTTACGTTTTAGCTCAAAGATTGAAAAAATTGTTACCAAACTTAATTAACAATGACCAAACAGGGTACGTTAAAAATAGGTTCATCGGATTTAACCTTAGACAGATACAAGATATTATAGATTACGCGGAGGCTTATAAGATAGAAGGTGCTGTAGTATTTGTAGATTTTTCAAAAGCATTTGACTCTCTCGAATGGAGTTTTATGTTTTTAGTCCTTAGACATTTTGGGTTTAATGATTCATTTGTTAAATGGGTTAAAACTCTTTATAGTAATATTCAAACGTGTGTAATGAACAATGGGTGGGTTTCTAGTATTTTCTGCAATTCAAGGGGTATTAGACAAGGTTGTCCTCTATCTGCCCTACTTTTTGTATTGTCAGTAGAAATTATGGCAGCCAGATTGAGGGATAATAATGATATAAAAGGCATTTCAGTAAAAATAGATAATAAAACTCACAGTATCAAAATCTCTCAATTAGCGGATGACACAACACTTTTTTGTAGTTCAAAAGATGAAGTTGAAATTGCAATGAATGAAATTGAAATTTTTGGGTCTTTTTCAGGCCTTTCACTTAATCGAAATAAAACGGAAGGCATATGGATAGGAGCGTTAAAGTCTAGTAAAGACAAAGTAGCAAATATTAATTGGTCTAATGGACCTATTAAAGCTCTAGGAGTATACTTTGGACATAATACTGAAGAATGTGAAAAATTGAACTGGGAAAAAAAGATTGGAAAAAATGGATAAATGTTTTTCTTCATGGAAAAAAAGAAATCTCACTTTACTAGGTAAAATTCTTATAATTAAAACACTGGTTTTGCCAACTTTACCTTCTTGGCAACTGCCTGTAGTGTTCCATTTGAAAGCTATTGAATCTAAGTGTTTTAAATTTCTTTTGGATAATAAGCCCGATAAAGTAAAGAGAAACTTTGTTATTGCTCCATTTAATAAGGGTGGACTCAATATGACTGACATCAAAAGTTACTTTATGTCTCTGAAGATAACTTGGGTATTGAGATTTATCAAAGGTGAGGATGCTAAATGGAAACTTATACCTAAACTCTATTTTAAGGATTTTGGATATGGGTGGCTCGTTTTTAACACAAACAACGGCTGTGTTCTGCACGATAGTCGGAGCAAATTGCCGATGTTCTATAAAGAGATTATTAAGTGCTGGAATGCCAGTGGAGGGGGGCAATGTAAAACCCCAAAATCATTTAGAGAAATCAGAAAACAAGTTTTGTGGGATAATAAACTTATAAAATTCAATAATAAAACCTTAGTATTCCCAAACTGGATAAATAGTGGAATTGTCTTTATAAATGATTTAATAGATGAACATGGCGATATTTCACAACATCTAATCTTAGAAAAACTTAAAATCAAATCAAACTGGATGTGTGAAATAAACATAATTAAAAAGGCTATACCACGTGAGTGGATAGATATTATTAAATCGGAGTCTTCTATGAAGACAAATGTCAACATTAAAAGGGGGGATATAAGTTGGAATCACTCTTCAATTGATTCTATGAGCATTAGAAATAACTTGTTTTACAATCTATTGGTTGAGCAAAAAATTGAGGAATCATTAGGTATATATAAATGGAAACAGAAATTTGAGGACATTGACAATTTCTATCTGAAACATTTGTACAGTTTCATATTTTATCAGTTGGAAGATAATAAATTAAAAGTTTTCAGATGGAAACTGTTACAGTTTATTATCCCAACTCAGAAACTATTATTTCAATGGAGGCTGGCAACTAATGCCAATTGTCTTTTTTGTAATCAACATGAAGACTACATTCATTATTTTTTCACATGCCCGTATATAAGGACATTTTGGAATAAAATCAACATTGTTTAACAGAGAAACAACACACCGGTGTTGTTTTCTTTGAAACACATCGTACTAGGATATAAAAGCACAGACAGTAACTATTTTTTCATAAATCATTTTCTGTCTGTATTGGGTTTTTCATTATATAAAGCATACCATATTTCTAATCAACGTACTGATAACGTTGATGTTTTTAACTTATTTGTAATTGAGTTCAAAAAACGAGTAAATGGAAAATGTAAGGATGCAAAATTGCATAAAATTAAGAATATTTTAGAAAACTTTTAAGCTATTTTAAAAATCATAAACATATTGTTTTTTTTAAATACAAGTTTTTGAAATGTATATCAAAGTAATTTATGTAGTCATATTTATTGATGTAGTGTAACTAATATTTGTTGTTATTGTAATCATGGTAATGTCTATATAATACCCTGCTTATATAAACACTAACATTACTGGGTACATTGCTTATCAAAAGCTGTAGTAAGTGATGTAATTGTTAACAGCTATGGGAAAATAAAATGATATATTGTTGTTAAAAAAAAACACAGACCTGCTTAATGGGGAACATAGCTGTAAACAATGATTTTATTACACGGTAACAGATACCTTCTTTACAAAGATCATGGCTCTAAACACTGATGATAATCCTCTGTAACAGTGACCTACTTAACGGGGAATATGACTGTAAACACTGATGATAGTACACTGTAACAGATAACTGCTTCATGGGGAACATGGCTGTAAACACTTATGATTCATGTAGTTCACTGTTACAGGAACTGCTTCATGGGGAACGAAGCTCTTAACACTGATGATAGAACACTGTAACAGAGACCTGCTTCATGGTGAACATGGCAGAAAACACTGATGACCTGCTTCATGGGGAACATTGCAGAAAACATTGATGATATACAGTGTAACAGAAACCTGCATCATTGAGAACATTGCAATCAATACTGATGATAGTACACTGTCACAGAGACCTGCTTCATGGGGAACATGGATGTACACACCGATGATAGTACACTTTAACAAAGACCTGCTTCATGGAGATCAACGCTCAAAACACTGATGATAATCCACTGTAACAGAGACCTGCCTCATGGGGAACATTGCATTAACACTGATGATATACACTGTAAAAAAGACCTGCTTCACGGGGAACATTGCAGTAACATTGATGATAGTACATTGTAACAAAGACCTGCTTCAATGGAAACATGGCTATTAACACTGATGATTTACACTGTTACATAGACCTGCTTCATGGGGAACATGTAAACACCTATGACAGCACACTGTAACAATGACCTGCTTCATGGGGAACATGGCTCTAAACAATGATTATATAACACTGTTACACGAACCTGCTTCATTTTGAACATTGCTCTTAACATTGATGATAGTACATTGTAACAGAAACCTTCCTTGGGAACATGCCTGTAAACACTGATAATAATAAGCTGTAATCGAGACCTGCTTCATAATCACTTATGATAGTACGCTGTGACAGAGATCTGCTTCATGGGGAGAATCCGCTGTAATAGAGACCTGCTTCATGGAAAATATGATTGTAAACACTAATGATAGTACACTGTTACAGAGACCTGCTTCATGGGGAACATGGCTCTAAACACAGATGAGAGAAAACTGTTTCAGAGACCTGCTTCATGGGGATCATGGCTCTAAACACAAATGAGAGAAAACTGTAACAGAGACCTGCTTTATGGGGAACATAACTGTAAACACCGATAATAGTACACTTTAACAAAGATCTGCTGCATGGCGAACATAACTGTAAACAATGATTATATAACACTGTAGCAGACACCTGCTTCATGGGGAACATGGCAGTCAACACTGATGATATACAGTGAAACAGAAACCTGCTTCATGCAGAACATTGCAATCAACATTGATGATAGTACACTGTAACAGATGCTTGCTTCATGGGGATAATGGCTGTAAACACTGATGATATACATTTTAACAGAGACCTACTTCATCGGGAACATGGCAGTATACATTGATGAAGTACACCGTACAGAGGCTTATTTCAGTACACTCTGATGATATACATTTTAACAGAGACCTGCTTCATTGGAATCATGGCTCTAAACGCTGATTTTAATCCACTGTAACAGAGACCTGCCTCATGGGGAACATGGCAGTAAACACTGATGATATACACTGTAACAGAGGCCTGCCTCAAGGGGATAATGGCTGTAAACACTAATGATAGTACACTTTAACACAGACCTGCTTCATGGGGAGCCTGGCAGTAAATACTAATGATATACACTGTAACAGAGACCTGCTTCGTAGGGAGCATGGCCGTAAACAATGATTTTATGACACTGTAACAGATATCTGCTTCATTGGGAACATGGCTTATCACAACAAATGATAGTACACTTTCACACAGACCTTCTTCATGGGGAACATAGCTGTAAACAATGATTTTTTTACACGGTAACAGATACCTTCTTTATAAAGATCATGGCTCTAAACACTGATGATAATCCTCTGTAACAGTGACCTACTTAACGGGGAATATGACTGTAAACACTGATGATAGTACACTGTAACAGATAACTGCTTCATGGGGAACATGGCTGTAAACACTGATGATTCATGTAGTTCACTGTTACAGAGACCTGCTTCATGGGGAACAAAGCTCTAAACACTTATGATAGAACACTGTAACAGAGACCTGCTTCATGGTGAACATGGCAGAAAACACTGATGACCTGCTTCATGGGGAACATTGCCGTAAACATTGATGATAAACACTGTAACAGACACCTGCTTCATTGAAAACATTGCAATCAACACTGATGATAGTACACTGTCACAGAGACCTGCTTCATGGGGAACATGGCTGTAAACAATGATTTTATTACACTGTAACAGATACCTGCCTCATAGGGAACATTGCATCAACACTGATGATATACATGTTACAAAGACCTGCTTCACGGGGAACATTGCAGTAACATTGATGATAGGACCTGCTTCAATGGAAACATGGCTGTTAACACTGATGATATACTTTGTAACAGAGACCTGCTTCATGGGGAGCATTGAGGTAAACACTGATGATAGTAAACTGTAACAGATACCTGCTTCATTCGGAACATTGCTGTTAACATTGGTTATAGATACTGTAACAGAGACCTTCATCATGGGGAGCCTGGCAGTAAATACTGATGATATACACAGTAACATAGACTTGCTTCATGGGGATCATGGCTCTAACTGTAACAGATGCCTTCTTCATGGGGATCATGGCTCTAAACAATGATGATATTCACTGTAACAGAGGCTGCTTCATGGGCAACATTTCAATACACTCTGATGATATACATTTTAACAGAGACCTGCTTCATGGGGATCATGGCTCTTAACTCTGATGAAAATCCGCTGTAATAGAGACCTGCTTCATGGAGAATATGATTGTAAACACTAATGATAGTAAACTGTTTCAGAGACCTGCTTTATGGGGAACATGGCTCTAAACACAGATAAGAGAAAACTGTAACAGAGACCTGCTTTATGGGGAAGACAGCTGTTAACACCGATGATAATACACTTTAACATAGACCTGCTGCATGGGGAACATGGCTGTAAACAATAATCATATAACACTGTAGCAGGCGTCTGCTTAATATGGAACATGGCAGTAAACACTCATGATATTCAGTGTAACAGAAACCTGCTTCATGCAGAACATTGCAATCAATAATGATGATAGAACACTGTAACAGAGGCCTGCTTCATGGGGATAATGGCTGTAAACATTTTAGCAGAGACCTGCTTCATGGGAAAAATGGCAGTAAACACTGATGATTTACACTATAACAGAGGCTGCCTCATTTGGAATATTTCAGTACACTGTGATGATATACATTTTAACATAGACCTGCTTCATGGAAATCGTGGCTCTAAACACTGATGATAATCCGCTGTAACAGAGATCTGCCTCATGGGGAACATTGCATTGAACAATGATAATATACACTGTAGCAGACACCTGCTCCATGGGGAACATGGCAGTAAACACTGATTATATTAATTTTAACAGAGACCTGCTTCATTTGGAGCATGGCTGTAAACAATGATTTTATGACACTGTAACATATATATGCTTCATGGGGAACATATATTTTCACAACAATGATAGTACACTTTAACAAAGTCCTGCTTCATGGGGAACATAGCTGTAAACAATGATTATATTACACTGTCAAAGAGACTTTCTTCATCAGGATCATGGCTCTAAACACTGATGATAATCCACTGTAACAGAGACCTGCTTCACGGGGAATATGACTGTAAACACTGATGATAGTACACTGTAACAGAAACCTGCTTCATGAGAAGCATGGCGGTAAATACTGATGATACATGTGTTTCACTGTTACAGATACCTGCTTCATGGGGAACAATTCAGTACACACTGATGATAGTACACTGTAACACAGACCTGCTTCATGGTTAACATGGCAGATAACACTGATGGCCTGCTGTTACAGTGTATATCATAACTAATTAAGTCAATGTTCATAGGGAACATTGCCGTAAACAGTGATGATATACACTGTGACAGACACCTGCTTCATGGAGTATTGCAATAAACACTGGTGACAGAACACTGTAACACAGACCTGCTTCATGGGGAACATGGCAGTAAACACTGATGATAAACACTGCAACAGAGACCTTCTTCATAGGGAACATTTCAGTACACACTGATGATAGTAGACTGTAACACAGACCTGCTTCATGGGAAACAATTCAGTAAACACTGATGATAGTACACTGTAACACAGACCTGCTTCTTGGGGAACATGGCAGTAAACACTGATGATATACACTGTTACACAGGCCTGCTTCATGGGGAACATGGCAGTAAACACTGATGATAGTAACCTGTAACAGAGACCTGCTTCTTGGGGAACAATTCAGTACACACTGATGATAGTACACTGTAACACAGACCTGCTTCATGGGGAACATGGCAGTAAACATTGATGATATACACTGTAACAGAGACCTGCTTCATGGGATACATTTAAGCACACACTGATGATAGTACACTGTAACACAGACCTGCTTCTGGTGAACATGACAGTAAACACTGATGATATACAGTGTGACAGAGAGTAACAGAGACCTGCTTCATGGGGAACATTTCAGTACACACTGATGATATACACTGTAAAAGAGACCTTCTTCATGGGGAAAATGGCTGAAAACAATGCTTTTATTAAATTGTAACAGACACCTGCTTCACGGGGTATTAGGTTGTAAACACGGATTATAGTACACTTTAACACAGATCTGCTTCATGAGGAACATGGCAGTAAACACTGATGATATACACTGTAACAGAGATTTTTTCATGGGAAAATGGCTGAAAACAATGCTTTTATTTCAGGTTTTATTACACTGCTTCACGGAGAATATGCCTGTAAACACTGATTATAGAACACTTTAACAGAGACCTGCTTCATGGTGAACATGGCTGTAAACACTGATGATACATGTAGTCAAGTTACAGAGACCCGCTTCATGGGGAACATGGCTCTTAACACTGATGACAGAACACTGTAACAGAGACTTGCTTCATGGTGAACATGGCAAAAACACTGATGGTATACACTGTAACATAGACCTGCTTTATGGAGAACATTGCAGTAAATACTGATGATATACACTGTAACAAATACCTGTTTCAATGGGAACATGGCTGTTAACACTGATGATGGTATATTGTAAAAGAGAACTGCTTCATGGGGAACCTGGCAGTAAACGTTGATGAAAGTACACTGTAACAAAGACCTGCTACAATGGAAACATGGCTGTTAACACTGATGATAGTATATTGTAAAAGAGAACTGCTTCATGGGGAACACAGCAGTAAAACTGATGATATACTTTGTAACAGAGACCTGCTTTATGGGGAGCTTTGAGGAAAACACTGATGGTAGTACACTGTAACAGAGACCTGCTTCATTTGGAACATGGCTGTAAACAATGAATATATTACAATGTAACAGAGACCTGCTTCATTGGGAACATGGCTGTAAACAATGATTATATGACACTGTAACAGAGACCTGTTTCAAGGGTCATCTGACAACTTTGACAAAATTAAGACTTTTGTTGAGCTTTCTATGCTGAAGGAGTAGTGTGTTTCGGATTTCTCGATCTCTTATACTTTAACAAATATGAGTCATAAACTGTGGTATGTCCCCGGTTATATTTTAACCATGAAGGCAATGTTTTTAAAGAATCAAAAATACCCACGATCAATTTGTGTAGGGTACTCTAAGGAACAACCATACCATTTTCATTGAATTCTACTTTGTAGTTTCAAAGGAGTTGACCTTTGAAGTTTTAACATTGAAAATTTGCGATTAGACATTACAATGGCTATAACTCCTGCAAAAGTCAACAGATCTTTCTGAAAATTTGTGGATCTCATCATGATGAACAATATTATCCCTGTCAGAGTTTTGATCTGCCTTTGTTTTTGTGTTATTTAGCAAAAACTGTCTTTTGATTCTTTTTTTCTATTCTTAGTAACAGCGGCCATATTTTTGGAGGATCAAAAATCCCAAGGGTTATCTTGTGGAGGGTTATCTAGGGAACAATCATACCAGGTTCCATTGAATTATGCGAAGTATTTTCAGAGTAGTTAACATTTGAAAAAGTTGACAGACAGACGACGACAGGCGACAGACGACGGTAGCCAATGGCCAGGTGAGCTAAAAATGGAGGAATGTATCCATGTGACACGGGTGCCCCCATCAAAGTTAAATGTGGTTAACAGGCAGTTGACATCCGACATCTATGAAATTCCCACACACAATACAACTCATGATGGTAAAGCAACATAACAAATTTCAAATCATTCCCATGAGTAGATCCTGAGTTTTAGCTAACGAAATTATTTCACTAATACAGATATTAAGTTTAAGGCTGATTTACATAAAATTGACATGCGGTACCCATGAAAATCGCACACACGATACAAATCACTGTGCTAAAGATGCATTCCAATTTTCAAATCATTTCCATGAACAGTTCCTGAGAAATGAACAGATCCTGAGAAATGTGTAGCGGAAATGATTTACTAAGTTTAAATCCGGTAAACAGGAAGTAGACATGCAGTATCCATGGAAATCGCACACACGATACAACTCATTGTGCTGAAGCTGCATCCAAAATTTCAAATCATTTTCATGAGTAGTTTCTGATAAATGTGTGTGACGAAAATTTTTTTTTGAGACGTGCAGACGTACGGAGATCAGTAAAATTGGTGGGCCATAATAAAAATAAGGGTCTATGATGGAATATTGTCATTATAACTGACATTTCAGCACGGGGAACATATGAACTGCCATTATAACTGACATTACCAGAATAAACATATGCTACAGACATTATAACCTACTACACCTTCAATCATCACAGATCATAGGTACACAGTACTGGCATGTTTTCCATGTGAAATAGTATATCGTGAGGGTCTTTTTAAATACGCACAATAAGAAAAATAAGATTTTGGACCCAAACGCCTGTGGATATGCTTCACAATATGCAATATGAATTTTTCAACAGATATATGGCTAAATAAGTGTCAATTTTGCACACACAAAAATAGAAAAGTGCAATAACTTCTATTTAAGTAGTTAACTCAGCTTCAAAACTTCAGAGCAGATATATCTTCATGTCATTATTCCCATTACTTATGCCACAATTTTGATATCCATAAACTGTTTATGAGTGCTTTTGAGTATTCCCTCCCCCCCAAAAAAAATATATAAAATTTACCCAATGTTCTATTTTTAGCCACAACCTCCATGTTTCGTTTTATAAATCAAAAATTTAAACTATGGTCTTGTAAAAAACATTATACAAAAAAAATCATTACCAGTTTGGCTGTATGTTTTTTTTCGGTGGTCATTTTTGACAAATAGCTGGGAAAATGGTCATTTTATCATGTTCTATGGGCAAGTACTCCTAAATGGAATAGTCCTTGACTCCACTACATAGTGTGTAGAACTTGATGTGCTTGACAATTGAATATTCAAATTAATTTTTGAAATATCTTAAACAATTTTCAAGATATTGTGCCACATACTGGTAAGTGCAAATTTTGAAAAAGGGCAATATTAAACCCCAACATATTGGAAATTCTTCCAAATCATAGGGAATCTTGATGTGTTGGTCACTTAAACCTTCCGAGCATTCATATGTTGCACATTTGCAGGATTGGTCACTATTTTAGCCAAACAAGGAGGAACTGGTTAAAAACTGGTTCCGTGTTGGACGTCCATGGATGAAGAAAGTAATTTATTTCCGTTAAAGATTGATTTTTTATGGGTTGGAAATGCTGTCTGTGGGTTCATTTGTCAGTTGCAAATGATTTTTACCCATATGTTGAATAATTACAGAAGAATCGTTGATAGAAAATGCAGTTCCCTTTGTCCCATGTTGAATGACGTCATTTTTCCTCCCCATGACCCCTGATGACCTCGTCTAAATGACAAGTCAAATCCGAGACGGAAACATTGTGACACCCATATATACATCCCAAACAAGTTTGGGTACATGTGGCCATGAGGTTACAGAGAAGAAGAATTTGGAAAAGTTGCACAAGGACATATGGACAAAAACAAACATTAATGAAAGATTGAATTGTATTGGAAAATGCATTGGAAGTGGCATTTTGGTAGAAGGCTGATAGGGGTATTTTGACTAAGATTCACAAACCATATGCCAATTAACTGCACCACTATTTTTTGATGTAAATCAAATCATATCTCTTGACTTATTACATTTATTGAGTTACCTTGTACCAAATTATACAATCATACTGTATATGGGTAACCAGACAAAATATATACCTATAACAGTTATGCAACAAATTACAAATTCGATAGTGATAACATGATATCAAATTAAAACAAGAGGCTCCCAGGAGCCTGAATCGCTCACCTGAACTACACAGACACATATATTTTGTAGATATTATTGTGCATAACCATATGGGATTTAAATTTCTGAAATATCTTGGTTAGTTTTCAAGATATTGGGCTTAATAAATGCAAAATTTGGCAAAAATTAGGAAAAAGGGCAATAACTCCAACATCAGACATCAGATCTTTTCCAAAATTTCAGCACAGGTAGATCTTAATTAGCTGATCTTTTTTGATTCTTGCACAATTTTGATATCTGAAACCATTTTTGACTTATTAGCAAAAAAATGCAATTTCCCCCTATGTTCTTATTTTTAGCCATGGGGGCCATGTTTTTTGACGAATCAAAAATCTGAACAATAGAGTTGTAGCATATAAGCTATTAAACAAGTGTGCCAGGTTAAGATGCAGTTGGTCTTACAGTGTAAGACAATTTAATCTTTGAAATTCAGGGAAAAAGTAATGAAAAATGGTAAATTTTGTTGTTTTAAGGACAATAACTCCTAAAAGAAATGGTCCTACAGCTTTGATCTATATACATGAAATGTAGATCTTAATGTGCTTGATCATATGCAATTTAAATTTTTTAAATATCTTGTATAGTTCAAGATATATGGCTAAACAAGTGAAAAATTTAGAAAAAATCCAGAAAAAGGGGCATAACTCTTACATCGGTTGTTGGATCTACTTGAAACTTTCTAAGGAGGTAGATCTTGAAAAGCTGATCACTTTTGTCTCCCATCAGAATTTTGATATCTGTAACCATTTTTGAGTTATTAGCAAAAAACATCAATTTACACCTATGTTCTATTTTTAGCCATGGCGGCCATATTTTTGACGAATCAAAAATCTGAACGATAGAATTGTAGCATATATGCTATTAAACAACAGTGCCAAGTTTGGTTATAGTTGGATATATGGTGTCAGACAAGTTAATCTTTGAAATTCAGGGGAAAAGTAATGAAAAACGGTAAATTTTGACGCTTTAAGGGCCATAACTCCTAGAAGAAATGGTTCTACAGCTTTGACCTAAATACATGAAATGTAGATCTTGACGTGCTCAATCATATGCAATTTGAATTTTTAAAATATCTTGTATAGTTTTCAAGATATAGGGCTTAATAAGTGCAAAATTTTGAAAAAATCCAGAAAAAGGGCAATAACTCCTACATCAGTTGTTGGATCTTCTTGAAAATTTCTGGGCAGGTAGATCTTGAGGTGCTGATCACTTATACCCTCTGCCAGAATTTTGATATCTGTTACCGTTTTTGAGTTATTTGCAAAAAACTGTAATTTGACCCCCCTGTTCTATTTTTAGCCATGGTGGCCATGTTTTTTTACGAATCAAAAATCCGAACGATAGTTTTGTACACATAATGCCACTAAACAACTATACCAAGTTTGGTTGTAATTGGACTTATGGTGTCGGACAAGTTAACGTTTGAAAAATTGTTTACAGACGACGACAGACGACGACGACGACGACGGACGCCAAGTGATGGTAAAAGCTCACATGGACCTTCGGTCCAGGTGAGCTAAAAAACACTGATCACATGCTTGACATATTATTTGGGGAAAATATATAACAAAAATATATCAGAATATTTTGTTTAGACTATATACATTCATACCGTAAAAAATATCAGTGTTAAATATACATAACTAAGATTATAAATTATATACATTATATATACAATAATTTATTATTATTCATATTTTTTTTAAGTCTGGTGAAAGCATTTTTGCTGTTTTATTGCTACCACTGTTCATGTAAAAATGTATAAGAGTCAACACTTTTACACAATAAATACCAAAAATCCATTGTCAGGTGTGGGCTTGCCAGTGAAAGTTATTAATTCCAACAAGTACTTTGAACCAATCAAAAGTACTGTTTATGCAAAACTGAATGTTACTTTTAATTAAAATATCTGTACAACAATTTTTTTTATATGTGACATCTAAAATAGAAGTAAGCAATATTGAGTTATCACAGGCTCACACCTGGGAAACTCAAAAGTTGCATCCAAATATTGTTACCCGGAAGTTTATTGATACTACATGTAAGTGAATGAACACTTTTTGCAAGAATCAGAGAATATCACTCCATGTTAAATTTGTCACAGATCTGAAATATACCAAAAATAATAGTTAAACCTGTTTTTTACGCTAGAAATAGTTTTTATATTGTCAAGGCGATTCTTTTAACCAGAACAAGTCCTGATTTAAGGAAAAATGTTACTTAATGTTATTAATTGTACAAAATAAACTTTTTTTGCTTTATTTACAATTATTCAACAAATATACATTGAGTGACATTCTTTGATTTCTCAAATTTATTATATTAAATGGAAATCACAAAATTCTGGGTCCCAGAATTTTGGTTGCGACTTTCGAGTTTCCCAGGCGTGAGGCTATAGCATTAATTCTAATATGTTCATTATATGCTTGTTCACAGTGGTGCCAAAATTATGAATGATCATCTGAATATTTTATATTCTAGTCAATTTCAAAACAACAATAATATGATACTGATAGGACATCAAAGATTCCAGCTTATCTTCTATTATGGAGATATCTAACTTTTCCAATCAAATTTGCATAAGAACACTTTATACTAAGACACATTGAAACAGGATTCATTTTCAACTTAGTTAATTTTGAAATTATCATTTTTGGCGAAAAATTTGCAAAAACGTAAACATGGTAAAGCGAGGAGAAGAGGCACCATGGTGCCTGGACGGCTCACCTAATACCTGATTTTCAATTTAGCAGCATTTGGGGCTTAATATCTCACATGGTATTATTCAAATTGCAGAGAAATTTCAGGGGATATAGTAAAAATCAACCTTTGGGTCAGGTGAGCTAATAAATATTCAGGTGAAATTATTTTTCACTGATATATTAAGTTTTATATACATTACATTTATACAAATACATTACATTTCAGTCCTTAAACAATGATATATATTGTGTCATAGGTTATGTGCCGTCTTTTTTCACAAACTTGTTTAAAAGGCAAGAAAAGATTCCAGGTCCCTTAATTGCTGGTTGAACATCAATAAGTTGTTAAACAGGAAATAGATGTCAAACAAACCTGAAAACTGTTTATAACTTATAGGACCCCTACTTGAGACTGCTTACAAAATTTCAGAAGCTTACCATTAACGGATTTTGAGAAAAGTGTTACGAAAAAGTGTACAGACGGACACCGGCATTTCTAATATTATAAGTATTATAAAATATTAAACTTCAACATTGTAAACATTGGTAAAGGTTATATTGACATCATACCATAACTACCCACAATGTAATTGCTCCCTAAACTGCTCTCTCTCGCTACCATTAGGGAATTTATTATTCAATATTGTGACTAGGTTTTTGAAAACGATGGTACTGATCATTTTTGGAGTGTATATTCTCTTGATGTTTTAGACAATCTTGATAAAAATACTTTAAAAAATGTCGATAGCTACAAATTCTCCACTTTATATACTAACTCACCACATAACCTCATAAGAAAGACATTTTAATATTTAGTGCAATGGAGTTTTGATAAATTGAAAACATGTCTTAAATCTTGAATAATTTGAGTGATTCTTTGAATCAAAAATTCAAATGCTAATAAATAACTGTGCCAAAATTGTTTGAAGTCAGACATATGGTGTCAGAGAAGTTAAGAAGTTTGAAAAAGTTTATGAACAGATGGATGCAGAGAGATTCCAAGTGATGGCAAATAAACTCGCCTGACCCTTAAAGTGTAAGTTCGCGATTTTTGAGTTATTAGTCTATTTGATTTATTATAATGAGAGTAGGCATCATGTTGGGTTTGGGCATTGAAAACTATATATTAAGAAAGATATTCGTAATTTTATTCCAATACACAAGACCATATGGGCGCATCCATGCTATGAACAATGATGAATTATGGGATAGCTCAATTGGAGATGTGACGTCACATCTCCAATGATTAATACATTAACCAATTGACGATATTTGTAACATAAGACCGATGTTGTCGATCATAATAATGATTTGAAATATGAATAATTTGGTTTGATAATTTTTTTAATCCCGCGTTGTTTTTTTTTTTCGAAATAGCAAGATAATAGTTTACTTAAACCTTAAATTGTTTTAAAATAATTAATTATAATTCCAAATAGTAAACAAGTAATACTGTGAGCGAGCTCACAAAAGGATACCCCCCGCTTCATATTGGACTCTGTATTGTAAAAACAAATCTCAAGTCCAGTTATCTCCCCTCAATAATAACCAAGAGCAATACAAATTCTTCATGCACATCTACAGATGATGTACTTCTTACATGTAAAGTTTCATCAAAATCCATCAAGCGGTTTAGGAGGAGTTGCACTTACGAGGTCTCCCATTGAATAATGTATTTAAAAAGTCTAAGTCCAGTTATCTCCCCTGAATGATGTCTGATTGCAATGAAAATTCATCATGCACATCTACATATGACGTACTTCTTTTATGTAAAGTTTCATCAAAATCCATCAAGCGGTTTAGGAGAAATTGCGCTTACAGGGTCTCCCATTGAATAATGTATTATAATGTATTTAAAAAGTCTAAGTCCAATTATCTCCCCTGAATGATGTATGATTGCGATGCAAATTCTTCATGCACATCTACATATGATGTACTTCCTTCATGTAAAGTTTCATCAAAATCCTTCTAGCAGTTTAGGAGGAGTTGCGCATACGAGGTCTCTTATTGAATAATGTATTTTAAAAAGTCTAAGTCCAATTATCTCCCCTGAATGATGTCCGAGTGCGATGAAAATTCTTTATGCACATCTTCATATGATGTACTTCCTTCATGTAAAGTTTCAGCAAGATCCTCCCAGCGGTTTAGGAGAAGAAGCGCTTACGAGTTATGTGGACAGATGGACGGACAGACGGACAGACGGGCGGACAGACGGACAGACAGACAGACAGACAGACAGGGTGTTTCCTATATACCCCTCAAACTTTGTTTGCGGGGGGTATAATAATCTGAAATATTTATTGACACAGTAGCCCTAGTTTTCAATCCTTTTTCAAATATTTAAGACAATAAATTCAGTATGTATAGGAGAATGTATGGTTTACTGTAGATTCGTAAAAAAAATTTCAGGCGCGAGTGAATTATTTTTACGAATCTACAGTAAACCATACATTCTCCTACTTAAACCATTTTAAACCGGAGAAAGCAATATATAAATGTTTAACTATGATTAAACATTAAGAGCATCCGTATTTTATAAAAAAAAATATTAAAAAAGCATGGTTCCGACATCCCATCCGATCCTCCAAAGTGTTCATAATTTTCCCGCCTTATTCAATTTTATAGTGAGCAGATTTGTGAGTACTTTTAACATGTTTTATAACGGACAACACAGAGTTCGTCGTGTTTTTGTCATTGGATTTAAATTTTGAAATTCATCATGGATTATTTAAAATTTCTACAATGGATTTATTTTTCGTTCTTGGGAATAAATTACAGAAGCATTCAGAAGGTAAGAATTTTTAAATAACGTAATGATTACTAAGAATTGGGTAGAAAATAAAATTAAAATGCAAAAGATATGATTTTGCCACATTTTTAACCACTCTTTACAAACAAAATTAATGTTATGTTTTCCTTTAGGTTAAGCTGTTAAGTCAAAACCACTTGAAACATTTATTGATGTTTATCAGTTTATTGCCCCTCACTTCTGGTTGTAGGTCCAGAAGGAAAATTCCGGAGGTTTGAACCCCTTTCATTTGAAAATTTATTATTTTTGTGTATATTTTCGGCAAAATAAGTCTGGAGCCTCGCTCTCAGTTGACTCTAAAATCGGAACACTCCCTATAGGCTATAACTTTTTTCATGAAAAAGTTTTTTAGATGTCTATCAAAGACAAAGTTTAATTAAGTCAAATGACTTTTACACAGCAAAAATGAGAAAAGCAGTGGATTATTCATTTTCAAGTCAGAGAAAATACATGGTGAAAAGCATTATTTTAAATATACAGCACTTCGAAAATTTTGTACCAATGACAAATAAATACCTTAATATTTTAAGAAAAAAAACGACGGAAATGGCTGCCATGCATTTTTAATACAAAACTTTGAAACAATACACAGCCTAGTAGATGAAATAAGGATTTTGCTAAAATTATGTTGAACTGTTGAAATGAATGTTTTACAATCTTTTAATATCTAAAGCAAGCTAGAAATAATTACATATAAAAACTGTCTTCAAAGGTAAAATATTAAATATTTGTAAGAGTGTGCTTGAACAGTACATGTAAGATAGAAATCAGACGCACCTTACATGTTTATGTAAATAAAATTAAATTAAGACTCATTGTGGGATTTTAAATACAAGCTTGTTCTGGGTATTGGAGAGTTAAATCTACTTCGACAGGTTTTAATCAAAATACATCATTTGCTAAAGCTGTGAATTTTTTGAAAGTTTTGTATTGAGAATGCATGGCAGCCACTTTTCATTTAGAAGAACCTTAAGCTCTTTTTGATACAAATTTCTGTAAAATAAATGGGATTAATCTAATTTAAAATAATTATACGCTTATCCGTAATAAAACAAAATCAAATTGCAATGAATGATTATTTATTTTATTTTTTCCTCATCCATTTGAACACGTTACATGTACCGGCTATCGTTAACACTGAATAATTCTGAAGACAGTCAAGTCTAAGCTCTGAGTCAGCAACCATTTGAAATTCTGGGGGGAATGGATTTTAGCCCCTCGACAACTTATTTTTTTTCAAAATTATTCGAAGACGAGAATTTTTTTTTGAACGACACCGAAAACAATTTTTTTCTTCGCAATTTTGTTTACGCTGTGTAGCCCAGGCTCACCAAAACAATTTATTTTTTTTCTTTCTGGGTCAAGGACAATTCATTTTTTTCCCCAAAAAATGAAAACAAAATTTTTTTTTTCCAAAAAATCCATACACCCCCCCCCCCCCGAATTTCAAATGTTTGCTGCTTTATCCTAGAATGGTGCCTACCATTTTATCCAATTATCTTCTTTGTTTAAAAAAACCAAAAACATGCACAGTAACATACACAGTATTTTTAGGCTATCTTCAGATTTCCAGCGGTAAACGATAGCCAGTCACCGTGAAGAAGAAAAAAACATGTTTTTTATATATTTTCCTTTATACGGAGTGATCAAATTTTGATGCAACTTTTTTTACTAAACATAGTAAAATTGTTTTAAACTTTTTTCCAGATTTACCAACAATCACTTGCTGAAAGGGCGCGCTACAGATGTACATCTTTACGTCAGGGATGGGGTAATCGTAATCTGTAATCGTAATCATCCTGTAATTGATTACATTTTGATATGTAATCGCAAGTAATCTGTAATCATGCATTTTATGATTACTTTTAATTGTAATGTAATCAATTACAAAATGAAAAAGAGCTGTAATCATGATTATTTTATGATTACTTATGATTACATTATCAAAAACTATTTCAAGATACTCTTTTTAAGACTCCCAAGTTTTTGTTGAAGAAATTGTTACAGACTGACTGAGAGGTTTCCTGCTTATAATTCTAAACTTCATAAAATGATATTATGAAATATGAAATATTTGAATACTGATTCAAATATTTGTTAGTAGGGTAGATTTGCAGTAAAACATTTTAGAAATATTGATTGCTTTTCATTATTCACAAATTTGTCTACCAAGATTAGACCCTTAGGCATATTAACCTTCAGGGAAAGATTTTAGATTGAATAAAACTCATGAAACTGTTCACTTTCAAATAAATATTTCATTCTTGATCAAAAGTTTGTGAGAGCATAATGTCTTATGTGTGGAAACATTTTGAAGTTCCTAATAATCCACCTGATTCTGGAATTATAAAAATAAAATGCAAACATTGTCCAGACACCTTCATTTCTGGAAACATCAAAAGCACATCCAATTTTGCTACTCATTTGAAGGTGAGTCTTTTGTTTTTTTTTTATTTAACAATAATTATGTTAAAAGCTTCTTGATTTCAATAAGATATTGCAAGAATTAAAAAGAATATATGGACAGATATTAGTCTTTTCGTATTAATTTGAATAAAATATTAAATAACATACATGTAGCTACTAAATTTTTAGAAATTCAAATTTCAACTTTGAAATCAATATTGTGAAATAAAAAAAGTTATTTTGAGACTAATTATATATACATAACATTATATGTTTTCCTAATGTAAATATTTCACCATTAATTTTGTGATTTCAAGAAAGAAATTTCTATAATTGAAGGACATGAATGAGAAGCCTTAATTAATTAAAAGAATTAGAAGTGTCTTCAGGCCATAAGATATGACAGTTGTTAATTGCAATAAACATAAAAATATGTGTCACCTACATGTTTATACAAGCCATACAATCGGTTATAAAAACAAATATAGGCACAGTCAATAATTTTTTACTATTTGGTTTTTTTTTAATTTTACAGAGAAAACATAGGGACATCTTCCTGAAATCTAAATCTGATAGTCAATCTGTAGCACAGCCATAATTCTAAGAACATTTAATTAGAAAACTCCAATAAACTACCTTAAACACTGTAAATTATGTGAATACTTATAAATTGTATATGTTTATATAACTCTTATTTATATATATTGTACTTTAAGTACATGTGCAAATTTGGCTTGTACTGGATTTCTTTATAAACATGAGTAATCATAAGTAATCATTGGTAATCATGATTACAATGGTCAAAAGTAATCTACTGTAATTGATTACATGGCAAAATGCTTGTAATTGTAATGTAATCAATTACATTTGAGATGCAAAGTAATAGTAATGTAATCAATTACATTTCAAACTAATCGACCCCATCCCTGCTTTACGTGCAGGACAACGAACTTTTATTTTATTGTCGCCATTAATGAATGAGCAAAAAATTCTCAATGTATGGATTTTTTCTGTGTTTGGACAACTACGATAAACATTCATGTGCACCTTTGAGACAAGTAAGAAACGTTAATATGGTTGGATAACGTTTCGGACAAAATGGAATATTTCATCATCGGATATTTGAAATTTTTGAATAAATTTATTTGGACTTGTTAATTGTTTAGTAAAACGGATTTTATTTATTGAATAAAACGTGTTTTCTATATTCAATGCATTTTTGTGACCCTTTAAAAGGGTAGATTTCTTGAAAACTAATCACTCCCGGGTAATCCTAAACCCAATGTTTGCCCTGAAGGTTTGTGATCAGTGGACCATGAAAAGTTCATGGAACACTGATCATGAACAATAGACAGCGCAGTGAATTCCTAAAAAATAATTCACTCTTTAAACAAAAGGATGACGTCATTAAAATGGTTTAATCTTGATGAATACACAGGTGTCAATTAAAATCATTAATCTTTACGATCTTTAACCATGGACGATCTGCCACGCCCTGTTGGTTAATTACAGGTATAATTGACAGATATCATAGATCAATTAAACGGTCCTCCAATCAAAGATTTCCTTGCAGCACTCAACCCGCTTTAGACACACCCACCACAGCTCGATTTTAAGAATTTCGACCGGCACATCTTTTAATAATTTCTTAATCAGTATACCGTATAATTAATCAGCAGTTGTCAATATCACCTGTTCACTCCATTGACTACCTTTCTCTTACAATTATCAATCAGCCAAAGCGTGGTGCTACATCGTGTATGGTTTGTGTAATACTAGTACCAAAATTAAAAATGTGTTTAAAGAGTTTTAGTTCCCACTTTTTTTCGCTTTTAAAGTGTTGGAAAAACAATTAATTAACTACATAATTATTTGCAAGACAAAAAAAAAGATTCCTACAGTTTTTTGTTTTTATATGTTTTTAATTAGAAAGGGTATTTTATTAACATTTTCGCACTTCAATGTTAAAACGACACTGGCGGACCAAAGGGGTTGATTTTTGTTAAAAGAAAGTGTTCTAGAACCCATTCCAACCAGGTAAATCTCAGTTTCTAATACACAGGAAACAATATTAAACCCCCGTGGTGCCGATAGTTTGCACGTGGGTACTAAACATACACAGGAAACGGCAGGTGAACCCCTGTTGTGCCACAGTGGTTTGTAGAAGGGAATAAAGTCTTATACACAGAAAACGATAAGTAAGCCCCTGTGGTGCGATGGTTTGCAAGGAAGGACTAATTATCATAATATCACTTCAAACGAATCATGCAACGTAATCCCAGTAGGGTGTTAGGGAACCATGAATTTCAAACAGAATGTTTAAAAGAAATAGTATAGGGCAATTCTACATACTGAAAATTGAAATGTATATTTTCCGAAAATGTCTGTACGGCCAATCAAAAAAAAAATATTTAAGAATTCTATACATAAAATGTATTTTTCTACGAATTAATTCTGAACTTAACGATTGGTACCATTTATAAACATCTCACAATCAATCATTAGACTGACTTTTATTTTATCATTCCCGACTTAATATTTAATTATAATTATTTCAAATTGTCCGTTGTGGTACACATCGGTAAATACCACATGGGTATAGGATGCAACATTCAGGCTTTGAGCAGCGCCATCTAGTACAAATCACGTGACCCTCCATGGATAGAATTTTTTTACTTTCAAAAGCCAATTTTATCCAAAACTATGCATATTTGAGACCTAGGAATTTCATCAAAGTTATTTTTATATGATAGTCTTTTAATGTACAAATTTTGAAAAAATCGCGAACTTACACTTTAAGGTCAGGTGAACTAAAAAATTAATCTATGATACTGAGACATTTCCTAGACGAACAAACGTCTCAATTAATTCATCTCGATCTTCTTTCTTCAATATATCTTTTGGCTCTGTGTAGTATATATAACTTCTTCCATATTCATTCTCAGTATTATTATTTATTTCAATAGCATGGTTATAATTATACTCCAAAAGAGTAAATGTTATCTGTAAATAAAAAGATAAAGTTTCATTAACCAGGAGTCAACTTAGTAAGACTATTAAAGATTTGTTGCAGTCATCAGAATGCTGAAGACCTTTCTATTCAGTTTATCACTTATGGACCATCACACATAGTTCATCACTATGATCATCATTCTTTGCTCATCATTTATCAAGTAATGTTTAAGACTTATCCTTTATTTCCTTTGATATTACATCAATTTCGTTGGCAAAGCTTCACGTATGACAAAGAAATTGCTGACACAGGGTTATGTTGCTCCACGGTTGGTGTCTTCACTCAAGAAATTTTACAGTAAACACCAGGCACTCCTATATGGGATTTCTATCTCTCAAATGAGAGCAGATCTTGGTTTGACATAGAAATTTGTTTTGTATTGCTTTACCGGACACACTGAATTGGAAATGAGCAACACGACTGGTGTGCTATAGCAGTCAGGAACCGCTTACTCTTCCAGAGCACCTGAGTTCACTCTTGTTACGACTTGAGTTCGCATTGTTGATTTCCGCTTGGTTCATTCTTTGTAATGTGTTTTTTCGTGCTGTCCTTGTTCATGTTTACCAGTTTCGTTGTTGCCTTTTGGACTTTTGACACTCGAATGCCCAATTGGTGCCTCTTTGTTTCTTTCTTATAAATCAACCATAACTTGGATAAGGTAAAGTCAGAATTTTATCATGAGTTTTATTTGTGAATGCCTTGGTGTATACATGTATGTGAAGTTATTTCATAATGACTATAATGGCACTGTGTACAATCAAACATATGCTGGCGGGGAATTTTAGTGCTTGACAACAGATTGGTAATTCTATTTGGTTTCATTGTGTCAAAAAGGATATCTGTTTATACTATATGCATTGCAGAATACATCAATTATCAGGGATACATCTGATACCATCCAATTACAGATGTTCTTCCTTTTTATCCTGTAAAAAAATGAGTACCTCTCGAATTTTCACTCACTGCTATCTTTCTGGTACTGGCACAGTAAAGCAGAAGTGCATACAGTCAGCCTCTATAGTTGTTTTTAAGGTGGATGAACCGTACATGAGTTTTCAAACCTATCTTGACAAAGATTTATTAAGGGAAATCTTAGAAATGCAGATATCCTTTTTATTTGACGCAATAAAACCAATTAGAAGACTAACCCTTTGTCAAGCGCTAAAATTCTCTGCCTCCGCCACAACTATTCTCCGCCCTGATATGTGTGATTGTACACAGTGATAATGGGCTGTAGGAAAACCTGGTTTGAGACAGCTGAACACTATATTCACCCCTTCTTACTTAAAACCGCATAACATTAATACCTGTTACAACAAATTGAATAGATTCTTTACCTCAGTTCCGACGACTATCATCCCTGGATGCAAACGTAACTGCATGTTGTGAAATTTTCTTCCAAATGTTCCAGTATGCACTAGAAGATCTCCACCATGTTGACCTAACACAGATTTTCTAATTCTTCTGAAGATCCATGGATCATTACAGATAGGCTTTTCACTACAGACGAAGGAAACTGATGACTCTGAACTTGATGTTGTCTGTCTAGGCCTTGTCCTTGTCGATTCAGTAGGAGCATGTCTTTGTCCTATATTCTTTACCTGACATTAAAATTGGTATTAAGTAAGACAATAAATGCAAAGCATAGATTCTAAGCAATTTAAAAGTAATGGTCAGACACTCTGCTTCTTGTGTCAAGCATTAGCCAACAGTTAACTAGGATACTGACCTAGTCAGGACAGGGCCCGGCCAGCAACAAGTTATAGCCATGGCATCAATCTCCTATATATGAAGCCATGTTCTATGCATAGATAATTTAGTTTTGGTGTGACTGTTCATAAAAGGCAATCCTCAAAGTATGTGATTAACTATAAAAGACTAAGTTTGCACCCAAAAAAATTGAATATGCACATTTCTAAAGATGCTTATTTACTGCATAAAATTTCAGATCTGTACTATGCATAGTATTAAGGTTTTAGTGTTAAAAATATCAATTCTCAAAAATTTGTTTTAACCCAAAAAGATTTGATGGATTTGCACAAATTCTTAGAAGGCAAATCTTCGAATGGTACGTAGTTACTGTGTAAATTTTCAGATATGTACTATGTAGTTTACGAATTTTGCTGTTCAAAAAAAATTGATGGACAAAGTCAAAACTATAGGGTGCTGTAATTTTCAATACAGGGTCCTAATTAGGTGTTTTACAAGCTAGGGTCTTAGTATATGACTTCAAATACTTTCATGTCACAAAAGATGACGTTATCAAGAAGCCCTGACAAAAATTGGAAGTTTATTAAAAATTAATTAAATTAAGGCCATAATTCAATAATTATGCCCAAAACATTTCTTTATTATAAACATGTTAAACATTTTTCATGATTCTCAACTTCCTAACTGTTAGACAATGTTAGAACTAGAGAGTTCAAAAAGCTAATTGTTTACTATTCCTGTGTTAATTTTGGTGGAAATATTTCTAAATTTTTTAGTTTTTGTTATGTAAACTTCATTTTTGTCATAATGAAAGAACCTTAGTGAGCATGCTCACATACCCCACACATCCACATTATGGACAGAAATTATCTATTTCAATTAGGAATAAAACAAGAGGCTCCCAAGAGCCTGAATCGCTCACCTGAACTACACAGATACTTGTATTTGTAGATATTATTGTGCTTAACCATATGCGATTTAAATTTATGAAATATCTTGGTTATTTTTCAAGATATTGGGCTTAATAAGTGCAAATTTGGCAAAAATTAGGAAAAAGAACATTAACTCCCACATCAGCAGTCAGATCTTTTCCGAAATTTCAGGACAGGTAGATCTTAATATGCTGATCACTTTTGATATTGCACAATTTTGATATCTGAAACCAGTTTTGAGTTATTAGCAAAAAAATGAAATTTGCCCCTATGTTCTATTTTTAGCCATGGTGGCCATGTTTTTTTACGAATCAAAAATCTGAACGATAGAGTTGTAGCATATAAGCTATCAAACAGTGTGCCATGTTAAGCTGCAGTTGGTCTTACCGTTTCAGACAAGTCAGGGGAAAAGTAATGAACAATTGTAAATATTGACGCTTTAAGGGCCATAACTCCTAAAAGAAGTGGTTCTACAGCTTTGACTTAATTACATGAATTGTAGATCTTGATGTGCTTAATCATATGCAATTTGAATTTTTGAAATATCTTGTATAGTTTTCAAGATACAGGGCTAAATAAGTGAAAAATTTTGAAAAAATCCAGAAAAAGGGCAATAACTCATATGTCGTTTGTTGGATCTTCTTGAAAATTTCAGAGCAGGTAGATCTTGAGATGCTAATCACTTTTGTCTCCCATCAGAATTTTGATATCTGTTACCGTTTTTGAGTTATTTGCAAAAAACTGTAATTTGACCCCTATGTTCTATTTTAAGCCAAGGAGGCCATATTTTATGACGAATCAGTTGAAAAATCTGAAAGATAGAATCGTAGCATTAATGCTTTTAAACAACTGTGCCAAGTTTGGTTGAAGTTGGATGTATGGTGTCAGACAAGTTAATCTTTGAAATTCAGGGTAAAAGTAATGAAAAATGGTAAAATTTGACGCTTTAAGGGCCATAACTCCTAAAAGAAATGGTTCTACAGCTTTGACTTAATTACATGAAATGTAGATCTTGATGTGCTTAATCATATGCAATTTGAATTTTTAAAATATCTTGTATAGTTTTCAAGATATAGGGCTAAATAAGTTCAAAATTTTGAAAAAATCCAGAAAAAGGGAAATAACTCCTACATCAGTAGTTGGATCTTCTTGAAAATTTCTGGGCAGGTAGATCTTGAGGTGCTGATCACTTTTACCCTCTTGCCAGAATTTTGATATCTGTTACCATTTTTGAGTTATTTGCAAAAAACTGCAATTTACCCCTATGTTCTATTTTTAGCCATGGCATCCATGTTTTTCAACGAATCAAAAATCCTCACGCTAGTTTTATACTACCTATGCTTATTAACAACTGTGCCAATTTAAAAGCCATTGGACTTATGGTGTTAGAGGAGTTAACGTTTGAAAAATGTTAACGACGACGGACGACGACGGACGCCAACTGATGGCAATAGCTCACATGGACCTTCGGTCCAGATGAGCTAAAAAGTCAGAGATGTTGTCTTTCCAAGTCAACTCGTTTAACAGGAAGTAAAAGAGTGACAGACCTGAAAATTTAGAGAAACTAGATAATGTGTCTATGAGCCACAGGATGGCCCTCCCGTTCTTGAAATATCATTGACCCTCAATGTGTTTTACCTGGGATATGGACCTTTACCAAGAAATTGATCAAAAGTGTTCATGTGTAAAATATAGGTCGCTGTGACCTTATTTCTGATGGGTGGTGCCATGTACCAAGACTCATCGAGAAATGAAATATTATTGACCCCTAACATGTAGTATTCAAGATATGGACCTTAACCAAGAACTTAACCAAAGTCATTCATGCGTAAAATATAGGTCACAGTGACCTCATTTCTAGTGGATGGTGTCACTTTACCCAAGACACATCTAGTGGTGAAATATCATTGACCCCCCAACATCTAGTATCCAAGTTATGGACCTTAACCAAGAACTTAACCGAAGTCGTTCATGCATAAAATATAGATCACAGTGACCTAATTTTTATTGGGTGGTGTCATGTTACCCAAGACACATCTAGTGGTGAAATACCATTGACCATCAACATGTAGTATCTGAGATATGGACCTTAACCAAGAACTTAACCAAGTTCATTCATGCGTAAAATATAGATCACAGTGACCTAATTTCTAGTGGGTGGTGTCCCCTTACCTAAGACACATCTAGTAGTGAAATATCATTGACCCCCAACATCTAGTATCCAATATATGGACCTTAACCACGAACTTAACCGAAGTCATTCATGCGTAAAATATAGGTCACAGTGACCTAATTTCTAGTGGGTGGTGTCACCTTACCTAAGACACATCTAGTTGTGAAATATCATAGACCCCCAACATCTAGTATCCAAGTTATGGACCTTAACCAAGAACTTAACCGAAGTCGTTCATGCATAAAATATAGGTCACAGTGACGTAATTTCTAGTGGGTCATGTAGCCCTACCCAAGACCCATCTGGTGGTGAAATATCGTTGACCTCCAACATCTAGTATCCGAGTAATGGACCTTAACCAAGAACTTAACCAAAGTGTTACGGACGGACGGACGGACGGACGGACGGACGGACAAGGGTAAAACTATATGTCCGATCCACATACGTGGTCGGGCCATAAAAAATGTCTTAGTCAGCTCGTTAAACAGGAAGTAGATGATCAACAGACCTGAAAACAAATCCCACCATATGGGACACCTACCTGAAGCATTATACTAAATTTCTAATACCTACAATTAACAGTTGCTGAGAAATCTGTAAAGAAAATTTTCCACCCTGAAGATTTAGTGAAAAAAGTCTAAGTCGACTTGTTCAACAGAAAATAGATGATCGACAGAGCTGAAAGCATATCCCTCCATATCCGACCCCACCTACAGCTACATTCCAAATATCAAAAGCCTAT
The DNA here is from genome assembly GCA_963971305.1 of Arcuatula senhousia. Classification (NCBI taxonomy): domain Eukaryota; kingdom Metazoa; phylum Mollusca; class Bivalvia; order Mytilida; family Mytilidae; genus Arcuatula; species Arcuatula senhousia. The sequence goes on along the minus strand of OZ020306.1, from coordinate 31,830,457 downwards.
AATGAATAATAGCGGAGATATCTGTTATGAAATTTTGATCACGGACTGACTGACTCAGACTGATTGACGGATGGAACAGTCAAAACATATACCCTTTGCAACTTCATTGCGCAGGGTATTATTAAGCATTATTAAGCTCATCTATGTAATTTTTATTGTCCTAGACCTGTGGTTAATTTTAATAAGTAGTTTATTATATACATTGTAAGTCAGTTGATCTTCTTAGGGAAGTTATCACTGTTGTGTTTGACTTTTTTTAATGAAACCACTGTATGCTTATTGTGAATCCATTTATTTATATTTTTTAAAGGGTATGAGAAAGCTTTAACTTTTCTCTGGCTGCAATTTTTTCCCTGTATACATGAAGATAAAAACCATGAAAAAGTTACTTGTAATTTCAAGTTTTGAAGGACCATATTAAACCTCCATAAGGGGACATCTGACAACTTCGACCCAATAACAACTTTTGTAGAGCTACACTTTTAAGCAAGCAACACCTTTTCTCTATCTGCAATACTTTTCATTCTTTTGGCAAAAAACACTATTTTTCGCTTTTAAAGGGCCATAACCCCTATAAGAGGTCATTTGAAAGCTTTGACTCGCAATAAAACTTTTGATAAGCTTTTGATGCCAAACATGAAATGTTGTTTTTGATTTTTTCTATCCATTATAATTTTTGAAATATTAAGCCAAAAACTGAAGTTTGACCCTCCTGTTCTATATTTGGCTAAGGGCAATAACTCCAATATCAGTATATGGATCTTTCCAAAAATTTTTAGCCAGGTACAGTTGTAAATCTCATCATGCTGAACTATTTTATTCTGTCAGAATTCCGATATCTCTCTTTGTTTTCAAGTAATTTGCCAAAAAAATGTCTTTTGACCCTTTGTTCTATTTTTAGTAACAGCTGCCATATATTTTATTAGATCAGTATAAAATGAAGATCGTTTGTTCCCAACAAGCCGTGAATCATTGCTGCAAAGTTTCAAGCAAATCTGTTCAGTTGTTTCAGAGAAGATTTTTACAATGACGACAGACCCCATCACTCTGTGTCCATTGTCCGACTACATATACAGAGTCGGCCATAGGTGAGCTAAAAAACTGAACACTTTTTAATGCTTACTTTTTCTTTATGTTTACAAGAAAAAAAGACAAAAACCATCAATTTTTACAATATAAGAACCTTAGTGAACATGCTCACATACACCACGTGTAAACATTTTCTAAGCTAGGTGTAGGACAGGTTGTTAAACAGAAAGAACATTTGTAAGAAAACAGAAAATAGATCCCACCTGACCCTGCATAAAAATTTTAACTCCATACAATAAACAATCTTTGAGAGAACTGTTACAAAAATTAACAATTGACACTATGGGAGAAAATATGACTGAGAACTTTGTCAAACAGGAAGTAGATGTCTGACATAACCATAATTGAATTACACTATATGGGACCACGGCAGCCATGTTATTAAAAAAATCAAAACAATAGAACTGTAGCAGGTACATGTATGCTAATGAACAACTGTGCAAAGCTTGGTTGATGTTTGCATTAAGATGTCAGAGGTGTTAACATTTGAAAAAGTTAACGGACGGATGAAGGACGGACAGATGATGAATGCCAAGTGATGGCAATAGCTAACATGACCCTTTGGGTTAGGTGAGCTAATAAGGAATATAGCAGCAGATTTAATCTATGTATTACTTTTTGAAATATAAGCCAAAAAGTAACCTGACCCCCGACCACTTTCTGTTTCAAGGAACACGAATTTGGTGCAGAATACCCTAAAGGCAAATCATTTCAAGTTTCATTAAATTCTGCTCAGTAGAAAACAACAAAAGACCATGATGACAGAAGACAGGACGACAATGGACCAAAAGTACATGGACCTTTGTTCAAAGTGAGTTAATAAAAAGTTGGGGGTTCTAAAACGGAGCATCTTTTTCAGTCATCTTGCAAATATTTAGCCTATATTTCAATTTTAAAGACTTGTTACAGCATAAATGATGTAAAATTTATTTCTATATTATATTTCATTTATAAAAAAATTTCAAGATAAACACTTCAAAAGATATTCAGCTTTTTCTTAAAAAATATGATTTCATGGGAGATAATTGGCGGGAAAATGTGTAACTAATTTTTAATAACAATGAAATGTATTTCAAAATTTAGTTTTCCTTAAATATCTCGAGAAGGAGTACCGTGACCCCATGTTTTTGTTACAGAAATCCAAAGTATATCCCATTTTTGTTATTTTACACAAATTTGTAGAAATTTCTTAGTCCGGTTTTAAAAATATATGCATTTTGAGAATTTTTCATCTACAATCTATGCACATTTCTTAAACATGTTAAAGATTGAAACCCAATTATTTCAAAAATAAGCACCGTAACCTTTTGTTTTTATTTTATACTTTCAATGCTCATACTTATGTCAATTGATTATAAAAGTTTGAAAAAGATCCTACATGTCCTATGTCAAGTTTTTAGACCCCCAACCTCCTTAATTCAAAGTGCATTTTACCTCCACTATTGAAACAACAGAAACTGCTTTAAGGGGATCTGCATCATAAACATTACCAGCAAAAATAACAGCATCTGGCTCAGAAATCACTGGCTGTTGGAGAATCAAAGCACTAGTTTTCCATGCTGCCCCAGATCTGTAAAAAATGAAATGAATGAAAGAACCTTAGTGTGCCCAGTGGTAGTCAGGTCATTTCTGTGAGAGAACTGAAAATGTATCCAAACTGACCCTGCATTAAATGAAAACCTTAATGATGGTCGGCTATAATTTTGTAACTCTAATACTGTTACATTTAAATATCTAATCCCTTTTTCCATGAATGCACTTACATTTTTTTCAATTTTTTAAACATGTTAAATGAATTTCAAAATACAAAAAAAAATCTAGAAAAAAAATCTGTTCAAGATAGCAAAATTAGGTTTTCATAATGTTGTAGCCCAATACCATGAATACTGTTATATTCAAATATTTAATCACATTTTCCATGAATGCACTTCAATTCTTTTTAGAATTTTTTTCAATATTTTTTTATGATTTTTTAAAAATGAATAAAACACTAAAAACAAGAGTGGAGGCATCATTCACAGTTCACAGAAAATTATTTAGCTGAGAACAAATCACAGTAAACCATCACAGTTCATAAACAATTGTTTGGATGAATCACAGTTCACATATAATTCAAATGGACGATCACGCATCAAAAAATTACCCCATCGGCCCGGGGGCCTCTACTGTGGCATAAGCATACCTAAGACTTATAGTTCTTGAAATATGAAGGTGCTCATAAAACCTTATCCAAGATTGTTAACGCCGCTGCTTGTAAAGCCATAATTATGTCTTGCTTTTGTTTCGCACAATAAATCAGGAAAAAAATCCTTCAATGGCATGGTGGTCAATGAGATACTGACAGAAAGATGACATTATCAACTTCCTCTAAATATTCGGACTGGAAAATTCATGGTCAGCAACTTTATAATAAGAAACGGTGCAAAAACAATAAGTCCCAATAATCATGATAATGTTGTTTGGGTTCTCGACTTAATTAGAAACCGAGAAGAAAAATAAGTCGCCTTACTTCAAGCTTATGTTTCCCTAAACATAAAAATACCCTCCCGATCTGAATTTTTGCATGAAATAAATAATTATAATAATAAGAAACGAGGCAAAAACAAAACGTACTCTGACACTTTGTGGTCAGCAACTTAATAACTAATTTTAAACAAGTAAAGATCACTGATAGTAGCTTACCGTATAATTATCCCAGGGCATATCTTCGCAAAAGACTTGAATAAGTCCACAAAAGTAGCCTCTGGAACATTTTTACCCAGCATTCTTTGCTGTATTGTTTCTTTAATTGTCATTATGATATCAGAAATAAATTCGTCCACTTTTACTAAGCTGTCACTGAAAAAAGTCAAAACATTTATTAATTCTCATTATTCAACAAAATGAAATGTTTTAATTGTAAAGACTTTATAATTTTAGTGGGTATCAATATTCATGGTTTTTCAACAAGTGGCACCATGGTGTCTGAATTGCTCACCTGGTACCCATAGACATGTAAATAGATTTGCAACTCCAGCAGTCAGGGGCATTACTTAAATTAGTGATTTTTAAATCACTTATTCAAGTAGCATTTCAAAATGCTAAAGATATTTCCAAAAACATAAATTTTCAAAAGAACAGTTTAAGAAAATTAATATTAATTAATAAATATTGAAAAAAGATTTAATAAGCTTCTTTTAAACTACAAAATTATAGATTTGGCTGCCACCTGTTATCAGTATTTCCCCAAAATATGTGATTTTCTGATAAAAGAAAGACCAAAAGTAATAACCCATTACTTCACTTTCTGAATTTTCCCAGCTGTGGCAATAATTTTCCCATTAAGTTCAATATCTTAGGTTTCTGATTATGTAATTAATTACCCATGTTCACCATCAAAATCTTCATGTTCGCGATGCCTGAAGATAGCAGGGGTTACCAAACAAAATTCTACTTAAAAAGGTGATTTTTTAAAGGTAAAAATTAATATGATACTTAAACAAGTGATTTGGAGGGTAATTATCCAAAATTCAGTTCAGGGTCATGTCCTGCCATGACTGGACATTCCATTATCTAGACAGGGGTGTGTGCTATCTTTAATTATACAATTGCAATAAGACTCAGACTTATCCATAACATTTAAAATGAAGAACATTATAATAAAATCACTGTTAAAAGTAGTTCATTTGTAATACTTGAACAAGTGATTTTAAAAGAGAGGTAACTCTAGCTTTGAAAGGAAAATAACTTAATAATACTTAAACAAGTGATTAAAAAATCACTGATTTAAGTAAGGCCCCTGACTGTCCAGTATATGTGTGAAAATATCACTGGTTTATAAATGAGATTTGTTTATATTTCTAACTACTTTTATGCCTTTCTATGGAATTCACCAAAATAAATTGCATTCAACAGAGAAAAGAATAAGGAACATCTCTATGAAATTTCATTAAATTTGGTTGAGGAATAAACTTTTTGTGACAATTTAAAGTGGAAACTTTACAATTTTTTTGTAAAATATTGCATTTTCATGAAAACTTGGGTAGTATGGGCTCTTTTGATACTCCTCTAAAGTGCTTAAGGTTATAAAAGTTATTTTAACACATGTAAAATCTCAAAACATTTTAGAATGTCTGTAAAAAAGAATCATGTAAAAATCTTTAATGGTTTTTGAGATATTTCAGTATAAAGTTGTACATTTCAAATTGTTTATTTTGTACGAAATCTCGTATCTTTGCATCATGTGCATGAGATATTGTGAGATTTCACCAATTTGCAAATCTATTTATATAGAGGTCTATGCTGGTACCTGATTTTCATTTTGGGAGAATACAGTACACCAAGAGACATACCGTGACTGAACACCGTGATAGTGGTACACCACTCTTAGAGACATAACAAATATCTTTTTTGTGGTTAAAGATTTTTCAAAAATTCTTTTTGGAAATTGTTCTGTATAATATTTCCTACAAAATGTAAAAAGAATTTTTAAAAAATCTTTAACAACAAAAAAGATATTTGTTATGTCTCTAAGAGTGGTGTACCACTATCACGGTGATCAGTCACGGTATGTCTCTTGGTGTACTGTATATGGCTGGATATTTCACATAGTATTTAATGCAGAAAATTTTTAGAGGATATATTTTCTCATTTGATCTTATGTTACACCATTTACAATGTATGCATGATATTCATTATTAATTAGTTGCATAGCAATCAATTTTTGCTAAATTTTAGCACTTAGAAACTATGAGTGCTACTTTTGACAGGTACTAGCTCACCCCAATTGCATATATCTTTACATGAACATTTTTTAATTATCAAATGAAGATAAACAAGTTCTTTAACATCTATAGAATCTGAAATCCATGTTTAATTTTTGCTTCATACCATCATTGACCACATACCCGTAGCAAGGGGGGGTTCGAGGGGTTCAGACGAACCCCCCCCCCCCCCCCTTGGACAAAAAAATTGATCAAAATAGGGAAAAATCGGTTAAGCACTATTAAAGTCAGAAAAAATTTGAAAATCGAACCCCCCCTTAGCACTTTCGAACCCCCTCTTAAGATATTCTGGCTACGGGTATGGACCATAAGAAGTGCATAAATGACAAAAAATCTGACCCTGTCAGTGCTATCATCATAGTTTTTACCATGTTTACGCTTTGTTGGTATGCAATTTCCGGTGTCAATGATACATAGTGCATAAAAACATTCCATGTTTTAATTTAAACACTCTTGTCAAATATCAAATGATTTACATGTTTTCTTTACAGTTGAAGTGAATGTGTAAATTTTGACCAATCTGGGTATAGGTTAGTCCAGATAATCATGACGTCTTTCTGGGGTTTTTATCATTTGGACTTTTTTTAGATCCCCAGGAAGCCAAACGTCAAAAATTATAAAAGGCTTCCAAGACGGCATAATTATTTGGACTAGGTATAAGTACAGGTACGGATTACACATAGTGAGTGAGTGAGTTGGTGTTTTACGCCCGTGCAACGCTATATAGGTTATTTACAGGTGATGAACATGAAAAGGATGATACAATGAACATGAAATGATGATGATATATGAAATATGGGGGTGGGGTGGGATGGGAAACACAGGGACGGTAAATTTTGAAGAACCACAGGAAAAGGGCAGAAGTGGGTAGGTTTGGAAAATTTAGCCTATGTGGTGCACTACTTGGCAGTCCACAAAGGGGTCTTTTACGTGCATGAAGCGTGGCATTCTCCACACACGTTGGCCCACTATGGTCGGTGGTCAGGGTTTCCGTATTATAGACCTGACAACCCCCTAGGACAGGGCTACCCTATTCAGCCACCTAGGGTACACACTTGGTCGCTCTGTGGGCTGAGCACTGACCGGACGTCAGAATCCCAAGACCCTTAGTCGCCTCTTACGACAAGCTAGGCTCTGCTGCAGGCCTACATGTATTCGCCACCCAGGCCCCGCACGGGACAACATATTACCAACGCCAGATTAAATGTACTGTAGTACACCGGTAATACATTACAAGACCATACAATACCTTATATCATTATCATATTCCTTTTTCACATCTTGCTTAAATCCATCTTGAATGGCATGAACTAGACTTAAATGACGTTCTTCCCATCCAGGTGCACACTGTGCCATCATCTGATTCATGTCAATTGAAAACACCATGCTCTCTTGGATGCTTTTAACCTTTTTTAATTGTTCATTGTTTATTGGATTAAACAGTCCCAATTGTCCATTTACCAATCCAAATAGACCAGACAACGACACTGGGTTATCTTTGTAATAAACTCCTACTTGTTGTAAAGAAATGATGTCCCACTTGCAAGTGGAATGCGGCACCATTTGCATGTCTTGATTTATCTATCGATCTACATTCACTCATTGATCGTTTTTTTTCTTTTTGATGAGTGCCTTGAGAGTATTGAAGCTTTTGTCTGCAGCGTGAATCTAAATGTCATGAATGTAATTTCTCTAATTCAGATTCAAGTGAAGTATTGGCCATTTCAGGGGAGATCATGGATAGGGGGACGTAACTGGTAACAACTGCGCAAATCCCCGTGATTTTTCCATGGTTCTTCTTGTGTTCACTTCTTTAAATAGTTTTGGGCCGATTTTCACTTTCTGTGGGTCAAAATCTTTCAGTTTACATCCCAATAAAAAAACTTATGTCTATGCGCCGTTTATGAGCGTAACTAATGGTTAAAAAAGGGGGTTGTTTTTTTTTAATAATGATCTATGACCATCTATCTTTAGTGGCAAACTTCAGCAAATCGAAGGAAATGTATGACAAGCCAATGTGGACTTTTATGATATCAATAGCAATGTCACGGTACAAGATGCATCAAAACTTTGTTGACAGAATTTATTGCGGAATACAATTTAAAAAGAATGATCAAAATCGGATGAAAATTAAACATTCTACAGACGTTTTGTCAATATACCCATTTTTGCCCCTTTTGACCCTTTTTTCTTAAACGGTAGGGGCCAGAAACCCCAAATGCAATACAAACCTTCCATTAGTGGTTACAAACATCATATCAAAATTTTATAACATTTGGTTAAATACTACAACTAAAGTTATCCCACGAAAACCAAAGTGTCTACAGACGACAACGACGACGACAACAACGACATCGCCATAGCATAATACGATCGCAAAAGTTTGTGGTCGTATAAAAAGCGAGAAGAAAGGTATACAGTGTAATGGGATCCGGACTGCATGGAAAGAATTATTATAGGCCCAAATCAGTCACAAGCATGCACTTATACCAAACACAGGCGTTTGGGTCCAGGATTTTATTTTATTATAAATAACGTGTATATAAAAATTTTCATCTCGTCTATATACTATTTCCACAAGGCAAGAATGTTTGAAAGTTCTAAAAATAGTACTGACGGAAACTCCCTTTTTTCTTGTAGAAATATTTTTTACCATAAACAACTAGAACATTCTATAACTCTTTTCAGTTTAAACTCTCTTTAGGAAGCAAAAGTAAAGCATGTCAGTATGTATAAATGTCACATCGGGTCTTTTTTTCTACGAAGCGAAACAAAAGATCACCACGGACGGAAGTGGCCAAAGATTTTCTAGGGAAACAATATTCCGCCAAATAAAAGGACTTCCGAGTGACACTACAGTAAGGTAAAATCTGGGCGAGTTCGAACAAATCATTTGGCGGAAAATGTGGACTCAATTTTATTTGAAATATTTTTACTGACGAGTTGGTAGTATAATAAAACGTACATACAAACTGCAACTCGATGGGTGTTCCATAAACTTTTAAAAAGACGTTCAAGGATAATAAATACGTGGTTATTTCATTTCAATGATAAAGTTTGGAAAAAGTGGAAGAATATTGTCTCCCTTTAAAATTTTAGACTACTTCCGTCCGTGGTGGTTTGTTTGGCCCGCTTCAGTGGAAAAAAGATTAGATTCAAAGTCATTGCGAATTGTTTCACGATAAATGTGTTCCCAATTGTGAGATTAAACTGAAAGGATTTAGAGAATCACCAATATTTCATGTAAAACATTTGATTCTATGAGAAAATATGGGTGTTTTCCGCGAGTAAATTTTGTTCTATTTTTAGAACTTTCAAACATTCTTGCCTTGTGGAAATAGTATATAGACGAGATGAAAATTTTTATATACACGTTATTTATAATAAAATAAAATCCTCGACCCAAACGCCTGTGATACCAAACATATGTAATACCCATGCCATAGACCTGTATATACAGATCTATGCCCATGCTAATACATGGACTGTTCTGTTATAGTAGAATTCCTCCTCTATCTAGGAGAACCGCACAATTATGCGTAGATCCTTAAGTTATGAATAGTCAGTCACAATTCACAATTCGCCACAAAAAATAATCAACACTGGGAAAATAAAAGATAAAACTGAGAATGCAAAAACTTTCTGTTGAGATGGTTGTGGTACCTTCACATAATCATAGATTGTCTATCTAGTATCGAGCTTTAGAGCATTGCTGCGCTTCACATGTAGTGCAAAACACATTCCTCTGGTTAATGTTTCAATACGATGGAAGTATGAATATGGTATTCCTCTGAAATTTGTACAGTCTAGAATCAATCTTAAGAGTTCAGTAGGTTGGCAAAGAATGTCATTTACCAACTGTTTATCCTCAACTGCATCGGTAACTATGTTGACTAGAGAGTTAATGAATGGCCTCCTTGTGGTTTCTAGAAAAGGGCAGTGCAGGATGAAGTGCTCCCTGTCCTCCATTCCTGAGTTACATAGTAGGCAGGTGGGATCGACTGCAGCCTGGTTGAACTTCTGTTTATGTTTTTGTAGTCTGTAGACATCAAGCAACAGCTTGGTTTTAATACATGCACGTTGTACTGAGAACTGTTCATGTCCAGCACTTGTCCATACTAAGTGAGCATTGTTGAGTGACATGTCTTCGCAATTGAGGAATTTCAGTGTAGATTTGTTTCGTGCTTCCTCTATGATTTGTTGTTTCCAGAATTCTGATACTGCTTTTGTAACAGTGTTTTTCCAGCTTTGTTTCCCTGGTGGGTTCTCAAGGAGCTCCGATGGTATTGGTAGACAGTACTTTGAGAGCAGAGAGGACACGTGAGTAAACCAGCTTCTGGAATTTCTGTCCTTTATAGCGAGTTGTCTGAGAGCTACTAAGTACTCTACAGTGTTGGAGTCTCTTATGATGTTCCCAAAGAAACAGAGGGTTCTTTTATCCAGTTCAGCCTCAAGTGGAAGTTGCCCAGTGAGAATGTACGTAGCAGAGTCTGCACTGTTCTCTGGTAGGTGCTGTATTCTTTTCAGTAGCTGTTTATAATACTGGCTCAGCGTAGTCATGTCTTTTGCAAGGAGTCGTATAGACTCGAGACCATGGAGGAGCCTAGGTAGAATGAAAATCCTGATGATGTGGGTGGAAACAGTTGGGTTGAGCCCATTGAGTCCATGTAAGCCAGCTCCCATGAGTGCGTATGTAGCACGCCTTGCTGCCGTAACTCTGGAGTTTACCACCTCATGGGTGCCAAATTTTGATGCACAATCTCTTTCGATGCCCAGATGGGTAGCTGTATTGGACACAGGTATGGTAGCACCATTCATTGAGAATTGCCGTTCATCTTTATCATTGAGTTTCAAGATAGTGGATTTTGCTTCACTGATGATGTAGTGTTCACGGTTGGCATATAAACCCTGGATGTCCAGCATTGTCTGTAGGTCTTCTGGATTATCAGCAACAAGGCATATGTCGTCTGCGACTGTTGGGGTTGCACAATAGATGTGTCCTATATAACTGCCAATGCCTTGGGATTTGAGTAGATCTAGTAGGGGGTTGATGAACAACTTGTAGACTGCAGGAGATGTGACACCACCTTGTCTGACACCTTGGAGTTCTTTGAATGAATTGGAGAGTCCTCCATCCCATTTTACTTTACTAGAAAGATCTCTATACCATTCGTTGAAGAGTAGCCAGGATGAGCTGTCAATACCATTCTGGTGGACTTTTCGAACTAGTGAGTTGTGCCAAACAATATCGAAGGCTTTTTGAGCATCAAGGAAGGCCAGGTATAATGGGTTTTTTGCGTCCTGTGCGTTCGCTATAAGTTCATTTATGAGTAGGGCAGAATTGAGACCAGATACTCCTTTGGTAAAACCACGTTGGAGAGGGTTTTGAGCTGATAACAGTTTATCTTCAAAGAACTTAAGGAACAGCTTTTCTATCACTTTGTTGATGATACTGGTTACTGTAATCTTTCGATAAGAGCTTGGATCATCAAGAGGTTTGCCTTTTCGTTTATAGACTGGTGTTGCTAGTCCAAGTTTAAGTATCTGTGGAATGGAGCAGGTTCTGAGGATTGTGTTTATGATGCTGGTAAGTGCATTTATAACAACTTGTCCTCCATTTTTAAGGTGTTCCACCGTAAGACAGCAGCAATCTGGGGCTTTTCCATTCTTAAATGAGTAGAGGATTTTGCGTACATCGTCTTCAGTTGATACTAGGATAGGCATATCTTGGGTTGATCTTGCTATATCTTCAATGATTAGACAGTCTAGTTCTACTTGTTGGTCGTAGCATAGGTCACGATTCCCATTGTCAGCAGGGGTAGCTAGATCTTTAAAATAACATGCCCAGCCTTCTCTTATTTCCTCTGGGGTTTCTAATGTTCTATTGTTGTATATTAGACAGTTCGTTTTTGAGGTGGATGATCTCCTTTGGTTGTTTACGAGCTGGTAGAACAGTACTTGGTCATTTTCTTTTGCCAACATTATGTTTTCAATTTTCTCCTTTCTAGTAGTTGCTTCTAGTTGGCGCTGTAGGGAGCGCAGTTCTCTTTTGGCTTGCTTCATGTTTTTAAAAAGGGTATTGTCAGAGTCTTTAGGGCGGTTGGCTGATTTCCAGGTCCAGAAATGGTGCTTGCTGTTGTTAGCGGCAGCTTTGAGGTCTGAATTCCAAAGTCTTCTTTTGGTCTTTTGTCTTGATTTGGTCTTTCTTTTTACACATTGCTCAGCAGATAGTACTATGGTGTCTGAAAATGTTTGAGTAAGAAGATGGATGCTCTGCTCTTGATCCATATCGATTTTTCTAAGATTCTTTTGTACGGTGGATTGGTATTTGTCTAGGTCGATTTTGTCCCATCTAATTCTGGTTGTTGTGGGTACAGAGGAAGGGCCATCTGAATGGGAGTACTGATTACAAGATACATCCACTGATATTTTGGCTACGACTGGGACATGCTGTGAGGTATTTAGAGGATCTCGCTCCAGGATCTTTATTGATTTGACAAATTTGACAGGGCTCTGTAGGATGTAGTCTATTCTTGAAGAGCAGTGACCACCATGATGAAAATAAGTATCAGAATCATTATCAAGTTGGTAAATAAAATCAAATTTTTGCATAAAATCTAAAAGAAGCTTGTCTCTTTTACTAGGTTTTTCTTTAACTAGTGAGGCATTTAGGTCTCCAGCCAATAAGATATTGCAGGTGGGTCTGAATTTGTAAATCATTTCAGCTATTTCATCAAGTACAGCTGAGTACTCCAGATCTGCATTACCCGGTCCGGTGCAGGGCATGTAGGCACCAATCACCACCATTGGTCTAGGGTTGCAGTTAATTTTGAGAGCTGAAATACGACTTGAGCCATCCGTAAGCTCTTCAGTGATGCTGGATAGCTTTCTAGAGTAGAGGACTGCTGTGCCTCCTTTCCCCCTAGGGTGTTGAGTAGGTGGGATCGGATCTGTATCATCAACTGATTTAATAATACTATGAAATTTTGAGAGGAAATCTGAGAGTTCGTGCTTTTCATAGTTGTAAAGCCAGTGCTCTTGTAGGATAACTATGTCGTATGCCTCTGCTAGCGTGTTGAGATATAGCTTGTTACTTCTAAAGCACTCGATGTTGAAGGTCACAAGTTTTATTGATTCGGTGGATGCTGATGTCTTACCATCTGAGTTGGAACTAGGGGTCTTTGGGCACACACTGGATAAAGGTTCAGTGGTAGTGGGCGGTAGTGACCGACCATGGGTTGGTGTGATCTCAGGGCCTGAAGCCTCTGGTGACATGATTGACTGTTTTGGATAGCTTGCAGTTGTAGTTGGTGTACAGCTAATGGTGTCCTCGGTGGGAGGGGCATTGTCATGGTAGCTAGATTCTGGTGAGCATGCGTCTGGTGCCGATTCCATGGTGGTTTTAGTAGGGTTTGGCGCATGGCTAAAAAATGATCCGATTGCTGTTGGTGAATTTCTTGTTGGACAGAGTCGCCTGCTGGATTGTGTAGTACAGGTTGTTCTTGGGGTGGGTGTACAGAATGCAGGTTGGTGGTGACCCCTTGTGTGGGGTTTCTGGTAATATTGGAGGCCTCTTGAGTCTTTGGTTTTGGTTTGCTTGGTTTGTGATGTCTTTTATTTGAGTTGTCCAACAGATTTTGTACCTGGGATATTATCTCAATTTTGTCAAGACGAGCGCTGAGTTTTACATTTTCTATCTCTAACTGGTGTACCCGTTGTTCGTGGAACCAATGTCTATCATCATGTTGTGCGATTTGAGAAGGTTGGCATGTTGTTTTCTGTTCTTTCTCATGAGATTTATGTTGATAGTCTTGTGTTTCTTGCTGGAGGAGTAACCTGGTTTTGAGGTTTCTGTTGGAGTCTTCAACTTCTTTAAGTTTGAGTTCTAGATTGGCTATATATGTTTTAGCGTTCACAACCTGTTGTTTACAGTGAGTTAGCTCGGACTCTGCTTTTTTTAGCTTGCTTTCACTCTCTCGTAGTTCTTTAACCTTTTTGTTAAAAGCCAGTTGGCATCGTTCGTGATCATTGGTTTGATGTAGAAGGGAGCATGTCTGAATACCAGCATTGGCAACATTGGTTTGGCTAGGATGACTACATGTAATGTATGATCTGGTACCACTTCGGTCTGAGTGTTCATGTAATTCACCAGTAGCTGCAGATATGTTTCCTGTATTTATTGTCTCATTAGCATGATTTTCCATGGATGTGGCTGGAGTCTTTAATTCCGTTTCATTTTCTATTTCACAGGCATCACCCCTCTGTGACAGTAAGTCTATATCGATAAAATCCTGAAGTTGCTGACAGTTTATGCAAATAAATGTCTCATTTGAATCTGACTCTAGTTTTGTGATGTCTTCCTTGGTGAGTTCAAGACAAATGTAGTGTAACCAATTTCCACATTCTGAACATTCCACAGCTTCTGTTTCACAGTACCTCATACAGATAAGACAGGTGGCTCCACTAGACGTATGTGTATTGTTATCAGTGATAGCTTGGGTTATCATGTTAGATTGTCCTTGGGAATCATGGGTGTTCGTGTTCTGGATCGATTGAGCCTGGTCTTTGGTGTTTAAGTCTTGACTTCTGTTGTTTCTTTTGTCATATTGTTGGTTGGACTTTTGCAGATTAATAAATTCTTCGCAGGCATCCCTTATCTTATCTGATATATCCTTGAAGTTGTTGATTTGGGACATAACTTTGTGAAGATCAGGTGCTAGCTTTGTAATAAAGTGGTCCATATGGTGTCCATTTATCATCACTCTGCAGGTAGTGTGATAACAGTTTATACGATACAGCTGTTTTCGATTTTGTCGGATGGAAATGGATTCCTCGATGATGAGCCCCTTTTGGTCTTTCTTTGTATTGGTAACCGTGCTGAGGTTTGCTGATAAGATGCATCCTTGTAGAGCTGGACGAAATTGCTCATAAGCACCCCCTTGAAAGCTTAGAAGAAGGTTGTTGTGTTTTACCTCAATTTTCACATCGTTTATTCTATCAAGTGTTTCCAGCTTGCGTTCGGCAGCTTTGACTAAGTTCATTGTGAACGGTAGATGTTGGGTGTTATCTAAGCTACTTGTGTGTCTAGGTGTTCCATTTATAGCTGGTTCAGAGGTTCTTCTTTCGGCAAACCTTGTGGTCATACGTTTCATTGCCGTAGCCATTTTGGAAGGGCTAATTATTGTCAATAATTGTGTACCACTCTTTAATAATAGGCTGTAACTTGTGTGAACGCCCCACACAAGATCTCAACAGAAAGTTTATAAATAAGAACGTGCTCCTATACAGGTAAGGGTAGTTGTAGTGTTTATATCACAGAATTGTTTTTGAATGAAATGGGTAAATTGTCAATTAATTGCTTTTTGGACCGGTGACGAGAGGCTTGGTGAAAAAGTTTCCAATTTTCACATTATGGCCATGATGGCGGCGACACTTTTGTGTGATAAAACGAGTAAAATGTCAAGTTAAAACTGGATAAAAGTTTATGTTGAGTTTAAAAGGGATAAAACGGTGCTTCACAATATCTACAGTGTCTAAAACAGTCAAATCCTTTGCATTAAAACGATAAAACTAGTAAAATTGTGGTGCATTAAAATCTAAAAGTGTCTTCTCTCAACCGGAAGTCGAACATCGACTAGAAATTCTACTGCTCACAAGAAATTTTTTGCACCCCCCCTTTTTCCGTAATATAATTAGGGACCAAAAGGGACAAAAATATAAACTTTTTTATTTATTGTTCATGAGATTTAAAAAAAAGATACTAGTTATAATTCTTGTCAAACAGTGAATTTACAAAATTTAATTTTGTGACAATCTGCTCCTCCTTATTGCTACTAGGGGCAAAATGAAAGGTAGCAGATATCCTTAATGAGGGACCAAAAGGATTAATATTTTCGTTAAAGTGTAGTTTATTTCTGGTCTGCTTTTGAAAAAAATGAATCCCTTGTGAAATTGTGGGAGGAATATCCACCAAAGGCTGCATTTGTCAAAAAACTTTGTCAGTCCACCATGGACTGCATGTGTCCAGAGCAAGTGACTATCCATATTGGGCCTGAAACGTACATGGTTCGACATGTTGCGGTACGTCGTATCATGCTAAAGCTTTTTATTTAGGTCTGAATTTGATGAACAGGTTATCCCACGTGAAAATACAGTACATTCTGGTTTGAACTTTGACTGATTCGTGGGACATGCATATGTGATCTGCATACATTCATGTAGATTTTGAGAAGATATTGATCTTCATCAGAAATACTCTAATCGTTTTGGTAATTTGCTGTTTTTTTATACATCATATTCTCTCTCTTAACACATGTACATGGTTTTACCTGTATGTTGGTCTCTTTTTTTTCACAGTTTTGCTGTGGTATCTAACAAAATCACCAAAAAAAATCATTTTTATGAGGCAAGGGCCTAATTATTCTACTTGTTATCAATTCCTTCATTGCGATTGTTCATTTTCACTTTCTTTCCTGTATAAGAATCAGTTTTGGACATTGCAAACCAAATTGATTCAAATTGATTATGTCCAATTAAAACCACAAAGTCATAATCTTCCCTTAGAGAATCAGTCTGGGAGGATCTTGCAAATTAATGTGTTAAGTATTTCACTATACCACGTTCCGTTGAATCCAACAAACCGTGGCTATGTAGTTGTGCTTACGAGATATATGGACGGACGGACGAACAGGGTGATTCCTATATAACCTCAAACTTTTTTACGGCGGTAAATGACTAAAGACATACAAGAGGTTCCCAGGAGCCTGAATTGCTCACCTGACAAATGTGCCTGAAGTAAAGGTTATTAGCCAAAATCTATTTGACATTGAAAGGGTCATAAGTTTAATAATGAAATGGAGCAGTCGCACACGACAGCTAATCCCCTCGCCCGTTAAATTAAAATGTAAGTGGAGGTGACCTAGATCTGGAGCAGATGTCAATTACTATCCAAGATATACTCACTTTCCAAATATCATTCCTCAACTAATTGGAATTGCCGAGATATGCATGCGGCTTAACCAAAACTTTAACCTGAATCATTCATGTGGAAAATGTAGGTCAAGGTGACCTAATTTTGGTACAAATGTCGGTAACTTTCCAAAATGTTCACACTGACCTAATATCATTTCACTATCACATGCAGTTGCTGAGATATAGACCTTAACCAAAACTTTAACCCAGGTTGTTCAAGCGGAAAATGTAGGTGAAGGTGACCTAATTTTGGTGCGTATGTTGGTTACTATCCAAGATGTACCCAATGACCAAATATCACCTCTCTATCACTTGCAGTTACTGAGATATGGACCTTAACCAAAACTTTAACCCGAGTTGTTCAAGCGGAAAATGTAGGTCAAGGTGACCTTATTTTGATACTGATGCTGGTTATTATCCAAGATGTACGAACTCACCCAAATTCATCTCTCTATCACTTGCAGTTGCCGAGATATGGACCTTAACCAAAACTTTAACCTGAGTCATTCATGCGGAAAATATAGATCAAGGTCATTTTATTTTGGTACGCGGATGCTGGTTACTATCCAAGATGTACCCACTGACCCAATACCATCTCTCTATCACTTGAAGTTGCTGAGATATGGGCCTTAACCAAAACTTTAACCCGAGTCATTCATGCAGAAAATATAGGTCAAGGTCACTTAATTTTGGTACGGATGCTGGTTACTATCCAAGATGTACCCACTGACCCAATACCATCTCTCTATCACTTGCAGTTGCTGAGATATGGACCTTAACCAAAACTTTAACCTGAGTCATTCATGCGGAAAATATAGGTCAAGGTCACTTAATTTTGGTACTGATGCTGATTACAATCAAAGATGTACCCACTGACCAAATATCATCCCTTTATGATGTTTAGTACCTAAGTTATTGGCTTAAACAAAAACCATTACGTACGTACGAACGAACGAACGAACCATACGCTATATCCCCTTCCCAACGCTTGGGGATAATAAGGGGGTCATCTGACAATATCAGATATCTGAATATGGTTTAACTTAATTTAGTTATGAATGTACAGAGTAATATTTTAGCAATTGAAAACTTTTAATAATTTTCTTTCCTTCAACATTCTATGAGGTGTAACCCCTTAAATGAACAGTATTACAATCTTGACCTTATTTCATAGTTGTAAATCACGATGTGCTTAACAATATGCAATTTACATTTCTTAGATATCTCATATAGATTTTAAGATATTAAGCTTAAAACATTTTTGTAAGTGCAAAAATCATAAAAAAAATAAAATAAAGGGCAATTACTCTTTCATGGGTTGTTGGATCTTGAAAATGTCAGGGCTGAACCAATCAAAAATCCCCACATCAATTCTACACACCTAATGCTAATAAACAACTATACCAAGTTTGGTTTCAATTGGACTTAAAGTGTCAGAGGAGTTAACGTTTTCAATGTAATGAGGAAATGCTGTGAAAATGCACAATTTTTGCCGTTCTGTGGGCAATAACTCCTAAAAAGAAAGGTCCTACAACATTGACCCTATTACATATTTAGAAGATCTTAAAGTGCCTAACAATATGCAATTTGAATTTCTCAAATATCTTATATAGTTTTCAAGATATTGACTGAGCTAAAGAGGTGCAAAATTAGCAAAAAAAAATCACAAAAGGGCAATAACTCCTACATATGTTGTTTAATCTTCTTCAAAATTTCAGAGCTGGTAAATCTTGAGGTGCTGATCACTTTTATTCTCAATCAAAATTTTAAAAAATCTGTCACCGTTTTTGAGTTATTTGCAAAAACTGCGATTTTCCCCTTTGTTCTATTTTTAGCTACAACGGCCATGTTTTACGACCAATTAAAAATCCACACATTAGTTCTATACATCTAATGCTTATAAACAACTATATAAAGTTTGGTTTAAATTGGACTTAAAGTGTCAGAGGAGTTATAAACGTTTTCAATGTAATGAGGAAATGCTGTGAAAATGCACTATTTTGTCGTTTTATGGGCGGAAAGGTCCTACAACATTGACCCTATTACATATTTTGTAGATCTTGATGTGCTTAACAATATGCAATTTAAATTTCTCAAATATCTTGTATAGTTTTCAAGATATTGAGCTAAACAAGGTGCAAAATTTGAAAAAAAATCCACAAAAAGGGCAATAACTATATATCTTTATTCTCACAAACCAAATACATGGTAAAGAGAAAAAACAATAATACAATGAAATATCAATCAATAAATATTACAAATGTACCAATGGTGGGTATGACTACAAATTACATGATTCATAAATAAACAGATTTGACAATTAGTAAATTAAGATAAAAATTACAAAGTTATATCTTGAGGTGCTGATCACTTTTACCTGATGCCAGAATTTTGATATTTGTAGTCGTTTTTGAGTTGTTTGCAAAAAACTGCATTTTACCCCTATGTTCTATTATTAGCGGCGGACGACGGACAACGGACGCCAAGTGATGACAATAGCTCACCTGCTAAAGTCATAGGAATATTTAAAACTTTTGAATACCTAAACAACAAAACATACGGCTATTTGAAACTAAACTTGATCATGCTCAGAACAGTATTACATTTACATAAAGCATACATGTAAAAAGAATGTAGTGCACATGCATAATCCACACATAGAAGTTAAGTCACTCATTTCAAAATGAGCATCCAAGTATGCACGATGTATTTGTGAGAGTTTTGCTGACAAATTCTTGTAAGTAGTTATTTTCATGACAAAATCATCGCCTCTTCACAATGCATTCTTTCAACAAGGACTTTCAGTTCTTGATATATGAAGGTGTTCATAAAATCTTGCAAGGCCATTATAATGTTACAGTACTAAAATTTCTCAAAGTCAATGAACCAGAAAATCAAGGTCAGGGTTAAATAAACACGGGGATGCAACTGTGCTTAGCTACTACTGGGGTATGTGCATACCAAAGTTATTCATTAAGGACTTATAGTTCTTGAGATATGGAGGTGCTCATAAAACCTTCCATGAGGTTGTTACCCGGGGTTGTTAACACCACAGACTTCGGTAAAGCCAAAGTACCCAAGTCTCGCCTTTTCTCTATAGGCGAGACACAAACCATGAAGCTTATTCTTAAATATTTCATAGCAATATAACTAGATCTAATATATATTGTATTTTGAAAATATGAGGCGCCCTATACATTTGTATATACAAACTAGATAGAGCCTTCCCGGAAGGCATATGTCGCCTGCGTATCTATGTTTGTTCGCCAAACAGGAAGTAGTTAATTTTCAGGCATTAAATCGCCTTACACCTTATAGTACTATGTGATGAAGCTACATACCAAATATCAAGAGGCTATGACATGTAGTTGCCTTGAAACTGCGACTAAAATTTGGCAACTATGTCCATTTCATACAAAACGTTAAGTATTCGTCAAACAGGAAGTAGTTATTTTTCTGGAATAAAATCGCTTTACATCTTATAGTACTATGCAATGAAGCTACATACCAATTATCAAGAGGCTGTGGCATGTAGTTGCCTGGAAAACTGCGACGGAAATTTGGCATCTATGTCCATTATATATAAAACGTTAAGTGAAGTAGTTATTTTTCGGGCATAAAATCGCTTTACACCTTAAAGTACTATGCGATGAAGCTACATACCAAATATCAAGAGGCTGTGGCATGTAGTTGCCTGGAAAACTGTGACGGAAATTTTTGTGACGCCGCAGGACGACGCAAGACGACGGATAGTGCCAAAGTAACCCCTATATGTCGCTTCTACAACACGTTGCAGGCGACATAATCATGTAGTAAAATTTTAATCATAAAAATATAACTAGATCAAATAAACATTATATTTTGAAAAAAATGAGGTGTTCTCTATTGATATTGCATACAAATACGTATAACTAGATTTGATATACATTGCATTTTGAAAATATGAGGTGTTCTATCATGTCTATATATGTAAACCATGAAGTAAATCCATTGATAATGTTTCATACATGTAAATCCTGTGATGAGATATGATTAGGTGCAATGTAATATATGTTACAGTAAATAAGCATAATCAGGGATTATGTGTGATTCCTTAAAAATCAGTGTTTTCATTTTATCCCTTACTGATTCAGTAAATACACGTAAACCCTAAAAAGACAAGGAATGGAATACCAGATATTGTTCTGCAAAATTACACATTTTTCTGGACTCTTAAATCTGAAGATGAATTTCTCTTTTTGATTAATTAAACATTTGAAAAGGATGTAAATTTCATTGTAAATGTTTTAAGAAATATAAGTCGTGCTAAGCATACCCCCACTCGACCATTCAGAAAACAGAAGTAGATGACCGACTGACCTGGAAAGGGGAGGCACAGTACAACTCATCATGGTAAAGCTGTATACAAAATTTGAAATCAATCCCTTCTGTAGAAGCCGAGAAATCTGTTACGAAAAATTGTCTATTTTTGACCCATAAAAAGTCTTAGTCGGCTCGGAAAACAGGAAGTAGATGATGGACTGACCTGGAACCGGGAGGCACGGTATAACTAATCATGCTGAAGCTGTGTACCAAATTTGAAACAAATCCATCCAGTAGAAGCCAAGAAATCTGTTACGAACAATTTCACATTTCAAATTTTTACCCTAAAAAAGTCTAAGTCGGCTCGGAAAACAGGAAGTACTGGAAAGAGGAGGCACGGTATAACTCATCATGCTGAAGCTTTGTACCAAATTTGAAACCAATCCATCCAATAGAAGCCGAGAAATCTGTTACGAAAAATTTCACATTTCAATTTTTAGGCAAGCGCCAGCGAAGCCTTATGGAGTCTATAGAGTAGTGATGATTTTCGCGTTTTTTTTCTGTCTAGACGGAGTGATTTTCCTGCATCCAGACTGGAATAAAATGCTTTATTTTCTATATTACTTTTCAATATTTGTACACATTATATACACTTCTATAAATCTCAATTTTTATTGGCATTTTATATGACCGGCACAAGTTTTATTTATTCCTTTGCATCTTTCATGACGAACTTTTTAGTTAAAGGCGATAGAATATACATTATGTATTCATCTATTACTTGATTGGTTCGTATAAATATTTCTCTCATTTGATTGGTCAATGCATGGATTCAGGTTCTAGCTTCACCATTCATAAAATCACAACAAAATACACATCATTTGGACGAGTGCATTTTAATCGAAGGGGTGTTTCAATCAATACCGTTTTTACACGATACTTGTCTTGTGTGTGCAATTACGTGTTCATTAACTTTAAATTTGAGGGCATCTGCATGACGATCCTTTCTTCGCTCACCAAAATTAATAATTCGCAAACATTTTGAACAATATACTTTAACAGAGAATAAATCTATCATAGTTCTTATATATTTCGCTTGCCTTTAAACGCTTTAGCGCTTTGATTTTACCTAGTAGTCCGCTCGGAAAACAGGAAGTAGATGATGGACTGACCTGAAAAGGGGAGGCATGGTATAACTTATCATGCTGAAGCTGTGAACCAAATTTGAAACCAATCAATCCAGTAGAAGCAAAGAAATTGAACCGGACGGACAGACGGACGGACAAAGTGATTGCAATATAGCCCCTCTCTTACGAGTGGGGGTATAATAACGAACACAAGAATGCCATAATATGGATAGGCGGAGACTTTGATTTACCAGATATCAAATGGGAAAATAACGCAAAAGCCATCAACCAATAAAAAGCTTCGCCGAGCGCACCATGATACGACCGCAACATGTTGAACCCTGTACATTTTAGGCCCAATATGGATAGTCAATTGCTCTGGACACATGCAACCCATGGTGGACTGACAAAGGTATTTGACACATGCAGCTTTTGGTGGACTTTCCACTCAAATTCTAAAAGGAATTATTTTTCATCCAAAGGAGATCAAAATCAGACCACAAATAAAAATAGGGCATGTAATGGTACATTAAATGATACCCCGCCACGTTATAATATCAAAAGTTCATAAAATTTGATTTCGAAGTGTTTTTCGGATCATGCTGGAAATTGAACCTGACCTGTATTTTATTGTACTCAATAGCTGTACAAAATATCAATTGAATCCCATGACGCGTTTTCAACTCAAAATTTCAAAGTGGCCTATCTCGAAAACTGTTTTTTGGATCATGCTGGAAATCGAACTTGACCTGTATTTTATTGTACTAAACAGCTGTGCAAAATATCATTCAAATCCTTTGACGCGTTTTCAAGTTATTGGTCGGCAACTCAAAAATTCATGAAATTTGATTTTTCGAAGTGGCCTATCTCAAAAACTATTTTTTGGATCATGCTGGAAATCGAACTTGACCTGTATTTTATTGTACTAAACAGCTGTGCAAAATATCATTCAAATCCTTTGACGCGTTTTCAAGTTATTGGTCGGAAACCTTCGGGGGACGGACAGACGGACGGACGGACAGACACCGAAAAAAACTGAGGGTATAACATAATACCCTGCCACTTCGTGTGGCGGGGTATAAAAAGTTTAGATTTTGGCCCCTAATTACATTATAGGGGGGGAAAGGGGGGTTGCAAAAATGTATTCTAAATTTTGTGTCTGCTATTTGACAAGAACAAACATGGAAAAAAATTTCAAAATCGGATCGATCACAAGTAAAAAGGTTTCGATTTTGGTCCCTTTTGGCTGCTAATTATATAATAGGGGGAAAAAGGGGGGTTGCAAAAATCAGTTCTCAATTTTGTATCCGCTATTTGACAAGAACAAACATGCAAAAACAATTTTCAAAATCGGACCACAAATAAAAAAGTTTCATTTTTTGCCCCTTTTGGCCCCTAATTACATAACAGGGAAAGAGATGGGTGCAAAAATTCATCCGGTTCATTCTTTTATTGTAAGAAACATTCTTCACAAATTTTACAGTAGTAGGCCAACTAGGACCAAAGTTATGGTAGAAACATATAAAATATTTAAATATTTTGCCCCTTTTGGTCCCCTAATTTCTAAACGAATTAAGAGGGAACCCCAAAAAATGAACCCATCCATCCTTTCATGGTATAAAACATTATTGTAAAATTTAGGAGCATTTGGTAAACCCGAACAAAAGTTATTGTGGGAACAAACAAAAAAGAAGCATTTTTGGCCCCTTTTTGGCCCCTTATTTCTAAACAAAATTAAAAGCTACGCTGAGCGCAGCATGATACGACCGCAACAAGTTGAACCCTGTACATTGGAGGCCCAATATGGATAGTCTATTGCTTTGGTCACATGCAGCCCATGGTGGACTTACAAAGCTTTTTTACACATGCAACCTATGGTGGACTTTAAAATGCATATTTGACACATATATATTTACAATAACATTTAATAGAAAAAAAATTATTTCTATATTCATTGACATTTTTGACACGATTAAGCCCCTTTTGGCCCATTTTTAAAAAAAAAGTTAGGACCACAAAATGCAATAAAAAGCTTCCTTCAGTGTATATAATCATCATATTTAAACTTCATAACAATTGGCTGGCCCACTACAGCTAAATTTCTTGTGTAAAACCATTTGCCTTGACCAACTTTTAAAAATGGTGTTTTTTGCCCCTTCCACCCCTTATATCTAAAAAACAGTAAGAGATATTTCAAATCTGATTGAAAAATGCAGGCAGGGATATTCACAAGGATTCCAATGAAAAAAAGATTTTGAAAATCGGACCACAAATAAAAAAGTTGATTTTTTGGGTGTGGTCCGTCTTTGGCCCCCTGTAGCAATGTAACGCTTCAATATACATCAAAACAATTTAACATTTTGTTGACAGAATTTAATAAGGAATTCAATAAAAAAAGAATTTTCAAAATCAAATGAATAATAAACATTCTACAACAGTTTTGTCAATACACCCGTATTAGCCCCTTTTGGCCCTTTTTTCTGAAACGGTATGGGCCACCAACCCCAAATACAATAGGAACCTTCCTCTAGTGGTTACAAACATCATATAAAAATTTCATAACAATTGGTCAATATTTACTCAAGTTATCGCACGGAAACCAAATGTCCCCAGAAGACGACGACAACAACGACAGCATCATACCATTATACGTCCGCAAATTTTTTGCGGTCGTATAAAAAGGAGTGACCCCAAAATCAATCCCATCCATCCTTTTAATGTAAGGATCATCATTGATAAATTTCATAGCAATTGGATAACTAGAACTATAGTTATTGTGGGAACAAACAAAAAAGAAGCATTTTTGGCCCCTTTTTGGCCCCTAATTTCTAAAGAAAAAATAGAGCAACCCCCAAAATCAATCCCATCCATCCTTTTCGTAAAAAGGAACACCATTATCAAATTTCATAGCAATCGGATAACTAGAACTAAAGTTATCGTGTATACACTAAAGTTAACAGACGCCGGGGACGACGACGACGATGACAACAACGACAGCATCATACCATTATACGTCCGCAAAAAAATTGCGGTCGTATAAAAAGCATTTGGATAACTAGAACTAAAGTTATCGTGGCAACAAACATAAAAGTAGCATTTTTGGCCCCTAATTTTGAAATCAAAACAGGTGGGACCCCCAAAATCAATCCCATCCATCCTTTAATGGTAAGGTATATCATTGTGAAATTTCATTGCATTTGAATTACTAGAACTAAAGTTATCGTGTATACACTAAAGTTAACAGATGAAACCGACGACGACAACGACGACGACGACAACAACAGCATCATACCAATATACGTCCACAATTTTTTTGCGGTCGTATAAAAACTACTCAACTGTGTACAACAATGGACCATAGAACAAGTTGTTAACCCTCCCACTGGAGAAACATCAACACTAAGTCTATTTTTCACAACCGACCATCAGTGTTGAAAAATGCCTACCAGCTCAAGGGGTTGCCGACAATGGCATTGCCCAAATTCTCACAAGTGCCTCAGCATAAAAGACTAAACCCGTCTCACGAAAGATCTACCAATGGAAAGACAGACATAGAATCATTAAAGAAGGATGTTACCCAACTTGCAATGACTTTCACTGAATCATTTGACACAGCCTAAACATAGGTAATCTAATCAATTATGAAGCTCATCTCGTTAAACAACATTGTCACTATATCCAAATCATTCAACTTTAAAAAATATGATATCAATATACACCATCTGAAGTATGCATTGTGCTTAGTTTTGCTAGCAGGCACACCTAACAATTACCAATATAGTTGATTTAGAACTTGTCAGTACCCAAGAATGGACATTAACATTCTTCCTAACCAGAGTCGCTCAACTGTTAAATCTAGGTCAGATGCAGAATCTGAAGCATGAATCGAGCTTAGTTTCCCTAGGTGCATCATCCATATCAAAATAGTTGATGTGAACCTTGTAAGTACCTTGAAATGGACTTTAACATTATTCCTAACCGGAGTCGTTTACGTAAAATGTAGGTCAGATGCAGCACCCGAAGAATGCATCATGCATATATCATAGTTGCATCTATACCGATATGATTGATGTGGACCTTGTCAGGTAACCAAGGAATGAACTTTAAACATTCCTCCTGACTGGAGTCGCTCATTCATAAAATGTAGGCCAGCTGCATCATCCATACCAATATGGTTGGTGTGGACCTTCTCCGTACCCGAGAATGGGTTTGTAGGTCATATGATGCAGCATCCAAAGTATGCATTGTGCTTTGTAACCCTAGGTGTATCATCCATATCAATATGGTTTATGTGGACCCTTTCAGTACCGGGAATGGACTTAAAATATTCTTTTTTACTGGAGGCTGACGCATATGCTGACACTGGGGTTATCACATACATAAGCTCCCCTTCACTTCCTGAGGTGAGCTTGAAATGATATATTATTTTATTGAGGTTGATTTCTAAGGCTCTTTGACATCTCCCCAAACCATAATAACAATTAATGCATCATTCCCATATAAGGTCCACAAAAGTTTTTGCAATTATATAAAAAGTGGCTTTCCTCCCTTAAGGTGTGTAAAACAATTCATTATGGTGTTAGAACTGATCATTTGCAAATGATCAGTTCAATATTCCTTGAAACCTTGAAGAAAGATTAAATGCTACATTTTTAATAACCTTACTTTCTATTATAACACATGATAAACAATTATTACAGTAACAAGAGGCCCCAAGGGGCCTGAATCGCTCCGAACTAAAAAATAAACTACAAGGTGATGTTATGAAGATCTGAAGATTATTGAAGTCCTTTCATTTTCACATATAGCCCAAATTAGTCTTTCTGAAAAAATTTGCACACAGGTACACAGTGTTCCAGCTAGGCCATTTTTACAGGGAAAATCTCCGGCCCTTTTTCAAATCTCCCTGTTGCCCATTTTGAGTTAGGTTAAAATCCCTGCCCTATGTCATGTATGTTCAGTCACTTAATTATCATTTCATGCTTTATAGTTATAAAAGTCGTGTTTTAATAGACTGTCTCCCATACATGATTCATGCTTTGTTAAACTGCATCAATATAAGCCACTTTTAATCTGTTAAAGGCCTTTTATAGGTCATTTAAAAAACAAGAGTTAACACTAAAGTATGTCTCGCCTGCCGGCACCATCAGAAACAATTATTCTTTCTTACTTCCATTATATTTTGATTTTACATGGATTTTCAGTTTCTGAGATCAAAAGATGTTTATAGAACCTAAACATTGGGAATATTTGCAATAAAAATAATCAAAGTCACTCAACCGGAAAATCAAGGTCAAAAGATGGGGATGCAACTGTGCTTAGCTACTACTGGGGCATATGTAAACATAGGTGTTAACCCTCCCGAATCCTGCGGGAGCCTCCCGAAAAATTAAGCTATCTCCCGAGAAATAAATTACTCCCGAGCGGGAGGCACTTAACTCCCGACTTTTAATACCCTTCCGCATAATCTCCCGAAATTTTACATTTTTTGTCCCACAATCATTCTTTCCTTTCTTTTTTATAAGTTTAAGAAACAACCAACGAATTTCCTCAATCAGCTGATTGAAAATCGATAATCTGTCCTATAGTTTACCTGTCAGTGTTATCAAAACACACGAAATAGTGTTAATTAGTGAGTTGAGAACAATCAATGAGTTGAAATTTAATCCCATTATATCTGCTGGGTGACATATTTATTGCTTCCACACTTTGAATGAATACAGAGAGTGTTAAAAATTACGATCTCCATTGAAAAAATTATAGATCGGGGTAACATAGTAAGGGGGATAGAAACTAGGAATAATGAAACAATTACCAAAATTACTTCCCTTTCTTTATAGAAACTATTTATCCCTTTTAAGAAATGAAACAAAATTGCACAAAAAGAAGGATTTTGGCTATAAGTTTGATCATATGAACATTTTAAACACCTTTAATTTTGCTGTGCTTTATTTGAATTCAAATTTACCCAAAGACTTTGCCTTAAATACCTATTTTTTAGAAAAAGAAAAGCTTTCCCTTGTAAATTCATTTACTCTAAGTAGAGTCTGAAGCTAAACGAAATGAATTTGCAATCAAATTAAAGTATGATTCTCTGAAACAAAACAAAATATAAGATATATTTAATCTATTACCATAATTACAGGTGATAATATAAGCATGGTTTTATTCATATGCGCACAATTTTTAAGACAAGAATGTCGCTCCGCAAAATCTCCCTGAAATTAAAACTGGTTTCAGGGAGATCTCCCTCATTGGAGTCCCAAAAGGTTAACACCTATGTATGTAAACCAAGTTTCATCAACCTAGGACCTATAGTTCTTGAGATATGGAGGTGCTCGCAAAACTTTTTCATTGCTATTTTATGTATTGAAAATTGTCAAAGTCACTCAACCGGAAAATCAAGGTCAAGGTCAAAAGATGGGGATGCAACTGTGCTAAGGTACTACTGGGGCATATGCATACCAAGTTTCATCAACCTAGGTCCTATAGTTCTTGAGATATGGAGGTGCTCGCAAAACTTTTCCATTGCTATTATATGTATTGAAAATTGTCAAAGTCACTCAACCGGAAAATCAAGGTCAAGGTCAAAAGATGGGGATGCAACTGAGTTAAGCTACTACTGGGGCATATGCATACCAAGTTTCATCAACCTAAGACCTATAGTTCTTGAGATATGGAGGTGCTCGCAAAACTTTTCCATTGCTATTATATGTATTGAAAATTGTCAAAGTCACTTAACCGGAAAATCAAGGTCAAGGTCAAAAGATGGGGATGCAACTGAGCTAAGCTACTACTGGGGCATATGCATACCAAGTTTCATCAACCTAGGACCTATAGTTCTTGAGATATGGAGGTGCTCGCAAAACTTTTTCATTGCTATTTTATGTATTGAAAATTGTCAAAGTCACTCAACCGGAAAATCAAGGTCAAGGTCAAAAGATGGGGATGCAACTGTGCTAAGGTACTACTGGGGCATATGCATACCAAGTTTCATCAACCCAGGACCTATAGTTCTTGAGATATGGAGGTGCTCATAAAACTTTTCCAAAAAGTTAACGCCGCCGTCGCCGCCGCCGCCGCCGGTAAAGTAACACCTATGTCCCGCTCTGCTTCGCAGGCGAGACAAAAACTAAGGAATCAATGTACCCTTTTCAGAAATATAATGTGCCCTTTTTGGAATCAGCTCCCTGCCCTTTTGAAAATCTAGCTGGAACACTGGATACAGTAAATCTCATCATGCTGAACAATTTTACTCACAGCAGAATTTTGATTTCTGCCTTTGTTTTCAAGTTATTTAGCAAAAACTGTCTTTTGGACCCTATTTTGTTTTTTTTGGTAAATGCAGCCATATTTTTAAGAAGACCAAAAATCCCCAGTCATTTTGTGTAAGGTATACCCAAAGGATCAATCATATCAAATTTCATTGTCAGTCGTTTCAGAGGACTTAAAATTTGAAAAAGTTTACAGGCGACGGACACCAAGTGTTGGCAATAGCTCATGTTGGCCAATGGCCAGGTGAAGTAATAAATTAAAGTTATACATAATCACCATGTAAATATAATTAATTAGCTTTGCAGAATAAAATTGAAGATGAAAAGTGATAAAGGTGCAAGAAACGTTTTCAAAATTTGATTTTGTACAAAATGTTTAGAATAAAAAACCTTTTCACTCTCTCTTTTTGCAGCAAAGTAACTTATATTCCAACATTAAGGTCCACTTTCAAACTTCTTTTTTAAATGGGTTGTCATTTCTTGTATGTCATCAATGTAAGATGGAATTGGTATTAATGGATTTGCAACAAATTCTTTTGATGGCTGAAGAAAGTAAAGTCCTTGTTTCTCTTCTGGTCTTGAACATTTCTCTCTATAAATTTTGTATGTTTTGGGAGTAACTTTGTCTTTAAATTTAGAACATGGAAAGTATTTTTGCAAATCTTCTATGACTTTTTTGTCAAATGTGTCAAAATAAAGGGTCATCCAAATATACAAAATTGTATTGATATCTAATTTATATTCATCTCTCCATAAATGCAATGCATCACTTGAGACCAATTTGTCTTGGTCACAGTTGTACATGTGGATAGATACTCCTTTTTCATTAACTAAAAAGGATGGGATGAACATATCTGATAATGACTTATTGGCCTTCACACAGCAAAATGCATTTACAATTGTTTGTGCTAACACTTGAGAAAGAACTCTCTTTTTTTGTGAATTCATAAGTTTTTCCTCAACTATGCTATATGGATTTAACTCTGATGATGTGTGTGTTTCATCTACATTGAACTCATTTAATGTGTCTTCCTCGTCACTTAATTCTGGTTCAGCTTCATCAACTTTTACAATACTATTCATTACCACCATATCTGCTTTGCCATGCCAAACTCTTGCATTCCCTTCAAAATATAAATTAGCAGTATTAACAAGTGTGGCCACTAAAAGTATGTCTCGCCTGCCGGCACCATCACTAAAATCAACTACCTAAGCTTTCATTTCTTGATATAAACACAAAAAGTGTCTGTATACCTAAAAACACAGGGTGGGAAACGTACGTCATCAACAACGTTTCGTACACACCGGGAAAACGGTGCCGACGACAACACACGGTAAGAACTTTCTCACTTTATTTACTTATTTTCTGCAGTTTTCTTATACAAATGTTCTCAACATATCCCTAGTCGTCCGAGAGGTGTATTAATGTTTCAAATTGTACGATTTAAGCGCTAGTTTTCTCAAACACTTCGACACTTTCGCTTTTGATGTAACGTTTCGGCCACATTTTTTCTCCATAAACATTATTTTAAGCGTATAAACGCATTTTAGTCAATACATGTCTGCTCCAAAATCAGCAAACAGTCAAATTAAGTTCCCGTAATTAATTGTTTTGAAGAAAACACTCTATTTTGTGTATCTAGGAAACTTTTTTCAAAAAACGTTGTCGTGCACATTCGCTTCGAGTTGCGTTGTCGTCCACATTTCTTAATTCAAAAGTATTAGTAAAGCATAATCTATTCCTTCAAACATGGCTTATAGTGTAAAGGTGCTTATAATTCCAATCTAGTTCTAAGAATGTTTCACTCTTCGTACATGTCGTATACGTAAACAATCATTATCATTGTTGCATATGTCAGGAACCATATTTTGATATTATGTTTACATAGGTCCTAGGTTAATGAAACTTTGTATGCATATGCCCAAGTAGTAGCTAAGCACAGTTGCATGCAAATCTTTTGACCTTGACCTTGATTTTCTGGTTGAGTGACCTTGACAATTTCAATACATACAATAGCAGTGTTTAAGTTCTATAAACGCCTTTCGATCTCAGAAATTGAAAATCCTTAAAAATTCAAATTATAGTGGAAGTAAGAAAGAAATATTTTTATACTTTTGCATATGGAGAGAAACCATGCTGTTGTTCTGTTTTTAAGAAATAAAGTACTAAATTAATGCTTTTTTATTATGATGCAGTTCCGCATGAATTGGATCGTCCATTGTCTTAAATAATGATACAATTCTGTTCATGCTTCTGTAAGATTCAAGTTATTTGTTTCTTCGTACTGTGCTCGTGTTTTGCCCGTGCTTTTTTAACTTTTGAAATTTAGATGCCCCATTGGTACCTATTTGCAGCTACGTTCATTTTTTTTCTTCATCAAATGGATACATTTCCTCAACTCAAATTCTCTCTTAAGAATTCCTATAAACATTTGAGGAAAAATTCAAAGTTAAGATGTGTTATTAAACCCAGGTCAGATGTTCCATTTCGAGGAAATACTGCTGACAGTAACATAATCATCGAAATGATTGAATTTCATTTCGATTTCAAACTTTGAATATCTTATTTTCACATCCACGTATTACCCTGAACCCCTTTTCGATATAAATTAAGAGACTCACAGGAGCCTGAATAGGCTATAAGGCAAACAAATACTTGACACTGAAAGGATTATAAATTTATAAAGGGGGTCATATGACATCATAGTTTAAAGAAATGCAGTAAAGTGTATGGTAATATTTTAGCAACTGATGGCATTTTGTTATTTTCTTCCTTTGACATTCTTAGGGGAATAACTACTAACGTTCCAAAACGT
Source organism: Arcuatula senhousia (assembly GCA_963971305.1). Lineage (NCBI taxonomy): Eukaryota > Metazoa > Mollusca > Bivalvia > Mytilida > Mytilidae > Arcuatula > Arcuatula senhousia. Next base: position 31,798,115 of record OZ020306.1, on the reverse strand, counting down.
TAACGGACGGACGAAGGACTGACGACGGACGCAAAGTGATGAAAATAGCTCACCGGTAAGATGAGCTAAAAAACTTGTGGTTCATCAAAAGGTTATAAAAACCCGTCTATTGCGATATATGAAAAAAGTTTAACCTTCGATATCGGACACTGGGGGGGGAAGGATCAGTAATTGGCACGGTCTTTTCTTAAACAGTGACTTTGACAATGTCTTAGTTTGGTCTGTCGTATGAGTTTGAGTTTCTTTCAACGAAATTATTAATTTGTCATTAAATTGGCTTCTTTTTCGGATCTGTAAAGTAAGTTTTGTTATCTCTCTTGTCATTGATTTCCCGAAAATACACAATATTTTACGTCTGATAATGATTGCTCACAAACTAAGAGTGAAACATTCTTAGAACTAAATTGGAAATATAAGCATCTTAACACTACGAGCTGTTTTTGAAAGAATAGCTCACACTTAACTGAGACTTTTGAATTAAGAAATGTGGACGACAACGCAACTCGTGGCGAATGTTCACGACAACGTTTTTTGAAAAAGTTTCCTAGATACACAAAATAGAGCGTTTTCTTCAAAACAATTAATTACGGGAACTTAATTTGACTGTTTGCTGATTTTGGAGCAGAAATTTATTGACTAATATGCGTATATACACTTAAATTAAGGTTAATGGAGAAAAAATGTGGCCGAAACGTTACATCAAAAGCGAAAGTGTCGAAGTGTTTGAGAAAACTAGCGCTTAAATCGTACAATTTGAAACATTAATATACCTCTCGGACGACTAGGGATATGTTGAGAACATTTGTATAAGAAAACTGCAGAAAATAAGTAAATAAAGTGAGAAAGTTCTTAACGTGTGTTGTCGTCGGCACCGTTTTCCCGGTGTGTACGAAACGTTGTTGATGACGTACGTTTCCCACCCTGAAACAGATGCCTAGTTATTATACTATTCAAGCAATACATTGTCCACACAAGTATTACAAAAAGTTTTCTGTCTGAAAAAAAGACCTAAGTTCACAGAGTCACTGGAGCCTAAAAATGAGGTCATGGTCACATGGCATGGTGACAGTTGCGTTGTCCATAACTGCAACTGTCTGTTAACCCAATATCAGATGCCTAGCTATTATAACTTTCCAGCAATTCAATGTCCACAAAAGTCTTACAAAAAAGTTTTTTGGCCTGAAAAAAGACCTAAGTTCACAGTCACTAAAGCGTGAAAATGGGGCCATGGTCACATGGCATGGTAACAGTTGCATAGACCATAACCTAAACTGTCTGTATAACTAATATCAGATGCCTAGCTAATATACTTTTCCAGCAATTCTTCGTCCACAAAAGTCTTACAAAATAGTTTACGGCCTGAAAAATGACCTAAGTTCACAGAGTCACTGGAGCGTGAAAATGGGGTCAGGGTCACATGGCATGGTGACAGTTGTGTAGACCATAACCTGAACTGTCTGTATACCAAATATCAGATGCCTAGCTATTATACTTTTCAAGCAATTCATTGTCCACAAAAGTCTTACAAAAAAGTTTACGCTGCCGCCGCCGGAAAGTAATACCTATGTCTCGCCTTCCGCGACTATTCGTCGCAGGCGAGACAAAAATTGAGGCTCTCAGAGCCTGTGAAACTCACATGGTATTGAATATTGCTGGTTAAATTTGGACAACCCAAGACCCGTAAATCAAACATTGTAGATTCAATTTTCATGAATTTTTGCATGCTTAGGTATGATTTTCAAGATACAACCTGTAAAAGATCAAAATTGGCAAAATAGGGCTGAAAAATGGAAACCAAATTGAAGGCTCTCAGAGCCTGTGAAACTCACATGGTATTGAATATTGCAAGCTAAATATGTACAATCAAAGAACAATAAATCCAACATTTATAATTAAATTTTCATGAGACTTTGCTAGTCCAGATAATCATGAAGTCTTTCTGGGGTTTTTATCATTTGGACTTTTTCAAGATCCCCAGAGACTGTAGGAAGCTAAACGTCAAAAATTATAAAAGGCTTCCAAGACGGCATAATTATTTGGAATAGAGACTTTGCATGTTAGTAGAGTTAAGGATGCTAAACAATTTGCTATTTTTTATTTATTTCTTTAGTTTTTCAAGATTCAACATCTAAAAGGCGATAAACAAGAGGCAGCCAGGAGCCTGAAATAGCTCACCTGGTCTTCATGTCGATTCTATAATTTAGACTTTTGTAGAGCTAAATAAGCTGAACATTAAAACAAGCTTTTCTCTATCTAGTATAGTTTTCATTCTGTAGGTCCAAAACATGAAAAAATATTATTTTAGGAGCTATAACGCCTATATGGGTTCATCTGTAAACTTCATCCTAATGGAGAATTTTGTAGAGCTAAATGAGCTGAATGTTTAAGCAAATAAAGGTAATAACAAAACTACCGAACTTGAATGATCAATCTCATAGTTCAGAGAAAATGACAAAAACGAATCAGTCATATCCGAGAATTGGTGGATCGCAATGGTCCGGACTTGGTACAGGCATTTCAATCGAAATGGTGGGTTAAACCAGGTTTTATGGCTCCAAACCTCCTTCTTCCATTGCGATCTTAGGATCCGGTAATGACCATAGATTACGACATAGTTGTGAGACACAATAGGGATATTGAGGTGATCATCTCAGTACAGCAGACCAGCAAACACTAATTAAAACAATTAACTATCATATCTTTTAACTCAATTTTGAACTTTTCTACTAGTGGCTGATAACGAAGAAAGAATTTTTTTAGAGATCGTATGAGACGTATTTTCTTATAGCCCTGCTCCAAAAGTCGGTCGCGAAGATATCGGTGTCTGATCAAAAAATCTGTGAAATGTGTGCAAGCTCTGGCATATCGAATAAGTTGTGAAATATAAACACCGTATGCAGGAGAAGTAGGTATATTGCTCTGTAGATTAGGAAGATATATATATAATTAAATGACCTTGCCTCTTTCATCTTCTTGTTCTTAACAAGTCCCTGAAGAAATTCAGTCTCGTAAGAGTATAAAAACAAATCGGCGAGGAGATGAGCACAGTTTGTGCCCATTGGAATGACGATTTGTTGTTGAAAAATATCTCCTCCGAAGGTGACAAATATGTTGTCAATGAGGAAATCAAGCATACTGCAAACTTGTTCCAGTGTGTAACAAATTTTATCTTTGAAAGATGTTTTGGAAAAGAATGTAGAATTATAACCCAAAACAACAAAATTCCTAGAGTTTGAAAAGGCTTTTTAGAGAAGTTTTTTCAGGCGACATTTTAGTTTTTCGTGTGGCAAGGTAGTGTATAAAGTTGAAAAATCGAACGTTTTCAAAGAGTGAACCTCAGAAAATGATATAGATTTAAAATGATCTAACAAATCTTTTGAGTTCTTCAAAATCCACAGATGGTTAATTCCACTACGATTATAAATAGTGTCGCAGTATGCTTGTTGACCTTCTTTGACAGCAGACAAGATTTTAGTTAAATGAACAGACAGCTCTGTAGTTGCACATGATGAAGATCCAGCTATATACCTTTCTTTGTACGGATTTTTGTGAAGTTTAGGTATAAGCTAACAGCTTTTTTCTATCTGCAATAGCTTTTATTCTATAAGCCAAAAACACAATTTTTCACCTTTAAAGGGCTGAAACCCCTTTAAGGGATAATCTGACAACTTTGATCCTATAGATACATTTGTAGAGCTAAATGAGCTGAACAATTAAACAATCAACAGTTTCTCTCTATCTGCTATAGATTTCCTTTCACAGGCCAAAAACATGAAAAAAACTTATTTTGGGGGCCATTACCCCTATTAAGGGTCATCTGACTACTTCGACCCTATGGAGACTTAGTAGAGCTTAAAAAGCTGAACATTTAAGCAAGCAACAGCTTTTCTGTATCTGCTATTGTTTTCATTCTATAGGTCAAGAACATGAAAAAAACGTTATTTAAGGGGCCGTAACCCCTATAACAGTATAAGGGGTTATATGACAACTTCGACCCAATGAAGACTTTTGTAGAGCTAAATGAGATGAACATCTATGCAAGCAACAGCTTCTCTCTACCTGCTATAGTTTTCATTCCATAGACCAAAAACATGAAAAAACCTCATTTTTGGGGCCGTTACCCCTATAAGGGGTCATCTGACAACTTCGACCCTATAAAGACTTTTGTAGAGCTAAATGAGCTGAACATTTAAGCAAGCAACAGCTTTTCTCTATCTGCAATAGTTTTCATACTTTAGGGGAAAAAATGAGAAAATGCTATTTTTCACCTTTAAGGGGCCGTAACCTCTACAAGGGATCATCTGACAACTTCGACCAAATGGAGACTTTTGTAAAACTTTTGATCCTGAAGCAGTAGGGTGGCATCAGATTTCATCTATCTCTTATACTTTTTGAATTACAAGCCAAAAACAGGAGTCTGACCCCCCTGGTCTATTTTAGCCACGGCGGCCATGTTTTTTGACGAATCAAAAATCAAAACACTACTATTGCAGGACACCCTAATTATTAATCATACCAAGTTTCATTGAATTCTGTTCAGTAGTTTCAGAGGAGAAGATTTTTGAAAAATTGTTAACGGACGACGACGACAAATGACGACGACAACGACGGACGCCAAGTGATGGCAATAGCTCTCCTGGACCTACCTTCGGTCCAGGTGAGCTAAAAATTGATTGCCTATCGTTCGTGACAAAACCATTTAGAATTAGATTTTCATTTTTTCAAACAATCAGCGACCCTGTATTTTTTTTAGTAAGCAAGAAATAAAATACATGTATGTATGCATTTAATCAATGGGCTTTTCAATACGTACTCATAGCGATTTCATACAAATACATTTAAAGAATCGTCATCGAGCTTGGAAATTCTTTAATGATGCAATATTATCATTTTGCTAACATAATGCAATCGTGTTGTCATTTGTGTTACTACTGAACCCATGATTGCAAAGCGCTAAGAAAGTTTGGCGTCGTACCAGGTAATTTTACTCCTTCGAAACAATTCTTCAATTCTATTGTTAATTTGCTTCCTCTATTCTATCTTTTCTACTTATTTTGGCGTTTCAAACGTTAAGCTTTATGTTGTATTTCACAATCATCAGCCGGGAATTGAAAAATATTTTTATTGATAAAAAGTTAGTATTTTGTTGTGTTTCATTTGTATGTTGTTCATTTATATTGATTTCCTCGAGTTGAGTTCTAATTTCTTATTCATGTTTTGTTTTGTTTTTATATCAAGTAATTTCTTTTTTGTGTGTGTCCTTAAGCGTTATGTACATCGCATATATCGAAACAAGAACTTCGAACCTAAAACAAGAGGCTCCCAAGAGCCTGAATCGCTCACCTGAACTACACAGGTACATATATTTGTAGATATTATTGTGCTTAACCATATGCGATTTAAATTTCTGAAATTTCTTGATTAGTTTTCAAGATATTCATGATATTGGGCTTAATAAGAGTAAATTTGGCAAAAATTAGGAAAAAGAACAATAACTTCCACATCAACAGACAGATCTTTTCCAATCGGAAACATCAGGACAGGTAGGTCTTAATATGCTTATCACTTTTGATTCTTGCACAATTTTGATATCTGAAACCATTTTTGAGTTATTAACAAAACAAGAGGCTCCCAAGATCCTGAATCGCTCACCTGAACTACACAGATACATATATTTGTAGATATTATTGTGCTTAACCAAATGCGATTTAAATTAATGAAATATCTTGGTTAGTTTTCAAGATATTGGGCTTAATAAGTGCAAATTTGGCAAAAATTAGGAAAAAGAACAATAACTCCCACATCAGCAGTCAGATCTTTTCCGAAATTTCAGGACAGGTAGATCTTAATATGCTGATCACTTTTGATTCTTGCACAATTTTGATATCTGAAACCAGTTTTGAGTTATTAGCAAAAAAATGAAATTTGCCCCTATGTTCTATTTTTAGCCATGGTGGCCATGCTTTTTTACAAATCCAAAATCTGAACGATAGAGTTGTAGCATATAAGCTATCAAACAGTGTGCCATGTTAAGATGCAGTTGGTCTTACCGTTTCAGACAAGTCAGGGGAAAAGTAATGAACAATGGTAAATATTGACGCTTTAAGGGCCATAACTCCTAAAAGAAATGGTTCTACAGCTTTGACCTAATTACATGAATTGTAGATCTTGATGTGCTTAATCATATGCAATTTGAATTTTTGAAATATCTTGTATAGTTTTCAAGATATACATGTAGGGCAAAATAAGTGAGAAATTTTGAAAAAAAATCCAGAAAAAGGGCAATAACTCCTATGTCGTTTGTTGGATCGTCTTGAAAATTTCAGAGCAGGTAGATCTTGAGATGCTAATCACTTTTGTTTCACATCAGAATTTTGATATCTGTTACCGTTTTTGAGTTATTTGCAAAAAACTGTAATTTGACCCCTATGTTCTATTTCAAGCCATGGAGGCCATATTTTTTTAGGAATCAAAATTCTGAACCATAGAATTGTAGCATTAATGCTATTAAACAACTGTGCCAAGTTTGGTTGAAGTTGGATGTATGGTGTCAGACAAGTTAATCTTTGAAATTCAGGGTAAAAGTAAATGTAGATCTTGATGTGCTTAATCATATTAAAATATCTTGTATAGTTTTCAAGATATAGGGCTAAATAAGTGCAAAATTTTGAAAAAATCCAGAAAAAGGGCAATAACTCCTACATCGGTTGTTGGATCTTTTTGAAAATTTCTGAGCAGGTAGATCTTGAGGTGCTGATCACTTTTACCCACGCCAGAATTTTGATATCTGTTACCGTTTTTGAGTTATTTGCAAAAAACTGCAATTTACCCCTTTGTTCTATTTTTAGCCATGGCGGCCATGTTTTTCAACGAATCAAAAATCCCCAGGCTAGTTTTATACTACCTATGCTAATTAACAACTGTGCCAAATTTAAAAGCCATTGGACTTATGGTGTTAGAGGAGTTAATCTTTGAAATTCAGGGGAAAAGTAATGAAAAATGGTAAATTTTGATGCTTTAAGGGCCATAACTCCTAAAAGAAATGGTTCTACAGCTTTGACCTAATTACATGAATTGTAGATCTTGATGTGCTTAATCATATGCAATTTGAATTTTTGAAATATCTTGTATAGTTTTCAAGATATAGGGCTAAATAAGTGAAAAATTTTGAAAAAAAATCCAGAAAAAGGGCAATAACTCCTATGTCGTTTGTTGGATCGTCTTGAAAATTTCAGAGCAGGTAGATCTTGAGATGCTAATCACTTTTGTTTCACATCAGAATTTTGATATCTGTTACCGTTTTTGAGTTATTTGCAAAAAACTGTAATTTGACCCCTATGTTCTATTTTAAGCCATGGAGGCCATATTTTTTTAGGAATCAAAATTCTGAACCATAGAATTGTAGCATTAATGCTATAGCTATTAAACAACTGTGCCAAGTTTGGTTGAAGTTGGATGTATGGTGTCAGACAAGTTAATCTTTGAAATTCAGGGTAAAAGTAATGAAAAATGGTAAAATTTGACGCTTTAAGGGCCATAACTCCTAAAAGAAATGGTTCTACAGCTTTGACCTAATTACATGAAATGTAGATCTTGATGTGCTTAATCATATTAAAATATCTTGTATAGTTTTCAAGATAATAGGGCTAAATAAGTGCAAAATTTTGAAAAAATCCAGAAAAAGGGCAATAACTCCTACATCGGTTGTTGGATCTTTTTGAAAATTTCTGAGCAGGTAGATCTTGAGAAGCTGATCACTTTTATCCTGAGCCAGAATTTTGATATCTGTTACCGTTTTTGAGTTATTTGCAAAAAACTGCAATTTACCCCTTTGTTCTATTTTTAGCCATGGCGGCCATGTTTTTCAACGAACCAAAAATCCCCAGGCTAGTTTTATACTACCTATGCTAAATTAACAACTGTGCCAAATTTAAAAGCCATTGGACTTATGGTGTTAGAGGAGTTAATCTTTGAAATTCAGGGGAAAAGTAATGAAAAATGGTAAATTTTGATGCTTTAAGGGCCATAACTCTTAAAAGAAATGGTTCTACAGCTTTGACCTAATTACATGAAATGTAGATCTTGATGTGCTTAATCATATTAAAATATCTTGTATAGTTTTCAAGATAATAGGGCTAAATAAGTGCAAAATTTTGAAAAAATCCAGAAAAAAGGCAATAACTCCTACATTGGTTGTTGGATCTTTTTGAAAATTTCTGAGCAGGTAGATCTTGAAGTGCTGATCACTTTTATCCTAGCCAGAATTTTGATATCTGTTACCGTTTTTTGAGTTATTTGCAAAAAACTGCAATTTACCCCTTTGTTCTATTTTTAGCCATGGCGGCCATGTTTTTCAACGAACCAAAAATCCCCAGGCTAGTTTTATACTACCTATGCTAATTAACAACTGTGCCAAATTTAAAAGCCATTGGACTTATGGTGTTAGAGGAGTTAATCTTTGAAATTCAGGGGAAAAGTAATGAAAAATGGTAAATTTTGATGCTTTAAGGGCCATAACTCTTAAAAGAAATGGTTCTACAGCTTTGACCTAATTACATGAAATGTAGATCTTGATGTGCTTAATCATATTAAAATATCTTGTATAGTTTTCAAGATAATAGGGCTAAATAAGTGCAAAATTTTGAAAAAATCCAGAAAAAAGGCAATAACTCCTACATCGGTTGTTGGATCTTTTTGAAAATTTCTGAGCAGGTAGATCTTGAAGTGCTGATCACTTTTATCCTAGCCAGAATTTTGATATCTGTTACCGTTTTTGAGTTATTTGCAAAAAACTGCAATTTACCCCTTTGTTCTATTTTTAGCCATGGCGGCCATGTTTTTCAACGAACCAAAAATCCCCAGGCTAGTTTTATACTACCTATGCTAATTAACAACTGTGTTAAATTTATAAGCCATTGGACTTATGGTGTTAGAGGAGTTAATCTTTGAAATTCAGGGGAAAAGTAATGAAAAATGGTAAATTTTGATGCTTTAAGGGCCATAACTCCTAAAAGAAATGGTTCTACAGCTTTGACCTAATTACATGAAATGTAGATCTTGATGTGCTTAATCATATTAAAATATCTTGTATAGTTTTCAAGATAATAGGGCTAAATAAGTGCAAAATTTTGAAAAAATCCAGAAAAAGGGCAATAACTCCTACATCGGTTGTTGGATCTTTTTGAAAATTTCTGAGCAGGTAGATCTTGAGGTGCTGATCACTTTTATCCTAGCCAGAATTTTGATATCTGTTACCGTTTTTGAGTTATTTGCAAAAAACTGCAATTTACCCCTTTGTTCTATTTTTAGCCATGGCGGCCATGTTTTTCAACGAACCAAAAATCCCCAGGCTAGTTTTATACTACCTATGCTAATTAACAACTGTGCCAAATTTAAAAGCCATTGGACTTATGGTGTTAGAGGAGTTAATCTTTGAAATTCAGGGGAAAAGTAATGAAAAATGGTAAATTTTGATGCTTTAAGGGCCATAACTCCTAAAAGAAATGGTTCTACAGCTTTGACCTAATTACATGAAATGTAGATCTTGATGTGCTTAATCTATGCAATTTGAATTTTTGAAATATCTTGTATAGTTTTCAAGATATAAGACTAAACAAGTGCAAAATTTCGAAAAAATCCAGAAAAAGGGCAATAACTCCTAAATCGGTTGTTGGATCTTTTTGAAAATTTCTGGGCAGGTAGATCTTAAGGTGTTGATCACTTTTACCCTATGCCAGAATTTTGATATCTGTTACCGTTTTTGAGTTATTTGCAAAAAACTGTAATTTGACCCCCATGTTCTACTTTTAGCCATGGCGGCCATGTTTTTTTACGAATCAAAAATCCAAACGATAGTTTTGTACACATAATGCCACTAAACAACTATACCAAGTTTGGTTGCAATTGGACTTATGATGTCGGACAAGTTAACATTTGAAAATTGTTTACAGACGACGACAGACGACGACGATGACGGACGCCAAGTGATGGTAAAAGCTCACATGGACCTTCGGTCCAGGTGAGCTAAAAATGGGCAAATTCGTGGGAAAATGGACATAAACAAGAGTTAACACTAAAGTATGTCCCTGCTGGCACCAGCAAAATACCTTGATATTCAAATTCATTAATTCTCGACATTTTCCTATGATCAACTAAAATGATTAGACAGATATCATAGTCATTGACAAACAGACTTAACATAACAAGAGTTAACACTAAAGTATGTCTCGCCTGCCGGCACCATCAGAAACAATTATTCTTTCTTACTTCCACTATATTTTGAATTTACATGGATTTTCAGTTTCAGAGATCAAAAGATGTTTATAGAACTTAAACATTGCAAATATATGCAATAAAATAATCAAAGTCACTCAACCAAAAAATAAAGGTCAAGGTCAAAAGATGGGGATGCAACTGTGCTAAGCTACTACTGGGGCATATGCATACCAAGTTTCATCAACCTAGGACCTATAGTTCTTGAGATATGGAGGTGCTCGCAAAACTTTTCCATTGCCTATTATATGTATTGAAAATTGTCAAAGTCACTCAACCGGAAAAATAAAAGTCAAGGTCAAAAGATGGGGATGCAACTGTGCTAAGCTACTACTGGGGCATATGCATTCCAAGTTTCATCAACCTAGGACCTATAGTTCTTGAGATATGAAGGTGCTCGCAAAACTTTTCCATTGCTATTATATGTATTGAAAACTGTCAAAGTCACTCAACCGGAAAATAAAGGTCAAGGTCAAAAGATGGGGATGCAACTGTGCTAAGCTACTACTGGGGCATATGCATACCAGGTTTCATCAACCTAGGACCTATAGTTCTTGAGATATGGAGGTGCTCGCAAAACTTTTCCATTGCTATTATATGTATTGAAAATTGTCAAAGTCACTCAACTGGAAAATAAAGGTCAAGGTCAAAAGATGAGGATGCAACTGTACTAAGCTACTACTGGGGCATATGCATACCAAGTTTCATCAACCTAGGACTTATAGTTCTTGAGATATGGAGGTGCTCATAAAACTTTTCCAAAAAGTTAACGCCGCCGTCGCCGCCGTCATCGCCACCGCCGTCGCCGCCGCCGCCGCCGGTAAAGTAACACCTATGTCCCGCTCTGCTTTGCAGGCGAGACAAAAACTGAACACAATAAAGAAGGAATGTGTCCATGGGACACGGATGCCCCCGCTAGGCCCCAAAAAGGAAGTAGATGTCTGACAGACATGAAAGTCGCTTAGGACATACAGTTTGTCATACTGAACCATCCTACCAAGTTTCAAATCATTCTCATGTATGGTTCCTGAGAAAATCTTGACGGAAATTTTCAAGTCAAGTTCACATATTTTCCAATCGGCCTAAGTCCCAAACAGGAAGTAGATGTCCGACAGGTCTCAAAATCGCTTAGGACGTACTGTTTTTCATACTGAACCAACCTATCAAGATTCAAGTCATTCTCATGTACGGTTGCTGAGAAAAGCTTGACGGAAATTTTCATAGTCATGTTCACATATTTTCACATGGCCTAAGTCCCAAACAGGAAGTAGATGTCCGACAGGTCTCAAAATCGCTTAGGACGTACTGTTTGTCATACTGAACCATCCTACCAAGTTTCAAGTCATTCTCATGTACGGTTGCTGAGAAAAGCTTGACGGAAATTTTCATAGTCATGTTCACATATTTTCACATGGCCTAAGTCCCAAACAGGAAGTAGATGTCCGACAGGTCTCAAAATCGCTTAGGACGTACTGTTTGTCATACTGAACCATCCTACCAAGTTTCAAGTCATTCTCATGTACGGTTGCTGAGAAAAGCTTGACGGAAATTCGTACGGACGGACGTACGGACGGACATGAGTAAAACTTAATGCCCCCCGACATGTCGTCGCGGGGGCATAAAAAAACAAAATTAAAGTTTATGTTTCTAAATAAAAATTTTAAAATATGTACATGCAATAGCATTATTTTGTGATATATATATTTTGGTTAATTTGTTATTCTACAGTTTGACGACTTAAATCTCAATTAACTAATTTGATTTAATTACGTGCATATTCAGCTTTGGAAAAATGAATTAGGGTGTAAATATATTTATTCTTGATAAATAGAATATTTTTCTAACTATATTTAAGTAGCATTAATGAAAGAACCTAGTGAGCCTGCTCACATACCCCACTTGCCCTGCCGTTTGACCCTTCACAACATTTGAGAATAAAAAAATCTTGATTATATGCCAATATAAATATGGTGTACTTCATATATACCAAATTTTTTAAATTCAATTCAGTAGATTCAGAGGAGTTGCTAAGACAAAATAAACAAGTTGTTTTCAGCAAATTTTGTAAGTTCAAAGGCCCACAACTCCTACAAAATTTGATGGATCAATATTTCCTGGTAATATGCACAATTACATATATGTGGTGTACTTCATACACACCAAGTTTCATTAAATTCCATTCAGTAGTTTCAGAGGAATTGCATGAACAAGATGAATAAGTGATTTTCAGCAAATTTTGTATGTTCAAAGGGTTATAACTCCTACAAAATTTGACAGATCTGAATTTTCTGGTAATATGCACAACTTAATTGGTTTACTTTATACATACCAAGTTTCATTAAATTCTATACAGTAGTTTCAGAGAAGTTGCGTTGACTAGATGTGACCACAAACAGACGGATGGATGGACTGATGGAACAGTCAAAAACATTATACCCTCCGCGCCTATTTTGCATGGGGTATAATGATGTGGTTAATTAAATTCTCTGGAATTACATTCAATTTTTGGTGGGGATATTGAAAACCTGCTCAATGAAAATGGTAGGCGAAGGGTATGTTTTGAATGGTCCATCTGGCAGCTAATGATAAAAAATTTAATCACATTTTTCTTGGAGAATATTAATCGTAGAGTTCTGAACTTTATGCTCACTACTTGTCAAACCCCGTACAGATTTCCATATAGAAAGATGTTATATACCACTGTCAAACCCTGTACAGATTTCCATATAGAAAGATGTTATATACCAATCACATACTGGGTCTTTCGATACACTGAGCTATACCATGGATAAGGAGTTTTTGAAATATGGCACATGTCTATAGTGTATATTTCAATTTTTGAACTTATGATTTTTAAAGACCAGCTAAACATAGCATTATCTGGCCCGTACACATGTACCAGCTGTATTGCTCTGTGTATTTTTGTTTTCTTTTTGTTTTGAGGGACCAAATGGGATTTAAGAATGTCCATTATTGGTGTAATATACCAACATCTTCAGGCCGTCCTTAAAAAATTGTTGGTTTGCTGTTTTTCGACTGACTCACTGTGAAACCTACAGACTCAAAAAATTTTATCACCCTCTCTTGGAATAATTTTTTTATTCTATTTTTAGCATACTTTTTTTAAAAATAAGGCACTTTTTTGCTTTTTTCAGAAAAAAATAAAGAAGGAATGTGTCCATGGGACACGGATGCCCCCGCTAGGCCCCAAACAGGAAGTAGATGTCTGACAGACATGAAAGTCGCTTAGAACATACAGTTTGTCATACTGAACCATCCTACCAAGTTTCAAATCATTCTCATGTATGGTTCCTGAGAAAATCTTGACGGAAATTTTCAAGTCATGTTCACATATTTTCCAATCAGCCTAAGTCCCAAACAGGAAGTAGATGTCCGACAGGTCTCAAAATCGCTTAGGACGTACTGTTTATCATACTGAACCAACCTACCAAGTTTCAAATCATTCTCATGTACGGTTGCTGAGAAAAGCTTGACGGAAATTTTCATAGTCATGTTCACATATTTTCACATGGCCTAACTCCCAAACAGGAAGTAGATTTCCGACAGGTCTCAAAATCGCTTAGGACGTACTGTTTGTAATACTGAACCATCCTACCAAGTTTCAAGTCATTCTCATGTACGGTTGCTGAGAAAAGCTTGACGGAAATTCGTACGGACGGACGTACGGGACGTACGGACGTACGTACGGACGGACATGAGTAAAACTTAATGCCCCCCACATGTCGTCGCAGGGGCATAAAAATTCACCTACCTACCTACTCACATTGAAAAATGTGAGTAGGTAAACAGCATACAAATATTTTTTTAAGGATGGCCTCATCAGATTTCTGCCTGCTTTTACATATATACAAACACTCAAAATGTCTTATGCCAACTATGCCCATAGTATACATTATTACCCTGAAAATTATTTACCTAATGAAGTATCTCCAACGTTTACATCTCTATGACAGAAGGGACACTTTTTAGGTTGGCCAGGTGTTCCATCTATCCTGTAGTTGCCTCCAACAAGTGGAGCAAATAAATGCAATGCTAAAATAGCACAGACTTCTGATTCAGATCTATTTCCAGACTTCAACAAATATGCCAGGCACTTTGTGTGTGTATCTGAAAAGATAAATCAATGATTGATCTGAATTAGATAAAGTTTTTTTTTCTTTATATATATGTATTGATGATGAAACCTACCCATTTAGGGTATGTAATGCAAAATACAAATATCAAATATGAACAATACATTTGTACATGTATTTGATTTTGATATCTATATAAACTTATCACTTTGACAAGTTCTGAAAGATATTTATTCTGTATTTTCTTATTCATCTTATTTTGTATTTTCTTTCTATGAAAACACTCAAAATCTCAAAATCATGTAATTTGAATAATGAAATAAGTTAAAACTGCCTTATAAAGTACATGAATTATAAGAACATGATATTTCATTTCAAAAATAAAGAAAATTTATTAAAAGAGAATTAAAATCCTTTTAAGCCAAAAATTTATACATACATGACATAACTAAATAAAATGCACATAAATGTACATGTACATGTAGTTGATTTAAAGGTAGTGTAAAGTGAAAATCTGTTGGGCATTTTTTTTCAAAAGCAGACCAAAATGAATTACAGTTACAAAAACATTACCCCTTTTGGCCCCAAAATAATGGTATCTTCCACCTTTCACTTTTTGCCCCTTTTGGCCCCTAGCAGCAATTAGGGGAAAGGGAAGTATTCACTACGAGAATTTATTTGCAAAAAAAAAATTAATTAAAATCGACAATAAATAAAAAAAGTTTTAATTATGGCCCCTTTTGGTTTTAATTCCAAAATGGGGGGGGATAAAGCAATAATTAATCCTCCATTTCTTTCCACCACTTGTCAACATTTAACTTGTAAAAAAAATCAAAATCGTACCAGAAAAAAAAGTTGAATTTTTTTTTGCCCTTTTTGGCCCCTTATTTCTAACTGAAACAAGAGGCTCCCAGGAGCCTGAATCCCTCACCTGGTCTTGATGTCAACCCTATGAAGAACTTAGTAGAGCTGAATAAGCTGAACATTTAAGCAAGCAACAGCTTTTCTTTTACAGCAATAGTTTTCATTCTGTAAGCCAAAAACATGCAAAATGTTATTTTAAGGGCCGTCTGAACACTTTGACTCTAGAGACTTTCATTAAGAGCTTAATGAACTGAACATTTAAGCAAGCAACCACTTTTCTTTATCTACTATAGTTTTCATTATATAAGCCAAAAACATGAAAACATGTTTATTTAGGGGCTGTAATCCCTATTTAGGGTCATCTGACAACTTCGACCCTATGGAGACTTTTGTAGAGCTAAAATGAGCTGAACATTTAAGCAAGCAACAGCTTTTCTCTATCTGCAATAGTTTTTATTCTATTAGTCAAAAACACTACTTTCCCCTTTAAGGCCAAAGGGTTGTAACCCCTATGAGGGGTCATCTGACAATTTCGACCCTGTGAAGACTTTTATAGAGCTAGTAAATGAGCTGAACATTTGAGCAAGCAACAGCTTTTCCCTATCTGCAAAAGTTTTCATTCTATAGGCCAAAAACACTATTTTTCGCCTTTAAGGGGCTGTAACCCCTATAAGGGGTCATCTGACAACTTCAACCTTGTGAAGTTTTTTGTAGAGCTCAATGAGCTGAACATTTAAGCAAGCAACAGCTTTTCTCTATCTGCAATAGTTTTCATTCTATAGGCAAAAAACACTATTTTTTGCCTTTAAGGGGCTGTAACCTCTATAAGGAGTCAGCTGACAACTTCGACCCTTTGGAGACTTTTGTAGAGGTAAACGAGCTGAACATTTAAGCAAGCAACAGCTTTTCTCTATCTGCAATACTTTTCATTCTAAAGGGCAAAATCATGAAACAAGAGGCTCCCAGGAGCCTGAATCGCTCACCTGGTCTTGATGTTGACCCTATACTTTTGTAGAGCTAAATGAGCTGAACATTTAAGCAAGCAACAGCTTTTCTCTACCTGCAATAGTTTTCATTCTACAATGTATATGCCAATAACACCATTTTTCACCTATAAGGAGCCATAACCCCTATAAGGAGTCATCTGACAACTTCGACTCTATGGAGACTTTTGTAGAGCTAAATGAGCTGAACATTTAAGCAAGCAACAGCTTATCTCTATCTGCAATAGTTTTCATTCTGTAGGCCAAAAACATGAAAAATTGCTTTTTTCAGGGGCCATAACCCCTATAAGGGGTCATCTGACAACTTCGACCCTATGGAGAATTTTGTAGAGCTAAATGAGCTGAACATTAAAGCAAGCAACAGCTAATCTCTATCTGCAATAGTTTTCATTCTGTAGGCCAAAAACATGAAAAATCGATATTTTTCAAGGGCCATAACCCCTATAAGGGGTCATCTGACAACTTCGACCCTATGGAGAATTTTGAAGAGCTAAATGAGCTGAACATTTAAGCAAGCAACAGCTAATCTCTATCTGCAATAGTTTTCATTCTGTAGGACAAAAACATGAAAAATCGCTATTTTTCAAGGGCCGTAACCCCTATAAGGGATCATCTGACAACTTGGACCCTATGGAGAATTTTGTAGAGCTAAATGAGCTGAACATTTAAGCAAGCAACAGCTAATCTCTATGTGCAATAGTTTCCATTCTGTAGGACAAAAACATGAAAAAACGCTATTTTTCAAGGGCCGTAACCCCTATAAGGGGTCATCTGACAACTTCGACCCTATGGAGACTTTCGTAGAGCTAAATGAGCTAAACATTTAAGCAAGCAACAGCTAATCTCTATCTGCAATAGTTTTCATACTGTAGGCCAAAAACATGAAAAATCCCTATTTTTCAAGGGCCGTAACCCCTATAAGGGGTCATCTGACAACTTCGACCCTATGGAGAAATTTGTAGAGTTAAATGAGCTGAACATTTAAGCAAGCAACAGCTAATCTCTATCTGCAATAGTTTTCATTCTGTAGGCCAAAAACATGAAACAAGAGGCTCCCAGGAGCCTGAATCGCTCACCTGGTCTCCATGTCGACCCTAAAAAGACTTTTCTAGAGCTGAATGAGCTGAACATTCAAGCAAGTAACAGATTTTCTCTATCTACTATAGCTTCCATTCTGTAGCAGTAGGCCCAAATCATGAAAAAAACGTTATTTTAAGGGCCATAACCCCTATAAGGCGTCATCTGACAACTCTGACCCTATGAAAATTTTTGTAGAGCTAAATGAACTGAACATTTAAGCAAGCAACTGCTTCTCTCTATCTGCTATAGTTTTCATTTTTTAGGCCAAAACATGAAAGAACGTTATATTAGGGGCCGTAACCCCTATAAGGGGACATCTAACAACTTTGACCCTATGGAGACTGGTAGAGTTAAATAAGCTGAACATTTAAGCAAGCAATAGCTTCTCTCTATCTGTAATAGTTTTCATTCCATAGGCCAAAAACATGAAAAAACGTTATTTCAGGGGCTGTAACCCCTATAAGGGGTCATCTGACAACTTCGACCCTATGAAAACTTTTGTAGAGCTAAATGAACTGAACATTTAAGCAAGCAACTGCTTCTCTCTATCTGCTATAATTTTCATTTTATAGGGCAAAACATGAAAGAATGTTATATTAGGGGCCGTAACCCCTATAAGGGGACATCTGACAACTTTGACCCTATGGAGACTTTGGTAGAGCTAAATAAGCTCAACATTTAAGCAAGCAATAGCTTCTCTCTATCTGCAATAGTTTTCATTCCATAGGCCAAAAACATGAAAGAACGTTATATTAGGGGCCGTAACCCCTATAAGGGGACATCTGACAACTCTGACCCTATGGAGACTTTGGTAGAGCTAAATAAGCTCAACATTTAAGCAAGCAATAGCTTCTCTCTATCTGCAATAGTTTTCATTCCATAGGCCAAAAACATGAAAAAACGTTATTTTAGGGGCTGTAACCCCTATAAGGGGTCATCTGACAACTTCGACCCTATGGAGACTTTTGTAGAGCTAAATGAGCTGAACATTTAAGCAAGCAACAACTTTTCTCTATCTGTCATAGTTTTCATTCTATAAGCCAAAAACATGAAAAAATGCTATTTTTCACCTTTAAGGGGCCGTAACTCCTACGAGGGGTCATCTGACAACTTTGACTCAATGGAGACTTTTGTAGAGCTTTTGATGCTGAAGCAGTAGCGTGGCATCAGATTTCATCTATCTCTTATACTTTTTGATTTACAAGCCAAAAAAATTAGTCTGACCCCCCTGGTCTATTTTTAGTAACGGCGGCCATGTTTTTTGGACGGCGGTCACCATTTGTGCAATCTTGGTAGAGGACATTCCATAGATGAAGTGTGCAAAGTTTCAAAGCAATCCCTTCAGTCGTTTCAGAGGAGAAGATTTTCAAAGAAAAGTTAACGACGACGGACGACGACGACGACAGACGACGACGGACGACGACGGACGCCAAGTGATGGCAATAGCTCACATGGACCTTCGGTCCAGGTGAGCTAAAAATGCTATTTTTCACCTTTAAGGGGCCGTAACCCCTATAAGGGGTCATCTGACAACTTCGACCAAATGGAGACTTTTGTAGAGCTTTTGATGCTGAATCAGTAGCGTGGCCTCAGATTTCCTCTATCTCTTATACTTTTTGATTTATAAGCCAAAAACAGTAGTCTGACCCCCCTAGTCTATTTTTAGTAACGACGGCCATGTTTTTTGACAGATCAAAAATCCAAACACAAGTTTGGTGCAAGACACCCTAAGGATCAATCATACCAAGTTTCATTCAATTCTGTTCAGTAGTTTCAGAGGAGAAGATTTTTGAAAAATTGTTAACGGACGACAACGACGACGACGGACGCCAAGTGATGGCAATAGCTCACATGGACCTTTGGTCCAGGTGAGCTAAAAAACGCTATTTTTTACCTTATAAGGGCCATAACCCATATCAAGGTCATCTGACAACTTCGACCCAATTGAGCCTTTTGTAGAGCTTTTGATTCTGAAGAGCCTAAGATCCTTTGGATTTTTCTATCTGTTATGGTTGCTGAGTTATAAGCCATTTTAAGTGATTTTACCTTATGCTCTATTTTTAGGTACAGCGGCCATGTTTTTTCTTGAATCATTTAAAATGAGGATTGATTGTTGCCAACATATCATATCATTCCTACAAAGTTTCAGTTAAATTGGTTCAGGGGTTTCAGAGAAGAAGATTTTTGAAATTGTTAACGGACGACAGACAACGGACAACAGACAACGGACGCATAGTGATGGCATTAGGTGAGCTAAAAATTAAGAAAAGGGGCAATAACTCCCACAAAATTTGTTGGAATTTCCTCAAAATTTCTGAGTAGGTAGATCTTGACGTGCTGATCACTATGACGCTGCCAGAATTTTGGTATCTTTCACCGTTTTGAGTTATTTGCAGAAAACTGCTGTTTTACCCCCTGTTCTATTTTTAGCAATGGTGGCCATGTTTTTTATCTGATCAATGTAAAACGAGGATCATTTGTAGCCAACATGTCATATATCATTTCTACCAAGTTTCAGTCAAATTGGTTGAGTGGTTTCAGAGAAGAAGATTTTTACAATTGTTTACAGACGATGGAGGAAGGACAAATAGTAATGGCATAAGCTCACATGGCCTTCAGCTAGGTTGATTAAAAATGAGAGGACCCCCAAAATCAATCCCATTCACCCTTTTATAGTAAGGAACATCATTGTCGATTTTCATAGCAATCTGATAACTACAACAAAAGTTATTGAGGCAGCAAACAAACAATCATTCACCTTACCTCAATGCTTATTTTAACATGAAAGGGCTACAAGTTTAATAAGGGTTCATCGGACAACATCAATTAACTTAATGCATTAAAGTAGAGAGTTCAATTAGTTTAACATTTTAGCAATCAAAAGCTTTTTATTTTTTCAACAGTTTACCAGCAATAAGGCTTAAAAATGCTATTTAGACATATAAGAGACCATAGCTTTTATTATAAAGGACCAATAAAATACGGTTGAAAGGTTGTGAAAATGGACAATTGGGATGCTCTATAAGGGGAATAACTCCTAAAAGTAGGGGTCCTACAACTTTGACCCTATGACACATTTTGTTGATCTTTATGTGCTAAACATTTACATGCAATTTAAATTTCTCAAATAGCTTTAATAGTTTTCGAGATATTGAGCTTAATGCATGTAATGAGTACAATTTTTTTTCTAAAAATCAAGAAAAAGGGCAACAACTACTACATGAGTGGTTACATCTTCTTCAAACTATCAGGGCAGGTAGTTCTTGAGGTCCTTAACCCTTTTGTTTCCCATCTGAATTTTGTTATCTGTCACCATTTTTGAGTTATTTGTAAAGAACTGCAATCTACCTCTATGTTCTATTTTTAGCCATGGCGGCCATGTTTTTTTACAAATCAAAAATTCATCAATAATTTTGTTGCACTCATGCCAAGGAACAACTATAGTAAGTTTTGTTGCAATCAAACTTATGGTGTAAGAGGAATTAATGATTTGAAAACAATGAATAAAGAGTCACTGTACAAATATTGTCAATTTTACGTTCTAGGGGGAAAAACTCCTAAAAGAAATGAACCAACTGCTGCAATCCTATTACAGATTTTGTAGATCTTTGTGTGCTTATCAATATGCAATTTAAATTTTTCAAATATCCTATGTGCAAAACTTTGAAAAAATGCAGAAAAAGGGCAATAACTCCAAGCATGAGTAGTTGGATCTTCTTCAAAATTTCAAGGCAGGTAGATCTTGAAGTGCTGATAACTTTTACCCCACCAAAATTTCGATATCTGTCACACTTTTGGAGTTATTTGCAAAAAACTGCAATTTAGTGGGTGGTGTCATTTTACCCAAGACACATCTAGTGGTGAAAAACCCTTGACCCCCAACATCTAGAAACCAAGTTATGGACCTTAACCATGAGCTTAATCAAAGTCATTCATGCATAAAATATAGGTCACAGTGACCTTATTTCTAGTGGGTGGTATAGCCCTACTCAAGACCCATCTAGTAGTGAAATATCATTGACCCCTAACGTCTAGTATCCAAGTTAAGGACCTTAACCAAGAACTTAACCAAAGTCGTTCATGCCACAGTGACCTTATTTCTTGTGGGTGGTGTAGCCCTACTCAAGACCCATCTAGTGGTGAAATATCATTGACCTCTAACATCTAGTATCCGAGTAAGAACTTAACCAAAGTATTATATACGGACGGACAAGGGTAAAAAATATGGCCATTCCATATACGTGGGCGGGCCATAAAAATAATAAACATAGTTATTGTATAAGTATAATTATTTCAAGTATTCCCAGCTATGAAATGTTTTACATGTAAATAAAAAGGGCACAGTAAAGGAGCCCAATAGCTTTTTTTTCATGAAACATTTACAAGTGCCTGTGCCCTTTAAAGTCTGTGATAATTCTACACAGGAACATTTTAAAACAAGTGTTTATTTAATGTTCCTGTTCTACATGTACATGTACTCCAGAAAATGGAGAAATTTTACCTATGTCGTCAACAAAGGCGAGAAGACGGTCATATGCTTTTCTCTGGGTTAGGTTCATTTTATTGCCGCGCTGTAGACCCTCTACTTGAAGGATTTCTCTATGAACGATGGCCAGAGGGTTCGCAAACCAATACAGTAAAAAACATCCTTCTAAGTGGGAGTACTCCATGGTAGCATCACTGAAACACCAATCTCCAGTGCCATTACAATTACTTATTACCAACGGGCATATCAATTTATTGTTTCTGAGTGGTGATTTATCCTGCTCATTTGAAGCTTGCCAGTATTCACGAAACTCCCGATACAATCGCACGGCCATTGCAGGGGATAAATAGTAAGGGGGAACGAAACAAGATCCAAGATACAAGATATTTTTTTTAACTTTTACACAGTTTGGGACAGTTTGTGACACATAAAAAACTAACTAATTTATCACACAATAATTCATAGTTTACAAGTAATGAAAATTAAGGTTCCCCTGTCCTCAGTTCAAAAGACTTTTTTTTATAAAGGATCCAAGTTTGCAACAGAGTGTTGAGGGCTACTTTTTCTTCATTTGCCTTCTCATGGGGTTTTTGATTACATGATTCCTAGGCCATTTTAAAGGTGATTACTTGATTACAAGAGCAAATATTTAATGATTATTAGATTACCAAGGTTTGAATTATTGATTATTTGATTACCATTGGGAAAAAGTTTTTGATTACATTTTTAAAAAATATATGATTATTTGATTACTTTGGCTAAAAAATGCTGATTACTTGATTAGTATAAACATATTTATTAAATAAAGAAAAGACATTGTACAACATATATAGTACAAGATGAATATTTCAACACATATTATAAAAGGATTCAGAAACAAGCAAGAATGCTTATGTTAATCTAACATATTAACAACAATCTATACAATCAAGGTGCACATACAATAACTTATAGACAATATGAAGAAGTGCAAGGATACAATGATAAAGTTAAGTAAAGGAAAAAAGGAAAGAGGTTTCAATAGATGATGAGCGATAAAAGATTACAACATATGATAATACAATGCAATAGCAAAAAATATGAGTAAAAGATGAATGTAAGTTTGATGAAATGCAAGTGATAAGCTGTAGGCATAATGTCTAATAAAATCTTTTGGACTTAATAATATAATTTTGTACAATTTGAAAAAGGTTTTCATTTTCATTATCATTTAAATATTTTGATCCAAACATTAATAGTTTTGTGTCGACAACGATTCTATAATTTGCAGCGGTAAGTTGTAAATTACTTGATTCCTGGTAGCCCCCCATGAGGAGCCCCCTTCATCATTTTCCATCATTCAGATTATTAAATGATGATTGTTCTACAGATATAAAGTTAGAATAGGTTACTCTTAAGTTTGCATTAAAGGTGCATCTGAGTAAAAAAATGATTCTCGTCGTCCAATACCTGACATTTTCGTCCTGATTTTGGACATAATCTTTCTTCTCTAGGAATTTTAATTAAAGTGCCTAGCCCTTTCTTTTTCATTTTTGTGGTCACTGATTCATCCGAGAAAATTATAACTAACTCAGTTTCTTGAATTGAGAGATATGGTTTTATTTTTAAGGCTGGATTTAACTTTTTATATAATTTAATTTACTTCATTTTGTCTTTTACAATGTTTCCATAGGATGAGTTTATTTGAGTTTTTACATATTTTTTCACTGAGTTGTTTTAATTCGCTGCAAGTCTCCAGTCTTTCTAAATCAATATTTGTTTCAAAAAGTCCCGGCAAAAAGTATGTCTTGTATGTGAATTTTATGTAATTACAAGTGGTGAGACTTTAATAAAATATTGAATCTGAATCTGAATCCACATGTCTTTTACATAAGCAATGATTATATATACTGGCCAAGTATAAGTTCCCTTTTCATCCATTATTTTAGTTAATTGGAAAGATTCACTTAATAGAGGGTTTAGATTTGTAGTGAAAAAGCGTGCTTAATACATAACAGTTTAAAACATTTCAATATGATATTCAATGGGCATTCTACCCAGTTCTTGTCTAGTTCCAAAATTTGAAGCATTCTTATTAATGCCAAGTGTAATTTTGCAATTAACAAGAGTTAGCACTAAAGTATGTCTTGCCTGCCAGCCTTTTGTACATGTATGTCGAAAGTCAGAGCATGCCAATATAAGTTGACACACGAGGCCTACATGTGGCGGATCCAGAAATTTTCAAACGGGAGGGCGCGCAATTAAAAAAATCTTCTATGGCCTCTTGTTATATACAGTTCTAAACAAAATTTTCCTGTCAAACGGGAGGGCGCGCACCCGACACGCCGGTCCTAAATCCGCCTTTGGAGGAATCACGAAAAATGCAACAAAACATATGTTCATTGCAGTGATAGTTACGGTATCTAATGAAATTGCATGATTCCGGCCCATATATAATTGCTCCAATGTAATAGCATATACTGTAACCGTTATAAATGCTTCAATCTTTTTTTTACAAATATCCGCTGAAATTGCTGAATGATATTTTTTGCATCCCAGTTATTAGTATAATTGTATGACCATTTCAAAACCTGTAGAAGCAAAAACATATGTTTAACTTTAAAATACAATATCAAAAACGGGTATAAACGGTTATTTAGTTATGCTGTATATCGATATTTCAAGGAATAACCTCTCATCAGCAGCATTTGAATCAAAACATTGGCAGATCAAAAACCAAAAATATGGAACGAAAAGTACTCGAAACCAAAATGTTCGAACAGGGAAGCCAAATCCAGCACTGGGGATATCGAGCATGTGCATTACAAGATAAGAAACCTGGTGTTTTAAACAATTTCTAATTTAACAATCGGCAATTTCAATGACAAAAAAAATTAGAAATTTATTGCTAAAATCGTGTCAGACAAGTCTGACTACCGGGCTCGTGATTACCCTCGGGGACTTCTGGTCCACCAGCAGCGGTTATCGACCAAGTCATTTCAAAAAAGATACCATAAACGGGTATAAAACGGTAATTTGGTTATGCTGTATATCGATCAGTATTTCAAGGAATAACCTCTCATCAGCAGCATTTGAATCAAAACATTGGAAGATCAAAAAGCCAAAAATATGGAACGAAAAGTACTCAAAACCAAAAAGTTCGAACAGGGAAGCCAATTCCAGCACCGAGGATATCGACCATGTGCATTACAAGGTAATTAAGAAACCATTTGAATTTAACAATCAAAAATTTCTGACATCCACCAATAACCCGGGGTTGAAAAAAGCATCACAAGCATATAACTTGATTAAAATGACATTTTGAATTTGAAAGCTAACAGTTATTTCAATTTATCTTCTTCGTGTTAACTATAATTGAACATTTAATTGAAATGAAGCATTGTAGTGTTATTTTATATAAGATGCGCGTATTTATACTCTTGTGCGGTGGAATAGTCATTACTGTTTAGCGTTTGTTCTGAAACAGTATAAATTTTGAGCAATTATCGGTATTGTCTTAGCCTTACAAAATTTGTCCATCGGTCCGTTTCCTCTTCCCAATCATTATAATGATATACATATTTTGCATTTCAGTATTTAGTTAACAAGATTTGGTCTTTAGACATAAGGTTTGTCTCTAGCGGTTGTGTCGTTGCCCTTTCGGACATTTGACAATCGAATGCCCATTGGTGCCTCTTTGCTTCTTTTGTATTATTTCCAACAAGTAATTGTGATTAATGTCCATTTTATTAAAAAATCAAAAGTAAAGATAGTTTTTGAAATGAAATTAATTATATGTGAATGCATATGTGGGGATATATGTTTCGTTGTTCTTTTTTATTTTGGAAATTTCCACATTATAACTATATTTATTAGTATCGTTGTATTGCATGAAACAGTACACACAATTATTGCCTCGCGGTTAGTAAGTTAGTTAGTTATTGCTTTACTCCCAAGCAGCACGATTTCGGCTATATCCGGGAGATGAACATGAAAGTGGTGATACAATGAACATGAAATGATGATGAGGTGGAGGAAATGGGACACAGGAGAGTTTTGACTGTCACTGGAAAAAGGAGTGATGGGTAGGGACGGGAAATTTAGCCTCCTGCATGGGGATCCTACGGGTCCTACTCTTACCGAAACCTGCAGCTGGTTCTTTAACGTGCGAGGAACGTGACATTTTTCCCAAGACGATGCATCAATATGGTTTGCTGTCAGGTTTAAATTCCGCATTATCGCCTGACGACCCCGCATCTCTCGATGTCAGGGCTGCCCCATTCAACCACCTGGGGCACACATCCCAGTCGCTTTGTTGGCAAAGCAGCCTGACCCGATGTCAGGTTTCTGAGCGCTCTTTAGTGAACTTTTACCGACAAGCTTAGCGCTGCTGCGGGCCTATTCGCCACCCGGAACCCGCACGGGTGTATTGCCTCGAGGTGTTGGTATTTTCATTGTTCCGTTTACAAAACATTAAATTACTTAAACTTTTGTCTCTTGTTATTACATTGTCATTTTATTGTCTCTAGAAAACCTAAATATTGTATTATTATCTTTCTTTACAACTATTTCAAATTTATTAAAGCAGAATTGTTTGCGACTTGTATTAAATTTATAAATCAAATGAGATTAAATACATTTTGACATTTTGATCGAACATCTCAGGCATCCGTCAATAATCAAATAAGGTGATCGGAAACATGCCACAATTATAACTGGGATACATTTTGTTTTTTCATTGTCAAATTCATATGTCGTTCCGATTTCGACGGCTATCAATTATTTTTTTTTCTTTCCCCTTCGTGTTTAATATAATTGAAAAAATAATTAAAATAAAACATAATTAAAAAGGGTTTCTTTTATCTTCGACATGCATTTGAATATATTATAATTTCTGTCCCTTCTTGTCTCATTGTCTGATGATACAGTCAGCATGAGGCTTTTCTTTCTTTTTAAATCCAAAATATTAGCCGAATTTACTAAGATAAAGAATGAATCTTCAGGTAAACTTTTATTTTATAGCAAAATTTTTACAGAATTTAAATTACAGGATTATTTGAAATTTAATGTCCCTACAGAAATGAGAAACAAATTAACAAAATTAAGAATTAGTGCCCATTCTTTGGCCATAGAATCAGGCAGATATTCAAAACCCAAAACCCCAAGACATGAAAGATATTGTAAATTTTGTAAAAACCAAGTGGAAGACGAAACACACTTCTTATTACTATGCCCTCAATATAAAACTTTGAGACTAAAACATACCTGTTTTAATCATTATACTAATAACAAAAGTGTCTCGGAAGAATTAATTTTAGATATATTGAATCCTAAATCTTTAAATAAATTAAAAAGTTTATGTCACTCTATAAGAGAAGCTTTTGAACAAAGGGACCATCCGACTGTCATAACAATCTAACTTTACAATAAACTATTATATATACATATGTCATTTGGTAACAATTCTTGTTCTAGCGTTATGTATATCTTGTCTATTTGTAATCTTATTTGTATATGTTTCACGCCTCTATTGTGCTCTTTCCAAGAACTTCCAGATAATCACACAGTTAAAGATACTTCACTAAGCAATTCAACATTGTCAGAAAAAACCCTTTATGATCATTTAGAAAACCAAAATAATAATGATGATAAAATAAAAATATTAACTTTAAACTGCTGTGGTCACACTATGCCATGTTGGTACTCTATGAAATGTTATTTCCCGTGCCGGGTACTGTTATTTCCCCAATTGTGCATCACGTGGTTTTCTTATATTGGTTACCGACACCTAAATTTAAAGATTCTGAAGCAAAACGGTATTGCTAATCTGTAAAATGGAAAGTATATTACTTTTATGAACATTTCAAATCCAACCTTTAAAAAATTGAAAAGTAAAAAAGTCTGTGTAAACTTTTCTTTGATATTTCTTGCTGGAAAATTAGCACATTAACTGAAATATTTGATTGATTGTCTCTTAAAAACAAATAAAACAATGACCATGCATTAAATCATGAATTAAACCTTTTATAAAAATTATTTTTCTTTCTTTCTCATGCGTTTTGATATCGACATCGATATTATTTGTTGTGATTTTTCACGATTAGTTGCGGTGGGTAATTTTAAAATTGTACTGTTATTTCGCGTGGCAAATATGCATGAGGTACTGTTATTTCCTGTGGTTTGGTACTGATATTTCATGTGATTACTTAAAACTTTGTTCAAATTTTTGCAAGAATTGATGGTTAACAATTGAACAAGCATTCTGAGAGTATTGCAAAACAATACATAGTCCCCTTACCGGCGTCATATTTCAGTCTCTGGTAAAAATTAGTGTGACTAAACAGTTTATTATTTACAAAAGTGTTAATAAAAAAGTGCAGTTAACAAACTTCAGTAAGTTCAAAGGACCCGTAAAAATGCGCAAACCGGATCAAAACGCGAACTTGATCTGTAACTCGTTAAGGTAGACTCACATATCAAAACTCAGTTCATTATCTGAAAGGGTTTAGTACAAAAAGTGCGGAAAACTGGTGCGTAACGGACAGCTAGCGTGCAAACCTATAGTCCCTTTCGACTGTCGCAGATAGGGAACTAAAAACCACTAGATATTTTTGAGGTGGAAGACCAATTCATATGCACATGGCCATTATTTTGCGACTCGTAGCCAAAACAAAACAGTTTACCTTTAAAAAGTAAACCAGAGGTTCTCTAGGTCTAGATTGTTCTATTTAGGCCTGGTCCGCCTGAGTTCAGCTCAAACCATATTTAGAGCGGACCTTGAGTAGACCATGCAGTCTCGAAGCAGACCAGATTAGAAAAAGTACCAAATCAAGAATGAACTTTTGAGCAGACTGTGACCCGCCAATCACAAATAAATACTCCCCCCCTTTCGCACACAAAAGAAGATAAAAACAACAACCTAAAACAACAAACAAAAACAAAAAATAACTAACAAGTAGAAATCAAGTTAAGGTACATATCTAAATGTATTATTGAAAGTCCAATGGAGATTTATTAAGAGGTTAATTAGGCGTTGTGAATAACAGAGTAAGATATTTATCAAACTTAATTATAGAAATGATAAAGGAGATGCGCATCTACAGAAGGTCACACAGATTGTTTAAATGTTTCATATATACCAATAAAGTGGTTGATATAAAAGTGTAACTCAAAGGTGTCACGGACGTACATTTCTATCACTATATTATCCTCATAATTAAGCGAGGGCATAAAATACAGTTTCCCTTTTACGGGAAATAACAGTACCATAGTAAATTTTCTAACCAGAAATAACAGTACCATACCACATTTACCACGCGAAATAACAGTACAATTTTAAAATTACCTACTGCAACTAATCGTTGAAAATCACAACAAATAATATTGATGTCGATATCAAAATGCATGAGAAAGGAAGAAAAATGATTTTTATGATGGGTTTAATTCATGATTTAATGCATGGGCATTGTTTTATTTGTTTTTAAGAAACGATCAATCAAATATTTCAGTTAATGTGCTAATTTTCCAGCAAGAAATATTAAATAAAAGTTTACACAGACATTTTTACTTTTCATTTTTTTAAAGGTTTGACTTGATATGTTCATAAAAGTAACATACTTTCCATTCTACAGCTTAGCAATACCGTTTTGCTTCAGAATCTTAAAATTTAAGTGTCGGTAATCAATATAAGAAAACCACGTGATACACAATTTGGGAAATAACAGTACCCGGCACGGGAAATAACATTTCATAGAGTACCAACATGGCATAGTGTGGTGGTGTCAAAAAAAGACTTCATTATCCTGAATTTGAAGAATTAATAAATAAACATGATATTGTCTGTATGGTTGAAACAAAAACAGACGACAACGATATTGTCGAAATCCCCGGTTACATTGTTAAACTGAAAAATAGAAAAAAATCTGCAAAAGTAAAATCCGGAGGAATTATATTAGGTTTTAAAGAAAAGTTTGAAAAATATATTAAAACAATTGAAACTGATTCAAAGTTTATATTATGGTTCAAAGTTGACTGTAAAATACTAGGCAGCGATACAGACGCATTGATTGGTATAGTTTATATTCCGCCTGAATACACGTCTTATTCGTCACCAGATGCTATAAATGAAATAGAAAACGAGTTTTTGTCTTTGTCATCTCAGTACAAAAACGTTGTTTTAGTCGGCGATTTTAATAGTCGAACTTCTAACGAAAGAGATTTTTTTCAATTTGACAACAAAGACCTTTTGAATATAGCGAACGAATTTATAGAAAATGGCGTAAACTTTCTAGATTTAGCCGGCATTCCCCGGGAACGTAAAAGTAAAGACTTAGTTAAAAATAGGTTTGGCTCTTTATTGTTAGATTTCTGCAAGGGAAACAACTTTTTTATACTTAATGGTAGAATTGAAGGTGACAGAGACGGAAACTACACATGTAGAAATGCAAGTGTTGTAGATTATTGTATTAGTAACGCAAATTTTGTAGATAGATTTTGTAGTTGTAATGTATTGCATTTCTCTAAATTATTCTCCGATGTACATTGTCCTCTTTCTATATGTTTACAAACTACTATTAAAAACTTTGAATCTAAAACCGAAACAAACCAAAAAGATTTTAACATTAAAACAATAAAAAAATGGAATGATGCTAAGAATGATGAATTCCAAAGAAATATAAACTTGAACAAAAAAGATACTTTGTATAATAAACTTTCAGAAGAAGTTGTAGATATGTCAAAACAAGAAATTAATACTCTTGTTGAACAACTCGGTGAAATTTTTATTGAGAGTGCAGAAACCACTTTTGGAACGTACAGAAAAAATACCAAAACATCAAGAAAGTTTAAAACCGATGAAAAACCCTGGTTTAATTATGAATGCAAATTTGCAAGGAAAAATTATAGGAAATTTAGAAGAAAATTTTCAAAAAACCGAACTGAATTGAATAAACTGCGACTTTCAGAGGCAGAGAAGCGATACAAAACGATAATAGATAAATGTCAAAGAGAATATTCAGATAACCTTTCAACAAAAATAAAAGAAATGCGCCATAAGAATCCGAAAGAATTCTGGAAAACACTTCGTCGCAGGAATAATAAAAAGCAACCTAACATCCCAATTGAAACGCTGTTTGAATTTTTCAAGGAACTAAACGAGACGCCTATCGACAATGATAACAATAATTTACCCGCCCTAGACGATCAAGCATTAAATCAAATTAATAATGACATCAATCTTTACATAGAAAGGGAGGAAATCTTAAAATGTATTTCAAAGCCTAAAAACAACAAAGCTAGCAGTGAAGATCAAATAATTAATGAATATATTAAATCTACTTCTGGCCAATTTATACATATTTACGAAAAGTTATTCAACCTTATTTTTGATAAGGGTATTTTGCCTGACAGTTGGCTGATCGGGAGCATCAAACCAATTTATAAAAATAAAGGGGACAGTCAAGATCCCAAAAACTTTAGACCCATAACAATTGTGAGCTGTCTGGGGAAACTCTTTACGGCCGTACTTACGGAAAGACTTAATAAATACTCAGAAGAATTCCGAATTCTCAATGAAAATCAAAGTGGCTTCAGACAGGGATATAGCGTCACAGATAACCTTTTCACTTTACATGGTTTATTTGAACTTCTCAAACTTAAGAAAAGGAAACTTTACTGTGCCTTTATAGACTTCGAAAAGGCATTCGATAAAGTCTGGAGAACGGGTCTCTGGCATAAATTGATTTTAAGTAATATTAATGGCAAAATGTTAACTGTAATCCAAAATATGTATAAAAGTATAAAATCTAATATTGTATATAACAACGCGAAGTCAGATTTCTTTTCTTGTAACAATGGCGTTAGACAGGGCGAAAATATGTCCCCTTTTCTATTTGCTATTTTCCTAAATGACCTCGAATCATTTCTCGAAAGCCAAAACAATATAGGACTAACAACAATTACCGATGAGTTAGAAAGTACTCTCGGAGTTTTCCTAAAAATATTTGTACTTTTATACGCCGATGACACTGCACTTATGTCAGAGTCACCAGAAGGACTCCAACAGCAGTTAAATAGCTTCTATGAATATTGCAATAGGTGGAAACTGAAAGTTAATATAGGAAAAACAAAAATCTTATGTTTTTCAAATGGAAAGCTTCCAAATAATCTTCGATTTGTTTTTAATAACACAGAGCTAGAAATTGTAAAAGAATTTAACTACCTCGGAACGAATTTAAACAAAACAGGGAACTTTGGTCCTGCAATTAAAGCGCAAGCAGAGAAGGGCACAAGAGCCATGTACGAAGTAATCAAACTAGGCAGATACCACAACCTATCCATTTCTTGTCATTTAGAACTTTTTGATAAGATGGTTAAACCAATACTTTTATACGGCTGTGAACTATGGGGGTTTAAAAATTATCACTCATTAGAAAAAATCCACCTAAAATTCTGTAAACTCCTGCTAAAGTTAAAGTCATCCACACCCAACTGTTTTGTTTACGGTGAATTAGGACGATTTCCTTTAAGTGTAGATATCAAAACTAGAATGGTTATGTATTGGTCTAAATTACTTACAGGTAAAGAAACGAAGCTTTGTTCGATTCTATATAAACTCATGTTACATATTTCAAATAATCAAAATAGGAATTTCCATTGGCTTGTCTATATAAAAAATATATTTAACGAATGTGGATTAACTCACATTTGGGACTCGCAAACATTTCCCTCCCCTATGTGGTTAAAACAAAATGTACGACAATGTCTCACTGATCAATTTCGACAGAACTGGCACGATGAAACCCAGAACTGTGCAAAAGCAACAAATTATAAGATTTTTAAAGACTCACTAGATTTTGAAAACTATTTTGAAGTGTTGAATAAAAAAGACTCAATTTTATTTTGTAAATTTAGAACGGTTAATCATAAACTTCCTATTGAGACAGGTAGATGGAACAACATTGCTAGATCTGATAGGAAATGTATGCTTTGTAATGAAAAAATCGGGGACGAATTTCACTATATTCTAGAATGCCCTATATTATCCCAAGAAAGAAAGAAACTGATCAGTGGACATTTAATTCAAAACCCTAATATTTTAAAGTTCAAGGAAGCTATGACATCTAAAAACAAAGCTAAACTCAACAAACTATGTAAGTTTATTAGAATAATTAACAAAAAAACGAGTCTTCCTGACTAACTATCTGTCTTATAGCTTTGTATGACATTGTACTTTGATCTATGTGTTTATGATGTTATCATTTTCTGTATTTTCTTTCCTTCTTCTTTTGTGAATGTGTGTTTTTTTTTTTTCTTTCTTTTGTTATATTGTAAATAATGTATATAGTATTTCTCTGTACCTATGTAATACTGGTTGATGAGAATAAAGTTATATATATAAATAAAATTATTGATTGATTGATTGATTTAGCCTTGTCTGTGAAACATTATCAATTGTGAGTAGATTTATATATTTTATCCGTTTTGTTTTGTTTTTCTACTTAAGTGCTATATGCTTCTTTCAATTGGTTGATTTACATATTTTGCATATCAATATTTTGTTTAAGACATTAGGTTTACCTTATTTTCAACAGGTATTGTGGTTTATATATTTTTTTATAAAAAAAAAAATAGTTCAATCTCGCATACTCCTGAATTCTTTTGATATAAAAATGGTTAACCAAAACTACCGACCTGGACCTGGGATTATAAACCTTTATCTTAAAAAATAAAAGACAAAAGAATAGAAAGAAGGGAAAGACGCATCGGAGAAATTAAAGATCGAAATAGTTTTGATAAGAAATGTCAAAAATTTCAAAGAAATGTTGGATTAAACCAGGTTAATGGCGCCAATCCACCCTCTTCTTTTAATAGTTCTATGTAACTATATATATTATGGACTTGACGATCGCAATGGAAGAGGGAGGTTTGGCGCCATAAAACCTGGTTTAACCCACCATTTCGTTTGAAATGCCTGTACCAAGTCAGGACCATTGCGATCCACCAGTTCTCCGGTATGACTGATTCGTTTTTGTCATTTTCTCTGGACTATGAGATTGATCATTCAAGTTCGGTAGTTTTGTTATTACCTTTATTTACAAACTTAGGGTCCGGGAGTAACACAAAACGCAAAACAATTGAATGAAGCAGAGGTACCAATGGGGTATCCGAATGTCAAAAGTCCGAAAGGGCAGTGACAAAACCAGTAAACACCAACAACAACGGGACAAATACAAAATACAAAAACATGTAAAACATGGAAACACAAAATAACTGAATATCAATCAACAACGCGAACTCCAGTCGAAACAAGAGTGAACTCAGGTGCTCCGGGAGAGTAAGCAGTTCCTACTTTGTTTTTAGCATAAAAATGTATAATTGTAGGTTTTTGGAGTTATCTGTTTTTGCGCAGGATTGTTCCTTGTAGCAGACCCTGATTGTGCCATTAAAAACATTGGAGTCGAGTTTAATAAGGCCAGAGATAATCTCAACACCATGACACAAAGTATAACTTATGTATTTAGATTTTTCTCTGAATCATAATCTTTTGCGCGAATTTCGGGATTATTATTTTTATTCATAGGATATTGTCTATGGGAAAAATATTTTAAATTTGGTAATATAGTAAACGTGGAATTCAAATATACATTTAATACAAAAATTGTGTTTATTTGAGTATTGCTATAGTCTGTTTGACAGCTGTTTGCAAAGGGAAAATAACAAAATGAAAATCAGAAGTTTAATTTCTGTAGAAAAAAATTGCACTAATTATTATTATTTATGAATACATATCATGTCTGAATTTCCCGTGTTTCAAATCTAGCAATGAACAAAGTTTTCCATTACCGTTATAATTTCTATCATAACCGTATAACTCAAATCTTTACAGCAATGAACAAGTATCCAGGACTACGGATTTCCAATCCTCCAGATTTTGAATCCTCACACCCACTTCACGACACAAATTTTAGAGAATTTGTAAAACGTGTTGGCGTGATTTTAACTGTGACTGGATTTCTTTTAGCATCTACAGGAATCGTGACCTTGGTAGCAACTCTTATTGAATTGATAACATTGCAGTGGGTTGTAAGTTCGTAGTTCACCCATCTTCGCTAGCCATGCATGGGTTACGATCCGGCCCCTTCCTCTTCAAGGAGAAGGAGGAGGGGGCCGGATCGTAACCCTTGGCTAGCGAAGAAGTATGGTACGGTGCTTGTTATAGATGAAATATAATGTGTTCAGTCAAAAGAATATTAATCCAATTGATATACTAGTAAAGATGGATTTAAAATGGGTTGTACAATAAAAAATCTTCAAGACAAAGAAAAGACAAGAATTGTCTTGAAAAATCTTAAAAGGTTCCAAACGATTAATTTTGCAACACCCGGCGCGTTATCGTCTATTCAAGACTCATCAAAGGTGCGCTATCCAAAGATTAAAAATGCCAAAGACTTAATGAATACAATACAGCCAAAATCGCCGAACTGGACACCAATTTAAATCACGAATCAACTCTTTATCGAGAAAAGGAAGAACAGAATATTAGGCATTACTTTTTAAAAGTAATCATGATAATTATTACAGCTCTGAAAAATGTGTAGACAGCATTCACTTCAAATGATAAAGTTGTCTACTGATATTCCATGTATAATTTGTTTTTCGCCAATACAATAACCTTACTTATTTCGTGTTTTATAGTTTAGTTATACATGTAACATCAATAGAAATATCAAACCACGAAATTTAGGTTTTTGTTATATACGTTTGACAAAGCATATGACATTTATAAACGATTCATTTCATGACTAAGCCTTTTCAATGCGGATTTTTTCAACTTTCAATGCATGTTTCATTTATATAGTGCGTTGCGGTAACATTATTTTGGGCAATTGTGGAACTGATAGCATGTGTTGTATTTCTCAAGTGTCGTGAACCGGTGAGTTACCAATACACTAATTTAGTCTGGTTTCTCGTTGTTACATTAATTGTTTATGATTTTATTAGGAAAACATGTAACTGAAATTATTATACGGATGAAATATCGTGATTTCCGAGTTAAATACATTTCTAGATATTCACGGAGTGAATACCAGGATTTATCTTTCTCGTGTGCGAATTTATAAGTGCGGGAGCTAAATTGACTGAGTATGATGCCTTAAACCGGAAGACGTATAAGCTAGTAAGAAATCCGCACCCAATAACACGGAATGCAAAATTAAATTCCTTTTTTGGAATTTTCAATTTAAAAAATAATAAACATAGTTATTGTATCAATATAAATTATTTCAAGTATTTCCAGTTATGAAATGCTTTAAATGTAAAGAATTTGAATAAAAAATCAGGACTTCAGGCATATTTTAATTATTGACGTCTATTCTATCACTAGAGGTCGCGTCCATCAAAACAAAATGACAGAAGCGCGGGAACCTGTCATTCTAATTTTCGCGAAGCAAGACCCCCCCCCCCCCCCAAATAAAAGCGGTGCATTGTCAACCAAACAAATAACTTGAATACTTCAGAGGACAAATTTCATTCCCAGAAGCCATTATATTTTACTCAGTCAACAAATTTGATTTTGTTATTTTCTGCATTCGAAAATGAAAGAAAAATATTCTCGAAAAAGGGTGCGTTCTGCGAGGTCCGCGTTCGAAGCAATTCACTTCCTTGTTCTGTTTGCAAGTTCGTTCTTTTTTCAAAATTATGGGTATATATAAGAAAGTTACTTTATCTGCGGGAGCTCATCAGGTTCAACCTGTATCATATTAAATTAATCCTCGTGAAGTTTCCCGCGAAAAATACCTAACATCATGATTTCTTTCACTTTCATATATCTTGAATATTTATTTGTCACCAAAGTATCTGTATAATAATTAGTATAACTAATTTGGGGTGGCAATTATTGATTTTAATGTCACTTATGTCGAGGGGGCGGACAGGGGGGACGGAGGTTGAGGAGGCGGGGAGCGGGTGTAGAAGGGACGGGGAGTGGGTGTAGAAGGGACGGGGAGCGGGTGTAGAAGGGACGGGGAGCGGGTGTAGAAGGGACGGGGAGCGGGGTAGAGGGGGCGGGGAACGTGGTTTGGGGCGGGGAGCGGAGGTACAGGGGCGGACAAGGGGGAGGGGTACCGGGGTTGAGGTGGCGGGGAGCGGTGGTGGAAGGGGCGGGGAGCGAAAGTGGAGGAGGTGGGAAGCGGGGGAAGAGAACCCCCCTGTCCACCCCCTATGCATTCAACTTGTGCGCGTAACAAGTTCCGTGCGCTTGTTGAATCCCTGCGTTATTCGTCACTTGTGACATTTAAATTGATATTAGCCATCCCTCATTAGTTATACTAATATGAGATAGGCATTGCCTAAATGCGAGCACAGCACATGCAGCATAAATATAAGTTGATCCTCTTATTTGCCTTTCTCATCGTAGTCAGTATTTTCATTTTGATCAGTTCTTTTTCTAGAACGTTCAGTTTGGGACGAGGTGCTTGGGGCGAATGAGCGTTAAAAAGATTTTTTTAATGGATAAATTTGTTAACTTACAAAAATTAAATTACTCATCGTCATCAGAATATTTTTTTCCTTATTCTGTTTTACATAGATAATTTTTTAAAGGCGACTGGCAAAATTGGTAATTATTTTCAAATTCACGCCGGACCTGTTTAACTGTGAGAAGCATATCCGGACGAAAAAAATCAAAATCAGCACCAGGCAAATTTTTCGCGGGAACTTGCCATAGAGCTCGCTGTGCCCGCTATAGTTAATTTAATTAAATGATCACAATAATTATATGAAACCTGCAAACATTTTTAAATGTTAGTTTCTTTATTGACAGAATAAATATCGTATTCATAGTCATTCCTGACCTAACAATTAGATATTTCATTTTTATCGCAATTTTAGCAGTTAACTGATTCTGATTCTGATTGATAGTCAGTGCAAACGAACATAAACCTGAAACCTATATCCTATGTATTTTTTGTATTTAAGGCAAATTACTTTATAAGGCGACATTTTAAACACCAGCTGAATACAGAGTACGTAGGTTATAGATCTCACGATCTGGTTAGCATTGGATGGAATCTAATTATGAAGGAGGTAGAATACAACCTTTTTTTTCTATTTTGCCTTGAAATATTCTACTAAATTCATCAAATGTTAATGAATTTTGATATTTAACTTTTAACACTTGTATAACGTAAAATATGATTTAAGTGTAATATATATTCTTAGTTATTTATTCCCTTAGTATTTTAAACTTAAACTAGTCGAAGAGGCCACGCTCCATTTCCCCGGCTATTCCGATGTCTGTTAGTAAAAAAAAAGAAATTGGAGCAAAGATACTATTCTTTATTGGTATCTCTTGATGAGAAATAAGAAAATATGTGGTTTATGGGAATTATGGCTGGTTTTTTTTTATGGACATTGTCAAAATTCCAGATCCGGTATGGAAGAGTCAGTGTTAGAGTTGCGTGACAAAGATACTTAGAGAGCATATATGCATAACACAAAATCACACTTTAAATATTTACAAGAATCTATTACTTCATGCTCAGTAATGAGGGTGCAAATCATTTCATCGATGCTGCCTTTTTCAAGTTAAATGGTCCACTCCGTCCGTAAGACGAGTTTCGGGAGGAGTTTTAAGGTACCAAGCACAATGTAAAAATATACTCTCAAAAATAAGTTACGCATAGGTAGAAAATTCCCTAAACATTTAATACTAACCCATACCTTTTCAAAATATTATTGCTGAGCTGTTCTGCAACCGATTTTCATGATATAAAATCCAGTAAAAAGAAAAACTAATAAAGATTGTTTGATAATGTTGACCAAAAACCTAACTCTATTTTTTTGGACATCACGAGTAGAACACGACTAATGTTTTTCACGGAGCATTTTGCAATGATTCAAACGGGAAGTTGATGCGTAAAATGACTTGCAATATCTGAAAAAACAGCGATGTTTATACGATATTGCTCAAAATTAAACGAATAACCTCCATCAATGTTTCTTTTTATTATTATCGGTTGGAGAACAGCTCGGAAAAATTATCTTGAAATGGTTTGGGTTTGTATTAAACGTATAAGGAATTTTCTATACCTATGCGTAACCTTTTTTTAAGAGTAGATATTGATAATCATAATAAATGTCCTCAACTTTTACATCAAAGCCCCCTCCCCCACTAGAACCATTGTTGTAATTCGACAGTCCTGTTTAATTTGATTTACAGCACCCGTTTCTTGCATTGGTTATTTTAGAATTACATGTATATTTTTCAGTGTCTTCAGATCATAATTTTACATCAGGGTTGCTTTGCATATAGATAAAGAAATAAAGATTTACCCCAAAAATGTCGATTTCCTTCTTTATCAGTGGTTGCTATGTCAACCGGAAGTACCAAAAAGGGAATCAACATCATAAACATGGGTCATTCCGAGACCTTTAGTTATAAAAGTCCAATTGAAATTTTTCACATACAGTAAACGAAATTATCAAACTTTAGATTTTCTGCATACGCCTAAAATGCGTCTTTTCAGATTCCTGTGCGAAGAAATACCATTTCTTTTAAAACAGTGAAATGAAAATCTCTTATCATGCAGCGTTTTTGTAAAG
Source organism: Arcuatula senhousia (assembly GCA_963971305.1). Taxonomy (NCBI): domain Eukaryota; kingdom Metazoa; phylum Mollusca; class Bivalvia; order Mytilida; family Mytilidae; genus Arcuatula; species Arcuatula senhousia. The sequence goes on along the minus strand of OZ020306.1, from coordinate 31,758,735 downwards.
TGACCTTATGAATCAAAGACATTTCAATTATAAAAAGTTATATTGTCAAAATTTAATTAACTAAAAGGAACCAGTGTATACGTGTACGAAGATACGGCATTATAACAATTGATGGTGTATTTACAAAAACAACAAACACACAATGAAAAAAGCCAAGAACGTTAAAACTTACATATAAAACAAGAAGTGTAAAGTCTTCAAGGTTAGTTTTTGCAACTGTAACACACTCGTCGTGCTTTCGGTGAATGGACATTGTAGGTTTAATAATCTGCGTAAATACTAAGTTAGACCAACATCTATATATATACTAGTACTAAATGAAAATATTGTGTATTTCTAGTAAGCATACGGGTTTTCATTTAAGATATTATGTATTTGTCACCAACTAAATAGAACAGGGTTCCTGGGTCCCCAGCCGAGCGCAAAAATCTTAAAGTATTAATAGATAAGAGACAGACATGAAAACGCATCCCATCAGAGGAGACCCCTACCTAAGGCTGCATACATTTATCCTGATAGGGCCTTAAGGCCGTCAAAAATGGTGTAATCTAGATAAGTCTTAAATCATTGACCAATGTCATAATTTTAACTAAAATCTCTACTTTCTGAAATTATCCTTTCGGTATTAAAACTTTAAATTTTCGAGTTTCTCAGCTTTATATAAGCTTGAAACGCTTCAAGAAGATCTAAGCTGATCATCAGTCAGGTCACATATTAAAGATTTGTCCATAAGCATTTAGTTGTTTGTATATTGGCATGCTTTAATTGGAAAATTATTATGAAAACAATCTTCTGTATTTATTTACAAATTTTTCCCTATTTCAGTACAAGTGCTGCGGAGTTGATAGCTATTTAGATTTCAACAGTTCTACGTCCTACAATGAAAAGTGGTATGATCCTTCACACTCCTATTCAAAAACTCGTTGGCTAAAGGCACCTGTGACTTGCTGTGATGAAATGTATATAAACAATACTGCTCGTCCAAAAATTCCCGGTCCATGCACTAACGACGAGTTTATAAACAAAAAGGTATAAAATTAATGACAGTATACGCACAATAAAAGTAACAGCACAATTACCGAAGAGGAAAGACTGTAATCACAAATGTCCAAGAAGATAGATACAAAATAAGAAATGCAGTTATTATACAACAGAGAAAATAAAAGATGTAATGACCCCATGCAACCATCTTCTCTGAAGAGGAGGGGGGTCGGATCGTAACCCTTGGCTAGCGAAGATGCCATGCAACATAAATCACACTTTTCAAAAGATAAGGTGATTGAGCCATATGACATCAAAACACCCTTTCCGATGCGAGTTCTAGAGCCGTCATTATTCAACAGATGAGAAAGAGCTTTTAATAAGTGACAGGGGAATAATCAAAGCGTATGATAACATTCTTAGATTTTTAAATTTTATCTTTAAAGAAACACACGGGACCACGATCAGAAGACACACCTTGTGAAAATAACGATATTAGTTCCTCTATCATGTCTATGGATGTTCTCGTCACACGGCATTCGGCTGTGAATGGGATCGATTGGTAAACGTGCTAGGGAATAATTTTATTTAACGAAATAAATACCAGATCGACAAAAAGGAGGACTCATTCTTGGGGAGATAATTGGAAGGAAAATATGAAAAAAAAATTGATAGAGAAATGTATACGGAAATAAAGCTTTTTCTGAAATATCTTGAAAAAGTTTGAAAGTGACGGACGCTATCTTTATATTTCAGAAATCAAAAGTATGGTGTATAAATATTATTAGAGTTACCTAAGTCGAAATAACGAGTTACAGCTACATGTTTGTACTAAGTGGTTATAACGAGTTAGCTATTAAAGTGGTTATAACGAGTGAGCTAAGTGGTTATAACGAGTAAGATAACATGGATAAGTGATAATAACGAGTTAGCTAAGTGGTTGTTACGAGTTAGAGAAAATAAAACACCACCCTGGCACAAATGGGCTTCTGTAGGATTCTGTATTAAATTTCTGAGAGCGAAATTATTATGACATTTCTTTTATTATAATGTTTTATTATGTTATATCTATTTTTTCTCAAATATTTAATTCTAGGGTTGCTTGTCTGTATTTTGGGAAGCTGTAGATCGACACAAAGCTGGAGTCGGAATTTGTTTTACCTTGATGATAGTTGTTCAGGTATTTACTTAAATTTCAAAATGTGAATGTGCCTCTAGCTGCTGTCAATGCAGTTGTTGTTGAAATTCTTTTGAGGGGACTAAGAAACACGCATTGGTTTTGCGTTAAACGATTAAAATCTTTTCTTCAGTCAATTTTAGCAGGAAATATATAAAGAAGCACATTACATCAATGTATGTGCATTTTAAGTTTTGGTCGCTTACATATGAATTTATTTAGCATCATGCATCCATCGTCTGAAACCTTTTCATTTTTTTCCCGCTATAACAACTGAACTATGACTGAAACTTTGCAGCAATGACTAATAACATGTTGGCATCAAACGATTTTTATCTTAAAAAGGTCCAATCAAATATGGTCATTGTTACTTAAAATAAACATAGGTTAAAATCATGTTTTTGTCCTATAAAATTAAAACTGTTCAATCAATATAAAAAAAAAAAATTGTTGCTCGCTCAAAGTTTTGGCTCGTATCGTACTTTTAAAGTCTGATTGAAAGAAGTTGTCAGATGAACAGAGTAGGGTAATGGTCTTTTCAAGGTTAAAATTTCAGTTGAAGGCCGCCCTTCAACTTCTGGATGCAATGACGAACAGCAACAAAATTGATGTCCTTATGCTTATTTTCCATGTTAATATTTTATTTTTTCAATTCTTATTCAGGTAGCAACAGCCTTCTGTCTTTGTTGGTCTCGGTTTAAACAAGAAAGCACAGTCTTACCAACAACATGCTAGCTAATGCTCACCAGATTACAGTACAGTGATTGAATCATTTCTATAGCATTTCTTAAGCACTGTTATTGTTATAACGACACGTTGCTGGAATTGAACAAATTTTTAATTATTATATTATCATATTTGGGGGGAAAATTGAATAAAATTGCATAAAATGATAGTCTTTCTCATGATCAATGCAGAGTAACATATTATGATAGACAGCGCTAGATTGATATAATTTTGATATTTCATAGGAAGATTTTTTCCAGGCAAAGTGATTCAGATATCCTATCTGTGTAATTGTTTGTAAACTCAATGGTTGTGTTGCAGCAACAAGAAACTGCTTAAGTTTTCGAGACAACTGAGTTCACTTTGATTCGGGCTTGAAATGATTTCACTGCGTTATGTTACTTCTGGATTGGTGTATTCGCTCAAAAATTGTGCTCAATTTCTTTCTCTCAAAAGTGTTGGTTTCTCATAAAGGATTGCTCCTTCGGCCTTTCTGTTAATGGCAATAATGATGACATTCCATCCTTGTATTGGATTCCTAAATTACATAAAAATCCATACAAACAGCGCTTCATTGCAGGGTCATCCAAATGTACAACTAAGCCTCTTTCAGTTCTGTTGACTTCAATACTTACGGCAATAAAATCCGGCCTTCAGAAATATTACGAGTGTTGCTATTCTAGAAATGGTGTCACTCAAATGTGGATCCTGAAGAATTCGAAAGAACTGATGGAGATTCTTAACTCTAAATCAGTTTCATCTTGTAACAGCATCAAAACATTCGATTTGTCCACACTTTACACTTCTTTTCCACATGAACAACTGAAATCGCGATTGGCACATCTGATTAAACGCAGCTTTTTCAAAAAGAATGGAAAACGCAGGTACAAATATCTAGTAGTAGATTATACCAAGACTTACTTTGTCATCAATGAGTCTAAGAAAAAGAACAAATTTACAGAAGACCAAATAATCGACATGCTCAACTTTCTTATTGACAACATATTTGTTGAGTTTGGTGGACGTGTTTTTCAGCAAACAATAGGGATTCCAATGGGCACTAATTGTGCACCTTTGCTTGCTGATTTGTTTCTTCATTCATATGAAGCAGACTTCTTACAATCTCTTCTAGAAAAAAAAACTCATGTTCCGTTATATAAATGATGTCCTTTCAATAAACAATTCTCGATTTGGTGACTTTCTCCATCTCATATATCACCAGGAGCTTGAGATAAAGGACACAACGGATTCTAGGAAGTCTGCTTCATATTTAGATCTACATCTCGAAATTGACTCTCAAGGAAGACTTTCAACAAGGCTCTATGACAAACGTGATGACTTCAACTTTCCAATCGTCAACTTTCCCTTCTTGGGTAGCAACATTCCGTCCGCTCGTGCTTATGGAGTCTACGTATCTCAATTGATTCGTTACTCCAGTGCATGCGGGACTTACATCGATTTCCTTAGCAGAGCGACACGTCTGACGCAAAAATGCTCACACAGGGTTATGTTGCTCCTCGGTTGCTGTCTTCACTCAAGAAATTTTACGGAAGACATCATGCACTTGTAGACAAATATGGGATATCGATCTCTCAGATAAGTGCAGATGTTGGTTTGTCATAGGGTTTTGTTTTGTCTTCCTTTACCGGATTTGACACGCTGAATGGACTATTGGCAACGCGACGGTGTGCTATATAGCAAGCAGGAACTGCTTACTCTTCCGGAGCACCTGAGTTCACTCTTGTTTCGACTGGAGTTCGCGTTGTTGATTGATATTCAGTATTTTGTGTTTCCGTGTTTTACATGTTGTCTGTTTTTGTCCCGTTCTTGTTGGTGTTTACTGGTTTTGTCTCTGCCCTTTTGGACTTTTGACATTCGGATACCCCATTAGTACCTCTGCTTCTTCCTCTAGCTTTGGATTTTTAAAAGGCCATTCTTTATAAAAAATCCAATGATCTGGCCCATGCTGGGACAGTAATTAAGTCAAAGATTTTGATGAATTCTATATTACAAGGATTTTATAGCATAATAACAAAATTAAACTCAGTTCATCTTAATTGACAACGGTTGCAATGGTAATTTTCCGTTGTGATTTTTTGAATTGCTGTTTGTTTATGTTTGTTGTGTCGCGTACACTTATTCCACATCTCAATATCGTATATAGCGGCAATTTTGAACTCTGTGGAAAACCCTAAACTAGGCTATTGTTCATTGGGATATTTTTTAAATGATGAAACCTATCGAATCGAATCTTACTATGGTTATTATTTACACCCTACCAAGTTCTGAATTTAACATGTAAATAACATCGATATGTTAAGATAGCATTTTTGTGATGTTATTAGTATGCTTAATTCAGCTTTATTATGTTGCAGCCTGTTATAATTATGTTGATGATAAAGCATATATTACGGTATAAATTGGAATCCACTGGGAACCGGAATCCTTCAAGGACATATTGGAATTCCTGATTGGCATTGGTTTTAGTCCAGTACGAATCTACCATCAAAACTAATTTCCATTAAAAGAAAATGAGATATCCCGATTTGTAAAAAATAGCATGCAGGTTTCCACTGTCTTCCAAATCTTAAACGAACATAAAACTTTGATAACGTATCGATTACAAAGCTCTCCTCGTATTGTCAATAAACGGGAATTGACTTTAACTTCAAAATTCAAGTGAACATCCATGCAGAATAAGAAGGTAAGAGCCAGCATCAGAAGAATGCATTATGCTTTGTATATCTAGGTGTACATGTACCTACCATACCAATATGGTTGATATGGAACTTGTCTATAGATGAGCAGGAATTAACTTTAACCATTCTTCTGTAAGTGGTAATCCATGAAGAAAATAAAGGCCGCGGTCAGCATCTTAAGCCAGTATTGTGTTAAGCATCATAAGGCGCACCTATTAAATCAATATGGTTGATTCGGCACTTGTCTGTAGACGGGACCATTCTTCTGCAGGTTGTCATTCATGAGGTATTTAAAAGGTCCAGAAAGATCCTTAAGACCACGGTCTTATTTTTGAAAATTCATGTTTGCTTCTGTCCCCGGCAGAAATTTACCTCTAAAATTTTCAAAATGGTGGACGAAATCAACGCTTGAAATGAAATTGATCTGAACAGAAAGGTAAAACGCATGAAAACAGCCTTGAGACATTGCTGGAAAACTTTTATTTATTTCGTTTTCGACAAAGGAAAAAGTGTGTTCAACATTATACGCGTTATTATGCTAAGATCAGACAGGCCGAAATGCGCTTTAAATCAAACAAAAGAATTGGAACTCTTTGTTATAGGAGGCGAGAAAATGATTGAGAATTTATGTACAATTTTGTATCATAAAATAAAGCATTTTTCATTAACTAGAATATAAAAATTGAATGTTGCTTTTAATGGTTTTGTTAATTATTGTTGATATATGTTAAAATTTCGAACAACAACTCATTTAGAAAAGCAAATTGGCAAAAATAACGAAAAATATGAGGTCTCGTTATTTCCTGCTACCTTTTTTGGCCGCACATATGAAATGCATCTTTTTGACGAAATTTTAAACTATAATAATATTTCTTCCATTTCATGTCATCGATACGGTGGCACAGCCGAATTTTTTGGTTTAATTCAACATTTAAAACATTGCTATTTTGGCGGGAGAGTCATAACAAAGGTCGAAGTCGAGCACACCAAAAATGATTATGTTAAATATCTGTGGTTTCGTAAACAATTTTTGAGACTTTTTAAAAATGTAACTGGGGCAAAATAATTTTAATAATCAAGAAAACATGTAAATAGTGAGTTTGCAAGAAAAAGACAACTCGTTTCCCAGTTTAAAGCACATGTGCTTATATATAAGTACTGTAAGAGTGTTCCTAGTTTCGGAGGAACATACACAGTAGAACATGTGACCAATACCATTCGGAACAACTCTAGATCTTGGGTACAACCACTTCACTTGTAAGTTTGATTCCCATCTGAGTAGACGTATTGCTGCACCACTTACAAGTCATTTCGTGAGGTGATAAGTCCATTGACTTATCACAGGACAGGTAATATATATACATATTCTCTGTTATAATATCCACCGGCTGTATTTCTGACAATTGGTGTCAGAAGTAAACAAAATATGAAAGTATAATTGAGTGAATTTTCGGCGGGAAAAAAAAATCCCGTGCAGTTCATGTACATGTATGTCTATGTGTTGCATTCATTTCGTTAGAATTTGAATAAAACGAAGTGAAATTGTACAATTTGATTGCTTAATTTTGTGAGCACTCATCACTGATTGCTTGATATTTACTTGGAATAATTTTTGTCAAATTCTGAGTGAACTGAATTTTGACATTTGATTTTGAGTGTGGAATAGTACATTCTCTACTGATTATATTGTCAATACTATTTAAAAATATTTATTGATATTGTCAATTACATTTGTGTATTATTATTTTTTATGTAACGTGACATTGACTACATAAGTCGCGAACACATAAAAAAAGGCCCATCCCAATTTTGTTTTTGATTCGCATTACACCATTATAAACTTGGGTGAAAGACTCTAAAAAATTTAGATCATCATATTTTCTTTATATATTTTGGACATTTTGTAGTGTTTCACCCAGGGTATTTTTAAGGGTAAGGGTAAGGTTGATTAGGCAGTGATAACAGTTACTGTGCTTGTGACCCTTGCCTAACTGTTAAAAATATACAAAACACTTGTACAGATAAAATCTAGACATACAATTTTCACTTCTGACCCTACAAGTTAAAAAAAGAAAAAGAAAGAACAGTAAGTAAGAAGAAGTTAAACTTTTAAAATTTTTACTTGTGTAGTCACGTGAACTTTTTCGTGTTAAAAAGTTAAATTTGTAAAAGAATATTTGATTTTTGTAAACATTTAAAAAAAAAAAAAAAAAATAAAGAAAGCAAAAACGTGTTCGTTCTCTTTCAATCGCTGTGGACAGCCATAACGATTGCAGTAGTGAGTGTTTATGAAATAAACAGTCATTACTGATAAAGGCGCGTAAAAAAAAAAAAAAGTAAAGAAAGCAAAGAAAAACAATAAAATTTTAAAGTGGAAAATATCAGTTAATGTGCAGGTGACCCCTGCCTAACTGAGCTGGTAAATTTGTATAAAAAAAAAAAGGGTTATTTAGTTATCGAGCAGGTGTCCCCTGCCTAACTAAATAACAAAATTAAGTAAGAAGTATAAGGTAAAAAATAAATAAATAACTAATAATATAAAATAGAAATTCTAAAAAATTTAGTTACTGTGCAGGTGACCCCTGCCTAACTAAATCATAAAGAAGAAGGAAAAAAAAATAAGAAGTTTTATAAAATCAATAAATAATAATCTAATTATTTAAATATTAAAGGCTTAAATTTCAAATAAAGAAACTTTAAATTTAAATATAAAACAGAAGAACAAGAAATGAGTTATTGTGCAGGTGACCCCTGCCTAACTAAATAATAATAACATTCAAGAGGGAAAGGAAGAAGTAATAATAAAAAAAAAAAAAAAGTAGTTAAAATTCATAATTAAAAGGAAAAAATTTAAACATTGAATAGAAGAAGGAAAAAGATAGGTAGATAGGTAAATGAAAATATATGTGAATAAGTAACTAAGTAAATAAATTAAAAAAGATATTAAAGGGAGAAGAAGGAGAAATTTTATGATACGCTACTAAAGTCATAGTTCTTGTGCAGGTGTCCCCTGCCGAACTTTTGACTTTTATGTAAAAAAAAAAAAAAGCAAGTAAATAAGTATCATATAAAAAAGTAGAAGAAGAAGCCCTTCCGTCATAGTTCTTGTGCAGGTGTCCCCTGCCGAACTTTGACAATTACATAGTGTTGCATAGGCCTTGTTAGAAAATCTTTGTTCTGTGCAGGTGCCCCCTGCCGAACTTAGATAATTAGTTTGGCAATTAAAGGTCATAGTCATATTCCAAGATGTCCGTGGTCAACATTAATACAGCAACCAAGGAAGAGTTGATTTCAATTCGAGACATAGGGGATAAGAGAGCCCAGGCCATAATCAATGCCAGACGGGCAGGTCCATTAACAGCAGAAACCATCAAAGAGATTGCTGGTATTCCACCAACCCTATGGGATCCCTTAATAGCTGCAGGAAGAATAACATTCGAGCTTCCAGAAACTACAGGTCAAGAAGATGAAATAAAAAAACTTCTGGAAAAGATAAAGACCGAGAATGTCATCCTTAAACAGGCAGAAGTGGCGAAAAGCCAGGAGTTGAAAAAGTTGCAGAATGACTTTGACACCCATGTAAAGCAACTAAATGCTGAGATGACTACGTTAACCAAACAAAATGAACTCTTAAGATCAGAAATCAACAACAGAGATGAGTATATACAGGAAAATAGGAAACAACTTGAACTTGGTGAGGCCAATAAAGATAAGATGTTGAAGGCAGAATTACAGAAACAACAACAGCACTACAACGAAGAAATGGCTAAACTGAAGGAAACTTTCGTCCAAATGAAAACTGAAAGAGAGGAACTGATGCATAAGGTAGACGAACAAACAGTAACCATCGCCAGTGCAAACCAACAGAATAGAACTAATAATAAGAAGATACAAGATCTAGAATCCAGAATAAAGAATTTAATGGAAAAGGTAGAAGAACAAGCCAGAACCATAGATAAAACTAGTGAGAAAGACAGGGTGCTGAATAATGAAAGACAAGAACAGGAAGAAAGAGTGAGAGTTCTAGAAGCAGAAATTCAACATTTAAGAACATCAAAAACCATTGAATCATTGGCTCCAAGAAGTGTGTACAGTAGTGAGAGTGAGACTCGAAGAACCAGTAGTCCTAGCAGCTTCAGGAGAACAGCTTCTGCACAACCAGAGGAACCAAGAAGAGGCAATAATCTATCCCTTTCACAGTTTCCAAAACTATCGACCTATGATGGCACTGATGATTGGAAGTCATACCAATTACAGTTTGTTCATACAGCTCGACGTTTTGAGTGGAACAAACAGCAAAAACTAGATAACCTATTGCTATGCCTGAGAGGGAAAGCTCTGAAGTTCTTTAGCACCCGACCTGTGTCAGTACAAGGAAATTTTGAAGACCTGATGGTAAAAATGACCCAGCGTTTTGGCAACAGAGATCTTCCAAACTCAATAAGAAGACAGTTACAAGATGCTAGGCAGACCATTGACGAGTCCATTGAAGAGTATGCCGAAAGAGTCCAAGAAATGGCAACGGATGGGTATGTTGATGCCACCGAAGACATAGTAGAAATGATGGCTACTGATGCTTTCCTTAAGGGGTGTCAAGATAAACAAGCAGCACTCTTAGCTATGGATAAGGAGCCAAACAGAATAGACCAGGCTTTACAACTGGTGAAGAGCGCTATGCACAACAGAAGGGTTTTGTTGGGACATAAAAGACCAGAAGTCCGAAAGGTACAGTTTCAGGACGAAGTGGATTCAGACAGTGACTCAGAATCAACAGTGAGAGTGTTGAACAAGAAGACAGATAAGATGAGTTCATGGAGACAAAACCTAGAGAATCGACTGGAAAAGACAGAGAAGGATATAAGTTCAATCCGAGGTGACATTAGCAAAATTCTAAGTGCTGTCTCGGATAGGCAGTCTAGCAGAAACAGATCGTATTCTCCAAATAGGTCACGCTCTCCATCACCCAACAGAAGTCCAACCAGAGGCCAAGTTATCTGCTATTCCTGCAATGAACCAGGTCATTATAGCACTAATTGCCCAAAGAAGAGAAGTTTGGCATCACCACCACCAAAACAGTTAAACATCCAGGGGTCGGGGAAGTAGGCCATTCCTTGACCCACCCAGATCACACAGGCCGACCTCCGCCATTGTACGAACCACTTGTTTCTAGAGTCGGTGACCCTGACCTAGTTTCAAGTGAAAGTAGTCTTAAAATGGAAACTAAGTTTCCCAATCCCAGTTTCAGTGACCCTGATCTTGACTTGAGGAATTTGGTTATCATTAATTCAACTGGTAGTTTGGAATTAACAGCAGGAGTTAATCCTTTGGTTGATGTCGGTGACCCCGACTTAACTAAAGGTGAGACTAGCAACTTGCCAAAAATTAGAGAGATTGACTTTTACACTGAGACAGAAAACTCATTTAGTTTAGAAATTCCAATTTTAATTAATGGCCAAAGAATAGAGGCAGTAATCGATACAGGTGCTCAAGTCACAGTAGTTAACGAAAAGGTAGCACAACTGCTAAAATTGCCCCTAGCGTCCGAGAATTTATATTTAAAGGGCGCAGGGGCCAACAAAATCAAAGCCAGAAAAGGGGGTGTGGTCTCCATGGTGATAGGGAAAACGGAGACGAGATGGAGAATAATGGTGGCTGAAATAACAGATCAGGTTATTATTGGGTTAGACCTTCTATACCATCTTCATGCTGTTATAGACCTTGGGCAATTCACCATTTGCATTGGGAAAGAGAAAATCATAGCTAAAGGTTTCAAATCTGGGGAAAAGTCATCATTGATCCGTCAGATATTTTTACGCAAAAGACTTGTGGTTCCTCCTAATACCAAAGTACAACTTGCAGCCATTTTAGACAGTAGTATAGAAGGGGACTTGTGTATCCAACCAACACAGCATGTGAAAGAGTTACTGATGCCATATACTGTAGTTAGTGGTCATGATCAAAACATTCCTATTGTCTTACAAAACCTATCAGACAAGTTCGTCACCATTAAGAAAGGGACAGTAATAGGTCTAGGGATGGAAGTAGAAGAAATTCTAGATGATAGAGACCAAGATAAGGTAGAAAGTTTAGATGGCAAAGAACTAGATGAGAACGAAACCCCTGTTTTAAGAAAGATAGAGAAACCTAGTGAGATCACCAACGAGGTACCATTACATCTACAAGATTTGCTAGATAGGTCAAAGAAACATCTCAACGCCAGCCAGACAGAACAACTTAAGAAACTACTGGTAAAATTTCAAGATTCTTTTTCTACGGACGATATGGACATAGGACATTTTACCAAGATCGAGCACAGAATAGATACGGGAGATGCTACACCCACGAAGGAGGCATTAAGAAGAACTCCAATTGGTTTCGAAAAAGAGGAAGAAGACCATTTACAAGACCTTCTAAATAAAGGAGTAATTCAACCTTCCTCATCTGAGTGGGCTGCTGCACCTGTAATTTGTCGCAAAAAAGATGGCAAAATTAGGTATTGTATTGACTACCGGAAGTTGAACAGCGTGACGAAGAAAGATGCATTTCCACTCCCAAGAATAGAGTCCTGTATTGACCAACTTAGGGGAACAAAATTTATGTCCTGTCTTGACATGTCTGCAGGGTACTATCAGTTTCAAATCCACAAAGATGATCGCCACAAGACTGCGTTTACCACCAAGTATGGATTATTTGAACATGTTAGATTAAGCTTTGGGTTATGCAACAGTCCTGCATTTTTCCAGAGGGTTATTCAATTAATACTGTCTGGCTTAACCTGGTCCCAATGTTTAGCTTATTTAGACGACATTATAGTACTTGGGAAAGATTTTGATGATCACTTGCAGAATCTTGAGGCAGTTCTTCAACGATTTCAAGACAACAATTTGAAGTTAAAACCTAAAAAGTGTGCTCTGTTCCAAAAAGAAGTAGTCTACCTTGGTAAATTAATATCTGAAAAGGGAATTTCCATCAACCCTGATAACATTGAGTCAATTCAAAAATGGCCACCACCACAGAATAAAAAAGAAGTCCAGAGTTTCCTGGGATTTGCAAATTATCATCGGGACCACATCCAAAATTTGGCGTATCTTTCATCTCCACTTCATGAGCTAACCAGAAAAAATTCAAAATTTGAATGGACAGATCGGCATCAGGCTGCGTTTGAAACCATAAAGTATTCCATCATTCAGTCTGCTACATTGGAATATCCAGACCCAAATGAGGTATTCATATTAGATACAGACGCCTCTGATAAAGCTGTAGCTGCTGAGTTGATCCAAGTGCATGATGGGAAAGAGTGCGTAGTTGCCTATGCCAGTAAGGTTCTAACTCCAATTCAGAGAAGATACTGCACTACACGAAAAGAACTACTTGCAGTTGTGACGTTCACACGACAGTTTCGGAATTATCTATTGGGACGTCAATTCATCATTAGAACTGATCATCACAGTTTAGTATGGCTACTTCGCTTCAAGAACATCGAAGGTCAATTAGCCCGATGGATGGAGGAACTCTCCCAGTATGACATGGTAATTCAACATCGTTCCGGGAAGAAACATGGTAATGCAGATAGTCTTAGTAGGATACCAGATACCTTAGAACCATGTAATTGTTATTATGCTGGATCTACTTTAGAGTCACTACCTTGTGGAGGCTGTAAATACTGCACACGAGCCCATTCCCAGTGGCAACGTTTTGAGGAGGATGTTGATGACGTAATTCCATTGGCTCTCCGAAGCATTGATGCCACTGATGTAACCGACACACATAGCAACTGGATGAGTGGTTTTTCTGCTGAAGAAATATGTAGACAGCAGGAGGAAGATCCAGATCTCAAGACTCTTCTCTCGTGGCTGGAAAAGGAACCAAGTCCGTTAGAGCTGCAACTCTCGAGCAAAGCTGTTAAACATTGGTGGAGCTGCAAGGAACAACTAGCTGTCGTGAACCATTGTCTAACATACATGTGGCTTGAACCAGAAGGTCGCAAAAATCTGTTGATTGTTCCAAAAACCATGCAAGATCAAATGATTAAGTTGTGTCATGATAGCAAATCAGCAGGCCATTTTGGAAGGGACAAGACCTACCATAATCTAAAACAGCGATGCATTTGGCACCTAATGCGACATGACGTCATCTTGTATGTCAAAGGCTGCAAGGAATGCAATGTTAGTAAGTCCTCAAACAGAAAAGCAAGAGGAGAGTTGGGACAACACCATGCAGGAAATCCTATGGAAAGAATTCATATGGACATTTTGGGACCTTTGCCAATAAGTAAAGCTGGTAATAAGTATATTCTCTCCATTATTGATCAGTATACCAAGTGGATCGAGTTATTTCCTATCCCAAATCAGAATGCTGAGACCATTGCTAGGATATCTGTTAACAACTTCTTTTCTAAATTTGGCTGTCCGATAACTCTACACACAGACCAAGGAAGAAATTTCGAGAGTCAACTCTTTCAGCAGTTGTGTAGATTGCTTGAAATTACAAAAACTCGAACAACTCCTTACAGGCCGTGCTCAAACGGACAAGTTGAGCGATATAATAGAGTTATAATGAGTGCAGTAAGATGTTTTCTGAAGGGACGCCAAAAAGATTGGGATGAACATATACAGCTGTTAGCAGGTGCTATTAGATCTACATATAATAAGACAACTGGGTTCTCGCCAAACATGATGATGCTGGGACGGGAGGTAATTCAACCAGTTGATTTAATGTTAGGAACAGTTATCAACAGTATGCCACAATTGGAACCAGCTGAATATGTACAGAGACTTGGAAAGGTCATGAAAGAGGTTCACCAGATCGCCAGAGAGCATATAAAAGGGGTGCAGTTAAGACAGAAGAAAGACTACGACATGTCGAAATATCAGCAGGGGTACAGTGTGGGAGATGTGGTTTATCGGTTAAACCCAGCTACTAAAGTGGGACAAAGTAGAAAGCTCAAACCACAGTGGCAAGGACCTTGGGTAGTCACAGAGGTGAAGTCATCAGTCCTATACAAGATTGTAAATCGGAAAAGAGGCCTTGTTATCCACCATGATCAACTGAAACGTTGTGAGGATAGAGAGCTACCATTGTGGGTGAAACATATACGTCACAGGCTGTTTGATTCTGAAACCCAGGAAGATGTAGAACAGGTGGAAAGATCTGATGATTTGAATCTCTCAAATTTGTTTGGAGATTCAGATGATGATGATGATGACGATGAAAAGGAATTAGGGGAGGACGTATCTGAGGCAGGTGTCGGTGACCCCGACCTTGTTTCAGATATGTCCCAAATGGTCGATAAAGTTATAGAGGGTGTAGACAATGAGGGGTGTGTGCCTGATCCTGAGAACAATGATAGATTTATTGTACAGGATTTTTCAGACATGGCAAACACAGTAGATTTAGACACCACTTTCGCCTATGCTATTGATGATGAAACACCATCAATAGCCAGGGGAACTGGCAAAAGGGCCAGGAAAAAACCTGCATATTTGGAAGACTATGAAGTCTTCAGTGATTTGTAAATAGAGAACAATAAATGTAGGTTCTGAAGATTTTGAAATCTTCGGCACTCCGTTCTCTTTTAATAAAAATAATTAAATAAAAAAAAATGATGGAATAAAAAAAAAAACAAAAAACAAAAACAAAATAAAAACAAAAATAATAATAAAAACCGATGTAAATAAAATAAGTTTTAAACTATATTAAAATGAAAAATATACATAAAATTGAGTGTGTAAATATATCAGTATATCCATTATATTGATATTGAGTAATAATATTACCTTATTTTTATTTGCTTATAATAAATAAAACCACCAGGATATTTAATAAAATATAATACTCAATCATATAACCCATATATCTTACAGTAATATTCAATCATATAACCCATATATATCTTACAGTTATAATAACCCATATATATCTTACAGTTATATTAAGAGATGGGAGACAAATCGCTGGAAGAGGAGTTGGGGTATGAAGACTTCTGCCCATGGATGGAAGAGGGTCAGGAAGAGAGAGACGTTGTGGTAGAGACGGGAGATGACCAGGAGTTCGATGAAGAAAATCCGGAGGATTGGGTAGTGGTGGATGAGGTAGAAGAGGAGGTGGTAGAAGAGGTAGTTGAGGAATGGGTGGTGACAGACGAAGTGGCAGTGGAGGAAGATGAGACCAGGGATGTTCGAGTGGTGCAGTGGAAGGAGCCGTCAGAGGAGGAGGTGGTGCCGAAGGCCAGTAAGAAGAGGGTAAGGAGGCAGAGATGTCCTGTTTGCCTGGAATTGTTTCGCCACCTATACAGGCATGCAGCAGAACACCTACCTTGGTTCTGGTATCCTGAAACTGCATGTCAAGGATGCTCCAGCCAACATCTTTTCACTGACTTTTTGGGACAGCATGTAGCTTCAAATCACCCGGCCGGTTTCTCACCATCTTTAGACATAACCCTTTTGGCACAACTGATTCAAAATTATTTACTCGCTTTGGCACAACATTTAGGAAATTCAACTTTAAAGGAACTTTTGGCTTTCGTTAATTGCAGCCCGGAATTTCAAGTCATCAGCACAGATTTCAAAGAATCCGACTTGTGTCTTTGCCGAGCTTGGGACACCCTCCTTGAAGACTCTCCAGATACCTTCCAGATGTTAAATGAGAGTGGCAAGTTCACCATGTTTGCCTTGGTCAACTGGAAAGTAGTTTTGATGCTGTTATCAAAGCTCGAGAAGTCACACCTTACTGCTCTGCCTGTTTCATTGGTATCTGAAGATTCTGCATCTGAGGAAGTGGAGGAAACAGCTGCAGTGGAACTGAAGGAGGCTACCGACACCCATCTTCATCTTGATCATCTCCTTGCTCGAGTCGGTGACCCCGACCAGCAGGAGTTTGATCAATTCCGGGGTGGCTCTGACGTCATGGTAAAGTCCTTGGTAAGCAACTACTGTTTTCCTCATTCCTGGCCTCGTTCTAATGAACTACAGCATCTCAGCAACAAAATTCCCGGTCTATTTTTCTCTTTTGGCATTCATCCTAAAGTAATACAAACTACACATCCCGAAATTTTGGAAGACTATTTGGACCATTTAGAAGATCTCATCAAAATTGACAGAACCGTAGCCATAGGCGAGTGTGGATTGGACACCTCATACACCGCCAAAGACATTCAACTTCAAAAACAGATCCGTTTCTTGGAACGACAACTGGAACTGGCAGTTGACAAAGGGTTGCCAGTGGTTATCCATTGTAGAGGGAATGCGGCGCTCCACTTTCAACTTTTAGATTCACTCTCCAAAATTTGTCCTGCTAACCACCCAATTCATTGGCAATGTTTCTCCGGGATCCCACAGGTTTATACTCAAATCATAGCAAAATTCAGCAACATAGTTTTCGGCGTTACACCATTCATATTTTCCAGGCCAACTATCAACACCTTCCTCTTACAACATCACATTACCAACATAGTTTTGGAGTCTGACGCCCCCTTTATACCATATGAAAATATCAGTGATCCTTCCGTGGTTATTTTGATTGCCAGGAAGATTTCAGAGACGCTGGCTATACCTCTGGAACAGGTGTTGGATACTACCAACAGCAACGCAAGAAGGGTGTACCAACTGTAGATCAATGTAGAGTGACCGTTATTTGTAAATATGTTTTGAATTTAATTGTTTTGTACCACAGAAGGACCTGTTGTGCAGTTAGATATATTTTTTATTCATTGTCATTGTGAACTGTTAGCTCATCAATAACCCTCATGTTGTAGCAGAAGATTTTCCTCTTGGGACCAAAGTCATCATTTTCATGTTTGTATTGGAGAATACAAGTATCTTCAAATATCATCCATCACCATAGCATATTTCATGTTTGCCAAGAGGACTTTTGCCCTATATCATCATTCTTCATGTTTATGTGAATGCCATACATTTTTGAACATCACTGATCAGCATATTCCATTTATTCATCTGTAACCAGAAGACTACTACCTGAAAACCCGTTACCTATCTTGATCACCTTCACAATATACAAACTAAACTTAACAAAGATAATGAGGAGGAATGTAAGAGTGTTCCTAGTTTCGGAGGAACATACACAGTAGAACATGTGACCAATACCATTCGGAACAACTCTAGATCTTGGGTACAACCACTTCACTTGTAAGTTTGATTCCCATCTGAGTAGACGTATTGCTGCACCACTTACAAGTCATTTCGTGAGGTGATAAGTCCATTGACTTATCACAGGACAGGTAATATATATACATATTCTCTGTTATAATATCCACCGGCTGTATTTCTGACAGTACAAAGGTCATTTAAGGTAATCCGTGTTTACAAATAGACTTATTTCTAATAATAGAATGAACACGTGTACCAGTTCATTTTATAGTGTAAAACACAACAACAATTTCATTACAATCTTAAGATATTATTCACGGTATTGTTGTGTGTGTGTTTTTTTTTTAAATGTATGCGTAAAATTCAACAATGCATGTATGATTTATTGAAGCCAGCTTTATAATATTCATGTAACTTGCTAACAAGTTTCAAGTGCACAAAGTACTGGCATCTCTAATAAATGTAATAATATGTTCAAGTGTTATGTCTAATATGTCAGAGGCGGATCCGGGGGTGGGGATGTTCATGGGGCTGGAACAACCCCTCTTTGCCTAGAATGTTATATATAATTATCGTGTAATTTAAAACCACATTACGTCCACATTTGACATTTGACACCTATGACCCTCCCCCCCCCCCTGATTTCGAAAATTAATAATGGATCCATTCCTGTATATAATGATCCCAACTTTAAATAAAAACGAAATAAACGAAACAATACACATAAACGAATATTAGACAATTCGTTGGGGGGGACAGAATTGCTGATTCTGATGATCCAGATTTTTTCCAAACAGTCCTGCATATAAATTAAATTGAAAAATAATGTCCTTGCCATTAGTCATTAGAAATAAAGAATTTCTCAACATTTTTCAGCATTTTGTGAAAATTGCTTGTGACAAAATTATCTTAGCAACGAAACAGATGCAGAACAAATTTCTAGGGTGGGGTGGGCGTGGGGGGGGGGGGGGGAATCTATCTCCCCAGGCTTAATGCATGCAATCATACAAGCGACAAATGAAGCAAATCATAAAGAGTTGCGTTTCAAAATTCATACTTGACAAATTTTATGGGGGCATCATGTAAATGTATGTATACTCTTAGACAAATACGGAATATCTATTTCATGAGCAGCGAGATGTTAGTTTGTTAAAGCGTTTTTTGTATTGTCTTTCTTCACCGGATTTGACAAAACCTAAACGATATCCTTGACAATGTGAAATATGTATTTTATACTTCAACAAACAAAAACTGCTTACCCTTCCGGAGAACCTGGGCTTACATTAGTTTCTTATTGGGGTTTGTGAGTTTTTTGTGTGATCGTCCTTTCTCTATATAGTCATGACAATGAATAGAAAGTATAATTTGTATTATTAGCCGATTTGGGGAATGATGTTCTGATCTTGTAAATGGTATCTTAGAAAATCGAAAAGTAACAAGACATGACATAAAGTACAAATACTTTTTTAAATGAAGCTGTATTATTTAATAGTAAGTTTTTAAAGTAGAATTATAAGTAGACGAAGATGCTTGTAGGTTATTGAATCTTGAGCTGCGTACAGTTCTAGGCATTTAGGATCATCACGTTCGTCACGTTCGTCTAAACCTAAAATGTAAAAAAAAGTATTCAAGCATAAACTACTACAATAAGTACACAAAGGGAGCGACCATTTGATTTTTTTTTTTGGGGGGGGGGGGCTATGGTAAAATTTTAGATTAAAACAGGATGCCAAAAATCATGAAATAAAAAGGTAGGACAACATATTTGAAATAAACAAAACGAAGGATGCAGTGTTTGAGGAAAACTTATGATATACTTAAAAATTTTCAAAAAATGCCCAAAGTAGCCCGCAAAAAAACATCCAGACTCGATTTTTCCGAAAAAAAATTAAGAAAGAATGTGTCCATGGGACACGGATGCCCCCGCTGGCCCCAAACAGGAAGTAGATTTCTGACAAGTCTGAAAATCGCTAAAGGACATACAGTTTGTCATACTGATCCATCCTACCAAGTTTCAAAACATTCTGGTATACAGTTCCTGAGAAAAGCTTGACGGACATTTTCATATCATGTTCACATACTTTAAAATTGGCCTAAGTCCCAAACAGGAAGTAGATGTCCGACAGGTCTCAAAATCACTTAGGACGTATAGTTTGTCATACTGAACCATCCTACCAAGTTTCAAATCATTCTAATGTAAGGTTCCTGAGAAAAGCTTGACGGAAATTTTAATAGTCATGTTCACATATTTTAACATTGGCCTAAGTCCCGAACAGGAAGTAGATGTCCGACAGGTCTCAAAATCGCTTAGGACATATAGTTTGTCATACTCAACCATCCTACCAAGTTTCAAATCATTCTCATGAATGGTTCCTGAGAAAAGCTTGACGGAAATTCGTACGGACGTACGGACATGAGTAAAACTTAATGCCCCCCGACATGTCGTCGCGGGGGCATAAAAACAGGATGAAAATATCCGTAGCCCCCTATAAAAATCAAATGGTTACCCCTAATTGAATACTGTCGGGGAACTTTCATATAAAAATATGATATACAACGAGGTGAATGATTTGCATATAAAGTACATAACACTTAGTCAGGGTAGAGGGTCGAGGGGTTCGGGCGACCCCCCCCCCCCCCCCCCCTTTCTGAGGAAGAATAAAGGTCGATAAAAATACACTGATAATTGATCGTGTGCTATTAACATGATTAAAGTCTGAGAAATTTTGTCTGAATAACCAACATTCGAACCCCTTCTTAAAAAATTCTGGCTACAGCAACATTTATTTTTGCATGATCTTGCATGGCCAAAAAACCCTTGAAACTTTCCCTTCTTAAAGATCAATTTTCTTTTGTTGTGCTACATCACAGTTATATTTTCAATCAAAATTTATTATTTAGATAGGGGAAATCTCAAAATCAAATTAGGTAGCAATAATTTCATATTTAATTGAAATATGTGCATAAAACTGCACATGAAGCAAAAATTGGCTGAAAAGCAAAATTACAAAACGTGAAAACAAGAAAGAACAATTATATTTAATCAGAATACAAATTAAAAGATTTCGTTATATAATGTTAAAATATGTCACTTCAAGTCAAACACACCTCAAGACTAATCAGGCGTTTTCTTATTATTTCCCCTGATAAATCCTAGCAACGGGGTATTAAAAAGTGCTACCTTTTTTGGCCGTACGATAGATTTCCTTTTTTCCAACGGATTCATGTAGAATAATATATTACCCTTTTATTTGACATAACGGCTAGGTGGCACAGCCGAGAAAAATTGTTTAAACTGGCTTGGAAACTTTGTTATTTGTAGTTCCGGTATTGTATGTCTTCTCACTTCTGACATAATATTCGACTCAATTGTATGAATAAATATATGTTTATTGTTTGTTCTTAAAGATAAATTATATTTGGACTCACCGATATGAAATATGTACGTCCGTAACAATGTAGATCACTCCAAAACTGCTTTGTTTGGGTCCACTTGAATCACTTGTTTACATCACGGAGATTGTGCAAACACAAAAGAGTGAAATATAAGAGGGAGATAATTTTGAGAAAGCATATTCCGGCCTGCAGATAGGGCTTGTTTGTTTATTAATTTTCTCAATATTATGATCTTATATTTCGGAAATTAAAAGGGTTTTTTTAATTTATTTATATGACCGTGGACCCCTCTATACATACGTTTCATGATCTTATCTGACTGATATCATCCATTCGACCATTGACCTAATTATCTCTTCATAGCATGCAATGGTCTTATTGAAAAGTTTTCATCTATAAGACCATAGACGCCTCTACCACTCACAACATATGCTATGATCTTTTCTTGCAGATTTCATTCAACCCCTTTCTCCTCTTCAATACTAGCCATAGTCTTATATAACTTTTTTCACCCATTAAACCACAGACCTTTCTATCACTTCATAACATTCCATGGTCTTATCCACTGTTTTCATCCATAAGACCATATACCCCTCTATCCTCTTGTAGCATGTCATGGTCCTGTTTGACTGTTATCACCCATAAGACCATGGTCTCCTATATCCTCTTATAACATGTCATGGTCTTAATTGCCTGTTATCATCTATAAGACTTTCTCCATTACATGTACATGCCATGGTCTTGTCCAACTTTTACAATTATAAGACCACATGGACCCCTCTATCCTCTTATAACATATCATGATCTTATAAGACTGTTGGCAGCCATAAGACATTTAAGACCATGAACCCCTCTATTCATTTATATCATGCCATGGTCTTATATGACTGTAATCAACCATAAGTCCGTGGACCTTTTCATCACTCCATAACAATCATCATTCAATCATACCATGGTCTTATTTAACTGTATTCATCCATAAGACCATGGACCCCTTTAGCCTCTTATAACATGTCATGGTCCTATTTGACTGTTATCAGCCATTAGCCATACACTCCTTTATATCTTCATTACATGCCATGGTCTGATTTTACAACCATAAGACCATGGACCCCTCTAGCCTCTTAATAACATGTCATGGTCTTATTTGACTTTTATCATTGATAAGACCATTGACCCTTCTATCCTCCTATCACATGCCATGGTCTTTTTTACTGTTATCACCTTAAGACCATGGACCCCTCTTTCCTTTCATAACATGTCATGGTTGTATTTGACTGTTATCAACCATAAGACCATGGACCATTTCATCCTCTTTTTACATGTCATTATTCCATTTGACTGTTAAGAACCATAAGACCATGGACCCCTTTATCATCTTAAGACGTGCCATGGTCTTACTTGACTGTTATTATCCATAAGACCATGGACCTCTTTACATGTATTTCTCTATAAAATGCTATGGCCTTACCAAACTGTTTCTATCAATAAGACCAAAGATCCCTCTATCCTCTTGTAACATATCATGGTCTTATAAGTTATTTGACTGTTATTATCCATAAGACCATGGACTTCTTTATTTCTCTATAACATGCTATGGCCTTATCAAACTGTTTCCATCAATAAGACCATGGATCCCTCTATCCTCTTGTAACATGTCATGGTCTTATTTGACTGTTATTATCCATAAGACCATGGACCTCTTTATTTCTCTATAACATGCTATTGCATTATCAAACTGTTTCCACTAATAAGACCATAGACCCCTCTACCCTCTCATAATATGCTATGTTCTTACATGTATCTCAAGTTTTCATCCATAAGACCACAGACACTTCTATCTTCTTATAACATGTCATGGTTGTATTTGACTATTATCACCCTTAAGATCATCTTAAAACATGCCATGGTCTTATTTTACTTTTATCAACCATAAGACCATAGACTCCTATATCCTCTTATAATATGGCATGGTCTTATTTGGCTTTTATCACCCATAAGACCATTGACCCCTCTATCCTCTTATCACATGTCATGGTCTTTTTTATCACCCACACCTCTACATGCCATGGTCATATTTGACTGTTATCACCCATTAGACAAGGGAACCCTATATCCTCACATGTCATGGTTTTTTTTGACTGTTATAATCCTTAAGACAATGAACCAGTCTAGCCTCTTATTAACATGTCATGGTCTTATTTGACTTTCATCAATGATAAGACCATTGACCCCTCTATCTATTTGATTGTTATCACCTATAAGACCATGGACCCCTTTTTCCTCTTATAACATGTACATGTATAACATGCCATGGTCTTATATAACTGTTTTCAATCATAAGACCATGGACCCCTCTATCCTCCTATCTCATGGCATGGTCCTATTTGACTTTTATCAACCATAAGACCATAGACTCCTATATCCTCTTATAAAATGCCATGGTTTTATCTGACTGTTATCATGTTATCATCTATAAGACCATGGACCTTTCTATCACTCAATAACATGCCATGGTCTTATATAACTGTTTTCAATCATAAGACCATGAACCCCTCTATCCTCCTATCACATGTCATGGTCCTATTCGACTTTTATCAACCATAAGACCATAGACTCCTATATCCTATTATAACATATCATGGTCTTACTTGACTGTTATCAGCCATAAGACCATACACCCCTTTATTTCTTTATAACATGCCATGGTCTTTCCAAACTTTTTCCATACATAAGACCATGGACCCCTCCATCTTCTTTTAACATACCATGGTCTTATTTAATTTCATCCATAAGACCCCTCTATCTGCTCAAAACATGCCATGGTCTTATATGATCGTTATCATCAGTTTAACCTCTTTATCTCTCCATAACATACCATGGTCTTGTATCTGACTGTGATCAACCATCAAACCATTGACCCCTCTATCCTCTTATAACACTTCATTGTCTTATCTGACTGTTATCACCTGTAAGACCATGGACCTCTTTATCTATCCCTTACATTGTATTTTTTATTTGGTTGTTATTATTCATAAGAGCATGAAACTCTTCATTTGTACATATGTCTGGTTATTTTCAATATAAATTCTTGTCATATTTGACTGTATATATCCTAAAAACCACATTTTTTCTTTTCTCTCCATATCTTGTTTTAAATTTCTTCTTTCAAATTCTAAAATATGTCTTTTTCAAATAGTCTATGAAAGACTCATGATACGAAAATTATTAATACTCTTACCATGCTTACCAAATGTTCTAGCGTCAAATGAAAGTAGCTTATAAAGAGCAGAAAGAAGCATTGAACAGGATGACTTGCCAATGTTAAGGATTTAAGCATTTTAGACAGTTATAGGACAATGGAAAAAAGCTCCTGTTTCCATTTTTATACGACCGCAAAAAATTTGTGGTCGTATAATGTTATGGCGATGTCGTCTGCGTCTGTGTCTGCGTCTGCGTCGTCTGGGGACATTTGGTTTCCATGCGATAACTTGAGTAAATGTTGACCAATTGATATGAAATTTTGATATGATGTTTCTATTCACTAAAGGAAGGTTGGTATTGCATTTTGGGTTTCTGGCCCCTACGGTTTTAGAAAAAAGGGCCAAAAAGGGCTAAAATGGTTGTTGTGACAAAACTTCTGTAGTATGTTTATTTTTTATCTGATTTTGATCATTCTTTTTTTATTCAATTCCTCATTAAATTCTGTCAACTAAATGTGTCATTGGTTTTGATATATATTCCACCGTTACATAACTACAGGAGGTCAAAAAGGGGCCACACCCAAAAATTCGACTTTTTTATTTGTGGTCCGATTTTGAAAATCTTTTTTTCATTGGAATCCTTGTGAAAATCCCTGCCTGTGTTTATCAATCAGATTTGCAATATCTCTTACCATTTTTGAGAAATTAGGGGTCAAAGGGGCAAAAATCACCATTTTTATTTAAAGTTTGTCCATGTAAATACATTAAGCTGTAGTGGACCAGACAATTGTTGTGAAGTTTAAATATGAAGGTTTTATCCACTGAAGGAAGGTTGGTACTGTATTTGGGGTTTGTGGCCCTTACCGTTTTAGAAAAAAAAGACCAAAAGGGGCTAAAATGGGTGCATTGACAAAACTTGTAGAAATTTTATTATTCATTCAATTTTGAAAATTCTTTTTTCGTTGAATTGCTTATTGAATTCTGTCAACTAAATGTGTCTATGGTTTTAAAATATATTGCAGATTTACATTGCTACAGGGGGCCATAGACATGCCACGCCCATAAAATCAACTTTTTATTTTTGGTCTGATTTTCAATTTTTTTTTTCATTTGAATCCGTGTGAAAATCCCTGCCCATATTTTTCAATCAGATTTGCAATAATTCTTACTGTTTTTTTTAAAAAAAATAGGGGTCCAAAAGGACCAAATATGTCAGTTAATATAAGACCTTTTCAATAAGATGTTGATGTGAATATATATGTGTCAAATATGCATTTTAAAGTCCACCACAGGTTGCATGTGTCAAAAATCTTTATAAGTCCACGATGGGCTGCATGTTACCAAAGCAATAGACTATCCATATTAGGCCTCCAACGTACAGGGCTCAACATGTTGCGGTCGTATCATGCTGCGCTCGGCGTAGCTTTTTATTTTTTTTATTTTAGTCCTTTACAAGTTTCCATTTGTACTGACAATGTCTTCCAATTTCATAGGAAACTGTTTAGAAATTCAAATTAAGGTAGTTATTCAAATTTGGTTTTTTGTCTCGCCTGCGACGAATAGTCGCGGAAGGCGAGACATAGGTATTACTTTCCGGCGGCGACGGCGGCGGCGTCGTAACCTTTTTTGTAAGACTTTTGTGGACAATGAATTGCTTAAAAAGTATAATAGTTAGGCATCTGATATTTGGTATACAGACAGTTCAGGTTATGGTCTACGCAACTGTCACCATGCCATGTGACCCTGACCCCATTTTCACGCTCCAGTGACTCTGTGAACTTAGGTCTTTTTTCAGGCCGTAAACTTTTTTGTAAGACTTTTGTGGATGATGAATTGGTGGAAAAGAATATTAGCTAGGCATCTGATATTTGGTATACAGACAGTTCAGGTAATGGTCTATGCAACTGTTACCATGCTGCATGACCCTGACCCCATTTTCACGCTCTAGTGACTCTGTGAACTTAGGTCTTTTTCAGGCCGAAAAACTTTTTTGTAAGACTTTTGTGGACGTAGTCCGAGATTGCTCTGACGTCACATGACAATATTATCCTGGTATAAAATTGTTACTTAGTGTTTAAAGATTTTACAGTCATGTTAGGGTATATAATATTCAAAATTGTCCTGGTATAAAATTGTTGCTTAGTGTTTAAAGAATTTACCGTCATGTTAGGGTATATAATATTCAAAATTATCCTAGTATAAAATTGTTGCTTAGTGTTTAAAGAATTAACAGTCATGTTAGGGTATATAATATTCAAAATTATCCTGGTATAAAATTGTTACTTAGTGTTTAAAGATTTTACAGTCATGTTAGGGTATATAATATTCAAAATTGTCCTGGTATAAAATTGTTGCTAAGTGTTTAAATATTTACAGTCAATATTACCTGACAAGACTAAAATTCTTTAAACTGTAAGAAACAATTTTGTAGCATGACAATACTATGATTGTTGAAGTTGTTTTATCCAAATATGTCTGTAGACTTTTAAAAACCAATAAAGTTATTTTCCAGTTTGATACTGATTTTATTACTGACCATGCATCTTAAAATCTCATTACACATAGCCATGTAAGCCAAATTTTATACCCTTGCAAATAAGTCTTGGGCGTATAAAGGAAACACCATGTCTGTCTGTCTTTCTGTTCACATTCCTTGTAAGCCCAACTCCTCATAAACTGCTCAATGGATTTTAATAAACTTAACATGATAGCAGTACATCATATGGAGAATTTTTGTTGCTGTTGGATATCATGCAGAAGAGATAATTGGACTTTCGTTTTTTTTTTAAATTGATATATACTGTCCATATAAGCAGGATGTATTCCTTCATGAGCTAGCTCACAATGTTTCTTAAGAAGTTTCTAAAGAAATATATACATTTACGATGAACTGTTATCAGCTTTGATAGTTTAATGTAAAACACTGAGAAATCAGAGATAGTGGTTCACATCCACTTCAAAGCAGCAGTTCTCAAATTATCATCACTTAGAAGACTTGAAATTTCAAAACATGCAGTTGTATGGTGATTTTTGTTTTATAATTACATGTATATCCCCACTTTAAAAGAGAGGGCTTTATTGCAATCACCTTGTCTGTCCTTCTGTCTGTTCTGTACAAACTTTTGTAACAGATTTCTCTGCTCCTACTGTAGGGATTGATTTCTTCAGTACACAAAAAAAGTGTTTTGTATGATGAGTTGTACCCTGCCTACCCTCTTCAGGTCACTCACACATCTACTTTCTGTTTTCCCAGCCGACTTAGACTTTTTAGGGGACAAAATAGACAGTTTTCTCCTTTTCTACTGAAGGGATTGATTTTAAAATTGGTTTACAGTTTTAGTATGCTGAGTTGTAACGTACCTTCCTTTCCAGGTCAGTTGTGCATCTACTTCCTGTTTTCAGAATGGTCGAGTGCAGGAATCTTTAGCACAACTTGTTAGTAGTCGATGATTGCACTAATTACAGAGGCTGAACTTTTAAGATGTTGCTCATTTTGGTATGCATTTGCCCTACACAATAAATACATAAAAAACTCAATGCTCACCATAAACAAGTTGATCTGAAATATTGTTCTTTATTATAACTATCAGCATCTACTTGCAATGTAAAGAGAAATCCAAATCAAAAGCTACCAACATTCAACAATACATGTAACTAGTTTTAATAGAAAATCTAATAAGCAAATAAAAGTACAAGTGACAAGTTAAAGATCATTTACAAACCAAACAAAAAATATTGAGTTTTGTATACTTTTGAAAGCATATACAGTATTTTTCTATTTGAAGAAGATGGACATAGTAAAAATGCAGTATAGCTAAATAGTACATTGTTTTATGCATCAAAATGATTACAGGGGTACTGGTATATTCCTGCTTAAAAAGGGACAGCTGTGGATATCATCAATTGTTTGAAGTGTTTTGCCGGATTAAGAATCAATATGTTTGATTTTTATACTCAGTTGATATATGATTCTTGGCTGCCTGTCAGTAACTGTGAGTGTTCCCAAGAGAGTTCCTCTACGTCTCGTTATTCTCGTATATTGCTCTTGTTTCAGGTTCTCTCTTGGTGAATTGAAATTTTATCAATTTGAGTTTTAGAGTGTGTTATTCAAATTTGTGTTTTGTACAAGATTACCAATAGGGGAAAGGTTGAGCACAAAAAACTAGTTTAGACCCGCCACATTTCATAGTCTTTAGTGTCTTTTTCACACTAGATATTATTTTAGATTAAAATCAAATATTTGCTGATAAGTCCATATTTTTAGAATACCGACAAGTCTTATTTTTCAGGCATTTGCGGGTCTATTTCTGGTTTTAGTGTAGCCCTTAAAAAATTGAATTATCTCCCTTTCATAAAAAAATATCAACAAAATCACGCACCACTGAGCACTGTAAAGAGAGGAAAGTTCACACCTTAAAAAGACGACTCCACATATCTGAATACCAGTTGGAAAGAAGATTTCTTTATACAATTGTGACATTAAAACCAAGTAAATAAGATTATAAAGATGACGGATCCTTCGCAAGTCCAAATGCAGATGCAGGGCGTTGGCCAGCACCCGGGCCAGATGATGCAGGGATTACCACCCGCTCTCAATTTTATGGCGTCATTGTCTGAAATCAATGTTCATCAGCATTTAGATCTTCTTGAAGGTATCAAATATAAATTTGATTAACTGAAAAATTATTAAACATAAATTTGTTGTAAACAGGATGAAAGGTTAAAAACTAGGCCTTTTCTCACCTGGAGAAACATGAACTTGCTACATGTATATATTTGTTTTATCATTAATTATGATCGCGATGATTAGGCTCCTGCAGATAATCTTGGATTATCTTTATCAAAAATTCACTTTCACTTAACTGATTAAGGCTATCTCAAATTATGGTTTGTACATTAATTCAGTCAAGAACATGGTACATGTATGTACATTTTCTTTCTGTTTCAGCACTCCATCAATATTGATGATTACATTACATTAATTCAGTCAAAAACTCATTTGATATCACATATCAGAGTAGCAAGACAGATTTCATAATATTCATGATGATTGTATATAAATATAAGTATTTAAAAATAAATTCACCCACTGCATTTAACACTATTGGATCTTCAGAAGTAAGTAAAAAAATAAGTTTTTGTTCAGAGTTTAGATTTTCAAAATTTTTATTTTCTTTCTCAATAAATGAAAATAAAATTTCTCTTTCCTGCTGAAAATGGTTACAATCAATTAAAAAATGAGTTTCATCTTCAATTTCACCCGTATTGCATTTTTTGCAATAACGTTCTGTTCTAGGAATATTGTTATGTCTACCAACTTCAATCATTACGGTAATTTATGTGAAGATATTCTAAGTTTACAAATAGCTTTTCTTATTTCAAATTTCTTTGTTTCTTGTAAATAATTTTCAAAACCAAAATTGTTTTTATTTTTTAAAAAAGTTTGTAGTTTACCATCTTTTAATTTATTCTGTGATTTATACCATTCAGCTGAATATTTTATCTGAATTTTCTTTTTTAAAAAGTTCTTAAATGTATATGGTCCATAATTTTTACTTTCTAAATTTATATTTAAATAGTCTAATGCTTTTTTAACAAGAGAGTACCAAGACAATTTGTTGTTATCATGTATAGTTTTGCAGCAGGCATATGCATCTTTAAGAATCAAGATTCTCCAACCTGAACCAATATCTAATCAAACATTTTAAAATATCATAATGCAGTGGGTATCTACCAAGTTCTGATAAAACTGCAAAATTAACACTTCTTTTATGCACACCCAAAATGCTTTTTGAAAATTTAAGATGAAGCTTCTCACACTGTAGGGATTTAAAAAAATTATCAGGGTCAAAATCATTATTATTTAGTTTTTTAAATGAAACATTATAACTACCCCAAATTTCTGCATTATATAAAATAATAGGTTTTAAAGTATGATCAAAGATATGCATACTTGTCTTAACAGATGGGTT
This sequence comes from Arcuatula senhousia, assembly GCA_963971305.1. Lineage (NCBI taxonomy): Eukaryota > Metazoa > Mollusca > Bivalvia > Mytilida > Mytilidae > Arcuatula > Arcuatula senhousia. Next base: position 31,728,477 of record OZ020306.1, on the reverse strand, counting down.
CATACATATAAAATCTTTTTTTAACTTAAAAAAGGCTTTTAAAGCTTTTTGATATAGATCGTTTTTTTAGACATAGAAACTTCCTGATGCCGTGAAATGAGTACCTAAGTACTTGTAGGAAGAAACACAATCTAATACCTTTTGTTGGTATGTCAACTTTATATTGATTTTTCTGCCAGCCTTGTTAAAGATAATAACTTTGGTTTTTTTAATATTTACTCTTAAACACCAATCTGAACAAAATTTTTCCAATTTATGCAGCCTTTGTTGCAGTCCTTCGGATGAGTATGAAATCAAAACAATATCATCAGCATACATCAAGCAGTCTACATGTTCAGACTGTAAAGACACAGTGTCTTGACATCCAGTTAGGAATGATGGAAGATCATTTAGAAATATTTTAAAAAGTGAGGGGCTCAGATTATCTCCTTGCCTAACTCCTAAATTAATTTTAATGGGTTCAGTGTGAGAATTTCCAATCTTAATACATGCATTTGAGTTTTTATACATATCAACTTTTTTTTTAGCTGGAGATCGGACAAAAAAGCGGGAGATTTTTAACGCTCATTAAATTACATTTTAACGTCAATTGAGGGCACTAGCGTGTGCCAAATATACATGGTTTCACTGATTAATCCTCTGCTGTTTAAACAATTATCAGGTGAATGATGGCAAGAAATCATCAATTAACACCTTTACCTGTTAAATTAATATCTCCCCAATTAAGAAACCCCTAAAGCTCCGGAAATACTTAATTACTGAACAATTAAAATATCCATAAAACTAAAATTTTGTCATGTGTTGAAAAAGCGGGAGATTTCACAAAAAGTCGGGAGAACGGGAGATGGGTCAAAAAGCCGGGAGATTTTGTACATGTAGCAGCAAGATACAAATGTATGCATGATTTTTGAAAAGGAATGCATTTGCAATCAGAACAAGCTCATACATGTGACAGATCTGTGATGTCAAAGCGGGAGATTTTGATTTTTTTAGCTGGAGATTGGACAAAAAAGCAGGAGATTTTTAACTCCCATTAAATTACATTTTAACGTCAATTGAGGGCACTAGCGTGTGCCAAATATACATGGTTTCACTGATTAATCCTCTGCTGTTTAAACAATTATCAGGTGAATGATGGCAAGAAATCATCAATTAACACCTTTACCTGTTAAATTAATATCTCCCCAATTAAGAAACCCCTAAAGCTCCGGAAATACTTAATTACTGAACAATCAAAATATCCATAAAACTAAAATTTTGTCATGTGTTGAAAAAGCGGGAGATTTCACAAAAAGTCGGGAGAACGGGAGATTATTGGGTCAAAAAGCCGGGAGATTTTGTCTCCCGGCGGGAGAATCACATGTATGCAAGCTAGAAAGTGTTGTTTTTTTATCTTTCTAAAATTAAATGAGGCCATATTCAAGTGTTGTCTCAGACAATGTTAATGTCAATGACTGCAGAGAGTGAAATAAATCAACTTATATACATTTTATTTGTTTGGTCGACATGTTACAATGTACATTTATCATGTTTATACAAAAAGTTTTGTTTTCAATATTTTTTTTAGCATTTTCCTCAACTTTGTTTACCTTTAAATGAAACACATGTGATATCCCTTTTTAAATGTATTGAGTATAAACTTTAGGAAGTTCTTACCGATCTCAATAATCTTTACTTTACAAAATAATTGGAACAGATTCACATAAGCTTGTGAGTTAAAAAACTTAAAAAGTGTATTACTTCAGATCTAAGTGCAGTCATTCTACAGGAACATATGTATTACGTATTAAAAGATGTATATGTATCTATACAAATTTAAGCAGGTACTACCGTACTGGCTACATAAATGTACTGTACATGTTCATTTATGTGACCAATACTTGTAAAATATTGGTCACATAAATGAACATGTACAGTACATTTATGTAGCCAGTACGGTAGTACCTGCTTAAATTTGTATAGATACATATTTTTACCACTACTTGTATGTTACACCTGTATCACAGGTGTAACATACACGTAGTGGTACAAATATGGACAGGCTGTCATACATTTTGTATCTGTAAACTTTCCTTTAAATATCTTAATCATCTTTCAGGCAATTTTGTGAACCATTCTTTTAATCAAATGCAATCAAACTAAGTATGAATGTTCTTCAGGGCATCCTTTACAAAATTTTGTTTGGATTTTTGATTTGACTCGAAGAACATGAAAATTCTTAAATATGCCAGATCATGATCACTATTACATGTTATAGGGATTTTGACCTTTAAAGGTCATGTTTTTAGCTTATCACTCTTATCATGCTTTTAGAATATAAACTCTTGCAGTTAGAGAAAATCTTTTGCTAGCTTACATCATGTACATAGTAAATATTCAGCTCAAGAAACTCTACAAAGATCTATTTTTGGTGTGAAACTTAAATGTAACATTCCCATTTCATTTCAGTTGCTGTTGGATGGGAAAGAAACAATAAATACAGAATATGCAACAACCAAGACCAACAGTTTATGTATGCAAAGGAAGGTAATTATAAGTTTATATAACTTAATTAAGAAGTGTGACCAAGACATGGCTATCCTGCATCAGTTTTAAAGTGATGTCAATATGTCTGTGAAAGCAAATTTAAGTTTATGTTACATGCAACTCAAAATTGTAAAGGTGAAGGATACATGTACATTGTATACATGTTGCTGTTATATCTTTAATCTGCACTCAGTGCAGTGTACAAAGTCAAATAGTACATGTCTGTAATAATCATGTATTAAATGTACTGTAATATGTGATTATGCAGATTTTTTTTCAAACATGTACATGAAGACATACAAAAGTGTAGATGTACATACACAAAAAAATGTGTCATGTATTACAATGTACATGTGTTTACTGAATTCAAATCTTTTTTTTTTTAGAATTTCATGAGAAAATACGATATAAAATATCTGCTACATGTACATGTAGCAGTAGCAGACAGGGAAATTATTATAATTATTACATAGATGCATATGAAATACCGATTTTTCCCAGTGAAATAAAATCTGGTAAATTCACAATGTGAAATAACAAAAATATTTTCACTCTTGCATCCTTTCCGGTCAAACTCAATTATGACGTCGTGAATTGTATTGCATTGTCGTCATGACTCCTGCGGTCTAAATTCATACGCCATTCAAATAAATTTATTAAAAACTCTTTGTTAGAGGCATGTTATCTATGTAATAAATACGATAATCAATTAGGTCTCATGAATAACCAAAATATGATCACTCGTGCGGGAACGCACTGAGATTTAACTTCCGCGCACTCGTATAAAACTGTGTGCGTTCACCGACTCGTGATCATATTTTGGTTATTCACTCGACCCAATTAATTATCCTATAATTATTGTTTTCTCAGCTTCTTCTTATCACACTGAGTCTTTTGATATTTGGTATGCAGCTCTATCAACATATTCCAGTTGGTTTCATCTGGCCACCTTCTATCAACATATTCAATTTGGTTACTTCTGTTGTCTCAAGAACCCAAAAGGCTAACAAGACCATACATGGTGTCTTAAATCAAAGGTACATGAATGAATGTACATTTGTACAACACTGTCCAAATGCATTTTCTCTCAAGAAAAGTTGAAACATTAGCCTTATGTCAAGCTATTGATTCATAGCTATTCAGATAAATTATTTATTAGAATCTGAGAATACTAGATATAATGGAGATGATTAAGTTTCAATAAGGATGTTACATGCTTATTATTAATTAAAGAGGTTAATTCTTGACATTTATTTACTCATTGATTAATCATTATTGGGGAAAAAATATATATACTCAGTATAGATAATACATGATGATATTTTTTTAAATAGACACAGACTGTTTGGTAAGACAATGTTGTGGCCCAGCTCGGCCCTTTACCATGAATATCACAGACAACAACCAGCAACAAATCCTACAGTTATACAGACCTTTCCGATGCCAGGCCAGCTTCATGTGGTGTTGTTACTTACAGGAAATGGATATCATGAGTCCCCCTGGGGTCAAAATAGGAGGGGTCAAACAACTGTAAGTTAATATAAAATATCCTTTAAATACTGCCACATAAAATGGCAAGGTATCTTGAAACCTTGTTTTGCTAGGTATACATAAGTCAATCTGTCCTCTGATAGTTTACAGGAGGTCACTTAAAACATTTATACATGTGTTTCGAAAGGCAATAGCAGGTCTAGGAGTCAAGTCCCTCTGTCTGTCCAGCAAGAGCAGAGGGATGAAATTTCTCAGCAATTACATGTATTACTTATAATTGAACATGAATTGTTTGATAAATTTAGTTAGTATTATCAGCATGGGATCTCATATTGTGGAATTTGATTTCAGATCTGTGGCTCACCTTTCTACAGAGTCTGGTCATCTTTTTGTCTCAAACTCACTGTATCTTTTATTTGTCTACATGTAAATATTTTAAAGAATCATCAGTGAAAATTGATAATGTTTATAATTTCAGGTGGACACCATGGAAACCAAAATTTCATGTCCTTGATGCCCAAGAACAACCAGTCTTTGAAATAAACGGTGAATGCTGTTTCTGTTGTCCATGTACAGATATCTTTTTCAAGGTAGGAAATTTAGAAAAAGATTTTAATATGTTACTAGAATCAATCAAAATACTGTAAACCAGGATATTTTTGCGCTGTCTTTTTTTCGTGGTAGAACAACAGAATTTTAGTTCACACAGTTTTAAATTCACACTGTTATGTTATTTATAATATATCGAAATAACGATATAATTAAATTGAAATAACGAAATAATATATGGAAATAACGATATAATATTTTTTATCGAAATAACGATATAATTTTATTTTTTTCCGGTGTCCCTTGCCGGGCTCCGTAGTTATTGACTATAGACTACAATGGAAGACAAATATATTCACCCCGCTTAATTTTACACCAGCAATGTCAATGATATATTGCAAATATGAAACTTGCATGAAAATTTCCTGGTTTACAGAATTACAGTATAGCTTTTGGTTAGGTTTTCTTTATTTTTGTGGTGGCCTGTCATCACAAATAATCATGAAACCACAATGTCTAGTACTGTACTTAAAAACACAAGTGCTTCATACTTCACTGCTAAAAAGAATAAATATTTCCTTCTTACATGTCTTACTTTCCATGAATTCAGTTAACTTTTCCCTATTATGAATGATACATGTAGTATCTTGTCTACATGTACATGTTACATATTTTGATATAAAAAAAATTGAGTGATGATAATGAATGAATATTGTGTAGTTGATTGAATGATATATTTTCCAAAACACTAAAAAAATTAAAATCTTGTTCTAGATTGTTTATTTTCCGGGTTTTAAGTACAAGAAAACCGGGCAGTGTTGCATCTTATTCATTACTTTTGAAGTCATTCAGTGAACCCTTATTCAATTTTGGTCAGGTTAAATAAATAGAGTAAATACATTCATAATAAGATTTTTTTTTTAATATGCCACTTTTGCAGGTGTCAGATGTACAGAAAGGAAATGAAATAGGGGAGATAATCAAGCATTGGGGAGGATGTCGTGAAATCTGTGGAGCAGTCAATGACTTCAAAGTTACATGTAAGTACAAATAAACTCTCTAACCACCTAAAGGGTTGTACAGAATATTATGACTTCCTGAATCGATCATCACATCTGACAGGCAAATTGCTAACACAGGGTTTTGTTGCTCCAAGGTTGCTGTTGTCACTCAAGAAATTTTAAGGAAGATACATGTACATTTAATTTTGTCTTTAATACTCAAGAAAAATATGAAATTTAAACTCTAGCTAATATTTCAGCTTTCACAATAAATGATTTATGAAATAAAATTACAACAAAGTTCCAGACAATAAATTAATATTTAGACATGTTAGAATCATCTTATGTTATGTTGATATTTTCAGATCAATCTGTACATCTGATAAAATTTTATTGTCCCCCGCCGCAAGGAAAAGGAGGGACCTAGTAATGGTCTTGGTACGTGCGTCTGTCACACTTTTGTGAAAGCAACTCCTCTGAGACTGCTCTACAGATTTTGATGAAATTTTGTAGGATTGTTTGTCATGATATGTAGTTGATCATATGGCACTGTTATTTTGATTCGACAAATTTTATAGGAGTTATGGGACTTTATGGACTTTCTTCATTTTAGGTCATAGGAACACTTTTTAACTTTAATGCGGCAGCGGGGGACATTGGTTACATGAAGCAATCTTGTTTTTAAGAAAGTTCAATGCCTTTAATATAGAGTGGAGCTTTTCATAAAGACAATATCATGCATTTGTTTGTTGTAACTTTATTTGTGTATTTTGCTTAACGCATTATTTATATTTCAGTCCCTCAAGATCTGGATGTCATGAAGAAAGCCTTACTCCTTGGAGCTACCTTCTTGATCGATTTCAACTACTTTGAGAGGAACAAAAACCAATAGAACCAGTGAAAAAGTCATGACAAATTTAGAAATCCATATCTCTATATTATTTACATGTATCTCATTATTGAGATCTTTTGTTTTAGAAATCCAATGAATATAATTTTATATCAAATCAAAATAACATATTTTATATATAAGTTGTAGAAAATTCTTACCATTAATTTATGTAGTGATTTCATTTTGTTTTTATGTTGAATATTTATAGCCAGTTTTTTATTCTTTTAAACATAGAGGACTAGTGACAAAGTCTGCTACATTTTATTATATATAATATGTATCCATGTTTGCAACGAGAAATTATATTGTATATATTTTATAGGCGTAGATCTGATGAAATATTTCAGGGTTTTAATGTACCAATATTCTTCTTTTACCACATAATTCTATAAATAGAGCAAACTGTGATTAGTGTTTTATTAGAATTTTAATTTAATTATACCTATATTATTGCAGGGTCTGCTTATAAGAAATTTTAGTGATTCTATCTTTGTTTTAGTTTGATGAATATTTTAGAATGATAAGTTGAAAAATATTGCCTTTTGCTAATATCACCAAACAAATTCATTTCTATCTTCTATCTGTGTTCTTATTATCCATGTCAAATTAGTCAAAACAGTTATGACAGGGAAAATGATTTTTTATTAGAACTAACATAATATCTCTTGAAATAAAAAAAGGTGGGGGCGGCTTTGGCATTTTAATTATCCTACTGCTTTTACAAATAGTATAAATGTTTATCTCATCTAATTATTTCTTATTCTCTGCCAAAAATTTTCTTTTGCTTTACAATTGATTATTTAAGTTCTTTAACCACCAGATGTAAATTAAGTGATCGGTTAAACCGCATTTAAAAGATCAAACCAAAACAAAAATACAATATTAAAATGTTAAAGTTAAAAACGTAAATATTGCCAGTATTGTCAGACATTAGGTCCTTCTTCAGGGCTTACCTATCATTTTATTATTTTATTTGCCTATTTTAATACACAACACAACATTGTTTATCATTTAAATGAAGTGTCTTAATGGTGATCATACAAAATGTAAACAATAAGGAAATGAAAATTATAACATAATGACTAGTATCCAAATAACAAATTCTTTTCCTAAATAAAATTAAAATGTGCAACATCAACTAATGAATTTGCTAAGAAAATAAATTCTAACAAATAGAGCACAAAAAACACAGCTTCATAAAACATAATGAATAAGTTCACTAATTCCTATGCATTAATTATTTTTCTAACCCAGAAATTGCAGTTAATGTAATTAATTTACAATGTTTTATGACATGAACATATAAATTTGCTTAGAAAATAAATTCTCACAAATAGAGCTCACTTATACAGCTTCATAAAACATAATATTAAAGTTAACTAATTCCTATGCATTAATTCTTTTAAAAAAGATTAAGTGCCTTGGTTTGAATTATATAATTTTTTTATATTGCATATAAAATAGCATGAATTCCTAGTCTTTACACAAGCCCTTTACAAGTAATTTTTGTGCAATTCTTTCTTTCTGTTTTTTTCTGTATCTTGTTTTATTGGTATTACATTGAATTCTGTGTTTGATTTTTAGTTTTTACCTACGGTATTTTCACACACTTTCCATGTTCCAAAGGCCACCAATTTTATCAAAGGATTTTTTAGATTCCCTTTCATTTTCAATGCATTATTTAGATAGAGATGTGATTCCACATAAGAATTGTATTAATTACAGGTGTGTTGACTCTTGTAGCATGTTTATTTTTTTATCAAAATTATATATTCTGTATTGTGCTTATAAGCTAATGACAAGTTTTAACTATAGATCATATGTTTACATTTTTATATTTTTTAATTCCAATTTCTTTTTTAATATTTCCTTTTTTTTCTTCTTTTAAGTGAATGGTTATGTTACTATCTTAATGTTGAATTCTTTAATTTTTCAAGTATTGTTGATGAGTTTTCAATATGAGGTGACAATCTCTGTATTTTAATCTTGCTCACAACCTACGCATCAAATATGACAATCAAATCCTCAGTTAGCCTAAACATATGTATTTTAAATTCCCTTTTGAGGCGTGACACGGTTTTATATGATACTCTTAAGTTTAGTTTGACAGCTGCTTTATGAATGATAATTGTAATATAAAAGCTAAGATTTAAATATAAAAAAGAACTGCAAAGCTGTACATGAGTACAAGGAAATAAAGATCAGCTTTCCACAATAGAAAAATCTACAGGCTACACATACACATTTTCCCAGGCCTATGATTACGATCTGTTAACACTTATGAAGATGAGAGATAGCGGATTGTAACCCTTGGCTAGTGAAGATGCAGCTTACAGATCCGTCTACATTACAATGAGTCTTTTCATAAAGCAGTGACTAATTGGCATGCTCGTTATCCCATATATTTTATATGGGCTAACATGCATGAAAAGTTGAGGATTGCTTTATGAGATGGCAGTCTGGTCTTTAAAGTTAAGTGATGGGTATCATTCACTGTCCCATTTTATGCCGGTGTTTTAAACTAAAATAATTATCTTTGTTTTCTAAAGTATTTTAAATTTTATATTTTATTCTCGAGTTGGAGTTGTTTATTGTATCATGTATGTATTTCATTATTTACAACCATGACATCATTTTAACCAAAAAGATAGAGCCCACAGCTTTACAATTTACAATGAACATGCATATACCTCATTTTCATTTTATTGATATTTTCTATTCAGATTGTTATTATGATTATACCAGTAGATAAACTTCTTCTAAATATAAGTATTGTAAATATTATTACTTTGTTCTATGTTCTATGCTATTAAAAATAGTAGTTATAATGTCTCAGTTTTTGACCAGCTTTTCTAGAAAGGAAAAAATATGAAGCTTAGTTATGTTTGTTTTTTAAAACAGTAGGGTATTATATTGATGAGGGTGCCTGTCCCTGATTCTTTTAGTCTTTTTGTCTTGGATATTTGAAAACATATCCAATTACAGGTTAAATGTATTTTAACAGGTGTGATGCATTTTTGGCAATGCTTATACAGGGGATTCCTCTTATTGCATAACCAAATGTCAGTGAAATTTATGCACTTAACTGAATAAAGTGAAATACAAATTTTAAACAGAAAATATAAAGAATTGATATAATTTCGTCTAATTATCACTTAGGTGACACTTTTATTGTATTCTAATGCTTGAAAAACAAAGGTGACATATAAATGAATGTTGTAAAAACATGTTTTGATAACTTTTATCAAACTGGTTATTCTTAAAAAAACATACGATTTTGACAGGTATCAAGGTTATTTTTGAAATTTTAAGTCAATTAACAGGAATTTGGTACTTTTTCTCAGATTTTCAATGCAATGAAATTAAATTTTTAACATTAAAAGTATAGGTAAGGGTTTGGTGTTTTGAAATCATATTCAATAAAGAGGATTATTTTCCCCAAGCCCAACGGAGTTGGGAAGGGGATTTAGCGTTTGGTTTGTTCTTTAGTTCGTATGTATGTACATACGTTGGTACGTAATGGTTTTTGTTTTGTCAAAGGTACGGATGTTGGTTACTATCCAAGATATACCCACTGACCCAAAATCATCTCTCTATCACTTACAGTAACTGAGATATGGACCTAAACCAAAACTTTAGCTATTCATGTGGTAAATGTAGTTCAAGTTGACCTAATTTTGGTACAGATGCTGACTTTCATGAAAGATGTACCCCTTGACCTACATTTTCTGCATGAATGACTTGGGTTAAAGAATTGGTTTAGGGGTCCATATCTCAGCAACTGCAAGTGGTAGAGAAATGATGTTGGATAAGTGGGATCATCTTAGAAAGTAACCAACATCCGTACCAAAATTAGGTCACCTTGACCTACATTTTCCACATGAACAACTTGAGTTTAAGTTTTGGTTAAGGGCCACATCTCTGCAACTTCAAGAGATGGCATTGGGTTAGTGGGTACATTCTTGGATAGTAATTGACATCCATATTGAAATAAGGTCATGCATGAATGACTCAGGTTAAAGTTTTGGTTAAGGTGCATGTCTTGGCAATTCCAATTAGTAGAGGAATGATATTTGGAAAGTGGGTATAGCTTGGAAAGTAATATACATTTGCTCCAGATTTAGATCAGCTCCACATACATTTAATGTTGCGTGCGAGGGGATTAGCTGTCGTGTGTGACAGCTCCATTTTTTTTATTTAATTAAGATTTAGGTGATTAAGTGGAATCCGCTGTATTGGTCTTGAATCACTTGCATAAATGTTTTTACAGTGTTTTCATTAAGAGTGAAGGTGATTTTATATTGCACAGATAAACAGACAAGTCTCTTCATTTCCGGCCAGTCAGATATCTTCTTCCTGTTTTCATATCTACCTTTGATTTTTCAATAATTAATTGGATAAAAAGTACTTTTCACAACAGATTTCTCAGCTTCTATTGAAGGTTTGAATTTGGTATACAGTTCAGCCAGGTCAGCCAAACATTTACCATCGTTTGTCTTGAAAGTCACTATAATTAATATGTTTATTTTGCTTATTTAAGTATAGTGTTTCAACAACGGAACACACGTAGATTGCTGGGTTTTCCAAATGTACAACTAAAGTTCTTACAGTTTTGTTAACGTCCATATTGGTGGCTGCTGCAGCAATAAAATCAGGCCTTAAACAGTATTTAGATTGTTGTTACTCTAGAAATAACGTCAATCAAATATGGAATTTCAAAAATTCAAAAGAACTGATGGAAATTCTTCATTTTAAGTCATTTTCAACTTTCTAAATTGCCGTTTAATTTAGGGCTGTGTCGCGTACACTTATTCCTCATCTCTTTATTTTCTATTGTAATAGAATTAAAGTTTTGAATTCTCCACATTAAATATATTCCACATTTACAATTAAAATCCCGTGTGGCATAGTTGATTAAATGTTGCTTTATCAAAAAGAATGGAAAACATAGGTACAAATATCTAGTAGTCGATTATAAAAAGACTTATTGTGTCATCCATGAGTTAGTAAGAAGAAATATACAGAAGTCTAAATAAAAGCAATGCTTAACTTTCATATCGACAACATAGTTGTACAATTTGGAGGGAAGTGTTTTTCAGCAGACAATTTGCATACCAATGGGTACGAAATTGCACTGTTGCTTGCCTATTTGTTTCTCCACTCATATGAAACGCGTCTCACAATCACTTCCAGAAAAAGAGGTTCGCAGACTTGAATCAACCTTTAATCGCGCAATTCGTTATATTGGGATGATGTTCATTCACTAGACAATCCTCGATTTGGTGAGTTTTCTTCTCATATATCCCAAGGAACTTGAGATAAAGGGCACTACAGATTATAGAAAGTCCGCTCCATATTTGGATTAGTTTGTATCTTGAAAACTGATACAATGTTCTACGGCAAACTTCTCAATCCTCAACTTTCCCTTTTTGTGCAGCAACTTTCCATCCTCTCCAGCCTATGATGTAACAAATCAAAGATTGTGGTGATTATTGTCCTTTCCTTGACAAAAAGGTCACACCTGACAAAATTTGTTAACACAGAGTGTTCCGTTGCCCCCCCCCTTGTTGTTGTCACTCAAGAACTTTTACGGATCTTACCAGATTTTACCTACACCAAATCGCTCGCTCGTGACGGCGTGCTATAGCAAGCGGGAACTGCTTACTCTTTCAGAAAACCTGAGTTCACTCTCGTTTCAACTTGGGTTCACGTTGCTGATTGCGGCTTAGCTGTTGTTTGTGTTTTTTTTTATGGTTTTAATTGTTTTGTTATGAAGATTTTATAATATCTACCGATTTTTGTCTATGTCTTTTCGGATTAACGATCTTTGATTGGTACACCTTTACTTCCTTAATAACACAATACTCAGAACAATATGGTAAACCCAAAGCGCTTTCGCAACCAGCAACTCAAGCATGATCTTGGATTGTCGTAATACTGAACTATAAACGTTGGATTTTTCTAGTGCAAATAAAATAAAATTCTGAATCAATAGTTAGCTTTAACATTATGTATTATGTCAACCCTCTTAACTTTCTTCTTAACTATAATGTCAAATACTCGTATTTATAGAACACTGATAACGTTTGTGTGAAGTTCGCTATAAATATAAGTGTATGGATCTGTTTACATGCATAGTTAGATCTATGAAGGAGCATGCCTTCTTGTTTATTGTATGCGGGAAGTGTTCTAGGTTTAACTGCAGTATGGGTTGTCCTAGGCAGAAATTGGTCTTTCCAATCCTTGGCGAAGGCAATGTTCTTTCCAACGCTTATTTTACCACTGTTCGTCTCAAATTATCTGGAATTTCTAATCATGATTAGTGGGACAAGAGAGGTAAGCCAATATAGGTACGCATCTTATATTTGATTATTATCCATATATGGCAAGTATATGCGTTGTCATCAATCATCATAATCGAATGATTGACATGCAGAGAAAACATCTTGCATATGATAGGTTATATATTGCAGCAAAAGAAAAAAAGCAAGCGTTGACTTACGAACCTAATGAACATCTATCACCATGTACATGATGTAGGCCTCAAGGTAGGCCTATACTCCTATAGCGTTTGGAATACACAATGAGACTATGTAATTTTTTGAATTGGTTTTAAAAGTTTACCGCTTTTTAGCTCACCTGAACCAAAGGTCCATGTGAGCTATTGCCATCACTTGGCGTCCGTCGTCGTCCGTCGTCGTCGTCCGTTGTTAACTTTTCTTTGAAAATCTTCTCCTCCGAAACAACTGAAGCGATTGCTTTGAACCTTTGCACACTTCATTTATTGGATGTCCTCTATCAAGATTGCACAAATGGTGACCGCCGTCCAAACAACATGGCCGTCGTTACTAAAAATAGACCAGGGGGGTCAGACTACTGTCTTTGGCTTGTAAATCAAAAAGTATTAGAGGTAGATGAAATCTGATGCATGCTACTGCTTCAGCATCATAAGCTCTACAAAAGTCTCCATTGAGTCGAAGTTGTCAGATGACCCCTTATAGGAGTTACGGCCCCTTAAAGGTGAAAAATAGCTTTTTTCATGTTTTTAGCCTATAGAATGAAAACTATTACAGATAGAGAAAAGTTGTTGCTTGCTTAAATGTTCAGCTCATTTAGCTCTACAAAAGTCTCCATAGGGTCGAAGTTGTCCGATGACCCCTTATAGGGGTTACAGCCCCTAAAATAACGTTTTTTCATATTTTTGGCCTATTGAATGAAAACTATAGCAGATAGAGAGAAGCTGTTGCTTGCTTAAATGTTCAGCTCATTAAGCTCTGGAAAAGTCTCCATAGGATCGAAGTTGTCAGATGACCCCTTATAGGGGTAACTGCCCCTAAAATGACGTTTTTTCATGTTTTTGGCTTAGTGAATGAAAACTATAGCAGATAGAGAAAAGCTGTTGCTTACTTAAATGTTCAGTTCATTTAGCTCTACAAAAGTTTTCATAGGGTCAAAGTGTCATATGATCCCTTATGGGGGTTACGGCCCCTAAAATAACGTTTTTTTATGTTTTTGGCCTTTAGAATGAAAACTATTACAGATAGAGAAAAGTTGTTGCTTGCTTAAATGTTCAGCTCATTTAGATCTTCAAAAGTCTCCATAGGGTCGAAGTTGTCCGATGACCCCTTATAGGGGTTACAGCCCCTAAAATAACATTTTTTCATATTTTTGGCCTATGGAATGAAAACCATAGCAGATAGAGAGACGCTGTTGCTTGCTTAAATGTTCAGCTCATTAAGCTCGACAAAAGTCTTCATAGGATCGAAGTTGTCAGATGACCCCTTATAGGGGTAACGTCCCCTAAAATGACGTTTTTTCATGTTTTTGGCTTAGTGAATGAAAACTATAGCAAATAAAGAAAAACTGTTGCTTACTTAAATGTTCAGTTCATTTAGCTCTACAAAAGTTTTCATAGGGTCAAAGTTGTCAGATGACTCCTTAAAAGGGTTACGTCCCCTAAAATAACGTTTTTTCATGTTTTGGCCTATAGAATGAAAACTATAGCAGATAGAGAAAAGCTGTTGCTTGCTTAAATGTTCAGTTCATTTAGCTCTACAAAAGTTTTTATAGGGTCGAAGTTGTCAGATAACCCCTTATAGTGGTTATGGCCCCTAAAATGTATAGGGTTGACTCAAGACCAGGTGAGCGATTCAGGCTCCTGGGAGCCTCTTGTTTTCTTTCAGATCACCACCACACTGCTGTACTCCTTACTAGCTGTTGTTTTAGTGTATGCTATAGTCTACTCTTGTGTCGGATTTGATCTCGCGTTATCATGGGCAACGAAAGGTAAGATGTAACTTGCATATTGATAATTAAATTGTTCATTGCAGCAATTGCATGTATGATCAGTTTTGCATAGGGCAAGTTTGCATTATTATTATACATGTCATACTACTTAAATATAAAATCTCTATCATAAATTATGCATCACAAGTACTTGACTGTAGTGACTAGAAATAAATGAAGCCTTAATTTTGATCGTTTTCTAAAATGTTTTAGTATGAGTAATATAGTGATACAAGCTTTCAAAAACTTTTTAGTTGACACTGATTACACTGCATGTATTTGAATAAAGGACACAACTTCAGAGCACAATGATTGGCCAATTTTTAAAAAGTCATACATAATACTTTTGTTTTTAAAAATGAACTTCGTTTATTTTTGTAAGACAAACTTTTTCAGTTCCTCAAAGAAATAGCAGCACTGCCATCCATGAACACAATGCTGACATTATTTGGGGCTTTATGCGTGCCGCGGGAGAAGAAGTCGGTTGGAGGTGTTTTCTGCTGCCTTGCCTTTTTACAGAATATACACCTTTAACAGCTTTTACGATAAGGTACGTAAAAAGAATTTAAAAAAAAACCAACAACATTTAAAGGGATATGTTATCCTAGACTGCATTTTTACAGATTAATTATGAATGCACTCTGTCTTTCAGTTCATTTCTCGATCTTCATAGAGCACCAAAGAGGTACAAAAAGAGAAATCGTATCTCTGAGTTAAAAAGAGAGAAAAATCAGTAGAAATTGAAGATACTACTCCCCTCCTTTTTCTTCTCCTTCTCATCATCAGCAGCATCTGCATCATCATCAGGACAGCAACAACAAACAACAATAGCAACAAAATAACAATATCGACATATTTACCACAAAAAATTAGCACAAGCAAGGGTGCACATAAAAGTGAAACAACTGATCATGTTACTTTTGTTTATTGAAACATGCATACAATCTCTATTTTAGTGGCATCGTTTGGGGTCTGTTTCACGTTCCAGTGATGATATTATTGACCTACAAACTAAAGGTCCCTAAACCAGTTGTGACTGTTACAGTTCAGAGCCTGTCATGTGCCATGATGGCGGTTCCTATTGGTTGGCTGACTATCAAATCAAAGTAAGACACACATTTAGAATATCTATAGATGAAAACTTAAATTACTTTACTTTGATACAATGAGAACTGCATGCAGTTTAAAAGACATTCAAAAAACATTCACGCATTTGGTTGATGTTAAGAAACAGACATGTCAATGGAAACTTGGGTCGAATTAGAAAAAAAGAAAAAAACACAACCATATTATGAACATACGCTGAATAAATTTTTAAAAAAAATTATTTACTATGATCATGGATTTACTGTCTGCAATCATTTAAAAGAGCATTTTCCTTACTTATAAACATTAATCATATGATCTGTTTCCTTCACTTATCCTGTGCCATGTACATTAAAGCCACATTATATTTTAACAGATATTCAATGTTACCCGCTTCCATTATGCATTGTGTATGGAACCGAGTCAATCCACGTGTTCTCGGCAGCATCTATACACAAACTCCAGGTGATTATCAAGGTGAACAGTGGAAAATAAATGGGGAGGGAATTGCTGGTTGTATTGTCATGCTGCCTGTTGCTATTCTTTGTTTGTACAGTTTGTACTGAAATCACAATGTACCAGAAACTAACAAAGAATTTGAAGTCTTCCGATGCAAGACCATAGTTTTTGTGCGGTGTAGTACTGTGTTTCTTGTGGAGTGATTTGGAAAAAGAAATATTATAAAGCCGTGTAAAACCAGTGTGAAAAAAACATACTTGCTTATGAATGTATATCTAAGGGACGGACCATTTATCTTGAAGGGCTTGGTTTTTAGTTTTTATCAGACAAATTTTTTCCGTGCAGAGCGTGGAAGGCGTCGCGACAGAATATTTTTTCATTATCAGCATTATTTTTTTATAGCAGAAATCCTTCTTCAGAATATTTTTTTTTTCTTACCCTCAGCTGTCAAAATATTTTTCCATCAAAAATAATTTTATGAATATTTTTTTAGGAGAAAACCAAGGCCCCACCCTTCAAGTTAAAGAAACCTGTCATTCCCTAACATACGTCTTTCCTATGTTAAATAACAGAAATAATACATATAATGCATTAAAATAATGTGTTTATCAAGAAAACCTTTGCACATCTTGACATGAAGAAATTTTGTGTATAAAACTTTTTATTGCACAAATTTTAAATAGTTTAGAAACATAATTATTGTCATCCATTTATATGCAATGGTTCCATTTTAAGTTGTCATTGATCCTGGGTTTCTGTGGCTAGATCTGTTAGATTCTAAAATTTATAAATGGGTAACAGTATTATGACGCATTCAAAAAAACAAAGCAAAGGTATACCAATTGGACAATCTAATACCGTTAATCCGAAAAGGAGAAGACAAAACCAGCAGACAAAAACCCACTTAAAAGAACAAACCACACCATAAGCATATTTATTATATAAAAGCAGAGAATTCAAATTTCAAATTATATATAAAACAAGGTAAAACACGGAGACCATAAAGACAATAGCACTGCGAAAATAACATAACACTACTGTATTTTCTTTTTCTTTTCTTTTTTCTTATTATTTCGGCCATGTTATGTTCTTCAGGTGTGTACTTTAGTTTATACTTAAAGAAAAGGATGTTAACAATTAAAATAAGAAAAATATGAAAAAAACTGGAATGTTTTTGTTCTCTACAGAACTTCAGCTAAAGCCTACGTACACAAAAATCGTGCGCGATTCCACCGATTACTTTGATGAAACGCTGTTTTTTTTTGTTTCCTTCATTCATCATATGGTTGTTGGACTGCTTTCATTTTGGTGATACCTATAACATTGTCTTACAGGGATTTTAATTATCTTGAATTACAGTTGCAAGTATTTGTTTGGTTCTATTTCCTGTAAAATCTCTGTAATTGTATATAGACACTTACCTGTTATTTCATCTGTTTTCATATACATTGGTTTGATTGTCTCTCCCCTGGCTAACTTTATCCACCTCTTCATAAAGCTCTCTAGTAAAATAAAACATATTTTAAAAATCAATATGCAAGAAAAAAAAATGTTCAATTCAAATGATAAACACTGTTTCGGCTTTTAGACAAAGGTGATAAGAAATACGCCTCATACGGTCTCTTAAAAGTTTTTCTTTCGATATCAGCCAGTTGCAGCTAAATTCAAAAATATATTAGTTGAAATGATTCGTAATTGTTTCAATAAGTTTCTGACAGATTTTCACTCTAGCTCTTTATCAATATTATGTCACACAGCCGTGTTGTGTTTTGGGAGAGGGAGGTTAGGCCCCATAAAACCTAGTTCAACCGACTATTTCTTTTAAAATGCCTGCACCAAATCAGGACCAATGCGATCTTCAAAGTTTCTGGCATATATTTGCCTTGTTTTATCTTTTATTCTTGGATATATGAGACTGATCATTCCAGTTTGGTTGTTTTGTTGTTTAATTGTCATAAAAATTTTATGATGTTTGCAAATCATCCTGTAATATTTTAACAATCTAATTAATTAACATCATGCAATTCTTATTGACTCCAAAGTAAGGAAAATTAATACATGTATTTGGATAGGTCTATTACTCCAGCATGTTTTTATTGTCATTTTTTTCTCTTTTTTTGTTTAAATAATTAGCCAATAGACTGACCTATTGTCAGAAGCTTGTTGAGTTCTTACATCTGTATAAAATATAATGATAATTAGCAAAGATTCCTATTTAAAGATGAAACATAAAACCAAAAAACCACGCATATGTATTACAATTAAATGTACAAAATAGTGTGAAGTAAAGAAACCGTAATCATTGGACATTTAAAGGATATGATGTTGATAATAATGAGATATGGAATAAGTATACCCGTTCCATTTTTCGTAAACCTGCAGAAAAAAAAAACAGCGGTTAAGTGAAACAAATCTTGGCTCAACACAGTGATGAAAACTGATCATGAATATGGTGACCAATTTTAGAATAAACAACGAAAGTGTTTCGATTTAGGGAGAAAGGGATATTTTACTTGATGTAAACTTTCCTATTAGTCTTGATCCCTGTATGCATAATGTTTAGAAATACTTGAAAAACAAAATAACTGGAGGAGTTTACCTGTGTTGATTTCTTCAAGCTCATTGTAAACGTTTTTTGAACTATAAAGAAATAAACGAAACACTTCATTAAACATACAACAAATGATAACAGTAGTATGCAGATTCACCATTCTCACCATAAGGCTGTCTGGTACGAAGCCTTTAACGAAACCCTAATTTTCAACTTTTAACTACTAAAGCTTATCGTCTTATATGGCTAGATATTTAGCATGGGTTTCCTTATTTTGCTCATATCGCTAGGTTTTCACCTTAGTTTGTAATATCAGTGATTTTTTTTTTTTTTTTTGGAGAGGGGGGGTTCCTTGTGGCTTTGACATTTATTCTATTTCGGCTGTAAAAATGTTGTCATTTTAAGGTCATTTTAGCTTTTTTCAAATCATTATACTTGTAGACATTCGCTAAAACTTTTAAGCATTATAATTAAATTTATACTGCAATCGGTCTATTTGAGCAGTCAAATTACAGTGACCGTATATCGATATGTGATATACGGTCAGTGACAGTATATCACTTTTAGTACACGCCCCCTTTCCGAGGCATGCTGTAAAACAAGGTCGAATATAGTATGGTACAAATATTTAGAAAAAAAGAATTTTATTGGTAATTGGCTAATTACCGATAGTGTGGTATTCAAGCATGAAGATTCCGCCACACAAGCCCCTTTATAAGGGATACCTTATTATATTAATTTTTTAGGGAACTTGATAATTTGTAAATCCCAAAATTAGCAGTACAACCTCTATACATACACAGTGTTTTTTTTGTTTTTTTTGTTGGGGGGGGGGGGTTGCATTCTAGGACACATCAGCTACATTAAAGAATTAAATCAAAACTCTAATAAATATGTATAAATAAAAGAAACCTTTCGTATGAGTGGGGAAATGAATATTGGTATTAGTGAGCACAGATCGAAAGCGGGTTATTCGCTCTAGCAGAGATCTCTACGAATTTGTTCCTAATGCTGTTAAAGAATTTTCATGGTCCGGAGTGACGATTAAAACCACATAAATCACCAATTATTTAATATATAATTTCAAAAAGGATAGTATGTGAAAATTTTCATGCAACTCGGATTGAGAAGTCAGGACAGAAGCAAGGAATAAGAATACAGATATCCGTGGTCCTTGATTTGGCTTTCCTGTTCGAACTTTTTGGTATTGATTACTTGTACAAATGCATTTTCATAGTTTTGGTTATTGATCTTCCAATGTTGTGACGTGGATGCTGTTGACGAGAGGTTACTCCTTGAAATTTTGAATTCGGCAAAATTAAATTAACCGTTTATTCCCTTATAAATAAATTTAAGAAAAGTATTTGTTAGGTGTGCGTTGAAAGAAAATTAAAAACTATAAACTTAAAAAATGGGTGGGAAACAATTGGATGTTCTATCATGTAATTAAATATGCCCAATGTATGTAGGCAACTACTATCAAATCCGTATAAACCGGTAAACAACATATATAGAGAGAGCTAGTTGAGTTTGCAGTTGCACGGACTCCAGGTGCTTTTTGATTGACAGGTGTAAATATTAATGCGCCGCCGATTTAAAATACTTTTGATAAAAATATGTAATCTTAATATTTTTAACGCCGAATGTATTTAATAAATGTATTACATTTTATTCCAAGAAAAGCAATTATTTTTATTTTTTTTTATTTCTAGCATAATGATATTAAGCTGCATTCTTACATGTAAGGCGCATATATTAGTTAAAAACGGTAGCCTTCAATTTTTAATTTTTAATTTATGCTTCAGTATAAATATATTACTTTTATTTTATTTTTTTAAAATTCAATTACATTAATTTACTTTAGACCATGAACATTTGTATCATAGTACATAAACCATTCCATGTTATACAGTGTGCCCCTTACCTGGTGACACAGGTGTTATCACCATATTAGGAGAGGGGCCCGCGGTAGGATCATTTATCGATTTTTTTATTTGTGTTTTTTTAAATAAAGAATACTCCAAAGAAAATACAAAATATTGCAGTATAAACACAATAATAGTACACTGACTCGACATAAAATTGTATTTATACGAATTCGGCTCGAAACAAGAAAACGCTCGGGAGACCCTCGCGTTTTCCTGTTTCTAAGCCTCATCCGTATAAAAATTTTATGTCGAGTCAGTGTACTATTATTGTATATACCTGTTTTTAGGAGTCGTTGTATCATATGTATTAGACCGAGATTTTCCTGCAAACAAAACAAAAAAACAAAAAAACTTTCCATTTTTACACTTAATTCTTCACTTTGTACCATTGTTATAAATAAGTGTCGACATATAGATTTTTCTATTTTTTTACATTAGTTCACTTTTATAATAAAATTTCACTATCAGGCGTGTGCAGTAGGCATTGCCTAAATGCGAGCATAGCTAAAAGGGACTACGTTTTGTTTATATAATGATGATCATAATCAATGCAATCAAATGGTGAATTTTACATCATTTTTGTTTGGGTTTTCCTCTTTTATCTGCTAGTTAAGGTCTTTCCCTTCCACAGAAGGAAAGACCTTACTGTATTTCTTATGATTATTATTTTTTTTTTCTGCCGCAGATGTCAAAAAAGTGCCGCGACTTATCATTACGAAACTTAGTACTATTAATCGACACTACCAGGGCTCGACTTGAGTTGGCCTGCGAAACCAATCTATTTTTAGTAACGGAGTTATCTGCCCGGAACCCAAAAACCTTGTCTGCAGATAAAGTCAGAAACCGTAACCGTTATCAAAAATCTGAAGCAGGGAAAATGTTGCTAGACTCCTGGTCATCATTCGTCACGCAAAAAAATTTTTTTCAATCAACTTCCTGGTTACGCGTTTTTGACCCGAAAAGTGTCACGACTCGTCAATTTTTTTTTCTTCAAAACGGTTTGTCCTAGAGACTTGGGACCTTCACCAATCATCCTAGGTGACATATGTTACATCTAAAAATGTCAAGGTCAAAGGTCAGAGGTCATGGTACACCTTGTCTGCAGTATAGCTCAAAAACCATACAAAATGGAAGCAGACATGTAATGAGGAAAATACTCGTCTCATTTAGACCTTTATTTGATATAAAGGGTCGAACACTGTACGACAAACGGTTTTCGAGTTATGGCCCTTGACGCGTTTCGGCTTATTCGTTTTTGGCTTATAACTTTTAAACCATCAAAGATAATATAGTAAACATATGGGTTTTTTGTGACCGTCATTAAGAATCTTTCAATTTAAGACCAAAGTCGAATGGTTATAGGCAGCCATTTTCAAAATGGCCGACACTGTAAACAGTTTTTAAGAAATAACACCTAAACCGTACAAAATTGAAGCGGACAATACATGGGAAATGTGTTCACCATGTCGAGATCAACAAAAAGTGTTTCAGGTGCGAAAGCGTAAAACTTGTTGTTTTTGAGTTATCACCCTTGATTCGTATTTTTAAAATGATTTTTGTTTATAACTTTTTAACCATAAAAGATGGTGAATGAAACCTAGGGTTTATTTGAAAGATAATTGAATTACCTACAATTTGAACCCACACAGTACATGATTTGGTTGAACGGTTTCAAAATGGCGGCCAAAACAAGTTTCGCGAAACACGTTTTTTGCCCATAACTTGAAAACCATAACAAATTGTATAGTAAACATTTATACTTAAATGAATCAGAATGCAAAGAGCTACAATTTGAGTCAGAGGTCAAAGGTCATGGGTCAAGGTCATTCCCTAGCAACAAGGTAACCTTAATGAAAAGTCCATAGCAACCATACATATTCTTAAACAAGACTACTTTCTGAGTTAAGATGTAAGTTTTTTCAACCGGAAGTGACATTTAGTCCATAGCAACCGACATAAAAGTTCTTAGCAACCATACTTTTTCTGACTGTAGGCCCCCTGATCTTCATTCTGGAGCCTATATCACAATAATTGGCAACATCTTGTCATAAACAAAGTGACTCAAATGTCTTAAGTACTTGTATAAAATACCATAACAAAAACATAAGACAGGGAAAGACCTCACATTTGTTCTCTGAACAAATGACTTTTTAATTTTGTTCTGGTCTTTTTCGGACTTGTGGTAGTTGAATCCCCATTGGCACACTTCTTTTTAAGACTATTTAAAGTCCATTAAACATTTTATAGATCCATTCTTCTATAGCATTTACATGTTAGATATTCTGTGTGCATTTGCTTCTCATTATAAGAACAAGTAAAATTAAAGGTTTCTTCAGCATCAAGTGTTATTTTAAAATCAGTATATTTGTTAATGCAATTTTAGTTGCATACATCATGCAGGTAAGTTTTTAAAGTATTTTGATACTTTTCAATTTGTGAGGAAAAAATGCATACACACGGTTTTTTATAATATATAAAGTCTTGTTTGTTTTTTTACCCTTGTCTTACCAAAAAGTGTGAATGAGTGGACAAAAATTATTTTTGTGTTGGATCTACTCCGGGCATCTACTCAAGTTGGATATTCAGAATCAGAAGCAGACGAGCATTGTAGTGCACGACCTTTGGTTCATTTTAATTACACGAAATTCATAAGTTTATTTGGTAAACAAGTTTTTTCCATTTCTAACAATCTTTTTCATATATATATTTTTTATTCATATTTTGTTCTAAATGTCGACATATAGGGCTATCGCTATCATTTTATTTCCAATATTTCCATTTGCTTATTTTGGGGCGAGATGGTATGGGGCGATTAAGCTTCGAGACACGTTAGTTTCGTAAGTGCATATAACCAAGACAAAACGAGCAGCTTATGTGTATTTATTATTTTAAGAATATTATTTTCTTGTAAAAAGCGCAATTTCTTTTTTTTAAGCATCATTTCTTTTCTTATAAATTATTTTAACATTCACTCCGGCCCTGTAAAAGTAATAACCCTTTCCGGACCATAAAAAATCTAAATCAGCATTAGCAAATTTCTCGCGGAAACAAATACCGTAGAGCTCTCCGCTTGCGAGCTATGCTCGCTATTATTCTTTTAACTGATTAAAATTGAAAGTGTGCAAGCCTATTTGTATTTTGTGGGAATATCTTAATTATGAAATGCATTTGATATATATATCTTTATTCTCATACAGTCCAATACATTGGTACAGAGAAAAAAAAACACAACATAATAAAAATTAGACAAAAAATACTACAATAACAAATATGTACACTATATACAACACTGACATACAAATACAGTACAAAAACAACACACACACGGGGAGAAGAAAAGCCAGGAGGTCACAGTTTTTTATTAATACATTTTATAAGTTTAGATATATTTTGAAGCAGCGACTTATTGTTACTTGACATGAGTTTGTGAAATTTTAATATATTTATATTTCTTGAGTAATATTTTGGTAGCAGATTTTTGCGATCTTCGGCTATTGCCGTACATTCAAGCATATAATGGAATTCGTCCCCTAAGCTATTATTATTACATAGGTTGCAGTGTCTATTTTCCCGATTTATATTTCTCCATCGTCCCGTTTCAATAGGTAAAAAAGTATTTGTTGTTCTAAATCTACACATAATTATTGCATCTTTTAGATTCAAAATTGTTAAATAATCTTCAAAAATTAATTCCTGTTTGTAGATTCTGTAGCATGTCGCTTTTGGTGACTCCATTACGTTCGTGTGCCAAATTTGTTTAAATTGATCAACCAGTCTTTGTTTCAGGGTTTGCTTAAACCAATCAATATTTTCAACATGTTCTTCTAGCCACATATAGGAAAATCCAGAACGATCTAAGATATTTTTGACAGCTTTGTTCCAACAAAAGTTATTGTTAAGTTTTCGTGTTAGTTTGTACAACAGATACGAAAGTTTTGATTCTTTTCCATTTAATAATCTAGCCCAATAGGAGCAGATTCTAATATTAATGTCTATACTTATAGGAAATCTGCCTAGTTCTCCATATACCATATAACTAGGGGTCGAGGACTTCAAATGTAGTAAAATTTTACAAAATTTTAGGTGTATTCTTTCAAGAATGTCATGTTTACCAAATCCCCAGATTTCACATCCATATAACAAAATAGGTTTAATCATTCTATCAAAAAGGTCCAACTGGGTTTTAATATCAAGCTTATACAGTCTTCCAACTTTTAAAATTTCATACATTGCAACACGTGCTTTATCGGCAAGGTGCTGTTTAGTATGTTCAAAGTTACACGTTTTGGTAAAAATAACACCAAGATAGTTAAATGTATCCACAATTTCAATTTTAATATTTTTGTAAGTAAATGCAAGGTTATGACGTCTCCTACCTAAACCAAGTACCATGACTTTAGTTTTATCTACATTAACTGAAAGTTTCCATTTATCACAATATTCACTAAAAACATTTAGTTGTGCTTGAAGATCTTCAGCCGTTTCAGCAAGAAGTACTGTATCATCAGCATATAAGATAATAAAAATCTTTAGAAACATTTCAAGTTGATTTTCAAGGTCAACCGAGATACTTGGTAAACCTTCAATATTGTTTGAAATCATAAAATCTTCTAAATCGTTTAGATAGATTGAGAAAAGGAAGGGAGAAAGATTTTCACCTTGTCTAACTCCCATTTCACAATCAAAATATTCGCTGAAGCAATTGTTATAACAAACGCACGATTTGATATTTTGGTACATGTTAAAAATTATATTATACATTTTACCATTGATTTTATGCAGAAGCATTTTGTGAAAAAGCGCATTTCTCCATATTTTGTCGAAGGCCTTTTCAAAATCAATGAATGCACAATACAACTTCTTTCTTTTTGATTTCAATAGATTGAAGAGAGAAAAAATAGAAAAGATATTATCAAGAGTTGAATAACCAGCTCGAAAACCTGTTTGATTTTCTTTGATTACTGAAAATTCTTCAGAGAATGATGTTAATCTGTTATTTAGAATAGATGTAAAAAGTTTACCAAGACAGCTTACAATTGTAATTGGTCTATAGTTTTTGGGGTTTTTAGTGTCACCTTTGTTCTTATAAATTGGCTTTATGACACCTTCTAACCAACTTTCTGGTAGCTGACCTGTTTCAAATATTATATTGAAAAGTTTTTCATATACATTTATAAGCTCATTAGATGTACTTATTATGTATTCATTTATTATTTCGTCTTCTCCGCTAGCTTTATTATTTTTTAGACTTTTAATACATTTAAGAATTTCCTCTTTTCTTATCTTTTCGTTTATATTTTCGTTTAATTCCATTGGAACTTCAATGTCAAAGGCTTCCGATTGTTGTTCTTCATTCATCGAATTAAGGGAGCGGAAAAACTCATGTAGGATATTTATGTCAATGTTTGGTTGTTGACTCCTTTTATGTTTGTTTAGGGTTTTCCAAAAATATTTCGGATTTTCTTTCGAAGCAGCCTTTAATTCTTTTGATAGGTCTTCGCAATATTTCTTATACTTAATATCCATTATTCGTTTGTAATCCTTTTCTGCGTTTTTAAATAAGGACCAATTTTCAACATCATTGTTCAATTTATATCGCTTTTTAGATTTTTGAAATTTTTGCCTTGCATTTTTACAATCGTTATCAAACCAGGGCTTAGAATTTTTAATATTTTCCGCTGTCTTTGCCTTTTTTGTATAAGTACCAAAAGTTTCTTTTGCTGATGATAATAAGATATCACCAACGTCTTGAACAACTGAGTTTATAGACATATTATCATTCCAGTTATCTAATTTCCGTTCAAGTACTTCAATTTGGTTATGATCAATATTTCTTTTGAAAAGGTCAGTTTTTTCATTTTCCCATTGTTTAATTTTCTCTTTAGACTTATTGTTTGTATTAGTGTCACCAATATGGACACCATTTTTGCGTTTATTAATAAACTTTAATTGCAATGGCGTATGCACGTCAGAAAATAGTTTACTAGTTTCCAAAATATCAAACTGTGATAGAAAATTTAAGAGACTTGGACTGGATATACAATAATCTACTACACTTGCATTTCTACATGTTAACTTCCCTACATTTTTGTCATTCCCTACCCTACTGTTAACAATAAACATATGATTTCCTTTGCAAAAATTTAACAATAAAGTGCCATATCTGTTTTTAACCTTATCCATACTAGTTCGTTCTAAAGGAATATCAAGATTTAATAACATAGTTGTACAATTATCTACAAATTCATCTAAATAACCATCAACATGTCGGTTGTTTTGCATATCAATAAAGTCTTTTTCAATTCCAGTTCTTGCATTGAAGTCTCCCAATAAACATACATACTCTGATTTATTAGCAAATGAGAGGTATTCTTGTTCTATTTCGCTAAAGGCATCTTCTGATGAGTATTTAGTATATTCAGGGGGGATATAAACTATTCCAAAATAGACGGGATTTTCTGTTTGTAGTACATCTGCTTTTAATTTGAACCATAATATATACTTAGACTCAGTTTCTAATATTTCTACACAGTTTTTAAGACTATTCTTATAACCAATCATTATTCCTCCAGAACGTTTATTTGAGATTCTCATTCGATTTTTCATATAGAAGCTATAACCCTCTACTTCAATGATATCAATATCGTCTGTTTTGGTTTCTACAAAACATACAATATCATTATCTTGTATAAGGGATATAAATTCCGGGTATTGTAATCTTGTTTTAATACCACAACAGTTCAGACCCAGGACTTTTAATGTTTGGATAGAATCTGCTGTTTTTGTATTAAATAGAGGTGTTTTTATGCAATCTATTTGTTCGGAATAAAATTGGACGGTTACCTCTTTGTAATACGATTCATAATCTACAACATGTTGATGATCATTCAGACACTCAATACAAAAAGCACAGTTACATGGTACAGTATGCATTTTATACAAACTAATTACAGAGGATTCATTAGAAATTGGCCCTTTTTCAATAGTATCAGACAGTGACAAAGTAGAATGCAAATGTTTAGGTCTTGAATTTAAACCAGCATCACTGACAAATTTCAAATAGTATTTAGAAATTGAATTCTGGTAATGTATGTCATTTTCCACCAAACACACATAGTCATAGTTATTTTTGTCCTGACATTTACATGGATCACATTTGCATTCTGTACATATACGTGATTTATACCAAAATGTATCAAAATATGAGTTTTCAACATCTACGCACAATTTATGTTCGAAAAAAGATGAACATGCAAACAAAGTATTAATACAGTTAACATGATAATAGTTACAATCACAAAGTTTCTGAGCCCCATGGCTGTCCTATTTTGTAGTTGTAGTTGGAGTTACGGGTGGTCCAATCGGTGATGAGTCAGAAAAATGCATCCGCTTATACGGTCTCTCTGACTCCTTTGGTGTTCTTAATATGGAATCACGGTAACCAAACTGGCTCGGTCGATTCTCAGTTTCTGAACGATTCTGGGTTGGAGTTTCATTCACAGGCATGTACTGTTCGCCGTTAATGAATAATTTGTCTCTCACTAAGATTGCAGTTTTCTTTTGCCTTTTCGCGTCTTTGAATACGGGGTACAGTTTTTTACGCC
Organism: Arcuatula senhousia; assembly: GCA_963971305.1. Taxonomy (NCBI): domain Eukaryota; kingdom Metazoa; phylum Mollusca; class Bivalvia; order Mytilida; family Mytilidae; genus Arcuatula; species Arcuatula senhousia. Next base: position 31,700,104 of record OZ020306.1, on the reverse strand, counting down.
TATCTTCAATCACTCTTGGGAATTGTTCGTGAATACCAAATGGTGTGTTTTTCAGATATGTTGCATTTTCAAGTACTTGCCTTAGATCTTTGTGATAAATAAAACGGGCGACTATTGGTCTTGGTCGACCTCTATCTCTCTTTCCGAAGCGATGTACATTCCCGAATTCTATGTTGTGTTCAATGCCAAGTTGTTCATAAATGAACCTCCTCAATTTTCCTTCAACATCTTCATACGGTTCTTCTCTCAGGTTTGTGAAAATTAAGTTATTTTTCATTGATCTGCACTGGAGATCCGTAACGGATTCTTTAACTTTATTCACAGCCTCTTGATCGAATCGCCTAGCTCTTCTGCATTGATTAAGCTCCATTTCAATTTGACTGAGTCGTTCTGTAAGACGCTTAAAGTTGTCATTTTCTTTCTTGTTGTTCCCAGCATCAGTTGGAGAACTTTCTAGACTTTTAATTCTTCCTTCCTGTAGAATCAAGTTCCTAGTGTTTGTTTTAATTTGTTTGTCTACATTATCGAACAGATTGCTCACTCCTTCACAGCTAGTCTCACAAGTTGATACTCTTGTTGTTAGGTCGGTGAATTGGGCTTCTAGATGTCTCAGCTTTCCGGACATTAACAACATTTCATTTTTGAGCTCACCTACGCTTTTAGTCATGTTCGTTTCCAGTTTTTCTATTTTACTATCAATGTTCTTAACTATCATGAGAATCATTTTTAGTAGATCGCCGTCGTTGTTTCCAGATTCTAATACTTTACAGCTTTCGGCTATAAGATTACTAGTTTCATTCATATCCATCTCGAGCTTGTTTTCAATTGGATGAAGTCAATGACGAAAGAAAGGTCAAAAGTTCAGATTTACTACGGTTTTACTACATCAAAGTCCAAAGTCCAACTTGATCACCCTTAGTGAGAACAGTTTTACACTTAAACTGTATATATCCCCGGGGTACAGGAATGGTTTCTATTAACTTTATATGTCAATATCAATAAATTAATGATCTGCAAAGTGGGCAAAAGGACCCGATCCACTATAAGTTTCAAATATTAAGATAATGTAAATGAAGTCATATTCACGGTATCTGAATATTAATGTCCAGAAACATCTATAACTATCCAAAATCCATAAAAAATCGGAGACAGAAAAAACACTTCATTTTGTCTTAATCACGTGACCCTTTTTTTTTTTTTGAAAAAAAACAATCATTCATGTAATACCCCAAAATTGTATGAACAATAATTGTGTGTGGAAGTCGTTATCATCACTTTCATACATAAACAATAAAAGTAGCCCAATAATCATGCCGAATATCCAAATGGCAAAAGGTTTTTTTTTACCAAAAGTTACCTGATGTTTTGACTTTTTTCCTTCTAACACAAAAGACACTGAGTGCTACTATACATGCTACAAGAGCAAAAACGCCAGCCCCTGTCCCGATTCCAGCTCCAAATGACAGAGAGGAGGGTTCTTGGAGCAGCTGCTGCTTGCCTACAACATTAAACCTTATAACATGGTTTAAAAAACTATTATTTTACGCAATTTTCAATGGCTAAGTCCAAGAGCAGTTCTAAAAGTCATAGTACCACTCTATGAGCACATTATCAAGCATAACCAAACAAAGCTTATAGAGATTCTGTTATAACTACCAACAACCAACCAACAACTTTGAAGGAGAAAAACAACAATAACAAAAAAAAACCAAATGAACGGGGAGAGTTTAGAGTTCAAACTTTTTCAAGATTATGAAAGTTCAAACACATCTGTTTAATTTAGTTCTTTTTAAAATCAGATATTTTTTCAACTCTTTTTCTCCTTTCTTTGATAGCCTCCCAGATATAAATTTGTCTTAAAGAAATGACCGGTTGACAGGTGCTTTAAAACGCAGAGGTTCCAATGGAGCATCTGAATGTCAAAAGTCCGAAAGGGCAGAGACAAAACCAGTAAACGCCAACGAAAACAAGACAAAAAAAAAACCAGAAAATATAAAATAAAAATACCAAAACAACTAAAAAGCAGTTAACAACGCGAAGTGCTCCGGAAGAGTAAGCAGTTCCCGCTTGTAATAGCACAGCCGTCGTGCTGCCAACCGTCAATTTTCAGTGTGTTAAATCTGGTAAAGTCCGAATTCATTTATAGAGTATAAGAGAAACTTTGAGGTTTCAGGAGATATTGTCATCTGAAGCACTGTAAATATGCATGGTAGACAGAATATTCTGCAAATAAAATAAGACAAAAATATTCAATTTTTGCTGTCATGTTTCTATGCAAAAACGTCAAATTAAACTTTTTAGAATTTAAAATTTAAGAAAATCAGTAAGTTTTGCATGTGCACAAACCATTCTACTTACAGTCAACTTGTACAGTGATAAAGGGCGAAGAAATAATTCCAATGCTATTCTTAGCTGTACATTGATACATTCCGTCATGACTTCTGTTCATTTTCTGTATTTCCAGGACTGATGAGTTGCTTTCAAACATATTTGGTCCAGTCCATCTGAATGAGCAGTTCGGTCTACAGTCCGATGTACAGGTTATGGGACCAAAATTGTCCCCTTCTGTGGTAAGGAAGAACGGACCGAATGGATTTAATGTAACGACAGAAGGACCATCTAAAGAAAATAAATACCCAAAAGCAGGTGAGTTGTTTTTTTTTATATTGTTATATTGTAATACTCTTTCGTAGCACCTTACTTCACCCTCGTTATGATTTAAGTTCGTGTTACTGATTGCAGTTCTGTTGTTTTACTGTGTGTTTTGTGTTGTCTGTTACATGTCATTTTCGTTTGTGTTGACTGATTTTGTCTTTGCCCTTTCCAACTTTTGAACTTCGGGTGTCTCATTGTTGCCTCTTTGCTTTAGTAATTAGCAGCGTAATATTCAACTTAGCTATTCCCTACAACAAATAAAACAAATATTTCTTTTTTCAAAAAAATCCATCAGTCTCAAGATGTTATAAGTGGATACATTTTAACAAAATTTGTGTAAAATAATACTTACATAGAATTCGCAATGTTTTGTTCTGTGATCTTGTATATCTTCCTTCAATGTTTCTAGCAACACAGTATACATTTTTTTCATTGTCTTTTATATAACCCGTATAAACCAAAACACTAGAAGAAATTACTTTACTATTACATCCGGGGTTGCAGATATCAGGCTGGGGTTGTGCCAATGCGGTCACGTTTTTACCAGATATATACCACTGTATAGTTGATGACGGCCTTGCCTCATTTGTTGTACAGTGGAATGCCTGTTGCTGACCCGCTATAACTTCTACGGGGTTGGCATCATTTGGTAAGGATCTGATAGTTACAGATGTCACTGGAACTAAGAACACTAGCAGTCAATAAGACCTTTTAATTTTGGTGTATTGCAATCTCCAGAATACTCGTCTGGAGCAACTGAATCCACTCTCGTTTAGAATTGATATTGCATTGCCGAATAAAGTTTCGTTGTGTGTTATTGCAATGTAAAAAAAGTTGTTTTCATTGTCTCTTGGTTTTGCCTGTTTTAATCTTTCGAGCGTATGTTCTTTTTTAAAAATTGACAAAACTGGAATTGGGTTTTTTTCTTACTTTATTTAAATTGGTGGTTCTCGACAAATTATTTTAATTTATGTTGTAAAATTTGGAACTTCAAATTAACTTACCATTAACATATAATGTTAAGGTACTTGGGATTGTATCTATAAGAAATCCTTGACACTTCCACACAGAACCGTGTAAGTTTTCTGTCATATTAGCGCCCGAGATCATTACAGTGTGTGCATTTCCCTCACAATGGTATTCATAATCTGGGTTAGTGGAACCAGATATTATACAACCATTCTTATCCACGCCTGTTGTAACACACACTTGAGTATTATTTTTTTCTATAACTAGAATTTCCCCTGGTGACACTGTACATGTTATGTTAAAATCTTCTTTCAGAGTACTGTTGTCAGAAGAAAACAAAATTGTGGCTCGAACTGAAAATACAAGGTAAATTGTTAACTTTTTTTCAAATGTTCTTTGACTTCGTGCCAGGTTAAAGTTTTTGATAGTGTTAAGTTGTGAAGATGATGATGATGATGATGATGATGATGATGATGATGATGATGATGATGATGATGATGATGATGATGCAAAAGTATCCTTTTCTGTGGGTTGATATATGTATATAGTCATATAATGGACAAAAACATCAACTGCTAAGAAAAAACGAAAATCAAAGCAAATTCGATAACATCACATGCATAATTTCCTTGAAAGACATCAATATAAAATACTGTAAAAAAAGAAACGCATAATTTGTTGGGTTTTTTTTTATTTATATATTGTTAATAAAATTTTATGTAATTAAAAGTATAAGTACAGCTACCTGTTTGCTAAAATGATTACTTTACGACATTTCTACATTTCATGTGACTATCCGATGCGCTTCGGTAACCGCATTCGCAAAAAGATTATTTCCCGAGCAATCCCGACTACAGCTAAACATATTTCAGAAAAAAAACTTTGGTTATGAATTGCCAAACTTATCAGATCACAAAGCGTGTGCGCAAAATGCAGCCACAGCATAATCAAGAGCACAATTACTCTGTAATATGAAATATGCATTGCCTAACTGCTAGCACAGCATAATTCTAATAATTTTAAAAGGTTGACAAGTATTTTTGTAAATGCATGTGAATTAAAAAACCTCTCCACATTACAACATGAAACAAAACAGATTGATTCTCATATGAAGGAGTTCCGAATAAAAAAATGATTTCGAATCGATGCAGTGATATATAATCTAAAATCATCGTAGTTATTTTTATTTTGGTGCATTTTCTAGAAGTTCAAATTGGGACGAGATGCTTAGGGCGATTGAACGTAAAAAAGAAAAGGGAGAAAAAATCGATTAAAATTTGGTTACTACAAAAAATGAAGCAACTCATCGCCATCAGAATATTGTTTTCCTTATAATCATAACATTAATAATTTTTGGAATGCTACAAGCAAATGAGTAATAATTTTAACATTCACTCCGGATTGCTTTGAGAAGCATATCCGGACGAAAAAAAATCAGTATCAGCATTAGGCAAATTATTCGCGGGAACTTGCTGTAGAGCTCTCCGCTACGAACTGTGCTCGCTAAAACATTTTCTGTAAAAAAAAAAAACAAAGCAACCGGAAGTTGAAACAATATCTGTGGTAGTTCCGGTAATAAAGCAATCCCAATTGGGACGCCGAAAACTACAATGGACCAGATCAGATCTATAAATAGCGAAAGTTGAAATTCTATAAATAGAACGGAGAGGTTATTTTTGTTTCCGTTTCTATTTCCAGCCAGAAAATGGCCATGTGAAAATTATTATTTTTTTATTGCGGTCCGCAACTAACAAAAATCATCAGCTACATGTTTGCAGCTAGCAAATTTCATACATACAAAAAGAAATAAAATCAAGATTGTTTAACATGATCCCTGACATATTTTTGTAGCCGGGTGCAGTTCCTTCGAATTTCAAGTTTTGGTCATACATGTAGTTACTCATTTGATGGGTAGTTACTAATTTAGGTAACTAGTTCCTGTTTGGGGGATTGTCCCATGCAACCTTTTAAACCACAGATAATAATAAATTATAATATGCGGACGGACACACAGAAATGGGGACTTTGAAATTGTCTTGCTGAATCAAATTACCTCGTCTGTAGATCACGTATTATTCTCTCCTTGAGCTTCTTCTCATGGGAAAACAAAAGGCTGGGAGGCATTACTACATACTTCCTAATATTATTTGAACTGTTCTTCCCTCATTTCTATCAGTTGAATTGGTTTTACGTAACTGATATATGAAAAAAAACTCAGTTGTTTGCTCTTACTAGAAACAGTTAGATATTCAATTTAACCTTAAAATGAAATGCATTAATTCTGTTAGAAAATATTATATATTAATACAAGTTTGGTGGCTTCTAAAATTAAATTATTTTTCCATGATTATTTTATTCAATATATTGGAGACTGATCAAAGTTTATTGAGGCATGGGACCGGAGCAGATGGAATTCTGACATGAAAAAAGGTTAATTGTGTAGTTTAAAATCTTGATCTCATGCATTTCCATTAAGAAAAAAGTACATGTCCCATGCAAATTGAATATACATGTATGACTAAACGTTAAAAAGTATATGTAAACATATAATCTGATTTCACTTGTTGTTTACTATAGATATACAACACCTCTAGTATAACATATAATCTGATTCCACTTGTTGTTTACTATAGATATACAACACCTCTAGTCAGATACAAGGCTGTATAACATATAATCTGATTCCACTTGTTGTTTACTATAGATATACAACACCTCTAGTCAGATACAACGCTGTATAACATATAATCTTATTCCACTTGTTGTTTACTATAGATATACAACACCTCTAGTCAGATACAAGGCTGTATAACATATAATCTGATTCCACTTGTTGTTTACTATAGATATACAACACCTCTAGTCAGATACAAGGCTGTATAACATATAATCTGATTCCACTTGTTGTTTACTATAGATATACAAGTGTGTGGTAAAGGGTTTTTTTCGTGCATCGTGTTGAGCAATTTTTATTTCCCGTTCAGCCGTGCATGGAGGTTCATCGTGCATCGTGTTCCTCTATTTTATTTTTCGTTCATCGTGATTATCATTTTTTTATTGGCCGTTCATCGTGATTATTATTTTTATTTGGTCGTTCATCCGTGCATGTACCCCCCCCCTTTACCACCCCCATACAACACCTCTAGTCAGAATAGAGCTGTATAACATATAATCTGATTCCACTTGTTGTCTACTATAGATATACAACGCCTATAGTCAGATACAAGGCTGTATAACATATAATCTGATTCCACTTGTTGTCTACTATAGATATACAACACTTCTAGTCAGATACAACGCTGTATAACATATAATCTGATTCCACTTGTTGTCTACTATAGATATACAACACCTCTAGTCAGATACAACGCTGTATAACATATAATCTGATTCCACTTGTTGTCTACTATAGATATACAACACCTCTAGTCAGATACAAGGCTGTATAACATATAATCCGACTCCGCTTCTTGTTTACTATAGATATACAACACCTCTAGTCAGATACAACGCTGTATAACATATAATCTGATTCCACTTGTTGTTTACTGTAGATATACAACACCTCTAGTCAGATACAACGCTGTATAACATAAAATCTGATTCCACTTGTTGTTTACTGTAGATATACAACGACTCTAGTCGGAATAGAGCTGTATAACATATAATCTGATTCCACTTGTTGTTTACTATAGATATACAACACCTCTAGTCAGATACAACGCTGTATAACATATAATCTGATTCTACTTGTTGTCTACTATAGATATACAACACCTCTAGTCAGATACAAGGCTGTATAACATATAATCTGATTCCACTTGTTGTTTACTATAGATATACAACACCTCTTCGATCTCGATCTCTCAGATGAGTGCAGATGTTGGTTTGTCATAGGGTGTTGTTTTGTCTTCCTTTACTGGATTTGACACGCTGAATGGACTATTGGCAACGCGACGGGTGTGCTATAGCAAGCAGGAACTGCTTACTCTTCCGGAGCACCTGAGTTCACTCTTGTTTCGACTGGAGTTCGCGTTGTTGATTGATATTCAGTTGTTTTGTGTTTCCATGTTTTACGTGTTGTCTGTTTTTGTCCCGTTCTTGTTTGTGTTTACTGGTTTAGTCTCTGCCCTTTCGGACTTTTGACATTCGGATACCCCATTGGTACCTCTGCTTCTTCTAGTCAGATACAAGGCTGTATAACATATAATCTGATTCTACTTGTTGTCTACTATAGATATACAACACCTCTAGTCAGATACAAGGCTGTATAACATACAATCTGATTCCACTTGTTTTTTACTATAGATATACAACACCTCTAGTCATAATAGAGCTGTATAACAAATTATGTGGTAAAGGGTTTTTTTCGTGCATCGTGTTGAGCAATTTTTATTTCCCGTTCAGCCGTGCATGGAGGTTCATCGTGCATCGTGTTTCTCTATTTCATTTTTCGTTCATCGTGATTATCATTTCTTTATTGGCCGTTCATCGTGATTGTCATTTTTTATTGGCCGTTCATCCGTGCACGTACCCCCCCCTTTACCACCCCCTATAATCCGACTCCATTTCTTATGTACTATAGATATACAACATCTATAGTCAGATACAAGGCTGTATAACATATAATCTGACCCTACTTGTTGTTTACTGAAGATTTACAACACCTCTAGTCAGATACAAGGCGGTATAACATATACTATGATTTGACTTGTTGTTTACTATACTAAGATATACAACAACTCTAGTCAGATACAAGGCTGCATAACATATAATCTGATTCCACGTGTTGTTTACTGTAGATATACCACTCCTCTTGTCAGATACAAAGCTGTATAACATATAATCTGACTCCACTTGTTGTCTACTATAGATATACAACACCTCTAGTCAGATACAATGCTGTATAACATATAATCTGATTCCACTTGTTTTTTACTATAGATATACAACATTTATAAATATTATAGCCCCTGTCCCCAACTCAATGTGTTATCTTATCTCATAAGAGTGTCCAGTAAAAGAAAATGTACCTTTAAGTTATTAAGATAAAATTATGACATGTCTGACTGACAAAGTAGAGTGTAACACAGGAACTCAACCTTCCTGGTTACTTAAATGAATTTACTGCACAACTTCGACTTTTACTTTGCAACTTTTCCCGTTGCTGAACCCTGGCCCTCTTGCCAGAAACACAGTTTATACACCTAAATAACAACTTTGGCTGAACCACTTTTTCTCGCAAAACAAAGACGATTTTCAGGATGACTTTAACTTTATTTTCGACTAGCTGGGTGTTGTCAGTTTAACAGCCTGACTCCAACTGAAGTACAAGACTTCAGTTACAACATTTAAACATAGATTACATTATAATTTGACAATAGATTAATTAAACATACAAATAGCACTAAATTGACAAAAGAGGATTATAGACTTTTTACGTTTGAACAAGACCGGATACGAAACAAGAAATTACTTAAAATGTCTCAATCAAAATAAAGCGACTAGCGGATTAAATAAATGTTAAAACGACACTTCCGAGTTATAGACTTTTTACGTTTGAACAAGACCGGATACGAAACAAGAAATTACTTAAAATGTCTCAATCAAAATAAAGCGACTAGCGGATTAAATAAATGTTAAAACGACACTTCCGATTAAGAAGAATATTGAAAGATAATCCTTTAAGACTTTTTCACACTTTTTCATGAGAAAATAACTTGTAAATAATATAATTAAAATAATTGTCTTTTAAATGAACTGCAAAAGAACTAAATAAAGTTTAAAACAATATCATATTAAAATTATAAAGTCCAAATATTTTTCACTGTATTTTAAAAAGTCTTAATATATAATTCAATTTTGCAAGTCCTAGATTCCACTGTCACATATTTCCTCCCTCTCGAAAAGAACGCGACCTCGCGTTCGATCTAATAATGTCGATGGCGTCCACGATGGTATCTTTGTTGCCCTCTATTTCTGTCCAGACTGATATTGTTCTGTAGTTCATTTCGTAATTCTGATACTGATGACTTGACTGCCAGTACCGTTGAAAGCTCTAGACACTTTTTCTGAATTTCTTGATTGTCATATTGACATTTTGCAAGTTTGGCTTTTAAATCCATATTTTCGAAGTTCAACTTTGATTCTTGCTCTTCTTTCTGGTTTAAAAGATCCATATAATACCAATGCACCTTTTTGTTTTCTTCGTCATTTTCTTTACACTTCTTGCAAGGTGAACATTCAACTGTGGATGGTTTACTACTGTTAGTTTGAACTGCCTTGGATTCTGTTAGCTTCTTCTTTGTTAATTTGAAGATCAGAGTCCTATTCTCTTCGGTCACACTTTTGAGCTTTTCAGAAAGGTTATTTACTTCTTTTCTGTATTTCTCTTTTAGAATTTTGATTTCGGTTTTTATTCCGGCTGTGCTGTCGAAAAAGTTCGAAATTGCGGATGTCCTAGCACTGCTAAACGGCATTTCTTTAAGTCCAGATTTCTTTTCCAAATACTCGGTTAATCTCTGTTTGTCTCTGTTCTTCTTTTTCTCGGATTTCTGTTGATTCGAATGTCCTTTTACTTGTTTTATTGTCTTGGCAATGCACTGTCTCGCATAATGTCCGAAATTATAACACTTATAACATCTCTTATTTAACGCTGGACACTGTTCAAAATAGTTGTGATAAAATCCACATCTTCCACAAAATGGTCGTTGTTGCTTGGTATAACGCCATGCAGTCCACTGTGGTCCTTCGTATTTGTAGGTCATCACTGAAAATGTCTCTAGTCTGGGGAACGACTTGCCTGCTTAGGTACTCGGTACCGTGTGTTGAGCTAAGAAGTCAACATGCCCGGGTTCTCCACCAAAATGTAACACAGGAACTCAACCTTCCTGGTTACTTAAATGAATTTACTGCACAACTTCGACTTTTACTTTGCAACTTTTCCCGTTGCTGAACCCTGGCCCTCTTGCCAGAAACACAGTTTATACACCTAAATAACAACTTTGGCTGAACCACTTTTTCTCGCAAAACAAAGACGATTTTCAGGATGACTTTAACTTTATTTTCGACTAGCTGGGTGTTGTCAGTTTAACAGCCTGACTCCAACTGAAGTACAAGACTTCAGTTACAACATTTAAACATAGATTACATTATAATTTGACAATAGATTAATTAAACATACAAATAGCACTAAATTGACAAAAGAGGATTATAGACTTTTTACGTTTGAACAAGACCGGATACGAAACAAGAAATTACTTAAAATGTCTCAATCAAAATAAAGCGACTAGCGGATTAAATAAATGTTAAAACGACACTTCCGATTAAGAAGAATATTGAAAGATAATCCTTTAAGACTTTTTCACACTTTTTCATGAGAAAATAACTTGTAAATAATATAATTAAAATAATTGTCTTTTAAATGAACTGCAAAAGAACTAAATAAAGTTTAAAACAATATCATATTAAAATTATAAAGTCCAAATATTTTTCACTGTATTTTAAAAAGTCTTAATATATAATTCAATTTTGCAAGTCCTAGATTCCACTGTCACAGTAGCCTAACCTTGTTAAAAAATGGACAATCGGTTTACATATTTAGCAACAAAGTCCATTTAAATGAAAATAATAAGATTAAGCTTCCTTGATACTAAGATATGTCCTAGTGTTCAGTGTACATATATATTGCATATGGGATGTGAATTCTCAGTTTTGATTGGTTAATTTAGCTCCTAAAAATTAATATTTCAGAAAAAAATTAATATATTTTTTTTTACCTTACTCGCTTGCTCCTATTTTTTTAGATTTAGAGTCGGAGGAACAAGTACATTTGTAATTAATTCTGTGTGGGCTCAGTCAATATTTATGGCCCGACCATGTATGTGGATCGGACATATAGTTTTACCCCCTCTCCGTCCGTCCGTACGTCCGTACATCCGTACGTCCGTACGCCCGTCCGTAACACTTTGGTTAAGTTCTTGGTTAAGGTCCATTACTGGGATACTAGATGTTGGGGGTCAATGATATTTCACCACCAGATGGGTCTTGGGTAGGGCTACACCATCCACTAGAAATGAGGTCACTGTGACGTATATTTTACGCATGAATGACTTTGGTTAAGTTCTTGGTTAAGTACATATCTTGAATACTACATGTTAGGGGTCAATAATATTTCACTACTCGATGAGTCTTGGTAACATGGAACCACCCACCAGAAATAAGATCACAGCGACCTATATTTTACACATGAACACTTTTGATCAATTTCTTGGTAAAGGTCCATATCCCAGGTAATACACATTGAGGTTCAATGATATTTCAAGAACGGGATGGCCATCTTGTGGCTCATAGACACATTTTCTAGTTTTCTACACGGTCCATTTAATTACATATTGACCTGGTAAAAAGTCAATAATTGATATATATTAGATAGCTTATATCTGAACAAGAAGAATGAGCATAATAATAATTACAATTTTCAGAAAGCTCTTGCTTTTGCTTTATGTAAAGGACTAAAACCATGCCTGTTGTCACCGAAATGTGCAAAAGCCATGAGAGATTATGTTTCGAATCAAATTGTAACACATGCCAAGAAGCCCAAGGCACAGAGGACCAAATGTGATGCCATTAACTGTAAAAGGCAACTATCAACATTGATCCAGTGTGGAGTTTGTGGACGGTGGCTTCATTTTAAACGTAACATTACCAAAGCACCAGAAAGTGATTATGTATGTGTGGTGTGTAATGCTCAGTATGAATCAGATATCTTTGTACCTATACCTCAAAAAAGATAGAGGTTTACTTGTTTTTATTTACCCACCAACTTAATTGCTGGGTATAAAGTTATTTTGGTCATTATCTTTGTCCATTTGTTTGCCTATCCATTACACTCTTTTTCGTTAGTTTCTCTGGAACTTTAAGTGATATCTTCATGAAATTGTGTACGGAAGTGAAATATAATAAAGACTACTTGTATGTAAGAATGTGCTTTTTCTTCAAGTTATCACTGGCACTTGTATAAAGGATAACCCTTATGGTGTCCCATCCCCCCTTTTTCCAAACCGATTATTTTTTTCATTGGGTTACAAATTCAAATTCAAATTCAAATTCAAATATTTTATTGATTATACATGGATACATAAAACAGACAATGATACAATACAATTTTTACATATAATCAAACAACATTTTTCAGACAAGCAGGACTGAGGGGTCTATTATTCCAATTTATATTTATTAATTAATGTTCTGTTTTAATAAAGCTAGTTAAGCACTAAAATATATCATATAAAGCAAATCTTAATATATTGCATGGTGATACACATCTACTGAGTAATTATAATATAGTCTAACAGCATAGCACTTTTCTCTCATTAGCCATATCAAAAATACCTAAAACGCATACCTTCATAATATCATAATCATTACTTCTTAATACAAATATGAATTTTTCTCTGTCTGACATGTTACCAAAATTAGGGCAGATTTCTTCAATCTTTTTAAATAGATTAGATCTAGTGCATTGTAGCTTTTCACATTTACATACAAAATGGAATTCATCCTCAACATCCTTTCTACATAAAGGGCATACTCTTTGGTCTAAAGGTGTGTTGTTATGACGCCCTTGCTCAATATAAAGATTACTATTACTTATTCTGAGCTTAACATAATTAGATATAATATTTTTAGGAATGTCAAGTAATAGAACATTTTCTAAGATAAATTCTAATTTCAGTTCTCTATAGGTTCTTAATTTATTCTTGTTTGGTTTATTTTCGTCACAGTATATTTGTTTTTTCCAAAATAAAATTAAATTTGCTTCTAGCTTACTAGAAACAGCATGTAAAAGACTAGATTTAGAGAAAGTATTTTGATTCTCCCAAATATGATTGAAACTCAATTTATATAAAAAGTAATCTTATATTGTCAGCATATGAATTTTTCAACTTTAAGTTACACTTATAAGACAATGACACTAGTTTGCTATTTTCTGAGTTAATAACATGATACCAATACCCAGTTGCTAGTTTAAGTGCATTTATAGAAATGGGAGTTACACCAAGTTCTGAAAAAACAGCGAGGTTGACTGCCCCTCTGTTTACTCCTAACAGATATTTCAAAAATTTAATTTGAACTTTAACAGGAGGGAAATATATGCAAATCTACCATCAAACAGTATCTACTATCCATATGGGGTTACTGATATATATCAGTAACCCCATATGGATAGTAGATACTGTTTGATGGTAGATTTGCATATATTTGACATGTGCATGAGTGAAAATGAGAAATGTAACAGAAAAAATGAAAAATAATAGGTTTTGAAAAAAAGGGGGGTGGGGCACCATAAGGGTTATCCTGTATACAAGTGCCTATGCAAGTTATCTATGTATGAGAATTATGTATTGAATTATTTTGTAACAGTTTCCTTGGAAAGATGCTTAACATCTTGATTTTTTCCCAAGTGATTTGTTTATAATTTGTTAAACAGATGCAATCATATTTATAATTTGGTACATGTATTTATTTGTTTAAACTTGTATGCATCATAAATAATTTGTTATTAATTTGTTTTACTGAGAGCCAAAGAGGATGTGGGAAAACTTATTTGTAAAAAAATGAACTTTTGTCCAATATCTATTTGCACATTTTTTAAAATGCGATTGTCAAATGATTTTAATGATCATTACATAAACAGTACTGTACTAACAGATGGAAAAAATGAAAAAAGTTGTTTTACATAGTATCAATTTGTCATTCATTGCATTTTTAATATTTGTTTACCGGTAATGCTATTTGGTTGATTTTTGTCATTGTTTACATTATAAACATCTGAATATTTGTATATCAATATAATATGATATTTATTAAATGAGAATGGGATTAAAAGATACAATACATATGATGTTTTCATTATTGCAAGCAAACGAAAATCTTTCTGGTTTAACCTGCCCCCTTTTTATTCAGAGAAGTAGAATATGATAAGTATACTTCTGTAACAATGTGGAGCTGGGTAAAATATTAGTTTTAGATTAAATGGTGTACACATAATACCAGGCTAGTATATTTTGAAATTTGGGAGGGGGTGCTTCTCAAAAAATTATTTTGAAAAACTTGTTTCACTTTATTTTGGAAGAGGTTTATTTATATATTGACTGTTTTAGTTAGTGTTCATATGCTCGATTCACCTAATCAATTTTCATATTTCTTCTTAATAATTTTACACTGATTAATAATTGAAAAGTCTCGAAAATATTCATGACTCTCTCCATGATTTCAAACGACTGCTTACTAAAGTATATGCTTATAATATTGTTGAGCCAGATTACATGTACATGTTTTCAGCCTTATATCTGGCTGGAGGTGTTGTATATCTATGGTAAACAACAGTTGGAGTCAGGTTACATGTTGTACAGACTTATATCTGGCTGGAGGTGTTGTATATCGATGGTAGACAACAGTTGGAGTCAGGTTACATGTTTTACAGCCTTATATCTGGCTGGAGGTGTTGTATATCTATGGTAGACAACAGGTGGGGTCAGGTTACATGTTTTACAGCCTTATATCTGACTGGAGATGTTGTATATCTGTGGTACACAACAGGTGGAGTCAGATAAATTTTATACAGCCTTACATCTGGCTGGAGGTGTTGTATATCTATGGTAGACAACAGGTGGAGTCAGGTTACATGTTATACAGCCTTATATCTGGCTGGAGGTGTTGTATATCTATGGTACACAACAGGTGGAGTCAGAGTACATGTTGTAAATCCTTA
Source organism: Arcuatula senhousia (assembly GCA_963971305.1). Classification (NCBI taxonomy): domain Eukaryota; kingdom Metazoa; phylum Mollusca; class Bivalvia; order Mytilida; family Mytilidae; genus Arcuatula; species Arcuatula senhousia. The sequence continues at coordinate 31,684,704 of OZ020306.1, read as the reverse complement.
TATCTGGCTGGAGGTGTTGTATATCTATGGTAGACAGCAGGTGGGGTCAGGTTACATGTTTTACAGCCTTATATCTGGCTGGAGGTGTTGTATATCTATGGTACACAACAGGTGGAGTCAGATTACATGTTATGAATCCTTATATCTGGCAGAAGGTCTTGTATATCTATGGTACACAACAGGTGGAGTCAGATTATATGTTATATAGCCTTTATTTCTGTCTGAAGGTGTTGTACAGCTACAGTAGACAACAGATGGAGTCAGATTGCCTTATATCTGACTGGAGGTATAGTTTATCTAAGGTAGGCAACAGGTGGAGTCGGATAACATGTTATACAGCCTTATATCTGGCTGTAGGTGTTGTTAATCTATGGTAGACAACAGGTGGGGTCAGGTAACATGTTTTACAACCTTATATCTGACTGGAGGTGTTGTATATCTATGGTAGACAACAGGTGGGGTCAGGTTACACGTTTTACAACCTTATATCTGGCTGGAGGTGTTGTATATCTATGGCAGACAACAGGTGGAGTCACAGGTTTATATAGCATTATATCTGATTGAAGGTGTTGTATATCTTTGGTAGACAACAATTGGACTCAGACTGTATCTTACGGTAGAGTTATTGTGTATCTATGGCTGGAGGTTTTTTCTGTTCATCTATGGTAGAGGCAAGATTATTTATTTCCAGTTTCAATGCCAGATTATTTCAATTAACAAAAAAATCCAACGCCCCCATCGGAATCAAGTTGTCATTCCCTAAGGGCCGGGTCCTGTGATTAGGAATTATTAGGGGACGATCGTTTGATTCTGAGGGGGGCTGGAAGTTTCGGTCGAGACATATTATTTCTGTTCGAAATTCATGAAATTTTGCGGGCCAGAATTTATTTTTCGCTGGTATACGTGGCTAGAATATTTATTTTCTGCATACAATAGCTTAATTGAGCAACAGTCAAGGATCTTGGGACAGATTATTTATTTTTTTTGCAAACAGAGGCCAGATTATTTATTTCCAACTTTTTCCAGGCCAGAATATTTATTCACAAAAACTGCTAGCTAGGCCCCTCCCTCAAAATCAAATGGTCGTCCCCTTATTATTAAACTGTATATTCATATTTGGTTTTTGCTGTAACAAATAAAAGCAGTCAATCTAGGAACACACGTTTTGTACCACATTTATTTGTGCATTGATATATAATCATTTAACGGTTCAGTCTAGACTATAATTTTATCTAATACGATTATAGAAAAGGGATTTCCAGATTTTCCAAATATAGACTAGGGTATTTTTGTTTTAAGCCACTTCAATGCGCATGCGGGAAATTTCTGATCCGAGGCATTGTATTTTTCTGTGACCATCCCAATTTTTGGAAAATTGATTTAATGCCACGAAATGGCTACTACCTTATTACGACAATCGGAAAGGTCGCCTACAAAAAGCATGCGCTTTCCAGAACAGCCTTTAGCAATGTATTGAGCTCTTTAATATCCAGAACCGGTAACCGCTGTTAACTTCGATAGCTGAATTCGTTCGTGTTATGACTCAAAATTGAGTAAACTCGTTTTTAGCTGACCCGAAGGGTCGTCCGTCTGTCCGTTCGTCCGTCTGTCCGTCCGTCCGTTAACTTTTCTTCAAAGATCTTCTTCTCTAAAACTACTGAAGGGATTACTTTCAAACTTTGTACACTTGAATTTTAGGATGTCCTTTAACAAGTTTGTGAAATTTGTGCACGCTGACCAACCAACATGGCCGCCGTTGCTAAAAATAGACCAGGTGGGTCAGACCATAGTTTTTAGCTTATAGCTCAAAAAGTATAAAAGATAGAGAAAATCTAAAGCAACCTTCCTTCTTCAGCATCAAACGCTCTACAAAACTCTCCATTAAGTCGAAGTTGTAGGACGACTCCTTATAGGAGTTATTTCCCTCAAATCGTCAAAATTGACCATTTTCATAGTTTTTGGGCTTTATCTTCAAAACCGTAAGTGCTAGAGGAAAAGTTAGCATTGCAAAATTGTTAAGCTCATTGAAAACTACAAAATTGAGTTCAGGGTCAAAATTGTCAGGTCAACTGTTTAAGAGTTATACCCCTTTAACTGTTTTTTTCTATCAATTTTAACTGATTTTTAAAAATCTTCTTCTTTGAAACTACTAAAGGGATTACTTTCAATCTATGTACACTTGATCTTTAGGATGTCCTCTACCAAGTTTGTGAAATTTGTGAACGTCAACCAACCAAGATGGCTGCCGTTACTAAAAATAGAGCAGGGGGGTCAGACCATAGCATTTAGCTTATAGCTTAAAAAGTATAAGAGATAGAGAAAATCTGAAGCAACCCAACTTCTTCAGCATCAAAAGCTCTACAAAACTCTTCTTTGAGACAAAGTTGTGGGATGATTCTCATAGGATTTATTTCCCCTTAATCGTAAAAAATAGCCATTTTCACAGCTTTTGGACTTTATCTTAAAAGCCATAAGAGCTAGAGGAATAGTTAGCATTGCAAAATTGTTCAGCTCATTAAGATCTACAAAAATGATATCAGGGTCAAAATTTTCAGATCTTCCTTTTATGAGTTATCCCCCTTTAAGTGTTTTCAATCAATTTCAACTTGTTTGTTGTTGTTTTTTTCAAATGGAAAGCTGAAATAAAGTTGAGGTTTAATACTTCCATAGTATTAGAGAAATTTAATAAGCATGAAATCTCTAAATACTGTAATAATTGTATTGATCATCATCATAGAGTTATATTAGTGAAAGCTACATGCTAAAAATCAAAAGACGCCAGGAACACTTATTTGTTACACGATAAGACACATAAATGTGACGTGTCGTTCTTGCAACAAGTCGGACTATTTATAATACGCGGTTCCATTGTAACACTGTGCATGTAACGATGTTATGTACTTCTATACTCTAAATATGTTTAGAATATTTTTCAACTTATAAAGTATATAAAGAGCATATTGAAATAATTACTCTAATAAGGTTTTATAATTCTCTGTCAGTCTAAAGTTATTTATTCTGTAATAAAAAAGCTTTCTACATTAAACATGTTAAGAAACTTTGTATATTTACAACAAAATATGTTACCTTCATAATATATGTAAACGACTACCACATGTATCACGATAAATAATATATTATAAGCCATTTTTCTTCAAACTGTACATTTTTCAGCTAATTTTCTTCCTGTTTAAAACTTTTGAAATAGGACTGCATATGAATAAGTAAATATGTCCAAATATAATATATAGATTTAAACTACATAGAAAAGGGAAGTTTTTTACTTTTGGATGATAATCTGACTGAATAAAAAAAACATGATAATGATATATTATACTCAATACTTTAAACATTTGCCGTTGTATATGTTGGTTGTGTCGCGTTAACATGTATCCCCGTGCTTGTGGTTATGCTCTTTAATATTTGCATGACGGTATACTTGTACACGAGATTTACACCTGCATCATACTTAATATTTAATTATTCATAAAGGTAAAACCTGTATGATTTTTTTAACTCATCATTTCATCAAGGTCGTCATGCTTATCTCTGGCTTTTGTTTAACTTTTAGATATTTAAATGATGTATGCTTGAAAATTCCTCTGTGGAAATTCTCCCAGTTATTGGTTATAAGGAAGTAAATGTTCCATTTCCCGTTATGTTAACGTTTTTAACCATCACTCACAAAGGACAACAAGAGTTAACACTAAAGTATGTCTCGCCTGCCAGCACCATCAGAAACAATTATTCTTTCTTACTTACACTATATTTTGAATTTACATGGATTTTCAGTTTCTGAGATCAAAAGAAGTTTATAGAACTTAAACATTGCTAATATATGCAATAAAAATAATCAAAGTCACTCAACCAGGAAATCAAGGTCAAGGTCAAAAGTTGGGGATGCAGCTGTGCTAAGCTATTACTAAGGCATATGCATACCAAGTTTCATCAATCAGGGCCAATAATACTTGAGATATGGAGGTGTTTGCAAAACCTTAGTATTGGTATTACATGTATATGTATTGAAAATTGTCAAAGTCACTCAACCGGAAAGTCAAGGTCAAAAGATAGGGATGTAACTGTGCTAAGCTATTACTGAGGCATATGCATACCAAGTTTCATCAAGCTAGGACTATTAGTTCTTGGGATATGGAGGTGCTCACAAAACTTTTCCATTGCTATCATATGTATTGAAAATTGTCAAAGTCACTCAACCGAAAAATCAAGGTCAAGGTCGAAAGATGGGGATGCAACTGTGCTAAGCTACTACTGGGGCATATGCATACCAAGTTTCATTCATCAACCTAGGACCTATAGTTCTTGAGATATGGAGGTGCTCGCAAAACTTTTCCATTGCTATTATATGTTTTGAAAATTGTCAGAAAAGCAAGGCCAAGGTCAACAGATGGGGATGCAACTGTGCTAAGCTAAGCTACTACTGGGGCATATGCATACCAAGTTTTATCAACCCAAGACCTATAGTTGTTGAAATATGGAGGTGCTCATAAAACTTTTTCAAAAAGTTAACGCCGCCGCCGCCGCCGCCGGTAAAGTAACACCTATGTCCCGCTCTGCTTCGCAGGCGAGACAAAAATTGTTACATTTACTCACTTTTCTGAAAAAGTTTCACCCCTCTTGGTGTAAATGGAAACCCAAAATTCATAGGTTACAGCAGCAAAAATTCACCTAAAACTAACTAATTTGGGAGGTGTCTCCTTCTAAAAATAGGAGTTTTGTTTTGTTATATGGGGTCCCTGGAATTGATATGCTATAATATGCTTGGAAAAGTACTTAGGGAAAAGCTTTTGGACATTTGGTATAATTATAGACTTTCTAAACTTGATGGAAAACTACTTAAAGTTTCTTTTTTTTTTCTTTTTTTTTCAAGTGGTCCTAATCGGCTTCCGCACAACGCTCGACGTTCAAAACTAAAAAAATAATGTTTTTGAACGTTGTACTAAAATCTTCAATGTTTAGGAGTAAATAACAGCTCTTTGATTCCCAGCCGATGAAATAACCATTAAATACTAAGTACCAAAACAAAACGAACACAGTAACAGCAAATTGAGTATATGGAGCAAGTGATTGAAATTTAAACTTATTACATTAAGAATATCTGCAACTCATTGAGTAGAGCAAGCGAAACGATATTAAGGTGTATTCTTCAAGAGGACGGGAGATCACTCTCATGGCGTTTGTGAAGATTTTATGTCTAGTGGTTTAAGTTTGACTGTTCGGATTTGCCCAATTGACATACCTTTGCTTCTTTTAGAAGAAAGCTACACTGTGTCACATTTAGAAAGACTAAGGAAATAATACACCAATTAAAAAAATGGAAACAGAGAAAATCCACGAAAGAATTTTATAGAACATGAAATGAAAATAATAACCGAACGATTTCCAAAAACGGAGACAAGCAAAGTAAAAAAAAAACGAAGTACAAATGTGCTTTCTCACAGGAGTAATGAAAACCCTCTGATAACATTTTCAAACTAAATAAAGGGTTTTACTCGATCTTTTACAATCCAAATTATGTTATTGCAAAGCAAAGGTAATATTTCTTTGTAGAGAAAAGTTCGGGCTCATAAACATGGGTGTTTATGCAGTTAGAGAATTGATTAAAAAATTATACTGAAATGTAGCTTGTCAATTTCGAGAAAGTCAAAGTCACTTGCAGGTTTCCTCTGACGAACTACAAACAACACAGTGTATAACCGGACAGTAAGCGATCACGGAAGTTGATCACTGTCCGATGGTAAAATCCTAGTTGCATATTATTTTTTCGCCAGATTTATGTGGTTTTAAGGCTGCATGAACGTACTACGATATCGAATAGGAACAAAGGTGAGTTGTGTTTATAGCTTGTTCATTTACACAACTTTTTAACGTTTCTTTTTGTATTCAGGACAATTTAAACTGTTACAATTTTTCGATTGATCATCGATGGGTGAACATTTTTTCCTTCACCTCTTAGCACATATTTGGAATTTACTCGCAAACTGCAATGATTTTATTGGCCTTTTTAATATTATCAAAAAGGGCGATTATTTGACTTTCTACATTGAAAAGGATAGATGGAGATAAAATACACAATTTTGTTAAAACATTAAGTTTTGTAATTATGGCATAATCGTTTACTGTCCGATTAATTGGTCATTTATTTTCTGTGAGTGTCCGATTAATTGTCTGCTTTGAATCATCAGAGTTTGAATAAAAATGGTAGCATTTCACATTGCACCTCATTTCTTTATATCTTAGTTTATTGTATTATTCTACAATTTGCTTATAAGCAAGCTTATGAATATATGTTTTTATATTTTTATGATAATTAATGTCATTGTCTATTTGGTTTATTTATTTACTTTACAGAATAAATATGAGAACTCAAAATAGTCTCTACTGTTGGAATCGAAAACATAATTGCGGCAGTGTTAATCTTAAATGGAAATCCATTTAACAAGCTCATAAAAAGAAGTGCGATTAACAGCTATGAGTACCTAAGTATGTTCACTTGTGTATGACTAATCAATGCTAATGTCAAAATTGTTCATTAGAAGCTTTCCATTGACTTTTGTGAAACTGAAATCTTCTTATAGCATCGACAGCCAGTGTGCTAGATATTTGTGAGTCGATGAATTGTCACTTACTTGTATGATACGGACAACATGCTCAACACAAAAAAGTCTGTTAAGATGTGAAAACCATTTTGATCAAGATTATGGACATCATGGAGCGGTCATCTCTTGGTAAATCTATGTCTTATATTAATAAAAACCTTAACAATGATTTGAGTTGTTTTTGAAAATGTGGTCAGCCTTAGCGACTGTGGTGACAGCTAGGTTATCATGACAGGTTTCTTTTACAGCATCGAATTCATGATAAATCAGTATAAGTCCCTCATAAGCGGGGTAATGCCGGCTATGCTTAATGCTTGAAATCTGGTGACAGCTATTAGTTACCTGTTTTTGTTTATTCAAAACGTTCATCTTGGTCTGCTTTAATATGCGTTAGCCAGTGTCGGTAAATTGGTTGTATTCATAAAGTCCATAATATAAATATACAACGGAGTTCCAAACAATACGTATGACGTGCGTTTCGTCTATTCTTCTTCATCTTCCACTCAGGATTGAGTCTTTGAAAACTCCACTATTCAAGACTCATGACTAAGATCAAATTAAGTTTGGGCTAAGAAGAACCTAAGGGTTTAGACAATTTTAAACTTTAAACGCATGAAACATTATAGATTTGATGTGTTCTAAACTGACAAAAATACAATCAAAAAAGCAGAGTAACATAAAAACCGGAAATTTGGTAACGCTATAGGATATATGCATATTTTAATTACTAAACGATTTCCAACAACGTTTAAGTACCACTTTTTATAAGAACCATGCAAAAAGCGATTCATGGGTGGAAAGCCTACACCTCTTTATTTTTGATATGTTACTCCTACTAGCACGCTGATTGGATATTTTGTACTCTTTTTCCAAACAAGCGTTGGTCCTGAGAGAAAAAAAATATATAGAAAGCATTGGAAAATTGTAAGAAAGGGAGATAACTCTTAAAACTGTCAATAATTTCAATAGAAACCATTGTAACAAAATGGAAAGATTTCTCCCAGGACCAGACAGTAATGAGCAAATTGTTATTTATTTCTTATTTTGTATACTTTGAACTATCTTTTGTTAAAAATAAACCACTGTAGCCTTTTTATCGATGAATCACTTTTCTTCAATTTTGCATGATTCTTAGGTGGAGTACTACTTAAATAGACAAATTGAAAGATAGACAACAAGGGCGAATCCAGAAATTTTCGAAAGGGGTGTTCCACATACTGGGTTCTGTGGGTCAGAGGGTGGGGGGGGGGGCAGACCAATTTTGCTGAAAATCTACACAAAAATTGAAAAATTTCGGAGGAAAGGGGGTTCCGACTCCCGGAACCCCTCCTCCTGGATCCGCCACTGGACAAACCATAAGAAGCATTGAAAGGAAAGTACTCAAAATTAAAACGTTCGAACAGGAAAGCCAAAATCCAACAATAATATAGGCTCTGAGAATATCGACTTGGTATATGTTAGATCTATTCCAACTCTATTCCAACACCATTAAAACTGACCGCGTTCTGTAATTCGATATCTAAAAATTTCGTTAAAAGCGAATACCTACACCATTTGACTTTGTCTTTGAATTCATGTGAAGTTCATGCTTAGTCCATGTATACTAGGTTTTAGTTGGATGCCTACATATCTCAAATAAGACTTAGGGGATATTATATTGCTATGCCCATGTTGTAGACTAAATCTGAATTCCCCTTGGATTTTAGCCATGACATATACATGTTTCAGACAATACGCGTACGGTCCAGACCATACACGTAGGAAATATACCTATACGGTCTGACCGTACAATAGACGATATTGAGATGTGGAATAAGTGTACGCGACACAACAAACATAAACAAACAGCAATTCAAAAAATCACAACGGAAAACAGCAAGCAGTCTTCAACATGACCATAGGTCACTGCTACCCGTCTTGCATTGGCCCAAGACTTATTATACAATTATAGCTTTAGTATGAGGTCGATACAAGAATATATCGACCAAACAGATCCATATTGACCGAGAACGCAGTTCGAGGTCGATATGCATAGATCTGTTGGTTGATATATTCTTGTATTGACCGAACCAAAAGCTATAACTGTTATATTATTAATCATAAATTGTTGATAATTTGAAATATCAAATGTTTTATACATACCATATTTTAGTTTTTGATGTTATGATGTATAGATATATCATTCACTCCATTTTTGTATGACAAATTTCCACATAAATAAATTACTATCGAAATACAATAAAACTTTTTTCTTTATAATATTTTGACTTCAAATATTTCTCAATCACTCCATTATTATTTGTTTTTATGGAATAGAAAAACTAAAGAAAGAATTATTTCTAATGGATACATTTGTCATGTGATTCAATTTCTGGAATTTTTTAAATCTATTTTTAGTAACGTGCTGTATAGATATGCAGTATTAAAAAATATTGCTTGAAAATTCTATTTTTAGGAATTTTGTATGTACCCAAAGAAATACAAAATGACCATGTGGTATTGTTCAACCAATGAAAATAAAGAAATTCTATGTGATTAATAATATAATACAATACAAAAGTATCAAAACCAATCCCTAAATCATCAACGAAAGACCCAATTCTTGACATAAAACAGTTAACACAGAATGACAAGGACAAACAAAGGCTTTGGCAAAGTTTCCTGGCTTAGGACAGGCACATATAAAATGTGGCAGGGTTAAACTAGTTTTTTGGATCCAACCTTCCCCCTATTGATAAGCCTGCACAAAGCATACATATAAAACACACTGTAAAACTCAATCGACAAAAGTTCATTCAACAAGAGAGAATTCAACAAGTATACCCATAATGTCTAAAAACCAGTTGGACCATACAAGTATTCAGACCATATAGGTATATTTCTCAATTATAATTGACAACACCCAGATTCATACAGTAAAATAGGAGAGCTCAAATAAAAACAAAAAGATGGAATCAAAACATAAAATAGGGAAATGTGATGTTTGATATTTGTAGAATTTGTTTGTTTTTATCCTCAGCTTTTTTGTGTGATTTCACCGGTATAAAGGGGTCCACGAAAAAGTGTCATACTTCGTGTTGATGATTTAAAAAAAATATAAAGCAGTTAAATCGACTGCGCATAATGTAAAACATTCTTGGCTAAACCATATTGCCGAAATCTTGCTGAATCAGCCTCCCCAATCTGCAGATAGTTATATTTTCGCCGTCTTCTCACGGGTAAACAACTGCTTGGAAAGCCTGTCGAACAAAGTTCCTAAATATTCTTCAAACGTTTCATCTCACATTTCAATGACTTTGTTTTGGTTGAACATTACAATTGACGAAAGTAAACAGTCCGCCAAAAGTTAAGCACCACCGCATTTTAAAATGGCACCCTCGTTTGATCTTTTATTGAAATATTTTGATCTTTTGTACACAAGAACCTTTGGATATTAAAACAATTTTGCATCATAAAAAAAATGAAAATTAAGAAAGATTTTAAAAATATGGGAACAAAGTCTTGTGTGATTTTTCCCGATCCTGAATTCAAGTTTTGGAGAGCAATAAAAGAAGCAGGCAATTCAAGAAAACAATTTTTCAAAGAATCTTTCACATGACACTTCTTTAAAATGTCGTTATCTAATAACGTCAAACGATAAATATGAGTTTTAATAGGTTTTGCAGGTTTTGGGGCCTGCTTTAAAATGTCTGCTTTTCTCGACTGAACATGTTTATTTCAAATGCTAATTTCTCCATAAAACTGCATGATAATTAAGCTTTGTATTTTTCGATTATGATTTAATTGGATTGTTTCATGTAAAATGGTTTATCAGAGATTTAAAGGCAAAAATATGAGGCATAAACATGTATATATACATGTAACCCAAGAACAGTATATCAACTATAGATACATATCTTCATTTTCAAGGTTTGAAAAGCTAGCTAGATTTTAAGAGAAAGGCCAACTTCCCAAATCTTAAATCTAATTTGTGTGTACCAAAATGTTCAATTTCAAAGCGATGCATGGTCAAATGTTTTTATTCGACAACTTGCTTGACAAAATGTACGGATTGTTTTCCAACTTAAATTACGAGGAATTACAAAAATAAATCTGAATCTTAAATATACCTATTTTATAATGAAATCTTGTTGCAATTCTTTGTTTGGGTAAGCTATTACCTTTTATCTTTGTTCCAGTTTTTTTTTCCATATCATTTTGCCCTAGCTGAATCGTGTGAATAGTGGTTTGTAAGGATTTTTGTCTTGATACTGCTACTTTGAACCCAACAATTAATCGGACAGATAGATATAACTTTCGAACAATTAATGATTGTGTACAGTGGCAATTAATCGGACAGAGATGGAATGAGTAGTGCTCTTACAAATCTGATTATTGTGAATAGTCAAAGCCATTTTATCAAATAATATTGACACCAAATGATTTTTCATTCAAACAGCTTTCATTGGAGATGCAATACCCTATTTCAATGTAAGTAGTTCACTAATAAATTGTTGTTTCTTTCGCCGAAATGAGTTTCCATTGTCAAAAATACCAATGATTAAAACCCTTTTTTAGAAAATTTAAATCATCCACAATATATATTGATAATTTGAATAGTGATAAATAACAATGAAAACAAATTGTACGTTTCACTTTTTCGTAAAAATTCGTTTCAGTGGAATAAAAGCTGAAATTCATGGGAAAATCATACCATTTTTCAAAATCAACTAGGATTTTACCACCGGACAGTGATCAACTTCCGTGATTACTCACTGTCCGGTTATACACTGTGAACAATAATTTAACTAGATTTAAAAAATGCATCTTAATGTACAGTATTCTTTTTTTCATGAGCAAAACTTTTTAAAAAATATCAGAATATAATAGGTTTTTATTTTTTTTTAATATAGAATAACTTAAACCTAGTAAATAATTGTGGAAAATAGCTTTAAGTGTGCCTTCTATCACCATTTAACTCCAGAGTTCAATAGTGCGCGCAAAAAATCACCTGCGCTAAGTAATTTATTGACCGTTTGTTATAGAAGTGAAAATAAATCATTTTTCTAATGACTTTTCCTTTGTGAACTATATGTAGTAGTTAATAAAGTCGAGGTTTGTGAAGAACTTGGAAAATCAACCACCAATTAAAGTCATTAAAGTACGGTTTATTTTTGGTGTAGTTTATGTAAGATAAATGCGTATTTTGGAGATTTATCTCCAGTCGGAAGAATTTTATCGCAAAAAACATCTAGAAAGAACACTGAAATTAAAGAAAAAGAATAAAATGTAAATAAAAATTAATTGATTTTATGATTTTGAATTTTAAGAGGCTATTACATATACTCATATCAATGGTCTGCCAATTGAACTCGAGTTACGGCTAGCGAGCAAATTCCAGATAAGAAGGAATTTGGATCAACATGCAGGCTATATACATGTACTCACTGAAAAGGAATCGCAGAGAATTGTTCTTTGTCTTTTATGGTGAAAAGTCAACGTCGTGTGATTTTTCTTGCACAATGACTAAACCCTTAACATCACGGGTTCAAGCCAATTTGATTTTATATCCACAACATGTATAGTGTCAGCTATAATTTTAATTTACATCTCATCCTTTTCCATATTTAGTTACAGTCTTCTAGAACTCACATATATGACCTTTCAACAGAAGAAATAGTTCAATAATATAGTATGGAATTTGTTTATTAGTATATGCTAATTGACGTGTGTTATAATGACCATACCACAGAGTCTACGTCACAAATTATGATATGACGTATCATTTACAGTGGCCATTCCAAATATCAATATGAACTCGATACTGCCAATACCAAAGTATGTGATGAAGTCAATTTAATTGTATGCATTCTGACTCTTACCATTTATTTATAGTTAAACCTTGTAGAATAGTCAGAAAGAGTTAAAGATTAATTAAAAGAGGAAGAGGCAAAGAAGCACCAATGGGGCATTCGGGTGTCAAAAGTCCAAGTGGGCAATGACAAAACCAGTAAACACGAACGAACAGCACGGAGAATAAAAAAAAACACAAAATCAACCAAACAGAAATCAACAACGCAAACTCAAGTCGTAACGATATTGCTCTGGAAAGGAAGACAAACACTATGAAAAACCAACATTTGCGCTCATCTTAGAGATAGAAATAGCATATTTGTCAATGAGCTCATAATGTCTTCCCTAAAATTTCTTGAGTGAAGACAGCAACTGTGAAGCAACATAACCCTGTGTGTTTGACGTAACGCTTTGCCAAGGAAATCTATGTGATACCCACAAGCTCTAGAGTAACGAATCATTTGTGAAATGTAAAAAAAAAGCTGGAGTGGACGGAATGTTGCTACACAAGAAGGGAATGTTGAAAAGTTAAAGTAATTACGTTTGTAACCGAGAAGCAACATAACCCTGTGTGTAAGACGTAACGCTCTGCCAAGGAAATCGATGTGATACCCACAAGCTCTGGAGTAACGAATCATTTGTGAAATGTAAGAATATGGAATATTTGCCAGATAGACACGATCCACACAGTGATATTTTTTTTTACAAATGATAAAAAACAAAGATTCAATGCGTGCGAAGCGCTATTCTGGACAAACCTTCATCAAATTGGAAGACCGGTATGACATTAGATTTGAACAAACAAAACACTAAAGCCAAAAAATATTACAACAATGCGAGTTAAACTTATCAACTGCATTAGAGATAGCCACAATTTTAGATCAGAACGTCAAAAAACTGGAAATATGTAAACAGTAACTTTCCAACACATATTCCAGTATTCGAAAATATATAAGAGCATACAACTAAAGCACGGGGAAGCTTTCTACGACCTCCACACGGCATAGAGTTTTGTTGAAATTTTGCTTAAGACTTTTTTCGAGATATAGATCTAAATATGAAGCAGACTTTCTAGAATCAGTTGTGTCCTTAATTTCAAGTTCCTGAGGATGTACGAGATGGATATGTTTACCAAATCAAGAATTGTTCAGTGAAAGGACATCATCAATGTAACGGAAAATGGGGTTTAAAACGAAGGCTAGTCTACGATCTTTTTTTGTCTAGAAGACATCGTAAAAAATCTGCTTCATATGAATGAAGAAACAAATCAGCAAGCAAAGGTGTACAATAAGTGCCCATATGAACCCCTATTGTTTGCTGAAAAACCGTCCACCATACTGAACAAATATGTCATCTATAAGAAAGTTTAGCATGTCGATTATTTGATGTTCTGTAATTTTTTTCTTTTTCTTGGACTCATTGATAACAAAGTAAGTCTAAGAATTATCGAGTACCAGATAGTTGTACCTAATTTTCCTGAAATATAGTTAATGAAGCTCCTTTCACACATTATATGTGTTAGCTGCATGAATCAAAAACCATTTTTTTACCAAAATTGCTTATTGATGTTTGGTTTTATTATGTGTTTTTTTTTGTGTTTGTTGTATGTTTTTTACGGTGATTTTATGTCTAATGATTTTATCTTCGCCTTTTTTGATTTACGACATTCGATTTCCACACTGGTACACCTTTGCTTCTTACATACTATTTCAATATGCAAATCCTCAATTTGAACTTAGAGGCACTGTGTAGGATATGGGTAAAGCCATGTGTTTGATTTGTTTTCCATTTGGGTGACATACATTATAAGAAAGAAGCAAAAAGGCATCAATGGGGCATTCGAGTGTCAAAAGTCCGAAAAGGCAACGAAAAAACCGGCAATCACGAACAAAACAGCACAAAGAAACACAAAACATCGAACCGAACGGTAATCAACAATGCGAATGTCCTAACAAGAGTGAATTCAGATGCCCCGGAAGAGTAAGCAGTTCCTGTCTGCTATAGCACACCGGTCATGCTGCCATTTCCAATTCAGAGTGTCAAATCCGGTAAAGGAAGACAAAACTCTACGACAAAAACATCAGGTGGCCTCAGGTTTTTGATTTTCTATACTTTTGATTTTTTTACACTGGATGATTGAAGCAAAGAGGGACCAATCAGGCATTCGAGTGTCAAATGTCCGAAAGGGCAACGACGAAACCGGTAAACACGAACAAGAACAGCACGAAGAAACACAAAACACAAAATCAACCGAATGGAAATCAACAACGCGAACTCAAGTCGAAACAAGAGTAAACTCAGGTGCTTCGGAAGAGTAAGCGGTTCCTGCCTGTTAAAGCACACCCGCCGTGTTGCTTATTTCCAATTCAGCGTGTCAAATCCGGTAAAGGAAGACAAAACGAATTTCTACGACAAACGAACATCTGCAATCAATTGAGAGATAGATTTCCCATATTTGTCTACGAGTGCACGGTGTCTACTGTAAATTTTCTTGAGGGAAGACAGCAACCGTGGAGCAACATAACCCTGTGTCAGCGATTTCTGTGTCAAACGTGACGCTCTGCCAAGGAAATCGATCTCTTCTGTGATATGAAGACTCCATAAGCAGGAGCGGACGGAATGTTGCTACACAAAAAGGGAAAGTTGACGATTGGTTAGTTGAATTCATCACGTTTGTCATAGAGCTTTGTTGAAAGTCTTCCTTGAGAGTCAATTTCAAGATGTAGATCTAAATATGAAGCAGACTTCCTAGAATCCGTTGTGTCCTTTATCTCAAGTTCCTAGGGATATATGAGATTGAGAAAGTCACCAAATAATGATAACAGTATTTGTAATACATCTACATGAAAAGAACATCCATGAAAAACAAATTGTACGCTATATGTCATGTATTATTACATGTTATAACATAGATAGACTGCATCCATTACAATTTGTATTGTCTAAAAAACAACCCCGCCACATTTTAAATGTGCCTGTCCTAATCCAGGAAACTTTATCAAAGCTGATGTTTGTATTCTTCGAATTCATGTTATTTGTTTTTGTCAAGAAGAGAGTCTTTCATTGACACTTAAGGATTTCATGGGCTTGAATCATATGTAGTTTATTTTCAATAAAGTGCAAATTGCAAAACAGCGAGCAGCGACCACTGGTCAAATTGAAGGCTGTTTTCTTTGTGGATTTTTTTTTTAATTATTGTAATATTGTAGTTTGTATCGCGAAAATTTATTCAACATCACATTATCTTTTATTGTTAACAACCCTTCAATAGAAGTAAGTTTATAACGAAGTGTTAACCATGCTAACTCGGCAATGGGCAAATTCCTTTTATAATGGCAATGTGATAGCACCATGTTTGATAATGATAGTATTGACAATGGTCATGGAAAGATCATGGACGAATCAAGCACAATAGGAAAATAAAAAAGTAGCTTGAAGGAAAACAGGTACTAGTTCAAAAATAAGAATATCGTGTAACGAAAAATGAACTAATACTGAATGCAAAAAGTTTAAGATCATGGAAATGTCAAGCATTTGGAAAAGAACATGTAATTTATTGCTGAAGAAATATTAATACATTTCTGAGAAACTTTATAGGCCAAATAGCTTTTTGTATGTAAATATTTCTAATTCATAGTTATTGAAACGCTGTTTCATTTAAAGCTTAAATCGGAACTGATCCTTTTTATTGGAATCCAACGACTACAACAAATAAGAAAAATATTATAGGACAGGCACATTGGCTATGAATTTTTGTAATTCAAGTTATATTTGATTTGAATCACCCCATGGCTTTCTGTGGTAGCAGCACTAAAATTTTAATGAGAATGCAAGTCTACATTTTCGTTTTGGGGATACGAAATCTAAAGGCCAGACGAGTTTAAAAATAGATATAAATGTCCTATTTTTTACTTCAATCCCCTGCTTGATACTTTAGTTCCATTATTGTACTCCTTAATGTCATTCACCTGGGAATTTATTTGCGGCCTACAATGTCTCAGGTGAGTCTACTTCTAAGATACAAAAAAGTTGTCTAAACTCTTATCTTTGTTCTTGATTTTAAATCTCGTTGACGTTTTTGTCTTGTTATAAAGAAAATGCTTATTTTTTTATATTTTCACCCCGTTGATTTCAATTGATCTTGCTATATCTAAACTAGCATTCCTAAACACTTTACAATAATAACCCTCCGATATGTTTTATCAACCCCAGAAAGAGCTTAATGAAATGGGAATGAAATGGAAGGCTAATATCTATTTTCCGTGTCCATAAAAGCGTGTATTGGCTTCTTTTGAAATGGCTGAAATTCTTTCGTTTTTTTCTTTTATTATTTTTCCATTGCAAACAAGTTAATTTGGAGCTAATGCTCACTAGAGATACCCCCGCTCCCCCAAACTATGCCACGCATACAAGTTTAAATACTCGGTAAACAGGAAGTAATGACCTAGGAACAAAAAATCGCTATACACCATATGGGACTATAGGATTAAGCTATATGCAAAATATCAGACCTCTATCTCTTAAGTAGTTACTGAGAAAACTTTGACAAAAATTTTGCGTTCAAGTTCAAAGTATTCGGTAAACAGGAAGTAGTAGACCTATGAACATAAAATCGGTGAACACCATATCGAACTAAAGGATAAAGCTATACGCAAAATATCAGACCTCTAGGTCATGTAGTTGCTGAGAAAACTGTGACGGAAATTTTGAATGTATGTACACTATGTGTAAAAAACTAAGTATTCGGTAAACAGGAAGTAGTTGACCTAGGATGAAACGGTATACATAATATTTTACTATAGAAGAAAGCTATACACAAAATATCAGACCTCTGTGTCATGTAGTTGCTGAGAAAACTGTGACGGAAATTATGTTTAAGACGGATGAACAAACGTACGGACGGACCTCAGACGGACAAGGGAAAACTCTTCTTCTAAGCGGGGGTATAATAATGATGTTTACCATCAATCAGGAAGTAAAAAAAAATACAATTTGACTAAGTGTTACTAAATAATGTGAAAAGATCACGGCTTCATAAGAATAAATGTAGTTGGTAAAAAATTTAATGACTCCAGATTTTATGAATTCCACTTAAACAAATAGCACAAATGAAAACTACTACAATCTTTATTGAATAAGAATGAGTGTCTTCAATAGATGATGTATTCATAAACAAGAAGTATGTGACTTACAAGCATACAAATATTATTGGATGAAGCTACCTGCCAAACATAAACAGACTGCCACATGTATAGTTTACCCCGAAAGTTTGTCAGAGGCAGCACTGCTCAGATGGTGCCAACAAAACATATAATATGTCGCTTTAATTACAACATGATATAGGTGACATAACAATGTTTTTAATTTATCATGTCACTGAGAAAATTAACAATAAAACGGTCATGATAATCAAAGGGACTATCTTGTTATATGAAAACATGTATTTGAATTTTGAAGATCCTGCTGACTTTGTCAATCTAAATATAATGACAGTAACTTCAAGAAAAATTACAATTCTTAAAAAAAGATAATTTTCGTTATGATATTGCAAATTCACACAGAAAATAACAAAGCTTAAACATGATCATGTGACTGTGTCATTTTTAATTGTTAAACTACTACGGTAAACATTCATACCATTTCAACAGTTGTCCAGCTAAAATTGCGAATTTATACCATTGACGGAATTTCCATTCAACCTTCTTCGTCTTTAATAACAATTCATTATATTTATAAATTTGTCTGCTCATTTTAATCCTAATCTTTTCTTCTCCTTTTCTTTCTTCCGAACAATATCTATATTTCTGTCTTTCCAACTACTTTTTCTTAATTTGATTGGCCGATTTCCTACATATTTACCTGAAAAAGAAAAATATATATTTAAAACATCGCTTCAATATCATCCATGAAAATTTTATACCTTTTCCATTGTTTTAATGCAAACCATACATAAATACACATACTGGAGGTAATAAGACTTTTTTACGGCAAATTAAAACTAGAATGGTGGTCTTCCATGGTAGACATATGTCGCCTGAGTCTTAAGATATTCGGTAAACAGGAAGTAGATGAGTTACAGGCTTTACACCATATAGTACTATAGGAGGAAGCTACATACAAAATATCAAGAGGCTTGGACATGTAGTTGCTCGGAAAACTGCGACGGAAATTTCTATGACGCAGCAGGACGCAGGACGAAGCAAGTCGACAGATAGTGTCAAAAATGACTCCTATATATATGTCACTTTGCAACACGTTGCAGGTGACATAACAAATGCTCACAAAAGAATATCTAAATTTATATTGGATTATATTGGTAATAGTTCCATATCTCCCCTGAATGATATCCGAGAGCGATGAGATTTCTTCATGCACATAGTCATATGATGTACTTCCTACATCAAAATCCATCAAGTGATTAAGGGGTTTCACTTATTAGATATGAAGACAGAAAGACGCGGACAGACAGGCAGACAGACAGGGTGATTCATTTATACCCAACAAGCAACTTTTGGGGGAATAATATCCCTAGATTTAAAAAAAAGTCTGGAAACTGGACAAAACCAACAATTAGGATATTAATCAGTGGGAGTCACCAATTGTGGAACTACCAACAATCAAAGGTGTCAAGGTGGCAAACACACTAGTATATCACATAAAAAAACAAGAAATAGGTAATTGTCTTAACAACAATATATTTATCGATATGGAAAAGGCTAATTTTAAACTCGTATTGTCATTCCAGTGTGTATGTTATTGGTCAAGCTATGGTATAAGTACTTATTTCTCATCTTTGACTGTCGTTTTAATGGACGAGTCAATCATTGGACCGAGTAATTTTGTTCAACTGTTAATAGAAAGCAAATTTATGGAAAATATGTCTTTGAGCAAATGATTATTTTCCGAATGAGAGAGAATCTATCAAGTTGATGAACTTAAACCTCCATTTCGACATTTTCTACAAACAGATGCGACCACTAAATGAAGAGAATTTTAATTTCATTGTCAGTATTAAAAGAAATGGACTAGTGCAGCAACAAACAACATGGACTTTATTTATCAACAACATAATATTATATACTAATATGGAGTAGGCATTGCCTAAATGAGAGCATAGCTAAAAGGGACTACGTTTTGTTTATTTTCCAATATTTCCATTTGCTTATTTTGGGGCAAGATGGTATGGGGCGATTAAGCTTCCAGACACGTTAGTTTCGTACGTGCATATAACCAAGACGAAACGAGCAGCTTATGTGTATTTATTATTTTTATAAAGAATATTATTTTCTTGTAAAAAGCGCAATTTATTATTTTTTTAAGCATTATTTCTTTTCTTATAAATTATTTTAACATTCACTCCGGCCCTGTAAAATAATAACCCTTTCCGGACCATAAAAAATCTAAATCAGCATTAGCAAATTTCTCGCGGAAACAAATACCGTAGAGCTCTCCGCTCGAGTGTGCCCGCTTGCGAGCTATGCTCGCTATAATCATGCAGGCCTTTAACATTAAGATCAACTGTATACAGGGACTGGTGCTGAAAGTACGACGTTATGCCTATTAGCGATAGAAAATGTAATGCTAGAACATCAATTTCGAACTTCAAATACCTTTGGAAATAACATACATTGTACAATGTAGTATGTGGTGAAAAGTAATAGAACATCATTTATCAACCTTCAAACATGAAATCAAAATTTACATATAGTTTGTTTTCTGGAAAAACCATGTCTTTGACACCCCCGCCCAAAAATCTCTAGGCTTAAGGCTCATAACTCCGACAAAATTTTGAGGGCCAACTTTATTGGTTATATGATAAACTTTACATTTTG
This sequence comes from Arcuatula senhousia, assembly GCA_963971305.1. Lineage (NCBI taxonomy): Eukaryota > Metazoa > Mollusca > Bivalvia > Mytilida > Mytilidae > Arcuatula > Arcuatula senhousia. The sequence goes on along the minus strand of OZ020306.1, from coordinate 31,664,423 downwards.
GAGCGCCGGCTACCTTCGAGCTAAAAACTAATTTAAAAATAAATCTAACTCTAAAGAACTAGTTTGATGAAACCATTTTTGTCATTTCACTGTGATGAAAAAAGACGTAAAAATAATCTTCCGATGATGATTCGTATTGATAAAATTGTTATTACAGAAAAAGGTTACAGGAAGTTAAAAAAATACATATCAAAGTAAAAAATGACCAGATTTCGTTAAACAGGAAATAGGTGAGCGACAGACATGAAATCGAATCCATTGTTACCCCGATACTGTACGCAAATATCGAGTTGCTGTGATTAGTAGTTGCTTTGAAAACTGTTACGAACATTTCTCTAACTGGTGTGCAATATTATCTAGTTCTCGCGAGATGAGACTATTTTGCGTATCACACTCCACACGATGTGATATTCAATTTCAAGAAATTTGATTGGCTGTCCGTGCAAGACACCACAGTTAGATACGCATTTCGTGGAAAGCGTGCTTACTTTTGTTTGAACACCTGTTGATCTTCCTTGAACACCCGGGTTAACCCGTGATCGTGAAGTCGGTGGTTATCGTGAACTCGGTTAGGCAAAATGTAAACAAACGAGAATTAACCAATGGGAAAAGAAAAATTCTGACTAAAATGTAGTCGTTAACGCGGTTAAAAATAAAAATTGTTATCGTTTAACTCGGTTTAAGTTATCGTCAACATAACATGGTTACATATCAACGGTTACTTCTGAGGCTAATTTTAAAGCATACTGCATATGTTTTAATGACACTATTCTGTTGAGATATACTAAAACAAAGGTTTGGAACGGAATTCCCGGATTTGCGCAGTAACGATTTATGAAGCATTTACTCTATGATCATTGAAAAATTATATAAAAAAGTATTTCATTAATAGCTGTTAACACCCCATAAAATAATAAACGGAGTGTGCAGATTCATACATTATACAAATTGATGTGACAAAAAGAAATATAATCACAAAATAAAAAACCGTGTACAACCTATACCTCGTGCTTTTCTGGAGTGAATCAATTATTTAGACGACAAACTAAAAACACCGAAACACTTATAGTTTTTCATTATTGCGTTGCCAGTAGATCATTATCATAGACCTTCACACTTAAAGTATTTTTATAGGATTTTAACAGCATACTTTTGCACAGTATTTAGGTGACCGACCATTTCCGAAAAAAACCCAAAACATGATTAATTCTTTTTTTATTAAAAATATATTTTGCCAACACAGGTTTAGAAAAAACATTGAAAAGGATTTCTGCTATATAAAGAATAAGGCTTTTAATAAAAATATTTGGTCATGTATGCCTGTAAAATGTTTTATTTCGCACAGAGCCAAGGATTGTTTGTTTGTCCAGTCAACATTATTTCAATCATAAAAAGGACAAGAACTAACTGAAACAACGAATTGAATTGTGACTCAAGGCACAGCATCCATGCACAGCCTCATGTATGCCATGCAAAAGGGCTAATGTACGACCATAAACGAGAAGGAAAACGAACCAACTCACAAGACAGGCTAATGTACCCCCAATGCACCATAGGCCAATGTACCCAGAAAATAACGAAACCCTTCCCCAAAAATATCGCATTATCTGGAACTTTAACCTATGGTGACTGACAATGAAGAACCCTTACCTGAAATGAGGTCATATACTAGTTGGAACACTTAACAGTTTGGGATATAGCCAACCCTTAACCAGGTTCACATAGGCAACCCTTATCTGTGGAAAATACAATACTGAATCCTGGTTGAATCTACACACACTGAGCGTGGAAAAAGGGGTTGAGGTGGGCAACAAAAGAACTGTAAATTTTAAAGACCACAGGAAAAAGGGTTAGGTGGGTAGGGGCGGAAATTTTAGCCTATACGTGATGAACTACTTGGCGATCCTCGAAGGGATCTTTTACGTGCATGAAGCGTGACTAATCAAAGGTGGGTTGAGGACAGGCGTGCCGGGCGCGCGCCCTCCCGTTTGACAGAAACATTTGGTTAGGAACTGTATTAAATAAGAAGTCTCAAAGACTTTTTTTAATTGCGCGCCTTCCCCTTTCAAAATTTCTATATCAGTCACAGGCCGCCCTATCCACTCACACTGACCCTATATGGTTTGCGGCCAGGTTTTCCGAATTATAACATGAGGACTCAAGTATTCATAATTACAGGGTTGTCCCATTCAACCACATACCCCAGTCGTTTTATGGGCTAAGAGAACGGATCCAATGTCTGGCGTTTCCGAGCGCTCTTTTGTGGACTTCTTCCGACAAGCATTTGTGGGCCTATTCGCCTCCCGTGCACCGCACGGATTCGGAACCAAGTGAAGCCCTCTTTCATGTTAAATATTCTGTACATAACGACTGCCATAAGATTGATAATCAATTATAAAGGTCAATAATAGCGAGCATAGCTCGCAATCGGCCCGCTCGAGCGGAGAGCTCTACGGTATTTGTTTCCACGAGACATTTTCTAATGCTGATTTAGAATTTTTATGGTCCGGAAAGGTTTATTATTTTTATAGGGCCGGAGTGAATGTTAAATTAATTTATAAGAAAAGTAATAATGCTTAAAAAAATAATAAATTGCGCTTTTTACAAGAAAATAATATTCTTAAAATAATAAATACACATAAGCTGCTCGTTTCGTCTTGGTTATATGCACGTACGAAACTAACGTGTCTCGAAGCTTAATCGCCCCATACCATCTCGCCCTAAAATAAGCAAATGGAAATATTGGAAATATAATGATAGCGATAGCCCTGAATGTTGACATTTAGAAAAAAATATGAATAAAAAATATATATGAAAAAGATTGTTAGAAATGGAAAAACTTGTTGACCAAATAAACTTATGAATTTTATGTAATTAGAATGAACCAAAGGTCGTGCACTGCAATGTTTATTATTATATAAACAAAACGTAGTCCCTTTTAGCTATGCTCGCATTTAGGCAATGCCTACTCCATATTATGGTTAAGGGTCGCAAATGTCCCTCTTTTTGCTGGATTCCAAGAAGTAAAAAATCCGGTTTATAAAATGACAGGAAAAAAAATTCGTAAAAATTATCTTAACAACTTCTTATCGCAGCCTTTAGATATTTGGTATGCAGCATAAGTATGCAGTCCCATAGCGTTGGAAACGATTTAAGGTCTGTCGCTCTCGATCTACTTCCTGTATAAGAAAAAGACGGTCATCATAGTTTTGTCTTGACATGGTTCATTTTTTTTATAAACAAAGATAATTGGTCGTTTATTTGTACTATATAGGTGCCAATATTGAATAAGCGGTGGGTTTATTATGTAAATGATATCTATTCGTGTCCGTGTGTCTGTCCGTCTAAGGATTTTGTTAACTTTTTTTGCTTATAAATTTAACCCGAATTCGAAGTTGCAATTTGCAATACCGTTTATATACATCGTCGGAAACCCACGGGAGATTACGTCCTACATCCTCCATCACTGTGGGTTTCCGACGATGTTTATATATAGTTCCAAGATTTTGGACCACGACCAAAACAATTAAACCCATGCAGTTGTTATGGAAATGTAAATTAAAAAAAGTAATATAAATCTTTATAAAGTACTTTAACAGGGTCAGAAATAAATAATCGGAGCATGTATATACCCACAGTTCCCAAACACCGGCTGTAATTAATTAGAGACTGGTAAATTGCATATGGTTGATAACCTTACTATTGTATTTGTCATAGTCCGGTAATTTTGTTATTACCTGCATTTACCCTTTTTGGTTAATTACAAACACCAAAAAATTATTTTGTTACACAAACAAAGGTTTTTCTAACACCTGAATAGGAAAAAGAAGCTTTGGGTACATATCACATTATAATAATTTGCAGTTCACGATAACAGTAAAAAGGAACAAACCGGTTTGAACGATAACATTAACCGCGTTAACGACTACATTTTAGTCAAAATTTCTCTTTTCCCATTGGTCAATTCTCGTTTGTTTACATTTTGCCTAACCGAGTTCACGATAACCACCGACTTCACGATCACGGGTTAACCCGGGTGTTGAATAAAAAGACAAACAAATTATATCCAAAAATGCACAAAAAAGGTTTTATATGTTATAAAGTCTACTTTTAATAAAAATTTATTATAAAAAGATGGTATTTTTTCATTTGACTACTTTTTTTTCACATGTTTGCTAAACAAAATACATATAAGATTATTTTCCTATGAGTTATAATTAAATAAGTAATTTTTTTACCTATACTTAAACGTTAGACAGTTAGAGAAAAAGGTTTCACAACTACAAGTGATGAGATACGGATTTTTTTCACACTCGTTAGATATTTGTCAAAGGAAACTCGCAAATGCTCGTTTCCTAATTTGACAAATATCTAACTCGATGTGATAATCCGTATCTCATCACTTATAGTCGTGAAACCTGTATTTATTCCGCATCCTCCGTACGACATTTACGACATCCACATTTTCACTCCGTGAAATCCATATGAAGCTTAATATCCAGTTCAATATGTATACTGCGACATATTTTTTAGGTCGATGCCCGCGACGAAAATGTCGCTTCTACGAACTAAGGAAATTTTAATAAGCGCATAAAAAAGCATTTCAAATTAAAAAGCATTTTTCCCTATGATTACTAAATATAACCTTCAATAATTATTCACAAACAACTCTCTTAAATAAAAAAAAAAAAAAAAAAAGATTTATATTTCATGTACGAAGTAAACAATTTTGAAAGATAACCATGATATTCATTAATTTTGAATATGATAAGAATTGGTCATTTCATTTTGCCGTTACAGTTTTCCACATATAAAAAATAAGACTACAAGAAAAATCAAAATAAAAGTAACCGATACATCAATAATATATGTACAAATGTCAAACTCTAAAGGTTTCAGATAGATCTAAATGCTTATAATTGCCGTATTTATGTAGTTGTAATAAGATAAATTATTTGCAATCACAACATTATCTGATCCTTAATTAAAGTTTGTGTTATTGACAAGGGAAACATCCTACACGACGTTGTGCTATAAAGATGTGGACACATTCTTAATTTTTGAATTGGATTCAATAGGAGATAATACACAATACTTTGATACAAGGTAAGAAACTTGCTGAAACTTTATTCTTATATATGCATTTCACATATTTTATTTTCATCAGTTTTTAAAGAAGAAAAAAATAGTCTGATTCTTCAACTTAAACTTTTTTTTCCAAAAAGTGACCACTTTGTTTGTTTTAATGATTTATATTTTATAAAAAAAAATACATTTCCTGGTATTATTTTAAAGAGATATTGAGATAACTCCCATTGAAATATTCACAAGAAAAAACAATGCAAAATTCAAATCGGGCAACAATAAAAATAATAATGTTGTCCCAAACTTGACCCATCTAAAATTCTAACCGTGTAAGATACATGAAAACAATTAAAATTTAGTTGACAAAATTTTATGAATAATAAGCTACGAAGAGCGCAGCATGATATGAAATAAGACCAATCAATGTCTGATGAACCATATACGTTCCAAGCCCAATTCGGACAGTCTATTGTTTTTGGCACTTGCATCTTATGGTTGACTGCCAAAGCATATTTGTCACATGAAAACCATTATAGACTGACAACAAATATTTAGAAATAAAAATATTATTGTTCCTTATTTCTTACAAGTATTTGAAAAAAAAATCAGATAAAAAATAAAAAATCAAAATTAAAACAGAAAAGGTGGGGTCAAGAAGAAATGTATCCATCATTTTGTATCAAATATATGATATGTATGACAAAATTGAACTTCGTAAAAAAATCTAAATCGGACTGTAAATACAAATGTTGCATTTTGCCCTCTTTAAAGTCCCTTATTTCTCAACGAAATAAAGAGCTACGCCGAGTGCCGCATGATACGACCGCAACACGTTGGAGACCAAATACAAATAGTCAATTGCTTTTGACATATGCAGCCCATGGTGGACCCACAAATGTTTTTGACACCTGCATTCTGTAGTGGACTTTCAATGCATATTTGATTTTTTTATATATCTTTAAGGAAAACTCTTATAATTGACAGTTTCAATCCCTTTGACTTCTATTTTTTTTTTAAACCGGTAGGATATAGTGAAAATCCGATTGAAAAAAACACAGTCGGGTATTTTCACAAAGATTTCAATCACAAAAATAGGGCATGTAATGGAACATTAAATGATACCCCGTCACGTTATAATATCAAAAGTTCATAAAATTTGATTTTAAAATTCTGTTTTTTGGATCATGCTGGAAATTGAACTTGACCTGTATGTTATCGTACTCAATAGCTGTCCAAAATATCATTTGAATCCCATGACGCGTTTTCAAGTTATTGGTCGGAAACTCAAAATTTCACGAAATTGGATTTTTCAAAGTGGCCTATCTCAAAAACTATTTTTTGGATCATGCTGGAAATCGAACTTGACCTGTATTTTATTGTACTAAACAGCTGTGAAAAATATCATTCAAATCCTTTGACGCGTTTTTCAAGTTATTGGTGGGAAACCTTCGGGGGACGGACGGACAGACACCGAAAATAACTGAGGGTATAACATAATACCCTGCCAATTTGTGTGGCAGGGTATAAAAACTATTTTGAAAATCGAACCACAAATAAAAAGAGTTAATTTGGGGTGGGGCGGCCCTACTTTGACACCACCTTCCTAGTAATTGAACCGTGCAAGATACATAAAAAATATTAATCATTTAGTCGACAGAATTTATTAATGAATACGAAGAAAAAAAGACGATCAAAATAAGATGAAAAATAAACGTAATTACAGCAGTTTTTATTTAACCCTTTTGGCCCCTTTTCCATGAATGGGTAGAGGCCACAATCCCCAAATGTAAGATGAAGCTTTCTCTAGTGGTTAGAAACATCTTATGAAAACAGCATAACAATTGGTCCCTTAACAACTTAATTTCTTGCATAAAAGCATTTGTTCAGACAAACACTTATAATTGAGTTTTTTTTTTTACCCTTTGACCCCTTATTTCTCAAAAAACGATAGGAGATATTGCAAATCTGGTTTTTTAGTAGTTGGTCAACAGGAACTTAAGAAACTCAGGGAACAAAGTAAAAAGTTGCCCTTTTGCCCCTTTTGGGTCCCTTATTTCTAAACGGAATTAAAAATGATCCCAAAAGGAGAGTTGGACATCTTCGATATACATATACATCCGTAATCACTGTGTAAAATTTAAGGAAGATCTAGTGTTTGGTTTTTGAGATTCAGATTTCTCAAGACCGCATTATAGCCCCTATAGCGCAACAGACAGACAGACGGACGGAGTTATCCGACCTCTAGGCGTGCTCTCGCCTTCGGCGACGCATAGGAAACAAATATTGGTGATACAATAAAATTGGAGTCGAAATTTGCTTTGGTGAACAAACAAAGCTATGTAAGCATATTAGACATATTTTTTTATATAATCACAGATAACCTATTGTGCATGGAAAGTAATTGTCCAAACAACATTTTAAAACTGACTTTTTGGCCTCCTAAATGCCAACAAGGATTTTTACTGAGATTCCAAAGAAAAATATCAAAACCAAAGTTAGTTTTTGGGGGGCGTGGTCCTACTGCAAAAGATACTCCAAATCCGCGTCGAAAAATTCACATAACAGAATTTAATGCGGAAAACATTGAAAAATATATTGCTAATATCAGATGAAAAATACATGATAGGGATTCAAAGCCCAAGTGTAATAGTAAGCCCCCTTTTGTGAATAAATCATTATATCAAATTTTCTGTCTATGTCCAAGGTTTACTCATGGAAACCAAACGCCCCAACAGGACATTGACGACGAAGATATCGTTAATTTTTTCATATCTTTTTTTGTCATGCATATGTCTGCACATATGAAAGGGTTCTTAAGGTACACGTAAATCAAACCTTTTTTTACTCCAAACCTAATACATGTATGCACCTCATTATACCCCCCGCAAACAAAGTTTGGGGGGGTATATAGGAATCACCCTGTCTGTCCGTCTGTCTGTCCGTCTGTCCGTCTGTCCGTCTGTCCACATACCTCGTAAGCGCAACTCCTCCTAAACCCCTTGATGGATTTTGATGAAACTTTACACAAAGGATGTACACCATATGGAGATGTGCATGAAGAATTTTGGTTGCTATCAGATATCATTCAAGGGAGATAATTGGACTTAGACTTTTTGAAACATGTTGTTCAATGGGAGACCTCGTAAGCGCAACTCCTCCTAAATCGCTTGATGGATTTTGATGACACTTTACTTGAAGGATGTACACTATATGGAGATGTGCATGAAGAATTTTGGTTGCTGTCAGATATCATTCAAGGGAGATAATTGGACTTAGACTTTTTAAACTTGGTGTTCAATGGGAGACCTCGTAAGCGCAACTCCTCCTAAACCACTTGATGGATTTTGATGACACTTTACTTGAAGGATGTACACTATATGGAGATGTGCATGAAGAATTTTGGTTGCTGTCAGATATCATTCAAGGGAGATAATTGTACTTAGACTTTTTAAACTTGGTGTTCAATGAGAGACCTCGTAAGCGCAACTCCTCCTAAACCACTTGATGGATTTTGATGACACTTTACTTGAAGGATGTACACTATATGGAGATGTGCATGAAGAATTTTGGTTGCTGTCAGATATCATTCAAGGGAGATAATTGGACTTAGACTTTTTAAACTTGGTGTTCAATGGGAGACCTCGTAAGCGCAACTCCTCCTAAACCGCTTGATGGATTTTGATGGCACTTTACATGAAGGATGTACAATATATGGAGATGTGCATGAAGAATTTTGGTTGCTGACAGATATCATTTAATGGAGATAATTGGACTTAGAATTGTTAAAGCGGGGGGTATCCTCCGTGAGCTCGCTCACAGTATTCCTTGTTTTGCCTAGGTAAATAAGTTAGTATCCATTTGAATAAAGGATTTAGGATACCCATTTCAAAATATATAACTTTTTGTGTTAATTTTGTCCTTTTACAAAATATAGCTGCATCGAGAACATATTGTGTGACTTTTACCAAAGCTAACAATCAACGACACAAGCGACACAAGCGAACGGATGGACGGCATACGTGTTTTAAAAAGCAGAAAAGAACACTTTTGTTTCCTGGCAAGCCGAAATTAGCTCGCATTGCTGATAGCAACTTATGCTGCGTTCACACTTAAGACCACTTAATGCGCATTCAATCCTCATTACCAAAGCGCATTGAACTGAATGCGAATTCAATAACGTTGTTTGCGTTCACACGTTTCTTCAATTCGCATTCAATTCGAATTAAAACAGGTATCCGTTCACACATGTTTTACCACTCAATTCGCATTGGACATTTTTGGTTCCTGGAGGTCTTCTATGATGTCAAGTATTAATGACGTCATAAACGTTGAAGTTCATGCGTGATCCCTTCTTTGGATTTTATTCCGTTTCATGTTCGATATATTTTCAATTGATGCAATTAGATATCTATTTTTAATTGAAGCAATTAGATATTTATTTTTAATTGAAGCAATTAGATATTTATTTTTAATTGAAGCAATTAGATTTATTTTTAATTGATGCAATTAGATATATTTCAGGCGCTTGTTATATAATTCGAATTAGATAAAAGTTTCCGTTCACGCGGCAATGCAATGCGCATTGAATGCGAATTATCCAATTCGAATTATCGAAAACGTATCATCATATCGAATTGGATAATCCGCATTATTTCAATTCGAATTGATTCGCATTCAAATGTGAACGCGTCAAAATTTTTGAATGCGAATTGAAATCGAATTGAATGTGCATTATTTGTAAGTGTGAACGCAGCATTAGATTATGTGTGTTTTGTTGTGGTTTGTCTTTTTGGTCTTGTCATCATTTGTGTCAACTGATTTTGTCTGTGCATTTTCGGACATCGACATTCGAATGTCCCATTGGTAACGGTACATCTTCCAGTACTGCTAATGTCCATGGCAATTATCAAATGACAATTTTATCTCGTAATTTTTTTAGGTATTTTTTTCCATTGGCGATTTAAATACACATGCTGCCTTTTCGTCCTGTTCGATATTACAAGAAAGAGTATGAAATGAAATAAATATTGGTTGTTGCATAATTTTCTAAAATTAGAACCATCTCCTGATTTTCTGAGCCGCTTTAAATTTTCCTTTCTTTTGAAAATTAGTACGTTTAGTACAAACTGACTTTTCGCAAAAATGTGTTTCTGAGGGCGTTAACATTATTCTATATGCACTCAGTAATATAATTGATTTTACAATGCAAGCCCAAGGCCCTCGATCTTTCTTTAAATATTAAAGCTAGAGATTAACAGGCAGTTTAAATCCTTCCGGGCTACGAATATAGAAATAAAGGCAAACGTCATGTCAAAGTAATATCTATTTTCTCTATTCCAGCTTTCTTAGTTCTTCTCTAAGGCCGCGAAACAAATTGCCTCCTACACCACGCCGTCTTAAAGAAGGGGAACAATACAAAAGATAACTTGGAAACCAATCCAAAAATAAGTTCATTCTTTCCTAATTCCTGTGTCATGCTATTCTTCTTTCCTTGCAAACCAATTTTAGCACCAGAAATGGGCGGTACAAAAATGACTAAATCGGATATCTTTTCTTAATTAAGAGATTATTGACAATTTCCTTGGTATTTCACTGAGTTTCACTGAGTTACTAAGAAATGAAAAATTAAGTGTATTCAATCCTATATTATGAAGGTTTTATTGTGCATCCGCAATGTTGTTTTTCTTCAACGCATGAAGGCGTGCAAGTTTCAAAGACTTTTTACATTTTGAAAGCGACAGCTTTGAATTCAGACTATTTGAATAATACTAAAGTTTGAGTAAAGTATTAATACTACAAGGCACCGAGTACATAAAAGTTGGTTTCATACAAATTTGGTTTTAAATTGTTCGCATGGAACTATAATTTCAGATTATCTCAATTGTTGGTACTGCTTGTGAAAGGTACCAGCTAAAGCATTAACACGTTAAATTTATTGAATTTTCAGATCAAATTTGCGAAAGTTTTACTCTAGTTTCAATTTGGAGTCCTATTCGACACTTTAGGTTTTATTATCTCGTTACAGCTTACTTTAACTTTCTACTTTTTTATTCAAATTCTTTGATAATACATTTTCAATTATATCACTGGAATTAACATTACCAAATTATTGGGAAATTTTGTGAAATTTCATTTTGAAATATTGAATAGTAGCATCTATGTTGATATATACCAGAAACAACAACTAAAATACATAACAGAGATTACCAATCTTTAAATATCAACTGGAAAGTCTAACAGTCTAAACATATAACAGATATAAGAATAAATATAGGAATGTTTCCATTGGACACGAATGCCCCTGCTGGCCTAAAGCAGGAAGTAGAAGTCTGAAAGGTCGGAAAGTCTCGTAATACGTACAGTTTGTCATATCGAACTAACCTATAAAGTTTCAAATTTTTATAAAAAGCTTAACGGAAATTTTCACGTAAATTTTCATGCCGATTTATTCTAAAACAGGAAGTAGAAGTCTGACAGATCTAAAAGTCGCCGAGGACGTACAGTTTATCAAACCAACCTACCAAGTTCAAATCATGCTGAGCTCATGCACCGTTATGAAAAAAAGATTGACGGAAATTTTCACATAAATGTTCATCTCGACCAAGTCCCAAACAAAAAAGATCTGAAAGTCGCTAAGGGCATACAAATTGTCATACTGAACCATCCTACCAAGTTTAAAATCATTCTCACGTACGGGTTCTGAGAGAAGCTTGATGGAAATTTGTTCGGATGTACGGACGCACGTACATGAATAAAACATGCCCCTTTACCGACATGTCGTCGCTGAGCAAATAAAAGAAATAGTGGATTGAACTCTTTAGTGCGATATCTTAGGAGTCCACAAACTCTTCAACACTGAACAATACAACGGCTTTGAGAAGTTAAAAAGGCTTATACCTACATCTTTTGAAAAGCATGGGGGAATTCGATTCGTTGGAATATCGAAAGTCCAAAAAGACAAAGACAAAATAAGTTAATAAGACACACGAAAAACACAAAAGTTACACAAGACTTAGAGTTCGTTTTGTTGAACATTGGTATTATATATATAAAACATTTTTGAACTTGTATTTCAGTATCTATACTTTACTTCATGGTGTGGTTTTGTTTTCTTTTTGTCTTTGTTTATGCTCTTATATCATTTTGGTCTACAATCATTACATTAGTTCTGTTTAACAGGCATCATCAAAGCAGTATCAAACTTTAGTATTGTAATTGTTGTATGCACTTAAGATTTTAAAGAATAAAACTGATATAAGACTTTGTCACGAAAAAATTGAAAGTATAGACAGGATGTACACGCGTCAACTAGGTGTACTAAAACCACTGAAACATATATCAACTAAATTAATTTTATTGCCAAAGTAGAGTAATAAAAACGAAAAAAACAACACAACTTTCATGATACGGAAGTTATCTAATTTCCAAACAATGTTTAAACTAACGGTGATACCAAAAGCATCTTTAATGTTCGTTGTAAGTCGGACGAAAATCGACAAACATAGAAATAATTTTAATTGATACCAAAGATAAGTAAATGTTTCAATCAGTTTGTGACTTTCGAAATATAAAAGAAAAAGCAATCCATAAAATTCTTTAATTGTTTAAAATCATTCATAAAAGTTCTTGTTATATAAAGAAATCTAAACTGATATCGTTTTATTACAACTGCACTTTATTTTTTTTTTTTAGGAAATAATGAGAATACTACTGCTGATTTTTGTGATACAATTTCGGAACATTGCCACATTTCCAAATGTAAAACGCCAAGGAATTCTTGGACTTTGTCAAGGATGGGGTGCCGGATGTGCTTCATATCACATTCCGAAACCGAGAAAATATTTTGCTCCGCCGTCAATTTCTATTCCTAAATCTAGACCTGATGTCAGTTTAAGACCACCGTCATTTTTCTTTACTTCAGGTAAGGACCAAAAGACTGATGCATTTTAGCCTTTGAATGACTTGATACAAAGTCGCAAGCTACTGCTTATCTTATAGAAGTACATCATTTGGCTTGTGAATATAAGTAAGCTAGTCCGGATCATTGAAAGTCACAACGCTGTTGTATAATAGAAATCGGAACAGAACAATGTATACTTATAGTATCAAACCATTTCAAGAATTGCTTTGAGCACTCTGGCAGCTCTACGCAGATACATGAAGCATGAGCGTTGTTACAATGACGTTAAGTTTTTTCACTGACATATCAAGAATACAAAAATGGAATGCTTAATATAAACTACTTAAACTATTGAAAAAAAAACAACATAATATATTTTGCTTTTATTTTGCTTGAAAGGAATAATTATGCACAAACTTCCATAAAAAAATTGTACATTGTATATCTTCCCTTCAACGACAATGGTTCTAGTCCGCTCAAGTTTTCATTTCAATTATGCAATTATAATGTTGTTTTTATTTTTTTTAATTCTTTTTTTTTTGGCAAAACATACTTTTACTGTTATTCTTATAAATAAATTTTAGGTGAATCCTGGAATCCAATAGGCAAACGGACTGCTTGGTACACAGACATTCCATTTTTACGAAATCCTTTGTTGAAATATCCACCTTTAGACAAATCTCCAGGTATGGTTTGTATGCAAGCTATTGCATGTGTGCGTGGTCCCATTTAGTTTTCAATATTAAACTTTGCAACTAAGTACATGAAACAGAAAACAAGAATTCGCTTATAAAATTCCACGCTCTATACTATAGTTCAAATCTGAATTCGGGCTTGAGAAATCTGTGTCAATTTTGGACTATAAGAGACATTTAATTCATTCTTATTCCTAAAACAAACAAGAGGTAATATCTGAATCAATTAGAAACATTAATTGCACAAATATGTTTCTTATTAATAATAAGTTGTATTTCTTAAATTTCAGCAAACCAATTGTCATGGCGTTTTCCGCTAATGTACAGATCTGCATATAGACAAAACAGATATCCGAAATTCATTCAGGAATAAGGACACATTCTTAAGTTTATAGTATGCAACTTTTAAATAAATAACATTCGTAATCATAAACCAAGTTTTCTTACTCGTGAAAGGCAATTACAGATTTACAAATTTCAATCTTCCTCAAATACACTAACATTTATCTTTCGGAGCACATGAGTTCACTCTCGTTACGGCTTGAGTTGTTTTGGGATTTTAGTTTTTTGTTTTTTGGTGTTGTCTGTTTCTTCATGCTGTTTTCGTTTGTGTTTACTGGCTTTGTCTATGCCCTTTCGGAATTTTGGCATTCGAATGCCCAATTTGATATCTCTTTGCTTCTTAGATACTAAGTCCGCGAATAGTTTTGACACTTTAACAAGGCTCACTGAGTGAATTATAATAAATTCAGGGTTCAAAATATACAAAAGTACTAAGCTCTTTCGGGTAAAGTAAACATCATCTTTAAATTCAAAGCAATCAGTCGACAACATTTATCACATAGAGACCAATGTACTGCAGAAAAAAATGATGATACAACAACAGCTGGGGCATTTACACCAATTCAATTCATTATATTATAGGAAATCTTCAGATGCATTTTACAAATTTAGACCATTCATTTTGAAACCTTTACAATTATTTTTCATGTTTTTTTTTCTTTTTTGCACCTCAACATTTGCATTGTATAAATTTAATACCTTTAAAAGTCTCATACTATTACAAAACTATCTAATTTCGAACAATCCACCGATATTATCATTTATTAACTTTTCTAATCATTTCATGAAAGGTTTTAAAACATTAAAATTCATTCTTAGACATTTCTGTACTATCAATAAACACAATTCGTGATTTTCAACAATAGATGTGTCGTAAACAGATACTAAATCAATTATTATACTCAATGAAACAAGTCTCATTGTAAACATTTAGTTCCCAGGCATGATGTCAGAGACCTTAAAATAAATAATGAATGAATAAACAGATCTAGATTCAATTCGATGTATTGTCCTAATTCTCTTAAGAGACCAGGATCATGAAGATGGGACAGTGTCTGCATGATGGGTTTTTATAGTCGTAAATAAATGGAAATGCCTCCCTGCACCGACTAATAAAAATTTGTTTCGTGCCATGGGTCGTCCAGCGAATGACATACCACACCACCGCCAGTGTTAGCTGCTTCTGAGTACCCGGTTCTAAGACCTGCGGTTTCACTGGAACAGTGCCCATCTTGCACCGCGGGGAGGTACTGGTCGGAAATCTGCAAGACCAGATGCGACAACGTCATTTTTTGATATTCTAAAACACAATCATAACTGCTGTTTCCCTTCGTATGATAAAGACCAAGTGAAAAGTCGTGGTCAGTACACCGGACAACTGACTAAAGTAAAAGAGTGCAGTAGCACAAAGTTTCGTGGTTGTCTTGATGAAAATTTAATTGACAAAATTTCCTTTTCTCTACAGACACCATTTGCGAGGATTGTCTCAAGAAACGCCATGGTAGTATTTCAGGAACGACAGACATGGCTTTCCCGTGTATGGGGGAGAAATACCTCATGCGCGTTAAAGATACTTTGAAAAATTCAATATAAAGGTCACATTCTCTAACTGCAAACTGAAAAGGGTTTCACATAAGCATACACATTTGTAGCTTGTTTCCTAATCCAGCATAAATAAATTATTAAGTTCAAACGATATTGATCAAACAATTACATGCAAAATTCACAAACAGTGAGAAAAAAGAGTTAACACTAAAGTAGGTCTCGCCTGCCGGTACCATCGGAATATCTAATAAAGTATTCCACTATTCATTCATTAATTGTCATGATTGTTGAAAAAAAATTATACCTGCACTCTAACATTTCCCAAAAATACCAATGAAATCTATCAAAGTCATTTATCTGAAAATGAACATCAAAGGTCAAAAGATGAAGATGCAGCTGTAACAGTCAAGCACTGATGAATAGCAATATCAATGTTTATAAACCTTAGATTTATAGTAGAGCTCATACATGTCATAATAACTTTAACATTGATTTTATATGTATTGAAAATTGTCAATCACTCAACTGGAAAATCAAGGTCAAGGTCAAATGATGGGGATTCAACTGTGCTAAGCTACTACTGGGGCATAAGCATACCAAGTTTCATCAACCCAGAACTTTTAGTTCTTGAGATATGAAGGTGCTCACAAAACCTTAACATTGCAATTATATGTATTGAAAAATGTCATAGTCACTCAACCGTAAAATCAAGGTCAAGGTCAAATGATGCGGATGAAACTGTGCTAAGCTACTACTCAGCATATTCATACCAATTTTCATCAACATAGGAAATGTAGTTCTTGGGATATAGAGATGATCATAAAAGCTAAACATAAGAGCTAACACCGCCTCCGCCGGTAAAGTAACACCTATATACATTTGTATATTGCTATGCTTTGCAGGAGTGACAATAAAACTTTATGATCACAATTCTGAAGGTCCAAGAGAAGAACTGCAAGACAGAAAATACTCGAAAGAGAACTGTTCAGAAGGAAAGGAGCAATGCAGATTGGGAGACACAAGGAAAAAACACACGGGGCATTCGAATGTCGGAAGTCCGTTAAGGCAAAGAAAATAATAAGAAATCACCAAAGACATAATCAATACGATGAAACTAAAAACACAAAAGGACAAAACAGCAATCAGCAGCGAACATGTGCCAAAGCAAAAGTGATCTCAGATGCTTAATAACTCATGGCAGAGGGGCGAATGAGTGGTAGTCGCGGTAAAGTTTAACAGTAACAGGCAAAAATGCTAGACGCCAATACGCCCGTAACAGTCTCATTAGGGCACTGATCATGATAAGAAGACATTTTAAACTATAAGCAAACATATTTCAATTTGTCTGACAAGATTTCTCATTAAATCAACCTGATCGAAAGAATTCACATTAGAATAAATTTCTAAATTTATCCAACAAAACCAATAACAGTTTATTCTTCGGAAAATTTCACTTTTGAATAATTTTTCATCCAACAACACCAAAAACTTTTGTTTTCGGATAGAAAAACATTCAAGTTTTAAATACACATGGCTTTGCCCCCACCAAAACGGAAACAATACAGAATCACACAAAATTTGAATTAAATCTGTTAAATGGTTTTGACAGAGAGTTTTCTACTGCAAAATGCTCTTTTGAACAACTATTACACTGAACATGTTGCATTGAAGTCTTACAAAACAGGGACTTGCTCCCAGCTTTCAATATTTTGTAAGAGTCAATGTGCAGCGGTAAGAAAAAAAATAACACAAGTGTTATTTCGTACTGCACATTGATTCTATCAAGATATCAATAGATGATTGTCCTCAGTTATAAATCAAAATATTTAGGAGACTGGATTTTATTGATGTCCATATTCAAGTGCAGTTATGACTTCATTATTTATAAATATATATTGTTATATTTTTCCAGACAGAAAACATTGAAATTTAACCCAACTTTAGTATAGATTATCTTTAACTAATTGTACAATCAAAGAAAAATTCATCACTAACGAAACAGAACACAATTAACTGTTTTATTTTACATATAAAGACTCTTGTCTTATGTCAAAAGGAAATCTATCTACACAAAGAAAATATTGAAGGTACATTTGAAACCATTTTTAGCTCACCTGGACCGAAGGTCCATGTGAGCTATTACCATCACTTGGCGTCCGTCGTCGTCGTCGTCGTCGTCTGTCGTCTGTCGTCGTCGTCGTCGTCTGTTAACAATTTTTCAAAAATCTTCTCCTCTGAAACTACCAAACAGAATTTAATGAAACTTGGTATGAATGATCCTTAGGGTGTCCTGCACCAAACTTGTGTTTTGATTTTTGATCCGTTAAAAAACATGGCCGCCGTTACTAAAAATAGACTAGGGGGGTCAAACTACTGTTTTTGGCTTATAAATCAAAAAGTATAAGAGATAGAGGAAATCTGAGGCCACGCTACTGATTCAGCATCAAAAGCTCTACAAAAGTCTCCATTTGGTCAAAGTTGTCAGATGACCCCTTATAGGGGTTACGGCCCCTTGAAGGTGAAAAATAGCATTTTTTCATGTTTTTGGCCTACAGAATGAAAACTATTGCAGATAGAGATTAGCTGTTGCTTGCTTAAATGTTCAGCTCATTTAACTCTACAAAAGTCTCTATATGGTCGAAGTTGTCAGATGACCTCTTATAGGGGTTACGGCCCCTTAAAGGTGAAAAATAGCCATTTTTCATGTTTTTGGCCTACAGAATGAAAACTATTGCAGATAGAGATTAGCTGTTGCTTGCTTTAATGTTTAGCTCATTAAGCTCTACAAAAGTCTCCATAGGGTCGAAGTTGTCAGATAACCCCTTATAGGGGTTACGGCCCCTGAAAAATAGCGTTTTTTCATGTTTTTGTCCTACAGAATGAAAACTATTGCAGATAGAGATTAGCTGTTGCTTGCTTAAATGTTCAGCTCATTTAGCTCTACAAAATTTTCCATAGGGTCGAAGTTGTCAGATGACCCCTTATAGGGGTTTCGGCCCTTGAAAAATAGCGTTTTTTCATGTTTTTGGCCTACAGAATGAAAACTATTGCAAATAGAGATTAGCTGTTGCTTGCTTAAATGTTCAGCTCATTTAGCTCTACAAAATTCTCCATAGGGTCGAAGTTGTCAGATGACCCCTTTTAGGGGTTACGGCCCCTGAAAAATAGCGTTTTTTCATGTTTTTGGCCTACAGAATGAAAACTGTTCCACATAGAGATTAGCTGTTGCTTGCTTAAATGTTCAGCTCATTTAGCTCTACAAAATTCTCCATAGGGTCGAAGTTGTCAGATGATCCCTTATAGGGGTTACGGCCCTTGAAAAATAGCGATTTTTCATGTTTTTGGCCTACAGAATGAAAACTATTGCAGATAAAGATTAGCTGTTGCTTGCTTAAATGTTCAGCTCATTTAGCTCTACAAAATTCTCCATAGGGTCGAAGTTGTCAGGTGACCCCTTTTAGGGGTTACGGCCTCTGAAAAGCGATTTTTCATGTTTTTGGCCTACAGAATGAAAACTATTGCAGATAGAGATTAGCTGTTGCTTGCTTAAATGTTCAGCTCATTTAGCTCTACAAAAGTCTCCATAGGGTCGAAGTTGTCAGATGACTCCTTATAGGGGTTATGGCCCCTTATAGGTGAAAAATGGTGTTTTTGGCCTATAGAATGAAAACTATTGCAGGTAGAGAAAAGCTGTTGCTTGCTTAAATGTTCAGCTCATTTAGCTCTACAAAAGTATAGGGTCAACATCAAGACCAGGTGAGCGATTCAGGCTCCTGGGAGCCTCTTGTTCATGTTTTTGGCCTACAGAATGAAAACTATTGCAGATAGAGATTAGCTGTTGCTTGCTTAAATGTTTAGCTCATTTAGCTCTACAAAAGTCTCCATAGGGTCAAAGTTGTCAGATGACCCCTTATAGGGGTTACGGCCCCTTGAAGGTGAAAAATAGCATTTTTAGCTCACCTGGACCAAAGGTCCATGTGAGCTATTGCCATCACTTGGCGTCCGTCTTCGTCGTCGTCGTCGTCCGTTAACAATTTTTCAAAAATCTTCTCCTCTGAAACTACTGAACAGAATTGAATGAAACTTTGTATGATTGATCCTTAGGGTGTCCTGCACCAAACTTGTGTTTCAATTTTTGATCTGTCAAAAAACATGGCCGCCATTACTAAAAATAGACGAGGGGGTCAGACTACTGTTTTAGGCTTATAAATCAAAAAGTATAAGAGATAGAGGAAATCTGAGGCCACGCTTCTGATTCAGCATCAAAAGCTCTACAAAAGTCTCCATTTGGTCAAAGTTGTCAGATGACCCCTTATAGGGGTTACGGCCCCTTGAAGGTGAAAAATAGCATTTTTTCATGTTTTTGGCCTACAGAATGAAAACTATTGCAGATAGAGATTAGCTGTTGCTTGCTTAAATGTTCAGCTCATTTAACTCTACAAAAGTCTCTATATGGTCAAAGTTGTCAGATGACCTCTTATAGGGGTTACGGCCCCTTAAAGGTGAAAAATAGCCATTTTTCATGTTTTTGGAAAACTATTGCAGATAGAGATTAGCTGTTGCTTGCTTTAATGTTTAGCTCATTAAGCTCTACAAAAGTCTCCATAGGGTCAAAGTTGTCAGATAACCCCTTATAGGGGTTACGGCCCCTGAAAAATAGCGTTTTTTCATGTTTTTGTCCTACAGAATGAAAACTATTGCAGATAGAGATTAGCTGTTGCTTGCTTAAATGTTCAGCTCATTTAGCTCTACAAAATTTTCCATAGGGTCGAAGTTGTCAGATGACCCCTTATAGGGATTTCGGCCCTTGAAAAATAGCGTTTTTTCATGTTTTTGGCCTACAGAATGAAAACTATTGCAAATAGAGATTAGCTGTTGCTTGCTTAAATGTTCAGCTCATTTAGCTCTACAAAATTCTCCATAGGGTCGAAGTTGTCAGATGACCCCTTTTAGGGGTTACGGCCCCTGAAAAATAGCGTTTTTTCATGTTTTTGGCCTACAGAATGAAAACTGTTCCACATAGAGATTAGCTGTTGCTTGCTTAAATGTTCAGCTCATTTAGCTCTACAAAATTCTCCATAGGGTCGAAGTTGTCAGATGATCCCTTATAGGGGTTACGGCCCTTGAAAAATAGCGATTTTTCATGTTTTTGGCCTACAGAATGAAAACTATTGCAGATAAAGATTAGCTGTTGCTTGCTTAAATGTTCAGCTCATTTAGCTCTACAAAATTCTCCATAGGGTCGAAGTTGTCAGGTGACCCCTTTTAGGGGTTACGGCCTCTGAAAAGCGATTTTTCATGTTTTTGGCCTACAGAATGAAAACTATTGCAGATAGAGATTAGCTGTTGCTTGCTTAAATGTTCAGCTCATTTAGCTCTACAAAAGTCTCCATAGGGTCGAAGTTGTCAGATGACTCCTTATAGGGGTTATGGCCCCTTATAGGTGAAAAATGGTGTTTTTGGCCTATAGAATGAAAACTATTGCAGGTAGAGAAAAGCTGTTGCTTGCTTAAATGTTCAGCTCATTTAGCTCTACAAAAGTATAGGGTCAACATCAAGACCAGGTGAGCGATTCAGGCTCCTGGGAGCCTCTTGTTCATGTTTTTGGCCTACAGAATGAAAACTATTGCAGATAGAGATTAGCTGTTGCTTGCTTAAATGTTTAGCTCATTTAGCTCTACAAAAGTCTCCATAGGGTCAAAGTTGTCAGATGACCCCTTATAGGGGTTACGGCCCCTTGAAGGTGAAAAATAGCATTTTTAGCTCACCTGGACCAAAGGTCCATGTGAGCTATTGCCATCACTTGGCGTCCGTCTTCGTCGTCGTCGTCGTCCGTTAACAATTTTTCAAAAATCTTCTCCTCTGAAACTACTGAACAGAATTGAATGAAACTTTGTATGATTGATCCTTAGGGTGTCCTGCACCAAACTTGTGTTTCAATTTTTGATCTGTCAAAAAACATGGCCGCCATTACTAAAAATAGACGAGGGGGTCAGACTACTGTTTTAGGCTTATAAATCAAAAAGTATAAGAGATAGAGGAAATCTGAGGCCACGCTTCTGATTCAGCATCAAAAGCTCTACAAAAGTCTCCATTTGGTCAAAGTTGTCAGATGACCCCTTATAGGGGTTACGGCCCCTTGAAGGTGAAAAATAGCATTTTTTCATGTTTTTGGCCTACAGAATGAAAACTATTGCAGATAGAGATTAGCTGTTGCTTGCTTAAATGTTCAGCTCATTTAACTCTACAAAAGTCTCTATATGGTCAAAGTTGTCAGATGACCTCTTATAGGGGTTACGGCCCCTTAAAGGTGAAAAATAGCCATTTTTCATGTTTTTGGCCTACAGAATGAAAACTATTGCAGATAGAGATTAGCTGTTGCTTGCTTTAATGTTTAGCTCATTAAGCTCTACAAAAGTCTCCATAGGGTCAAAGTTGTCAGATAACCCCTTATAGGGGTTACGGCCCCTGAAAAATAGCGTTTTTTCATGTTTTTGTCCTACAGAATGAAAACTATTGCAGATAGAGATTAGCTGTTGCTTGCTTAAATGTTCAGCTCATTTAGCTCTACAAAATTTTCCATAGGGTCGAAGTTGTCAGATGACCCCTTATAGGGATTTCGGCCCTTGAAAAATAGCGTTTTTTCATGTTTTTGGCCTACAGAATGAAAACTATTGCAAATAGAGATTAGCTGTTGCTTGCTTAAATGTTCAGCTCATTTAGCTCTACAAAATTCTCCATAGGGTCGAAGTTGTCAGATGACCCCTTTTAGGGGTTACGGCCCCTGAAAAATAGCGTTTTTTCATGTTTTTGGCCTACAGAATGAAAACTGTTCCACATAGAGATTAGCTGTTGCTTGCTTAAATGTTCAGCTCATTTAGCTCTACAAAATTCTCCATAGGGTCGAAGTTGTCAGATGATCCCTTATAGGGGTTACGGCCCTTGAAAAATAGCGATTTTTCATGTTTTTGGCCTACAGAATGAAAACTATTGCAGATAAAGATTAGCTGTTGCTTGCTTAAATGTTCAGCTCATTTAGCTCTACAAAATTCTCCATAGGGTCGAAGTTGTCAGGTGACCCCTTTTAGGGGTTAGGTCTCTGAAAAGCGATTTTTCATGTTTTTGGCCTACAGAATGAAAACTATTGCAGATAGAGATTAGCTGTTGCTTGCTTAAATGTTCAGCTCATTTAGCTCTACAAAAGTCTCCATAGGGTCGAAGTTGTCAGATGACTCCTTATAGGGGTTATGGCCCCTTATAGGTGAAAAATGGTGTTTTTGGCCTATAGAATGAAAACTATTGCAGGTAGAGAAAAGCTGTTGCTTGCTTAAATGTTCAGCTCATTTAGCTCTACAAAAGTATAGGGTCAACATCAAGACCAGGTGAGCGATTCAGGCTCCTGGGAGCCTCTTGTTCATGTTTTTGGCCTACAGAATGAAAACTATTGCAGATAGAGATTAGCTGTTGCTTGCTTAAATGTTCAGCTCATTTAACTCTACAAAAGTCTCTATATGGTCAAAGTTGTCAGATGACCTCTTATAGGGGTTACGGCCCCTTAAAGGTGAAAAATAGCCATTTTTCATGTTTTTGGCCTACAGAATGAAAACTATTGCAGATAGAGATTAGCTGTTGCTTGCTTTAATGTTTAGCTCATTAAGCTCTACAAAAGTCTCCATAGGGTCAAAGTTGTCAGATAACCCCTTATAGGGGTTACGGCCCCTGAAAAATAGCGTTTTTTCATGTTTTTGTCCTACAGAATGAAAACTATTGCAGATAGAGATTAGCTGTTGCTTGCTTAAATGTTCAGCTCATTTAGCTCTACAAAATTTTCCATAGGGTCGAAGTTGTCAGATGACCCCTTATAGGGGTTTCGGCCCTTGAAAAATAGTGTTTTTTCATGTTTTTGGCCTACAGAATGAAAACTATTGCAAATAGAGATTAGCTGTTGCTTGCTTAAATGTTCAGCTCATTTAGCTCTACAAAAGTCTCCATAGGGTCGAAGTTGTCAGATGACTCCTTATAGGGGTTATGGCCCCTTATAGGTGAAAAATGGTGTTTTTGGCCTATAGAATGAAAACTATTGCAGGTAGAGAAAAGCTGTTGCTTGCTTAAATGTTCAGCTCATTTAGCTCTACAAAAGTATAGGGTCAACATCAAGACCAGGTGAGCGATTCAGGCTCCTGGGAGCCTCTTGTTCATGTTTTTGGCCTACAGAATGAAAACTATTGCAGATAGAGATTAGCTGTTGCTTGCTTAAATGTTTAGCTCATTTAGCTCTACAAAAGTCTCCATAGGGTCAAAGTTGTCAGATGACCCCTTATAGGGGTTACGGCCCCTTGAAGGTGAAAAATAGCATTTTTAGCTCACCTGGACCAAAGGTCCATGTGAGCTATTGCCATCACTTGGCGTCCGTCTTCGTCGTCGTAGTCGTCCGTTAACAATTTTTCAAAAATCTTCTCCTCTGAAACTACTGAACAGAATTGAATGAAACTTTGTATGATTGATCCTTAGGGTGTCCTGCACCAAACTTGTGTTTCGATTTTTGATCTGTCAAAAAACATGGCCGCCATTACTAAAAATAGACGAGGGGGTCAGACTACTGTTTTAGGCTTATAAATCAAAAAGTATAAGAGATAGAGGAAATCTGAGGCCACGCTTCTGATTCAGCATCAAAAGCTCTACAAAAGTCTCCAGTTGGTCAAAGTTGTCAGATGACCCCTTATAGGGGTTACGGCCCCTTAAAGGTGAAAAATAGCATTTTTTCATGTTTTTGGCCTACAGAATGAAAACTATTGCAGATAGAGATTAGCTGTTGCTTGCTTAAATGTTTAGCTCATTTAGCTCTACGAAAGTCTCCATAGGATCGAAGTTGTCAGATGACCCCTTATAGTGGTTACGGCCCCTTAAAGGTGAAAAATAGCCATTTTTCATGTTTTTGGACTACAGAATGAAAACTATTGCAGATAGAGATTAGCTGTTGCTTGCTTAAATGTTTAGCTCATTTAGCTCTACGAAAGTCTCCATAGGGTCGAAGTTGTCAGAAGACCCCTTATAGGGGTTACGGCCCCTTAAAGGTGAAAAATTGCCATTTTTCATGTTTTTGGCCTACAGAATGAAAACTATTGCAGATAGAGATTAGCTGTTGCTTGCTTAAATGTTCAGCTCATTTAGCTCTACAAAATTCTCCATAGGGTCGAAGTTGTCAGATGACCCCTTTTAGGGGTTACGGCCCCTGAAAAATAGCGTTTTTTCATGTTTTTGGCCTACAGAATGAAAACTGTTCCACATAGAGATTAGCTGTTGCTTGCTTAAATGTTCAGCTCATTTAGCTCTACAAAATTCTCCATAGGGTCGAAGTTGTCAGATGATCCCTTATAGGGGTTACGGCCCTTGAAAAATAGCGATTTTTCATGTTTTTGGCCTACAGAATGAAAACTATTGCAGATAGAGATTAGCTGTTGCTTGCTTAGCTGTTCAGCTCATTTAGCTCTACAAAATTCTCCATAGGGTCGAAGTTGTCAGATGACCCCTTAAAGGGGTTACGGCCTCTGAAAAAAGCGATTTTTCATGTTTTTGGCCTACAGAATGAAAACTATTGCAGATAGAGATTAGCTGGTGCTTGCTTAAATGTTCAGCTCATTTAGCTCTACAAAAGTCTCCATAGGGTCGAAGTTGTCAGATGAC
Organism: Arcuatula senhousia; assembly: GCA_963971305.1. Classification (NCBI taxonomy): domain Eukaryota; kingdom Metazoa; phylum Mollusca; class Bivalvia; order Mytilida; family Mytilidae; genus Arcuatula; species Arcuatula senhousia. The sequence continues at coordinate 31,639,172 of OZ020306.1, read as the reverse complement.
TCCTTATAGGGGTTATTGCCCCTTATAGGTGAAAATAGCGATTTTTCATGTTTTTGGCCTATAGAATGAAAACTATTGCAGGTAGAGAAAAGCTGTTGCTTGCTTAAATGTTCAGCTCATTTAGCTCTACAAAAGTATAGGGTCAACATCAAGACCAGGTGAGCGATTCAGGCTCCTGGGAGCCTCTTGTTATTCTACTTAATAATTAGTGTAAAAACATCTGCTATGCTAGTTACTAATAAAGCAAGACATCATGGCTACATTTGACTACTATTTTGAAGATATGAGTCCAAAATATCTATACAGTTAAGGTCAATAAGAACAGATTAATTTTACAAGAATTTTAGTCTGTGTACAGCAAATGCTACAGTTTATTTGAAAAAGGTAGAAACAAATAGATATTGTCATAATTACCTTATTTGTTTGGAGCTTAAACAGTTTTTCTCTTTTTAATTTTTTCCCAATAGGAGATTTGAGGAAGCATGTAAAGGTTTAAATCATATAAATCTAGAATCAGCTGTTCTCAAACACAGAGAAAATTGACAAGGTTTAAATAATTGAAGGACATGAAGGAAGTTACATGAAAAAAGACTTTAACAGTCTTTGAAATTAGCCACAAGTCCTGGCCAGTAAAATAGTTTTTGGACCAGTAATATTTCCTTAAAACATGGAGTTACAAGCCAATTATATGTATTATAAAAGAAAAATTGTAAAAATAATAACTTTCGGGCTTGTCTTTCGAAAAGTTTACCATGAAGACTGGGTCACTTATATATTGATATGGTTTCACTTATATTTATAGGTTTCATGTGCATCAAATAAAATATCTGGAAAAAATATAAGCCATTTATAATAACAGTTCCTTATGAACCTTAAAATGTACCGCATAAAAGCATTCCCAAAGTATATTGTATTTACCAGAATGATTTCAAGTGTTTGTCACCACAAGACACTTCTAAGCTACAATGTATCTGTCAACACCATAAGGTGATGCTAAGAAATACAAATCTTCATTAACTGTTGGTGTATTGATGTTTTACTAGTAAGCTTAAACCTCACTTGATTAATACAGATTTGGCTTCAGGTGCAACCACTGACTTGAAAGCCTAATTATCTTCTCCATATGAATGAAAGCCAGGGGCTATCCTGTACAATATATTTCCTTTGATTATTTTTGTCCAATTTGTTATATTTGTTGTCAGAAACAAAAGTCATATTTACAGCTGTGCTTTTTCTTGTCTTTGATTTCTCTTTCTAGAACTTGATTCCAAGGTCATAAATAAGATTACATTCATTGTTAAAGACTTCTGTTACCTTTTGTTACAAGGGAAGCAAAGTCAATTGAACGACAAAACCAGGAGACTTAAGAACACAAAACTAAACTATGAAAACAAGAGCATGGTTCAAGGGCCTCTACATGACAAAACTTGTGGCCTTGAACTTTGATCTTTTGACCCCTAAAATCAATACCTTTTCTACCTTATAAGCCTGAATGTGTGGAAGTTTTATAAATTCTATACAGGTGTTTAACATTTTTTACATGTATTTGGAAACTTTGTGCAATACTTATATCAGAAAACATTTGCAGTTTGAGATAAATAAGCTTTAACTTAAAGGTCAACTGGATTATGACACTTGAACAGACTACTAAATGAAATACAATTAGAAAATAGAACTATGAGCCAAAACCTGGCCCTTTCAAAAAATAATATCAAAGTGATTATTTTTTTCTGTTAACATGGTTAATGCTATTGAAAATGAAACTTGGTCATTATTCAATTGCAAAATATTGATTTCATCTGTGTAGGTATTGTCAAATTAGCATCCAATGGGAACAGATAGATCAGTATTAAACATTATATAACTGGACTGGTGTAGTACCACAGAGATGAACTAAGTATGTGTGCCACAAAAAAGTTAATTTTCACCTAAACAAACTGCTCACATACAAATTTTTCCTAAAATGAATTTAATATCAGAGGTGCATATTAGATAATGTCACAAAGATTGTGTGATAGTTTTATGAAAATCAATTGACCAATTTAGGAGAAGTTGCGAATAAGAGATGGGTACCCTGTGTCATGTAATGATCAAATTTTAAAATTGAATGTGCAAATCTTCATTATGCCACACAAAGTTTCATGAAAATCAATTAAGGGTTTTATTAAAAGTTGCAGATAAGGAATTGGAACCCCTTGTCATGTAATTACAAAGTCCATGTTTTGCACTGGGAAATCCCCCAAATTTTGAATAAGATTGAGCTTTTATACATTATGATACAAAGATTGTATGAAAATTTAATAAAACTCCATTGAAGGGTTAAGGAGAAAATATAGATAAGAGATAGGTACCCTGAGATGTAATGGAAGGATTTACCAGGTTTACCTAAATAAAATAATCTCAGAAGTGGCCATGCACACCTTTCCTGCAATATGTGTCTGATCAATTTGTTTAATTCACAAAAAGTCATTTTTTTAGTATCAGATTACAAACAAGAGGCTCCCAGGAGCCTAAATCGCTCACCTTGTCTTGATGTCAACCCTATGAAGACTTTTGTGTAGCCAAATGAGCTGAATATTTAAGCAAGAAAAAGCTTTTCTCTATCTGCAATAGTTTTCATTCTAAATAAGAAAAATACACTATTATTCAACTTTTAAGGGACTGTAACTCCTATAAGGGGTTATCTGACAACTTCAACCCAATGAAAACTTTTGTACAGCTAAATGAGCTGAACATTTAAGCAAGAAAAAGCTTTTCTCTATCTGCAAAAGTTTTCATTCTACAGGCCAAAAACATGAAAAAACACTATTTTTCACCTTTAAGCGGCTGTAACCCCTGTAAGGAGTTATCTGACAACTTTGACCCTATGAAGACTTTTGTAGAGCTAAATGAGAGGAACATTAAAGCAAGCAACAGCTTTTCTCCAGCTGCAATAGTTTTCATTCTGTAGGCCAAAAACACTATTTTTCACCTTTAAGGTGCTGTAACCCCTATAAGAGGTCATCTGACAACTTTGACCCTATGAAGACTTTTGTAGAGCTAAATGAGAGGAACATTTAAGCAAGCAACAGCTTTTCTTTAGCTGCAATAGTTTTCATTCTATAGGCCAAAAACACTATTTTTTGCCTTTAAGGGGCTGTAACCCAAATAAGGGGTCATCTGACAATTTCGACCCTATGGAGACTTTTACAGAGCTAAATTAGCTGAACATTTAAGCAAGCAACAGCTTTTCTCTATCTGCAATAGTTTTCATTCTATAGGCCTAAAACACTATTTTTTGCCTTTAATGGGCTGTAACCCCTATAAGGGTTCATCTGACTTCTTCCACCCTATGGAGACTTTTATAGAGCTAAATTAGCTGAACATTTAAGCAAGCAACACCTTCTGTCTATCTGCTATAGTTTTCATTTTATAGGGCAAAAACATGAAAAAACGTTATTTTAATGGTCAATTTTGACAGTCTAAGGGGAAAAACTCCTATAAGGAATGGTCCTAGGACTTTGACCCCATTATATCATTTGTAGATCTTGATGTGCTTAATCATATGCAATTTAAAATTTTCAGATATCTTGTATAGTTTTCAAGATAGAGGGTTAAATAAGTGCAAAATTTGGAAAAAAATCTGAAAAAAGGCAATAACTCCTACATCAGTTTTTGGATCTTCTTGAAAATTTCAGGGCTGGTAGATCTTGAGGTGCTGATCACTTTTACCATGCCAGAATTTTGATATCTGTGACCGTTTTTGAGTTATTTGCAAAAAAACGCAAAAATTTTGCACAATACCCTAAGGAACAACCATATCAAGTTTGGCTGCATTTGGCCAAGCAGTTTCAGAGAAGAAGATGTTTGAAACAAGAGTCTCCCAGGAGCCTGAATCGCTCACCTGACATATGTGCCTGAAGTAAAGGCTATTATGCAAAATCTATTTGACATTGAAAGGGTTATAATATAAGTTTAATAAGGGGGTCATCTGACAATATGGTGGATCTTAAGGTGCTGATCACTTTTATCTCAATTAAAATTCAAAAATCTGTCACCCTTTTTGAGTTATTAGCAAAAAAATGCAGTTTAACCCAATGTTCTATTTTTAGCCACAGCGGCCATGTTTTACAACCAATCATAAATCCCCACATCAGTTCTATACACCTAATGCTAATAAACAACAATACCAAGTTTGGTTCCAATTTGACTTTAAGTGTCAGAGGAGTTAACATTTTCAATGTAATGAGGAAATGCTTTTTAAAAGTTCAATTTTAACGTTCTCAGGGCAATACATGTAAATCCTCAAAGGAAAGGTCCTACAACGTTGACCCTACAACATATTTTGTAGATCTTGATGTGCTAATTAACAATATGCAATTTAAATTTCTCAAATATTTTGTATTGTTTTCAAGATATTGAGCTAAACATCTCCAAAATTTGCCAAAAAATCCACGAAAAGGGCAATTACTCCTACATGGGTCGTTGGATTTTCTTCAAAATTTCAGAGCTGGTAGATCTTCAGGTGCTGATCACTTTAATTCCCAATCAAAATTTTAAAATATGTCACCGTTTTTGAGTTATTTGCAAAAAACTGCCATTTACCCCTATGTTCTATTTTTAGCCACAGCTGCCATGTTTTACAACCAATCAAAAATCCCTACATCAGTTCTTTACACCTTATGCTAATAAACAACTATACTAAGTTTGGTTCCAATGGGACTTGAAGTGTCAGAGGAGTTAACGTTTTCAATGTAATGAGGAAATGCTGTTAAAATGCTCAATTTTGACGTTCTAAGGGCAATAACTCCTACAAGGAAAGGTTCTACAACGTTGACCTTTTACATATTTTGTAGATCTTGGTGTGCTTAACAATATGCAATTTAAATTTCTCAAATATCTTGTATAGTTTTTACGATATTGAGCTAAACAGGTGCAAAATTTGCAAAAAATCCACAAAAAGGGCAATTACTCCTACATGGGTTGTTGGATTTTCTTCAAAATTTCAAGTGATGGCAATAGCTCACATGACCCTTCGGGTCAGGTGAGCTAAAAACTGGAACCCAGGTACAATATGCATCTCAACTGGAAAACATACAGATGGAGGGACTGACTTCAATATCTGCTTCAGCCTTCAGCAAACCAGGTAAAAAACATAATTTTGCATATACATGATATAAATAAGTTGTGTACATACCATTCATTTCTCTCATTGCTCTGGCAAAATCCTGTGGATCTCTGAAGCTTACAAAACCATAGCCTCTAGTCTTATTAGTCCTTTTGTCACGCAACACTTTAGCCCTCACAAAGGTAGGGTATTTACTAAAAGCTCTGGCTAATACTTCATCGGTCACTTCATTTCCTAAATCACCACAGAACATTCTGAAATCATCTGGAAAAGAAGGATATATAATTTTAAAACCAGACTTGCTGTCTTCCATGAAAGACATATATATTTTTATATGTTGCCTTTAGATTCTGTAAAAACACCTATATGAGTTACAGGCATTAATTTTTAAAATGAATTCACAAGCAAAATATCAAGAGACTTTAGCATGCAGTTTCCTGATAACTTTGTAACTTTTAGCATTGCAGTTAGATAATTACTTTTATGCAAATATCAAGGTATCAAAAAAGAATTGAAACAAATTGATGATTATAAAGTGATTTGATAACAAATTTATAACTCTATCTAACAATCTACTTCTATTCTACAGAGATCAAAGTGAAAATTGTACTGACCAGGGTCCCATTCTTCTAAACTAGGATCTTCCCAAATCTGCCCAGCAGCTGTTCGAACAATCTTTTTCTTTTTGTCCTTTTTCTTTTTTGATGATTCTTCCATTTCTGTTTCCATTGCAACAGGCTCTTCCACAACTTGTTGGAATTCAGCAGGAATAACAGGCCCTGCCACAACTTTTGGAGTAATGTCAACTGGTGTTGCTGCAGGTGTTGACTCTGTAGATTCTGACTCCCCAGGTTTTAATTTCTTTTCTTTCTTTTTCTTTTTCTCTACTTTTGGCTTAGTTATAACAGGTGCAGCTGATATGACAAGTTTAGGTTTGTTGTCCTCCTTTGGTAAATGTCCTAAATTTGGACCACTTCTACCATCATTTGCCATCATGTGTTGGACTCCATCACTTACACCATATCCAGGGCCAAGAGGTCTAGGAGGGCCTGGTCCCATTGGTCCTCCCATTGGTCCTGGTCCCCTAAATGGAGGCATTGGACCTCTCGGAGGTCCAAAATGTCCTGGACCAGGGCCTTGAAAACCATCTGGTCCAGGTCCACCATAATAAGGCCCTGGTCCTGGTCCTTGAGGTCCAAATCTAGGAGGAGGGGGTCTAGGAGGTGGAGGTCTGTGCCTCATCTGAGGAGGTATAAAGGCTGGTCTGATTGAAGGAGGAGGAGGGGGAGGGGGTAGTAAGGGCATGTCTGATTTATCCTGTGGCTTTGGTAGTAAAGCTGGTGGAGGTGGCGGTGGTGCTGACAACACTGAAAAGAAAGATTAGAATATGTTGACAGTATTCTTTATGACATTCTTTATCCACAGGCGTTTGGGTCCAGGTTTTTTTCTTTTTATCATAAATAAGGTGTATATAAAAAAAATCATATCTTCTATTGATCATGTTAATATACAATTTTTTTGTATACACGTTATTTATAATAAAAGAAAAAACCTGGACCCAAACACCTGTGTCTTAATCTAAAAATAATGCATTGAAATAAATAATCAGTAGTTTACTTTAAAAGCCTACTCATTGAAAGTTTAAATAATCTACATGAGACGGTGTAATGTCTTACTTTACACACAAATACATGTATCAGTGTTTATCAAACGCCTTTAGGTTTAAATCCAAACCTAATTTTGATCGAAGCACCTTTCCCTATTTATTACATGATGTAATTTTTTTACATTTTGTGTTGCAAATCTCATGATTTTCTTATGGTCCAATGGAACAAAAATACTTACAACAAATAAATACATACCTGATGCAGGTAGAGAAACAGGGGGTCCACTACTTAAAGGTGGAGCTGATGGAGGGGGACCTGTAGGCTTTCCAGGAGGGGGTGGTGGAGGGGCTGCAGCACTAACAACTGGTCCATCAATTCTAGCCTGAACATTGTTAAATGTTTTGGCACCAATTATCATAGGACCTGGTCTTCCATCCTTTGGTATTAGAATTTCCTGTTCAAATCTAAAAGGAAAATTATTTTGGTTAAATATATACAATATTTATATAATTATACACTAAATATATCTGTAAATGAACACAATAAAAGATGTACTCTTATTGCAAACATTATTACGAGACAATTAAACGAAGATTCTTTATTTTTCGGGGTACCAATTTTCGTGGTTTGATGATATAACAACTATCACCCTATGAATACTTTTGTAGAGCTAAATGAACTCAACATTTAAGCAAGCAACAGCTTCTCTCTATCTGCTATAGTTTTCAAACATGAAAAAATGTCATTTTAGGGGCCATTACGCCTATAAGGGATAATCTGACAACTTTGATCTTATGGAGACTTTTGTAGAGGTAAATGAACTGAACATTTAAGCAAGCAACAGCTTCTCTCTATCTGCTATAGTTTTCATTCCATAGGCCAAAAACATGAAAGAACGTTATTTTAGGGGCCGAAACACCTATAAGGGGACATCTGACAACTTCGACTCTATGGAGACTTTTGTAGAGCTAAATTAGCTGATCATTTAAGCAAGCAACAGCTTCTCTCTATCTGCTATACTTTTCATTCCATAGGCCAAAAATGTGAAAATACTTTATTTTAGGGGCCGAAACACCTATAAGGGGACATCTGACAACTTCAACCCTATGGAGGCTTTTGTAGGGCTAAATGAGCTGAACATTTTAGCAAGCAACAACTTTTCTCTATCTGTCTTAGTTTTCATTCTATAAGCAAAAAACATTAAAAAATGCTATTTTTCACCTTTAAGGGGCCGTAACTCCTATAAGGGGTCATCTGACAACTTCGACTCAATGTAGACTGTTGTAGAGCTTTTGATGCTGAAGCAGTAATGTGGAATCAGATTTCATCCATCTCTTATACTTCTTGATTTACAAGCCAAAAACAGTAGTCTGACCTCCCTGGTCTATTTTTAGTAAGGGCCGCCATGTTGTTTAGACGGCGGTCACCATTTGTGCAATCTTGGTAGAGGACATCCCATAGATGAAGTGTGCAAAGTTTCAAAGCAATCCCTTCTGTCATTTCGGAGGAGAAGATTTTCAAAGAAAAGTTAACGACGACGATGACGGACGACGACGGACGCCAAGTGATGGCAATGGCACACATGGACCTATGGTCCAGGTGAGCTAAAAAATCAGTTCGAGGATTCTGAAATTTGTGGTACTGAAGTCTCCAGCATCCTAAATGTTAAATTTTCTTTTCATTTGATATCAAATTTTGTGAGTCAAGGCCACTCACGAAAACCACAAAATTTAATACCCCTCGAATAAAAATGAAACCACAGTATATTCACTTAAGATATATTACATGTGTTAATGGAAGGTAAACTAATAATCTGCTCTCTTTAACATGTTTAAGATTCTGTCATGATATTAGACAAATAATAAAATTTGGATGCAGGTTAGCAGTCCAAACATGCATGTTCTGTTGAGTGAATAAAATCAGTAAACTGTTCAAAAATCCTAGACTTGACAAATTCTGGAAAGAATGTCACATGCGATATCATGAATATGATTGAAAGGATGTTCGAGGATGACTTAGAAACTAATAAGGTTTTGAAATTGATGCCCTAAATCATAAGAGAATAATTAAAAATACAAAATAAGATAAAAATTTTGATAGATTACCATACTCGTTCAATTAAAACCAAATCTACCGTACATGTATCATTTGTTCCCTACTGTCTCTGCATGGTAAACTCTCAAATCAGAGGCGGATCCAGAGATTCTGAAAAGAGGGGGCCCACTGACTGGCCTAAGAGGGGGCCCCGCTTTGGTCACGCTTCATTGATTTCCTATATATTCAACCAAATTTTTCCGTCAAAAGGGGGGCCCGGGCCCCCCACGGCCCCCCTGGATCCGCCTATGCAAATCTTTTTCACACATGCATTCTTTGGTGGACTTTCACTGCAAATTTGATTTTTTTTTAAATCTATACCAACCATCTAGGAAAACATGTATATTTGGTGCTTCTTTGGTGGACTTTCACTGCAAATTTGATTTTTTTTTAAATCTATACCAACCATTTAGGAAAACTTGTATATTTGGTGCTTTTTGCCCCTATGACCCCTAAATTCTCAAAACCTGTAGGGGATACTATAATCTGATTGAAAAATGCAGGCAGATATTTTACAAGGATTCCAATACAAAAAAAGATTTTGAAAATCGGACCAAAAATAAATGTCATTTTTTTTTAGTGTGGCCCCTTTTTAACCCCTCCTAGTAATGTTACATTGTGGAAGGTACATTGTACATCAAAACTGTTACATTTTGTTGACAGAATTTATTGAGAGAATGAAAAAAGAATGATCAATAATGTATGAAAAAATAAATGTTCTACAGCAGATTTGTTTTCACATCCATTTTAACCCTTTTGTCCCATTTTCATTAAAACAATAGGGGCAACAATCCCCAAATTTATGCAAAATCAACCACAAATAAAAAGACAATTTTTTTCAGTGTGGCCCCTTTTTGACCCCTCATATCATTGTAACGATCCAATACTTCAAAATGTAGCTACATTTTGTTGGAAAAAATTATCATGTTAATTGAGGAATCCAATTAAAAATGAATGACCAAAACTGTATGAAAAATTAACATTTTACAGATGTTTTGTCAATATACCAATTCTTAGTTAGCCCTGTTAGACCCTTTTCTCTGAAACTCATGGTAGAGGCCCCAAAAAAAATGCAATACCAACCTTCCTTTTATTGGTGAACTACATCAAAAGTTATCACATAAAAAACAAACTGTCCATAACGTAATACTATTACAAAATTTTGCAGTCATATAAAACCACCTATGAAAAATAAGACCTTTGAAAATTTACTTTACTGTCATAAAACATAAATTTTTCTGCAAGTCTGTCAAGATTTTTGGATATTTTTTTTTCTATTTTAGGTTTCTTTAAGGGACCGACCATTTAACTTGAAGGGGGGGGCTTGGTTTTTTCCTAAAAAAATATTCTGAAAATTATTTTTGATGAAAAAAAATATTTTGGCAGCTACGGTTAAGAAAAAAAATATTCTGAAGAAGGATTTCTGCTATAAAAAAATAATGCTGATAATGAAAAAAATAAATAGGTGCGGAAAAAAATTTTCTGATCAAAACAAAAAACCAAGGCCCCCCCCTTTTCAAGTTAAATGGTCCGCCCCTAAGTATTAATTTTTCTAAGAATCAGGCAGATTCTGTTTATAGGGTGGCACATTGATAGCAAATACACAAAAAAATTCAATAGCATTAGGTAATTAAACTTAAAATTAGCCCCATTAAATTGTGTTTACACCACTAAATTTTTAAGTCAGTCTAGTGTTTAGGGGGATATTACCAGTGAAAATTTAGCTACAGGAACATTGTACAGTGAAAAGTATGGGAAAGTCTCCTGTCATAATTTTTCCTTATACAACATGTATTAAAGCAGTAAAAAAAATATCTAGACACCAACTATATTTTATAATGTATAAACTGCATTGGGTTTGTATTTAAGGTGAAATTAATGCATCTTTACCCTAAAATAAAAAAAATAAAAAATTCTCAATGGGCCACCCCCTATACCTGATCCTTATGTGGAATGGTGCTTAAATATTTTACACTATATATGAAAATTTCATTACTTTTCAAAAGTGCAAAAAGTATAGGTTATTTGTCTTTATTACATGTCATGTCACTCCCCGAGGAAGCAAAAATGGTAGAGAAGTCATATTTTTTTAAGTACTATGAGCTTAATGTTTCCATCAATAACTGATTAACATGGTTAAGCATTCTTGTTTTCCAGAGCTTTCAAAGTCTTTTTAATGCCTTTTCTTTGAAAATTCCATATGTCATTAAGCACATTACCCAAAGGATAGCTAGTTTGTTTTATTTTCAAATAAAATAAAAAATATAAAATTGTTTAATCATTTTTTATCTTTTGCCTTCAAAGGGACATAGCCCCCATAAGGGGTATCTGACAGCTTTGACCAAATGGAGACTTTTGTAAAGCTTTTCTCTATCTGAAATAGTTTTCATTCTATAGGGCAATAACAGGAAAAAACACTATTTTTGGCCTTTAAAGAGCCATACCCCCTTTAAGTGGTAATGTGATGACGTCAACCCAATGGAAACTTTAGCTATATTTAGTAGATCTTTTGATTCTAAACATTTGCTAAAGATCCTAGGATCCTTCAGATTTTTTCAATCTACATTTGTATTATAGTTGCTGAGTTAAAAGCCATTTTAAGTGATTTTGTTCTAGATAGTTTTAGTAACAGCTGCCATATTTTTTATCAAATCATTTCAAAATGAGGATCATTTGTTGCCATCATGTCAAATATCATTTCTGCAAAGTTTCAGTTTAATTAGTTCTGGTGTTTCTGAGAAGAAGATTTTTGAAATTGTTAACAAACAATGACGAGAGACAACAACGGACACATAGTGATGGCATAAGCTCACATGGCCTTTGGACATAATAATTTGGCTTAAAAACTTATAAAAGAAAAGATACCAAATGGAAGTTTTAGTAAAATCTTTGAATTTGGGGTTTTAGGTAGAAATATTGATAATTTGATAGTAACTTAAAAAAGTTAATCTATTACCTTTTGACTATTGTATTGTTTTTAAGCATTACAGCAATCAAATATGTCAATGTATGTCGGTTCTGTGTGATGATTTTAGTTGTTTGAAGTGTTGTGTCGGATTTAGAATCCACATGTTTTTTTGTTTATTTCCAGAAATGGGCCTTTCATTGATAATTTAGGAATTGGTTCAGAATCTTATGACGCATTGAATTTGAGTCTTGGGTCAATGTAAGAGGGCTGGCAGAGACCACTGGTCATGTTAAGACTGCTGCCTGCTTTCCATTTTGATTTTTAAATTGCAGTTTCTTAATCATCTACTGTAGAAGCAGAAATATTTGTGGGGGATTAATTTTCGTTTAATTCGTGGGTATAAAAAATCCACGAACTTAAATCCCCTCGAATTCAAAATATTTAGCTAAAGAGTGTATATCAAAGTTAAAAATCCACGAAAATTTGTCCACACCAATTCAGTTTTGTGGTCTAAACCACGAAATTTTCTCCCCACGAAAATATATGATTTATACAGTATTATATTACATGAAGAATATACTAAGTTATTTTTAACTGCTCTAATAGAAATACAGTGCCTACAACTAATGGCAGAATACATTGAGGATAAAAAAACAAAGTTATTTCTAAAATGTATATATTTTTTTTCGTATAAGCTTTTATTTATTTACCTACATGTACATGAATCAAAGTACAAATGTGAAATATGTGTATACCTTAAGTTTTAGAAGGCAAGATTCATATTAAGTCCGGAAATTGTTCTTAATGGTAATGCTGGTGGAGGACCAAAAATTACATTGTCGAAAATGACATCACTTCAATATATCCTGGCTGAAACAACAATTGGTCAATGGCATAGTCCTGTGGTTGTATATTTTAATATACAGGTCTATGTCAATGGTGAAGAAGGGATAGTTCTGTAATAACGATTTATTTGCATGATAGAACTAATGAAATAGTTACATGTACATTTCTGGTAGCTATATAACATGTATAAAGGGTAACTTTTTCTGTTATTGACAAAATAATTCAGATCCTTTTAAAGTTTATCAAATAAGACAGTGTTCTTTTAATTTCAATGTCATCTCCTTCTAGAGAAAAAATGACCAGGTGTCAGTAGCACATAGAACCAGTAAAAATGACAGAACAATGTCCCTAATGGACACGCATGGTCTCATTGGTCTGAATCTCCTCTATTATACATGCCCATCAATCATTATTTAACAACTACAGGAGTAAAAATTAAGTGTTGTACATTTCTGACATAATACACCAGTGGAATCTACATGTACATCCAGTGACTTGTAAACAGGTAAAGGGGTGGAACCCATCGCATATATTCATATGCGAGCGTAGCGAAGCTCACTATTGTAGAGAGTCTGCCAAATTGCACGAGACTCAAAATACTATGGAAGAAAAATCGTTCTCACCGGAAACATTCGATTTTCGGAACTTTTCGAAAATATCTGCGCGTGCTGAAAAATTGCGGGAAATAGTAATATATCGTCCCAAATTATCTCCTCCCAGGCATTATTCGAAATTATCAATGGAATAGATTATATTTTTGTATATACGCGAGCTTTTAAGGCAATGTCTTTCTCATATTATATGTATAGTGCCAGGTTTAACAATCAACATGATCAAAGGGGCTTGGTTATATTTTCTATATTTCCTTATTTACACTTTACAATAACTTAATGTATAAAAAAAAATGCACCAATCCATGATGTAAACGAATTAATTTCAATCAGTTAAATGTGTTTATCTACATGTATTTTGGAAGTTTCTAATTTTCATTTCCATGGTAATAAAATTCGACTTTATGAAGTCTTAACTTTACCGATTCATCTCCTCTTCCATTTCCTTTAGTCTCTGGTCCGTGATCATTGCCATTTTTAATGAATTTCTCTAAACAATCAAGAAATCGAAGAGAAAAAAATAACGTCTCCGAATTATTCAATGTCAAAATTTATCTTATTGAGCGGTGTAATATACTTTAAATAATAAACGTTGCAGAGATTCAGACTTCATGCAATGAAAGTCTAACCATGTACCAATAAAATATTTGCAACAAGCAAAGAACGCAACGAACTTTTTTATTCATCATCTTCATAAATTGACACAGTGCTGTCTTATTATGCCCATCTTGTTTTCAGACCTAATTTTAAAAACCTATAAGAAAAAAACTTAAATAATTCTCTAAACAATCCATTTTTAAGATTCATACCACGTCCACAAACAACAATTGGACATTTATCAATGTAAAATAGGTGATTTGCGCTTGAAGGCTGCTGGTGGTTGTCCATTGTGGTTTTTCTACATTGCCCCTTTTATGTGAGCTGTGTCTATACACTTATTCCACATCTCATTATCAATGGAGTATGCAAAAAAATAATATAGGAGTGCCAGTGATTATTAAATATTATAAAATATAGTAAATAGTTGTGCCATCAGAGTGGCAGATGAATCAATTTCTGGAACAGCTTTTTGGTCTCCCGGTTTTGTCTGTTTTTATAGAGATCAAGCTTTGAATGCCTCTTTTGTATTTCTCTGCTTCTAATCATTTAAAATCATCGTCATAGACCATGTATAGTCCTTTTAAGAGACTATTTTCCAGATGTGCAGACCAAAGAAATATTTCAATTTTGCCCTACAGCTTTCAACTTCCTGGTCGGCCTCGCTATTGAAAATCTGTTGAAATTAACTAAAACTATCAACTTGTTAAAACATTTTAAATCTGTCTCCCAAAGTTTTAAACTACTAAAACTTACATCTAAGACTTCATTCTTCACCAGTAAATTTGAATAGGGAAGGGGGAATTACACCAAAAATGGCTAGAAATAAATTGATGTTTTCCTTAGCTCAACGTTGTACACATCATATGAACAACCCAAAAAGGAAAACTATCCTTGTAAAATGACAATAAAAGAATTGAAATTGGAATTCAGGATGAGTTTTTGAAAAAGGCTATATTCTCTTGATATGTCAAGTCTGTCACATGGTCTGTAATTTTGTTTTCTTTATATAAAAAAGATACACTTCAGATGTTTTTTCCAGTACAGATTTTAAAATTGCATTTATTTAATGCTGTGTCATGTGCATTTACTGCACTTGTCATTGTAACCAATATTCTAAAACAAAGAAACACTAAATGCTTGCATCATTTATTTATATCAACAGATGGTTTATGTACATAACTATGCATTGAACACTACGACAATTCTAAATTGTCCTACTTTTAATATACATCAAGATATATTAAAGAACTTACACAACTTTTTAAGAATCAAAGTGTAGCACTAAAATCTTACCATTGATTTTATACTATCAGTATGTATAAAATTAAAGCTCATTTCAATGTCATGATCAAAATTTTGTGGTTTAAATGGAAATTTTTTACTATTGATTTTGAAAGATCAGGTCAATTTATCAGGTGGATTCCAATGCCAATTGGATGGGATTGTTTCAGAGAATTTGGTGAGATTAATAAATAGATCATACTGAGTTTTTTGTTTTACTTTCTAGCTCTGCTACAAAAAAACTAGCAAAAAAAAAGAAAACTTTAAAACATTTGGCAGATTAAATGCATATTTTTAAATATTTTTGTTCTAATGTTTCAGAAATGTACTTCACCATAAAATAAATGTAAACTGGATCACATGTTTTGAGAAAAAAATAACAATATTTGTACACCTGTATTTACAAATATATATTAACAGTTAAACATAATATAACAATGAAACAAAGACAAAAAGTAGCATGGTTTAATACAAGATCAATATGTTGGATAGTGAAAAAATATGTAACCAAAGTACAATCAAATGTAGATACTGAAATAATATGTGTAACCAAAGTACAATCAAAAAATTTCATTTACATATTGAAATAACATGTTAAAACCAAATTACAATTAAAGGTTACATGTTTTTTCTGAAAAAAATCTGTAAACAAAAATAACATCTTCTCAAAATAAAGGTATGTCATTGGAAAAATATAAACTACAAGGTGGGATGTTCAACTGGAAAAAAAAACAAAACATTTGACCTCGTTCTTCCTTTTAAACAGTAAATATACATACATGTAGTACAATTTGCATGGCTTTAGGTCAAATGAAACAAATACATCATACAACATCTTTCAAAATCAAAGGTTAAAAAAAAATGATGAATAATTTCCCTGGCAAAGGAAACACAAAATTTTGAAATACAACGTAGCTTTAAGCTTGAATGTTACCAGGGACATTCATTTTTTGTTTTGTTTTAGGGGATGGATGCTTTATAAATACATTAATGTGTTAGTATGGTTATATCAAAGCAATGAAAAATACAGTTCTCAATTGAAGTTACAAGTGCAAAAGAAATAAATCTCAATTTCAAATGTAGAAGAATTATATAAATTTTGAAAACAGACAAAATAAATAACTATTGATTTTGAGAATACTCACACATCATCATGTAACAACAACACAAAATCGACAATCATAATTTTCCCCTTTTTCCATAAATTATTAGAGTATGTACACCTTTGTTTATATAAATCACAGCAATAGAATTTCATATTATGTGTTAGATGTGTTAAATATGAACAAAAAATCATAAAAATTCAAACACTGCTATTGTGCCTTACATAAAGATTTTGCAATGAAAACAAAACACAAATGCATCCTTGCTTAAGAAAATAAATGATAAAAAAATGATAGAGGACACATTAAGAATTCCCATCTATGATTCTCCTAGGTAGATTATTTTTTTAAAGTTTAAAAATATATGGATGACCTCTGCATTTGTATGGGTCAATAATAGCGTACATCTTAGTAGGATATTTTTTTCCAAACTAGGTTTCAAGGATGATTCTCTTTCTATAACTTTTTTCATACCTGGACTACCCTGGGTTTTAATTCTGAAGGAAAACAGAACTTATTTTTCATCTTTCAAAAGCATAACTAAAATTGAACACTTTTTATATTGTTGACAGCATATGTTTAATTCAGGACGCCAATAATATTTTGTGTAGCACTGTTTTTGTGTTTTGGCCAAAAAGTCAATGATCGATGGACATTTCAATAATAATTCAATATTTGAAAATGATTGTATAAGAAAAAAATTGAAACCAACTTTTCACATTTTAACAATCTTTGAAATAATAATTTAAGTAACTACAATTAAAAAAAAAGTTTCTCACCCCTTTCCATAGTATTAAAGAAAAGGGCAAATAGAAATGATTAAAATGAAATTGGTCCCATGTGGAATGAATTTTTTTTTCAAAAAACATATGTCTGATTTTTACATGTATTGTGGCAAGAAGTTTTCTCAATTTTTACAAATTGTTTCTTTAAGAAATGAAATGAAAGCTTATAAGCTTACGGTGAAAAAATGCATATTTTTAAACGTTGCATGATACAACATGTTATTTATTTTTCAACTCCTTGACACATTCTTAAAGAACATGATTAATGCAAAATATCTATTTTAGAACACCATCTGGTTAACTGAAAACAAAAACATGAAAACAAAAAACCCTGCCATATCTAGACATAACCCATATCAGCCAATGATAAATAGTGAGTGTGCGAGTTGGTTACGATACAAAGATTAAAGACCAAAAATCATGGGTTTTGGGTTTGTTTTATATTTACACCAAAGATGAATGCACCAATGGAATGATGAAAAATGTGTCAAAGTCAAAAATGGCCGGATTTCGTTTCACAGGAAGTAGATGAGTGACAGACCTGAAACAAATCCAACTTTAGGGGACCCCATGCTGATGCTGTATACCAAATATCAAGTGGCTGTGATAAGTAGTTGCTGAGAAAATTGTTACAAAAATTTCTTCCCCACTCGAAATCTGCCCATCTGCCCGCCATTCACCACTTTATTACCATTTTTCACTCCATGAAATCTGGCAAAAAATCAATCAATTATGTTAACAACTGGGCATCTTCCAATCTTAATTTTTTTTTATATAACAATAGAGCAATTCCTATATCAAAATCTGAAAATGATATACGAATCTATCCTTAAAAATTCATCGATAATATTGTTATTGGCTTGCAAGCTTTTAACTGTTAGCTGATTGTGCTGAACAATTACCAACTTTTAAAGTACAAAGGAAACATTCACACACAAATTTCAGGGGCGAACAATCAATTTTAATAGATCATCACATGGCACACCTATGAAAGTACATGTATTAATTGCTATAATCTTCAAACCTATTTTCACTTTGGAAAATAATGTGAAAATAGTCTTACTAATGAGCTTTGTAATTGGTCTATTATACAAGTGTATATCACACCTGTTTATCCTCCCACTTCAAAGATAAATTGAAATGGAGATTTAAGGTTTTTTTTTGTTTTGCTTGAAATACATGTATGCAAATTTGGCTTGAGGAAAAAACTATGAAAAAGGAAATATATCCATCTTGAGACAGAAGGGGCGTATCATAAACAAAATATGCTTCAAAGTTAGGCCAAGTAAAGTTGATTGGTAGATTCATTTCCCAATCCACCCTTTCACAAATTTTAAACACATGGCTAGAAAATTTTGTTTATATTCCGAACTTTTTCCAATTTTTTTTTATTTCATGAAATTCAACTTAGTTGGTCTTGTCTGATTGTTATCTTAACACAAAGAAAAAACTATCAGTCTTTTATTCCAACTGTAATAAAGAAACTGTTGTTGAAAAAGTTTTACACAGCTAAAACTAGACACAAAAAAACAGGGTCTAACCCTTTTTTGTATGTAGCTCTATTCTATTTGAGACATACATTGTAATAATACCAATATTTTGAGAATGGGTTTGTTCTAAATTTGGCAGTGGTACACAATAGCACTAAAACTAGATCTAAAGAATATACAATATCACATGGTTAATAAAGGTACGTCAAAAAGATCACAAGCGCCCTCTGTATCGTCAAGGTTGAAGTAATAATCTTTATCACTTGGTGGTGGACTCAATCTTAACAAGGGAGCAAAGGCTGTAAAACAAAGAAGATACATAAATAAATAAATTAAAAAAGAAAATGAAAGAAAACAATTCAAATGTTAAAGAAATAAAAATAAAACAGTTTAAATAAATATTGTCTACAAACTTAAATTGCATGTTTTTTTTTACCCTAAATACTATTTTTGGTGAATATTTGAACAAGTTTGTTATTTTTTTTTTTCATATTACAACATATATAGGGATTCTTACATATCAATTGGTTACTATATTTCGGCAATTGATATATGTCATCATAAGGATTCTTTGTCTAATATTTAACTTTAGCAGAGGTCAGGGAGATTCTAGAAATTTGATAATAAACAAGCAATGGTGTAAGAATCTATTTATCAAACCGAAAATGTTTATTTCATGTAAAACTCAATGTAAGATAATGGTCTAGAAAACAATATTCCACACATAGTTTATTGATCCTTGGTCACATGGTATACATGGTGTAACACAGTACACAGGCAAATTTGGCTCACATGAGTTTCACATGAAAAAGTTCACATGAAATTCACCCGAATTGAGCTTATACGTGAAACTCATATGAAAAAGTTCATGTGAGTTTCACGTGAAATGAGCTTTCACATGAAATTCACATAAGATTCAGGTGAATCTCACATGAAAACACTTCACATCAATTTCACGTGAAAAGTTCACATCAATTTCACATGAGCAAATTTCATGTGAAACTCACATGATTTTCATGTGAATCTCACGTGAGTTTCACATGAAAATCATGTGAGTTTCACGTGAAGTTCGATTCACGTGAAACTCATGTGAGCCAAATTTGCCTGTGTATAAAAGGTAAAGTAGAACTAGAGAAAGACAATAATACCTTCTGATGACATTAACTCTTCTATCAGATCTCCATCCATACCATCTGTAACAAAGGAATTCATTGTGTAACTCTTACTACACATAAATAAATCTAAATCTTAATTCAATTTTATGCTATAATATAAATAACATAAATATCCCCCCCCCCCCACCCCATTTATTTCACTGCTAGCAATTCGTACAATTTCTACTGATTATGTATGAATAAGTTGAATATTCATGCAAAACAGATTTAAGACAATTGTGTAAGCCTAATCCAACAGAGCAAATTTTAAATAATTTTTCTGTTAAATGTCTTATGGATAAATTGCTATGGAATATGACCAAACAATAATTACAACAAAGTTCCAACCAAGTTATTCTGAACTGCATCTAAAATAGTTTAAATGAACTTAAATGGATTAGTGAATATTTCACATTTATTTTTATTTATTTTTTTTAAATACAACAAGTTAATAATTACCCATATCAGCTCTGGTTGGGTCAAACAATTCACTGGGGTCAAGAAGATTCGATGTTGAAACTGAAATATACAATAATGTAATGATTTACACCAACTACAAGAATGATTTAAAAGGTGTTTCTGGTTACCAATGGGAACCTTTATCTTAATGTTCAAAGGGACATAATTTCCACAAACAAAATAAATGGATATTGACCAGAGCATTTGAGCCATTTATTTATGATACATACATAACATTTTATTGTTTTGCATGCTAAAGTGACTGTTTGCAATGAAACAAGCACTGATGGTTTGGAACAAAAAAGAACTATGATCTTTCTGGAGCAACGGACTTCACCAGAGTTCGCGAAATATGTTGGACCTGTCAGACCTGACTGGTAAACTTTAGGTAGGTCCAGCATTTTAAACATACTTACTGGACCCATAACTTTTTAGAAAATTGTAATATACAGGACCAGTAAAAAAATATTAGGTCCGGCCAAAGATTCCATTTTGACGGACCTATGTCTGACAAAGAAATCAAACTCTGCTTTACTCTTGTTACTATATCAGTTCACATTGTTGATAACTATTCAGTTGTCTCTGTGTGCTTGTTTGTGATGCTCTCATTTGTTTAAACAGATTTTGTCTTTGCCCTTTTTGACTTTTGACATTTAAATGCTGCATTGTTACCTCCCTGCTTGTTATAAACATTATATTTAACTTTTCTGAACCTGTAAATAATTGTAGGCGTGATGTTGCTCACATATTGATGACTGGCATTTCATGTCCCACTTGCAAATTCCTTCTATGTCTTGTCTTACATGTACATTATAAATATCCATCACATTGTGTATCCATTTATCTATACATTTGTAGTAGGATGTGATAATAAAAATAGCTGCTTATAATTTTAGCAATGATTTTTCATGTACCATTTCCATGTTAACCAGTTCAAAATGACTAAGACTTCAGGCAATATTTTTGCTGAAATTGAAAATTTTATTTTTGCCTGTAATTTAGAATAACTTACACAAGAGGCTCCCAGGAGCCTGAATCGCTCACCTGGTCTTGATGTCAACCCTACATGTATGAAGAACTTTGTAGAGCTGAATAAGCTGAACATTTAAGCAAGCAATCACTTTTCTTTATCTGCTATAGTTTTCCGTTTGTTTACATTATAGAAGCCAAAAACATGAAAACATGTAAATTTAAGGGCAGTACCCCTATAAGGGGTCATCTGACAATTTCGACCCTATGAAGACTTTTGTACAGCTTAATGAGCTGAGCATTAAAGCAAGCAACAGCTTTTCTCTATCTCCAATAGTTTTCATTCTATAGGCCAAAAACACTATTTTTTGCTTTAAGGGGCTGTAACCCCTATAAGGGGTCATCTGACGTCTTCAACCCTATGGAGACTTTTGTAGAGCTTAATGAGCTGAACATTTAAGCAAGCATCAGCTTTTCTCTATCTGCAATAGTTTTCATTCTATAGGCCAAAAAAACTATTTTTCACCTTTAAGGGGCTGTAACCCCTATAAGGGGTCATCTCACAACTTCAACCCTATTAATACATTTGTAGAGCTTAATGAGCTGAACATTTAAGCAAGCAACAGCTTTTCTCTATCTGCAATAGTTTTCATTCTACAGGCCAAAAACACTATTTTTTGCCTATAAGGGGCTGTAACCCCTATAAGGGGTCATCTGACAACTTCGACCCTATGAAGACTTTTGTAGAGCTTAATGAGCTGAACATTTAAGCAAGCAACAGCTTTTCTCTATCTGCAATAGTTTTCATTCTACGGGCCAAAAACACTATTTTTCGCCTATAAGGGGCTGTAACCCCTATAAGGGGTCATCTGACAACTTCGACCCTATGAAGACTTTTGTAGAGCTTAATGAGCTGAACATTTAAGCAAGCAACAGCTTTTCTCTATCTGCAATAGTTTTCATTCTACGGGCCAAAAACACTATTTTTCGCCTTTAAGGGGCTGTAACCCCTATAAGGGGTCATCTGACAACTTTGACCATATGAAGACTTTTGTAGAGCTTAATGAGCTGAACATTTAAGCAAGCTTCAGCTTTTCTCTATCTGCAATAGTTTTCATTCTATGGGCCAAAAACACTATTTTTCGCCTTTAAGGGGCTGTAACCCCTATAAGGGGTCATCTGACAACTTTGACCCTATGACGACTTTTGTAGAGCTAAATGAGCTGAACATTTGAGCAAGCAACAGCTTTTCTCTATCTGCAATAGTTTTCATTCTATAAGCCAAAATCATTAAAAACCGCTATTTTTCACCTTTAAAGGGCTGTAACCCCTATAAGGGATCATCTGACAACTTTGACCTAATGGAGACTTTTGTAGAACTTTTGATGCTGAAGCAGTAGGGTGGCATCAGATTTCATCTATCTCTTATACTTTTTGAATTACAAGCCAAAAACAGTAGTCTGACCCCCCTATTTTTAGTAACGGTGGCCATGTTTTTTGGCGGATCAAAAATCGAAACACAAGTTTGGTGCAGGACACCCTAAGGATCATTCATACCAAGTTTCATTAAATTCTATTCAGTAGTTTCAGAGGAGAAGATTTTTGAAAATTGTTAACAGACGACGACAGACGACAGACGACGACAGACGACGAAGGACGCCAAGTGATGGCAATAGCTCACATGGACCTTCGGTCCAGGTGAGCTAAAAAGTGCTTGAAAAATTCTTGAATTAATTTCATAACTTACAAGGCGTGGCTGATGATGTGGATGCCTGAGGCTGTGTTTTACGTGGAGATGATCGAGTGGCCATTCTGGCTGTGTCATGGTCTGCTATTGGCTGTGACTGTCGTAATGGAGATTTCATTGGTGAACGAACACTCTGTAATACATTGAGATTAACATTGATATAAATCATCTTGAGATATATATATATATAATATCTACATGTATACAAGAAATCTATGACTTAATTTCTTTGATGTTAGTTATTTCCAAAAGTTGTTTATAACACTGATTTAAATGTGCACATTCATACATTTTTATCAGCCTAGAAATTGACAGGTGAGGTTGGAAAATTTGTTCAGTAAACTTATAATTGCATCTTAAGTAGAGTCCTTAATAAGTTAATTTTACATTTTCCTCTTGATATTTGTCTATAAGAATATAAACGCAATCCAAGACAAACTTTTTTAAACCTATTGTCAATGGCGAAAAAAAATCATAATTCAATTATCAATTATCATTCCTGTTCTCAAAGCTTACACATTAAGACTCAATATCAAACTGTATACTAGTACTAACCTTTCCCTGCTTGCCTGTGTTTTTAGGGTCTGGGTCAACGTTTTGATTCTGTGGGTCTTCCTGAGGTGGGGGTACTTGTACAACAACAGGGCTTGTCTCTTCTGTATCTTTGTTTACAAGCAAGACATTAATGGCCCCTGAGGTACTTTTGAGGTGTATCTGGTAATTCTTTTTAAAGTTTAGGCCCTGGAAAAATAAAAAAATGTTGGTATTTTTTTTATTTTGGAAGCATTCAATATTTGTAAGAATTAATTTATGCATGGTTTCTCCAGAAACAAAAAATCTTGAAACATTTAATTGTGGTATGTGCATGTTGATACTGGGATTCATTAAGAAATTAAAACTTTGTTGGTTCTGATGGTCACAAATAAATGTTCCTTACAAATAATATTGCAACCGAAATAGTAATTGCATATATTTTGGCTTTCCTGACCAACCACCATTTAATTTACTGCCTCTAGCAGTAGGATTTGAAGTGTTACACTATGTTCCATGTTGTGTGTTGTTACGATACAACCGTAAAACAAAAAAATGCACTTCTCTAATGGCTATACATGTATAAGCATAAAGCTTGTTTCCCAATCCAGGGTAAATAAATATGTTCAAACTATCACTTACCACTTCAGGTATGGGAACTTCTAATTGTGTCCCAGAGGGAGCCTGTATAGCTAACAATGTATCACCCTTAAAACATCGACATATATCTTCGTGTGTTACATATGCTAACCTGGAAAATGTAAAAACATCCATTAGATATGATAAAGCAAGAGGATTGTGTTTATTTTACTGCAAATAGGATTGAAACAACCATTTTGGTCTACAAAACTGACAAAGTATGAAAAGGCCCCAACCATGCCAACTGGAACTTAAAACTTCACAATATTTTATATTTCAAAATCTTGATACGAGTTGAATAATGGTACAAAATTTCAGAAATTTTAATGAGTTTTAGTGATCAATGAAAATTTTGACTTACATGTAAGAACAGAAACACAAAGCTTTATAGCTCCTGTCATTAAACTTTGAAACATATTTGACAGTCTCATTAAATTCCTAACCCTACATGTATAAATGTGAATTTCTGATGAAAAAAACTTAAAATTTTAGTGTGTATTGATAATAATGATAATATAATTTGTACTTAGAATTGCAACTACGAGAACCTCTCTTCATATGAAAGATACATGATACATAAAAATTTTTCATATGGTTACCGAGTATTTGTGACTTCATCTGTGACATTTTTTATGCTCTGTTGAACCCATTGTTTGTGCTGGTCCAGTTCTCTCTCTTGTCTATCCAGATCACTGATTTCATTCTTTAACGTGAGTAATCTGTCAGAGACCTCTGTTCCACCTGCCTGACTGTTAAAATAATGAAAATATTAATATCATTTAAGTAATAAACATAATTTTTCGGTAAAAATCAAAATATTGTGTTTCATATACTGTAGAAGCAGAAATATTCGTGGGGGATTTAATTTCGTTTATTTCGTGGATAAGAGAAATCCACGAAATTAAATCCCCACGAATTTAAAATATTTAGTTGAAGAGTGTACTTCAAAATCAAAATTCCACAAAAATTTGTCCCCACCAATTCAACTTTCCGCTCTTAACCACAAAATTTTATCCCCACGAAAATAAATGATTATACAGTATCATGTATACACCTGTCAAAAGTTAAAAGATTAGACTGGCACTTTTTGGAAGATTTTGCTACTTGAAAATCAAATTTGTCAGTATGCCAATGAAACAGCACTTTTCAGAATGTCTGTGTCTTGTGTGTACATGAACATATGTATCCTTGTAACAAAAGAGAAAAAAATGTTTATCTTATAACACTTTAAATGGGTTTTTTTTTCAGTTACAATTTTCCTCATGTTCCCTTCCACAAATTTGAAGATATATATTGTACAGTATTTTCATTTCTAATGTTTCCATCATGTTTCACCAACAGTAAAACTTGTTCCTTACTTTTCACAAGAGATCGCTGAATCTGCAGTATATTCAGGACTGGCACCTCTGAAAAAAATGCAATATACATAATTGTTTAATATATCCAGATAAACCTTTTTTCATTCACATTCACAGACATTTAGAAAAAAAAATTTGGTCATTAAAAAAAATCTTTCAAGTTAAATTCATCCCAATGTACATAAAATCTAAAATGACATTTATGTCAAGGAATAAATGTTTATATACGTAAATGTAATACATGCTACTTGTAGATTTTTTTCTTTATTATACATGCAGGAAAAATATTTTCAAAACCAACTTAAACATGTACAGTGCTTGAGGTCCACCACCTGGCATATTTGTTGAAGTTTAGTGACATTCCCCATAAGCTTAAATGTGTGATGAAAGTTTTGTGAAATCCTATCGAGACATTCAAAAGTTAAGCCGTGGACACTAATTTTAGGAAAGGCATGGGATTACAAAACACAGTGGCGTAAAAGGTGCGAAATTTTTACGTGGATTTTGTGCAATAAGCACGGGTTTTAGCAGTTTTAAAGGGGGACGTATTCCCAGTACGCCTTTCCATGGATCCGTGCAAGGGTCCGACTGGATAAACCTCCCTCTCTAGAAGCTCATGAATGCTAGGGGGTATAGACACGTCAAAATATTTCTGAATATTAAAAAGTTTGTGTATTTTCATTTATTTCATTTTTCAAATTATGTAAAAATAAAAACTATCACATTCACTCCTTTTGGGTTTATATTCTAGGCAAAAGAATAGGCCGGACTGACAACAGCATTAAGCCTGTCGTATGAGCCAATTTGAGTCGGAGCGCCCTGTTATTGTCTTTTTCTCGCTTGTCAGTAGCTCATCGTTTCAATTGCATTTAATCACTTAATTCGTTTTCCTCTCCCTGGTCATATATGTATAGCAGAAATAGCGATGCATGGGAATAAAGCAAATTGCTTTAAGTTAAAGCAATAGTCTACAAGTACTTGTATTACATGATCAGCTAGGTTTTATTATTTTTTTGATTGCTTATCCGAAAGACCGATTTGACATCTTTTTAAAAAGAAGTTGTTTTTCTTGTTTCCATAATCTGCACTGAAGCAACTTGCCAAAATTTTGCATATATACCAGTCGCTTACTTATCCGTATAAAACGGCAAAGATAATAGGCAATGAATGAAATGAATGGTTGAAGTTTACATATATTGGTAATTTTAAATCAGAAGAAGCGAACAGGGAGATGGACATGAATGAGGTGATAAAATGAGCATGAAATAATGATGCAGTAAGAAGTGGAATGGAGACAAAGGGCATAGGCCAACCGGGGAAGCAGTAAAGTATGATAAATTTTTGAAAACATTTTCATGTCCAGACAACATTTTATTTATTTTGTTATTTTTATTTTTTTTTAGAAATTGAAATGGAAGCATTTGCTTCCACTGCTTACATTATGTTACGCCACTGATACAAGTATTAATATAATATTTGAAACATCAGTTGATATGATTTTTTCATAATGTAAGTATCCTGGTAACTTGCTTAACATAAGGATGTACTAAGAATAAGTTGACACAGCACTTGCATTTATAACATTTTCAAAAATAAATAG
Organism: Arcuatula senhousia; assembly: GCA_963971305.1. Classification (NCBI taxonomy): domain Eukaryota; kingdom Metazoa; phylum Mollusca; class Bivalvia; order Mytilida; family Mytilidae; genus Arcuatula; species Arcuatula senhousia. The sequence goes on along the minus strand of OZ020306.1, from coordinate 31,612,283 downwards.
AAAAAAGTAACCAGATCTAATCTCATTAGGATTATTGTTTATGATTCTAAGATATACATTTTTTGTAATATATATATATGATTATTTGTCCAATAATACAACCTAGGTCACAAGTGAGAATTCATTGCAGTGTTCATATAGACCCTTATGGCATCTTGGTGTCAGATACATTTATTTAGCTCAAATTTTATGATATCTAAAATCATCATTGATGCATTTCATAGGAATTGTTGTGCTTAATAGTCAAACCAGAAAATACTTCTGTGAAAATTGAAAATACCAGAATGTATATTTACAAATTATGAGGACAACACTGAATGTGATCCATGTATATCACTGATTACATGTACTAGTTGATTGCTTTTTTACTGCTTCAGAAAATTAAGAACATGTTATACTAACTTCCATTGAATGCTATTTTTAGACTTTTTCTCAATCAATCCAATGCCTTCTAAAACATTTGTAATGTCGTAAATTCTTCGCTTTTGTCGAACAGCCAATTGGTCAGCAGCCTTAAAATAGAATTGAAAAATATAAAGGATAAGTAACTAACTTGATACTACTGAAAAAAAAATTCCTGGCATTTACCTTAGTAGGGCAACTCCACACTATTAAACTTGATGGTACAAGTATTTAATGCCAAAACCTTTGTCGTGTTTTTAAGACCACTTAATGGTATTTAATGAATTTTTGAAATTTCAAACAGATAGTGATTTTACAAATCACATGTGTGCAGATGCCTTTTAGTGCCATATGCTTAAAATATTGATGGTCACAATTTACATAGGGAAGATGTGAAATAACATCTTTTAAAGATTAAGAAGTTTAATAAAAGCTACATGTACATGCAAGAAAAGCTTAAAATTGGGATAAATTAGACATTTTGGAAACTTAAGTTAATTAAAAACACACCCTTTGTATTCAATGTTTAGACCAGTTCAGTTTTACTATAACCAATAATCATTAATTTTATCCCTGTCACATACAACCAATTGGACAGGACCATCCTGAATAAACATTTTCACAGCCCAATTTATTAGAATAGTCCTATTCATAGACTTTGCAATACTGTTGCTTAATATTTTTCATTTAGATAGATCACTCCTTTAACATGTTACAATGGAACTAAAACAATAATTTAAATGAAATTCTATGTGATTCCTATCTGTTTTTGAAAGAGTTAAACCAACATATTCATGATATTGCTTGCTAATTAATCATTACTTGTAATTCAAAAATGGGTCAAAGACAGAAATGGCCGGATTTCGTTTAACAGGAAGTGTGATGAGCCACAGACCTGAAACCGAATCCCACGTTATGGGAGCCCATGCTGATGCTGCATAACAAATATCAAGATGCTGTGATTAGAAGTTGCTGAGAAAACTGTTACGAAAACTTTCTATTATTGAACATTAGTTTAAAAAATTAACTAAGTCGGTAAACAGGAAGTAGGGGAGCCATAGACCTGAAATTGAATCGCACGTTACGGGAGCTCATGCTGATGCTGTATACCAAATATCAAGAGGCTGTGATTAGTAGTTGCTGAAAAAACTGTTACAAAAGTATTTTCCCCGCCCGCCCAACATTCACCATTTATTACCCGGATTGTCACTAGTGAATTAAATAATCACAAATTTTACACAATACCTTTTAAAAATTAAAATTGGTCTATGTTAGAATTTCTGGTTGTTCCAAAATCCAAATGCCATTTCCCGTCCGTAAGTTCATGTTGTACTGAACCTAGCACACCAAATATGCCACGTCGAAACTTGCGTGTACTTACCATGAACTGTCAAAGTATTCGAAACAAACATACAGATTTTGCAGAATGTATAGACTACTTCAAACCAGATGTGATACTTGGTACAGAGTCTTGGTTATCGCCCGAACACAAAAACGCAGAAATATTTCCTGATGGTTATCACAAAAATATTTATAGGAAAGACCGAAATAAAAACGGTGGTGGCGTTTTTATAGCCATACATGATAACTTCGAAACTTTTGAAGTACAAAATAGTGACAGTAACTGTGAAATCGTTTGGGCCGAGATGCGGACAAAGAGCAAAAACGTCTTGTTTGGATGTTTTTATCGCCCACCCAGTGCTGACATTACCTCCCTGGAACAGCTGGAAAACTCACTTACCAACGTAAATTCAAATAGTAAAGAGAAAATCATAGTGTTAGGAGGAGACTTTAACCTTCCACACATAAATTGGACCAATCTGACTATAAACAACAATTCAACCCTGACAAACCAACACCAAAAAATAATAGAAATTTCAGAAGAGGCTGGATTACAACAAATGCAATTAAATAAAACTAGACTCGAAAACAACCTTGATTTATATTTCACAAATTATCCAAGCCTTGTAAAGTCCTGTGACACAGCTCCTGGCTTCTCAGACCATGATCTTGTTATTACAGACTCAGACATCAAACCTACATACAACAAGCCCAAAAGAAGAAAAATCTATAAATATAGAAAGGCAGATTGGCCATCAATAAACCAACAGATGGAAGAACTCACCAGTGAAATTATAAACATGAAAGACTCAGTAAATAATAAGTGGAACAAACTCAAAAATGGTCTCGCAAACATCATGAATGACAAGATTCCAACCAAATTGTCTTCAAAAAATCATAACTTACCATGGATATCACCAAAACTTAGAAAGAACATCAAGCGTAAACATAAACTCTATCAATGTGCAAGAAAATCGAACAACAGCAACGATTGGACAAAATACAGACTCCATAAAAGCAAACTTCAAAAGAACATGAGAAATGCCCATTGGAACTATGTGAATGAATGTCTGAACAAAAACCTCGAAGACGGAAACAACAAATCATTCTGGAAGTACGTAAAAGCAAAAAGAAATGACAGCATCGGTGTAGCAGCAATAAAAAGTAATGGTGTGTTATATCATGATAGTGCTACTAAGGCAGAATTACTAAATGAACAATTCAAATCGGTATTCACAGTTGAAAATTCAAGTTCTGAACTACCCGCTTACACGGGACCACACTTTCCAAACATGCCAAATATAACAATTACAGAAAATGGAGTACATAAACTACTATCAAACCTTAATACTAAGAAGGCCAGTGGTCCTGACGAAATTCCAAACATGATACTTAAAACATGTGCAAAAGAACTAGCACCGGCAGTCACATCAATCTTTCAGCAAAGTATAAACACAGGCAAACTTCCAACGGACTGGCAAAATGCCAATGTATCACCAATCTTCAAAAAAGGAAACAAACATTTACCAAGCAACTACAGGCCAGTCTCACTGACCAGTGTAATTTGCAAAACACTTGAACATATTATATGTAAAGGTATCCTAAATCACCTTGAGAAACACAAAATCCTTACCCATCTGCAGCATGGTTTTCGTAGTGGGCATTCTTGCGAAACACAGTTAATAAACACCATGCATGACATAATGCGATCGTATGACAACAGGAAACAGATAGACCTTGTTATACTAGACTTTAGCAAAGCCTTCGATACTGTCCCGCACCGTAAATTGCTACATAAGCTCTCTAACTATGGAATTCGAGGAAATATTAATCTTTGGATAAAAAACTTTCTTACAAATCGTCAACAGCGTGTTGTTATTGATGGAATATCATCTTCACCTTGTTCCGTTGACTCAGGCGTTCCACAGGGAACTGTGCTAGGCCCCCTGCTCTTTTTATGCCATATAAACGATCTGCCAGAAAGTGTACAGTCTCGAGTCCGCTTATTCGCCGATGACTGTTTACTCTACCGAAACATTTCCTCCTTAGATGACCATCATAAACTACAACAAGATTTGGACTCTCTTCAAAACTGGGCAAATACTTGGGGAATGAAATTTAATGCAGCCAAATGTTACATTATGTCTATTCATCGAAAGAAACAACCTTCAACCTTTAAATATTCATTAGATAATCATATTCTGGAACAAGTAACAGAGAATCCATACCTGGGCGTTATGATAAGCGACAATCTAAAATGGTCTACTCACATCTCAAAGATCACAAATAGAGCGAACAGTATACTTGGCTTCATTAAAAGAAATCTGAAACATAGTTTACCATCCTTTAAAGAAACAGCATACATATCTCTTGTCCGCTCAATTTTGGACTATTCCAGCACCGTTTGGGACCCATATCACCAAAAAGACATATACAAACTCGAAAGTGTCCAACGCCGGGCCGCCAGATTTGTCAAAAATGATTATAGCCGTACCAGCAGTGTAAGCGAAATGATGTCAAGCTTAAAATGGAAGCCTTTAGAACATCGCAGAAAAGAACAACGACTGGTGCTCCTGTATAAGATCTTGAACGACCTGGTGGCGCTACCCACTGAAGACCTGAACTTGTGTCATAACCTTCGACCACAACGAACATCCAACTCCAAATCATTGAAAATCATCACTTGTAACACTGACATTTACAAAAACTCTTTTGTTCCAAGAACTGTAAAAGACTGGAATTCATTACCTGACTCTTGTGTGTGTGCCAAAAATATTATAGACTTCAAAAGTGCATTAACTGCTCATCGCGACTAAAACATCTGCTCTCTCTCCCCTGGAAGATTTAATGCTCATCAGTGAGACAACATTCCAGTATTAAACAGAAACAGAAACAGAAACAGAATCAAGGGGAGACAATTTTGACTTTTTTTTTAAATCCATCTTTCACAAAATATCAATAAATATCCAGTATCAATCATGTTCATGGTGATACAAAAGAAAAATAAATGGAATCTTTATGAAGATAGAACCTGGCCTTTTTTCATTTGTAATTATATTAAATGATAATTTTCAAATTATACTTTTTGAATGACAAGTGCTTTGAAGACATCAGTGATGTCAGATGAGATAAATTTGACAAAAGACCAATAATATGATAAAGAAATTGAGTTAAATTGACGGACTTACAACTTTTAGATCAAGAACACCGTCTTTAGCTTCCTGTAATAATGAAACAAATTTGGTTGTTAAGAGTCCTAGGCTTTTTTCATGCCGACTAGGAGTATTATCGGCAAGACTCAACTCCATGGTTCCTTCATGTGTAACAACGCGTGAAGAAAATATAGGTCAGGTCAATATAAAAGTTTAACCCATTCCGGACGTATTTCTGTATTGTTTCTAACAACTATCATTTTGTGAATTTTGGACGTTTTGGTATTTTCTTAAAGTTATTTTACTTTGATTTTGATTTTTTTTATTAATAACGCATTGAAATTGTTTATGTTTATATATGTTTGTGGTACATGTAAGCCAAATAACAAAGCTTGAGTTCACTAAAGAAAGAAATCGAACACACTCGGAATCTCACTCCTCAAACCGTTTTACCGATTTTTTATCGGAATACCTCAGTACTTTACCTAACATTTGTACATTGGCCAACGTAGCGATATGTCTCGTTTACAACGTTTACAACAAACAGTTAAACTGTAATGCATCCTGTAACTTAAAAGGTAAAGCCCCAAACTTGTCAGAATTCAGGATGAAACTTTTCATTTTAATTGAGTGAATGATCATATCCATCATAACTGTCAAAAAACATAATGCACCCTGATGGCCTGAACCAGTAATACCCCCTTCACATATACAAGATTTCCTTACGAGTTCTTACGAGTTTTTAACTCGGTTTTGATCGCAAAGACTCGTTAAGCACTCTTTGTTACTCGATAAAAGGTCTTTCTAGCTCGTGAAAAATTGTAAGATCTTGAATTTAGTTGAAAGACCTTACGAATTGAAAAAGAAACAATGTCATAACTTAACTGGTTAACACATCGTAAATAACTCGTAAAGAACTTGTAGAGATCATAAATGACTTGCCTTTACTTGTAGCTAACCCAGGAAGACCTCGCAAAGGACTTCTGTTTATACGAGTTGTTTGTGAGTTAGTAACGATATCCTTTTCAATATCGCAATTCTCTTGTAAAGACGTCTTAAAGACACCGTAACATTCTCGTAAACACATCGAAAATAAAATTTGTATTGTCGCTGGACGAGAGTTCGAAAAATTTCTGAACAACTGACGATATCGAGAAAATCTCACAAGAACTCATAAAACTATACATTTTGAAAATCGTAACAACTCGTAAGGAAATCTCGTATATGTGAAGGGGGTATAAGCATGGTTAGGGGACAACCATACGTGCCATGAATTATTTTGATTCTGAGGAGGGGACTGGCAGTTTTTGTAAGTTAATATTCTGGCCTGGAAAAAGTTGAAAATAAATAATCTGACCTCTACCTTCAAGAAAATAAAAAAAATATATATATATTCTGGCCCAAGATTGTTTAGTATATCGTGATACTCTGTTCTCATTATATCCTGGTTTCTATTTTATCGTGGTATTTACGTTCATTTCAACCTAATGTTCAACTGTGATCGCACCGTTTCTATGTAGCCAAGTACCACGATATACCAGTATACATAACATAGTTTGGTATATAGTAAATAAAAATTAATTGGATTAATGGGAGGAGATAATTTAGGATATTGTGTTACTATGTCCCACTGTTTTTTTTTTTTTTGCTTGCGCTGAAATTTCCAAAAGCTTCAGAGAAATCCAAATGTTCAGCCCAGAACAATTTTCTTCCAAAGTACTTTCAGTCTTGTGCAATTTTGCAGACTTTCTTTTATAGATAGCTCACAATGCTCGCATATACACATATAACATGAATAAAAATAATAAATATGAGAGTTGTACAAAAAAGTGGAAAAGAACATTATTGATAAATTCATTTGTACACATATTAATTACACATAAGAAAAAATAAAAGTCACTTAAATCAATGTCAATCATGTAAATTGAATTAAGTTTTACTTTAAGCATGTTTAGTTATAAAAAAAAAGTTTTATTTGTTAAAATTGTACAAGAATACATGTACATGTATCTTAATTACAAATGGTTTTTTTTTTTTTTTCCAGAAAAAAAATCAGACCATGGGAACAGCCAAAATACCCAAGCTTATGAAGGACAGTTTACATGTTGGGCATAATGTAGATAATTCTACATCCACCATACAGAAACTTTATCAACTGTACTGTGACCCAGTTCTCAGTGATCTACAGCTTATTGTTGGAGAACATCAATTCTTTGCCCATAAACTGATCCTTAGCATCTCCAGCGATGTGTTTAAAACCATGTTGACAAGCCCTACATGGCCAGAATCTCAGCGTGACCAGATATATTTAGAGGAGGAGCCACAATGCATTGCAGTGTTTGAAGATTTTTTGCAGTACCTGTATACAGGAAAGATACATCTGAGTCACACTACTGTTTTGCCTGTTTTAATCCTGGCAGATAAGTATAATATAGGTGACCTATCTTCAGTATGTATAGATTTTATGTGCAGCAGTTTTGTTTCCAAAGTAAAAGCTGAGAGTTCAGTCCTTTCATGGCTAAGCTATGCCATGATGTGCAACCACAAAAACTTAGAAAAAGCATGCAGAGGGTACATCACATCAAATTTTCAATATGTGATGGAGAGCGAAGAATTCTTATCAGTGTCCTCAGAAATGATGTTAGAATTTATCAAATCATCAGAACTTGTTGTAAGCAACGAGCTGTCCCTGTTTCAAAATGTTCTCTTATGGATTAGAAGGAACTTTATGCCACCAAATAGTGTGCAATCTATTTCATCAAAAGATCTTAGTATTTTAAAAGAGATCGTTTCATTTATTCGCTTTTCTCTTATGTCAAAGGAAGACATTTCAGTGCTTAAACTCAATACACAAAAAGCAATTGACTTTATCCAGATGTCAACAGGACTCAACTGCATGCCAGTGCAAGAACCTAACATTGACACAAAAGCTTGCCATAGAAATGAATGTTCAAGAATATACACATGTGACTCTTGGTGCACAGAGGTTGTAATTCCTAACATTGATGAAGTACAACCTGGAGAAAAACTTGGAGCATTTTTTTCCACACCTTGCAAAAATGATGGAAATAATGACGAAAACTGGGACTGGCACATTGACCTGTATCCTAGAGGTGTTCTGTTTAAAGGCTGCATGATGATTGGGCATTATGAGAATTACAGTATCGATGAAGTGATCTACGAGCGAGTTCGACTAGCCGTGACATCCAACACAACAGACACCAGACCAGTCAAAGTCACAGTTTTAGTGTTTGGACATGAAGATGGAAAAGAATATGTCGCTAAAACACTGACCAAAAAATGTTTGTTTAATTCTGAGCATGTTATACATCATGTTAATGACCTTGTTGGGTTTAGTGACCTTGAGAATCAAAATTCACCCTATCTCATAGGAAATGACCACAAAACCTTTAAAATCAAAATTGTTATCCGCCCAATCATGTCATTTGTGGATGATTGAATTTCACATTGTATTTTGTAATGTATGTATCATACACAATTGTATATACATGTAAAATCAAATTTTACATGTATAATTATCAACAAAACCATGTACATGTACAAATCCTGACAAATATGCATGTAATTATTTCTAAATAAATTTTGAACAGTTAAGATACATGTATGAGCATATGGATTTTTGCAATAAAATGTCAGGTTTCAAGCAAAAAACAAAACGAAAACATTTTGTATGGTTTTGAAATGATGATGATTTAGAGTACTAAATGATCTTGTCCATTTATATTTTTGTAGATAAGCTACATTTGTACATGTATGAACATTTCATTTTAGAATTGCATGTATGTAATTGTTATACTTGAATATACATATGAACTGTACAATTGCATGTACATGTACATTAAGGTATCAGTAGTTTTATCTTGTTTTGGCACTTTTACATGTATGACAATTTTCTGTTACTGTATGTGAAATAATTCCATTAATGTTTTCTGCTTTAGTTGCACAATTGTATTTTAAAATCAAACATAACAGTTTTGTTACATTTTTATGCAAGTTTTTGAATTGTTATTGTTAAATTCTAGTTGTACATTTATGTTTTTTTAATCCTCAAGTGCCTGACATTAAACTGTTTACATTGTTTTGTTAATTGCATGTGCATACAAAATACTTGTTTTTATTTCTTTTTATTTTAAACGTCATATCTGTTTCTCGTATTTTCATTTAGTCATAGGGTCCTAGGTACATGTACTAAAATAGGACACTTTTTCTGAACAAAAATCCTGTTAGAGAAAGTTTGATGTTTATATCTTTAACATGTAAAGGGACAAACATTGTATCTGTAAATTACTTTTAAATAGATAGTTCATCAGGCTTAAGGTTATTTTCAAGTCGCAGGTATTTGTTTGAAGTTTTATAGCATGACATCTGTCCTTTTTTTATCTTATAGTTGTTAGGCCAAAAAAAGTCTGTGTGCTTCTGGTATCAGGCCTGAAAACCCTGATTTTTTTACCTTTAGAGGATGGGGAGTAGATATGTTTTAGTATCATATTTAGCAGTGCATAAGTAAAAGACTAGGGTCTGCATGAAAAAATAAGGTACCGGTAGCTTTAGGTACAGTAGGGAAATCAGAAACAACATATTTTTTATTTGGCCTTATGAATTAATTTACAGTATGAAAGTATTATTACATGTACCACCTTTGAACATTATTTATTTACATGTCTATGTTTTAAAATAGATATTCATTTTTTTTGTTCTACATGTATGATTATGCCATTATAAAATATATCCTAGATTCTCATCCCCTCCCGCCCCCAAGTTTTTCAGCCCGCTCACAAAATTTTATTAAATTTTGGCTAATTTTCTTAAGAATTGCAGAATATTTTATCAAAATGGATAAAAAAAAATTAAAAAATTTGCCCACCTGCCCCATATTTTCAAGAGATTTGGATGAGAATCTAGGAATTAATTTAATATGGCCTTATTATTTTTTGTTGAATTGTACTTAATCATGTTAATATAAGTTCTAAAGTTATATTTTAGATATTTTTTATTTAATAGATTTTGATTCTGTTAGTGGCTTTATGTGGTGCTTAATTAATTTATGTGTATTTAAATTTATCTGATTTGTACAGTATGCCTTACCAGTTTACTACCGTATAGCAGGTCATTTTAGCAAGTTGTAAATTTCAGGATTAGTATCCAATAGGGGGGGTAATTTTAGCGGTCTTAATTTTCCGGTTTTCAAAATACTTTCAATAGACATGATAGAGTATAACTGTGAAATATCTGCACCGAAATTTAGAGGTCTTTAATTTTAATAATTCCTTTGACCTTGCTAACCTAATATAGCGAAAATTAGAACCTTGTGAAAATTTGCCGCTATATGTTATTCATATATAATGCTTTAGTCTTCCTGATTACTTATAATATATCAATGTTGATGTTACTTGTCATAACTAGCTTTATATTTGTAAGAAAATTAATTGATACATGTACATTGTACTTAAGTTTGTCAATTCATTTCATTTAATTTTTTTTTATTAATAAACCTCAATTTCAGACAGTATTTTATGCTTAAAAATGTTTTTTTCTTTCATAATTTAAATCAAAATCACATTTATTGTTCCTGTTTCTATGTATTGAAAAAAAGAAACCTAAATGTTGCATTTGCACATCTCATTCCACATAAATACTTTGTAAATAATATTCACATAATAGAGGTAGGTATAAAATTTGTAAGGATTGGATACCTTTGTGTCCTTCTTAAAAAAAAGTAAATCATTAGAGAAGCTTTTGATTGTTAAAAGCACTATTATCTCAAATGGCACCCTGAATTTATTAAAATAAAATATTTTATTAAATAGTTTTCAATTACATTGACAATGTTAGTGAGTTATGGATATATTTTTTTATGTATTAGACCATTTATTAGGTAAAATTTTGTTGAAATTTGTTATTACTAGACGGCTTTTGTTTGCATTTAGTATATGCCTATCTATGTTGTTGATTATGATTTATTATGGACTTTGTGTAAACACAATTTCTTAGACATTATATTATTCTAGATTTGTTAAAATTAAAATTATTACCACCCAAAAGCTTGCTATGTGAGCCATTTTCCCCTGCATTTAAAAGATCTAAATGTTGAGCACTACCAAATTATTAACTTACCATTTGTACATGTACAGAGACTCTGCAAGACTGAACACAGTCACAGACATAAAACCTAATCCTCTATAGACCTACTACCATGAAGGTATTTATACTACCCAATGATACCACAAAGTCAGACTTGGAAAAGCAATACAAGGATTTTTTATGTTGGTTGTGTCCTGTACACTTTATATTCCACATTTCTTTATCGTCTATTTTTGCAGAGTCTAGCTTTCATAGTTTGGTGTGTTGCAATGAACTGCATAATTTGCTATCTAAGAGGTAAATTCAATGACAGGTAAACATCAATTTGGATTAAAGCTCTTAAACCTATAAGCCAGTAATGGTAAATACTAGTAATTCCTAAAGAAAAGATATAAAGCTACCGGTGTTTTAGTACCCCTTATTAGGCAAACTACATGTACCTTCTTTTCTCAAAATAGTGGGAATGCCTATGTCAGTGTTCAGTGACAGAAAGTCTCTTGGTACACATGTGCAGTAACTATTAACATTATCTACATACTGAAAATTAAATGAACATGGACATCACTTACTTCCCAATCCACTGTGATGAGTGAGGTTTGAACTACCTAGCAACTATTTGAGAACAAATGGTTTGTCTCCTTGTTTAGTCTTGGGTTTTAGACTTTTAAGATTACTTTTAGTAGGCCAATATTAAATCATATCATAGACTCTCATTTCCTTCCACCCCAATTTTTTCAGCCACATGATGAAAAACTATTTCAATTTTTTTAGGAATTATTTTATTATGGCCTTAGAATGCCCCTTTGGCATTTATTTGCAAATTTGTAAATAAGTTTACAATACAAATCCGAGACCCTTCCTTGGAATAAATTGACTGATGCCTTCCAAAGCCAAACTTGTTATGCAGCACAACCAGTAAGACAAAATCAACACTTTTAGAATTTTTCTTTGAGTGTTTATTTTCATGTGGAAAATGTTGATAACAGCCAACATCCTAGCATGCGTAAGTATTCCTAGGTGTACGAACTATTCAATATAAGTGATGTGGTACTTGACCAGTAAGCAATAAGGACTTTAAAATCATTCCCCTTTATGTGATCATCTGTGTGCAGAACTGAGCAAGTCACCGCCAGCATCCGAAGCATTAAATCATTCTTCTGCAGCGGACGTTCACGCTCAGTGATGGTGTCGCACAAGAATCCCTGTCTTTCACTTCATTAAGAGAGTTTAAATGATGATGTTAGTGGGACGTCCTATCATGGTAATTTTTGTTAAATAAAAGTAAATCTAGCAGCAGCTTACTATAATTACTATCTAGCTATTCGATACTTCAAGTCGGTGTCAAAAAGTTATTTTATCAGTTTTAAAATATGGAGTTAATATGCAGAGCTTGAAGTATAAATTAAATGTTTAAGCCGGGGTTTAAGCCCTTCATTCGCTGGATTTTACAAGAGAGCCAAAATAAGTCATGAGCCGAAAATCACTTAATGTACATGAAAATACAAATACAGTTAATTTGGTTATGCTTTATATGTCTTTTTCGAGGATTAACCTCTCATCAGCGCATGAAAAGTCGTAATGATATAACAAAGGCTTTTTACTAACCTGACCAAACTCGCACATGAGTGATTGCCCGATCTGTCTACTTTTCAAACCATTTGACCAAATGCAACCAAAATTGGTATGATTGTTGTTAAGGGTGTCCTTTTCAGGGATTGGGAAGGCAGATGCCAAGGGCCATTGGTACATCAAAATGAAAATGGTCCCCTCTCTTCAGTCTATGAAATACTATATAGAATATATCAAGAATTGCCTCCTTGAAATTTCGAATTTCCATGAAAAAGTGGTAAATGGCCCTTTGCTAAAAAAAAAGTCCACCCCAGTCCCTAGACTTCGTTTAAAATTTTGGATTCAGCAAAAACAAATATAAAACATGGCCTTCGTTGGTGAAAATAGAACATAGACTCGGCCGTGGTGTAAAGGCTTAATATATTCTGTAGTTCGTATTTTGTCTCGTTTGAACCAAAAGCAATATAAAAAAGTCTTCAAAACCCCTAATAAGGCTTAAGGTTCAGATATGAAAACACGGTTATTTTTTGTAATTGTCTGATAAGATGAAACGATTGTAGATAAAAGAAAAACTGTTGCTTACAAAGTTCAGCTCTAAAAGTCTTACAAAAGTCTCCATCGGCTCGAAGTTGTCTGATGATCATTTTACGGTTTGTCAAAACTTTTGTTCCTCATATCTATGTACTTTAGAAAGAAAACTATCACAGATGGATATGAACTGCTGCTTGCTTCAACGTTCAGCTCAAAAAGTTCCCAAAAGTCTCATCAGTTATCCCCGTTAAGGGGCTATTGCTCTTTGAGGTAAAAATCGCTTTTTTCTTAAAGAATGACAACTTTTGCAGATTCCAGACAAAAGGGGTTGCTTGCACAGAATAACCTTGAGCTCAAGCTCTCGGAAAAAGTCTCTATTGGACATAAGTTGTCAGTTGACCCCTTTGTTTGGTTTATGCGCTAAAAATTTTCGTCAGTCCATATCTTTGTCTAACATATAGAAAAAACTATTTGAAATATACACTTGAACAAAAGTTACGGATACCTGAAAATCAACAACTTTTTCAAAGTCATAAATTTATATCTTTAACATATTAAATAAAATTAAAAAAAGAGCTAAATAGAATTGCCATCATCCCAACTTTGTATTTAATCAAGAAAAAGAAAAAGAATTCTAATTCTAACTAAAGACTTGAAATATGCAATTAATTGGACTAAGTGAAAAAAATAGGCAAAAATAGGGGATATTCTTTTTTTCACAAAATGTAAAAACTTGAAAGATATCGAACTTGAAAACTCTATTCTATTGTTAAGAAATGGTATTTCTTTAGGTTTTAGGCCATTTTTACGCAATCAAGAACAAGTTCTTAATTACAGAAAAATTTAGTTGTAAACTTTTTCAGGATTTATTCTTTGAAATTTTCCCAATGTTTAAAAAAAAGATAATTTTTGGTCACAAACGTAATGGTTTCATTTCAGAAAAAAAAACGTTTTAACATTAGCGGACGTATTAGTCTCTTATCAGTCACCATGCAGACTTTCGATCAAATTGATTTGCTTCTATACGAAAATAAGAAAACAAAACTGTTGAAAATTTAAAAAAGTCGGTGGTCCTTAACTTTTTCCCAAGTGTAAACTTAAAATCTGCTGTTTGCTGACTTTGCACTAACTTTCAGCTCACCTTTGAATACTACATGTTAGGGGTCAATAATATTTCACTACTCGATGAGTCTTGGTAACATGGCACCACCCACCAGAAATAAGGTCACAGCTACCTTTATTTTACACATGAACACTTTTGATCAATTTCTTGGTAAAGGCCCATATCCCAGGTAATACACATTGAGGGTCAATGATATTTCAAGAACGGGAGGGCCATCCTGTGGCTCATAGACACATTTTCTAGTTTCAATAGTTACAATCATGATTTCAGTATTTATGCTCAAAATATGTGATGACTTTTAGCTCACCTCACGAAACTTATGTGATACCCCGGCGTCGGCGTCCGCATCCACCTACCGAAGAATGGTTAAGATCTATACACGCTTACTGACAAGTGCCACATAAATTATATTGGCATGGTAGGTGCACCTAACTAAAGACTTGAAATATGCAATTAATTGGACTAAGTGAAAAAAATAGGCAAAAATAGGGGATATTCTTTTTTTCACAAAATGTAAAAACTTGAAAGATATCGAACTTGAAAACTCTATTCTATTGTTAAGAAATGGTATTTCTTTAGGTTTTAGGCCATTTTTACGCAATCAAGAACAAGTTCTTAATTACAGAAAAATTTAGTTGTAAACTTTTTCAGGATTTATTCTTTGAAATTTTCCCAATGTTTAAAAAAAAGATAATTTTTGGTCACAAACGTAATGGTTTCATTTCAGAAAAAAAAACGTTTTAACATTAGCGGACGTATTAGTCTCTTATCAGTCACCATGCAGACTTTCGATCAAATTGATTTGCTTCTATACGAAAATAAGAAAACAAAACTGTTGAAAATTTAAAAAAGTCGGTGGTCCTTAACTTTTTCCCAAGTGTAAACTTAAAATCTGCTGTTTGCTGACTTTGCAATAACTTTCAGCTCACCTTTGAATTTTGAGCCTTTTCTAAAACGTCAATTAGGAATTTCATTTGCTAGCCTATACAACCAACATATCTGTTGAAAACTTTAAATATCTGTCAAACATAACTCTTAAAACATTTTTTTTTAAATATTTCTTGAAAAAAAGTTACAATGATAGTTTCAATGAATTCGGGAACCACCCCCCCCCCCCATCAGTAGGAAAATCAAATAAAGCTGATAACACCTCCTTGTGTAAATTTAGATAAGAAATTACTTGGACATTGCAAAACAGTTGTATTTTGATTATTTTCCGTTTATTTTTATGGCCAAACCACGTATGTGGATCGGTCATATAGTTTGACCCTTGTCCGTCCGTCCGTCCGTAACACTTTGGTTTAGTTCTTGGTTAAGGTCCATTACTCGGATACTAGATGTTGGGAGGTCAATGATATTTCACCACCAGATGGGTCTTGGGTAGGGCTAAACCACCCACTAGAAATTAGGTCACTGTGACCTATATTTTACGCATGAATGACTTTGGTTTAGTTCTTGGTTAAGGTCCATATCTCCGATACTACATATTGATGGTCAATGGTATTTCACCACTAGATGTGTCTTGGGTAACATGACACCACCCAATAAAAATTAGGTCACTGTGATCTATATTTTATCACTGTGACCTACATTTTGCGCATGAATGACTCTGGTTAAGTTCTTGGTTAAGGTCCATATCTTGAATACTACATGTTAGGGGTCAATAATATTTCACTACTCGATGAGTCTTGGTAACATGGCACCACCCACCAGAAATAAGGTCACAGCTACCTTTATTTTACACATGAACACTTTTGATCAATTTCTTGGTAAAGGCCCATATCCCAGGTAATACACATTGAGGGTCAATGATATTTCAAGAACGGGAGGGCCATCCTGTGGCTCATAGACACATTTTCTAGTTTCAATAGTTACAATCATGATTTCAGTATTTATGCTCAAAATATGTGATGACTTTTAGCTCACCTCACGAAACTTATGTGATACCCCGGCGTCGGCGTCCGCATCCACCTACCGAAGAATGGTTAAGATCTATACACGCTTACTGACAAGTGCCACATAAATTATATTGGCATGGTAGGTGCACCTAGTGATACTTAGCACAATGCTTGGTTCGGATGCTGACTGTGACATATATTTTCCGCATGGATGACCACTTACAGAAGAATGGTTAACAGTCCATTCCCGCTTACTGACAAGTGCTACATCAATGATATTGGTATGGTAGGTGCACCTAGTGATGCTAAGCACAATGCATGCTTCCGATGCTGGCTGTGACCTATATTTTTCGCATCGATGACCACTTAAAATTTTGAAACGTTAAAGTTGTTTCCAACTTAGTGACAAAAATGCGCAACGCTGTGAGCTTCGTAATCGATAGATTACCTATGTTTAAGGGTGGTAAAAAATGCTGCACAAATACAGCATGCGTGCATACTGATAAAAATACACAGACACGAAGTCACCCTGTTTTTTTCTGGAAACCGAGCAGTGGCAAAATGTCTTTAAAATAATTGTCTTTCATCCCATAAACGACTCGGGGAAAATTGAACGGAATTTTTGTAAATTTTAAAGTGTACGACTGCACGTACTATTTTCAGAAATTTTCAACGCTTTTGTTACCTTCAAAATTTTATCTGTTATTTAAAAAAAAAATTCTTGTCCATCTGTTTATTTTGGAACATGGATGATTGAAACATATTCACATATGCCATCGACACTTTAAAAGTTATAACCTTAAGAAGTGTACGACTCCACGTACAGTCACTCTTTTGTAACTGGTAGCAAACGCCTTAGTGGGAAAACAAAATAATACTTATATTATGAACAATTAAAAAAATATTTATGAGTAAGGTAAAGGATAATCAGCAGACTTGCTCCCTTGGATTTTGAACCATGGCATAGACCTGTATATTAAGATATACAGGTCTTCGAGCATATGGTGATCCCTATGATTATGTCTCCATTTGGGTCCAAGGTGTCAGATTACCCCCGCTTAAATGGCTATGGCCCATAGAGGTTACAAATCATGACCAATCATAATATTGAAAAACTTTAGCTTGCTTAAATGTCAATCATGGGAACCTTTACAATAATCTAATTTATCAACACTATAGCTAGATAAAAACATGTTTCCTTTTTTGAAGAGAATGATGAATTCTGCTTGCCAACACGCTCAGTTCAAAGAACTAGGCATTGATGGTAACTCTGCTAGTGCTACATACACTCGGACTACATTTAACAAAGATGAAATCATAGCCAACCATAACTCTTTCATGTCCTCTTTAAATATTCATTTGAAGAAGGAACATGAAAAGTTACCATATTTGTATTGGATACCTAAACTTCACAAAAATCCGTACAAAGAAAGGTATATAGCTGGATCTTCATCATGTTCAACAACAGAGCTGTCCGTTCAACTTACCAATATTTTGTCTGCTGTCAAAGAAGGACAACAAGCATACTGTGACACTATTTATAATCGTAGTGGAATTAACCACATGTGGATTTTAAAGAACTCAAAAGATTTATTAGATACTTTCAAATCTCGGTCATTTTCCGAAGTTCATTCTTTGAAAAAATTCGATTTTTCAACCTTGTACACCACATTGCCACACGAAAAGCTAAAGTGTCGCCTAAAAAAACTTCTCGAATAGGCTTTTTCTAATTCTAGGAACTTTGTTGTTATAGGTTACAATTCTACATATTTTTCCAAAACATCTTACAAAGATAAAATTATTGCAAACATTTCCTTATTGACAACATATTTGTCACATTTGGAGGAGAAATTTTTCAGCAACAAATTGGCATTCCAATGGGCACAGATTGTGCTCCTCTCCTCGCCGATTTGTTTTTATACTCTTACGAGACTGAATTTCTTCAAGAACTCGTAAAGAACAAGAAGATGAAAGAGGCAAGGTCCTTTAATCTCACTTTCAGATATATCTACGATGTCCTCTCTGTAAACAACACTTCGGTTGGTAAGTGGATTCCTTTGATATATCCTCCAGAGTTAGAGATTAAGGAAACCACCGAATCCAATTGCTTCACATCGTTCTTGGATCTGCATCTCGAATATGACAGGATCATGGGTCATCTCAGTACAAAAATTTACGATAATAAAAGAGACGACTTTAATTTTCAAATTATTAATTTCCCTAACCTTGAAAGCAACATACCTACCTAACCTGCTTACGGTGTTTATGTTTCACAACTTATTCGATATGCCAGGGCTAGTACAAATTTGTCTGATTTTTTTTATACGACACCGCTGTCTCCGTGACCGACTCTTAGACCAAGGATACAAGAAAATGCGTCTCATACGATCCCTAAAAAAATTCTTCCTTCGTTATCAGCCACTGGTGGAAAAATTCAAAATTCAGTTGAACGTTTTGGTTAGTGATTGTTTTGATTAGTGTTTTGCTGATTGTTGTACTGAGATGATCATCTTATCATCCCTATTATGTCTTCACAGCCGTGTTGCGGTGTGTGTTACTACCGGTCTATAATTTAAGATCGCAATGGAAGAGGGAGGTTTGGAGCGCCATAAAACCTGGTTTAACCCACCATTTCATTTGAAATGCCTGAACCATGGAGATATTCTATATCATATTTCCATGCCTGTACCAAGTCAGGACCATTGCGATATATAAGTATTCCGGTGTGTCTTCCATTTTTTGTCTTTTCTCTTGGACACTGAGATTGATCCTCCAAGTTCGGTAATTTTGTTATTACCTGTATTCTTGAAGGAACTCTGCAAAGATCTCTTTTGGGTTTTTAACAGAGGTCAAAATTGTGTTTTGGCGTGTATAATAAAAAAGTATTGCAGATAGAAAGAAACCGGACAAGGTTCTAGGATTGTGTTCCTTATAAAGATTAAATTTGATCATGTTTCATGTTCTTGCGTTATTTAGGATTACAAGAGCAAATAAGACTCCTGTGAGTCTGTAATGGTTATAGACATGCAGATTTTTGTGTTTAAAAGGATTTAAATACTATTTCCAATAAAAAGATTCAAATGGAAATTAAAGTGAGGATATATATACGCCTACCGGCGGGTTTGAACTTGACATTGATAGAGGCATTTCAGGGGTTTCTTGATATCTTAATGATTACTTGGACATTTTAAAGTAATTATTTGATGGCCGCGGCTACGATTACCCCTTACGGGTAACAATAAAAAAAAATTATTGTTACCCCCTTCACTAAAATCGGAAACGGTTTCCGGATACGGCACCTTTTTCGTCCGGAATTTGAAGAGTAACAATAAGAAAAAAATTAGGATTACCCCCCTTATTGTTACTTGCCAAATGAAAAAAAAATGTCTCAAAAATGAAATTGTTTTATTTTGAGTTATGTTTATATTCAGAATAACAAACATTTTTCATCTTTGTTTATGATGACTTGAGGCATTTGCGACACATCCAATACGTTGTTTTTGGTGGTGCCTTCCATCCAAGACACTTTAAATGGTGCCATTCCAGGCACCCGTCGCAAACAATAGCCGAGAACAAATGCACGTCGACACCACACCTCTGGCACAACCATTCAGCTTCTTCTTTTTTGTCGGTAATTCTTTTTTTAAGAATTAGCCATGCGCTGTTTATAAAGTACTTTTTTTATCCTGTTTATATTGATATTCTCATCCAAGATCTTAATGTTAATCGTGTGAACGTCTTTTATGTTGGTCTCTGCCACTACACCGCCATCCAAGAGGCTTTGAATGAAAGGTTCGGTCAGTCTTTAAATAATTTTATATAATTCCATTCAGTTTTTTCAAGTTTTTTGTAATTTAATGTTGTTTGTTAACCTGGTTTAACCCACCATTTCGTTTGAAATGCCTGTACCAAGTCAGCCGGACCATTGCGATCAACCAATTCTCCGGTATGACTGATTCGTTTTGTCATTTTCTCTGGACTATGAGATTGACCATTCAAGTTCGTTAGTTTTGTTATTACCTTTATTTCTTTGTGTGTTCTTGTTGTCTACGAAATTTCGGACTTTTGATATTCGGAAGTCAATTTGGTATCTCTTTTTGTGATACTTATGATAATGTGTGTCTAAAATACATCATCATGCAAAAAAAAACAAAAAAAAAACCAAAACAACATATTTTTTTCTCCATTTGGCGAGTAACAATAAGGGGGTAATCCTAATTTTTTTCTTATTGTTACTCTTCAAATTCCGGACGAAAAGGGTGCCGTATCCGTAAACCGTTTCCGATTTTAGTGAAGGGGGTAACAATAAATTTTTTTTATTGTTACCCGTAGAGGGTAATCGTAGCCAGTCCGTTATTTGATTACAATAGCAATTTTTGAATTATTATTTGATTCCAAGACCCCCTTTTTATTACTTGATTACTATTTTTGAAGATTTTTTAATGACGTGATTTTAATTAAGGATTGCCTGGAAATAAGAAAACTGTTAGTTTATTAATCCCAATGATTACCAAAGAAAAACTTAACCGAGACACCCCCGTCGCAATGAGGAGCCCCATGACAGAAATGATAAGATTTTCCAAAGGTGTTCATGGTTTAACAAGAACACTTGAACTTTGATAAAATTCCATTCAGTTCTGTTATACATCATCCAGCTGTTGATCGAACGCAGACAATTTTCAAGCCTTTTCTCGACATAGATTTTCCATTCGAATTTGTTTTAACCTCGTTTCTTTACATTAGCGAAACTTAAAATGGCAGGAATTGGAGAGTAAGACTAAAAAGACTTTGTTTCGTAGAAATAAGTTTATAAACAGCGAAATATTCATTCACATAATGACTCCTAGTCATCATAATTTGGCTTAAAGTGTCCCATAAAAATATTCTTTTTACAGTTCACGAATATAGACAAAAAATGTACAACACAATTATCAAATTTAACAAAACTCTTTCTTTGACACAAGAAACAAGTCAAGTCAAGTAATATTTATTTGATATGAGGCAGGTATAACCTGTGATGCCCCTGAAGTTAAAGCATATCAATAAATATTTTACAAGTTAAAATTAATTTTAAAACAGTTTAAATGCAATGAATTTGTACAAATTCAGGTTTGAAAATAAAACCACACTAGCTTTTCTTGTTGGTCACTTGTGCACTTAATGACATACGAAAGTTTTAAGGAAAAAAGGCGTTAAAAAGACGTAGAAAATTTAGGAAACAAGCGTGCAAAACTGGATGTTAAAGGAAAATTCAGCTCAAAGTACAGCTTAAATATTGACATTTCTACCATTATCGCTACATACATTGTACCTTCGGGAGCTTTTAAAGTCGGTACAGTTACAAAACAAATAACACAAACTCTAATATAATGAGCTTTTAAAATCAACATAACATGACCATGATGACAATTTGACAAACAACATTAAAATGTGTTAAAAATGCACACATAGAACTAGAACTCAAAAGAGGTGCTTTAGATTAAATTTTTAAGATCAATTTTCCTCTGAAAGAAGTGAGAAAGATGTTGCATTTAAGGCTTGTGTTTACTACACTTTGAATAAAATACTAAGTAGTTGATATTTGACCGCTTTGTTTTTATGGTGTTTGTGGTATGTGCAGCTTAAACTACACATTGAAGATTAAAAATAAGTGTCCAGATATTAAATTTTCAGATCAGTTTAAGCTGTATCTAACATAAAGCATGAATTACCCCTAAATAACCTTTTAAACGTATTTGAGTAGATTTAATAACAGCAATAATGAAAATGTCTTTCAGAGGCTAAATTTCAGGGCATTGTTGATAGTTGGCTGTATTTTGGTAAACTGAAAAACAGCGGTCCATCGATTTACCCAAAAACACCCAAAGATACCCAAAAACACCCAAATATACCCAAAAACACCCAAAATCACCCCAAAACAGCTAAATACAATAATAAATGTAGGAAAAACATAGATTATTTTGAAAAAAAAGGTTGTAAATATACAATTTTGACTTAGTGACTGTTTAGAAGTGAATTAGGAATGTGTGGATGTGTTGGTATTTTCAACATCATTTGATGATGAAGCTCTGCTTATCGTTGCTTTTTCTTTTTTTTTCATAGAATATAATGGACTAATACAGTTGTTGATAGTGTGTATTTCTTTTCTCAAGAACTTGTGGTCTTACAAATTATTTATAAAATATAAGTCTTCCCGATTGAATCGATGTACGTGTCAAAACAAATGTCCATGTCCAAGTACAAATTTTGTTCAATTTGCTTACAGGAAAATTTAAGAAAAAAAATGAATTATGCTTATTATGCCAAAGTATTCAAATATCTATTTCTTAAAATAAAAAAAAATATAAAAAAAATATTAATAATATTATCTATTGGTTATTATTTCTATCATAAATTTATCTAGATAATATTAACGATCATAGAAATATTCCAGATTCGTAACCTGTGGATATTTTGCCAGTATATAGATAAGATATAAGATATTTATTTGCCAATTATGGTCCCACAGGGGGCTATTACAATTATAAACAATCATGATTTCAAACATACATAGACATAAGAAGAGCTGTAATGAGACAAATAGACAAAAAAAAAATAAATAAATAAAAAAAAAAAATATCATTAATTTGCCAATATATGACCCCGGCGAGGTTGTTCATTTATAATATAAGGTCTAGAGAACGAGAGATTTGTAAATAACTATATATATATATATATATATATATATATATATTTTTTATTTTTGGGTGCCCTCTGTTTATTTGATATAGGATTAAAAGTATATACCATAGTTACAATTCTACAAGAGTCACCAAGGGACGGTGCTTATGGATAAACTCAAGCCATATTTCATGGACAAGAGTAAACCACCTCGTGACTGATGTAGAATCGCAAGATAATGAGGTTAAAATTGAGCGGAGACATTGAATATCTGCAAAAGACGTCAAGGGACAGTGCTTGTTTGGATATGTTCTCTGTTAAGTTTCATAACATAGAGCAATCCACCTCACGTCTTGTGCAGAACAACAAGGCCTTAAAATCCAAACTACTTATAGGAATTAAGAAACGGTTAAGGAAGCATAATATTTCTTTACCGTTGCGTGGAGACATTGAAGATCTGCAACAGACGCCAAGGGACGGTGCTTGTATGGATATGTTCTCTGTTATATTTTATAACAGAGAGCAACCCACCTCGCGTCTGGTGCAGAACATCAAGGTCTTTGGAGTACAAAGAGAAATTAAATTAATAAAATGAAACGAGTGATGTAGAGAAAAAAGAAGTTTTACTATTATTAAGCAATTAAATGGGCAAGGTCAGTTTAAATTATCTGTAATAAAGGTGCATAATTGGGTTAAGATCTCTTCATGCTCACATGAAAGTAACCAAAGTAGCTTCGCTTCTAGATCAAGTGCACTGAAGTTAACACAGTTCTCTGTGATAATTTTGTTCAGATTCGTACGATCATAATGAGAGCATTTGAATAAAAAATGAATTTCATTTTCAACCTCACCAGAGTCACATTTCTGACATAGTCGTTGGTCTGGAGGGACACCCTGGTATCTACCCTTTTCGATTTGGAGATGATGGGATGATATTCTAAGCTTGGTCATCCCCCTCCTTCGCTCAAAGTTTTTAACTTTATCTAAGTATTTCTCAAACCCAAAGGTGTCTTTAAACTTGACATATGTTCTTAGTTTTCCTTCTTTATTTTGTTCTCGCTTATTTTTCCATTCTGCTATAAAAGCATCTCGAACGTGACTTTTTATGCATTGTTTTTTTAACTTATTTTGCCCCTGAAGACAGAAGTTTGGTGTGTTTTTTATTATCATATTTAACGCCCCATACCAAGATGATTTCTTTTCATAGTGTAATTTTTTGGAATGGGAGAAGGCGTTTTGTAAGAGTGGAAATTCCTCTATGTCGTGCTCCAATCTTTGCCAATAATTTAGCATAGACTTAACAATGTCATAGTACAACGGGAAGCGACCGAGTTCTGATAGCACTGCATAATTTGTAGCTTTTTTATTGACGCCAAGTATTTGTTTGCAGAATTTAACATGTAGTTTTTCGCTTATTAAGTTGTTGTATATTTTGTCAAAAGGTAAAGAATCACAATTTCTGTATTTAGGTGTGTGACAGTTAAATGTTCCCCATATTTCACAACCATAAAGAAGGATAGGTTTGATAGTATGATCAAACACATGCATGCTTGTTTTAAGTTTTGGGTTTAAGAATAAAAACTCTTTACTTAATTTGTAGTATGCTTTTAGCGACTTTTTATAAAGTTCATTCTGAGCGAAGGAAAAGGTGCCAGAGGCTGCAAAATAAATTCCCAAATACCTATACTGTTGTACACATTCTAATTCATATTCATTATATTTAAAAGAATGTTTAATGTGTCTGCCTGCCTTGTTGAAGACCAGAATTTTTGTTTTAATAGGGTTAAGTGATAAGCACCAGTCCTTACAGTATTTGTGAAGAATGTCTAGTTTATTTTGAAGACCTTTAGCTGATGTGGATAATAAAATCATATCATCAGCATACAAAAGACAGCTAATAGGTTTACCATTAAGAAATACTGGATCCACTGAGCTTTCTAAGTAGGTTGGTAAATCATTGATAAAAATTTTGAATAAGTTAGGGCTCAGATTATCCCCTTGCTTGACTCCCAAGTTAATTGGAAAAAAAACTTGTTATATTTTTGCCAATTTTGACACAAGAACTGCTTACTTCATACATGTTCTTGATGATGTTATAGAATAAAGATCCTACACCTATTTTCAACAGCTTGAGTTTCAGACCAGTGTGTATAACTGTATCAAAAGCTTTTTGGAAATCAACAAAGCAGGCATACACTCTTCCTTCTTTACTCTGACAATATTCATCAATTATACATTTCAATATAAACATGTGGTCAGTGGTCCTCGCTTTTCTTGTAAATCCCACCTGACACTCGTGTATAATCTTATGTTTTGTAAGAAAAGAGTCAAGTCTGGTATTCAAAACACTATTGAATAGTTTGCCAATTGCACTTGTTACTGCTATTCCCCTGTAATTATTTGGATCGGATATATCATTAGCCTTGAAAATTGGTACTATGAATCCTGTTGCCCATTGCTTTGGATAGATACTGTTAGCAAGGCATGCAAGTCCCCTCTATCATTTTATACAGCGATGAACAATTTTCACAGTTTCAAAACTTTATACGTACCAGTGATGAACCAAGAATTGGTATTGATAGAACATTTAATCTTGGGAAATTTTACGTGACATCAATGATTTATAAGAATGAAAAGGTTGTTAAACAAGACAGTCAGCAGCACCCCATTTTTATTGGACCTGTTTTCTTACATAAGGAGGCAACGTTTGAAAAGTATCACTACTTTTTATCGCACGTGAATGCTAAACTGGCAAGTTCTAAGTTGGGATCAGCGGTCCAGTACGTCGATTTACTGATACCGAATTCAATGGAAATCGGAAGCGATGACGAAAAGGGACTTACAAAAGCTGTTGATGCTAGCTTTCCAAATGCGAAGAGATCTCTGTGTACAAAACATCTTAAAGACAATTTGCTTCACTATCTCAGAGACAAGGTTGGAACTCCCGCACCCGAAAGAAGAGACATCATTGAACAGATATTTGGGGAAGAAGGAATTCTAAATGCTAATGACACTTTTGAATTCGAAGATAAAATTTCTACGTTGATTTGCAAGTCAGACAGCGAACGTTTCGTGAAATACCTCAACACAACAGTGAAACCTAAATTAGAACTAAATTTCAGGAATTTGGACAACAAAAAACAAAACAAGCCTAATGAATGGACCAATAACAACGCAGAATCAATACACAACCTAATGAAAATTGATACTGATTGGAAGATTCAATCCACGCCGTCTTTGATAGATATTCTCGTGAATATGATGAAACTGCAGCTGGTGGCTCTGAAGCGAGCTATGTATGATAGTGGGAATTACAGATTGTTTGGGGTGTACAGAAAATTCAGGATCCGTGAAGACGTGTTTAGGTCTAAATCAGCCGAAGAACAGAACAGGTATTTTAGCAAGTTTTTACAGTTTATCCCTAAAAAGTCCAATGATGAATATATCACTTCTTCAAATGGAATGTATTCTTTGCTGAACAGAGTTAAAGGCGTCGCTAAGAAACCTGGCCAGCGAAAGCGTGTTGTTAATGCAAAGACTCAGCCAAGACATTGATCAAATTTTCGTGTTTTACAATGTACAACATAAACTGGACATTTCATCAGTTCTCTCTTAATGAACAATGTCATGGTACATTATTAAAACATTGACCTATTTAATCCTTTAAAGAATTTATCCTTTTTGAAAATTTTCGATAAATTTTATTTGTTTTGGTTTTTTTCACAATAGTGTAAATATTGCCAACCTTGAATGTTTCATATATTAGATATTCACTATAGGTAAAAAGAGTTACACTAATTACATGATTCCATATAGTTTCAGTAATGTTTTGATCGTGTATGTAAATGTTATTTTGATTTAATAAAAATGTTGTAAACAAGTATTACACCAATAGTACCGCACACATAACAAGCAGTTCACAAAAAAATATATAGATGGTATGAATTCAACCAAATTAACCATTTTATATATACCCGGTTTTTGTATTGTATTTTGAACAGAACAGAACGCTTTCTGGACCAAAAAAAAAGCTCTGGCATGTCACAATTACATTTAATTTTTATTTTCGATGTTACGAAAAAGATAGAGACACAACAGAAATTCGCTCTTTTCGTCCAGCAAAACAGGTACATTTTTGTACATACGAAAGTATAAATTTTTGTACAAAAAGCACTTAAGTAATTTCTTCTTTAAAAAGTGGCTTGCTCTTAATTTGAATAATTCCACTATTTAATACCTGACGGTCCTGAAAGCAATCATTTTCCAAAACAAAACTGCTAAATTCTAGGCAATCGACTTAATATGTTTATGCCTGGCGTACGTTTCTTCGTATTAGAGACTCATCAGAAACGCTCAAGCCAAGTGTTGCATTCTATATATACAAAGATAAACTGATCTGATTTTTTTTTCAACAAAAACGATTACAAACTTGCACAAATGTAGATATATTGCATATTTGTTCGCAGAGAATAATATTTAAGCATGTATTGCTGTCATTGAAAACATTAGCAGCTGAGATCCACATATTTATAAATTAAAGCTATACATGATTGTTGCGTCACTTGATTGGTTCAATTAACAATACTTTCATAACAGTGGTGATAATTTTCTAATCAGCAATTTTCTCAGCATGTATTTTTAGTGTGTCTGATTTCATATAATAGACATTTTCGATGCACCTTTCATCTATTAGTTATTTACAAATATTTAGACAATTAATAACTAATTTATGTAATTACTCAGATTTTTATTAAGTTTTCTACAAAGCTCTTGGGAAAATGCATATATATTAATATTGAAAATCATGCCGATGTCCACATTGATATTATTTAACTGTTGATCTCGGAAATCAATAAAAAAAATATCTAATATTAAGATAGTCTATATATTCTTAAATTATAAAAAAAATCATTCTATTTTATCATATTTTAAATTTTGAGGTGTTTTGGGGTGATTTTTGGTGTTTTTGGGTAACTTTGGGTGTTTTTGGGTGTTTTTGGGTAAATCGACGGACCCGAAAAACAGCAAGAAAATTCCTCTGCAAAACAGATCAAGTTTACATTTAAATAATACTTAACTCTGTATATGTTACAAATATTTATCTATATGATACTATGCCTTATTTAGCTATGGAATGTGTAATTAAGACTGCACATAAAAAAATGAAAAAGACATAAAATATCAGCCATTTTTATCAAAGTGTAAAGATAAACTTAAATCTTGCAAAGATGCAATTTATAGATCATTTCACTGTTACCATCACCATATGCATGTTAACATGATTAATTAATGGACAACTATGAGAAAATGTCATGAGATCAGCTTAATTGCCTGTCAACACACATATAGTTTTCTGAACTTGTATATTTTTCTCAAGTTATACAAGATCATTGATGAAATTTTTCAGACCACTTACTGTAACAAAATGAGCTTCACTTCTCTTGCTTATTAAGATCATAGCAAATAATAGATCCTGGTTGTCATTATACTCATATATACAAATCTGATTAATTATAATAGATAAATAGATATCCATGTTATTGCATTGTATTGTTAAAATGTAAGACATATGTATTCTTGTTTTATAGTGACAGAAAAATAAAAGATGCTCAAATGAGGGCAACTATCAACCAAAAACTTGTAGAAACAGGTGAACGTGAAAGGTCAGTATAAACACTGGTAAAATCTCATCCTTAGTTGTAGCATAAAATTTTCAGAATTTCCAGAAATAAAAAAAGGTGTGGGGAAAATAATATGATTTAAATAATACTTTTTTGTTACTTTTTGATCATCTTACATGTGTACCATTGGACATAAATGTGCAATTTTTTATATCCAGTATGTACCATGTATCATGATGCATATTTCCTTAGGTGGTATATTGGAAAGGTTATTTTAAAACTTTAT
This sequence comes from Arcuatula senhousia, assembly GCA_963971305.1. Classification (NCBI taxonomy): domain Eukaryota; kingdom Metazoa; phylum Mollusca; class Bivalvia; order Mytilida; family Mytilidae; genus Arcuatula; species Arcuatula senhousia. The sequence continues at coordinate 31,583,598 of OZ020306.1, read as the reverse complement.
ACATGTACTTTTATTATGTTCATGAAAACTAAAAATTTGTCTTGTTTTAACACAGAAATGAGTGCCTATAACATTTTAACATTTCATGTTTTATGTAAATTATTCTGGATTTCTTACTTTTTGTGTCATTTTCAGACTAAAAGAATTGTTACGTACACGGCTTGTTGAATGTGGATGGAGAGATCAACTTAAACAGTACTGTAAAGGTTTGTACAAAAACAAAACAATTTTGAACCACCTTTAAAAGTAGGGGCATATATATCCTAGTGTTTAGGTCCTTTAGTACTTATGTCCTAAATCAAGTTTACCTTTAAGATTTGTTAGATTTTAATGAGGGAATATACTGTGATTTCGTTTATTTTTGTGGGTTGCTGAAGACATGCTAATTTGTGGGTTTTAAAATTCGTGGTTCTGAGGTTTACACTATGCAAAGCAATTCAAAATTTCCTTTTCGTGGGGAACCAAATTTCATGGATCAGCACCACCCACGAAAGCCATGAAAATTGATACCCCACGAAAAATAATGGAACCACAGTAAAGATGCATACATACTACCAATGTGAACCTTTATCATGTTTATGTATGCTAAAACTTTGATACAAACTCAGTTGTTGATATGAATTTTAAAATTTTGAATCCAGTGGGTGAATTACTCAAAAAATTTACCACCAAAAAGAAGGGGAGGGGAAAGTTAAAACTCTTACCATATACATGTATATCTTGCTTTATATTGAAGTTTTTATGAAAAAACTGTTTTCAAGTGTTTTAAATAGAAAGACACAATTCTTATTTATATTACAAAAAATTTTGAGATATGCTTGTAATTCTAACAATTTATTAACTAAGAAGATAAAAGGTACTTTATTTGTATAAAATGTCGTATTTGTAGAAGTCGTTAAACAGAAGGGACTTGAGCATATTACGGTAGATGATTTAGTGGCAGAGATTACACCTAAAGGAAGATGTAAGATATTCTTTATAGTTTATAATGTTCTTACAAACACCTGATCAATATAGCTTTTACAATGCGATCGAGTTGATTTTGGAATTTCTAACATCAAGGGAAATTAATTTGATTATTTTAATGGTGAGGCTTGCCTTGCGATTAAAATATCAAATATTAGAAATTCCATAATCATTGAGACATGTGAGAATTTAGTTGTAGAAGGTTTTTCTCTAATGTCTACAGGTAAAAAATTAAGATTGCTCATCGGTTTCACATGCTATTGTGCTGAGAGCAAAATTTTGTCTTAGAGGTGAGGAATATTTTTCCACAACTGGATCAAAGGTTGATAAATTGGATAAAAAATAGAGAAATTGAGATTACTAGTCAATTACCTTTCAGGTAGTTGATTGTGCCCCGCTTTGTAACAATAACAATAACAAAACTTGCACACTTTTATGTAATTAGGTTTGTCAGTTACCTTCCCAAGGTTGGTGGTTTCCTCCACAATTAAATCTAATGGCCCTATTTGGCCCATGTGTATAAAAAGGGTGTTAAACACTAACACACAAATAAATGGAAGATGTTCTGAATTTTTTATGTTTATTCTAATAACAATTTTAATATGAATGTTAAAAACTCCAAAACTCACTTTCACTTCAATGTTTAATGATCACAGAAAAGTGAGAGGGTTGTACAAAGTTAACAGTAAGATTTAAGTAAGTTTTGCTAAAGCCAGTGTGCCATGATTATGAAACTTGCTACAAATATGTCATGTATGTCTTAGGGAATAATAAAAAAAATCATGAAGTTATATCCCTCAAATCAACATCAGACTTCAGTGATTTTCAGAAAAATTACCTGTTGCAAGGCAGGGCATCTCACTTTCTAACAGATTTTAACTTTGTTCTACTTGTAACTGAATTTATTTCCTTTTCTCATTGTTAAAGATTTCAGATATGTTTGATGGACATCACAACATATGATTATTTTTTTTCTTTCTTTTCAGCACTAGTTCCTGATAATGTTAAAAAAGAACTTTTAAAAAGAATAAGAACATTTTTAGCAGAACAATCCAATATATAACAGCTGATGGCATTCTGATAAGAAAGATGACGGTACAGGAAGCACATGGTGGCTTGAAGCACTACACCAGGATTGTTCTCAAAATGGTGCACATTCCAACATAAATTCTGTAGATGACTATATATGTAAACTATATTTTTTGTCTGATGTGTAAATAAGTGACAATAGGTCAAGGACTTTGATTTGACCTTGAACTGTTCTTTGAATTTAAACAAGTAATATTTCTTTCGATAGTTAATCTTGTCAGCTGATTTCATATGCATATCTTGATTGAAAAAACGTAAAAACATAGAAATGAAAAACTCAACTTAAATATTAGTAATTTAATATAAAGCCTATTAATCTAAAAATTGTTGATAGTTTTTGTTTTCTTTTCAAACACCTGATTTTAAAAATCAATAGATTTTTTCTGAGTGTTTTGTTCTAGATCTTTAAACTTTATGCGTATATCTGCCAGTTTTTGTCTCGCCTGCGACGAATAGTCGCGGAAGGCGAGACATAGGTATTACTTTCCGGCGGCGGCGGCGACGGCGGCGGCGGCGACGGCGGCGGCGTAAACTTTTTTGTAAGACTTTTATGGACGATGAATTGCTTGAAAAGTATAATAGCTAGGCATCTGATATTTGGTATACAGACAGTTGAGGGTATGGTCTACGCAACTGTCGCCATGCCGTTTGACCCTGACCCCATTTTCACGCTCCAGTGATTCTGTGAACTTAGGTTTTTTTTCAGGCCATAAACATTTTTGTAAGACTTTTGTGGACGATCAATTGCTTGAAAAGTATAATAGCTAGGCATCTGATATTTGGTATACAGACAGTTGAGGGTATGGTCTACGCAACTGTCGCCATGCCGTTTGACCCTGACCCCATTTTCACGCTCCAGTGATTCTGTGAACTTAGGTTTTTTTTCAGGCCATAAACATTTTTGTAAGACTTTTGTGGACGATCAATTGCTTGAAAAGTATAATAGCTAGGCATCTGATATTTGGTATACAGACAGTTGAGGGTATGGTCTACGCAACTGTTGCCATGCCATGTGACCCTGACCCCATTTTTACGCTCCAGTGATTCTGTGAACTTAGGTCTTTTTCAGGCCGAAAAACTTTTTTGTAAGACTTTTGTGGACGATGAATTGCTGGAAAAGTATAATAGCTAGGCATCTGATATTGGGTAAACAGACAGTTGGGGTTATGGACAACGCAACTGTCACCATGTTGTGTGACCCTGACCCCATTTTCACGCTCTAGTGACTCTGTGAACTTAGGTCTTTTTTCAGGCTGTAAACTTTTTTGTAAGACTTTTGTGGACGATGAATTGCTGGAAAAGTATATTAGCTAGGCATCTGATATTTGGTATACAGACAGTTCAGATTATGGTCTACGCAACTGTCACCATGCCATGTGACCCTGACCCCATTTTCACGCTCCAGTGACTCTGTGAACTAAGGTCTTTTTTTATAAGACAGAAAACTTTTTTTAATACTTTTGTGGACAATGGTTTGCTTGAATAGTATAATAACTAGGCATCTGTTATTAGGTATGCAGACACTTTTTGTGTTTATATCAAGAAATGAAAGCTTAGGTAGTTGATTTTAGTGATGGTGCCGGCAGGCGAGACATACTTTTAGTGGCCACACTTGTTTTGTAGTTAGATTGTGTACATGATTTATTTTTATTGTACATTTTTTTCTTTTTTTTTCATTTTATACTTCTATTTCATTCATTTATGCTGTTCAGGTAGCTAAACAGAAGGGTACAATGAATTTTTACAAACTACAAACTGATATTTTACACCATTTCATAATTATTAATTACCTAACTAACACTGATAATAATTTCATGTATTCTAATGTGACACATATTATTATTACATGTTTATGATACTCCCTAATAATCTTAACGAAGACTCTTTACTTTAAATACATTGTATAATTTATCATAAAACATTTATATTCTCCCAATAACATTTCTGTTTTATAAAAAAAACTTGGATTTCATACTTAGATGGATCAATGGTGTGTCAAACAGTCAGGGGACCAACTTGTACAAGTCAGAATAGATCTTACTTGTACCAGTAAGGTTCTATTAATGGTTTCTTACTCTGTAATTCTGACTTCTACGGGTCAGAATGAATTCGACTTGTTATAGTAAGAATTGTTCCTATTAAATTTGCTCCAATATTCAATGTTTTTGAAATAACATTTCTCAAAATCAATAAAACTTATTCAAATTGTTTCACAAGGTCAACAATGACATCTTGCATTTAGGATGAAAGAATCATGAGCAAATAGGAAACAGATTGACTGTAAAGCTTCAATTATCATCAAAGAATTTCATAGCTAATTATCTAAGTCTGTCATTTATATCCACGGTTTTGAACACCAATGTGGTTTATACTAGATAAATAATTGTTATTTAATGATTGAAGCATAATTAAAGACCTTGGTGTTCACGACCGCCAAAGTAGAGAAATTTACTGCCAAAGGAGGGCAGTAAAATTTTGATTCTGACTTGTACAAGTAAGAATTGATGTTAAAACAAAAAATCTAAATTACAAACCCATGACTATTTTGTAAGATTTATAAATAGCTCTCAGTATATAGAAAAGGAATTTAACCATACAGAATATCTCTAGATAAGAGACTTTGATCAAAAGACATTCTAGTATATTCTACCTGTAGAAGTCAGATTGAAAATTCTAAAAATAAGGAGAAGATAACTCTAGTTTGTTTGATCTGACTTGTACAAGTAAGATTTAATCTGACCATTCTGACTTGTACAAGTTGGTCCCCTGACTGTCAAAACTGTTATGATTTATTTTAAGTTTCATTGAATTTTCATGGATTCTTAAATTTGAAATAGATAATTAGTGTATGTGCATATATGGAGTTTAAACAGCTGCCAATTTAAAATAATCTGCTGAAATATTTTGATTTCTCCTTTAATATCATGGATAAGTTTAAGTCTCTGTATCGAATAGTGAATGTGGTATATTGTAACACAAAATTTATAATATTTTGTTCAACTAGCCAATTGTGTCTTGTTTTAATAGGAAATTACTATAAACGAAAGTATTATAACTATTACATAGCTTTTCTAGTCTTATCTTTTACAATAATGTAAGTGTTCAATAATTTCAATCTTGAATTGTGTGCCAAGAGTATTTCATATATGAGACATAAACACATATAAAAAAGTTACAATCATCAAACAATGATTCTTGCATCTCTTATTAATGGAACATATAAAGGAATTTTCTTTTCAGGAATATAACATTCCTTTTTTAACAATGCAAAAAAATTAAAGAAAAGAGCTGTAAATGTCAAGAAAATGTGATACAGAAATGTTTAAACTGCCAAACAATTTGTAATCTCTCAAAGAAAGTTTTCTTTATCTCCCAAAAATTACTTTCATTTTCATGCTTGGCCAGACTTAACAGAGTGAAAAACCTGGGTTATACAATGGTGAATGTTAGGCGGCAGGTGGGTGTGGAAAAATTTTGGTAACAGTATTCTCAGCAACTACTTATCACAGCCTATTGAAATTTGGCATACAACATCAGCATTCAGACTCATAATGATTTGATTTCAGGTCTGTGGTGCACCTACTTCCTGTTCAACAAAATCCTGTCATTTTGTACTTTGACAGATTTTTAAAATTTAACAAAATACAGGTAGTTGTTGGTTCGATTTTGTTTTTTAGGCTGAAATCTGGTCAAATAACTCTATTTGAAATTCTTGAAATCATTCATAGGTGATGACAATGTACAACATAATATTTAATGGTAATTCTTAAAAATGGTTGGTGCTATTAAACATTTTTGTTTGCACTGTTAATATTTTCTCAATTTTTATATAACTGTCTCTAGATCATAAGAGTCTTTATGAAATCACAGTTAATGTGGGTTTTTTTTTCATTGTCCATCAACTTTTATTTATTTTTTCTCTGACCATAATTCATAAAAAACTGTTAATATGTATAAACTAATATTCTTATATTCAAATAGCATTAAAATTGTAATTATTATCTTTTTGAAAAAAAAATTATATGTTGTTATTTATTTTTTTTTGGCCTTGCCTTCGAAAGTAGAGTGGCATATAGTGTTCAGGTCTGTTCGTCCCAAAATCACCAAATTCCTTATTCCTGCTTACTGACAATTGCCACATCAATCATATTGGTATGATAGGTGCACCTAGTGATGCTAAGCACAATGCATGCTTCAGATGCCGGATTTGACCTATATTCCCCATGAATGACCACCTACAGAGGAAAGGTTAAAGTCAATTCCCGCTTACTGACAAGTGCAACATCAACTATAATGGTATGGTTGTGCACCTAGGGATGCTTAGCACAATGCATGCTTCAGATCCTGGCTGTGACCTATATTTTTCCACATGAATGACCACTTACAGAACAAAGGTTAAAGTCCATTTCCACTTACTGACAAGTGCCACATCAACTATAATGATATGATAGGTGCACCTAGTGATGATGCTAAGCACAATGCATGCTTCAGATGATGGCTTTGACCTTTATTTTCTGCATGATTGACCACTGACAGAAGAATGGTTAGAGTCCATTCCTGCTAAAAGGCAAGTACCACATTGATCAAAGTGGTATCGTAGGTGCATCTAGGATGCTTAGCAAGATACATGGTTCAGATGCTGGCTGTGACCACCTTTTTTATGAATGAGCACATAAAATATTGAAAAGTTATTAAAGTCAATTCCTGCTTAGTGAGAATAATGTGTAGCTTTGTGATTGATAGATTACCTAGCTGTTTGATAAATATAAAGGCAGGGCACTGTGTCTGTTTGACACATATTCTTTTTTTTTTTTTTTTTGGTTCAAGTTTTCTCATCTTGTTGAAACAAGATTTTTAGGGTGTAGTTAACTGGAACAATATCCAAGCAACAATTTCAACATAATCTTCCCTTTTGGAATCCTTGCTATCCTGCAGTCCCATGTACATAGTTTTGATTGTATATAACCTTAAATTCTAAACTAGGTACTCTTTTATGTCTTGGTATGAGCAGTCTGCAGAACTGGGATTTAAAAAGTCTTGTAACTCAACAAATATGACATAGAACAAGTCTGTTGGATCTTAGGCTCTTTAAGTCGAATTGAAAGCCCTTCAAAAAGTCTTCATTGAGGCAACAATGTCAGATGACACCTTTGTGATGTAATGGCCCTTTTTATTTAAAAAAAAAATGTAACATTTTTAATGTTTTTGTCTTTATTTGGTCAAAATAGTCAGATGACCCTTTTCAGGAGTTAGGGACAAAATTCATGTTTGTGGTTCATAGAATGTTTTTCTTTGCAGATAAAGAAAAACTTATGCTTGCTTCAATGTCCAGTCTTAGAATCTCTACAAAAGTGTTTATTGGGCCCAATTTGTCAAAGGCGAAAACCCACATTTTTTGCTTACAGAATAGAAAGCTTTACAAAAGTTTTCAGTTGGTAGAAGTTGTCAGACTGCTTTCGGGGATTCTGGCCCTTTAAAGGTTTAAGATTGAGGTTTTCTTATGTCTTTACATTAGAGATTGAAAATATAGCAGATTGTTGCTTCAACTACAACTTTTTTGTTAACTCTACCAAAATATTGTTTAAGATCTAGACCGTAACATTTCAATAATAATAAGTTTCATTCAAGACCAGATGAGCATTTCAGTCTCCTTTGAGCCTCTAGTTAAGTACCCTAGTAACTCAATAATTTTAATTACTTGGCATTTGCATGTTAGTGCCTTGTGTACCATTTTCAGAATAGTGTTTGGCTTTTAAAACTGAATTCAATAGCTCCAGACAAATAAGGGAAAGCCCATTTTACGTGAAGGAGGCATGTGTTTTTTATGACCCCGCTTCGACATTTTCGGGAACCGTTCATGAAAATGATTTGAAACTTGATGGGGTGGTTTAGTATGACAAACTGTACGTCCTAAGTGATTTTCAGACCTGTCAGACATCTACTTTCTGTTAAGGACTTAGGCCGATGTGAAAATATGGGAACATGACCATGAAAATTTCCGTCAAGCTTTTCTTAGGAACGGTACATGAGAATGATTTGAAACTTAGCAGGGTAGTTGACAAACTGTACGTCCTTAGCGATTTTCAGACCTGTCAGACATCTACTTCCTGTTTGTAACTTAGACTGATGTGAAACATGTGAACATGACCATGAAAATTTCCGTCGAGCTTTCTCATGAACCGTACATGAGAATGATTTGAAACTTGGTAGGATGGTTCAGTATCAAAAACGGTACGTCCTAAGCAACTTCCAGACCTGTCGGACATCTACTTCCTGTTTGGTGCTAGCGGGGGCATCTGTGTCCCATGGACACATTCCTTCTTTATTTCCTTAAATAATGAGATTCAAAGTATTTTTTTAGAAAAAAAAGGCCCATCCTTTTTAGTTAAATAGTCGGCCTCTATTTTTATCTGAAGAAGGTATACAAATTCTGAATCAATAAATTATTGATGCAGTAATAAATGATTCATCAGAAGTGCTCTTATTAGAAGTTTTTAGCCCAAAGAAAACGAGAATAAAATTTAGAAAGAAAACACTAACGTTTAGCTTGTGTGCATAGTCACAAGGCTAAAATTGGAGTCCATTATAACAAACCATGTTTTCTGTTAAATCTGTTTAAATCTTTACGGATTATAACCTGAATTCTCACCTTATTATTCGAAAGAAAGAAAAATAATTTAATTCTCCAACGTCAAAGAAATTTGTTCCTACGATAAAACAGGCACTGTACATACATACATACGTATCCACTTCATGTTAGATGACACATACGGCTCCCGTCATAGTACACCAACCAGCTCGGTCCTTTACCTTTCTTTCAAGATATTCTTACAGTTCCGCTTCTAGGAAGGGTGGACTTCTAAAGGGGAGGTGGGAGAGAAAGGTGTGGGAAATAGTACCCTCTCTTCTAGAGACTAGTCCTTCTACAAAATTGGAATGTCTCGTTCTTCGTCCTGTAAATCGTTGATGCTCCTAAACTTACAAGGTTACGTTTATACTTTAATTTCAATATACTTCAGATTACATAAAAAAAATAGCCTGACAACACTGAACTCGCAGCTCAACTTTTGAATATCCAATAATGTAAAATTTTGATATCAAAATGTACGCTTAAAGTGTAATCCGTGTGTTGTTTTAATGTAAACTGAACTGTTATAACAAAGAGAATGGCATTATAAAAATACATTGTACAGAATTTCAATTTCGAAAAAAAAAATGTCTTTAAAAGGCCTAGAGATACAGACAATCACGTCTAACAGATGTTTACATGCCAGAGATCGATATATGAAATTACAATGGTACAGACTTGTAACAGGCAAACTAATGACAAAGCAGAACAGAAAGACACCGTCGAGGAAGATAACAGGTGAACTGGGATAGAAAATAGTGAGATGTGGGATAAGTGTACGCGACACAGCCCACAATCAAGCGGCAATTCAGAAAAAAAACACAATGGACAACCGCCAGCAGCCTTCAACGAGGCCAGTAGGCGCTGCTCGCGGTTATGCAATTGGCCCATGGTCTAAATAAAATGCATATAATTCAAATCCAGTCCTGAAATAGTCATAGATAGACCCTCTTCTTAAACAAGGAACAGAAAACATAAAAAAGACAAGTACAAACGAAAGCTTTGTCAATGATTCCTGGCTTAGGATAGGAAATATTCCAGTCATGAAATACTCACAAATAGACCCCATTCAAGTCTTAATGGTTTTTCTTCAAAACCTCATGCGTGTACATGTTAATGTAGGTAACTATTTATAATTGATATGAATATCAGTTTAGCTCACAGGGGCTTGAATTCTGGTCATTTATATCGACTTAAAAAAATTATAGAATAGGGGGTCGATTTTTTAAGTCGATATAAATGACCAGAATTCAAGCCCCTGTGGTTTAGCTTAGAATGATTTTTGCAGGTAGTTCAAGAAGTACTACCGGCTATCGTTAACGCTGTGGAAAATCTAAAGAGACCCCACCAATAAAAAGTTAACGGTGTAAAGATTTTGATAAAAAGGATTATCAGTGGTAATGAATTAAAACCCCCTAAATATTGTCAGGATTCTCATCAGCAAATGATAAGATTCATGGTTTCAAGCTGTCTGTGCGCAACTTAACGTCCGATTTAGCGTTTGTTAAAACTGATATGAATAATGTATCTGTGATTGTACATTTATTTGTCTGTTTAGTTACGACCATTTTCTGTAACTATTTTGTCCACTGTACCTCATGATACACTCTGTAGTGTTTGAGTGTCAAAATAAGTTGATTGTGGGTAAATCTTACTAAACTTTGCATTATATAGAAATAATTGTGTATCTTGTAACTTGCACAGACATCTTCTGGTGGAATTCAGCATCAATAATTGAAAAATCACCCGTTTGATTCGATTAACTAATCATGCTAGGGCTTTCACACGAATTTTAATATCAGTAGCTAGACTTTGATTTGTTGCATGTTTCTAGTCTATGTGGTGCCCTTTTCAGAAAAAGCAAAAAAAATCTGCCCTACTACGTATGGTTTCCGCAGGAGCAGGCTCTGAAAACGCAAAAAAAAACCCGTTTTTCTGTAATCAGCGTCGGCCAACTTTGCGATCCTATATTGTGACCCCGGACCCCCTAGATTCAATTTGTTTGTATAATCTTGTTCAGTAATTTATTCTGGTTCAGACAATACCAAATTCATATCTGTAAGTTCAATATTATTCAAACATTTGCATACTCACATATTAAGTATATACGTTAACCGCGGCCATATTGGCAAAAGTGAATATCGGTGTTCTGAGAAAAAAAGAATATCTGTGTAAAATATCATGCATGAGTATTGCTTCTATGCACCCATGCAATATTTAGGCAGTATGGTCACTCAAACGGACGCTAGGGGTGTTGGGCTAGAGCAGGTGCGGTCGTAATTTCAAAAAAATCAGCAAAATTGTAGACGGCACGGAACTTTGAAAGGCTAGTACGGCCGATTGAATCGCTATAAAGATCTGATTTTTTTGTCTGTGTTCTCGGCACATATGTATCTTTTGACACATTAAACAGTTCTGCAATTGGGGTTTGTCTGTTGTCCAGAAATTCTTCTTACGTAAAAAATGGAATTTTCAGCAAAATTTACTTGATTTTTTCACATAATTTTTTTTTGTTACGCTGAGTTCACACTTCTGAGTGGTTGTGGCACCCACGGCACCGCATTTCGCTCATTTTTCGCATTTTTTTTTTTCGTGAACTTTTTTTCACCATTGAATAAAAATAGTATTGAATACATGGACCTCACTAAATCATGTGATTTTAGGTCCTCTGGAACTTCTACTGCAAAGCTATATACAGTTTATACCTATATCATAAGTAATAGCTTGAAATTGACATTGCCGGTAAAAATGCTCTAAATTTTCAAGATTTCAACTTCAACTTCAACTAGGAAACTCGTCTAAATCCATACTGGACGGAATGATGTCTACTTGCGGTTCCAAATAAAAAAATAAACTGGTGATTAAAATCAAACATGTATAAACACTGTACAAGGAACGGGTCGGGTTTACATCTGTACTGTTGGCTGCCACGGAGGTTTTCCCTGGATGGATGTCTTGAAGGCCTCCAGTGATGGTGATGAGACAACTGCTTCTGGTAACAAGTTCCAAACAGTGATGGTCCTAGGGAAAAATAAATGCTGGTATGTGTTGATACGACAATGGAATGGCAGGAACTTCATACTGTGGCTGTTTCTAGTTCTTGTTGACGTTGATTTGGGTGGTATGTAGTGTGATGGTATCGCTACTAGGTGGTTGACTACCTTGTACATCATGGTTACATCTGCAATAGTTCTTCTCTGCTGTAGGGTGTTCCAATTCAGCTGTTCAATCATAGATGTAACACTCTCTGGTTTCTCCGGATTATATGGTTTGTTGAGAACGAACCGGGCAGCATTGCGTTGTACTTGCTCGATCTGTTTTATCTGTGTGGTGTATTGTGGGTTCCAGATAGGCGTGGAATACTCTAATTTTGGGCCTAACTAGGCTCTGATAGGCTCTCTTTGACTTTTGGTGGACAGTGTCTGAGGTTACGTTTCAAGAATCCTAGTATGCCAGCTGCTTTCTTACAAATATTGTCGATGTGTCGGTTGTACCGTAGGTTATCATGAAGTTCTACCCCGAGATATGGGTGGTGGTGTACAGTTTCCAGTGCTTCCCCTTCCATGGTGTAGTTAAAGGGTTTTCTCTCGTTTGTATTTGAAAACTGCATGATTGCACACTTCTTGATGTTGAATTCCATCTGCCAGATGTTGCTCCAATGTACTAATTTGTTGAGGTCGTCTTGTAGAATTTCATTATCTGTGTTGTCATTGACTGGTCTTTAGATTACACAGTCATCTGCGAAAAGGCGTTTTGTTGAAGTAAGGTCATCGGCAATGACGTTGATGAATATTAGGAAAAGTGTTGGCCCTAAAACTGTTCCCTGGGGGACACCTGATGTGACTGGTGACGTCTTAGATGTGGCATTGTCGACTACAACCTGCTGTTGGCGGTCGGTAAGGAAGTTGTTGATCCAACTCTGTGTTGTGCCTTGTATTCCATAGTAATGGAGTTTGTTTGACAGGCGATGGTGCGGAACCTTGTCGAACGCCTTCGAAAAGTCAAGTATGGCCATGTCAACTTGCTTCCCACTGTTCAGATGTTTGGCAATGTCATCAGTTGTCATGAGTAGTTGTGATTCACAAGATCTTTTTGCTCGGAATCCATGTTGGTTTTCATGAAGAATGTTTTGGTTGTCTAGATGGTCCATGACTTGGGAGACTATTATATGCTCTAGCATCTTCGATACCACTGCTGTTAAGGAGACAGGTCTATAATTCCCTGGTTTTGATCGCTCACCTTTCTTAAAGATGGGTACAACATTCGCGTTCTTCCAATCATCAGGAACATCGCCTGTATCAAGTGACTGCTCAAAGATCAAGGTAAGAACGGGTGTTATGGTGTTGGCCATTTTCTTGAGGAAGGTGATTGGTATCTTATCTGGTCCTGATGCTTTCCTCTCGTTGAGTCTGTTAATGCAATTTGTTACGCCAGCTTGTGTAATAGTGATGTCTTTCATTGCGTGAAATGGGGACGGTCCCTTGTCTGGAATATTTTCTCTGTTTTCTCTGGTAAATACAGATGTAAATTGGTCATTCAACAGGTTTGCTTTTTGAAGAGGGGTATCCGCAATGCTGACGTCTTCTTTAAGTGTACCAATGCTCATTTCGTCTGGGAATTTCAGTCAAACTTTAAAATGCCAAACTCAAACCAGACACCACACAAGGTTGACACCACACAGGGTTTTTTATATACAAAAAGGCAATCTGGAAAGAAATTGAAAAAGACCTGAACAACACTTACAAACATCTGAAAGAAAATCAAACAAACATGACAATCGGCGAATTGTGGACAAAATTCAAAAATGACACACTAGAAACAATTGACAAAAACATCCCTAAAAAGATGCTTGGGAAAAAATCTAATCTACCGTAGCTAAATAGAGATCTAAAAAAATTATTAAAAAGAAAAACAAGCTCTACAATAAGAAGAAGCAAAACCCTACATATACAGCTGAATACAAAAAGGTTAAAACTATATTACAAAAAGAAATGAGAAATGCCTATTGGACATATGTAGAAAATGTCATATTTGATACAGAAATAAAAGAACCTGACAACATCAAATACAAGAAACAACCAAAAAATCTTTTCACTTTTATTAAAAGCCAGAAAAATGAAAACACCGGCATTGCACCATTAAGGAGTGAAGGAGTTCTCCATACAAACCCTGAAGACAAAGCAAATATACTGAACAAGCAATTTCAATCTGTTTTCACATCAGAATCTGACACGACCATACCTAATAAAGGGCATAGTACACACCCCAAAATGAACGCTTTTAAGATCTACCGAGAAGGAGTTCATAAACTATAAAAAAATATAAACCCTAAGAAAGCCACTGGACCTCACAACATTTCAGGCATGATACTTAAGGAAAACATTGACATCTGCACAGACATCCTCACCATTATTTACAATAAATCACTAGAACAAGAAAAAGTACCATCAGACTGGAACCATGCAAACGTGACACCAGTGTTTAAAAAAGGGGACAAACATCACCCAGGAAACTACAGACCGATTTCCTTAACTTGTATTGCATGCAAGATCATGGAACACATTCTTGCTAGCAACACGATGCACCACCTCGAGACAAACAAAATACTATACGATCTTCACCACGGCTTCAGGGCAAACAGATCTTGCGAATCCTAAGTTCTATCTTTGGTTCACGAACTCACAGAAAATAACAACAAAAACATTCGAACTGACCTTATAATAATGGATTTCGCAAAAGCCTTTGACAAAGTTCCGCACAAACGTCTAATATACAAACTTAAATATTTTGGCATAAATGAACAAACAACAAACTGGATTAAATCTTTCTTATCAAACAGAACTCAAACCTTACTTTTATAAAATTCAACATCTTCAAAAATTCCGGTTACATTTGGCGTACCTCAGGGCGCTGTACTAGGTCCAATACTTTTCCTAATTTACATTAACGATCTCCCACAATGCCTAAACACAGAAAAATCAGACTATTTGCAAACGACAGCATCATCTTTAGAAAAATAACATCTCAAAATGATTGTTTAAAACTACAAGAGGACCTTGAAGCCGGTATTAAATGGGAACGGGACTGGCTTATGCAATTCCACCCAGACAAATGTAACATCATGCGAATAACAACAAAGAAAAATCCAACTCACTTCTACTACAACATGTCCGGCCATATTCTTGAAACTGTACAAACTGCAAAATATCTTGGCATAACACTATCATCAGATCTAAAATGGAATACACAAATACAACATACAGCAAACCGCAGCAAAAGCCAACAAAACATTAGCATTTGTAAGACGCAACCTCAAAGTTAGATCAACAACCGTCAAAGAACGTGCTTATCAATCACTAGTTCGACCAAAACTTTAATACTGCTGCACTGTCTGGGACCCACATACTACTGAAAACATAAACACACTTGAACGTATACAACGAAGAGCAGCTAGATATGTCTGTCACAGATACTATAATACCAGTAGTGTGACAGACATGATGACACAACTAAATTGGCCAACCTTACAAGAAGGAAGAATCAAAACTAGACTGCAAATGTTTCATAAAATCATACACCATCAGATTGAAACCCCAGCAGATAACATCTTAATAAAAAGCCAGACTAAAACCAGGTCCACCCATGAACAAACATATAGACAACTATCATGCAATAAAGACAGCTACAAATTTTCATTTTTTTGCCAAACTATAAAAGATTGGAACAAACTACCATCAACAATTGCAAACATAAATTCCACTGACAGCTTCAAGGAAGCACTCACTCGCCAAGTGCTCCTTGATACATTTACTAACCTCAAATAGTAAATACATGTACATGTTTTTATTTTATAGCAAACTTTAAAAAAAAATGTAAAACTTAGATAATAAAAATTAAAAAAATGTAAATACTAAAATCAATTTAAAAAAATGAAACGTAACTCTTTCAGCATGCACCGGAACGTAATCCTCAATTTGTTGATAGTGTTTCCGTACTAGAGAAGAAGAAGACAACTGTACCTAACTTTGTGGCACCACAACCCCCGACTCAAAAGTCCCAGAGTAGTCAAAATACTATCAAAATGTCGGGCAAGGATTGCTCTTTCCATTGAAACCCCATTTGTTACCATGTATTGCATAGCATACATGCAACGTTGAAAATACGTTGTATGAAGATTCCTGTATGGATTTCAGTCCAAAATCGGCCTCATGAAAAGGCTAATCATGCAGCATAAACAAATTTTGAAGCATAATTTTTTTGCTTTGTACGTACAGTAGAACTGTTTTAAGTAACTTGGAAAAAAATTGTAGTGAGGGTTTTATTCTGGTGGATATCAGCATCAATAATTGAAAAATCATCCGTTTGATTCAACTAATCAGAGGCTATTCCTGCAAATCATGCAGCATAAACAAATTATTAACTGTAACTTGGTTTTTAAGTAACCATTTTCAATTTTTGGTAACAGCGAATAAAGTTTCACATTGGTGTGTATTACATTACTAGTATTGAATTTAAATTATGCAGTTAAAGTTGATTTACTTTACATCATTATTAAAAAAAATATTAGAAAAAATTTTCTTTGGCAAAAGGGGGCGTATCCCCATAGCGTGAAAACGAAAGTAACCGGAACTTTACTTTCCATCTTGGTAACAGTGACGTCACACATATACACATGGATTTCCGCGGCATTGTTCGGATTTACTAAATTTTCAAACGTTGAAAATGTGAAGCCTAGGGACTCAAGGTCTATCTCTTTCCACTTTCTCATTCAATTACACGAGATGCGGGTATGGAAACAAATGGACACAATGGTAAGACCCTCAATTTCGTCTTTTTAAACTTCGATACTCTCCCGTGGCTTTTGCAGACGAAATTTCATTTTCAGCTTGTAATTATTTGAATGATTAGTATTAATTAGTGGTGTTAAAAGGTTTAAAGATTATTTTTTTATAATCCATGTAATCAAAACATTTAACAATATTTATGTATCATTATTCTGGACTATTTTGATGTACACGTGACGTATTTTATTTTTATAACTGATTTTTTCAATTTCAAAACAAGCATTTTCACATTGGGTATAGATTACTCAGATAACTTATTTATTTAAATTTTGAACAATGTGTCTTGCTTTTTTCCAGTGAGTATAAATACATATTAATTTCAATCTTGGATTCATTTGAACAATTCTTTTTTGAATTTCTTTGAGAAAAAATAGTTTTTAATTTTCTACACAATTGTATGCTTTATATAGATTAGGTCTTTTTAACTCCTTAAGAAAAACTATCATTTTTCAAATTACTATTTGAACTAGATTGCAAAAGAAAAATGAAAAATGGAAAAAGCTATATCTAATTTTATTTTTGTGATTTGATGTTGATAAAAGCTGGCCCCCGGTGGATTCTTAAATTCATGGTTCTGAGGTTTACAGCATACAGATCAATGTTTGTTGGCTTTTAAAGTTTTTGAGTTAAAGCCATCCACGAAAATTGATGCCCTACAAATAATAATGAAGCCACAGTATTATATGAGTCTGGTTTGATATTTTCTGCCTCCAGCTACATATAATATGTACCGTTTTATGCATTTTTATGTTGAATATACTCGCTTAAGAGCACACATTTGTCAGTAATGTATGTTGTCAGACTACAAATGTACACCTTGGTTCATTATCAAATTTGTTTACTTTTAATTTTCAAAGACAATAATATAAGAAGCAATTTATAACCAGATAAATAAATAAATGCACAATAAAAATTAAGTTTAGGCCAAAACAAAAAACATGTGCGTTTCCTATTTCCCTACCCTACCTATTATTTCATGTCTACCCTAACTTTTTATTGCCATTTTTGCATAAGCATGGTTTTATTTCACTCCATTTACTGCTAAAGGTAAAAAAGATATTTAAAAAAAAATTATAATAAACCTAAGTATTCTCCCCAGAAATTCTTAATAATACATTTGTAGCATCCTGGTAATTTCAGTCTTCACAATATCATCTTTTGCTTTGAAATTATAGCATCACATTTCTTATAAAATGTATAAAGGAAGGTTTCAGATAGCATCACATTTGAACCAGATACATGTAGCATCACATTGCCAGGATGCTAAAAGGGCCTGTGGAGAACACTAACACTAACACTAACCTACCTACTTTTTTTCAGACCTGTAATAGGAAACACTCATATTTTTTGTTTGGCCTTACTCATCTGAGTCAGACTGACCTTTAGGATTATCTATGTTTATCTACTTTACAAGACACCTGCTAACTTTCTCTCTTATCAACAAAAATCAATCACAGACTTAAAACAATGTACATTTGAAGTTAAACATTTGAAAAAGAAGTACTTCAATAATTTAGAAAAGAAAGTGTTAAATCTACAGTTGAACCCAATAGTCTGATATGTGAAGTTATATTATGATGGGGGATTTCAATGATGATTTGCTTTCCCAATTTTTATTAGATGTTCAAGAAACTGAAAGAATTTTTAAGAAAGTAGTCTATCCCGGATTGGAGACCTTACGAGTGGTAGACAGAAATGGTGTTCAAGTCAATTACCCAGGAATCAATTCTTTCCGTTCCAAGACTTTCATTCTTAGTCCTCGAGGTGTTCCAATGAAAACCACGAATCATGTCTACAGTGGATTCCATTCACATCATGTCAAGGTCTCGGAAATGGTAAGTAGAGTACCAAATAGTTTTATACCAGATAATATTCAAAATGATTTATACATCATCATCTAGACTTGCATAAGACCTAAACTAAAAGAATTTACTCCCTTTAATTGACCATCCAGAAATGATCCTTCTCTAGTTCTGCTAGAGAGATAAATAGACATAGACCAGATTTAAAAAAAAATATTATTAAAATATTAGGTTCCAATAATACTTTCCCTGTCCAAGGTTGATAGATATATATATTACTGAAAATTGAAAAATGTTACCATTCATCAACCTTATAACCTTGTTGTGACAAATTGAATTAGTTTATTTTTGATATGTCAAATATGCATGTATATGTAGTCCCATAAACTTATTTTATTTTACCTACTGATCTACACTGTTTGAAAAATTGTGGTCAGAAAAGGGCTAAACCCAAAATATTTTTATTTAGGCCTCTACCTCCCCAAGAAAGAAACTAGCATACAGGGATTAGACAGGGCCTTACCTCCAGAATTAGAGCTTGGTAGCCAGCAACTAAATTTTAAGTGGCCTTCCCATATGATTCTTTACAAAAAAGTAAAAATTATACAGCAAATTAAAGGGGCCATTGGCCCATTGGCAAGTGCTTATTTTAAACCATGATTCGTCCATCGTTTTCAGCCATCATAATCTAAATTGTACTGTTACAGCTAAACAATCTTTTGTTAAAAGATCAAATGTTTGGACTGAATTTTTCATTGGATGCATGTGTCACACTGTTTTATATTTTATGAAAGTATATGGAGTAAATGAACATGAGACGATAACAGTGTGACCACATAAATTATGTTTAAAATCCAACTGCAAATAATTTTTATGAGCTGTATGGCCATTTCGGAATTTATGTTTTTAACTTGTACAGGTTAAAACATTTGTACTAGTAACATTTTATGGCAGAGAATTTTTATTTTGTTTGTTTTGGTGGTTTTGATATTGTAACGCAATTATATGAAAGGAGATCTATGTAAATATTATAAAAAATCTTTTTTATACAGTAGACTAGATTACTGATTACTGCATCACTGAAACCATGTTTATTTTTCAGCAGGTTACTAACGGTCAAGCAACTGAGAACTGCAATGGACATGAGAAAAGAATTGTGACACAAGGGTAGGGTTTTTAAAAAAATTCTTAAACTTTAAATTCATAAGTCTCAGATAGTCAAATGTCTAATGTTGGGCTTCTTTGAAACTACATTTAACATAATTTTTACAAAACATAAAATGAAGTACAATGTTATGAATATAAGTATGTATGTATATCTTATTTTGTTGTGCATTTATTGATTTTATTACCAGGAAATTTTGTTGAGAGTTTTGTCCCTTTGAACAGAACCTACACAGTTATAATCCTCATAATTTTTGTTTTCAACTCAACCCTTCATAAACTACATTTTTGTACTAGGAATTATTTTACTAATTTTGTGGAGAGTTGTAGCCATTTGAACCTACACAGTTAAAATCCTCATAATTTATGTCTTTAACTCAACAATTCCAGAATTATATGAAATTTTATATGTAGAGAGTGATTCAGGATTTTGAGATATATCAAAGTTACGGTATAAAAGGCTACCTGAAAAAAATATCATACCAAGATCTTGGGAATTAAGGAGACAACAACTTTAAAGGAAAAAAATAACAAACTTAAATTTCTTTGATTTTGTTCTTTGCTTTTATTCATTGATACTTGCACTTAATGAAATTAACAAAGTGTATTTGAAAAGGAAAGGATTAGTTTCCGACAACTTAATCAGAAATCTTTGTACTAGGAACAAAGTATTGTACGAATACAAGTTTACTCTGACTTTGTTCTTGCGTAATTTGTCTTTTTTCTATTCAAAGTTGATTTGGCAGGAGTATAGAAATTCTAATCAAATTTACATTCATGGTTAACATCTGTTAAAAGACATTTAAATTTACAAATTTTAAGTACAACACCACACATTGTATGGGACTGGTTAAAGTTGTTCTTAATGACTTCGGGAATGGATTTGTAAAATTATCGTTCAATTTTGAGAAGTTTTCTGTTTACCAAGTGCTTGGATATAACATATATATAGATAGAGAGTTCTGATTTTCAATGTCTATTCACACACCATGATTAAACTCACGTAAGTTAAAATACCTATGATCTATATTAAAAAAATATTGGTATAATTTTGTGAAAATATTTTAATTACATTTATATTTGGAATTTATTTTCAAATAGTATTCACGTAATACACAAGTATGTACTGGTAATCTTTGCATGGGTAAGTACCAGGGATTTGAGTTCTTTCATAAAGCATTTTTATCAGATTATCTGACGACTTTAGTAAAGAATTAATTTTTCTGAAGACTAAAGTCATACTGTAGTGAGAGAAATTATAATCCTATTTAATGTATTCCTGTGCTGATAAGAGTTTTCTGCTTTTAAAACTAAGACCAAAGTTAGAATATTGGAATGTAAAGTGGATTGTTTGATAGGTCTTACTGTCAACAAGTACCCTATATGATGTGAAGTTGTAGATCTACCTCATAGCATTTGTTAACCCTGCAGATAACCTAGTCCCTCTGTTTTGCTAAAAAAAATACCTGAAAATTAAGGTGCTCAACATCAAATTTAGTGCTGAATGCTTCCCTTTAAAAGAAAAAAACTAAAACACAGCAGAAAAAAAAAAAAAAATTATCATAGGGTATGTATAAGGTTTAAGCATATCTGTGTTTTCATTTTTATTTGTGGGGTACCAAATGTCTTGGTTTTCATAGGTGGCTGCAACATGATGGAGGGTTTGTTCGTCCATGTGTGGGTCTGTCACGCTTGTGTGGATATAACTCCTCTGAGGTTGCTGAACGGATTTTGATGAAATTTTGTAGGATTGTTTGTCATATCGTATGTAGTTGGTCATAGTGCAACACCATTTTGATTTGACAAATTTTATAGGAGCTATTGGACTTAATTAACTTTGTTCATTTTTGGTCATAAGAACTCTTTGTGGGCACAACTCCTCTGAGACTGCTCAACAGATTTTAATGAAATTTTGTAGGATAGTTTGTCATGATATGTAGTTGATTATATCACAACACCACATTTTGCTTCGAAAAATTTTAGTAAATTTTCAACTTTAATGTGGCAACAGGGAAAATTTGCTTTATGTAACAATCTTGTTTTATAATGGTTCTTTCTAGGATCATATGCAAACGCTGAAATGAAATGTCCAAAGAAATGTGTTTTTGGTGGAACCACAAAAATTGATCCTTATAAAGTAAAAGATATTTTGATAAGTTTATGAATAAGTTTGGACCCTGTTTGGTGGTCCTTTGTAGCCGGAGCAAGGAGGACATCAACTATCATGACTTTTTTTAAATGATTAACATTATACCAGACATGACTAATTAAAAGACACAATAAACAACAAGTATTTGTTTATTGTCCCTATTGTTATGGACTATTTTTAGTTCTATTGTTTCTGTTTTTGTTGTGTTTTGACAGATTGGTGTACTGTTATTCATTGACCCTTGCCTTTAGAAAATAGAATTTAAAAAAGATTAATTACATGAATTACTCTTCCATTTTCTTGTACAATGTACTTTAATCAAGGTATAAGGAGACAATATCAATTCTTTTATACTTACTAAGCAATCATATTCAGTGTATTTTACATTTATTATTAAACGGTAGACTCAGAATCAGCTATACCATATTAATTGCTATGCTCTTTTTAACAGAAGGGTCCAGAAAGATTAATGCAATCTTACAGATATCTAGTTCTCTATGTTTTCAAGTTTTGCTCAAATGAGTCTTTGCTAAAAATAAGTTTTGTTGTTTTGTTTTTTTTTCCCGATATATATTGCAAATAAACCAACCATGCACTCTCTTGAAAATATGACTTTAATCCAGTCATTGTTATGTTTCATTTTACAAGTACAAGTTGACCGAGATATATATTTTATTTGGTCATCCAATTCACACTTACTTATATAATTTAAATTGGAGCACCCAACCAAATATAAAAATAATTGATCATATTACTGTGACATTGATTAGTCAATTGTAAGTAAGTTGAAAAGAATTTTAAAGTTGTAAAACTTATATTTTAGTACTTGGAAATCTTGTTAATCTAGTTCTAAGACATAATGTGAAAGTAATATTTTTTGTTGGGTTAGAATTTTTTTGGTTTATGTACATGTGGTCAGGCACACAACAAAATTTGGTTCCGAACAAAATGAAAATTCCATTTCATTTTAATTAAATGAATTAGAAATGTAAATATTGTAACTTATTTAATCCTCAAAAATTGATACCCAGGAATTTAAGTATTTTCACAGTGTATAGCCTGAGCTTCCTATGTTAAGACTCAGGATTGCCAAAACAGAGTAGACAAAAACCAGTTGCAATTGGTACAATTGTTAATTTAAGAAATGGTTTCTAATAAATGTTAAACAAACTTAGACCAGATTCACCCCATTTTCTAAGACATGTCAGAAGACTTGACATTGAATAATATAATTGAATAAATACATGAAATATTACAATCCAGATTAAAGATAGAAAAAAATTAGCAAAAATACATGGAACTTAAAAAAAATGTAAATAATTTTTTACCCATTCAATTTTCTTACATAAAAAAAGGTTAAATTTTAGTTAACTCTAACATCTAGCCTTGATGACCTATTACTTTCATAAGTGCTTTATCTATTTCAAGTTTTTTTTTCCACCAGTTTATTCAGGTGGATCAAGCCCTGATATCGGGATGTATACTAAATAACTAATGTAAACATATTTATCTTATAGAAAAAAGACTTTTAAGTCTTGATCGGAACCTTATTTACTTAGATCCTATCTCTAAGTCATTAAAACTTCTGACTATTATTTACGATTATATTTGAAAAGATTTATTCATTAAGACCTAGGTTAAATAATATACCTGTCGTAAGGTCGGACATTTAAACCTTATAATTTTCAAGAGTAAATTCCCCTATAAATTCTTATCCAAGATTGTATGGGAAAATGTCTTTTGATTTGTATAATTTTGGAATGAATTAGGTATTTATTGTGTGAAATTTATAATTGCATATATCAAGGGTGTAAGATAAGAAATACCAAAATTTCTATAAAAAAAATGCACCATTATATTTGAACAAAATGTTCACAGTATTCCTTGTAACCCCTTATAATTGTTACTGCAGTTTTCATATTTGGCCGGATTTCACGGTTTGTCACTAACCTACTTCCTGTTTAACAAAATCTGGCTATTTTCTGACTTTCACAGATTTTTATACGACCGCAAAAAATTTGCGGACGTATTATGGTATGATGCTGTCGTCGTCGTCGTTGTCGGTGTCTGTTAACTTTTTAGTGTTTCCACAATAACTTTAGTTCCAGTTATCCGATTGCAATGAAACTTGATAATGATATTCCTTACCATAAAAGCATGAATGGGATTGATTTTGGGGGTCCCCCCATTTTTCGTTTAGAAATTAGGGGCCAAAAAAGGGCCAAAAATACTATTTTTTTGTTTGTTTCCACAATAACTTTAGTTCTAGTTATCCAATTGCTATGAAATTTGACAGTGATGTTCCTTACCATATAAGGATGAATGGGATTGACTGTTGGGGCCCCCCCTTTTTCTGTTTCGAAATTAGGGGCCCAAAAGGGGCAAAAAATTCAAATATTTTACTTGTTTCCATCATTACTTTGGTCCTAGTTGGCCTATTGTTGTGAAATTTGTCAAGAATGTTTCTTACAATAAAAGAATGAACCTGAGGAATGTTTGCCCCCCCCTTTTCTCTGTTGTGTAATTAGGGACCAGAAGGGGCCAAAATTGTAACTTTTTTATTTCTGGTCCGATTTTGAAATTTTTTTTTGCATGTTTGTTCTTGTCAAATAGCGGATACAAAATTAAGAATTAATTTTTGCGACCCCCCCCTTTTTCCCCTATTACGTAATTAGGGGCCAAATGGGGCCAAAATCGAAACTTTTTAATTTGTGGTCCGATTTTGAAAAATTTTTTTTGCAAATTTATTCTTGTCAGGTAGCGATTCTAAATTTAAGAATAAATTTTTAGGGCTGTAATCATAATTAAAAAAAAAATCTGGTTCGATTTTTAAATTTTTTCCCCAAACATTATTCTTTTAAAGAGTAGAATACAACATTCAAAATTTATATTTTTACCCCCTGGGTCGAAAGTCCATCAGAGAAGCATGTGTCAAAAAACTTTGTCAGTCCACCATGGGCTGCATGTGTCCAGAGCAATAGACTATCCATATTAGGCCTAAAACGTACAGGGTTCAACATGTTGCGGTCGTATCATGCTGCGCTCGGCGAAGCTTTTTATTAATGAATAAAATTGTATATGTGTTTAACTTACGTACATGTACACTTGTATCTTGTTGGCCAAAGGCCATGTGAGCCTATGCCATCACTATGCGCCTGCCATTGTCCATCGTCATCCCTATCGCCTGTTAATAATTTCAAAAATCTTGTCCTCTGAAACAACTGAACCAATTTAACTGAAACTTTGCAAGAATGATATTTGACATGTTTGCAACACACAATCCTCATTTTGAAATGATTTGATTTAGTCGCTGTTACTAAAAATAGAACATAGGGTAAAATCACATAAAACTATAACAGAATTTAAGCTCTACAAAAGTCTTTATCAGATTAAAATTGTCAGATGATCCCATAAAGAAGAGACTCTTAGGGTCCTAAGGACCAGGTGAGCCATACAGGCTCCTTAGAGCCTCTTTTATGTTTTGTGCTTTTGTCTGACTATTGATTTATTTTCTTGCTTACGGTAAATCACTACTAATATGTTGTTGAATAGTGAACATGCAATGAATATACATGTATTTTTGTCTTGTTTCAGGAGCTATTCTGCCAAATTACCTCGAAAAAGAAATGAGAGTCCCCATCATACCCAGAAAAGGGCCACAACAAGTCATTCCACGGGGCCAAAGCATGTATCTAAGAGTATTTCATCAGATCACTTTTTGGTAAGCTTAGAAATGGGAAAAAAAAAGACTGGTATAGCATGAGGTTTTTATATACTGCTTTAAGTAGCTAGTAAGTCTTAGTAAGTTATCTCTAAGCTGTATGATACTGATTACCCCTTTGGTACACCTTTGCTTCTGTAAAATACAAACTATATTATTGATGGTTATTGGGTCAGCCAACTTAATACTTAAGTCATTCTCAACTCTGAATGGATTATACAGTCAGCGCTTAAGGCATGTACATGTACTGGTATCATATGACATTCCATCACTATTCACCCACAGAGTCATTTACAGCTGAGTCATCTGGAACAAGTTCAGTACAGATTCTTTCATCAATGATACAACACAATCATGACAAAAGTACCAGTGACTGAATTGGACATGGCAACCTCTTAGGACCAGTCCAAAGCCCTGTTACACCACAGCACCTTCTGAAATAAAATTTGGTGGTTAAAGTGTGATTTGACCCGCTGGTTTGATACTCATTTGTGGCATAATTCAGCTTTCTCTTGTCAACATTTGAAATAATTGATGTAAAAGAGACAAGGGTTAATAAATGGTCTGCTTTACTCTGTTAAAAAAAATGGTGAAGAACAGTGATAAAAAAGTGCTGTTCTTGTACTAAACTTGATTTAGATACAAGTAACATTTTTATGGCATGCATATTTGCTCCATACTCTACATTTATAACTTGATTTTTTTGTCGTGCAAATTTTCTCCATATACCATATGTATACCTTCCCATCATAAGGCATTCTTCACAAACAAACATGTGTTACAATGGAAAGTATGCATATTTTATTTGATAGCACTGTATACTGTCTTTTAATGCCAATACTAGATAATTCATCATACTTTTCCAACCTTTTTAATAAATCTATAATAAAGGTTGGAATTTAATCTTTGAATTGGTTTTTATTAATTTTTACATAAAAGGCTGTAAGGTGATCAATGCTTGTTTAAATATTTTAGTTGCATAAACCATGTTTCATGGCTTTCAATGTTTATTTTGTTGATCAATAGAATCTCATGTTGATGGTTGCCATGTCCCAATGCTTTCAAGCTGACATTTCATTAAAAATGTAAACCTGTTTGACCATTTGTTAAACATCATTCATTTGTACCTTCACCCCATATACATTTGTACATGGCATACCCGTAGCCAGAATTTTTGTAGGGGGGGTTCGATTTAAGGTTTGATTTGCAAAATATTTCTTTTTTTTATTAGTGCTTAACCAAATTTCAGCTTGTTTTTACCTATAACTTTCAATTTTTTTTGTCCAAGGGGGGGGTCGTCCGAACCCCTCAAACCCCCCCTGGCTACGGGTATGCATGGTCCAGGTTTGCCTCTAAAAATAAAAATGAAAATGAATAGAGCAAATTGTAAAAAAACTATAAAAAATTTGAATTTTTAAAATACATCATTAAGAAAAGAGGCCATATTGCCTGTTGAAGTATCTTTTTCCCTTCTATTTAATGCCATGTTGCCTCCTCAGAGTTTCATTAAGGTTTACTATTGTCCTTTAACGATAGGAAAGGCCTTCATTTTCCCTATAACCAATAAAATCAAATAGAAGATGAGATTTTTCAAGACTTAAAATGTAGTTCATTGGTTTGTGAATCTATTTTAATAGGTTTAAACAGACCATTTAAGACCATCAAAGGGAATATAGATCAATGTTAATTAAAAAACTACATTTATTGTCAGTTAAGTTTAAAGTTTTGGGATTTCACAACTTTAATTTCCAAGTGTCAGTTTGTTTAATGTTTCTAACACAAACTTGAAGAAAGAATTATTGTACTACTAAGTTAAAAAGAATTAATTAGATTTTCATGTAATAAAATTATTTAATTTTTTCTTTATAAGATCACAAAATTTCTTGATATGCCCATGAAAGTATCTTAAAACACTCTTACTTTAAGGTTGGTATGATGTAGCTCATACAATCAATTATGCTGTATTTATTGGCAAAATTAATTTGTAAGTCCAGACTCCAGATAATACTTATTGAATTAGAAACCACAAAATATATTGAATTGACATTAATATTAATCTGAAAAACTCTTGTCTGAATTTAGAAATCAGAGCTCAATAAAAACTAAATATAAAATTTATAGGGTGGGCTCCAATTAAATCAAATAAAATGTCAAGCATTGACACTATAAAACTATTGTACACCCAGCCATCAATTGACTCAGCGAGTTTAAATTGATCAGTCCTCCTTTTAATAGTTAAATATAAAAATCTATATATCCCTTTGCTTGCTTTTCTATTGTAAACACCACTACAATTTATAGAAATCATTAAAACCTTTTCAGCTGTATGAAAAATGAATTTTCTTTTTACTTCACAGTGTAGAATTTTGCTGTCACTAAACAGTTTGAAGTGTTTCAAAGTACTTCTCCTACTAAATTGAAAAGAAAAACAGAAAATCTTTAAAAGTTGCTTTTCAAATATTTAATAGATAAAACCATATAACTTAAAGGTAGAAAGGTGTATTTTCTTCAATTTGATAGTTGCTTCTGTAGGTTTTAAGATTGAAATCCCCACTGACAAGTAAGTTTTCTGCTTATTTATTTTTGTTGGAAAGATTCCTTCTGCAGAATTTTAAAGTTGCTTAGATTTATTTATGTTATAAAGGGCATTGGTTTTTAGCAAGTCTCAATATTATGTAGTTCTCATTTGGTATTTTTTTAAAGTACAAATGTTTTTCAATGTCATGAATGCATTGAATGGTTTTGTAACTATTTCGTGTATCAAAGTAATATTTTTTTCAAAAGGCAAGCAATGTTCATACATACATTAATTTCTAATTTCTTTTAAAGCATTTTCAATTGAGAAGATAACAATTTCATGGAAATCACCCCTTTATAAATGAAATGTTATATTTGGTCAAAGATAAAAGGATTTGGGGATGTAAGCTAAATAAAGAGTATCATGTCTCTAAAACTATTGAACTGACTTCATTGAAACTTAATATGAAGGAAGGACACTATATGTAGTTGTTCATATTATCAGGAAAATTTTATCCTCAAAATTTTGTTTGAGCTATGGCCCTTTGGACTTAGAAATTTGCTGAAAATCCTCATTTATCATCTTGTCAGTGCAACTCCTCTCAAAGGACTTAACTGAAATTAATGAAACTTGGTATGTAGGAAGCACACCATATTTATTTAGTTGTGCATATTCCAGAACATTTTGAGACATCTTTTTTTTTTGCATGCAAAAACAAACTTTAATGTAACAAATCTCTAAAACACATTACTGTTTTTAAGGGCATGGATCTAATTTCACAAGTCTAGATTCAACAAAACCCACTTTGCAGGGCAGTGAACTTAAAATGTATAAATCTGCAGTTGAATAATTACCTACAACCATTACACAAGGACAAAAAGTCTTAAAATATATTAAAGTCTTATGTTAAATTTAATCAGACATAAGTCTGACAGGAACGATTTAAGTATTCTAACTTTTTCTAATGCCAATCAGAATGTATTGGCTTGGATAAAGACTTGGGAAGTAAATCAAATAAAGTTCTCCATTTAAACTATGGAAGAAATATGTCTTAATCCTGGAGATTTAATTATTTAAGAGAGTGACAGTCTTATAACCATATTCAACTAGGGAATCGATCACTAACATAATTATTTTTAAAATGTTCAACTTTGGGAGATGCATTTTGTCATTAATTTTCATATGAAATATGTAAGTAATATTTATCATTTTAAATATATATAATGTGAGTTTAATTTATTTTTGTTAGGACAAATTTTCTTGATTTTACCCCCAAAAATATCTTTGGATTTTTAATTTTGTGGTTTGCAAATGAAGCCAGAAGGTGAACACTGTTGGATTCTTATATTTTCATGGTTGACTGATAATAAAAAAAACAAGAAAATTGGTACCCAATGAATAATAGTGAATCCCACATACAGTATTTTTTTTTCTGAAAAATTTGAATGTATTAGTATGAAAAATTTTGAAAGGATATAATATTTCAATTTAAGATTGTCTGTTCTTTTAGGATTTATTTAAAATAAATACAATATATATTTGTCACTTCTGTGTTGCATTATAATGCAGATGCATGCAAATCTTCCTTGATACTCTAAAATGTTAGTTGCATAACAATTATTGATAGTAAACATGGTAAACATGTCATTTTAAACTCTAGATTATGTAAATGATGATCTTTTTCTTGTGATAAATTGTTTTCTAATAACATGGATTATTCAGAAGCAACCTTGTTACTCTAGTAACTTTGAGAACTCCCTGAGTCATCCTGAATAACATTAACTCGCTTGTCTTTAAAAGTGCTTCCATAGATAAAATGCTTTAGTTGCATTACATGTAAAAAATTTAAAACTTGTTGCTAAACTTTTTTTCCTTTTCATATTCTTCATATTTTGTTCTTGAGATAGCCAATCGGTTATTAACAGTCATATCATTTATACTTCTAACTTCATTGTATCTGAAAAACATGTACTATTATTTTCTTATTGATTTTATAAAAAAAATTATCATTATATGTTTTGTACCCTTTTTCTTTAAAACTCTTATTTTGATTAAAAAGAAATTTTATTATCATATGATTTGCACCTCAAATTCTTCGGATCCCCTTGTTGCCAAATTGTGATGTACAAAGTCTATTTGTTGACCATTATTTTTTCCATAAATGTGGCAAGTGGAACTGTTACATGGAATGCTTAGGTATTAAGCTTGTTTATAGTACTTAAGTTTTGTACTAGATGTGAAATTCTTACTCAGATTTCTATGAAGTTTTAATCAAGTTGTTATTATTTTATTTTAGACTGGTGAACCCTCAGAAAGACATGCTCTTAAGTCAGCTAACAGTAATTACTGGAATTTAAGTAACCAGGGTCTAAGATTGCAGAGGGAATGGACCAGTTTGTCTAACTCACGATCAATGAAACGAGCTTCTGAGGTATATAAAAAATTAGAATAGAGCAACTTTATTTTTTAAATGACATACATGTGACGGATCCGTGATGACAAAGCTGGAGATTGGACCAAAAAGTGGGAGATTTTTAACGCTCATTATAAATGCATTTCAATGCCAATTGATGGCACTAGCGTGTGCTAAATAAACATGGCTTCACTGATTAATCTCAAACTGTATATACAATCATTAGGTCAATTATGGCATTAACCTTTAATTAGCACCTTTACCTGTTAAATTAATGTCTACCTAATTGACAAACCCCTAAAACACTGGAAATGTTTTATGATTGAACAATTAAAATGTCTATAAAACTAAAATGTTGGCATGTCATGAAAAAGCGGGAGATTACACAAAAAGTCCGGAGAACGGGAGATGGATAAAAAAGTTGGGAGATTTTGTCTCCTGGCGGGAGAATCACATGTATGAAATGAATGATCAGTAAAAGAATATAATGTCATCGGATCAAACAATGTAAGAATAACAAGAAATCAAAATAAAAACAAAGTCTGTAGATTTAAGTGATCGGTGAAAGGCATAGAAAATGTTCGTTTCAATCAATTTTGTGAAAGTATGTCTCCATCCTTTGAGCTTGGTAAAGTTATATCTTATTTTGTCATACTCATCTGTCTGTTTGTCACCAACTCCTCTGAAACTTCTCAACAAAGTTTAAAAAACTTAGTTAATGAAGAAATCTTGAACTACATTTCTCGTTTTTAAAATATTATGTACAGATTGTCAACCACAGAGTAGATAGAATGTATTTCATGAGTGGCAATTCCATCCAATTAAAACCACGCTACGATGTTGATGACGAAGAATTAAAACGTATGAGAGAACAGCAATCTAGAAATAGTAACCATAAACGGTAAGAATAAAACTTTATAATGCAGCATATCAGAACTTTCTATTTTGCTTTGTTACTTGTTGTTTTGTTACTACAATTCAATGATATCACATAATGCAACCACAATACTTTGGTGTTTCCTTTTCAGTGATGATCCTGATTACACAAACCATCACAATTATCTTTCCTAAGTTTTAATAAATAAGTTTGTTGTATGTATACATTGATTTAAACATACCAGAACTCTTTCTTCTTCAGACTTGCTTATTCTTTGAAAAGTCAACACTTATTTTGCATCCATTAATAAATCTTCAAATGGGTAATTTTTATTTGTTTAACATTTTCATTTCTCATCTCTTTACTTTGATTTTCTTTTCTTCTCTCTATTTCTCTCTCCTTTCTATCTTAATTCCTCTAAGTGTCAAGGTCAAACTTAATAGAAATATCCATGTTGTCATGCTGCCACAAGAAGATGAGAATCCCCCTGATATTTTGGAAACGTCCATGGAGGCACCTGAGGAAGAACTGGAAGAAGTTTTGGAAACATCTTTGGAAGCACCAGAGGAAAAGGAAGAAGAGTCAATCAACCAAACACCAAGACCTGGCTCGTGCAATGTCTGTGAGCACACGATCAATGTTCGTCATACTGTCAGCATAGAGTCTGGAATTCCTGATATGGATTTTAAAGATGAAGATATAAACTATGGCATCGAAGACGAGGAAAACCAATATCATATTAATATAGATGGTCCTTTAAATGTTGTTGATATTCTTTCCCATGATGATAAACAAGCCGTAGGAAAATGCATGGTACAGATGTTGAAGGAAATTCCAAACGAAAAGAAAGATAATAAATTTCATAAAAAGCGACCAAAGTTTTTCTCAGCTAGACTTAAAACTCCCAGGAAAAAAAATACAAAAGTTGATCATAAATGTTCATTTAGTGATTTGTTTATTGGACAATATTCTAATATGATAAACTTTCCAAGACAGAAAAAGTCAAAAAAGAAAAAGAAGTCCTCAACAGAACCTGTTGAATGTGACTGTAGGCACCCTGAAACACTGGAGGACAAACAGCTAGCAATCATTGGCAAACAGTTGCCTGTATATGTGTATGGATACTAGGACTTTTTTATGCTGTTGATTAAATTTCTTTTTCTCATGTTCTTAATTGGATTCCATTTTCTTATGAATAAATGCTTAACTCTTTGAATCTTTTTCTTGGTATGCTCGATTTTTTACATGAATCTAAAAAAGAAACTAACATAGTTTTACTTTCCGACTCCTTTTCATGATCTTTAAGGTCATGTTTTTTGTTGCCTGTTTTCTTTCTTTTTCATCCACCTCTTCAAGCCTTTTCTGGTTGTGTGGTTAATGCATTGACTTGTTACGTTTGTTATCAGGGGTTCAAATTAAATTTTGAGAGCTGAGAGTTCAATATTTTGGTGCCTATTGATGATTTCCAGAATAATTAAGAAATCATTAATAAAGGTTACCACAAATATTGAAAGGATTAAAAGGCAGAAATTTTAAAGCTTCTTCATAAAAATTGAACTGTCTTTGACATTTGACCAGTGCTGATTTTGAACCCCTTAAACTTCTGTGTTAATTAGTTTCCTTGCCTTTATTTCCTTTCTTTCTTGTTCATGTTTACTGTTTTAAACACATAACAAAATATACAGTTAATATACTGTGGTTTCATTATTATTC
Organism: Arcuatula senhousia; assembly: GCA_963971305.1. NCBI lineage: Eukaryota > Metazoa > Mollusca > Bivalvia > Mytilida > Mytilidae > Arcuatula > Arcuatula senhousia. Next base: position 31,550,714 of record OZ020306.1, on the reverse strand, counting down.
GTTGGGTATAAATTTTCGTGGTTTTCATGGGTGGCCTTGACTCATGAAATCTGATACCATCATAAAGGAAATTTAACACTGATGTGACTTCAGAACCACAAATTTAAGATTCCACGAAATGGTCCTTTTTCATCAAACCACAAAATTGGTACCCACGAAAATAAATGAATTCACAGTAATTAAGATGACCAAAAACAATAAGAACAAAATCATATGTACTCATTAGATATTTCAACTATAAAAAAAGTTAACAACTTTATTTTGCACTAGAAAAAGTATTGTTTGAATATCAAAATTGTCAAATAACAATAATTGCTATGACTGATAGATAGATTAGGATTTCATGTGTTTTGCTATTGAAAACTTGTTTCAAATCTTTTTGTAATACTGAGCACCTCTGATGAGTCTTAACTGCACAAAGCATGTGGCAGATCTGTTGAAATATATATGATGTAACTTGGTTGTTACGTGTTTATTTGTTTACTGATTTTTTCAAGCACAAAAATATGGGACTTAAATAAACTGCTGATATTTTTACCATTAATAAAACTTGCAAGATAATGTAACTAATGATGTTTTTTTTCTTTTTTTCCCCATTCTTCTATCTCTTTTCCATTTTGTGTTTATAACTTCTCTATAAATTACAAAATGGATCTTTCTCTCTATTCCTTTCCTCTCTGCTCTCTATTCCTCCTTACTATCAAGCAGGAATGTCAGGACATCCAGTAGAACATCAAACCAATCACCTACCAAAAAGGTAAGTGTTTGTCAATTAAGATATACTCTTCATAGTGATAAGCCAAATTCAGATATATTTTATTCGGTGTCATTCTTTTTAAAAATAATGTTCAGATATCTGTGATTGTCTTATTGTTTTGTATTTCAAACTTTATGGAATTAGAAAAAAAAAACATAACATAAAAGTTCTTCAATAATAGATGTGTGTGAATAAATTCATTGTGTGTGGATATTGTTCAGGGGAGATTATTGGTAAATAAGTTTTCTCCTCATAAAATTCAATCTCAGCTTTCCATAATTTAGTTTAATAAGTAAACTAACAAAACTTGTGCTTATACCATGTGGCTTATACCATAGAAAAAAATATGTCATGTACTTTTAAATAACTGAAAAAAGTTCTTGCATACAAAACAAAACATCCTTTAATTTAGCCCAAATTTTTCTTCTATGGTTATACAAATGTGATTTATTGTATTGTAGAAAGAAACCATAGATATTCAGCAAAAACTTGAAAATCCAGGTAGGTTTAAAATAATACACAACATTAGTATGAAAAGCGTTAATGAAAACAGTATTTTCATGATAATAAATGTATTAGATTAAAAGCCCTTAACGACACACCAAGTTAATAAATTTTCATCTACATATGTTGAAAATATATGGGCTGTAATGAAGTTTTCATATTTTTTAATCAAGTTTTATTAAAAATTCCATAAAATTGAAAGAATTTTAAAAGAGTTCCAAAATAAATCAAAGTTGCCATCCATGAAGTTAAGGTGGGTGCAGATGAGAATATACATATTAATAGCGTATGGCCTTAAGTCGTGTGCCTTCATTGATAACAAATTTTTCAAATGATACTGGTGTATTTTTTAGATTTGAAATGCCCCTCTTACTTGTAGCAACGTTAATGTTAAATTTCCAAATTTGTATCATTATATAAATCTGAGAACTATTTAGAAGTCATATTGCATTTTTTTAATTTACCGTAGAAGATATTGAAGAAGTGAATTTGACACAATTTACATAAATCATCAGCAATTTTGTAATCCACAATGAAAAACTTCTTTTTAAAAAGATTAGAAAAGGTTATCCCTGAACAATATTAATTTAAGAGAGAATATCCTGGCATGTTATTTAGTACTTTAATTTTGTTATATAATTTTTCTGATTTTTTCAGAGTCTGAAGCTACAGCAGAACAAACAGTAAGTTTTTATAGACTTGTTCAACTTCATTCTGATAAGTTTTGAATGATCATAATGGAATAGTTAACAATATAATGTGGAAGAAGTGTAGCTGACACAACTCACATAAACCAGTGGCAATTCAACGATTGACATTTAAATAGAAAATAATGAGGTGTGGAATAAGTGTACGTGACATAGTCCACAATCAATTAGCGGCAATTCAGAAAAATCACAATGGACAACCGCCAGCAGCCTTCAACGAGGAAAACTGCAAGCCGCCTGTAATGTGAACAGTGGTTTGCAATTGGTCCTAGATTCTACAAAATGAATTTCACATTAAAACTTTAAATGAAAATGTCTGTATTTTAATAGTAAAATTATTATGCACTATTTTTTGCCTCTTATTTTTTCAATTTATCAAAAAATTCAATATTAGATTTCAGAACAACAAAGTGGACATAAATTCTTGATTTTACTAGCAGTTTGATAATAACACATAGAACTCATTTTTGTTACTTTTTACAAATACATATATAACATTCATTCAATTTGAAAATTTTTTTCTTCAGTCCAGTAGTGAATTGAACCTTAAGAAACCAGATGGCACTGTTAGTCCTATTCAAGGATGGGATGCAAATGACAAAGCCGTAACAGAAGAAAATGTGATAATACGTCAGAAATCTCTTCATGAAGGCGAGCAAGCTCAAAATCTAATTGTGACAGAAAATGGAAAAGACTTTGATGAAGAAAACATGCGCGCTGATGGGCGAATAGACAGTACTGCAGTAAAGGCTGCAGAAGAAAAAGAAGAAATTGACACAACAAAAGAGCAGGAACAAGGGGAGATAAATGAGGCCAAGGTTGAAGAAGGGGAGATAATCAATGGTGAAGAAGAGACAAATAATGATGAGAAAGTTGCTCAAGATGATACGTAACTGTGATCAAATTTAATCTGTGATGTTATACATTGTTTTTGTGTACATTGATTCATTTTATTTTATAAAAGATTGTGATATATAGTAAATGGAAACATTATTTCTTAATTTCATATTGTGAATGTTTGTTGAAAACATTTTACAATGTATTATTATAAACATTGTCCTTTATAGACTCTTAGATATTCTAAGGTTGTAATTAAAGCAAACTTGTTGCATATAAGAGACTGAAGGTGTTTTTAAAAATTACAATGTATTTATATTCATTTTAAACTTTTTTCATCTTTTGAATAAGCCATCTCCTTTTATTTCAATTTATTATGTTCCAATTGTATAATTTTGCTATACATGGAGTCTTCAAATTTAAAACATGCAATGTTTTCAGTACACATATAGTGTACATTGATTTTTGCATTACTGGTTTTACAAATATAATATTTCATAAGTGATTTCTTATTTTAAGTTGGATGGAGTGTCTATCACTGAGCATCTATTTTGCACATCTTTCATGAATTTAAAATTTATAATGCTTGTTACTCTAATTGTTTTCTATTGGGCTAGGTAAACATCAAAATTGATAATCACAACAAAAATTTGGATAAAATACACTTTCTTTGGGAATTTCAATATTTTCCTGTACTTTTAAAGGGGAGATAATTTGTAAGAAATAACAGGGAAAAAACACATTTTGCACTCTTTTCAGTAATTTTTATGGTGGACTTACTTCAAGTACCATTGTAGGGCTAACTGTGGCCAAAATAAAAAAAAAAATTCTATGGGTAACTTCTTAGACACCCCATCTACTTTAATCTGCTCAACTATCCTTACTTGATTATAAAGAAAATTTGGCACTAGCAAAAATGACTCCTATAAGTTACTTGACTGGCAAAAGTTAAAGGTACTAAGGGATTGCTTTGTAAATGTTCTAATTGTTTTCATGTGTATATTTATGGAAGAATCTCATATATTTATTGGCAATTTATCCATGACATTTATAAAAAAGATATTTGAAATGATCATTTATTCTTTGTTGCACTTCTCAATTTTAGAGCAAGTGGTATGCATATTATTTTATGAAATATAAAGAGGGAAAAAAAGTCCTTTTTTTCACCAGAAAATATCAATAACTTTATTTATATTTAGATTTTGATACTATATTATTGTATTTTTTGCTAAAAACTCAACCCATTTTGGTTGCTTCACAACAACACAACACAACATATTTAACATAAGGGTTTATTTTCTATTTATTTTTAAGTCATTTTCCTAAAATGTACCGTACAACCTATGCAAATTGATGATAATTGCAAAACATAAAAAGAAAGAAAAGAGAAATAGAACCTCTCAAGCTAAATTTAATAACAATGTAGAAAAATAAATGTCATTAAAAATCAATTTATAATGATTCATCTGTTCCTATCTATAACTTAAAGTGTAAGTTCGCGATTTTTTCAAAATTTGTACATTAAAAGACTATCATAATAAAATAACTTTGGTGAAATTCCTAGCGCTCAAGTATGCATAGTTAGGATAAAATTGGCATTTGAAAGTAAAAAAATTCTATCCACAGAGGGTCACGTGATTTGTACTAGATGGCGCTGCTCAAAGCCTGAATGATGCATCCTATACCCATGTGGTATTTATCGATGTGTACCACAACGGACAATTTGAAATAATTATAATTTAGTCAGGAATGATAAAATAAAAGTCAGTCTAATGTTTGATTGTGAGACGTTTAAAAATGGTACCAATCGTTAAGTTCAGAATTACAGTACACTCAGAAAGGATTGATTCTCATACTCTGATTTCGGAGGGAAATTTTTTAATGACTCCAGGAAACTCCAAGAAAAGCCATAAAAATCTACGTTGCTTGATTCGTTTGAAGTGATATTATGATACTTAGTCCTTTTGTGCAAACCATCGCACCACAGGGGCTTACTGATCGTTTTCTGTGTATAAGACTTTATTCCCTTCTACAAACCACTGGCACAACAGGGATTCACCTGCCGTTTCCTGTGTATGTTTAGTACCCCCGTGCAAACTATCGGCACCACAGGGGTTTAATATTGTTTCCTGTGTATTAGAAGTTGACATTTACCTGGTTGGAATGGGTTCTAGAACACTTTCTTTTAACGAAAATCAACCCCTTTGGTTTGAACATTGAAGTGCGAAAATGTTAATAAAATACCCTTTCTAATTAAAAACATATAAAAACAATAAACTGTAGGAATCTTTTTTTTTTTTGTCTTGTAAATAATTATGTAGTTAATTAATTGTTTTTCCGACACTTCAAAAGCGAAAAAAAGTGGGAATTAAAACTCTTCAAACACATTTTTAATTTGGGTACTTGTATTACACAAACCATGCACGATGTAGCACCACGCTTTGGCTGATTGATAATTGTAAGAGAAAGGTAGTCAATGGAGTGAACAGGTGATATTGACACCTGCTGATTAATTATACTGTATATTGATTAAGAAATAATTAAAAGATGTGCCGGTCGAAATTCTTAAAATCGAGCAGTGGTGGGTGTGTCTTAAGCGGGTTGAGTGCTGCAAGGAAATCTTTGATTGGAGGAGCACCTTAATTAATCTATGATATCTGTCAATTATACCTGTAATTAACCAACGGGGCGTGGCAGATCGTCTATGGTTAATGATTTTAATTGACACCTGTGTATTCATCAAGAACTGAATATATTGTCTTAAATATTTGAAAAAGGATTGAAAACTAGTGCTACTGTGTCAATAAATATTTCAGATTATTTACTATTTGGAATTATAATTATAATTAATTATTTTAAAACAATTTAAGGTTTAAGTAAACTATTATCTAGCTATTTCGATAAAAAAAAACTGCGGGATTAAAAAAATATCAATGCCAAATTATTCATATTTCAAATCATTATTATGATTGACAACATCGGTCTTATGTTACAAATATCGTCAATTGGTTAATTTATTCATCATTGGAGATGTGACGTCACATCTCCAATTGAGCTATCCCATAATTCATCATTGTTCATAGCATGGACGCGCCCATATGGTCTTGTGTATTGGAATAAAATTACGAATATCTTTCTTAATATATTGTTTTCAATGCCCAAACCCGGCATGATGCCTACTCTCATTATAATAAATCAAATAAACTAATAACTCAAAAATCGCGAACTTACACTTTAAACTTTATCATAGTGTACTTGGATTTTTAAAGCACTTCTGTGAAGGCTTTGTGGCACAAGTAGTAAGATAGTTTTGATAGATTTACATTTTATACTTCATGTTATTCACTCAAAGGTGAATTAAATTATTTTAAACATTAAATCTTAGTGTTTCTTTTTACTTCCTACACCAACAGTCTAGTAGCCACTCTACTATTGTCAATCTGTCTTTCCAGTTTAAAACTTTGTAATTATTGGACGGATTCACAGAGTGAAAAGTCTTGGTTTTAAAATGGGTAACGTTGGTAGGCGAGTGTGTGGGAAAAATGTTTTTGTAACAGTTTTCTAAGCATTTATAATCATAATTTCTAATCAAAGCCTCTTGATATTTGGTGTGTAGAAACAGCATAGGGTCCCATTTGATCTCAGGTGTGTTGCTTACCTTTTTATGTGTAACAAACTTCAGCCATTTTTTTACTTTGACAGATATTTCTATACTAGTTTGAAAATGCACACCTTTTATTTTGAAGCATTTTAATTTTTTTTTACAAAATGTATAATTTGTTAAACTTAACAATTCTTGGCAAAATTGACAACAGGTCCAATATTCTGTCCTTCTTTCTTATAAAACCGTAACTTTTAAACACCTTAAAATAATCGATAAAACTATCACACAGTAAAGGTTATGAGATAAGAAAAAACCTTAGGTTCTGGGGCCAAAACAGGTAAAAAATCAAGGAAAGGTTGAAAGTTGGAATTTGAGAGAGAAATTGGTTCCTAAGGCAAAATCTTTGAAGGTCATGATAGAGTTTCATGAAACTGACACACATTAAATTAAAGCCTATAAGAAAAGAAAGATGCATATGGAATTGCAGTTGGCCCATATCAAAATGTCAATACATGTATCATTGTAATGAAACATGGCTGAATTTGATACATAAAACCAATAGCATGAAGGATAAGAGATTCATGGAACCTAGGACTTGCAGTTCAAGATATGAAGGTGCTGTAAATTTACTTTTACACACAACATAGCCAGAAATTGAATACCAGGTCATATGATGGTGATGCAGCAATATCAGCATATTTAGCTTCCATTACCTTTGTCTAATAGTTCTTGAGATACAGGGGTGCTTAAGAAGCTTTCAACATATGTTTACTACAAGTGCCTATTTTTCTAGTCCAACAAGATCCCAATTGACTTATAGAATTACAAACTAACTTACAACTAGAATACTAACAAAGTCAGAAAGGGCCCTGGGGCAAAAATCTAAGAGTTTTCAAAATCATACTAACTTTAATTATAACCACTAAGGCATGTTCCATGGAATGTGTATGAAACTTCAGAGCTGTATTGTTAATTTAATAGCCTTTCAGTTTTATTGTTCAAAAATACCAATTTTCTTAATCTGTGATTTTCGATAAAAAATGAAGTTTTTTCCAAAAATATTAAACAGATTTGCACGAAATTTTATTATGCAAATCATGACATGCTACTTAGCAGCTGTGCAAAGTTTCAGAACTGAATTGTTAACAGTTTTTGAGTTTTAGTGTTCACAAAGTCCAATTCTCAAAATCTGTGATTTTCAATAAAAAATGAAGTTTTTTTACAAAAATATTAATCAGATTTGCACGAAATTGTAATCTGCAAATCATGACATGCTACTTAGCAGGTGTACAAAGTTTCAGAACTGTTTTGTTAACAGTTTTTGAGTTTTAGTGTTCACAAAGTCCAACTCTCAAAATCTGTGATTTTCGATAAAAAATTATTTTTTTCCAAAAATATTTAACAGATTTGCAAAACATTTTAATATGCAAATCATGACATGCTACTTAGCAGCTGTACAAAGTTTCAGAACTGTATTGTTAACAGTTTTTGAGTTTTAGTGTTCACAAAGTCCAATTCTCAAAATCTGTGATTTTCAATAAAAAATGAAGTTTTTTTCCAAAAATATTTCACATTTTTGCATGAAATTTTAATATGCAAATCATGACTTGCTACTAAGTAGCTGTACAAAATTTCAGAACTGTGGTGTTAACAGTTATTGAGTTTTAGTGTTCACAAGAATTGTTGATGGACGGACAGACGGACAAAGTGAAAACTATAGGGTGTCCGCATCTTTGATGCGGGGCCCTAATGAAGACAGACATAATCAAAAATAGATTAGTAAATTGTTAACACAGAGATATGTCTCGCCTCAGCCCTGTCGCAGCTCGACACAGTATTAAATGAATTTAAATAAACAAGGGGTTGCACTTAGTCGTGCTAAGGATACCCCTACTCGACCATACAGAAAATAGGAAGTAGATGCCTGACTGACCTGGAAAGGGGAGGCACAGTACAACTTATCATACTTAAGCTGTATACCAAATTTAAAATCAATCCCTTCAGTAGAATGCCCAAAAACTGTTACGAAATATTGTTACAAATATATCAATGGTGTACCATACACCTGTTCACATAAAACAGATTAAGAAAAACATTAACATTGGCCAAATGTATATAAAATCTCAAAGTCACTGGACCATGACTGCAGGAGCATACAAAAAAATGCCCTTAATATTGATCTCTACTAATGCAAATGCAACTGCATTCCAAATATCAATAGTGAATCGTAACTGCTTCATGTTATACAGACTTAACAAGAACAGATTCCAGGTCCCCCGCCCGTTGAACGTTATATTGTTGAAGGGGCATAACTCCAATAATAATGTGTTCTATGGGAGAAAAAATTACTAAGTCGTTAAACAGGAAGTAGATGTCAGACTGACCTGAAAATCACTTACATCTTAGGGGACCCCTAAAGGAGTCTGCATACAAAATTTCAGAACCCTAGGATTAGTAGTTACTGAGAAAAGTGTTACGAAAAATTTACCATTGAGCCTATGGGAGAAAAAATGACTAAGTCGTTAAACAGGAAGTAGATGTCAGACTGACCTGAAAATCCCTTACATCTTAGGGGACCCCTAAAGGAGTCTGCATACAAAGTTTCAGAACCCTAGGATTAGTAGTTACTGAGAAAAGTGTTACGAAAAATTTACCATTGAGCCTATGGGAGAAAAAATGACTAAGTCGTTAAACAGGAAGTAGATGTCAGACTGACCTGAAAATCACTTACACCTTGGGGGACCCCTATAGGAGTCTGCATACAAAATTTCAGAACCCTAGGATTAGTAGTTACTGAGAAAAGTGTTACGAAAAATTTACCATTGAGCCTATGGGAGAAAAAATGACTAAGTCGTTAAACAGGAAGTAGATGTCAGACTGACCTGAAAATCACTTACACCTTAGGGGACCCCTATAGGAGTCTGCATACAAAATTTCAGAACCCTAGGATTAGTAGTTACTGAGAAAAGTGTTACGAAAAATTTACCATTGAGCCTATGGGAGAAAAAATGACTAAGTCGTTAAACAGGAAGTAGATGTCAGACTGACCTGAAAATCACTTACACCTTAGGGGACCCCTATAGGAGTCTGCATACAAAATTTCAGAACCCTAGGATTAGTAGTTACTGAGAAAAATGTTACGAAAAAAAGTGTGACGGACGCACGGACGGACGGACACCGGCATTTCCAAGTCCCCGCTCCGCGTTGCGGCGGGGGACAAAAAAACAGGTTTACATTGACAAAATCAGTATAAAATTGCAAAGTCAGTAGACCGTGACTGTAGTTGATCTGTACTGATGCTAATGCATATGTTAACTAGAAAATGTGTCTATGAGCCACAGGATGGCCCTCCCGTTCTTGAAATATCATTGACCCTCAATGTGTATTACCTGAGATATGGACCTTTACCAAGAAATCATGTGTAAAATATAGGTCGCTGTGACCTTATTTCTGGTGGGTGGTGCCATGTTACCAAGACTCATCGAGTAGTGAAATATTGTTGACCCCTAACATGTAGTATTCAAGATATGGACCTTAACCAAAGTCATTCACGCCTAAAATATACGTCACAGTGACCTCATTCCTAGTGGATGGTGTCACCTTACCCAAGACACATCCCTGGACACATCTAGTGGTGAAATATCATTGACCCCCAACATCTAGTATCCAAGTTATTGACCTTAACCAAGAACTTAACCGAAGGTGTTCATGCATAAAATATAGATCACAGTGACCTAATTTTTATTGGGTGGCGTCATGTTACCCAAGACAAATCTAGTGGTGAAATATCATTGACCATCAACATATAGTATCTGAGATATGGACCTTAACCAAAGTCATTCATGCGTGAAATATAGGTCACAGTGACCTAATTTCTAGTGGGTGGTGTCACCTTACCTAAGACACATCTAGTAGTGAAATATCATTGACCCCCAACATCTAGTATCCCAGTAATGGACCTTAACCAAGAACTTAACCAAAGTCATTCATGCGTAAAATATAGGTCACAGTGACCTTATTTCTAGTGGGTGGTGTCACCATACCTAAGACACATCTAGTAATGAAATATCATTGACCCCCAACATCTAGTATCCGAGTAATGGACCTTAACCAAAGTGTTACGGACGGACGTACGGACAAGGGTAAAACTATATGTCCGATCCACATACGTGGTCGGGCCATAAAAACATGAAAAAACACTATTTTTGACCTTAAAATGACAACCCTTATAAGGGGTCATCTGACAACTTCAACCCAATGGAGACTTTTGTAGAGCTTTTGATTATGAAGATTATTTAGGTTAGGCTTATATAAAAAATATCCTAGATTCTCATCCCATCCCGCCCCGATTTTTTCTGCCGCCTTAAAAAATTTTATTTTGATTTTTGGCAAATTATGTAATTTTTTAAAAACTTTTTCTTTAAAATGGTAGCATATTTTATCAAAATGGATAAAAAATAAAATTGGCCCGCCGGCCCATATTTTAAAAAAATTTGGATGAGATCTAGGAATTATTTTATTATTGCCTTATTAGAATTTTCTATAAAAGTATGAGTTCAAACGGCCGCAACCTGCATAAAATTTGTAAGGTAAAAAATCCTTGTAATATACACAACTACATAATAATAACCAAAGGGGCATTAAAGTAAAAAGTCCGTAAGGGCAACAACAAAACCAGTAAACAAAAACGAGAACAGCACGAAGAAACACAAAATCAACCAAACAGAAATCAACAATGCGAACTCAAGTCGTAATGAGGGCTATTCCAGAATTAATTGTATGGGGGGAGGGTCGGAAGGCACTTTAATTAAAATTGTATGGGTGGTGGTATTTCTAGATATTTCTCAAATGCAACAAAGGGAAAAAAATACAATTTTATGCATGGTGGGTATATAAAAAAGTGCCTTCAGACCCCCCCCCCCCCCACATTTATTTCTGGAATAGCCCCAAGAGTGAACTCAGGTGCTGATGATGAATTTGCTACACACCAAATTTCAATAAATTCTGTTTAGTACCAAAACATAATCACTTCATACCTATTGCACATAGATGACAATCATTATGGCACAACTTCAATCTACTCAAAAGTAAAATGTGTTGTGTTTTTTCCTAGTAAACTCTGACAAGTTTTTTTGATATTCTGGCAAAGAAAAAGTACATAATGTAATGAACATGTAATAATAATTTATTTTATATACAAAAGAAATACAAAATTTACACAGAATAGACATGACAAGACTAAAAAAATACATTCAAGACATTAGTTTATTGATAGCAAAATAAATCGAATTTAAACAACAATATATGTTTCAGATAGTTGTTTTTACAATAACATACATGTACAGAAACATATTTTTCTAAAGGTAGTGAAAATCTATCTATAAATCACATTTAATAGTACATGTACATGGATATTGGTCATTGTAAAAACAATAACCTTTTCTGTTTTTCTCTATTACTTTTTTTAAAGCCGCAATGTTTTCTTAAACAAAACATTTAGTATAGCAAATATTTCAAAACAATTCATCATTGAAACGTAGTTCATAAGGTACATACATAAGTTTTAAACATTTCTCCTCGCCTTAAAGGAAACATTTAGGCCGTCCTTAAAAAATTGTTGGTTTGCTGTTTTTCGACCGACTCACTGTGAAACCTATGTGAAAAATGTGAGTAGGTAAACAGCAAACAAATAATTTTTTAAGGATGGCCTTCGGATTTAAATAAATGTGGAAATAAAATTGTCACAAACTCACTGTCAGAGACACCAAAAATACATGTATAGAAAGGAAAGAAAAAAAAAGAAACAATACAAAAAGATTTGCAGACTCTTACACAGTATTCTACATTTCTTTTAATCAAAATAAAGCATGCAAGCTTTTTTACATCTATTACTCTAGAATGTTTTTGTGGTGGTTGTAAAATTTTGAAATGATAATCAAACAATTTATCACATAAATTAAAGTATTCTTATTTTTATAGCAGAATTGAACTTTTATCCATTGGAATGCATTAGAGAACTAAAACTTAGCTGAATTTATTTTAGGAGTTTTCCATTATCAGGTAAATACACCAAAATGACATGCTATGCAATGTTAAACTTTCAAAATAAGATATAATGAAACAAGAGGCTCCCAGGAGCCTGAATCGCTCACCTGGTCTTAATGTCAACCCTTTGAAGACTTTTGTACAGCTAAATGAGCTGAGTGTTTAAGCAAAAAAAGCTTTTCTCTATCTGCAATAGTTTTCATTCCAAAGCAAAAAAACACTATTTTTCACCTTTAAAGGGCCATAACCCCTTAAAGGGGTCATCTGACAACTTCGACCCTAAACGACTTTTGTAGAGCTAATTAAGCTAAACATTTAAGCAAGCAACATCTTTTCTCTATCTGCAAAAGTTTTCTTTCTTTAGGCCGAAAACACTATTTTTTGCCTTTAAGGGGCTGAACCACTATAAGGGGTCATCTGGCAACTTTGACCCTATGGAAACTTTTGTAGAGCTAAATGAGCTGAACATTTAAGCAAGCAACAACTTTTCTCTATCTGCAATAGTTTTCATTCCATAGGCCAAAAACACTATTTTTTGCCTTTAAGGGGCCATAACCCCTATAAGGGGTCATCTGACAACTTTGACCCTATGAAGACTTTTGTAGAGCTAAATGAGCTGAACATTTAAGCAAGCAACAGCTTTTCTCTATCTGCAATAGTTTTCATTCTATAGGCCAAAAACACTATTTTTTGCCTTTAAGGGGCCGTAACCCCTATAAGGGGTCATCTGACAACTTTGACCCTATGGAGGCTTGTGTAGAGCTAAACGAGCTGAACATTTAAGCAAGCAACAGCTTTTCTCTATCTGCAATAGTTTTCATTCTATAGGCCAAAAACTCTATTTTTTGCCTTTAAGGGGCCATAACCCCTATAAGGGGTCATCTGACAACATTGACCTTATGGAGACTTTTGTAGAGCTAAATGAGCTGAACATTTAAGCAAGCAACAGCTTCTCTCTATCTGCAATAGTTTTCATTTCATAGGCCAAAAACATGAAAAAATGCTATTTTTCACCTTTAAGGGGCCGTAACTCCCATAAGGGGTCATCTGACAACTTCGACTCAATGGAGACTTTTGTAGAGCTTTTGATGCTGAAGCAGTAGCGTGGCATCAGATTTCATCTATCTCTTATACTTTTTGATTTACAAGCCAAAAACAGTAGTCTGACCCCCCTGGTCTATTTTTAGCAACGGCGGCCATGTTTTTCGACGAATCAAAAATCCCCACATCAGTTCTGTGGGGGATACCCTAAAGTACCACCAGACCAAATTTGGTTTGAATCTGTGCAGCCGTTTCAGAGGAGAAGAAGTTTGAAGAAAAGTTAACGACGACGACGACGACGGACGACGACGACGACGACGACGGACGCCAAGTGATGGCAATAGCTCACATGGCCTTTGGCCAGGTGAGCTAAAAAAAATTAAATCTTTTCTTTTTTTATAATCTAATCAACATAAGATTTGAAGTTTGTTAAATTATAACAATCTATGTAGACCCCTCCCATGTTGAGAGTCTAAATCTTCTCAAGATTCTAAGGAATGACCAATAATAAACAGAGTTTACATATATTGCACATAAAAGAACACAATAATTTTAGTCTTTGCTGCATCACTGTTTACTCCTAACTTCTTGTTCGTATTTCTCGTGCAGGACTTTTTTGTAAGCTTCTTGATTCTGCCATAAATCTGCTGCTGCTACATTCAAAGGACTGTCAATATTAGGTTCTGTGAAAATACAAAAAAGTTTAAAACATTTTAAGTGAATAAAAGGTTACAAGCACTCAAGTCACTTTTTTTAAATACTGTGGATTGATTTATTTTCATGGGTACCAATTTTCATGGCTTGATGAAAAGTGGTTTGTTTGTGGATTCTTAAATTGTTGTTCTTTAGTCTGCAGCATACAGATCAATGTTAAATTTCCTTTTCGTGGGTCAACGCAAGCAAGGAAAACAAACGAAATTTAATACCCAACGAAAATTAATGAAACCATAGTAAATGGTTTGTAAATTTTGCTTTTTAAAGGAACTCTTTATTATAGTTGTTTGGTGCATTAGTGTATTAGGTTTCATGTAACGTGTGCAATATATTTTTCTACTAGGAACAATATTCTTAAGCATTCATCTTGAAATCTTTTTGATGTAGAGCAAAACCACCCTTTCGGCAAACTGTCATTTGACAATAAGTCAACTACATGTATATTGTAACTAACGTCATATGAAAAATTATTTCAACCTTACTGAGGTTCCATTGCAGTTATTTTCTAAATAAAATATTACTGAGGATTAACTTATTTTAGTGGTTTCACTCAATGAGAAATTTATCAGATTTTTGATTTCGTGGTTTGTGCATGTTGCTGGGAGGAATCAATAAAAAAATAAACAAGAGGCTCCCAGGAGCCTGAATCGCTCACCTGGTCTTGATGTTGACCCTATACTTTTGTAGAGCTAAATGAGCTAAACATTTAAGCAAGCAACAGCTTTTCTCTACCTGCAATAGTTTTCATTCTATAGGCCAAAAACACCATTTTTCACCTATAAGGGGCCATAACCCCTATAAGGAGTCATCTGACAACTTCGACCCTATGGAGACTTTTGTAGAGCTAAATGAGCTGAACATTTAAGCAAGCAACAGCTAATCTCTATCTGCAATAGTTTTCATTCTGTAGATCAAAAACATGAAAAATCGCTTTTTTCAGGGGCCATAACCCCTATAAGAGGTCATCTGACAACTTCGACCCTAGGAGAATTTTGTAGAGCTAAATGAGCTGAACATTTAAGCAAGCAACAACTAATCTCTATCTGCTATAGTTTTCATTCTGTAGGCCAAAAACATGAAAAATCGCTATTTTTCACCTTTAAGGGGCCGTAACCCCTATAAGGGGTCATCTGACAACTTCGACCCTATGGAGAATTTTATAGAGCTAAATGAGCTGAACATTTAAGCAAGCAACAGCTAATCTCTATGTGCAATAGTTTCCATTCTGTAGGACAAAAACATGAAAAAACGCTATTTTTCAATGGCCGTAACCCCTGTAAGGAGTCATCTGACAACTTCGACCCTATGGAGACTTTCGTAGAGCTAAATGAGCTAAACATTTAAGCAAGCAACAGCTAATCACTATCTGCAATAGTTTTCATTCTGTATGCCAAAAACATGAAAAATGGCTATTTTTTGCCTTTAAGGGGCCGTAACCCCTATAAGGGGTCATCTGACAACTTCGACCCTATGGAGACTTTCGTAGAGCTAAATGAGCTAAACATTTAAGCAAGCAACAGCTAATCTCTATCTGCAATAGTTTTCATTCTGTAGGCCAAAAACATGAAAAATGGCTATTTTTCACCTTTAAGGGGCCGTAACCCCTATAAGAGGTTATCTGACAACTTTGACCCTATGGAGACTTTCGTACAGCTAAATGAGCTAAACATTTAAGCAAGCAACAGCTAATCTCTATCTGCAATAGTTTTCATTCTGTAGGCCAAAAACATGAAAAATGGCTATTTTTCACCTTTAAGGGGCCGTAACCCCTATAAGAGGTTATCTGACAACTTTGACCCTATGGAGACTTTCGTACAGCTAAATGAGCTAAACATTTAAGCAAGCAACAGCTAATCTCTATCTGCAATAGTTTTCATTCTGTAGGCCAAAAACATGAAAAATGGCTATTTTTCGCCTTTAAGGGGCCGTAACCCCTATAAGGGGTCATCTGACAACTTTGACCCTATGGAGACTTTCGTACAGCTAAATGAGCTAAACATTTAAGCAAGCAACAGCTAATCTCTATCTGCAATAGTTTTCATTCTATACGCCAAAAACATGAAAAAATGCTATTTTTCACCTTTAAGGGGCCGTAACCCCTATAAGGGGTCATCTGACAACTTAGACCAAATGGAGACTTTTGTAGAGCTTTTGATGCTGATTCAGTAACGTGGCCTCAGATTTCCTCTATCTCTTATACTTTTTGATTTATAAGCCAAAAACAGTAGTCTGACCCCCCTAGTCTATTTTTAGTAACGGCAGCCATGTTTTTTGACAGATCAAAAATCCAAACAAGTTTGGTGCAGGACACCCTAAGGATCAATCATACCAAGTTTCATTCAATTCTGTTCCGTAGTTTCAGAGGAGAAGATTTTTGAAAAATTGTTAACGGACGACGACAACGACGGACACCAAGTGATGGCAATAGCTCACATGGACCTTTGGTTCAGGTGAGCTAAAAATTCATTGGTTTCTCTTATTTTTGTGGCTGACAAACAACCATAAAAACCAAAATTGTTTCCCCACATATGTTGATATGACCTCAGTCACTTAACTTATACAAATTTATTTCAATTACCTCCCAAGAGACTCTGTAAAGACAGGAGGATTGTTCTGACGTCATACAAAGCCGACCATTTCTCTTTCAGAATATCTAAGCATATATTGCCATGTTTATCTACATTAGGGTGGTAACAAGGCGAGTCAAACTTGACTGTGGGGGCTTGATAGGGGTAACCACTTGGAAAGTCTAGTGTTAACTTGTATCTCAATCCATCGTAAACCTGACAATAAATAAAAATATATTAAGTTAAATACAAATTAATTTGAAACATTTCATCCTCAACTTGTCAAATGGTTTAACCCCTTGTGTATCATATAAATGGACATTGCTATGTCTTACATGTATGTTTATCAAAGTTCATTGAAAACAGCCAACAGAAAACATTATGTTAAGATGTAAAAATAAGTTCATAATAAAATATAATAAGTTTCATAAAAATCTGTCAAAAGTAAAAATGGCCGGATTTCTTAAAACAGGAAGTAGATGAGTGATCATGGTGATAGACCTGAAATCAAATCCCATATTAAAGGACCTGACTCTTATGCTGTATACAAAATAATATGGAGTAGGCATTGCCTAAATGCGAGCATAGCTAAAAGGGATTACGTTTTTTTTTCTTCTAAATGTCGACATTCAGGGATATCGCTATCATTTAATTTCCAATATTTCCATTTGCTTATTTTGGGGCGAGATGGTTTCGGGCGATAAGCTTTGAGACACGTTAGTTTCGTACGTGCATATAACCAAGACGGAACGAGCAGCTTATGTGTATGCATTATTTTAAGAATATTATTTTCTTGTAAAAAACGCAATTTATTATTTTTTTAAGCATTATTTCTTTTCTTATAAATTATTTTAACATTCACTCCGGACCTGTAAAAATAATAACCCTTTCCGGACCATAAAAAATCTAAATCAGCATTAGCAAATTTCTCGCGGAAACAAATACCGTAGAGCTCTCCGCTCGAGCGGACACTTCGTGCCCGCTTGCGAGCTATGCTCGCTATCAAGTGGCTGTGATTAATAGTAGGTGAGAAAACTGTTACAAAAATTTCTTCGCCACCTGCCATTCACCATTTTATAACCTGGATTTTTCATTCTGTGAAATCGACAACGTTAAAAAAATATGAATTGTTCCAAAAGTGATTGATAAAATGTAACATGATAAAGTTGGAAAAATGACAATGATCCTTGAATTTTAATAACAAGTTTGAAATATAACAATCCAGAAAAGCAAGAATTTATATGGATAAATTTTCTTGTTGAAGGTTAAATATTTCTTTGCTGGAGATAGCAAAATTTTAATTTTCAACAAGGGGGCTTTTTCAAGCATGTTAAGATTTTTAGTTTTAATTTTAAACAAGGGGTTGCACAAAATTGGGCATAGCATATCTTCACTCAGCCATTTAGAAATCAAGAAATAGATGACCTGAAAAGGGGAGGCATGGTACAACTCATCATGCTAAAGCGGTGTACCAAATTTAAAAACAATCCCTTTATTAGAAGCTGGGAAATCTGTTACAAGAAATTTCCCATTTTTTACCCTTATAAAGTCGAAGCTGGCTCAGGAAACAGGAAGCAGATGGTGGACTGACCTGGAAGTGAAGGAATGGTACATCTTATCATGCGAAAGCTATATATCATTTGCAATCAATCCCTTCAGTAGAAACTGAGAAATTATATCAGTCAGACAGACAGACAAGGTGATTGAAAAATAGCCCCCTCTCTTACAAGTGGGGGTTAAGCAAGAGCAAAGAAATATTTTCAATCATGACTTTGCTGGAAGAGAACATGAGATAAACAAAGCATTTATTACATGAAAACCTTCAACAGTGCTTATATTCGTGCTTCTAGAATTTGTCTCTGTATTTTAAACTTACTGTGCCTTTGGCGCCATCAACAGTGGCTATCCATTTAAACAAGTTGTCATTATTAGGAAAAGCTGATATCCCGGGATCGCCTGAAGTCTGTAAAAATAAAGGAATACATGTTACTGTTTCTTTAATAACCTTACTGCTAAAGACATGTTCTCCTTTTTCATTACGGTAGATAGGTCGTTTTGGTGCTGGGGTATCAACAGTCAGGGGCATTACTTAAATGAGTGATTTTAAATCACTTATTCAAGTAGCATTTCAAAATGCTAAAGATATTTCCAAAAATCTAAATTTACAACAGAACAGTTTGAGAAAATTTATATTAATTAACTAATATTGAAAAAAGATGTAATAAGCTTCTTTAAAATTACAAAATTATAGATTTTGCTGCCACCTGTTATCAGTATTTCCCCAAAATATGTGATTTTCTGATAAAAGAAAGGCCAAATGTAACAACCCATTACTTCACTTTCTGAATTTTGCCAGCTGTGGCAATAATTTTCCCATTAACTTCAATATCTAAGGTTTCTGATTATGTAATTAATTACCCATTTTCGCGATGCCTGAAGATAGCAGGGGTTACCTAACAAAATATTACTTAAAAAGGTGATTTTTTAAAGGTAAAAATTAATATGATACTTAAACAAGTGATTTCGAGGGTAATAATCCAAAATTCAGGTCAGGGTCATGTCCTGCCATGACTGGACATTCTATTATCTAGACAGGGGTGTGATCTATCTTTAATTATACAATTGAATTAGACTCAGACTTCTCTCCATAACATTTAAAATGAAGAACATTTTAATAAAATCACTGTTATAAGTGATTCATTTGTAATACTCGAACAGGTGATTTTGAAAGAGAGGTAACTCTTGCTTTGAAAGGAAAATAACTTAAAACTACTTAAACAAGTGATAAAAAAAATCACTGATTTAAGTAAGGCCCCTGACTGATCAAGAAAAATAAAGATAACAATTAATAGGTCTGTGAATGCATCATTATGGTCTCATTTTACTTAGTAATATGTATCACTTTAATATTTAAGCAGTTTGATTTTTTTAATACTTAACTCAATCATTGCTTAGAACATATTTGTGAGGAAAAATCAAAACATAACTGTAATGATACCTAACATGAACCAAGCATCATTTACATAACATTATTATTATAGGGTTTGATAATTCTACAAATCAAATTATCCTGGCATACATGTACATTTATCTTACCAAAAGTGTCATTAGTTCTTGTTGTAATCTGAAAAACATAAATTAAACAATTATTTGAAACCAAAAAAAGTTAAAGAAGGAATGTGTCCATCATGTCCATGGATGACATAGATGCCCCCACTGACGGTGACCCCAAACAGTACTGTACAGTTTCTGAAAATAGCTTGACAAAAATTTTCACGTAAATTTTCATATCGATATCGACCAAGCCCAAAACAGGAAGTAGAAGTTGGACAGGTCTGAATGTCACTTAGGACATACAGTATGTCATAATGAACAATCCTATCAAGTTTCAAATCATTCTCATGTATGGTTTCTGAGAAAAGCTTGACGGAAATTTGTATTGAAATATGGATGGACATGAGTAAAACTTATTGCCCCACGACATGTTGTCCCAGGGGCAAAAAAAAAAATTAAACAAACATAATTCAGGTTAAAAAAGAATTTGTCATCAAAGTCATAAAATATTGATTATATTTAACTTTCAGTCATGGAAATTCTCACAGGACCAACAGAAAGCCTGCAACCTGTTAAAATTTGTTCAGTTCTTTAAATTTTATCAACTTTTGTAACACAATCTTGATAAAATATTTCAAAATCATGGATTCAGGACTTACATAAATTTCCTTAGCAAAGCATCACATCTGACACAAATTGCTCACACAGGGACGAGGGTTATGTTGCTCCTCGGTTGTTGTCTTCACTCAAGAAATTTTACAGAAAACTTCACGCACTTAAAGACAAATTTATATATGGATTTCCATCTCTCAGATGAATGGAGATGTTAGTTTGTCATGGGGTTTTGTTTTGTCTTCCACACTGAATTAACTGTTGGCTTATAGACAAATATGGATTTCGATCTTTCAGATAAATAATTAAATGCAGAGGTTATATATAATTAGTTTATCATGGTTTTTTTTTTTGTCTTCCTTTCCAATTTTTGACACTGAATTGACTGAACATTGGCAATGTAAGGGGTGTGCTATACCAAACATGAACTGCTTACTCTTCTGGAGCACCTGAGTTCACTCTTGTTACACCTAGCATTTGTGATATTTTTTTATATAATTATATTCAGTAGTTTTTGTGTTTCTGTGTTTTATATGTTGCTTGTTTTTTCATCCTCCTGTTCTCCTTGGTGTAAACTGGTTTTGTCTCTGCACTTTCTGACTTTGACATTCCAATGCCCCATTGGTACTACTGCTTCTTTCAGTCCTGTATATCCAAGATTCTAAATTCCATGACTGTAATCAGTGAAGCCACATGCTAGTGCCTTAAGTTAGGCCATAACAAGAAAATGTGTTAACAGACACAGTGCCCAGTCTTTATATTTATCAAACAGTTAGGTAATGATGATGTATTTGGTCCTGTTACTCTTTATGGTCCTTTTGCAAAATGCTACAAAACTGTATGACAAACATGATTACATGTACTTCTTCCCAATAGGAGTGTACTCATAACTTGAGTGTTGATATTCCACATATGTCGGAAACGGACTGTACAGTTAAAAAGTCTGCTATTTACAATTAAAAACATTGGTTGCAGTTTACATCTCATACTGGACTGGTAGGGTAAGTGACCTTAACCCAGTCTGGAACTGCTTGTGGAAGGCACATTCCTTACATGTACTTCTGGTGGCAATTATCCTTGGGAAGAAGGAAAACCTGTAGGTGTCTGTTCCACTGTGCAGCCTTCAAAATGCTGCATTCCCTCTTGTTCTGCTGTTGCCAGTTGGTAGCAAAATGTGTTTGTTTGGAATCTCAACAAGATGGTGTGTGATTTTGAACATCATAGTGGCCCTGGCTTTGGCTCATCTTTGTTCGAGGGATTCCCAGCCGAGACGATTGATCATAGCTGTGACTGATGATGATCCTGGTTCACGGTCAAAGAAGTTATTAATATTGTAGACGAACCATGCTCCTCGTCTTTGGATGGCTTCTAGCTGGTGGATTTGGTTCTTGCTGTATGGATCCCATACTACACTGGCATATTCTATTGTATTTGTAGGTCGTACTAGAGTGGTGTAGGCTGCAGCCTTACCTTCTTGTGGACATGAGTGTATGTTGCATCTTACAGGTTGGGGAGTATGCCCCAAAACGGGTATTATCCTTGTTTTTGGGTATTTGAAACTTTAAACCTCCTCCATGAGCTTCTGTGGCAAAATGTCACTTTTCTAATGTTGAGGAAACAAATAGATTTATTATTACTACCTGTTTCTGAAATTACTGTTTAAATTCAATTTGTAATTAAAAATTGAAACCAATCACTAAAAAGCACTTATATTCACTGAGATGGTCTGTGACCATCCAAGTGTGACATAAACACTTTTAACTTTCCATTGAATGATGACATGCAATGTGACAAACCAGTTATTGGTCATTTAAATGTTTTGAAAAACTTAATTGATTGATCAATTGGTCAGTTTAGAATACAAAAGAAAACATTTTCTGCAATAGTAGCTATAGGCAGAAATCACCCATTGAATATTTTTCTTGGATGCATAATAAGAAAGAACTATTATCATTGGAAGTGTACATCACTGCAACGGAAGCCGCCTATCTCTAGTTAGTGATTAATATCAAGTTAAAGTTTTGAATCCTTGAAATCAAGGATCACACGATCCTTGAAAACAAGGATAATACCCAGAATTGGCAGAAATGGGTATTATCCTTGATTCAGGGCATACTCCCCAACCTGTCTTAGGAAGCCAATGCCAATGGTGTGATTCGCTTTGGCAGTGATGGAATTGAAATTGGTAGTCCAGTTAGGGATTTACTGATGGTGACGCCTAGATATTTGCTTAAAACTATAAGTAGAAGATAGATTTTTAGTTTTTTTTCCTTATTACCAATTTGTTTTATTGATTTCATCACCTTTTACTGACGGAATGGTTGTCTCGTGATGATGAGCCATTGCCTTTTACATCTTTACTTCTTGGGGAAGCTGTGACAGGGTTCTGGTTTTGTGAATGGGAAGCCATAATCGTTTTTTCTTGGTACAACAGTGGCTGTCCGTGTGTTCCTTTCGAATTTTGTTCCTATCTTTGAACTGACCAATCAAAACCAAGTATTTGGTAAATACGATCGAGTAAACGTTTTATTTCTTGTTCAAGCGTGTAATTGATAAATAAAAAATTAAGAACTAAGTCGGACGATTTCCGCTTTGTAACTTATCATTCCTCGATTTATTTGTAAAAATGATTTATGATCTATGGCAATATTTTTCTTAATAATCATGTTAAATTATGAAAATGTAATAAAAAATAAAAAATGAAAAAAAACAACAAAAAAACACATCCTTGTCAAAATTATGCATAATTCTCATATTTTCTGGTGCAGCTTACCCATCAGAGTTACAGTTGCTTCAGTAGTTTATTTCTTCAGCTTGCTATCTATTTTATTTTATTTTTAAGTATGCTTCATTTTTTTTCTTAGTTCTGCTTCATTTTAAGTGTTTGCTTTAGTATATTTATTTTGCTAGCATGCTGCTTTAATTATAGTGCCTTTTAGTGCTGCTTTATTTTATAGCTCTAGCTGCTTCAGTGCATTTATTTTGCTCTTATTTTTTTAAATTTATTATACTGTTCTCATTTAATGTCAATTTTTTACTGCTGTATGCATCTTTATCATATTAATATTACAGCTTTTGAATGCATGTTTGAATGTTGTATATTGTTAATGTTTGTCTATGTGTGCACACATGCACGGTCATTAAAAGAAGTTTAACAAATCTATTATACAATTCAGTCAAATATGTACAGTTTTTGTCTCGCCTGCGAAGCAGAGCGGGACATAGGTGTTACTTTGGCGGCGTTAACTTTTTGGAAAAGTTTTATGAGCACCTCCATATCTCAAGAACTATAGGTCCTGGGTTGATGAAACTTGGTATGCATATGCCCCAGTAGTAGCTTAGCACAGTTGCATCCCCATCTTTTGACCTTGACCTTGATTTTCCGGTTGAGTGACTTTGACAATTTTCAATACATAAAATAGCAATGAAAAAGTTTTGCGAGCACCTCCATATCTCAAGAACTATAGGTCCTAGGTTGATGATACTTGGTATGCATATGCCTCAGTAGTAGCTTAGCTCAGTTGCATCCCCATCTTTTGACCTTGACCTTGATTTTCCGGTTGAGTGACAATGACAATTTTCAATACATATAATAGCAATGGAAAAGTTTTGCGAGCACCTCCATATCTCAAGAACTATAGGTCCTAGGTTGATGAAACTTGGTATGCATATGCCCCAGTAGTAGCTTACCACAGTTGCATCCCCATCT
Organism: Arcuatula senhousia; assembly: GCA_963971305.1. Lineage (NCBI taxonomy): Eukaryota > Metazoa > Mollusca > Bivalvia > Mytilida > Mytilidae > Arcuatula > Arcuatula senhousia. The sequence continues at coordinate 31,526,563 of OZ020306.1, read as the reverse complement.
TTTGACCTTGACCTTGATTTTTCGGTTGAGTGACTTTGACAATTTTCAATACATATAATAGCAATGAAAAAGTTTTGCGAGCACCTCCATATCTCAAGAGTGAGTGAGTTGGTGTTTTACGCCCGTGCAATGCTATAAAGGTTATCTACAGGCGATCATATCTCAAGAACTATAGGTCCTAGGTTGATGAAACTTGGTTTACATATGCCCCAGTAGTAGCTTAGCACAGTTGCATCCCCATCTTTTGACCTTGATCTTGATTTTCCGGTTGAGTGACTTTGATTATTTTTATTGCATATATTTGCAATGGGGGTGGTAAAGGGGGGGTACATGCACGGATGAACGACCAAATAAAAATGATAATCACGATGAACGGCCAATAAAAAAATGATAATCACGATGAACGAAAAATAAAATAGAGAAACACGATGCACGATGAACCTCCATGCACGGCTGAACGGGAAATAGAAATTGCTCAACACGATGCACGAAAAAAACCCTTTACCACCCACTGCAATGTTTAAGTTCTATAAACATCTTTTGATCTCAGAAACTGAAAATCCATGTGAATTCAAAATATAGTTGAAGTAAGAAAGAATAATTGTTTCTGATGGTGCCGGCAGGCGAGACATACTTTAGTGTTAACTCTTGTTGTTTGTTTTTTTTATGTTTTTTTTTATGTATATTTTTGGGGATATTCAAAAAAATATATTTTTTCAAAAGTGTGTTGCATTATAAAATATACTATTATTCAATAAAATAAACAAAAACACAACTACTATAGGAATATTCTACATTTACATGCATGGTACAAAACACTGTCACTGCAGACCATTGATTCAGAACAGCTAGGAGTGTCTGTGGTAGCTAGGAAATAAAGTTATGAACTGATTAGAATGAAAAGACTTGAAAGCCTAGAACATGCAACAATAAAAAAATTAAAGTTTGTTTTGCAAAAATGATGTCTACCCCGTTTCCCCCAAAAGTTTTGAGTTCAAAAGGCAATAGCTCCCACAAAAATATAAGGATAAAAAATTCCTGGTAATATGCACAACTACATATGATGTCCTTCCTATATAACAAGTTTAATTGAATTCTAGTTTGAGGATTAAAATTTCCTGTATGCACAGCTACATATGATGTCCTTCCTATATACCAAGTTTCATTGAATTCCATTCTGTAGTTTCGAAGGAGTTGCGCTGAAAAGATGATAAATGAGGATTTTCAGCAAATTTCTAAGTTCAAAGAGTCATAACTCCCACAAAAATTTAAGGATCAAAATTTCCTGGTAATATGCAAAACTACATATGGTGTACTTCCTATTTATACCAAGTTTCATTGAATTTGGTTCAGTAGTTTTAGAGGAGTCAATGTGCTGACAAACTTTGTGGCGGACAGACAGAGACTGACGGATGAATAGACGGTGTCAGGACAAAAACAATATGTCTCCCCGCAAAAGTTGGGGGAGACATAATAATTCACAGTGACCTGTCTGATGGCGAATTATTACCTCTGATCCAACTGCCTATAGGTGCTAGGAACTTCTGACAAAAAAATTGAAATAATGTATGTTATTGAAATAACTAGAAAATGTGTCTATGAGCCACAGGATAGACCTCCTGTTCTTGAAATATCATTGAACCTCAAATTCAATGTATATTACCTGAGATATAAATTAAGCAAAAAGATGGTGACGACTGTTACCCAAGACTCATCTAGTAGCAAAATATCATTGACCCCTAACATGTAGTATTTCAGATATGACACTTGACAAACAACTTAATTTTTGTTTCATTGTCATCTAATTCATTGTTCAGTAACTTTTGTAAGAGTTAAACAGCATTTTTCCCCAAGTATAAAATGATTAAGACCTTCTCATTTTAATTTCAAAGGAATTCAATTTATAGTTACTCATGCAATTTATTCACATCATATCTTAATTGGCATAACTGCCTAACAGCTTAACATTCCAGAGCATCAAAATCAAGTCTCCTTTTGTCAAAAACATTGTGTTTAGCTTGTTTATTTTCTTTTTTGCTTGTATTTTGATATATTGTCTTTTATTTTGTTTCCTCAATTGTTTATTTGTTTTATGGAACTTCAGATTTGATTGCACCCTTAATGTCCTTTGTTTCTTCCAAAGGCTTATTGAACTCAAGCCGTTTCTTTTAAAGAAAGACCAAACACAACATCATGTATTTAATCTTTTATTCAGTAGAATCTTAAACATAAGAAATATATCTTATAAATGTTCAGGTACTTAAACAATAAAATCTCTAGAAACCAATTTCTAAATTAGATTTTATCCAAAGAAAGAATTGGACGGAATTTATGAAAATGTTGTCTTTATAACTTGAAAAGCAATCTTTCATAAAAAGGTACCTGTAGAATTTATTTCATGAAAATTCATTTGGCAATACACTTCTTATAAAACATATTTGTAATTTAAACATGAATATTTACTTCAAAATATTGAATAAAAAGTTAGTCACAGGGATGGGGTCAATTTGAAAAGTAATTAATTAAATTACAATTACTTTTCAAAAATCTTCAATTAGTTACAATTACAATTACTAGGATTTTGAAATGTAATTAATTAAGTTACAAATACTTTTCAAATGTAATTAATTAAATTACACAATTACATTCCATCTTTAATGCAAAACATAATGGGAGAAGATCTCCGGCTATGAACTTCAATAGTGTATCTGTAATTTTTGTTTAATGTGGATCAGAATTGGCATGTTTTCCCTTTTAATTTGTAACAAATTCAAACATTTATGGCTGTTCCTTTATTCTTTCATTGGGCCAAGCAGGTAAATCTCTCTGGTTTTTTTTTCTGAAATTTGAGAGGGAACTTAATCATGGGAAATTTGGAGGGTGTACTAAATTTATTTTATAAATCAGATTATTTTATTTTTCATATCCCATTTATTTAAATTTCTTTTTTCTGACTTCAATATTTTGTTCCTTATGCAAAGTGTTATATATTATTCTTTTTATAATATTGAAAAAAAAAGATTTTGTCAATTGACAAGTTGGACATTTAATGAAAAATAAAATTTAATATATGGAGATTTTGGTAGTTCTTTACAATTACTACTTTTTAGTAATAAAAATATTTAACAATTCATTAAAAAAAGTTGTAAATTAGAGGTTGATTTCGTAAATCCTGATATTTGGTTCAAACAATGAACATTGCCTGGGGGTATATTAATTAAAAACTACTTATGAATTGAAGGGTTCATGTTGTAAATGTGTCAACTCTTCATTAATTGTCAAAACAAAGGATTAGAAGCCATATATCTTTATAGCTACAGGTCTTTGATCAAACTTATAGATTTTTTAAATGAACAGTAAATTGATTGTCATAGAATAAATTTTTTATTGTTTTAAAAAAGAAACAAATCCTGAGTTATTTATATCTTTAATTGGGGGATGAGTAAATATGTGTCATATTTGTTAATTAGGAACATTTTATTTACATGTTGTTAATTAATTTAGAGAAAATAGGCCAATATAATGTCAAAGGAAAGTAAAAACTTTTATAAAAGTTTTATACATGTCATTGTACCACCTTCCTTCATTCTCTTTGGACAGAAAATAGATGAAAGTAATTGTAATGTAATTGAAAAGTAATTGGCAATTACATGCTTTTCTGAAAGTATTTAATTAAGTTACAATTACATGTAATTGAAAAATATGTCAATTACAAGTTACTTTCAATTACATCAACATTTGTAATTAATTACACTCAATTACAATTACAAATTACAATTACCCCAACCCTGGTTAGTCATAAACCTAAAACATTACAATTTTAGATATTTTTACTTTCATCACAAATTAATTGACTAAAACAGATATGATCATAACTTCAAGGATAAATACAACCCTAATTAAAATTTTAAAAAATACAATAAAATATAATTATCACAGATAGATAAATTGTTAAATGGCAATCTACAATTGACACTAGAACACTACACAGCTGAAAAAAATAAATATTATTTTACGTACATAATACATCATTCACTACATGTACATGTAAACTTCATATCAAAATGAAATTATCTAAAAAGAGGTTTTTTTTCAATTCAAACTTCTTAAAGAGATCACCATTTCATGTAAACCTAAGATCTGTAATGAGCAAGTCGTCAAATCTATTCATAAAAAATTCTAGTTCCGATGTTCATACAAAGTAACTCTTTAATGTTACATGTTGGTGCTTAAAATCAATTGAGAGTTCCATATTCTATTTTTAGAAAGTCCCAGCAATCTTCATTTCTTTTTCTACGACTTCTAGGGCACTAAGACATTGTACTGTTACATTCAATTTTCCTATCTCTTCTTTTTCATTGTTGGCATCAAATACTGCAACAAAGAAAACATAATATCAGTTCAAAGCTGAGATAACAAGAATATGTCTTAAAGACAATATGCCCCATCTCACAACATTTGGGACGGATGAGCAGATGGACAGATAGACAACAATATATGCCCATACTTTCATAGATGGGGCAGGCATAACAAAACTGATATTAAATAAATGAAGATCCATGTTGACAAATTTTTTTCATTAAAGCGAATAAAATGTTCGGTTACCATAAGCTGAATAGGAACTCATCAAGGTACTTTAGAGTTCCTGTTCTTAATCCTCCAATTGAATGTGCTACAATAAAAGTTGATCTTTCTGATCATTTAAAATTCACACCTATAGAGAGGAGATTATCTTGTTGTATGAAGGAAAAAAATTCCTAGTGAAAAAGATATACCTGTTGAAAATTTCACATTGGCAAAATAGCTGAAATATGGTAATTATACAAGAGAAAATGTGCAAAATAACTGTCAAAAAGAGTTGTTAAAAACATTTATAAATTCATAAAAAAATAATTATTTAATTGCAAAAATCATAGATATAAGCAATATCTCTCAGACATAGGAGTTTTTTTTCCCTTCAGTTACAAATAGTCTACCTATGAGTACCATAGTTTTTATTTTATTTTATTCAATAAAGTTTTAAGTCAATTTTGCATTCCCACAGGATTGTTTTTGAATTTATTTGCTTTATAACAACATTACTGTAGAAATCTGGATGGGATATTCCCTTTACCATCAAAATTTGTCATGTACAGTTAAATTTTCCAATAAGGTATATAGATATTTATTATAAAACTTAGTAAATGACTTCACTAATTTGTGGTAACGATATCCTTGTTTTAGTAATTTTTTTGTAATATGCCGGTTTTAAACATTAAAATCAGACACACCACTGCAGATCCGAGCATATCTTACCAACTGTGAAATATATACTCCCTAAGGCGGAGCAAGTGGTACATCTCCCTCTAGAAAAGGAAAATTAACAATAGGAAATGAAAAGTCATCCCATTTATCATATATTTTAGTGTGTAATTTTCCATTGATTATACTTAAATCTAGATCTAACAAGACCAATCAATGTCTGGCCCTGCGTCGCACGGCAAAACGTTGAACCCTGTACGTTCTAGGCCCAATATGGACAGTCAAAATATTTTGACACTTGCATCCTATGGTGGACTTACAGAGCATATTTGTCACATGCCACCCAATATTGTAAAAATAGACAAAAAATAGTTTCTATTTTTTCCCCTTTTGGTCCCCTTATTGCTAAACAGAAAAGATGGGTCAAGAAAAAATTGTATCCTTCATTTTGAAGGCTATTGGTACTTTGCGGAACGGAACGGAACGAAACGGAACGGAACGGAACAAGACATGGGGATCCATAAGGGGAAAATTTTTATTAATATATTTTTTTTAACTATGACAAGGACTTGCTTCTAAACTAGTCCTTGTGTATGAATTTCACATTTTTGTATCATAAATTAAAAGTTTTATAAATCATCCCTACTTTAATAGTCTGTTCAGATATTTAAAGCTATATTTTAACATGGCCTTAAATAATTAGTAAACTAGTAAGTTGTCAACGCATAATGAAAGTCATTGCTGTCTCTCAGCCATTTTTTACTTAAATAAGACATATGTACATGAAGATAAATTTGAGAATACAATCTTGTTCCGTTTCGTTCCGTTAAATACCATTACCCGGGGGCTAATGGTACTTTGCGGAACGGAACGGAACAAAAATTTTTTCTTCCAAATTTCATTTTCGCACAAAGTTTCCACCATCGTGATAAGAAATAGACATATGAAACACTTGAAATGTAAAGAAAATACAACAAGTCGTCCGCAATTATTTATTATACCTACCTTCTGAGAAGATGAACCTATTCAGGCTAGAACTAAAAGGAGTGCGTTTAGATCTAGGTATAGTATTGGGTTATCTTAGAAATAGATGATAGAGACTCTGATATGCTACTAATGACGAAAATCGAAAAAAAAATCTTGTTCCGTTTCGTTCCGTTAAATACCATTACCCGGGGGCTAATGGTACTTTGCGGAACGGAACGGAACAAAAAATTTTTCTTCCAAATTTCATTTTCGCACAAAGTTTCCACCACCGTGATAAGAAATAGACATATGAAACACTTGAAATGTAAAGAAAATACAACAAGTTGTCCGCAATTATTTATTATACCTACCTTCTGAGAAGATGAACCTATTCAGGCTAGAACTAAAAGGAGTGCGTTTAGATCTAGGTATAGTATTGGGTTATCTTAGAAATAGATGATAGAGACTCTGATATGCTACTAATGACGAAAATCGAAAAAAAAATCTTGTTCCGTTTCGTTCCGTTAAATACCATTACCCGGGGGCTAATGGTACTTTGCGGAACGGAACAGAACAAAAATTTTTTCTTCCAAATTTCATTTTCGCACAAAGTTTCCACCATCGTGATAAGAAATAGACATATGAAACACTTGAAATGTAAAGAAAATACAACAAGTCGTCCGCAATTATTTATTATACCTACCTTCTGAGAAGATGAACCTATTCAGGCTAGAACTAAAAGGAGTGCGTTTAGATCTAGGTATAGTATTGGGTTATCTTAGAAATAGATGATAGAGACTCTGATATGCTACTAATGACGAAAATCGAAAAAAAAATCTTGTTCCGTTTCGTTCCGTTAAATACCATTACCCGGGGGCTAATGGTACTTTGCGGAACGGAACGGAACAAAAAATTTTTCTTCCAAATTTCATTTTCGCACAAAGTTTCCACCACCGTGATAAGAAATAGACATATGAAAAACTTGAAATGTAAAGAAAATACAACAAGTTGTCCGCAATTATTTATTATACCTACCTTCTGAGAAGATGAACCTATTCAGGCTAGAACTAAAAGGAGTGCGTTTAGATCTAGGTATAGTATTGGGGTATCTTAGAAATAGATGATAGAGACTCTGATATGCTACTAATGACGAAAATCGAAAAAAAAATCTTGTTCCGTTTCGTTCCGTTAAATACCATTACCCGGGGGCTAATGGTACTTTGCGGAACGGAACGGAACAAAAATTTTTTCTTCCAAATTTCATTTTCGCACAAAGTTTCCACCATCGTGATAAGAAATAGACATATGAAACACTTGAAATGTAAAGAAAATACAACAAGTCGTCCGCAATTATTTATTATACCTACCTTCTGAGAAGATGAACCTATTCAGGCTAGAACTAAAAGGAGTGCGTTTAGATCTAGGTATAGTATTGGGTTATCTTAGAAATAGATGATAGAGACTCTGATATGCTACTAATGACGAAAATCGAAAAAAAAATCTTGTTCCGTTTCGTTCCGTTAAATACCATTACCCGGGGGCTAATGGTACTTTGCGGAACGGAACGGAACAAAAAATTTTTCTTCCAAATTTCATTTTCGCACAAAGTTTCCACCACCGTGATAAGAAATAGACATATGAAAAACTTGAAATGTAAAGAAAATACAACAAGTTGTCCGCAATTATTTATTATACCTACCTTCTGAGAAGATGAACCTATTCAGGCTAGAACTAAAAGGAGTGCGTTTAGATCTAGGTATAGTATTGGGGTATCTTAGAAATAGATGATAGAGACTCTGATATGCTACTAATGACGAAAATCGAAAAAAAAATCTTGTTCCGTTTCGTTCCGTTAAATACCATTACCCGGGGGCTAATGGTACTTTGCGGAACGGAACGGAACAAAAATTATTTCTTCCAAATTTCATTTTCGCACAAAGTTTCCACCATCGTGATAAGAAATAGACATATGAAACACTTGAAATGTAAAGAAAATACAACAAGTTGTCCGCAATTATTTATTATACCTACCTTCTGAGAAGATGAACCTATTCAGGCTAGAACTAAAAGGAGTGCGTTTAGATCTAGGTATAGTATTGGGGTATCTTAGAAATAGATGATAGAGACTCTGATATGCTACTAATGACGAAAATCGAAAAAAAAATCTTGTTCCGTTTCGTTCCGTTAAATACCATTACCCGGGGGCTAATGGTACTTTGCGGAACGGAACGGAACAAAAAATTTTTCTTCCAAATTTCATTTTCGCACAAAGTTTCCACCACCGTGATAAGAAATAGACATATGAAACACTTGAAATGTAAAGAAAATACAACAAGTTGTCCGCAATTATTTATTACACCTACCTTCTGAGAAGATGAACCTATTCAGGCTAGAACTAAAAGGAGTGCGTTTAGATCTAGGTATAGTATTGGGTTATCTTAGAAATAGATGATAGAGACTCTGATATGCTACTAATGACGAAAATCGAAAAAAAAATCTTGTTCCGTTTCGTTCCGTTAAATACCATTACCCGGGGGCTAATGGTACTTTGCGGAACGGAACAGAACAAAAATTTTTTTTTCGATTTTCGTCATTAGTAGCATATCAGAGTCTCTATCATCTATTTCTAAGATAACCCAATACTATACCTAGATCTAAACGCACTCCTTTTAGTTCTAGCCTGAATAGGTTCATCTTCTCAGAAGGTAGGTATAATAAATAATTGCGGACAACTTGTTGTATTTTCTTTACATTTCAAGTGTTTCATATGTCTATTTCTTATCACGGTGGTGGAAACTTTGTGCGAAAATGAAATTTGGAAGAAAAATTTTTTGTTCCGTTCCGTTCCGCAAAGTACCATTAGCCCCCGGGTAATGGTATTTAACGGAACGAAACGGAACAAGATTTTTTTTTCGATTTTCGTCATTAGTAGCATATCAGAGTCTCTATCATCTATTTCTAAGATAACCCAATACTATACCTAGATCTAAACGCACTCCTTTTAGTTCTAGCCTGAATAGGTTCATCTTCTCAGAAGGTAGGTATAATAAATAATTGCGGACAACTTGTTGTATTTTCTTTACATTTCAAGTGTTTCATATGTCTATTTCTTATCACGATGGTGGAAACTTTGTGCGAAAATGAAATTTGGAAGAAAAATTTTTTGTTCCGTTCCGTTCCGCAAAGTACCATTAGCCCCCGGGTAATGGTATTTAACGGAACGAAACGGAACAAGATTTTTTTTTCGATTTTCGTCATTAGTAGCATATCAGAGTCTCTATCATCTATTTCTAAGATACCCCAATACTATACCTAGATCTAAACGCACTCCTTTTAGTTCTAGCCTGAATAGGTTCATCTTCTCAGAAGGTAGGTATAATAAATAATTGCGGACAACTTGTTGTATTTTCTTTACATTTCAAGTGTTTCATATGTCTATTTCTTATCACGATGGTGGAAACTTTGTGCGAAAATGAAATTTGGAAGAAAAAATTTTTGTTCCGTTCCGTTCCGCAAAGTACCATTAGCCCCCGGGTAATGGTATTTAACGGAACGAAACGGAACAAGATTTTTTTTTCGATTTTCGTCATTAGTAGCATATCAGAGTCTCTATCATCTATTTCTAAGATACCCCAATACTATACCTAGATCTAAACGCACTCCTTTTAGTTCTAGCCTGAATAGGTTCATCTTCTCAGAAGGTAGGTATAATAAATAATTGCGGACAACTTGTTGTATTTTCTTTACATTTCAAGTGTTTCATATGTCTATTTCTTATCACGGTGGTGGAAACTTTGTGCGAAAATGAAATTTGGAAGAAAAATTTTTTGTTCCGTTCCGTTCCGCAAAGTACCATTAGCCCCCGGGTAATGGTATTTAACGGAACGAAACGGAACAAGATTTTTTTTTCGATTTTCGTCATTAGTAGCATATCAGAGTCTCTATCATCTATTTCTAAGATACCCCAATACTATACCTAGATCTAAACGCACTCCTTTTAGTTCTAGCCTGAATAGGTTCATCTTCTCAGAAGGTAGGTATAATAAATAATTGCGGACAACTTGTTGTATTTTCTTTACATTTCAAGTGTTTCATATGTCTATTTCTTATCACGATGGTGGAAACTTTGTGCGAAAATGAAATTTGGAAGAAAAAATTTTTGTTCCGTTCCGTTCCGCAAAGTACCATTAGCCCCCGGGTAATGGTATTTAACGGAACGAAACGGAACAAGATTTTTTTTTCGATTTTCGTCATTAGTAGCATATCAGAGTCTCTATCATCTATTTCTAAGATAACCCAATACTATACCTAGATCTAAACGCACTCCTTTTAGTTCTAGCCTGAATAGGTTCATCTTCTCAGAAGGTAGGTGTAATAAATAATTGCGGACAACTTGTTGTATTTTCTTTACATTTCAAGTGTTTCATATGTCTATTTCTTATCACGATGGTGGAAACTTTGTGCGAAAATGAAATTTGGAAGAAATAATTTTTGTTCCGTTCCGTTCTGCAAAGTACCATTAGCCCCCGGGTAATGGTATTTAACGGAACGAAACGGAACAAGATTTTTTTTTCGATTTTCGTCATTAGTAGCATATCAGAGTCTCTATCATCTATTTCTAAGATACCCCAATACTATACCTAGATCTAAACGCACTCCTTTTAGTTCTAGCCTGAATAGGTTCATCTTCTCAGAAGGTAGGTATAATAAATAATTGCGGACAACTTGTTGTATTTTCTTTACATTTCAAGTTTTTCATATGTCTATTTCTTATCACGGTGGTGGAAACTTTGTGCGAAAATGAAATTTGGAAGAAAAATTTTTTGTTCCGTTCCGTTCCGCAAAGTACCATTAGCCCCCGGGTAATGGTATTTAACGGAACGAAACGGAACAAGATTTTTTTTTCGATTTTCGTCATTAGTAGCATATCAGAGTCTCTATCATCTATTTCTAAGATAACCCAATACTATACCTAGATCTAAACGCACTCCTTTTAGTTCTAGCCTGAATAGGTTCATCTTCTCAGAAGGTAGGTATAATAAATAATTGCGGACAACTTGTTGTATTTTCTTTACATTTCAAGTTTTTCATATGTCTATTTCTTATCACGGTGGTGGAAACTTTGTGCGAAAATGAAATTTGGAAGAAAATTTTTTGTTCCGTTCCGTTCCGCAAAGTACCATTAGCCCCCGGGTAATGGTATTTAACGGAACGAAACGGAACAAGATTTTTTTTTCGATTTTCGTCATTAGTAGCATATCAGAGTCTCTATCATCTATTTCTAAGATAACCCAATACTATACCTAGATCTAAACGCACTCCTTTTAGTTCTAGCCTGAATAGGTTCATCTTCTCAGAAGGTAGGTATAATAAATAATTGCGGACGACTTGTTGTATTTTCTTTACATTTTAAGTGTTTCATATGTCTATTTCTTATCACGATGGTGGAAACTTTGTGCGAAAATGAAATTTGGAAGAAAAAATTTTTGTTCCGTTCCGTTCCGCAAAGTACCATTAGCCCCCGGGTAATGGTATTTAACGGAACGAAACGGAACAAGATTTTTTTTTCGATTTTCGTCATTAGTAGCATATCAGAGTCTCTATCATCTATTTCTAAGATAACCCAATACTATACCTAGATCTAAACGCACTCCTTTTAGTTCTAGCCTGAATAGGTTCATCTTCTCAGAAGGTAGGTATAATAAATAATTGCGGACAACTTGTTGTATTTTCTTTACATTTCAAGTGTTTCATATGTCTATTTCTTATCACGGTGGTGGAAACTTTGTGCGAAAATGAAATTTGGAAGAAAAATTTTTTGTTCCGTTCCGTTCCGCAAAGTACCATTAGCCCCCGGGTAATGGTATTTAACGGAACGAAACGGAACAAGATTTTTTTTTCGATTTTCGTCATTAGTAGCATATCAGAGTCTCTATCATCTATTTCTAAGATACCCCAATACTATACCTAGATCTTAACGCACTCCTTTTAGTTCTAGCCTGAATAGGTTCATCTTCTCAAAAGGTAGGTATAATAAATAATTGCGGACAACTTGTTGTATTTTCTTTACATTTCAAGTGTTTCATATGTCTATTTCTTATCACGATGGTGGAAACTTTGTGCGAAAATGAAATTTGGAAGAAAAAATTTTTGTTCCGTTCCGTTCCGCAAAGTACCATTAGCCCCCGGGTAATGGTATTTAACGGAACGAAACGGAACAAGATTTTTTTTTCGATTTTCGTCATTAGTAGCATATCAGAGTCTCTATCATCTATTTCTAAGATAACCCAATACTATACCTAGATCTAAACGCACTCCTTTTAGTTCTAGCCTGAATAGGTTCATCTTCTCAGAAGGTAGGTGTAATAAATAATTGCGGACAACTTGTTGTATTTTCTTTACATTTCAAGTGTTTCATATGTCTATTTCTTATCACGGTGGTGGAAACTTTGTGCGAAAATGAAATTTGGAAGAAAATTTTTTTGTTCCGTTCCGTTCCGCAAAGTACCATTAGCCCCCGGGTAATGGTATTTAACGGAACGAAACGGAACAAGATTTTTTTTTCGATTTTCGTCATTAGTAGCATATCAGAGTCTCTATCATCTATTTCTAAGATAACCCAATACTATACCTAGATCTAAACGCACTCCTTTTAGTTCTAGCCTGAATAGGTTCATCTTCTCAGAAGGTAGGTATAATAAATAATTGCGGACAACTTGTTGTATTTTCTTTACATTTCAAGTGTTTCATATGTCTATTTCTTATCACGGTGGTGGAAACTTTGTGCGAAAATGAAATTTGGAAGAAAAATTTTTTGTTCCGTTCCGTTCCGCAAAGTACCATTAGCCCCCGGGTAATGGTATTTAACGGAACGAAACGGAACAAGATTTTTTTTTCGATTTTCGTCATTAGTAGCATATCAGAGTCTCTATCATCTATTTCTAAGATACCCCAATACTATACCTAGATCTAAACGCACTCCTTTTAGTTCTAGCCTGAATAGGTTCATCTTCTCAAAAGGTAGGTATAATAAATAATTGCGGACAACTTGTTGTATTTTCTTTACATTTCAAGTGTTTCATATGTCTATTTCTTATCACGATGGTGGAAACTTTGTGCGAAAATGAAATTTGGAAGAAAAAATTTTTGTTCCGTTCCGTTCCGCAAAGTACCATTAGCCCCCGGGTAATGGTATTTAACGGAACGAAACGGAACAAGATTTTTTTTCGATTTTCGTCATTAGTAGCATATCAGAGTCTCTATCATCTATTTCTAAGATAACCCAATACTATACCTAGATCTAAACGCACTCCTTTTAGTTCTAGCCTGAATAGGTTCATCTTCTCAGAAGGTAGGTGTAATAAATAATTGCGGACAACTTGTTGTATTTTCTTTACATTTCAAGTGTTTCATATGTCTATTTCTTATCACGGTGGTGGAAACTTTGTGCGAAAATGAAATTTGGAAGAAAAATTTTTTGTTCCGTTCCGTTCCGCAAAGTACCATTAGCCCCCGGGTAATGGTATTTAACGGAACGAACAGACAAGATTTTTTTTTCAATTTTCGTCATTAGTAGCATATCAGAGTCTCTATCATCTATTTCTAAGATAACCCAATACTATACCTAGATCTAAACGCACTCCTTTTAGTTCTAGCCTGAATAGGTTCATCTTCTCAGAAGGTAGGTATAATAAATAATTGCGGACAACTTGTTGTATTTTCTTTACATTTCAAGTTTTTCATATGTCTATTTCTTATCACGGTGGTGGAAACTTTGTGCGAAAATGAAATTTGGAAGAAAAATTTTTTGTTCCGTTCCGTTCCGCAAAGTACCATTAGCCCCCGGGTAATGGTATTTAACGGAACAAAACGGAACAAGATTTTTTTTTCGATTTTCGTCATTAGTAGCATATCAGAGTCTCTATCATCTATTTCTAAGATAACCCAATACTATACCTAGATCTAAACGCACTCCTTTTAGTTCTAGCCTGAATAGGTTCATCTTCTCAGAAGGTAGGTATAATAAATAATTGCGGACAACTTGTTGTATTTTCTTTACATTTCAAGTGTTTCATATGTCTATTTCTTATCACGATGGTGGAAACTTTGTGCGAAAATGAAATTTGGAAGAAAAAATTTTTGTTCCGTTCCGTTCCGCAAAGTACCATTAGCCCCCGGGTAATGGTATTTAACGGAACGAAACGGAACAAGATTTTTTTTTCGATTTTCGTCATTAGTAGCATATCAGAGTCTCTATCATCTATTTCTAAGATACCCCAATACTATACCTAGATCTAAACGCACTCCTTTTAGTTCTAGCCTGAATAGGTTCATCTTCTCAGAAGGTAGGTATAATAAATAATTGCGGACAACTTGTTGTATTTTCTTTACATTTCAAGTTTTTCATATGTCTATTTCTTATCACGGTGGTGGAAACTTTGTGCGAAAATGAAATTTGGAAGAAAAATTTTTTGTTCCGTTCCGTTCCGCAAAGTACCATTAGCCCCCGGGTAATGGTATTTAACGGAACGAAACGGAACAAGATTTTTTTTTCGATTTTCGTCATTAGTAGCATATCAGAGTCTCTATCATCTATTTCTAAGATAACCCAATACTATACCTAGATCTAAACGCACTCCTTTTAGTTCTAGCCTGAATAGGTTCATCTTCTCAGAAGGTAGGTATAATAAATAATTGCGGACAACTTGTTGTATTTTCTTTACATTTCAAGTTTTTCATATGTCTATTTCTTATCACGGTGGTGGAAACTTTGTGCGAAAATGAAATTTGGAAGAAAAATTTTTTGTTCCGTTCCGTTCCGCAAAGTACCATTAGCCCCCGGGTAATGGTATTTAACGGAACGAAACGGAACAAGATTTTTTTTTCGATTTTCGTCATTAGTAGCATATCAGAGTCTCTATCATCTATTTCTAAGATAACCCAATACTATACCTAGATCTAAACGCACTCCTTTTAGTTCTAGCCTGAATAGGTTCATCTTCTCAGAAGGTAGGTATAATAAATAATTGCGGACGACTTGTTGTATTTTCTTTACATTTCAAGTGTTTCATATGTCTATTTCTTATCACGATGGTGGAAACTTTGTGCAAAAATGAAATTTGGAAGAAAAAATTTTTGTTCCGTTCCGTTCCGCAAAGTACCATTAGCCCCCGGGTAATGGTATTTAAAGGAACGAAACGGAACAAGATTGTATTCTCAAATTTATCTTCATGTACATATGTCTTATTTAAGTAAAAAATGGCTGAGAGACAGCAATGACTTTCATTATGCGTTGACAACTTACTAGTTTACTAATTATTTAAGGCCATGTTAAAATATAGCTTTAAATATCTGAACAGACTATTAAAGTAGGGATGATTTATAAAACTTTTAATTTATGATACAAAAATGTGAAATTCATACACAAGGACTAGTTTAGAAGCAAGTCCTTGTCATAGTTAAAAAAAATATATTAATAAAAATTTTCCCCTTATGGATCCCCATGTCTTGTTCCGTTCCGTTCCGTTTCGTTCCGTTCCGTTCCGCAAAGTACCAATAGCCATTTTGAATCCAATATATGACCAAAATTAACTTGTAAAAAAAAAATTCTAAATCGGACCATAAATAAAAAATGTCACATGTTTGCCCCTTTTGGGCCCCTCGTTCCTAAACAAAAAGAGAGGGGACACCCAAAATCATCCACACCCTTTTGTTTATGGTGAGTAACACTATTGTAAAGTTTCATAGCATTTGGTCAACCAAAACAAGTTATTGTGGAAACAAATAAAAAAGTTGCTTTTTTGGACCCTTTAGGGCCCTTAGTTTCGAAACGAAAAAAGAGGGGACACCCAAAATCAGCCCAACCCTTCCTTTTATGGTAAGTAACATTACTGTAAAGTTTCATAGCATTTGGTCAACCAGAACAAAAGTTATTGTGGGAAAAAAAATAAAAAGTCGCTTTTTTGGCCCTTTTTGGGCCTCTAATTTCTAAACGAAAAAAGAGGGGACACCCAAAATCAGCCCAACCCTTCCTTTTATGGTAAGTAACATTACTGTAAAGTTTCATAGCATTTGGTCAACCAGAACAAAAGTTATTGTGGAAAACAAATAAAAAGTCACTTTTTTAGCCCCTTTTGAGCCCCTAATTTCTAAACGAAAAAAGAGGGGACACCCAAAATCAGCCCAACCCTTCCTTTTATGGTAAGTAACATTACTGTAAAGTTTCATAGCATTTGGTCAACCAGAACAAAAGTTATTGTGGAAAAAAATTAAAAAGTCACTTTTTTGGCCCCTTTTGGGCCCCTAATTTCTAAACGAAATTATAAAATGACCCCAAAAGGGGAGGTGCACATCTTCAATATATCTGTAATCACTGTGTAAAATTTGAGAAAGATCTAGTGTTTGGTTTTTGAGATTCAGATTACACAAGAAAGGCACCCCATGGCGGGACGGACGGACGGACGGACGCACGGACGGACGGACGGACGGACGGACGGAGTGACCTGACTACTAGACCTGCTTTCGCCTTCGGCGACGCAGGTAAAAATGGGCATCTATCACCGGTAAGGTTAGATTCATTCAAAGTTGATTTCTTGGGATAAATTTCCGTAATAAAATTAGAAAATGTGGGATTGTTTAGTGAAAGAATGTCGTCTAAATATCTGTATGTATAATTAAGTTTCAATGAGATGTTGTCTGTTGGGGTCTTTTTGAAGTTTCGCCATAAATTGGGATTCATAACAATACTAGAAAAGGTCAGCAATAAGTGGAGCACAATTAGTTCCCATAGGGATACCAATGACTTGGCGATAAATTGTTCTCCCAAAACGAATATAAAAGTTGTCCAAAAGATAACTTAGAGCAGTTATCATTTCTGCATCAGTCCAATTGAGGTAACCTTTATGAGCCTCGTTGCTAAAAAATTATTTATTAAATAATTTATTAAATAATTTAGAGCAGATATAGTCACTTTTAGATTTATCGAAACACCATTTAATCAGATATTCAAATGTTTTTTAATAAGATAGAGAGGAAGGTTAGTGTACAAAGTATAACAAGAGTTGACACTAAAGTATGTCTCGCCTGTCGGCACCATCACAGAATTCATTGAATGTCTTCAGAAAAGTTTAGGTCAAGGTCATGTGACAGGTGACAGAATTCCATTTAACCATCACAAAAATGTCTGAAGTGTGTTCTAGATACCATAGTTATTGAGAAACAATGAAATAAGACCAACATTCACTAAGTCATTCAACCATGAAAATGGGGTCGAGGTCACAATACATGGTGACGTCAGTTGTGTATACACTAATCCCAAAATATCAAATGTCTAGCTATAATATTACACTTTTCAATTAGCTCATTTTCCATCCCAAAAATCATCTAAGTTCACAAAGTCATTGAACCCTGAAAATGGGGTCAGGGTCACACATCATGGTGTCAGTTGTGTAGACCCAGAGCCCAAATGTCTGTATACCAAATATCAGATGCCTAGCTAATATACTTATAACTTAATTTATTTTCCACTAAAGTTTTAATGGTCCCAAAATCATGGGTGTAGGTAATCATCGAGTTCGAGTTCGAGTCAGAGTTAGAGTTCGAGTTAAAGTTCGAGTTACGATTCAAGTTCGAGTTAAAGTTCTAGTTCGAGTTGAAATTTGAGGTAACTCGAAACAGTGATTTTCATGGCAATAATCGAGTTATATTGCAATCACCATGTCCATAACTTGTCCAGACATCTGTCTGCCCGTCTGTCCGTCCGTGAGTTGTACCTTGCCCCCAACTTTTTAGGACAGTTGCGCATCTGCTCTCGGTTTTCTTAGCGAACTTAGAAATTTTAAGGGTCAAAATGGGACAATTTGTCGTTACAGATTTCACGGTATCTGCTGAAGGAATTGATTTCAAATTTGGCACACAGCTTTATTATGGTTGTAACGTGCCTCCCCTTTCCATGTCAGTCAGGCATCGCTTCGAAGAAAAGGGGGTTTCCTGTTTTACCATTGTCCACCCGTCCGATATTTCATTCGTCCTCCCTTAATTTTCTAAGCAACTGTATGACGTAAATGTCTGGGGGTTTTTTTGTATAACTTCATCCTATGTATACCTCCTTTTATACTGTACCGAATACTTTTTAACGCAAGGCTGAAGGCTTTTTTTAATTTTTTTATTTTTTTTTATTATTTTTGGAGCGGTCGTATCACTTGTGAGCAATAGCTCACAGATTTACTTGTTTTCTATCAAGCTTCTTGAATGAAGATGACAACAATCGAACATTAAGGGAACGACCATTATATTTTTTTGGGGGGGACTATGGATATTTTCTTCGTCCCGCCTTTTTATTTTTGAAAAATCGAATCCTGGAATTTTTGTTTTGCGCGCATATTTTATTTGTATTTTTTAATTTAACATATATTTTTTTTTCCTTTTACTTCAAATCCATCATTGTAGTCGGGTTTTCATCTGTAACCGCATTATTAATATGAATCCTTTTCACATGCAGCAGAGTTGAAATATAAATGATAGATTAAAGAAAGTGTGCAAAAACTCGTTTTGTACATGTAACTCTAACTGTAACTCGATCTGTAACTCGAACTCTAACTCCAACTCGAGTCGTAACTCGATTATTGCCATGAAAATCACTGTTTCGAGTTAGCTGAAAATCTTAACTCGAACTCGATTAATAACTCGATTAATAACTCGAACTCTAACTCGAACTTTAACTCGAACTCGAGTCATAACTCGAACTTTAACTCGAACTCTAACTCTGACTCGAACTCGAACTCGATGATTACTTACACCCCAAAATCATCCATGTCCACAGAGTCACTAAACCATGAAAATTGTGTCAAGGTCACTGGACATGGTGTCAGTTGCAAAGACCATAACTCCAGGTGTCTGTATACCAGATATCAGATGCCTAGCAATTATACTTTTCACTTAATTCATTTTCCACAAAAGACTTACAAAGAGGTTTTTTGGCCCTAAAAACCATCTAAGTCCACAGAGTCACTGAACCATAAAATGGGGTCAAGGTCAAATGGTATGGGACCAGTTGCATAGACCATAACCCTAAGTGTCTGTAAACCAAATATGAGATGCCTAGCTATTATACTTTTCACTTAATTCATTTTCCACAAAAGTCTTACAAAGGGTTTTTGGTCCGAAAAAAAAACATCTTAGTTCACTGCAGTCGCTGAACCATGAATTTGAAGTCAGGGTCAAACAGCATGGTGCCAGTTGCCTAGACCATAACCCCAACTGTCTGTATACCAAATATCAGATGCCTAGTTATTATACTTTTTTTGTAATTCATTTTCCATGCACATAAGTCTTACAAAGGGGTTTTTTGGTCCGAAAAAACATCTCAGTTCACAGAGTCGCTGAACCATGAAATTGAGGTCAGGGTCAAACGGCATGGTGCCAGTTGTGTAGTCCATAACCCCACTGTCTGTATACCAAATATCAGATGCCTAGCTATTATACTTTTCTTGTATTTCATTTTCCACAAAAGTCTTACAAAAAAGTTTACGCCGTCGCCGCCGCCAGAAAGTAATACCTATGTCTCGCCTTCAGCGACTTAAGTCGCAGGCGAGACAAAAATCGTAGCTATCAACTGTATGGTAAGTACCTTCAAAAGCGTGAAGTAAGTTTGAACATCGAGCGAATTTTTCACACTCCAAAAATGAATTATACCACTGTTTTCAAATACCTTTTCGCAGTATCAAATAATGAATTCTTTCATAGTAGTCAAAGCAAGTGATAAGACATTAGAAATATTAGTGAGAGAACACTTACTTGAAGCAGATATGAAACAAGATTTATAAGGATTTTTGTGTAATTTAGGGATCCAGTACATTGTAGGTAGTTTATTGTATGTAGGAGCGACTCGTAGTGATGTGGTATTTAAAATATGGTCCTCAATAACACTAAATTCTGTAGATTGTACATGAATAAAAGTGTTGGAGCTTTTAATTTCTTGTATCAACACGTCAAGGTAATATTTTCGTCATACAATAACGACATTATTGGCAGCTTTGTCTGCAGAATGAAAACGTATTGTGAACCAAGTGAACGCATTTTTGACTTTATTCTTTTTGTATTTGTATTTATGTATTTGGCCAAAATTCTACAAAGGAGTTTTGGGAATGATTTATTCTGAGTTTAACAATTGACATGAAGTTATTTATAAAATTGTCAAGAGATTTAGTATCTGCTTTTTCTCTCTTGATCCATGATTTACAGAAAGAGAGAAGTGCAGTTTTGATACAATCGAAGCAAGAATTCCAATTGATATTTGAGGGGGGTCTAAATTTTGGGCCCTTTTTCAGAAAATTTATTACCTCTGGGTCCTTGACGATGGTAAGGTCACCGGTAACAACATGGTCACAAGGAACATATTTAAAATCAGAATTAGTACAGTCCCATGACAAAGGAATATTCATATCCAGTTCTTCATCAGTAGTGGTTGACGTAATATTAAAAATAATGTTACGGGTAGGTTTTTTATATTTATAAGATACAATAGGAGGTTCATTATTAGAAAAATAAGGTGGAATGAGATCTTTGATTTTTGGATCCACAAATATGCTAGATATGTTTATAAAATCAACTATATCTTGTTCATTTAAGAACTGATCTAGAATCTATTCAATAATCTATTCAATAATTTAAAACAAGAAAAGGCTTTTTTCTATCTGCAACAGTTTCCCGGAGGGGGGGGGCTACTTCCTATATAATCAATGGTATAAGTGTGCCGCAACAAAGGGTCAACTTTTTCAGGCATCAAGATGATATAGAACAGGGTTACAAATTCAGACCAGCTGTTACCAACAGGGTTAGGCAGCAACCATTTGAAATTCGGGGGGGGGGGGGGGGGGGGTATGGATTTTTTTGAATTTTTTTTTCAATTATTTGGAAAAATAAATAAATTGTCGACAGGCTATATCCCCCCCCCCCCCCCAGAATTTTAAATGGTTACTGCCTTACAAATGTGTGCAAGTCAGTAAATTTCATCTGTTAAATAAGATGGACATTAAATTTTAACCTTAGACATGTTAGAATGCTTTTAAAAATGAATTTTTCGGATCTATTTCACCTCAAAAAGTTATACCCATTGTGATTTTTTTTCTGAACGGCTATATATATACAGTAAAATATAAACACAAAAGCATTTTGATATTGTCATAACAGGGTAAGATATAAAATGTTGGCTGGCATAACAGGGTATGTTTTTCGCAAATTTCTTGTTACTAACAGGGTCCAGTTCAGAACAGATCAACGGCACAGGTATACCCTAAATTGATATAATGTATAATGGATATGGTGAGCTGCAAAGTTGGAAAGGGGTGTCCGTGTGCCAACAGTGATGAAAATCATCTTTTTAAAGCCGTTGACACCGGAAAATCCAGCATGGGGTTGAGCTGGAATCAAACCCATACTCTGTCATCTATGGCAACTTCGCCTGCACACGATGGACAACGGACGACAACGGACACATAGTGATGGCATAAGCTCACATGGCCTTTGGCCAGGTGAGCTAAAAAATGCTGAATTTGGGTTCCAAATTTAGCATTTATCATATCTTGTCCTTTGTCTTACTTTGCAACTTAAAAGCTTTGCTTTGCTTGCTATAATTGGTTGATGCTAATGAATATCAATTCCTTTACTTGTGAAGAGAGAGATTTCAGAACAATTTTGATGGTTTGTGTTAATTGGCTTGAAATTTTTTGTTATACTATTTAGAATATAAACTTACTAGGAATATCATGATCTAGAACATCTTTCTTGTTGATGAGTATATCTCGTACACTGACGAAGGCTATTCCAATGTCTTCACATTCTCCTTCATCATCATCTGAAGGATCACTTACAACTGTAAATCTGAGCCTAAAATAACACAGTAGAGAAAAACAGAATAAGATGACTTGTTGACTGATATTAATATAATACTACAAGGAAAAACACTCCTATCTCTGATAGATATTGCTTAAATATATGATTTTTGCAACAAAATAGTTTTTTCGATTTATGTTTTAAACAGTTATTTTGCACATTTTCTTTTGTATAATTACATGTACTACATTTCAGCTATTTGCCAATGTGAAATTTTTAACAGATAGATCTTTTTTACTATGAATTTTTTTCCTTTGTACAACAAGATAATCTCCTCTCTATAGATGCGAGTATCCACTGATCAGAGAGATCCACTTTCATTGAAACATATTCAAAGGGAGGATTAAGCATGGGTACTCCAAAGTACCTTGATGAGATCCTTTTAAGCTTGGGGTAACGGAATATTTTATTTGCTATATCAGTAAAAAGATCATGATTGATGAACCTTTAATGTAAGTGTATTGTTTTTAAACAAGAGTTTACACTAAAGTATGTCTCACCTGCCGACACCATAAGAAACAATACCTGGTTATTCTTTCATACTTCCACTATATTTTCATAAATTTATCAGGATTTTTCTTTTCTGGGATCAAAAGGTGGTTATAAAACTTAAAAATAGCTAATATATGCAATAAAAATTATCACTCAACCAGAAAGGTCAAGGTCAAGGTCAAAAGATGGGGATGCAACTGTGCTTAGCTATTACTGGGGCATATGCATACCAAGTTTCATCAACCTAAGACCTTTAGTTCTTGAGATATGTCAGGTGCTCATAAAACTTTAACACTGCTATTATCATGATCATATATGTATTAAAAATTGTCAAAGTCACTCAACTGGAAAATCAAGATCAAGGTCAAAGAATGTGCTCATAAAACCTTAACACATAAGTTAACGCCTCTGCCATCTCGGGTAAGGTAACACCTACCTTTGCAGGCGAAACAAAAATCTTCATCCACAGTTTCCAGCTTTAATGCCATAGAATGCACAATTAACTTTTTTTTGTTCCATTCTATCAGGAATCTCTTACCTTCCACCATCAGGGTCATCAGGTAACAACATCCCAGCTAGATATTGTCTCCTTGAGTAGTTCTCAGCCTTATCTACATGGAAAGCTGAAATCAAATTCAAAAAGTTTATTTTTTATTTCTAACAAAATTCTATATGCACAAAGTGGTAGGTAGAACAATTGTGCAATGTTTCATTTCATTCATTTCCTAATATGGATAAGTGTTTCATTAGAAGAAAATGGAGAATGATCCTCCCAAAAAAGGACTATTTGCATCTGCATTTTTTTTATTTTATAAATTAGGAAAGGTTGAAACTACATACAGATTTAATGATAAAACAACAGTATAGACATTTTAAACAAGTAACAATCATAACCTTTTCTTAGGACAAAGTAAAACAGGTCAAATATACATTATTAAGTGCATGACCAAAGTATGTCTTTTCTGCAAAATCATAGTCAGACTTGCCTACCATGATTTTGGCGTATTAGGCTCCTTATTTTTAAGGCCTGATTATGCCATTACAATTTTTTTTAAATTAAGAAATTTTTCATTTTCATTACATCTTTTTTGTTTGATTCTGAGTACTTTCTTTTCATTTTATACCACTTCTGCTTCCTTTTTCCCCTGAAAAAAATGTCAAAACAATAGCATAATGCTTTTGATGATCTTGAACATGAAATACTAGTATCTGCTAAAATTAAAAAAGAATGGTGGTCTTCCATGGATGACATATGTCGCCTGCGTCTCAAAACATTCGGAAAACAGGACAATGGTTCAATAATGGCATTTTCCATGCTTACTGCACAGTTTGTAAATATCATTTTTCCCTTGGGTTTGAATGTTTGACTGAAGAAAACTTTGGCATTATCACTAATAACACTCAAGATGGCAAAAGCTCGACCTTATTCTCATACAATGTCAATTTTCTTTGCCTCCAAAATGAATTAAAAGATGTTGATCAAGCTATGATAAATCATGTAATAAAAGACCTTCTTATTTTTCACCCCAACTACTATTTTTTTGGGTGGGTCTTACTATTTTTGACCGAAAGGGGTAGGTAAGTCTGCATGGTCTACATAACTACCGGTATCTTGAATATTAAAACTCACTTTTGCTAAAGTTAAATGTGATTTGTTGATCTGCCTTTGGTTTTGGTAATGAGAATGGTGTTTCTAATTCCTCTGGATTGATTCCTAGGAAGTTATAGGAGACAAATAATTGAGGGATGCTATCATTGTTCAGAACTGCAGCACCACTTGATAGCACTAGATGATATATTGTAACAGTCACTAGGTTACTCTGAAAATTACAGACAAAAATAAGACATTATTAAAGTCTGAATGAAGAAATCTACAAGACAACAGTTACTAAAATGCATATAACTGATAACAAGTAATCTTCAATTTATCTATTTTAGCTTTGTTTGCTATTTACAAATCTCTTGTCAATAAGGATGCTACATGTATAAAGCAAACATTTCTCGAAAAGCCTTTTAACATATTTAAGTATATTTTTTTCTTGAATTAATTCCTCTATACATGTATGTCTTATGATTGAGACAAGTTGTGAAAAGCCTTTTTACTTATTTAAGTATGTTTTTTCTTGAATTAATTCCTCTTTATGTCTTATGATTCAGACTAGTTGTTCTGTCCATTAACTTTCTTAAGATAAGAGCACCTACAAATTTTTCATAAACTGACAAAGGAGTATTTCTCCATTTTTAGCTAACCTGGCCAAAAGCCATGTCATCACTATGCATCTATTGTGGTACGTGGTCCATTAACAATTTCAAAATCTTCTCCTCTAAAGACCACAGAACCAATATAACTGAAACTTTGAAGGAATCATATATGACATGTTGGCAACAAACAATCCTCATCTCATTTTGAAATGATTCGATAAAAAACATGGCCACTGTTACTAAAACTAGAACATAAAGTAAAATAACTTAAAATGGGTTATAACTCAGAAAACTATTGCAGATAGAGAAAAGCTGTTGCTTGCTTAAACCTTCAGCTTAATAAGCTCTACAAAATTCTCCATTGGGTCGATGTTGTCAGATGACTTTTTATAGAGGAAATGGCCCAAATAGTGCTTTTTTTTCATGCTTTTGTCCTATAGAATGAAAACTATTGCAGATAGAGAAAAGCTGTTGATTGCTTGCTTTCAGCTTCAGCTCTTTGAGCTCTTCAAAAGTATCCAAGGATCAAAATTTTCAGATGATCCCTTATAGGGGTTATGGCCCTTTGATGGTAAAAAATGGAGTTTTATGTCGCCTTCACTCTGCAGGCTGCAACATGTTGCAAAGCCACATATAGGAGTCACTTTGACACTATCCATCGTCTTGTGTAGTCCTGCCCCGTCACAAAAATTTCTGTCACAGCTTTTCGGGCAAATACATGTCACAGCCATTTGATATTTGGTGTGTAGCTTCCTCCTATTGTACTATATGGTGTAAAGCGATTTTATGCCTGTTACTCATCTACTTCCTGTCTACAGAATATTTTAAGACACAGGCGACATATGTCTTCCATGGAAGATGGTCATTCTAGTTTCATGTTTTCTTCTATACCGATATGCCTTCTGTAATTTCTTCCTCTGGTTCAGCAAACATAGAGTCTGACATCTTGGTTCCTTCCTGTTAAAAAAAACCAAACAAATAATAAATAGAAATGAAGATTTTGACTGTCAAATCTTGTATAGTTAATCATTTGTTAGCCTCAAACACTTACCACTACCCAAAAGGCTTCGGATAGTAATACATGTATGCAATTACTACTGGTAATATGAGGCAGGTTTAACCTGTGACGCTCCTGAATTTAAAACCTATTTACTGTATTAATATTTTACAAGCGAAAATAAATATTTTTTATACAATTGCAATTTGAATTGAAACAAAATATATTCGAAAATAAAAACAAAGTAGCTTTTCTTGTGGATCACGTTTGCACTTTTTGACGGTTGAAATTTTTAAATAAAAAGACGCCAAAAGTACGGTAAAACAAGCGTGCTAAACCGAACGTTGAAGGAAAATTCAGCTCATAGTACAACTAATATGTTGATATTTCTGCCATTATCACTCCCTACGGGAGCGTACATGTATATATGAAAAATTAAACAACACTCATACATGTATGTTGAACAGTCAGGGAGATCATCAAAAACAGTTATATTTTTTTTATAACCATTCTAGGTTACTTATTTATACTTTTTTAGTCAGATTTGAGTTACTTCCCTTGATTTTTTTAATAATGTAACCAGTTTCAGTTATTTTTCTATTTTCTTGCTAAAAAATGACTAATTTTACAAAAGTGTAAATTTTCTTTTAATTCTAATCTTAAATCTAAAGTTTTGATCTTAATTGATAGATTATCAATGACTTTACAAGGTTCATTTATTGGAAATCATTATTTAAGCACTGTTGCTGTGATAATGACATTTTAATTTCCCATGGGCATCATCTTTGAGAGGCTTGCGTACCAATAAGATAAGCTTGCAATTTCAAACTCATAGCTGAACTACACAGTTTAAAGTTCAATTAATGCAGAAAAAATTTAGCATAGTGGGGGAAAATACACTAACTATGAAAATTTGTAGGTTTGAAAGTGATCAATTTAACAAAAGTAACTGAAAATGGTTATCTTTTTAAATTCAGATAACCTGAATCAGTTATAAAAACAAGACCAATCGATGTCTGGCCCTGCGTCGTACGGCAAATCGTTGAACCCTGTTCGTTGTAGGCCCAATATAGACAGTCAAAATATTTTGACAGTTGCATCCTATGGTGGACTTACAAAGCATATTTGTCACATGCCACCCAATATTGTAAAAATGGACACAAAAAAAATAGTTTCTATTTTTTTCCCCTTTTGGTCCCCTTATTGCTAAACAGAAAAGGTGGGTCAAGAAAATATTGTATCCTCCATTTTGTATCCAATATATGACCAAAATTAACTTGTAAAAAAAAATTTCTAAATTGGACCATAAATAAAAAAATGTCACATTTTTGCCCCTTTTGGGCCCCTCTTTCAGTCAGGGGACCAACTTGTAGAAGTCAGAATAGATCTTACTTGTACCAGTAAGATTCTATTTATGGTTTCTTACTCTGTAGAGTCAGATCCAATTCTGACTTCTATGGGTCAGAATGAATCTGACTTGTTAGAGTAAGAATTGTTTCTATTAAATTTGCTCCAATATTCAATGTTTTTGAAATAACATTTCTCAAAACCAATAAATCTTATTCAAATTATTTCACAAGGTCAACAATGACATCCTGCATTTAGGATGAAAGAATCATGAGCAAATAGGAAACAGATTGACTGTAAAGTTTCAATTATCATCAAAGAATTTCATAGCTAATTATCTAAGACTGTCATTTATATCCACGCTTTTGAACACCAATGTGGTTTATACTAGATAAATAATTGTTATTTAATGATTTAAGCATAATTAAAGACCATGGTGTTCACAACCGCCAAAGTAGAGAAATTTACTGCCAAAGGAGGGCAGTAAAAGTTTGATTCTGACTTGTACAAGTAAGAATGATGTAAAAAGAAAAAATTAAATTACAAACCCATCACTATTATGTAAGATTTATAAATAGATCTCAGTATATAGAAAAGGAATTTAACCATAGAGAATGGATAAGAGACTTTGATAAAAAGACATTCTAGTATATTCTACTCGTAGAAGTCAGATTGAAATTTCTAAAAATAAGGAGAAGATAACTCTAGTTTGTTTAATCTGACTTGTACAAGTAAGATTGAATCTGATCATTCTGACTTGTACAAGTTGGTCCCCTGACTGTCTTTCCTAAAAAAAAGAGAGGGAACACCCAAAATCATCCCCACCCTTAAATTTATGGTGAGTAACACAACTGTAAAGTTTCATAGCATTTGGTCAACCAAAACATTAGTTATTGTGGAAACAAATAAAAAAGTTGCTTTTTTGGCCCCTTTAAGGCCCTTAGTTTCTAAACAAAAAAAGAGGGGACACCCAAAATCAGCCTAACCCTTCCTTTTATGGTAAAAAAACATTACTGTAAAGTTTCATAGCATTTGGTCAACCAGAGCAAAAGTTATTGTGGAAAAATTTTTAAAAGTCGCTTTTTGGCCCCCTTTGGGCCTCTTATTTCTAAACGAAAAAAGAAGGGACACCCATATTCACCCCAACCCTTCCTTTTATATTTAGTGACATTACTGTAAAGTTTCTTAGCATTTGGTCAACCAGAACAAAAGTTATTGCGGAAACAAATAAAAAAGTCACTTTTTTGTCCCTTTAGGGCCCCTAATTTCTAAACGAAAAAAGAGGGGACACCCAAAATCACCCCAACCCTTCCTTTTGTGGTAAGTAACATAACTGTAAAGTTTCATAGCATTTGGTCAACAAGAACAAAAGTTATTGTGGAAAAAAATTTAAAAGTCGCTTTTATGGCCCCTTTTGGGCCCCTAATTTCTAAACGAAATTATAAAATGATCCCAAAAGGGGAGGTGCACATCTTCAATATATCTGTAATCACTGTGTAAAATTTCAGAAAGATCTAGCTTTTGGTTTTTGAGATTCAGATTACACAAGACTGGCACCCCAAAGCGGGACGGACGGACGGACGGAGTGACCCGACTACTAGACCTGCTTTCGCCTTCCGCGACGCAGGTAATTATAACTTATTTTGATGATCTCCCTGACTGTTGAAATCGAAAGTGGAAGTAGAAATAGCGTTTGTTGTCTATTAAAGGTAGTTATTCCAGTCAATCGGCTAATTTACTTCATGTAAGTTATTGCACATTTCTTAAACTGATTTTATCTTTCGTTTCCACAGGGATTAAATAAAACTGATTTTTGTTTTGTTTTGGACATCCCTGGTTTCCACGGTTTTTATAGAATAGTCAAACCTGTGTTAACGGGCACCTCCTTATAATGGGCACTCTGAGGTCCTCCGGATGGGTTTTCCTATATAAATGCCCTCTATATAAAGGGTACTGCACAACGCGGGCAGCGGGCAGCGGGACACTATATTTTGGTACAAATAACGGTTTCTACTTGTCAATGGGCAGGGTAAAATTATTACAGGGGAATGAAACGGTTAATTTACACTTATTTTTCTATCCAATACATTACATTATTTTCAGAGTAAAATGTAATTAAACAGGGCCGTAGCGTAATGGAGGCAAATGAGGCAAATGCCTCACTTTTGAAACGACGACCAAACTTTAAAAGTGTCATTTTTTTCAATTATGTATTTTACATTATCATACTAATATCAATTTGCGAGTTTCAAGTTTTTAAATTATGATCTACCGGCACACTACATACAGTCCACTATGTTGCAGCGTGCAGCTTTTACCATAGCGCTGACGGTAAAACAATAAGTGTTCTGAATACAAATCAAAATAGAAAATTGAGTCTTTACAAAACTGGTTGAAGACGGGTTCTTTAAAGAGAAAAAAAAGATGAGAAAGGTAACTCATGAGTATAAACACCCCCTATAATTTAGTTTGCAGGCTTTCTGCTTGTTTTATTTTTTGGATACATAATGCTATAGTTACTATCAATTCACTGAACAACAAATGCTAATCGATAAAATAATTCATTGACCAAAAATATAATAATTATTTATAATTAGTTTTAAACAAAATCATGAAGCGCCTTTTTATGGGAGACTCAAATCTTTTATGTAATATTTTAAGGCAATTCATTATATTTATTTATCAGTAATAAAAGTGTGAAATATATTTTTAGTATTGTTTGAAAACATTTTTTTTTTCGTTTTTCTTTTTCTGATTATGATCAGCATTGTCTGGTTGTATGTTAATGTGTTCCATTGCTTCTTGAGCGGTAACGTCGTGGGTTCGAATCCAGGTTGTTCATAGTTAAAACCAATGACTTGAAAATTGACCGTTTTCAAGTTTAGTCCAGTTTTAGGCGTTTGAAAACATGGGAACGGGCTACAATGGGTGGTGACAGGCTTTGTGGGCTTGCCATGCTCCATGTGCATAGGAATGATGCAGTGGACAAAGAACGTGTATTGAAGCTATATGATAGTGCCATGGCGGTCGAGTTTGGCCAAGGCTCCAGGCTAATATTTACGACAACGGAATGCTTAGCTTTGCTCACACTTCATTATCTGTTCGTGGGCTCTTTGATGGTAATAAGATTCTCGAAGCTTTCTAGTTCTACAGTTTATTATATACATTCAATATCGGCATTCACAAACATATTTTTCAATGAGGTTAAACAAAGTACAGGATGAATTTGAATTAAATAGTCTACAGTTTATTATATACATTCAATATCGGCATTCACAAACATATTTTTCAATGAGGTTAAACAAAGTACAGGATGAATTTGAATTAATCTGTAAAATCTTGAAATTCACAAAACATATGTCACTGCTTCTGTTTATAAAAATTATGAATAAAAAAAATAACTATTACGACGCCATAAGTTTTCAGTTATCCAAGACTTAACAACTATTACTTTAACACCTCTGAGGAACTCATCACGGCAATACTTCCTGTGTAGGCAAGATATTCCGTATTCACATTAACATTAACATCAACATCTAGAACTGCATGGATACCATTTGGCTAACAACATCAGTTCCAAAACACCAATACATCTCACAACACTAGAACTGGCTATACCTGCGTAGGCTACAGCTAACAGTCCACTTAGAACATTATCCAATTCACAAACAACACGAGAACTGGCTATACCTGTGAAGGCTACAGCTGAATCAGTCAATTCTGACAGTTCATAAAAGCAATACTACTTCATTATAACCACAAAACTATTCCTCATAATATTCAAACACTAAGTAAAAATTCCCCATCACTGAAAACCTAAGGGTCTTATATAGTAACCAGCACCAAAATTGCACCAACAATTAATTAACATTCCAATCAGCATATTTGACCTATATTGAACACCAAACTAGCACCAAAAACCTATTTATCAAATTATAATGACAAGTATTTGACAGTTAGCATCCTCTGAACTTAACCACAAATGAAACCTGATATCTCTGCACCCTTTCCACTTAACAAAACACTGATAAAGATTATATAATGTGATACATCTGACTAAAACTATAAAGCTACAAATATAAGGCAAAAACTAATTACTACAATTCATGAAAAATACACCTTGACAATAGCACAGGACATAGGAGAATCGGGAAGTTTTGGTTGACCAACAGAGATTAACTATAATATACAGTAAAACTTGTTTTGTTACTTACTAGGCTAACTATTAAAAAAAACGCATTTCTGTTAATTTTTTTCTTTTGTTTCTTATTATAAATTCATTGAGTTCTCCCATAGTTATGCTGAAATAAGCTTTTCCCGTTTCAGACACCCGAACCCCCCAAAAAAAATTTTCGCCTCGCTTCGCTCGGCGATTTGCCTCACT
Organism: Arcuatula senhousia; assembly: GCA_963971305.1. Taxonomy (NCBI): domain Eukaryota; kingdom Metazoa; phylum Mollusca; class Bivalvia; order Mytilida; family Mytilidae; genus Arcuatula; species Arcuatula senhousia. The sequence goes on along the minus strand of OZ020306.1, from coordinate 31,495,043 downwards.
TCATTCGGCCTTGCGCTACGGCCTTGAAAATTACACATGTATTCTGTTATATAACGTAACGCTACCCAAATTGCAACAGGTACCCAAATTGCAACATCTACATCTACATCTACATCTCTACGGCAATCCGGCCATCAAAGCACTGATGACTATTATGCCGGCGCAGCGTGAACAGAAGGAATAATTATGAACAAATAAGTTACAAACAAAAGAAAAACTACTAATGAAAAATAAATGAATAATAAATAAATTTTGAACATATATACACTATTTACAGATCCAGGGAGGTGCTTAGAATTGAAGTCCTTGGACCTGTGATTTGAACTGGTCCAAGGATCCGACACTTACAACTGAGTATGGGAGTGAGTTCCAAAGTACAACAGTGTGTGGAAAAAAACTGTATTTGTAATAGTTTGTTCTAGTGGAGAATAATTGAAACTGTAACGAGTGTGTGAGTCTTGTCTGAAAATGTGTCTGTGGTGCAAGGTAAAGTTTTGGGTCAATTGCTACTAAGTTGTTGTTTATCTTATAAAGCATGGTAACTCGGCTGATGTTTCGTCTGTTTTCAAGTGTAGGCCATTCGAGATGATTAATCATGGCTGAAACACTGCTAGTATTATGGTAACGATTTGTGACATATCTGGCTGCCCTTCTTTGTACCTGTTCTAGTTTGGTTTTAAGTTTTTCTGTGTTTGGTGACCATACAGTGGAGCAGTATTCTACATTTGATCTTACCATGGATTTGTAAGCCAGACTTTTGGTGTTCTCGTTTTGTATCTGGAGATTTCTCCTTAAAAAGCCAAGAATCTTGTTTGCTTTTGCAGTGATGTTATTTATGTGTGTGTCCCATGACATGTCGTGTGTTAGTGTTACCCCCAGGTACTTTGCCGTTTTTACTTTTTCTAATGTGTGCCCTTTAAGAATGTAGTTAGAGTCTATTGGGTGTTGTGATCTTGTAACACTTAGTGAATTGCATTTTTCGGGGTGAAATTGCATGCCCCATAAGTTTTCCCATTCTGCTAATTTGTTCAAGTCTGCTTGTAATATAGTAACATCTTGTTGTTTAATAATAGGTCTATATAGAATGCAATCGTCTGCAAAAAGTCTTGTTTTTGATTGTACAGTAGATGGTAAATCATTAATAAAAATTAAGAACAGCAGTGGACCCAGAACTGAACCTTGAGGCACCCCACTCACCACTGGCATTTGACTAGATACCTCACCGTCTAAAACTACTTGCTGTTTCCTATTATTTAGGAAAGCAGCTATCCATTTCCAGGTGTTCCCTCTAATACCATAGTTATCTAGTTTACTCATAAGTTTTCGGTGAGGTACCTTGTCAAAGGCTTTAGAAAAATCTAAAATAATAAGATCTGTTTGTATTCCCGCGTGAAGGTTGCTAGTAAGTTCATGTGCAAGTGTTATTAATTGCGTTTCACAGCTTCTTCTGGCTCTAAACCCATGTTGACAGTCTACAAGTATGTCATGCTCATCCAGGTGTTTTAACATGTTACTCACAACTATATGCTCAAGGAGCTTACAACAAATGCACGTTAAGGACACTGGCCTATAATTACTGGCAAGATATTTTTCACCTTTTTTAAAAATTGGAATAACATTTGCTTGGCGCCAGTCGTTAGGTACTTCACCTTTTGATAAAGAAAAATTAAAAATTGATGTCAAGAGAGGTGCAAATTCGATTGCGAAATCTTTAAGAATACGTGCTGAATTTGGTCCGGCCCAGATGCTTTAGATGGATCTAGGTTTTGTAAGAGCTTCTGTGTACCTGATATTGTTACATTTATTTCTGGCATGTTTGGGTAATTGTCATTCAATGTTGGTGGTTCTTCATTGGTGCTTTCTGGTGTAAATACAGAGTGGTATTGTTTATTTAAAATTTCAGCTTTTTGTTTTGTGTCATCAACTAGCACACCTTCAGATCGTAGCGGAGCTACCCCGGAGTTATCCTTTTTAGTGGTTCTAATGTAGTTCCAGAACTTTTTTTGTTTTTGTACAGTATTTAAATTTTCATCATAACAGATTATATTTTCCAAATATTCCCAATAGGCTTTCCTAGTTTCTTTCTGTAGGCGGCGTTTTGTTTCTTTGTACTGATCTGTATGTTTCTTTGATGGATATTGTTTCATTTTCTTGAAATATTTGTTTCTCTTTCTAATAAGTGATCTCACTGACTTGTTAATCCATGGGTTTTTACTTTTTGTATTGTTAATCATTTTGGATGGTATTGATTGGTTCATGATTTCAACTACTCTGTTTTTAAAGGTGTTCCACATCTCATTAACAGACAAGGTTTCATTCTGTAGGTTGATTTTGTTTAGATCTACTTTTATTTGATTTACATCAGCTTTCTTATACTGATAGACTTTTCTTGGTGGTTTCTTAACCTTTCTTGGTTTTAAGCTAGATTCTATATATACAATTTCATGGTCTGAGATGCCAGGTAAAATTTCTGTTTTGTTGACGAGGGAACTATTGCTAGTAAAGAATAGGTCAAGTGTAGAATTTGATGTTTCTGTGTAATGTGTTGGTTCTGTCACAACTTGTTCAAGATAGTTATCCTGGCAAATGTCAATGAGTTGTTTGCATTGTTTTGTATTTTGTGCTTTGTTTTTTATTGAGTAGTTTTTCCAATCTATTCCACTGAGGTTAAAATCACCTCCCAACCAGAGATGACTATTAGCATTCTGCCTTATTCTTTGTATTGATGTTTCTAAGTGTGATAATTGTTCTTCTTCAGTTCTGTTAGGTGGTTTGTAAAAGCTTCCTACACAGAGGTCAGGTGAGCCTTTTATTTGAATTTTAACCCAGATTTGTTCGCTCGTCTCATTCGATACTATGTCTGTTGCTTTAGAACTAAAAAATTTTTCTGAAACAAGTATGCAAACCCCCCCATGTGCATCAGTTGTGCGGTCTTTTCTGCAGATGTTGTAACCCCTTGGAAAACCTCAGTTGATTGTATGTCCCCACTTAGCCAGGACTCAGTACCTAACATTATGTCAGGCTGAGTAGATTCTACCAAGTTTTCTATATCACCTGTTTTGTTTTTAATTGATTGACAATTGATAACTATGATTCTTAAGGGTGTGTCTGTTCTTTTGTTGTTATGTGAGCTACGTGGTTTGTATTTGTGTATAGGCGATGATGCAGCACTTGGACTACATATGTCATCTAAACAGAAGCTGAACGATGTGTCAGTGGATGGTGTGTCTATTGTACATGTATTGCTACTGATATTGGAACTAAGTGTTGATGTGTCAAAAATACACGTGGAGTAGTTTGGAAGCCCACAATTGTAGCAATTCCATTTTGTGTTCTTCAATGTTATGGAAGAGTCCATTATGCAGTTCTTATGGAAGTATTTCTTACATGAGTCACAGCATATCCCTTGTGTTTCCCAACTGAATGTATTTTTGCAAGACCCACAAGTGTGCTTCAAAAGCCTTACTGATGTGCTAATGTTATGTTTAATTGCTGACGTGTTGTATGAATTTATGTTAATATTCCTCACTGGTTGCTTGGCATTTGTATTTGATACATTGGTTTCTACTTGTGGGTTCGATGTTATGTTTGGATTGTTGCTTAATGGCTCATAAGTGTTCTGGCTAACATATGGCATATTGCTAAAAAGTTGCTGAGAGAAGTTTGGTTTGTCACACTTATTACAGTGCCATGAAATGTTATGCATATTTTCATATACTGATGGTACCACATTGATGGTACATTCTTTGTTCTATTTAAGAGTTCTGAGAATATATTTATATATGACTAAAATGCACTACTGCAGTTCTTAAGCACCGCCCCCTGGTGACCACAGCATTCATAGAACATTAAACTTCTATGGGTGCTTTGATCACGGGGAGAACTGTACAGTATGTGTATAAATCAATGCTACAAGTAGTTATAAGTTTCGCAGTCCTAAAGCACCGTCCCCTGGTGACCATAGCATGCATATGACTATATCATTTTATAAATCTTGTATGTGAGATCTGAGCACGGGGAGGACTGCTATAACAAATGTTTTTTGTTGTTTTTGTTTTTACTTGTAATTTATCATTGTAGCATAATGAAATATTGGTCCATTTTTGTATCCAGACTCTTTGAACAAGTATATATATAGTATCTGCATTAAGCTATCTATTTATTATAATCTTATACTTTATTCTATTCTCTGTTATAATGTAATCATTGTAATGATGCTGCCCTTTGAGGGACCATAATTGGAAAATAAATTATGTCTTATGTCTTATACTAGCAACACTCTACATAAATTGTTCTAAAATAACAGGATTGTTAAGTAATTACTAGTTTTTCTTTTCTATTATTAGTATTTGATTATTTTTCTATAGTATTCAACAAAAGTATGAATAAAAAAGTCATTTCTAATAGAAAAAATACGATTGTATATGATAGTGGAATACCTTATCCAATATGGCCCTAAGCTGAAAATTGCCGTGCCACAGACAGGACTTCTGGTTGATGTTGAAAATCTTGACAATTGTTGTATATTTTTCATTTTCCTAAATATCATTTGTTGCCAAATTATTCAGACAGCAAAATTCATATGAATATTCCAAGATCTCAACCAGGAACTAAAATAAAAGTGCTTTCTATCACGTCCGCACTAGATGACGTAATGGAGACCTAAATCTGGACTTCAAATTATTTGTTTTCAGGTCAGTCATGTTTGTATTTAGTGTTTTTAAATATTTAAAAGATGTAAATGCTTCTTATACACTGGACTTTGCATGTCTATACCGTTGTTTTAGCTGCAAACAAGAAAATACACAATTATACAGCCTTTTTCGGGAATACTGTGCAATTGTCTAAAAATCCGACCAGGAGTCATAAAATGCCTTTAAAATTTTTTGACATACCTTTTCTTGATTGGATTTTTTAATAAAAAAAATAAAAGTAATCACTTTCAATAATGAAACAAGATTTTTACAAGAAATCTGAAGGAGTAATTTTTTTACCCCCATGTCCAATTTGGGTACCCCTGATGTGAAAATTTAGGGTCATTCTCAGGTGTCTTTAAATCTGTTTTATGACATTTGTGTATCAAATATTAAAATTCTATCTGTATGGATAAATACAGTAAACCTTACTCTTAAAATACAGTCGACCAAAAGTTTAAGCAATCGTGCCCAGATAAAGATACGAGACAAAAACCGTCAAAGTTGTTGCAATTTGGGTACCGTCACGTTAGCTAATATTAAACATTTTTATTTTTGTATAGTTATGTTTAAATGTATATTTAGGGAATGTTCAATATTTATCAAAATACTGGGCCGGTGCAAATTTTTTTTCATCGTCAAAATTTCTATTTGCCCAGCAAAGCCTAATAGAGAAAAAAGTATAGACCCAGTCACTAAACAGTAAAAAAATCTTGTTGCCAAGCAATTTTCTTCAAGTGCCATATTTTAATAACAAAAAATAACAGCTAAATAGCCCAGCAAGAGCCTTTTCAAATTCAAATTCAAATATTTTATTGGATAAAGCATAGAAGTCATGAATACAAACACAGTTGCATAATGCCATAAATTGTGTAATCAAATACAGCACAAACATTAATAAATGAACATGTACATAAATATGACAATATATATGAATGCGAGTCATCACAGCAAAAATGCAACAATTTCATTATTGTTTAGCATCTTTTTGCATCTATTTTTTTATATATATAAAAATAAATACTTATTTAAATCCTACGTATTTTTAAAAAAATTGACCCTTTGAGATATAAGCAAATGCTTTTTAAATTTTGTATTGAACAATTAAGGGTTCAGGAGGCAATTGACTGAATGAATTGAAATCTCATGGGGATATGTATCTTTATTAAAAAGAGTAAAAAAATCTCTCTTAAAGAATTATAAATTGGGCAATCAATAAGAAAATGAACTTCATCTTCTACTTTATCGTTACTAGTATATGATTTACAATGCCAGCAGTTTTATCAGACTTTTGATTCTTATGTCCTTCTCTTTATGTACAATGTACAAATGTGCATTTTTTTTACATTTTATCACCCTAAAAAAAGTAGTCGCCCAGCGGAAGTATTTTTTTTATAAAATTCTATTCGCCCAGCATTTGTAAAGTGCAAAAAAAATATGTGCCCAGTATACAAATGCACCGGCCCAGTATTTTGATAAATATTGAACAGTCCCTTAGGGACTGGTCAATATTTATTGGAGTGATAGGACCAGTGCAAATGGTAGTAGGACACATACTTTTTTCTTTGAAATTCTTGATAGGGCCAAAACTTTTTTCCACCAGTGCTGATAGGACAGCAACCTTTTTTTTTTTTGGCGAAAAAAAAATTATGTAAGGGTTTACCTAAAAAGCAAAAGTAACTAGCAAATAGAATATTTCATAAAATTTTGGAGGTGCAAAATTTAGATAATTGTTTTCACTTTGATTATTTGTATGAGGAGTATATAGAAATAAGTTTAAAAATGGATAGGACATTAACTTTTTTTCATTACAATACATATAGGACATTTATTTTTTTTTTTGCTTTTTTCATATGTAGGACATAAACTTTTTTCGCTTTTGAAATTTTGAATGCACCGGTCCCAACTCCCTAATAAATATTGACCGGTCCCTTAAATACTAAGGCTCATATAAATTTGGCTGAATAATTATTACTCAATAGACTGTTTCAAGAATTTATCTCTAACTGAAAAGGATTCTTGTAAAAATAAACAAATATTTTTGGTGTGAGCCTCAGAAATTTAATATTTTCGGGATTCTCTGCTTTTATGCATTCAAATACCGTAAAAATTTTCCAACATGTTTTTTCTAATATTTGTTCGGAATTAGTTAGAGAAGGTCCTAATAAACATCTCTTAAAAAATTTCAATCAATTCTAATTATGATTTCTATGTTGAATATGTTAAAACAGAAGAAGAATTTTTCAATGTACATATGTAATTCTTATGAAAAATCTAGAGAAGTTTTTTTTCCCCGCCATATTTTTAGCTGCTTATATCTTGAAAACGGCTACATGTTTTTGAAAACTTTTTTCATAAAGTCTAGCTATTTTGAGCCATTCCTTTCAAATTATCTATTTTTAATAACTTTTAATTACAAAATTATTCAGGCTCGTACCCCCTTAAAAGGTTACTGGCAATTTTTAAAGGGTAATGTCCTTTAAATTTTTAAAATAAAGGATAAACTCTAAATAAAATCATAATAAATTCTATTGATATAATAAAATTTACATTAGGTAAAAAGAACATATATACAATGCATGCATATATTAAAAATACATATACATTTACAATGTATCTGAACATGCTTATTCTGTGGCGGATCCAAAAATATTCAAACGGGGGGAGGGGCGCAATTATAAAAAAAAAACTTCTGGGACCTCTTGTTTCATACAGTTCATTTTTTTTGTCAAACGGCCGGGGGGGCGCCCGGTACGCCGGTCCTTGATCCGCCTTTGTTATTTTAAATTTGCATGCAAAAACAACAAATTGTACTTTTTACTTTTTATTAGACAACCTTCATATAAAGGGCAGTAACCCCGCTTCCCCTTGGTGCCCTTTATAGACAGGTTTGACTGTACTATATTTCACTAAGTCATTAAGGAAATGACTGTACCTCGTAACAATGGTCAAGTATGAGGGTGGTCAGGGTGAAAAAGAAGTAGCCAGAAAAACAAAACAAATGTTTTTAATGTTTTTAACCGCAATCGTGTAAATAAAGATGTTTTTAAAAATTTGAATATTATGTACACAAATGCTGATTGGGGGGGGGGGCAAGGGGGTTAGCTGTTCCTGTGTTATTGGCTTAAATCGGTTCTCTGTTAGCTGTTATTGCAGATATCAGATTTAATGTTAAACTGTTATTGACCAGTTCTGTGTTAACTGTTATTGAAGAAATTCAGTTTACTGTTACCTGTTATTGAATAATATAATTTTATTTTATCTGTTATTAAAAATAGTATGTTAGCTTAATTGAAATGGTCAGTCCAAAAATGGTGTACTGTACGTGGTGCTCCACATTTTCAAATGCCTGCTACCAGTTCAAGAGCATTATACTTTATGAGAGCTGTCACAACTAGAAGTGGTAGAACTGTGAAAGTGTCAACAAAGTTCACATAATTTTTAGCTGTTATTGGTTTTAATACTTACATATCAACTGTTTTTGACTTTTTAAATGCTGTTATCTGTTATTGAGGATATCGATTCTCTGTTATCTGTTATTGGGAAAATCAATTCCCTGTTAAGGTGTTATTGGACCCCCCCCCCTTGTCCCCCCTCCTGATAGTCTTCCAAACAAATTGGATGAGTTGAGAACAAGAACCCAACTTAGCGAGAAAACGATAGACTTGATTGCAGTAACTGAAATCTACCCAAAGAAATGTAGATTCAAGCCAACAAAGGCAGAACTACAAATAGAACGCTACGACTTGGTCAACGATGAGGATAGAGCAGCTAGAGGTACCGCAATTTGATTGATTGATTGATTAGAAAGAAGAGGCAAAATGGGGAATGACTTCCATGAGAGTACTTGGATAAAAATAGAATTAACAGGGAATGATACTCTTTTGATAGGATGTATTTACAAAAGTCCAAGTAGCGACAAGGAGAATTTAGCCAAACTAAATGAAATGATAATAAATGCATCCTTAAACACGGAATACTCCCACATCTTGCTCATGGGTGATTTCAATTATCCTAAACTCGACTGGAAACGGTGCCCAAGACTGCGAAATATTTATGGAAAGCGTCACAGTAACTTGCTTCAACATGTCAGTGAGATAACTAGAGTGAGGGGCGATAATGAACCCAGTGTATTAGATCTAACTCTAACCAATGAAGAGAACATGGTAGACGAAATCAACTATGATAGCATGTTAGGGAAAAGTGATCATGCAGTACTATCATTTGAATATAAATGCTACTGGGAACAAAAAGTAACCAAAATAAAAAAATGGAACTATAACAAGGGGGACTACACCAAAATAGCGAAGGAACTAGATCAAGATTGGGATGCAACACTGAGATTAGTTAGCAATGAGGATCCAAATGCCACGATGTGACCAGTGGCATACCACAAGGAAGTGTTATTGGACCAATTCTGTTCATCATCTACATCAACGACATGCCCGAGTGTGTAGCGGCGGCATTCCTTTTTGCAGACGATACAAAAGTATACAAAGAGATCAAATCGGAGAGTGATATTAAAACTATATAGGTAAAACTACAAAAGTCGAAAGGTGAAAAAGAAATTGGAGTACTAGCATGACTAGTGGATGAACATCTGTCATTCTCAAAACACATCCAACAACAAGTGAATAAGGCCAACAGTATAATGGGATTCATTAGAAGAACATTCACATATCTAGACAATACATCATTCAGGTACCTATTCCAAGCTCTTGTCCGTCCGCACTTACTATGCTGCACCAGTATGGTCACTACACAAAGTCGGGGACATCGTCATCATTGAGAACGTCCAGAGAAGAGCGACTAAGCAGATTCCTGAACTGAAACACCTTGAGTACCCAGACAGATTAAGAAAACTGAAACTGTCCACTCTCAAATACAGACGCCTTCGAGGGGACATGATCGAATCATTCAAAATACTGCAAGGTATTTATGATAGCCAGGTCACTGAAGGTTTGCTCGACTTAAATGAGAACACCAGAACGAGGGGAAGTGACATAGACTCATGGACTTTTTTTCAGGTTTAGAAAAAAATAGTAGCCTAGATTTTTACCCAAACTTTTTTAGTTTTAAATTTCATAAAAATTACAGTCAAAAACATAAACAGCTTGATGGGTGTCCTATGTCTTCTTTGTTTGAACTTTGGGTTTTTGTACTCGGTGGTTTTAATAGGGCATTTGAAGTATATTCTTGTCTTAAAATCCAATTAAAGCTACCAAGAATACTCCCGCTTTTTTAAAACTTTTTTATACATTATGTATAAAAATTTATAGTCGGGTAATTTTGGTAAATTGTTGCAATTAACACAGAAATTTGCTTTACATGAAAAAGTTCAAGTCCTCAGCTATAAAAGAAATGTCGTTTAGAAACTATATCATATACAATATCGAAAGGACGCCAGTTCCAAAAAACAATAAAATTTCCGGATAAAACCCTTTGTGGTGCGTTTATTTCACTTCTAGATAAACCCAGAGGCCTCGGGAAAAAAAACTTTCTTTTGGTCACATGTGTAATTGTCATAAGAATATTCTCGTTAAAGTATCATGAATAAACACATTACTCATAATTTTAGGCCGATTCTGTGAATTTTGAATTTCAGATCGGACCTGTAAATCGGACCATAGAAATCATCGCTGTTTGTGTCCGATTTCGAGCTTTGCTCACTATCCTAGTTTAATACCTCCAAATCATAACTTATTCCTCCAAATCACAACATGGCCCTCCAAGTCACAGCATAGTAATTTTTCTGTCTTTGCTAGTTTTCATCAACACCCGGGGGATACCAGAGTAAATGCTATTGTTCGTCCGCCTTATATGAACATCTTAATCAACAAATAACCCCAATTACCCAAGCCGAAATCGTGTTTACATAGATAGAAATCCGTCAGAATGATCGCCGGCCCTTACCCCCACCAACTGCCAAAAGTTCTAGAGCTGTCATTCCATAAAAGATGAGAACGAGCTTTTAATAAGTACTAGGGGAATCATCAAAGGGTATGATGACATTCTTAGATTATATTATTTTTCCTTTAAAGCAACACACGGAGTCAAAATAAATAGACACGTCTATCCAAAATAATAATTTCGATTCCTCTGCATCACATCCGGAAGTTCCTCTAAGGATTTTTTCGCCACAGCAATCGGCTGTGATTGGGATCGATTGGTAGCCGTGTAAGTATGTTTTGATATCGACCTCTTTCTATAGCTATAATTCGTGAGCATTTATTCTTAGTTTTGCAAGAGATGTTCTATCTGTTTTAAATTTACAAAGGTAAACATAATAAGGTCTGATATTAGATAAGTGAAAGATAGCTTAATTTACTGTTGTTTTGAATATCATTTTCTAAATTTTGAAGGGTCACATCTTTAATTCTTCTTTCAATAGTTAGAACTGTTTATTTTCAGTAGAAATGGGTTGTTTAAAGAACTTTTCAGCTGTTTTACACAAGAGTTTGTTTCTTTTGTTGCTTCGTATACACTATTTTTACTTGTAGGGTACCATTTTGATTCAAGAATGTGACACAACTATTTAATAGCCTGAAATGTGATCTTTGCATTAAGGGGTAGTCTATTTAGTTCTGCTACACATCCAGCGTTGGATGCCTTACAGTTGACTCCTAGTATTTCTTTCTGTTGTGTTGTACTCACTGAGATGATCACCTCAATATATATCCCTTTTATGTCTTCACATGTCAACCTTTTTGTGTTTTGTGTTACTTCCTTGCCTTCTCATGGGGTTTTTGATTACATGATTCCCAGGCCATTTTAAAAGTGATTACTTGATTACAAGAGCAAATATTTAATGATATTTAGATTACCAAGGTTTGAATTTTTGATTATTTGATTCCCAGTAGGAAAAAGTTTTTGATTACATTTGTAAAAAAATATATGATTATTTGATTACTTTAGCAAAAAAAAATGCTGATTACTTGATTCCTGGTACCCCCCATGAGGAGCCCTATACCCTAAGATCGCAATAAACATTGTTTTATTAACCCACCATTTCTTTTGAAATGCCTGTACCAAGTCAGGAGTTTGATAGGAGGACTATAAATGCTATATGTCATCTGCAAATAGAAGTGACTGATTTTCAACACTGGCTGTATTATGAGTAAGATCTTTCACCAAGTCATTTATGTACATGTTACAGTAAATGTGTGTAATTAGGAATTTCGTGAAGTAATGTAATTCTTAAAGGGTTTAATAATGACGTGAAATTACTGATTTTCACCAGTAATTACATGAAATAACTGAAAATTATAGAGAATTTTACACACATTAACTGTAAATAAAATCTTTTTTGTATTTAAAAAGTATTCTCCAAGAAAAGAAAATAATGTTTCAAGCCATACTGGAGGTAAGAGGGCACATATCATCATCCCCATTTGGTTAGTTAGTTATTGTCTTACTTCCAAGCATATTTCCGGGAGATGAACATGAAGAGGGAAATACAATGAACATGAAATGATGAATTGGGGCTAATGGGGACACAAGGCCAATCGGGGAGGAGCGTTTCTAAGACGGCCACTGGAAAAAGGAGTGATGGGTAAGGACATACAGTTAAGCCTCCTGCATGGGAATCATACGGGTCCTACTGTTATCGACACCCGTAGCAGGGTTCCTTAACGTTCGAGGGACGTGACATTTTTTTGTCCAACACGGTGCAGCAGTATGGTTTGCGGTCAGATTTTCTGCATTATAGCCTGACGACTCTAGCGTTTATTACCCTTTGAACAACCTTGGGCACATCCCAGTCGCTTTGTGGGCAAAACGGCTTGACCCGGGATAACAGGTTTCTGAGGGCTTTTTAGTGGACTTTTACCGACAAGTTTAGCGCTGATGAGGGCCAACGGAACCCGCACGGGCCTGATACTATGTGAACATTCACTTTGAAATATTTTTTGAGTTCCTATATTAAAACATTAACTGTAGGACTCCTAAAAGTGATGCACGCAATTTCTAAAAGTTTAAAAAATGGGAAATATTTATTATTGTTAAATATTATTGGCTTAACCTTAGGATGGAAAGAATTTAATTTTTTTTTATTAGATGGCAGACTGAGAATTTGTAAAATTAAAAGTTGGACCCATAAAAATAAAAGTTGGCTATTTTGTCAGAGAGGGTCATTTTTGCCATTTTGTGAAGTCTGTATTCACCAATTTCTACTTTTGTTCTAGTTCTTTACACAAAGTTATTGTCAAGAACAGATTCCCCTAAAACTGACAAAAAATATGGGTTTTTTTGGCTCAAAATCCACGTAAAACCTCTTAAAATCACCAAAATAAATTTGCGCCTGGCTCACCTCGCCGAAAAACAATGTTCTTGTCAACATATACATGTAACATTTTATTGCACTATATAGCTGTTTACAATTACATCGAAAAAACGATGTTACGCCTCCCCTAAACTAAAAGCTTGCATCGGCCCCTAATTGTTGTTAATAAAATCACACTTTAGGGGACGACCATTTGATTCTGAGGGGGGCTGGCAGTTTTGGTCGAGACAGATTATTTATTTTCAAAATTTTGCAGGCAAGAATATTTATTTTCTGTATACAATAGCTTAATTGAGCAAGGATCTTGGGACGGATTATTTATTTTCTTGCAAACAGAGTCTAATTCTCAAAATTTACCATTAAAATTGTTCGGTTTTTTTTTCTTCAAAAATATGTCTCTATTTTGCATGAATTTTATATGTTAATCATGACTATCTGCATTATATGATACTTTGTTTTCATGTTCTTAGTAGAAGATGTATATTCTTCAACTGTTAATAATTTTTAAACAATCCATAAACTTTAAAATTATTTCCTTATTTTTGCTTTTGCACATTGAAACATAATTAATTTGTTAATCTAATAATGAGTCAGTGAATGTGTGTACATTTCATGTTTTTTTCCAGTAATTTTACGAAATTTCTGGAAAGTTTAGGAATTTCATGTAAATACTAAATCGCCTAGTAGTTACATGAAATTTCAAAAAAAAAGTCAGTTATTTCATAAAACTCCTAATTACTAATTACACACATTTATTGTAACATATATATTAAATAACATAGGGCTCAATACATCATACATTATAGGATGTTAAACTGATAAGAGAAGAGAAAGATGGTCAAAAATTGAGAATAAAAGAATAGAAGAAATTAATTGCCAAATGCTGAAAATGTTTTGTCATTTTGGTTTAAATTCTTATCAACTATAAATATTTTGCAAATTATAAAAGGTAACGTTTTATTATATAAGCCAAAAACATGAAAACATGTTAATTTAGGGGCTGTAATCCCTATAAGGGGTCATATGAAAACTTCGACCATATGAATGCTTTTGTTGAGCTAAATGAGCTGAACATTTAAGCAAGCAACAGCTTTTCTCTATCTGCAATAGTTTTCATTCTTTTGGCCATAAAGACTATTTTTCGCCTTTAAGGGACTGTAACCCCTATAAGGGGTCATCTGAAAACTTCGACCCTATGGAGACTTTTGTAGAGCTAAATGAACTGAAAATTTAAGCAAGCAACAGCTTTTATCTATCTGCAATAGTTTCATTCTACAGGCCAAAAACACTATTTTTCGCATTTAAGGGATTGCGACTCCTATAAGGGGTCATCTGACAACTTCGACCCCATGAAGTCTTTTGTAGAGCTGAATGAACTGAACATTCAATTAAGCAACAGCTTTTCTCTATCTGCTATAGTTTTCATTCTATAGGCCAAAAAACATGAAAAAACATAATTTAAGGGGCTGTAACCCCTATAAGGGGTCATCTGACAACTTCGACCCTATGGAGATTTTTGTAGAGCTAAATGAGCTGAACATTTAAGCAAGCAACAGATTTTCTCTATCTGCAATAGTTTTCATTCTACAGACCAAACACTATTTATTTTCCTCTAAGGGGCTGTTACCCCTAAAAGGAGTCATCTGACAACTTTGACCCTATGAAGACTTTTGTAGAGCTAAATGAACTGAACATTTAAGCAAGCTATCTGCAATAGTTTTCATTCTACAGGCCAAAAACATTATTTTTCCCCTTTAAGGGGTCATCTGACAACTTTGACCCTATGAAGACTTTAGTAGAGCTAAATGAGCTGAACATTTAAGCAAGCAACAGCTTTTCTCTATCTGCAATAGTTTTCATTCTATAGGCCAAAAACACTATTTTTCGCCTCTAAGGGGTCATCTGACAACTTCGACCCTACAGAGACTTTTGTACAGCTAAGTAAGCTGAACATTTAAGCAAATCAACAGATTTTCTCTATCTGCAATAGTTTTCATTCTAATAACCAAAAACATGAAAAAACGTTATTTTTCACCTTTTAGGGACTGTAACCCCTATAAGGGATCATCTGACAACTTCGACCAAAGAGATACTTTTGAAGAACTTTTGATTCTGAAGCAGTAGGGTGCATCAGATTTCATCTATCTCTTATACTTTTTGAATTACAAGCCAAAAACAGTAGTCTGACCCCTATGGTCTATTTTTTTTTCATTGAATTCTGTTCAGTAGTTTCAGTGGAGAAGATTTTTGAAAAAAAATGTTAACAGACGACGAAGAGGGCGACGACGACAACAACAACGACAGACGACAATGATGGACGCCAAGTGATGGCAAAAGTGCTGTTTTCTTTTCTTGACAATAATGAACAATTGCAACTTAAGTCTCCTATATAAAGCTATAAAGAGTGTGCTCATCTGGTTTTCAGTTTTATATAATAATACATGGAGCCGTCACACACGACATCTAATCCCGGTCCTGTTACATTACAAGAGGCTCCCCGGAGCCTGAATCGCTCACCTGGTCTTGATGTCAACCCTATAAAGCACTTTGAAGAGCTAAATAAGCAGAACATTTAAGCAACATATTTATTTATCAGCAATAGTTTTCATTCTATTGGCCAAAAACACTATTTTTTGCCTTTAAGGGGCTGCAATCCCTATAAGGGGTCATCTGACAACTTCGACCCTATGGAGACTTTTGTAGAGCTGAATGGGCTTTACATTTAAGCAAGCAACAGCTTTTCTCTATCTGCAATAGTTTTCATTCTATAGGCCAAAAACACTATTTTTCGCCTATAAGGGGCTGTAACCCCTATAAGGGATCATCTGACAACTTTGACCCTATGAAGACTTTTGTAAAGCTAAATGAGCTGAACATTTAAGCAAGCAACAGCTTTTCTCTATCTGCAATAGATTTCATTCTATAGGCCAAAAACATTATTTTTCATCTTTAAGGGGCTGTAACCCCTACAAGGGTTCATCTGACAACTTCAACCCTATGGAGAGTTTTGTAGAGCTTAATGAGCTGAACATTTAAGCAAGCAACAGCTTTTCTCTATCTGCAATAGGCCAAAAACAATATTTTTTGCCTTTAAGGGGCTGTAACCCCTATTAGGGGTCATCTGACAACTTTGACCCTATGAAGACTTTTGTAGAGCTAACTAAGCTGAACATTTAAGCAAGCAACAGCTTTTCTCTATCCGCAATAGTTTTCTTTCTATAGGCCAAAAACACAATGTTTTGCCTTTAAGGGGCTGTAGCCCCTATAAGGGGCCATCTGACAACTTAAACCCTATGGAGACTTTTGTAAAGCTAAATGAGCTGAACATTTAAGCAAGCAACACCTTTTCTCTATCTGCAATAGTTTTCATTCTATAGACCAAAAACACTATTTTTTGCCTTTAAGGGGCTGTAACCCCTAAAAGGGGTCATCTGACAACTTCGACCATATGAATGCTTTTGTTGAGCTAAATGAGCTGAACATTTAAGCAAGCAACAGCTTTTCTCTATCTGCAATAGTTTTCATTCTTTTGGCCATAAAGACTATTTTTCGCCTTTAAGGGACTGTAACCCCTATAAGGGGTCATCTGAAAACTTCGACCCTATGGAGACTTTTGTAGAGCTAAATGAACTGAAAATTTAAGCAAGCAACAGCTTTTATCTATCTGCAATAGTTTCATTCTACAGGCCAAAAACACTATTTTTCGCATTTAAGGGATTGCGACTCCTATAAGGGGTCATCTGACAACTTCGACCCCATGAAGTCTTTTGTAGAGCTGAATGAACTGAACATTCAATTAAGCAACAGCTTTTCTCTATCTGCTATAGTTTTCATTCTATAGGCCAAAAAACATGAAAAAACATAATTTAAGGGGCTGTAACCCCTATAAGGGGTCATCTGACAACTTCGACCCTATGGAGATTTTTGTAGAGCTAAATGAGCTGAACATTTAAGCAAGCAACAGATTTTCTCTATCTGCAATAGTTTTCATTCTACAGACCAAACACTATTTATTTTCCTCTAAGGGGCTGTTACCCCTAAAAGGAGTCATCTGACAACTTTGACCCTATGAAGACTTTTGTAGAGCTAAATGAACTGAACATTTAAGCAAGCTATCTGCAATAGTTTTCATTCTACAGGCCAAAAACATTATTTTTCCCCTTTAAGGGGTCATCTGACAACTTTGACCCTATGAAGACTTTAGTAGAGCTAAATGAGCTGAACATTTAAGCAAGCAACAGCTTTTCTCTATCTGCAATAGTTTTCATTCTATAGGCCAAAAACACTATTTTTCGCCTCTAAGGGGTCATCTGACAACTTCGACCCTACAGAGACTTTTGTACAGCTAAGTAAGCTGAACATTTAAGCAAATCAACAGATTTTCTCTATCTGCAATAGTTTTCATTCTAATAACCAAAAACATGAAAAAACGTTATTTTTCACCTTTTAGGGACTGTAACCCCTATAAGGGATCATCTGACAACTTCGACCAAAGAGATACTTTTGAAGAACTTTTGATTCTGAAGCAGTAGGGTGCATCAGATTTCATCTATCTCTTATACTTTTTGAATTACAAGCCAAAAACAGTAGTCTGACCCCTATGGTCTATTTTTTTTTCATTGAATTCTGTTCAGTAGTTTCAGTGGAGAAGATTTTTGAAAAAAAATGTTAACAGACGACGAAGAGGGCGACGACGACAACAACAACGACAGACGACAATGATGGACGCCAAGTGATGGCAAAAGTGCTGTTTTCTTTTCTTGACAATAATGAACAATTGCAACTTAAGTCTCCTATATAAAGCTATAAAGAGTGTGCTCATCTGGTTTTCAGTTTTATATAATAATACATGGAGCCGTCACACACGACATCTAATCCCGGTCCTGTTACATTACAAGAGGCTCCCCGGAGCCTGAATCGCTCACCTGGTCTTGATGTCAACCCTATAAAGCACTTTGAAGAGCTAAATAAGCAGAACATTTAAGCAACATATTTATTTATCAGCAATAGTTTTCATTCTATTGGCCAAAAACACTATTTTTTGCCTTTAAGGGGCTGCAATCCCTATAAGGGGTCATCTGACAACTTCGACCCTATGGAGACTTTTGTAGAGCTGAATGGGCTTTACATTTAAGCAAGCAACAGCTTTTCTCTATCTGCAATAGTTTTCATTCTATAGGCCAAAAACACTATTTTTCGCCTATAAGGGATCATCTGACAACTTTGACCCTATGAAGACTTTTGTAAAGCTAAATGAGCTGAACATTTAAGCAAGCAACAGCTTTTCTCTATCTGCAATAGATTTCATTCTATAGGCCAAAAACATTATTTTTCATCTTTAAGGGGCTGTAACCCCTACAAGGGTTCATCTGACAACTTCAACCCTATGGAGAGTTTTGTAGAGCTTAATGAGCTGAACATTTAAGCAAGCAACAGCTTTTCTCTATCTGCAATAGGCCAAAAACAATATTTTTTGCCTTTAAGGGGCTGTAACCCCTATTAGGGGTCATCTGACAACTTTGACCCTATGAAGACTTTTGTAGAGCTAACTAAGCTGAACATTTAAGCAAGCAACAGCTTTTCTCTATCCGCAATAGTTTTCTTTCTATAGGCCAAAAACACAATGTTTTGCCTTTAAGGGGCTGTAGCCCCTATAAGGGGCCATCTGACAACTTAAACCCTATGGAGACTTTTGTAAAGCTAAATGAGCTGAACATTTAAGCAAGCAACACCTTTTCTCTATCTGCAATAGTTTTCATTCTATAGACCAAAAACACTATTTTTTGCCTTTAAGGGGCTGTAACCCCTAAAAGGGGTCATCTGACAACTTCGACCCTATGAAGACTTTTGTAAAGCTAAATGAGCTGAACATTAAAGCAAGCAACAGCTTTTCTCTATCTGCAATAGTTTTCATTCTATAGACCAAAAACACTATTTTTCGTCTTTAAGGGGCTGTAACCCCTATAAGGGGCCATCTGACAACTTCGACCCTATGGAGACTTTTGTAGAGCTAAATGAGCTGAACATTTAAGCAAGCAACAGCTTTTCACTATCTGCAATAACTCTCATTCTATAAGGCAAAAACACTATTTTTCGCCTTTAAGGGGCTGTAACCCTTTAAGGGGTCATCTGACAACTTCGACCCTATGGAGACTTTAGTAGAGCTTAATGAGCTGAACATTTAAGCAAGCAACAACTTTTCTCTAACTGTAATAGTTTTCATTCTATAAGCCAATAAAAAGCTACGCCAAGCGCAGCATGATACGACCGCAACAAGTTGAACCCTGTACGTTGGAGGCCCAGTATGGATAGTCTATTGCTTTGGTCACATGAAGCCCATGGTGGACTTACAAAGCTTTTTGACACATGCATCCTGTGGTGGACTTAAAAATGCATTTTGACACATTTATATTTACATCAACATCTTATACAAAAAGCCTTATTTGTATACATGTATTAATTTACAATTTTGGCCCTTTGACCCCTAATTTCTCAAAAACAGTAAAAATATTGCAATGCCGATTAAAAAATAAGGCAGACATATTCACAAGGAATCCAATGAAAAAAAGATTTTGAAAATCGGACCACAAATAAAAAAGTTGATTTTATGGGCGTGGCCTGTCTTAAGCCTCCCTGTAGCAATGTAATGGTGAAATACATATCAAAATCATTGACACATTAAGTAGATAGAATTTAATGATGAATTCAATGAAAAAAGAATTTTCAAAATCGAATGAATGATAAACATTCTACAACAGGTTTATCAATGCACCCGTTTTAGCCCTTTTTGGCCCTTTTTTCTAAAACAGAAGGGGCCACAAACCCCAAATACAAAACCAACATTCCTTTAGTGGATATAATTATCATATTATAACTTCATAACAATTGGCACGCCCACTACAACTTAATTTTTGGTTAAAATGACAAATCTTTACAAACGGTGTTTTTGGCCCCTTTGACCCCTAAATTCTCAAAAACGGTAAGAGATATTGCAAATCTGATTGAAGAACGCAGACAGGGATTTTCACAAGGATTCCAATGAAAAAGAAATTTTGAAAATCGGACAACAAATAAAAAAGTCAATTTTTTGGGTGTGGCCCCTTTTTGACCCCCAGTAGCAATGTAACGGTACAAGATACATCAAAGCCGTTGATACATTTTGTTGACAGAATTTATTGAGGAATACAATAAAAAAAGAATGATCAAAATCGGATGAAAATTAAACATTCTACAGAAGTTTTGTCAATATACCCATTTTTGCCCCTTTTGGCCCTTTTTTCTTAAACGGTAGGGGCCAGAAACCCCAAATGCAATACCAACCTTCCTTTAGTGGTTATAAACATTATATCAAAATTTTATAACCATTGGTCAACCACAACTCAAGTTATCGCACGGAAACCAAAGTGTCTACAGACGACGACAACGACAACGACAATGACGACGACAACGACGACGACAACGACGACATCGCCATAACATAATACGATCGCAAAAATTTTGCGGTCGTATAAAAACATGAAAAAATGCTATTTTTCACAGTTAAGGGGCCATAACTCCTATAAGGTGTCATCTTACAACTTCGACTCAATGGAGACTTTTGTAGAGCTTTTGATGCTGAAGCAGAAATGTGGCATCAGAATTCATCTATCTCTTATACTTTTTGATTTACAAGCCAAAAACAGTACTCTGACCCCCCTGGTCTATTTTTAGTAACGGCGGCCATGTTTTTTGACGGATCATAAATTGAAACACAAGTTTGGTCCAGGACACCCTGAGGTTCATTCATACCAAGTTTCATTAAATTCTGTTCAGTAGTTTTAGAGGAGAAGATTTTTGAAAAATTGTTAACAGACGACGACGACAGACGACAGACGACGGACGACAGACGACGACGGACGCCAAGTGATGGCAATAGCTCACATGGACCTTTGGTCCAGGTGAGCTAAAAATGTAAGTCAAGGTGACCTAAATCTGGAACACAAAGACCAAAATTAGCCTGGATGCTGACCTAATCTATAAGTCTGATGACCCTACAATGCATAATTAATGAACAGACAAGTTACACCACATGCAATAGAGGACCTCACTTAAGGATGGTCACTGTTCATGTTTCAGGATTTCAGTCTGATTTCGGAACTCCTCTAGACTTTGCCTTAAAATATTGAAGAATTTTTTTGCACACTGACCCCTACTTTTTATTATATTTTCTGATGATATAGACCTTAACAACCAACTGTATAAAATTTCTTGAAATTCTTGATACAACTTCATGGTTTTTAAGGCCCCAAACTTCACAATGTTAAAGTTCTGTTAAATCTAGAGGAGTCTGATTTTCCGCCAAATTTTTGACCTCATTAATCTCGAAACCGAGCACACGGACCTATCATTTTCTTTTTGCTATTTGATTAAGTAAACAATTATCTATCATTTCCACCACACATCATAAAATCTTTGATATAAACTAGATAATGTGTCTATGAGTCACAGGATGGCCCTCCCGTTCTTGAAATATCATTGACCCTCAATGTGTATTACCTGGGATATGGACCTTTACCAAGAAATTGATCAAAAGTGTTCATGGGTAAAATATAGGTCGCTGTGACCTTATTTCTGATGGGTGGTGCCATGTACCAAGATTCATCGAGAAGTGAAATATTATTGACCCCTTACATGTAGTATTCAAGATATGGACCTTAACTAAGAACTTAACCAAAGTCATTCATGCGTAAAATATAGGTCACAGTGACCTCATTTCTAGTGGATGGTGTCACTTTACCCAAGACACATCTAGTGGTGAAATATCATTGACCCCCAACATCTAGTATCCAAGTTATGGACCTTAACCAAGAACTTAACCGAAGTCGTTCATACATAAAATATAGATCACAGTGACCTAATTTCTAGTGGGTGGTGCCATGTTACCCAAGACACATCTAGTGGTGAAATACCATTGACCATCAACATGTAGTATCTGAGATATGGACCTTAACCAAGAACTTAACCAAGTTCATTCATGCGTAAAATATAGGTCACAGTGACCTTATTTCTAGTGGGTGGTGTCACCTTACCTAAGACACATCTAGTAGTGAAATATCATTGACCCCAAACATCTAGTATCCAAGTAATGGACCTTAACCAAGAACTTAACCGAAGTCATTCATGCGTAAAATATAGGTCACAGTGACCTAATTTCTAGTGGGTGGTGTCACCTTACCTAAGACACATCTAGTAGTAAAATATCATTGACCCCAAACATCTAGTATCCAAGTAATGGACCTTAACCAAGAACTTAACCGAAGTCATTCATGCATAAAATATAGGTCACAGTGACCTAATTTCTAGTGGGTGGTGTAGCCCTACCCAAGACCCATCTGGTGGTGAAATATCTTTGACCCCCAACATCTAGTATCTGAGTAATGGACCTTAACCAAGAACTTAACCAAAGTGTTACGGACGGACGGACAAGGGTAAAACTATATGTCCGATCCACATACGTGGTCGGGCCATAAAAAGTTCAGGAGTGACCATCCTTAACAGAGCTGACAACTTTTGAAATCAGGTTTTTCCTATGATTTTTCCTATTATATTCGTTATAAAATAAATACAAAAGAATTAGGAAAGTTGGCAGCCCTGTAATAAATTCATCAACAAAGTCAAAACAAATTACATTCTTTTTCAATTTTAATTTCATTGTACGTTATCTTTTACACGTATTTATGTTACAAAGCATTTTACCTAATAAAAGTATAAAATGATTAAGACCTCTCATTTTAATTTCAAAATTTGATGGCATGGTTAGTATTTCGCTAATAAAAATCATCATGTATTGGAAAGACTTGTTTACATAGACAATAAGAGTTACATTAGTAACGTAAATTATGTTAAAGTCATTGTTCCTAGTGCTGCAATTCTTGCTTAAACTTCTAAAGCAACAAAAATCAACTCTTCTTTGGCATAAAACTTTTGTTTTATCATCTTTATTTTTTGCTTGCATTTTGTTTTCTGCCATTTATTGTGTGTCCCTCAGCATTGTTTTTTTTTAGTGGACTTCAGATCTGATTGCTCCTTTCATGTCCTTTGTTTTCTTCAAAGTCTAATAGAACTTGAGCCATTTCTTTTAAAGAAAGAACACAAACAATATCATGAATTTTTTTTTTTATTCAGTAGCATCTTAAAACATGAGAAAAAATATTTTATAAATGTTGAGGTACTGAAACAATATAATCTCTACAAATAGGTATCTGAACTCTATTTATTCAAAGACAGAATTGGACGGAAATTTTACCAAATGAAAATTATTTGTCTTAACTTTTAAAGCAATCCTTCATGAAAATGTACAGTTGTAACTTGTACCTGCAGAATCTTTTCATGAAGATTTGTTTGGCAGTACACTTAATGTACTTATACTTATACAGTTATAATTTAAACATGAACATTTACTAAAAATATTGAATAAAATTAAGTTAATCATAAAAGCTAAAACATTACAATTTTTCTTAAGATTTTATTTTCATCACAAATTAATTGACTAAAATTAATATATGATCATAGCTTTAAGGATAAATACAACCCTAACTAAAATTTAAAAAAATACAATAAAATATAGTTATCACAGATAGATGAATTGCTGTAAATGGCAATCTACAATTGACACTAATACACTACACAGCTGCAAAAATAAATATTATTTTATGTACATTATACATCATTCATCAAAATGCATTAAACTTTCAAACTGTCAGAGATTATTTTATGAAGATCTTTTTTTTTCAACTTCAAGAGATCATGATTTTATGCAAAAACTAAGATCTTTGTAATTAACAAACATTCACATCTTTTGATCACAAATACATGTTCTGGTGTTCTCATATAAAGTAACTCATTAATGTTAAATGATGTTGCTGCTTAAAAACAATTGAGAGTTCCATATTCTATTTTTACTCTAATATTCTATTTTTAGAAAGTCCCATCAATCTGCATTTCCTTTTCCACAGCTTCCAGGGCACTTAGACATTGTACTGTTACATTCAAAGTTCCAATTTCTTCTTTTTCATTGTTGGCATCAAATACTGTAATAAAGAAAACTTAACAGATCACAGCAGAGAAAACAAAACTGGTATATCATTATTTTTTTAAATGTTGACATATTTTAATATTAATAAGATCAAGATGTGAAAAATGTAAAAAATCCATATTTAAAGACAAAGTACACAGTTTGTTTATTTTTAATGGTAGGAACCCATTGAGGAAGGTTTTGTATTATTATCTGCCATTTTTTAGCACAATACCATCTTAAATAATCTGTAGTAATCTTAGTAAGTAAATGTTTTATTTTTTGGCCATCGTAATCTGAGTCACTTGAAGTTTGGCTTCTTTGTAACTTAAAGAGCTTTGCTTGGCTAAATAATTATTTCACTCATTTATATGCTAAACAATTCTTTCTTGTTTTACAACTACGAATAACTTACTAGGAATATCATGATCTAGGACATCTTTCTTGTTGATGAGTATATCTCGTACACTGACGAAGGCTATTCCTATGTCTTCACATTCTCCTTCCTCATCATCATCTGGTGGCTCACTAACAACTGTAAATCTGATCCTAAAATAATTCAATAGTATCATTACAGAAGAGAAAAAAACATCAAGATAGTTAGACTAGTGTAAATTCATAATCCTACAATAATACATGTATAGACAATGCAGTATACAAGGTCCTATCTTCCATATTTGTCTAATGAGTGAGAAAATGAATTCAATATCATTAAAACTCTTTTTGGCCTCATTGGCAAGAATGTGTTAAAGTTTCAGGAAATTTTATTAAAGCATTCAAAAGCTTGTCGTGGAAACATTTCAGATTGCTGCAAAGCTGTTTTTTTTTCTTTCTTGTTTTTACAAAAGACAGGGGAAAATGCATTGGCACTCAATACTAGATTTCTGATGTGAGCAAAATTACTTTAAAATCCTTCAAGTGTTTGTATGTTTTATCTCTTAGGCCGCGTTCACACTGAGCAAAACTCATAGTAGTTTAAATGTCGTCCGCACTAACATTAAACATCAAAGCGTTCACACTGTAAGATTTCGATGTTTACATGTAGTTTAAATGTTGTGTTCATTACATGCATTCGATACTTAATGTAGTCCTTGTGTGGGTTTAATGTACAATGAATTTTGCATATTTCTTTTGAATGAACGGCATGCATATGCAATACTTTCATTGGAAAGCTTTATTTTTAGTTTATATTTTCGTATATTTCAACATTTTCTCGGGTGAGTGAAAAAAAACAGGGGTACATGCAACTTCTAAATATTCAATGTATATGTATACGGCAAATCGGAATATAATTTCATAAAAGGTGTTTCCAATTCGGATCTAATTTTTTAGGACAAAGCGGCCTACATCAAGAATATGAGCATGAACAGGTGATAAAATGAACATGAAATGATGATGAAGTGGAGGAAATGGGGGGCAAAGTCCAATCGGGGATAAGAGTTTTGACTGTCAATTGGAAAATGAGGAACGGGCAGATTTTTACACAGGAATCCTATGGGTTCTCTTAACAAGGCATGCAGCAGGGTTCTTTAACGCGTGAAGAACATGATTTTTTTCCTAACACGTTGCGCCACTATAGTTTGCGGTCAAGTTTTCAGCATTTTACATTTGTAGCCTGACGACGCGGCATTATGACGGACTGCCCATTCAACCACCGAGTACACATTCCATTTGTTTTGTGGACAAAGCAGCAGACCCGATATCACGTTGCTGAGCGCTCTTTAGTGGATTTTTATCGACAACATGGCGCTGCCGCGGGCCCGCGCCGGTATTTACATGTATGTTTGGCAATTATAGCTTTTTATAGCAATATTTAAAAATACAAACGGACGAACGGACTAAAGCGCCAGAAAATGTGTACACCTTTATTGTTATTCTATAAAAATAAAAATCATTAAAAAAAGACTGAAGTAAATCAAAATCTATACGTATTCTATGTTTAAATGTCTATTCGCCAAATTAACAATCATGGTTATTTATCCGTTCATGTTTTCTGTACATTTAAATTACATGTACACTTGCATTTAATAATGTGAACATTTCATATGTCAAGTCATTTAATTTAGGTTAATCAATGAGAACAAATTTAGTGTGAAACTAGTTTTAAGAACATTAAACTACTTCTACACATGTTTACTGAAAACAACTTCAGTGTGAACGCGGCCTTATACACTGTTAAGATCATTATGTTGACGAACTTTTAAATAAAAGTGTATGATTTTTATATAAAATCTCTTCATCCATTCATGGCTTGCATTCAATGTTAAATTGATTTTTTCACATCATATGAGGAATCTCTTACCTTCCACCATCAGGATCATCAGGTAACAACATCCCAGCTAGATATTGTCTCCTTGAGTAGTTCTTAGCCATATCTACATGGAATGCTGAAATCAGAAAGATAATTTTTAATTTTGTATCTAAGTTTTATAATTTTTAGTGTCAGGCAGAAAAAAATATGTAAAGGACTAGAGCCACGTACCCCCATATTAGAGATTTCTTGACTTGCTACGTATCAAGCACGGTTGCTACGTATTGTAACCGTAACACGTTTTCGGGAGAAATTATTGATGAACTGATATTCAATTCTGTCGATAACTCGTTTAATGCTTTCATTTAACTATATATTGATGCTAAATAGATTTTATAACAGTTAATAATCATCAAATTGTCCTGAGAAAATAATATCAAACTGTCTCAGAATTGTCCAAGACAGTAAAAATTTGAAACTAAAAATGGTTTCATTAAAATAGCAAAAAGTCGAGGAAATAGACTCGTGACGATAAGCATGGACTTATATGCTATATCTTATAAAATAACTCCGTGGTATCAATATCATTGACCCTTTTATCAAGTCAAATATATATGAATGTAATATTGTACATGTAGTTTAGTTTTTTATTTATGAAATTAATATTAGGGAATAAAAATTCAAACTATAAAGTGTTCAGATAAAATAGAGAAGTGCACATATACAGTATGTCAAAACAATTGTGTAATAGTGTGAAAATCTGTTAAAATAGTACCCCGAGGTACATATAATGGATAGACTGACGAACACCAATTCGATCCTCAAAATACCCCCTGATTTTCAATCGGGGCTATATGACAATATGGCTTTTGGGTTTAATTGATTTACCATTTAATTTTTGACTTAGTAAATATCTGTTTTGTAGTTTTTTTCAGTCATCTTTAAAGTTGGCCTTTTTGTAGATTTTCTTTCCTCTTTAGCTACTCTTCTAAGAAATTTATTATAATAACAAATAACTATCAAATCCACATCCACTTCTAAAATAATGGGAAATGTTTCTTAGAGACCGACCATTTAACTTTAACTTGGTTTTTTCCTAAAAAAAAATCTGAAAATTATTTTTGATGAAAAAATATTTTGGCAGCTGAGGGTAGAAAAAAAAATATTCTGAAGAAGGATTTCTGCTATAAAAATAATGCTGATAATGAAAAAAAAATATTCTGTCGCGACGTCTTCGAAAAATAAATATTTTGTCCGCGCTCTGCGCAAAAAAAAAAAATTCTGATCAAAACAAAAAACCAAGCCCCCCCCTTTCAAGTTAAATGGTCCGTCCCTTATAACATGCGCATTCGTTTGTCTGTCTCTCTATCTGTTCGTTCACAATTTTGTAACTCATTTCCTGGGCTTCCACTGAATGGCTTTATTTCCTATTTGGTTTACAGAGTTGACGAAAAATATTGAAAGCCAGAAGGAAAGATAAAAAGATTTTAGCGGTTAGAGAGAAAACACATTCTGAAGAATTTCTGCTCACTGACCAAAAACACAATCCCTGGCGTCCTCCGCCGAGCACAAAAAGATCAAAGTCGGCTCATTAAAAATAGGAAGCCCATAAGCAACAAACCTGAAAATGCATCCCACCATACGAACCCCTACCTGAAGCTTCTTACCAAATATTGAAAGCCTATAAATAATAGTAGCCGAGAAATCTGTTACAAAATAATAGTACGACAGAACACACATACGGTCGGACGCAACACATTTATAGTATTATCAATATTTTTTGGCGCGCTGCGCAAAAATAATTCGAAAAAAAATCTATGCCCCCCCTTAAAATTACATCTTATTTAATGATTTTATTTTTTTCTTGTGTGGTATTTTACCTGGCCGCTAGGGGGGTTAAATTCTTAAGCAAAGATAATCCCTGAGAAGAGTTCACTTGTCACTGTGGTACGTAACACAACCGTAACTCAACGGTTACTTTCCTAAGAACGATTCGTTGATTTAACTAAAGACCGAACATGCATTTGAGATCGTTTTCTATTAAAATACACATTTTTGGCACCGATTAAAAGAGAACTCCATTAAAAAACTAAAATACATATTTAATTTTAACTTTACAACTTGAAACTCGTGCAAAATAAGCTTGTTTTCGTCTTTAATTAACTACATGACCAATAACCGCTCCCCTTTCGTTGAACGGTAGCAACCGTATGAAGTTGAGAAATCTCTAATAGGCCCTATTAATACTCAAATATCAAAATTGGTTTGTTTTACACCAAAAGTTGTGTATGTATAGCTGGATGTCTGTGTTAAAAGAGAAAAGATTTGATTATGGTGTATAAATGAATTTTCAAGTACCCTTGCCCTTCAAAAATAGCCTTAATCAGTGATTTTTCACTTTTTGGCCAAAATGACTTGTTATTCAGTCACAATTTTGTGATTTTCTATGTGGCACCACCCCTCGCTTATCAAAATTTTTGTTGAAATATGAAGAAAATAATGTATTTATAAAATTTAAGCAAAAATATTTATGGGCGAGGGGTGGCACCCATGTCATTTTCACCAAAAAACCAGGCGGAAAATTGTGAAATTTAGCTGAAAATAGCATATTTTCAATTTTAGCATCACTTTATGACGTCATTACAATGTCACAAGTACAGAAAACTTTAAAATTGATTTTGTTTTGAAACAAATAATCATTCTAGACTACTTAGCCACAAAAATCTTATCTAACAAATGAATTTGAAAAAATGACCCGGTTTAGGGCCAAATATGAGGGTTCGTGGCTTTAGCCCTTGAACTTTCCTAATGATATTTTTTGCAATTTATGCTATATGTATATACAGTATGTGTTTTATTTTAACAATTTTTTTACTATGCTTAACCAAATTTCTAGATATCTTCAAAACCTTACAAAAGGATACTTCCAGGGAAAACTAAAGGCATCTGAATATCTTTTTATTTTGATTGAAAATATAAAGTACACTTATAAGGAACAAATAAATTAACAAAAAAATCATGTCTTTTTAACCGATGGAATAAAAGGAGAACAATACATTAGATAGTGACCCACTGCAAAAAAATAAAATATCCACATTTCTAGCTAAAAACTCACTTTTGCTAAAATTAAATGTAATTTGTTGATCTGCCTTTGGCTTTGGTAATGAGAATGGTGTTTCTAATTCATCTGGTTTGATTCCTAGGAAGTTATAGGACACAAATAATTGACGGATGCTATCATTATTCAGAACAGTAGCACCACTTGATAGCACTAGATGATATATGGTCACAGTCACTAGGTTACTCTGAAAAATATAAACATAGACAAAAATTAGATACTAATAAAGTCTGATTGAACAAAGTCTACAACATATAAGTTTATGAAATGTTATAACAACTAAAACGGTGGCCTTCCATGGAAGACATATGTCGCCTGCATCTTAAAATATTCGTTAAACAAGAAGTAGATGAGTTGTTACAGGCATAAAAATTATTTACACCATATAGTACTATAGGACGATGCAAGACGAAGAATAGTGTCAAAGTGACTCCTATTTGTCACTTTGCAACATGCCCATTAAAGGCACAATGAACTGACAGAAGAATAATGGGGGAAAAATAATGCAAATAAAGTGAACACTTCTTGAAAAGCTTTTTTGAGGTAGTTTTTTTGAAACAAATTCCTCTATAAAATTCTGAAATGTTGTTTTTCTCATTGATTATCATACAAGTATATTTTTTTTTAATAAAACTCTATAAGGAACACTTTTATTTCCTTTAGATACTCACAGCTTTATTATTCTCTTTGTACTTTTTCTTGGAGGTAGGGGATGCAGCCATCATGACCCCCTCACTGTCAGACTCCACAGGGGGCCTGTCCGACTCTGATTCTTCCTCTTCTATGGGTGGGGGTATAGACCTGAGGGTCCCGCCATCAGAGGGGGTGGGGATAGGTGTAATCTCTTCTGAAATATCTTCTGTAATTTCTTCTTCTGGTTCAGCAAACATGGTGTCTGACATCTTGGTTCCTTCCTGTAGAAAAAAAAAGATAAAGTAATAAATAGAAATAAAAAATTTGAATATCAAAGCTTAAATGAAACTTGAAATCTGAACCAATATACATCATACTTCTGGTTTGTAACATAGCAATTGGGCTACAAATGCTTGAAAAAAGTTGTATGAAAGATGCCTTACAGCTATTTGACCTGATTTGAGCACAACTAAGATAACAAACTTTGGAACGTTGTAATTTTATGTGTAGATAAATACAATGTGTAAAAGTATTATTAAACTACCTAGACAACAAGATTGCTACACATAGCCAATGTCCCCAGCTGACACAATAAAGTAAAAAAAAAATTCAAAAATTTGAAGAATTAAAATGGCATTGTGACATGATTACCTACATAAACAATCCTACAAAATTTCATCAAAATCTGAGCTCACAAAGGGTTCCAATGACCTAAAAGGAACAAAGTCGATAAAGTCCCATCACTCCTATAATATTTGTTGAATCAAAATGGCGGTACCATATGATCAACTACATATCATGACAAACAATCCTACAAAATTTCATCAAAATTCATTTAGAAGTCTCAGAGGATTTGAACTCACAAAGTGTTTCTGTGAGCTAAATTGAACAAAGTCCATAAAGTCCCATTACTCCTATAAAATTTGTGGTATCGATATGGTGGTGCGATATAATCAACAACATATCATGACAAACAATCCTACAAAATTTCACCAAAATCCATTGAGCTGGGCTCACAAAAGTGTGACGGATTGACAGACGAAAAACCATCACTAGGCCCTTTGCCGCAATGAGACAGGGGACAAAAAAAATTAAACATCAAACATGTGATTACTAGTACTACATTATGTAACTGTGCTGTAGCATTGTAAAAACTAGCATAGCAATTGTAGGCCTGATGTTATTAGTTGGCTTCACCAAAAAGGTTGAAATACATGTATTAAACAGTAAATAAAACAGTCACTTGAGATTTGGTACTTATGTCACACTTACCATAGACGCTGTTCCTGTTTCATCTGAAAAAGAAAGAAATGACTTTACAGATCAAACAGAAACACACACTAATCAATACAACCTACTAAAAATATATTGCATATTCGACAGGAAAACATACCAAATACAAAACACAAAATATATACTTATAAAGGCAGAATATTTATGTTTTATTTGACTTTCTTTTCAACATTGTCAATGAATGAATGAATGATTACTAAATGGATGTTTAAACAAATTACAATAACAAATCAACACTTTATGTATAATGCTTTCAAACATGCTGAAATTTAATTATTAATTAACATGCATCTATATGTACTTATAAATCTTTTATATAGACATGCAAGCAGTAAACTTTTCTAATCATTGATGAAACATATGCTTAAGCCTTAATTTATATGGTGTATAGGCATATAAAGTAAATATGCTTAATTTGTTATTGAGAATAATTACAATTGGGTCTATAGATGATGCAATTCTGTGAAAACATTCTCAAAGAATATACATTTTAAAAGTGTTTATGTCATCCATGCTAATGTTCAAGAGGCAAATACATGTACTGAGCAAACAAAAACTGCTTCAATCAAATAGACATGTCAAACTTTTCTGACTAGGCTTACAACAGTTTAAAACACAACAAACAAAAACTAGTCAAAACAAATTTAACAGCTGTAAAAAAATTAAGAAAATATTTTTTTTTTTACATATTTTGGGAGTATATTTGTCTTAAAAACTTCTGAATGAAATTTAAAGTGGGCTTTAAAATGGTACATGACACAATAAATTTACAGATGAAATACATGCACCATAAGAAACCATCAGCAAAAAAACCTGCTAACTGTATACTTTAAAATAAGGGCTGTTCCAGCAAAACATACATGGGACCAGGGGAAGGCACTTTTTCTACAGGGGTACCACCCATAGAAGCAAATTATTAAACTTTCCTTATTTTCTTTGAACTTAATACAAGTTTCTAACACCCAACCATACCAGCAAATTAAATTGCCTTCCCCCCATCCCATGTATGTTTTGCTTGAACAGCCCTAAGAATTATTGACAGATGATGTGAAAAATTAAACATAAAGTCATTACCAAAATAAAATTTCCTATTTCATTAAATTCTACAAACTAAAGATCCTGAACCATGCAGATTTCTTTGATATTTCACAAAATTTTAGTGAGTAAAGTTTGTATATAGATACACCTAGCACCAATCGCATTCTCATCACAAGCAGTTTACCTAGTCTCTTCCTCGATTTAGGGACTGGTTTTGTCCCCTTTTTTCGACCTAAAGTATGAGTATGATAATGTATTAGTTATTAGAAAAACATGAAATGAAACAAGCATTAATTTAAAACCCATGATAATTAAGGTGAGAAATCACATGATAAATAAAGTGAGAAATCACAAACTCACAAAAATGATGTTGTGAGTGAAATTAAAATGCAAATATGATACCAGAGTGTGAATTATCTCCCTTTGGTCTTTTAGGTGGGAGAGATGACAAAGTTTTATTCAATTCCACCTTCCCAGAAACTGAAACTGTATTTTGGTATAAAAAATAAATGATTACCAAGCTCAATTCAGCCTTTCAGCTCAACATTACAAGGTATATAATAAAAACTTAACATTTTCACATTTCCAAAATAATGAGCCGAAAAAAAAAGGAAATGCATTCTAATGAAATGACGATGAATGAATGGGAGATGACAATTGTATGGTTGGAAGGACAAGAATAACTTTTTGTTTATATTTAGTTTTATTTGCAAGATTAATAAGGGTATAAAACATAAGAAATAACAATGGTTCACCTTCTAAATGTATTTCTTCTTCAACATCAGATACTAGTAATTATATTCAAATATTTAAATGTTGACTTTTAAATTTTTTGACTAAAAAATGTTATCAACTATACTACCTATAAATACTTTTTCTCAAGACTTTAAATGATGACAAAAATGATAAACTTGATATAAATATGTAGAAGTTTTATTTATTAACACAAATGAAAATCACTTTGTTTCTGGCAAATTTAAAATTTTGATCTTTTTTACAATAAAAAGATATAATTTGTCTTTAATACAAACATTTTTAAATTGACTTTTTAAATAATTAAAAACTTATTTTTTTCAAGTTTTTATCTATATCCTCAAAATTTTTTCAACCACTGCACACATTTTACCTTGAGATTTAGCTCCCTTTTTACTGTCAGATTCTGGTGTAGCTGATGAAACAATGAAATGAATATTGTGAGTGAGAATGAACAGGAATGTTTTCAAGACATTAAATCCACTCCACAACAAATAACTGGACCATGACATTGACGTCAGAAGTATAATTTCATGATGGTTTATATTTGCTCACATCCTAATGTATATGGGGACAGAGTTTCAAAATCATATCATACCTCCTTCATTGAAGAGTAATTTCAACCTGAAGGTAAATATTATTTAGGAGGATGAACAGACCAACAAACCAAACAAAATATGGCCCTCTACTTTCATAGGCAAGGCATACAAATCTTTAATAATCTGGGTCTAAACTAAATATTGTTTTCAATTACAACCGTTATCTTCAATGATCCTTTATGGGTTTATATATCAAACTGATAGTAATGCAGTCTGTCCCACCATGGTAGATCATTAAAAGATGATCTCAATTTCTAAGGATGTTAACTACATCAATTCTTACCCTCCTTCACATCTCATGCCATCCCCAAAAACATGGCAGAATTAGCTGTCACAGTCAATGGTCATAATACCTTGTAAAAGTGACTGTTGACTAAGGCATGTTCAGATGCCAATAAGGCAGAAATTGCCAGAAAAAGGTTATATGGTTCATGATGACCGGTATAGCTTATACTAAAGGAGTAATGAACATGTGAAAAAACTAGAGGCTCCCAGGAGCCTGAATCGCTCACCTGATCTCTTATGCCAAAGTTTGAATAAATTTCACAAACTTTCAAGTATACAAAGTTGCAAAACAATCCCTTCAGTGGTTTCAGAGAAGATTTTTGGAAATCAGTTCAAATTAATAGAAGAAACAGTTAAAGGGCAATAACTCCTATAAGGACCTTTTGATGCTGAACAAAAAAAATTGCTACAGATTTCACTTAGGTAGATCTCAATGAACATAACAATTCTGCAATGCTAACTTTTCCTCTAGCTCTAACTGTTTTCTAGATATAGTCCAAAAACTGCAAAAATGGTCAATTTTGATGATAAAAGGGCAATAACTCCTATAAGGAGTCATTTCAAAACTTCGACTCAATGGAGAGATTTGTAGAGCTTTTGATGCTGAACAAGGAAGGTTGCTTCGGATTTTCTCTATCTGTTATACTTTTCGAGTTGTAAGCCAAAAACAATGGTCTGACCCCCCCTGTTCTATTTTTTGCAACAGTGACCATGTTGGTTGGTCAACATGTATATAATTCACAAACTTGGTAGAGGACATCCTAAAGATCAAGTATACCAAGTATCAATGCAATCACTTCAGTGGTTTCAGAGAAGAAGATTTTTGAAAATCAGTTAAAATTAATGGAAAAAACAGTTAAAGGGGAATAACTCTTAAACGGCTGATCTGACCATTTAGACCCTGAAATCATTTTTGTAGATCTCAATGAGCTTAACAATTCTGCAATGCTAACTTTTCCTCTAGCTCTAACGGTTTTCAAGATATAGTCCAAAAATAGGGCATGTAATGGGACATTAAATGATACCCCGCCAAGTCATAATATCAAAAGTTCATAAAATTTGATTTCAAAGTGGCCTATCTCAAAAACAGTTTTTTGGATCATGCTGGAAATTGAACTTGACCTGTATTTTATTGTACTCAATAGCTGTACAAAATATCAATTGAATCCCATGACGCGTTTTCAAGTTATTGGTCGGAAACTCAAAATTTCATAAAATTTGATTTTTCAAAGTGGCCTATCTCGAAAACTATTTTTTGGATCAAGCTGGAAATTAAACTTGACCTGTATTTTATTGTACTAAACAGCTGTGCAAAATATCATTTAAATCCTTTGACGCGTTTTCAAGTTATTGGTTGGAAACTCAAAATTTCATGAAATTTGATTTTTCAAAGTGGCCTATCTCAAAAACTATTTTTTGGATCATGCTGAAAATCGAACTTGACCTGTATTTTATTGTACTTAACAGCTGTGCAAAATATCATTCAAATCCTTTGACGCGTTTTCAAGTTATTGGTCGGAAACTCAAAATTTCATGAAATTTGATTTTTCAAAGTGGCCTATCTCGAAAACTATTTTTTTGATCATGCTGGAAATCGAACTTGACCTGTATTTTATTGTACTAAACAGCTGTGTAAAATATCATTCAAATCCTTTGACGCATTTTCAAGTTATTGGTCGGAAACCTTCGGGGGACGGACAGACAGACGGACGGACAGACGGACGGACGGACAGACACCGAAAAAAACTGAGGGTATAACATAATACCCTGCCACTTCGTGTGGCGGGGTATAAAAACTGCAAAAATGGTCAATTTTAATGATTAAAGGGCAATAACTCCTATAAGGAGTGGTTTCACAACTTCGTCTCAATGAAGAGATTTGTAGAGCTTTTGATGCTGAACAAGGAAAATTGCTTCAGATTTTCTCTATCTCTTATACTTTTTGAGTTATAAGCCAAAAACAATGGTCTGACCCCCCTGTTCTATTTTTAGCAATGGCGGCCATGTTGGTTGGGTGACATGTATATAATTCACAAACTTGGTAGAGGACATCCTAAAAATCATTTATACCAAGTATCAATGCAATCCCTTCAGTGGTTTCAGAGAAGAAGATCTTTGAAGAAAAGTTAACGGACGGACAACGGACGGACGACGGACGGACTACGGACGCTTAACGATGACAATAGCTCACATGACCCTTCGGGTCAGGTGAGCTAAAAATTAAAAGTTAATCTGACATGTGATTTTGTTGTTGTTAATAACCTACTAGTGAAAACAAAATGTATTTCATTAATAAAAGATATAAAGAAGCACAAATTGCACATCAAAAGCAACAGAAGACAAGAGGCTCCCAGGAGCCTGAATCGCTCACCTGGTCTTGATGTTGACCCTATACTTTTGTAGAGCTAAATGAGCTGAACATTTAAGCAAGCAACAGCTTTTCTGTACCTGCAATAGTTTTCATTCTATAGGCCAATAAAAAGCTTCGCCGAGCGCAGCATGATACGACCGCAACATGTTGAACCCTGTACGTTTTAGGCCTAATATGGATAGTCTATTGTTCTGGACACATGCAGCCCATGGTGGACTGACAAAGGTTTTTGACACATGCTTCTCTGATGGACTTTCAACCCAGGGGCTAAAAATATAAATTTTGAATGTTGTATTCTACACTTTAAAAGAATAATGTTTGGGGAAAAAATTAAAAATCGAACCAGAATTTTTTTAAAATTATGATTACAGCCCAAAAAATTTATTCTTAAATTTAGAATCGCTACCTGACAAGAATAAATTTGCAAAAAAAAATTTCAAAATCGGACCACAAATAAAAAAGCCCCATTTGGCCCCTAATTACGTAATAGGGGGAAAAAGGGGGGGTCGCAAAAATTAATTCCTAATTTTGTATTCACTATTTGACAACAACAAACATGCAAAAAAAAATTTCAAAATCGGACCAGAAATAAAAAAGTTTCAATTTCGGCCCCTTTTGGCCCTTTATTACGTAACACGTGAAAAAGGGGTGGGGGTCGCAAAAATAAATTCTCAAATTTGGATTCGCTACTTGACAAAAATAAACTTGCAAAAAAAAATTTCAAAATCGGACCACAAATAAAAAAGTTTCGATTTTGGCCCCGTTTGGCCCCTAATTACGTAATAGGGGGAAAAAGGGGGGGGTCGCATAAATTAATTCTTAATTTGGTATCCGCTATTTGACAAGAACAAACATGTAAAAAAAAATTTCAAAATCAGACCACAAAAAAAAAAGTTTTTATTTTGGCCCCTTTTGGCCCCTAATTACACAACGGAGAAAAAGGGGGGGCGCAAAAATTTATCAGGTTCATTCTTTTATTGTAAGAAACATTCTTGACAAATTTCACAGCAATAGGCCAACTAGGACCAAAGTTATGGTGGAAACAAGTAAAATATTTGAATTTTTTTCCCCTTTTGGGCCCCTAATTACGAAACAAAAAAAGGGGGGACCCCCAAAATCAATCCCATTCATCCTTGTATGGTAAGGAACATCACTGTCAAATTTCATAGCAATTGGATAACTAGAACTAAAGTTATTGTGGAAACAAACAAAAAAGTAGTATTTTTGGCCCTTTTTTGGCCCCTAATTTCTAAACGAAAAATGAGGGGACCCCCAAAATCAATCCCATGCATCCTTTTATGGTAAGGAACATCATTGTAAAGTTTCATAGCAATCGGATAACTGGAACTAAAGTTATTGTGGAAACACTATAAAGTTAACAGACAACGACGACAACGACGACAACGACGACAACGACGACGACGACAGCATCATACCATAATACGTCCGCAAATTTTTTGCGGTCGTATAAAAACACCATTTTTCACCTATAAGGGGCCATAACCCCTATAAGGAGTCATCTGACAACTTCGACCCTATGGAGACTTTTGTAGAGCTAAATGAGCTGAACATTTAAGCAAGCAACAGCTAATCTCTATCCGCAATAGTTTTCATTCTGTAGGCCAAAAACATGAAAAATCGTTTTTTTCAGGGGCCGTAACCCCTATAAGGGGTCATCTGACAACTTTGACCCTATGGAGAATTTTGTAGAGCTAAATGAGCTGAACATTTAAGCAAGCAACAGCTAATCTCTATCTGCAATAGTTTTCATTCTGTAGGCCAAAAACATGAAAAATCGCTATTTTTCAGGGGCCGTAACCCCTATAAGGGATCATCTGACAACTTCGACCCTATGGAGAATTTTGTAGAGCTAAATGAGCTGAACATTTAAGCAAGCAGCAGCTAATCTCTATCTGCAATATTTTTCATTCTGTAGGACAAAAACATGAAAAATCGCTATTTTTCAGGGGCCGTAACCCCTATAAGGGGTCATCTGACAACTTGGACCCTATGGAGAATTTTGTAGAGCTAAATGAGCTGAACATTTAAGCAAGCAACAGCTAATCTCTATGTGCAATAGTTTCCATTCTGTAGGACAAAAACATGAAAAATGGCTATTTTTCAAGGGCCGTAACCCCTATAAGGGGTCATCTGACAACTTCGACCCTATGGAGACTTTTGTAGAGCTAAATGAGCTAAACATTTAAGCAAGGAACAGCTAATCTCTATCTGCAATAGTTTTCATTCTGTAGGCCAAAAACATGAAAAATGGCCATTTTTCACCTTTAAGGGGCCGTAACCCCTATAAGGGGTCATCTGACAACTTCCACCCTATGGAGACTTTCGTAGAGCTAAATGAGCTTAACATTTAAGCAAGCAACAGCTAATCTCTACCTGCAATAGTTTTCATTCTGTAGGCCAAAAACATGAAAAAATGCTATTTTTCACCTTTAAGGGGCCGTAACCCCTATAAGGGGTCATCTGACAACTTTGACCAAATGGAGACTTTTGTAGAGCTTTTGATGCTGAATCAGTAGCGTGGCCTCAGATTTCCTCTATCTCTTATACTTTTTGATTTACAAGCCAAAAACAGTAGTCTGACCCCCCTGGTCTATTTTTAGTAACGGTGGCCATGTTTTTTGACGGATCAAAAATCGAAACACAAGTTTGGTGCAGGACACCCTAAGGATCATTCATACTAAGTTTCATTAAATTCTGTTCAGTAGTTTCAGAGGAGAAGATTTTTGAAAAATTGTTAACAGACGACGACGACAGACGACGACGACGACGACGACGACAGACGACGACGACGACGGACGCCAAGTGATGGTAATAGCTCACATGGACCTTCGGTCCAGGTGAGCTAAAAAGTGATAGATGCAATGACATTAGAATTGAACATGTTTTAATAAGTGATTTTAGAGTTTGTTAATTTTACTTGAATTTTATAAAAGTGGAGAAGAGATTTTACAATTTAAAGTGACATTTTAATAGTTAATTTGAGGCAGTATTGTGTAAAGCTAGAGTTTTAGATGTAGTGGTGATGAAAGTAACAAAATATTTGTTAATTGGCAGTATTTATAATGGTGTTGTAAGACAGAATAGCAGTAAAGGGTGAACATTAATAGAAAAGATGACCCATTTGAAAGGGGTCCTGCTGAAATTAGCATGAATGAAATTGTGTGGACAGGGTGACAGACAACAGAGGTGTTTTTCTCTACCTGGTTCAGATTTTCGTTCAGGTGTTACTGGTGGACTAGCTGATTTATGGCTCCGTGGGGTAAGTTGTGGTGTTGCTGTTTTAGAGCTATATGGTGTACGAGTTTCTTCAACTGACAAATCAATGATAGGGAATGAGGATGGTATAAAAAAATTTATCGCCTTTAACGTAACTTTCTAATAAATTCTTTATGTAATTCTTCAAATTCTACTTAGTGGTTTATTTACTTTTGTTATTCTTAGAAAGTCTTTGTTTATTAATTTTTTTAATAAATGTAATTACAAAATCCATAAAACCTTTTTTTCAAAATTTTAACTATTGTTGTATAAGTCCTAGACATTTATACAATAAATTATGAACTTAGGCCACATAAAAAAAATCATTAGCTTCTCAGGCCACTTTTCAAATTTTTTGATGAGGCAGGGAGGAACCTTTTTTTTATTTTCTTTGTTTTTTTCTTAAAAAAATTGTTGCTTCTCAGGCCATTTTTAAAATTTTTTGACGAGGCAGGGCGGCTCCTTTTTTTTTTTTGCATGTTCTTTATACTGGTATATAAAACAAGAAATTGAAAAATTCTGTTTTATAAATGGGAAACTATTAAAAACCAACTTTTTGTATACATGTGTTGTCTTCTTTTTAATATATGTACTGCATATCTACAAATGAGAACCTCTGATGAGCTGTCATCCCATGAAAATGAATGCTTTAATACCTGTGATTTTGTGAAGACTTTTCCTGTGATTTTGCTGAGATTTAATGACTGTCTGATTTTAACACAGAATCATTTTCCTGGTATTCTGCTTTACTTTTAATTTTAATAAAGAATCATGTTGCTGAGATTTAGTTTCTTTTATGCAAAAATATTTGCGGGGAATTTTGATTTCAAGAAAGATAGATACCATGAATGGGGCATTCTAATGTCAAAAGTC
The DNA here is from genome assembly GCA_963971305.1 of Arcuatula senhousia. NCBI lineage: Eukaryota > Metazoa > Mollusca > Bivalvia > Mytilida > Mytilidae > Arcuatula > Arcuatula senhousia. The sequence continues at coordinate 31,454,525 of OZ020306.1, read as the reverse complement.
TAAAAATGCAAAGACAATATACAAATACCAAAACGAATATAGATGGTTAATTTGGTTATGCTGTATAGACGATATTGAGATGTGGAATAAGTGTATTCTTTCTGCTAGTGCTAGTACTGGCGGTTGGTTGGGGCTCGTCGCCTTCATTGTTTATTTTTTTAAGTTCGTACTTAACATATCTACCAAACGCACTGATAGCTTCCGTTACTCTACAATTCATATTGATTTTATCAAATTCAATCTTGGACCTCCCAATGAAGGCATCGGCTGTGTATCCATCCAATTTGACAAAGGCTGCTGCATTGTCGGCTTTAATTGAATTTAACAAATCCCCAAGCATACTCTCTGTCATATAATCGCAATGAATTGTCCACGGTATTATTGTTTTTCCTCCCGAGAGGACTTGACATGACACCAAAGACGATGCCATGAGGCGGAAGTAAAAAAAACTATGTAGATTTAAATCACCACGCAACGTGCTAAAGCGTGTTCATGAAATCGTTTCGCTGATTAAGATCGCAATCATAAGTTTTACCGGTAACGGAAACAGACGCGAAAAATTTCCGGGCGGGACGCGGAACTGCCGATTTTTATTATTTTTTTATATATGATAAAAAACAACGAATGCGGCGGGTTTTAGGGAGACGCGGCGGGGCCTGAGAAGCTAATGATATTTTTTTTTGGCCTTATTTATACTTTTTTTCAAGATTTTTACAGCAGATAATCCTACCTTGTTCCTCAGATGATCTACGTGACCCTGACCTTGGAGATGGACGTGGACTCTCATCAGGTGCTGTGAATTGATGGCATGATATCAGTGTATTACGATGGAAAACACCAATGTTATATTTCATACAATATTATGACTTGCAAACCCTGTTTTGTGCAACATGTCATTTCATATAAGTGTACTGGCAATATACCAATGAAAAATGTTGTATTAGCTTCTAAAATGTACCTAAGTAAAACCTATTCTATCAGCCTTTCATATTTCTCTACGTTTCAAAGCCTAATATTGTCTATAATGCTTTTAACTTTCAAACTATCAATATAATTACTTATTGACTAAATGAAAAACTTGCTACAATCAATCAATTTAAAATTTTAAGACTACTAAACTATTAGCAAAATGTAAAAGGGGATTGGGTTTCTGTTTGAAGCAAAATCTTTATCTATTTTTTTTTATTTATAATCTCTAAGAAGAAATCTTTTTATGTAATGATAATGCAATGCAAATTAGCTTCACTACACCACCAAAGACTAATGGTAAATGAACACTTTACTCACCTGGCAGTGTTTCTGATTGGATGGTATCAGACATGCTCGGTAACATCCTAGAGACAGTAGCCTCAATGGCAGCATTCACTGATGTACTGTGTTCTGCTGATTCCTCCAACCTTCGGGACACCTTTTTCTAATGAAAATTATTCACAATTCAAAATAGCATGCAAATAACATTAATTAATTGTTTTAGGTAAAACCAGACTTTTTCCTATATGTTAGGGGCTCCTGCAGGGTACCCCCCTCAGGTCACAAGGTCGCTTTTAAAAGGCATATTTTGGCAGAGGTCGAGGTCGTTTTTTGGCATAGGTCGATTTTATGAAGTGTAGGTCGGAAGTCGCCCTTAAAAAGCCATCAGGTCCCAGGTCATTTTTAACCCTGCGGGAGCCACATATTTATGCTTCAAAAAATTAATATTACAGATACATGAATTGCATCTTTTTTGGGAATTTGGGATAAAAGTCTGATTTTACAATTCTCAACAAAATAAAATGTTCATAAAAAAAATAACATAAGGTAAACAAGAACAAACAACAGAAAGTAAACCTAATGGTGTTACCTGCTAAAATTTTTGTCCAATTCAATACAATGGCAGGACTATCATTTATAAACTTCTGAATAGATATAAAGAATGATTTTCATTTTGTCATCAAAAGTTACAATAATGATAACTGACTAGCACTTCAATGAAAAGGAATACAAGAGAGCAACTTACTTTTTTAATTCATATGAAAACATCATATTGGAAGGCATTATCTAATGCATTTCAAGTTTGTTTGTTTTTTTACAATAATTGGTGAATATAAAGCTTTACTTATGTTCTTACCCTTGGCTTAGCTGCTGGAGTAATGGGTGTGGCCATCATTTCAGTCAGATGCTCCACCCCTTCCTGTTGATGCTCCTCCTTCCCTGCCATAGGAGTGGATGAATGTGATGGGGGAGGGAACCTTGCAGCTATCTTTGTCCTTTCTTTTGGTGTAGAAGGAGGTGGCTGGGTTTCATCCATTGGTATCTTGTCTACAACCTTCACTGTAGCTATTGGCTCCTAAATAACATCATTGAAAAAAATCTATGGTATACCTATTAAATTGTTTATATCATTTACAGTATGTCAGTATTAACACTTTTACAGAGACAAATATTAATGTTTTAAATTTTTTCTTTGATCTACTCACCTGATAAAAATACATTTATTTTATTACAGGGTCTAATAATTGCATTAGTTACCTAGGATTTTAATCTCTTCCTGAGTTATAACTGTTGCTTGAATAACCTTTGTCCCTTTCAATGTAAAATATTATCATTTTCAAAAAATCTATAGGGTATATGACTGTTGCAGTTTGCCCAAACATGGACAATTTGAAAAATTAATGTTTATTGAATATATTGTACCTCTTTCTGTGTAGTGGTTCCTCTAGGAGGTAGATAAGCCTCCTGCCATCTGACCTCCACCTCAATTGTCCCATTCACAATTCCTCTGGCTCCTTTCAGTTCAAACACACCCTGTATGGCCTTGTTATGACACAAAGGAATCATGGGGACCTCAGCAAATCCAAGATAGGATGCCTGCTCTGGGTCAGTGTCATCAAACACAAATATTGTAAGTTGCTAAAAAAATAATATAGTTCTAGGGTAAATAAGATCAAGAATTTAAGAATTTTATCATTTTACAATAAGTTGAGGTACTGACTGAGTAGCAAACTATAACAAGAGGCTCCCAGGAGCCTGAATCGCTCACCTGACATATGTGCCTTAAGTAAAGGTTATAAGGCAAAAATGATTTAACGTTGAAAGGGTCATAAGATTAATAAGGGGGTCATCTGACAATATGGTGGATCTAAAGGTGCTGATCACTTTTGTTCTCAATCAAAATCTAAAAATCTGTCACCGTTTTAGAGTTATTTGCAAAAAACTGCCATTTACCCCTATGTTCTATTTTTAGCCACAGCGGCCATGTTTTACGACCAATCAAAAATCCCCACATCATTTTTATACACCTAATGCTAATAAACAACTATACCAAGTTTGGTTCCATTTGGACTTAAAGTGTCAGAGGAGTTAACGTTTTTAATGTAATGAGGAAATGCTGTTAAAATGCTAAATTTTGACGTTCTAAGGGCAATAACTCCTAAAAGGAAAGGTAATACAACGTGACCCTATTACATATTTTGTAGATCTTGATGTGCTTAACAATATGCAATTTAAATTTCTCAAATATCTAGTATAGTTTTCAAGATATTGAGCTAAACAGGTGCAAAATTTGCAAAAAATCCACAAAAAGGGCAATAACTCCTACATGGATTGTTGGATTTTCTTCAAAATTTCAGAGCTGGTAAATCTTGAGGTGCTGATCACTTTTGTTCCAATCAAAATTTTGAAATCTGTCACCGTTTTAGAGTTATTTGCAAAAAACTGCCATTTACCTCTATGTTCTATTTTTAGCCACAGCGGCCATGTTTTACGACCAATCAAAAATCCCCACATCAGTTCTATACAGCTAGTGCTAATAAACAACTATACCAAGTTTGGTTCCATTTGGACAAAAAATGTCAGAGGAGTTAACGTTTTCAATGTAATGAGGAAATGCTGTTAAAATGCTAAATTTTGACGTTCTAAGGGCAATAACTCCTAAAAGGAAAGGTCCTACAACGTTGACCCTGTTACATATTTTGTAGATCTTGATGTGCTTAACAATATGCAATTTAAATTTCTCAAATATCTAGTATAGTTTTCAAGATATTGAGCTAAACAGGTGCAAAATTTGCAAAAAATCCACAAAAAGGGCAATAACTCCTACATGGGTCGTTGGATTTTCTTCAAAATTTCAGGGTAGGTAGATCTTGAGGTGCTGATCACTTTTACCCTATGCCAGAATTTTGATATCTGTAGCCGTTTTTGAGTTATTTGCAAAAAACTGCATTTTACCCCTATGTTCTATTTTTAGCCATGGCGGCCATGTTTTACGACGAATCAAAAATCCCCACATCAGTTCTAAGCACCGAATGCTAATGAACAACCATACCAAGTTTGGTTGCAATTGGACTTATGGTGTCAGAGGAGTTAACGTTTTAAAAAGTTTACGGACGACGGACGACGGACGCCAAGTGATGACAATAGCTCACATGACCCTTCGGGTCAGGTGAGCTAAAAACAAAACAGATGTTTTAAATGACTATTAGCAAATTAAATCACAGCATCATTGATAACAGTTGCACATACTGAAAAAATTCAAATTTTCTAGGTGTAATTGAGAAGAATGTCTTTATTTAGTTCAATATTTTGAAAGAGCTTTTTAAGTTATATTCTTAAGAATCTTCGGATGAAATCTTATATTCTAGTAGCTATGAATTGTCTAACATACTTTTGTCTTAAGATATTGGTCTAGTTCAGAGGTCATTGCTACAGGATAAGTCTTATGATCGTGGAACTCTGGGTTATTACTGGCAGTGATGATGCTGGTATCATGGTCATTGTTATCATAGAACTGGTACACACAGTAGGGAGAGGGCTGTACACCTGTAACAAAAATGTAAAACTTACTATTATTATTTTTAAATTAGTACCTTTTATTCATTTTTTAGTGAGCATGTATATTGTAGTAAACAGATTAGCAATTGTTTTTTTCATTTCATGGCTCACAAAATTGAATTTTTACAAATTTTAGAACCATTTGGAATTTGACATATAAATTGATACCTGCAGTACATACATACATAAAATCATGACTATTTATTTTCTTTATTTGTCTTCCAGAATTCTGACCAGTACCTTCCTGTGGTGGAAGGTGGCCCCTACTCTAGCGACAACAAATGATACTCTGGAGCAGCTAAGACTGGCGGTGGTGTGTCATGGGCTGGAAGACCAATGGCACATAGCAAGTCTTTACCTTAATAGGTAAAATAATTGCTGCAGAGGGGCATTCCCCTATAGTCACGACTATAAATACCCATCATCATCATTTTCTTAAGACAATAAGAATGAAAAAGAAACTGATGGTCAGTAAAACTTCATTTTGTACATAGAATATTTTTTTTGATAGTAAAAATCATTAAAAACATTGGCATACCCTTTCTTCTGGACTGTAGACCACTACATCTTATGATCTTGATATGGAGCTGGTTGATATTATCAATCTGTTGTCGTTTCATGGCTACCTCATCGCTAGCCTCAATTGCTATCTCTGCTGCTCTTTTGTTGGTTGAAATATAACCAAGGGCTTTTGTTCTCTCCTGTAAATATGCCAAGAAGTTTTTTTAACATTTACACATTTTTCATTAATTATGTCTAAATCTCATGTCAATTTTCTGTTGCTATTTGGTCTGCAGAGCCTTTATTTGAATTTAGATGCTCTTCAAAACTCATTTGTTAAAATTCAATTTTTAAAAAGCTTTCTGGATTGTGTTGCTTAAGTGACTTTTAAAAAATCAAATATCAAGTACACTGAAATCTTTTCTTTAAAATTTTGTTGGTACTTTTATCTGCCTTCTTGTAATTACCAGTCATATTTCATCGATTAAATGTTAAACACATTAGATCTTATAAAATTTCAATCTTTATCAATGTTTTATAATATGGATTCATTTATTTTCGTGGCTACAAATTTTCTTGGTTTTATGAAAAAGGATCAGTTTGTGGCTTCTTTAATTCGTTGTTTGGAAATCAGCAGCATAGAGACCAATCTTATATTTCCTTATTGTTGAATATCAAATTTCGTGGGTCAATGCCACCCACAAAAACCGAGAAAATTGATATCCCAAGAATAATTATGAAACCACAGTATATACATATACATAGTAATTATTCGCTTTTCTTACCTTATACAACCTCAGAGCCTGCTCCATTGGTACACGTAACCTGATCCAGTACTCCACCATTCCTAACCCTATACCAGATCCACTAGAATCTACACCTGTCAATCAAATATCAATATATGTATAGGCTTCAAATGTTTAAATTCACTTTATAACTTAATTACATATAAATGGTACAATATCAAAAACTATTCAACTGATTTTAAAAAAATTTCCCCTCAAATACATAAATTACAACAAATAGATAAAATAAAATTTCGCCATGAACAATCTTTAGTTTTTTATTTCAAGTTAATCTAGGTAATTGTTTCTTTAAATTAATCAATTCTATGGCATCCTTCCACTAGTAAACCTAAAAGGCTAAAACCCCCGGATTTTGGCCAAAACATTGAAGACAGTCGAACATCTAGACTTTTTCCGTTTCCTTTAGCCGTCGCCGATGTTTTTATCCCCGTCGTAATAACTTTTTCCCAATCCGATCTATTTTGCCGTGTCGTGAGATTTTTCGCCGTCCTAATAGCCACGCCTATCGGTGACAGCCGAGATCGACGATCTGATTGGACAGTCATTTATCGGGTGAAATTCGTGCACGTGGTCTAATTAACAGTTCGATACGATCGATGTATTATAATTGATTAAATTTGGGTAATTTTATTTAGCATCGTTGATTGAATAAAATGATAGTTTACAATTATTATTCATATAGCTTTATTAATGAAAAGAGAGATAGAAGAAAATGTAATTTCGAACTCATGAACATGTATATTTGTTTATGGTATATAGTTTATTTTTAGATATAATTCTGGAGTAAGTATTTTCTGTTCTGTTTAACATTAATTCGTTAGAATGTTAGATGACGGAAGTCATTTTATTTTGTTTCAATGTTTTGTTTTATGTTATTGTTCTATGACTAACACAACTTAGCATGTTTATTAACAGCAAATATATTTGTAGTCCGAGACTTTTAATATGATCCATAACGTAGCGGTTTCAAGAGTGGGGAATGGATGTTCTGAGGGTTTTGAACTAATTCTTTGAAATTACTATTTTCGTGTAGATTTTCGGCAAAATTGTTTTCAATATTGCCGGCTTAAATTTGGAATGACCAAGAGGTTTAGTCCTTCAATCAACATTTATTTTAATTGGCCAATTTTATTGACTTTGTTGAAAACCATCATTTGAGTGCCACGGGTGATAGAAAACCCAACTATATTTGTACTTCTGTTTATATATTTATATACAGGTCTATGCATAGTAACACGTTTGTGTATATCTGTTAAAAAAAGTTAAATTATCTAGAAATTTATAAATACTCTAGTAATTTTAAAAGAAATTTTTACTCCCTAGCGGACTATCAGTCGTAACAATATGAGTGTTCTCTCAGTGCATGACAGTTTCGAAAGTGTATATTGAAGAAGCATTTTAGTCTATACGGCACATCGTACGTATACAAAACTCTTGACAGATTGATTTGAAAACTTAAATTTCGTTATTGGAACTAAGAGGTAAATTTTCAAAAATATAAATTAATCATACCCCGAAATAAGTTAACAATTTTTTTGGAAAAAAAATTATACTGATGCTAAATTTAATAAAGTCAAATAAGGCTAAGAGTCTCCATACAAATTAAAGTGTTATTTCTGATTCGATGTGAGAAAAACTTGTATAGAGAAATTAATCTTTTCCCAGATATACAGATATATTACCGTAGCAGATGGTCAATACTTACTTTGTCTGCAAAAGGATTCACTCACGTTTAATTTAAGGCTTGCTTTGTTAATTTGAATGAGACCATATCGTAACTCTCACTCACATGCAGGAATGTATTCACATGCAGGAACGTATATGGTGGACTAAGGGTTACGAAATCACATGCAGGAACATATATGGTGGACTAAGGATTACGAAATCACAAGTAGCGCATCTAGAGTAGATTTTCCATATCACTCCTAGGAACGCACGAATCGATCCAGGTATTTTTTACTAAAGTCCGCAAAAGATTTCTCTTATAATCAACTGCATTAACTTTATACTTATCAAAGCAAATCGAATGAAATAACTTTTATTAAAAACCATTAAGGCTGCGCTCGTTAGAAATATAAATTGTACGTTGAAGTTCGTCAAATTATTGAATTGTCGAACTCATGGAACTTAAACATTTCCCCATTGACACAAATTGTAAATAAATTGTTAATGCAGAGATCCACTACGACTTTCCATACGACATAAAATTAGGGTTATGAAAAATTCTTAACATGTTAGTAGAAATCTTTAGACACAATTACCTGGCTCGATTCGCGTGTTCCTTGGAGTGCAAATATATATTATAGATGATTTTCAGGGTTGAAATTACAGTAAGATTGTTTGATTATATACTAGACATTCATACTCCTTGGAGTGCATATATATACTTTCAGGTGTTTATACTCTCTGTTCTTCATTGTTAAAATCGACCATAAAGCTTATATATCTCTGATGAGTCCTGCATGGTTGACGAAATGTGCGTCAGATATTGTAAATTATTGGTCATCTGCAGCAGAAGTTCGAGGAAGAGGGGGCATAACATAACATCTATATAAGTTAACAACAGTCCATCTATCCATAGAGTTATGATATAAAACTGGGTATATTAATATACAGATCTATGGTCCATTCTTCCGTCTGTCACATCGGCTTGATATTTTACATCAGGTCCTATATTGCGAGTACCAAATCAGTATTGTCTGTCGGATATCTGTTTCCTATTTTGCGTCAGCATGCAGTGGCTCACAGATTCATTGTTTTTCTTGTTCCTGTTTGTTATCTTTGTCAATGTCCACATCGCATCAGATGTAGCTCCTCTGACAACTGACTATTCAATTTTAGTCTCCTGTGGCGGATCCAGGGATTTTTCAAACGATGGGGCAATTATAAAAAACCTTCTGGGACCTCTTGTTTCATACAGTTCCTAACCAAACGGGAGGGGGGTGCCCGGTACGTCGGTCCTAGACCCGCCTTAATTTGTACAGGGCTAATATGTTGCGATGCGACGTAGAATGTAAACTTTAATACTCTATAGATCATTGATTGAAAAAAAAATATAAGAAGTTCGAGAACTATATTTAACTGGGCAAACAAGAAATTTGTAATCCAATGCTCACCAATACTTACTTATGACCCCCCCCAACTTGCTTTCACAACCATGCCTTATAATTATATACATACATTTAAGTGTGACGGAACTTCGGACAGACGCAGGAAAAAAAAGTCAAATAAATATATAACAATGAACCGGGCGAAAATGCTTATAGTTTTGGTTTAAACCATTTCTTTTCCTTTCTATGTGTGCAATAGGAATAAAATATTTTTTGATGGAAACTATATACAAATGCTTTTCATGTAGAGTGAATCAAAAATGCTTAGAAAATCCTATGTGTCCTAATATACCCGACGTGAAGTACTACCAATCATTTAATTTCAAAGTTTGCAGACATTTCTGTTCCAATTTCTTTGTAGTTGTACGTGTTGCCGATGTTGAAGTCGGGTCACTGCATGCATCCGTCTTTCCATACAAGGCTATTAAACCATTTATTTTATATCCAGGAACATCCCATTATTTTCTTTAATGTTTTGCGTCGACTTCGACCTCAAATTTTAATTTAAAAAGTTAGCTCCTAGCTTCTCTTCCTATTCTTTGACACTGATTTATATTTTTCTAAATGGTTAATTTTATTTCAAAATATTTTGTCAATGTTAATATCAAATAATTTATTTTTTTAAACACAACAGGAAAAAAATAATGCAGAATTGCAAGCACGTCGCTAAAAACCTACTTGAAACTTGCAAATCATCTTAGGGCCGTGTCAGTGTTTTGTCAGCGGGGAGTAACCACGACACTGGAGACAAATAACATCCTGTCATAAAATAATTAAGTGAGGAACGCCGAGTGTTAATACATGTGTATATGCTATGATTTATCATTAATTAATTAACACACAGGAAAGAAGATGGGAAAATGCGTTGCAAATGACAATTTTTGCAGGATACTAGCATGCCCCTCACAGAAAGTGCATACTGCATTGTACATGTTTGTAATGTCTGTTGTTTGAGCACAATCCTTTTTGGGATTCCTTCAAATAGAATAATTCGAATTTGAATTTATTACTGCATTTAATATTTAATAGAACACTCGATTTAATTTGGGTATACCCAACTAAAATCACCAATTTAGTATTTGGTCAAATTATCCCCAAGGCGCCCCTCGATTAACCGTCTACACCTGTAGCGTGTGTATTCTGTGTAAAGGTGAGTTTACACAGGCACAGTAGAATAGCAACTTACAGAAAGAAAAATATGTAACAAAGTTTTTTAATATGTTTGGTGGAATAAAAGGTAATAAATAAAATGTTGATAAGAAGTTTTGGATTTATTCACGTGATTTATTGTTGATGAAAACACGGTTGATGTTGCTGATGCAATGATACTATGCCGTCTTGGCTTTAGAGTTGGTTTACATTTCAGTTCAAAATACTATTTTAGACAATTTAAATGCGCACCTTTCTCTGGACTAACAGGGAGATGAACCAGGGGCATTCGAATGCCAACTTTACAATCTTTTTTTTAATTCAAAACTGTTGAAAACACCTTCAGGTTTCTTTTCTTGTAACGCACATGGTCGATATCCTTAATTGGTGTTGAATTTGACCTTCTTTATTTGAGTGCTCTTCCTTTAATACTTTTGGTGCTCTGATTCAGATGCTGCTGATGAGAGGTCAGGGACCGACTATTTGATTTTTAGGGGAGGGGGGCTATGGTGAAAATGCAAAATAAAAAGGATTTAAATAAAATTAAAGGCAGGATGGTATTTTTGGCAGAAATTTATAGAATCTTTACAAATAAAAAATCAATACAAGCATAGCTTTTTTTTTCTAAAAATAAAATGCCATAACGAAGAATATATCCATAGCCCCTTAAAAAATAAATGGAACAATCTTGCTCCCTGTCTGTGGTTGTACTATGATAATCACCTCAAGATCCCACAACCACGTGTTGTGTTGCTATCTGACCCCACAATGAAGAGGGGGTGACACAAAGCCCATCAAACCCAGTTTCAACCACAATTTCTTAATGTTTATACCAGGTCAGGATCATTGCGGTTTTTCATTTTCTCGGTATGTCTTCCTTGTATTGTCGTTTCTCTTGGACACTTGAGATAGGTCAACGTTCGGTAGTTTTGTTATTACCTTTATATACACCTGGAAAAAAATTAAGCACCCCTAGACTTTTTGTGCTTTTCGATGATTTGAAATAATTTTTAGCTTTCATGATTTTCGTCAGCTTTAATTCTTCAAAATATGATTTAAAGGGTGTAAGCGGTCGGTTAAAAGCACATTTTCGCCTTGAAAAGCGAAAGATAATACTTCAGGTTATTAGACGATAAACTGGTAGTATGAAACCAAGGATTCAAGCAGTCATTCGTGCTAATGGTGGACATACTCGAAAATGACTCTTTGACGATACAGTATCAATCTTTGTTTTCAAGTGCGATTTCACATTTAAATTACAGTTTGAAGCTTCATGCGACCATACTTTTCGAAGACCATTTTTAAGTACAAAAACCATTATTTTTGCCATGTCATGTTATCTAAATAAAAATGTCTTTTGGTTTGTTGAAAACATGTTTAAGTGTACTTAACAGTGCATTTTTTAGTTTGCAACACAACTTTACAAAGACTTTCAGTTAAGTATCGGTTAAAAAGTGTTTTGAAAATTTATGATTTTAAAAAATTACGGGGGTGCTTAAATTTTTTCCAAGTGTATATTTACCTCATGGAGTATGCATAGACAGCATAGTCCTTTTTATACTGCTTTGGTATCGATATTAAAAACATATAATACTTTTCAAAATTAGAGACAACGTCATGTTTCATTTGCAGAGTAGCCCTCTTTGAAAATAAACTCAAAAACGGCCTTCAAAATTCTGGAACCACGTGCAATCACTTTCTTGTGCCTTATTAATTTATATTAACAAGAACATGTTAAACTTACTTAAAACTAAGACACTTCTCTCCTATATAAAGTGCAGAATATGGAATGTTCGAACCAGAAGCAAATGTCACTTGGTGTACATATGGGGCATTCGATAATTGTCGCAAGTCCGAAAAGGCCACGACAAATTTAGGTATCAAAATAAGCCAAGATTATTTTTCTTAATTTGTGGGTAAGAAGGTTTTTTTTTTTACAAAAACTGCCAGGCAGAAGCTGTCACTGGGGATCGGCCCTTACTATCATACTATAATCAAGTGAACTCCGATGCTCCGGACGAGCAGTTCCTGTTTGTTACAAAAAAAAAACCTGCAGTGATATTGCCAATGATATAGATTTTAACGTAAAGGGCGGCAATACTTGACTAAACCATGCATGTCAGAGGTATCGATGTAGAATTTCCTTTTTTGTGCGTCTATATACGACCATGGAGTTATGATATATAGAAGAAGCTCCTACAACAGGGACATCTTACGTTTAGACAGCGACGCAGCTATTAATTGATTATAGTCTATAATTTTAACACCTCGGCAGGGTTCATGTCTTTGATATCCAGCGTTATACAGAATCTGTATATGCAGATGATAACAATATTTTATATAATGTTTTTTTTTAATCAATTCTCTTTATTGTTGTTTGATGGCTTCTTAACTGGACATAATCAAATATAGTCTCTTCTTTGCGCTGTCTTTAAAAAAACCCAACACAAATAGGTTTATCGATAAGGGGCTAATAGATCAGCGGAGGACCAACGTATTTCAAGTATAATAGCTCCTTCTATATCATAGCTCCATGATATGACAAATCATGGATGTCCTCCGTAAAATTACTTAAGCTACGACAACATTTAGGTTTCCATGCAGACGTCATGATCATATTAATATTCCCAGAAGCTATGGAAGAACAAACCAGTTTTGATACGTAAAGACGTCGAATGAAACGTTAACTTCATGACTTAAACTTTTACTTTCACATATATATACATTGACATCCAGTACTGATGTTACTTTTCCCACTCAATAACTCACAAAGAATTAATTAAAAAGACACAATGAATAGATGGCAACAAAGAATTAGAAATAAAGTAAAGCCACGATCCCTAAGTTTCAGTTGGTAAACCCCTGCCCAGGAGCAGACTGGAACTATAAAAAGATGTAAAGCTCTTTAAACAAGAATACATCCAAAAACCATAATGCTCCATCTCGCAACATTTGGGACGAGCGGACAAACGAACCCGAACACTATATGCCCCCTTTCTTTCGTTGATAGGGTATAAAAAGATTATACCACAAATTCTGAAAATAACAAAATAGTCGGGCGAGCCGGTGTTAACACTGGGAAAATATTTCCATAGAAGATAATATACAGAAAAATAAATAGTGCATCTTCCAATCTCTCTCAAAAAAAATAATGTGATGTTTTACAGGAAAGAATAACAGCTACTTCTTTTTTTCTTTATCATTAAAATTTACTCTATTTTTCGGCTTTATCGGACAATTAACGTCGTGTTGCACAAGGACATACGAATACCAAGTGGGTGACTTATCCCCTATCAATATTTTGTTATATAGTTAATGTGTGGTACGAAAAAAAAAATATGAGCTATGTTGTTGCCTCATTAACCCTGCTTTAATTGATGAAGAACGTGCATGGATCTCTTGAATTACGAGAAAGTCATTTTTCACCAATTTCCGTTGGAAAAACATTTAAAAATGATTTCTTCAAAATTTGATAACCGCGAATGTATAGGTTGTTAGAATAAACATCATGAACATGTTAGTTGGAACAGTAATAAATACACAAAAAAAGATATTAAAATTAACAACAAAAACAATAATTAAGTATGAAACATGACGTCCTGTCATTAAATTCATTAAACGAAACAACATAAAACTTATAATAATACTTACTCCAGATGTCTACAAAAAAAGATAAGCATTAAATCGTGAACATTATTACAACTTGTCTGTAAAATTTTAATCGAAACCCATCGGCCTGCTAAGCAGTATCAGTAAAGAAACCTATGTTACTTATAAAAATACGTTAACGTTACACAATTAACACAAACAAGCGACAATTGAATAAATCACAATTGAGAACCGCCAGGGACCATCAACGTGACCAGCCCATCCCGGTGAACAGAATCTTCTGCACACCGCCTTGGCCCAAGACAATATGAAAAAAATATATTTCTTTAATATATTGGAGTCCCGAAATATAAACAAATAATTATTTCTCAAGTTTCCGTTCTGCAAACCATAGACCTGTATGTTTCTATGATAAAATTACGTAAAATTATACTTTCTTTTCAAATTAAAAAAAAATATTTTTATAAATTATTACTAATCAAACCATAGACATATAACCCAATAATTAGTAATTCGACAATAATAAATTTCAACCACTGCATAATTAGAATGGTAAAATACGTCGATCGACCGTATCGAACTGTTAATTAGACCACGTGCACGAATTTCACCCGATAAATGACTGTCCAATCAGATCGTCGATCTCGGCTGTCACCGATAGGCGTGGCTATTAGGACGGCGAAAAATCTCACGACACGGCAAAATAGATCGGATTGGGAAAAAGTTATTACGACGGGGATAAAAACATCGGCGACGGCTAAAGGAAACGGAAAAAGTCTAGATGTTCGACTGTCTTCAATGTTTTGGCCAAAATCCGGGGGTTTTAGCCTTTTAGGTTTACTAGTGTTCTAAAACAATAATTGTTGTACATATCATACAAAACTTAAAATGATTATAAGCATTTCTAACAAAAGACATGTAATAACCAGGCCATTCCTACCTATCAGCGTGGCAGTGCCATGTATTCTACCATGAGGTTTGTCAAAGATGTCTTTGAATACAAGCTGACAGGCAGCGACTGTCTTGTAGTCCTGTCCAAATGACTGGTGCATTTCTAAGGTGCAAGACTCCTGAAATAAAATAAAATTATGACGTACATGTAACAAGAGGCTCCCAGGAGCCTGAATCGCTCACCTGGTCTTGAGTCAACCCTAAACATGTAATCACTTTTCTAAAGCTAAATGAGCTGAACATTTAAGCAAGCAACAGATTTTCTCTATCTACTATAGTTTCAATCTATAGGCCAAAAACATGAAAAAACGTTATTTTACGGGCCGTAACCCCTATAAGAGGTTATCTGACAACTTCGATCCTATGGAGACTTTTGTAAAGCTTTATGAGCTGAACATTTAAGCAAGCAACAGCTTCTCTCTATCTGCTATAGTTTTCATTCACTAAGCCAAAAACATGAAAAAACGTTATTTTAGGGGCCGTAACCCCTATAAGGGATCATCTGACAACTTTGACCCTATGAAGACTTTTGTAGAGCCAAATGAACTAAACATTTAAGCAAGCAACAGCTTTTCTCCATCTGCTATAGTTTTCATTCTATAGGCCAAAAACTTGAAAAAACATCATTTTACAGGGCATTACCCCTATTAGGGGTCTTCTGACAACTTTGATCCTATGGAGACTTTTGTAGAGCTTAATGAGCTGAACATTTAAGCAAGCAACAGCTTCTCTCTATCTGCTATAGTTTTCATTCCATAGGCCAAAAATATGAAAAAACGTTATTTTAGGGGCTGTAACCCCTATAAGGGTTCATCTGACAACTTCGACCCTATGGAGTCTTTTGTAGAGCTAAGTAAGCTGAACATTTAAGCAAGCAACAGCTTTTCTCTATCTGTCATAGTTTTCATTCTATAGGCCAAAAACATGAAAAAATGCTATTTTTCACCTTTAAGGGGCCGTAACTCCTATAAGGGGTCATCTGACAACTTCGACTCAATGGAGACTTTTTTAGAGCTATTGATGCTGAAGCAGTAGCGTGGCATCAGATTTCATCTATCTCTTATACCTTTTTATTTACAAGCCAAAAACAGTAGTCTGACCCCCCTAGTCTATTTTTAGTAACGGCGGCCATGTTGTTTGGACGGTGGTCACCATTTGTGCAATCTTGGTAGAGGACATCCCATAGATGAAGTGTGCAAAGTTTCAAAGCAATCCCTTCAGTAGTTTCGGAGGAGAAGATTTTCAAAGAAAAGTTAACGACGACGACGGACGACGACGACGGACGACGACGACGGACGCCAAGTGATGGCAATAGCTCACATGGACCTTCGGTCCAGGTGAGCTAAAAAGAGCATTTTCAAGATTTAAGACTAAATTTCTTTGACAGTAATCACTTACATATTTCTAAATTGTCTTCATGGGTCTAATAGAAAAATCATAAGAAACAGTTATAACTAATTCTTTAATAGGCACTTTGCTGCAATTTGTTTAAAAACTGGTTTTTTTTAAGTGAAAAGGAATGCATAAAGATCTGACTTCCTGTTACCTGACAGTCACCATTTAATAACACAGATTTTTAACCAGTGAAATCTGGTCAAAATGTTGACCAAAAAATGTTTTAACATTTGTTTTATGTTTATACACTGATGTGCTCAATATAGCTTGTACAGGGAATGATAAATCTATCTAAACTAACCTTTTGTAGATAATGAAGGAAGAAATCGTCCACCCTGACAATATACTGTGAGGTAAAATCAAACTCTGGTCTGAAATAAACAGGTATAAGATCTTTAAAGTATGATACAATAACAGTCTCACGAAATGTGATGGACCGCCCGACCAGCTGGTGAAAAATTTACAAATTAGTCTTCGGTCTGATGAATTTGGTCAAATTTACAATTAAAACGTTCAGTCGGACCTGTAGACTTTTGTTATTGGTCAGGCAAGAATTTTTAACTTTCGTGAAGACTGTAATAACATGGCAATGAATTACCTAGCTATAGTGTCACGACTTGTGATCACTTATCACAATGTGTACTCATTCATGTTTGAATTTGCTTTTGATGTCTATTTGTGGCACTAATAAAATGATAAGAAGACATGATTTTTATTTGAAGGCAGGTTATCTTAATCAGGAATTGTTTTACATGTGTTTTACATGAATTGTTTTACATGAATTGTTTTACATGAATCTTTACTGTGTATTATAACAACTTACTTGGGTCCTTTGGTGACAGGTGTGGACTGGATCTCAAACTCAAAGAATTCCCAAGTACAGAACAGCAATGGTTCATCATCTCCTAGGATCTTCAGACCATCATCTGAGAGACTAACCTGAAATAAGATAGAGAATGAAAAATTAACAATGCTTGTCTAAAAGAATTCCCAGGTACAGAACAGCAATGGTTCATCATATCCTAGGATCTTCAGACCATCATCTGAGAGGCTTACCTAAAATAAGGTTGAGAATGGGAAATTAACAATGCTTTGTTTCAATGAAATTATATCCTCTTAGAGACAAACCTAAGATAGCTTCCATATTCCTTTATCTAAATGAAACAAATCTGGTATACCAAACATAATGGGTACACAAACTGTCTTTATCTACCAAGTTTCATAAGCATTTTCATTAACATTCTGCTCAAGTTTTCCTATTATTATGTATTCTATGTATTATCTTAGAAGGTATTTTGATTGATAAAGAAAGAACACCAGTTGGTGTATTTTTTTTTCATTTGCATCTTAATTAAAATCATTGATTGATTTCCTATACGTAAGGAATCAAAATTTCTGGTTAGCTTTTTTTTCTACCTTGTATATGTTACAGTAAATGTGTGTAATTAGGAATTTCATGAAATTACTGAAAATTCAGGAATTTCATGTAATTCCTAAAGGGCTTAGTAATTTCGTGAAATTACTGCTTTTCACCAGTTATTACATGAAATTACTGAAAATTTTAGGGAATTTTACACACATTTACTGAAATCAAAATCTCCAACTATAGTTGATTTATTAAAGTACTATAAAGAAATTTGTACTATAGTATATTAAAAGGTGTTTTAAAAGACTGTAAAAAAACAAAGAAAATTAATGTTTCAGCCCTGCAGGTAGGAGGCCACATGTCTTCCTACCTATACTCCATGAACTGTGTTTTTGTGCTCATAACCAAACATTGTCATTCTTGGACATAGAGATCTCCAAAGGTTGATAAATAGAATTTCTAAAAGTTGTACAAGAGTTAAACATTTAAAGGTGACATTTATGGTAAAAGTAAGATGGACTGAACCAAGCCATAGACAAAGTTCCTATTTGTCAGCTGGCAGAGAATTTAGAAAATTAAAGTTAATCATATATAAAATGTAAACCAATTTATGCTATTTATTAATAGAAGGTTGCTATTTTGTCAAGTCTGTATTGAGTTATTCATGAAAATAGGATGCACCTGCTTACCAGTATACGACAATTGACATTCTCCCATTTGTCTTTAATGGAAAAATAGTACTTTTCCTTATTTCATGCCTCCACAACAACATGTCGAGGGGCATAAAGATTTTCTCATATCCGTACGTCTGTCCGTTCCTACAATTTTCGTCAAGCTTTTTGACTGATCATTAGAATGATTTGAATTTTGACAGGGAGGTTAATTATGAGAAATGTATGTCCTAGTGTAAGCGACTTTCAGACCTAATTAACTTTTTTTTTCTGTTTGGAATAGGTCAATATGAAAATTTACACTTAACATTTCCGTCAAGATTTTTTCAGAAACCATACATGAGAATGTTTTACAACTTGGTACAAATGTAGGATGGTTCAGTAAAACGTCCTTAGCGACTTTCAGAATTCCGGTTTTGGGCCTAGATGAGGCATCTGTGTTCCATGGACATATTCCTACTTTATCTTTTTAAATGTTTGTCATACCCATGTAGATGTGTAAAATTAAAAATGGTTATAAATCTTTTTAGCAATCTAGATTTCTCTAAATAATTTTTCACTGTTTCATATATTTTGCATATTTCATCATCATTTAATAGCCAATATATATTAATAATTAAGTCAGTAAATGTGTGTAAATTTCATGATTTTTTTCAGTAATTTCATGTAATTACTGGAAATTTTAGGAATTTCACGTAATTACTAAATGGCCTAGTAATTACATGAAATTCCTGAAAAAGTTAGTTATTTCACGAAATTCCTAATTACACACATTTACTGTAACATATATAACTCTAAAAGTTCTCTAATAGCATTGACCCTCCCCTAGTTCCTTGTAAATACCAAAATGAAAGTGTATAATGACAACATTCTTTCAATTGCTGATTCATCCTAAACGTTTTTCTTTACAACAATGTTTTTTGTACATTTTGATAATCAATTCATTATATGTTCTTAATGTTTTATAATTACTATAAACTTTACCTTTTGTACATGAATTTCAAACAAGTTCTGTCCTCTTTCAAGGTGTATAGTTTCATCAAAGTCAAGTGTTGCATCCTCAATCTAAAAGGAAAATGAATATTATTAGTAAAAGCAGATGTATAAACAAATGCACATGCATTGATTTTTCTAAAAAAAAACATATTCAAACACCCTTTTTATTATTATCTTTTACACATGTCATAATGAAATTGTACAAATACCAAACACGACTTATTTGCTATTGTTCTTACAAGATTGTGCCAAATGTGTTTCTATGGGTAAAACGATAAAAAGGGAAAGAATGAATAGTCTTTTCTTTCTTTTTAAACAGTTTAACAAAAAGTTTTATGAAGTTTTAAAAAATAAAGTCTCATAAAATAAACAGACATCTTCAATGAATAAGCAAATCTGAGACTCGCCTCTTCAGTAGGAGCTGTGATCTTATACTGTCTAGTACTGTAGGCAACATCTCTCATCTGGCTCTCTAGTTTCTATAAAATATATTGAAAATTATAATATGTTTGCATTGTAAGATAAATTCTTTGAAAACAAAATATTTAAGTTATGATAACTGACACCATATTAAATCTTTACTAGCTTACACCTAAGTATAATTCTACAAGTTAAGATGATGATAACCTTTAATTGTTCATGGAAATTATTTCATTCTAAATTCATGATTAACTAACATCCCTTGTACTCCATAAGGTTCATAGTTGGCTGCCCTTTATGAATTTTGTGATCATGAGTATTTGTCTTTTTAAATCTACATGTATGTTTCTACATTTTGATTGCTTTGATTTAAACCCTGCTGATGATAGTTTACACATGAAAATATGTAAATCGATCGTAACCAAGTCTATACTTTTTTCTGGACATCAACTATGGTTCACTTTGTATGCAGGTTTTTTAGGAATCACATACCTTTATTCTAGCCTGCCTGATATCCAGAAGTCTGGCATATTCATCTAACTTGGTCTCATACTCTTTCTTGATCTCATCTATCTTACTGCTACTTATCTCAACCTAAAACATAAATAAACATTATGAAACAAGAAATTAAATCTAATTAAATTTTAATATTAAATTCAACAAGAATGTGTCAGAAAGACATAGTAACCCATATTGTAACATTTGGGACGGACAGACAAACAGACAGTACATCAGACCAATGGACAGATGGATAAACAGACCTGAACACTACATGCCCTCTACATTTGTAGATGGGGCAAAAAAAAAACCTGCTTATTATTTCCATCTATAACTTCTTGTTTTTGAGTTCATATAATTTGAATCCAGTTCCTTCCAGTGTTATTTTCTTTTTTAAATCTATAAGAAAGATACCAGGATACATGTTTAATTTGACAAATTAATATCCTGATCAAGTCTGAAAATGAAATCATCTGGTTGTTAAGTACAATAGTGTAGTTTACCTCATGTTGGTAATCTTTGTTGATCTTGTGTTGAATAACTAACAGATTCCTTGTTTTCTCTAACTCATGGACAGTTTCAGCATACTCTGCTTGCAGTTCTAGTAATTGTTTGTGTTCATCTAAAATGGGCGAGGAAAATAGAAAATATTGACCAAGACAGGACAGTTTACAGATAACCTTAGAGAAGAATATACATGTAGTTGAAAATTTTAGTCAGATACACTTTTTCAAAGTAATACAACCATTTAAGTTATCAAAATAGAACATCTTGTATTTCTTTTTAAGGTAAAATGAAGTGAACTTGAAGAACATTTTGTTCATTTAGCTGTAACATATATCTTATTCAAGTACATGTTTATATAAATTGATAGCAGATATCTTTAAACTGGATAAATAAACTTATTTAACACAAACCTTTAGACATTTCAACATCTACTTTCTGTAAGAAGTCTGGATCTGGTATGGCTTTCTGTTTCTTCTGTTTCACAAGTACTAAAGCTTCTTCTATTTCAGTAAAGTCTATAGCACTTTCCTGTAAAAAACAAGACAATTCTCCTAATTTTTAACATACAAAAAGTTTTTTTGTTATGGCAAATAAGAAAAGGTTCCATTACCAGTAACCTGTCCATTGCAACATTGGTGTAAATAATGAAGGTTGGGTTATAACAGTTAGCAAAGAAATATTCGGGGAAAATCTTAACACAACAGTAAAGGAAAAGGAATTTTGGAATTAAATATTGACCACAGTGGAAAGAGTAGAAAATGACTTAATTTTGAAACTAAATATACCATGTGTAAACAACCTGTCTGTGAGGGGCTTCATGCATGGTTAAAAGTTTGTATATTTTTTTATATGCTTGGAGGATTTTTGTAAGAGACAATTGTTAACAACCAGATATAAGAGATAAAAATGTACATACCTTAGTGAAGAACCTCATCTTCTCCTTCAGATCATCATATTCTTCCTTCAGTTGGTAATGCTCTACCTGCATGGCCCTGAAATCCTGTTGTAACTTCTCATATTGATCTACAAAATTCAATTGTAGTTCTTTTAATAAATAAATGTACCACACATTAATAACAAGATTAGAAAACAAGACCTTTCTTTCAAAATTAACAATAGTAACTGTACCACAAAAAAAAATCCAGAGAGATGGAATTAGGCTTTATTGCTAATATTTACCTGATTCTCTGGCTAGTTTGTCTAGTATTCCACCCTTTTCACCTAGGTCAGCCTTTAGTGTTGCCTCTAGCTGAGCTATCTGAACCTTCAAAGCATTCTCTCTTTGTCTCCATTCCCTTTCTCTCTCCAAATCAAATGCACTGCAAAACAAATGAATACTTTAATAAATATGAAAGAACACAATGCAAAATTAATAATTGCAAAGAAGTTTGTTATTAATGAAAAATTAAGAAAATTAAATAATCCAATTACATTTAGAAGTAATTGCTTCATTGAATCATATGAAAGGTTGAAAATTCAGATTAAAGGACTAACATTTTTTTATTTAACAGGACTGTTCCACATTGTTGAATAAAATGTCTATATTCTATAAATTTATATTTAAGATGGGCATCATAACATGTCATACGCTAAATTGATCTTTTTAAATTGCTGCTGATTTATGTAAGTTGTGCTGGGTACACTTATTCAACATTTCATTGTCTTTTATCTTGACTTGATGACTAAGATAGAATTTAATGTTAGACTACCTATTGACAAACTTCTCATTGGCTTCTTTCAATATCTGGTTTTCTTTCTCAAGACAAGATATTTGTTCTTGTGTCTGTAAAAGAAAAAAAATACATAAGGACAATAAAGGTGAATTGACCATAACAAACATAAAAATCTTTTACAAAAGCCCATTTCTTAACTTAAATAAAATTCATATCAATTTTCTTCTTATTTGTTCATAAATTTTAGAGATATAATGACATTACAAATTACTTATGAAATGATTTCTTTTAAACAGTGTAATTTAATAATCCCTAAGTACATCAATTTATTTATTTTCAAATATTAATAACAATTAGTAGCCAGTTAAACAAAACTTTTTCTACACTATTCCTCAGGACTCTAGATCATCTAGGAAGAGTATTTTTTTTATGATTTGGTTAAGATTCAAGTCATACCTCAATCAGTTTTCTATTATTTGTTGTACCAAACTTCAGCTCATTCTGTAGAGTAAGGACCCTGTTTTGTTCCTCCTTCAGCTGCATGTTCAATCTTTCCATCTCCATCAACATACTGTCGTGTCCATGTTTTACAGTAGACATATTCTAAAAATAAATGGTAATTAAGCATTAGAATCATCATTTAGAGAACCAATGGACTCATGTTATATGAATAAAGATCATAGAAAATTACTAATGTAAATGTAAATGAAAGCCATAATTAATATAGCATCTGATGGTACACTATATATAAATCTCTGAATCTCTCTCTACCCCCCCCCCCCCCACAAAAAAAAGATTGCTTTGTAATTGCATCATTTAAGAATAACTCTTATCCTTTGTTATACTGCACATGTTGTGCAGCTGTGCACAATATCAAAGTTTTTTATCCAAAACCCAAGCTGCGCACAATATCTAAGTTTTTCATCCAAAACCCATCAAAGAACAGATAGAGACACCAAACAAGATAGAAGAAACAGCAGGCAATGGATAACAGCAAAAATCATTTATGTTATTTCAAAACTGCACTAGATCAATGAATTCATGAAGATTAAAATTATACGTTATCATGTAACTAATTTTTTCATGTAGTTATTTGTTATACTGTAATCCCATGTTCCACAAATATCCATCATAGACTTACAGATTCTAAAAGAGTATATTTCTCTTGAAGTTCCATCAATCTTGTTGACTTTTCTTTCACTTCTCTTTGTAATTTAATCATATCTATATTTTCCTGTACAGTAAACCTAAAAAGAGCAAAGATAGTTCTAGGCTATTGAAAGCCAATAATGCATAAATCTATGACATTTTATACATGGGTCCAAAGCCAGGTATTTTTGTCAATACTAATGTTTGTACATTGTACTATGTAGTCTTATTAAATGTTTTTTTTTGTTTTGGTTGAAAAAAGGGGGTTCTTTGTTGATCATTCTAGAACTTGTTTTAAATCTTATGCATTTTATTTTTGATCTTGGGCCAATCATAGTTCTCTCGTATCGTTTAAACAACACTGTTATTGTTTATTTTTACTGCATTTCCCCAGAAGTATGATTATGCATTAAGTAAACAGATACCTACCTGTGTTCAGCTGTCATCTGCTGTTTGATCTTTACAATATCTTCTTCATATCCTGCTTCTTGTAATTTTATCTTAAAATAAAGATATAACAAATATAAATATATTCCCCACTGCATAAATTTTCCAGATATATAATGTTCTACTTCATCTTTAATAAATGTTTTCAATTTGAATGAAACTGCCATAGTGCTCTAATTCCATGATTATTATAAGTTATATTTGACAGATTTTTGCAATCATTTTGTTTTGTGTAATTGCAAAATACTTGAATTAACAGAGTCAAAGAAATGTAGGTCAGATAGAGTGTTAAATTTATTTTTCAGATGAAAAAAAAAGACTAAGCGAAAGAAAAAAGGTTCTTGCAACATGGAGTCACTGTCCTTCAATCCTCCAGAAAACATAGTTTAAACATATTTATTTACCCTGGATTGGGAAACAAGCTTAATGCTTATATTAATCCCTCTCCAGCTAGCAGATTGCGAGTGTGGCCTTTGTAGCGGCCCCCATTGAGCCTACTCTTATCGAACTCTACAAAGGGGTTTTTAACGTGCATGGGGTATTGCTCTCCCATACATGGGACAACCTTTTTTTTGTCCCTTCCGAAGGACTAGCATCGGTTCTTGAGACCATCCTCGCAAATGGTGTCAAGAGAGAGTCGGAAAATTGGTTCATGAAATTTTCACCCCTGACGAGGATCGAACCACGAAGTTAGTAGCCCTACGCGTTAACCACTACACCACCGGCTCTCTCCAGAAAACATGCTTTTGACTATTCTGAATACATACTCTTTGTTTCATTTCATCCATTTCTTGTTCATACATCTCAATCTGTTCTTGTAACTGGGCTATGATGTCATCTCTAAAATTAGAAAACAACATATATTAAAAGTATGGGCACATCTAAGTATAAAACTAGAATGACGGACTTCCCTGATGATGTATGTCACCAGAATCTTTAAATATTTGGATAACAGGAAGTAAACGTATTACTGGCATAAAATCACTTTACACTATATAGTAACATAGAAGGAAGCTATATGCCAAATATTAAGCGGCTGAGAAATGTAGTTGCCTGGAAAAATGCAACCAAATGTTTTGTGACACCGCAGGAAGACTCAGTAAGACGATGGATAGTGTCAAAGTTACCCCTATATGTCTTTGTACTTTGTCTTTACATTCCAATTTAACAGATGCAAAGTTCAAATCTTATCTTGCTAAAACATAAATATTATGATATTAATCTTAACATTATAGTTTCAACTCACTCCTCAAATTAGAATCATTAGGATACTTTTTCTACAAATACAATACATAAGACAATAATCTGAAGTGCAACAGTAATAGTGTCTGGGGTGTTTTATTCCTACCCAGTGGTTTGAAGAGCTCCACAAATCTGACATATTCCTCTAATTTATCTGCCAATATACTATTTTAAACTTACAGGTGTTTCATATCACACCCTGTATTAAATGGTAACAAATTTTGTCCCTAGGTTAAGTCTTCAAGACGATGTTGATGTGTCAGGCTGATGTAGAATATGAATATAAAGATGCATCTGATATTTCTCTATGTTAATAAGGTATGTGTACTTCATTCTTACTTTTGTCTAATATCCATCCTAAGGTTGTCCATCTGGTTTTGTCCATATTTCTGGAAGGTGGGTGATGATATGGTTCTCCTAAAATTACATTAAATGGTGCATAAATGACTTAAAAAGTCTTTCATGTATTACCAAAATTTACAGAAAATTACAAAATCAAAAAGTTTATTTCAAAAGAAATGGAACAAATTCAATGTTGAATTTGCATTTAATGTCTAATTACATCAATTTTCAGCTGTTTTAATCTTATAAAAAAATTTAATGGATTTAATAAAACTGCAATTTTCTTATCTTCTTAAAATTGATAAAATGTACTACCTGTGTGGTGCTGTCTCATAAGGGCCAATAACTCTCCTATTTTTAGCTATTCTTGTATCTTCAGGGGGTGGTGCCTGGGTTTTTGGTATACCCTTTAAACAAAAACAAGTTTACGATGATTAGGACAAATTTGATATAGAAAACATAATGCCTTGTATGTCTTTATAAACAAAATGAAAATAAAAAAGATTTTTTTTCCAAACCAATCTTTTTAACACTTATTATGATATTCAGGATCTTGTAATGATTGAATTTCTTCATTCACCTGCTTATATTGTCATCATTTCAATCAGAAATGTAAAGAAATATTCTATAAAAAAATCTATATTTATATTACACTACATACTGTATTTATCCTTGATCCAACATGTGAAAACTGTGTAGGTCTCTTTGCTGCAGCTGACAATTGCTGTTTGGAGAGCATCAACTGAAACATGAATAGGACAATACTTATAGAAAAGTAACAAAACAAAAAAGAACATATATCAGGGTTTAGTTGTTGGTCATACACATTTGTTACGAAGTGCAGACTAAAGCAGGGGTTACAATTTTGACTTGGAAGCAATTTATGTATCTCAGCCTATCTGATATTTTGAAAATTTGTAACAGAAATAAGCAAGTAAATCTGTGAGCTAATGCTCAAAAGGGATACTCCCGTTCTGAAAATTATGCCTTTCCTAAGTATTTGGTAAACAGGAAGTAGTTGATCTAGAAACATAAAATCACTATACAACATGTAGTACTACATGTATAGGATAAAGCTACATACAAAATATGAGATCTCTACATCATGTAGTTGCTAAGAAAACTGTTACAGAAATTTTGCATCCATTCCTACTATGAGTAAAAACCTAAGTATTGGGTAAAACAGGAAGTGGTTGACCTATGAACATAAAATTGATAAACACCATATGGTACTAAAGGTTAAAGGAATATGCAAAATATCAGACCTATGTATCAAGTAATTGCTAAGAAAACTAAGACAATATTTTTGTTACAAACGGATAATGGTAAAACAGCATATCAGAGGCGGGGTATAAAAACCTGCCATATAAAATCGTACCTTCTCATTCAAATGATGGTTTTGTTTTTCTAGTTTCATTATTTTTTCTTTCATGTCTTCCATCTTTTCTGCTATTTCTATATTCATTCCTGATGTTTTTCCTGTGTGCCAAACAATAATCTTTAGTTTTAATGACTAGTTTACTAATATTTATTGTAATGCATCATTTTCTCATTTGACACAAAATTTGAAAATAACATTCAATTTGTAGTCTGCTTTTTTTGTACATATTTTAATAAAAAGTTCAAGAGACAAACATTGAATTAAAATTTTTACAATTTATATTGTTTATTTTCATATTTTCTTTCCAATTGTAAAATAAACAATGTGTAAACAACTAAAAATATACATTTTTTAAACATACCATGCTGTTCTCTATCAGTATCTTTTTTCTTGTCATTGACCAATCTAAGCAGTTTTGTAGCCATTCTGTTAAATAAAGATTTCTTTTATTTTATGTTAAAACATTCACTTTTTTTAAACAAAACCATAAAAAAGGGGTTTAAATGTGGTACAATTCCCTCTTCAGACTTCAAAATGCTTTTTAAACAGCCAATTTTAATGCAAATTTTTATCAAGGTTGAAGGTTACTTTCAATTTATTTTCGAGGTAGCTATTTAAACCAAATTCATGTTTCAATTCAAGAAGTTGCCCATGACCTTAAGGTTCAAAGTCATTTTACCCTTCAGGAAGTCCAGAACACATTGAACATGCAGATCAAATGCTTTTATAAAATATTCCTAACTTCACTTAAGCCACACACTTTTTAAATTTGAAACACTATGATTGCTAAAATGTAGATTTTTTTGTAGATAGATATTTAAAATACTAACTTTTTAATCTTTTCTTCTTGTTTTCTGGCATGTTTCTTTAGGATTAAATTTTCTTCATATATTCTCAAATATTTATCTTCTAATGTATCTCTGTCCCATTTTCCCACCATTCGTCTTTGCTGTTCAGCTCCTAAAGACACAAATATGTAAACAAAACATTGCATGTAAATATCAAAATTTACCAAATTGGTGTCCAAAAAAGACCAAATAAATATGACCATCACCCCTAACTCAAATCATTGTAAGGTAAAAGATAAGGTAACATATTAAAATACAACATGTAATAGCTAAGAAATAAAGTCCCCCCCCTTATAAGTTTTTTTTTCCAAAAGAAAGATTTTTGAATATTTTAATGCTTGTTACCTGTATAATAAGAGTTTCAAATCACTTTAATTAAAAAGGACTGTTGATATCTGAATTATTTGGATTTTTAGCTATGGAAAATGGATATTTTGGTCAACAATTATTGTCTATCACCCATATGGTTTTGTTTTTAAATCAGTATAATAGCACAATTCACTTCTTGTTAAAATATGAGCTCATGCTTAAATTTATAGGAAAACAATTTTCATATATACATATCACACAAATATATTGTAAAGTTGAAAAGAAAAAAGATCATTAATTACCCTGATCATGTCTTCCAGCACCGGGATCTCTAACAGGTATGGTGTCAATATCTCCCATGGTGGACTATCAAAATTTCCTTATTCTGTCATCATAAAAGATCAAGAAAAAAAAAGATTAAGTTTTTGAAATTATTTAAAGCAATATTTCTGTGCTAAGTATGCATGTACATCCCATGACTTTTATCTTCATATTGTTTTGTTAAGTATAAATCTGGTAACTGACTTTTAGATATTCTATCATCATGATCATGAAACAAGAAATTTGCAACAGAAAACTGTTCTCAGTCTTTAACATAGAATATGTCATGTTTTATGTGTGATAACTGAAATTAAAAAGCATAGTTCTAATATTTCAGCGTAAAGAATTCATGTTTACTTTTATTTTACTAGTGTACATTGTATAATGTTATGTTCAGCATATCTTGAATAACAGCACCTTGATACACAAGATGCAAAATATTCTGAAAATTAAAAAACATCTTGTATGATCTTACTTCTATAACCTAAATTCATCTTATATCACAACAAATATGATTGTTTCAAGATTTCTACAATTTGAAATCCATTTCAAATGTATTTAAGTGCATGTACATTACAAAGGTGTAATTATCTTTTTTCTGCCTTCTTATATAATATCACACACATCAAGAAATCAGGACTGAAACAACAAACATAATAATTCAAGAGTGAGCAAGGGATAGTTCTGTAATTACGATTTATTTGCAACATTGAACAAATAAAATAGTTATATTTCAGGTAATGTCATTATTTCCTGCTATAGACAAAATAATTTGATACTTTTTAGCACTAATTAAGACAATTTTCTTTTAATTTCATTGCCTTCTTCTATAAAGTAAAATGACTCAGATTCAGTAGCTCATCCAAGAGGGTGGTAAAGGGTTATTTTCGTGCACCTTGTTTGACATTTTTTATTTTCCGTTCATCAATTTCTGAATTTTTTATTTTTCATTCAGCTGTGCATAGGGGGCTAAATAGTTCATCGTGTTCCCCTTAATTTATTTTTCGTGTTTCGTGATTTGCATGGATTATTTTTCGTTCATGGTATTTTAGACAAAAAATGCTATACAAAATATTGTTCACCAAGAAATCATAAAATTCGAGGACTTCTCAATTTTCACCTACTCCTTGCAGTGTTGTACTGTTTCAAGAAAACCTGAGCGAAATTCAGGGATTTTCTTTCATTAATGAATAATATTTTGTTTCTTTATTTATCGTACATCGAGATCAGCAAGAATAATTTTCAGTCATCGTGAGCCACTTTTTATTTGCCATTCAGCCGTGCACAGTAGCCCCCTTTACCACCCTCATCAAAAAGGATGTAGAAAGTCAATGAATCTCCTTTAGTGTTTTGATAATATATAAACTCCTGCCATGAGACCATACTAATGAAACACACATTCATTATACATCAACTGTAGCTACAGGCTACTGATATATACTTCACATACTGGGTGTAGATTAATTAAATTTGACTTTTCTGTGGCATGTTTGAACTTGTCTTCAAGCTTCTGCAACTTGTTCATTTAGATATATTACACACTTAAGTATGTTATGTCTAATGGCTTGTTTGTTAATGTAACTAAATCAGATTAAAATCAAATATTAGTTACCGAGTTTTAAAAGTCTATAACATGTGATCACATTTTTTTCCCTTCCAAGTCAGGCACTGTCACCAATGTAAACAATCGTGAAAAATTACGGTAAAACGGCACTTTAAAAGAATATGTGATAATACTAACAGATTTTTTGGTGAACATTAAGATTATGAACATTTGTGTTGATACTTTACCGGTTGCAATACACTTACAAACAACGAATAATGCTAAAAATGTTTCATTTTTTTCTGGCAACAAACATCCATTGGTGGACATGCGCACTAACTGGGAAAATCTATGATATGGCTAAATTCCTGAAAAAAATACCGGGTCAGTCTCAAAAACTTACCGTGGTTTTTTTTTAAATTAACCTGGAAATAGTTATTTTGCTCTGACGGTTAATAATGTATTTTCAGATTCACCCAATTCAAAAAGGGGGAAAATGGACAGTATTTTTTTTATTTCTTAGTCTTTGTTTAAACATTTTCATTTCAAAGTCGGTTAAGCATAACAGTACAAACACAAGCTCTAATGAGCTTTTATGCCGACATTACATATATATAAACAAGACATACACATTACATAAGACTCAATAAAACATTCATAACACAAGGCATGCATAAGCACATAATCATCACACATATCATCATGCAAGCAGACAGTAAATGCACAGTAAGCAAAAGCAAGCTTCTAAAAATCTAGTTTGCAAAAAGCTGTACTAACTCATGCAAGTAAATTAGAATAAACATGATAAAAGTTAAAATGATTTAGAACAGCAGCTATTCAGATGAAAAAGCAGGTAGTTATGATGAGCAGGATGAGCAGTGGCATGATCTGCCGTTCCAGCAATTTATTAGGTTTTTAAACTGTGAAAAAGAGGTTTCTTTCCTATAGTGGTCAGGGAGATCATTCCAGATTTTAGCAGCAAAATATCTAAATGAATTTATGCCATACCTTGTTGTTCGAACACTTGGTAGGGTAGCTGTATTTTGGTATCGGAAAGAGTATTTATGTTGTTTAATTTCTATTAGGTCATGCAGATATACTGGGCTTTGTTTATTTATCATTTTAAAAGTTTCAGTAGCTCGTGTTCTTCTTATTTTTAAAGATGGCAGTTTGGATTTCACTAGTAGTTCTTCATATGAGCTATTTGTATCTTCATATAAAAATCTTAGCGCCCTTTCTTGCACTTTTTCCATCTTTTTAGAGTTTGACTCACTGCAAAAGTGCCAGGTAACTGAGCAGTAATTAAAATTTGATAGGATGAAAGAGTGGTATATAGTTAATCTGCCCAGCCTGTTCAGGTATTTTCCTACTCTTTTTAGCACATTTAGTTGTCTTGAGGCCTTTTTACATAAGTTTGCTACACGAGTATTAAATTTAAGTTGGTAATCAATAGTGATTCCTAAAAGCTTTACTTCATCTTCACATTTGATTTGGTTGTTATCTAAATCAAAAGTTATGTTTTTATCTTTTGTTTTGTTGCCAATTGCTATAGCCTGGAACTTATCAGGATTTGCCTTCATTTGGTTGAAAGAAAACCAGTCTATTAATTTTAGGCTATCATTTTCCAAAGTTTTAATAAGGTTGTCAAGATCATATCCCTCATAAGAAAGAGTGTTGTCATCTGCATAGTTGTAGACTGAACTGTCCTTAATAAAATAAAAGATATCGTTTAAGAAAATATTAAAAAGTACAGGACCAAGTATGGATCCTTGAGGTACCCCCTTATAGATTTTATCACAGTTACTAAATGAATTTCCCAATTTGACACACTGTTTCCTATGAGAAAGGTAGTCTTGGAGAAGTTTAAGAGCATTGTCTGATAGACCATTAGATTTTTATCTATTAAGAAGGAGGTTATGTGGGAGGCAGTCGAATGCTTTGGATAGATCCATAAGTATAGCTGCAATGAATTTATTTTCATCAAGGGCCTTTTTCCAGTCCTCTATAATTTTCAAAAGAGTTGTTTGACAGCCATAGCCAAAGCGGAAAGCCGAAAGATATGGGTGAAAAATGTTATCAAAATATGAAGTTAATTGGTTATAAATTGCACGTTCAAAAAATTTTGAAATATATGGTAAAATGCTTACTGGTCTATAATTACTTTTATCCAAAGCATTATTTTTCTTGTGTATTGGTACAACTTGTGCTTCCTTTAATTTTTCAGGAAATACAGAGGATTTTATACTTTTGTTTATTAACATTGTTATAGGTTTTGTTATTGCTGGTTTTGCTATTTTAGCAGTTTAGCCGATATACCATCTTTTCCTGTTGCCTTTTTTACATTAGCTTTATTTATTTGTTTAGCTACAAGGTTTTCATCTATTTCTATAAATTTCAGTTCCTCAATTTCAGTTTTTAATAATACTTGGATGGTTATTATCACTATAAGTTTCTTTTGAACCAATACCTTTGGCAACATTAATAAAAAAGTTATTAAAAGTTGTAGCTACTTCACTTTGATCATTTATGATTTTATTATCTTCCTCCAGTATTATATCTTTATCATTTATGCTTCCTTTATTACTAGGAAATGGCTTGATGGTAGGCCAAAAATTTCCTGATTTAGGGCCACCTACACATCTTTCAAAGAAATAGTTCCCAATGGATGACTTCTTAATTTTAGTTACTAGATTTCTCTGTTTTCTATACTCATTCCAGTTTTTGTTTGATTCAGTACATTCTAAAAATTTATTGTGGAGCATGCGCTTTTTATACACAGCTTTTCGTAGTTCTGCGTTCATGAATGGGGCTGGTTTTGGGGCTGATTTTCTCTTTTTAATAGGAGCATGTTTGTGTATGACATTTATAAAGGCTGATTCAAAATTTTCATATGCACGGTCATAGTTTTCATTTTCAATAAGTGAGTCAAAGTTTATTTTTTTCCAGATTACTTTGAAAGTTTTGTTCCGAATTTTTTTTAAAACTGCTATATTCTTTGTAAATTGTTTTCCATGGCTCTATATTACACTTGAATTGAAAAGATATAAAATTGTGGACATCACTTATGCCACAGCTAAAATTTAGGACATTTATACATCTTTTTGGCATGTTTGTTAAGATGACATCAACTAGACTAGGAGCAGCATTTTTGGTATAACATGTTGGCTCCTTTCAGACCAAGTTATATAGGTCAAAGATATCACACATAGATGTTCATGCATTTGATTTTGCAGGAATAAGTAAATCAAAATTTATATCACCAATGAACAAATAATTATCATACTTAATGGTTATTTGGTCTACTATTTTTGTAAAGTCATTGTTAAAATCAGTTTCCGTCATTGACGGTGGTCTATAAATGCCTGAAATTAACCATTTATCAAGTCCAATTTTAATTTCTACAGATAATGATTCAATTATATTAAATTCAAGTTTATTTTTTCTATCGCAAGGCAAATCTGATCGTATGTATACTGTCACGCCACCTCCATTGATTGTCCTGTCTTTCCTCCAGAAATGGTAGCCATCAGCTAAGAATTGTGCGTCTGGAAATGATTCATTTACAGTGAGGAAGAGAATGTCAACAGTATTAGATG
Organism: Arcuatula senhousia; assembly: GCA_963971305.1. Taxonomy (NCBI): domain Eukaryota; kingdom Metazoa; phylum Mollusca; class Bivalvia; order Mytilida; family Mytilidae; genus Arcuatula; species Arcuatula senhousia. Next base: position 31,420,886 of record OZ020306.1, on the reverse strand, counting down.
TCAGAAGTTCTTGTATTTGACAAAATTTGTACCTTAGGCTGTTTATGTTACGGTGTGCTGTTCATTTACAAGACTGTTAGACATGCCGAGTATAGCTATAATAGCATCTCGTGTTTTATCTTCGGAGCAACATGCAGCTACACCAGTTGAATGGGTGGTATGCAGTTTAACATATTTCGGACTTGAAAACAGTTTTCTACTTTTGATTTTGGGGTTCAAGGCAGTGAATCGCGAAAGAACTTGACTTTATAAACAAAATCTTCTCATATGATAAAATTGACACCGATAAACTGGTCCATGATACACACAAAAAATGTATAATGAATCTATATTCAAGTTAAGTTCTCCTCTTGACCTCAGAATGCATTTCATGTAAAAAAAAATACTGTATGTCAAGCAATTTATAACATTTAGTTGTAACTAAAATCAAGAGGTTTTAACCTCAGGAAAAAATAATATTGCATTATGAATGTTGTTATTTTTGTCTGGCCTTATTGCCGCCGTGGAACTGAGCCGCCCCCTATTATTTGTTATTTAATGCTCCCGCGTTATAAGTGATGGGTTATAGTAATAAGGAATTCCGTCAGTCTGTCATTCCCTCCGTCACAGGAGTTTTATCTACCATAACCCCTAAACACCTACTCACGGGTTTTATATGGAGTCTTTTCCTAAAGACTGAAGATGTACCTCGATCCATGGACTGCGATTATTATTGATTAGAGTAGGGTTGTATTCGCTTCTCCAATATGCCTTGATCATGATGTCTCCTTTCTTTTTTTATAAAGAGCATGTATTTTTCAGATTCACACAATTCCTATTTGAAATAAAAGAAACGGGTTGTTTTTATTTTGGTGGGGGGGGGGGGGTGGTGAGAGTGGAGCGGGATGAATTTATCTGGCATGCTGCAGCTTACAATTTTCTAGTTTAAATGTTTTGAAGTTGTAAACGGTTTTTCGTTCTTTTTTTTTCTGTGTGTCATAAAAGTTGGTTGTATTATATGGTTCTTGCTGTACTTGGTGACTTAGGTATGTTCCCTTGCTCTATTGATGCATTAAAACTTGCAGTAGGATATTGGTATCATATTGTAAACTCTAATTCTAAAAGTTTGGTTCATTTAATGTATAACAGCATAAATAATGATAATTGGTACAAGTCAAAAATGAGAAATATATTTGAAAAGATTGTCAAATTTGATCATATCTGGAAGAACCAGAATTCATTAAGTAAAAATAGATTAGTCTTTTCTACTCAAAAAAAACTCAAGGAGGAGTTTATTTTTTTCTGGAAAGAGAAAGTTTTTCATGACACAAACCCTAATAAGGGAAATAAACTTAGAACTTATAGATTAATAAAATCCAGTTTCGAAATGGAAAATTTTTTAAAAATAGACATAAGAAAAAAGGTAGTTTCAGAATTTGTTAAAATAAGAATAAGTAATAGTAATTTAGCTGTTGAAACAGGAAGACATAAAAACTTAGCACTAGAAAATAGAATATGTAAACTTTGCCACGTTGAGATTGAGGATGAGATTCACTTTGTATGTAGATGTACTCGGTTATCTGATGCCCGTAAAAATTTTTTTGATTATTTATCTAATATTATTCCAAGTTTTATTCAGATGTCTGAAGAAGAAAAGTTTAAGTATATTATGTCAAACAATGATTATGACATCAATAAATTCTGTATGGAAAGTATAAGTAATCTGTACAACATAAGAAATGATCTTATATAATTAAGGTTGGAAAAGTATATATGTACTGATAAAAATGTATAACTAACTTAGAAAATTGATATATATATATATACATTTATTTAATATCACTATTATGTTATAATATGAAAAAAAAGGTCAAATGATGTAGTAAACCAGGTTCCTCCTCAGTCGTAAGTAAACAATATGATACTTCATATGTATATATTCTTTATTGATTGTATGTTTTTGTAATGTCTGTTGTTTGAGCACAATCCTTATATGGATTTCCTTCAAATAAAATAATTTGAATTTGAATTTGAATTTGAATTTAATGTACGGAAGCCCTGGAGGGACATTTTGAGTTAAGAGTTAGGAGTTAAGAATTGGGGGTTACAACTTACTACTTATCAATTATTTCTTAAGACTTATTTGGGTTTTTTTTTCAGGTCTGGATTTTGCAACTTGGGGGGGGTGCTAAATTGGAACAATATCGTCTTTTTGCTTGGTCCCACGTTCAGTAAAGTTTACGCATAGGCTTTAAACTTTTCCCTGAAGCTGAAAATATAACGATCATAAGACCTTAATTTATACTGTTATGCCAACACTCGTACACAAGTATAGCCCTAGCCTTTTAATGATACTAAAAATTAGAATAAAAGGAAATGGAGTACGCATGAATGACACAGAATCCGTCCGTATATGTTGATATGAACAAAAGCAAAAGCAAAAGAAACAGAACTTATATATCTTCCCAACAATGATAGAACTCACACCTACAAATGTTTGGTCATTCCTACAACGGGAGTCGAATCCATGCTGAAATATCTATGAGAATACAGTTAACAGCCGTTGTGACTTTGTATATGGCATCTTAGACCACCTTTCCAGCAAGCTTTAGGCTCTATAAAAAGCAGCTCTTGCTGATCAATTTCTATTTTCTCGTAAATTAGAACTATATTTTTTATCTATTATTTGTTTGCGTATAAAAATTTGACCTCTCTATACAAATATTTCCTCATACAGACGAGTATGAATTTCAATATTTGTGGATTGTGGATATGAACAAAAGCAGCAGCAATGCACAAGTCATGTATTCTTATAAAAACTTATAATAAAACTTTTTTTCAATACAAAGTGTGTTTAAATACGTTAAACACAATATTTTTATTAATTATCGGTAACGTTTCGTTAAAATCTCATTTTTATGAGGACAGTGAACCTCTGGGAGCCACCCGTTTTTTTTATCCGCTTGCGAGGAAGCGGGGGTACCCCCTAAAAATATGCCTCTCAATCGACCATTCAACGTAAATATCAACATTAATTGAGACATATTTGTTATTACTTATTACTTTTTTGTTATTACTTATTTCTAATTTGTTATTACTTACTTGTTATTTCTTATTACTTATTTGTTATTTCTTATTTGTAACTACTTATTACTTATTTGTTATTACTTATTAGTTATTACTTATTTGTTATTACTTACAACTAATTTGTTATTACTTAATACTTATCACTGTATGGAAAGAGCGAAAGGGAAAAACGGTTGATTTCTGTGCCCCGGTGTAGTTTACTCCTGTGTCATTGTTGTATTGTGGGTAAAACAGACGATTGTAAACATCAGGAAGACGAAAATATGTCATTTAGGTTGAAAAATAGATATACTAGTGTTGTTAAGGTTCATTTGTAGTTTCTTACTTGTCACTCTATTGTTTTTTAACAAGTTTTAAATCAATAGATAAATAATGTAAGATATATCGCAATGAAAAAACAAAAAGTTAAAATGCTGAAAATCGCATAATTCTTTGGTACATCTGTAAGCAATTAGTAAGTGTAAATATTCTTTATAATATTTTAGAACATATTCTACTGTCGAAGATTAGAAATTGTCCTCTCAAATGATTTTACAGCTGTGTTTAACTTATGAGGCGAATGTTTATTGTGTGCCCTGCTGCTGTTAAGTTCTGTGCACGCTGTAGTTTATTTGAGAGCAGTTTTTAAAGTAGCGAAAGTTTATTTATGTGTTCTGATAAAATTTATCAGAATAGAAAAAGCCTTTAATTTATAGAAAAACTCATTTCTAAGTAGCAGTTTGCGTTTTTAATCTTAATTTGATGGAATATCTTATGAAAGGTTAACAAAAAACCTACAATAAGTAACTGATTCGTTGTTTTGTAAACACTCAATAAAAAGGATTGAAGAAATGCTGTCGTTTATTTCCGAGTTCACGAATGTTGATTTCTGTGTAGCAAAAATTGTTGTAGTTTATTTCTGTGCTATTTATTTTTATTATAATTAATTTTTATTGTTTGATGTTATAACATGAATGTGCTTTAAATACAAGCTAGAGGCACTAATGGAAATATTTTTTTTTTCAATTTCAGAAATATAATATGGATAAAATAAAATGCGAATATTGTGATTTTTTTCTGGCATATTCAACGACACAATTTTGCATTTTGTCCATAACCATCCCAAGGAAAAAGTAAATATCAAAATTAGAGTGGATGAGAAAAAGAACAAGTTTAAACATTTAAAATTTGATTTGAGACCAGAAGATGAAATTTTAAATGGAAAAAACATTGTACTAGATGAATAAAAAACTTACAATAACCGTTGTTGACTTTGATGATGTTTTGGAACCCCCATTGTCTATTGAAATTGGGTATAAAACTGTTAGTTTTATTGTTCGGAAATGTTATTTTGAAATGTAATCATAAACAAACCGAATACTGTATAGCAGGAAATTATCGAGACAGTTTTATTTTGCGATTTTCGCACTGACATTGCTGCACCTAAATTGAAAAAAACACACGGCGCGATATGTGTCCCCCATTTTAGTCTAAATGGACAATACGATTACTGTGTAAATTTAAGACTGTGTTAACTAAAACTCAGTAGTCCTTCCAGGAAAAGCAAAGACGATGCGAAAAAAAATCCCAGGTTTACAGCCTACAAAAATAACTCAATAAATACTATTCTATTCTATTCTGTATAAATATAGATTTTATCACCAATTAATTTTGTCGTGCTTTGTTTAAAAGAGCTTTTATATATTATTTTTGTAATTTATAGAATAAGTAAAACATTAGATGGTTTAGACAGGAATCGTAAATGAACACTTGTTTTAAAATTATCCTGGGGCCGTGTTAACGAAGGTGTCCTAGGATTAGGACATGTCTAAGGATGGCCTTTGGACATGTCTCGGTTCTAAGTCGTGTTATTGAAAGCATCCTAAAAATGACACGTCCTAAATTTGGTCCGTAATTAAGGTTGCAAAAATTGTTGTCCTAGGACCATCCTTGTGACTTTAAATTTAAAAAAAAGTGTCTGAAATAGGTTTTATCCCCTTGAATTAGGGTTGTATGTGGCCCAACTCTCATTTTTGATATTTTACTTTCTACATTTAGCAAACTAAGATATTTTTGCCATTGATTAAATTTTCCCAATAGTTACCCATATAATGGCGTTTTACCAGTTACTTTTGACGATAATCTAATATATGTAGTACTAGACTTTTGAAATTAACATTTAACAGTTCATGTGGATATTTGCTTCCCAAACCTAGGGATTTACTTTTGGTATTAGTGATAAGTGCAACGCGCAGAACAAAAATGAATGAAGAAATGCAATGATATTGGAATACATTATTTTTATTCTCTAAAAAAAACCCAAAGGCAATGCAATAAAAATGCTTAAATCTATTTTGCATCTGAAAATGTAAAACAAAAAACTTCAAGTTTTTTTCAAAAGCCTTCACATCGGCGTTAATGCATGACATATGGCTATTCAGGATTATCTTAAATTCGTATAAGGATGGTCCTATTTAAGGTTATCCTAAGATGGTTCCGTTTAACATCCTTGGGCGCGTCTAAGGATGATCTTTTCTACATCCCATTTTAAGTCATAAGACATTGTTTAGGATACAGCTTAGGACAGCTTCATTAACCTGTCACCTGGTTTAGAGTTAGAACTAAAGTTATATTTCCATTATTTGATCTGATTTTCATGGCCAAGTATTTATAACTCAGAACGAAACGTTCGCAACCACACAAATAAACTTCCGCGGGCTCTGAAATATACATTCGCATGTAGAAAATCAGCACAGAAATATACATTCGCGGTGCAAATTTTAACACCTACTCTTATTTCATCGATCTGTCTTGAACCTTTGCATAATTAAACTTTATTTATCAACAATAGAGTTCTATATATACTTAAATACACGATGAACAGTTTTTGTTCACTTTAATTTCATCTGCAAGTGTTTTATTTATGTAATTTTTCCAAAAAAGCGTGTTTTATTTATAAATTGATGACTTTTTGTGATCAAAATAGCTAATGACATATAAATGCAAGAAAAACTTGAATAAACTAAATCGTTACTATCTAATGTTGAAATCACCGACAATGCAGGATATGTAATTATTCAATAATTAAGTAAAAAGGCAGAAAAAACAGACGACTTCATTTTGAGCACAGCAAAAAACTACATCGGGGCACAGAAATCAACCGTTTTTCCCTTTCGCTCTTTCCATACAGTGCTTATTTGTATAAAGTACTAACAAATATTAAATTTGATAAGTCGATTCGAGGTATATTTTAGGCAGTACCCCCGACTCTCGCATTCGGATCAAAGACGACCAGCCCTTTTTTACCAGGCTCGCTGTTCTGATAAAAAGATCATAGATTTTAGCGAAAAGTTACCGATAATTAATAAAAATAAAATGCTAAACAACAATTAGTATTGAAGAATTTTTTTTTATTTTAATTTTCTATAAGTATACGAGTGTATTTTTAGATAGTTTTCATACCCATATAAGGATTAGGGCTTTTGTTTATGTTGAACCCTGCAGTTTAGCAAAGTGGCGTATTTCCCCTTATTTAATGTTACATGTGTCTATACGTGTATTAAAATTAATACTCGTCTGTATATATAAATAGTTGTACAGTCACAGTGAGATTCAGACTTTTTATATGCACACTGTCAAAAAAATCGATAAAAAATATATTCCTAGACCCAGATCCTTACGCGTGTTAATTTTATTAACGAGAAAATATCATTCGATCACCAAGAGCTGCTTTTATATAGCCTATAGCAACCTAATAAGGTGGTCCAAGACGCCATATACATAGTCACAACTGCTGCTGACGGTATTCTCGTAGATATTTCAGCATGAGTTCGACTCCTGCTGTAGGAATGACCAAACATTTGTAGGTTTAAGTTCTATCATTGTTGGGAAGATATATAAGTTCTGTTTCTTTTGCTTTTGTTCATATCAATATGTATTTTCGGACGGATTCTGTGGCATTCATGCGTACTCCATATCCTTCTATTTTATTTTTTATCATTTAAAAGGCTAGGGCTACATGTGTACGAGTGTTGACACACCGGTATAAATTAAGGTCTTATGATTGTTATATTTTCAGCTTCAGAGAAAAGTGGTTAAAGCCTACGCGTAAACCTTAATGTACGTGGGACCTAACAAAAAGTCGATATTGTTTCAATGTAGCACCCCTCCCCCAAGTTGCAAAAGTCCAGACCTGAAAAAAGTATTAAGAAAAAAAGTCATAAGAAATAAGTGCTAAGTAGTAAGTTGTAACTCCTAATTCTTAACTCTTAACTCAAAATGTCCCTCTAGGGCTTCCGTAATAATGAGCAGGTCTCAAAATTAAGATTTTCACAAATTACAAATATAAAATAAATACTTCTTTTATTTTTTATTAAATAGCAAACAGATAATGTAAGTTATAGTTCATCACGTAAATTTTCTTCAAAACTTTCTACTTTTAAAACAGGAATTTCATTTTTCCAAAATGTCATTGTTTCTTTTTTGAAACTACTTTTCTGACTTATAGGGACATTAAAGTCTATATAGCTCTTTGCCTTTGCATCATATTCTGGCCATGGAATCGAACCTTCTCCACCATCTGGTACACTGAAAGAAACATAACAATCTCAAAGATGTAAAGCATATAGAATGGAAGATGAAGACGCCTTTAAACAAGGAGTAGATGAGTTATGACAAAACCCTGTAGCATGCAGTAAACTGAGAAACCAGCGACAGGAATTAAATTGAAACGCAACAGGACGACATTGTCCTATGGCAAGGCGGCGTATCGTGGCAAAGTATCCCCTACATATCAATATTGCTGCTTTGCAACAAGTTGCAGGTGATATGAAATTCGGCTTTTAGATGCAGGGTCTTTTAAAACAGCTATTGAATAGAAATTGTAGATTAAAACAAGTTTTCCGACAACAAATTTTAGGTTCGAAAATGGCATTGTTCGAAAACATATGCATCAATATAAGTACCACATAAAGTGCTAAGTAAGGATAATTCGAAAACCTATTTGATTTAAGATTGGGTTTTTAATTAGTAAGCAAACATACCCATATTTGGCAAAGGAAGTCCAGTAATGGACCAATTTATCTGCAAAGTCGATCTCAGCATCACTGAATTCTATTTCCTGATTCGTTGTCAATGCTTTTGAATAATTAAAGAAATACAACAGTTCATCGCCATGCCCACAGCCAGAAAACCAAGCAGGTGCGGGCGGACCAAACGGACGTGGGCTTATCTTAGAAACCACGTATTGATAGGTAAGTCCCTTTCCTGGTGCATGATACTGCAGCATATCATCCGTACTTATGTAAAATATGATATCAGCCCAAAACTCAGTTGCTTTCACGGATTGCTCAGGAAGTAGTTTCGCAGAGTAATATTTACAGAGTTTTTCTTTCACGGCACTATCGCCGTCAAAGTAAAGATCAACAAATTGAGAAATCATCCCAGCACACGCCACATCGCTCGGAATACCGTCCGATACATTGAAACCATAATGTTGTTGGAAGCCTGGCATAAGCGTCATGTAAAGCAAAGAACCCTCTTCAGACGTGGTTCCTGCTATAACATCCAGAGATCTGAAAAATTTGGACACCCCCGAAGAGTCGTCTTCAAGACTTTCAATGGGATGGTCCTTAAATAGCTCTCCGTCGACTACTGGTTGATCCGGGTTCTCGTACATTAAGGTATCAACTGGCATTGAAGCGAATATATTCGTCATTTGTAATAAATCATCAGCAGATTTGCCACGAAGACATTCGACAAGTTTGTACAGGTCTTCTGGAGAACAAGATGATTTTTCAGACAATGTTTTGACATTTTTCACAATACTGTTTGCCTTTAAAATTGAAGTTCTGGACACTACTCCACTTTGTGCTATGACTCTTTGGAATAATCCCTTATTTGAGGGTATTAATGACTGAAAAGACACACTGAACCCCCCAGCAGACTCCCCAAAGATTGTCACTGATTTAGGGTCCCCTCCAAAGGCTGCTATATTGTTATGAACCCATTGCAAGGCTAATTTCTGGTCCCAAAGCCCAAAATTTCCTCTTGCTGCAGGATGTCCTACAGACAAAAATCCAAAGATACCAAGCCGATAATTAATGGTTACCACGATCACGTTGCCCTCCATAGCGATTCTCTCGCCGTCATATCGATTGGAATGCCCGATAGCAAATCCTCCGCCATGAATCCAGACCATGACCGATAGCTTTTGATTTAGATTCCTGGGTACATACAAATTAAGAAACAGGCAATCTTCTGATGTATTTACTCGCATAAACGCCGGCAAAAATTCTACAGCTGGCTGCATGCATGCCGATCCATATTTTGTTCCATCAAGGATACCTTCCCATCTCGGTAAGGGCTCCGGTTTACTAAAGCGTAGTGAACCAACTGGAGGCTTGGCATAAGGTATACCACGGAACTCGTGGTACAATTCTCCAGACTTTGGGTACACATGTACCTGTCCCGTCATCCGTCCTGCGGGCGTGTTAAGGGTAACTGTAGAAAGGTCATTGTTGCTTTTGCACTGATCTACCAAAATGACACAAAGAACGCAATGTAGAAGAAGCTCCATATCAATTCTGAAAGATGCATTATAATCATGTTGAATTAAATTTCAAATGTTTTTTTTTTCATGTTTAAAAGTCTTTTTATATGGTGGCTTAAAATGATATGATATGATACGTACTACTAGGTTGGAATTTTTCAAATGAAATTTCTTAAGTGCAGTAATCAATTTTCATGTGTGTCAAAATTCTATTATTTTTGTTCTTTGCTTCATCTAGAATACTCGTGAATTCAACTCTGTCAAATCAAAACGGACCAAAGAAATGTATTGGCATGGGTGGCCAATTAAGTGGTCTAAGACGCCTGTCCCACTTGAAACGAGACTTCCCCACTAGTATGTGATTAGGTTTATCAGATCCCTGCCAAGGTCGGTGGTTTTCTCTGTGGATCCGGTTTCCTCTGCTTATAAAACTGACCGCCCTTTATGGTCCATGTGCGTCGATAAAGGGCATCGAACACCAAGACACACACACACACACACACACACACACACACACACACCAAAGAAAAGTCGTTCATATTTGAATTGCTTTTACAATATAAAATGGTTGTTCTTATTTTGACCTTATAAATAAATCAGAGACATTTTTCATGATTTTTGTTGAGTGGAAACCCCAGATCGTGAATGATCTTTTGATAAGTCACCATGATCTAAGTAAGGATCCCGTTTATTGCAAGAGTTCAGACCAGAGAAAATGTTCAGTATTCTTCGAATCCCCTTCCCGATTATGGATACATATCATATCACACCTATCATGTTAAAACCCTCGACCTATATCATACCTCGGGCCGTTGGTCCTCGGATATAGGTGTCTCAGGTAAATACAGCATGTGATGCAGATTTTGCCATGTATTATTCAGTTTATATAAATAAGGAAAATATGAATACAACTTACTTGATTCATATCAATGTACTTGAAGCGTACAAGAAATGATAAAAAAAAAAGATTACTTCAAGGTGTTGAACTAAAATGATCACTATATTTAAAGAATTTGGACCTTAACATACTTGACAAAAATACAAATGATTAATGTAGTTTACTGATGTCATCGGTGCATGACTCTTCGACATGTTAGAGCAGAGGTCATAAAAATTCTCGTACGATTCGTGCATTGTGAAATAGTGCAACCATTTAACATGTTTAATATCCTCCCAGGAGAAATTAAAAGAAAGTCTACAAAAGCAAAATTAAACGATCATGTATTTAACAAAAAAGGGACTTCCCCAACTGTATGTGATAAGGTTTGTCAGTTACCTGTCCAAGGTCGGTTGTTTCCTTCGGGTACTCCGGTTTCCTCCACCATTAAAACTGACCGCCCTACATGGCCATGCGTCGATAAAGGGCGTTAAACGCCAACACACATACGCATGTAAATTTGAAAGCCGAAACAAAATTACATCAATTATCAATTCACAATATCAAACTTACCCCGTTAACATATATGATAATCAAATATTTGCTTTCTGGGGGCTCTTTACGGAGTGTACATTTCAAAGTTAGTCAGATACGCTCAAATTTGCAGTGGCGTTTCTGATTTAAATGACAAAAACCGTTTCATTACAGAAGAAATACTAAAACAAGGTTATCCATAAAAATCCTTTACTAAATTCGTTAATAAATCGGAGTATTTTATTGAAAATTTTTACTGTACTTGTAAAAGGAATATCACATCCTGAATTTTATGGAAACGTAGTTTATAAGGCACGAAACTCTGGACTTGTAATTTGGCTTAGACATTATTTAAGAAAGAAAATTGGAATGAAGTTATAGTAAAATCTTTAAAATTGATGTTTTTGGTAGAAATATTGATAATTTGAGGTTCTTCTAAATGAAAAAAAATTGCTGCCATGCATTGTCAATACAAAACTTTCAAAAATACACAGATCGAGCAAATGATATATTTGGTTCAAAACCTGTCTTATTAGATTTAACTTATTAATACCCAGAGCAAGCTAGTATCTAGAATCCCACAATGAGTCTAAATTAAATTTTATTTACAAAAACATGTAAGGTGTGTCTGATTACTATCCTACTATTCGAGCACACACTTACGAATATTTAATATTTTTACCTTTAAAGACAGTTTTTATAAGTAATTCATTCATTCATTCATTACTTTATTTCCTCTTAAAAGAGATTACAATGAATTTACATTAAAAATGTTAAGGTTATGACAGGAACGATATTAATAGGTATATACACAAAACATCAACATTATATAGTAATAAGGAAAATAATAATGAAACATAATGTACAAATGAAATTTCAATACATGATAATTTAAACCAATTGACAGGAATGTATGGTTAAGCTGTGCTACATTGTTTGTCAAACTTGCCCGCATCGTAGTCGGTTGCAGTCTAATATCTAGTGGTATTCAATTATCTCCCCTGCAGAAAACAGCTAATGTGTTTTTAAATTTTTAACGATGACAACAACGATGGCGACGGCATATAAACAATCTTCAATTTTCATTTATTACGCATGGATTTGACTACTATCATATACGTTGGACATGTTATGTTATTAACGAATCTTTTCTGTTGCGTAAACAGTTGTTTATAAGGTCAACAAAAGTGCATATTTTAACAAATCGAGTGAAACTTATTGGCCGTTGGAAAAAATTAAAATGTCAACTCAACCTTTAAAAAATCACACAAGGCGTAATACCTGCAGTACATTTTCGAAACTTGTTGGAATGTTAGGTAATTACCTTTTCTTTCGACAGATATTAGTTTGAAAATTATATTTTACTGTTATCATATAACGATCCATTTGAATTCAATGTGTAACTATAAAAAACTTTCAAGGGACACAACCAAGTTCTATCTTTAATAAATTATAAACATGATAGATGGGAGGCATTCCTATTTTTAAAACGGATGACTGAATATTGAATTGGACATTTACTCCAATACAATGCAAATTCACATACTGTTGATCCCAATGTACGCAGTCCGAAAACCGGTGGTATTTAAACAATAGAATGTGAGCTCTTCATCGGAAAAGATAGGAAAGTCAATTCGAATGTTTATCCTGGTTGTCAAGTGAATCAAAAGTTCTTTTTAGTACAAAATTTTTTCCAATTTTAAGTTATGCTGATAAAATAAACTTTTTTGAATTAAAAAGAGTTTTTAAAAGTAACAGATTGCATTTTAATGCATGTTATTATGTGGATATTTATGAAATGCATACGGTGCAAACTGAAATGGATCGCACAACTTTAACTTTTATATAAAAAATTGAAAAAAATCACACTATTTGTTTAAATGTATATCTTCACATCTGCAAATTTTCAGACATGTACTGCAAGAGGTAAAGCCAAAATAAAATTAAGAAAAAGACCTATTTTTCTAGTCCGTCTTGACAACCTTCTTTTTAAAAGTACACGATTTACCTGTTGAATTCGATTATGTCATAGAACATGTTTACCTTTTTGACCGGTATCCGTAAATTGGGATCAACAGTATGTGAATTTGCATTGTATTGGAGTAAATGTCCAATTCAATATTCAGTCATCCGTTTTAAAAATAGGAATGCCTCCCATTTTCCATGTTTATAATTTATTAAAGATAGAACTTGGTTGTGTCCCTTGAAAGTTTTTCATAGTTACACATTGAATTCAAATGGATCGTTATATGATAACAGTAAAATATATTTTTCAAACTAATATCTGTCGAAAGAAAAGGTAATAACCTAACATTCCCACAAGTTTCGAAAATGTACTGCAGGTATTACGCCTTGTGCGATTTTTTAAAAGTTGAGTTGACATTTTAATTTTTTCCAACGGCCAATAAGTTTCACTCGATTTGTTAAAATATGCACTTTTGTTGACCTTATAAACAACTGTTTACGCAACAGAAAAGATTCGTTAATAACATGACATGTCCAACGTATATGATAGTAGTCAAATCCATGCGTAATAAATGAAAATTGAAGATTGTTTATATGCCGTCGCCATCGTTGTTGTCATCGTTAAAAATTTAAAAACACATTAGCTGTTTTCTGCAGGGGAGATAATTGAATACCACTAGATATTAGACTGTACGGATACCGGTCAAAAAGGTAAACATGTTCTATGACATAATCGAATTCAACAGGTAAATCGTGTACTTTTAAAAAGAAGGTTGTCAAGACGGACTAGAAAAATAGGTCTTTTTTTTTAATTTTATTTTGGCTTTACCTCTTGCAGTACATGTCTGAAAATTTGCAGATGGGAAGATATACATTTAAACAAATAGTGTGATTTTTTTCAATTTTTTATATAAAAGTTAAAGTTGTGCGATCCATTTCAGTTTGCACCGTATGCATTTCATAAATATCCACATAATAACATGCATTAAAATGCAATCTGTTACTTTTAAAAACTCTTTTTCATTCAAAAAAGTTTATTTTATCAGCATAACTTAAAATTGGAAGAATTTTTGTACTAAAAAAAAAGAACTTTTGATTCACTTGACAACCAGGATAAACATTCGAATTGACTTCCCTTCTTTTCCGATGAAGAGCTCACATTCTATTGTTTAAATACCACCGGTTTTCGGACTGGTTGTACTCGGATGACGATTTAACTAAGGACGGAGGTTTTCCTAGGAAAAAGATATATAAACTGTTCACATCGTACTGACTTATTTCGGCATATACTTGGAGATCAAAGTGTTCTTAAATAATATCCAATAGCGTTTCTAATAGATGGCTTGTACGAGGGCAATCGCATGATGCGTAACTGATAACGTCCGTGAATTCTCTTCCGCATAGAGGACATAACTGTTCATGGGAGTTAGGTACGGATGTTATCAATTTCGACACAAAAAATGCAGTTCTTAGTTGAAGTGAGGATGACTGTAATTTCCAAAAATTAGAGCAAACACCATGTTGTTGTAGTAAGAGAAATCGAGAAAAATCACTGTCTGTATTCAGGGCATGCTATAATTTTTTGGACTCGTTTCCATCCTTTTTGTAGTATGAGACCTCTTATATTATAGGAGTCACGTCAGTTTCTGATTCATATCAATCATGTGATAGATATCAGTTCAGTCGTGGATATCAGGAACTTTTGCTATTTAAGGTGGGACGATACCAAATGGCATATACATGTATCGAGATTTTAATGAAAAATGATAGACATGTAGTTCTCAGTGATATACATCCATACATGAAATAATAAATGGGAGTCACGGACCTCGTTTTTTAAATAAATGGATTTGAAAACTGCAAATTTGGTGGGAAATTTACAAAGACATGTAGGAAAACAAAGCTTCAAAACCATTAATTTTTATTTTAAAAAATGGACTTACGATATCCAAATTATGACCAAAAACTAACCTAGTATTCCTTGGAAAAATTGCGATGCATTGATATAAGATAAAGGATATGTCACGGACTTTGATTTTAAGGTTTCGTTAACATTGCCTATACGTAACGTCCAAAATTTTGTATCTAGTTTAATGGTGTTGCTTGGATGTTCAGAACGAGTGGCCTCTTTTCCACTTTTTAGTCATGAAAAATCAAAAATTGCCTCTAAAATCATTTGTGAAATTCGAATGCATTCATTAAGATACAAATGTTTTCGCCATATCTTTAAGTATCATTAAAATACTCAGAAATAAAAATTGTAGGGTTCCTGATAATTAGTGTACGGAACGTTAGCGACGGGAACTGGAACTGTGAGGAGTTTGGATTGATATGGGCCCTCGAGAGCTTTAGAACCGACAAAAATATATACAAATCACAATTATAATAAAACACATAGACAAAAGATATGCAACATTCAAACACGCATGAAGATGATTTAAAACTATAAAAGGAAAAGATGGATGCGTGCAAACAGCACTACACAATTATTATAACATGAAATGAGAGCAGACGGTCTGCGATGAAAATAAAAATTGAACTCGAAGTCAATATCAACCCCTAAAAGCTGAAATTTATCAGGATTTTTTTTTATTTGGATGGCTTTGTTGCTGTCGTGGAAAGCGCCCCCTTTATTTGTTATTTAATGATCCCGCGTTAAAAGCGATGATCACTTCCGTCAGTCCGTCATTCCCCCCTCACATTTTTTTTTACCCGCCACTCCCACTAATAAACGCCTAAATGGTGCATGGAATCTTTTCCTAAATGGGACGTTTTAAAAAAATGTTCACTTTTTAACATGGCAAAATAAAAAAAATGCAATGTTGATGAAATATCCTTTTAATTTGAACTACATTTTCTTCAACCTTTATAGTCACAGAATACAAAATATGTTCTTTATTTGCAAAATACACCCATATGGGTCAAAGCAAAAACAAAAACATGTAAAATATAAAACATATACATAAGACAACAGAGTATACAGTACATTAACATATGGAGTTTATAGTTTTAAGAACATTTTGACCAATGTGGACCCTATTTTCGTAGTACCAATGACTGCTTTATAAAGTCGCATACAATTGGAATCCGTTCTATGTCGGGATTCAAAATTCGTTGCATATGTATAATTTTATTATTTAAGTCGATGTTTTGATTTAGATTTCACTTATTAAACATAATTTGTCGTAATTGTTTGTTAATGTTACAATACAGAAGAAAATGATATTCATCTTCAACAACTTCACATACAGAGCATAGTCTATTTTCTCTTTTAATAGTTCTGTATCTTCCTAATTCTATATTTAATTTGTTGTCGCTGACTCGTAATTGTGTTATTAATTGTCTGTTTTTAAAACTTGTTTCTTTTAATAAATATTTTTCTAAACCAAATTCAGTCTTTAATTGTTTGTATAAAAATAGTTTAGATTCATCAGTCAAACTGGCTAATTTCTGCATTATTATATTTTTGTAGTTATCTTCTATTTTTAGTTTAAAATTACTTTTTAAGTTATTTTTAATTTTCATAAAGGGTTTGTCAAAATTTTCAAATTCTGTGATATCCAATTCACATTCTTCAAAAATTTTGGAAGCAAGGGTGTACCACGAGTACATTCCTTCATTGTGTAGATTTTTGTTTACAATATATGCTTCTTTTAACAAAGGGTTAATCTTTTCAGAGTTTAGTCTGCAAAAATACATCAATATGCAACCTTAAATCCAAGTGTAATGTGGATAAAATGGGTTACGAAAAAGTCCACTTCGCAACAATATTTTAAGACATTATTTTTTTAACAAATTGCATCTTAAATAAAATTTCTTGACATTATATGTAAAATTCAGCACAACGCATGCAATATGACTGTTAAATTTGAAAATTTTAGTGCAAAAAATAAACTAAAACAATTATTCAAAGGCGTGATTTTTGAAACGTAAACAAAAATGTACCTTTAGACTGAAAGCAATTTGAGGCATATAGTTTTAATATAGTTCTAATAAAGTTAAATGATTCTTCAAATCAATCTATAAAGGACCAATGAAAAAAGATATGCTTTTAAATAATAGTTTTTCGATAATTAAAAAAAGTGAGGCACGTTGCATAGTGGACATTATTTCACAAAATTCTGTTTTTTTTTTAGACTTCAAGGCGATCAGTAAATTGTTTGGTTCATTTAAACGATTTTAATAATATTAGAATAGGCTGTGAAATACATTATTATTTGCTGCTTATGATCTTTTTCTGTGAAATTCAAGTTTTTGTCCACTTCGCAACGCACTGTCCCCTATGCAACGAAATGTGTCCACTGCGCAACGATATTTGTCCACTTCGCAACGAAACGTTTCACAGTGGACCGTTGCAAAGTGGACATATTTACACATAAGTCAACTTTTTGTTTTATTTGAATGCCATACTAATATATTTTTTCTTAATTTGGTCAGATCATTTGGTTTTCTTTAAAAATATCGAAGAATTTGGTGCCTTTCTACTCAAATTCTTCAAAAAAATACCCGTTGCGAAGTGGACAAAACCAAAAATATTATAGTGAAAGGTCATACTAACTGCCTTCAAACATACACAAAAACAGCATCCTCGATTATGTTTTTGCCACCATATAAATTTTAGTGGCGTTAGTTATAACGAAAAATAAAAATATTAAAATCAAGATACATGAAAGATTTGATTTTCATCAATTATTGTTGTTGTTGCGAAGTGGACATGTTTTTCACGGACACACCATAAATTGCAAATAACAACGTTTAAGGAGAGACTAGCTTAAAGTAAAGACGTTTGTTTTAAACTATGAATGTAAGTCAGCATATATCCAACATTAAATACTTTAAAAATTGATCAAAATTGGTTGGAATTATTAAGAGATGACTGAAATTATTCATATGGACACGATCTTGGAGGATATTTTGTGTCATTTTGTTTCAATTTTTAAGATTTTCTGATTACATATTGAACTTTACCTTATTGCTTTCCCAACTTAAAAGTACAACGAAAACAATGACACTTAAAAATATACGAAATATCTAATTTTAACATCACTGTACATCGTGGACACAAAATTGGACATTTTTTTAAATCCGCCCAAATAATGATGATGTACGCTTCCTATATATTTCTTTTTAGCCATCTGACGGTCTACGGTTATCAGCAATGAAAGAAGAGTTGTATCTGCTTATCCTCCAATATGCCTTGATCATGTTGTCTTAAAGCTTTTACGTATCCTTTCTGTAAAATGTGTAACCCTATTTGAATTTAAATTTCATCTTGTTGATTTGTTTTGTTGGATGAGGGGGTGTGGGGGAGGGGGGTACTGTGCTCACAGTTTCTTACATGTAGTTTAATTGTGTTGAAGTTGGGGGTTTGTTTTTTTCTAATTGTCAAATAAGGAATGAGCATCATGTTCAAAGGCATGCATAAACTTCATTTATGGAGCTACCCGAGTGTTGTGGCACAAGAAACCAAAAAGTTCACATATATATACAGTTGTATGTACATGTAATATATTGGTATTGTTTTTTTTTATAAAAAAATTACGAAAGTGATCGGCAAAAACCTAGTATATTTTCTTTATGTTTAAGCTTACCGTAAAGAAATATCATAGAAAAAGGAGAAAAAAAAAAAAAAAACAACAACCAAGAACTAAACTGACAAACAAACAAAGTTTTTTTTTCGAACGTCGGCATACATTGGCAGAAACGTTATATGTTGCAGGGCCATGACATCATCCCAATCTATTCTGTCTTTAAAGCCCTCTGCTGAATTTTCCATTAATCTATTTACACCATGAAATTATAATATCTTTCATCTAAAATCTGATAACACCATGTATGCACCCCGGTATGCACTGAGTGTTGTGAAAGAAGTAGCCCCTGCCGGGCGATGTTTTTGGCCTTGAAAGGTCCGAGCGTAACGTGCAGCAGTTTCAAAGTCAGTGAAGAAATCAGATCATTTTTATAGATACTATACAATTGTTTTATCTTTAACATTTTTTATTCTGAATGAGAATGAATGAGAATGAACTACGAAAAAAAATCATTTATCAACCCTTTTTATAAAATTAAGTTTTATCAAAATAAAACGCTTTCTTTCTTTAAATTATATGCATTCATTAAACCTTATTCCTACAAAATTTGCAAATGAATTACAGGTAAGAAAAATATTAGCAATCCTTATGAGGGCCCCTTAATCCCCACCCTTATTGCTTATTATCAAATGTTGGAGAAACGTGAATAAACCTTCATGGTATTTTAAGGTTCTAACTAAAATGAACAGGTTTTAAATATCCTTTAAGAAATAAAATGCAAACACAAAAATATTTTCAAAAAATTACAAATAAACATTGAATACTAGTACATATTTTCTAATTTTCAAGTTAATTGAACAGCAAACTAGCAAACAAATAATACAAGTTAAAGTTCATCTCGTAAATGTTCTTCAAAACTTTCTACTTTTAAAACAGGAATATCATTTTTCCAAAATTTCATTGTTTCTTTTTTGAAACTACTTTTCTGACTTATAGGAACATTAAAGTCTATATAGCTCTTAGCCTTTCCATCATATTCTGGCCATGGAATCGCATCCTTTCCACCATATGGTACACTGAAACATAAAACAGGTTCAAAAAAAGATGTAAAGCATAAAAAATGGAAGATGTAAGACGCCTTGAAAGAGGTATAGGTGAATTACTTAAAACCCTGTGGCATGTGATGTAACTGAGACGAGAACATTTTGTGATGCCACAGTCCTCAGTGACACAAGACGGCGTAAAGTGTCAATGTGACCAAACTTTTGCTGCTTTGCAACAAGTTTCAGGCTACTTGAAAATGACCTAAGATGGTCCTGAATAAGAAAAAAACCGGGAAAAAAATAAAAGTTAAGGATTAAAATAGGTTTTACGACAACAAGTCGAAATACAATAATACCTCATGCAATGAAAAGAAAAATTGTTTTTAAATGAGTATTAGTTAGCAGACATACCCATATTTGGCAAAGGAAGTCCAGTAATTAACCAATTTATCTGCCAAGTCGATCTCAGCATCATTGAATTCTATTTTCTCATTCGTTGCCAATGCTTTTGAATAATTGAAGAAATACAACAGTTCATCGCCATGACCACAGCCAGAAAACCAAGCAGGTGCGGGCGGACCAAACGGACGTGGGCTTATTTTAGAAACCACGTATTGATAGGTATGTCCTTCTCCTGGTGCATGATACTGCAGCATATCATTCGTATTTATGTAAAATAGGATATCAGCCCAAAACTCAGTTGCTTTCATGGATTGTTCTGGTAGTAATTCCGCAGAGTAGTATTGACAGAGTTTTTCTCTCACGGCGCTATCGCCGTCAAAGTATAGATCGACATATGGAGAAATCATCCCAGCACACGCCACATCACTCGGAATACCGTCCGATACATTGAAACCATAATGTTGTTGGAAACCCGGCATAAGCATCATGTATAGTAGAGAACCCTCTTCGGACGTTGTTCCTGATATCACATCCAGAGATCTGAAAAATTTTGATACCTCTGAAGAGTCATCTTCAAGACTTTTAATTGGATGATACTTAAATAGCTCTCCGTCGACTACTGGTTGGCCTGGGTTCTCATACATCAAGGTATCAACTGGCATTGAAGCGAATATATTTGTTATTTGTAATAATTCATCAGCTGTTTTGTCACGAAGACATTCGACAAATCTGTACAGGTTTTCAGAAGAACATGATGATTTTTCAGACAGCGTTTTGACATTTTTCTCAATACTGTTTGCTTTTAAAGTTCCAGTTCTGGAAACCACTCCACTTTGTGCTATTACTCTCTGAAATAATCCTTCATTTGAAGGTATCAATGACTGATATGAGACACTGTATCCTCCAGCAGACTCCCCAAAGATTGTCACTGATTTAGGGTCCCCTCCAAAGGCTGCTATATTGTTATGAACCCATTGCAAGGCTAATTTCTGATCCCAAAGCCCAAAATTTCCTCTTGCTGCAAGATGCCCAACAGACAAAAATCCAAAGATACCAAGCCGATAATTAATGGTAACCACGACCACGTTTCCCTCCATAGCCATTCTCTCACCGTCATATTGATGAGAATGCCCGATGATAAAACCTCCGCCATGAATCCAAACCATGACCGATAGCTTTTGATTAAGATTCCTGGGAACATACACATTGAGAAACAAGCAATCTTCCGATGTATTCACTCGCATAAACTCCGGCAAAAACTCTACAGCTGGCTGCATGCAAGCCGCTCCATATTTTGTTCCATCATGTATACCTTCCCACCTCGGTAAGGGTTCAGGTTTACTAAAACGTAGTGCGCCAACCGAGGGCTTGGCATAAGGTATACCACGGAACTCGTGGAACAGTTCGCCAGACTTTGAATACACATGAACCAGTCCCGTCATCTGTCCTGCGGGGGTGTTAAGGGTTACCGTAGGAAGGTCATTGTTGCTTTTGCATTGAGTGACCAGAAACACGAAGAGAAGGCGATGGAGGATATGCGCCATATTAATTCTGAAAAATGCAGAAAAGTCAAGTTATGTTCTTCTATAAAGAACTTTTTTGAAATGTTTAAAATGAGGTGATTTGACACATGACATGCACTGTACCAGTCAGACAGGTGGTGACAAAATATTATCTCCCTTGTAAATATTTTGTATGTCTAAACTGATCCGAAAAACACATCATTTTGAATGACGCGGTGATCTGAAATCACCAACTTAATCTTTTGATTAATATAAAGTAGGTCATGGTTATTTTCAAGTTCGCCAATCGGGTACAAGTGAATGGACAAACTATTGTTCTTTTTGCTTAGTTAGGATGTTTTACGCATAGAATAATTATTTGTGACAAAAAAGGAATTTATTATCTCTAAGGAATAACCGGAACTCTATAAAGGTGATAAACATGTTGAATTTAAAAAATAATGGTTACATACTTTGACAGATGACGACCAATCTTATGCTTTTTTTTGTTGACAAAATTTTAAGGAAATCGGAGAAAAATGTTTTTTTTTGTCACAAGCAAGTCTAAAACGTTGCTAGGCAAATGAAGGGAGACGATTACAGTTTTACAAATCGAACAAACCTCACTTAATAGACCTCTCCCTTCTAAAACGTCATTTTACATTTGCTTATTATCATTTTATTATAAAGACATGCATTATATTAATAAAAAGTAAAATTTAAACAGTTTCACCAGTTAAGGCCTTAAAGAAAAAATATTTTAGGAAGTCGAGTAGACCATTGCTATTTTTAGTTGGGTATGAGATACTCTCAATGTTTATTTATTTTATGAATCAAATTTCTATATTTAGAAAGGGGGATTCACAAATAACTTATGAAATTAGCACAACTTTGACAATCATTTTATCAATACCGCTATAGCGACGGGTTCAGGAATTTTTTATCAGAAAGAATGGAGTCTTATCTGTTGGATATATTTTTTTCAGATTTTTAGGAGCATGATGTTTTATTTGTCATAAAGGAAATCAGACCCCATAATATTACTAAATATGAGAATGTGCTCTTTTCACGCTGCAAATTTAATAAACCAAGGCAAATTCGGTGTTGTTTACTTTCATTTTACATATTCTATATCACAATTTATTTTAAAAGTTGCTCTAATAAACTTTTTAATGCCCATAGTTACTACGTAAACATGCCGAATCAAATTCTACCTTATTTACTGAAGAGCGCATATTCTTTTGTCTCGTTCTGACCACCTTTCTGACTGGTACTACTGGGTTGAAAGTACTCTAAATGAAGTATTTTGTACGTGACAGTATCGTCAATATAATAAATTTTCTGGTGTCAAAATCTATAAAGATTTTTGTTCTGCCTCTATACCCATTTCTTAAGAATTTAAATTTTCTTATGAAAGAAATTAACAGGCTGTTTGCCACTTATGTGGAAAGCTCGACCGGGAGGATTAACTTGCTATGCATTGGTATATGCAGACGTGTGGCTAGAATGGGTAAACTGTAAAGTTTTACTATTAGGTATATTTTTTATAGACACAAGTTTATTTTGGGGTATAGGTACATTTCCACAGAGTTGATACTGGTGTGAATGTTTCTTGATTTTCTAAGCATACTGACAGGATAATTAGTCTCTCATTAAGATATAATAATTGCTAAATTAACCCCCAAAATTAGCCATATTTTAAAAATTGATTAAATTGGGGTTAAAATATTCTAGATCAGTTCTTATAGATGAACAAGACCGTAAAATAACAGAATTTTTAACAAATTCTGCAAAATGGCATTTTTGTGAAAAAGTAAAAAAATCATGCAAATTTTAAGTAGTTTTCAGAAATTTAACTATGAGCCACACGGGGTACCACAAAGATATCATTGTGGCTATTTTCTTTTTTGACAATGATCATTTTCACAAATTAGTGTAGTGGTACTTTGTGTGGCTCACTGTTTGATTTGCTAAAAACATTCAAAATTTAAATGCTTGTTTTACTGTTTTTTCACCAAATTACCATTTTGATGCACTTTGGGTAACTATTTAACTATTACACTGGGCGACTTAAACAAAGTCATGTTTAGTATATTTCCAGCTCATTTTAATAATTTCAAATGTTGGGGGTAAAATTTGGCTCTCATACCTTGTACTTTGAGTAGACCTGTAAATAAAAAAAAAGTATATCAATTTTAAAATGTCCCCCCCCCCTGGGATTGTCAACATATTAAAACCTTATCGGTCTTATTCACGTATTCTCAGACCGAGAATTATTGTTTTTATGTTAAATTTTAGTAAATCAGATATAATATTTTTCTATGCTGTTCATATTCATATATGACGCAACGTTTTTCATTCTGCCAATCCGAATTGTATCTGAACTCCGCCTCTCTTTATGTCTAGCAATAATGTCACCACATAAAAGCAAGCGACTGTAATTGTTGGAGTTATAAATAAGATATAAAAAAATTGAATGAAAATAAAAAATATTTATTTAGTTTTAGTATCAGTCAAAAGTACTCAGCAAGCGCTATCTCAATTCACAATTATTTAAAGTTTTCCTCGTTAGTTGTTCGAATTATCAAAACTATAAAATGTCTAGCGGAAATGTCCCTCTTTAGGGTTTTGACGTTTATCTTAAATTTTCTGACGTTTCAGTAATGTTTGAACTTTGTATATTTTTTAGAACATGCCAAATAAAATACAGTACATATGATCGGAATAACTTTCTATTAAAACCCAACAATGCATATAATTTAATATATGATTCTTTTACTCAGTAAAAAGTTCATAATATAATGAATGACCATGTCTCTAGAATAACGTGTATATTGGGAAAGCTGAAATTTCGAATTTAAGCAAATGTACTTGTGCATGCGTAATTTCCTTTCCAAATGGTGATGGTGTTGTCAACGGGTATTATTTTGACCAAAAAGACGGAAGGAAACATCTTTATAAAATTATATTACAGAAAATCTCAATTCATTTCGTTTCCGTATCCATTAAGTTTATTTTGACCGCATCTGAAATCTGTAGGTCGGGTAATACAATTAAGGAAAATTGAAGAAATTCATCAGAATATTCTCGCAGCCACCAATGAATTGTAAAGACATTAAAATGAATAAAAAAGATAAAAGTGTATACATTATTTCAATGTATTACCTGTCCATTTAAGAAGTAAGAGTACCTCATGCTACTGAATTAAAAAACAACAAAGCAAGAAAAATGCCACAAAATAAATAAAACCAAAACAAAATAACTAAAAAAAAAACAAACAAAAAAACAGTTTATAAAAATTAAACAGAATAGGCAGAAAGTGTAAAGAAAAATATTTTAGAAAATAACAAAAATGACTGCACTTATGTAACATGAACTGAATAAACAACAGCACGAAATTGACATCCACGGCTAAAAAAAATAAAGTTCTTTTTGACGTCGATTTAGTGTTACAACGTCGGGTAGCAATATGCGACGTAACGTCTCGAAACGTTTCTCATTTTCAACATTTTGGTAGAGCGCCTCTGATGAAAAGTTTGAATAGACGAAACGTGCGTATTGAATGCAAAGCAACATTTGTTGCCTGCAACTCAGTTGTATTTTTTAAGTTAGTATCCAGATTTTTTGTAAGAGTTTAGACCAAAGAAAATTTTCAGTCTTCTTCCTTCCCGATACGTGTCGCTCTCATTATACTATATCATCATATCTTTTAAGTTTTCTTATTCATAATTATTCATATCTCATGAATATCAAATAAAGAAGATATATAAATATATACTTTTACTTCAGTCATGTAAACTTGTGTCAATGAACTTGAAGCGAACAAGAAATGATTTTCGTTTTTTCAATGTTATCAAGGCAAAAATATATTTACAGATGTCATCCGTACATGACTCCTATAGGTGTCATTATTTAAAATACTCGTATATTGTGAAATGATAAAATCCTCCGAAGCGAAATTGTATAGTCTACCAAAAATATATAATGAACATGGTTATATCTACATGCAAGTGTGGAACAAATTGATTATAAATACACATAATATAACTTACCCTGTTAACATATATGTTAATCAAATGTTTGCTTATTTGAGGCTCTAAAGGAATATATCCAACTTTAAACCCGTAATCCTACTTTAAACCAGTAATCGATAACAAAACTAGAGGCTCACAAGCTCGCCTGACATTTAAAGAGAGCTAACTTTCAGGAAGTATATCACAAGAAACAAGATCCATGGTGCATATTGAATAATCTGCGAAGCGGATTATGTAAATTGTACACCACTAACGCTTCTAAAAACAAACAAAAAATATTACAGTTAATAATATAATGAATAAATTCATTGATATATTCGGCGCAAAATTTAGTAAAATAATATTTTTTTCCATGAAAATATTAAAATTCGGTTAATTGAATCGGCACCTGTCAACTACATTGCATATGGCGTCCGTCCAATGCAAAGTGTATATATATATAAACTTCATTGTTGTATTCCAGTAAAAACAAATTAACTGCATCTACATAGAAAGAAAATTGAGTTCATTTTCTTGTAAACTTCTAAAAAGTCAAAAGAATTTGATTGGATTAACGATCATCCAAACTACGCCTTATATCGATATCGTTAAGAAAGTATTATCGAATCTAGTTCAAACCGGAATACAACAATGTTTTAAGCAAGCAACAACTTGTCTCTATCTACAATAGTTTTCATTTAATAGACAATCAGCATCATTTTTTACAAAGGATGAGCGTTTGTTGCGAGATGTCATACTAGCATATCACACTTACAAAGTTTCATTGAATTGGTTTAATTCTTTCAGTGGAAAATATTTTGTTTACAGAAGACGTTAGACGCATATAGTGATGGATGGATACTTCCACACAAGGTTGTTAAATTTTTCCGTATTTGCAAATTCAAAATTCAGTTCCATGTACTATTTGAATTGTACTATAAAAACAGACAAATAGTCTGTTTTTATCTTTCGTAGAACGGTGTGTGCTAAATTTCTTTTTGTTTTCCATGTGAAACAGGTTTTTAGAGTTAGAACAAAACATAAATTGAAAAGAGCAGAAATAAGAGTTAATTTTTAAAATTTTCTATGACGAATTTACCTAAGTTAATGCAGAAATCACAAATCCCACCTAAGTTGGTTAATAAAAGTATTAAGAAATAGGTGATTTAAGAATGCCCTGTTATATGTTCTCGGTCTGCAATAATGGCCCTCGCAGTCTGTAATGACCGTCGGCGTTGCCTCGGGCCATTACAATCACCTCGGGGCCATTATTGCAGACCTTGAACATATAACAGGGCCATTATAAAAACACACATTTATTAATACTATACTAGTAGACCGATGAAGTTGTTAAGCAAAAAATCTCACGAACATGAAAATGGTGATAAAATGAACATAGTTTTTTCAGTCGGTCGTAAAACGTAAAAAAATTAAGCTGACCAAACCTGGCAAAGAAGCTATTTATGCATTGTATGTATTTTTATTGCAACAGAATGAATTTCATATAGAAACAAAAATATAAATGTGTATAACATATATAATCATAACCCAATGGAAATAATAAATAACACTTCGTGAAAAAATGTAAGAAAACATAAACCAGTAAATAATGTATCTAAGATCCAAAACATTCACTTTTTGATTATTTTTATTTAGCTTTTCTGGATTTCGAATTCTGGTGGGAATTCATCTTTCATTACACTAGCTCGTCCATTTTTTGTAATAATTTCTCCAGTATCGCCATTTAGAACAACAAGCATAGGAATACCACTAACTCCAAATTTGCTACCTAAGGCTTGCTGAAATATTAAAAGATTTAGGTTGAAAAGATCCCGTTAATTATACGGATACAATCATGTATTAACATAGTGGCAAACAAACATAAATGTATCTGGAGAGAAACAATGGCGTCAAAAATGAATTATATTCGGTATGCACGTATGAAATTTTGCGAGTTTGAATTGCTTCAATTGCAATGAGTTTTTTTTATGCACGTGTTTTGTTGTGTAGCTTGTTTTATCCTTAACCTGGGATCCTGGGTAAAAATCTTCACAACTTCAAATAAATATATACGGTCGGTCAGAAGCCAAGACCGGTTAATTAGATATTGACCAGGATGCCAGGTTAGCTTTATCCTGCTGTTGCCTTCGTTCTTACCAGATTTTGTCCTTGCCTTTTCGACTTTCCTACTTTCCAACACCCTATTGGTACTTGTTTGAAATATTTTTTTTGAAATAATAATTATGGAAGTCAGTTTGATATTTGTTAATTCTGTCTTTGTTTCAGCAAAAACAAAATCTAGGTGAATGAAAAATATCTGGCCTCTCCAATCTTGTGTAATTTGTATTTGTTTGGAGAAAACTGAATTGGAAGTCAACAGGCAGGAACCGCTTACTCTTCCGGAGCACCTGAGTTCACTCATGTTACGACTTAGTTCGCGTTGTTGATTTCCGTTCGGTTGATTTTGTGTTTTGTGTTTCTTCGTGCTGTTTTTGGTCATGTTTACCGGTTTCATCGTTGCCTATTCGGACTTTTGACACTCGAATGCCCCACTGGTGCCTCTTTGCTTCTTTAAACTGCAATGTTCTTTACCTTTTTTGCCCGATCTGCAAATGGGATGGCAAGCCAAGGCATTTCTTTGTAATATTCATCAAAGCTTGCTTGGTCCCTGTCAGAACTCACGAACACTATCTCAAAGTTTTTTCCTGCTTCCTTCCACTTTTTGTATTTTTCTGCCAAGACTGGAGTGAAACCTCGGCATGGCGGACACCAGTGGGCAGAAAAATATAAACCTGAAAACAAAAGTCACCAGATGAGGAGGACATTTTCAAATTTTAAATAATCTCCCCAAAATACCATAATGCCAATAAGATTTTAATTTTCTAATATGATTGTAAAATATTCACAAACAGTCTGATAAATAAATTCACATTTAAATATGTGCATGTTCTTTTCAATTTTTAATAGTACTGCATATATTAGATAAATTGACAGCTTTTCAAATTCTATTATTGATACATACCTACAGCCTTTCCTGCTAAATTACTTATTGCAACATCCCCATTTTTTCCTATGACTTTTTCTCCCATCAGATCTGAAAACATTACAAGAGATATATACATGCATAAAGATACTTGACACATATCATGATTTAAGGTCCTTAAAAATGTGACCATAGAAGGAAATCAGATTTGGAAAAAAAGTTTTCATGAATAAGCTGCAATTTAAGAAAATAAAACATGTGTGTACTGCATTTAACAGTACTACAACGTTTCAGGCATTTGATTTTGACTCATTCTAATCTGTGCATTGAAATTTACAGCTAGTGCTGCATCGTCGCTTCAGGCAATCAATTTTGAATATGTTCATCAGAAATTTAAGTTGAATTTGGGGATATTTTGGATGTAAATTTATTTGGGTCTATTTGTCGCCTCTCCTTAATGTGTCGAAACTAAAAGCAAAATATATCACTACACAAAAATATCGTAACTACGATTACAGACTTCATGTATATGGTACCTGGTAATTTAACAGGTTCGGTGCTCCAGGCCTGTTCAGGGAACTCCTCTCCCTCCACGTCACCAGTAGCATCTTCCCTAATCACCTTGCCAGTTTTACCACATAGGATAACTAAAGTTGGAATACCCTCAACTTCAAAGACGTCGGACAGTTTCGTCTGGAAATATAAACAAAATTGAACAATTTCTACCTGAAATGACTACCCTGTGAATCTTAAAGATTCGTCGAGGGTTTATGTACATAAAGTTTCATGATAATAAGTATAACATATATAACTCATAGAACAAAACATTCGCACTTTGCATAACTAAAACGTTCGTGTCAATCTAGTTCAAATAAAAATATATTGTTGAACTTAACTGTAACAAGATTCTTTTCATTCATGCATATTGATTTACCAACATGATGAAAGAAAGCAACGCTAAATGGGTGAAAGCAGAAAACAGTCTGTCCTATGAGACAACGGGGTCTTGAGATTTTACAGTGGGTCAGTGCTACCAAGGTGTGAATCATAGGTGGCTGAATTGTTCATAGGTCGTCAGGTTATTTTACAGTGGGTCAGTGCTACCAAGGTGTGAATCATAGGTGGCTGAATTGTTCATAGGTCGTCAGGTTATTTTACAGTGGGTCAGTGCTACCAAGGTGTGAATCATAGGTGGCTGAATTGTTCATAGGTCGTCAGGTTATTTTACAGTGGGTCAGTGCTACCAAGGTGTGAATCATAGGTGGCTGAATTGTTCATAGGTCGTCAGGTTATTTTACAGTAGGTCAGTGCTACCAAGGTGTGAATCATAGGTGGCTGAATTGTTCATAGGTCGTCAGGTTATTTTACAGTAGGTCAGTGCTACCAAGGTGTGAATCATAGGTGGCTGAATTGTTCATAGGTCGTCAGGTTATTTTACAGTAGGTCAGTGCTACCAAGGTGTGAATCATAGGTGGCTGAATTGTTCATAGGTCGTCAGGTTATTTTACAGTGGGTCAGTGCTACCAAGGTGTGAATCATAGGTGGCTGAATTGTTCATAGATCGTCAGGTTATTTTACAGTGGGCCAGTGCTACAAAGGTGTGAATCATAGGTGGCTGAATTGTTCATAGGTCGTCAGGTTATTTTACAGTGGGTCAGTGCTACCAAGGTGTGAATCATAGGTGGCTGAATTGTTCATAGGTCGTCAGGTTATTTTACAGTGGGTCAGTGTTACCAAGGTGTGAATCATAGGTGGCTGAATTGTTCATAGGTCGTCAGGTTATTTTACAGTGGGTCAGTGCTACCAAGGTGTGAATCATAGGTGGCTGAATTGTTCATAGGTCGTCAGGTTATTTTACAGTGGGTCAGTGCTACCAAGGTGTGAATCATAGGTGGCTGAATTGTTCATAGGTCGTCAGGTTATTTTACAGTGGGTCAGTGCTACCAAGGTGTGAATCATAGGTGGCTGAATTGTTCATAGGTCGTCAGGTTATTTTACAGTAGGTCAGTGCTACCAATGTGTGAATCATAGGTGGCTGAATTGTTCATAGGTCGTCAGGTTATTTTACAGTAGGTCAGTGCTACCAAGGTGTGAATCATAGGTGGCTGAATTGTTCATAGGTCGTCAGGTTATTTTACAGTAGGTCAGTGCTACCAAGGTGTGAATCATAGGTGGCTAAATTGTTCATAGGTCGTCAGGTTATTTTACAGTGGGCCAGTGCTACCAAGGTGTGAATCATAGGTGGCTGAATTGTTCATAGGTCGTCAGGTTATTTTACAGTGGGTCAGTGCTACCAAGGTGTGAATCATAGGTGGCTGAATTGTTCATAGATCGTCAGGTTATTTTACAGTGGGTCAGTGCTACCAAGGTGTGAATCATAGGTGGCTGAATTGTTCATAGGTCGTCAGGTTATTTTACAGTGGGCCAGTGCTACCAAGGTGTGAATCATAGGTGGCTGAATTGTTCATAGGTCGTCAGGTTATTTTACAGTAGGTCAGTGCTACCAAGGTGTGAATCATAGGTGGCTGAATTGTTCATAGGTCGTCAGGTTATTGTACAGTGGGTCAGTGCTACAAAGGTGTGAATCATAGGTGGCTGAATTGTTCATAGATCGTCAGGTTATTTTACAGTAGGTCAGTGCTACCAAGGTGTGAATCATAGGTGGCTGAATTGTTCATAGGTCGTCAGGTTATTTTACAGTAGGTCAGTGCTACCAAGGTGTGAATCATAGGTGGCTGAATTGTTCATAGGTCGTCAGGTTATTTTACAGTAGGTCAGTGCTACCAAGGTGTGAATCATAGGTGGCTGAATTGTTCATAGGTCGTCAGGTTATTTTACAGTAGGTCAGTGCTACCAAGGTGTGAATCATAGGTGGCTAAATTGTTCATAGATCGTCAGGTTATTTTACAGTAGGTCAGTGCTACCAAGGTGTGAATCATAGGTGGCTGAATTGTTCATAGATCGTCAGGTTATTTTACAGTGGGTCAGTGCTACCAAGGTGTGAATCATGGGTGGCTGAATTGTTCATAGGTCGTCAGGTTATTTTACAGTAGGTCAGTGCTACCAAGGTGTGAATCATAGGTGGCTGAATTGTTCATAGGTCGTCAGGTTATTTTACAGTAGGTCAGTGCTACCAAGGTGTGAATCATAGGTGGCTGAATTGTTCATAGGTCGTCAGGTTATTTTACAGTAGGTCAGTGCTACCAAGGTGTGAATCATAGGTGGCTGAATTGTTCATAGGTCGTCAGGTTATTTTACAGTAGGTCAGTGCTACCAAGGTGTGAATCATAGGTGGCTAAATTGTTCATAGATCGTCAGGTTATTTTACAGTAGGTCAGTGCTACCAAGGTGTGAATCATAGGTGGCTGAATTGTTCATAGGTCGTCAGGTTATTTTACAGTAGGTCAGTGCTACCAAGGTGTGAATCATAGGTGGCTGAATTGTTCATAGGTCGTCAGGTTATTTTACAGTAGGTCAGTGCTACCAAGGTGTGAATCATAGGTGGCTGAATTGTTCATAGGTCGTCAGGTTATTTTACAGTAGGTCAGTGCTACCAAGGTGTGAATCATAGGTGGCTGAATTGTTCATAGGTCGTCAGGTTATTTTACAGTAGGTCAGTGCTACCAAGGTGTGAATCATAGGTGGCTGAATTGTTCATAGATCGTCAGGTTATTTTACAGTGGGTCAGTGCTACCAAGGTGTGAATCATGGGTGGCTGAATTGTTCATAGGTCGTCAGGTTATTTTACAGTAGGTCAGTGCTACCAAGGTGTGAATCATAGGTGGCTGAATTGTTCATAGGTCGTCAGGTTATTTTACAGTAGGTCAGTGCTACCAAGGTGTGAATCATAGGTGGCTGAATTGTTCATAGGTCGTCAGGTTATTTTACAGTGGGTCAGTGTTACCAAGGTGTGAATCATAGGTGGCTGAATTGTTCATAGGTCGTCAGGTTATTTTACAGTGGGTCAGTGCTACCAAGGTGTGAATCATAGGTGGCTGAATTGTTCATAGGTCGTCGGTTATTTTACAGTGGGTCAGTGCTACCAAGGTGTGAATCATAGGTGGCTGAATTGTTCATAGGTCGTCAGGTTATTTTACAGTAGGTCAGTGCTACCAATGTGTGAATCATAGGTGGCTGAATTGTTCATAGGTCGTCAGGTTATTTTACAGTAGGTCAGTGCTACCAAGGTGTGAATCATAGGTGGCTGAATTGTTCATAGGTCGTCAGGTTATTTTACAGTAGGTCAGTGCTACCAAGGTGTGAATCATAGGTGGCTAAATTGTTCATAGGTCGTCAGGTTATTTTACAGTGGGCCAGTGCTACCAAGGTGTGAATCATAGGTGGCTGAATTGTTCATAGGTCGTCAGGTTATTTTACAGTGGGTCAGTGCTACCAAGGTGTGAATCATAGGTGGCTGAATTGTTCATAGGTCGTCAGGTTATTTTACAGTAGGTCAGTGCTACCAAGGTGTGAATCATAGGTGGCTGAATTGTTCATAGGTCGTCAGGTTATTTTACAGTGGGTCAGTGCTACCAAGGTGTGAATCATAGGTGGCTGAATTGTTCATAGGTCGTCAGGTTATTTTACAGTGGGTCAGTGCTACCAAGGTGTGAATCATAGGTGGCTGAATTGTTCATAGGTCGTCAGGTTATTTTACAGTGGGTCAGTGCTACCAAGGTGTGAATCATAAGTGGCTGAATTGTTCATAGATCGTCAGGTTATTTTACAGTGGGCCAGTGCTACCAAGGTGTGAATCATAGGTGGCTGAATTGTTCATAGGTCGTCAGGTTATTTTACAGTGGGTCAGTGCTACCAAGGTGTGAATCATAGGTGGCTGAATTGTTCATAGATCGTCAGGTTATTTTACAGTAGGTCAGTGCTACCAAGGTGTGAATCATAGGTGGCTGAATTGTTCATAGGTCGTCAGGTTATTTTACAGTAGGTCAGTGCTACCAAGGTGTGAATCATAGGTGGCTGAATTGTTCATAGGTCGTCAGGTTATTTTACAGTGGGCCAGTGCTACCAAGGTGTGAATCATAGGTGGCTGAATTGTTCATAGGTCGTCAGGTTATTTTACAGTGGTTCAGTGCTACCAAGGTGTGAATCATAGGTGGCTGAATTGTTCATAGGTCGTCAGGTTATTTTACAGTAGGTCAGTGCTACCAAGGTGTGAATCATAGGTGGCTGAATTGTTCATAAGTCGTCAGGTTATTTTACAGTGGGTCAGTGCTACCAAGGTGTGAATCATAGGTGGCTGAATTGTTCATAGGTCGTCAGGTTATTTTACAGTAGGTCAGTGCTACCAAGGTGTGAATCATAGGTGGCTGAATTGTTCATAGGTCGTCAGGTTATTTTACAGTGGGTCAGTGCTACCAAGGTGTGAATCATAGGTGGCTGAATTGTTCATAGATCGTCAGGTTATTTTACAGTGGGCCAGTGCTACAAAGGTGTGAATCATAGGTGGCTGAATTGTTCATAGGTCGTCAGGTTATTTTACAGTGGGTCAGTGCTACCAAGGTGTGAATCATAGGTGGCTGAATTGTTCATAGGTCGTCAGGTTATTTTACAGTAGGTCAGTGCTACCAAGGTGTGAATCATAGGTGGCTGAATTGTTCATAGGTCGTCAGGTTATTTTACAGTGGGTCAGTGTTACCAAGGTGTGAATCATAGGTGGCTGAATTGTTCATAGGTCGTCAGGTTATTTTACAGTGGGTCAGTGCTACCAAGGTGTGAATCATAGGTGGCTGAATTGTTCATAGGTCGTCAGGTTATTTTACAGTGGGTCAGTGCTACCAAGGTGTGAATCATAGGTGGCTGAATTGTTCATAGGTCGTCAGGTTATTTTACAGTGGGTCAGTGCTACCAAGGTGTGAATCATAGGTGGCTGAATTGTTCATAGGTCGTCAGGTTATTTTACAGTTGGTCAGTGCTACCAAGGTGTGAATCATAGGTGGCTGAATTGTTCATAGGTCGTCAGGTTATTTTACAGTAGGTCAGTGCTACCAAGGTGTGAATCATAGGTGGCTAAATTGTTCATAGGTCGTCAGGTTATTTTACAGTGGGCCAGTGCTACCAAGGTGTGAATCATAGGTGGCTGAATTGTTCATAGGTCGTCAGGTTATTTTACAGTGGGTCAGTGCTACCAAGGTGTGAATCATAGGTGGCTGAATTGTTCATAGGTCGTCAGGTTATTTTACAGTAGGTCAGTGCTACCAAGGTGTGAATCATAGGTGGCTGAATTGTTCATAGGTCGTCAGGTTATTTTACAGTGGGTCAGTGCTACCAAGGTGTGAATCATAGGTGGCTGAATTGTTCATAGGTCGTCAGGTTATTTTACAGTGGGTCAGTGCTACCAAGGTGTGAATCATAGGTGGCTGAATTGTTCATAGGTCGTCAGGTTATTTTACAGTGGGTCAGTGCTACCAAGGTGTGAATCATAGGTGGCTGAATTGTTCATAGATCGTCAGGTTATTTTACAGTGGGCCAGTGCTACCAAGGTGTGAATCATAGGTGGCTGAATTGTTCATAGATCGTCAGGTTATTTTACAGTGGGTCAGTGCTACCAAGGTGTGAATCATAGGTGGCTGAATTGTTCATAGATCGTCAGGTTATTTTACAGTAGGTCAGTGCTACCAAGGTGTGAATCATAGGTGGCTGAATTGTTCATAGGTCGTCAGGTTATTTTACAGTAGGTCAGTGCTACCAAGGTGTGAATCATAGGTGGCTGAATTGTTCATAGGTCGTCAGGTTATTTTACAGTAGGTCAGTGCTACCAAGGTGTGAATCATAGGTGGCTGAATTGTTCATAGGTCGTCAGGTTATTTTACAGTAGGTCAGTGCTACCAAGGTGTGAATCATAGGTGGCTGAATTGTTCATAGGTCGTCAGGTTATTTTACAGTGGGTCAGTGCTACCAAGGTGTGAATCATAGGTGGCTGAATTGTTCATAGGTCGTCAGGTTATTTTACAGTAGGTCAGTGCTACCAAGGTGTGAATCATAGGTGGCTGAATTGTTCATAGGTCGTCAGGTTATTTTACAGTGGGTCAGTGCTACCAAGGTGTGAATCATAGGTGGCTGAATTGTTCATAGATCGTCAGGTTATTTTACAGTGGGCCAGTGCTACAAAGGTGTGAATCATAGGTGGCTGAATTGTTCATAGGTCGTCAGGTTATTTTACAGTGGGTCAGTGCTACCAAGGTGTGAATCATAGGTGGCTGAATTGTTCATAGGTCGTCAGGTTATTTTACAGTAGGTCAGTGCTACCAAGGTGTGAATCATAGGTGGCTGAATTGTTCATAGGTCGTCAGGTTATTTTACAGTGGGTCAGTGCTACCAAGGTGTGAATCATAGGTGGCTGAATTGTTCATAGGTCGTCAGGTTATTTTACAGTGGGTCAGTGCTACCAAGGTGTGAATCATAGGTGGCTGAATTGTTCATAGGTCGTCAGGTTATTTTACAGTAGGTCAGTGCTACCAAGGTGTGAATCATAGGTGGCTAAATTGTTCATAGGTCGTCAGGTTATTTTACAGTAGGTCAGTGCTACCAAGGTGTGAATCATAGGTGGCTGAATTGTTCATAGGTCGTCAGGTTATTTTACAGTAGGTCAGTGCTACCAAGGTGTGAATCATAGGTGGCTGAATTGTTCATAGATCGTCAGGTTATTTTACAGTGGGTCAGTGCTACCAAGGTGTGAATCATAGGTGGCTGAATTGTTCATAGGTCGTCAGGTTATTTTACAGTGGGCCAGTGCTACCAAGGTGTGAATCATAGGTGGCTAAATTGTTCAAAGGTCGTCAGGTTATTTTACAGTGGGTCAGTGCTACCAAGGTGTGAATCATGGGTGGCTGAATTGTTCATAGGTCGTCAGGTTATTTTACAGTAGGTCAGTGCTACCAAGGTGTGAATCATAGGTGGCCGAATTGTTCATAGGTCGTCAGGTTATTTTACAGTAGGTCAGTGCTACCAAGGTGTGAATCATAGGTGGCTGAATTGTTCATAGGTCGTCAGGTTATTTTACAGTAGGTCAGTGCTACCAAGGTGTGAATCATAGGTGGCTAAATTGTTCATAGGTCGTCAGGTTATTTTACAGTAGGTCAGTGCTACCAAGGTGTGAATCATAGGTGGCTAAATTGTTCATAGGTCGTCAGGTCATTTTACAGTAGGTCAGTGCTACCAAGGTGTGAATCATAGGTGGCTGAATTGTTCATAGGTCGTCAGGTTATTTTACAGTGGGTCAGTGCTACCAAGGTGTGAATCATAGGTGGCTGAATTGTTCATAGGTCGTCAGGTTATTTTACAGTGGGTCAGTGCTACCAAGGTGTGAATCATAGGTGGCTAAATTGTTCATAGGTCGTCAGGTTATTTTACAGTGGGCCAGTGCTACCAAGGTGTGAATCATAGGTGGCTGAATTGTTCATAGGTCGTCAGGTTATTTTACAGTGGGCCAGTGCTACAAAGGTGTGAATCATAGGTGGCTGAATTGTTCATAGATCGTCAGGTTATTTTACAGTAGGTCAGTGCTACCAAGGTGTGAATCATAGGTGGCTGAATTGTTCATAGGTCGTCAGGTTATTTTACAGTGGGCCAGTGCTACAAAGGTGTGAATCATAGGTGGCTGAATTGTTCATAGATCGTCAGGTTATTTTACAGTAGGTCAGTGCTACCAAGGTGTGAATCATAGGTGGCTGAATTGTTCATAGGTCGTCAGGTTATTTTACAGTAGGTCAGTGCTACCAAGGTGTGAATCATAGGTGGCTGAATTGTTCATAGGTCGTCAGGTTATTTTACAGTGGGCCAGTGCTACCAAGGTGTGAATCATAGGTGGCTGAATTGTTCATAGGTCGTCAGGTTATTTTACAGTGGGTCAGTGCTACCAAGGTGTGAATCATAGGTGGCTGAATTGTTCATAGGTCGTCAGGTTATTTTACAGTAGGTCAGTGCTACCAAGGTGTGAATCATAGGTGGCTGAATTGTTCATAGGTCGTCAGGTTATTTTACAGTGGGTCAGTGCTACCAAGGTGTGAATCATAGGTGGCTGAATTGTTCATAGGTCGTCAGGTTATTTTACAGTGGGCCAGTGCTACCAAGGTGTGAATCATAGGTGGCTGAATTGTTCATAGGTCGTCAGGTTATTTTACAGTGGGCCAGTGCTACCAAGGTGTGAATCATAGGTGGCTGAATTGTTCATAGGTCGTCAGGTTATTTTACAGTGGGTCAGTGCTACCAAGGTGTGAATCATAGGTGGCTGAATTGTTCATAGGTCGTCAGGTTATTTTACAGTGGGCCAGTGCTACCAAGGTGTGAATCATAGGTGGCTGAATTGTTCATAGGTCGTCAGGTTATTTTACAGTAGGTCAGTGCTACCAAGGTGTGAATCATAGGTGGCTGAATTGTTCATAGGTCGTCAGGTTATTTTACAGTGGGCCAGTGCTACCAAGGTGTGAATCATAGGTGGCTGAATTGTTCATAGGTCGTCAGGTTATTTTACAGTAGGTCAGTGCTACCAAGGCGTGAATCATAGGTGGCTGAATTGTTCATAGATCGTCAGGTTATTTTACAGTGGGTCAGTGCTACCAAGGTGTGAATCATAGGTGGCTGAATTGTTCATAGGTCGTCAGGTTATTTTACAGTAGGTCAGTGCTACCAAGGTGTGAATCATAGGTGGCTGAATTGTTCATAGGTCGTCAGGTTATTTTACAGTAGGTCAGTGCTACCAAGGTGTGAATCATAGGTGGCTAAATTGTTCATAGGTCGTCAGGTTATTTTACAGTAGGTCAGTGCTACCAAGGTGTGAATCATAGGTGGCTGAATTGTTCATAGGTCGTCAGGTTATTTTACAGTAGGTCAGTGCTACCAAGGTGTGAATCATAGGTGGCTGAATTGTTCATAGGTCGTCAGGTTATTTTACAGTGGGTCAGTGCTACCAAGGTGTGAATCATAGGTGGCTGAATTGTTCATAGGTCGTCAGGTTATTTTACAGTAGGTCAGTGCTACCAAGGTGTGAATCATAGGTGGCTGAATTGTTCATAGGTCGTCAGGTTATTTTACAGTGGGTCAGTGCTACCAAGGTGTGAATCATAGGTGGCTGAATTGTTCATAGATCGTCAGGTTATTTTACAGTGGGCCAGTGCTACCAAGGTGTGAATCATAGGTGGCTGAATTGTTCATAGGTCGTCAGGTTATTTTACAGTAGGTCAGTGCTACCAAGGTGTGAATCATAGGTGGCTGAATTGTTCATAGGTCGTCAGGTTATTTTACAGTGGGTCAGTGCTACCAAGGTGTGAATCATAGGTGGCTGAATTGTTCATAGGTCGTCAGGTTATTTTACAGTGGGTCAGTGCTACCAAGGTGTGAATCATAGGTGGCTGAATTGTTCATAGGTCGTCAGGTTATTTTACAGTGGGTCAGTGCTACCAAGGTGTGAATCATAGGTGGCTGAATTGTTCATAGGTCGTCAGGTTATTTTACAGTGGGTCAGTGCTACCAAGGTGTGAATCATAGGTGGCTGAATTGTTCATAGGTCGTCAGGTTATTTTACAGTAGGTCAGTGCTACCAAGGTGTGAATCATAGGTGGCTGAATTGTTCATAGGTCGTCAGGTTATTTTACAGTGGGCCAGTGCTACAAAGGTGTGAATCATAGGTGGCTGAATTGTTCATAGGTCGTCAGGTTATTTTACAGTAGGTCAGTGCTACCAAGGTGTGAATCATAGGTGGCTAAATTGTTCATAGGTCGTCAGGTTATTTTACAGTAGGTCAGTGCTACCAAGGTGTGAATCATAGGTGGCTGAATTGTTCATAGATCGTCAGGTTATTTTACAGTAGGTCAGTGCTACCAAGGTGTGAATCATAGGGTGCCGAATTGTTCATAGGTCGTCAGGTTATTTTACAGTAGGTCAGTGCTACCAAGGTGTGAATCATAGGTGGCTGAATTGTTCATAGGTCGTCAGGTTATTTTACAGTGGGCCAGTGCTACCAAGGTGTGAATCATAGGTGGCTGAATTGTTCATAGGTCGTCAGGTTATTTTACAGTGGGCCAGTGCTACCAAGGTGTGAATCATAGGTGGCTGAATTGTTCATAGGTCGTCAGGTTATTTTACGGAGAACATGACTGCTGAAAACAGCTGGTCAACGTTTGTTAAAAGCGTCACATTTCATGCATTTGTAGGCTACTATGACTGAAACACATAGGCGCTGTCTGCCTCTTTTTTTCAAATAGCCTTCAACATTCACTTTATCTCGTCATCATTTCATGTTCATTTATCATCCTTTTCGTTTACCTATATGCTTGTGTGTAAATAATCAACTTGCTCCACCACTAAATGATCACATATCTTACCCTTCTTTCTTCGTCGTCATAAGGCACAGTTAACCAAGGCATCTCCTTGTAATAATCGTCAAAACTTGCTTGGTCTCGATCAGAACTGACGAAAATTACTTCAAAAGGTTTGTTGTCTTTTTTCCAACTTGAATATCTCGTGGCTAAATGTGGTGTGAATGCCCTACATGGTGGGCACCAATGGGCAGAAAAATACACACCTAGA
The DNA here is from genome assembly GCA_963971305.1 of Arcuatula senhousia. Classification (NCBI taxonomy): domain Eukaryota; kingdom Metazoa; phylum Mollusca; class Bivalvia; order Mytilida; family Mytilidae; genus Arcuatula; species Arcuatula senhousia. The sequence goes on along the minus strand of OZ020306.1, from coordinate 31,380,900 downwards.
AAAGAGAAGAGAGTATTTTTAATCTCGATCGAGTCTTTAATATCATTTGGTCGCACTTTCACTCTACCCCAAATACCGGGAAAAAAACCCCGGTGTATCATAGGTTAAGATTTTATTTGGTTTGTTTTTGATAAATTAAGGGTTTAGTTTTTCAACCACATAGCCAGGCGGATCATTGCCCGGGCCGGATCAAACCACCTGTCATTTTCTTTTCAGAGACCGCTGTAAGATGAATTTTTCGACTTTCGGTATTTCTTTTTTTACTTACCTATTTATATAAATGTAACAATTGTCAAAAGAAACATGTCTTGAAATTCTTTCCGTAAGTAATTAGATATTTTTTATTGATGACTTGGATATCATTTCAAACAATTATCCATACAATGAAACATATGATGCCACGCCATTTATATAATAAATAACTGGTGGCATGTGCCATTGGCCGGGTAACCAGTTTTGATACACATTATGAATATGTATTTATTATAATTTACATTTTTAGCAAAATTTAGGTGTAAATAAGTAAGCCTCAAACCAGGGATGTCCAAAACAAATCCCTGCTCTAACATATCCTGTTTTATCAGAGGTTTGAAGGTTTCCTTTATACTTATCTAATTGTTTTAATATTGTTAAATATGCACATAGACTTGAAAAAATAAAGGATGATGCTTATTCATGTAATAAACAGGCTAGATGCTAATAATAACGACTGTTGCTTTTCATCAGTAAGATAAATATTGGTCTATATTCACACCTGGTAAGCTTCACCTGGAGGAGTTCATGAGAGATGAACAAAACTAGCCAAGATTTACGTAAAACTGGTTTTGGTAAGGCATTTAAATAGATAGTGTTTTGTCCGGTAAAGAAAAAAGTGTACAAGTTTGGATTCTGTATTGAGTCGGTTTTCTTCTCACTTTTGTGATTTAAATTATCGTACCGGAACACAAAAATTTACCCAAAGCCATTTTTACATGAACTCACATTACTAGGGGTGATATTGCAAACTTTAAACATTACCAGTTTAAAACATGGGTAAACTAGTGAAAAGATAGTCAAATTTAAATTGAATGACAGTTCTAACCTGGCATGATAAAAGAACAGAAACAGTTTCATTATCACAGAGGAACAGCAAATTAGAAAATCTTTCTAAAACTGATGTATTTATCAATTATTATAAAGATTTCAAAATATGAAAAGCAATTCGCAAAATTTAAATAAAAGCTAATGACCTAAGAATACAAAAAGATAGATAGCAAAAACTACATCGATATATCTCAGAGGTATGTCATTACTGTTACACTAAAAACTATCACTCGTTTGAGGGTGAATCACATTTCTTAGTAACATATGTCCTTTATATAAAATGGAGCGTAGTACATTTTTGATAAAATTTGTAATATTTGTAATAATTTCAAAGAATTATCCTCAGAATTTAATTTACATGATTTACAAACTCATTTATCATTGTTCATTGTAATGACGCTGTCCTTTGAGGGACCTTAATCATGTTAATTGGAAAATAAAGTTGTCGTCTGTCTTATGTCATTTAGGTAATTTTATTTTTGAGTGTCTTTAGTGAAGCATGGTTGTTATGCTGCCAGTCATGCCAGTGGAGTACAATATAATTATTCAAAATATTGAAATTATTTCATAGTTGAATCTAAGCAACTATAGTTCTTTCAAATTTCAGAAAAGGGGGGCACCTATTGTCTTCTGTGAAGATGAATAGGGGGCTATAGGCCAGGGTTCTATGTCAATTTTGCCAAACATCTGCACGAGTATTACCCAAATTTCCCAAAGACCAAGACTCCCCTCGATTCGCTACTGGATAATGTACGAAGTCACCGAACATTGCAAATTATGATATACTGATTACATATTTATGAGGCATATTAATAATTACAAACATACCTATATATTTTTTATCTCCGCATAAATCGGCAGTGTTAACATCTCCATCTTTTCCCTTGACTTTTTCACCAAACAATTCTACGATTTTCTCCATTTTTATTTAAATCCCTGGTTGTCAAACAATACAAACAAGCTCAAGGTTTATATACTTGTGTATAAACATATACGTAGGACGGAATAATTTATATAAATAGAAATGATCAATACTAGTTCATCGCTTAAAATAGGAATTAATTTTCCATTGTATTTAACTGTACAGCAATTTAACCAGAAAGTTCTTTGGTTATTGCACAACTGATGACTCTAGACTGGCCACGAAACATTTGAGTAATGCCACGCTGTTTACAATTCACATAACTTGCATATTACTAAAACAAGAAAGTTTTATAATAAAAAGAAATGCCCCCCCCCCTTTTATGCAATTCACGGCCACCAGTCGTGCTTATGCTATGTTATGCAAAGAAATCCGTGAGATCGACTTCCTGTTATGCAATAGATCGACCAAAACCGACACCTTGTCACAAAAACTCAGCAAAATATTAAAGCTGGAGAGATATTTTGACCATCCGGCGAAGTGATGGGCTCGATAAGTCTTTTTCCTTTTCACTCATCTGTCTTAAAACCTCCACATGTATCATAATTGTCCTGAAAAGCTTTTGTCATGGGATTTGAAACCTGATTTTTCTACAAATTGCATTAAAAGTTTTTAATTCTGTACTTGATAACTATGCCGATACTGTGCTTTTCATCATCAATACACATGCCAAAAACCAAAAATCAAAAACAGTTTCATTTGTCTATTCACTAAGGTTTTCGCTCTGGCTTTTAAAGAACAAAAAAATATGCATGAGATTCAGTTTTTTTCATGTCATGCATGAGATTACAGAATAATTTAATGCTCTCCGTGATTATAATAAGCATCAAAGTACACAGGTTCTGAAAGCGAAAAAGAGTCAAATTGTATGTCGAAATTCCAAAAAGGCAAGGCTAAAACTCAGATGACACAAAAAAGACAACAGCAAGAACTCTGAGGAATTTTAGGTATTTATAAAAGAACACATTTGCAGAATGACAAAATTAATTAAAGAAATGCTCATTTTTTTATTAACAAAATATTTGTACAGTTTGGTAAACACGTTTAACGTAGAAAATTGCCATTCCAAATGGGTATACGTACGAATCGTGCATCATTGCTTGCTGATTTGTGTCTTCGTTCACATATATTTTAGTATTAAGTGGACTTCTTTCAATCACTTGTGACAATTGCAAGTATACACGTATGTAATGCCTGTACCAAGTCAGGACCATTGCGATCTTCAATTTTCCGCTATGTCATCCATGTTTTGTCTTTTCTCTTGGACATTGAGATTGATCTTCCAAGTTCAATAATTAAATTATTTTGTTATTACCTTTATTTGAACCTCACATTAAGACCCCACTCTCATGACTCTTTACAATTAGCCTATCGATTTGGTGCCTATTTACTAAGAGGTCCGCTTCATATTTTGAATGATATTTTCGAAATCGACACACAAGGAAGGATGTTCTCTATGACAAGTGTGAAGACTTCAATTTTTCCTTTTTGCATTGCAATTCCGTCCGCTCTTGCCTTTTGGAGTTAACAGATCACATGTGCTTTGGTTTTTAGAGTTTGTGGGGAATATTGTGATTTCCTTGAAAGCGCGTCACATCTAGGTTAACCACCCAATAAAACCTACTCTACCTTCTATTTCGTCTGAAATTCCTATACCAAAGAAGCAGAGGTACCAATGGGGTATCCGAATGTCAAAAGTCCGAAAGGGCAGAGACAAAACCAGTATACACCAACAAGAACGGGACAAGTTAGGACCAATGCAATCTTCAATTTCTGCAGTACTTCTGTCCTGTTTTGTCTTTTATAGCTAACATTGAGATTTATCCTCTATAAGTTCCACCGGTAGTATTGTTATTACCTTTTGCTCTCCGTTTGTTAACATAACTCAAGGAATTTCATGGACCACACATGTTGGTTAAACATCAAGGCTTAGTATTGTCATTTGACCCACACTAAATTGTCGTCAATGTGTTGGGTGTGCTTTCAATTAGCAAGCAGGAGCTGCTAACTCTTCCGGAGCATCTGCGTTAACTCGCATATCGACATGAGTTTGTGTTGCTGATTAGAGGTAATTAAACTGTTTAATATGAGTTTTTGCTATGATTTGGTTGTCCTTGTGCTGTTTTCTTTTCTGTCAGTCAATTTTGTCTAAGGCTTTTGGGACTTCTGACATTTGAATGCTCTATGTGCACTTTCTTGCTTCTAAATGCGAACTTTGATGCTTTTATCGCCAAGTATGTAATTCAATAGACTATTTTCATATTTCTGGGATGACTGATTATTTTAGTCCTTCTCAACACTTTTTAGAGAGTTATCTTTTCCTGAGTAGGACAAACAAAAATTATTGCATCAATAAGGTCAGAATAAACTTGATTTTGTAATGTTTTCTTACAAATGTTTCATTGTAATCTTGATGGATTTGAACTAAAAAATAAGGATACATCAATAACATGTTGATTAGGAACTATTTTTAGCTTAAAATAAGTGTAAAAGGGCATTTGGTCATTCTACCCGAACTTTTTGCTCTATGACATATTTGCATTCAGAAAGACAGTATTACGAATCCTCTTTAGACATTATTATTTGCTAAAACCAATAATTTCAATAATTTTAATCTAGATTTCCTAAAATAATGTGTTAAAACTACTATTTTTCCTTTGCTCAATTATACAAAAAATGGTAAACCAGTACATGTCGGGTCAGGTTCAGTCCTAAAAATACTCAATTATTCAGCAGTCCCTGAAATATGAAAATGGTTTATTATTCTGTGATCTCATGCATGACATGCATAAAATGGAATCTCGTGAATAATATTTTGTTTTATAAAAGCCAGAGCGAAAACCTTAGTGAATTGACAAATAAAACTGTTTTAGATATTTGGCATGTGTATGGATGATGAAAAGCACAGTATCGGCGTGGTTATAAAGTACAGAATTAAAAACTTTTAATGCAATTTGTAGAAAAATCAGGTTTCAAGTCCCATGACAAAAGCTTTTCAGGAAAATATGATACATGTGGCTGTTTTAAGACAGATGAATGAAAAGGAAAAAGACTTATCGAGCCCATCACATCGCCGGATTGTCAAAATATCTCTCCAGCTTTAATATTTTGCTGAGTTTTTGTGAAAAGGTGTTGGTTTTAGTCGATCTTTTGCATAACAGGAAGTCGATCTCACGGATTTCTTTGCATAACATTGGGTTATGCATGAGCACCATTTGTGGCCGTACAATTGCAATTTGCGTTTCGGTCAGCAGCACTTTTCATTTTAGTATTCGTGTAGATTCAATCATTTGATTTCTATATGGGATTTTCAAATGAAATAAATAGGCAAGATGCATGATGGCAATATAAATAATTTATAGATTTTATTTTTTTTATGCACAAAAAATTAAAATAATCAAATAATACAATCCAAGCCCCGAGGATGGAAAAAATCCCCCCCCCCCGTACTAAAATCAGAAATTGCTCCCATTTTGTGCATTACATATTTCAAAATGTCAACCGCTGAACAATTCTCGATTTGGTGACTTTCTACATCTCATATATCCTCACCAGGAACCCGAGATAAAGGAAACAACGGCCGGCCAGATTCTAGGAAGTCTTCTTCGTATTTGGATCTTTATCTCAAGGAAAACTTTCAACAAAGTTCTATGACAAACGTGATAACTTTCCAATTGTCAACTTTCCTTTCTTGTGTAGCAACATTCCGTCCACTCCAGGTTATGGAGTTTACGTATCACAATTGATTCGTTACTCCAGAGCTTGCGGGAATTACAACGATTTCCTTGGCAGAGCGTCACGTCTGACACAAAAATTGTTAACACAAGGTTATGTTGCTCTTCGGTTGCTGCCTTAACTCAAGAAATTTTAGCGTATATCATGCACTCATTTCTATCTCTCAGATGATGTTGGTTTGTCATAGGGTTTTGTTTTGTCTTCTTTTCCGGATTTGACACACTGAATTGAAAATTGACAGCGCGACGAGTGTGCCTTTGCTAGCAGACAGGAACCGCTTACTCTTCTGGAACAAATGAGTTCACTCTCGTAACGACTTGAGTTCGCGTTGTTAATTGCTTTTCGGTTGGTTTTTTTTTTGTATACTAGTATGTGTTTTATTTTGTCTGATTTTTCGTCCTGTCCTTGTGTGTGTTTACTCACAGGTAGTAATGTATCATATCGTTTAATGTTTGGTAATGGGATTTGGTCATGGTACTACCATACCACGACCAAATCCCATTACCAAACATTATACGATATGACACATTTCTACCTGTGAAACTTGTTAAGTGTGAATTTTTAAAGGTCATATGAATATCGGTCAGTAATTTTTGTGTGGATAACATCAAGGCCGTAGCGCAAGGCCGAATGAAGTGAGGCAAATCGCCGAGCGAAGCGAGGCGAAAATTTTTTTTGGGGGGTTCGGGTGTCTGAAACGGGAAAAGCTTATTTCAGCATAACTATGGGAGAACTCAATGAATTTATAATAAGAAACAAAAGAAAAAAATTAACAGAAATGCGTTTTTTTTAATAGTTAGCCTAGTAAGTAACAAAACAAGTTTTACTGTATATTATAGTTAATCTCTGTTGGTCAACCAAAACTTCCCGATTCTCCTATGTCCTGTGCTATTGTCAAGGTGTATTTTTCATGAATTGTAGTAATTAGTTTTTGCCTTATATTTGTAGCTTTATAGTTTTAGTCAGATGTATCACATTATATAATCTTTATCAGTGTTTTGTTAAGTGGAAAGGGTGCAGAGATATCAGGTTTCATTTGTGGTTAAGTTCAGAGGATGCTAACTGTCAAATACTTGTCATTATAATTTGATAAATAGGTTTTTGGTGCTAGTTTGGTGTTCAATATAGGTCAAATATGCTGATTGGAATGTTAATTAATTGTTGGTGCAATTTTGGTGCTGGTTACTATATAAGACCCTTAGGTTTTCAGTGATGGGGAATTTTTACTTAGTGTTTGAATATTATGAGGAATAGTTTTGTGGTTATAATGAAGTAGTATTGCTTTTATGAACTGTCAGAATTGACTGATTCAGCTGTAGCCTTCACAGGTATAGCCAGTTCTCGTGTTGTTTGTGAATTGGATAATGTTCTAAGTGGACTGTTAGCTGTAGCCTACGCAGGTATAGCCAGTTCTAGTGTTGTGAGATGTATTGGTGTTTTGGAACTGATGTTGTTAGCCAAATGGTATCCATGCAGTTCTAGATGTTGATGTTAATGTTAATGTGAATACGGAATATCTTGCCTACACAGGAAGTATTGCCGTGATGAGTTCCTCAGAGGTGTTAAAGTAATAGTTGTTAAGTCTTGGATAACTGAAAACTTATGGCGTCGTAATAGTTATTTTTTTTATTCATAATTTTTATAAACAGAAGCAGTGACATATGTTTTGTGAATTTCAAGATTTTACAGATTAATTCAAATTCATCCTGTACTTTGTTTAACCTCATTGAAAAATATGTTTGTGAATGCCGATATTGAATGTATATAATAAACTGTAGACTATTTAATTCAAATTCATCCTGTACTTTGTTTAACCTCATTGAAAAATATGTTTGTGAATGCCGATATTGAATGTATATAATAAACTGTAGAACTAGAAAGCTTCGAGAATCTTATTACCATCAAAGAGCCCACGAACAGATAATGAAGTGTGAGCAAAGCTAAGCATTCCGTTGTCGTAAATATTAGCCTGGAGCCTTGGCCAAACTCGACCGCCATGGCACTATCATATAGCTTCAATACACGTTCTTTGTCCACTGCATCATTCCTATGCACATGGAGCATGGCAAGCCCACAAAGCCTGTCACCACCCATTGTAGCCCGTTCCCATGTTTTCAAACGCCTAAAACTGGACTAAACTTGAAAACGGTCAATTTTCAAGTCATTGGTTTTAACTATGAACAACCTGGATTCGAACCCACGACGTTACCGCTCAAGAAGCAATGGAACACATTAACATACAACCAGACAATGCTGATCATAATCAGAAAAAGAAAAACGAAAAAAAAAATGTTTTCAAACAATACTAAAAATATATTTCACACTTTTATTACTGATAAATAAATATAATGAATTGCCTTAAAATATTACATAAAAGATTTGAGTCTCCCATAAAAAGGCGCTTCATGATTTTGTTTAAAACTAATTATAAATAATTATTATATTTTTGGTCAATGAATTATTTTATCGATTAGCATTTGTTGTTCAGTGAATTGATAGTAACTATAGCATTATGTATCCAAAAAATAAAACAAGCAGAAAGCCTGCAAACTAAATTATAGGGGGTGTTTATACTCATGAGTTACCTTTCTCATCTTTTTTTTCTCTTTAAAGAACCCGTCTTCAACCAGTTTTGTAAAGACTCAATTTTCTATTTTGATTTGTATTCAGAACACTTATTGTTTTACCGTCAGCGCTATGGTAAAAGCTGCACGCTGCAACATAGTGGACTGTATGTAGTGTGCCGGTAGATCATAATTTAAAAACTTGAAACTCGCAAATTGATATTAGTATGATAATGTAAAATACATAATTGAAAAAAATGACACTTTTAAAGTTTGGTCGTCGTTTCAAAAGTGAGGCATTTGCCTCATTTGCCTCCATTACGCTACGGCCCTGAACATTATGTCTGTGCATGCTACGTATATGTTTACATGTGTGTTTATGTGAACAATAATGAAAGCTGGAAGAAAGAGAACGCTGACGGATGTCGAGCGAAAACAAAACAGAAGGAAACTCACGGCGAAGTTTAACAAGGGGAGAATATGTATTATGGACCAGTACGACCGATGGATAGAGTTAAAAAATAATTTACGCCTCTCCACCCATGCTGCAGTTGCTGAAACGCTGCTGAATCTGTAAGTTCTATATATGCATCCACGTTAAATTTTTAAACTTGCTTTTTTTTCTGTGATTGTTCATAATATTGCTGACAAACTACATTATTCAAATATGGATGGTAAATTCTCAAGCAAAAACGAAAGCAAACATAGCTTTGAACAAATCCATGACATTTGATCAATTTGACATTTTGGAACGGTATTTTAATGACAACTGAACGACTCCAATCTCCTATTTTTCTGTCTTAAATACATAGAACTTGTCATTTAAAAATATATAAAGTACGATATAATATTAAATAAAGATAAAGACACAACCGATAATAGGAATTAGGAAGTCTGCATCATGTTTGTCTATGACAAACGTATACGTAATCATGGTAATGACTTCAACTTTCAAATCGTTAATTTTCCTTTCTTGAGTAGCAACACTCGTTTCACAATTGATTCGTTAGGTTCGATTTTGTTTACAAGTTAGTTTCGCATGGTGACATAAGTAAAATAAATCGGTCTGCTTTAAGCTGCTGTAAAATGAGAAAGGCTTTTAATTAGAAAATAAAAGTATGCTTGAACTTTAGGGTATTAACTAGGGATAAGTATTTTAAAGAAATATCAATGTTGAATGAATGAGGTATTAATTGCATTGAACCATTTGTAGAAAATTGATCATCTGAACGGTTTTGTTTGGATGCAATTTTATAGTGTGACAAATGTGACGTCATTTAATTACTGAGAAAATAAGCTGGTGTAACATACTAGTTTTCCCCCTACTCATCTTTTCCCCCGGAAAAATCAGTATATACTGAGATTTCCCCCCGGAAATATCAGTATATACTGAATCTTCCCCTCTAAAATTTGGGTAGGAAAAATGAGTATATACTAGATTTTCCCCTTTTCGCAAATCCATACTGATCTTTCCCCCTTCATATTTAGGCTCCGTTTAGTCTTGCTTGATTTAATGCTCTAATTTTTATCACTATGTGAATGTGTCGGTTTGTCATAGGGTTTTGTTTTGTCTTCCTTTACCGGATTTGACACACTGAATTGGAAATTGGCAGCGCGGCGGGTGTGCTATAGCAGGCAGGAACCGCTTACTCTTCCGGAGCACCCGAGTTCACTCTTGTTACGACTTGAGTTCGCGTTGTTGATTTCTGTTCGGTTGTTTTTATGTTTTGTGTTTCCTTGTGCTGTTCTTGTTCATGTTTACCGGTTTTGTCGTTGCCTTTTCGGACTTTTGACACTCGAATGCCCCTTTGGTGCCTCTGCTTATTACACTTCTCATAATACACTTTGAGAAAAAAAACTTGATATTTTTGCAAGAATTGTTTTTAAATTCATTTTATTTTTCCTTAATATTTGGTTAAAACTTCAAAATTTTCTAGATTCTTTTTTATTAAGCTAGTCTCATTTGGCTTTTTGTTTCATAATGTGACATATATTAGAAAAAGCATAAACATCAATGTGAGTTAAAAAATATCAAAACAGGCATTGTAAACGAAGCTTTCATGAATTAATTAAATACAAGAACATAATTTTTTCTCCCCCAAGAGAAAAACATTCTACGTCATTTTGTTAAAAAGGAAACAGATAAGAGACAGTCCTGAAAACGCATCCCACCATTTGAGACTCCTACCTAAAGCTGAATACCAAATATCAAAAGCCTGCAAATAACAGTTACTAAATACATAAACTGTGACGGACGCACAAACAAACGGACGCCGGTGCATTTCTATGGTCACGGTCCACGTTATTTGGACACTCGAAACAATTCTATTTGTGCAATTGCTTTAATTTGTAGAAGTCGTTCAACAGTAATATTATAGCATTTAAGGCTCTTTTTTTGAGATGATCATGAATAGGTTGATAGATAGTTATTTCTCTCGGTCACGTTGACTACGATATTAACCATAACATGTATCAGGGATATTCCTAATAGACTGAAAATTTGGGTATGAAAACTGAAATCCGTATGGTCTTTACATTCTTAAATCTAAGCACAAACACTAAAGATTTCCCTTCTCAAATCTTTGCAGACATCTATGATATCACATCTGCACTATATATAATACTAAAAAAATGATACCCTTAAACTAAAATTCTAAGTAATTATCTTAAAGATATTGAAAGTCTCACCTCTTTCACAGTAAGTAATAGTGCAACGGTCTTGAATACTCGGGGGAAAGACCAGTATGGCGGAAAAATGAGTATGTGTTTACACATACCAGATTTTCCCCGGGGGAAAATCTAGTATATACTAGATCTTCCGGGGGGGAAAGCTCAGTATATACTCATTTTCCGGGGGGAAATTCTAGTATGGGGGAAAAACTAGTATGTAACACCGGTCGTGATAAACTTTTTCCAGCTGTATTTGCAGAAAAAAGTTTTTCTACTTTAAGAACATGTAAGTGGTTTATGGAGAATTAGCGCAGGTTATAGTCGTTTTAGGGTCAAAAGTCGGGCAAGAAATGGAGTTTTTTGTGTCTTTTTTGTTGTTGCTTGAAATGGAATATTTGTTTCTGGTCATGGAATGAATGAATTTTCCTTCACATAAATAAAAAGTGCACCATCAAATGCTGTTTAATGAGTCTACATCAGTTTTATCATGCCTGGTAACAACTTTAGACCCAAGTTTTGAAAGAGCTTGTGGGGTCATTTACAAATTTTTGACGTCAACCGTGATTTTCTACCGTAATATTCCAGAGCTGGCAGAGTGTCACGTCTTACACAAAAATCGCTTACGCAGGATTATTTTGCTCCTCGGTTGCTGTTTTCACTCAAGAATTTTATTGGAAGGCATCATTCGCTCATAAACAAATATGCTCTCAGATGACATACGGTTTTGTGTTGTCTTCCTTTGATGGATTTGACACGATAAATTGACAGTTGGAAGCGCGACGAGTGTGCTATAGCAAGCAGGAACCGCTTACTCTCCCGGAGCACCTGAGTTCACTCTCGTTACCACTTGAGTTCGCGTTGTTGATTGCTACTCATTTTTTTGTGTATTTTATGTTATATTGTCTGGTTTTTTTTGCCTGTTCACGTTGGTGTTTATTGGTTTGTCTCTGCCCTTTCTGACTTTTGACATTCGGATGCCCAATTGTTACCTCTGCTTCTTTACAACCATTTGGACTTACAAATTTGCTGAAAATCTTAAATTATCATCTTGTCAGCGCAACTTCTCTGAAACTACAGGACCGAATTCAACCAAATTTCGTATGCAGGAAGAACACCGTATTTAGTTGTGCGTGTTATCAGGACATTTGATCCTCAAATTTTTGTGGAAGTTATGACCATTCAAACTTTAAAAATTTACTGAAAATCATCTCGTCAGCACAACTCCTTCGAAAGTACTCAACCAAATTCAATTAAACTTGGTATGTTGGAAGGACACCATAATTAGTTTTGCATATTATCAGGAATTTGTGGTCTTATTTTTTGTGGAATTAGGCTTAGAGGAGCTTTCAGCTTAAATCTTTTTGGGAAACAATAGTAGAAATCGTTTTGTCATGCGATGTTTTATGTATTCTTTAAATAGTACAATAGAGGTTTTTTCCATCTATTATTTGATTGTTTTATTGTACGAAATTTGTCTTGATGGTAGCTGAAAAAAAGCCGACAGTACTAATAAAGAATAAACCGGTAAATGAAGCTCCTTATCGTGTACGTCCGTCCGTACGAATTTCCGTCAAGCTTTTCTTAGAAATCTTACATAAGAATGAATTAACATTTATCAGGGTAGTTCAGTATATGACAAACTACGTCTTCAGTTTCTCCCACGACAGTCGGATATATATTTCCTATTTTGGGCTGGATGTATATATATAAATTATACGTGAAAATATCCGTCGAGCTCTTTTTGGAACAGAACATGAAAGTATTTTCAAATGTGGCACCTGTGATTCAGTATGACATACTGTACATCAGTAGCGACTTTCAGACCTGTCGGACTCTGTCTACTCCCTGTTTTGGGTGTTTAGGAATTCGCCGATAGAATTGACTCGAAAATTTCCGTCAAGCTTTCTTTAGAACCCGTCATATAAGACTTATTTGAAATTTGACATGGTGATTCGGTATGACAATGTGTATGTCCTAAGCGACTTTCAGACCTGTCAAACTTGGCCAATTTGAGACTTAAAATTTCAAGCTTATCTCAGAAACGTACACTGAGAATGATTTGAAATTTGGCAGGGAAGATTAGGATAACCAAGTGTATATTCTTCTTAGTTTTTAAATAAATTAAAATAAATTGCAAGGTTTTATGTCTAAGTCTTGTTTTCAGTTATGATTTAAAAAAGAACTATTCACCTGACTCCATGTAAACAATAGGCATTTATAAATATTATTAAAAAAAACCCTTTTATAGACAAGTGTAACTATGATACATAATTACATTTGTAGTTTAATGAATAAATTATTGATAAAAAACATACAGAAAAATTGTTTGACAACAGTTGGTATAATATTAATAACAATTAAGGAAATATTGCATTTTATAAATTATGTTTGTAAATTGTATAAAAACAGAACAATAAAAAAGAAAACATGTACTAGTATGTCTCTGTGCTGCTGCATGGTAGTTTTTGATAAGAATTCTAGAATGGATAAACCTCGCTTTGCACTTTAGATCGACCATCTTTGGTGATGAGTTCTCCTGTAGCTCCATTTAATATGACCAAACATGGTATGCCAGAAACTCCAAACTTTGCACAAAGGGCAGTCTGGAAAAGTCATTAATATCAAATATGTTAGATCATGTAGATATACACTTTGAATTCAATCTCTATGCACTGTGATCATGAACTACATACTCATTTTATGCATGTGTCCGAAAGAGAAAAGGCTTCGTCGAGCAAATAATATTCGCTACTCCTTCAACCAAATTAAAATTCTAGATTACTATATAGTAAATGTACACTAGTTGGTCTATGTGTGTGACTATGTTTTTTTTTGAGTGAGTGTGTGCTCTGTTTTCATACTGATTGTACCTACTGTGGTTTGTATGTTGCTTTTGTGCGTATGTATATGTATTCATATTTCTTTTCTCACGAGTTTGCAACAGTTAAGGCTTTATTTTCACATTGCACTTTTTCACCAAAAACTGCTTCAAAACAGCATGCGCATTTTTCCGATGAAAATACTATGTCATTGCTGTTCACTAAAGAGTCCATTTTAAATTCCATCAAGAAACTTAAATCTGGGAAGGCGCCTGGTATAGACGGTATACCAAACGAGTTTTTGGAATATGGGGGCGAGGCCATTACACGAACTTTGGTAGATATGTTTACTCTAATGACGGACCTAGAGGTAATTCCCGACGAATGGCATAAAGGTATTATAAAACCCCTTCATAAATCGGGCTCGGTGTACAACCTAAATAATTATAGAGGAATTACGTTATCCTCGAATGTCTATAAGCTCTTTTCAAGAACGATTGAAAGTAAAATCGTTGAACACCTCGAGAATTCAAATATGTTAGGTGAATCCCAAGGGGCTTTCAGGAAAGATCGCAGAATCGAGGACCACATATTTACTTTACAGGGTATTTGCTCCCTTGCCAAATCATCTAAGAAACCCCTTTATATTGCATTCTTAGACCTGTCTAAAGCATTCGACAGAGTCTGGCGTGAAGGACTTTTATTTAAACTGTGGGAAAGTGGAATCCAGGGTAAAACCTGGCGTTTGATAAAAGAGATCTATAGAAATGTTCAAAATAAGGTTCTATTTGGCGATATTGAGTCTGATTTTTTCGAGCAAGAATATGGGGTCAAGCAGGGTTGCATTTTATCCCCTACGCTTTTTTCTGTTCTTATGAATGATCTTGTTCAGATGTTGAACGAGAGCAATATCGGCGTAAACTTAGCATCTCAAGTGATTAATTGTCTTCTGTTTGCTGATGACGTGGTTTTATTTTCTAAATCACCTAAAGAGTTGCAAACACTATTACAAATCTCCCACGAGTTTTCTAAAAAATGGAACTTAAAATTCAATGCAAGCAAATCTAAGGTGATGGCAATCGGTAAAAGAATAAACCAGAACGCAAACTGGAAACTGGGTGATGAGTCTCTTGAAGAAGTAACTGAGTATAAATATCTTGGTTACTATTTCAATAATTCCCTACGTTCAAATTATCATGTTAACAAATACCTCCAGGAAAAGGGTGAAAATCAGATAAATTATATGATTCGTGTCCTTGAAGAGCATGGTGATTTTAACCGTTTTAATTTTGGCGATGCCTTATGGAATTCTGTCGTGATGCCCTCGCTTACGCATGCATCTGCAGTTTGGATGCCTTTGTCTAACTCGAGTAAAGATATATTAGAACGACTACAGTATAAAGCTGCTAAAGTTATCATACGAACCAAACTAAATGTACCCAAGGTAGCTATCTTACTTGAGTTGGGATGGGAACCTATAACAGCTTTTATAGATCGACAAAGGGTCACCTACTTTAAGCGCCTTTTAGAACTTCCAGAACACCGATTATGTAAAATGGTATTTAATGAAATGAATGAATCGAATGAATCTTTTTGGGGATATGAAAGTAAGATCTTGCAAACTATTTCCAATGTAAATAACACCAATGTCCCTATTGAAAGCCTAAATAAGAGGCACCTTACTGGTCTCATTGGATCTTATACCAGGGAAAAACTCTTTGAAGAAGTACAATCTAAGAGTAGTCTAGATAACTATAGACAGTTCCATATTATAAAAGGAAGACAAGCGTATCTAAATGAAGGGAATTTCCGCGAATCTCGCCTTAAACTTCTTGCGCGAACGAAAACGCTGCCTATAAATGAATATCTCCATAGGATGAATATGTCACAGCATAATACTTGCGATCTATGTACTGAAAACGTAAGCGAGGACCTCTCACATGTTTTATTTGATTGTCCAATCTATGACTATATTCGTAATGAATACTCAGAACTTTTAGAATCCAATATTGACTTCCCATATCATACTAGAGAAAACTCAGCTGTCTATTTCACAGAACTGTTGCCTAATACAAAGTTACAATTTTTAATTGGTGATATTGGATATGTTTTTAGCAATGATGTAGGACAATTTTATGATTGTTTAGGTAGAATGTTTCTAAGTGAATGTTTTAATTTAAGGTCCAAGCTTTTACAGGAAAACTGAATAGACTTTTAATTGAAAGACATTTTATCTTTGTCAATATAATATTTTAAAATTTCAATATTGTTGTTGTTGTTGTTTTATAGGCTGAAAGAATGCATTTTATGTTTATAGTGTATATTTCAACTTGTATAGAATATTTATAGACGCGCCACTTTTATACCCTGGAAGTAGGCGCCCCCGCTGTAAAGGGGTAGATCTAAATAAAATATATATATATATATATACTATATATGTATAAACTTTATAGAAGGCAAAAATAATTTGATAGATGCCAATACAAAGACAATCTTTTCCATGCTGTATTTTTTTTCAAAATATAAAATTCTCGGAAAATTTTAAATGCACAAAGCAACTTATTAACGATGTATTTGTTTCAGTATATACTCTTAAAAAAAGTTACGCATAGACAGAAAATTCCCCGTACGTTTAATGCAAATCGAAACAATTTTAAACATTATTGCCGAGCTGTTCTGCAACCGATTTTCACGAAATAAAATCCAGTAAAAAGAAAACAAAATAAAGATTGTTTGATTAATTTAGACCAAAATCCTAACTTCAATGGTTTTAAGACATTGTGAGTAGAACACGACTAATGTTTTTCACGGAACATTTTGCATTGATTTAAATGGGAAATTGAATCGTAAAATGTACACTTGAGTTCTACTTGCACTATCCTAAAAAGCAGCGATTTTTCGATTTTACTCAAAATTGAACAAATAATCTCTATTTTGTTTTCTTTTTACTGGATTTTATTTCGTGAAAATCAGTTGCAGAACAGCTCGGCAATAATGTTTTGAAATTGTTTTGATTTGCATTAAACGTACGGGGAATTTTCTATCTATGCGTAACTTTTTTTGAATAGTATATTTAAAGCACAAAAATACTTTAAACCTAAGGATGAATTTGTTTTATAAGCACAAACAATTCTTTAAAATTTACACCGAATTAAACATAAACTGACTGTTAACATCAAACATACTTTCTTATCTCTGTCACTGAATGGTACTGCCGTCCAGGGCATTTCCTTGTAATATTCATCAAATGCGGCCTGGTCTTTGTCGGAACTGACGAACACTATCTCAAAGTTTTTCCCTGCTTCCTTCCATGCTTTGTATTTTTCTGCCAAGAGTGGGGTGAAAATACGGCATGGTGGGCACCAGTGAGCAGAAAAGTAAATGGCTGAAATGTTAAGATAATTATTAATTTTCAATCATATTTTTTTTAAAATATGGTTGGGTTTTTTTAACTGGTGACTATTGAGTTTTCATTGATGACTTGCATTATTGTTTGCTGCCCTTGTACAAAAAAGGAATAAAAATGTGTCAAATACTACCGGGCATCGTTTCACAGGAAGAAGATGAACGAAAAACCTTAAATCCCCATGATGCTGCATACCAAATTTCAAGGGATTTAGATAAGTTGTTACTGGTTGAAATCTGTTACGAAAACTTTTCCCGACCCATCCATCGCCAACGCCGCCTAATTTAACTGTTTTTTTTTATGCCACATCAACGAAAGTAGGGGTTATATAGTGTTCCGTCTGTTTGTTCGTTCGTCCGTCCGTCCTTCCGTCCGTCCCCAATTTTGCTAGATGTGGCATTATATCTTTCGGACATATTCTTAATACTTTATGAAATCCGACCAAATAATGGTTGGCAAGGCAAAAAAAATCACAAGGAAGACCCCAAGAGCTATACGACATTGATTTGACAGGTTCAGTTGTATTAAATTTTAAATCGAATGGGACCTTTCAAGTTTATATAGATATATATCATCTGGGTATCTCTCGATCAAGACTGTACTTTAATCCTAGTATAGACATATTACGTGGTGTTTTGTTACATTTCCAATGCATGTACATCATAAAACAGAGCTGGATTGTTCAAAGGTTTTGCACCAAGAGTGTCAAGAGTCCCGGGTGAAATGTGGGAACTCGAGATCTTTTTAACATTTTTGTCGACAACCCGTTTACGAATATGACAAACTGATATCTCAAAGAAGAGTCCAGATCGAACTCATTCTGCGATATATCTCACTGCCTTGTAACAATTGTTTTTTTTTAGCATAGCAAAAATTATACTATAATTTGATTCTTAAAATAATAAAGTTGAACTTACCCACAATTTTACCCTCTCCGGTGAAGCTTGCAGTGGATACTGGCCCACTTTTCCCCTGAACTTCCTCTCATATAAGTTCTGAAATAGCAGCCATGTTTCTCTTATTTACGTCAAGTTTGTCGTTTAAATGATAATATTTGGCCAGTTGTTTGTTGACAACGTATAGCCGTGCTTGTCCGTACAGGTATATTATTAATCCCTGACCTTGATTAGATCAACTTTTGCCGTTAGATCAATATATTTTAAGTAAGGAATGCAAAATAAACTAATTTAAAATGACGTACTCGTGAAGCGTTGCATTTAAATTTAAAAGTCGAGGCAAAAATTGCGAACATTACATTGAATCAAGGGAAAACCTTTTTTTTCAAAAGCTGGTTTTTCCATAAATGTATACTTATTCTTAGACTTCATGTTTTTTTCTGATAAATAAAAATCTATCAAAAGGACCATAAAAAAGATACACGAACGAACCACAGCTAATCAACTTGTAGAAAATGTGTCAAGATTTCTACTGAGCATGTTTTTGTGGACTTTACCCCCAATTGATTGATATCAGTAATTGGATTATTAATAGCAATTAATGATTTATTTGATATTATATCCACTCGTAAGAGACGGATTTATGTTGCAATCACCTTGTACGTCCGCCTGTCCATCCGTCTTGTCTGTCCGTCCAATACAGTATCTTTGCTTCTACTGAAGGGATTGGTTTCAAATTTGGTAGACAGCTTTAGGGTCCTTTAGCATGATGGGTTGTACATTTCCTTTACTTTCTAGGACAGTCGACGGTGATCTACTCCCTGTTTTCCGAGACGACTTACACAATTTTTTAGGGTAAAAAATGAATTTTACGTAACAGATACCTCGGCTTCTACTGGAAGTATTGATAATGATTTTAAATTTGGTAAACAGCTTATGCATGATAAGTTGTACCTTACCTCCTCTTTCCAGGTCACTCGGTCATCTACTTCTTGTTTTTAAGATGACTTAGACTATTCAAATGGTCCAAAATGGAACAAAATTATAACAGATTTCTCGACTTTTACTGAAGGGATTAATTTTAAATTTGGTTCACAGCTTAATCATGGTGAGTTGTACCATGCCTCCCATACAGGCTTTTCCTGGTGAGTCGTTTATCTACTTCATGTTTTCTGAATGGTCGAGTGGGCGTACGCTTAATTAGCACGACTTATTGCAACCCCATGTTAATAAACAAAATATTGAAATCAATAAATCATTTATTGATATTGATACGAGAACTGATCTATGAAAGAAGTACTAGTATACCATACTTACTCGCGTTGCTTGAAAAAAAATGTTGTTCGCGTTCCGTTAAGACTTGTTAGTCATAGTGGGCGGGAGGCGGGAGTAGTATATATGTGGTGTTCATTTATTATTGTTCAGGAGGATTGAGGATTAGGCGCCATTTGCACAGGTCTGTGACGTCATATCCACTTCCGGTCCGCCATCATGAATCTTCTGCGCATGTATATCTGCTTCCGGTCGGTCATCTTGGATCTCGTCGGCCATTTTGCTTATTCCGCAAAGTCACCACACGGTAAAAGGCTTATAACTTAGTTATTCCTTGACCGATTCTTTTCGGGTTTGTTGCATTGTCTTAAGTAAGACAACGTCTCTTTGATGATTTTCCTAGTGGTCTTCAGCGGTCATTAGAGGATCGACCATTAGGTGACCATTTCCTATTTCTTATCAAAGGTGTGGGTTGTCGTATATCGTTGGAAAGGTTGCAAGGTGTAGATGCCATTTCTGAGATGTTTGAGTCAGGAGTGGTCAGTGGCCAGTCAGGGCTTGACCATAAGGTGACCCCTTTTTCTTCTTGTTGTATGCTAAGCGTGTAATATGTCATTGTAAAGCTTGTGATGTCTAGTTTTTAATTCTTCCTTTTGTGATAGTCTAAGGGGAGTAACTCGTGGTTTCTACTGTGTTTAAAGGTTTGTTTTATAAGGAATTTGCCGGGCTTTGTGGGGTAGGCTTTAAGTACTGTTTTTGTCCTTTTTATAGGGCGTTAGGGATAACAAGTCGATTTTAAGTTTCGATACTTTATTTTGAAAACAGTAATAGATTTCAGTCTTCATCCTCGTCTTCTTCACTCTCCTCTAAAATCTGAACTGTGTTATTTTCTCATGCAGCAAGTACTTTCTCTTCTCAGTAGCGTATTTACAAGACTCTTCATACTCATTATCTTCATCGTCCCTCAGTCGTTTTGCCGTTTGTTTGATCTCCTTGTGGAGTGGATCTCGTGCCATTTCCATTTGCCACATAATGTTATTGACGTAACGATTTTTAGAGCTTCTCTATAGAGCGGGAGCAAATCCAAATCAGCCTTTGATATTGACTCTTTTTCGTGGTGACCTTTTTTCATGTATTCATCCACTTTCTTTTCGTGTTCGTCTTTGTAGCTGATCATGACTTGTCCAATAAAGCCACCCCACGGATCGAACTGTTCTCCGGGGTAAGTTTCTTTGTCTTCAAACAAGTCGTCACTCTTTTCTTATTCCGTATCCTCCTCCTCAGTTTCCCATTCCGGGTCCTCCTCCAACCATTCCGGTTCCTCCATTTTCCTTTGGTGCTTCTGTTCTTTGTGTCCCTGTAGATTGAACAACTTTTGGCTTGTGAATCCGCATTCGTCGCAATGGTACATCTTTCCTACTCGACGTCCAGGTTCTATCTGATGATTTTTGTTCCGTCCTTGTAAATTTATCTATCACTTCTGAAAAGTATAGCATGTTGTTAACAGAGTCCTCATTGCCGATGCGGATTAGATCGGGTCTTGTTAAATTGTCTTTCTTTCTTTTCTATACATAGGCAAAGAATGCATTCCTCAATTTTGCTAAGCTCTGTCTCTTGTATGCAAGCTTCCATGCTTTGAATCTACGGCATTCTTTAAATATTTGCTGGCAGTCTATGCACAGCACAATTCAATTTTGTTTCGATTTGTAAAACTGATCTTTCGGCCTCCTCACCTTACATTTTCGACAAACACGTTCATTTTCAGTATCCCACACTATGAGCTGTAGCAGACGATTCATTATATCTACATGCGTCTTGTTTGAATACATTCGAGCCACTGACAAAATTGTTCATTTATTTTGCCTTTTCAAAATTGTATCGTCCAATCATCTCTCAGCATTTTATCACATGACTTACTCTTTGCTCTTCTTGCTCCTTTCCTTGCTCATCTTGCTCTTTTGCAGCTCATCTCCCTCTTTTCTTTGCTCATCTTGCTCCTTTCCTTGCTCCTCTTGCTCCTTTCCTTGCTAATCTTGCTTCTTTCCTTGCTCATTTTGCTCGTTTCCTTGCTCATCTTGCTTTTTTGCAGCTCATGTTGCTCTTTTGCTGCTTTTTGGGGTCTTTTAACTAGTTTGATCACTCCAGCAGCAGCTACTCCTCATTTCCTCATTTTCCCTGATCTTCCTCTTCCTCCTCCTCACTTCCCACTTCATTTCCCCTCCTCTTCATTTCCTTATTTTCCCTCATTTCCCTCTATTTTTCCCCTCCTCCTCCTCCTCATTTCCCTCCTCATTTTCCCTCCTCCTCATTTTCTCATTTTCCATCATTTTTCTCCTCCTCCTCATTTCCCTCTTCATTTTCCCTCATTTCCCTCCTCATTTCCTCATTTTCCCTCCTCCTCTTCCTCCTCATTTCTTTATTCCCCCCTCATTTCCTCATTTTCCCTCCACCTACTTCTCCTCCTCCTCCTCATTTCATAATTTCCCTTCCTCATTTCCTCATTTTCCTTCCTCCTCCTCCTCCTCTTCATTTTCCCTCTTTTTTCGCCTTCTCCTCCTCTCTCTTTCTACTCGAGCAACAGCAGCAGCTGTGTTTTTCCTTTTATGTGTTAACTTTTACACCCCCCTTTTTAGCTCACCTGGAACAAAGGTCCATTCGAGCTATTGTCATCGCTTGGCGTCCGTCGTTCGTCTGTCGTCCGTCGTCTGTCCGTTCAACTTTTCAAAAATCTTCTTCTCTTAAACCGACAAATCAAATAAAATGAAACTTGGTATGATTGTTATTTATGGTGTCCTCTACAAAACTGCCGTTGGGATTTTTGATTCGGTGAAAAACATGGCCGCTATTGCTAAAAATAGAATATAGGGGTAAATTGCAGTTTTTCACAAATTACTGGAAAACGGTCACCGATATCAAAATTCTTGTATGGGTAAAAGTGAACAGTACCTCAAGATCTACCTGCCCTGAAATTTTCAAGAAGATCCGAAAACCGATGTTGGAGTTATTGCCCTTTTTCTGATTTTTTTTTCCCAAATTTTGCACTTATTTAACCCTCTATCTTGAAAACTACACAAGATATCTGAAAAATTTAAAATACATAAAATTAAACACATCAAGATCTACAAACGATATAATGGGGTCAAAGTCCGAGGACCATTCCTTATAGGAGTTTTTCCCCTTAGACTGTCAAAATTGACCATTTTCAGTGTTTTTCATCCTATTTTCAAACGTTAACTTCTCTACCACCATAAGTCTCACAATTACTAAACTTGGTGTGTTAGTTCTTTGAGGTATTGTTTACAAAATCGTCGTTTGGATTTTTGATTCATCGAAAAAAAACATGGCCGCCGTTGCTAAAAATAGACCTGGGGCTCAGACTACTGTTTTTGGCTTGTAAATCAAAAAGTATAAGAGATAGATGAAATCTGATGCCACCTAACTGCTTCAGCATCAAAAGCTCTACAAAAGTCTCCATTTGGTCCAAGTTGTCAGATGACCCCTTAAAGGGGTTACAGGTCCTTAAAGGTGAAAAATAGCGGTTTTTTTTCATGTTTTTGCCCTATAGTATGAAAACTATTGCAGATAGAGAAAAGCTGTTGCTTGCTTAAATTTTTAGCTCATTTAGCTCTACAAAAGTCTTCATAGGGTCGAAGTTGTCAGATGACCCCTTATAGGGTTACGCCCCCTAAAATAACGTGTTTTCATGTTTTTGGCCTATAAAATGAAATCTATAGCAGATACAGAAGGTGTTGCTTGCTTAAATGTTCAGCTCACTTAGCTCTACAAATGTCTCCGTATAGTCAAAGTTGTTAGATACCCCTTATAGGGTTTACGGCCCCGAAAATAATGTTTTTTTTAAGCTTTTGGCCTATAACATGAAAACTATAGCAGATAGAGAAAAGCTGTTGCTTGCTTAAATGTTCAGCTCATTTAGCTCTACAAAAGTCTCGAATTTGTCAGATGACCCCTTATAGGGGCACAGTCCCTAAAATAACGTTTTTTCATGTTTTTGGCCTATGGAATGAAAACTATAACATGAAAACTATAGCAGATAGAGAAAAGCTGTTGCTTGCTTAAATGTTCAGCTCATTTAGCTCTACAAAAGTCTCGAAGTTGTCAGATGACCCCTTATAGGGGCACAGTCCCTAAAATAACGTTTTTTCATGTTTTTGGCCTATGGAATAAAAACTATAGCAGCTAGAGAGAAGCTGTTGCTTGCTGAAATGTTCAGGTTATTTAGCTCTACGTTTAAATCTATAGGGTCAAAGCTTTTGAAAATTTTTTCATGTTTTTGGCCTATAAAATGAAAACTATAGCAGATAGAGAAAAGCTGTTGCTGGCATAAATGTTCAATTCATTTAGCTCTACAAAAGTCTTGGTATCGCCAGGTGAGCGATTCAGGCTCATGGGAACCTCTTGTTTGTCAAGCAGGGATTCCAGACCACTTTGTACTTTTAATTTCCCATAGGTCCTGTGTTAAATCTGTTGGCGACTCTTGTCATCCCCAAATCTCAGCAGTAAAGTCGTGTGTAATCATGCGGAACTAACTATACCATTGAGATCATTTTGTACTTGATGAACCAATATCTTCAAACCAGTTCAAACCGGTTTCTATTCATTCCGATACTATCCCTTTATCTATTTTTAACCCTTAACTCATTCTAACCCTTACCCTAGCTATTCTAGTTTGTAATTCTAACCCTAACCCTAAACCCTAACCCTAATCTTTAACCCTTACCTTTTCTCTTTTCAGTTCTGTTTTTAGCCCTTACCCCAATTCTAACTCTAACTCTCTTTGATAGTGTTTATTTCTAACCCTAAACCCTAACCCTAACCTCTAACCCTAACCCTAACCTCTAACCCTAACCCTAATCTCTAACCCTAACATTTTCTCTTTTCAGTTTTATTTTTAGCCCTTACCCCAATTCTAACTCTATAATACTAACTCTCTTTGAATGTGTTGTCATTGTAATTTAACCCTAACTCTCTCGTCTCTAACCCTAACCCTTTCTCTTTTCAATTCTATGTTTAGCCCTTATCTCCATTCTAAATCTAACTCTATTTGTCTTTGTTGTCGTTGTATTTCTAACTCAAACCCTAATTCTCTTTTCTCTAACCCCAACTCTCTCTTCTCTAACCCTAACTCTCTCTTCTCTAACCCTAACCCTTTCTCTTTCCATTTCTATTTCATAACCATTTACTCTAACCCTAACCTAAATTCTCCTCTGTTGTGTATAGTATTTCTATTCATGTTCGTACCCTAACCCATACTCTTCTGCTATGTAGCCTTAACCCTAACTCTTGATCTATCCTTTGTTTGCAAGGAAAAACACAGCTGCTGCTGTTGCTCGAGTAGAAAGAGTGAGGAGGAGAAGGCGGAAAAAAAGAGGGAAAATGAGAAGGGAAATAAGGAAATGAGGAGGAGGAGGAGGAGGAGGGAAAATGAGGAAATGAGGAAGTAAATAAAGAAATGAAGAGGAGGAGGAGGAGGAAGAGGGAAAATGAGGAAATTAGGAGGAAAATGAGGGAAAATGAAAAGGGAAATTAGGAGGAGGAGGGAAATAAGAATATGAGGAGGAGGAAGGAAAACGAAGAGGGAAATGAGGGAAAATGAAGAGGAGGAGGAGGAGGAGGAGTAAAATGAAGAGGGAAAGGAGGGAAAATGAGGAAATGAGGAGGAGGGAAATGAGGGAAAATGAGGAAGTGAGGAGGAGAGAAAATGAAGAGGGAAATGAGGTGGGGGAGGGGTAAAACGGCTGCTGCTGCTGCTGGAGTGATCAAACTAGTTAAAAGACCCCAAAAAGCAGCATAAGAGCAAGATGAGAAAGGCAAAAGAGCAACATGAGCTGCAAAAGAGCAAGATGAGCAAGGAAACGAGCAAAATGGGCAAGGAAAGGAGCAAGATGAGCAAAGAAAAGAGCAAAATGAGCTGCAAAAGAGCAAGATGAGCAAGGCAAGGAGCAAAATGAGCAAGGAAAGGAGCAAGAAGAGCAAAGAGTAAGTCACGTGATAAAATGCTGAGAGATGAGCTGCAAAAGAGCAAGGAAATGAGCAAAATGAGCTGCAAAAGAGCAAGATGAGCAAGGAAAGGAGCAAAATGAGCAAGGAAAGGAGCAAGAAGACCAAAGAGTAAGTCACGTAATAAAATGCTGAGAGATGATTGGACGATACAATTTTGAAAAGGCAAAATAAATGAACAATTTTGTCAGTGGCTCGAATGTATTCAAACAAGACGCATGTAGATATAATGAATCGTCTTCTACAGCCCATAGTGTGGGATACTGAAAATGAACGTGTTTGTCGAAAATGTAAGGTGAGGAGGCCGAAAGATCAGTTTTACAAATCGAAACAAAATTGAATTGTGCCGTGCATAGACTGCCAGCAAATATTTAAAGAATGAGTTGGATTCAAAGCATGGAAGTTTGCATACAAGAGACAGAGCTTAGCAAAATTGAGGAATGCATTCTTTGCCTATGTATAGAAAAGAAAGAAAGACAATTTAACAAGACCCGGTCTAATCTGCACCGGTAATGAGGGCTCTGTTAACAACATGCTATACTTTTCAGAAGTGATAGATGAATTTACAAGGACGGAACAAAAATCATCAGATAGAACCCGGACGCCGAGAAGGAAAGATGTACCATTGCGACGAATGCGGATACACAAGCCAAAAGTTGTACAATCTACAGAGACACAAAGAACAGAAGCACCAAAGGAAAATGGAGGATCTGGAATGGTTGAAGGAGGACCCGAAATGGGAAACTGAGGAAGAGGAGGAGGATACGGAATCAGAAAAGAGTGACGACTTGTCTAAAGACAAAGAAATTTACCCTGGAGAACAGTTCGATCCGTGGGGTGACTTTATTGGACAAGTCATGATCAGCTACAAAGACGAACACGAAAAGAAAGTGGATGAATACATGAAAAAAGGTCACCACGAAAAAGAGTCAATATCAAAGGCTGATATGGATTTGCTCCCGCTCTATAGAAAAGCTCTAAAAACTTGTTACGTCAATAACATTATGTGGCAAATGGAAATGGCACGAGATCCACTCCACAAGAAGATCAAACTAACGGCAAAACGACTGAGGGACGATGAAGATTATGAGTATGAAGAGTCTTGTAAATACGCTACTGAGAAGAAAAAGTACTTGCTGCATGAGAAAATAAAACAGTTCAGACCTGACGAGGAGAGTGAAGAAGACGAGGATGAAGACTGAAATCTATTGCTGTTTTT
This sequence comes from Arcuatula senhousia, assembly GCA_963971305.1. Lineage (NCBI taxonomy): Eukaryota > Metazoa > Mollusca > Bivalvia > Mytilida > Mytilidae > Arcuatula > Arcuatula senhousia. The sequence goes on along the minus strand of OZ020306.1, from coordinate 31,354,296 downwards.
AAAATAAAGTATCGAAACTTAAAATCGACTTGTTATCCCTAACGCCCTATAAAAAGGACAAAAACAGTACATAAAGCCTACGCCACAAAGCCCGGCAAATTCCTTATAAAACAAACCTTTAAACACAGTAGAAACCATGAGTTACTCCGCTTAGACTATCACAAAAGAAGGAATTTAAAACTAGACATCACAAGCTTTACAGTGACATATTACACGCTTAGTATACAAGAAGAAGAAGAAGGGGTCACCTTATGGTCAAGCCCTGACTGACCACTCAAACATCTCAGAAATGGCATTTACACCTTGCGACCTTTCCAACGATATACGACAATCCATATCTTTGATAAGAAGCACGAAATGGTCACCTAATGGTCAATCCTCTGATGACCACTAAAGACCACTAGGAAAATCATCAAAGAGACGTTATCTTACTTAAGACAATGCAACAAACCCGAAAGAAATTGGTCAAGTATTAACTTAGTTACAAGCCTTAGGTTACCGTGCGGTGACTTTGTGGAATTACCTCCCCTTAATTACCGGAAGCAAGATGGCGGACCGGAAGTGGATATGACGTCACAGACCTGCGCAAATGACGACTAATCCTCAAGGTATAAAACCACTAATTCCGAGTCCCATTGCTTTTCTTATTTTTGTCTTCCAGAATTCCGACCAGTACCTCCCCGTGGTGGAAGACGGGCCCTGATCCAGCGATAACAAAGGATACTCTGGAGCAGCTAACACTGGCGGTGGTGTGTCATGGGCTTGACGACCCATGGCACATAGCGAGTCTATACCTGTAGAGGTATAAGTCGACGCAGAGGGGCTTTCCCCTAGTCGCGACTATAAATACCCATCAGTCAGTCCCATTGCTTTCTATGTTAAATTGGACATTTCTAAAATGCTGTAGATTTTTTGTCTAAAGTTCAAATAAAGTGTCAATAGGCTTATTTCAATGCAAAATGATTTGGCTCACTCCAGTTCAAAAACTAGCACATCTTACATTGAATAACGGGAAAAACTGGTTCCCGGTTTAAATCATCCTGAACGTCCGGTACTTTCTAAACATGTTTCTGGCAAGAATGAGACCCCAAGTAAAAATAATCCTAAAAATTGACAATTAACATATATATGAACAAATATGGGCTGAAATTGTTTCTAAGATGTTCATCTTTCAAATAAAAGCTCATTCAATGAATTGCATGCAATAGTTTTAGCTGGGTCAATACTTTTATGGAACTATATTGTCTCAAAATAGGAACTATATTCAGGTTCGTCCTCTACCGGATTGTGAATTAGTGGTTTTATACCTCAATCCTCCTGAATAATAATAAATGAACACCACAAATATACTACTGGCGGGTGTGCGGTCGGGAAAGAAATTGGCGTAACAGTTTTCTCAGCAACTTCTAATCATAGTCACTTGATATTTGGTATACAGCATCAGGAGGGTGTGGATGGGGTTTACAGAATAGAGAATAAAGGCCAAAAAAGTTAATAGACAATAGATAATATTTTATTTGCACAAACACATTAACAATAAATGGTTAAGGCGTGAAACAAGACTGTCACTTTTACAATAAACATATAGTTATATATACAAGTTATAATCGGTCACACTAATTAGCGCCCGGGGAGGGATTTAGTGCCGGAGGAAATATTTAGCGCCCGGGGAGTACTAAATAGCGCCCGGGAACAGATTTAGCGCCCGGGGAATGCATCTTCATTTATTATACGAAGGTTGATCAAACCATTTAGAAAAAATAACCATCTGCATATTTTCACATTCAACACATGCATTTTTTGCAACAAAAAAAAAAAAAACAAAAACACACACCCCCAAAAAAAAACTAAGTAACCTTTCGAGGTTATTTTTAATAATGGAAAAAAAACATATATAAAAACTAACATATAATACTTATATTGTCCAAAGTCACTTATTTTTTTAAATTATGAATGAACAACCAATATCAAGATCCTAGCCTTAGGACCAATTACGCTAATCAATGAAGGTGACGCGTAGTTTGTAAAAAAATATACATCTACATGAATATTATTCACTAACATTCGACTTTATAATCTAAAACATTTGTCATTCAGCTCCAAGATGCCGGCAAGTAAAAAGCGAAAAATAAAACCCACTGCCAAAGCAGCCTTGTTGTAATATATAGATAACATTGTGAATAATAAAGGTAAAAATGTTGTATGCATAATTCATTTTATCAACCCAATCTATATTCTATAAAGTTTCCCCGGTCGCTAAATCTGTTCCCGGGCGCTATTTAGTACTCCCCGGGCGCTAAATATTTCCACCGGGCGCTAAATCCTTCCCCGGGCGCTAATTAGTGCAACCCGTTATGGTGTGACAGTGGTAATACGCTCCCAAAGGGAGCGATAATGGTAGAAATGTCAACAATTTAGTTGTACTATGAGCTGAATTTTCCTTCAACGTCCGGTTTTTCACGCTTCTTTTCCCGAACTTTCAGCGTCTTTTTAACGATTATTTATTTGAAAATTTTTGACGTCATTATTAAGCGCAAGTGGGACATGGAACTGACGGAAGAAAAGCTAGCATTTTTATTTTATTTTCGAATACAAATTGTTTCAATATTCATTAACATTTCAAAATCTATACAGCATGAAATATATTTAAAGATACGTCGTAACTTCGGGAGCGTCACAGGTTAAAACTCATATTACAGTTAAGAAATGAGTCATTCTGATCTTTTTCATAAATCTGGCTGTTAATTTGACAATTTCAGTTTTGCTATTAAGCAGAAAAGAGATTTCTTTGATTCGTGCCCGCTCGGGCGGAGAGCTCTACGGTATTTGTTTCCGCGAGAAATTTCCTAATGCTGATTTAGATTTTTCATGGTCCGGAAAGGGTTATTATTTTTACAGGGCCGGAGTGAATGTTAAAATTAACTATAAGAAAAAAATAATGCTTAAAAAAATAGATTGCGCTTTTTACAAGAAAATAATATTCTTAAAATAATAAATACACAAAAGCTGCTCGTTTCGTCTTGTTTATATGCACGTACGAAACTAACGTGTCTCGAAGCTTAATCGCCCCATACCATCTCGCCCCAAAATAAGCAAATGGAAATATTGGAAATTAAATGATAACGATAGCCCTGAATGTCGACATTTAGAACAAAAAACGTAATGCTCGCATTTAGGCAATGCCTTCTCCATATTATTAAATTTACAGTTAGAAAGGAATGGCAGTGTTAATTTAATTTTACTGTATTATTCATTTCTAAGCGATAAATAGTGGGGGCACACAGAGAAGAAGTGATATTCATGTAATGAAGGAAATCTTGGTTTTGGAGACAAAGGGGGGAGAGACGTCGCATCATTCTGTTGTCTCCCCTTTCCCCCCAAAACGGGATGAAAAACTGCTACATTTAATGCGTATGTCCCCATATCTGAGGTTCACTGATTTCTTTTAGATATTACATTGTGAGGGTCAGTAAAAACACATCTGAAAACTGCGGGGTTGCGGAGGTGGTTCTTTCGAGGCGTGGCCCTGGTAAAGAAAATAAATATGGTTAAGATCTTTATTGTCCGAAATCCAAAAGTGAAGTGAAATAAAACATATAATATATTTAACCAATAAAACTTTCTAGACTAATCGAGTTAATTTTCTTTTTAAGATGCTTTGTAGCTTTTCTTTTTATCTTGCCAGAAGGGATTACATAAATTGTGTAAACTCCAACATGTCAAAATAATCTTTTAATGGAAAACAACACTTATCGATATAGATATATTTCTTTTTATCTTTAATTCTTCCCTATAATCTTATATAACTTTTGTGTGACATTTATTTTTATTTCTCAATTTAAACTTCTAAACCTAAAATTATAATAAACATTTATTTTATATAAACCTCTTCATTTCTTTTTTCCTTACTGTTAATCAACTTTCTTATTAAACTTATTTTATATTTCAAACTTCCTATTTTTACCTCAGTTTTTTGCTAACAATATCGTCATTACATTCCTCCTCAATATGGCCCCGTCACATGACAGGCAAACACGATTAGTTTGTTCAATATTTTTCAATGGCTAGTGTATGAGGACTTAAGCTTACTTATTATGGATCTCTTTCAGTTTTATCCTTACAAATATCAATATAGGGAGGTCTAGTTGATGGGACAAATACTTGGCGAAAGAAGGACAGTTTTTCATATATTAATAGTCAGACCCTTTCAAGGTTATTGCAGCCATATTGGATAAGGGGCAAATTTTTTGAAAGGAGGAGAGAATATTATACAAAATCGGGAAAATATATGTGTGTTGCTAAGCAATAGAGCTGTTTTTAAGACATTTTCCCGAATTTCTGCCCCTATTCAATATGGCTGCAATAACCGTGAAAGGGTCTATTTAAAGGAGTAACCTTTGAATCAAAACAATGGAAACCCTGTTTTAACACATAATTTATACATTCCCTAATGTTATTCTGTGACTTTTTTTTATTAACCGATAAGTTTTGTGGGTTTTTTTGCCTTTTAGGCAAAGTTCCCCGCGCTTTTAATGCACATGGCTAATAATAATTTGAATATCCGGCCAACATCGGACAGCCAATCAGAATAAATCTGACTGAGCCTCGTTCGAAAAAATCGGCCATTTTCTTTCCAGGGTATTTTGCTGTTTCCTTCCCCTTCCCTATAATATCCCCTGGTAAAATGCGAGGAAGAAAGAGAACATTGACAGATTCTGACAGGAAAAGAAATAGAAAGAGTATTCAGGCCATGTACCATAGGTCTAGGATAAATATAGGAAATGAGATTGATCGTTGGACCGAGCTGAAAGACGTGCTTCGTCTTCAAAGCCATGCCGAAGTGGCCAAAGTTCTGCTGGACGAGTGAGTCGGTGATAAAAGTTCTTTTTGTAATTTTTGTGAACAGAAATTATTGAGACTAAAGCATTTCCCTGAAACTTTGCAAGGCTATGGTTCATTGTTCGGCAATTTTAAACATGAAGAGATATCAAAATTTGTCCGTATGTCAGGCCATAATATCATAGACCTGTATATTTAATATACAGGTCTATGATAATATGAAGTGTAAACATGGGGCTCCCTAGGGGTACCCCCCTCAAGTCGCGAGGTCGCTTTTAAAAGGGGCCTGAGGTCCCAAGGTCGCTTTTCAAAGGCATATTTTGGCAGAGGTCGCAGGTCGTTTTTTGGCATAGGTCGACTTTATGAAGTGTATGTCTGAAGTCACCCTTTAAAAGCCCTCCGGTTTGTATGTTTGTTTTTAACCCTGCAGGAGCCACAAACATGCCTTGTGTTGTTGATTTAAAGAAGCCCCCACGGGTAATCATTAGAAGTAATGTAAATAAGCCTTTTATTTCGCTGAATTTTCATCTAATCAGCATTTTAGACACATTTTGATAAAATCTTCATATATATTAAACAGAAAATACATATATTTTTATCAACAAAAACTGATGCATAATTAATGAGATGGTCAGCTACACAACAAGGGATTAATTGCTAATTACTGTGTATATCAATTTATAAGAGTAATTTGGGTTTTTATCAGTGGTGTAGCTAGCTTGTTATTGCATTGCATGCAGACCTAACGGCCGGGTCTGGGGGGGGGGGGGGGAAGCCCCCCAGAAGCTCCTCAGTGAATATTGGATTTTGGAACTAAATTTTAAGCTTAATTTTCCTATGAAATTGACACAGTCACAATCACTCAAGAAAGAAGCAATGGTGTACCATAGGGGTAATCAAACATCATGATACTGATAGACATAAAATAAAATCCATCCCAACGAAACAAACCACATAACAAGTTTGCAACCTTCCAGTCAGGTATGTTTCAATGATTAATCTAAAGAATAACAAACAAAATGAATTGCATAAGTTTTCTGATTCAGAGAATTCATTTTTAAAAATTTATAAAACGAAAAAGAAAATATCTAATAACTTGTTGCCAGACGGACAGGCAGATAATGTGAAAATTATTGGGCTCCCAATGCAGTCAGAGTCCGAATACATGTATCCGGAGTATACTATGCACCTAAGAAATATTGATAGACAAACTGCGTCAATTGTCTTACTTCCCTACAATACATGTAGTCAGTAAAATCCAATTTCGTTAATTGTGTCGCGTACACTTATCCCACATCTCATGGTCTTCCATAGATTAGTTTCTATTTGTCTCGTGGTCAAAGTAAACAACATGATTTTTTTCTCAGAGATTATCCTTCATGTAATGCCTACAAAACCTAAAATAACTTGGCAAGTTTATTTACAATGTAAGTGAGTTGGGTGACAGAACGTACGAACAAACATATTGTTCAAGCGGACGGCTGGCACTGTAGGCCTTTTCTCTTCTTTCTTTATTTATTGGAGAAAACAAAAGTTAAAATTGAAAACTTTTGAGTGGCAAAAACTACATATCATTTTTAATACTTAATTAATTTAATTATAACTTAAGGTATTGGTCGGTTGACAGCTAGATCGGAAGCTTTTACTTTTTTTTCAAGAAATCACTAATTAAAATTATAAATAAAACAAGTTTTCCTTGAGAGGAAGATGAAATCATCAAGACTTTCAAATTGTGAATTTATTACATTCATTTTGTTGCTATTGTCTCTAACAAGACGGTTGGCAATATCGAGGTACAAAATGCCTTTCGAAACGCTTGTCAACTGAAGTGATTTGAAGCCTGCCGGTGTACAACTACATGTACTGTCACTGTCATCTTTTGATTCTGTATCAACTGGTTGTTCTTGAGTATTTTCATCAGCTGGCTGTACTTATCGGAAAATGGAATCTATTTTCTGACACGATTCAACAGCCTTCTTCATTTTATGAAATGCAGAATTACGTCATGTATAGACGTACTTTTAAACATTGGACTACATGTGTTAAATCAATCTGTCTTTATTGTTCAGAAGTATGGGGACTCAAGTCCCTTATAAAAGCAAATCAATCACATGAATCTTAATACAAAGATTTCCTTCCTTACAGATTGCAAATAAAAAAATGCCAAATTTATTTTAAGGGTTAGCAAAAAAGCTTCCAACACTGCAGTTCTTTCAGAACTTGGTTTGATTCCACTTAGTAGCTATATATCAGCTATTAAGTTAGCCATAGGTTTTTTGGATCATTTGATTAAACTAGAGGAAAATTCTATTGCTAAAAGAGATTATGAAGCTAATGTTCTATTGAAAGATAGCTTTTGTGACTTATTTTAAAATGCTTATTGTCAAAACTTGGATTCAGTCATATATGGGAAAATCAGGGAACATTTAGTAAAAATAGACTTATTTTTTCAATTAACAAAAAATTGGAAGAACAATATATACAATTTTGGAAACTTTCCCTTTTTGATGATTATAGTAATCAAGGAGTTAGACTAATTCCTTGTAGTAATCCAAATGGCAACAAACTCAGACCAAGGAATTAGAGTACATGTACTCTAATTCCTTGCTCAGACTTAATAGAAAAATCAAATTTGATTATAAAATTGAAACATATCTTTTAGCTAACAAAGATAAACATTCTACCTCAAGTTTCACCAAAGTTCGCATAAGTAATAGTGATTTAGAAATTGAAAAAGGGAGATATAATAAAACTCCTTTACATAATTGTTTGTGCCCATTGTGTAAAATTGAAGTTGAAGAGGAGTTTCACTATTAAATGCGTTGTTCATGCCTTGATAATCCTAGAAACATATTTTTCAAGAAAATAATAGATATTGTTCCCTCATTCTCAGATATGAGTATAGATGATAGAGTTATGTTTATTCTTAGGGACAAAGATGTTGATTTGTGTCAAATATGTATTGATGGGTTAAATGAAATTTACAATTTGAGCACTACTTTAAGAAAATAGCATATTTATTGATACAGGTATATACTAATGTTGTAACAGTTGAAATTTGTTAAATCATAATCATATTTGTCTTTCACATATCGTTTTTCTTATTCATAGCACCTCCTCAGGCTCTGGACAGATTGAAATAAGTATTTTTATACCCCCACTCGTAAGAGAGGGGGCTATATTGCAATCACCTTGTCTGTCTGTCCGTCCGGTTCAATTTCTCTGCTTCTACTGGATGGATTGGTTTCAAATATGGTACACAGCTTCAGCATGATGAATTATACCATGCCTCCCCTTTCCAGGTCAGTCTGTCATCTACTTCCTGTTTTCTGAGCCGACTTTTTAGGGTAAAAAATTTGTAAAGTGAATTTTTTTGTAACAGATTTCTCGGCTTCTGCAGGATGGATTGATTTCAAATTCAGTACACAGCTTAAGCATGATGAGTTATACCGTGCCTCCCCTTTCCAGGTCAGTCCATCATCTACTTCCTGTTTTCCATGTCAGCTAAGACTTTTAATGGGTCAAAAATAGACAATTTTTCGTAACAGATTTCTCAGCTTCTACAAAAGGGATTGATTTCAAATTTGGTATACAGCTTTAGCATGATGAGTTGTATCGTGCCTCCCCTTTCCAGGTCAGTCAGTCACCTACTTTCTGTTTTCTGAATGGTCGAGTGGGGGTATGCTTAGCACGACTTAGTGCAACCCCTTGTTGTATCTCTTGATATAAATATTGTATTGTATTGTATGTTTGGTAATAATTCATTTATTTTGGATTTTAAACCAATAAAGAATTTGAATTTGAATTTGTTTAATGCAAAAAAATTCTGGTTTCAACTATGAAATTTAACATTACAAATGTAAGTACAACAATGGAATGCATTATTAATATTTGTGTTCATTTTTCTTTCCAAAGATATTATGCAACCACAAAAAGAGTAAGATATGAAAAAGGTGACTATATGACACAGTCTTCAGATGATGATGACAGTGAAGATAATATTGTTACTGCTCAGAAAATATCCAAAACAGTTCACAGAAAAAAATCTAGAAAGTAAGTTTTTAATACAAAAAGGAATGCACAAGCCTTAACATCTACATGTATGTTTCACCAATTTACAACAATAATATGATTTAGGCATTGCCTAGCTGCAAGCACAGCATAAGTATTCAACTTTCTTCATTTGAAAGAAAAGAAAAAGAAGAAGAAATGTTTATTTAACTTGGTCATCATAAAAACTTCTTTCAAATACCCCAAATTTAATTTAAGGGAATGAGGCTGTGACTTTTGTGGTTGGTTCTGAAAAGGTGTCTATGAGCGTGTGAAGTTTCACTCCAAATGTTTGGCAATATTTACTTCATTGATATGCAATGTCCAAAAAATAATGAAAAGGGTAAATAAATTACGTTGCTAGTAAATATTTGCCCCACTAATTTTTCAAACTTTCTTCCATGTTTTAAAACCACAAAATATATTTTTGGAAGCGGTATTATTTTTATTCATGGCGGACCTGTTTTTTTCAGAAGCATATCCGGAAGAAAAAAATCAATATCGGCATTAAACAAATTTTTTACAGGAAGTTGCTGTAGAGCTCTCCGCTCTCGCCGGCACTTTCCTGCTACGAGCTGTGCTCGCTATAAAATATTGAGTTTTGATGCGAAAAAGCAAACTAAAAATTACAGAATTGAACTTTGGTTCTTCAGCACTTATGCTAAAATGAAATTTGAAAATATTTACACAGTACCGGGACATGTACATGTACATGTATTTAGATTTTAAATGCCTGCGAGTTTCAAAGAAAATCATTAAATAAATGTATTAACATGACTTTAGATTTTATATTAATACTTGTTTTCATGGCTAGTATAATATTGAATTGTGATTTAAATTCATCATGTTCAGTGTAAAGCTACTTTTTTTTCAGGAAAGTCCAGAAAAGGACAGTGGAGCCAGAAAAAAGTACCACTTTATCTTGGGAAAGAGTTCAAACTTCAGTCGAGCCTTATGATGAAGACACGGGAGATACCATGGACTACATTTGTACTGGGTAAGGCACCAAGCCCTAATTATTCTTAGTATTGTACCATGTCACATCCAATTTCATTGTTTAGTTGCACTGTTCAAACTGGAAATATTTTTGTATTAATGCTGTTGACTAGGAAGCAAGAAGTCCTAACCATTTGCAATAAAATGGAATAGGCATTGCCTAGAATGTTGCATTGACATATACATAAGAAGAGAATCAATTCAATAGGACGCGGTAATCAGGGACAATGTGATAGTATTTTCTGTCATTTTCCAGCATGTGCAGACTTTTTCAAAAACTTACACAAAAATCTGAATGAGTAACAGACATTTCTTCCATATTTCGAGTCTCCTGTAATATTGTAGACTTTCTGCTTTAAAGAGCTCACTACGCTAGCATATACATTACATTTATTGAATTGCAATGAAAAGTAAAGACAAGAGCAACATAGATAAAAAGAAAAAGTGCATCTTAAAACAATTGGAAGAAATCCCTCAAAATAACTTCTTAATACCACCTTATCTTTAAACTGTTCAAACTGTTCTGATGTTCTAAGAAATTTTATGTTTATGGGACGCTTATTTTCTGGAAACCCCATGCAATTATTTACTTTAAAACTTGACAATTATATATATAGTTTCTTTTATCTTTAGGGATGATTCCAAGGAACAAGAACTCAATAAATGTCCTGTCTATGACAATGAATTGGTTAGCTGTGGGGTGACAGCTTCACCTGATATTAATGATGCAAACTCAGGAAACACAGCAGATAGCATTGCTATGCAGTAAGTTAACAAAGCCTTTCAATTAGTTTTATAGTTAAGTATGTGTATAGATTTGAATTGTACTTATATGTTCCTTCAATTCTTCACTTTATGGTTTGTTTTTGTTAAAAAATTAAATAATAGTTTCAAAAATATTCAAAACTTTTCTGTGTATTAGGTCACTATTAATGAATTTATTTGTTTCCCATTGCCTTACCATACAAAAATATTATGAAAAGGTAGTAAAAAATTTACAACAAATTTTAAATTTTAATTTTGGCCTAATGATTTTGTCTCTTGCACATGTTGCAGTTAATAAACATTATTTTTTGGAACATCATGCATATATGTTAAGTTAATGATGTTTTTATTGCATAAGATTTTATAACATCTATCCTTTTCAAATACTTTGGATTTCATAAAAACTACAGGTTTTAGATATTTGTAATTAGGCAATGGAAACCCTATTGCATGTACATAGGGATTTGTTGTTATTTTTCATGGTCAATATCTATTTAAGATTTCTTTTCAATTGTCTGCAGTTTTAAGAAGTCTTGCTTTTTACAGGTACATTCTAGTGAAGAGAGAACCAGAAGAATGTCCTCCAGAACAGCCTTATATAGTTAATATACAACGTTTAGATAGTGCCCACTGTGATGTACCAGTATCCAGAGACCAGATTTCAGACATGTAATACTTTCTATAGATTGTTTTGCCACCTTAACTTGTATAATTCAAGCCCTATCCTTCTTTGTATACTTTGGCGGAACAGGGCTTAAACTCTTCAAATGAAAATTCTCCGTCACTCACTGTCTAGTTCTTTCAGCCAATCACATTCCAATGATGTTAATTAATTTAATAATATGATTAGTTTGATCTTTTATAAAACAGATATGACAAAAAGGTGTTAATAATGTGATAATTGATAATTAATTGATCATTATTAATTTTATCTACCACTGGTCCTAAGACAATTTTTTTAAACACAGTATGCTCAACTGACAGATTTTGACGAATTATTATTGGTTGAGCATTCAGGTGTTAATGTAGGGACTAACTACAAGGAACGAAATATAACGACTGTATTATTCAGGTTATTGCCACCTAAGAAAAATTCAAGAACTGAGAAAGGATTAATGTTCATTGGGTACTAACTTTGGGATTTTTGTGGGTCAGGTTAACTGAAAAATTGAATTCTCAATGAATAAAGAACTAAACACTGCTCCTAATTAAGAATTATTATAACCACAAATTCATGAGCCCACAAATATGCAATTTACTCCCAATCCAAGAAAATTGATTCCCAAGAATTTAATTATTTTGACAGTATTTCAAAAAAATGTTTTTAGAAAATGACAGCTGTCCGTGATTCTAAAATATTCTATGATGAAATTCTAAGCATAAGTGGGTGCATCAGTCACATTCTTGTTAGCATTCTGGCACAACAGTTCAACAAATGTTTGTAAAAGGAGTACAGCCACGAAGGCCCCGAAATGGCCCAAAAATTCAACTTTGATATATCTGCTTGAAGTTGCTGCATTAGTGTTCATTGGTCTTTATATTTCATGACTTGCAATATTTTTCCCTTCAATTATTTATCAATAAACAGAGCAGTGAGGTAAAAAAATAGGACTATTTTGTGAAAAATAACAATTTAGGACAGTTTTCCTTGATTGATGAATATGAAATGGGCCACACCTGTCGACCAAAATTATTTTGTGGCAGAAATGTGTGTTATGATATTATAAATTCACTATAAAAAAAATACGATGGTCGAGTAATGTGGCCAATACTAATTTTGACGAAATATGCAGTGAAATCAGTGAAAATATGTGAAAAATTAGGAATTTTCAAATTTATGGCCTGTATAAAGTCTCAAGGCTAAACCTGTGGTTCAAATATTTTGCTTAATCTTACTGATATGAAAAGTTTGTTCATATCTTACCATATTTTAGTTAATTTTTTGACAAATTACAGTAGTTGAAAAAATAGTGAAAATACCGGGCCGATTTAGGGCATTTAGGAATAATTGATAATTCTTGTGGAGATTTTGCCCCTTTGACCAGAAACAAATTGTCCAATTTATAATCACAAAAAACACAACTAAAAAAAACATATCCTTAATAAGATTCTAAAGTTTCTATATTGAAAACGTAACAGTTGGACTTTCAAATGTCTATCCTCACAAGACAAGGGTTATGATTCACTTCCATTCATCATCACTTGAAGAGGAGACTAAGTGGATTTAAAACCCCTGGACTTGTCCAAAGTCAGAAGTCTGAAAATTTACATAATCAGTGGACACTTAAAGAAACAATATCTAAACAGAATTAACAGAAATGGACAACTCAAACTCATTGGGTAACATGAATGAACTTATTTTTTCCCTTGGGGACATAGACATGCTGGTGTCCGTCCGTTTGACCATCACACTTTTTTGTAACAGTTTTTTCAGCAACTATTTATCATAGGCCTTTGATATTTGTTATGCAGCAGCTTCAGGTAGGGATATGATCGGATGCCTTTTCAGATCTGTTGCTCATCTACTTCCTGTTAAACAAGCCTACTTAGATTTTTCCCATTCATTGTGGGAGGGGGAACCTAGAATCTGTTCTTGTTATTTAAGTCATTTTTGTCAGAGCGGGACATAGGTGTCACTTTTCTAGTGGCAGCGGCAACAGGGCGTTAACTTTTTGGAAAAGTTTGATGAGCACCTCCATATCTCAAGAACTAAGTCCTAGGTTGATGAAACTTGGTATGCATATGCCCAGTAGTAGCTTAGCACAGTTGCATCCCCATCTTTTGACCTTGATCTTGATTTCCAGTTCAGTGACTTTGACAATTTTCAATACATATAATAGCAATGGAAAAGTTTTGCTAGCACCTCCATATCTCATGAACTATAGGTCCTACATTGATGAAACTTGGTATGCATATGCCCCAGTAGTAGCTTAGCACAGTTGCATCCCCATCTTTTATTTTAAGGTTTAGGGACTTTGACAATTTTCAATACATATACATGTAATAGCAATGGAAAAGTTTTGCGAGCACCTCCATATCTCAAGAACTATAGGTCCTAGGCTGATGAAACTTGGTATGCATATGCCCCAGTAGTAGCTTAGCACAGTCACATCCTCATCTTTTGACCTTGACCTTGATTTTCTCATTGAGTGACTGATTATTTTTATTATACGACCGCAAAAAATTTGCGGACGTATTATGGTATGATGCTGTCGTCGTCGTCGTCGTCGTCGTCGTTGTTGTCTGTTAACTTTTAGTGTTTCCACAATAACTTTAGTTCCAGTTATCCGATTGCTATGAAACTTTACAATGATGTTCCTTACCATAAAAGGATGCATGGGATTGATTTTGGGGGTCCCCCCATTTTTCGTTTAGAAATTAGGGGCCAAAAAAGGGCCAAAAATACTACTTTTTTAGCTCACCTGACCCGAAGGGTCATGTGAGCTATTGTCATCACTTGGCGTCCGTCCGTCGTCCGTCGTCCGTCGTCCGTCCGTCGTCCGTAAACTTTTTAAAACGTTAACTCCTCTGACACCATAAGTCCAATTGCAACCAAACTTGGAATGGTTGTTCATTAGCATTCGGTGCTCAGAACTGATGTGGGGATTTTTGATTCGTCGTAAAACATGGCCGCCATGGCTAAAAATAGAACATAGGGGTAAAATGCAGTTTTTTGCAAATAACTCAAAAACGGCTACAGATATCAAAATTCTGGCATAGGGTAAAAGTGATCAGCACCTCAAGATCTACCTACCCTGAAATTTTGAAGAAAATCCAAATACCCATGTAGGAGTTATTGCCCTTTTTGTGGATTTTTTGCAAATTTTGCACCTGTTTAGCTCAATATCTTGAAAACTATACTAGATATTTGAGAAATTTAAATTGCATATTGTTAAGCACATCAAGATCTACAAAATATGTAACAGGGTCAACGTTGTAGGACCTTTCCTTTTAGGAGTTATTGCCCTTAGAACGTCAAAATTGAGCATTTTTTCATTACATTGAAAACGTTAACTCCTCTGACACTTTAAGTCCAAATGGAACCAAACTTGGTATAGTTGTTTATTAGCATTAGCTGTATAGAACTGATGTGGGGATTTTTGATTGGTTGTAAAACATGGCCGCTGTGGCTAAAAATAGAACATAGAGGTAAATGGCAGTTTTTTGCAAATAACTCTAAAACGGTGACAGATTTCAAAATTTTGATTGGGAACAAAAGTGATCAGCACCTCAAGATCTACCAGCTCTAAAATTTTGAAGAAAATCCAACAACCCATGTAGGAGTTATTGCCCTTTTTGTGGATTTTTTGCAAATTTTGCACCTGTTTAGCTCAATATCTTGAAAACTATACTAGATATTTGAGAAATTTAAATTGCATATTGTTAAGCACATCAAGATCTACAAAATATGTAATAGGGTCAACGTTGTAGGACCTTTCCTTTTAGGAGTTATTGCCCTTAGAACGTCAAAATTAAGCATTTTAACAGCATTTCCTCATTACATTAAAAAACGTTAACTCCTCTGACACTTTAAGTCCAAATGGAACCAAACTTGGTATAGTTGTTTATTAGCATTAGGTGTATAAAACTGATGTGGGGATTTTTGATTGGTTGTAAAACATGGCCGCTGTGGCTAAAAATAGAACATAGGGGTAAATGGCAGTTTTTTTGCAAATAACTCTAAAACAGTGACAGATTTCAAAATTTTGATTGGGAACAAAAGTGATCAGCACCTCAAGATCTACCAGCTCTGAAATTTTGAAGAAAATCCAACAACCCATGTAGGAGTTATTGCCCTTTTTGTGGATTTTTTGCAAATTTTGCACCTGTTTAGCTCAATATCTTGAAAACTATACAAGATATTTGAGAAATTTAAATTGCATATTGTTAAGCGCATCAAGATCTACAAAATTTGTAACAGGGTCAACGTTGTAGGACCTTTCCTTTTAGGAGTTATTGCCCTTGGAACATCAAAATTGAGCATTTTAACTGCATTTCCCTATATTGAAAATGTTAACTCCTCTGACACTTTAAGTCCAAATGAAACCAAACTTGGTATTATTGTTTATTATTAATATGATGCAGGTTAAACCTGTGACGCTCCCGAAGTTTGAACGTATCCTTAAATATTTTACAAGCTAAAATAAGTTTTCAAATGTTTATTGGGCAATTAATTGAAACAAATTCTTATTCGAAAATAAAAACAAAGTAGCTTTTCTTGTGGGTCCTTTGTGCGCTTAATGACGTCAGGAATTTTCAAAGAAAAAAGCGTTAAAAAGACGCAGAAAGTCCGGGAAACCGCGCGTGATTTACCGGACGTTGAAGGAAAATTGAGTCCATAGTACAACTAGAATATTGACATTTCTACCATTATCGCTCCCTTCGGGAGCGTATTATTAGGTGTAAAGAACTGTTGTGGGGATATTTGATTGGTTGTAAAATATGGCCGCTGTGGCTAAAAATAGAACATTAGGTTAAACTGCATTTTTTTGCAAATAACTCAAAAAGGGTGACAGATTTTTAGATTTTGATTGAGAACAAAAGTGATCAGCACCTTTAGATCCACCATATTGTCAGATGACCCCCTTATTAATCTTATGACCCTTTCAACGTTAAATCGATTTTGCCTTATAACCTTTACTTCAGGTACATATGTCAGGTGAGCGATTCAGGCTCCTGGGAGCCTCTTGTTGTTTGTTTCCACAATAACTTTAGTTCTAGTTATCCAATTGCTATGAAATTTGACAGTGATGTTCCTTACCATACAAGGATGAATGGGATTGATTTTGGGGGTCCCCCCTTTTTTTGTTTCGAAATTAGGGGCCCAAAAGGGGAAAAAAATTCAAATATTTTACTTGTTTCCACCATAACTTTGGTCCTAGTAGGCCTATTGCTGTAAAATTTGTCAAGAATGTTTCTTACAATAAAAGAATGAACCTGATGAATTTTTGCGCCCCCCCCTTTTTCTCCGTTGTGTAATTAGGGGCCAAAAGGGGCCAAAATAAAAACTTTTATTTGTGGTCCGATTTTAAAATTTTTTTTTACATGTTTGTTCTTGTCAAATAGCGGATACAAAATTAAGAATTGATTTTTGCGACCCCCCCTTTTTCCCCCTATTACGTAATTAGGGGCCAAACGGGGCCAAAATCGAAACTTTTTTACTTGTGGTCCGATTTTGAAATTTTTTTTTTGCAACTCTATTTTTGTCAAGTAGCGAATCCAAATTTGAGAATTTATTTTTGCGACCCCCACCCCTTTTTCACCTGTTACGTAAAAAGGGGCCGAAATTGAAACTTTTTTATTTCTGGTCCGATTTCGAAAATTTTTTTTGCATGTTTGTTCTTGTCAAATAGCGGATACAAAATTAAGAATTAATTTTTGCGACCCCCCCTCCTTTTTCCCCTTATTACGTAATTAGGGGCCAAATGGGGCCGAAATTGAAACTTTTTTATTTCTGGTCTGATTTTGAAAATTTTTTGCATGTTTGTTCTTGTCAAATAGCGAATACAAAATTAGGAATTAATTTTTGCAACCCCCCCTTTTTCCCCCTATTACGTAATTAGGGGCCAAATGGGGCTTTTTTATTTGTGGTCCGATTTTGAAATTTTTTTTTGCAAATTTATTCTTGTCAGGTAGCGATTCTAAATTTAAGAATAAATTGTTTGGGCTGTAATCATAATTTAAAAAAAAATTCTGGTTCGATTTTTAATTTTTTCCCCAAACATTATTCTTTTAAAGAGTAGAATACAACATTCAAAATTTATATTTTTAGCCCCTGTGTTGAAAGTCCATCAGAGAAGCATGTGTCAAAAACCTCTGTCAGTCCACCATGGGCTGCATGTGTCCAGAACAATAGACTATCCATATTAGGCCTAAAACGTACAGGGTTCAACATGTTGCGGTCGTATCATGCTGCGCTCGGCGAAGCTTTTTATTGCATATATTTGCAATGTTTAAGTTCTATAAACATCTTTTGATCTCAGAAACTGAAAATCCATGTAAATTAGTGTAAACTCTTGTTTTATGGATACTTGATAAATTAACTTATCACCAATTTATTCATTAGTTGTACCAGTAGATACATTATATAGTTTTTAATTTGTACATGTATTATTGTTTATACATCATTCTTTCTTTTGTTGTTTTAAATGAATTTTTACAGCTTACTTTTTCCAATACACCTCTTGCATTGCGAACAATCAATTAAGTGTAAGTCAAATTTGGTAAAAGGTCTGAAATGTTTTAATTTCATATCCATATTCATCATTTTATATTTTGCAGAGAAATACATGTAAAGAAAGAATTAGAGGAATGTCCTTCAGAGCATCCTTCTAGCAGTATTCAGTCAGAAAATGGTGACAATTTTAGTATTGAAGGTCCCATGGACACAAACCAAAGAAACACTAAGATGTAAGTGGTAAAAAATCTCTCAGGGAAAGCTTAATATTTTTGAAAAAGCCTTAATCTGACTGAAAAAAAACCTTTGAGAGAAATTGGGACATTAAAACTAATCAACTGACTACCTACGAGAATTCGGCTAAATTTTAAGGAACAAAAAGACTGTCTTGAACTCTTTGGTTTCTCCTCTTTTAACCTGCTTATCAAATCATAAAAAATCTAGTAACCTTGGAATGGTCAGTGTTAACTGTTTAATAGACTTTTGAACCTGATTTTGGCAAATTTTGAAGAATTGTTGGCATTTTATAACTGTATTATATTCTACTGTTATTAAATGTATGTCTATCCCTTCTTTGATGGGGAGACATATAATACTTGTTTGTCTGTCACAAAGTTATTTTGCTAAACTCACAAGAAACTACTCAACTGATTTTAACAAATTTGGTACATGTGTGTGGGTAGGCAAAATACCAGAAAAGGAGAAAAGTCATGAGGCCTTCAAATGGGCCGGTATTTTTACTAATTTTCAAAATACTTTAACACTTTATAAATTTTAACCAAAATGAGTTAAGGCATTACTGAACTTTTCATATCTGTAAGATTTAACAAAATATTTTACATCACATGTCTAGTGTATGCATTTCAAACACGGCATGAAAAAATTATTGTAAAAAAAATATTTTTCACCCATTTTCACTGTTTTCTCATTGTATTTTGGTCAAAATAAGTATTTGCCCCATTTGTGGACATTGATGCCTTCATGGTTCTACTCCTTTATATTCTCAAAATGTTGTTCTCAAAATAAATTTATGGCAGGCAGAGATCAGGTGAGTGATTCAGGCTCCTGGGAGCCTCTATTTTATACTGGTTACGGTTTATGACTTGACCTGATAACAAGGTTTTTGGGTTCTGGACATATAACTCCCTTACTAAAAATAGATCAGTTTCGCAGGCCGACTCAAGTGAAGCCCAAGTAGTGTCGATTAATAGTACTAAGTTTCGTAATGATAGGTTGCGTCTGTGGCAGTAAAAAAAAATCATTAGAAATACAGTAAGGTCAGTAACAGTCAGACCTTCAAATGTCGATCCTCACAAGACAAGGGTTCTGATTCACTTTCATTCATCATCACTAAGTCTTGAAGAAGAGAAATAGACAACTCAAACTAATTGTGTAACATGATTGAACCGTTTTTATTTGGGTCTTTTTTTATGGATACCTGATAAATTATCTTTTTGAAGTTATTTATCACCTATGTATTCATTCATGGTAGATACATTTTATAGTTTTTAATGTGTACCGGCACATGAATTATTGTACTTCATACATCATCATTTCTTTTGTTGTTTTAAATGAATTTGTACAGTTTTTTGAGTATCTATATATGTATAGATGGAGGGCCATATAAGAATTTTTGTAGTAAATGATATGACTTAAGTGCTACGGAAGGGTTAGCAGTGCTTGCTTGTCGCAATACACCTCTTACATTGCCAATAATCAATTAAAGTGTAAGTTCACGATTTTTTCAAAATTTGTACATTGAAAGAGTATCATATAAAAATAACTTTGGTGAAATTCCTAGCGCTCAAATATGCATAGTTAGGATAAAATTGGCTTTTGAAAGTAAAAAAATTCTATCCATGGAGGGTCACGTGATTTGTACTAGATGGCGCTACTCAAAGCCTGAATGTTGCATCCTATACCCTTGTGGTATTTACCGATGTGTACCACAACGGACAATTTGAAATAATTATAATTAAGTCGGGAATGATAAAATAAAAGTCAGTCTAATGATTGATTGTGAGACGTTTAAAAATGGTACCAATCGTTAAGTTCAGAATTAATTCGTAGAAAAATATAGAATTTTTAATTATTTTTTTTTTATTGGCCGTAGACATTTTCGGAAAATATATATTTCAATTTTCAGTATGTAGAATTGCCCTATACTATTTCTTTTATACATTCTGTTTAAAATTCATGGTTCCCTGACACCCTACTGGGATAACGTTGCATGATTCGTTTGAAGTGATATTATGATAATTAGTCTTTCCGTGCAAACCAACGCACCACAGGGACTGACTTATCGTTTTCTGTGTATAAGACTTTATTCCATTCTACAAACCACTGGCACAACAGGGGTTCACCTGCCGTTTCCTGTGTATGTTTAGTACCCCCGTGCAAACTATCGGCACCACAGGGTTTTAATATTGTTTCCTGTGTATTAGAAGTTGACATTTACCTGGTTGGAATGGGTACTAGAACACCTTCTTTTAACGAAAATCAACCCCTTTGGTCCGCCAGTGTCGTTTGAATATTGAAGTGCGAAAATGTTAATAAAATACCCTTTCTAATTAAAAACATATAAAAACAAAAAACTGCAGGAATCTTTTTTTTTTTGTCTTGCAAATAATTATGTAGTTAATTAATTGTTTTTCCAACACTTCAAAAGTGAAAAAAAGTGGGAACTTAAACTCATTAAACACATTTTTAATTTGGGTAGTCTTGTGTTACACAAACCATGCAAGATGTAGCACCACGCTTTGGCTGATTGATAATTGTAAGATAAAGGTAGTCAATGGAGTGAACAGGTGATATTGACACCTGCTGATTAATTATACCGTATACTGATTAAGAAAATATTAAAAGATGTGCCGGTCAAAATTCTTAAAATCGAGCTGTGGTGGGTGTGTCTAAAGCGAGTTGAGTGCTGCAAGGAAATCTTTGATTGGAGGAGCACCTTAATTGATCTATGTCAATAATGATATCTGTCAATTATACCTGTAATTAACCAACGGGGCGTGACAGATCGTCCATGGTTAATGATCGTAAAGGTTAATGATTTTAATTGACACCTGTGTATTCATCAAGAACTGAATTTATTGTCTTAAATATTTGAAAAAGGATTGAAAACTAGGGCTACTGTGTCAATAGATATTTCAGATTATTTACTATTTGGAATTATAATTAATTATTTTAAAACAATTTAAGGTTTAAGTAAACTATTATCTTGCTATTTCGATAAAAAAAAAAACGCGGGATTAAAAAAAATTATCAATGCCAAATTATTCATATTTCAAATCATTATTATGATCAACAAAATCGGTCTTATGTTACAAATATCGTCAATTGGTTTATGTATTTATCATTGGAGATGTGACGTCACATCTCCAATTGAGCTATCCCATAATTCATCATTGTTCATAACATGGATGCGCCCATTTGGTCTTGTGTATTGGAATAAAATTATGAATATCTTTCTTAATATATCGTTTTTAATGCCCAAACCCGGCATGATGCCTACTCTCATTATAATAAATCAAATAAACTAATAACTCAAAAATCGCGAACTTACACTTTAAGTGTTAGTCAAATTAGGTAAAAGGTCTGTAATTTCTTAACTTCATATCCATCTTCATCATTTTGTATTTTTGCAGAGATATACATGTAAAGAAAGAATTAGAGGAATGTCCTTCAGAGCCGCCTTCTAGCAGTAATCAGTCAGAAAATGGTGACAATTCTAGTATTGAAGGTCCCATGGACACAAACCAAAGAAACACTACAATGTAAGTGGTAAAAATCTCTCTAAAAAACAATCTTTTAAAATTATTTGAACAGGGAAAGCACATTTGAAAAAAAACCCTAATCTGGCTATAAAACCTTTAAAAGAAACTGGAACATTCTAGGTAACAACTGACTACCAACAAGAATTAGGCAACATTCTAAGGAACAAAAACTGTCTTGAACTCTTTGGTTTCCCCTGGAATTGTCAGTGTTAACTGTTTATGCTGGCGTCACACTGTCCCGATTTTGACATACGATGGCCACACGATTGTGAAAATTTCAACTTCGTGCGAAGTTAGTCCCGAACTTGCTTAAAATCAAAATCAAAACCGAAGGGTATACGATTAGAACCGATGGCTAAGCGATTGGAAAAGTAGCACATACGAATAGCTGCGAACCGATTACGAAGTTGTTACGATGTTATCAAGATTTGTCGAAAATAAGATCCGAAGGAGACACGAATATATACGACGGCTGTACGACGTTGTGTTTTGCATACGATGGGTCTACGAAGCATCACGATGGGTATACGAAGTATGAAATATAATAACGCGTTTTGCAATAAGATTATATAATTTAATCTATATAAATTGTCCTTTGCAGCCTCTAATTAGTATTTATGGATAACAAGTTAAAACAATGGGTCTCCAAGCAAACCCCTGCTGTCGATCAGTAAGAGTAGATAAGACATTTGATCTAAAGCTAATATGTAGAGCCTGTTAGGATAGAACAAAAAAGATGACGCTACTTTATCTTGTTTTGTTCGTGTGAGTTGATCAAAGCACACATAATATGAAAACAAGAAGAATATGTTGTTATGTAGAAAGTTCAACAATTTTAGCTGTTGCGAACGATTCTTGAACAAAACGTGTCCACCTTTGTTACCGGTCCTATACCGGTATCTTAGTCCAAAGGTCCCGTAAATATTTGCGGACCGAAACGGAATGTAAACTTGATCTTAGTAACCCGTAATAACTGTAATTAAGGGTTTAGACAAAAGTGTGGGAAACTGATATTTCAGTGTAATTCCAAAGTTCGAAGGGTCCTAACTCTGTAAAAAATTGCGGACCGGAACAATGCGTTAACTTGATCTTTAACTCATCATGGTAAGACTCGCATACCAAAAATCAGTTTAAAGTTTAATATCTATATATAAGGTTAAAAATAAAGTGCGAAAAAGTTATTGTGACAGCAAGACGGCCGGGCCGGACAGACACACAAACGGGCAGACTGAGTGCAAACCTAAAGTCCCCTTCGGCTTTTGTCGGTAGGGGACTGGTAAAAACTAAAGTAAGTTTAAAATGTTTAAACCTTTATTTCTGATATTGAAATTTAAGTATTAAAAGGTGCCACAAAAGCCTGGACGAGGACGCGAAAGAGGGAAGCGCCTAGCTGGAAAGAACAGGACGAAAAGAAAAGCGTCAGAAGATTCTAGATCCAGACTGTCTTCGCTTTGTTTTGTCTTTTCTTCTTGTACTTTTGAGACTGATCATTCTAATTTTTTTAAAATTTCCTTTATCAATTTTTCGAAACTACAGTGAAACCTGTCCAAACCGAACAGTAATGGGACTTAAGGATTTGTTCGGTTTTAGCAGGTGTTCGGTTTTGTCAGGGTTCAAGTACAACTGAATGGACTAATAGATAAATAAAAAATATGAAACTAAATGAAAGGCTATCATAAAATTTGAAAATGCAATATAATTATATATATATTAAAGTTAAAGTCTTTTAGTAACAAAATTGAATTCTTCTTGGTTAATTTTGGTGTAGCTAGTGATTTACTTATTTCATTTTTACAATGAAAATATTTTCTCATTAATTAGATCAGTTATTAAACTATGTTTTGGTGACAATCATTAAAAAAATTCAGGTTTTTGAAACTTATTGTTATCAAAACATTCATATAATTGCATGTTTTGATAATAAATGCTCATATCCTAATCATTTTGACAGCTTAGGTCATTCTTTTCAATTTCTTGTAAAAACATTCATGTAATTGCTATTGCTAAAGCAGAAAGTAAATCATTGATTATCTGTGATGAGTTCGGTATGGACAAGGTATTATAACATGATTTATTAACTAAAGGGAATAAAAATTGGTTCGGTATTCGGAATGGACAGTATTCGGTTTTAACAGGTTAAATTACTTTATATTTTACAAAAAATTCTTTGGGACTTGAGACTTTGTTCGGTTTGATGTGAAATTCGGTTTAGTCAGGGTTCGGTTTGGACAGTTTTCACTGTAAAAACATTATGAATAAAGAATTAATGAGGATACTTGTATCATAAGCTGCTGTTTTGTAAGTCTTCCTCCTGCTGCATTTTAATTATGAGGGGGAAAACAGAGCTATATACATGTACTAACTTTTCTTTTTCTAAACGATTTATTGTAACACGTCCCTTACCGAAATGGATTAATAAATGTCCCTATTAGGCACTTTTGACACGTTTGATATTTTTTTTAATTCAGAAATCGTACTGCTTTGACCAGTGCCGTGTTTCCATCTCCATGCCATTACTATATGCCATTACATTAGTTACTACGGATATACGAATACAAAGCGAGGTCTTTGCGACGCCGTGTTTCCTTTGCACCACCTTCGGAGAACTTCTTGTTTAATTTGTGCCGCCATCGTAAGTTAAATTAAACCGACGACACTTAGAAGGCAACACGAAAATCAGAAGATGCTTTCACGAAGGCATTACGATAGAAAGGATGGATTAACGAACACAACACAAACAAGGAACTTCGCATGAACCTTCGGGAGTTTTTTAACATGTTAAAAAATTAGGAAGGCATTACGAAGTTGCTCCCGAAGTTGGAATATTTCAGCCGATGGTGCTACGATGGTAAAAGATGGCAACACGAATAGCGCGATTTGAATACGATCACTCCCGATTTTGAAAATATCCATAATCGTGTTTCCATCGGGGTCAAAATCGGGATAGTGTGACGCCAGCATTAACAAACTTTTGAATCTGATTTTGGCAAATTTTGAAGAATTGTTGGCATTTTATAACTGTATTATATTCTGCTGTTATTAAATGTATGTCTATCCCTTCTTTGATGGGGAGACATATAATACTTGTTTGTCTGTCACAAAGTTATTTTGCTAAACTCACAAGAAACTACTCAACTGATTTTAACAAATTTGGTACATGTGTGTAGCAAAGAACTTGATAAGTAGTTACTGTCTGTAAAGGGTAGTCTGGAGAATGAAAAAATCAAAACTTATTATTTCCCAAAAACATATGGCTTTATTAGTCCCCTACCGGCGAAAGCCGAAGGGGACTATAGGTTTGCGCTCTGTCTGTCTGTCTGTCTGTCACGCCTCAGTTTTCCACACTTTTTTCCTAAACGCTTATAGATAATGAACTGATTTTTGGTATGTGAGTTAACCTTGATGAGTTACAGATCAAGATTGAGTTTCGTGCCGGTCCGCAAATTTTTATGGGAGTTATGGCCCTTTGAACTTTGAAAATTCACTAAAATTTCAGTTTTCCGCACTTTTTTTCTAAACGCTTATAGATAATGAACTGATTTTTGGTATGTGAGTTTACCTTGATGAGTTACAGATCAAGTTTGAGTTTCGTGCCGGTCCGCAAATTTTTATGGGAGTTATGGCCCTTTGAACTTTGAAAATTCACTAAAATTTCAGTTTTCCGACCTTTTTTTCTAAACGCTTATAGATAATGAACTGATTTTTGGTATGTGAGTTTACCTTGATGAGTTACAGATCAAGTTTGAGTTTCGTGTCGGTCCACAAATTTTTATGGGATTTATGGCCCTTTGAACTTTGAAAATTCGCTAAAATTTAAGTTTTCCGCACTTTTTTTCTAAACGCTTATAGATAATGAACTGATTTTTGTTATGTGATATTTCCTTGATGAGTTACAGATCAAGTTTGAGTTTCATGCCGGTCCACAAATTTTTATGGGAGTTATGGCCCTTTGAACTTTGAAAATTCAATAAAATATCAGTTTTCCACACTTTTTTTCTAAACGCTTATAGATAATGAACTGATTTTTGGTATGTGAGATTACCTTGATGAGTTACAGATCAAGTTTGAGTTTAATGCCGGTCCACAATTTTTTATGGGAGTTATGGCCCTTTGAACTTTGAAAATTCAATAAAATATCAGTTTTCAGCACTTTTTTTCTAAACACTTATAGATAATGAACTGATTTTTGGTATGTGAGTTTACCATGATGAGTTACAGATTAAATTCGAGTTTCCTGCCGGTCCACAAATTTTTATGGGAGTTATGGCACTTTGAAATTAGAAAATCCATTGCAATTTTATTTTCTACACTTTTTTATTGTTCCTTGTAGATAATAAACTGATCAAGTTTAGGTATTCATTTGTTTGACAAATTGTTACCAGTGACTGAAATATGAGGTCGGTAGGGGACTATGTATTGTTTTGCAATACTCTCAGAATGCTTGTTTATTTACATAATCTTTTGAGTATCAAAAAGACCTAACTAAAAATATAACAACTTTTAAAAATGCTTAAATACATTTTCTAAAAATCTAGATATTTACATTTGAATGGGAAATTCCCATAGTAAAAAAAGTACAGGACAAAATCTCAAATTTCTATTGTGACGTCATATGACGTCAAAATGCACTCCCTGATGCAAACAAAAACAAGTTGATGACAAAATATCTCTTTGGTCTTAGTGGTATTGTAAAATTCTTTGATATGGTGATTTTTGAAAATTTTGGCTCTCCAAAAATGGCTGCCATTTACAATGGAAAAACAAGGGGGCAAAGTGATTTTGCTTCATTTATCTTAGAGGTAATCTTTTCTTTCACTCTTTTTTGTAAATTTAGTTAACGTTTTTGTGCAACAGTAAAAATAGCAAACATTTCTAAGGTGCTAGTTTTGACTTAAAGAAAAATTCTAAGAATTTCTGTTCTCCAGAGTATCCCTTACAGACAGTAGACAAAATACCAGGAAAGGAGAAGAGTCATGAGGCCTTCAAATGGGCCCGGTATTTTTACTAATTTTCAAAATACTTTAACACTTTATAAATTTTAACCAAAATGAGTTAGGCATAACTGAACTTTTCAAATCTGTAAAATTTAGCAAAATATTTACATCACAGGTCTAGTGTTTGCATTTCAAACACGCCATTATTTGTAAAAAAAAAAAAAATCGCCCATTTTCACTGTTTTCTCATTGTATTTTGGTCAAAATAGGTATTTGCCACATTTGTCAACATTGATGCCTTCGTGGCTCTACTCCTTTATATTCTAAAAAATGTTGGTCTCTAAATAAAGGTATGGCAGGCAAAGTAAAATTCAAGTTATGTTTGATTCAAGTTTGAGTTAAAAGCAATAATAACAGTACTGCAGCAGGGAACATATGACTTGGTGTAGTAAGCTGAATAATGTGCATGAATAAAATGTTTCAGTGGTTGGGGCCCGGGTGGCCGAGTTGTCTAAGGCACTGGTTTAAATACTACATTATTGATCACTAGACGATCACCTCTCAGGTGGTGTTCAAGTCCTGTTTGTAATTTACCAAAAAGGGACTTCCCAACCTGTATGTGATAAGGTTTGTCAGTTACCTGCCCAAGGTCTGGTTTCCTCCACCATCAAAACTGACTGCCTTATATGACCCAGGTGCATTGAAAAAGTGCATTAAACTCTAAGAAATAAACAGTTTCATTGGTTATAAGAATAAGTCCCTTAACTGAGCTTTCCTTTTAGTAATAAAGGGAAGCAATAATATGAGGTAGGCATTGCCTAAGTGCGAGAACAGCAAAAATATAATTTGTCAATGATAAGCTTAATTGTATTTTTACATAACTTTTGATTTGAAGAAGGCTTCCCCCCTATACCATGAAACAGCACAGATGGGTCCTCTTTTTAGCTTTCATATGACAGAGTTCCACGCCTCAATTGAGGAATAAAATCGTTTAGAATTCAGAATAATATGAGGCAGGTAAAACCTGTTACGCTCCTGAAGTTTCAATTAATTTAATTTTTTGGGGTTCGAAAATAAAAACAAACTAGCTTTTCTTGTGGGTTACGTGAGTGTTTAATGACGTCTAAAATTTTTATAGATAAAAGCGTTAAAAAGATACCGAAAGTTTGGGAAAACAAGTGCGTGCTAAACTGGACGTTGAAAGAAAATTCAGAACATAGTACAACTAAAATATTGAGATTTCAACCATTATCGCCCCCTACGAGAGCATATAAGATCTAAAGGACCCCATTCCTGAAAAGACGTGGACACTTTTGATGCAAATGTTAAGACCTGTTAACTGTTTTGATTGTAGTTATTTCTATTTTAATCGGTTCATTTTCTAGAACGTTCAGTTTGGGACGAGGTACTTGGGGCGAATGGGCGTAAAAAGAAAATGTGAAAAAAATGAATAAAATGTGTTTACTTAGAAAATAAAGTAACTCATCGTCATCAGAATATTTTTCTCCTTGTTCTATATTTACATAGAAAACTTTTGGAAGGCGAGTAGCAAAATTGGTAATTATCTTAAAATTCACACCGAACCTGTGTAAACTGAATAGCATATGATATCCGGACGAAAAAAAATCAATATAAGCATTAGGAAATTTTTTGCGGGAACTTGCTGTAGAGCTCTGTGCTTGCTATAATCATTGCAAGTTTTACCAGCACACAAAAGTTCTATTTGTCCAAGGAAGTGGCTTATTGGAGCTTTGGTATTTTCTGAAGGGTCTATCCTGTCATGATTACTGTTAAACAACTTCCTGTTTACCAAATAAAGGTGAAGACTGCAAAAGTCTTGTCTACAGCATTAGTGTAACTATGGGGAGTAAAGTTTGCAATTGTTCGTTAGTTTTAGCATACTTGTCCGTAGTCTTTCGATCGTGACGCTAGTTTGATATACATGTAAATGGAGAGAATTTTGATGCATCTGCTCTGTACCTGTTGATGAAACCTAAAATGATGGAACTTTGGTAAGATTTTATAACAAACTCTTTTGTATCCTTCAGCAAGTTAACATTAAGGTCAAAATAAAGTCTTGTTTCCTGCTGCATGACATAAAAATAGAAAGATAGGCGGGTGGATTTATTTTCATGCCCTACTCCACCTATAATGGTAAAGGGCATTAAGTATATGGGCTGGTTTAAAATTTTTATCATATCTTTTGAGAATAAAATAGCATCACTGTATGAAAAGATAAAAACCATTAAAAATTAACCTCCCCTAAAAAGAATCACTTTTATAGTTCAGCCATTGAAGAAAAAAGACATGTTGAAAGGTGGGGCATAGTTTCTTTTGGACACATTCTTGTTTATGCATTTTGAATTGCTCAATTGAGGAAGCTACTAAACTTAAACAGAACTAAGGGCATGCTAATTACAAAATAGTTATGAAATAGTTCAGGGTTGACATTTAGGGACCAAAAAGGGGATATGAAGTGTAGCAAGAAACACAGATTTATTTGGACTGAAATGTTTCTGAATGTATTTAAATTACCTACAGCTGAACTATTTCTTTTTTTTTAGAAAAGTTTTGTAAGAAAATTTAACATCCTTGTTTATATGTGACTCACAGATGGTTAAAATGTAATTTCTTTTGTAAGAAAAGTAAAATATGTAAAATGATATGATCATCTCCAGTTTATTATGAGAAACAGTCCTGCAAAATTTAAACAACGATCAACAATGAAACGTTACCTACGGGTACTTTGAACTTTTATTATCTGTTTATTTGTTTCAGAACAACTAATGTGGAATCTTGTGCCGCTACAGAGATTTCGCCTCAGAAAGAGACAACATTCCAATGTGATATTTGTGAAAAATTGTTTAAGACCAATCCTATATTAAAAAGACACAAGAAACTGCACATGATGGGTTTTATTTGCAGAATTTGCAGTAAATGTTTTGATTCCAAAGACTCTTTACAAAACCACAACGAAGAAAAGCACAGTGAAAAATTCCTTTGCTCAACATGTGGAAAGTCATTCAGTCGGCATTCAACTCTTCAAACCCACATTAAGTTACATTATGAAAGACCTGAAGTCTGCCCTTATGAAAACTGTGGGAAAGCATTTACAAAGAAAAGTGTATTAGCTGACCATCTAAATAGTCATACAGGAAATAAACCCTACACCTGTAAAAAATGCCAGAAGAAATATTCCACAAAAGTCAGTTTTTGTAACCACAAAGCTGAATGTTCTCAGGCAGTTTTGTGTAAAGAATGTGGACTCGTCCTTGCCTGTAAATCAAGTCTGTATGATCACCAAAAGGGTATGCATCAACTGTCATCATATATATGTGACTGTGGGAAACAATTTAAATGGAGGTCGAATTTATCAAGACATAAAAAAGAGTGTACATTTAAGAAGAATGAATAAGTATGACTGTCTTGTAATAAACAATAAATGTTTTCAGAATTTAACCATATGTTTTGTCAAGAGCACATCTGTCTCCATTCTTCCACCATTTTGTCTGTCTTATACATTATATTGTTATGTCGGCTGCAACATGTTGCAAAGCAACATATAGGAGTCACTTTGACACTATCCTTCTTCTTGCTTCCTTCAGAGTCCTGTGGCATCACAAAAATTTCGGTCAACTACATGACTCAGCCTCTTGATATTTGGCAACTTTATGGTGTAAATTCATCTTATAGACATAACTCATCTACTTCCTGTTAACCCAATATATTAAAGACGCAGGCAACTTACATCTTCCATGGAAGACTATTTAAAGGTTGTTTTCAACTATCCTTGAAGTTTACACTTTATAAAACTTGTTCACCTAAGGAATAAAAAAGCAGGGGCTGATCCATAAATTTTCAAAAAGAGTGGGGGGGTTCTACACACAGTCCACTGAGGTTGAAAGGGGTTTTTATCAAATTTTGCCAAAGATCTACTCCAAAATAACAAAATATTTCAAAGGAAAGGGAGGTCCAATCCTCAGAAAAACCTCTTGGCCACTGAATAGAGGGATGCTTAAGTTGGGTAAATTTTGAAATTTTGTCAAATGTGAAAGTTCAACCTTCGTGACTTGTATCAATACAATTTTTATGTTGACTAAAGTTTGTTGACAGTGGTTTACCAAGGGAAAATAATGAATTCAAAATCACTAAATTCATTTATTAATGATTTATAATTTATTATGGAAAAAATAATTACATGGAAGATAATCAAATAAAAATACATATCTTGTCTTAAATTCCCAACTTGCATAACTTTAAAAGAAAAAAAGTTTTCCATATACCTTTGTACATGTAGTAAATTTCCAGTGATTTCTATTATGGAGTACAACTCCATTGAATGAAAAGCCTAATAGGCAACACTTATTTTATATATAATTGGATTGTCTTATCTTTTGATTCAATTTTAATACTTTTAAAACATTACAAACAAAATCATTTCAAAAACACAGAAAAATGAGCCCACACTATACAGCAATTGGAGTAGTTTGATTGTAAAACTTGATATTGACATAATATGTATGTATAAATAAAATAAAACAGACAGAAATGCTCAAGGTATTGAATGATTATCTTATTAACCTGTCAAGTATATTAAACCCATAACAGCCGAAAAAGCAGAAATCATGTATGTTAGACATAGTCTGCCTAATTGTCATGTTTTGTGAACTTCATGTCAATATCAGGTGAAAATTTTCATTCGTGGATTTATTTTTGAACTATAGAATTGTAAAAAGTATGATGAAGATTGAAATTGTTGCTGTAAATTTTCATGTTATAAGTGTTCCTATACACCGAAATTTCAAAGGGAATCAAGAAGACCTTACAGTGTACCATGTTGCTCTTAAATTACAAATATACATTTGTACCAGAACTGACATAAATCTTTTTATAGTCCGACAACATATGTGGATCGGACATGTAGTTTTACCCTTGTGTGCCCATCTGAATAACAACGTTTGGTTAAGGTCCATAACTTGGATATAAGATGTTGGGAGTCAATGATTTTCACTACTAGATGTATCTCGGGTAGCACATCACCACTCCTAGAAATTAAGTCATTGTGACCTATTTTATTCCCTAACTATTAAGAGAGGAGCTATATTGCAATCACTTTGTCCGTCTGTCCGGTACAATTTCTCAACTTCTACTGAAGGGATTGATTTCAAATTTGGTATTATATACAGCTTTAGCATGATGAGATGTACCATGCATTCTTCCTCTTTTCAGGTCATCCGGCCATCTACTTCATGTTTTCCGAGCCAAATAGACCTTTTAAAGGGTAAGACGAAGTTTGGAAATTGTTCGTAACAGATTTCTCAGCTTCGGCTGAAAGATTGATTTAAAATTTGATAGACAGCCTTTGCCATGATGAGTTGTACAGTGCCTCCCCTTTCCAGGTCAGTCTGCCGTACACTTCCTGTTTTCCGAGCCCACTTAGACTTTAATGAGTCAAAAATGGAGAACTTTTCGTAACAGACTTCTCAGCTTCTACTAAAGGAATAGATTTCAAATTTTGTACACAGCTTTTCCATGATGAGTTGTGCTGTGCCATCCCTTTCCAGGTCATTAGGTCATCTATTTCCTGTTTTCTGAATGGTTGAGTGGGGGTATGCATAGCACGACTTACAACCCGTCCGATTTAACTATGGACTTTCCATTGTAGCGTAAAGAGAAGTGTTCAAACACAACAATGAAAAGTTACGTCGTCACGAACAAGCCAATCGTTAACAAAGAACGCAAATCGCCAAAGTAGGAAAACCCAATCAGATAGAAGCTGTGTGCACCGTCCGTAAGACCATTCACCAATATCCAATCAGATTTAATTTGTGCACGTCTAAGAAAGGCCTTTATGGAAAACCACGTGATTTTTAAAAGTATCTTAGTAATCCGCCAATCAACTGACAACTCAATTAACTTTCTACGAT
The DNA here is from genome assembly GCA_963971305.1 of Arcuatula senhousia. Taxonomy (NCBI): domain Eukaryota; kingdom Metazoa; phylum Mollusca; class Bivalvia; order Mytilida; family Mytilidae; genus Arcuatula; species Arcuatula senhousia. The sequence continues at coordinate 31,321,826 of OZ020306.1, read as the reverse complement.
AATGTTTACTATTTTACGATTGCGACAGAAAACATGAAAAGACCAAAAGTGTTTAAATCGACAAAAAGAATATTTATGATCTAATGCTTATAATATTGAATGAAGTGGATTTTTAGCTCACCTTGCTGAAGGCAATGTGAGCTTTTGCCATCACTTGGCGTCCGTCGTCTGTGGTCCATTGTCCAAAAATCTTCTTCTCTGAAACCGCTTAGTCAAATGTAATGAAACTTGGTAGGGTTGTTCTGTAGTATGTCCTCTACAAAACTGTCGTTCGAAATTTTGATTCAACAAAAAATATGGCTGCCATGTAAAAATGGCTAAAAATAGAACATAGGGGTAAATTGCAGTTTTTTGCAAATTACTCAAAAACCGTAACAGATATCAAAATTCTGGCAAGGATAAAAGTGATCAGCACCTCAAGATCTACCTGCTTACAAATTTTAAAGAAGATCCAACAACTGATGTAGGAGTTATTGCCCTTTTTCTGGATTTTTTTCAAAAATTTTACTTATTAAGCCTTATATCTTGAAAACTATACAAGATATTTCAAAAATTTAAATTGCATATGACTAAGCACATCAAGATCTACAAAAGTTGTAACACAGTCAAAAGTTGTAGGATTGTTCCTTTAGGAGTTATACCCCTTGGATCATAAAAATTGACCATTTTCACAGCTTTTTGTTCAACTTTTCAAAAATCTTCTTCTCTGAAATTGCTTGGCCTAATGAAATGAATCTTGGTAGGGTTGTTCTGTAGTATGTGGTCTACAAAATTGTCGTTCGAAATTTTGATTCGACAAAAAACATGGCCGCCATGGCTAAAAATAGGAAATGAGGGTAAATTGCAGTTTTTTTGCAAATTGCTCAAAAATGGTAACAGATATTAAAATTCTGTCTGGGTAATAATGATCAGCACATCAAAATCTACCTGTCCTGAAGTTTTGAAGAAGATCTGGAGTTATTGCCCTTTTTCTTGTTTTTTTTTTTTTAAATTGCTCTTTTTAGACTAATATTTTGAAAACTATACAAGATATTTGAAAAATTTAAATTGCATATGGTTAAGCACATAAAGATCTAAAAATTATGTAAGGGGTAAAAGTTGTAAGACCTTTCTTGATAGTTGTTTCCCTTAGAATATTAAAATTGATAATTCCACAGAGTAGCAGTCCTTTGTTGAAATATCCAGCTTATAAGTATCATCGAATACAAGGTGAGCGATTCAGGCTCCTGGGAGCCTCTAGTTTGTTTTGGTTTTTTTCTTCTGTGGAATGGTTTAAAAAGTTGAAAGTTTTACTACAAATAAAAAATACAACAAAGTTCCAAACATTTAATTTTTGCTAAATGTGGAATACAGGAGAGTTCGTTTTAATTGAAGGGACGGCTTAGTTTATTAAATATTTGACAGGTGTTGTGACAAAATTTCTTTTTTTCAAAATTAGGTTCAGTATTTAATATGACAGAAATCGTTGCCCAAGGCGCGTAACTGTGCTGTAAAATATGGGTTCAATTTCTTTAAAAAAATTGTTTAGTTTTTTGTATTAGGGTGGTCCCTTTAATTTGAAATGATCTAATCTCTGTGATTAAACGTAAAGATTAAGCCATCCTAACCGTCAAAATTGAAAAAAGTAAGTTTTAGGTATTCACTCACAGAACTTGGTGCGATCTTTATTCATGAGGGTAGGTAGGAGGGGGCTCAACCCGCTTTTTTCATGAAAATAAAATGCCAAATACCGCTTCCCGAATCGGCGAATGATCATTACCGGGTCCTATCACGTGAAAATCCCAAAATCCCGGGAAATATATTGGCCTTTCCCGCTGTCCTGTAACCCTTATTTGTGCTTGTGACGAAAAGTATGCAATGTGGAAAAAAGCGAATGAATTTTTAAGTCTTGTGTTTAATCATCCTGCGCTAACACGACTGTGAATAGTCGCATTATGGTCTCAAGAACATGCTCTCCCACTATAGCGCTAACATTTTATGAAAGGATATGGAGTCAATGAACTTGTAAACACAACACAGATGTTATCTCCAACTGTAATTAATTTTAATGAACTGTATGGCAATTTCGGAAATGTTTTCTTCGTCAGCAGCACTAGAACCCAAACATATGAAATCCGACATTCAGCATGAAAGTTGAATGGGGTAGTTCTGGGAGGATGGGTTCCAGGCATTAAATTTTACCTCTTGGTCTGCAAGTGTGATCGGTGAAAATCATGGTAAGGGGAACTTGGTTTCGAGGAGGATGTACTTTTTTTGCCTCCCGCCGAAATTGCACTTTGTCGAAATTAAACGACCATCATTTCCACCAAAATTGTAGAATCAACAACATAATGATGGTGGCAAACAATCCTACAAAAATTTCAGAGGAGTTGTGTCCACAAGATTACTGGATGACCGGAGACCATTACTAAGTTTTCATCCTACCAATGTTGCCACCCCTAAATGTATTTCAAAAAGAATCAAATTATCTCATATTATATACTATAAATTGCTAACTGTGAACAAAAATCGAACAAAATTACAAGCTTCAAGTAATAAAATGTTGTCCGGTATTACATTCACCATACTATAACTGAATAGTTGCTACATACAAGTACTTTTGCTATCTGGCATATTTATATAAAAAGCAAGATAAACATTTATTGAAAAAAGATTTTATTAACACATACGTACATTTCTTGTACTTCCTTCCAAAAAAGTTATAAAATGATGATGATGGGTATTTATAGTCGTGACTAGGGGAATGCCCCTCTGCATCGACTATAGCAGTAAAACTGCTAAAGACTCGCTATGTGCCATGGGTCGTCCAGCCCATGACACACCACCGCCAGTGTTAGCTGCTCCATAGTATCCTTTGTTATCGATGGATGCAGGGTCCGTCTTCCACCACGGGGAGGTACTGGTCGGAATTCTGGAAGACAGTTATAAAATATAAATGAATTATTTTTAATAATATTTAAATATTAATTATTGTAAGGTGCAGATCGCCTTTTCTTAGGTGGCAAACTAGCCGCGGCCCTTTCTCTTTTCCTTGGTGAGTCATAATAGTTTATGCATGCGGAAAAGTTAGCATCTGAACTTGATGTAGTCGTACGGATACCATCTGAAGACGTAAATATGGTAAAGGTGGATGAGGGACCCATATTCGGAACTCCAAACGATTGCGGCAGAATGTTAACAAGTCCGGTCAAAGATTCCCTCACCAGTCGCATTTGTTCCCCCACATCGGAAGAAGTACTCGGGCCATTCCATGAACGAAAGACGGGAAATTCTACTCCTTTTTTATTCTAGCAATTTTCTGGTAGGGTCGACGGTTTGCTTTTTCAAATTTGCACTTTGATCGCTACATGTAAACTGTTTGTTGAAAGTGTTAATTATATTCTGAAATTTCTTTCGTTCAGATTTTAAGTCACTTGGAACCTTTTTTGTAGTGTTTTTGTAAGATGAACGTGTCATTATTGATGGCAGTCTGTCTCAGTGCTCTGCCTTCTTTTGCAATGAACGTGTACCTTGACAAATTCGAATTAATTAGATCGGTCTGAATTTGATAATTGAAAGAAGATTGAGTATCCTTAACCGCCTTTTTCTTGGATTGTAGCTCCTCTAGTAAGTAAGCAAGTTCCTCTTCCTTCGCTTTGAAATTCATGTTAGCATCGGACAGTTACTTTTTTTCAATCGGATGGCGGTCAGTATCATTACAACTTTCAGGCCCCTGGCAATTACCGTACGGACAATGTGGGCGTTTGTCACCATCGCGCAAATGACACTTTGAACAATGGGTTTTGGTTTTATCTATTCCAATCGTAGGGTTTGCGTACTTATATTTAAGCTCTTCGGCATAGATTTCAGCACTTTCTTTTTCGGCTTTGCAAATAATAACCTTCTCCTGAAAAATAAAATAAAATTACATTGACATTGGGGAAAATGTTCAAGGTTTCAATTGTTTGTGGAGAGCTCCTTTTAAGTTACTATAGAAAAAGAATGGATGTTGAGTGAATGTGCGTATGACTAAAACGCACACATTACATGGAACAAATCCATAGTATCAAGCCGGTCTCGTACTTAAATTATGCACATTAATATACAAGAAACATGACGTAACTTATACATGCTTTACATCATTCAATTTTCTTTTCTTAATGAACTTTAGATAAAACTTTGGATCACAGCTACAACACACACCAGTCAGAGAGGAAAAGTACATGTACTATATACCAAAGTAGAAACTATCCCTGACCCCTTTAACAGGGATATGTGTATATTGCATTATACAGTATGTAATGAATCCTGTGAAAAAAAAAGTTCACTGAAAAAAGTTAAACACAAAAGATGAAAAGAATAACCTCAAGATCATCTAGCATGAGTTCTGCGGGTGACTTGTATGTAAATGGTTCATCTTGTTCCTCGTCGTCCGACTCTCCGAACCTATCAGCTGCTTTGAATGACAATTTCTTTGGTTCCAAAGAAGATCTCACCCTTTTCCCCCTTTCATCGGTTCCAGTAGACCGCCGACCATAGTGGGCCAACGTGTGTGGAGAGTGCCACGCTTCATGCACGTAAAAGACCCCTTTGTGGACCGCCAAGTAGTGCACCACATAGGCTAAATTTTCCGTCCCTACCCACCTCTCCCTTTTTCCTGTGGACGTCAAAATTTACCGGTCCTTTGTTTTCCACCCCATCCCCATATTTCATTTATCATCATCATTTCATGTTCATTTTATCATCCTTTTCATGTTCATCGCCTGTAAATAACCTATATAGCGTTGCACGGGCGTAAAACACCAACTCACTCACTCACTCACTCACTCGGTTCCAGTAGCGAGTCCTTGTTTGGAATTTGGTCTATGTACTGCGCTGAGTGGAACTTCAAATTCATCAAAGTCATCGGCAGTAAAGAATTTTAAGGTTTAAATGTTTCTGAAGTCTAGTTTCTTGAAATCTGGAACGTATTTCATCATAGAATCGTCCAGAGCTTTGAGCCAACATTCTACCGACTTCACTTTGGTGTCCATGTTTTTCTTATACTGTTAGACTGAACCGTTAACGGTTGAGTCAAACTGCAAGAGGGGTAAAGCAGGTTGTAGTAAAATATGTGTCGGGTATTTATAGCAAAAAATAAAACTGTTTGGTTTTTGTCTCGCCTGCGACTTTAGTCGCTGAAGGCGAGACATAGGTATTACTTTCCGGCGGCGGCTGCGGCGGCGGCGGCGACGGCGACGGCGACGGCGTAAACTTTTTTGTAAGACTTTTGTGGAAAATGAAGTCCAAGAAAAGTATAGTAGCTAGGCATCTGATATTTGGTATACAGACAGTACAGGTTATGGTCTACGCAACTGGCACCATGCCGTTTGACCCTGTTCCCAATTTCATGGTTCAGCGACTCTGCCAAAAAAAAACCTTTGTAAGACTTTTGTGGAAAATGAATTTCAAGAAAAGTATAAAAGCTAGGCATCTAATATTTGGTATACAGACAGTACAGGTTATGGTCTACGCAACTGGCACCATGCCATTTGACCTTGACCCCAAGTTCATGGTTCACTGACTCTGTGAACTTAGATGTTTTTTCGGGCCAAAATACCCCTTTGTAAGACTTTTGTGGAAAATGAATTAAGTTAAAACTATAATAGCTAGGCATCTGATATCTGGTATACAGTCACTTGGAGTTATTGTCTATGCAACTGAAACCATGTCCTGTAACCTTGACACAATTTACATGGTTCAGTGACTCTGTCGACTTAGATTTTTTGTAACAATTAAAACTTTTGTTGAAAATAAATTAAGTTAAAAGTATGATAGCTAGGCATCTGATATTTGGTATACGATATTGAGATGTGGAATAAGTGTACGCGACACAACAAACATAAACAAACAGCAATTCAAAAAATCACAACGGAAAACAGCAAGCAGTCTTCAACATGACCATAGGTCACTGCTTACCGTCTTGCATTGGCCCAAGACTTATAATACAATACAAAAGTATCAAAACCAATCCCTAAATCATCAACGAAAGACTCAGTTCTTGACATAAAACAGTAAACATAGAATGACAAGGACAAACAAAGGCTTTGGCAAAGTTTCCTGGCTTAGGACAGGCACATATAAAATGTGGCGGGGTTAAACTAGTTTTTTGGATCCAACCTTCCCCCTATTGATAGGGTTGCACAAAGCTACATATAAAACACACTGTAAAACTCAATCGACAAAAGTTCAATTCAACAAGAGAGAACCTAAGACAAAATACTGTACGAAAACAACAAGACAAGGAGGAACTCTCTTGAGAACACTCGAAGTTACTGACAACTAGCTAAGAAACATTTATCGATTGATGTAAAAGAATCAAATACATCAGTTCTAAATCCGACACCCCACGTCAAAACAATGAATGATTAAGAGTTGTATCACCATACAGAACCGACATACTTGATCGCTGTGGTGCTTATAAATAACAAAGTGAAAATTTAACGTTTTAAAGTTACTATCAAGCTATCAATATTTCTGCCAAAACATACCAAATGCAAAGATTTTACTAAAACATTGAATTTGTATCCTTTTTTCAAAAGGTTTTTAAGCCAGTTTTTAATTTCCATAAGGTTGTTTTTGAATTTTTGTGCTTTATAAACTACATTGCTATAAAAGTCAGGATGAGATATTCCTTTAACAATCAGAAATCTACGTGTACAATCAAATTTTTCGATGAGATGTCCATATTTATGTGCAAATTTTGTAAAAGATTTGACTAATTTGTGGTAACGGTAACCTTGTTTTAGCAATTTTTCTGTAATAAAACGGTTTTTATCATTAAAATCAGACACATCACTGCAAATGCGAGCATACCTGACTAATTGTGAAATGTATACCCCGTAAGCTGGAGCTAATGGTACGTCTCCTTCAAGAAACGGAAAATTTACTATTGGGAATGAAAAGTCATCCCGTTTATAATATACTTTAGTGTGTAATCTACCATTGATAATGCTTAAGTCCAAATCTAGAAATGGACATCTACTGTCGGTTGAGTTTGCTTTATTTAGGGTTAATTCTTTAGGATATATATCATAAAATTTGAGAATGTGGGGTTGTTTAGAGCAAGTATGTCATCTAAGTACCTATATGTATTGTTAAAAGTTTCGATGAGGTGGTTTTTGTTTGGGTCTTTTTGTAGCTTTGCCATAAACTGTGATTCGTAACAATATAAAAACAGATCAGCTATGAGTGGAGCACAATTGGTTCCCATTGGAATACCAATGACTTGGCGATATATTTGTTTACCGAACCGGATGTAAATATTATCTAAAAGAAAGTTTAATGCAGTAATAACTTCTATGTCGGTCCAATTAACATAACCTTTGTGGGTTTCGTTACTAAAAAACGATTTACTAAATACTTGTGACACTTTAGAACAGATGTAGTCACTTTTAGATTTGTCAAAGCACCATTTAATTAAATATTCAAATTTCTTTTTGATAAGATTGTGAGGTAGATTAGTATATAAAGTGGAAAAGTCATAGCTGTCTACGGATTGAAAATTATTTTCAAATGCCCGAAGTTTGTCTAAAACATCAAGAGAATTTTTAACACTCCAAAAATGATTTATTCCACTATTTTCGAAAATTTTATCACAGTATCGGATGATAAATTCTTTCATTGTAGTTAAAGCAAGAGACAAGACTTTAGAAATATTGGTTAAGGAACATTTACTTGATGCAGAAATAAAACGGGATTTATATGGGTTTTTGTGTAATTTAGGTATCCAGTACATAGTAGGTAATTTATTGTATGTAGGGGCTGCTCGAAGTGCTGTGGTTGCTATGACATGATCGTCAATAATACTGGTTTCTGTAGCTTGCACGGGAACGAAAGTACATGAGCCTTTAATTTCATGCATTAAAACATCCAGATAATATTTACGACATACCACAACAACATTGTTAGCCGCTTTATCCGCAGGAACAAAAACATATCGTGAACCTAATAATTGGAGTTTTGATTTAATTCTGTTTATAAAAGTTTGTGTCGATATTCTACAAAGGTGTTTTGAAAATGGCTAATTCGTAATTTTACAATGGATATGAATTTATTCTTAAACTTGTCTAAAGATTTGGAATCTGCTCCTTCTCGTCTAATCCAGGTCTTACAGTACGAATGAAGGGCAGTATTTACACAATCAAAACAAGAATTCCAATTAATTTTCGAAGGAGGTCTATATTTTGGTCCCCTTTTCAAGAATTTAATAACCTCTGGGTCATCGACAATGTTTAGGTCGCCAGTAACAATATGGCCACAAGGAACATATCTAAAGTCCGAATTAGCACAGTCGCATGATACAGGAATATTCGAGTCTAGGTCTTCATCTGTAGTGATGGACGTATAGTTAAAAATAATGTTACGTGTTGGTTTTTTATATTTATAAGATATGATTGGAGGTTCAGTATTTGTAAAATATGGTGGTATTAACTCTTTAATAGTAGGATCCATAAAAATACTAGAAATGTTTATGAAGTCTAGTCCTCTATTGATGTACGTTAATTTTATAAAATGTCGAATGTGGTCTACAGGACTATCAATTTTGGGAAAAAGTTTAAAGTAACAAAAAGCGCTAATAATGAGTGCGCCTTCATATAGGGGACTGGCATGAGATATGGTGTTACAATCCAATCTAATTTTATTTAACTTAGAAACGGGTATAGAGCATAGTTTACAAAAAAGATTATGTCGTCCGTTATTCTTAAATATTTTAACAAGATCGGTGATGCTTAAATTAGAACGATGATGTTTTCTAACATTACGATTTATTCGAATAAACAGACATTCAGGGTTTTTGTCTACACAACTGACACCATGTTGTGTGACCATGACCCCATTTTCACGGTTCAGTGACTTTGTGAACTTAGATGATTTTTGGGTGGAAAATGAGTTAAGTGAAAAATATAATATTATAGCTAGGCATCTGATATTTGGGAATTATGGTATACACAACTGACGTCACCATGTAATGTGACTTTGACCCCATTTTCATGGTTGAATGACTTAGTGAATGTTGGTCTTTTTTCATTGTTTCTCAATAACTATGGTATCTAGAACACACTTCAGACATTTTTGTGATGGTTAAATGGAATTCTGTCACCTGTCACATGGCCTTGACCTTAACTTTTCCAAAGGCCCGCTAGACCTTCAATGAGTTCTGTGATGGCGCCGACAGGCGAGACATACTTTAGTGTCAACTCTTGTTGTAATTAAATTAAATGCAATCTTAAGAAAATATGGATTCAGAATTCACAAAATGTATTTGAATTATATGTAAATACTTAACAAAATATACCGCTTCCTAGCCTTACCCACTATACCTTTAAATGGGCCAATCCGACTTTCACAATTGACTTGTACCTAAGCAATACACGTATGTGTTAGCCCAAATCATATTTACCGAAACAACGTCACTTGATTTGAAGGTGAATATTTATGGGGCTCCCACAGGGTACCCCTCCTTTCAGGTCGCAAGGTTGCTTTTAAAAGGCATATTTTGGCGGAGGTCGCAGGTCGTTTTCAACCCTGCGGGAGCCACATTTATTAATCTTTTTACATGTTGTCTGTTTTTGACTCGTTCTTGTTGGTGTTTACTGGTTTTGTCTCTGCCCTTTCGGACTTTTGACATTCGGATACCCCATTGGTACCTCTGCTTCTTAAAGGCATTCCATCTTCAAATTGTTTTTTTTCTTGTCAGAAAGAACATTTCTACAGTGCTGGTATTGTTAGAAAATGCATCTGTAATGTGTAACTTAAACTATACATGTAAATCATTTTTAATTTTACGTTTTTTATCAATGGAATCTACAAAATTTTGTCCTCCAAGTATCGGGTAAAGGGGCGGGCGTGGTCCAGGGGGCTGCGTACTTCGTGTGAAAGTTTGGCAAAAAAGTCAAATCCTGAATTGTTGTTACTATGTAAAGGTCTGTAAACATTTTCAAAACCTTTTCTTTAAATATAACGAGTGTTTTCTTTTTCAGTGTCAAAATGTCTGCTTCAGATCGGACAAACACATTCGGACGATCTTATCATAAAGGGACAGCCTTATCTTCCGATTTTAGACAATTGCTAATTGATACATTGATCAAAAATGGAGCAAACAAGGTTACAGGCGAAACTCCCCGTGGAATCTTTGCCGATGCAAGTAGAAACTTTAAGATATCAAAGACTACGGTAAAATCAATTTGGATGAAATTTTGTGAAGACGGCAGTTGTGAGTCAAGACCGAAGAAGGGTTCAGGCGGGGGTCGTCCTCGGAAACTTAACGACGGGGACCTTGTTTTAATACAAACTATCTTGACGGAAAAGCCGTCGACTTCTTACAGCTATATAAATGACAAACTAGAGCAGTATTCTGCTACTGGAAGAGTCAATAAACAATGTATATCACATTCTGTTCGTAATTATCTTCCAACAGGGAAAGTTACAGAGGCAAATGGGAGAAAAATACAGCCAGGACAATTTGAATTACTACCAGGACTTCATTGATTTCATTAGTCAGATGGACCCTAGCAGATGTAAATATTTTGATGAAAGTGGTTTTAAACTTGTTACCGCTCAGAAAAACTATGGACATAGTAAAATTGGCGAGAAATGTGTAGAGGTTGGCAGAATGGTTGATAATCCAAACACGACATTACATCTACTGGTTTCAATAAATAGTATTAATCATTTCAACTTTCTTGATGGGGCATCTAACACCGATACATTCGTAGATTTCTTTCACGAGGCTGCGAACAGTTTTTCTGAAAATGGGTTTCCAGCTCTAGAACCGGGAGATCTTGTCAGCGTTGATAACTGTCCGATTCATCGTTTCAACGGAGTAGTTCGTGTCAGTAAATTTCTAATGCAAATGGGCATTTGCTATATTTTTTGCCTAGATGAATATTGCCGAAAACTGTTTTCTTAAGATAAAAACTTTGTTGCATCAGGAGAGATTTCTTAATCTTGTGAGAGCGAATATGAAAGTAGCTATAGGACAGGCTGCCAAAGAAATCACCATTCATGACTTGCGACAGTTTTGTAAAGCCACAGGTTGTTTGAATATTCAGTGAATGTTATACATAATTTATTTGTTAATGAATAAAGTACAAATGTATCAATTTTGATTTGCTTTATTGTTTCTTTTCGTTTTTATTATTACCAATGTCCATGTGCCAAATTTATTTGATGTTGACTTGATTTATCATCACTTCAATTATTAACTTATGTGTAATGCATAAGGCAATAATATGCGTAAAATATCACTCATTGATTGAATGAATGGGTCATGAAAAGGTTTAATCTGATTGGATATTGATGAATGGTCTGATTGACGTTGCACGCAGCTTCTATCTGATTGGGTTTTCCTACTGTGGCTTGTTCATGACGACGTAAATTTTCATTCTTCTCTTTACGCTACAATCGAAAGTCCATAGTTAAATTGGACGGGTTGTAGTGCACGCAACCCCTTGTTTTACACATGAATGACTTAGGTTAAGAACTTGGTTTAGGTCCATATTTCGAATACTACATGTTCACACGGCAGAACCATTACGGAGAAAAACATTGTTAACGGACGATACATGCAAATTTTTCACGGTTTTATCTGTCAATTTTCAACTTTTAATCTCGAAAATATCAAAAATATGGATGTAATAAACTTTAAAAACATGCCCAGTATATAAACAAGAACATTGATATTGTATAAGGATTTAATTTCTTTTTGTCGAACACAATGGTAGATTTTTAAATCATTCACGAACCGTGTGCTCGATTTGATTACATTGACACGGACAATTCAAACTGGTTAATATGAACAGGCCTGTATAGAGTAATAATCTGGTAAGTTATACTTCTATACAGACTCTATTCTCTATATATTCTCTGACTTCTATATAAGTAAAAGAAGTTAATAAAGTTTTGTTTTAATGAAAATATCAATATCCAATAATAAACGTTCAATATTTTTATGCCCCCGCGACGACATGTCGGGGGGCATTAAGTTTTACTCATGTCCGTCCGTACGTACGTCCGTCCGTACGAATTTCCGTCAAGCTTTTCTCAGAAACCGTAAATGGGAATGACTTGAAACTTGGTAGGATGGTTCAGTATTACAAACAATACGTCCTAAGCAAACTTTAGACCTGTCGGACATCTACTTCCTGTTTGGGGCTGGATCGATACCAAAATCGACATGAAAATTTCCGTCAAGCTTTTCTCAGAAACTGTACATGGGAATGACTTGAAACTTGGTAGGATGGTTCAGTATGACAAACTATATGTCCTAAGCGAATTTTAGACCTGTCGGTCTTCTACTTCCTGTTTGGGGCTGGACCAATACCAAAATTGACATGAAATTTTCCGTCAAGCTTTTCTCAGAAACCGTACATGGGAACGATTTGAAACTTGGTAGGATGGTTAAGTATGATTAACTATGCGTCCTAAGCGACTTTCAGACCTTTCGGACTTCAACTTTTTATTTGAGGCCAGCTGGGGCATCCGTGTCCCATGGACACATTCTTCCTTTATTTTATATATTTCAAGCATAACAAAATGACTCTAAATACATGCAATAAAACTTGGTAACGGACCGATACATGCAAAATTATTGCGTTGCAGTCAATATAGAATATAGGACTTTTGAATCTTGAGATCAAGTTTATCATTGGTTTATGGTGAACCCGAAGGGTGAACCAATAAACCAGTGATAAACTCGATCTCAAGATGTTAAAAGTCCTATATTCTCTTCATCGGTAATCCCCGAGCAACCAAATGTGATTTTTTTCGTAAAAAATGGGTCTTTAAATGTTTTTTAGAAGGAACCTTTCATGGGCGCATTGATAAAACACGTGCTACAATGTGCTACATCACCGTACTGACTCGATAATTTCGATGATAAACACCTGTTCATGATACAGGGTTTATCAGCGGCAAACATCAAAGGTAAAAGTTAAAGATTACCGATAAACAGGTGTAACTGAAATACAATTAAGAGGTACATAATTTGACAGTGTTCTGATGATACAAATACAAGACAGGTCACTCTTGTTATATTGACTGCAAAAAGTAATACATAATGTCATCGTTAATATTAAAACTTCATAGTAAACACAAAACATAAAAAATCATTGAAAAAAAACTATTTTACCTAATGCTCTATTTACCACAACATCAAAATGTCAGCGTTCAGACGGGGAATAAATTCTGTAATGCATATTACAAAGTTTAAAACAACAACTTAATCCCAACCAATAGTCCAAATATAATAAAAGGTAATAACAAAACGACCGAACTTGAAGAATCAATCTGAAACGTGGAACTGAAAAAACAAAACAAGGCAGACACACCGGAGAAATAAGAGATCGCAATGGTCTTGATTTAGAACAGGCCTTTAAAAATATGGTTGAACTTGGTTTTAATGCACCAAAACCTCCCTCATTCATATTACTTATCGGTACAAGTTGCAAAATGTATATGTTTTTTCTTTGTTTTGCGTCAACTCTTTTTGTGAAAACCTATCAGCCAGCAAGGCAAAGAAACACACAGAGAGACAAAAACACAAATCATTTGTATATGCTTATTCAGACATATTCTTATGTTATTTAGGCACCATAGTCCTACACAACAGGCTGATATCATTCATTCTGTAACTTGTTTATTTTCATATTGCAGAGACACTTGGGTTTTGTAAAGGAACTGACAAAATTCAGTCAACAATCATTCCATATTAAAATTTACAATTTTTTTAAAGAAATGTAATCAAATTGTCCGATTTTTCACCAATACAAAAAATATTTGTGTTTGTTTTTGTCATAATATGGACACAAACCTACCAGCACATGAACGCAAAACAAAGAAAAACTCAACTTTGGCCTAAAACAAAACTACCGAACTTTAATGTTTGAAAATTATTTTACCTTTTGGCTTTTATCTTAAATTACAAATGAATATTATGGGTCATTGTGTATAAAAACAAGACAGTTAAAAAATTCTTTAGCGAAAGGTTGTTATACAAATAATCTCAGTACGTGGTGCAAAATGTACATTTATATAGTATAACTTGTACAACGTACTTTTTCGTACAGTACTTATTCAACATTCTTTACACTGTTGTAGGAAAATTTCAACGTTCCGTTGTGAGCAGTGCAACAAATCGTTGGGGAGCAGTAGCGCATTGAAAAAACACAATATTCGACACCAACCACCATCGATAAAATGCAGTGCTTGTCCAAAAATGTTTCACTTTAAATCGGACATGAGAAGGCATATATTGACCCATACAAATGAATCTTCAAACATTTGTGCTCACTGTGGAAAGGCATTTGGTGTACCATCAAGTCTAAAACGCCATGAAAATACTGTCCACGAAAGGAGGCGAGATTTTGATTGCACTGAATGTGATAAAAAGTTCTTATCGAAAATGACAAGAGATGCTCACCAAATGGAACACTCCGGAAAAAAGTCATATACATGTACAATTTGTAAAAAAGGTTATAGATATAAACAATCATTGAAATCACACGTCTGTAAAAAACAGGAAGCTGAAGTCGCTTGTGAAATTTGTTACAAAAAATTTAAATCCAGTAGGAATTTGAATCAGCACAAATTATTACACCAAGAACCGAAACACCAATGTGAAGCTTGTGGGAAAAGGTTCATTTGGAAAACATCTCTACGGGAACATTATAAAACATGCAATTTGTAACATTGAAATAATTTGATATTTGTTAAACATGTTACATGGTATTTGTTAAATTTTATGTTTTGGAAATTTTGATATTTGTTAATCAGTTAATAAAAATATATTTTCAGTTAACTAGTATGTTTTAATTCTTCATATTATAGGTCTTTTCCGAGTCCCAATCTATAAATTATCCGTTTAAATTTTAAAACCGTCTAAACCCTAAGTTTCTTCCTACCCCAGACATAGGTTGATCTTAGTCATAATTTGATGTCCCATTTCGATATATTTTTTGGGTTATTGCTCATGCTCTTCATGATTTAGATATAATGTTCGGCTTTTTCAATATTTTGGTAGAGCGCCTCCGATGAGTCTTAAAAAGACGTAGTTAGGCGTAGCAAAATTTATTGTCTGGAACTTTGTTGTAATTTTTATTTCCAAAAATATTTTGTTTAGAATTTTTTTAATTTCATACAGCTATTAGCTAAAATAACGGATATTTATTATAAATGTGTGTTTTTACACAGATTTACTTCAGTTTTTGCCAGTGGAACACAACCTTTTGTTCATTCCAGATAATTGCATTATTAAACTGTTATATTTAATATTAACATGGACATGAAGCAGTCGCACATAACAGCAAATCCTATTGCCCGTTATTTTAAAGTCTAAAATAATGCCAAAGTCTGGAAGGGTCCCGTTGGCAAACATCTAAGTGTTTTCAGAACGATATTAGTAAAAAGTTGTTTTTCAGTTATTGTTCACTAAGTCCAACTTGAAAATCCGTGATTTTCTATGAACTTTTTTTTTCAAACAAATTTTATGGATTTGCATGAAATATGTTTTTATATACTAATCATGACATGCTACACTGAACCTACCCTGCAACTTTATCAGAAGGATGTTGTAAATAGTTTTGGCGTTAAAGTGTTCACAAAGCCCGTTTTCAAAATCTATCAAAATTATATAAGTTTTTCCAACTGTACAGAACTGTATTGTTAGTAGTTTTTAGTTTAAGGTATATTTTTCACAAGAGTTGTCGACGTGCAATGGGACGGACGGACAACGTGAAAACTTTAGGGCGACTCTCTGCCACTTGCAGATTCTTAGCTATGGACATTTACCAAAAACTGTAACCAGAGTTATACATGCTGAAAATGTAAGTCAAGATGAATTTATGTTAATGCAGATGCATAATATTGTTGTTATTCACGACAAATGGAACAAACAGGTGACCTACATAACACACATTAGTAACATTTTGGATACATGTACGATTGACGACTTATCAAAATAAACAGAAAAAGCAAAATTATTTATTTTCTATCCAATCTTAAATCATGATTAGCCAATTCACTTGCAGATGAAGACATTTGAACCATCTAAAAAACTTTAACTTGAGTCATTTATGTGGCGTGTATTAAGTCATGCTGACAACAATTACAGATGTACATACCCCTGACCTTTAAGATACATGTATATGGTTCTGCAGCTTTTGACATAATTAAAACCATTACGTACATGAAGCTTCATACGAACGAACACACCAATAGCCATCTTACAATTACAAGAAAGGAGAAGGTTGTTGCATCCACCTGACTGCACCAGAACTGATATTGATACATTTTTAGCTCACCTGGACCGAAGGTCCATGTGAGCTATTACCATCACTTGGCGTCCGTCGTCTGTCGTCTGTCGTCTGTCGTCGTCGTCGTCTGTCGTCGTCTGTTAACAATTTTTCAAAAATCTTCTCCTCTGAAACTACTGAACAGAATTTAATGAAACTTGGTATGAATGATCCTTAGGGTGTTCTGCACCAAACTTGTGTTTCGATTTTTGATCCGTCAAAAAACATGGCTACCGTTACTAAAAATAGACCAGGGGGTCAGACTACTGTTTTTGGCTTGTAAATCAAAAAGTATGAGAGATAGAAGAAATCTGATGCCACCTTACTGCTTCAGCATCAAAAGTTCTACAAATGTCTCCATTTGGTCGAAGTTTCAGATGATCCCTTATAGGGGTTATAGCCCCTTAAAGGTGAAAAATAGCGTTTTTGCATGTTTTTGGCCTATAGAATGAAAATTATTGTAGATAGAGAAAAGCTGTTGCTTGCTTAAATGTTCAGCTCATTTAGCTCTACAAAAGTCTCCATAGGGTCGAAGTTGTCAGATGACCCCTTATAGGGGTTACAGCCCCTTAAAGGCGAAAAATAGTGTTTTTGGCCTATAGAATAAAAACTATTGCAAATAGAGAAAAGCTGTTGCTTGCTTAAATGTTCAGCTCATTAAGCTCTACAAAGGTCTCCATAGGGTCGAAGTTGTCAGATGACCCCTTATAGGGGTTACAGCCCCTTAAAGGCGAAAAATAGTGTTTTTGGCCTAAAGAATGAAAACTATTGCAGATAGAGAAAAGCTGTTGCTTGCTAAAATGTTCAGCTCATTTAGCTCTACAAAAGTCTCCATAAGGTCTAAGTTGTCAGATGACCCCTCATAGGGGTTACAGCCCCTGAAAGACGACAAATAGTGTTTTTGGCCTATAGAATGAAAACTATTGCAGATAGAGAAAAGCTGTTGCTTGCTTAAATGTTCAACTCATTTAGCTCTACAAAGGTCTCCATAGGGTTGAAGTTGTCTGATAACCCATTATAGGGGTTACAGCCCCTTAAAAATTGAATAATAGTGTTTTTTGATTATTTAGAATGAAAACTATTGCAGAAAGAGAAAAGCTTTTTCATGCTTAAACATTCAGCTCATTAGCTATACAAAAGTCTTCATAGGGTTGACATCAAGACCAGGTGAGCGATTCAGGCTCCTGGGAGCCTCTTGTTTTATTTGTTTGCAGTTAAGACACGACGTTCTGACAAAGTATATACACGCACCATTTGTCTGATACATTATAAATCATGCATGTATTCGTCCGTAACGTAGATTATTTGCATGTACCCCTTTTTCTGGTCCATGGCTTCGTGAATAAATTGATGAACAGCCTATACAATTTCAAAAATCATTAAAAGAGCACACAACTTTTAAAAAATACAAAAAAGTGGTTTTTGCTACACGTTGCTCGTATAGAAAGTGTGCTATAGTACGAGGGTAGGCTATTGGTTTGTTAATGTTCTCGAAAACTACATGGCCGATTTCAATGTTTCAAACATAAATATTTAGCTAGTTCATTTTTCTTTATACTGTACGCTTCAGTTTTTCTATTATCATTTGTAAACAAATAAAATGTCTTACCTTTTCTTACTATATCCATCCCAAATTGTGTATTTTACCTGTGTTTTAATCCGTTTCAATGATTTTAAGTCTATGTCCCGTCCGTCAACATGATTTCTCGTCTTAATGGTTCTGCCGTGTGATGTTGGTGGTCAATTATATTTCCTCACTAGATGTGTCTTGGGTAACTTGACACCACCCTCTAGATATAAATAAGCTCACAGCGGCTTTTTTATACATAAACTACTTTGGTTCAGCTTTTGATACTTGGATACTAGATGTTGGGGGTAAACGATATTTCACCTCTAGATGTGTCTTGTGTGTGTGTGTTGGTGTTTAACGCCCTTTATCGACGCACCTGGGCCATGTATGGTGGTCAGTTTTAATGGTGGAGAAAACCGGAGGAAACCACCGACCCTTGGGCAGGTAACTGACAAACCTAATCACATACACGTGTCTTGGGTAGGATGACACGACCCAAAAGAAATATATTTAATGCACGAATGACTTCGGTTAAGTTCTTCAACTTCAAGTTATAATAAATGAATTTCAGAACACTATTAGTTGTAATTGCATTGAAAGAAAATTTGGTTTATTGTCTTGCCTGCGACTTCAGTCGCTGAAGGCGAGACATAGGTATTACTTTCCGGCGGCGGCGTAAACTTTTTTTGTAAGACTTTTGTGGAAAATGAATTACAAGAAAAGTATAATAGTTAGGCATCTGATATTTGTTATACAGACAGTTGGGGTTATGGTCTACGCAACTGGCACCATGCCGTTTGACCCTGACCCCAATTTCATGGTTCAGCGACTCTGTGAACTTAGATGTTTTTTCGGGTCAAAACCCCTGTGGAAAATGAATTAAGTGAAAAGTATAGTAGCTAAGCATCTGATATTTGGTATACAGACAGTTGGGGTTATGGTCAACGCAACTGGCACCATGCCATTTGACCCTGACCCCAATTTCATGGTTCAGCGACTCTGTGAACTTAGATGTTTTTTCGGGTCAAAATACCCCTGTGGAAAATGAATTAAGTGAAAAGTATAGTAGCTAGGCATCTGATATTTGGTATACAGACATTTGGAGTTATGGTCTATGCAACTGGCACCATGCCATTTGACCCTGACCCCAATTTCATGGTTCAGCGACTCTGTGAACTTAGTTGTTTTTTCGGGCCAAAATACCCCTTTGTAAGACATTTGTGGAAAATGAATTTAGTGAAAAGTATAATAGCTTGGCATCTGATACTTGGTATACAGACAGTTGGTGTTATAGTCTACGCAACTGGCACCTTGCCGTTTGATCTTGACCGACCCCATTTTCATGGTTCAGTGACTCTGTGGACTTAGATTATTTTGGGGACAACTAAAACTTTTGTGGAAAATAAATTAAGTTAAAAGTATAATAGCTAGGCATCTGATATTTGGTATTTTTGGTCTACACAACTGACACCATGTGTGACCATTTTCACGGTTCAGTGACTTTGTGAACTTATATGATTTTTGGGTGGAAAACGAGTTAAGATTATAGCTAGGCATCTGATATTTGGAGATTATGGTATACACAACTGACATCAACAGGTAATGTGACCTTGACCCCATTTTCATGGCTGAATGACTTAGTGAATGTTGGTCTTTTTTCATTTTTCTCAATAACTAAGGTATTTAGAACACACTTCAGACATTTTTGTGATTGTTAAATGGAATTCTGTCACCTGTCACATGACCTTGACCTTAACTTTTCTGATGGCCCAGCTAGACCTTCAATGAGTTCTGTGATGGTGCCGACAGGCGAGACATACTTTAGTGTCAACTCTTGCTTTCTTGTAAACTTATAAAAAGTCAAAACAAATTCCATTGGATTAACGATCATTCAAAGTACGACTTTTATTATCGAACCCAGTTTAAACCGGAAAACAGCAATGAAGTAAATACACTTTGCAGTTGCACGGACACCACGTGCAACGTGATTGACAGTTGTAAATATTAATACACCGATTTAATTAACAGAATTTTTAATATTTTCATGGAAAAAATATTATATTACTTAATTTCTGCGCCGAACATATCAATAAATTAATTGATAAGTATTAACTGTAATAATTTTTTGGTTTATTGGAGCCATAAACAACATTTTTAATGGTGGATTATTCGATTGAAAAAAAATAGTTAATTGTTCAATAAACCAAAAAAAAAATATTACAAATAATTCTTAAGTAAATAAAAATCATTCTGACAGTTATCAATTTTGTTAATAGGGGGAAATGAATTCAACAAATGATAATAATTGTTGTAAAATGTGTCCTGTCCATGGTACTGAAAATATAATATACATGGCTATAGCCACAGTACTTCGAATTACTGAGATGACTGAAATTACCGAAATGTCCATTTGTTGGGGTAATATAGAGGTTTATTTAATATGTACGATTAGGATTGATGTTGATTTATATCAGAATTTTGGCGATTTTAAAGTTTTTGACGATTAAAGGATGTTTTGAGTTCCTGTATAAGGTCCATATTTCTGATTCCACACGTTGGGGGAGGGGGCAATGATATTTCCCCACTAGATATGTTTTGGGTAATATGACAAAAAACCACTATAGAAATTGAGTGACTGTGACGAATATTTTACGCACGAAAGACTTCGATTAATTTCTTGATAAAGGTCCTTTTTTCCAGGTAATACATGTTGGAAATCAATGATATTTCAAGAACGGGAGGGATATTTTTTTATTCTTAGACACATTCTCTATTTTTATGCCCCGCCAACAAAGTTGGTCTGTTCGTCAGTCAGTCCTTCCGTCCGTCACACTTTAGTTTTCCCGCACTTCTTTTCGACATCCTTGCAAATATTCAAAAGATTTTTTGTATGTGAGTCTACCATGATGAGTTACAGGTCAAATTTGAGTTTCGTTCCGGTCCACTGATTTTGACCTAAATTATGGCCATTGGACTTAGCAAATTTTGTAAAAATAATAGTTTTCCGCACTTTTTTTTCGATATCCTTGCATATATTCAGAAGATTTTTAGTATGCGAGTCTTCCATGATGAGTTACAGGTCAAGTTTAAATTTCGTTCTGGTCCACTGATTTTGACCTAAAGTACGGCCCTTGGACTTAATTAACAGTTTTATTTTATTTGCCAGCGGGGCATCAGTGTCATCTTGACACATTTCCTGGTTTTTTATTAACACTAAAGAACTCAAATTGACCGTTTTCAAAAGCAAAATTTGTGAAATTGTGAAAATCATTCTTTTCAGAATGATGTCCTCCAACGTTATCTGTAGAAAATGCGGAGTGTCCGTTGCAAAGAGAAGTTTGGGACATCACCTTAAACGTCACGAGAAACCCAAACATCAATGTGGAGTCTGTTCCAAAAAATTCATTGAGCAGTGGGAACTTAGGCGCCATGAAGCAAGACATTCAGTGGTGACTGACAAACTACATGTGTGTGATACGTGTGGATCTGTGTTTGGATCCTTATATAACCTGAATCGTCATAAAAATGCTGTCCATGAAAATAAGAAGCCATATGAATGTGAATTTTGTAATAAGTCTTTCTCAACTAAACAAGTTTTATCTGGACATCTACAAACGCATTCTGGTAGCAAGTCCTATAAATGCCAAAACTGTAAAAAGGAATATATGTACAAAAGTACTTTGAAAGCACATAATTGTCGATCAACAGATACATTAACTAATACCTGTAGGATTTGCAGGAAGATATTCACCAAAAAACAGTATCTTAAACAGCATATGTTACAACATACAGAGCCTAAATATCAGTGCCGCAAATGTAACAAGAAGTTTACATGGCGTACGTCATTACGCAAACATTTAACATGTTGTAATCTATGATGTCATTTGTAAGTAAAATTGTCGTTGATTTGATCCTTATTTGTTAAAACTTTTTACATTATACATGTTAAAATAAACATGTTAATAGTATAACAATTCAACAGATCAATAGAAATCACGTCATATTATTCTTCTACTTATTCTTATACCTAGTCTAGTCTTACTCGTTTGATGAACAAAATGGGCCATTTCATACATATTTCATGAAACCGACACACTTTTTGAAGCTTTTGTGGTTAGAAAGAAACCTATGGTCAAAGTGAAGTCTTATAAACTGATTAGAAAACGGAAGCGTAAAATATTTGTTTTCAGAGCATGACATTGTATTAACCCCGCTCGTAAGAGAGGGGGCTATATTGCAATCACCTTGTCCGTCCGTAACAAACTTTCGTAACAGATTTCTCAGCTTCTACTGAAGGGATTGATTTCAAATTTGGTATACAGCTTTATCATGATGAGTTGTATCGTGCCTTCCCTTTCCAGGTCAGACGCGCATCCACTTCCTGTTTTCTGAGCCGACTTAGACTTTTTAAAGGTCAAAAATAGACAATTTTTCGTAACAGATTTCTCAGCTTCTACTGAAGGGATTGATTTCAAATTTGATATACAGCTTTATCATGATGAGTTGTATCGTGCCTCCCCTTTCCAGGTCAGTCGCGCATCCGCTTCCTGTTATCTGAGCCGACTTAGACTTTTTTAAGGGTCAAAATAGACAATTTTTCGTAACAGATTTCTCGGCTTCTACAAAACGGATTGATTTCAAATTTGGTATACAGCTTTATCATGATGAGTTGTATCGTGCCTCCCCTTTCCAGGTCAGTCGTGCATTTACTTTCTGTTTTCTGAGTGGCCGAGTGGGGGTATTCTTAGCACGACTAAGTGCAACCCCTTGTTCTGTGTTCATTTGTCACAAAAGCTCTATAAAATGTCCTTTCAAGATGCATGAATAAAGGAATTTTTGCTAAAATGAGCATATCTTGCTTTTTGGGAATTTTGACAGGCATATGATAATAGATTGTATTAAAGTCTACCTCGACTCTGTCGTCATGTCTTTTTCTACGTCCTGTTTAGGGAGGGAATGCTCTGCCCATTGCTGATTTCGTTCAGAAACGTTAGATTGTAAAAAGGACGCACACCAATCAGGAATTGTCAGACGCGAGTTAATGTTCATGATTGCAGTCTAGATGTTTTATGCAGTGTGTGTGTGTGTGTGCGTTTTTGTCTCGCCTGCGACGAATAGTCGCGAAAGGGCGAGGCATAGGTATTACTTTTCGGCGGCGGCGACTGTTATGGCGTAAATGTTTTTGTGGAAAATTATTTACTTGAAAAGTATAATAGCTAGGGATCTGATATTTTGTATACAGACAGTTGGGGCTATGGTTTATACAACTGTCACCATGTCATGTGGCCCTGACCCCATTTTATCGCTCCAGTGAATGTGAACTTATGAGTTCCTTATATTCAGGTTAGACCGGTGACCACAGGTAAAAAAAAAAGACAGAGAAAGTGTGCTTATAGAAAATAATGAGATGTGGAATAAGTGTACGCAACACAGACACAGCCCACAATCAAGCGGCAATTCAGAAAAACCACAATAGACAACCGCCACAATCTTTCCTTTCGTAGTGATTATATGATGTTAGGGTCTAAAAAAACAGAAAACTATGATGTTAATATTTTCATGGAACCTCGATAATTACATATATAAGAAACGAAATAGAAAAGGACTAAACAAACAATTTTGGGCTGTGACTTAAGGGCACGTAGTCTACATCTATCATAGACTCAGCAGATATGTTCTTCCAAAGATCTATGGCCAACGATAACAATGGTATCGGACAAATGCAAAAATTTAGAAAAACGTTTACCCGATAGTAAACCATAGTAGGATGGTCCATGAGTTTTGACCTGGATTGAAACCAAACTGTGAAATGAAAAATCTGTTTATCAGTGCTTGTAATGTCATTCCTTGCCAGCCATGACATACTTAAGATAGATTTATCATTGGCAAGGTAATAGGTATGATATATTTTTATTAGATTATTACAAAGGGTTTTTGTCTCGCTTGCGAAGCAGAGCGGGAAATATGCAACTGTGCTAAGCTACTACTGGGGCATATGCATACCAAGTTTCATCAACCTAGGACTGATAGTTCTTGAGATTTTGAGGTGCTAATAAAACCTTACCATTACTATTATATGTATTGAAAATGGTCAAAGTCGGAAAATCAATTTCAAGGTCGAAAGATGTTTGAAACTCGTGCGCACGAGTTAAATATATTTTTGCTGGTGGCACGTCGGGGCTTCCATAGATAATCGATATATACCAACACTTGTTTTGTCATTAATGGGTCTAGTAGAAAGAACAAGCTATAATAGAACAGACTCTCGTTTGCACAGTTCGGTGGACGTGTTTTTCAGCAGACAACTGTCACCCAATGGGTGCGTATTGTGTACCATTTCTTGTAGATTTGTTTCTTAATTAATATGAAGCTAACTCCTAGACAAAAAAAAGGCTTTCACTAAACAATCCTCGATTTGTAATTATTTACATCCCATATTATATCCCCGGGAACTTAAGGTAAGGAACACTTCTTCGAGGTCTGCTTTATTTACAGCTCGAAATTAATACACAAGGAACGCTTTGCACAAAGTTCTGTTTTAAATGAGATGGCTTCAATTTCCTTATCGTCAACTAACGACATTCCGTTCACTACAGCTGATAGATTTTACGTATCACAAATGACCCGTTATTCCGGAGCTTTAGGGGAATGGTGTGATTTCCTTGATCAAGCATCACGTCTGACAGTCAAATTACGAACAAAGACAACCTTGTTACCTGGTTTTTGTCATCACGCAAGAAAATTTACAGAAGACATGCAGCTTGTGCTTGTATAGAAATACCGCGTACATGATTTCTATCTCTCAGGAATTGACATAAAAGTTTAGTATTGTCGTCCTTTACCGGATTTGAGCCACACCAAATCGATCCTTGACAACGCTACGGGTGTGCCATAGCAAACA
This sequence comes from Arcuatula senhousia, assembly GCA_963971305.1. Taxonomy (NCBI): domain Eukaryota; kingdom Metazoa; phylum Mollusca; class Bivalvia; order Mytilida; family Mytilidae; genus Arcuatula; species Arcuatula senhousia. Next base: position 31,297,045 of record OZ020306.1, on the reverse strand, counting down.
GGAACGGGCGGTTTACTTTTCCGGAGCACCTGTGTTCACTCTCCTTTCGACTTGAGTTTTCGTTGCTGATTGTGGTTTGGTGGCTATTGTGTGTGTTTTGGTTGTGATGTTTGTTTTCGTGATGATTTTAAGTCTAGCGATTTATGCACACTTGAGCCTTTGCTTTTAAGCTCACTTGCAACGAAGGTTCAGGTGAGCTATTGCCATCACTTGGCGTCCGTCGTCGTTTGTTAACAATTTTTCAAAATCTTCTCATCTGAAACTACAAAACAGAATTCAATGAAACTTGGTATGATTTATCTTTAGGCGTCCTGCTCTTAAGGATGTTCGCTACTATTATTGAAAATAAATAGGTTTTAAATTTGATGCCTCAAATGAAAAGATAATAGTAAAAGGTATAAAACAAGCCAAAAATTTTGATAGGTTCGTGATCTCGTTTTCAAAATAATTGACGTTAAAGTTTTGGCGAGAAAAGGTTTTCTCGGACTTTTTCATAGGTTTAGCATTGGCACTATCTGTGACAGAATACATAGGATTTGATAAAACTTTGTAAATCACTTCTTTGTGATGTATTGAAGGCATTGATTAAAAGAAAATAGGGGGTTCGTGGGCAAAAAATTTAACCCTATTTTGATGGTAAAAACCCGAGGATTCCGAAAAAATGACAGAAATCCCAAAACTAGACTAGCGAGCATCCTTAAGTTGTGTTTAGATTTTTGATTAGTCAAAAAACATGCCCGCCATGGTTAAAAATTAGGGATGGCAACGATTAACCGGTTAACCGGTTATTTGGTCGGAAAGATCGTAACCGGTTACAAATTTCAGTAATCGATTTATCGTAAGAAAATAATGTAAAACTTGTTGTTTTGTTACTTTTTCATATTACATCAAAAACTCAATTAAAAGGACTTAATTAAAAATCAGTCACACAAAGAAATTTGATTGAAATGGATAATTAGCCATGAATACTCCAAGGATAAGTTTGGACAAGAGTGTTTATACAAACAATTGCTAATAGTTATAAAAACATTAAAGATTACTGCAGTTTAATTGATTTTTGGTTGTTAAAACTGTTCTGTTTTTAATGGTTGCTTCGGTTTATTCTCGTCTCTGTGTCTATTGAATTTGTCATCGGCTTTTTGGGCTTACGATATTTATTTGTCATATTGGTACTCCTTTGCATGTTTTCGTTGTGAGTTTTAAAACTTATCAATGGTCATACAGTTTTTCCTCTTTTCAATATATATATACGCCGATTCAAAGAAGCTTATGAACACGGATTGTTCATTTTTGAACTTGCATTGACGGAAGGGCTAAAATGGTTAATCACTATATCTAACATAAGTTTTTTCCGCAATATATTTTGACTCAAAACCTGGAATTCTTTTGTATTTACATGTATCACCCGGTTAACCAGTCGGAAGATCTTACAATTAACCGGTTAGTATATTTTGAACAGTTTGCCAACCCTACTAAAAATAGACCAGGGGGTCAGACTACTGTTTTTGGCTAGTAATTCGAAAAGTATAAGAGATAGATGAAATCTGATGCCACTCTACTGCTTTAAGATCAAAAGTTCTACAAAAGTCTCCATTTAGTCGAAGTTGTCAGATGACCCCTTATATTGGTTACGACCCCTTAAAGGTGAAAAATAGCATTTGTCATGTTTTTGCCTATATAATGAAAACTATAGCAATTAGAGAAAAGCTTTTGTTTCCTCAAATGTTCAGCTTATTAATCTCTTCAAAAGTCTTCATAGGATTAAAGTTGGCAGATTGCCCTTTTATAGGGGTTTCAGTCCCTTAAGTATGAAAAAAATTGTGTTTTTGGCTTATTGAATGAACACTATTGCAGATAGAGAAAAGCTGTTGCTTGCTTAAACATTCAGCTCATTTAGCTCTAACAAAGTCTCCATTAGGTTGAAGTTTTCAGACGACCCCATATAGGGGTTATAGTCCCTGAAAATATATTTTTTATGTTTTGGACCTACAAAATGTAAACTATAGTAGATAGAGAAAGTCTGTTGCTTGCTTAAATGTTCAGCGTTTTAGCTCTACAAAAGTCTTTATAGGATCAACAATCAAGACCAGGTGAGCGATTCAGGCTCCTGTGAGCCTTTTGTTTGTTATGCTGTTTGTGCATATTTCAAGTTATAACATATTCGTTCATCTGAGCTCTTGGCAAATATGCAAATGCTTGAATTTTGTATCTCTGAGACTTTATTGCTACAATAATGAATCTGTAATGTTATGAAATAAAATTATATTTTCTCATTTTAGGCAATCCCCAATACCACCTGTATTTACAGTGGACCAAGAACCTGTTCCTGATCCAATAGTACCAATTCTCTTATTCGAAAATGGTGCCTATAGAAATAATAGTTTGAAAAAAGCAAGTCCGAATAAGGTTCCACGTATACAAACATTCCGTTCCAGCAATGTTCAACACAGTAATGAACATCAACCTTTCACCAGCGGCATTCTACATAAAGTTTCTCCAGCTCAGATATTGAATTTAGAACCTCAAAACAATGGAAGTCGGAATAAAGGTCCTTTGTTATCTAGTGTATCGTCCACCAACAGCAGTATTCAACATAAAGGTCTTAACATCCCCAACAAGCTTTCTGAAAGTTATGGCACCCGGCATAAAGACTCTGTAATATCAAGTGTTATATCGAGCAACAGTTTCAACATACTACCTCAAAATTTTATTTCTAATATATGTACTATAAACAGTGAGATTTGCTATGAACATCAAAATGCCCTTTTATCAAACATGCTTTTTAGTAGCAATAGTATCCTAAGTACCAATCTTGAAACATATAATGCACCATATTTAAGTAAGGATCTATCACAAAACGACACTAAGATATCAAACAACTGTGACATTCGACATAAAAACCCTCAGGTGGACAATATATCAACTCAAAGCAGTGCTATGTCCCAACCAATACCACAAACATCACATATACGTTCTCCCAAAAGTGACATTTTTCGTAAAAATCCTGTGATTGTCAGTATGTTATCTAATAAGTGTCCTATTCCAGGCGCAATTCCACACATATCAAACGAACGTTCTCTCAACAGCGGTGTTGAGCAAGAATATCCCCAAATATCAGATATGCAACCACACAGTAGCAACTGGCAAGTTAAGGATGCTCAGATATCAAATTCACTACCACTTAGTGCTGTCAAAACAGAAAATGATCTGGACGATTCGAGTCGGTGTAGTGAAGCAGAGAGTACAGAAGTAGTTCCATGCGCACCTGCTGTGAAAGCTGAACCTGAAGAAATGCCAGATGTACCACCAGATCCATGTATGCCCTCAGTGGAATACTCTGTGCAGTAAGTTCCATCTAAGTTCAATATAAATTTAAAAGTCTTTGGGTTTATACATTGTTAATTTTGTGCATTGATCTACATGTAGTAGTTTTTGAATTTCCGTCTTTTGCAGCATTAGAGATGTATTGAATTGTCTGTTATGTTTACATAGACAAAAAAACTGCTAACAATAAAAGCGGCCCTGGTTGCCACTTGCGTTCACCTTGCTGATTGCAGTTCGGTGGTTTTGTTTCAACCTACGAATGTAGGGGGCATATAGTGCTTGGGTCCGTCCGCCCGTTTATCCCAAATGTTGCGAGATGATGCATTATGTCTTTTTGACTTATTAAGGTCTTTCCCTTTCCAAAGGGAAGACCTTATTGTATTTCGTCGGCCTATTATTATTCTTTTTTTTTTTCTTCCGGTCGGGTGCAAAAAGTGCCTTGACTGATTTTCATGAAATTTTGCACACTTATTCAGCACTACCAGGAATAGACTAGGCTATGGACACGACGCTAAATTATTTGTAATTTCGGCGCAATAGCGCAAAACGCTGTTTACCCTTGTTGTCAGATCTCCTCCGACACGGTAATAGTTATCAAGATTCTGTTGAGTGGAAATGATAGCTTACATCCTGGTAATGATTTATCATGCAAAAAGAATGCTGTAATTTACTTCCTGGTTGCGCACGTATGGCGCAAACTTGGCGCAAAATGTCAAAGTTGTCCGATTTTGATAAAATTTGGTTTCCCGGTAGATTTGAGGGTCCTGATTACGAATCTGTGGTCAATTTTTTTTTTGCGTTTACCATTGCCAAAATGACGGTCGTCAAACGGTTTTTTACTTATAACTCGAAAACCGTAAGAGATAGTATAGACATTATATGAACAAAAAATGATCGTCTTGATAAGACCTACAATTTGAGTACGAGAAGTGCATGATTCGGTTGAGCAATTTCGAAATGGCGGCCGAAACATGTTTTCGCGAAATAGGTTTTTTGCCAATAACTTGAAAACCGTCACAGATAGTATAATAGACATGTGTATAAAAAATGACCGTCTTGACAAGACCTATCATTTAAGCCCAGGAAGTACATGTTACGGTTGAATGGTTTCAAAATGGCGGCCAAAAACGTCATCTTATGCATTATTTACCTGTATATAACATTTAAACGGTTACAGATAATATAGTAAATATATATATATTTATTTTCAGTAATTAAAGAGCTTGACTTTAAGACAAAGGTCAAAGGTCAAAGGTCAACTTAACGGGAAAGACCTCTCATTTGTTCTCTGAACAAATGGCACTTTAATTCTTATTATTATACTTCCAGATGAAGATTATTTGATCCGATTTGAACAAGACATCATAAGACAGTAGTCTATACTAGTAGCAATATATACTAATTCATACCGTCCTGGTTGATATAATTATTCTTTTAACCAATATAGTATTAGATGCATAATTGAACTGTTTTAACTATTTTCGAATAAAATATGTAATTCAAAGAAAATGAGGACATTTTTAGTAATTCTAGAGTGTGCCCAATAAATGTAATTACCGAACTGGAATAGTGTGAACGGTAATTATACTCCACCATTTTGATTACATTTTTTTCAATGTTTTAGTAAATTAACGATCGATTATTACATGTATTAAGATATGTCGTTTCTTTGTAGGCAAGGCAACAAATCGGAAATACCAAGTGGAGGGTCTGTTATTAAGAAGATAAAACCCATATGCAAAGAGATTCGTCTTAAAGTCATTTCTTTATTCGAGAAAGGACTCTCGTATAACCAAATATCAGAGGAATTAGGTGTGTCGAAAGAAAGGTGTCACAATGTTGTTAAGTATTTAAACAGGTCTATACGTCAAAGACCTAGAAACCCCCGACCTCCGACAAAATTGACCGATGAGGTATGTGCATTCATAAAAAATCTAAAACAAGAGAGACCTAGATTTTCATGCAGAGACATACACGAAGAATTACTCAACAGTAATATATGCACGGCAGATACTGTCCCGTCGATTGGCATGGTTCGATATTTCGTACGAAAACATTTCTTACAAATAAATTGCAAAAGAACTTTTAAGAAGACTTAGATGATCAACTTCTCTGCTGCTGTCAAAACTTCTTTGGCATCAAATTTGAACTATTAAGCAGAACAACTTAAGGTTAATGCAGACAGGTGTCACATGACTTTTGTACCTTTAAAAGTGCAAAATCTAAGACCAGTGTCTATAAAGTCAATAATAAAAAATAGAATATTTGAATTTATTGAAATTAGTAATAAATATTCAATTGTTTAACAATTGCATCAACCGTTTCTTGAATAACGCAATTTTTGACAAAAACAAGGGAGATAACTCATTTCAAAATTACCCTAAATTTACAATGGAATTGAATAGTACACAAAAATCTAAGCTGGTGACCCCCAGATTTCTATGTTTTATTTTAATATATAGGTAAAAATATAACTTTTGACAAAATAAAAACAAGATCCTATTGTAAGGAATTTTTCTGAGACATGATTTTATGCCTAAAATTTGGCCTTTCCTATATAATCTATTGTAATTCAGGCATACTTTAACCACTTATATTGCAAAAACGAGCATGGTGACCTATCCTTATTTTTATTCTAAATAAAGGATATTAATAACATGTTTCATTTTAGACCATAAAATCAAATGTTTAATGACAGAATTTTTTTCAGTATAGGTGTCCACATTAACCTTAACTTTGAGCTTTTTCCATAATCCATCGCCGTATGTGAACAGCTGTAATAAATAAACCAATTGAACTGAAACTTTGCATTATGTATTATGACATGTTGACAACATACAATTTTTTAGCTCACCTGGACCTTCGGTCCAAGTTAGCTATTACCATCACTTGGCGTCCGTCGTCGTCGTCTGTCAACATTTTTTTTTAAAACCATCTCCTCTGAAACTACTGAATAGAATATTATGAAGCTTGATATGAATGATCCTTAGGGTGGCCTGCACCAAACTTGTGTTTCGATTTATGCTCCGTCAAAAAAACATGGCCACCGTTACTAAAAATAGACCTGGGGGTCAGACTACTGTTGTTGGCTTGTAAATAAAAAAGAATAAGAGATAGATTAAATCTGATGTCACCCTACTGCTTTAGCATCATAAGTTCTACAAAAGTCTCCATATGGTCGAAGTTGTCAGATGACCCCTTAAAGGGGTTACAGCCTCTGAAATATGTTTGTTTCATGTTTTTGGCCTATAGAAGGAAAACCATTGCAGAAAGAGAAAAGCTGTTGCTTGCTTAAATGTTCAGCTCATTTAGCTCTACAAAAGTCTTCATAGGATCGAAGTTGTCAGATGATCCCTTATAGGGGTTACAGTCCCTTAAAAGTGACAATAGCCTTTTTTTCATCTTTTTAGCTCACTTGATCCGAAGGGTCGTGTGAGCTATTGTCATCGTTAAGCGTCCGTCGTGCGTCCGTCCGTTAACCCACTGATTAGAATGTACATGTATTGCTTTCAAACTTTGTTCACTTGATTTTTAGGATGCCCTTTACTAAGTTTGTGAAATTTATGCATGCCGACCAACCAACATGGCCGCCGTTGCTAAAAATAGAACAGGGGGTCAGACCATAGTTTTTAGCTTATAGTTAAAAAAGTATAAGAGATAGAGAAAATCTAAAGCAACCTTTCTCTTAAGCATCAACAGTTCTACAAACTCCCAATTGAGTGGAAGTTGTGGGTAAACTCCTTTCTGGAGTTATTTCTCCTTAATCATCAAAATTGACAACTTTTCGCAGTTTTTGAACTTTATCTGAAAAGCCATAAGAGCTAGAGGAAAAGTTAGCATTGCAAAATTGTTCAGCTCATTTTGATCTACTAAAATGATTTAGGTTCAAAATGGTCAGATAAACCTTTTAAAACCCTTACACTGTTTTCAAATATCTGAAAGTGTTTTCTATTCTAACTAGTTTCTTTAATGTTACTTGCCAAGTACATGTAGACCATGCTGCACACTAAGCATAAGAGATCAGGTGAACGATTCAGGCTCCTGGGAGCCTCTTGTTTGCTTATAGAATGAAAACTATCGCAGATAGAAAAAAAACAACTTTTCTTGCTTTTAAAAACAGTTAGCTCATTTAGCTCTACGTAAGTCTTCATAGGGTTGACCAGGTGAGCGATTCAGGCTCCTAGAAGCCTCTTGTTATAAAGTTTGCACAATGGGTTTGTATTGTAATAGCACAGGCTGCAAGATTGTTGCAAACTCATAATATAATGATAGACAGTTTGTTTTCCCATCAATAAAATAATAGATAAACTTTGTTATGTACATGTGGATAACAACATAATCAGCTATGACTTTTCCACTTTATATACTAATCTACCTCACAATCTTATCAAAAAGAAATTTGAATATTTAATTAAATGGTGCTTTGACAAATCTAAAAGTGACTACATCTGTTCTAAAGTGTCACAAGTATTTAGTAAATCGTTTTTTAGTAACGAAACCCACAAAGGTTATGTTAATTGGACCGACATAGAAGTTATTACTGCATTAAACTTTCTTTTGGATAATATTTACATCCGGTTCGGTAAACAAATATATCGCCAAGTCATTGGTATTCCAATGGGAACCAATTGTGCTCCACTCATAGCTGATCTGTTTTTATATTGTTACGAATCACAGTTTATGGCCAAGCTACAAAAAGACCCAAACAAAAACCACCTTATCGAAACTTTTAATAATACATATAGGTACTTAGATGACATACTTGCTCTAAACAACCCCACATTCTCAAATTTTATAAATGATATATATCCTAAAGAATTAACCCTAAATAAAGCAAACTCAACCGACAGTAGATGTCCATTTCTAGATTTGGACTTAAGCATTATCAATGGTAGATTACACACTAAAGTATATGATAAACGGGATGACTTTTCATTCCCAATAGTTAATTTTCCGTTTCTTGAAGGAGACGTACCATTAGCTCCAGCTTACGGGGTATACATTTCACAATTAGTCAGGTATGCTCGCATTTGCAGTGATGTGTCTGATTTTAATGATAAAAACCGTTTTATTACAGAAAAATTGCTAAAACAAGGTTACCGTTACCACAAATTAGTCAAATCTTTTACAAATTTGCACATAAATATGGACATCTCATCGAAAGATTTGATTGTACACGTAGATTTCTGATTGTTAAAGGAATATCTCATCCTGACTTTTATAGCAATGTAGTTTATAAAGCACAAAAATTCAAAAACAACCTTATGGAAATTAAAAACTGGCTTAAAAACCTTTTGAAAAAAGGATACGATTTCAATGTTTTAGTAAAATCTTTGCATTTGGTATGTTTTGGCAGAAATATTGATAGCTTGATAGTAACTTTAAAACCTTAAATTTTCACTTTGTATCCACTGTATTATTTATAAGCACCACAGCGATCAAGTATGTCGGTTCTGTATGGTGATACAACTCTTAATCATTCATTGTTTTGACGTGGGGTGTCGGATTTAGAACTGATGTATTTGATTCTTTTACATCAATCGATAAATGTTTCTTAGCTAGTTGTCAGTAACTTCGAGTGTTCTCAAGAGAGTTCCTCCTAGTCTTGTTGTTTTCGTACAGTATTTTGTCTTAGGTTCTCTCTTGTTGAATTGAACTTTTGTCGATTGAGTTTTACAGTGTGTTTTATATGTAGCTTTGTGCAAGCTTATCAATAGGGGGAAGGTTGGATCCAAAAAACTAGTTTAACCCCGCCACATTTTATATGTGCCTGTCCTAAGCCAGGAAACTTTGCCAAAGCCTTTGTTTGTCCTTGTCATTCTATGTTAACTGTTTTATGTCAAGAATTGAGTCTTTCGTTGATGATTTAGGGATTGGTTTTGATACTTTTGTATTGTATTATAAGTCTTGGGCCAATGCAAGACGGTAAGCAGTGACCTATGGTCATGTTGAAGACTGCTTGCTGTTTTCCGTTGTGATTTTTTGAATTGCTGTTTGTTTATGTTTGTTGTGTCGCGTACACTTATTCCACATCTTAATAACGTATAATCGATTGTTGTATTGATCTGTATAACATTCAGACATGAGATATAATAAAAGGGTTAAAAATTGTTTAAATTCAACTTATCGAAATCAAATAAAATAGCACTGCCAGTTTTTCTTGAATTTTGTCCTTCCTGAAACCACCGTCGTTTGGGTCTAGGATTTTTTGTTATTATTTGCGTGTTCATGTATATTAAAAAAATATTGCGGAAGAAGCAAAGAAGCACCAATGGGGCATTCGAGTGTCAAAAGTCCGAAAGGGCAACGACAACGGCAACACTAACAAAAACCTCGCTATATTACTGTTTTAACGAATAGTAATATAGCGATGTTCAGAATTATATCTATATTGTTTTGTGATTTTGTCCCATTGAGGGCCATTTGATAGGAATAAAATACTTATACTTATACTTAAAATACTTATACTTTTACTTATAAAAAAAAATCCAAGACCCAATGACCAGTAAGTCGACATATAGTACCACTTGTCAGTTAATGTGGCCTTTGGCAATGGTACCTATATATAGGCACATCGAGTTTGCATCTAGATATAGCATCATATACCTCATTCTTTGATGGCGTTTTGTGCAAAAAAATATAATTGACTTATTCCCCTTTACCCAATGAATATCAACTTATTGTTTACTGTCTTCTCTTTGATATGACCCTTTTATAGACATTAGACATTAGACATTATTTTATTTAGCCAATCAAGGACCTTTGCAGGCAATGACAATTAACATTTATGATTTAAAACAGTACATAACAGACATTTATAATATAATGTGAGTACAGATCTAAACAATAACGCAACCCTCTCTCTCTTGACTATGTTCCAGGCAGTGGACTGAGTGTGACGATACCGTATCTAGATTGACTCTGTCGTCATCGTAGTTACCCTGATTTATGGGTTGTGGTCCGTTAAAGGTAACAAATAAGGGTGTGCATGTTATATTTCGGGCATTCAAGTTCCTGATAAACATCTGAGCCTTCACCTTATACGTGAGTGGCTTCGGTGCCAGTCCCTTCTCAGCTGCCGAGTGAGTCCCTTCTCAGCTGCCGAGTGAATGACATTCACTCGGCAGCTGAGAAGGGACTGGCACCGAAGCCGCTGAATTTCCATTGAAATGACATTTCAATGGAAATTCATGAAAAAGGCGTGTAAACAAGGTAAATAACTCTGCATTCGTTTGCTACTTTTATTGCAAATAGAGAAATTTAAGCAGTGATTACTTTCATGAGCTGAAAAATATCCACTTAGAAGTGCTTTTTCACATAACTGTACCATCAACCTGACAGATTTTCTCGTTGGCTAGTTTTGTAAGGTGAAACTGAATGAAATAATTTAGATAATGCATCTTCCGTTGTCCGCTTAGTAAACTTTTTTTAATCTAGGTCCACATTTGGATGTTTGTTTATTTTGAGTGAAAACGATTGATGATTTAATGATGTATCACAGAAAACATTTAAAATTGAAAGACAAAACGTAAAAAAAAGCTCAGTAAAAATGTGCAATCGCACTCAATCCATGTTTCCATGTCCCCGGTCTAAAATACAAAATGATTTACCCATGCATCTTCTGCACCTAAATGGCCCAGTATATTGGAATTTGATGCACAATTTTGTAGGACGATTTGATTTCAGCTGCTATATATAGCTTCATGGAAATTTCAGTAAAAAGACCACACAAAACGCCTTTAATTCTACAAGATCGATACAGTGAAAGTCAATACAAATCTAGTGTCAAATAATATGTTAGAAAATAGAACTATCAATCATCCATGAATCAGAGCTTATAGCTATAAATAATCTGAGAAATAATTATTTATTGTTAGTGCTTTTAATCGTCATCAAAAGAAGCTGCCTTATGAATGACATTATAGCAGATAGAGAAAAGCAAAAGTTTTCTTGGTTTATATATTGTTCATCCACTAAAAATACCTCCTCAGGATCAGATACCCTTTGTGGCTTTGGTTGCTTGCTTAATTGTGCAACGATGGAGTTCTAAAGCTTTCATTGAGTTGGATTTGTTAGATGACTCCTGTCGTCATTTTTTTAAAAAGAGCATTTCTGTAAATACATATAAGGAGTAAGCTAAAATTGTAAACAACTAGGGGACGTATCGGATTGGTTTTTCACCAAGCCTGTCGGAATTTTACATCTCATTTTCCGTGTTGACCTATTTATCATCTCTTTACCCTAAACTTCCTTTATTATGTTTATATAGCTATAGTTTATCAAAACTTATTAAGATTTGAGGTCATTCTAAACAGTATTTCCCTCAGTAAACATCTACCTGGTTTGATGTGATATTCAAATACACACTTTTTTCTACACTAGCATTCAAGAAAGATACTCTCCTATTCTTAAAAAAGTCTATGGTATACACCTATGTGCAGATGAGGTTTTCATATCTGGACCTGTTCGTGACTTCTAAAACATACAAAACCATATCCTGTCACTGATATTGGCAGTCAAATGTAGTCATTTTCATAGGCTTTTCAATGATGTTTACTAAAGTTTGTCCTATTTAACTAAAATTTAAAAAAAAATAATTATTATTGGAAGTTGAAAATGACATGCTGAATAACAAATGCTGGACATTTCGACGTCAATATATAAACCTGTTCTTTAAGGGGTTGAACATAATGACCCTGTTCATGACTAGAAACTTAAATTGTGAAAAACAGACCCTGTTTTGCGGCACATAGGTATGACCACTTACAATGGGAGTAAACCAACCCACCCCACCCGGGCCCGGAGGGGCTTTATACTGTTCTACATCTGTCCGTGTTTCAGGAAAAATAATTTTGAACATTTCTTTTACAAATTACGTTGACTTTACATTGGGTTTGTATGATATCCCATATTGGGCTTACTGAAGGCCGTTAGTATGTCACCCCTTTCCTATCCGACCTTGTATGAAAATTAATATCATATAGAAAAAAGTAAAACACTTTGTAATTGTAGTACATCTATGTATCATAGAATTAAGTAATACAAATGACAACAAAGTTCCAGACAACAAATCTTGCTACGCCTGACGTGCGTTTCGTCTATTCAAGACTCATCAGAGGCGCTCTACCAAAAATATTGAAAAAGCCAAACACTATATGATTATGAAGAGCATAGAACAGTAAAACCAAAAATACCAAATTGGGGAACCAAATTAATACTAAGATTATCAACCTATGTCTGGGGTAGGAAGAACCTTAGGGTTTAGACAATTTTGAAATTTAAACAGATCATTTAAAGCTTTGATGTAGTGTTGATGCCGGAGCGGGCTAAGATGCGGGTATTTTGATCTTTAAGGTAAAGTTAACTGCATCTGAAGTAATGTTTTTTGTAGCAAGGCTGGAAATTCCTAAGAAAATGGAACAAAATGACAAATCCACACAGAAAGAAATACACTCCTGGTTTTCCAAATTTCTGCTGGTATTCCAATTTTTTCAATATCTTTAAGTGTTTTCATATTTTTATGTATGTACTTTTTGGTGGGGGTGTAAAAAAATTAAATCCGTTTCTACACATAAAAAACAAAAATATGTTATATACCATGTCACCTTTCAGACTTGAAATAAAATTTCTAAAGACTAAAAAATCGCTTTGAAGTGTTAATGCTATCATTGTTTTTTTTTTCGAAACAAAGAAAGTAAAAGAAAATGAAATATGGACACAACAGTGACTTATGCTGAATTGCGGTCATACAACCTCTCACAATCTTGTATCATTATCCTTGGTGACCTGTATTGGCCTATCTCTATACATATCCTTCTTAATACTTTCAACAAAGTTTTTTCTGTAAAATATCTACCTGCACGGATTGACGTAATATTTGATGTATTCGTCATTGTTATACAAATGGCATGACGTATGAAAGATAGTTTTCACTTTTAAGAAAGAAAATGATAAGTATGTTTATTGAGCCCTTAGCATATACACCCAAAATTCTCGTTAAAAGTACCATGCACTTTGAAGTTCTGGGGTAATCCAATATTACGAATACGTAGGCAGCTTACAAAAATTCTTTTTATGATACATCTATTTGTACTTATTGTGGAAAATATTTAAGTATTAAGTAAAAGTGACGAAAAACTTTAGCCCTTATTTTAAAAATAGTTCAGCAAGGTTCAATGCGCATATTATCGAAAAGTGAATGTTAGATCTGTCGTTAACCTGGAGCTATGTTTTGCTTTAAAATAGAAAAAGAAATGCCTGTCATTTAAAATCATGAAGTGCTGTTTGTTTCTTAGTGCTTTTGTATGGACTGATGTCTGTTTTTCGGCTTGGATTTCCTATATTCTAGCTCTCCTGATGAGAAATAGTTTTCCGAAATAGCCATACAGCTCATAAAAAATAATTGCATGTGTGTTTAAGTCTCATGTTCATTTACTCCATACCCTTTCATAATTTATTTATTACAGGAGTTCGTCTTTAATGCCGTGTGGAGTTAGTAGATGTATCCTCTTTATTTTTTTAGATATATGGTGTACTTGTACATGAGATTACTTCTCGTGTGTACACTTTGGTTATAACCAGTATCTAAATTTATGTAAATTCTAAAACCTAAGGTTTAACTCCCTTCGTAGTTTTGCCCTTAGCTATATTTATTTGGATTTCGTTTGGTTGTATGCATTTTAAACATTTTTTGAAATTGTGGATTTCCTATGATTGGGTTCTAGTGCTGCTGATGAGGAATAATTCTCCGAAATGGCCATACAGCTCATAAAGCATAGGCGGATCCAGGGGGGGGCCGCCCCCCCTTTTGGCGGAAAAATTTGGTTGAATATATAGGAAATCATTGAAGCGTGACCAAAGCAGGCCCCCTCTTTTCAGACTTTCTGGATCCGCCACTGTAAAAATCAATTGCAGTTGGAGTTAACATGTGTGCTATGGTCTCGTGTTCATTTACTCCATATCCTTTCATAAATTATTGTTTTTATACTTTACTGTGTAGTTGTCGGTTTGTTCTTATACTTTACTGTGTATAGTTGTCGGATTTGGTTCAGCTATGCGAGCTTTACAAATACAAAGACATTTTTCAATTTTAAGAAAGAAAAGTGATTAACATGCTCATTGAGCCTAAAGTACAGTTCCTCCCAAAATTGGCGTTAAAAGTACCATTAACTTTAGAGTACCGGTATTAGGATTATCCCAAATTTTTAATATATAGGCAGCTAATAAAAATTATATTAACGTTAGTCTGTACTTATTACGGAAAACTTGAATATCTTTTTAATTCTCACATCACATTCATTGAAATCCTCATACTTTCCAAAAAGTATCGTTAAAAGTACCATTAACTTTATAGTATTGGGAACACAACCTTTATTGAAATCTTCATACCTCCAAAAAATCATCGTTAAAAGTACCATAAACTTTGGAGAACTTCATTGAAATCTTCATACCTCCAAAAAAAAATATCGTTAATAAAGGTACCATAAACTTTGGAGTACCAGTCCATATTCATTGAAATCTTCATACGAGAATTTAACCTTTTTTTCAATAACTGGTTTTTTTTGTGTGTGGTTTTGTTTTTGTTTTTGTTTTTTTTGTGTTTTGTTTTGTTCTTTGTAGTTGCTTTTTTTAATGTTAAGCTCTATTTTCAGAATTTATCAAATGTTTCGAAAAGTGGTACAAAGAATGTTGTTTAACCTCCAGAACAGATGCTGGATTTTTACCTGCGTCACCAAAGGCAAAAGCGGTCTAGGAGTCCGTCAGTTCGTCCGTCGTGATATAGGGGTGCCTGATTACAGATGTTTTGAAGATGTGCATCTCTATTTTTGGGAAAATTTCTAGTGGCGGATTCAGAGGGGGCGGCGGGGGCGTACGCCTCCATCTTTAATAATTGAGAAAAAAAAATTCTGAATTGAATTTTTTTATATATATAAAATTGACCATGGAGATATGATATATAGCATAGCTCCATGAATTGACCAAGCTACTTCAAATTTTCACCGAAAGTTGAAATTTAAAGCAATTACGCCCCCTTTTTCACAGACCTCTGGATCCGCCCCTGATTTCAGAATATCGTTTAGAAATTAGGCGACCAAAATGGACAAAAAGCCATTATTTTCTTTGTTCCCTCGAAGACTTTTGTTCTGGTCGCCCAAATGCTATGAACAATTTTCAACTGCGTCCGAAGCGCGGGTTTTTTTTTTTTTCAAAATGGGTAAAACTTGTGGAAAATTTTCTCGTGCAGCCAACCATTAAAGTAATCTCGGGTAAGTAAGTTCGTGCGTTGGTGTTTTACGCCCATGCAAAACTATAAGGTTATATCAGGGCGATGAGCGTGAAAAGGGTGATAAAATGAGCATTTATGATGATGAAATATGGGGTGGGATGAGAAACAAAGGAACAGTCGGTTTTAAAGACAGCTGGAAAAGGGGAAAGGTGGATAAGGGGATAAGATTTTGCCTATGTGGTGCACTACTTGGCGGTATACAAAGGGGTCTTCTGTGTGCGTGGAGCGTGGCAATCACCACTAACGTTGACCCACTTGTGTAATCGGACAAGCCTTCCGAAGCATTGACTGACCTGACACTTCCCGCGGAATTCTCTATTCTCTATTCAGCCACCTTAGGCTCACACCATGGTCGGTCTGTGGGCTGAGTACTCACTCGACGGCAAAGCCCCAAGACGCGTTATCACCTCTTACAAACAAGAAATATCAGATGACAAATGTCACTGAAACTGTTTTTGGAGTGGAATTGAAATAAAATATATTCGTCTTTCCACTTCTGTTTGGCTTAAGGGGGTCTCGGTTAGATTTGTTGCGTAAAATTCTCGGAAAAAGTTGTAATTGCATCATCAAAAAGAGATATTGCAAATGATTCCGTACCAGAAAATGCATTTTTTTGTCATTCTACTGTTACAGTAGCACGTACCTGCTGGATGGTGCCAGATTTTAATATAGACGGGGCATATTTTTCTGCATGTAAGCATTGGTCATACTAGGGAACTCGTAAATTGGATAAATTACAAAAAGTGGTTTATTTAGAAAACGTTTGATGTCATACTATTGTTTATAGCTGCCATGTAAAGCTTTCTGAACATTTTTGTTAAAAGTCTCAACAAACGCCGATATTAATGATCGTAAGTCAATGAATATCAGATCAATTTATGACCTAACTATGACAGACATTATCGTTATCCTTATGAATGAATCAGAAGTGTCTTAGTGCTTATTATACTAATAATATTTAACCGAAGTCAAGTGATTTAAGTTGTGGTTAGTTATATGTGTCATCAGCAGCATTTGCATCATAATATATGTTAGTACATGTATTGATTTGAATTTTTATCCACTTTTGGTTATATAAATAGTGGTTAGATTGTCTATTAGCACTGACATTCCTGCCATTAATTACAGATATATGTCACACATCATTGCATAGTACTTTAAAGTGAAGAAAAAATAAAACAAAACCTAGATCTTATACTGGTATTGAAGTTATTAAATATACTAGTATTTCTAATTTCCTGTATTGATGTATATTTTATTGTATGGGTCAGTCCGACCATAATTTGAAGCCCTTAGTTCCAACATAGACATGAATATTAAATATTCAGGTCTATGGTTCCAAACCTCAACAAGAATATGTCCAAAAGACATAATGCCCCATCTCGCAACATTTATTTTTTTCCACAATCATTAAAGCATCAACATGGTTGCTATAAAAGCACGTGTCAGTCAGAAGGAATGGACTTTAACTTTACCATTCTTATATAAGTGGTCATTTATGCGGAAAATATAGGTCACTGCCAGCATCCGAAGCAAGCATTGTGCTAAGCATCACTAGGTGCACCTACCATACCAATATAGTTGATGTGGCACATGTCAGTAAAAAAGGAATGATCTTTATCCATTCTTCTATAAGTGATCATTCATGCGGAAAATATAGGTCACAGTCAGCATCCGAAGCATGCATTGTGCTTAGCATCACTAGGTGCACCTATCATGACAATAGAGTAGATGTGGCACATGTCAGTAAGTGGGAATGGACTTTAACCAGTCTTCTTTAAGAGGCCATCCATGTGGAAAATATAGGTCACATCCAGCATCCGAAGCATGCATTGTGCTAAGCATCACTAGGTGCACCTACCATACCTATTTGGTTGGTATGGCACTTGTCAGTAAGGAGGAATGGACTTAAACCATTCTTCTATAAGTGGTAATTCGTGCAGAAAATATAGGTCCCATCCAGCATCCGAAGCATGCATTGTGCTAGGTATCACCAGGTGCACCTACCATACCAATTTGGTTACTATGGCATTTGTCAGTAAGCAGGAATGGACTTTAACCATTCTTCTATAAGTGGTCATTCATGCGGAAAATATAGGTCACTGCCAGCATCTGAAGCATGCATTGTGCTTAGCATCACTAGGTGCACATACCATACCTATATGGTTGATGTAGCACTTGTCAGTTAGAGGGAATAGACTTTAACCATTTTTCTGTACATGATCATTCATGCAGAAAATATAGGTCACATCCAGCATCCGAAGCATGCAATGTTCTTATCATCACTAGATGCACCTACCATACCAATATGATTGATGTGGCATTTGTCAGTAAGTGCAAATTTGGAAATATGGGATTTGGGACGGACATCCGAACGGACGGACGAACGGACGGACAAACGGACGGACGAACAGACCCGAACACTATATGCCCCTCTTCTTTCGTAGATGGGGCATAAAAATAGAGTTGGATTGGATATAAAATATATAAAAATCCAATTCTTGTTGAGGGGTGGGGGCTTTGGTCGATATAGAGTTGTCATAAGTACGAAGTGCTGGCTTATAATACTCACCTTTAAAACTATATAATTGAAAACAAATAAATTGTTGGTACGCACCTCCATCACCATGAGGTTAATTCTTTTCATTACCCGTACAATCCTTAGGGGTGGGCCATTTATAAAGGGAGGCCTTGGGATTTTGTTTTGGTCAGAAATATTTTTCCCGCTATATGTCTGTTTGAAGGCGTCGGAAAAAAATATTTTTATGCCCCCGCGACGGGGCATTAAGTTTTACTCGTATCCGTCCGTATGTCCGAATTTCCGTCAAGCTTTTCTCATGAATCGTACATGAAAATGATTTGAAACTTGGTAGGATTGTTCAATATGACATACTGTACGTCCTAAATAGCTTTCAGACCTGTCAGACGTTTGTATGTATAAATTTCTCAGAAACGATACATGGGAATGATTTGAAGCTTGGTAGGATGGTTCAATATGACAAACTGTACGTCATAAGTGACTTTCAGACCTGTCAGACTTCTTCTTCCTGTTAAGTGGTACGGACGGACTGACATACTTATCGGACTTCTACTTCCAGTTTTGGACTTGGTACATATGAAAATTTACAAGAAAATTTTCGTCGAACTTTTCTCAGAAACGGTACAGGTGAATGAATTAAAACTTGATAGGATGGTTCAGTATGAAAACTGTACGTCCTAAGCGAATTTCAGACCTGTCTGACATCTACTTCCTGTTTGTGGCCAGCGGGGGCATCCGTGCCTCATGGACACATTCCTTCTTTATTTCATAATTATCATTATTTTATATAGCAGAAATCCTTCTTCGAACTTTTTTCTTACTCTCATTAGTCATTTTTTTTGGGGGGGGAATTAAGCCCCTTTAGCCCCCCTTTTCAAGTTAAATGCCATTATGGTCTGACTCTCTGACTTATCTTACGAAATTTAAGTAATAAAATGTTGTGTAATTTACTCCACTGTTCATTGAAACTCATGATATTCTTACCCAAGGGTCTTCATATAAATTATACATCTTATTTTTTTCCCCAAAAAACTAAAATGTTTAATAACATACGAAATAACTTATTTAACATGTTATGCACTAAATATCCACATTTTAACCAGCTTGACTCTACCAATAAAGTTTTATTTATTTTAAATTATGATATGGATCTATTGCCCATTATCATTGATTTCATAAAGCAATCTTCAGAGTTGCGAAAATGAGGTCTATACTGGTAAAACAATTTTTCATTTCGCCATTTTTTTCTATATATGTACTTTGTTTGTGATTGTACTGTATTTGCTGATCCTGTACTATGTTTTGCAAAAATAAATATAACAAATATATTTATAAAAAAAGCTCGTGCAAATGTCTACTTTCAGAAACTGGAATCTCACAACACATTTCCGTTTAAAGGAAACAACACATGTAGTGGGAATTCTGCTTATTTCTCTATTATTTTCAAATGCTGTTATATTAAGCATTGGGAATTTTAAAAGTAGAACTTAAGACGAATAAAAGAAATTAAAAAGAATCTTGCTAAGTATGGTAATACCAGATTTAAAGTCACGTGATACTTGTACTTTTAAGCAATATACTGAATAATTAAATAATTAAATAAGCTTTAGCTCTGCTATAATTGTTGAATTTAATTACCTATAGTTATATGGCAATGCTACTTTTTGTATAATATTATCAAATTTGAGGAAATGGTGAGGTAAATGGCTCGAAACGATTTATGTTAGACTTATTTCGTCTCGCAAAAAACAATCCTCATCAAATAAAGATATAAATGTTTTTATTAATAGATATTTAAGTGGATATGCTTGAGGCTTTACGCACCACTGTTTCTTCCTACTAAATAAGGCCAATTTCAAATAGCTTTATAGGGCAACTGTAGTAAGGAGTTTTTTTTCAACTATGCAAGCTTTACGAGAAACTTCATTGAAATGATCCTAATCATAATTTTTTTTTTCGTAACCACACATTTAGGTTGATAGTTATTCAATTTTACATCATTTTTTCTTACTCTGTACTTGAAACTTCCTCTATTATGTTTATATTTAGGTAATAGTTTATCAAGTTAATGATATGTTGAGGTAAATCTAAACAATATTTTTCCTATTAAACATCTACCTGATTTGTTGTGATGTAAAATGAGAATGCCACAATAGAAATATGCAAATTCACACTTTTTTCAGAATTTTAAAGAAATGGTTTTATACTGTTTTACCTCTGTTCGTGTTTCCGGAAAAAATAGTTTTGAAACAAAGCGTGTTGAATTGATCTTGAATTTGTAGTACATGTATTCTAAATAATATCAAATATTGTGCTTACTGGAGGTCGCTATTTTGACTCCCCCACCTTTCCCATCTACATTGAAAATTAAAATCATATAGAAATGTTAACACAACCTTTTTCAGTGTAGTAAGTATTCGAAATCTTAAGAATTTAGATATTTTGATCTTTTGGGTCTTGGTAAAAGTCTTATTGCTCTGCTTGTACATGTGATTGTTCCCTTCAAAACAAACTCTTATTATTGACAACTCGTTCAGGTTCTGGATGGCGAATAAACCCACAGCAGCGCACTCAAGCCTGTTGGTAAAAGTCAACTAAAGAGAGGTTAGAAACCAAACATTGGGTCAGGCTATAATGCGAAACCAAATCGTAAACAAGAGTGGTGCACCGTGTTTGGGACAAGTCACGTTCCTAGTAACCCTGTTGCAGGTCTCGATGAAAATAGATGGATTTCCATGCAGGAAGCTATTTTTTTCTCGATCCTATCCATCCATTCTTGTTTCAGCGGCAGTAACCCCCCCCCCCCCCCCGATTGGCTTCATGTTCCCATTTTACCTCCACTTCAACACAATTTCGTGTTCATTTTGTCACCCAAAACCTGACCGCCAACCATAGTGGTGCACCGTTTGGGGAAAAAAGTCACGTTCCTAGCAATCCTGCTGCAGATCTTGATAGAAATAGACCCGTAAGATCAAATGCAGGAGGCTAACTTTTTCCTATCCTTCCAACCACTTCTTTTTCCAGTGGCAGTAAAAAAAACCTCACAAGCCCAATGTTCTCCGCTTCATCGTCATTTCTGTTCATTTTGTCACCCTCTCATAACTCCCTGAAAAAGGCGAATTCGTGATGCTTTGGAGAGCTTACTTTTTAGTGTCAAACAGTAAATTTCAATTTTATCAGTTCTGAAAAAAAATCTAAAAAGAAAAAAGTTTTAGTTTTTAACTTAAGAATGCAATTGTTTTTCAGCAAGGCTTGTTAAGAAAATTGTTACTGCGTTTGAAGTAATATCTCATATGCATGGCTGGAAAATCCTAAACAAATGGTTTTCTGAAGGAATATGACAAATCAAAAAATACTACCGCAACAAAGGACATGTTGAAAGGAACAGACTCTTGATTATTCAATTAAAAAAAATGAAATGTAACAATAAAAACATTTTTTTTGCTTAAATTTATAAGATTTTTTTCTTTTGCATTTGAATTTTCGTTGCGTATGTTTATGTTAATTTAGAAAACAAACAAGATAGTTTGTAGTTTTATTGGAAAGGACTGACAAAAACTCACGCAAAAACTTCTTTCGAAAAAAACTTTAAAATTGCACAAGACATCCTTCTACAATGAGCTATGGAAAACAGCTGATTGGTGTTTCATCCAACCTGTCACAATTTTGTATCGTTTTCCTTGGTGACCTACATAATTGGCCTATCTTTTTACTACCTTTACCTGCACATATTGACGTAATCTTTGATGTATTCGTCATTGTTGAATAAAAGGTGTGACGTACACAAAATATTTTTCATTTTTAACAGAGGAAAGTGAATGGTATGTTTATTGAACCTGAAGTCCACTCCACCCGTACCATCAACGTTCAATTACTGGGAATATCCAAAATTATAAATACGTAACCAGCTTACAAAATTTCTTTTATATCATTTAACTATTTGTACTTATAACAGAAATTTGAAGTATCATTATTTAAGAATTAACTATAATATTTTTGGTTTATAGAACCATCAGCTTGATTTTCATGTGCACATTGAATAATCCGCCTATGGAAAATGTGCACCTCATGGGTTTCATAAATTATAATATTATCCATAAAAGGCAAAGAGGTACCAGTGGGGCATCAAAAAGTCCGAAAGAGCGAAGACAAAACCAGTAAACACGAACGAAAACAGCACGAAGAAACGGTAGACAACATAAAAAACACAAAAAAAACAACAACAACTGAACAGCAATCAACAACACGAGCTCAAGAGAGTGAAATCAGGTGCTCCGAAGGAGTAAGCAGTTCCTGTTGCTAATGCTAATTCGGTAAACAAAACTCTATGCCAAACCCACATCTGCACTCATCTGAGAGATAAAAATCTCATATTTGTCTATCAGCGCACGATATATTCTGTGACATTTCTAAGTGAAGGCAACACAACCCGGTGGTGTTGGTTTTTGTGTCAGACGTGACGCTCTTAGGAGGAAATCTGTGCAAATCCCACAAGCTCTGAAATGATACGTTAACTTTATAAGCTGGTGCTACACAAGGGCAGAAGGGAGAGTTGACGGATTTTCTCTATCTCTTATACTTTTTGAGCTATAAGCTTAAATAAACTATGGTCTGACCCCCCTGTTCTATTTTTAGTAACGGCGGCCATGTTGGTTGGTCGACGTTCACAAATTTCACAAACTTGGTAGTGGACATCCTAAAGATCAATTGTACAAAGTTTCAAAGCAATCCCATCGGTGGTTTCAGAGAAGAAGATGTTTTAAGAAAAGTTAACGGACGGACGACGGATGGACGACGGACGCTTAACGATGACAATAGCTCACATGACCCTTCAGGTGAGCTAAAAACCTGTTCATAAAAACCAAAATTCTCGAACAGGTTACATGGTGTCAGATAAAAACTAAGCCCTTCTGGTAATAAAATAATCTTAAAAGCTAAAAAATATTTAATGACTGACGTATCTTCACAACGTGACGAAAAATGTAGTTTTTTTTCGGAACTGAAACATATTCGGAGATGACATTTTAAGTAAAATCTTTGCCTTTTGTTTTGCCTAAAGTGCATGTGTGTTGATGAGAGATTCTTTGCATAAAAATATTACAAATGGTCCCATTTTTTAAAATTTTAACATACGCTTCATAGTGAAAATTTGGTGAAAAAGTTTACATGCTTTTAAGGATTGCACGGGGGGGAAATATATTTTTCGACATGTAACATTTAACCATACTCTGGAATTCCAAAACTGGGTGAATATAAACTGATTTGCATAAAACTGGTTATTTGTTCGTTTTTAGCTGCTATAAATAAGCTTTTTGGAAATTTCAATGAAAAGCCAAAAACAAACGCCTAGCTATTGATGATCGATAAAGTAAGTCAATGAAGATCAATGTATGACCTAACTATGACAGAAAATAGAACTATCCTTTTGAATGAATCAGAAGTGTCTTGGTGCTGATTGTACCACTAGTATTTGAATCAAGTGATAAACTTATGTAGATCTTTTACAAATCTTTTCTAATTGTAATTATAAGCAGCATCTGCATCATCGCGATGTTAATGTCAATATTGAATTATTAAAAACATTTGCTTACATAATTCAATTAGATTGCAATTATGATCTATTGAACGCTTTTGAAAAATCAAAAACGTTCGTAACATGCCTGAGGCTATGTCTACTTTCAAATTCTTGCATCTGATTGTCACAACACATTTCAGTTTCAAGAAAAAAACACAGTGGGAATTCTAAATAGTTTATTGGTTTGTTAAGCATTTGGAAAAACATTGTTGTGAATATGGTAATACCAGTATTATACTTGTATCTTTTAACAGTACGTTATAAATAAACACGCTCCGGGAGTACTTAGTGGGAAAAGTTTTTTACTCTAGTTTGGCCTTGTTACATTTTCTTCGAATCATTAAAATAAAAAAATATATAAGGAAGTGTTACTCGCAAAAACAATCTCTATTTGTTACCTCTCACCTAATAAAGATCTCGTATATGTATTATTTATAAACAGATATGGTTGACATGTTTTGTGGTTTTACGGCGTATACTTGGAAAAAAAACAAGGTCACATATTACATACAACATACAGACACAAATACAGAAAAACCTTTACTTCCAGGCTTTTCATTTATTAATGAAACGCATGTTTCTCTATGGGCGGGTCCAGGATTTCAGTTTAGGGATGGTGTAAAAATATCATTCGCCGAGCGTATCAAGTCTCAATTTTTTCCGTGGACTTTGTGCAAAATACATAATTTTTAGTCGTTTTAGGGGGTGTAAACCACGTGCACCTTCCTTGATGAAGGAGTCACCAGAAATAGACCGACCTTTAGCGAAAGGAGCGTTTTACTAAACTAAACAGCATTTTATTTGTCCTAGATTTATCAGTTGAGCTAGTTTTTCGACCAATGTTTGTTCTAAAATATTATTATCAAGCTAGGAATCTTTCCAAAATTAGAAGCCTTTGGACTTCTATTGAACTCGGTCAGCTTGTCGGGTGTGTGTGCGTGTCTGTGTGTGTGTGGGGGGGTTGCTCAGTGTGGTGCGAGGTGGGTGGTAATTGTGTTCGAAGGTTGCTATATAGATATTTGAGCAACCTTTTCCTCTCTGTTTTGAAAAAAACTAACCATAACCACCGAAAAGTCATTTAAATGCCGAAGCCTTTATAGAACACTAGTACAGCTAGAACAGCAAAAACAACCAGAATACATCTCGTATATAATCACCCCTAGTAAGGTGAATTCACGACGATCAGGAAAGTTCAGTGAAGGATTCACGTAATGTTGTATTTGGTGGGTTAAATTTGTCCCTTTTTCGATCAATATTGTTTACAAACACACATACAATTCCCCCCATGAGCATTGTTAATAAACAAAAACCTATGTATTATTTATATTTCTTTATAATTTACATTTTTATATTGATTTCAATAAAATGTGAAAGTTTGGTTAATCTATGAATAATGGTTTAAAAGTTATGACTAAAAAGGTTATTCATTTTATAACTCTAAATTAAAAGTAAAAAACACATTTAAAACTTATGATAAAGCATGCAATGTGTACCCATGTTCTTTTTAAATCGTTTTAAATTAAAACATGCAACGAGAGTACTGCTAACTGTTTAAGAAAATAAAATTAGTAAACACATCAAACCGGTAATTTGTCTCACCATTTTAGAGGATTCAGTTTTGTTCAGTTATAGGCTTCTGTTTTGGTAAATTGTGGATACTGTTTTGTCGGGTTATATCATAATATTTTATGGTTATTTACATAAGATTGCGTAATTATAAGTAGCATAATTGACCAATTTTACTGTAATTCATTTCGTGTTATCCAGGAACTAACAGAATTCGTTAATTCGGATATCATGCGTGCTTACATTCCAAATTTTGTACTTGTTAGATGCTTACAACCTTTTGGGTAAAATTTGCATTAATAAAGCTATGATAGATTAATTTCTTCATTCATATGAAGCAGACTTCTTACAATCACTTCTAGACAAAAAAGGATCGTAGACTAGCTCTCTCTCTCTTTTAACATCTTTAACTTCACTTTCCGTTACATTGATGATGTCCTTTCACTGAACGATTCTCTATGCTCATTTATCGTCAGAAATTTGAGATAAAGGACACAACGGATTCTAAAAAGTGTGCTTCATATTAAGATCTAAATCTCGAAATAAACTCCAATGGAAAACTTTTAACAAAACTCTTTAAAAAACGTGATGACTTCAATAAATATTCAAATCGTCAACTTTTTTACTCCTTGTGTAGCAAAATTCCATTTACTCCAGCAAATAGAGTTTAAGTTCCACAATTGATTCATTACTCAAGAGCTTGCGGTAATATTACATCGATTTCCTTGGCAGAGCGTCACACATATGACACAAAAAGTGCTAACACAGGGTTATGTTGCTCCTTTATTGCTGTCTCAAGAAATTTTCGGAAGACATCATGAGCTCAAAAACAAATATGGGATTTCTCTCTTTCAGATGAGTACAGATGTTGGTTTGTCATAGGGTTTTGTTTAATCTTCCTTTATCGGAATCGACAGGCTGAATTTGAAATTGGCAGTGCGACGAATGTTAAATAGCATGCATACAGGAATTGCTTACTTTTCCGGAGCGCACGAGTTCACTTTCGTTCGACTTGAGTTCGCGTCGTTGATAACTGCTTTGTTGATTTTGTGTTTGTTTTATGTTTTGTGTTTCTTCGTGCTGTTCACGTTCATGTTTTCTGATTTTGTCGTTGCCCTTTTTGACTTTGAACACTCGAATGCCCTACTTGATTTTTGTCAAAATACTTGGAGTTTTTGCAAATACTTATAAGTAAGAATTAAATTAATATGACCTTAAATTATATGCTCCTAAACTTTATGCTCCTAAAACGTATCTTAATTTAATCTTAATTTAATGCTTGAATCCAATGGAATTAAATGCCTCATCTCAGATTTTTCTAGATCTGGAAAGGGATGCATCTACATGCAGTCTCATTTTTGAAACGAACCTGCATTACCAATAACTGTGAATTGGTTGCCCTTATATTCCTGCAAACAGGCACATATCATTTCGTTACAGTATTTACTATTTTAGAATTGCAAAACCTCTGTGCGGGTCCCGGGTGGCAAATAGGCCCGTAGCAGCGCTTTAGCTTATCGGTAAACGTCCACTTAAATTCGCTCAGAAACCCTTCGTTGCGTCAGGCCGCATTGCCCAAATAGCGACTGGGATGTGTGCCCAAAGTGGTTAAATGGTGCGCCATTCATAATGAATGCCGGGGTCGTCAGGCTACAATGCGGATAACCTGACAGCAAACCATAGTGGTGCACCGTGTTGGAAAAAAAAATAACCCAGCTGCAGAAGGATCCCCATGTAGGAGGCTTAACTGTCCGTCCAGGTTACCCATAAATCCTTTTTCCAATGGCAGTCAAAAACTATCCTCGCTGATTGGCCTGATGTCCCCATTGTCTAATTCATCATCATTTCATGTTCATTGTATCACCCTTTTTATGTACATCTCCCGAGTTCGGAGTAAAGGCAAAACTTACTAACTTACTTCGACTAGTTGACCGGGACATTTAGGACCGTCCATAAACTACAAAAGCGCTTATGAAACGATTTTTAAAAAACTTACAAAACCTTAAGGTTTCCAGAAATTTGTATCTCATTTCTCGTCAGGCGTAGCAAAATTTATTTTCTGGAACTTTGCTGTAATTTGTATTTCAGATGGATACATGTATGAGTAAGAGAAAATTCAAAAGATATGAGAAATGTATCAACAATCATTTTGCATTCGCTTGTAAGACAATAAATTTTAAGATGAAATGGTAGAATTTTTAAAATTTACTATAACCATTGGTATAGGGATGATAAACTCTAAATGATCTTTTTCGCTTTCGAGCATATCTAGAAATTCAACCAAATATGCAAAGCCTTGATTGATGTACATATTATTGTATTATTTTCGCCAATAATAAGCATCTTATGTTTAACAACAAACCTTTGATTGGTCTTGTCTTATTCAATTTTGTCACACTATATTGAGTCTTTTAACAATATTTTAGATTCTTAATGTGGATATTTAACTTAACATTTTAAGTATGACTATGATTATCTCAAGTTATACAGCATTTGCCCACAGATATTAATACATATAAATTTAAATGTGTTTTTTAAACCGATACTGAACCGAACTCCGTGCATTACCAGAACAGAATCCTCTTATTACCAGAGCATTATCCGCCAATTTTTACATCTATTTTTTTAAGGTTTACTAATTTTTTTCAATACAAATTTTCAACTTGTCTCTAGTACGTATAAAAGTCTTGCTTTGATGAAAAATATAGACACTTTATGATGTTCTGATGTTATAGTTTTCATAATGAACATAATTCAACCTTGACGTTTTTCGTGAACTGTAACTTTATTTCAAAACAGATTTGTATACGCTTTTACGACTTTTTAGTTTTTTGTGGTACAAATAAAGAGACGGGGTCAAATTGATCATTTACCTTTCGAAAGACATTAATTTTGCAACAAAACAAAGTTGTTTACTTTTTTATTTAACCCGACAAAACTGAATCGTCTTACCAAATACAACTTTACGTGAATCCTTCACTGGACTTTCCTGATCGTCGTGAATCCACCTTACTAGGGGTGATAATAGTAATTCAATGAAGATATACAGTAACACTGACTCGTGAAAAATAGGTGAACACGGGTGCTCCGGAAGGGGCTTTCACTACATTTATTACTTTGTTGGAAAATCAGCTAAATAATACGAAAAAAAATGTTATAATAGTTTTAAATTATAATTAAACTTCTAACTGTATGACGTATAAGCATAACCTTGTTTAAAGGCGTGACGTAGAAAAATATTTTGTCGTATAAGATTTGTTTATTTGTACTTTAACAACTCCACCCAAACTTTTAGAATCAAAACATCATTGATGGATAAAATCAAACTTATAAATAATTTTTATACGTGGGCAGTATTGATACCACATACCCGTAGGCAGAATTTTTTTAGGGGGGGGTTCGATTTTCCAAATATTCCTTTTTTTAATAGTGCTTAACCAAATTTCAGCTTGTTTTTACCTATATTTTTCAATTTTTTTCGCACAAGGGGGGGGGGGGGTCATCCGAACCCCTCGAACCCCCCCCCCCCTGGCTACGGGTATGTACCACCTAGATACCATATTAGCTCAAATCTATATAAGGTGTTACATTGTATAACATCTTTTTTTTTTAAAGAGCAACTTCATTCCCATAACCAACTGTCGCTTGTCATTATATACTCTTCAAAAAAAGTTACGCATAGATAGAAAATTCCCCGTAGGTTTAATGCAAATCGAAACAATTTCAAAACATTATTGCCGAGCTGTTCTACAACCGATTTTCACGAAATAAAATCCAGTAAAAAGAAAACAAAATAGAGATTGTTTGTTTAATTTTGAGTAAAATCGTAACATCGCTGCTTTTTAAGATATTGCAAGTGGAACTCAAGTGTACATTTTACGATTCAATTTCCCGTTTAAATCAATGCAAAATGTTCCGTGAAAAACATTAGTCGTGTTCTACTCCCAATTTCTTAAAAACCATTGAAGGTAGGATTTTGGTCTAAATTTATGAAACGATCTTCATTTTGTTTTCTTTTTACTGGATTTTATTTCGTGAAAATCGGTCGACGAACAGCTCGGCAATAATGTTTTGAAATTGTTTCGATTTGCATTAAACCTACGGGGAATTTTCTATCTATGCGTAACTTTTTTTGCAGAGTATAGTATACTCCAAAGTCAGGATAAGAAGGCTGGGGCATTTGGAAAAAAAATGAAAAACAGGCTAATTATTATTATAATTAAAGAAAAACAAGTCGGGTCAACCGATCATTAGTGATTTTCAAGGGAACCACCTTTTTAAAAAATATACTTTAAAAATACCATTTAAGATCCTTTAAAATCTCACCATAAAAATACGACAAAACGAAATAAAATCAGTTTTACTTCTCTGAAATGTGTCGAGATCCTTAGAAAAAGAAGTCCTGTTTAATGCCCAAATCCGTCGAAGATAATTTCGTGCCGGTAATTTATCCGATACCACTAGGCGATGACCATGCTTTTTTTCATGAATATGGAAGACATTTTAGCGTCCGATAACAAATCAACAGCACAAAGTTCTCAAAACAGGGTATACAATGTCTACAAATGGATGTCTTTTAAATGAAACCTTAAAGCATATAGCAGCTGCTTGGAAGAACCTATTAAGAATTAGAATATGTACAACATTATAAAATTTTTGATAAATTAGTGAAGATTGATCCTAAATTTTGACCATGGCATAATAGAAACAAAAGTTCTGAAAAATATTCAGTCTTATTGCGTATTTTATGTCATTACTTGCATTTTAACAAATAGGTCATTTGTATTTTCCAAATGTTTTGTTACAGTATGCAGTATTATGACAACAAATACAAAAACCAAGTTGTTTAAAACGTCAGTAAGAAAGTTCTATATCCTTTTGAAAGCTAATGTATATTTTCAATTACACAAGGATTTAATTTCATATTTACATAAACAGTATAAAATGCATGTCATGATTGTTTACAATTTTTAATACGCCTTAGAAACTGAACCGGCAGAAAAACCAAAATTTGTTTTGTTAGAATTTTTAATAAAATATACTATATTGTTAAATAAGTTAATTACATTTGAATTGTAGCAGTTGTCATATGAAAAAGGTCACATATGATATGTGCATTAGAAATATATGAAGTGGTGTCTATACGTTAGCAGGCGTATATATATGATTGGGGTGGGTAAAATATTTCTGGTCCACGTTTAGAGGGGGTTCCCTCTCCCACCTCTCATTCCTCTTTATCCCACCTCTTACCCATTTCCCAACCCCTTCTCCCATCTTCCTTTCTAGCTGGTCGTCCCTGTCTAAACTCGAGTTTGTCAGTGTTCGTTCGGTGTCAATTAGTTCCAAAAGAAAGCTATGAATGAATAAATAAGATGAAAAAAGTTGTGCTGTTTCATTTCATTTACCCATATATTCTTGCCACATTCAGCTTGCTTTTATTGACTGACTTTAAGAAAATGGATCTGGAAACAAGTAAGCCCTATGAAGTGCCCATCGGAATTTCAAGAAAGTTTACTTTTATAACTAAAGAAAAGGACAAGTAAATATAATATATAATCAAGAAACCTCCTAAACAATAGTAAATACAAGGAGTTTCTTCAAAAAAAATATTCCTTGAGTTTTTTTTAATAAATATACCTAGGTAATGCAGCATAAATATTTAGTGTTTTAGTGCATCCATAACTTGAGATGATCACCTAAATATCCCTATTGTGTCTCACAACTATGTTGTGTTCTATGGTCATTACCGGATCCTAAGATCGCAATGGAAGAGGGAGGTTTGGCGCCATAAAACCTGGTTTAACCCGCCACTTCTTTTGAAGTGCCTGTACCAAGTCAGGACCATTGCGATCTTTAATTCTTCTGGTTTTGTGTTTCTCTCAAATAAAAATTACAAAAAAGTTCCAGACAAAAGCTTCTGTATTTTGTTCATGATATTTTTTATATCCCACATGTCCTATTATGTTCGACTTACATGACTTATAAAACCTAATTCCAAGAAAATTTTACAGTGTCAAACTATCACGACTATTTTACGTAACTATATATTATAGGTTAAGCAAATTTTACATTGTAACACTATTCTATGTAACTATATATATTATGGACTTGAAGATCGCAATGGAAGAGGGAGGTTTGGCGCCATAAAACCTGGTTTAACCCACCATTCCGTTTGAAATGCCTGTACCAAGTCAGGACCATTGCGATCCACCAGTTCTCCGGTATGACTGATTCGTTTTTGTCATTTTCTCTGGACTATGAGATTGATCATTCAAGTTCGGTAGTTTTGTTATTACCTTTATTAAAATGCATACCAAATTAGGTACATGGCATTTGAAAGGAGAATATTCCATTGCAAAATTATGACAACCAAGAAGGAAAACCAAATAACGAAAATTAAATCTTTCTGATTTTCCAACAGGGAAGTTCTAATTTCTGTTCTATTTTTTTTTCAAGGACATTGGAGTTTTATTTAAACACTTACAACACTTCACCAATTGCAAATCATTCATGATAAGAAATATTTCCTGCAAAATCTTATTCTGAAATTTCCCACGCTTTAATTGGCGATTTTTGCCAACAAAACGAAAGCAACCAACCCTGGATAGTGTTGTTTGCCTACAAAACAAGTGATAATTTTAAAACGAAAGTCAGCCAATTCAAATTTTCCAAAATTCCGATAAAAGGAAAATGAACAATGGAAAACCTGCGTGCTAATGTTGGACATCTGAAACGTTCTCAATCTGGGCACTTTTAGGAAATCTGTTCCCGATGTAACAGTCGCTTTTATTAGTATACAAATGACCTATGGCTACTATAGTAATTTTAGTTATATCTCTATATCTCTTGGCCAGTTTTTGAAACTTAGTATTGCACAAACAGTTTTTATTTAAACTTGTGTTTTCGCTTGCAATTTCATTATTTCTCGACTCTCCCTGCGTTCGTACATAAAACCATCCTGTTTTG
Organism: Arcuatula senhousia; assembly: GCA_963971305.1. NCBI lineage: Eukaryota > Metazoa > Mollusca > Bivalvia > Mytilida > Mytilidae > Arcuatula > Arcuatula senhousia. The sequence goes on along the minus strand of OZ020306.1, from coordinate 31,264,789 downwards.
CTGAAATCATACATTATAAATCAATGCTCTACAATAGAAATCAATGAATCTGCATTTTTTGCACATAATTACATAACCAATGTTCGATCGATTAGCGTCTGCACTTGGTAACTTAAAACTAGTCAATTGTACAATGTAAAGAGGGATTGTTAACCATTCATTTAAAACCAGGAAAATCCGTTATTAGAATAACAGAATAACTGTCATTAGTTGATAGATCCGAAATTAACAATAAACGAGGGAAAGTGCGAATGACCATTTTTCAGTAACGCCAAAAGACATGCACCCCAACCTGAATGAATGAATTATCATGCTTGATCAAATTGACGCAGCACCTCCGTAGCTATCAGCTCCTAGTTTTGCATTAGTCAGTGCATCAGAAAAAAGGCTAATTCAGCGTGTTCCTTCAAGTTATTATAGATATGCTAGATCTGACAAGATTTGTTCTCGATTCTTGATTATATATATATAATAAATATCCATTAGCTTTGTTATGTACAGATGATTAAAACCGCATCGCTTATATATAAGTAATAAAATTGACCAAAACAACATCTATAGCGTCAACCAGAACAGCCATAAAATCAGAAATTCCATTTGGAATTTCCAGGTGATCAAAATGTAGTATTAAGTTAGTGGGTACTCTTGTTTATATTTTGAAATACAGTACATGCACTGCTTCTTGTCATATTTTGAATCAAATTAAATGTTTCGCTCATAGATATTTATGGACTCTCGATCTGTGAAATGGGGCGCCAAGTAGCGTTCGTTTGGGAATAATGGTCTAAGTTCCCTGTGCTAGTTCAAGCATATAAAATCACGAAGTATGAAAAAGTTGCGAATTGCATTTATCTTGCAAATTCAGTCTGAGGATTCAGTCTAATATCTAAAAATCTTCTGCGACTCCTAAATTTAGCTATTTGTGAGTAATCCACATATGATCTATAACGATTTATTTAATTATCATTGATTATTTTAGATCACAGTTATTTTTCCATTACCATCATAGTTATTTACACCAAGAGTAAATATGTAATCCATCCAACTGGAAAACCCATATTTAAAGGTAATGTGATAAGCAAAGACATATAAGGTCAAAAAGGTAGAACGTGTCGTTTGTAAATTGCGTTGGTTTTAGACATTTAAATGACGCCAAATAAGAAAATGCGTGATATCAAACGAATCATGGTCATGCGGTCACTTGCAATCTTATTTATCAATCAAGAACCTGGGAATGTCTGTGTACCCGTAGGGTGCGTTTTTCAATATATAACTTTATTCAATGTGGTCGCGGTCTTCGCCACTTCCTAGCCGAAGTTCGGTATTCCCAGCCACATAGCATAGACCTATCACACTGTATAACTGAGTGCACTTACCAAAACCATAGACTGGACCCCTCCCCTTTTCATTTACTAAATAACCCCAGTAAGGAAGTACGCACTTCAATAATCTTTATGTATGCACGAGACATCCACTGGTTAGATTTTACTTCAAGTACATTTTACATGTACATGTATCCGTTGAGAAGCCAACAATACGTATTTAAAGTACATATTGCATTTCGTCTAACTAAATAATCCCCTAATACTGTGAAGAATGAAATATTTTAAACCGAATTGCAAGGGAATTTTAACATGCATTTCCAGGAAAAATACATGTTAAAGCTAATTTCTTATTGTATTGTTATTTACAAACATGTATATGTTGTAGTTTTTACATCCTTTGAGTCTGGCAGCAATTCAGGCTTTTGTACACTTACAAATGTACATTTTTTAATACATTTTGTACATGTAGATGATGATCTAGTACCGTCCACCAATAATGTACATGTTCTGATTGGTGTTCTTTTTGTGCTTAAAGAACCATTACATTGTTGTCTAGGTTTTTCTTTTATTATTCATTGCACTGGCAAATGAGTCATGGATCAATATTTTGACATTATTTATATGGAAATCCATGTATGACTTGCACATTCAATGATACACGTTTTGAAAGTTAAAGGGACTTTTTTCAATATTGCCATTTCATTAGAAATGTAAATTTTTAATGGTACAGTATCTGTTTTAAAGGGGGACTGGTATGCACAGAGTGATTATATGTATATAATGGATTAAACAATGTTAAATATAAAATGGGAAATTAGAATTAATAAATATATGTTGAATTTTCTGATGTCCATATTAATGATCATTTTGTCATGTATATCTGTCATGTCTGTACAAGTTTTTGCAAAAAAATGTACATATTTGTAAACATTATGCAGCAAGTACATTATTCCATATCCCCATAAAATCATGCATGTACCTAGGCCTGATGTCACAAATCAGAATAAACAAAATACAATACTTCAAGTTATAAAAATTTTAATACTATAAGAATCACCACTAAATCTACACATACAAAGAGTCCTTCAAACAGTCAGATTACATGTACAATACATGTGATAGCTGCAGAACAACTAACTTTGTGTATCAGAAAAATATAAATATACATTTCTTTGTCTTTTATTTACAGTCAGCAGTTAAAACAACCTGGTCTAAAATTTCCTGAGATTGAAACATTATAATCAAGTTCTGATTTACATATCGTCATCTTCACTACTGTTTGGGCTACCCGTTAGCGACAAGTTGCCATATGATGCACCAGCCTGCTTGAGTTTGTCTAGAATTTCCATATTTTTACGATAGTAGGCCAGCAACATGGGAGTTGTACCATTGTACAATTTACTGTCAATGTTTGTTTCTCGCTTTGAAAGCAGGTAGCTGACCATCTGAATATCTCCTCGGTCTATGGCCATGTGTAGAACTGTTGCGCCACATTTGCATTCTTTGGTATTCACATTATCGCCCTTTGAAATAAGGACTTTGGTAATGTCTAAATGTCCGTTTAAGACTGCTTCATGCAAACATGTATATCCATTGCTGTTTCTAATGTCAAGATTCTGAGGAATATTTCTGACAGGGATTCGATATTCATTGTGCTGTGTCTCCTTCAACTCAATTGGTGCTAACAAGACCTTCACCATTTTGATGTCTCCCAGTCGGCAGGCGATATGAAGGGGGGTGTCACCATTACAATCCTGAATTTCAATGTCTGCTCCCCCTACTATTAACCTCCTTGCAATCTCAACTTGGTTTGTCAGCACAGCAAGGTGCAAAGGTGTTTGCCACATATCATTGTTCTGAATGTCAAGCCAAATGTTTCCGGGTGCGAGCTTTATGAATTCTAAAACCAGTGATATTTGTCTTTCTAAAATTGCAACATTTAATAGAGTGTCCCCATCTTCGTCTTTACCATAGACCACCATCGCTTCTGGTGTTACTCGGTCTGAATCGACAGAATTGTTTGACTCCACTGATGAAAATTCTAAACTGTCTGTCAGATTTATTCCATGAATTCTGCTTTCAATTTCTGTTACACATGCTGATTCTGATGTTTTAGTTTGGACATTGTCTTTACTTTCAATTGATTTGACTCCATCTACCGAATCTAGCCCTATTCCACTATCTTCAGGGGCCATTGAATCACACGTATTCAATTTTGATGAGGACATTGCAGAAATTTGTGTTATTTCTTTTCTCAGTTCAATGTCACATGATTTGAATCCTTGCACAGATGAGTTCACTGAATTATATGAAAAATAGTCAGAGTCATATCTTTCCTCTATATGATGTTTTAACTGATCGCCATCAACTTCTATATCATGACCCAAATGAGTTTCCATACTTTAGGATTATAAATTCAAAATGTCGTCGCTAGAATAAAATGTTTTCTGTTCGGTTTTATGTCGTATATTAATCCAAAACCTCAAACTCTCCTTGTTATATCACTTAGAAATATTGGAAATTCTAATAAAATGTTTGTCGAAACGAACAATAGATTGGAAAATCCAGAATTTACTCGAGCAGTAACCTTTTACGTGTCTTCGTAATCAATGGAGGAAGTTTACAAGGGGATTTCCCATTCGGGTTTTCCCGTCGTAAATAAGGTCATTCGTGAGGCACCTTTGTGGGGTTTTTGTCAACAAACTGAAAACGAAAAACCCGGAAATTACAACAACAATTTTTTACAAAATCAATTTAGACATTATATTGACACGGATGCTTTAGATTAGTGGGTATTGCAACGAAATTCATGATAGATAAAGCAGTAATGTTCAGAAAATAAAAAAAAATTGCCTTAATTGGTACTTGAGGTACATTCAGGGCTCTTTTAATTGATTTTTTTTCTTTTAAAATTTATTGAATATTATTGGGTATTATGTTTACACTTGAAACCTGAGAAAACTAAATTTTAGTTTTTAATTTTTCTCAGTTGAAACTAAAAAATAGTTTTACAAATATATAATAACGTTTAACTTCGAAGTATTTCCCTCGGACTTTCAAGTTGTTTTTGCACGTTTTTGAACTTGGAAAAAAAAGTTTGATAAAATATAGCGGCGAACTTCATTTACAATGTATCGGCATTTCAATTTAGCTAATTGCATTTTGTCACTTCATTTTGAAATTTCAGCTAAATTACATCCTCGGAAACCCAGGGGTTCTTCATTCGCATACTCATTCATCACCCCTGGGTCCATTCGTATCCATTCCATCGTTATAGACAGCTTTACAAATTTTCCTATCAAGCATTCTGATTGGACACATATTTGTGCGTTCTTTTTCCCTGATCTTGAACTTTACTAAGTTGTAATAAAAAACAATATAAATCGTCCCTTAACAACATTGTTAAGCGACCAATCAGAAGGCTCGACTCAGAACTGTGTAAAACGAAGAAATTGATACGTATGGACCCAGGGGTGATGAATGCCCGGGGGGGTCACTCCATATATTTTGTGGTAGGGGTGAGCCGCTGGCACACAATGACCCCCACCCTTATCATATATAAGGATTATTGAAAAAGTATGCCTTATCACATAATTTTTGCAGAAAATCTTAGCTTATCATATATATTTGTACAATATATTATAACCTAATAATAGGATTTGCGGATTGAAACAGAACACACACTGAGATTAAGTAATAAATTACATGTGGTTTGTATTCTTATAACTTAAAGATGTCAAAAGCTAATTGGCATCCGATTTGGTTCAATATTGTGACCTTATCATATAATCCTATCAAAATTTGTATCCTTATCAGATATTTTCATCTCAATTTCACGCCCTTTTCATATATTACAAAGCGTGAAAAAGGTACCTATTCCAGCGGCTCATCCCTATCTCATCTTATAATGGAAGTGACCCCCCCGGGGATGAATGAGTATGCGAATGAAGAACCCCTGGGTTTCCGAGGATGCTAAATTATGACACACACGTACATATCTTCATGCCTTTTTGTTATATATATATATATATATATTTTGTTGGTCTACATTGGGCATGAGGTGGAATGCAGTATCAAGTAATCTTGTACCTTGTACCGTCCCTTGGTGCCCTTTGTAGTCCTACAATATACAAAAGAAAGAGAAAACTCATATCTTTGCAGAGGTCTTGTCTGTCTACATTGGGCACGAGGAGGTATGCAGTGCAATTTAAATTGCACGCATATCCTGAATTACCGTCCCTTGGTGCCCACTGTGGTCAGAAAAAGACTTTCTGCCGACTGATCTATTAAGTGTTGAACTTACTAGTTAACACTGTTAATTTAAAATCTCCAACCGCAACAAGGTACAAATGTAGCTATTAATGATTGAAACACTCCTGATCAATTTAGTCGTTTTTAGCTCACCTGGATCGAAGGTCCAGGTGAGCTTTTACCATCACTTGGCGTCCGTCGTCGTCGTCTGTCGTCGTCTGTAAACAATTTTTCAAACGTTAACTTGTCCGACACCATAAGTCCAATTGCAACCAAACTTGGTATAGTTGTTTAGTGGCATTATGTGTACAAAACTATCGTTCGGATTTTTGATTCGTAAAAAAACATGGCTGCCATGGCTAAAAATAGAACAGGGGGGTCAAATACAGTTTTTTGCAAATAACTCAAAAACGGTCACAGATATCAAAATTCTGGCACACGGTAAAAGTGATCAGCACCTCAAGATCTACCTGCCCAGAAATTTTCAAAAAGATCCAACAACCAATGTAGGAGTTATTGCCCTTTTTCTGGATTTTTTCAAAATTTTGCACTTATTTAGCCCTATATCTTGAAAACTATACAATATATTTTAAAAATTCAAATTGCATATGATTAAGTACATCAAGATCTACATTTCATGTAATTAGGTCAAAGCTGTAGAACCATTTTTTTAGGAGTTATGGCCCTTAAAGCGTCAAAATTTACCATTTTTCATTACTTTTACCCTGAATTTTAAAGATAAACTTGTCTGACACCATACATCCAACTTCAACCAAACTTGGCACAGCTGTTTAATAGCATTAATGCTACAATTCTATCGTTCGGATTTTTGATTCGTCAAAAAATATGGCCCCCATGGCTTAAAATAGAACATTGGGGTCAAATTACAGTTTTTTTTGCAAATAACTCAAAAACGGTAACAGATATCAAAATTCTGATGGGAGACAAAAGTGATTAGCATCTCAAGATATACGTGCTCTGAAATTTTCAAACGACATAGGAGTTATTGCCCTTTTTCTGGATTTTTTCAAAATTGTTCACTTATTTAGCCCTATATCTTGAAAACTATACAAGATATTTCACAATTCAAATTGCATATGATTAAGCACATCAAGATCTACAATTCATGTAATTAGGTCAAAGCTGTAGAACCATTTCTTTTAGGAGTTATGGCCCTTAAAGCGTCAATATTCACCATTGTTCATTACTTTTCCCCTGACTTGTCTGAAACGGTAAGACCAACTGCATCTTAACATGGCACACTGTTTGATAGCTTATATGCTACACTGAACTCTATCGTTCTTATTTTTGATTCATAAAAAAACATGGCCACCATGGCTAAAAATAGAACATAGGGACAAATTTCATTTTTTTGCTAATTACTCAAAACTGGTTTCAGATATCAAAATTGTGCAAGAATCAAAAGTGATCAGCATATTAAGAACTACCTGTCCTGAAATTTCGGAAAAGGTCTGACTGCTGATGTGGGAGTTATTGTTCTTTTTTCCTGGTTTTTGCCAAATTTGCACTTATTAAGCCCAATATCTTGAAAACTAACCAAGATATTTCATAAATTTAAATCGCATATGGTTATACACAATAATATCTACAAATATATATATCTGTGTAGTTCAGGTGAGCGATTCAGGCTCTTGGGAGCCTCTTGTTTTGTATACTAATAAGATTATGTAAACAAGTTAAAGCTAAATTATTTTAGAAAAAAAATATTTTTGATTTTTCCATTCTCCAGACTACCCCTTTTTAGCTCACCTTGCCGAAGGCAATGTGAGCTTTTGCCATCACTTGGTGTCCGTCGTCTGTCGTCCGTCGTCCGTCGTCTGTCGTCCGTCGTCTGTCGTCCGTCGTTCAAAAATCTTCTTCTCTAAAACCGCTTAGTCAAATGTAATGAAACTTGGTAGGGTTGTTCTGTAGTATGTCCTCTACAAAACAATCGTTCGAAATTTTGATTGGACAAAAAACATGGCCGCTATGGCTAAAAATAGAACATAGGGGTAAATTGCATTTTTTTGCAAAATACTCAAAAACCGTAACAGATATCAAAATTCTGGCATAGGATAAAAGTGATCAGCACCTCAAGATCTGCCTGCCCAGAAATTTTCAAGAAGATCCAACAACCGATGTACGAGTAATTGCCCTTTTTCTGGATTTTTTCAAAAATTTCACTTATTTATCCCTATATCTTGAAAACAATGCAAGATATTTCAAAAATTTAATTGCATATGACTAAGCACATCAAGATCTACAAAAGTTGTAACAGAGTCAAAGTAGGATCGTTCCTTTAGGAGTTATACCCTTTGGATCGTAAAAATTGACCATTTTCATAGCTTTTTGTTCAACTTTTCAAAAATCTTCTTCTCTGAAACCGCCCGGCCACATGAAATGAAACTTGGTAGGTTTGTTCTGTAGTATGTGGTCTACAAAATTATTGTTCGAAATTTTGATTCAACAAAAACATGGCCGCCATGGCTTAAAATAGAACATTGGGGTCAAATTACAGTTTTTTTGCAAATAACTCAAAAACGGTAACAGATATCAAAATTCTGATGGGAGACAAAAGTGATTAGCATCTCAAGATATACGTGCTCTGAAATTTTCAAACGACATAGGAGTTATTGCCCTTTTTCTGGATTTTTTCTAAATTGTTCACTTATTTAGCCCTATATCTTGAAAACTATACAAGATATTTCACAATTCAAATTGCATATGATTAAGCACATCAAGATCTACAATTCATGTAATTAGGTCAAAGCTGTAGAACCATTTCTTTTAGGAGTTATGGCCCTTAAAGCGTCAATATTCACCATTGTTCATTACTTTTCCCCTGACTTGTCTGAAACGGTAAGACCAACTGCATCTTAACATGGCACACTGTTTGATAGCTTATATGCTACACTGAACTCTATCGTTCTTATTTTTGATTCATAAAAAAACATGGCCACCATGGCTAAAAATAGAACATAGGGACAAATTTCATTTTTTTGCTAATTACTCAAAACTGGTTTCAGATATCAAAATTGTGCAAGAATCAAAAGTGATCAGCATATTAAGAACTACCTGTCCTGAAATTTCGGAAAAGGTCTGACTGCTGATGTGGGAGTTATTGTTCTTTTTTCCTGGTTTTTGCCAAATTTGCACTTATTAAGCCCAATATCTTGAAAACTAACCAAGATATTTCATAAATTTAAATCGCATATGGTTATACACAATAATATCTACAAATATATATATCTGTGTAGTTCAGGTGAGCGATTCAGGCTCTTGGGAGCCTCTTGTTTTGTATACTAATAAGATTATGTAAACAAGTTAAAGCTAAATTATTTTAGAAAAAAAATATTTTTGATTTTTCCATTCTCCAGACTACCCCTTTTTAGCTCACCTTGCCGAAGGCAATGTGAGCTTTTGCCATCACTTGGTGTCCGTCGTCTGTCGTCCGTCGTCCGTCGTCTGTCGTCCGTCGTTCAAAAATCTTCTTCTCTAAAACCGCTTAGTCAAATGTAATGAAACTTGGTAGGGTTGTTCTGTAGTATGTCCTCTACAAAACAATCGTTCGAAATTTTGATTGGACAAAAAACATGGCCGCTATGGCTAAAAATAGAACATAGGGGTAAATTGCATTTTTTTGCAAAATACTCAAAAACCGTAACAGATATCAAAATTCTGGCATAGGATAAAAGTGATCAGCACCTCAAGATCTGCCTGCCCAGAAATTTTCAAGAAGATCCAACAACCGATGTACGAGTAATTGCCCTTTTTCTGGATTTTTTCAAAAATTTCACTTATTTATCCCTATATCTTGAAAACAATGCAAGATATTTCAAAAATTTAATTGCATATGACTAAGCACATCAAGATCTACAAAAGTTGTAACAGACTCAAAGTAGGAGTTATACCCTTTGGATCGTAAAAATTGACCATTTTCATAGCTTTTTGTTCAACTTTTCAAAAATCTTCTTCTCTGAAACCGCCCGGCCACATGAAATGAAACTTGGTAGGTTTGTTCTGTAGTATGTGGTCTACAAAATTATTGTTCGAAATTTTGATTCAACAAAAACATGGCCGCCATGGCTTAAAATAGAACATTGGGGTCAAATTACAGTTTTTTTGCAAATAACTCAAAAACGGTAACAGATATCAAAATTCTGATGGGAGACAAAAGTGATTAGCATCTCAAGATATACGTGCTCTGAAATTTTCAAACGACATAGGAGTTATTGCCCTTTTTCTGGATTTTTTCAAAATTGTTCACTTATTTAGCCCTATATCTTGAAAACTATACAAGATATTTCACAATTCAAATTGCATATGATTAAGCACATCAAGATCTACAATTCATGTAATTAGGTCAAAGCTGTAGAACCATTTCTTTTAGGAGTTATGGCCCTTAAAGCGTCAATATTCACCATTGTTCATTACTTTTCCCCTGACTTGTCTGAAACGGTAAGACCAACTGCATCTTAACATGGCACACTGTTTGATAGCTTATATGCTACACTGAACTCTATCGTTCTTATTTTTGATTCATAAAAAAACATGGCCACCATGGCTAAAAATAGAACATAGGGACAAATTTCATTTTTTTGCTAATTACTCAAAACTGGTTTCAGATATCAAAATTGTGCAAGAATCAAAAGTGATCAGCATATTAAGAACTACCTGTCCTGAAATTTCGGAAAAGGTCTGACTGCTGATGTGGGAGTTATTGTTCTTTTTTCCTGGTTTTTGCCAAATTTGCACTTATTAAGCCCAATATCTTGAAAACTAACCAAGATATTTCATAAATTTAAATCGCATATGGTTATACACAATAATATCTACAAATATATATATCTGTGTAGTTCAGGTGAGCGATTCAGGCTCTTGGGAGCCTCTTGTTTTGTATACTAATAAGATTATGTAAACAAGTTAAAGCTAAATTATTTTAGAAAAAAAATATTTTTGATTTTTCCATTCTCCAGACTACCCCTTTTTAGCTCACCTTGCCGAAGGCAATGTGAGCTTTTGCCATCACTTGGTGTCCGTCGTCTGTCGTCCGTCGTCCGTCGTCTGTCGTCCGTCGTCTGTCGTCCGTCGTTCAAAAATCTTCTTCTCTAAAACCGCTTAGTCAAATGTAATGAAACTTGGTAGGGTTGTTCTGTAGTATGTCCTCTACAAAACAATCGTTCGAAATTTTGATTGGACAAAAAACATGGCCGCTATGGCTAAAAATAGAACATAGGGGTAAATTGCATTTTTTTGCAAAATACTCAAAAACCGTAACAGATATCAAAATTCTGGCATAGGATAAAAGTGATCAGCACCTCAAGATCTGCCTGCCCAGAAATTTTCAAGAAGATCCAACAACCGATGTACGAGTAATTGCCCTTTTTCTGGATTTTTTCAAAAATTTCACTTATTTATCCCTATATCTTGAAAACAATGCAAGATATTTCAAAAATTTAATTGCATATGACTAAGCACATCAAGATCTACAAAAGTTGTAACAGAGTCAAAGTAGGATCGTTCCTTTAGGAGTTATACCCTTTGGATCGTAAAAATTGACCATTTTCATAGCTTTTTGTTCAACTTTTCAAAAATCTTCTTCTCTGAAACCGCCCGGCCACATGAAATGAAACTTGGTAGGTTTGTTCTGTAGTATGTGGTCTACAAAATTATTGTTCGAAATTTTGATTCAACAAAAACATGGCCGCCATGGCTAAAAATAGAACATAAGGGTAGATTGCGGTGTTATGAAAATTGCTAAAAAATGATAACAGATATCAAAATTCAGTTTGAGTAATAATGATCAGCACATCAAGATCTACCTGCCCTAAAGTTTTGAAGAAGAACTGACAATGGTTGTAGGAGTTATTGCCCTTTTTCTTGTTTTTTTTCTTCAAATTTTGCTCTTTTTAGACTAATATCTTGAAAACTATACAAGATATTTGAAAAATTTAAATTGCATATGGTTAAGCACATAAAGATCTAAAAATTATGTAATGGGGGGGGGGGGGGGGGTCAGAGTTGTAAGACCTTTCTTGATAGGAGTTGTTTCCCTTAGAATATTAAAATTGATAATTCCACAGAGTAGCAGTCCTTTGTTAGCTCATTGATATAATATAGAATGGTTATGGTGAGCTGCAAAGTTAGAAAGGGGTGTCCGTGTGCCAACAGTGATGAAAATCATCTTTTTAAAGCCGTTGACACCGGAAAATCCAGCATGGGGTAGAGCTGGAATCGAACCCATACTCTGTCATCTATGGCAACTTCGCCTGCACTGTGTCCAGCGCCCTAGACCACTAGACCACCTAGGCTAGATAAAAATCTAGCTTTCGGTTGCCTAGTTAAGCCTCCTCGTAGACAATCTAAGGTTGTAACACAGTACACGATGGACATTAGGTGGGTAGAGAGAGAAAGATAGAGAATTGGTCGCAACTGGTATAGTAATATAAGTATATATATGATAAATGGTGTTGCGCACAGCTCTGTAAAGTAATTGATATAATATAGAATGGTTATGGTGAGCTGCAAAGTTAGAAAGGGGTGTCCGTGTGCCAACAGTGATGAAAATCATCTTATTAAAGCCGTTGACACCGGAAAATCCAGCATGGGGTAGAGCTGGAATCGAACCCATACTCTGTCATCTATGGCAACTTCGCCTGCACTGTGTCCAGCGCCCTAGACCACTAGACCACCTAGGCTAGATAAAAATCTAGCTTTCGGTTGCCTAGTTAAGCCTCCTCGTAGACAATCTAAGGTTGTAACACAGTACACGATGGACATTAGGTGGGTAGAGAGAGAAAGATAGAGAATTGGTCGCAACTGGTATAGTAATATAAGTATATATATGATAAATGGTGTTGCGCACAGCTCTGTAAAGTAATTGATATAATATAGAATGGTTATGGTGAGCTGCAAAGTTAGAAAGGGGTGTCCGTGTGCCAACAGTGATGAAAATCATCTTTTAAAAGCCGTTGACACCGGAAAATCCAGCATGGGGTAGAGCTGGAATCGAACCCATACTCTGTCATCTATGGCAACTTCGCCTGCACTGTGTCCAGCGCCCTAGACCACTAGACCACCTAGGCTAGATAAAAATCTAGCTTTCGGTTGCCTAGTTAAGCCTCCTCGTAGACAATCTAAGGTTGTAACACAGTACACGATGAACATTAGGTGGGTAGAGAGAGAAAGATAGAGAATTGGTCGCAACTGGTATAGTAATATAAGTATATATATGATAAATGGTGTTGCGCACAGCTCTGTAAAGTAATTGATATAATATAGAATGGTTATGGTGAGCTGCAAAGTTAGAAAGGGGTGTCCGTGTGCCAACGGTGATGAAAATCATCTTTTTAAAGCCGTTGACACCGGAAAATCCAGCATGGGGTAGAGCTGGACACAGTGCAGGCGAAGTTGCCATAGATGACAGAGTATGGGTTCGATTCCAGCTCTACCCCATGCTGGATTTTCCGGTGTCAACGGCTTTAAAAAGATGATTTTCATCACTGTTGGCACACGGACACCCCTTTCTAACTTTGCAGCTCACCATAACCATTCTATATTATATCAATTACTTTACAGAGCTGTGCGCAACACCATTTATCATATATATACTTTGTTAGCTCACCTGGCCAAAGGCCATGTGAGCTATTGCCATCACTTGGCGTCCGTCGTCGTCGTCCGTCGTCGTCGTCGTCGTCAGTCGTCGTTAACTTTTCTTCAAACTTCTTCTCCTCTGAAACGGCTGCACAGATTCAAACCAAATTTGTTCTGGTGGTACTTTAGGGTATCCCCCACAGAACTGATGTGGGGATTTTTGATTCGTCGAAAAACATAGCCGCCGTTGCTAAAAATAGACCAGGGGGGGTCAGACTACTGTTTTTGGCTTGTAAATCAAAAAGTATAAGAGATAGATGAAATCTGATGCCACGCTACTGCTTCAGCATCAAAAGCTCTACAAAAGTCTTTATTGAGTCGAAGTTGTCAGATGACCCCTTATGGGAGTTACGGCCCCTTAAAGGTGAAAAATAGCATTTTTTCATGTTTTTGGCCTATGGAATGAAATCTATTGCAGATAGAGTGAAGCTGCTGCTTGCTTAAATGTTCGGCTCATTTAGCTCTACAAAAGTCTCCATAAGGTCAAAGTTGTCAGATGACCCCTTATAGGGGTTATGGCCTCTTAAAGGCAAAAAATAGAGTTTTTGGCCTATAGAATGAAAACTATTGCAGATAGAGAAAAGCTGTTGCTTGCTTAAATGTTCAGCTCATTTAGCTCTACACAAGTCTCCATATGGTCGAGGTTGTCAGATGACCCCCTATAGGGGTTACAGCCCCTTTAAGGCAAAAAATAGTGTTTTTGGCCTACGGAATTTTTTTATTGCTTAAACTTTCAGCTCATTTACCTATACAAAAGTCTTTAAAGGGTTGACATTAAGACCAGGTGAGCGATTCAGGCTCCTGTGAGCCTCTTGTTTTATATTCTTCACAATGTCTGTGTTGAATCTTATTGTTTATTTTGTATTTTCTCTATATAGACAATGGCTATTAATGTAAAATTGTCACTATATTTGTAACAATGTAGATCTGTCACTTGTTATCATAATCATACTTGTTTATTGTAAATGCCCCCTGTGGGACCAAATTGGCTCAATAAAGAATTGAATTGAATTATGATATATAGTCCTTTTTTCAAATTAAATTTCCACCTTATCATTGTGACGGATTTTTTTTAAATTTTTTTTTATTTATATTTTATTTATCCCTGATTGTGATAAATATATTTGAATTCTAATCACAGGTCTTCCTTTTTAAGACGAAACTTTTCAATATGGTTGTTTTTTTTTTATTTAAATTAATTAAATATTTATTTTTTATGTAAAATGAAGTATAATGAATTGTTTTGTCTTTGTTAAGGATGCTCGCTGGTCTTGTTTTGGTATTTCTGTCATATTTTCGGAATCCTCTGGATTTTACCATCAAAATAGGGTTAAAATTTTTGCCCACGAACCCCCTATTTTCTTGTTATTAATGTCTTTAATATGTCATAAAGAGGTTATAGACAAAGTTTTACCGAATCCTATTTATTCTGTCATGGGTTTTAATAGCGAAATAGTGCTAATGCTAAACCTATGAAAAAGTCAGAGAAAACCTTTTCCCGCCAAAACTTTAACGTCAATTATCTTGAAAACGAGGTCACGAACCTATCAATTTTTTTGCTTATTTTATACCTTTTACTAATATCTTTTAATTCAAGGCATAAAATTTGAAACCTATTTATTTTCAATAATAGTAGCGAACATCCTTAACCACAACTTCAATTGTTTGTTTTGTGAAAACCAAATGTGCATGAATAAAATCATTTTCATTTCTCACATTCATGACATATTCACTTCTTGATCGGCGTCATTACAAACACATGCAATGACAGTTGCGTATATCTATACTAAATATCAGATGCCTAGCTATTATATTTACAAAAAAAGTTTACGCCGCCGCCGTCGCCCCCATGTCTCGCCTTCCGCGATTCGTCGCAGGCAAGACAAAATCCATATCCAATGTCGCTCTCCTATTTAGCTTTGTATACGCTCGTTGCCTGAAGCTTCAATGTCTCACCCCTTCCCGATTTTCGCTATGAACGTCAACGAGCGGACATAGCAAAAACAATTAAGGGTGAGCGACATTTAAGGGCTAATATTGCATGTATTATTGAGACAGGGATGCACATATTAGATTTTATCAAATACGTCAATTTCTAAATTAAAACGGTTATGTCCCTCTCCACAGTATACAAACGGAAGTGTGCAATTCGGGGTCTATGCGAAAATCGTACATTGCAAATGTCTTTTTTGTTTGTGTAAAATTTTGGAAAATTGTACGAAATAGATATTTGCAATGCACAATTTTCGCATAGACCCCCCCCCCCCCCAACTAGCCGTGCACTTCCGTCCCTACACTGTGCTTTCTCTACTTTTAGTATTAGTAAGGAATAGATTTATTTAGATATACCAAATACTAGTAATTACTTTAATTATCTAAACTTCGTCCAATTTTTAAATTATACCCTCCCCAAAAATCTTTTTGGTTTTCCGTGGCGTGATGTTTTTTTTAAATTCTTTAATCACAAGATATTGTGTCATATATTACCTATTCCATATCTCATTTTATCAATTTCAAAATTCCATTACTATTAAATGTCATTTTTTGGGACGAATGTTGGGTGTCAAGTTGGGGTTTATATATAGACCGCTTTTTTAACATTAAAATAATTTAATAAGTTTAATTCATACGTACGTGAACAGCCAGGCAACCTTTAAGTATTTTTTTTTTAAATGAAATATGTAAGGACTTTTGAAATAAAACATGTAGAAATAAAAAGCTTCGCCGAGCGCAGCATGATACGACCGAAACAAGTTGAACCCTGTACCTTTTAGGCCCAATATGGATAGTCAATTGCTCGATCTGGACACATGCAGCTCATGGTGGACTGACAAAGTTTTTGACACATGCATTCTTTGGTGGACTGTCCACTCACATTTTACAAGGAATTCATTAGATTTTAACTATTTTAAAAGCAAATGGAAAAAAAATTATACTTGCAATATCATATTTATAACATTTTTATATCCCCGCTCAATTTTATATTAAAAAATAGACCCTATTCTTGGTTAATCTATTATCTTTGATGTTTTTTACGCAATAAAAAAGTTTTGATTTTGGCCCCTATCGGCCCTAATTACGTAATAGGGGGAAAAAGGGGGGGTCGCAAAAATTAATTCTCAATTTTGTATCCGCTATTCGACAAGAACAAACATGCAATAAAAATTTTCAAAATCGGATCACAAGTAAAAAAAAATCGATTTTGGTCCCCTTTGGCCCCTAATTACATAACAGGGGGAAAAGGGCGGTGGCAAAAATTAATTCTCAATTTTGCATCTGCTATTTGACAAGAACAAACATGCAAAAAAAAAATTTCAATATTGTACCACAAATAAAAAAGTTTCGATTTTGGCCCCTTTTGGACCCTAATTACGTAATAGGGAGAAAAGGGGGGTCGCAAAATTTCATTGTTAATTTTAAAAAAATTTCAAAATCGGACCACAAATAAAAAAGTTTCGATTTTGGCCCCTTTTGGCCCCTAACTACATAACGGGAAAAAAGGGGCACGCAAATTCATCAGGTTCATTCTTTTATTGTAAGAAACATTCTTGACAAATTTCACAGCAATAGGCCAACTAGGACCAAAGTTATGGTGGAAACAAATAAAATATAAGATTTTTTTGCCACTTTTGGGCCCCTAATTTCGAAACGAAAAAGGGGGGGGACCCCCAAAATCAATCCCATTCATCCTTTTATCGTAAGGAACATCACTGTTAAATTTCATAGCAATCAGATAACTAGAACTATAAAGTTATTGTGGAAACAAACAAAAAAGTAGGATTTTTGGCCCCTAATTTCTAAGTGAAAAAAGGGGGAACCCCCAATATCAATCCCATCCATCCTTTTATGGTAAGGAACATCATTGTAAATTTCATAGCAATCGGCCGATAACTAGAACTTAAGTTATTGTGGGAACACTAAAGTTAACAGACGACGCAGACGACAGCATCATACCATTATACGTCCGCAATTTTTTTGCGGTCGTATAAAAAAGGAATCGACAACCCTAAATCTTTTATGGCCCCCCCTTCGTCATTCTATTGGCGAAAAGAATGATGATGATGTGCTTTTTCATATTTGAATCCAAACTGATTGTATATGAAATTCATAAATACGGCACTATGTTGCTCGATGGGTCATCCAAATCATAAGTTATTTTACCTCTTGAAATTTTCTTTTGACATATAAAATTTAATAGACATTAGACATTATATATTATTTTATTTCAGCCGATCAAGGACCTTTGCAGTCGATGACAATTAACATTTATGATTTAATAAAACTTGGCCTCTCAAAGTTCGATTGCTTAAATAAATTAGTCTCAATCAAAAGGTGCACTAGTAGATAAAAAAAAGCTGAAACTCAAATATTATTGATTATCATGATTCTTGCAGAGACCCTATATATATATTTACAACCTCTATACTCTGTAAAATATAAAACCAAGAAAGACACTGCCCCATCTGCCAACATTCGGGACGAACGGACGAACAGATCCAAACACTATTTCCTCCCTACTTTCGTAGATGGGGCATAAAACATTTCGTAGATGGGACATAAAAAACAGGTACAAGTATCTGGTAGTCAAGTGTTATGAAAATTTTGAATTTATCCATTCAAACTGAGTTAATTAAACAGCTTAAACCGCTGCAGTTATAATTTTCTCTGATTCAAACTTTTACTATATAACTATTTGTTATTAATAATAAAAAAGAACAAACTAACAGGGCAGGGTACATGCTAAACTTTCTAATTGACCAGCTTATTCATGTTATTACGGTACTGTTTGCTAGATTTGTTTTTACTGAACAGTGACAATCGGTACCCCAACGGACACTTATTGTGCACAGTTGCCTGCTGATTTGTTTCTTCATTCATATAAATTGTCTGCCTTAAAGAAAATAAACATGTTCTTGTTGCTGATCACAATTTAGGTCTTTTGTGGTTCACGTGTTGTATATGTTTCATCATATTGTTGAAGTCTTTCTGTCAGCTGATTCCGACAAATGTCCAAATGGTTTTTAATTTGTTTCTTAGATGAAGATTGACCTGGATCTCACGAAACTTATTTAATTCTTAAATTGGAGGGAGTTTATTAGTTTGTTTGTCATGACAACAGTGGTCAAATGTTAACATCATATCATGGTGCATAAGAACAAGACCAATCGATGTCTGGTCCTGCGTCGCATGGCAAAAAATTGAACCCTGTATGTTCTAGGCCCAATATGGATAGTCTTCCATCCTATGGTGGACTGACAAAGCATATTTGTCACATGCAAACCATTATAAGCTGACAGTAAATATTTAGAAATAAAAATATTTAAGATTCTTATACCGAAAAAAAATTAATAAAAAAAAATTAGACAAACAAATTAAAGTTTCTATTTCCCCTTATTGCTAAACAGACAAGAGGCTCCCAGGAGCCTGAATCGCTCACCTGGTCTTGATGTCAACCCTATAAAGAACTTTGAAGAGCTAAATAAGCTGAACATTTAAGCAAGCAACAGCTTTTCTCTTTCAGCGATAGTTTTCATTCTGAGCTGTAGGCCAAAAAAGTGCAAAATGTTATTTATATTAAGGGCCATCTGAACACTTTGACTCTATAGAGACTTTTGTTAACAGCTTAATGAACTGAACATTTAAGCAAGCAACCACTTATCTTTATCTTGAAAACACGTAAATTTAGGGGCAGTAACCCCTATAAGGGGTCATCTGACAATTTCGACCCTGTGAAGTTTTTTGTAGAGCTAGATGAGCTGAACATTTAAGCAAGCAACAGCTTTTCTCTATCTGCAATAGTTTTCATTTTATAGGCCAAAAACACTATTTTTTGCCTTTAAGGGGCTGTAACCCCTATAAGGGGTCATCTGACATCTTCGACCCTATGAAGTCTTTTGTAGAGCTTAATGAGCTGAACATTTAAGCAAGCAACAGCTTTTCTTTATCTGCAATAGGTTTCATTTTATAGGCCAAAAACACTATTTTTTGCCTTTAAGGGGCTGTAACCCCTATAAGGGGTCATCTGACATCTTCGACCCTATGAAGACTTTTGTAGAGCTTAATGAGCTGAACATTTAAGCAAGCAACAGCTTTTCTCTATCTGCAATAGTTTTCATTCTATAGGCCAAAAACACTATTTTTCGCCTTTAAGGGACTGTAACCCCTATAAGGGGTCATCTGACAACTTTGACCCTATGGAGATTTTTGTAGAGCTAAATGAGTTGAACATTTAAGCAAGCAACAGCTTTTCTCTATCTGCAATAGTTTTCATTCTATAAACCAAAATCATGAAAAACCGCTATTTTTCGCCTTTAAAGGGCTGTAACCCCTATAAGGGATCATCGGACAACTTCGACCAAATGGAGACTTTCGTAGAACTTTTGATGCTGAAGCAGTAGGTGGCATCAGATTTCATCTATTTCTTATACTTTTGGATTTACAAGCCAAAAACAGTAGTCTGACCCCCCTGGTCTATTTTTAGTAACGGTGGCCATGTTTTTTGTTGGATCAAAAATCGAAACACAAGTTTGGTGCAGGACACCCTAAGGATCATTCATACCAAGTTTCATTAAATTCTGTTCAGTAGTTTCAGAGGAGAAGATTTTTGAAAATTGTTAACAGACGACGACAGACGACGACAGACGCCGACAGACGACGACGGACGCCAAGTGATGGCAATAGCTCACATGGACCTACGGTCCAGGTGAGCTAAAAAGGTGTGTCAAGAAAAAAATTATCCTACATTTTGTATCCTATATATGACAAAAATTAAATTACAAATTTGTTTTTCCAAATCGGAACATAATAAAATAGTTGCATTTTTGCCCCTTGTGGGCCCAACAAACAAGACGAGAGACCTTGACATCATTCCAATCAATCATTTTATGGTAAGGAACATTTTTGGAATATTTTATAGCAATCAGTCAACCAGAACTAAAGGAAAACAAATAAAAATATAATTTTTTAACCCTTTTGGGCCCCTTATTTCTAGACGAAAAGAGAAGGGATTCCCAAAATCAGCCCTATCCTTCCTTTAATGGTACATGTAAGTAACATTACTGTAAAGTTTCAAAGCCTTTGATAAGCCAGAACAAAAGTAATTGTGCAAACAATAAAAAAGTCGCTATTTTGGTCCTTTTTGGGCCCCTAATTTCTGAACGAAATTATAAAACGACCCCAAAAGGGGAGGTGCACATCTTCAATATATCTGTAATCACTGTGTAAAATTTCAGAAAGATCTAGCGTTTGGTTTTTGAGATTCAGATAACACAAGACAGGCACCCTATAGCGCGATGGACAGACGGACGAAAGAAGTGACCCGACTATTAGACCTGCTTTCGCCTTGGGCGACGCAGGTAAAAATAATAGTTTTGATTGCAAGCTGATGTTACACTATAAATCATTTTTCAGGTATTGGAAGCTTGCAGTCAAATCACACTCTACTAAATTTGTTGGTTTTTTACCTCTGCAAATATTGAAAGGAGAGACTGTACACAATTTTGTTACAAAGTCTATTGAAAAACAGTTGAAACAGTAAGTAAAGCTAATATTGATAAAAAAAAATATTATAAATGAACAAGAATATTTCTTAATGAAATGCCCCAACATTTTAGACGGATGGACGAACGGACCTGAACACTCTATGCACCCTTCTTTCCTAGATGGGGCATAATAGTATATATGCATGAAGCCCTTATTCCATTTATTCATTCAAAAATATATTAAAGATGAGGTAAGGACAATATTCTGCTCGACTGTTCTACTGAAGTGCTCATAAAACCTTGACACTGCTATTATATGTACTAAGTATTGAAAATTGTCAGTCATTCAGCTGGAAAATCAAGGTCAAAAGATGGAGAAGCAGCTGTAGTAAGCTACTACTGGGGCATATGCATACCAAGTTTCATCAACCTAGGACCTATGATTCTTGAGATATGAAGGTGCTAATACCGATAAAACCTTAACACAAAAGTTAACGCCGCCTCCGCAAGTAAAGTAACACATATGTCCCACTCTGCTTTGCAGGCGAGACATTAAATCTGAAAAAAAACTCAACCTGGTGATAGACAGACAGACTAACAAATTTCGTCTGTCACATACATGATTGGAAGATAAAAAGTCAACATCATTGACATTGTTCTTATATTTACTAATCAGTAGTAAAATCCACCAATTGAGCTACTTTAAGTAGCACCTTTGCAGAAGGTTGTTGCCTATGTAAGTGCTATATATTCCCAAAAATGATAACTCGACTTTTAAAATCTGTAAGTTAGGAAAATGTGATTGAAACCTTCCTGGACCTCTTAGGGAGAATGTAAACAAGAGAATTACATTGGGTTCTTAAATGGCATTTTTTAAAAAGGCAACATCTTGTGTGCCCTTTCTACATGAACTTTGGCTTCCATTAAAGCAAGTTTGAATTAAGCTAATAAAATTTTGTTATTAAACAAATGGCCATCATCAAATTCCTGTATTTTTAAATAAAAAGCCTCAATTTCTTGAAATTAATACATGGAGATAACCAAACTATTCTTTATATGCTATGGTCAAAGTCCTTATAATTACAGGTTGCATAAAATGCAGTTTTGCATATATAACAAAAAGACCTGCATACCAGGTTTCTTTAACTAACTTGTTATGATTAAAATATACAGCTTTTCATTACAACTTAAGAAACACTGTTGGTTTAAATATGTAATGTTTTATGTCTTTTTTAAAACTTGGCATTAAATTCTAAGCTTTTTTTATCTTTTAGTATCAAAATGGAATTAATATAATTTTAATAAATTCTGAAATTCACATTTCAGAGTTACTTATTCTCAGCAGCATGAACACCAAAACAAAAGGAAACTAACAAACAAAGGAATGAAAACAGAATATTATTGTACCAAAGCTATGAAAAGTCATACCAATTTCCCATACTAAGCATATTAACAATCCACAAAACATTTTGTTCCCTTAGAAAGTGAAACATGAAATCTGAGCTTTCTATTGGTTTTGAATAAAAACAATCTGTAAATTTAGTAGCTTTGTCAATTTAGAACAAAAAAGCTTGTTCATTTGTTCCATTTTACTTTGGCTTTATATCTTTGTCAAAGAATCTCACTTTGTTGGATATTTTATAGACAAATACATGTATCTACCCTGATATTCAAACCAAGACATTTTCAAAGAAAACTGCATAGATATTAGGAAAATAATTTATATTATATCAAATCTCTCAAGAATAAATATTTGGTCACACCTATAACACAATTTAGGATAGACCAAAATTACACCTATAAATGTGCCAAAATAGAGAAAACAGTTAGTATTACTTACAAAGTAAGCATACTGCTTAAGTCGAAGATTAAAGTTATCACAATACAGAAAAAGTTCGTATTAAAATCTTAAAAATTTTGATAAATCATCTCTCCTCATTTTATGTAAAGTGTCAGACAATGCAATATTATTTGCCTCTTCTCCTTTCAGCTCCTGCCACTTTCTAATGATTTGGTATGTTACTTCAGGGTTTCCTTCCTTTTTGAAGTCTTCCACAATCTGTTCTACAGTATTATAAGGAACCTTCAACTGCCGACCAAGATTTCTGTAATCACCTTGAATACGACTGCAGATATTGTCTAGTTCTGACTTTGTTGGTGGTCTAGCATTGGCTACAAAGATGCAAGAAAAATAACCCATCAGGTATTGTTAGCATTTCATGATGACTGAGGACCATCAGCAATATAGAACTCATATTCAGTGTAAATAAGCAGTTCAATATTTTTATTCTTATACATTCTTTTTTACTGAAAATCACAAATCACCATTCATTTACTGAATTATTATTACCAAAATCATCAGTCTTATACTTTCTTGCTACATCTATTATCACCAGTCATTTACTTTATTTAAATTCTTGTTATCCCTATTATCATCATCTATTAACTTTCTTGTTATCCCTATTATCATCATCTATTTACTTTCTTGTTATCCCAAATATCATCATTTATTTATACTTGTTATCCCTATTATCACCATTTATTTACTTTCTTGTTATCCCAAATATCACCATTACTTTCTTGTAATCCCTATTATCATTAATCACCATTTATTTACTTTCTTGTTACCAAAATATCACCATTTATTTCCTTTCTTGTTATCCATATTGTCACCATATATTTACTTTCTTGTTACCCAAATATCAACTTTTATTTACTTTCTTGCTATCCTTATTATCACCATTTATTTACTTTCTTGTTATCCTTATTATCACACTATATTACCCTTATATCTTTCAAAGCTGACTGGAATGTTGATAATTCTTTTTCTTTTTTTATTTCCTTTCATTTACTATCTCTTGAGCACTCCTTTTATTTTCTTATAATTACCCTTTTATACCATTCAAAACTTACTTGATTGCTTTCATCCGCCATTTACTTTCATATTACCCATTTCTTCCACAACTTACTCTGTGATTGATATTTTCTAGTCTATTAACTTAGGGGGTTGGTAATTTCTAGCCTTCTTAATAGGGGAATAATAATTTCTAGCCTACTTAATAGGGGGGTAATAATTTCTAGCCTACTTAATAGGGGGGTAGTAATTTCCAGCCTACTTAATAGGGGGTAATAATTTCTAGCATACTTAATAGGGGGTAATAATTTCTAGCATACTTAATAGGGGGTAATAATTTCTAGCATACTTAATAGGGGGGAATAATTTCTAGCCTACTTACTTTGTGATTGATAATTTCTAGCCTACTTACTTAAGGGGTTGATAATTTCTAGCCTACTTACTTAAGGGGTTGATAATTTCTAGCCTACTTACTTAAGGGGTTGATAATTTCTAGCCTACTTACTTAACGGGTTGATAATTTCTAGCCTACTTACTTAAGGGGTTGATAATTTCTAGCCTACTTACTTAAGGGGTTGATAATTTCTAGCCTACTTACTTAAGGGGTTGATAATTTCTAGCCTACTTAATTGGGGGGTTGATATTTTCTAGCCTAATAACTTGGGGGTGATTTCATTCTAGTCTACTGACTTGATGGTTGATATTTTCTATGGAACTTACTTGGAGGTTGATATTTTCTAGCCCATTTCTTTGTGGGGTTGATATTTTCTAGCCTAATAACTTGGGGGTTGATTTTTTACTTGAGGGATGATATTTTCTATGGAACTTACTTGGAGGTTGATATTTTTTATCATATGAGCTGCCAGGCATGTCATCATCTTCATCACTATCATCATAAGGATGTCCAATACGCATGAGATTATGCTCCCCAATCTGCATATTTGGAACTTTAGCACTTTTCCCAAAAAATAATTTAGTTATCCCACCGAGCACTACAAAAGATATACATACATGTACATGTATCAGCAATATGAATTTCAGACAATAACAGGAAAGAATAGAATAATGAGTAATAAATTCAATGAGTCTTAGACATACATGAACTTTCTCTGTTGAATAATCTACAAATTTTCAAGGAAAAAGTATTGAAATCCATTAAAAAAATCTATTTTAAAATTGTTCTTTTGTTATAATTCTAGCACACATTGAGCTCCCTTTATTTTATAGCAGAGGGATATAGGCAACATTGTGAAACAAGAAGCTCCCAGGAGCCTGAATCGCTCACCTGATCTTGATGTCGACCCTATAAAAACTTTTCTAGAGCTAAATGAGCTGAACATTTAAGCAAGTAACAGCTTTTCTCTATCTACTATAGTTTAATTCTATAGCCATAGGCCCAAATCATGAAAAAATGTTATTTTAGGGGCCATAACCCCTATAAGGAGTCATCTGACAACTTCGACTCTATGAAAACTTTTGTAGAGCTAAATGAACTGAACATTTAAGCAAGCAACAGCTTTTATCTATCTGCTATAGTTTTCATTTTAAAGGCCAAAAACATGAAAGCCATAACCCCTATAAGGAGTCATCTGACAACTTCGACTCTATGAAAACTTTTGTAGAGCTAAATGAACTGAACATTTAAGCAAGCAACAGCTTTTATCTATCTGCTATAGTTTTCATTTTAAAGGCCAAAAACATGAAAAAAACGTTATTTTAAGGGCCGTAACCCCTATAAGAGGTCATCTGACAACTATCACCCTATAAAGACTTTTGTAGAGCTAAATGAACTCAACATTTAGTTAAGCAACAGCTTTCCTCTATCTGCTATGATTTTCATTCTATAGGCAAAAAACATGAAAAAACGTCATTTTAGGGGCCATTACCCCAATAAGGGATCATCTGACAACTTTGATCTTATGGAGACTATTATAGAGCTAAATGAACTGAACATTTAAGCAAGCAACAGCTTCTCTCTATCTGCTATAGTTTTCAATTTATAGGCCAAAAACATGAAAAAATGTTATTTTAGGGGCGAAACCCCTTTAAGAGGACATCTGACAACTTGGACCCTATGGAGACTTTTGTAGAGCTAAATAAGCTGAACATTTAAGCAAGCAACAGCTTCTCTCTATCTGCTATAGTTTTCATTCCATAGGCCAAAAATATGAAAAAACGTTATTTTAGGGGCTGTAACCCCTTTAAGGGGTCATCTGACAACTTCGACTCAATGGAGACTTTTGTAGAGCTTTTGATGCTGAAGCAGTAACGTGGCATCAGATTTCATCTATATCTTATACTTTTTGATTTACAAGCCAAAAACAGTAGTCTGACCCCCCTGGTCTGTTTTTAGTAACGGCAGCATATTGTTTGGACGGCGGTCACCATTTGTGCAATCTTGGTAGAGGACATCCCATAGATGAAGTGTGCAAAATTCAAAGCAATCCCTTCAGTCCTTTCGGAGGAGAAGATTTTCAAAGAAAAGTAAACGACGATGACGGACGCAAAAAGATGGCAATAGCTCACATGGACCTTCGGTGAGCTAAAAAGTGACATGCTATTCTATTCGAGAGGAATACTTAAAACTGTAAAGTTGCAACATGATGAATATTCTATAATGAAAGACCATGAAAGAGATATAATGTATTTTGAAACAAAGCTGTCTCATCTGTTAATAGTACAAGTAGTAATGAACTTTCTTACCCCTTTTCACACTGAACTCTATTTTGAAAATAAAAACAATTGACTAAAGTTCAATTATCTCCCGGAAATGATATCTGAAAACGAAATTATCTCCCGGAAATGATATCTGAAAACGATGACAAATTTCATGCACATCTCCACATGTTGTTCTTTGTTCATGAAAAGTTTCATCAAAATCTGTCAAACAATTTAATTTGGAGATATGTGGACAGATGGTCAGGTACATTTGCAGGGAAAAAAGGGAGATAATATTTTTTTTTTATCTGTATCATACAGCAATTTACATCATTTGGGAATTAGTGTGATAATTTTGTAATTTTCTAAGTGGCAAACTGCATGAGAGAAGGTCATATAGTTTTGGCTATGAGATTTGTAGGAGATCTCAGGCATGCTTGACAAGTGCAATGTATCCAACTTACTTCCTTTACTTTTATGTTCTATTTCAATAGTGCCATCCTTAGCTTTAGAAGCACTAGGCTCTGACTCAGCTTTTGACTTCTTTGAAAGTTCCTAATAAATACAAGACAAGAAATACATTACCCAACAAATTATATGTATTCAATATTTTCAATTAAATAAAGCTTTTTTCTGGAAAATATATTATACCAAGCTTTAAACCTTTTGAAGATAGTCTCATGTCACCCTGATTTTTAACCTTCAGTGACCCCTATTCTCTTTCACCTTTAACAGGGATTTGACCTTTCACCTTTGAAGATTGTTTAATCAAATTCTAAACCCTTGGGTTTTTTTTAACTTAACCTTCAAAATAAGTTTGGGTTTTTATTTTATTAGATTTAATTTAAGATCTTTAATTTGAATTTGAACATTTTGACCATTTGGTAGTAGTCTTATCTCAGACCTGGACATGTGATGATGTACCAATGTATAGGGTTAACATGTTGTGGTTATATCATGTTATCATTAGCATAAGTTAAAATATATCTTAATATTCTTACCTCAGGTTTTGATTTTTTAGGATCAGATGGATTGTTTTGAGATTTTGAATTCAATGTTTTTCTTCACCTCAGGTTTTGTTTTTTTAGGATCAGATGAATTGGTTTGTGACTATGAGTCTTTGTTGTCTATGTCATGTTTTTCTTACCTCGGGTTTAGATTTTTTATGATCAGATGGATTGGTTTGAGACTGAATTCAATATTTTTTCTTACCTCAGGTTTTGATTTTTTAGGATCCGATGGATTGGTTTGAGACTTTGAGTCTTTATTATCTACATCCATAGACACTGCAGCATCTGTTTCTACATCTGTCTTACTGGCTGACGCTGAGGATGATGGAGTTGATGGAGAAGTGGAACTACTGGATGCTTTCCTGGAATAAAAAGACAACCAATATGAAATGTGGAATACCAAAGTAAGAAAGGTTTAGTCTGCATAAAAATTATTTTTTTCCCCAAAATATTTGAGATTTACAGACCTGTCCAGTGTCACGCATCTCATGCAACTTACTTTTATAATCTGCAATTTGATGGCAAACTTCTTAGATTTTTTAATTTTTCCCTTTGATTTTTTCAATTTTTGGGCATTTAATCTGATGTGAGCAGCTCATCAAAACTTGACAGCCCTAAATTTAGGCCACAATAAAATAATTTCTAGATTCTCATTTAAAATTTGGGACTGGCCATCTTCTCTAGCCAAGGGTTCCGATTTGCTATCCAAGATGAGAGATAGTGGATCGTAACCCTTGGCTAGCGAAGATGGGGACTGGCAGGCGGTTAAATCTTATTTCTTATTTTTTATCTATGGACAAAGTGAAAATTATGTGTCTTCTCCATTTTTAATGTGCAGCCTTGAAGGTCATATCAACATTAAAAGGTTTATTTGGTTTCATTTTAAGAAACCAGTTCTAAACTTGTATAGATTGAGAATAACCTGGGTAATTATCATGGGCTAGTAACTGGTTAAAAACCTACAGGTAGTAATTAAAATATCATCTAAGTTCATTAACTTTTCTATTTCATTTAAAGGGTAAATAACCTTGAAAAACTTTTTAAATGTTTATGTTTGTAGAATACTTATGTAAAATCCCTATTTTCTACTTTCCATTCACTAAACAATAAAATGCAAGTAATAGTATCTTTAGGTAAGGATTAAATAATCCTTGGCAAACTTCCTACACCATACCCCGTGCTGATTTATCAGATCATTACTGTAAATATAGCTTTTTAAAAATATATGTGTTCTTACCTTATGCAATATATGACTTTTATACCCCATGCAAGGAAGTTGATCTTTTGTATTTAAGATCCATGATTACCAAGTGTACTTATATGCTTAACTGAGATTGCTCCAAGATGACACCCACAGTAATTTGAAACAGTCATCTAATTTAGTTTTTCAAAACGTATTTCCCTTAAAAAATTGCAAATAATGCTATGCTATTTTAAAATGGGGTGTGCTAGTGTCCTTAGAAATTTCTTTAACTCTAACCTTTTGTTGGAAATATAGAATTAATCTAGTCATTGTTTGATTGTGGAATTATTTAGGAGTTCAAGATTGACCCCTACTAAGATGATTAGTCATGCTGTAATGGCAAATGGTTTGGGTTAATATTGCAGTGATTAACATGATTAACATGTGAACTTAACTAACCCCCTTAGCCATGTGTAAATGATTAACCCCCATAGCTCATAAGTCTTGAAATAAGCTTTCAAAAGTCCGAAATAATTTTAGATTCAAACAAGAGGCTCCCAGGAGCCTGAATCGCTCACCTGGTCTTGATGTTGACCCTATACTTTTGTAGAGCTAAATGAGCTGAACATTTAAGCAAGCAACAGCTAATCTCTATGTGCAATAGTTTTCATTCTGTAGGCCAAAAACATGAAAAAAAGCTATTTTTCAGGGCCGTAACACCTATAAGGGGTTTTCTGACAACTTCGACCCTATGGAGTCTTTCGTAGAGCTAAATGAGCTGAACATTTAAGCAAGCAACAGCTAATCTCTATCTGCAATAGTTTTCATTCTGTAGGCGAAAACATGAAAAATCTTTATTTTTCAGGGGCCGTAACCCCTATAAGGGGTCATCTGACAACTTCAACCCTATGGAGAATTTTGTAGAGCTAAATAAGCTGAACATTTGAGCAAGCAACAGCCAATCTCTATCTGCAATAGTTTTCATTCTGTAGGCCAAAAACATAAAAAATCGCTATTTTTCAGGGACCGTAACCCCTATAAGGGGTCATCTGACAACTTCAACCCTATGGAGAATTTTGTAGAGCTAAATAAGCTGAACATTTGAGCAAGCAACAGCTAATCTCTATGTGCAATAGTTTTCATTCTGTAGGCCAAAAACATGAAAAAACGCTATTTTTCAGGGGCCGTAACCCCTATTAGGGGTTTTCTGACAACTTCGACCCTATGGAGACTTTCGTAGAGCTAAATGAGCTGAACATTTAAGCAAGCAACAGCTAATCTCTATCTGCAATAGTTTTCATTCTGTAGGCCTAAAACATGAAAAATCTTTATTTTTCAGGGGCCGTAACCCCTATAAGGGGTCATCTGACAACTTCGACCCTATGGAGAATTTTGTAGAGCTAAATGAGCTGAACATTTAAGCAAGCAACAGCTAATCTCTATGTGCAATAGTTTTCATTCTGTAGGCCAAAAACATGAAAAAAAGCTATTTTTCAGGGCCGTAACACCTATAAGGGGTGGTCTGACAACTTCTTCCCTATGGAGACTTTCGTAGAGCTAAAAGAGCTAAACATTTAACCAAGCAACAGCTAATCTCTATCTGCAATAGTTTTCATTCTGTAGGCCAAAAACATGAAAAATGGCTTTTTGTCATCTTTAAGGGGCCGTAACCCCTATAAGGGGTCATCTGACAACTTCGACCCTATATAGACTTTTGTAGAGTTGAATGAGCTGAACATTTAAGCAAGCAACAGCTAATCTCTATCTGCAATAGTTTTCATTCTGTGGGCTAAAAACATGAAAAAATGCTATTTTTCACCTTTAAGGGGCCGTAACCCCTATAAGGGGTCATCTGACAACTTTGACCAAATGGAGACTTTTGTAGAGCTTTTGATGCTGAATCAGTAGTGTGGCCTCAGATTTCCTTTATCTCTTATACTTTTTGATTTATAAGCCAAAAACAGTAGTCTGACCCCCTAGTCTATTTTTAGTAACGGCGGCCATGTTTTTTAACGGATCAAAAATCAAAACACAAGTTTGGTGCAGGACACCCTAAGGATCATTCATACCAAGTTTCATTAAATTCTGTTTGGTAGTTTCAGAGGAGAAGATTTTTGAAAAATTGTTAACAGAGGACAGACGACAGACGACAGACGACAGACGACGACGGACGCCAAGTGATGGTAATAGCTCACATGGACCTTCGGTCCAGGTGAGCTAATAAAAACTGCCTCTCATTGCAATGTATATGTTATAAGGTTCTAAGAATATGCTCCTGGCTATAAATTTACCCATAATAAAACAATTTCTGAGTACAATGTATAAGAAAAAGAGGTTCTAAGGAAAGACTGTGGTCATTAGGTTACCAGAATATTGATTGTATTTTTAAGTATAATATATGGTACACGTATAGAAGGTTCTATGAAAAAGCTGGTGGCCCTCAATAGTTGACCCTAAATAGATTGAATTTCTAAATACAATGTGCATGTATAAAAGTTTCTAGGAATTTTTAAAGCACTTGTGGCCATTAAGTGACCTTTTACAGAATGAATTATTTAGTACAATATATATGACATTGTATTTTCCTGTTTTCTAAGAAAATGCTCTTCTATATCTGGTTAAAATTTGACAGCTCTGGGAAGCTTCCTCCTCTATATAAATTAAAATTATTTAAATTTTCAATGTCCTGATGGTTGTTTTTGCTGAATAAAATTTCATGGAATAATTAAAAATAAAATTTGATGAATTAAGTTTTACTATCAACCTTGTTAATAAAAAAAATAATGCATAAAAAAAATTCAGGAAACATACACCATTAAAATTATTGGTTCAGTTTTAGTTTCAGGATTTTCCTTAATTTGAAAAAAAAGACTTAAATCTTAAAAGAATTTCAATAGGAATACACAAATTCAATACACATAAAATAAAAAGAGCTATTAGTAAGTAATTTAAAAGTGCTCAGTAATTTCTTTGCTTGGATTTCCCATCTATTTACAAATTACATTTTAAAATATTTTTAGTAGTTAAGCAATAGTAAGGAAGAGGGAAAATTGGACTAAACCTGTTACTGTGCAAAGCTGTCCAATCTTGAAACGATCAACTTGAGTTAAGTAATATGAGTTCAAACTTCCAACTACTATTATTGTTGCTCCAAATTGTAGACAAGGAAAGAATTTACTACAAATAACCTAGAATTCCAATATTTCTATATCTTCCTGATCCATATGTACTAGATTTATATTGACATTAAATATATATATTTATTTTGTCGATCTTCCAACAACTGGTATCATATTTCCTCTTGGTTTTTAAAACGTACAACTTGAAGGAAGTGTATTTCAGTAAATGATTTTCCTTACCATCTTAAGTATAGAATTTAATTTATGATAAAAATGTGTTTAACAAGGATGCTATATTTTGCTCTTTATATAAAATAAAGAATATTTAAACTACCAAAGAATTATAGTCCACAGAGTTACATTATACAGTGGCGGATCCAGAGGTGGGCAGAGGGGCGTAGGCCCCCTTAAATTTAGAAAGTAAAATTTTTTGTGTGTAAAATTTACCAATTTTCTTTAAATTTTCACCACTAATTTGACATTTTTAGCAATTACGCCCCCTCTTTAATGGACCTCTGGATCCGCCCCTGTTATATCCAGCTCTTTTGCATTTCTATCTGACTAGTCTATTGTCAAAGCTAAAGAAAGTGACTTTCGTTGATCTGGGTGGAATGTTAATATACTTCTGTGCACGTGGCAGATCCAGAACTTTTCAAAGGTGAGGGCGCTCAATCAAAAAAAAATTTGGGGGGCCTTTTGTTTCATACAGTTCCAAACAAAATTTTCCTGTCAATCCAATACACGCATGCCCGGCACGCTGGTCCTAAATCCGCCTTTTACTTAAATTGTCCAAAAATACTAAAAATGCGCTAGACAAACAGACTGCATTTTTTAAACTTTGACCCAAAGAGTTAGAGTTTTATTGAATATTACTATGTTGCAATAAAACCAAATCTAGACAACAAATTTATACATAGTGTAGTTTCATAACCAGAAAATTTGTAAACCAATTTTGTTAAATTTCAAATATTTAGATTTCATTTCAAAACACAAATTTCCCAGTTATAATGCACTTCATACATTTTTTGGAACTACCCATATTTTGTTTCAACAGGATTGCTATTTAGTACATGTTGGGTGTGTTTTTCCTGTTCTAATTGTATGGTATCATATGACCAACAGTCCCTGGCTTATTTCCTTGTACTATCAATTGACCTTCAATTGTTAGATAATTTTTTTTATGAATGTACTTTTGTTTTCAAAAGGAAACTGCTCTTCAAAAACAAAAAATAATGCGACATAAATTTTCCATATCAAAGCCGACTACAAGTATAATTTCCTTCACAATAAATGGAAAATGAAGTTCTATCTTTATAAACAAGGACTTTAAACGACCAATGACATCAAGTGAATTTTTTATATAAGAAGCAACATGTTAGACATCCTGTATGTATAGTATAAAGGATGTAATGATAAACTAAAGGACAAAGTACGCACAATAAGGTCGAATGTACTCAATGAGGCTCCATAAGGGTTATCTATTCTTATCAAAATAAGATTTATATAACAGATATTACATGAAGCTATTTAAATACTATGGAAATCCAATGTTACTACATGTATATTTATTTGTATCTTCATTTGTTTATTGCACATTATCATATATTTTGGATTTTTATTCTGTTTAAACATAATGCATTGAAATTTACCTTTTAATAAATTTTACTAAAATTATGCATTACATAAGCAGACAAATAATTTTTAATGTAACTTCATGAATTGAACAAAAGGAAAACCACAAAAATAAATAACAAAGATAAAATTTAATTTCAAACAAAATCAAGGTATTTATAACTACTTTTGTAACTATTCAATTTTGTGATTTTCCTAGTTATTACTAAGAGTTGAACAAGCTACACTAAGAAATGGAAAAGTATTTAGAGTGTTACTGTAGAATGTTACAAATAGGAACGGTGTAATCAATTCGTACTTTCCTCCTACATAAATAACAATCTTATGTAAACAGTTTACATCTAAACAACATTAATTATTTTGTGTTCTTTGTAATGTTTGTAATTATACAATGAATACAATATTTTTGAGTTTTATTGGTGTGTAAAAGCGTGGACCTAAGCACATTTTTAATGAAGCACAGTGGCGCTTCATGTTGAAAATGTGCACAAATGCTTTTACACACCAATAAAACTCAAAAACATTGCATTCAATGTATATAACTACATTAGGATAAAATATATTAGATGTTTGCAAAGAAAATGGCACGAAATGCCTGGTTTATCTTGTTTTAAATTACTCTGCGCAAGTGGAAGAATTTTAGCCATTTTTCATTTCAAGTCACTGTGCTTAGAAGTTGCTGCAAAAACTGTTAAGCAAATTTTCAACAATCAACCAGTAAATGTTGAAAATTGCTAAGTCAGTAAACAGGAAGAAGATATCCGCCAGGCATAATTTTGGTACTCGCAGTAGAGGATCTCATACTGAAGTTATTTACCAGATTTCAAGTCACTGTGATTAATTGTTGCTGAGAAAAATGTTACGAATTTTGCAGATTGACAGAAAGACTGAAGGACAGACGGAAGGATGGACAGAGGTAACCAGTATACAAGCTCTTCTTCGAAGCGCGGATAAAAATCAGCATTGGTGGATACAAACAGAGCAAAGGGGAGTGGTCATCCCTTATACTGGGAATTTCATTTTTTTTTATATGAAATCAATTAATACTTTAAAAGCCAGAAAAATTTAAAGGCTAGATTTGCATTTTTGACAATACCGCCCCTCAAACACCAGACTATAGATCAGCTAGTGTTAAGTAATGTGAGTGTGATCTCAATATATTAGTAGTGGGATAAAAAATATTAACATGTAATAGTTTACATCAACAAAAAATGTTTGAAAAATTACAAAATATAATTGGGCACTATTACTAATCAATAGTTTGTATGCACATAAAATATCATTTTAAAATTCTTTTTTATAAATCTAATTAAAAGAATAAATCATCTCTATATGTTTATATAAACAAGGTCTATGGTCATATTATTTTTTTAACATTTATGCATCTTTTACAATCTAATGCCGTTTTGAACAAAATATCATATTTGCAGTAGCGGATGCAGGGGGGTTCAGGGGGTCAGAACCCCCCTTTCCTCCGAAATTTTAAAATTTTTGTGTAGATTTTCAGCAAAATTGTTCTGGAACCCCCCTCTTTGGCCCACAGAACCCAGTATGTGGAACCCCCCCCCTTTTCGAAAATTTCTGGATCCGCCCCTGATTTGTATTTTTCAACCAAATTATTTCTAACAAAAATTTACAAAAAAAAAAAAAAAAAAAACTATTGAAGATTTTTTTTACATAGATTACAGTACCTTTTAAGTAAACTTTGATGCAAATGGAGGGGTCTCATGCCTTCTGATGTACTGAAATTTGAAAGATTGTACATGTTACAAATATTCCACATCTCAATTTTTCATGACCAAAGGGGAGGAACTCATATTATTATTTAAGAAGCATAGAACACACAAATATATATGCCAGCCCTAAAGTTCCTGACATCGCTATAGATCTACTCTCTTCCAATTTTACATATGTCTGAGGTTCTGAAAGGACAAGGTATGATAAGGGCTTTTTTTAGACCCCTATTTCAAAAGTGAAATTTTATGCTGAAATATTGATTAATTTGATATTAAGTAATGAAATTTAATAAATTTAAATGTTTTTAACAAAGAATAGATCAAATCTCATTTAAGCATGAGATTGAACTTGATGTAAAAGTTGCTTTTTCTCAAAATTACTCAAAATTTGATATATTTTTGTATGTTTTTGGCAAAAATAACTATGAGCGGACAAGCGACCCACAAAAACATTTTAACTGTGGGTTTGGCATACAAATACTAATATTTCCAGAAATCATCTTTGTAGGCTGCAGGTCCTCTCATATTTAAATCTTACAAAAACCATTAACAATTTTAACTATTTTAAGCCAATTTTGCTTCATTTCATAGTTCTATCATTTTTGCACATGCGTAATTACGCCATATGTCAAATTTGCAATAAAATTTTGCCTGTTCTAAAAAAATATAACTTCTAAATCACAATATCACACCGATCGATATAATTCAATATTCCAATTTTGGAAAATTTGTCCAATTTAGGGGGCCAATTTGAGCTCTTATCATATCTTGTCCTTTGAGAGTACATGTTACCATTTTTTTGTGATCAAAAGGAAAGAACTCAAGTTATGAGGACATGACATGTCACATGGCTTTTTGATTATTTCTTGCAATAGAATGCTTTTTAACCCATTTTTAACAACATAATTAAAGTATACCTAATCTAGCAGATTTGAAACATGTCTCTAGTTTTGAATGCCGGTGCCATTTGTACTAGATGAGGACAGAAATAAAAACCTTAGTTTATAAATCTTATCCATGTACATTAATGTGAGATACAAAAAAAATATAATTCATAAAAATCATGTTTTCACAAAATATTATAATCCACCTAAAAACATAGGTAATTTATCAATTATGAAGCTCACCTCTTTGCGCATTATTGTCACTAAGTATGAATTGATTTAAAATTTGCTTAAAAAGTGCTCAATCCATGCAAAAAGAGGTCACAGCCAGCATCTGAAGCATGCCTCTAGGTGCACCTTACCATACCACTTTAGATAATGTGGTACTTGTCAGGAAGCGGGAATGGACTTTAACCATTCTTTTGTAAGTGGTCATCCATGCTGAAAATATTGGTCACAGCCAGCATCCGAAGCATGCATTATGCTAAGCATCACAATGCTGACACCAACACCAACGCTGACACAGACGCCAAAGCCATAAGTATCACATAAGCCCCCCTGACTTTTGTGAGGTGAGCTAAAAAGCAAAACTATTGGAGATTCATTAATTTTTCGTGGTTACCAATTTTCGTGGCTTGATGAAAAAGGATCAGTGTGTGGATTCTTAAGTTCTTGGATTTGAAGACTTCAGCATATAGATCTGTATGTTAAATTTCCCATTCGTGGGAAATGAATTTTCATGGGTAAAAGCCATCTGTGAAAACCACGAAAATTGATAACCCCACGAATAATAATGAAACCACAGTACTGGCCTGTAATGTGAAATTTTTTTCAGCAATGTGCAAAGAACCATAAAGATAGCCTGCCCATTGGTAATCAAGATGACTGCTTCTCGACCAGATATTTAATCTTATAACTTAGCTTTATTTCCAC
Source organism: Arcuatula senhousia (assembly GCA_963971305.1). Lineage (NCBI taxonomy): Eukaryota > Metazoa > Mollusca > Bivalvia > Mytilida > Mytilidae > Arcuatula > Arcuatula senhousia. Next base: position 31,228,070 of record OZ020306.1, on the reverse strand, counting down.
TTTCAAAGTAAATGCTAATTACTTTTTCCTATTCAGGATATTTTTTAATTAATTGCTTAAAAATAATAGCAACTTAGAAAAGAAATAGTTCCTTTTGTCATACAAGACAAGAAGCAGGGCTTTGGAGCTGAAATACCCAATAGCAGAAAAATTTTGAGAGGTTTTAATTTTTTACGTTTTTGCATTGTCCTTACAATAAAAGCTTGTTAACATTTGATTACTTCATAATTTAAACATTACTTTTGCCAAATATTCAAGGTTTTAGCAAATAAATAAATCACTTAATTATATTCAATAACCCTAACTTGGGTTAACCATAAACTTGGCAGCTAAAAACCATTACTTGTGTGTGTGAAAACAGGATGTATCTTTAAGGTCCAAATCTCTTTGAGCTTTGACCAAGCCCTGATTTAAGCGCAATGCTATTTTTAACATATCATATTTATGTAATTAGGTTTTAGAATACACTGTCTTTTTTAATATCATACACATAGACAATGGAATAATGGAATTGATCAATATTACATACCCTTCAAATTCATGGTATTGAGTTTAAAGAATTTGAAACAGTATTCTATGCTAGCAAGCACACAAATGTTACTGAGTTATTTAGTTATTATAAACCTTAAATTTTCTTTGTATAAATTCACCTTTAATGTTATCCTTACATGAGTACATATCATGCATATAGAGAGTATTTCAAAACAAGTGTTTGTGTTTTGATTTATAAACTATTTTTTTACTTAACTCAGTGTAGAGGCTGGCAGACGCTGCTGTTTTGGCATGATAATAAATTCCTAATTGACGTTAAAGGAGTCAAATAACACAACCTTCTTATTTTTTTTTGCTTGATAATAGGACTTTTACAAATGATAAAACAAACCAAGAATCAAGAGGCCAATGAATGCGGTTTCTCAGAAAATTGATGGAGATTTTCATGATGTCGACAGAGACAATTAAAGATGAGGGGCCGATGGGGTAATTTTGTGATGCGTAATCGTCTATTTGAATTTTCTGTGAACTGTGATGCTGGCAAACAAGTGTTCGTGAACTGTGATGAGAGCATTGTCTGTGAACCCTTATTGGCTAATATAATTTTCTGTGATCTGTGATTGATTCATCCACAGATCTCTACAGTAGCAATATTTCCTATGAATTGTGATTTGGGGAATTTTCTCAAATTTTTGCTAATTTCCTGTTAACTGTGAAATCCAAATTTTATTTTTCGTGAACCGTGATAGGCCCCTCAAAGATGATTGATAGCAATTCCTTTATGTCACAACTGTAAAAAGAAAGCAAATGAAAAATAAAAAACAAACCTTGGCATTGATCTCATTTCTTTCCTTCTCATTTGATCCATTTTCATAGCTTTCATAAACATTCTTTCGTCCATACGTGACGGATCCATTCCCATCATCATCATCATTTCTATAGGGTCCTCACCTCTCTAGATTAAAAAAAATATCCAAGAATATTATTTACATCTGTTAAAGTCATGTATACCTTTGTTAAAATGTTTACATCAACATACATATGATAACATATTATTTCTAAAAGTGGGTTTATGTTTCAAAACTATAGTATAAAGTCAATGGGTTGAGAAGGAATTTTCTCAAGAGAGTGAATGTATTTTTATAGATATTTAGATGTAAATATGAAATTCATGTAAAGTGCAAAACATTATGCCAATGGTACAAACAAGTCTTTCATATGACACATGCTAATGGTTCATAGCACTTGGCTAATCAAAATGAGAGAAAGGTTAATCTGATTGTGACAAAAAAAGGTACATAGATCTAAAAGCTATGTGCATTGCAACAAAGTTATATTTATAAATCAATGTTAATTGACATTATACTAACCATGTGTGACATTGGATGTGACCCCATTCTCATTCCTGAGCCTTTCCTCTCCTTGTTCTGTTTCTTTATTTCTTCCCTTTCTTCTGGTGGAACACGTGATAAAATACGAATTATCTGTTTGGCTAAATCTGTCTTGTTAGCCTTCTTTTCAACATTTTCTACTATACGTCTCAAGTCATAACCTGTTAGTTCTACAAGGGAAATCAAAAGTTTTTTGTAACACTGGAAGATAAAATATAATACAGGACCATGTTCATATCAATTAAGCATTTCAAAATATTCTTTTCTTCAATGATTGCATTTACCCGTACGACTTGGCTTTTATTGAAGAGAGACAGAGACTGAGATGAATGTTACCCTTCAAGCACATCAATTGATGTACAGACACCCCTATCATTATACACCCCCTGCATCGAAAAGTAAGAGGATGGGTATTTTTTTAAAATTGGGTAAACATTAACAAATTTGCCTTTATTTAGATAAATTCTATATACTTTCAGAAAGCTTGCTTCCTGGTTTAACATTGACATCCATCATCCTCCTTGAAAGGTGTCTCATGGGACCGTATTCATAGAAATCGTCATCGTCCATGTCTGGGTACATGCCATAACTGTATTTACTCCTACGTCGTTCAGCGTCCCGCATCTGGGGCAGTCTGTCTATATTAAAACCTTCCTTCACCATGGCTGCCTCTAACCAGCTTGGTATCATGTCACACATACTACAAAAAAGAAAGACACACTCAACAAACTGAAAACTGTATGCATTCTATGTGTGAAGAAAAAAACCTGATGATTTAGCTTCTAACATTGCTCATGACATGAAACCCACTAAACATATTTGTATTGTTTGTAATGTTATTCTTCAGGTTTTTTTTTCTTGATTACATCGTGTACATGTACTTGCTGTCTTTACTATTGGTGAAGGTAAAAAGTAAATCACTTGATATATCTTGCTAAGTTTACTATGTATTAAATAATGTCATGCCACTTTGTGTGTTGGAGCATATAAACAGAGAAAAACAAAAGCACGAATGTTTAATGACCAAGTGCAACACATGGCAGAAGGCAAGCAAATCTTCCTAAATAGAAGGTGCTATAAACTTTGTTAATCAATGGACAATGTCAAACCAGTTGGGTTGTTCTTAATCTCGCCTCAATTATTTTCTCTTTAAATTATATTTTTTCTTTAAATTATAACACAAAACAGCTTTATAAAGTTCCCATGATACTTACTCTTTAGGGAACTTGAAACCTCCTGACGGAAATTCACTTTTAGTGTACCTAGCATCAGCAAACAACTGCATGTACAACTTTCTATATTCTCTGTTAAACAAAAAACAATTGTAAAACATATCAAAATATCTTCTAAAGATTTATTTAGACAAGAATATGTTCAAAAGACATAGTGCCCCAATTGTAACATAAAAAGTAACTTCATTCTGTAGGTAAATCTTATTCTGGATTTACAGATGAACAAAAGGACACAAACACTATATGCCCATCCATTTTCATGAAAATCAGAGAAAAAATAGTTTTATTGGTAGTGGTGGTGGTTTTGCTTTGCTTTGTGTGTGGTGTGTGTGGTTGGGGGAGGGAAGGGGGGGTGTTTCAGAATAATACAAACTCAATGGAAAAAGAAATGAGTGTGTCCATGGACACATCTTGGGCATAGTTACTCAAAGACAAAGTAGGACTCCAACAGGCCTGAAAATAGCTTTGGACATACCACCTCATATCTGCAATTTTTCAAATCATTCAAATGAACTTTACAGTAAGTGTAGCTTATCAAAAGTTTTTTTATATGGATAGACAAGATAATAACTGAGTGCCACCAACGAGGAGGCATATTCAAATAAATAAAATAGCCTTAACACTAAATTGCCACAACTGAGGCCAAAGACTTACGGATGGTCAACATATTTATTTCGGATTTCATATTCACCGTCAAACACCATTAAGAGTAAGAATGGATCCTTTAGGAGATCCAGATCTTTAGGATCTATGGCAACCAATCTTTGGGCACTGCTGACACCTTTCTTTCTGTCCTCTAATGCCTGCTTCAGAACCTCCGGAGATTCAATTATCTTCTTTACTTTGTAATAGTTTCCTAGATTTCAAATAGAGGTTATCATTAGTTAAAGTGTTAAATGATTAGTATGGAAAAAATGTTGAACAGTTAAAATGATCAAATTTTTAGGAAAATTATTTAAACGTCTATTCTTTTCAATTTTTTCTGTAACATTAAATCTCTTGATATTTTTAACATAGATTATTTTTTTATCTACTTGAAATCATCAGATTAATAATGGCATATATGGAACTTGTTGAAATGGCGGTGTTTCTATATGTGTAACACACAATTCATAGTTATCACTTTTATTACATTTAATGAATGGGAAACAAATACTTGAGAAAGAGCTGAATTGTACATACATCTGTTAACATTCAAGTCAAAACTTACTTTTATAGAAAAAAAGATTCTTGACAACTTAAGGTTTTGGCATCTTATTTCATAGTAAAATATTTTACAGATAAAATTGTGAAATGTACATCTTCTAAAAATCATAACACTTTCCAGATCTGACCAACAAATTACAATGCAAATCTTCCAATTTTTCTCAAAATCAGAAAATTCAGAAAAACAATGTTTAGTGGTTTCGACAGATCTCTGCAAGAATCTAAAGGCTATATGCATATTTTGCCAAATCAATGTAATATAAATTTACTCAAATTGTAACATGTTTTACCTTCAGTTTTCAACCTTTTCATTTCTGGATTTTTATCCAGGGATTCGACAGCTCTCTGATGTTTAAGACCTCTTTCAGATTTTTCATCGTTACTGTAACTATTCCAATAAGTACTCTTTTTATAACTCTTGCTCTGTATGTCATACATCTCCCTCTTTGCTATGTTGGTAGCCTGGTGTCCTACAGCTTGTCTGAAATCATAGTATTCTCCTTCCAGTTCTCTCAAGCCATTACATTTAGAATACCTAACTTGCCTTGCTAACATGTCATCAGATTCTATGTATTCCTTCCTTTTTTCAGGGTTCATTAAGATTTGTCTTGTATCTTCAGTTATTTTAAAAATTTCTCTAAAATATTTTGTTTTTAGTAGTCTACAGGCTGTAGGGCTAAAAAGTACTTTTCTAACTTCTTTATCCTCTACATTTAAGTCTTCTTTAGGTTTAAATAAAACTTTAGGGAATTTTCTCTCTTCTTTTGGAGGTTCCTGTTGTGTTTCACCAGGTGGCCCTTCATCTACAACTTTGGCTGATGTTTGTGATCCAGACGACGTTGATGGAACTGGTTCCTCCGGCTCTACTGGTTCTTCCATTGTATCTATCTCATTAGTACAGAAGTATACAGGATCAGTAGAAGGCTAAAATAAAAAAAATAAAAAGAGACTTTCCATATTTTCTCTTATTATGGTAGAGACACAAAATCACATTTTATATCAAGCATCTGTTATGGTAAAAAGCAACAATTCATAAAATTAATAAATTGTCACTGACTTAAGTAGTTTGTGTTGCATATACTTATTCCACAATACACAACTCTTTGTTTTCAATTAATAAGCAATAAAAATATATTTCAGTTCATCAATCTATATAGTATTCTGAATTTGTTGAAGAGAATCTCATTTAACAGTGTTGCATAAATTTTGAAAATATAAAAATCTGAAGCTAATGAAAATTTATTAAATTGGTATAAATTTGATTCAATTTCCACTATTCTTCCTAGATCATACTTACATACATCTGTCTTATTTGTTGTCTTACAGATTTTAATGACTTTACAATGTGCTTTTTATAGTTCTTCTCAAATTCCTCATTTATTTCTGGCTTGAGAGCTGTAAGGAAATTTAGTTAAAATTTACATATTCTGCACAAAGGGCAATAACCCCAACTAAAATTCAAACAATGCTAAATGATAAGAATTAGGAAAGAAATACTAGAGGGTAAGCGGAAGCAGATGTCGTCTTTTTAGACATGTTAGAATGACTCTTTTTTTTATTTTTCAATGTTTCTACATTGAATCATGTTTTGCTTCCTTAAAAATTTTATGAAGACTAGACTTGCAGTTTTCATGGTTTCAAATTGTAAAGCAAAGGTAAATTAAATTCTAGCTGACGAAAAGAGATAAAAGAAGGTGGGATGTCCACACTGCTTTGGATCATTCAATATTTATAGCCTATAAACTGATTCTTTATAATCATTTAATATGTTTAATCTGATCAATTGCACATGGTTTAATCAAAATTGCTGCCCTTAACACAGTATGTAGTTCAATGAAACAGAATTCTAACATATATGATGATAATATCTGTAAAAATTTAAACATACCTCTAAAATGAGGTCTTTGTGCTGGTTTTTGATGCCAACATTTCATCATCATTCTGGTAAGAAACATTGGGCAATCATTAGGGATTTGTATGAAGTCAGGCCGCTGTCCACTTAACACTGCTGATCTGATTAATTCTTCTGAGGCCACTGAAATATAAATAACCAGTCAGTATAATGAAAACTTAGATAAAGTATGTAGGAAACATATATAATGATCTTTTTATTTACTGCAGTTTTTCCTTTTAACTTATTACATTATACTGTGAACTATTCATGTTATTACAATTTCAAACAATTCCTAGTACTTTAATAAATAATTTTATTAAGATAAATAAAGTCTTTTCATTCCATATTGATCAAATATTTTAGGGATATCTAATTTTGTGAAAAATGGCAGAATCTTATTAAAATTTCCTACAAGTATTCCTGCTTTACAATATATTACTAACTTTTATAAGGATATTGCCCGGACAATAGCTCCCAAATCACTATACCAAAGCTGTAAATATCATAAAATTTGTCTGATGGTAGATTGACATTCGTCCATACTTCTGGTGGTACATGGGATACTGTACACTGTCTCGCTGAACTTTGACCTCCACCACCTCCACCTCCCCTGGTCACAGTCATAGTGATTGTCTTCCATTCAGACAGGCCAAAGTCAGAGAGCTAAAAAAAATAGATTACTGACTATTACCGGTAATCTTTTCTATAGAAACAAACAGAAGAAAATCTGTGCATGTCACTTTTAACTACTTATATGACCAATTAATGTACGGGCCTGTGTTGTACGTGTACCACTGATTATATCAAAGTTGGACACGCCAAAATATTTGAATTTGGTTTAAATGTTAAAAATTTTAAAAAAGGGAGGTGAACAGATCCAACCTATTACTTTTAGTACCCCTAATGTGTGACAGACAGATTGACACAATTTTTCAATACCATGATATTTGTATAAAATGTATATGACAACAAAATTTTTGTAATTCAAATACATGTATATGCATTTTAATTTTTCAGCCACCAAACATACCTTTGCCCTACAAAGATTATCTAGTAGTATATTATCTCCTTTCAAATCTAAGTGTAGAATAGTTGGATTATGTTCATGTAAAAATGTCATTCCATCTATAACATCTCGAATAATCTGAACCATGAGCGGCCACTGTACATTAAAATCTTTACGAAAATCTGTGGCACTACCAAGTGGCATGTATTCTAAGACTAATGAATAGTTATCTTTTTCAGTTATAATGCCATGAAGGTTTAAAATTGATGGATGTTGACAGACACCTCTAAGTCGTTCAGCTTCTCTCTGCAATGCCATCAAATGTCTGAAATAAAATAGAATTTTTTACAATTTGTAAATGTTTAAATAACATTTAATAAATAAGGGATTAAAACTAACTTTTTCATTTATGACTAGCTAGCCAACAGGGTTAGAAGAAGAGGCATAAATTCACAAGTACTGACTGAATCAGCATGTTGCCTCAAATCAACATGGTTTCAAGTAGTTTATGAAATTTTGTTATTCCATAGAATTGCCCATTTACCAAATTCATTAGTCCTTCTCAAAACTAGCTCAGTCTTGGGGAGTAGAGTAACCAGTCCACTGTTGTATCCTTAACAGAATATGTATTCTGGTCCCAGTTTCAAAAAACGACTCAGCCCTGAAGCTGCTTATTTTTATCAGTCTATGAAAATGTGGGATTGCACACGTTTTTTTGTTGGTTTTTTTTTTTCAATCTGGAACTTGATAATTCAGTTCTAGTGAACTTAAGAATGGTTGATATTGACTTAGTTCTCTTGTGACATTTTGATATATTCCCAATTACATATATATATATATATATATCTTAAAATTTCATTTAGTGATCTGTATTACTGAAAGAGGAAAGCTTTTATGGTTTTTTCTGTTTTTTCTAAGACATAGTTATTATAAAATTACTGTTTTATTATTACTTGCTTTGTTTTTGTTATTGTTTCCTTATGATTAGTTTTAAATTTTAGTTTGTCCATTTTTAATGTTTGTTTTTTATCAATTTATCTTTTCATACCTTTTGTTTTATCTACGGTCTTTTGACTCCGTTTTATTTCTAATTTTGATTTAATTATTATAACATGTTGATGTCCCGATTATGGCTGAAATATCGCCGACGGGACAATAAGCAATCAACAATCAATCAATCAATCAATCATAAGTAATTAGAGTCTCTAACAAACTTTATGCAAGTCTCTTGAACTTTTTTCTGTTGGTAACTTAGGTACATTTATATATCTTTAAACATCATAAATTTCTTGTTTTTTTTTTAACTGTGGCTAATTTAACCTACTTCTGAGGTAGCAATCCTGTTTCTATGAGTGTTTTAATGGCAACCAGTCCAAGTTTGGTGTGCTGTGCTCGGTAAACTGTCCCATAGCCACCTCTACCAATTGGTACATTTTCTAGCAGGAACTGGTTCTTGGGTAAAACTGTAACTTCTTCTTTGTCTTGAGACATGATTGGAATTCAATTCTACAGCAAATAGAACGAACACTAAAATTAAATGGCGGATATCATTTTAGCAGTGGCCTAAAAATATTGTTTGCAGAGTGTAGCAAGGCCTAAATTTTTTAAATGTTTTTTTCTGGGATTTTGTGCAAAATTTTTGTCAGTTTAAGGGGGAGGCAAATACCTTTCCCTGGATCTGCAATTTAGAATAGCAGGCGTGATTGTTTTTTGACAGTTTTTGTGTATTTATTTACTTTCACTTTTGATTACAGAACAGCACTTCTCGTTTGTCAGCTTTATTTGTATTTATTTCTAAATTTGTTATGCTCACACTCAAAGAAGCAGTATCATCAGCAATTTGCTGTGGGCCTACAAACAACAAATCCTAAAGTAAAAGGTGGTAACAATAAATAGGAAACATATACAAATGTTGAACCAAGAGTTGTGTGCATACATTTTCAATTGCCTGCAAACTGTATAACACTTGTAATATAAACTAAGAAATATAAATGGTTTTTTTTCAAATGGATTGTCAATTGTTTCTTTTAAACTCACCATAAAGATGAAACTACAGTAACATTGATTTTTTTCTGGCAATGCTGCAAAGGTTTCCCCTTTTCTATTTTTAGATACAATTTCTGTTACCTTTAATTTGAGGGGAGGAAAACCAGCTGATAAAAAAAGGAAACCAGTTTTGGTCTAAATTATGTACAATTTATCTGGCCCTGTAATGAACATATGAAAATGTGTCAATTTGTGTGTACAAAAAAAAAAAAAAAATGTGTGTAAAAAAAATAAAACAAACTGAAAATAAAGTTTGATGCATTTTTTTTCTATTGTGATATTTTCATCCTTAATGTTTTTTCTGCATGATTACCTCCATTGTCATATTTTGACTGATTTTGCCCTGGTATGATAATTTTCAATAACAGCAATAACTTTTTAAAATATTTTTCTTAACATAAAATTACTCTGATGTAATAAATATATAATTTATTGATTTTAAACCTAAATAAAATTGTCTAAGAAGTTTGTACCAGTATGATCTTCATGCTTTTTAAAATAATTGCCATGATCTTTTTAAATTTTAAATTGGTAATTGTCATGGTCTTTTTTAATTTCAAGTATGCAATTCAAAAAAATTATGAAATAGTTAAGGCCTTGTTGTATTTTTTTTATTAATTTTAGTCTGAAAATTTGTGTCAAGACTATTTTTTTTTCATTATCAGCATTAAGGATGGTCGCTGTTCATGTTTCAGGATTTCAGTCTGATTTCGAAACTCCTCTAGACTTTGCCTTTAAATATTGAAGATTTTTTTTGCACATTGACCCCTACTTTTTATGATATTTTCTGATAATATAGACATTAACAACCAACTGTATAAACTTCATGGTTTTTAATGCCAAAAACTTCACAATGTTAAAGTTATGTAAAATCTAGAGGAGTCTGATTTCCCGCCAAATTTTTGACGTCATTTATCTCGAAAAACGAGCATACGGACTTATCATTTTCTTTTTGCTATTTGATTAAGTAAACAATTATCTATCATTTCCACCACACATCATAAAATCTTTGATATAAAAAAGTTCAGGAGTGACCATCCTTAATGTATGGCAGTGACCCTTTTTCTCCTTGTCCTATTTCTTTTTATCAAAAATCAGATTCAAAATATCTCAAGGAAAAACCAAGGCCCCAATTTTGAGTTAAATGGTTGGTCTCTAACTAGACAATGTTAGACAACCATAAAAATTCTTTATGTAATACAGGTTGATTCATTCATATTCTTCATATTTTGCTAAAAATGATGATCATGACTTTTACCCCTTTATTGACCCTAACCAAGCTTCACTAAAATGTGACAGACAGATAGACAGACATGGTAGCTCTTAAAGTTTTTTTTTCACATCCATGACTATAAAAATCTTTTAATCATCAAAATATTCTGCCAACAGGAGATAGTTTACCAATAATTGTACATCACCTAGCAATATGATGTCAAGGAAGCACAGGTACCAATGGGTCATCTGAATGTCAAAAGTCTGAAAGGGCAGAGACAAAACCAGTAAACACTAACGAGAACAGGACAAAAACAGACAACATGTAAAACATGGAAACACAAAACTACTGAAAATCAATTAACAACACGACCTCTAGTCATAAAGAGAGTGAACTCAGGTGCTCGGGAAGTGTGAGCAGTACAGTCTGCCACAAAATCTAAGTTGATCCACAATTGTTTGAAGGAGGTATGTAAATTAGGATTTATAGTTCTTGAGATATAAAGGTGCTCACAAAACCTTAACATTGCTATAATATATACTGAAAATTGTCAAAGTCATTCAACCAAAAAATCAAGGTTAAGGTCAAAAGAAGGTGATGCAATTGTGCTAAGCTACTACTGGGGCATAAGCATACCAAGTGTCATCAACCTGGGACTTATAGTTCTTGAGATATGGAGGTGCTCATAAAACCTTAACATAAAAGTTAACGCCGCTGCCACCGTCGTCGCCGCCAGTAAAGTAACACCTGTGTCTCACTCCATTTCGCAGGCGAGACAAAAAATCATTTTTATTAATTTATTTATTATACAACTGAAGGATTAACTGTTATACAGTACAGCTTATCCTCTGTTGTAACAAATATATGCTGATTAGTCACTTGAATTCCTATGATATTGTCAACTGCATCTAAGGAAACCAACTGTTGCTTAGCAACAGCTCCAACTTCCTGTCCAGTTTTTCTGTTACGGATTGGAGAAAGAATAGCTGTAGGCTGCCTGTAGATGTATAAATGTCTTGCACAATCACATATAACTGCATATGAACAGTCTGGGGAACACAGAGTAAATCGTCTTTGTTGTTTAGAAGCCTGTACATAACCAAAGGCATTAAACGTGGCTGTATGTACCCATGGTTGGTCACTCTCCTTGGTAGAGTTCTGTGGCTGTATCATTATTCCATCTACGTCATGTCTGAGACACATAGCTGGAGGGGCATCTCTCTCTAGTCTGGATTGGAACAACCATTGATGGCTGCCTAAGTTGGTCTGCAATGAAAATGACATTTGTTTAAGATAGACATTATTAACTTTCACTTTAAATAGACAATTGAATACCTGCTCTATTGGGTAGTGTGAATGGGTTACATTGCCTCTCTTATTTGAGCATCTTTCGAGAGTCTTTATGTTAATAAACAGTGTGTAAGAAAAATAGCTGGAGGGAATTTTTAATTAAAAAGATTTTCTAAGTTAATAGTAAATTAGTTGTCATCTTAATCTATATGGGCAAGATAACAAGGAATACTGCAAGTGAGCTCACAATAGGATACCTCCCAAGCTTCAAATTGGACTCTATTTAGCCCCCTAAAATTAAAGTCCAATTATCTCCCCTTTATTATATTTAAGCACAATGAAATATCTTTATCCACATTTCCATTTGATGTACTTCATTCTAAGTTTCATCAAAATCCATCAAGCAGTTTAGAAGGAGTTGCGCTTACAAGATATATGGACAGACAGATGGACAGGGTGCTTCCTAAATACCCCCAAACTTCGTTGATAAAGGGTATAAAATGCATTGTACCTTGTGAGTTGTTTTATGTGTATTCCCATCAATTCTAAGTAAAACAAATCCATCATCAGGAAAGGCATCACACTCTTCTAACTGTTGTGCATTATATGGCTCATTGTCTGTCTTCACCGGGTCAGGATTCTGCAAAACATATTCAATGTAAAGTATATCAAATAATTTTGAACTCATATCAATGGTTATTATACAAAATTGTTGCCACTGAAACCAAAAATTCAAAGCATCTGAGGTACAAATATTTTCACTAGTACTTTACTACTTATCACACTGATATTTTTTAAAGATATTCTTTGAAGAAGATAAAAGGGAGATATGACACCATAAAATCTGATTCAACCAACCGTTTCTTTTGAAATGCCTTAAACAATTTCTCTAGTGTGTGGTGGCCTTGTTTTGCTCTCTCTTCCTTGTTTACCTCAGTTCAATATTTTTATTGTCCCCCGCTGCAACGGAGAGCAGGGACATAGAAATGCTGGGGTCTGTCCATTGGTTCATGTGTCCATCCATCACACATTATCTAACATATTTCTCAGCTACTATTAATTGTAGGCTTTTAATATTTTGTTTGCAGCTTTAGGATAGGATTCTCATATGGTGGAATGTGTTTCCAGGACTGTTGCTTACCTACTTCCAGTTTTACGAGCTGACTTAGTCGAAAATGGAAAAAAATTCATAACAGATTTCTCCGCTACTTCTATTCATAGACTTTGGATATTTGGTATGCAGCTTCAGGTAGGGGTCTCATATGGTGGAAAATGATTTCAAAATTTTCACTTATGTACTTCCTGTTTAGCAAGCTGACTAAAAGATTTTGCCGCTCGGCAAGTGACTCAGGACTTTGTTCTTGTTATTACCTTTATTTAGCAACAAGGCCAAATATACCTACCAATTCTTCTGAAGTAAGACCTAACAATCTTTGGTGGATCTCATCAACAACAGTAGGGTCAAGGGTCATTTCCCCTCTATTATCACCAATGACAACACCTTGCCATGCGTCATTACTCTGTTTACTCATTGTTAATTCTATCCTAAAATATAAAATAACTTGCAATCTGCATCTTGCTCATGATCAGTTCCCTTTTAAAACTAATACATGTACTATTTTTCTTTGGTCTTCTGTTATAGTTAAAGTTCCTCTGAGATAGAAGAATGAATTGTATGTCATTATTTTTGCTAACTTTCTCTGTAGTTGTCTTTATAAGGATATTTTAATATAGTACAAACATAAAATATTTTGAAAAATCTTTTGAGAATTATAGGTGTAAAACCTGTGCGTCTGTGTGTGGGCGTGTGTGTGTGTACATAAATGATCTTTTTTAAATTAGGAAACAAAATGATTCCTCAGGGTTATAGAAATACAGTTAACTTTGTCTTGTCGCTGTAATGGGTTATGCTAAATACTCAATACAGACTATCCTACCATAAAGTACTTTTTTCTATTGAAAACCAATTCTAAATTCATAATAGAAATTAAATTCAACAAACATTTGTCTCTCCATGATCCAGGTACTGGCATCCACATCAATAAACCCATGCAGCATTCCTTCTAGTAAAACTTTCCCATTCTTGATTCCAAAACTGACCTTATTATGCGACAAGGTCATGTAAATGTCAGATTTCTTGGTATTTTCAGGAACTGTGAACTGGATGTTGACCTCCTCTGAGTTCTGATTCCAGGTATAATCTGGACAGGAGTCTATAAATAGTCAAAACATGTTAACCTTCCCAAATATATTGTAGTTTACAACTATTTAACAATAGCTTGTAACAGAGGAAGAAGCTGAAATATACTATTTTTAATGCAAAATTGCAAAAAAAATCAAAACAAGTTGAATGCATTCCATCCTTTGATTTTGTTTGCATATGTGCTTATAAAATGCTAAGAAAATTAACACTCCTCATATAAAGTCCATGTCTTGTTTTTATTTCTTACTTCTGTTAAGAAATTTCCTATACAAGTTACCTCTTTTTAAATCATTAGCTTGATCTTGTTGAATTAATTTTTATTTTAGAAGTAAATTCTGTAGCACCAAAAAAATTGCATCCTTTTTAATTAGTTTTTTTCCCACAAGTAATGTCAATACTTTGTAAAAACATTTTCCTATGTTATTGTGATGAGAACACTGAACACTTCAACTTACCTGTTACATTTTGTGAAGCATTGTCATTTTCATTATCAGAAGGAAGAATCGGTTTCACTGAGTCATAAACAAAATCCACTTCAGATTCAGTGGCCACAATAATGAAATCTCCTGACTGGTCCAGTGCAGCATAGTTGTATGGTTTCTTACAAAACAGACGTCTGTGTCGGCTTAATGACCATGATTTGTTGTCTTCTGAACAGAGGAAAGTTAAAAACATGCATTTTATGCGAAAAGTTCCATTAATAATAAAATTTCAAGAACAAGTCTTTTTTGCTCATGCATATATTCTTAGTTTTAGTATAATGAAATAGTAAAATGATCCAAAATTGAAACTTAGAGACTTGCAAACTTGGAAAAGAAATAAAGAATTCTTATATGCATGAATATTTAACTTTGATGGTTATTTTTTTAAAAGTTAATCAATAAGTGTGCATATTTCAAGCACATGTTCTACTTCTATTTTAACTTACATTAAAATAAATCATGTCAGGATTTAATTTTACTATATTGTGCTGGGAATTTGGGAAATATTTATTGTCCTTTAGCACCAATGAGTAAATTTTCAAGTAATAAAACAATACATGTACATAGGTGATGATATCTCATGAAAAGGGTTCTTATCCATCACTATACATATCTAATTTGGTTCATTTTTAGGATCTTCTATATGATATGCAAGTGAAGCAAAGCTAGTTAATGTACAGAGTCTGCCAAATTGCACAAGACCCAAATAGGATCAGAGGAATATTGTTTTGCTTCATTCAGATTTTCGGAAATTTAAAAAAAAGTCTGCACATGCGCAGGAAAATGGTGGGAAATATTATCACAAGATCCCCTATTATATCGACCCATAAAACAGATTCTTTTGGTATCTTTGTGAGCTGTTAAGGCAATGCCATCTCATATTACATGTACAATGTACCAGGTTTGCAAATTTACCTGAGATAAGAGTGATCCATTCCAACACAGTTAGAAATGATGTCCTGTATTTTGTTTTCTGTTCCTCATTGGTCTCTATCACATGAGAACATAGGCACTCTATCATACTGGTCTCAGCTTCTCTGTGGTACACACCATCGCTTAACATGAAAGGCTTGTTATCATCCAGGACATCAATGGAATAGACTATCTGTAAGTATAATATAGACAGACAACTTTCAATACACCGTGGATTTGTTAATTTTTTGGGATAATCTTTGTAACTATTTGTGTGTTTTGTTGTTGTTTGTTGTTAAATTTGTGGTTTGTAAATGTTGCTACAATAAATGAATACAATACAATGTATTAACACTTAATTTAAAGATTCTTATTGTCATGTTTTTCTGTCATCCACCCAAAATTTATATTGATGAAAAATTATGAAAGCACAGTAAGTAATGTTCTTAAAATCAGTGTGAAGCCTGCATTCTAAACTTTTTCTCATAAAGGTAAATTTATGGGTGTTTTCTTTGATTTGAGCTGCTTATAAAGTCACTTTTAATATTATTCTATACATATCAAACTTACTACCCATTTTCTACTGCTTTCCTGTCTATTTCCAGTATTGATAAGATGTAACTTTCCAGCTCCATCAGTGACAATGGCCATTTCCATAGAAACAAATTGTAAACATAGACTGACCCTTTCAGGGACCAGCTTTTGGTTGGATGCATCTGGAATCTGCAGAAGTGGTTCACTCTGGTTTAACTGAACATCCTAATGAAATGTAAAACAGAGCAAATCAATCAGACTTAACACAGTTAATAAGCATTTATACAAAGACAAATAACTATTTGGTTCAATCATTTTCCATATACATGATATATGTCTTGTGTATTAATAATAAAATGTATAGATTAGGTTTCTGTTTAAGCCCCTGTTTCTTAGTCTAATCACATTGCCTAAAATCTCACAACATTTAACAGTCAAACTGAGTTAATATGGTTCAAGTGAGATAGTCTTGTAGTATGTCAGGCAATACTTTCTAACACATCTAAGAAATTTTAGTAAGTGACAGAAAGTTCTTTTTTCCATCATATGTTGAATCTAATGAAATTTGGCAAACTTTCTATAATAAAGCCCTCACTTACTTACAAGGGAAGGGGAGGTTTGGTGCGCCTTAAAACCTGGTTGAACCCACCATTTCTTTTGAAATGCCTGTACCAAGTCAGGACCATTGCGATCTTCAATTTTTCCAGTATGTCTTCCTTGTTTTGTCTTGTCTTATGGACATTTGAGATTGATTCTCCAAGTTCGGTAATTTTGTTTTTACCTTTATTATTGAAACTTACTGCAATAAAAGCTCTGTAGATGTACCATGTCCTATCTACATAATAAACACTTTTCTGATCCCATGGGTCTATGACCAAGTGGTTTTGCTGTCCTAATGTCTTAGCATGGTGGTAAGAATATTGCTTGTCTGATAAGCTGACGGTCTCTATCCCTGGAAATAGTTATAACAACACATTATTATTATATATCAAAGCTATATCATTTCTTGTTGGTTTTGTTGACTTAATTGGATTAGTGGGCATACAACTGAAATGTCCAGACCACATACACAGCATTCCATAAAAACAATTTCACCCTCACATTTTAAGTACAAAATAAATTTAAATGCTGCTTTAAATTCTTCATCATTACATGTCAGGGTTTCCAGTTACCTCTAATTATTTTTACTGGGCAACCTCTTTTGAAATGTCATACAGCTTAATTTGCTGAACACTCTTAGCTGGGGCTTGCTTCATTTGCTCCATTGATAAGTACTTGCACACAATAATAAATGCCTAAATTGTTCACCTGACCTAAATGCTTGAATATTAAAGATGCACATGTATAAGGCAAATTAAAAACAACATTTTTGACATCTAAATGTAATATTCTAAGAATAAATATTCTGACAATAATTGTTTTTGAACTATTTCTACTTCAGACATGCCAGACTCTTCTTAAAAATCTATGTTCATGATGTAAAACTGTTAGAACTTTGTTAATTAAACTTTAAATTGGTCTTCTTGGTCAAATTTGAAACGGTTAATTGCATTTAAATTTCAACGCTCATTAAAATTGCATTTCAATGTCAAATGAGAGCACTAGCGTGTGCCAAATATACATGGCTTCTCTAATTAATCTCAAACTGTTTATAAACGGTCCATCGATTTACCCAAAAACACCCAAAGATACCCAAAAACACCCAAATATACCCAAAAACACCCAAAATCACCCCAAAACAGCTAAATACAATAATAAATGTAGGAAAAAACATAGATTATTTTGAAAAAAAAGGTTGTAAATAGACAATTTTGACTTAGTGACTGTTTAGAAATGAATTAGGAATGTGTGGATGTGTTGGTATTTTCAACATCATTTGATGATGAAGCTCTGCTTATCGTTGCTTTTTCTTTTTTTTTTCCATAGAATATAATGGACTAATACAGTTGTTGATGGTGTGTATTTCTTTTCTCAAGAACTTGTGGTCTTACAAATTATTTATAAAATATAAGTCTTCCCGATTGAATCGATGTACGTGTCAAACTCAAAACAAATGTCCATGTCCAAGTACAAATTTTGTTCAATTTGCTTACAGGAAAATTTAAGAAAAAATGAATTATGCTTATTATGCCAAAGTATTCAAATATCTATTTCTTAAAATAAAAAAAATAAAAAATAAAACAAATTAATAATATTATCTATTGGTTATTATTTCTATCATAAATTTATCTAGATAATATTAACGATCATAGAACTATTCCAGATTCGTAACCTGTGGATATTTTGCCAGTATATCTTAGCAGTTAAAATTATTTTTAGCTTTAATTGGCGTCCTTAACATATTAATTAACATTAATTACAAACTAATTAACAGTAGGTAGTGGAACCTGTCATCATATCACAGCAGACGTCCTGTTGCTTTCAGAGATAAAATCGAGTAATAAAATTATTGTACTGGTGTGAAGAGCTGGACGTTACATCACACCTTTATTATCACGGTAATAAAATATTGAAACTATTTTGAATTGGATATTTCTTATTTAGCTTAAAATAAAGAAAAATGATTCGTTGATACAATTTTTCTCCCGTTGTTTTAGGTAATATATATTGATACTTTTTTTTATTAAACGTAATGTCTTCCAGAATTCCGACCAGTACCTCCCCGTGGTGGAAGACGGGCCCTGCTCCAGCGATAACAAAGGATACTCTGGAGCAGCTAACACTGGCGGTGGTGTGTCATGGGCTGGACGACCCATGGCACATAGCGAGTCTATACCTGTAGAGGTATAAGTCGACGCAGAGGGGCTTTCCCCTAGTCGGGACTATAAATACCCATCAGATCAGATTAAACGTAATTATTTGTATTCTTTTCAATTAATTTCATAATGCCTAAACGCAAAGTTTCGTAATTTTCATCTTTAACATTAGCAAGGTAAAAGTAAAAGTTTTTGTTCATTGAAGTCATATCAGAAATGTGCGTTCCTAGCCAAAAAAGTTTAACAAAAAGATAAAACAAGCAGTTCACAAAAAATATATAGATGGTATGAATTCAACCAAATTAACCATTTTATATATACCCGTTTTTTCTATTGTATTTTGAACAGAACATAACGCTTTCTGGATAAAAAAAAAGCTCTGGCATGTCACAATTACATTTAATTTTTATTTTCGATGTTACGAAAAAGATAGACACAACAGAAATTCGCTCTTTTCGTCCAGCAAAACAGGTACATTTTTGTACATAAGAAAGTATAAATTTTTGTACAAAAAGCACTTAAGTAATTTCTTCTATAAAAAGTGGCTTGGTCTTAATTTGAATAATTCCACTATTTAATACCTGACGGTCCTGAAAGCAATCATTTTCCAAAACAAAACTCCTAAATTCTAGGCAATCGACTTAATATGTTTATGCCTGGCGTACGTTTCTTCGTATTAGAGACTCATCAGAAACGCTCAAGCCAAGTGTTGCATTCTATATATATGTTACAGTCATTTTCTTAATTAAGGCATTTTGTTAAATGACTGAAAATTTTAGGCATTTTATAAAATGCCGACCGATTATAGGCATTCGATAAAATTACTAAAATCTTCAGTCATTCAACAAAATGCCTGGAAAAATAATGAAAATTTTAATAAAATGCCTGAAATAAGTAAACAACTTCTTAAAATACCAAGAAAGACATTTTAAATATGAATTAAGGTGGAATGTTAAATAAAAAGACCTTGTCCATAAAATAAAAATTCTAGCTATAAAATGTATTGCTAATATAGGGTTTTAAAAAATAGCTATAGCAACCCCAATTTTCCTGAATCCCTCATCTGGTCCTTACGCTATAAGGGTCTCTCATATGAGATATTAAACTTATAAGGGATCATCTGACAACTTTGACCCAAAGGAGACTTTTGTAGAGCATAATGGATGAAGGCTTAAGCTTTTCTCTATCTACCCTTCTTTCTATAGGGCAAAAACAAGAACAAAGTTTCTTCGTACCTTTTGCTCCTATAAAAGGATCATCTGAAAACTTCTATCATTAACGATTTTAGTAGAGCTTCATAGGCTAAAGGTTTAAGCAAGCTTTTGAACCTGCGGTCCAGGTGAGCTAATAAAAAGAAAAATACCTTTGGAAATAGTTATAATCCATGGCATTCTCTTTTGTTGGTTTCTTTACTTTTTAAATGATCTTACAAAATGCAATAATACTTGGTATGCAAGAAATATAACATATGTAGCGGTGTATGTTATCACATTTTTATCATTAATTCTCTAAAATTGACGAGCAGACGGTTTATTTTTATAGTCCAATAGCAAAACGCGTGTGGTATGTGTGAGTGCTTACTAAAGTTCTTATATTCATGTATATGTTTAATGTCGTCAAAATTTTGTGTTTTTTGGTCACAGATCCTATTGTTAAGATTTATAGGCATTTTCTTTAATTTTGTTTAAAAATTCCAGGCATTTTGTAAAATGCCTTAATATTTTCAGGCATTTTATATAATGTCGATAGGACTTAGTCATTTCATAAAATGCCTAAAATATCAGGCATTTTACAAAATGCCTGAATTAAGAAAATAATAATTAAGAGAATAATATTTAAGCATGTACGTATTGCTGTCATTGAAAACATTAGCAGCTGAGATCCACATATTTATAAATTAAAGCTATATATACATGATTGTTGCGTCACTTGATTGGTTCAATTAACAATACTTTCATAACAGTGCTGATAATTTTCTAATCAGCAATTTTCTCAGCATGTATTTTTAGTGCGGTGACCAACTTCAATAAAGTCGATTATTAAGAGAGTTTAATTTCACTTCATAACATACAGCTGAAATTTGGCACATTTGTAGAAAAATGATTATTCTTTGAATTTAGCTTGGTCGTCAAAAAGTCGTACGGTGCATTTTTTTGCAAAAGTAAGTTTTTTGAAGAAAAAAAGAAAAATAATTCTACAAAAGTCGCTTTCAAAAAGTGTCTATTTCCGATTGAAAATGTCAAAATTGTCTGTTTTTAGAACATTTTTTTTGCAAAAACCTTCATTGTTTTACATAAAAACATAAACCTATGGAGTATAAACTCTCTGACAAACGAAATTTTAACACCTACTTCCGTATTTCATTTATCGAAGATGCTACTATATTTTTGAAATTATGTATGCAGAAAACAGTATTTAAGGCAAGAGCCTTAAAATCAAGGTGTAAAATTTCAAAATGCTCTTGTATTTATAAAGTATTCATTCATTTTCAAACATGACATGGATAAAAAAGATATGTCTATTTCACGGAAATTTCCGTTAATCCGATATGTTTTAGATACTAATCACCTTCTCAATAAAAAACATGTCGAGTGCACCCAAAACTCGATTACTTGCTTATGTATTTTGTTGATTTATTTGAAAATTCAGCTTTTTATCAGGTTAATAATTGTACATTTATGATAAAATACATTTTTCTAAATTGTCTGTCATTTATTATTTCAAAATAGTATGTGAAATAAAGTTTTAAATATCACACAATTTTAAAACAAAACCAAAGACGGCGAATCTATGATTTTTATTTGTGAAAAAGAAATTTCTCTGATTTTTACAAAAACTTGTTCTTAATAACGCTTTTTGAATGTGAACAGTACCATAAGTTTTTGTCAACAATTGTTTTTAATATTTAGCTATGCGAACTGGTCTTTTACAGGCTTTAAAAGTTGTCACAAACAGAAAGTAATCAGTTTGTGTATATTGCAGAAGTTATCACTGCATAAACATACGTCCGAATGCAAGAGTTCAATTTAAGTATTTCTCTTTGTTGAGAAATTCACGTAGTTTTCGTCTCTACTGTATTGTACTGTGTGTCTTCTTGATTTTGTTGCCTGGTTACTAGGATTTTTATATCCTTTCGTATTACTATGTGTGATGGACACAATCATTAAATCTCAACGAGGACCCGCGTTTTGATATTTGTAAATTAGGAAACAGATTACTTTTCCCTATAAAAGTTATCTCATGTTATTTAAAGTCTTAGAAAAAGTGTCTCGTTACCCACTGATACATGTAAACTTGTTCGTGTTGTCAGTGTTTCAGTTGTCAGTAACTGCGAGTGTTCTCAAGAGAGTTCCTTTACGTTTCGTTGTTCTCGTATAGTACTCTTATCTTAGGTTCTCTCTTGGTGAATTGAACTTTTATCTATTTGATTTTTAAAGTGTGTTATTTTTTTGTGCTTTGTACAAGATAAACAATAGGGGGAAGGTTGAGCCCAAAAAACTAGTTTAACCCCGCCACATTTTATATGTGCCTGTCCTAAGCCAGGAATCCTTGTCAAAGCTTTTGTTTGTTCTTGTCAACTATCTGTTTGTTTTTTTTATGTCCAGAAATGGGTCTTTCGTTGATAATCTAGGGATTTGTTTGAATCTTATGTATTGTATTTTCAGTCTTGGGCCAATGCAAGA
Source organism: Arcuatula senhousia (assembly GCA_963971305.1). NCBI lineage: Eukaryota > Metazoa > Mollusca > Bivalvia > Mytilida > Mytilidae > Arcuatula > Arcuatula senhousia. Next base: position 31,205,730 of record OZ020306.1, on the reverse strand, counting down.
CAGCAAGCAGTGACCTCTGGTCATGATGAAGACTGCTGGCTGTTTTCCATTGTTTTTTTAATTGCCGTTTCTTTAATGTTGATTGTGTCGCGTACACTTATTCCAGATCTCTTTATCGTCTATTTCTTTTTCTTAAATGTCAGGCCGAATGTACATTTGGTGTTTGCAATTGTCTGCACCAATCCTAAATATTATGCAAGCCAAACTAACTGTCGCAATACATGTTTTTAAATGCGTTTCCTTTCTTTAGTCAGGCACATACGTTCCAATTTAAAGCTAATATTTGCAAATATAGTAAGTCTGAAACGCCATAAATCTTAACTAGAATGATCAGTTCACAGTTGTCTTTAACTGGTACAGGCAGTGCAGTAGGTAGGTTAAACTTGGTCATCACAGAAAACAAGTTTGAAAAGTTAATGGCAAAAAAGTTTCTTGTAGTTGAGTATTCCAGTGCAAATACAGGATTCCAAATTAATCATCAGGAGCAATGCCTTGAAGATACTTGAAACTTATTCAATTTAAAAATCAATCTTGGAAATTTGCATTAATATTCCTTAATGTCAAAGAAAAAAGACATACATACAAGCAGGCAAAAGTTTTCATTGTCTACATATTCTTCCAGGGCCTTTGTATAGGTCAAAGTGTACTTTTGAAAACCACAAAGCAGTTTATTTTTTATGACTGAAGTCAAGTTTTTTTACATATAAAATTAGTTTCCATTTTCCTTCAAAAGTTTATTTTTCCTTTTTGTAAAATTCTGCAACTATAGTCAAATAATTAAAAAACACTGTGATAAGTATAAGTATAAGTAAAGTTTGTTGTCTCATTATATTGCTTGTATGATACATTGTACTTCATTTTTACTGACGCTGCTATTAACTAAGGGAGCAACCATTAGATTTTTATGGGGGATGGGCATGGATTTTTCTTTGTCTTGCCTTTTTATTTTCGGAAAATGTACACTTTTTGTGGATAGAAATAATATGGTTGCTCCATAATACCACACTAGCTTTTCCATCATTTATGTTAAGTCTTTGAGAAATTGAAAAGCTTGAAAAAGCATTAAAACTGGCTAATTTAAGAAATGATTAATACACGTGACGTCGATGTGAAATACTGTCCCTTTCTGGATTTCGAACATAAATGGCAAAAGAACAAAAATAATATTTGAAAAAGATTGGCGGCTAAGAAAAAGCATAAATGAACAAAAAGGCAAAAGTGTGTATTCTCTTCAATGCATGTACAAATGCGTAAGTGATTGTAAATTTTTCACTGTAATTATCAAAAATCAATGTAAATAATTTTTCATATGTAATATTTTTGATTTAAAGACAGGTATTTTACTTTTACTTATATAAACCACCAGCGTGATATACTTTTTTGATAGAGTTATGATCATATATATCTGATGGCCCTCCCCCTTTTTTTCTAAATAAACCTCTATGTTAGTGATTAACAAATCCGATAGTTTCATGTTAAATGATGTATTTGAAAAATGTCTACTTCTAGTTTAAGATTATGCAAAAAATTAATAGTAAAATTGCAATAGTTCTGAACTTTTGTAAAAACATTTTTTTTTGTAATTCACAAAGTTGTTTGGGGTACATGTCATTTTGTCCAAATTTTACGCCTTATGTTTAGTTTATGCTGATTTCCTTTTAAATATTAAAAAAGATATGATATTTCTTGCACATTTTATCAAATTTAACATTTAAAAGCTCATGGAATTTTCTAGATAAAAAACTTTTAGGTGTCAAAATGTCACAAAAACCCTCCCCTTTTCAAAGGTATATATAATCGAGAATGTTTATCTTTTACTTCGAATTGGCATGAAAATCGATACAAATATAGTCAAATATCAAGTCTAATTGGTTTGGTCGGTTTTGATACCTCAAATATCTCTTCAATCGTAAGAAAATTGTGTTGATGCAAAAAGTTCATGAAACACATGTTGACCTTTGACCTTGTTTTTTGAAAATTTGCACCAATTTAGGTTTTGACGACCAATCTTATTTTGAATAACAGACAATAAGAAATCGAAAGAGGTATGATATAGCTGTATGTTATTCATGACGATTAAACTTTTTGAAATGTGGTCTTGGTCACCGGCCTATTTTAGTGTGTCTGATTTCATATAATAGACATTTTCGATGCACCTTTCATCTATTAGTTATTTACAAATATTTAGACAATTAATAACTAATTTATGTAATTACTCAGATTTTTATTAAGTTTTCTACAAAGCTCTTGGGAAAATGCATATATATAAATATTGAAAACCATGCCGATGTCCACATTGATATAATTTAACTGTTGATCTCGGAAATCAATAAAAAAAAATATCTAATATTAAGATAGTCTATATATTCTTAAATTATAAAAAAAAATCATTTTATTTTATCATATTTTAAATTTTGAGGTGTTTTGGGTGATTTTTGGTGTTTTTGGGTAACTTTGGGTGTTTTTGGGTAAATCGACGGACCCGTTTATAAATACAATCATCACGTCAATAATTGCAATAAACCTTTAATTAACAACTTTACCTGTTAAATTTACGTCTACCTAAATGACAAACCCCTAAAACACCGGAAATGTTTTATGATTGAACAATAAAAATGTCTATAAAACTTTTTTTTTTTTTTTTGGTTATGTCTTGAAAAAGCGGGAGATTACACAAAAAGTCAGGAGAACAGGAGATGGATAAAAAAGTCGGGAGATTTTGTCTCCCGGCGGGAATATCACATGCATGCAGTCTGTTTGGACGGGTGTTTGGATATCCAGAGAAAAATTTCACAAGACTTAGTCAACTGTTACTGTTGGACGTCTTAGGTTGACTTTTACAAATATTTGTACTTTTTTATATGTACCATTGGTTATTTGTGTGTTATAACTTGGTAAGCAATCAAGTGACAACTTGTAGCCATTGAAAGAACTGTCCAGAAGTTCTCGTTTAATTTGCAAATCTAATTTTTCAGCCATACTGATATACTGGTCCTAGTGATTGCTGGTATAAATGGGAAAATGAACGAGAAAAAATAGAAGAATCCAGTCTGTACCTAAAATACTGTAAAGAAATTCCGACCTCGTCATGATAAAACATCAAATACTTGTCAGAAAAACATACCGGTGTGTAAATCTAGACCTAAAAAGTATGATACACCTTGGATGGATAAGGATACCCTCACAGCAATAAGAGAAAAAAGGAAGAAATGGAATAGGTATAAAAATTGCAGAAGTCCTCAGAATAAAGAAATGTACGACTTAACCAAAGCTGAATCGGCGAAAAAAGTCAAGGAGGCCCACTTGAAGTATGAAAGAGAGGTAGCATTAAAATGCAAAGATGACAACAAACTGTTCTGGAAATATGTCCAATCTAAAACCAAGGTCAAAGAAAATATCCAATGCATTATAGACAAAGAAGGCCACATACATGTAGAAAATGGAAAAAGGCAGAACTCTTAAATAACTTCTTCCACAGCGTCTTTACAAATGAACCTGCCCAGGACACACTGCCAATTTTCAATCTAAAAACAGAGATAAAATTAGACAATATACATTTTGAGGAAAGCATAGTACTAAAACATCTCAAATCCATCAAAGAATCCAAATCGCAGGGCGCAGATGGAATGCACCCAAAATTCTTAAAAGAAACCTCCAACAGCATAGCCAAACCATTGACCAAACTATTTGAAAAATCTATGGAACAAGGGAAGTTACCAAAAGACTGGAAAATCGCAAATGTTACACCAATACACAAAAAAGGACCAAGAAGTGATGTTGCAAACTATAGACCAATAAGTCTCACTTCAATAATATGCAAAACTATGGAAAGAATTATAAGAGATAAGATCATGGAGCATATGGAGGAAAATAATCTTTTCAGCAAACACCAGCATGGGTTCAGAAAGGGCCGCTCTTGTATCACACAATTGATTGAGGTACTAGACAAGTGGACAGAGGATTTAGATAACCAGAACAAGATAGACGTTGTATACCTAGACTTTCAAAAAGCTTTTGATACTGTACCGCACAGAAGGCTAATAAAAAAGCTTGAGGGATATGGTATAGCAGGCAATTTGCTCAGTTGGATACAGGACTTCCTGAGTGATAGAAAACAAAGGGTCACACTAAACGGTGCTCAATCAAACTGGTCACCTGTAACAAGTGGTATACCTCAAGGAAGTGTTTTAGGTCCAATACTCTTCACCATATACATAAACGACCTACCAGATACAATCGAAAACATAGCCAAATTATTTGCGGACGATACCAAGGTATATGCAACCTCAAACACACAAGAAAATATAGAAAGTCTTCAAAACGACATAAGCAAACTCGAAAACTGGTCAGATGAATGGCTCCTAAAATTTAATAAGGCAAAGTGTAAACACATGCACTTTGGTACTGAATCTGAGGCAAAATATGCAATGTCAGGAAATCATATCGAAACAGTAAATAGTGAAAGAGATCTGGGGATTATTATCGACAATAAACTGAACTTCCAAGAACATATAAACACCAAGTCAAGAAAGCCAACCAAAAACTAGGAATAATAAACAGGACCTTCCAACACTTAGATAAAGAAATGTTCATCTCGTTATACAAAGGCCTAGTTAGACCACACCTAGAATATGGAAGTAATGTATGGTCCGTCATAAATAAAAGAGAAGCCATATCCATCGAAAATGTTCAACGCAGGGCAACTAAACTAGTTAAGGACATTAACCATCTCAGCTATGGAAACAGACTGAAAACTCTAGGATTACCATCATTACAATATAGGAGAGCCAGATCGGATATGGTGGAAACTTTCAAAATCATGAAAAATATAGACAAAGTCGACAATAAAGACAAAATGTTCCCCCTAAATAGAACAACAACAAGAGGTCACAAATACAAAATCTACAAAAAGTACAACAGAACAAATGTACGCAAATTCAACTTCACACAAAGAGTAGTCGACACTTGGAACTCTCTACCCGCAACTGTAGTCGAAACAGGCACTGTAAATAGTTTTAAAAGTGCACTAAACAAACATTGGAAGAACTTTCCAATAAGATTTGTACCAGATTTTTATGGATCGGAAGCTGGCACAACAAACGATATCATTGAAACGGATCAGAGAGGCGACATGCCTAATTGAAGATCTCAAGGACAAGGTAAACAAGGTAATGAAATACCCAAAATACAGGTAAAGGTAAGATTTATTTAACGTCGATGAGTACACATCAGTGATGTGATATGTACACAAGTCAAACAATTAACATAAGATTTGAAGAGCTTTTGACCGACGGCAAGATTAACGACCGTTTGGCTAATAGGAGGCCCTTGCATGGTCACAAGTTTATTTCTTCGACTGTTTTGTTTCTCACTTATTATCTTAATGTTGGTATTATTTATATATTTTAGTTTTATGCCAATTAAAATTTTGAATATTGTTTCGGTTGTATTCAAAACATTTTATTATTGATACGCATCAATACAAAATTTCAAAATGGGTAAATGTTTACAGTGGCTTGAATTATGGTCATTTATAACACCTTTTAAAAAAGAAATAAGTCTAGCACTTATCCATAAAACCCACGCAAAATTCATTCCCATGTTAAAGTGTTTACAATATACCCATTTTGATATTTTGTATATGCTTTTTGGTATTTTTTACTTTTTGGTACTTTTAAAATAAGTAAAAATTTTTTTTTTAATTAAAACGGGCCTGGGTGGCCGAATGGTCTAAGGCGCTGGTTTAAATACCACACTATAGATCACTAGCCGATCACCCCTCTGCTGGCGTTCGAGTCCCGTTTGTACATTGTATTTAACAAAAAAGGGACTTTAGGTTAATCCCAACTGTATGTGATTAGGTTTGTTAGTTACCTGCCCAAGGTCGGTGGGTTTCTCCGGGTACTCTTAATTAATCAAACGTCTAAGTTTATCAATATTCTCTGTAATTTTTTTTTTCGTCGTGACATTTATCGAGTATAAAAATATACACAATACATGTATATTAAAAAGGCTTCTTTAATTGAAAAACTAATACACACTGTACAGCAAGCCGCATAAAACATGACTGTTTCAGTCTCTTGTTGTACAGTGTATACCTATTAAAGCACAATGAGCATGCTTATCTTAACCAATATTTCATAAACTAATGGTATATAAAACAATACCAATAGTTTTTTTTTATTGAACAATAAAAGTTCCAATTAACATGAGTTTATCAGTTGCATTTGAAACTTCCTCTGGTATATGCTGCTCTATTTGAAAACCACGAAAAGGATATTCTTTAATTCGCTGTACACATCCTAACATCATTGATATAAGCATATTCATATCCCCGAGTTCACTATTTGGATATGCTGAAAACTCTATATCAGGCGAGGTGAATAATGTTCTCGAAAGTGTATCCATCCCTCCAGGCCATTGTTTTGCGAATGTTGCAAAAGTTCGTCTTTCCATTAAAGGCATCTGTACTACTGTTATGCTACGGATAGAGTCGATAAGACCTATGTTTTCTAGTGCCCTGTGAGAAAAAGTCACATTCTCTCCAGTGTTTCTGGCTTTATCTTCTACAATAATGCGACTCTCGGGAACTCCCATTTGGACAGCAATATCTCGAAACACGTGAGCCTCTGGTTTGTTCCATCTTCCTTTGAAATGAAAGTAAGCGTACTTGAATTTTATAAGATGATTTTTTGTTACCGGGTGTTTGCTATTAAATATTATCATTCGATATCGTTTCAGCGGTTGGTTTAACTAAAACATATAATGTAAAACTACATGAGGACTTAGTACTGAAGCTATAGTTTTGCTACACGTAACAGGTATACTTGGTGTAACATCTCTATATGCACAGTGTATAACCGGACAGTAAGCGATCACGGAAGTTGATCACTGTCCGGTGGTAAAATCCTAGTTGATTTTGAAAAATAGTACGATTTCCCCATGAATTTAAGCTTTTATTCCACTGAGACGAATTTTTACGAAAAAATGAAGCGTACAATTTGTTAACATTGTTAATTATCACTATTCAAATTATCAATATATCTTGTGGATGATTTTAATTTTCTAAAAAAGGGGTTTAATCATTGGTATTTTTGACAATGGAAACTCATTTCGGCGAAAGAAACAACAATTTATTAGTGAACTACTTACATTGAAATAGGGTATTGCATCTCCAATGAAAGCTGTTTAAATAAAAAATCATTTGGTATCAATATTATTTGATGAAATGGTTTTGACTGTTCACAATAATCAGATTTGTAAGAGCACTACTCACTCCATCTCTGTCCGACTAGTTGCCACTGTACACAATCATTAATTGTTCGAAAGCTATATCTATCTGTCCGATTAATTGTTGGGTTCAAAGTAGCAGTATCAAGACAAAAATCCTCACAAATCATTATTCACACGATTCAGATAGGGAAAATGATATGAAAAAAAAAAACTGGAACAAAGATAAAAGGTAATAGCTTACCCAAACAAAGAATTGCAACAAGATTTCATTACAACATAGGTATATTTAGGATTCAGATTTATTTTTGTAATTCCTCGTAAGTTGGAAAATAATCCGTATATTTTGTCAAGCTAGTTGTCGAATAAAAACATTTGACCATAATTCTGAGCTTTGAAATTGAACATTTTGGTAAATACAAATTAGATTTAAGATTTGGGAAGAACCAAAGGTGTACCAAAGGGGTAATCAGTATCATAAAACCGTAAAGACAAAGACAAAACCGGCAGACAAAAAATCATCACAACAAAACAAACCACATAACAACATAAAACAAACACACACATAACAACAAAACGCATTCAGCAACGCGAACTCAAGTCGAAACGAGAGTGAACTCAGGTGCTCCGGAAGAGTAAGCAGTTGGAAGGTGACCTTTCTCTTAAAATCTAGCAAGCTTTTCAAACTTTGCAAATGAAGATATATATCTATAGTTGATATACTGTTCTTGGGTTACATGTATATATACATGTACATGTTTATGCCTCATTTTTTGCCTTTTAATCTCTTATAAACCATTTTACATGAAAGAATCCAATTTAATCATAATAAAAAAAAATATGTATACAAAGTTTAATTATCATGCAGTTTTATGGAGAATTTAGCATTTGAAAATAAACATGTTCAGTCGGGAAAAACAGATATTTTAAAGCAGGTCCCAAAACCTGCAAAACCTATTAAAATCTCATATTTGTCGTTTGATGTTATTAGATAACGACATTTTAAAGAGGTGTCATGTAAAAGATTCTTTGAAAAATGGTTTGCTTGAATTGCCTGCTTCTTTTAATGCTCTCCGAAACTTGAATTCAGGATCGGGAAAAATCACACAATACTTTGTACCCATATTTTTAAAAGCTTTCTCAATTGTCATTTTTTTCATGATGCAAAATTGTTTTAATATCAAAAGGTTTTTGTGTACAAAAGATCAGACTATTTCAATAAAAGATAAAACGAGGGTGCCATTTTAAAATGCGGGGGTGCTTAACTTTTGGCGGACTGTTTACTTTCGTCAATTGTAATGTTCAACCAAAACAAAGTCATTGAAACGTGGGATACAAAGTTTGAAGAATATTTAGGAACTTTGTTCGACAGGCCAACCAAGCAGTTGTTTACCCATGGGAAGACGGAGAAAATAACTATCTGAAGATGGGAAGGCTGATTCAGCAAGATTTCGGCAATATGTTTTAGCCAAGAATGTTTTACATTTAACTGTGTACATGTACTGCGTCTTCCTCAAAATTTATATATTTTTAGCTCACCTGGCCAAAGGCCAAGTGAGCTATTGCCATTACTTGGCGTCCGTCGTCGTCGTAAACTTTTCTTCAAACTTCTTCTCCTCTGAAACGACTGCACAGATTCAAACCAAATTTGGTCTGGTGGTACTTTAGGGCATCCCCCACAGAACTGATGTGGGGATTTTTGATTCGTCGAAAAACATGGCCGCCGTTGCTAAAAATAGACCAGGGGGATCAGACTACTGCTTTTGGCTTGTAAATCAAAAAGTATAAGAGATAGATGAAATCTGATGCCATCCTACTGCTTCAGCATCAAAAGTTCTACAAAAGTCTTCATTTGGTCCAAGTTGTCAGATGACACCTTATAGGGGTTACAGCCCCTTAAAGGTAAAAAATAGCGTTTTTTTCATGTTTTTGCCCTATAGTATGAAAACTATTGCAGATAGAGAAAAGCTGTTGCTTGCTTAAATGTTCAGCTCATTTAGCTCTACAAAAGTCTTCATAGGGTCAAAGTTGTCATATGACCCCTTATAGGGGTTACAGCCCCTGAAATAATGTTTTTTCATGTTTTTGGCCTATGGAATGAAAACTATTGCAGATAGAGAAAAGCTGTTGCTTGCTTAAATGTTCAGCTAATTTAGCTGTACAAAAGTCTCCATAGGGTCAAAGTTGTCAGATGACCCCTTACAGGAGTTACGGCCCCTAAAATGATGTTTTTTCATGTTTTTGGCCTATAGAAAGAAAACTATAGCAGATAGAGAAAAGCTGTTGCTTGCTTAAATGTTCAGTTCATTTAGCTCTACAAAAGTCTCAATAGGATCGAAGTTGTCAGATGACCCTAATAGGGGTTACGACCCCTAAAATAACCTTTTTCATGTTTTTGGCCTGTAGAATGAAAACTATGGCAGATAAAGAAAAGCTGTTGCTTGCTTAAATGTTCAGTTTATTTAGCTCTACAAAAGTCTCAATAGGATCGAAGTTGTCAGGTGACCCTTAATAGGGTTTACGGCCCCTAAAATAACCTTCTTCATGTTTTTGGCCTTTAGAATGAAAACTTTAGCAGATAGAGAAAAGCTGTTGCTTGCTTAAATGTTCAGCGTATAAAGCTCTACAAAAGTCTCCATAGGGTCGAAGTTGTCAGATGACTCCTTATAGGGGCTACAGCCCCTAAAATAACATTTTTTCGTGTTTTTTGCCTATAGAATGAAAACTATAGTAGATAAAGAAAAACTGTTGCTTGCTTCAATGTTCAGCTCATTTAGTTCTACTAAATTTAGGGTTGACATCAAGACCAGGTGAGCGATTTAGGCTCCTGGGACGAAGTATGACACTTTTTCGTGGACCCCTTTATACCGGTGAAATCAAAAAAAAAAGCTGAGGATAAAAACAAACAAATTCTACAAATATCAAACATCACATTTCTCTATTCTATGTTTTGATTCAATCTTTTTGTTTTTATTTGAGCTCCTCTATTTTACAGTATGAATCTGGGTGTTGTCAATTATAATTGAGAAATACCTATATGGTCTGAATACTTTTATGGTCCAACTGGTTTTTAGACCATATAGGTATACTGGTACGGTCAGACCGTAAAGGTACATTTCCTACGCGTACGGTCTGAAACATGTATATGTCATGGCTAAAATCCAAGAGGAATTCAGATTTAGTCTACAACATGGGCAAAGCAATACAATTTCCTCTAAGTATTTTAGTTCTTGAGATATGTAGGCATCAAACTAAAACCTAGCATACATAGCCTAAGCATGACATTCACGTGAATTCAAAGACAAAGTCAAATGGTGTAGGAATTCGCTTTTAATGAAATTTTTAGACATCGAATTACAGAACGCGGTCAGTTTTAATGGTGTTGGAATAGAGCTGGAACAGATTTAAAATATGCCAAGTCGATATTCTCAGAGCCTATATTATTGCTGGAATTTGGCTTCCCTGTTCGAACGTTTTAATTTTGAGTACTTTCCTTTCAATGCTTATGGTTTGTCCAGTGGCGGATCCAGGGGGGATTTTCAGCAAAATTGGTCTGGAACCCCCCCCTTTGGCCCACAGAACCAAGTATGTGGAACCCCCCCCCCTTTTTCGAAAATTCTGGATCCGCTCCTGTTGTCTATCTTTCAATTTGTTTATTTCAACGTTGTTGGTAATCGGTTAGTCATTATAATAACACCTTTACCATCTCGCAAGAGACACTCTCTTTCCTTGACTTGGAATGTAGCATCCAAAATGGCAAAATAATAACGTCTGTGTTCTATATACCCACTGATGACCACTGATGCACACTGCTACCTGAACTATCAATCTTGTCATCCCCAGAGCTGCAAAAATGCCATTCCTAGGTCTCAATTTCTGAGACTTAAACGTATTTGCAGCAGTGAGGATGATTTTAAAGTTCAAAGCAGCACTATGAAATCATTCTTTGTCAAAAGGGGATATCCTAACAACATCTTGGATAAAGCTATCGACTCAGTTTCCCGGGTGACACGATCCAAGGTTTTGGAGCCCAGGTCAAGACGCAAGAATGACCGTATACCCTTGGTACTTACATACCACCCTCATAACATCGTTATACGGGACATTCTGTTGCGCAGTTTCAAGTCCATCGCGTTGAAGGACGAACACATGTCGACAGTGTTCGACTCGCCGCCCCTGACTGCTTTTCGCAAGGGTAAGAGTTTGAGGCAACATCTTGTCTCCAGTTCATTTGACAAATCCAAGAGACGCCCTCGCTCTGACTTTTCAGGCACAAGGGGTTGTGGTGGATCCATCTGTGTCACGTGTGCCTTTACCTGGGAGACTGGGGAGATAGTTGGCCCATCCAACACTTGCAGGTTGAAGAACGGTTTTACCTGCCTCGCCGAAAATGTCATTTACGCCATCCGCTGTGCTAAGTGCCTTAAAATTTACGTAGGACTTATACTGATTTATCATGAATTCGAGGCTGTAAAAGAAAACTGTCATGATAACCTAGCTGTCACCACAGTCGCTAAGGCTAACCACATTTTTAAAAACAACTCAAATCATTGTTAAGCTTTTTATTAATATTAGACATAGATTTACATAGAGATGACCGCTCCATGATGTCCATAATCTTGATCAAAATGGTTTTCACATCTTAACAGACTTTTTTGTGTTGAGCATGTTGTCCGTATCATACAAGTAAGTGACTATTCATCGACTCACAAATATCTGGCACACAGGCTGTCGATGCTATAAGAAGATTTCAGTTTCACAAAAGTCAATGGAAAGCTTCTAATGGACAATTTTGTCAGTAGCATTGATTAGTCATACACAAGTGAACATACTTAGGTACCCATAGCTGTTAATCGCACTTCTTTTTATGAGCTTGTTGAATGGATTTCCATTTTGTTATAAGATGAACACTGCCGCAAATATGTTTTCGAATCCAACAGTAGAGACTATTTTGAGTTCTCATATTTATTCTGTAAAGTAAATAAATGAACCAAAATAGACAATGACATTAATTATCATAAAAATAGGAAAACATATATTCATAAGCTTGCTTATAAGCAAATTGTAGAATAATACAATAAACTAGGATATAAAGAAATGAGGAGCAATGTGAAATAATAACTTTTTTATTCAAACTCTGAGGATTCAAAGCAGACAATTAATCGGACACTCACAGAAAATAAATGACCAATTAATCGGACAGTAAACGATTATGCCATAATTACAAAACTTATGTTTTTAACAAAATTGTGTATTTTATCTCCATCTATCCTTTGCAATGTAGAAAGTTAAATAATCACCCTTTTTGATAATTATAAAAAGGCTAGTAAAATCATTGCAGTTTGCGAGTAAATTCAAAATATGTGCTAAGAGGTGAAGGAAAACATGTTCACCCATCGATGATCAATCTAAAAATTATAATAGTTTAAATTGTCCCGAATACAAAAAGGAACGTTAAAAAGTTGTGTAAATGAGCAAGCTATAAAAAGAACTCACCTTTGTTCCTATTCAATATCGTAGTACGTTCATTCAGCCTTAAAACCACAAAAATCTGGCGAAAAAGATAACATGCAACTAGGATTTTACCACCGGACAGTGATCAACTTCCGTGATCGCTTACTGTCCGGTTATACACTGTGTATGCGTAACAGGTATACTTGGTGTAACATCTCGATATGCAGATAGCTCTTTATTTGATTCACAATAGTTCTTTAAATAGAATTTTTTAAAAATAGAATAGTTAAAGGATAAACAAAACAACCGAACAAATCTTACCCCCTATAGATCGTTATACAAAACTTAAAACAGAAGAAATAGTTTTCTGGTTTACATCAAACGCTCAAAATAAAGCGAACGGCAATACAAAAATTGGTCTAAAATTTTAAAAATTAGAGTGTCATATACATTTAACATACCTTTGGTAAAAGTTCCTTCGTTTCCAGAGAACATCAACCAAGATCCCATTCCATCTAGAAATAATTTTGCGGCGTATTCTGCAGTTCTTATATCTGGGTTTCCAAAGACCAATATCAAGTCATTCTAAACAGACATAAATAATAAATGGTTTAGTCCGAATTCTTAGAATGTCTATGTTCCTTAATTTTTTTAATATAAAATATACCGTGACATACATTTGTATATAAGAAGAGTTCACATACAAAGAACTTTATCAAAAACGTGTTTTTACAAGTTCCTGATTCGATCGGCATTTTATTAAAAATTGAAATACCCGGTAACACATGACCATTTAGATTTTCTCCAAATTAATCTAGTCTTGATATAAAAGGAGAGCAGCAGAAATTTTAAACATACAGTCAGGTCACTAAATGAAAATACAAAGGAGTCAATCAAAATTTGTGTAAAAGTAGTATTAGAGTCAAAGCTGCATCCTGTGAAAAGAGAACATAATCTAAAACATCTTCTCTTCGAGTCTGTGTCTTATTTCTATGCCCCATCTACAAAAGTTCGTTCCAAATAAATGCATGTTGCGAGATGGGGCATTATGTCTTCCGGGCATACTATGCTTAGTTTTTTTTTACCTTCACTAAAACTTGGTTCAGCTTCAGATAATCCCAGAGTATTTTTCCTGAACAGACCACGTCTTCATAGTTCATTCAATTTATTAAGACTGTGAGTATATAAAACTATAGGTCCATGCCTACCTTTGTGACGTCGTCCATAACAATAGGACTAGCTTCATCATGTTCATAAGAATTGTAGAAATAATTTTGTTGTGCATGACGCTTAAGTTTACTGGTCTCGAATAATTAATTGGCATTAGCACTTTGTCTCTAACAAGATATCCGGATAGAAGAAACTTAGTCTTTGTCGCATGAGTTTGAAAAGTTCTTTATTCTTTACAAAATCATGTAACAAATGACATGCCTAAAACAACACCCAGGGCAGGGCCATGGACAGAACCGAATCCTAGTAAAAGAATTGCATAAAAATTAAAAGAAGACTTTTATATACATGTGACATCCAGGCTAGATTCCCCATATACAGTGTCTTCGACAAAACTTAAAGGTTTTAACTAATTTAACTCTATGTAACAATGATATTTTAGTAGTTCTAAATTTTTAAATGCCCCCCCCCCCCAGTTCAAATAAATGATAAAACAAGGCATAGCAGCTATAGATGTCCGGGATTTTTTCTATTATAAACCTGAAGGAAGCCACTTGAAGCGGGTACTTGAAGGGAACGGATACCACATTATACAAACGTATCTAAATAGACAATATTTTCCTGGAACGGGGGCAATACCAAATATAAAATAATAAATACATATGGATCATTTCCCTTTTCAAGTGCCCGCAGTTTGAATTTGTAAACCATCAAACCTAGTTGTCCTGCATGGGTAATTAAGCGCCGTTAGAGGGCCTGTATACAGTGACATAGGTGATAGGTAGACTAAATTCCCTATTTAATTCCAGGTCTTCAAAGTTTGACTTGTATATTAGACCTAGCCTGATTATACGCTCCCGAAGGGAGCGAAAATGGTAGAAATGTCAATATTCTAGTTGTACTATGGGCTCAATTTTCCTTCAACGTCCGGTAAATCACGCGCGGTTTCCCGGACTTTCTGCGTCTTTTTAACGCTTTTTTTCTTTGAAAATTCCTGACGTCATTAAGCGCACAAAGGACCCACAAGAAAAGCTACTTTGTTTTTATTTTCGAATAAGAATTTGTTTCAATTAATTGCCCAATAAACATTTGAAAACTTATTTTAGCTTGTAAAATATTTAAGGATACGTTCAAACTTCGGGAGCGTCACAGGTTTAACCTGCATCATATTATGATTAATTAAGACCTAGGTTATATGAATCTAACTTTTACAAAATGTCTGTATAATATTAAAGGTTTTGGAGCTAGTCTGAGACATGTGGGATAATCACTGACTTTCGAACTCTGAGTAAAATTTTCAAGTGCGCTTATCAGAGACCGTATTTGTACGGTCTGTATGGTGAATTGATTTATTACTAACATTAGTTTGTTTACTACATCAAGCCATATAAGTGGTTGTTCACCAAGAGGAGGAAACAGGTTAATTGAAGTCAACCCTTCAACATCTCCAATTACAGAAAAACCTAATGTCACAAACACATGATATTTGGGAAGGCGCAGGAAATGTACCGAGAAAAATCAGAGCGACAGAAGTCAAGATCAAGCTTGTAACTTACTCATACCTAACACAAGAAGCAGTACCGAAGTTTCCAGGTACCGAAGTGACCAGGTACCGAAGTGTCCTGATACCAATGTATGAACCACATGTATGTAAACATGATATATACGATAGAGTGCGCCGACTAACGGCGTAAGTTACCTGAACAAGACAAGACTGTGGGTACTCCAACTAATGGAGGAAGTTATAGAGGAAAGAAGAAGAAGACAAGATTGGTCGCAGTTTCGTAAAATTTGTGTTTTCATACCTTTATTTGATTTATTTAATTCATATCGCAATACGGTAAAAATTTTGAATAAATTTTCTTTAATACACACAATAAGTGATACATTTTTTTTATCTTAAAAGTGTAAAAATTATCCGAAACAAGATAAATAATAGAGCGCCATTTTTGAACACAGCTGACAATGCCGACCTGAATTGCTGAAAAAATTATTTTAACCACCAAAACATACAATGACTAGTAAATATGTGTAAATCAGAGATAGGATATTTATATTCTACTCTTTCCATTCTTAATTTAAACAGCTTTATCGTTTTTCTGTCATGGAGATTGTGGTTTTCATGTTTACAGCCCAGTCAGTGACTTTCTCATGTTTCTGACAAATTCTGTCAGCTAGGAATTCTCCAATCCCCTGATCAGGAGACATGCATGCAACAGCATGATTTAGTCAACCAAATGACTGCGTGCAGAAATTTTAAGATAATATGAGGCAGGATTTTAACCTGTGACCCTCCCAGTCCCTAAGTTAAAGCGTATCTAAAAGTTTAACTATACACACCTTGCACAATTGCGGGATTGGTCACTATTTTAGCCAAACGAGGTGGAACTGGTGAAAAAACTGGTTCCAACAGGCAAATGGAGGAAGAAAGTAATTTCTTTATCATTTCAGGATTGATTAGAAATGTTGTCTGTGGGTTTATTTGGGGGTCCGATCGATAGTCCGACGTATCAATAGTCCGACAGTTCGTTAGTCCGACAGACCGTTAGTCCAACGGTTCGATAATTCGACAGTTCAATAGTCCAATAGTCCAATTATTTTCAAGTTGTCACATATTTGTCTACGTTTTTTTATGTTTGAGATAAAAACCCATCATTGTTTTGTAACTGTGTCGTTATCTTTATTGAAAACATCAGGAAGTGTAGAGGAAACCGGACTCAAAATTGAGGTGCCGGAACCAGTTGCGATAAGCTGATAAGCTGGCAACCGGCTCCCTACTGTTCAGATCAGAGCGGGGTACCAGCCTAATAAGCTGACAGTTCAGAAATTGTAACATCGGGGGTACGAGCCTATAGTTGAGGGGACGGACAGGGGGACGGGTATATGGGGGTTGAGGGGGCGGGAGCGGGGGTATGGGGTGGACAGGAGGGACGGGGATACCAGGGTTGAGGGGTCATAGACGAACGGACTCGATGAAATTCCGGTATGTGCTCAACATCTCCCCCTCCTCTAGCGTAATTTCTGGCGTTGCTGAAGAAAATGTCAATTTTGATGGCACGTTATGACATACCTGGCATTAGTGAACGTCACAGCGATTGGTTAATATTAACGTCAATTTCGGTCACGTATCTAAATTCATTTACGTTTTTAAATATTTAAATATTCTACTTTGGAATCTTTTTATAACATGACATTACAATTTTGCATACATGTGTATATGTGTCTATAACTTTAATAAAAAAAATTCTACATGGGTATTACTGGCTATCGGCGTTAACACTGGCAATCTAAAGACAGTCCAAACAAATTTAGATGTGCAAAGAAAAGTATTTGATGGAAATTGTCGTCCTTGTCTGTTGTCCACCCTTCTCTCATATTTTCCGATAGGAGGCCACAATTGTTATGAAAAAGGGGGGTATGGTGAAATTTGAAATAAAAAGACAAGATTTTGTTGGAATCTTTCGTATATCCATCCGATATTTTTTTTACTCCAAAGCCATTGAGGGTGTTTATAACTTTGAGAAGAGGACAGCTTTGGTTATTACAATCAATCGATCGATCAATCAATCAATCCACTTTCATTGTCATATACATTTTTGTAAATCACTTCGTTAGATTTATGACGAACAAATACAAAAGTCCAAGACAGGAAGTATATACAATAAAGATCAATAAACATATGAACAAAATAAAACATAGGTTTATAGGTCCACTGGTGTCCAATTAATTCTAGTTGTCGGAATATCGAACTGTCGGACTATCGAACTGTCGCACTAATGGCCTGTCGAACTAACAAACTGTCGGACCAGCGAACTGTCGGACTAACAAACTGTCGGACCAGCGACATAGACCCGTTTATTTGTCAGTTGCAAATGATTTTTACCCAGATACATGTATGTTGAATAATTACAGAAGAATCCTTGATAGAAAATGCTGTTCCCTTTGTCCCATGTTGAATGACGTTGTTTCACTCGTTTGCCCTCCCCATGACCCCTGACGAGTCAAATCCGGACCGGAAACATTTGTGCAACCCATGTAATTTACAAGCTAGAACCTTTGAAAATGTTTATAATGCAATGTGAAACATAATATTTTCGAAAATAAAAACCAACTAGCTTTTCTTGTGAGTCACATGTGCGCTTGAAGACGTACAAAATTTGCAAAGCAAAAAGCGTTAAAAAGACACTGAAAGTTCCGGAAATCAAGCTGCCATACCGGATGTTGAAGGGAAATTCAGCCCATAGCACAACTAAGATATTGACATTTCCTACCATTATCGCTCCCTTTGGGAGCACATAAGATATATGTAGAAGTTATTACCATTTTCAGAATTTAAAGTTTTATGAGTGATAAAAAATTTTAACAATTTTTTCTATGATCTATTTTATTTTACAAGCTCTTCACCACTTTGTTTATGAAGAAGTTCTTTAGAGCTGTTTTTAGTGAACACAAAAATAAAAATTAAATTATGAGTCTGCAATCAAGTTGTCAACTCATAGAATTAAGATAATGATCCTGTATGTGAAGATTTTATTGTAAGATTTTGTTGAATGGAAAATCATTTATAAAAAAAAAATAAAGTAAAATGGCACACTAAATGACTAATGCGTAATTGCTACTTGCAACAACATATGCAAATGTTTAGATTTGAAAACATAATTTTTTCTGTCATTAATCATAATTCTTTCTTTGTTACAGATCATCAAGGAAATACAGACTCAAGGTAAAAAAAAAACATGATACAACTCACATGTAATGTTTATACTAGCATAAGTAATTGTAATAATTTATGATTTGTATTTTATATAAATCTTAGACCTGTCAAATTCATACGAAAGAAAAAAAAACCAACAGAATGTCAGTTGATAAACCACAAAATGGATTCCCACAAATAAATGAATTAATTTTCTTTGAAATGCAAAAAGTGTGACATAGGTCTAGACCTGTTATCAGTCTTTTTCTTGCTTGAATATTATCAAATGTAGAAAAATATTTCAATCTTTTACAGTAGTGATGGTGATGCCATTAAAGTTTTTGTCAGAATACGACCTCCTGATACATATGACACAGATATTGGACAAGCACTGGCCCTTAAAGTCTTGGATGAGAACTCATTAGTAATGAACTGTAAACCAGAATCAAGAGTGTTCACATTTGACCAAGTTGCCGATGTAACATCCACACAGGTATAAATAAAGCTCATCTTTTTTTCTGCATCACTGAAGGCAGAAGTAATTCAAGGACTTGGACAACCAATGTGACTAGTAGTTGCTGCTTGCCATTTTTATTTGGCCCTAGCTTGAAATAAGAATGCATAGGAGCGCAACCACTCCAAAAATTGCCAAAGATCTGTACTTTAGAAAAATGATAAATGACATATTGAAGATGTAGACAGGGTTTCTTTTTTCTTTTGCTGGCATGAAAATTATGCTTTTAACTTTTTGTTTTCTGCAGAGCAGCAAGGTCTATTTATTACATTATGAAAATGCGAAAATGATGGAAAGCTTATAAATAGGTTAAACTTCAATTTATAAATTTTTCAGATAGTGAATATGCAAATGTACATCATGATGTATGCAGATTGTTATTTTCAGTCAATTATGAATGGAACTATATGTTTTGATTATTTGTTGTAGGAATCCTTATTTAATGTCATTGGTAGACCTATTATAGACTGTTCTGTCAGGGGATATAATGGAACTATATTTGCATAGTAAGTATACAACATGTAGCAGCAATGTTTATTATACCCCCACTCGTATTAGAGAGGGGCTATATTGCAATCACCTTGTCCGTCCGTCTGTCCGTCCGTAACAATCTTTCGTAACAAATTTCTCAGCTTCTACTGAAGGGATTGATTTTAAATTTGGTATACAGCTTTAACATGATGAGTTGTATCGTGCCTCTCCTTTCCAGGTCAATCGCGCATCTACTTCCTGTTTTCTGAGCCGACTTAGACTTTTTAAGGGTAAAAATTAGACAATTTTTCGTAACAGATTTCTTGGCTTCTACAGAAGGGATTGATTTCAGATTAGGTATACAGCTTTAGCATGATAAGTTGTATTTCAGGTCAGTCGCACATCTATTTCCTGTTTTCTGAGTGGTTGAGTGGGGGTATCCTTAGCATGACTAAGTGCAATCCCTTGTTCATGTAGGTATTTATTGTGGAAAATATTTTTTTTAATGTAAAAATTATTATTATCCACATAAAACTTGAAGATTTTGACAGTTGTAATTCTGCATAATATCCATCAAAATAATAAAAATGTGAGTTTATAAACAGAAATATGCAAGAATGAAAGAGAGTTGGAGAAAAATTTTTCATATCAGAAATGTCTAATAAAAAAAAGTATGAACTAATTCATGATTAAATCAATATTTTAATAAAACCATAACTTATTTACACTCATTTGATTTACATGTATTGTGTTCAAGTCCGACTATATATTTACCAGATTTTTTTTCACACCTATACAAAGTTAATTTTCTTATTATATCAAGTTAGCATGAACTCAGCAAAACTTGCACTGGAGGATAAAATAGCAAATCTTGCAATAGTAAAATGAAAGCCAAAGCAATTTTACACGATCATGAGAAAAGTCACAAAAGGAAAACTTATCAAATTCTGATTTTGTTTTTACAGTGGACAGACAGGGTCGGGTAAAACTCACACCATGCTTGGTAAGTTCATTAAGATGTCAATTTCTGAAAGTATGATTTTTAGCTGGATTTCACGGAGTGAAAAATCAGGGTTATAAAATGGTGAATGGTCAGCGGGCGGGGAAGAAATGTTAGTACCAGTTTTCTCAGCATCTACTTATCACAGCCACTTGATACTTGGTATACATCATCATCAGGGTGGGGTACCATAACATGGGATTGGATTTCAGGTCTGTCGCTCACCAACTTCCTGTTAAACAAAATCTTGCCAATTTTGACTTTGACAAATTTTGGCTTTCTTTGTTCATTATTTTTATTAACTTTTTATCTTGTTCATACATGTCATGATAGCAAATGCATATTGAAAATATTAAATTTTTTTTGTGTTTTTAAATCTGACATGGAAGAATCTTCTTCTTTTATGAATATAGTAATTTGTACTCTTGCTAGATAAATCTATATTTGAGGGTCCATAGGACCTTTCACGGGACAAGGGGAAAGGCTTATTAATTCTCTGGAAATTCCAGATTTAACAGATAATTTTTTTGGGGAAATTTGAAATTTTATATTTTTCGGATCCATTGTATAACCGGGAAGTGGGTTTACATGAGTGGGATGAGACCTCCTCCTACCCTTCCCTCTCATATTTTGATATGCTTGCTTAAGCTTTATTTAACTATCCTAATAAAAAGAAGGCCAATTAAACCAATTTCCTGAAGGACTATAATCTATATCTTGTAATGCATAACGACGTGTCTTTAATTACAGGACCTTGTGAAGATGCTGATAATTTCCAGCATGAACTTAGAGGCATCATACCAAGAAGTTTTGAAAACCTTTTTAATTTAGTGGCTAAAGAGCAAGATGAGGTATTGTTTACTCTGATAGAAATAAAGATTTATGAAATAAAATCTCTTAGCTGTTATAGCATTTCTCGAATTTAGGTCTTTAGCAGTATAACTCAAATCAGACATTGACATGTGTCAAAACTTGCATATTTGTAAACTAACTAATAAAGAATCTTATGACAAGTCTTATATAATATGAAACTTATTCTTGTTTAAAATTACACTTAAATTTATTGTTATAATGTTATATGCATATCTGTTTACATGTGTACACCTAACTTGTGTGAATTATCATCATTTTATGAATTTTAACATTTGGACATTGGTTATTTTCTGTTACTCACAAGATGAAAATTTTACAAACTTGTGTTAAAAAATAAAATACTAGTTTTCCTGAGGTAATGAATTTCATGGTTTTCATGGATGACAGTCATCATGAAAATAACAATCCAATACAGGGATCGCGCTGGGCTTCGCCAATGTCGCAAATTGCGATATTTTTTTCTTGCTGGCGACAAAAATCGGCTGCTGGCGATTTTTCTGGCGCCTAAGTAAGTTTTAACATTTTCGACCAGAAATTGAATACACATCGCCAGTATTGATCAATATCTCAATAGGTAAGTTATCGTGTGTGACCACGCGTCGCCACGGATGAGCAGGTAGATAATTGAATAGGTAAACGGTAGATCACAGCAGGTTGAAGAAAGGATTAACGACTAATTAGAAATTAGGGTCACATCTTTTGATAATGCAATAAAGGTGTCAAAACAGTGATCAGGAACAAATTTCTAACGTACGCCTGAATGACATTAATTGTCCAAGCCAAAGTATCGTGTGTTGATTGCTCACATGGCCTCATGTCAGCCAAGGTTTCAAAACAAATAATTGCCGGTTAATCAAAATTATCTCCAGCTTGGGATGAGTTTTTATTCACAAAACAATGAGAGAATAGTAATCTGTACCTTATAAAGTTCCTCACAAGAAAGAAAGTACACATGTAAACAAACCATTCTATTTTTAGAACAATTTAAATGAGGTTACTGAGGGATATTCACAATAATGATTTCAGAAAGCAAACAAAGAAAGGGAAGATAAATGAATCAAAATAAAACTAATTTTGTTATTCTTATAAAAAAAAAAAGAAACTGAAAAGAAGTTGTTTTTAGGAACAGAAATATTTTTACCAAACTATTACCATCAGCTGTTTTTTTTTCAAAATGAAATAAATAAACAAACACATAACAATACTGGAATAAGAAGTTTTTATTTGAGAAAATCATGATAATTTTTATTAAAACATTCTAATAATGTACAGGATTCAATAGAAACCATGTGAGTTATGATTGATGAATCTTTATAATGTGTCCACAGTCTGTCAAACATTGATCTTTTGCCATCTCTGTTGGTCATGAAAATGTGATGGATTCTACAAAATTTTATCTTTGCTTTCCTAAATAATACTTTTTTCATAGTGTTCATTTAGTGCTTTCAGTGATCTTTATTCTCTAGGTTGAGTATTCATTCATATGGTGCTGGTTTTTTTTGTGTGTATTGTTATGTTTATTGTATTGTTATTATTTAATTTGTATATACATGTATGGCAATAAACATGATAAATAATTAAATAAATCATGGTATGTTTTATTTCAAAAAGATATCAAACAAGAAAGGCTCCACCTTTATCATTTATTATCTAAAAAGTCTTTCAATGAAAATAAACCATCCTTCAACATGCACCTGAAAAAAAGACTGAAAACAATATTTTTAACATATACATCTAAACATACATTACACAAGCATGGCCCCTCAATGAAAACGGTACTGGCTACACTTTATAAAAACTGGTGACTTAATTTCAAATCTGGCGATTTTTCTGGCGACAAAAATTTTAAGGCCAGAGCAGCCCCTGCAATATAGTGTAAATTTTATATTGGTTCTTTATCGAAACATGTGCAAACCATGAAATTAAAAATCCAATGAAATGTCTGTTTTTGAGAAATCGTGAAATTTGATCGCCACAAAAATAAATGAATCAACAGTATTTCAATTTTAATTCCATTTGATATTTTAATTATATATAGTTTAAAATATTTTTTTCCATTTGATATTTTAATTATATATAGTTTAAAATATTTTTTTTAGAACAAAGGAAAGGAGTTTTTGTTGAAATGTTCCTTCCTGGAGATTTATAGAGAAGATGTGTTTGATTTGTTAGAACCTTCTAATAGGGGTCTACATCTCAGAGAAAACATGAAGAAAGGCGTATTTGTGGAGGGTCTGGTAGAAACAGCTGTCACCAGTGCTTCAGAAGCTTATCAGGTTTACTTTCAATTAGAATTGAAGTGTGCAAAGTTTGCAGTGCCGAAGATTACACAATTTTCATTTGGGCCATTGCATTTCACAGAATGAAAAATTTGGGGGTTATAAAATGGTGAATGTCGGGCATATGGGAAAAAAATTTTCATTACAGTTTTCTTAGTAACTACTTATAACAGCCACTTGATATTTTGTATAAAGCATCAGGATGGGGTCCCATAATGTGGGAGTCAGTTTCAGGTCTGTCCCTCTCCTATTTCCTGTTTAACGAAATCCGGCTGTTTTTGTCTCGCCTGCGACGAATGTCGCAAAAGGCGAGACTTAGGTATGGTGATTCCGGCGGCGGCGACGGCGGCGGCGGCGGCGGCGTCCACAATTGGTTAAAGTTTTTGCTTAAGTCTGTTTTGTGTGAACTAGTTATGTTACACCATTGATATTTGGTATGCAGTTGCATCAGCATCAGTACAGATCAGTTTTAAAAGGATTTCACCTGTATGCTCCTGCAGTCACGGTCTACTGACTTTGAAATTTTACACTGATTTGGCCGAGGTTAACCTTTTTTCTCAAGTCTGTTTAACATGAAGCAGTTATGTTACACCATTGATATTTGGTATGCAGTTGCATCAGCATCAGTACAGATCAGTTTTAAAAGGATTTCACCTGTATGCTCCTGCAGTCACGGTCTACTGACTTTGAAATTTTACACTGATTTGGCCAAGGTTAACCTTTTTTCTTAAGTCTGTTTAACATGAAGCAGTTATGGTTCACCATTGATATTTGGTATGCACTTGCATTAGCATTAGTACAGATCAATTTCAAAAGCATTTCATCTGTATGCTTCTGCAGTCACGGTCTACTGACTTTGAAATTTTACACCGATTTGGCCGAGGTTAACCTTTTTTCTTACGTCTGTTTAACATGAAGATTATGGTACATCATTGATATTGGGTATGCACTTGCATTAGCATCAGTACAGATCAATTTCAAAAGTATTTTATCTGTATGCTCCTGCAGTCACGGTCTACTGACTGAGATTTTACACTTTTTAACTTTTTACTTATGTCATGAGTGTTTTATATAAAGCAGTCATGGTTCACCATTTATATTTGGTATGCAGCTGCTTAAGCATCAGTTAAGATCAGTTTAAGGAGGATTTTTACTTCATTTTATACTGTGTCCAGTTGCGACAGGCGAGACATGTCTCTGTGTTAACAGTTTATTGACTTGTTAATTTGTTTACTGGATTTGTGTAAAAAGTTTATTACCACAACACACCAAATACTATAATTAAGTTATAGCGAGCATCCCAGATGCGAGCCCTACGGCATTGTGCATGTTTTGAGATGTGCCAGAAATATACTGACGATAAAACCGGAACAGGTTTACTTTTACGGAGTGAAAAAATTAATAGGCACGGAGCAAGTAAAATAATCAACCCTCTGGGCTTATAAAAAAAACAACATAATCTGTTATGCAAAAATAAAAAAATACAAATTCAAAAACAGTGATAAAACCCTCATTCATCCACTTGTTTATTTTTACACACAGATTTTTATTCAAACCCCGTTCGGTCTTTTCCGCTGAAAAACGATTTTCCGGAAATTACCGAGCTAGCTTTTGGAAACATCATCCCATGGGTATTGACTTGTCATACCAAATGCATGTTACTGACCAAGCATTGTTTAATTCTAAGTAAGATAAAGAAATACATAAATTTTCGGAATAAAACCTACTCATAATAATAAATAAAAGGTTCTTACCTGAAAATGAAAGAAGAGCCCTATCCTGTGGGGTTTCACTCACTCTCCTCAATCATTCATGATATTTTTACTTCACCGTTTTTTCCGCCAAGTTTCTTAATGTACCTTCTGTTACCAATGCTTCAAATAAAACACTGATACTCAGAAAATATCACAAAACCTGACAGAATCTGAATGTTGTTTTGGTCTGCTGAAGAAACGCGAAATACTCTGACAAGGAAATGACGTCACGTAATCCATAAAGGGATAATTTCGTCCCCGCTAAATGTCGTCCCAGAATGTTACTGGATTTATTATTTGCACAAAATATTAAATTGAATTTTTAATAGGTAGTTATTGATCCCAGATGTTTTAACAACAACTTTCCCAAGTGCATGCATATGATTTGGGTTGGGTGGGATCAGACTTTGCTACTACCTAACTCCTTTTTTAAAGTTCCCTCTTTACGTTACACTTAGCCGGTCGAGCACATGGATTTATTTTTTAAAGGTATATAGATTTTCGATGCTCGCTAAAAAGGCAAGGCTTTAATCATATTATGTTATATGAAATGAAACAGTTTGTTTTTAGGATTTTAAATTCTTCAATGCACAAATATTGGTTTCTAATATTATATCTAATTTATGATAATATATAATAGGTCCACATTTTACAAATTGTATGCACAAATTTTACTTCTATTATACATTTATATGCGTGCCCCATGGAAATATGTGTTGTACTTATTTTAGAATTGAATATTTACATTGGTTACTTTTAGGTGTTGAATTCTGGTTGGATAAACAGAAGGGTAGCCTCTACATCAATGAATAGAGAGAGCTCTAGGAGTCATGCTGTGTTCACAGTTTCCATTGAATCAAAGGTTACTAAATCTGTAAAATTTACATTGCAAACATGACAAAATCTAACCTTGTAAGAATCCATGCAGTGTATGGTTAATTATACAATAACTTCAACAAAAATAAGTTCGCTTAATAATGTGCATATATTATCTACAAAGATGGTTTCATCTGGATTTACTTAATTAGTTATAGGGACTGTTCAAAATATAACTATTATGTCAACAGAAAAAAAAAATTATAAGTGATTTGTATGTTTTATGTATAAATAATTGAGAATTGCATGGTATGGTCAATGTATGTGCCTTCCAACCACCACAACCCATTTATTTATATTTGGCAAATAAAAAAAATATATCATAGATTCTCATCTTCTCCATGAGTTTTTTGTTTTTGTTGTTGCTACCCTTAATTGATTTATTTATAAATCTGTAATATTCTTTGATTATAAATGAATGTAGGAAAAGAAAGATGGTGTACAGAACTTGCGAATGTCACAGTTGAATTTAGTTGATCTTGCTGGCAGTGAACGACAGAAAGACACAAATGCTGTTGGTAAAAGATTAAAGGTAAAGAACAAAACAAAAAAAAACATTTAACAGTACAAAAAACATCTTTTACTTTAGTAATGGTAAATATAACATTGACTGCATTCTAAACCTTTAGCTTGTACATGTATATTGATATTGGACGAAGTCCGACTAAGTGTAGAATATAGGTCATATGACAAGTGTATTAATGCTGCAAACCGGATGTAGCATTTTGTAAATCAATCCCAGAATCCCCCGAAGGCCAGCTTCATCTGTGTTTTCGCATATGAAACTTAAAAGAAATTATGTTTTGGCGATATTTAAATTTTCAAAGGATTTTTTTTCAAGTTTTTGTGCGCAATTGAAACTTTATTCGAAATTTTCGTCAGTGACCTACAAAAACACCATAACAACGGTTCCAATATGGCGACGTGTTTACATGACGACAGACTGGACACAGACTAAAACATTACTAAATGATGTCACATATAACAACATGACACCACATCAACGTAATCAATATATGGGAATGTTTACAAACGAACAATAATGCACCATAATCATAAATAAGCCTTGCACTGATTTATCTTATCTCAGCCTATGACAAAACAAAATTAAAAAATTGAAATAAAGTGTCCTACCTCACATGCTGATATGTATCCTTGGAAGTTTTTAATCCTGCGGGATATCCTCAAACCTTCATGCTGTTTTTTTCCTCCAGGTTTCTTAATCGATCTCCTGATGTCAATACGGAGAATTAAATATTGACACCGAAAATCTTCAAAACCTGGCTGAATGAATGTTTACATTTTGTTTGTTGTCTACTGAAGCGCGAAATTCTCTGACAGGGAAATGACGTCATGAAAAAGTTAATTCGTCCCCGCTTAGTGTTGTCCACAAATATTTGGACGGTATTTGAACAATGCAAAATTATTGATCCAAGGTATTTTTTAACAAGAATGCAAATGCCATGGTTGTCCAAGGTGATTAAAATCTTAGACAAAAATAAAAGAAGGGTTTTTTATCATTGACATTATTCAAATTTTTATTATTATTTTTGACTTCGTCCGATTTTAGGCTAAAGCCTACTACATATTAATATAAGTCTGTTAGTCTAATCCTCTTAAAGAGTACAAGAATTCAAATGATGCTTCTTTTTCATTACAAAGCAAGTTCAACCCTGTCTTTTATTAGAAAGGTGTTCTATTAATAAATTCCTGTCTATTTTTAGGAAGCTGGTTCTATAAATAAATCTTTGTCTGTCCTTGGTAATGTCATCAATTCATTAGTACACATTAGTCATGGGAAGACAAGACATATACCTTACAGAGATTCCAAGCTTACATTTCTTCTAAGAGTAAGTATATGTAATGTAGTTTGGCTTGGACTAAGTAATAGATATGTAATTTGTATGTTAAAAATAAGTAAGCTTAAGTTGTAATGAGAAGCTTAAATTAAATGTTTAACAAATTGAAAAGTAGTACTGTCACTTCTGAAAAAAATGTTGAATTTATCACTCAAGAGTTGTCTTCTGCGTTTTTTAATTAAAGAATGCAAAATCTTAAGTGATAATATAAAGTGTTACTGGATTTAAGAAACTGTCAAAATAAAATTGTGAACATGAACTTGAAATTTTCAACATGCTAAAAAAAGTTCTTACTCATTATAAAGATATTGTACTTCAGTCATTGTGATATGTCAGATTTCTGTTGATTTTATGGCATAATACTAGATAGAATTTTTTTTAGAAATGTGTTACCTTTCAGTAATTGTAATTCTTTTTTAGGATTCCCTTGGTGGTAATGCTAAAACACATATCATAGCCTGTGTACATCCTGGATCTAAGTAAGTTTTGGTAGAAATTCTAATGATGGATGGCAATACTAATTGTGTGTCTGATTTGTTTTTTAAAAGTTTCAAGTTAAATTTTCTCATTAGTAGAGTTGCATTTAATATTACTTTAGAATATATTTAGATACACTTAAAAGTGATTTTGTTGAATCCTATGCTCATTTTCCACTTTATTGCAGGTGTTTTGGAGAAACATTGTCTACTCTACAGTTTGCTGGAAGGGCAAAGATGATTAAAAATAAGGTACTTTTGCAAAGCAGTAAATTTACCAGTGGGCTTAATACTAAATGCAATATATTTATTAACTGTCATAGTTTGAAAGCTTATTTGTAAACAGTCAGGGGCGTAACTTAAATAAGTTATTACAGAAAAATAACAATCATGTATTATTAGAGGTTGTTTTTTTTAGTTGTCTTCTCTTGATAGCAACCATTTCATTTTCTGTTTGAATTAGACTATGTAGATCTCTTAACCTCTTTGCGCAGTGACTTAATTGATAGAATTTACTAATGGCTTATCAATGAGGTAAACACATTTATAATGAACCATACCAATACAATACAATACTTTAGTGATGCTTCTTGACTGTAACTGTAATAATAATTGTTTGTTATTATGTGTTTTCTAATAACTATGGCCTGTTATTACAGATAACAGTGAACACTTCAAACCCCATGTCATTGATTTGGTATGATTCATTGTAAATGTGGTTATTAAATTGAGAAACAATTGGTTAATTCTATCAGTTAAGTCACTGCGCAAAGATGTAGAGAGATCGTAAGAGGCTAATTCAAGCATAAAATGGAATGATTGCTTAAAAAATAAACAACCATATGTTATTACAGATTCAGAAAATTATACATAATCAAGAGAAGACAACTCAAAAAACCACCTCTAATAACACATGACTGTTATTTAAGTTATGCCCCTGACTGGTAAATGATAAACAAAATATGCTTCCTTTTGGGATAGATTGGTTTTCTAAGGCCTAGAATAGTACTCTTAAATTTTGATATTAAAATTCAAGTTCACCATCAGAATTTTTGTAGCATAGGTGTTCAGGAGGCAAAATTATTTTTAGCTTTAAAGCATTTTATTTTGATAAAGTTTATATTGTTTTTATTTTGATAATTTCACTTGAAATGTAGTTTTAAAGTGCAATCAGTTCTGAGTAATATTGTCTGCATTTCTAGGTCAGTTTTAATGTTAGTCGCTTATCTACTTTGTTAGAATCTGCAGAGACAGCGTATTTAACGCATCATTTGATAAATTTACTATGACAGCTGTATAAGCATTCTCGCCTCCAAGTTGACCTCTCCTCTCTTGAACCAATGTTGAGAGAATAAATATTTTCGTTTGAGTATGCATGTCAAACTTTATGGGAAATTTTTGGTTTTAATCAGTTCAGTAAAATAATGTGAATCGAAAAGGTCGAAAATATTTTGCTTCGTTTTAATCGTATAAATCGTTTGTAAACCAGTAATTCTACTATGTTATAAAACTGTTGTTTTGGATTATGTACATTTGTAAATAAACATAGTTTTTAGTATATTGGATTATTTAATTAATCAATCAATCGATCGCACAATTATCATCAAACACTTCCACTGCGCCCTTGCCCTGCTCACCATTTGCTGGTAGCAGAGCGTGGTTTGTTAAAATCGAAATGGCAAACCAAGAAAACATGGAAGCAATAAAGAGACAAAAATCAACAGCAAAATCATGTTTTACGCGAGTGAAAAATCAGCTTCTTGAAATTCTCGATGAGGACTTACCAAGTAGGACATTAATCAAATCGACAAGATCAAAATTGAACGAGAATCAAGAACGTGTAATTGAACTTTTAGAAACATTATCAAAGGAATATAGCGACATAAACGACAATGATAAAGTAGAAGATCAAATAACGAAATGGAAAAAATAAATTCAGAGTACGATGACGTACAGACACGATGTCAGGAATATTTAGACGCCAGGAAAGACGAACTGTCAAGTGTTCAATCGACCGTAAAACGCCAAGAAATCGAAGATTGGAGGAACAAACAGTACGCCATGGAAATGATTAATATCAGGCACGAATTCGAACAACGGGAACAATGTTTAGTTCAGAAACAGCGAGATATGGAAGAAGCCTTTAGGAAACAACAAGAGGAACTGCGTTCTCAACTCGAAACCGAACGTCAGAACTTTGTGAGAGCCGAACAAAAAGCGAAAGAAGAAATCGAAAGACAGATGGACAATGAGCTTGGATTAGTGCAAAACCATTCAATTAATGGAAATAATGTGCGTGAAACCGGATTAATATATTCGCCGGAAGGTAAGACCGAGCATGTCGAGTCAGCAAAGATCGGACAAGATATGTGGAAACAGTTGAAGCGCATGTCGATTCCGGTATTCTCGGGAAACAAGCGCAATTATCAGAGTTGGAAAGCCGCGTTCGTAGCGTGTATTGATCAGGCACCCGCGACGAAAGAGTACAAGTTATTGCAGCTGAGGCAATATTTAGAAGGCGATGCGCTTCGCGTTATCGAAAACCTCGGACATTCCGGTGTAGCGTACGATGCGGCTAAAGAGCACCTTGAGCGGAAGTACGGTGGTAAGAGGCGTCAGATCGCTTTATATATCGAAGAACTAGAGAACTTTCCGACATTGCGTGACGGTGTAGCCAAAGACCTTGAGAAGTTCGCAGACTTGCTTGATATCGTGGTGGTTAATTTGAAAGAGGCGAGTCGAGACGAAGAGTTGAAGAACGGGTCGCTGTATAACAAACTGCTTCGTAAAATGACAGAGTCGATGTTATCGAGATATCAACGTTGGGTTTACGAGAATCGCAGAGAGGAATCGGTCGAAATCCTCAGAGAGTGGATTCTGCAAGAATCGGAGTTTCAGACGATCGCGTCGGAAACCATTAACGGGTTAAGCGCGTGTGCTGTCAGTAGCGGACCAGCAAAATCGTACAGGGGTAATTATGGAAATCGTAGAGACGGTAATCGAACGTTCTTTGGTGGATCGCAGATCGAACAGAAAACCCCGAAAAGAGACTTTCCGAAACTGTCGTGCAAAGTATGCAATAAGTCTCACGGTGTGTGGCAATGTGACCAGTTTAGTTAGCTAAACGTTCAGGATCGATGGGAAACCGCGAAGCGACATCAACTTTGTTATCGGTGTCTCGGTAGTGACCATGTCGGCAAGCAGTGTCGTCGAAGTAGAACGTGTAACTTGTACGGGTGTAAAGAGGTGCATCATCGTTTACTACATCGTTTCAAAAACGTAGAGACAACTAATAAAGCCGTAAGCGGACCGAGCGTCAGTCTAACGAGCAGCACAAAGACAGCGGAAAAATGACGGTAAATCGACCGAGCACTGAGGGGGAGAAGAAGGATCATGCCTTCTTAGTTTGAGGCGAGAAAAAGAACGTTTATGTGACATTACGAACAGTTCCGGTAATCTTGAGAAATGGAAATCGAAGTGTGACCGTTAATGCGTTGTTAGATGATGCAAGTACTAAGACGTATTTAAACGCGGATGTGGCAGCTGAACTCGGGCTACAAGGTTCTATCGAAAAAGTAACTGTTAACGTGTTAAACGACAATGTAGAAACATTTGAAACAATGCCTGTTGAATTCGAGCTTCAAAGTGTGAACGGCCGTACGCGATCGAGTATATCCGCATTTACGACTCAAAAAGTGACTGGTAATTTAAAACCTATAAATTGGAGCCAACATTCGAGAAACTGGGGTCATCTCGCTGGAATCAAGTTTCCGGACCTAGGTGAAAGGCCATGTGTTGATATTCTCATCGGATTAGATCATTTAGATCTACACTACTCATTTCGCGACATTCGCGGAAAGCCAGGAGAACCGATCGCCAGACTAACGCCTTTAGGTTGGACGTGTGTCGGTAATCCAACCACTGAAAACGATCAAACTCTGTATAACCGGACGTACTTCGTGCGCAACGGTGATAGTGACCTAGATGTACTTGTTAAGAGATTTTGGGAAACGGAAGATGTCCAAGCGCCGCGATCAGAGACATTTCTAAACCAGGACGAGAAAATCGCGCTCCGTAAAGTTGAAGAGACGGTGAAGTTCGTAGATGGAAAGTACCGAGTCGGCGTACCGTGGAAAGATGACGTGCCGGAAATGCCTGACAATTATAATATGGCGCTGCGTCGACTAGAAAACACAGAAAAGCGGTTGATAAGAGATCCGAAAATAGCATCGAGTTATGTAGAGACAATTGAGTCATATGTCGAAAAAGGTTACGTTCGAAAAGTTGAAGGAAACAACGTCGAGTTGGAAAAGAAGTGGTATTTACCTCACTTCGCTGTCGTCCGTGAAGACAAAGACACAACGAAAACGCGTATCGTATTTGACGCATCGGCTAAATTTAGTGGCACTTCGTTAAACGACACGATACACCAGGGACCGAAGCTTCAACGTGAACTCTTTGATGTACTGTTGAGATTTAGAAAACAGCCGGTAGCGCTTGCATGCGATATAGCGGAAATGTACTTACGGATCGAACTTCTGCCCGAAGATAAACCGTTTCATAGGTTTTTATGGCGTGGGCTTAAAACAGAGCAACAACCAGATGTGTATGAATTCCAGCGCGTCGTGTTCGGTGTCAACTCGTCGCCCTTTCAAGCGCAGTTCGTGACACAAAGACACGCGCAGCTGTATAAAGACGATTATCCGATGGCCGCTGAAACGATTCTTAAGTCGACTTATATGGACGATTCTATGGACTCTGTGCGTGACGAAGAAGCAGGTATCGAACTGTATCGGCAATTATCGGAGGTTTGGGCAAAAGCGGGAATGTACGCGAGAAAATGGCTGTCGAACTCGGAAACTGTGTTGAAGTGCATTCCGAAAGAAGATCGTGCGCAAAAGGTAGACCTAGACGAAGGCTATTTACCGTCGGTTAAAACACTCGGAGTTCTGTGGTGTGCAGACGATGATGAATTTACGTTCATCGAATCCACCGGATACAAACTTTAAGTTTACCAAGCGGAATATTCTTAGTAAAGTTGCGACGTTCGATCCACTTGGTTTTCTTGCACCTTATACGATTCGAGCAAAGATGTTATTACAAGACATTTGGTCTTCCGGTTTCGATTGGGACGAAGTTTTAGATTTAAATATCGAAGAAAAAGCTGTATGTTGGTTTAATGAACTTGACGAACTTTCTCGGTTACGTATACCGAGGTGCTTACAACTTCCGGTAAATATCGATGAAACAACCGTTCATGTGTTTGCAGATGTGTCGACAGAAGCATACGGGTCAGTTGTGTATGCGAGACACAAATATAGCAATGGGACAGTATCGGTTAGATTTATCGCTGCCAAGACTCGTGTTGCGCCGTTAGCGAGTGTAAGCGTACCGAGACTAGAACTTATGGCTGCTGTGATCGGTTTACGATTGGCATTGTCGGTTATCGGTGCGCTTGAATTGCCCAAGGACTGCTTAACGTTTTGGTCCGATAGTATGAATGTTCTTTACTGGATTAGGGGTAAAAGTCGCGACTTCAAACCATTCGTTGCGAATCGTATCGGAGAAATACACGACAACTCTAGTCAAAAACAGTGGCGTCACGTGCCGACGAACATGAATCCCGCTGACCTCCTTTCAAGGGGACGCACGATCGATCAGATGAAAACTGATGGTATATGGTGGAACGGTCCAGATTTTCTGCTCGAAGACAGTGGTAGTTGGCCGGAAACGCGTATTAAAGTCGAGAATGATGATGATCGAGAGCTGAAGCGCGGAAAAGAAAAACCAAGTGCGCCGCCGATAACGACTCTTGCAAGTGTAAAGACGGAAAACGCAATTGAGTGGCGACTGAATCCAGTAAGATATTCGAAATTTTCTATCTAGATTAGTTCGTGTATTGGCGTGGACTCTAAGATTCATTGACAATTGTAGATTAAGTGCCGATAAGAGGAGAAGTGGTACCTTAAGCACATTCGAATTCGAAGACGCCCAAGTTCTTATTATACGGGACGCACAAAAAGATGCCTTTAGCGACGAATACCGTGCACTTATGAACATGCGAAACTTGCCGAAAAGCAGTAAACTTCTTCCGTTAAATCCGATTTTAGATGAAAACAGTATAATACGATGCGACGGGCGACTACAATTTGCAGAGTTTCTACCATTCGATACCCGATACCCAGTAATATTACCACGGAAACACTTGATTACAAAACTTATTGTGCGACAATATCACGAAGACGGGAAGCATGTTTGCGGGACAAATCAGACTTTATCGTCAATATCTTCCAAGTATTAGATTATATCAGCTAGAGAAGAGATAAGAGACTGCGAAAGTGAGTGTTACGTTTGTCGGAAACGAAAAGCAAAATGTGCCGAACAGATAATGGCTCCATTGCCGGACATTCGCTTTAAGTCGCCTCTGCACGCATTTTCGAGGACAGCAGTAGATTTCGGAGGTCCGTTCATTACGATACAAGGAAGGGGAAAACGCCGTGAAAAGAGGTATCTTTGCCTATTTACATGTTTGCTATCACGTGCGGTTCATTTAGAGATAGCATATGGATTAGACACTGACTCATTCTTAAATGCTTTCTACAGGATGGTAAATCGTCGTGGCCTTCCGAAAGAGGTAATTTCTGACAACGGAACGAACTTTGTGGGGGCAAATCGAGAGCTTAAAGAACTAGTACAGTTATTGGACAAAGACAAGATTCAAAACGCCGTCTGTAATCAAGGAATTAAGTGGCATTTTAATCCGCCGTTAGCCCCTCACTTTGGTGGACTACACGAGACAATGATCAAATCGGCCAAAAAGGCAGTTTATGCAATTCTTGGCAACGCTGACATTACCGATGAAGAACTTTACACCGCATTTACGGGAGCAGAAGCTTTAATTAATTCGCGTCCACTAACCTATCAATCTTCAGACCCAAAAGATGTTACGCCACTGACTCCGAACCACTTCTTGCATGGTCAACTTGGTGGACAATTTGCTCCAGATTCGATAGACACTACGGACTTTAGTCCTAGAAAGCGATGGCGACGTGTGCAAGAGCTAGTGCGTCATTTCTGGCAGAGATGGATTCGCGAATGGCTGCCAACATTAAACAAACGAAACAAATGGACTGACGAAAAACGGGACATAAAAGTAAATGACATTGTGTTAGTCATGAATCCAAACTTATCGCGAGGCAACTGGCCACTTGGACGCGTACTAGAAGTTTACCCCGGTAGAGACGGACATGTTCGTGTCGCGAAGGTAAATGTTGGACAATCCGTGATGACAAGACCAATCACAAAACTGTGTCCCTTGGAATTAGATGTTTAGTTTGTTACATTACAAATGTAGTTCGAAGTTAAACCTGTAAAACTGTTCAGTGTGTATATTGATTATCAAGGACATCGAAATAGAACTTTGCTATTTCACTTTCGAAATTTTCGTTTTGTACTTTGTTTATTTTATCATTTTATATAATTGGCATTTTTTCATATAATTTTGCATTTTATTTTTGTTGATTAGCTAGATGTAATCAAGAGGGGGAGGATGTTCAGGTAAATGATAAACAAAATATGCTTCCTTTTGGGATAGATTGGTTTTCTAAGGCCTAGAATAGTACTCTTAAATTTTGATATTAAAATTCAAGTTCACCATCAGAATTTTTGTAGCATAGGTGTTCAGGAGGCAAAATTATTTTTAGCTTTAAAGCATTTTATTTTGATAAAGTTTATATTGTTTTTATTTTGATAATTTCACTTGAAATGTAGTTTTAAAGTGCAATCAGTTCTGAGTAATATCGTCTGCATTTCTAGGTCAGTTTTAATGTTAGTCGCTTATCTACTTTGTTAGAATCTGCAGAGACAGCGTATTTAACGCATCATTTGATAAATTTACTATGACAGCTGTATAAGCATTCTCGCCTCCAAGTTGACCTCTCCTCTCTTGAACCAATGTTGAGAGAATAAATATTTTCGTTTGAGTATGCATGTCAAACTTTATGGGAAATTTTTGGTTTTAATCAGTTCAGTAAAATAATGTGAATCGAAAAGGTCGAAAATATTTTGCTTCGTTTTAATCGTATAAATCGTTTGTAAACCAGTAATTCTACTATGTTATAAAACTGTTGTTTTGGATTATGTACATTTGTAAATAAACATAGTTTTTAGTATATTGGATTATTTAATTAATCAATCAATCGATCGCACAATTATCATCGAACACTTCCACTGCGCCCTTGCCCTGCTCACCAATAGGCTTTGAAAAATGCTTGTAATTAGTACTTTCAATATAGAACAATGAGGGAAGTTCACATTTCCTGTAAGTTTGTGAAAATCTTTGTTTGTCAGAGACTTTTAAGTATTCTTGAAATATAAAAATGAGGTTTACCATCAAAGTGTTTGAAAAAAGTATAATTGCCTAATAAAAATAAAGGTGTATTAATTCAAAATGTTTGTTAACTTATCAAGATTGTTTTTCTCTTAGCCCAAAAGAAATCAATTAGAATAGCAAGCATAGTAGAATTCAGAGTTAGATAGATGTGCAAAAAAGATGCTCAGTGATAAACACTCCATCTACCTTAAATATGATCTATATATACATGTATTCTAATGTTGATTTTCTAGGCAGTAATCAATGAAGATTCACAAGGAAATGTTCTGGCTCTGCAGTTAGAGATAAGAAAACTGAAAGAAATGCTTCAGCAATATTCCTCTGGTTCAATACCCAAGCAGCCCTCCCAGCCTGGTAAGATGAGTCAGTATGAATCCTAAGGTGTTATTGGCAGTTTGATTATTGATCTTCCAACTCTGTCCCTTCACCATTTATTGTCTCGCCTGCAAAGTGGAGCGAGACATAGGTGGTACTTTACCGGTGGCGGCTGTGGAATGAACTTTTATGTTAATGTTTTATGAGCGCCCCCATATCTCAAGAACTATAAGTCCTAGGTTGATGAAACTTGGTATACGTTTGTCCCAGTAATAGTTTAGCACAGTTGCATCCCCATCTTTTGACCTTGATTTTCTGGTTGAATAACTGACAATTTTCAATACATACATGTATAATAGCAATGTTCAGGTTTTGCAAGCACCCTTTTATCTCAAGAACTTTAAGTCCTAGGTTGATGAAACTTGGTATGCATATGCCCCAGTAGTAGCTTAGCACAGTTGCATCCCCATCTTTTGACTTTGACCTTGATTTTCTGGTTGAGTGACTTTGACAAATATAATAGCAATGTTAAGGTTTTGCGAGCACCTTTATATCTCAAGAACTATAAGTCCTAGATTGATGAAATTTGGTATGCATCCCGGTTGATTGACTTTCACAGTTTTCAATACATATAATAGCAATGTTAAGGTTTTGTGAGCTCAAGAACTGTAAGTCCTAGATTGATGAAACTTGGTATGTATATGCCCAAACATAATTAAAAAGTCAAGGTTACTAACCACTAAAAAGAATCTGCATCCTTGAGAGTTGAGAATTAAGACTATAATAACATTTTCTGATTCTCAAAAGAACATTATGAACAATGTATGAGAAGAGTCAAGGATATAAAAAGTATTAAAGGCTTCATTATCTGATTTTTGTTTGTTAGATACTTGTATTTGTCAAATGCTAAGGTTTATTTACATGTAAATCTAAATCTAACGTAAATATAGAACAACCAAAGATAGGATTTTATCTCTGTTCTAGGTGAAGATAATAGGAATGCTGAATGTTCAGTCAGTGAGTCAGAATGGAAGGAGAGGTTTATACAGGTTATGTTACTGAGAGAAACCTGGGCTCACGAGAAAACTGTAAGTGTTACAAGTGTAAAGAAGGAGAGGTTTATACAGGTTATGTTACTGAGAGAAACATGGTCTCACGAGAAAAATGTAAGTGTTATGATATAAATGTAAACAAGTAGAGGTTTATACAGGTTATATTACTGAGGGAAACCTGGTCTCACGAGAAAAATGTAAGTGTTATAAATGTAAAAAAGGAGAGGTTTATACAGGTTATATTACTGAGGGGAACCTGGTCTCACAAGAAAAATGTAAGTGTTACAAGTATAAATAGACATGTCCAAATTGTTCATTTTATACACATTACATTTATTACTTACATAAGTAGATTGATTTTAGTGGTACATAATTTTTGCTTTTGATAATAGCAGTTGTAGTTATTACATGTATATCAACTTTTATATTGATACATGATATGTGCACTATTACAAATTTTAGAGACTCTGAACCACACCTAAAAAATAATAATGTTTCATTTAATTGTTCATTGTTCAATTTTACCAAGTTTTGGAATTAAAACTATTATGTTTAAAGTGTAAAATTAATGTTTGTAACAAGAACTTGATTATTTTTCAAACTTTCACCAGACATACCAGTCTTCCCCAATGAATGTGCTTGATCACATTTAATTTATAGATGTTACAAGAGAAGATAGTCAAACTTAATGACCAGTGTAGTAAGAAGGATGCCTGTTTACAGTCCACCAAGATGGTGGTCAAGTTCAGGGAGAATAGGATTACACAGCTAGAGGCAGCTCTGAAGAAGAATGGACTGGAACCTGATGATAAAGATAATTATGCTGTAGGTTTACTATTGTATAAAATGTGCATTCAAATTTTATGCTGGAACCCTTATAGTGTTCACTTTGTCCATCAATCTGTTATTCAACATTTTTGTCAACACTATTAAAAAAAGAATCCAAATGTATGAGGGTACAGATCTGAAAAATTATTTTGTGATTTTAAAATACCGTTTGAGGACTTATATAATAACATTTTCAAATATTTTTGAAACAAAATTATAGTTTTGCCAAAAAGCCTCTTCCTCAATATCTGTAGCCCAGTGGTTTTCAGATTATTACTTAAAAATGGTACAACATATTTTCAAGAAAAATTGCAAATTTTTTAAAAATAAAAAAAATGCAGTTCAAGTTCAATTTCAGTTTGATCCAATATCCCAGGCATATGATTAGAATGTCTTATTTAAACTTTATAGACAGCAAAGTATTACAGTTGGAAGTTCTTTTATATTAGATGAATGTATTTGCTGAGAGAAAAAAAACTTCATTTGTCTTAAGCATGTCTCACTTAAAAAAAAAATAATCGTGTTCTTTGTTTACAGGAAGATTTGAAAGCTGAAATAAAAACACTCCAGGACCAAGTCAACCAACATCCAATGTTAGCTAAATATTCCATGGAAATTCAGGCCCTAAGGTCACAGTTAAAACATGAGAAGGCACAGAAAGACAATGCTAATATGACACAGACTAAGGTTCAGGAGCTTGAGAGGAAATACAGAGAACTGACTCAAGGTATGGTTGACACATACATGTAGTTTATAGAAGATTTACGTACGTTACAACATTCTAATTTACTTCT
The DNA here is from genome assembly GCA_963971305.1 of Arcuatula senhousia. NCBI lineage: Eukaryota > Metazoa > Mollusca > Bivalvia > Mytilida > Mytilidae > Arcuatula > Arcuatula senhousia. The sequence goes on along the minus strand of OZ020306.1, from coordinate 31,165,700 downwards.
TCATTACAATTCTTAGGGTCCAATTTATATGATTTTTTTGGCTGACAGTCAACCATGATGGAGTGTTAAATTTTCAATGGTATCTTTTAGAAACATTCCAAACCAAAAAATTGAAAATTAAAGGAATTTCATTTGGAGTCCATAAATAATTGATTTTTGCTTCAAAATATGTTAGTTTTGGACATGTATTCTGTTGACTGTGAAGTTTTAAACTGTGGCATGAATGGAACATGGGGGAGAAGTCTTAAAAGTTAGTAAATTTTGTTATCTGGAAACTATCATTTTCCTTTGACATTTGATAAACAGTCGGCTACAATTTGCAAATATATTTTATGAACTTTGGTATGGAGAATTTAAATGAATTATTAGGAAACTTTTGATTTTAGAAAAGAAAATGTTCACTCCATCCCAAACTCCTAAAGAAGAGAACATAGCTACAGCCACAGTAGAGAAATACAAAAGTCAGATTGCTGATTTACAGGAAGAAGTTTCTAAGGTAGCAATATAGAATAATCCATCTTAAGAAACTTTTGATATGGAAGTGCACCATACTTTACAATATTGAAACTAATGCAAATCTTACAAATTTTCTGACACAACTTATTGGTAGACCAAAAACTGCTCCTCGGACTAAATTAGTTATAAACTATACAATAAAACTGCTACTGCATAAATGCAAAAAAGTATCTCTTATATGAATCTATATTGCCTTCATAAGCTTGTGTTTGCAATATATTTTTAGTGTATGTAGCTTTTACCAAACCTTCATTCAACCTATTATTACTTAAAAAACCCACATTTGTGAATGTTAACATTAACAGGTAAAACAACAGTTAACAGAGAAAACAGACAGTGCAGAAAAAGAGAAAGTAGAACTAAACTCTGAAATAGAATCCCTGAAATCTACAGTGAAGGATCTCACAGCTAGTCTGAAATCACAGAAACTTACCAACAAGATAGAGAGAGAAACTATGAACGATATACATCTACAGACTATTACAGTTAGTAGCCTTTATGATTTAGAAATTACTACATGTAATAACATCAACAGACATTTATTGGAGCATTAAAGAGAATTAAAAAACCAACGAGCCATTAAACTTTTACAAGCTTTAGACAGAAACTATGAAAGATAAATTTAAAGACAAATATCGCAACTCTTTTTTTCATGTTAATTTTTTTCACGGAGAGAAAAATATGGGTTATTTTAAAAATGGTGAGTGGCGGGTGGGCGGGGAAATAATTTTCATAACAGTTTTCTCAGCAACTACTGATTACAGCCTCTTGATATTTGGTATGCAGCATCAGCATGGGGTCCCATACTTTAGGATTTGATTTCTGGTCTGTCACTCACCTACTTCCTGTTAAACAAAATCTGGTCATTTTTGACTTTGACAGAATTTACATAGTTTATGTAAGTGCAATTTTGAATTTTTCTATAAAATATAATGTGCAACTGTGTGACTTAAAAAACCAAAATACAACTATTGATTTTTTTTTTCAATTTTAGATATAAACTAGTCAAATTTTGTAGTTAACAGAATATGTTTATACTTTGACAGCAAATAACAACCCCTAAGAAGACAGCCTATCATTTACGTACCAGACTAGTTACAGCCCCTTCCTCCACTTCATCAACACCTAACCTGGACGATTCCATTCCATTTGAGAATGATGATATCTGTGATGAACCCCAGCCAGACATAATGATGGAACAAGCTCAGCAAGCTCTAAAAGAAGAACTCAAAATTTTACAAGTAGGACCTCAATAAAACTTTAATTATCATACCATAACATTATATATCTGTCATCTGAAAGGACACTGGCTTGCTGGCCACTCATTAGTTAATCTTATTTATAGTATGTGGAAATATGGAACTTGATAAACGGGAAATGTGAATCTAATACATGTATTGGTTTTTAAAGAAAAAGAAAATTTAAAACCTATGAATATTGCAGAAAACATGGTTTATGCTGATTGCTAAAGTGAACCAATTCATGTTTCAAAGTATCATGCAGAAATGATATTAATATTTGACTATGTAATTTCTTAAAATAGGAAGCCATTTACAGTTAAAGCATAAAATTATATTTTGTTGTTGTTATCATTTGACAGGACAAAAATGTAAATATGTCAGAAAGAATAGCAGAATATGAAGCTGAAGCAATCAAACTAAGACAACACATTTCTAAAGTCGACCACCAGAATGCTCAATTGAATGAGGTAAGAAATTTGATTTAGTACTACCCAGTAAAGGTAGAAACCTTGGACCATGCACTATTGTTCATTCGGTATCTGGATATTAAGTAAAACAATTGCGTCTTTTTATAGGAAAAAACATGCCTAATTGATATCCTTTGAAAGTGTTATTTACCATAAGCAGGTCCTTAGGAAAGCAACCATTTTTGGCCGGATTTCACTAGTGAAAATCCAGGTTATAAAATGGTGAATGGCGGGCGGGCGGGCGGGCGGGGAAAATACTTTCGTAACAGTTTTCTCAGCAACTACTAATCACAGCCTCTTGATATTTGGTATGCAGCATTAGCATGGGCTCCCATAAGGTGGAATTCGATTTCAGGTCTGTCGCTCACTTACTTCCTGTTTACCGACTTAATTAATTTTTGACATAATTGTCCAATTATAGAAAATTTTCCTAACAGTTTTCTCAGCAACTACTAATCACAGCCTCTTGATATTTGGTATGCAGCATCAGTATGGGCTCCCATAAGGTGGGATTCGATTTCAGGTCTGACGCTCACTTACTTCCTGTTTACCGACTTAGTTAATTTTTAGTCCCCTACCGGCGAAAGCCGAAGGGGACCATAGGTTTGCACTCTGTCCGTCTGTCTGTCTGTCACTAAAATTTCAGTTTTCCGCACTTTTTAGCTCACCTGACCCGAAGGGTCATGTGAGCTATTGTCATCGTTAAGCGTCCGTCGTCCGTCCGTCCGTTAACTTTTCTTCAAAGATCTTCTTCTCTGAAACCACTGAAGGGATTGCATTGATACTTGGTATACATGATCTTTAGGATGTCCTCTACCAAGTTTGTGAATTATATACATGTCGAACAACCAACATGGCCGCCGTTGCTAAAAATAGAACAGGGGGGTCAAACCATTGTTTTTGGCTTATAACTCAAAAAGTATAAGAGATAGAGAAAATCCGAAGCAACCTACCTTGTTCAGCATCAAAAGCTCTACGAATCTCTCCATTGAGTCGAAGTTGTGAAACGACTCCTTATAGGAGTTATTGCCCTTTAATCATCAAAATTGACCATTTTTGCAGTTTTTGGACTATATCTTGAAAACCGTAAGAGCTAGAGGAAAAGTTAGCATTGCAGAATTATTTAGCTCATTGAGATCTACAAAAATGATTTCAGGGTCAAAATTGTCAGATCAGCCGTTTAAGAGTTATTCCCCTTTAACTGTTTTTTTCATTAATTTTAACTGATTTTTAAAAATCTTCTTCTCTGAAACCACTGAAGGGATTGCATTGATACTTGGTATACATGATCTTTAGGATGTCCTCTACCAAGTTTGTGAATTATATATACGTCAACTAACCAACATGGCCGCCGTTGCTAAAAATAGAACAGGGGGGTCAGACCATTGTTTTTGGCTTATAACTCAAAAAGTATAAAAGATAGAGAAAATCCGAAGCAACCCTCCTTGTTCAGCATCAAAAGCTCTACAAATCTCTCCATTGAGTCGAAGTTGTGAAATGACTCCTTATAGGAGTTATTGCCCTTTAATCGTCAAAATTGACCATTTTTGCAGTTTTTGGACAATATCTTGAACACCGTTAGAGCTAGAGGAAAAGTTAGCATTGCAGAATTGTTCAGCTCATTGAGATCTACAAAAATGATTTCAGGGTCAAAATGGTCAGATCAGCCATTTAAGAGTTATTCCCCTTTAACTGTTTTTTTCCATTAATTTTAACTGATTTTCAAAAATCTTCTTCTCTGAAACCAATAAAGGGATTGCTTTGAAACTTGATACACTTGACCTTTAGGATGTCCTCTACCAAGTTTGTGAATTATATACACGTCAACCAACCAACATGGCCGCCATTGCTAAAAATAGAACAGGGGGGGTCAGACCATTGTTTTTGGCTTATAACTCAAAAAATATAAGAGATAGAGAAAATCCGAAGCAACTTTTCTTGTTTAGCATCAAAAGGTCCTTATAGGAGTTATTGCCCTTTAACTATTTTTTTTCTATTAATTTAAACTGATTTCCAAAAATCTTCTCTGAAACCACTGAAAGGATTATTTGCAACTTTGTATAGTTGAAAGTTTGTGAAATATATTCAAACTTTGGCATAAGAGATCAGGTGAGCGATTCAGGCTCCTGGGAGCCTCTAGTTTTCTAAACGCTTATAGATAATGAACTGATTTTTGGTATGTGAGTTTAACTTGATGAGTTACAGATCAAGTTTGAGTTTCGTGCCGGTCCACAAATTTTTATGGGAGTTATGGCCCTTTGAACTTTGAAAATTCACTCAAATTTCAGTTTTCCGCAATTTTTTTCTAAACGCTTATAGATAATGAACTGATTTTTGGTATGTGAGTTAACCTTGATGAGTTACAGATCAAGTTTGAGTTTCGTGCCGATCCACAAATTTTTATGGGAGTTATGGTCCTTTGAACTTTGAAAATTCACTAAAATTTCAGTTTTCCTCACTTTTTTCTAATCGCTTATAGATAATGAACTGATTTTTGGTATGTGAGTTTACCTTGATGAGTTACAGATCAAATTTGAGTTTCATGCCGTTCCACAAATTTTTATGGGAGTAATGGCCCTTTGAACTTTTAAAATTCAATAAAATATCTGTTTTCCGCACTTTTTTTCAAAACGCTAAAAGATAATGAACTGATTTTTGGTATGTGAGTTTACCATGATGAGTTACAGATTAAGTTTGAGTTTCCTGCCGGTCCACAAATTGTTATGGGAGTTATGGCACTTTGAAGTTAGAAAATCCATTGCAATTTTATTTTCTACACTTTTTTATTGTTCCTTGTAGATAATAAACTGATCAAGTTTAGGTATTCATTTGTTTGACAAATTGTTACCAGTGACTGAAATATGAGACTGGTAGGGGACTATGTATTGTTTTGCAATACTCTCAGAATGCTTGTGGACATAAATGTCCAATTATAGAAAATTTTCGTAACAGCTTTCTCAGCAACTACTAATCACATCCTCTTGATATTTGGTATGCAGCATCAGTATGGGCTCCCATAGGTTGGGATACGATTTCAGGTCTGTCGTTTACTTACTTCCTGTTTACCGATTTAGTTAATTTTTGACATAAATGTCCAATTATAGAAAATTTTCGTAACAGCTTTCTCAGCAACTACCAATCACATCCTGTTGATATTTGGTATGCAGCATCAGCATGGGCTCCCATAGGTTGGTATACGATTTCAGGTCTGTCACTCACCTACTTTCTGTTAACCGACTTAGTTAATTTTTGACATAAATGTCCAATAATAGAAAATTTTTGTAACAGTTTTCTCAGCAACTACTTATCTCAGCTTCTTGATATTTCTTGGTATGAAGCATCGGCATGGGCTCCCGTAAGGTTGGATCTGATTTCAGGTCTGTGGCTCATATACTTCCTTTTAAACGAAATCTGGCCATTTCTGTCTTTGACCCATTTTTTTCTGTTAGAATTCTGGATGCTTTAAAATTCATAAACAAAACATTTATACTTTGTTCAATGGCTTGAACATTGATTCAGTTTTGTACTTTTTTTCCAGATTTAAAACAAAGAATGTAATACTAATCACCAAGGTTGAGTCCAGCAGTAACAATAAAATTGATTAAGTTTAATACTTATTTCAGATTTTAGACAGAGAACGTAGTGATCTTACCTTTAGGGTTGAGTCTAGCAGCAAAGAATTATCAGAACTTCAACAACAGTTGATTGAAGCACAGGAATCATCACACAGTAAGGGGAAATTTCTTGTCATTATGTTGCCTGCTTTTTGCACTAACATTATTTGTAATCTTGTTATATCATGCAGCTACATGCAATAAGCTCTCAGTATTCAACTGACAGCTTTATCCCATGCAACTTGAAATGTAGCAGTTTCATGGTCTCATCTAATTTTCTAGTTTTAATGGGTTAAAACATAGCAACATAACATGCATCATTCCTGGAAACTGCATTCCTTTAAACAGCCAATAAAAAAACATTCAAATTGACATATTTGTTCAAATTTACATTGAATTTATTTTTTGATTACTCCTTTGTGGATTTGTCAATTACATACAGTGAAACTTCTCTAAACCGGCCACCACTGGGACAATATAAAATGGCCAGTTTAGAGGGGTGGCTGGTTTTGTGAGTGACTGGCAGATATAGATAAAAACTAGAACCCATGATCCAAATACATGTACAACATGTATTATATGTGAGATATTCTTATAGATTTTATAAAGCCATTCTTTAACTTTTAAAGGAAAAGGTAATGCTATGTTATTTTAAATTTTGAATGCCCATTGGCAGTGATTGGTGCATGATTCTTAAATTCATAATTACTGAAGTTTGGTATGTAAAGCAATTCAGAATATATTTTATTTTGATAATTTACATGATACTTAATCAAAACTTTAAGTTAATTTTTAAAATTTCTAAAACTAACAAAGATAAGAAATCATATTACAAATGTTTTACTTTTTAGGATTATTTACTTTAAAAATATAGATCTGAGATGTTTTGACACTTATATATTAGTTTATAAACAGTACCATGAATACAACAGAATTTTAAAACCATTACAAAAGCATTTTATTAGATCATCAATGTTTTTATTTAAATTGACTTTTACATGCTAATTAAGGTTTACTCATGTAGGGTTTCAAAGGATTTGTTTTGATAACCTATGTTTTGGCAACTTTATGACCAGTGGCATGATTAATGAGTTTATTCCTAATTGTCCCACATTTTAAAAATATGCTATTCCTAATTGTCCCACATTTTAAAAATATGCTATTCCTAATTGTCCCACAATATGAGTTCTGATTGTCCCACATTTTTGTTCTAGGTAAATATTTCTTAGATAAACAAAATAAATGTTTTTATAGTCATAAAAACATAATTGATGTTAAAAAAATCAGAAATTAAAATGTTTTAAAAATATATATATATTATATCTTTAAAAGTGCAACTAGAATATATAATGTCAAAATAATTATTTTTAATTTAGTTTACCAATTTATATATAAAAAAAATAACCTGAATGTAAAAATTAGTTGTGAAAAAAACGAAATTGTGTAAATATTTCAAAACATTAAATTTCAAAATTCATATTAGTAATATTAGTAGTAGTATTATTTAACTTTAACACTTGATGCGACCACTTTATTAATTAAAGTATCCCAAGCTGATGAATAATTCTACATAGAATATTCAGCCATTAAGCCAATTATAAGCAAAGCTTAATTGTGATATGTTTTTGATCAGAAAAAAGCGAGCTAAGTTCAATAACTAATAGCCAAGCAGAATGCTGCTAGACGATCATTTCCCGGTATCTCTATTAAAGGTTGCTTTTTCCACTACACACAGTGCATATGGCGAAAGGTACAGTCTACAGGATTGGTAAAGGACTACAACGACGACCCAGACGTACACAGACTTATTCGACAAGCAGCTGTATTACCACTAGTACCAGAACACGCAGTAGAAGATGTATGGTTCCAGGCCCTAGAAGACATTAACCAAGCAGATACTACAGATGTCACTACTTTCACAGATTATGAACAACATACTGGGTCGAAGCTAACAGGCAACTCTGGAACCACCACCAGACCGAGGGACCAAGAACCACCAACCACCTAGAAGGATGGCACAACAGTTTGAAGATCGTCAAAGTTCCACACCCTAGCCTATATGTACTTCTGTCCTATCTACAAGAACTTCAAGCCGCCGACGAGGTCACACTGATTCAGTACAACGCAGGAGGACTTAAGCCAACCAAGAGAAGAAAATACACCACACTCAACACAAGATTCCAGCAACTAAAGGCACAGTTACAGAGATGAGAACTCAACATCATCCAGTATGCTGATACCGCTGCCTACCTGCTTCACCTACAGGACTAGTGTCATTTATGAGAAAAAAATAGTGCTCTTTCATGTACATGTATTTATCATCTGATGTCTGTTATGTGTCTGTTTAATTGTTATATAAATAAATAAATATTATACTTAAAACCTTTTGTTTATTTATGCTTATGCAATAAAATCTACAAAAATCAAATAAAGACGAATCACATATGATACCGTCTCAACAGAGTTGCTCTACCAAATGTATTGAAAAGCCAAACATGCACCATTTGAATATGAAGAAACTTTTATAAAATACGTCATGAATTCATCAGAGGTGCTCTAGCCAAAGTATTGAAAAGCCAATCACTAAATGAATATGAAATGTATTAAGGCATTCTGAACTACATGTAGAATTCTAAATTATGTCTAGAATCAACCTATATGAAGACTCATTAGAGGTATTCTTCCCAAAAACACTATATTATAGAAATAAATATTTTATGAAGACTAGACTAGGACCAAGTGGCAACTAAAGTTTGTTATTACAACAATGTGCTTAAAACAACATTTTATAAAAACATTTCCTAATTGTCCAACATTTGAAATTCCTAATTGTCCATCACTTCTATTCCTAATTGTCCCACACTTTTTCTACCTTTTTTACCTGTATTTTTCAAAAGTGGGACAATTAGGAAGACACCGATTAATGTGGCCAATATACAGGGGTTAAATTTACTTGACTACTGAAGGGAATTATTCTTTAAGGCGGCCGGTGTACGGTTTACAGGGGTGGCCGGTATTGTGAGGTAATTTTACATGCATTTTAATACAATTTTGCAGGGACTTTTTAATCTGGCCAGTTTAGAGGGGTGGCCAGTTTTCAGGGGGTCCGGTTTAGAGAAGTTTCACTGTACTAATTATGTCAATTTATCTAGTTTGATAGACCTCACTAGGTCATTACACAAAATTGGTAGATCTTTTTTGTGTGCTCTAAAATTTGACATGGGGATGTGTAAATTATAGAAATTGTCAATTTACTTTCTGTAACTTATAGCTGTTTAATGCTAGAATTAATCATGCAATAGGATTTAAGAATAACAACATTGTTTTTTTAGTGTGAATATTAGTTTGAAATTTCAACAATATCTTTTTACTTATGTTCTGTCTTTAGAATACATGTTCTACAAGGAGACTTAAAATTTACTTGCATGTATATTCTGTTTTTAAGAATACCATGAAGAAACTAAGGATCTGAACATAATGTTGACATCCTATGACAAACAGTTGAGAGACACAAAGAATGAACTGAAAGCAAAAACAGAAGAATATGACAGAGCATTAAATCTTTTGGAGACCAAGGTTAGTATTGGTGACTGATCTCTACAACTTGAAAAATTTGGCTTTAACACTTAGTGCCATGATAGTGGTTCCATTTTGAACTGAGTTGAATCACCCCAAGAAGCTTAACTATAAGCTAACTTAGATATCAATAATAAGTCTACAACACAATTTTAAATTGATTTTTACAGTTCTTATTGAACTGCCAAAAACTTATTATGTCTGTGAGTCATGATGCATAGCATTGAAATGGGTCCAAGCTTTATTAACTGATTTTTGCGGATTAACTAAATAGTTGTTTTTTTGTGGATTCTGAATTACATGTTCAATTTAAATGTAAAAAATACACAAGGTCTTTCAATTTTGTTGGATTATTTACTTCATTAATCTGTTCCCCCACAAAAACATTGAATATTGTAACCCAACATACAGGAATACTTTCTTAGAATCTGATATTTTTATATTACAGCTTGTGCAGATAACAGCAGAGCTAGAAAACATTACAAGAGAACTAGAGACTGCCTCTGAAGAAAGAGATGCTTTCCAGGTAATTCAGACCTGTTAACTTTTAAGTTTTTGCCGTATTTTTTACGGTAAACGTGAAAAAAATGCGCTTTACGGTCGTCCATGCCGATTTTACGGTTTGAAACAAAATTGTCTGTTAAAATTCATTTTGTTAAATAAAATCTAGAAAATTATTAACCGTCAATCTGATTCAGTTGAGTGCTTCATTTAAAGCATTAAATTTTAAAAGCGTTTAAAAGATCAGGATCAAAACAGCATGGTGGTTGATAAAAATGTCAAAATGAAAAGTTTTATTCAATACTGGATCCTTAGAATGTCTGCAAGATGGTTCAAATGACAATTCTTGAAAAAAAAATTACTCAAAGGCAGGTTTTGTCAGCTTTTTGTCATTTGAAATTGATATTACTGAAAAAGTTTGAAAAATACTGGCACTCAATGGCGATTTTACTGACAAAGTTTGAAAAAAAACTGACAATCTTACTGATGGGCATAAAATGGGGTAAACAGGTCTGGTAATTTATCATCGATCAAAAATACAGTGGGGTGTATAGTTTTTATGTTTGATTTTTTACCAGATCTCACAGTGTGAAAATTTTTAACAACTTTTAATCACAGCCTCTTGATATTTGGTGCACAGTACAGCATTGGGTACCGTAAAGAGGTATTTGATTTCAGATCTGTTGATCACCTACTCCCTGTTTACAGGCTCTGTTAATATTTGACATTAATATTAGTCAATCCCTCAATGATAGAAAATTTTTCTAACAGTTTTCTCAGCAACTACTCATCACAGCCTTTTGATATTTGACATACAGCATCAGCACTGTGGGATTCAAACTAAGAAAAATGAATTCATTCTTCTCAATTTTAAGGATCAAGTTGAGAGACTTCAATCGGAGTCATGTTTCAAGGACACCATGATATCAGAGTTGGAGGAGAATCTGAGAAATGAAATGACTAAGAATGGTGACCTTATCAAAGAAAACCAGGTATTATTACATTGTAGCTTACTGCTTTCTATAAAGCAACCATCAGTATACGATTAACTTAATAAATAAGTGCTAGAAAATTATGATGTTATCAATTCTAAAAAGACATTTTCTATAAAGATGAAATAAGAAAAAGTTATATACATGTAGCAGTAGTCAGGGTTTCAAATAAAGTACTTGGCTGAGGTAATGGACCTTCATTTCTAGATTCAGGACCTTTGAAATTCTATTTACAAAAGTCTTAGACTTCAGTGATTTTTCTAGCGCTCGTCTCTTTCGTCATTGGCGAAAAGATATTTTATTTGACGAAAAATTTTCAAACCAATTTCGCCACTTTAATATTCAAAAATGTAGAAAATTCTCGTCCTTTTTTACGATAATCAGTTAAATCTTTCGTCATTTTCGTGTAATTTCAACAGATTTTACAATGAAGCCCTATTGATTTATGACCCAAGCTGTCTGCATAAACACCCGGTGGCAGGATATGTTTTTAATTACAGTTAATTAACTGTAACTGTTAATTGGTTTAAATGAGTCATAGTAACAGGTGCTTGACCATCGCTGATTGATTTCGAAATCAATCATGAATGAAATATACTTGACCAATCAGGAGAAAGTTTATTTTTATATCAGCTGAAAAATATTGATTTGTTTGTCAACCCACGTGCTCTGACCATGTTAACAAAATGATAATTCTTGTGTAAATATCACAAAAACTTAGAAGTAAATATAGATGAAAGGATTTACCTTCATGAAACTATTTTATTAAGAACATCCTGTAATCCAAAAACATCCTTTTTCATGCATTAGAAGGAGATCAGATGAAAAGAACTTTGTTTACATTTTTACGGTCTCCTTCTTCTTCCTTTTATTACCCTCCTTAGATAGGAGCACCTCCATTTCAGCGGAGGTGTAGTGGAGTTCCAATGATTTTGAGTTAAGAAATTGTTTTGTTTTGTTTAATAACCTCGAGCCACCCAAACACTAAACTAAATTTGTAGAGCTCCTTTATAGGACATGTAGGATGTTCTGTTTTATTGTCTGTATATTCCTCCTTTTAGGGACCACCAGTCACATTATGAAAATGGTAAAACAAAAACAAAACTGCTTCTTCAAATGAGAGACTTTATGTGTGCTTATAGCTTTCTATGAGCATGTTAAACTTGATGAGTAATACATATTTTCCCTTAATTTGTAAAAAAGGGTGGTGGGGGTGTTATCATTTTGTTATGCCTATAAGATATTAAAGGCAAAGAATCTGCAGTTCATTAAGTATGATTGAAAGGGGAAAAATCAATTCAACAAATGTTTAGATATATTGTATTGAACATGATAATAACTGCTGTAATCTGCGTCCTGTCTATGGTACTGAAATTATAATATACATAGCTATAACCTGCACATATAGAAATTCAAGTATTGGTATTTTTGCTTCAACCAGACTGCTAGAAGCAAACATGGTTATGGATTATTAGGTCGCACATTTTGGTCGACCGCTAAAGTGACTAAAGCCCTCAAAATCCTGGAAAAAACCCTGTAGACTTGTATGCTTAATAAAATCTGGTCAACTTGCCACATAGAACTTCAAGTCCTGGACTTGTTGCTTTCAAATGTCAAATTATACCCCCACTCCCCACTCGTAAGAGAGGGGGCTATATTGCAATCACCTTGTCTGTCCGTCTGTCCGTCCAGTTCAATTTCTCTGCTTCTACTGGATTGATTGGTTTCAAATTTGGTACACAGCTTCAGCATGATGAGTTATACCGTGCCTCCCCTTTCCAGGTCAGTCCATCATCTACTTCCTGTTTTTCGAGCCGACTTAGACTTTTAAGGGTAAAAAATTTGAAAAGTGAAATTTTTCGCAACAGTTTTCTCGGCTTCTACTGGATGGATTGGTTTTAAATTTGGTACACAGCTTCAGCATGATTAGTTATACGGTGCATCTGCTTCCTGTTTTCCGAGCTGACTTAGACTTTTTATGGGTCAAAAATAGACAATTTTTCGTAACAGATTTGTCGGCTTCTAGAGAAGGGATTGATTTCAAATTTGGTATACAGCTTTAGCATGATGAGTTGTACTGTGCCTCCCCTTTCCAGGTCAGTCGGTCATCTACATCCTGTTTTCTGAATGGCCAAGTGGGGGTATGCTTAGCACGACTTAGTGCAACCCCTTGTTGTCCCTGACCTTTTGCTATCAGATGCAGGGGTTCAAATTAGCACTGGTCTGAGGTTCAGGATCTTCAATATTTTATTCAAGACCTTTGAAATTCTATTTACAAAAGTCCTGGATCTGCATGTTTCTACAATATCTTCTATTGAGGACTTTCTTTCAACATGTTGTGGACTTTCCACCTATAACTTCAAAAAATCCTGGACCAGTTGCTCTTAAATGTTGATTTGAACCCCTGCTGAGATGTTAGTTTGAACCCCTGGTAGTGGAATGCCATTTTTAGAAATAAACCTTGATTGAAGTGTTTTCACAGTGCATATGGAACAAAATAGATAAAACTTTATTGGTGTTTCCTCTTTTAAAAAAATATGTACTGACTCTTTTTTATTTGCATAAAAGTAACTTGTCTATTCCTGAATATTGTTTTATTTGTAGGTATTAGTCCAAGAGTCTCAAAGGGAGCGATCTAACTTGTCTGAACAGTTGCGTAGTGAAGAGCGGCAAAATGAGGCTAATAATGAGACCATCGGTAACTTACAGAGGGAGCTGCAATCACACGAGCATACCATCAACAGTCAACAGAAGTTACTTAATGAAAATACGGTAGGATTTATTGTGATAATAAGAATGGCAGGTAGTGTTCCTGGGTTTTAAAGATTTAAGTGGGTACTTCAAAATCTGCTTTAATATGTGAATGTATGTAAATATGATAAGAATAACTGCTCAAAAGAAAATCAAACTCATTGAGATTTTAGACAATTTTTTTTTTAGACCAATAGACATATTGAACAAATATCTGCCACTGAAATAACTTTCAAAGCTTTACATCAGTGGAATGAAAAAAAAATGATGATTGTTTCTAAACATGCCTCCAAAAAAATCTATGGACTTATATATAATGTCTTGTAAAACAATAGTCATTATTTTGCCCGCTTCATCATCATTGAAAACAGACTAATGATTTAGGTCACTCATTATAAAGGTACCTGTATCCTGTATATCTTATAAATGTATTTTACCTTTGTTTTATTACAGGAGGTGATCAATAGCTACATGACCAAGGTGGAAGACCTTAAGACAACCTTGTCTGAGAGAAACTTTTCTTTAGAAGCTGAACAGGAGAAGAACAAAGAATTAGAGGAAAGTTTACAGGCCATGTCTAATGAAATATCCACTTCAAAAACTCAGCTTTGTCAGTTGGAGAGTGAAATGATAAAGATGAAAGAGGATCATCAATCTGAGGTAATGAGAGACCTATCACATGTGAAAATTAAGCTTGTATGTCAGAAGAAGATTATTGTGTGAAGACGATTGTTTTATCAATAAAACAACGGCAAATTAGTTATCCTCAATGGAAAACAGTCAACAGCCTTTAGTATTGATCATTACCTTTAGCTTATCTTGCAATTGTCCCTACATAACTAAAAAAAGACACATATTTCAAAAGTCATATATAATCAAGATTTTTTTTTTTAAATCAGTTAGATTTAAAATTGAAGGTTTATTATGTAGAGTTCTATATTGTAAACCAACTAATTTTTAATAAATCATTGAGAAATATTGTAGCCATGTAATATTATAGTTTACAGTATATGTATTTTCCTCTTGATTTCAAAAGAAAAATAATCTGCTAAGTATTCCCAATATGTCATGCTAATTCTACCATTTTGACAGTGTGAATTTAAAACACCTTTAATATTTTTTTATTTCTTTTATTTGATTTCATTATCAGTTGGCAAATGTAAATGAGGAGTTAGAGACCATGACGAGGAATTTCAATGTGTTAGAAGAAGAGCATCAGAAAAGTCTGTCAGCCATTGTAGACCTGGAGGTAAAAATACAAATTTATGTATACATTTAAAGGCCTGAAAAAAATAGATACTTAATATGTAGGCTAGGAAGAATGTTTCATCTTTACCATTCAAAAGGCAATATAAAAGAATATTACAAAAAAAAATAACCAATGAATCTCGAGTTATTGATCATTATACTAAAACAATATACTTTTGAGTTCCAACTTGTTCACAAAATGTTTGCCATCTTTATTTTAAGCATTTTATGCAGTTACTTGATCCACTAAATGTGTACCTATCCATGAATTGGTTTTATTCATTCAACTTGGTTTATTTTGGTAACTTATTTGACCATTTATTCTGGTATAAAAGGCATTAAATACCAACAAATCCCTAAACCCTTTACCTTAGACATTTAGTTTTACATCAAGCTAAAAAAATGAAACATAGACAGTTTTCCATCTTTAAAACATGGCTGCGTGTTTGTGAATTTTTAGACTTATCTAAAATTAGCTTAATACTAATTCTATACAATTGTGGTAGGGTTTTGATTGTATTGATCAATGTTTTAAAATTACAGCATCACTCAGGTCACTTGCTTTTCTATTTCAGAAAGATGTAGTAAGAGCTAAAGAAGAAAAGGATTCTTTAAACACAATGGTAATTTTTTTTATACTAAATCAGTGTTTCTTGAAATGAGAGGTTGCTCCTTGAAATATGTATATACATGTACAACATAACCAAAGTAAGCCTTTTTATATCACTTTGGTATTTTGTATTATGTAACATCAACATGTATTTTAGTTGAGCTTGAACATACAATTAAGTCAGCATTTACTGTAGTGCAGTCTCTTAATAATGTTTAAATGAAAAGTATCATGTAAATGTGAATTAAAAAGATTAGTATGTGATATGTAGCATGGAATTTTATCCTTAAAATATGTCATCTTATGTAGAAAAACCTTATATAAACTAATGATGTTTGATTCTTGAAATACACTATTTATTTGAGTGGTTTAATTAAAGAAATGAATGTTGAAATCTAGAGTAGGAAATTCCTAGAGAAAACAAACCGGCTTTGAATTGCAAAGGCAGTCAAATTTTTACTAGGTGTCAGCTAGCATTTCAGTTCTGTAGACATTTTTATGTCCCGCCAACTTTGTTGGGGGCATATAGTTTTCGGTCATTTTGTCCTTCTGTCGGCCTGTCACACTTTAGTTTTCTGCACTTTTTTCGACATCCTTGCATATCCTCAAAAGATTTTGGTATGTGAGTCTACCAAGATGAGTTACAGGTCAAATTTGAGTTTTTCGTTCCCGTCCACTGATTTTGACCTACATTATGGCCCTTGAACTTAGCAAATTTTGTAAAAATAAAAGTTTTTCACACTTTTTTTCAACATCCTTGCATATATTCAAAAGATTTTTGGTTTGCAAGTCTACCATGATGAGTTACAAGTCCAGTATGAGTTTTGTTCTGATCCACTGATATTTGCCAGCTGGGCACGAGTGTCATCTTGACACATTTCCTTGTTTTTTTTATAGATTAAAGAAACAAAAGAGTCATTAGAAACAGAAGTAGCAGATCTTAAACAGAAATTAGTTGACTCAGAGAAAAGACTGATATCTAAAGAGTCGGAGAGTGAGGAGGTCTATGGAAAACTGATAGAAGAACTCAGAAATAAAAATGAAAGGTATTTGTTATTAGAACTACGTAAAGTAATTAACCACCTTGTTCATTAATCCTACATGAACAGTTTCATAACTCAGGCTTGAAATTGCTATTTTAAAATTTTCAAAGAAATATTGATGCTATTCCAAGCTATCAACAAAATACTCTATTATATTTTAATCCCAAAAGTTAATAACTTGCTGTTGTCATTTTTTCTATGGACAACATATTAAGATTTGTGGTAAATGTTCATATCCTTGCAATACTGTTTATTCATTTATTTTCATGGGTATCATTTTCATGGATTGCTAGAAAATACATTTGATTTGATTTATGGTTGTTAAGTTTGCAGTATGCAAACCAATGTAATATTTCCTTTTCGTAGAAAACCAAATTTTGTTGATCAGCGCCACCCAAGAAAACCACGAAAATTGATACTCCATGAAAAATAATGAAATCACAGTAACATTTTTCGAAACTCTTCCAGAACTAATTGTATGGTTGGAGGGAGGAAAAAAAGATGGGTGACCTGGCTACCTCCCCACCCAATACAATTATTTCTGGTACAGCCCTTTAACCTGTGTAAAAAACTTTCAGATTTTTTTTAAGTGAGAGTTGAAATATGCTTTAGTTTAGTTTTCAGTCTAAATTCTGCAATGCAGTGTTTATATCATAATTTATAATGGAGCACTTCTTTTTAGGAGGTAAGTCATATTTATTGTGTGTGGGTTTTTTCAGGCTGAAAGAAATGAATAATGAAATGTTCAAATCCATGAAAGACTTAGAAGAAAGTAAAGACCAAAAGAACAAAGAAAATGCTGAGTTAAAAGTAAAGTTTTAAATTTATGAAATATATATGATTTCTTTAGAATTTTTTATTAAAAGAATTGAACAATAGTTGTAAGTTACTCTTTTAACTAGTAACTTGTACAAAAAATGGTCATAGAGTACAGTTTTGTGTATCCTAAATGGTGCTTATAAATCTACACCATCTAAGTTTAACTTGAAAGCCAAAAATATGTTTTTGTTATCATGTTTTGCAGTTCTTTAAACTGCTCTTTGCAACAAAAAAGTTGTCTGAAAGCAGTTTACATATTAATCCATATGTATAATGGGTTATTAGTCCCCTACCGGCAAAAGCCAAAGGGAACTATAGGTTTGCGCTCTGTCTGTCCGTCTGTCCGTCTGTCTGTCACGCCTCAGTTTTCCACACTTTTTTTCTAAATGCTTATAGATAATGAACTGATTTTTGGTATGTGAGTTTACCTTGATGAGTTACAGATCAAGTTTGAGTTTCGTGCCGGTTCACAAATTTTTATGGGAGTTATGGCCCTTTGAACTTTGAAAATTCACTAAAATTTCAGTTTTCCGCACTTTTTTTCTAAACGCTTATAGATAATGAACTGATTTTTTGTATGTGAGTTAACCTTGATTAGTTACAGATCAAGTTTGAGTTTCGTGCCGGTCCACACATTTTTATTGGAGTTATGGCCCTTTGAACTTTGAAAATTCACTAAAATTTCAGTTTTCCGCACTTTTTTTCTAAACGCATATAGATAATGAACTGATTTTTGGTATGTGAGTTAACCTTGATGAGTTACAGATTAAGTTTGAGTTTCGTGCCGGTCCACAAATTGTAATGGGAGTTATGGCACTTTGAAGTTATAAAATCCATTGCAATTTTATTTTCTACACTTTTTTATTGTTCCTTGTAGGCAATAAACTGATCAAGTTTAGGTATTCATTTGTTTGACAAATTGTTACCAGTGACTGAAATATGAGGCCGCTAGGGGACTATGTATTGTTTTGCAATACTCTCAGAATGCTTGTTTAAACTATAATCAGTTTAAGCTCATTGTAAAGCTTACATCTTACCCAATGCCTTGAAGTTCATAAAAAAACTTTAATTGTAATCTTAATTTTCAGAATAAGTTAAAAGCAATTGAAGCAGTGACTGAAGAATTTTGTTCGCTAAGAAATGAGAAACAGTGCTTAGAATTTGAGATGCAAAATAAGCGTGAAACGTGAGTAATTTATCAAAGAAATAAAGTTGAAGTAAATTCTTGTACGAACATTTGTGTCCATTCAGTACAACAGACCTCAAACCAGTACAATATATTACAGAATGGACTGTTTTGGCTTATATTCTTTACAAAAACTGTATCATATAAAAAAATATTTGACAAAATCAGGTCATTTTACAGCTTGAATGTTTTTTTCAGGCATTTTTGTATGAGACTTTCTATTAATTAGTGTTAGTTTTATGCTGCAAATACTTGAACAAGCATCGGTGTGTCCATGCAGTACACAGACATCCGACAATTCCAATATATTACAGGTTGAACTTTTTTTTGTCTTATATCCTTTACAAAAACTGTATCATATGAAAAAATAATTTGACAAAATCAGGTCCTTTTCTTTGTGTCATTTAACAGCTTTGATTTTTTTTCAGGCATTTTTGTATTTAACATATATTGGTTAGTGTTTGTTTTATACTGCAATAGAGATTTTCTATAATTCTTAATATGCATCATGTGTACATGTATTTAGCATAAAGCATATTTGAGACATTTAGAAAATCTATTTTTTGATTAAGTAAGCTGCATCTTATTCCTATGAACACATGTCTTTTGATTTTTTTCAGAATGGACAGATTGTCAGCAGATGTGTTGGTACGAGATGAACAAATCAGGGGTTTAACAGAAGATTTGGAAAAGTAAGAAAAAATTAGTCTTCATTTCTTAATGAGATGGTTACACCTTTTTTCACTGTTTACAATTAAAAGGTAACAAATCTTGAAAGATTTTATTTTCTCCAGTGGTAATGCAGATTCCTTTTAAATGATATTTTGTAAATATAAAAAATATTCTGTTGAATAGATCAATAAAAGTAAATGATCATGTATATTGTGCACAAGAGATGACAAACATTGTTGACTTTTGAACAATACAACAAAACTATTATACTGGTAAAGTTTACAATTTTTTCACCTGCAAGATGTTTCAGAAGTCCCATATAGGGGTAACTTACTTTTGCATTTATTTGCCGGATTTCAGGGAGTAAAAAATCGGGGATTTAAAAAGGTGAATGTGTGGGCGGGGAAGAATTTTTTGGAACAGTTTTCTCAGCAACTACTCATCACAGCCACTTTGTATCAGCGTCAGGGGTCCCTTAAAGTGGGATTCGATTTCAGGTCTGTGGCTCACCTACTTCCTGTTTAACGAAATCTGGCCATTTTTGACTTTGACAGATTTTTCTTGACTTTTGTAGTGCAGTGATGCATAACATTTCTGTATTTGTTTTGAATATGTTTCTAATTATTTGTGTCATATTGAGAAATACAAATATTTCATTTTATAACAGATTAAAGGAAGAATCCTGCCGTACTACAGATGAAAATGTGTTGTTAAAGACTAGGATGGAAGAAATAGAAAAGGTATCTCATCATTTTAGCCTCATCATTTAATACCTGTATTCAATCACAGCTATTAATCAAGACTTCTTTCAATAACCTTTTAAGACAACATCATTTCACTTACACATATGTATGTATTATTCATCTTTTCATATTTCATTTCATGTATTTTAGATATTGTAAAGAAAAAGAGTGTAGTTTATACAACTGGAAAGTGCACAATTTTTTCACACTTTTCATGGCAGCTTATTGTGACAGATATTAAATTCAGTGTACTTGGTATGAATCATAGGAATTCTTCATTGACACTTATAATAGTAACTTATTTAACACATACGTTAAGTGTCTGGCTAACAGGTAACAGAGCCTTTGTAATTTCTTTTTTCTCTAATTCACATGCTACAAACATTTGTTTTGATAGGAAATGTTGTCAATTAAAGAAAGGAACAAAGATTTATTAGAAGAGAATTCTAAATTAATCGGTCATCAAAATCACAAACAGAAAATTCATTACACAGAGAAGTTGAAAGATGAAAATAACTTTCTCAGAGAGGTGGGTATCAAATGTGAGTCACATACAGCCTAAGAAAGGGGGTCAAAAATCTGCCCCCAATCAAAAATGATTTTTGATCATTTAGATTTTTAATAGGAGAAAAATGCCTAACAACCAGTACCCTAATTCTAGTTTAGCCTCTTTATTCCCTTGAACAGTGAAAGCAATGACTACATTAATTTCCAAAAGGCTGAGAAGACATTGAAGTTACTTTAACATTTAAACTGGCAATGTCTGACATATGGTTTGTACACAAAAAGCATCAAAATGGCAGCCATTTTTCTATAATTTTACAAAAGCACGAAAGTGGCATAATTCATTGTCCCTGGTTGTTCATAATAGATTTTTATGCCCCATCTACAATAGTAGGGAGGCATATAGTGTTTGGGTCTGTTCGTTGCAAGATGCGGCATTTTGGACATATTCTTGTTTAAATGGGTTGCCATTATTTTAGTTTCTGTAACTCCTGGCTACACTGAGCAAAAAATATTACCAACCCATCGTAACCCATGTCAAAATCATTAAACCATGGGTAGCCATGAATTATTTCTTAACTTAGTGTTTATGTTAGCTTAAAAATTGTTATGTATTGAAATTGCCTTGTGTAAGATACATTCTTGAAATATTCTACTAAAATATTTTAGCATTGTAATAAAGTCCAAACTCATTAAAAAATTTATAGTTCATGCACATTTTTGAAGAAATGATGTGTGATGTTAAATAATTTTTAAATTTAACATTTTTATGTGACCTGCAATGTCTTGCAAGGCGACATATAGGGTTGACTTTTACACTATCTGTAGCCTTGCAGCGTCGCTAAAAATTTCCACTGCAGTTTTCCAGCAACTACCTGTCTTAACATTTTACATTTTGCTGGTAGTTTTCTTCTATAGCACTACATGCTGTAAAGCTATTTTATGTCCGTAACTTATCTTCTTACTGTTTAGTGAATAATTTTAGACACAGGCAACATGTGTCTTCTATGAAAGACTGCCATTCTAGAAAACACTTCTGGATATGTTTTTGACAGATTTAACATGATATTGATTGTATCTGACATAAAATGGTTCAATCTTTTATTTCAGCAACTTTCTAAATCACATCAAGAAATACAGAGACTCAATATGCTGAAAGGAACTCCATCCAAAAGGGAGAACAGATCTCCATTAAAACAGTTGAATGACCAAGATAATTCTTTGTGATCCTTCTTTGTTTGTACTTTGTCAGAATAAAGGCAGCAAGAGACCCATAGTTACAGTGAATAAATGAAGATGTAAATGCACTAAATGATCTCTTCAGCCATTGCCATTTTGTATTAATTTACAAGGAGTGTACATGTGTTATGTTAAATGTACTAAATTGTATGAATGAATTTATTGTTGGTCATTGTATCAAAAGAAGTTTTATGTTAAATTCTTCTGAATCACATTTAATACCCCCATCTTGGAAATTAGTGCTTGATGAAAATAAAATTTAATATATTGTAAGTTATTTTTATAGAAATCCAAAACTGAAATGGATAATGTTTTTTTAAGATATTTTTTTTTACTATCCAAAAAATATGTCATCATTGTTAATCTTTTGTAAATTAAACTGTTTTGTGTAAGACTGCATGAAATTTCAGGTCAACAAATATTTTAAATTGTACCAATTTTCCAAATATTATTATATGTAAATAATTGATTCCTTTGAAGCTGTGTGCTAGAACAATTTTTCAGATCAATTCTACAGAGGTCTATGAATTCTGATAACTCACATGCGGCTTTATCTCTTTGAATTTCTCACTAACAAGTTATTATTGCCGGCTGTCACAAAATGGAAAAAATTATTAAATAATATTTCTTTCATTAAATTATAGTCAATGTTACTTAAGAATATAATACATGCATGTATATAAACCATTGTTACTTGCATTATGCTATTACTTTCAACTCAATATGATGCATGTCAGCTTCCATGTTTTCATATTTAATAAGTACACCATACACTTTATCAGAATTTGTTGATTGATATAGTGAGAACAATGACAAAAGTCTTCTCTACTTCATATTCTTTTCTCTTTCCTATACAATGTACATATGAATAGGCAAATATAGATAAAATATAGGTTTAAATAATAAATGGACAACCTGTATTAGATTTTTAGTATGGTGTGTTAAGTCTATAGTGCTGAGCACATTTAGTTTTAATTTATGTTATGGCTTGTAAAGTATCAGATCATGTGAATAAAAGTTTTATTCTTAGTACTGTTTGATAGAGTTACATATTCCTCTTTTCACTGTTATCTTAAAAAATTGTCATTTGCACCGCTAAAATGACTGAAGTTATCAGAACTTAAAAAAAAAAAACATTATTCTTCTCTTGCAACTGCTAGTAAAACAGATTAATTCCATTGAAAATGTTACCATGGTGAGAATTCTTTTGTTTTTAGTCTGTTTTTTTTTCCTCAAATAAGTGTCTTTCACACTTAGCATATAGCTGGTTCTTCTCCTAAATTATTTGATGGGTTTTCATGAAACTTTCACAAAACATTTGTCACATGTTACAGTTGGGCATACACTAAAATCTGGTTTGGTCTCATTGGTCTGGTCTGGTCTTGAAATTGGTCTAAGAATAAATAAAACATGGTCTGCTCTGGAAATTGGTGTATAATGACTAAAACATGGTCTGGTCTGAAAATTGGTCTTAAATGACTTAAACATGGTCTGGCCTGAAATTTTGTCCCAAAATGACTAAAACATGGTCTTGCATATGGTAATGATTATGATATTATACTATTGTTAATTATTGTAATATGATGGTGTGTGTGTTGGTGTTTAACACCCTTTATCGAGGCACCTGGGCCATGTAGGGCGGTCAGTTTTAATTGTGGAGGAAACTGGAGGACCTGGAAGAACCCACCAACCTTGGGCAGGTAATTGACAAACCTAATTATGGTGGCAATGTCATTTATCTATACTTTCTTCCTCAGATTTCTGACTCAGTAAATTATCCACTAGTGGTCATTGGTTGAACATTTTCGTACTAAGTTTTTCAAAGCAGTGCCTTGATATTTGGTAAAAAAAAATAAGTATATTTAAAAGCCTTTGGAATATAGGGCTGCTATTTATATCATGTTTAGGCTTCCTGTTTATTCTGAAATCTCTATATGTAGAACAAGCATGACAGACAAGAAAGTATCCTATTTTCTCAAGATATGTAAATTAACAGTTACTGAATCCAACCATTACGGTATGGTTATTTATGTTTTGTCTTATATAACACAGTGATGCTGTTTCCCTTATTCTTTCGAGCGACAATGTTTCTGTTTTACCCGGGTGTGGGGGGGGGGGAGAGTGTTACTTCCTATATTATTACATGTATTTAGAGAAACATTTAATTAAATTGAATAAAACTGAAAGTTATTAGAATGAAATAATGACACCCTATTAAAAAGTATGTTTAATTAGTTGTAAAAAACACATTCCATCAAAACTTTATTAAGTCTAAGTCTTTTAAATACTTAAAGACGAAGCCATGTCAGTTTAGACATATTGAGACAAATTTCGAGACCAGACCATGTTTTAGTTATTTCCAGACCAGACCATGTTTTAGTCATTTTAAGACCAAATTCAAGACCAGACCAGACCAGCTTTTAGTGTATGCCATTGCAGTTGTGCACCTCCCATTTAATAATTGTCTACTTATCTTCCTAAGCTACTTCAAGCCACTGAAGTGAAGAGTGTCAAAAAGTGCTGCAAAAGTCTTCCATGGATGACTCACACATCGGTAATAGTGCATGCAGTGTGTTGTGAATGAATGAATATATAAGCTTTATGAATTTTATTTTAAACAAAATTACAATACATTGCAGGGCAAACATTTTATAGGGTCCTCTAAACTAAAGATGGACAGCAAGTTGTCAAAAATGCAAAGAGCAAGAGCAAAATAGAAATAAACTAGAAAAAACTGTGAGCAACAGCTCAAAATAAATAGCCCCCCCCCCCAAAAAAAAAATCAATCAGTCTTACAGATAAGATTTAGAAATAGGAGGTACATTACAAAATGTCACACAGATTGTGTGAAAGTTTCATGAAAATCAATAAAGGGGTTTAGTAGAAGTTGCAGATAAGAGATAGATACCACCTTGTAGTCCATGTTTTGCTCTGGGAAACCCCCAAAAGTATTCTGATCCAATTTTAAAATAAAAGGTGCATATTTACATTATATCACCGAGATTGTGAAAGTTTCATAAAATTTCATGAAGGGGTTTAGGAGGAATTACGGATAAGAGATGGGTATCCTGAGATGGACGGACGGACGTCCCTATCACAATATACCCCCACTTTTCAAAGCAGGGGTATAATAAAAGTGTTAAGCGGATGCAAAACGACTGTTCTTTACCTGGGACTAACATATCAAGTTTTTGAATAAATAAATTGCCATGCAAAAGGTCATCTCACAAATAGTTGTGTAGCTTTGGTTAATATATGTTGTGTACAGATAAATAGTACAAGTTAAGAAAATGCCCTCTACATTTTTAGATAGGGCTTATTTTAATTAATCATGAATGAGATTGAAATATTCAAGAAAAGGTTTATCATGAAGTTAACTATCAATTCTATAATGTACAACAAGTTTTAAGTACTTTCATCGCACAATAATGGCAATATAAGTTCCCAGACTTTGATGTCTTGATTTCAGCAACAGCATTTTACTAGTAAATGATTTTGTTTGGCACTTCAATAACACTATTTATTAATTATAGATAGATAATCTTTATTTAAAGTCGGCAAGACAGATAACAAATAACATAGGCTCTCATGAGCCTTTGAACCGACAAACATATATACACATCACAATTTTAAGAACACATACATGTATACAAACAATATACAACATTCAAACATGCATGCAAAAGCTGTAATAATATGGATACAGCGGTACGAAATTGACATTTAATGAGAGCAGTATAATAAAGTAAAATAAATAAGAGCAAAATAAATGCACTAAAGCAGAGCTATAAAATAAAGTAGCACTAAAAAAGCACTAAGCAGCATGCTAGCAAAATAAAATATTAAAGCAAACACTAAAAATGGAGCAGAACTATAAAAAAATAAAATAAAGCAGACTAAAAAATAAAAAAAAAGATAGCAAGCTAAAGAAATAAACTACTGAAGCAACTGTAATTTTGATGGGGTATGCTGCACCAGAAAATATGAAAAATTAAGCATAATTTTGACAGGCCAAACAGGTACAATCTTTTCCATTCCAAAAGGATAGCTGACTTTTAAACTGATTGAAGTTGGTGGTTTTTCTAATTTTTTCTGGTTGTGAGTTCCAAAGTACAGGGGCAGCATACCTAAAAGATTTCTTACCAAACTTTGTAGAATTTACTCTTGGCACCTGTAACAAATTAGAATATCTAAAATTATAACTTGTCTCTTTCTTATGAAGTAAATTGCTTAAAACAGGTGGTGCTAAGTCATACAATATCTTAAAAGTTTCAATAGCCATAGTTCTTGTTCTCTTTACATACATAGTGGGTAGTTTTGCTTTTTCCAAGAGATTATCATAAGTAGATTCAAAATCACAGTATACAAATCTTAAAGCTCTCTCCTGTATTTTTTCAATTTTATTTGTGTTAGCTTCAGAACAAAAATGCCAAGATAATGGACAAAAATTAAAATTTGACTGTATAAAAGTGTGAAAAAATGGTTAGCCTGTTCAGCTTACTGAGGTTTTTTCCAATACGTTTAAGAATGTTTAATTGCTGAACAGCTTTTTTGCACAAATTAGATATGTGAAAATCAAAATTTAACTCAAAGTCAATATCAACACCTAAAAGTTTAACAACATCATCACAAGAAATTTTTGCTGTGCCAATATCAAAATCAGGAGATTTATTGTGTGTTTTTTTTACCCACAGCTATTGCCTGAAATTTTTCAGGATTTGCCTGCATACAATTGAATTTAAACCAGTTAATTAACACATTACTTTCTGACTGTAAAACATCAATAACCTGATTGTAATAAGGAGAATGAAAGGAAAGTGTATTGTCATCAGCATAATTGTATAGATCCCCATTTTTTATGAAATAAAAGATGTCATTGATGAAAACGTTAAAGAGTAAGGGGACCTAAAATTGACCCTTGTGGCACACCTTTTTGAATTTCAGCCCAGCTGCTAACACAGTTGCCAATTTTTATTTGCTGTTTTCTTTTACTTAAGTAAGAATATAAAAGGTCAGCAGATTTTTTATTAATACCATATGCTGATAGCTTACAAATAAGAATGTCATGTGGAAGACAGTCAAAGGCCTTTGACAGGTCCATAAGGATGGCTGCTACATATTCATTATTGTCTAAGGCGTTTTTCCAGTCTTCCAGCAGTCTTATTAAAGTTGTTTGACACCCATGGCCTTTGCGAAAGGCACATAAAAAGTTATCAAAAATGTTCTCAAAATAAATACATAGTTGTTCTGATAAAACCTTCTCATAAATCTTTGATGGTATAGGAAGGATACTTACTGGTCTATAATTACTCTTAGTAAATGGATCATTTTTCTTAAACAAAGGTGTCACCTGGGCTTCTTTGAGCCTGTTTGGAAAGATAGATGTTTCAATAGTAAAATTTAAAAAGTTTTGTAATGTTTGGTACAATAGATGGCTTGCCTATTTTCATTAATTTGACTGATACTTTGTCAACACCAGTTGCTTTTTTACATTAAATTTATCAATTATTTTAGCAACAGAAGCATTATTTGTAGGTAAAAATTGAAAATTATCCTTATGAAAACCTTTTTCATTGATTTTTTCAAGACTAGGATGTTGATTTTCATCAAAATTGATTGTAATCTTTTTCAATTTCTTTGGCTACATTTACAAAAAATGAATTAAATATTTCTGACACTTCCTCATTTTTAGTTAAAATCTTATCATCTTCCTTCAGAATTATTTTCGATTGAGTGCCAGTTGCCTTTTTTGAAAAATAAGGCTTAATTGTATTCCAAAAATCTACATTCTTGCATCCACCAAGACATCTTTCTTGAAAGTATTTATTTTCTGATTTTCTTTTGAGCTTATTAACAAGATTTCTCGTGGTTTTATATTTTTCCCAGTTCTTCGAGCTTTTGTTTTTTAAAAAGTTAGAATGGGTCATTTTCTTTTCATATATTGCCTTTCTAAGCTCCCTGTTCATATATGGAAGTTGATTGTTTTTCTTGTACATTTCTTTGATTGGTACATGCTTATCAAATACTTTACTAATTTCTGATTCATACTCTTCATAGACTTTATTCACATGTGATTCAACAATATCAGGACAATCAGATGGTACACTAGAAGGTAAACTTATATGTATATTAGCTAGATCAATATTCAGTAGTTCTTCATTTAGATTTTTAAAACTTCTATATTTAATTCTTTGCTTCTCATTTGAGGGTGCAGTGTTGTTGATAACGGTACTAATCATATTATGACAGTCACTAATACCAGTAGCTACATTTAAAGTTTTCATACATAAGTTTTTAGAGTTGGTAAGTATAACATCCAGTAAAGACTCTTTACAATTTTTCATATGACAAGTTGGTTCTTTAATTAAATTATCTAAATCAAAAACATCCATGAGTTCAGATAGTGTTTTTCTTTTTGATTCATTCAGCATATCATAATTCAAATCCCCAATGATCATATAATTATCATACATAGTTATACATTTATCTACTGTACTTGAGAATTCTTTACTAAAGCAAGCATCTTTCATGCTTGGTGGTCTATAGATACAAATGATGACCCATTTTGTTTTGTTCAAAATTACCTCATAAATAATGTTTTCTAAAGTTTTATTTTCCAAATCAGTTCTTCTTCTGGCAGGTATCTCTGATCTGATAAAAGCTGTAATTCCACCACCTTTTATGTCTCTGTCACGTCTTTCAATCTTCTATCCTGCAATTTCAAACAGAGAGTTTCTATAGGACAGTTCAAGTTTTGTTTCGGATATAAACATCAAGTCTACGGCTTTATTTATAAATAGATCTTTAACTTCGAAGACTGTTAATATTCAAATGAGCAACAAAGAATTTATTTGGGTGAGACTGCCTAACTGCTTTGATTTCATTAAAGACTGATAGGTTTTCATCATCACTACTGCTGTTCATGCTGTAATCATAATCATCTTTCAATGTCTCCTCTTCAAAAAATGAGTCAGTGAATGTGGTCATTGGAAACGCAGTGCAATTTTTACAAATCCATGGATCGTCAGAGGCTCCCAGTTCTATATATTTTGAGGGGGTTATGTCACCACATTTTATATGGATCCAATAATAACATGCATCACAATATATAGGTCTGTGTGAGACAGCTACAGCTCTGTAGCAAATGCCACATGGAATTTTGGGGCCCGGATTTACAGAGATATCACCACTAATTATGAGTAAAGCAAGCAGTCTGTGGTTTCTTTGCTTAAACTCAAGTGCCAGTTTGTTAAGTTTCAAATAAAAATATATGATGACTTCACTCTCCGGCTTGTAATCGTTTGCTAGTAGGGTGTTAAATGTCAAAGCAAAAAAGCCTTGATTGTAAAAATGTGAAGGTGAAATGGCTGGTGTTCCAGTATATGGTGTAACATAAATTGCCTCATTGTAATTACTAAATTAATATTTCTTAAAATTGGCAGGCAGAATTTAAACAAAAAGTGTAAAATCTCATGTCCTCTTTGGGATTCCATGATCTTCAATTTATCCGTACGTGCTGCAGCTTGTACACAACATATCTACCGAGACAGGCGTCCTGGGGGCTGCCGCTGAAAAACCCCCGGGGGAGGGCGATGTCCCCTGGCCGGAAAAAAATATTCAATTTTTCGTGTGAAATCAACAAGTTTCATGGTGTGGTGTCAACAAGTCATTTCCATAAGAGTCGAAAAAGGTTACTCATACATTTTCATAAATGATCAGTGCACTGCCCTCTTCAAGTTTACCATTTATTCAACTCTTCTTTGATAGACTGTACATGGTGTATGTGAATGTGACATGGACTAAAAAGCATACTGGGAACATTTCTTTCGTATTCAATAAAAAGTTTTTATTATCATCATGATATGAAAATTATTAGACACAGGCCCCACTAAACTACATCATGTATGTGTCTGTCCTAAGCAGTAATCTTTGTCAAAGCTTATGAGCATTCGTTGTGCTATTTCCAGAACGGATTTTTTCGTGAAAAAGATTTTAACGGCAAGCAGCGGCCACTGATCACATTGATTTCTGCTAGTAGTTTTTCGTTCTTGTTTTTACCTCTTATTTGTGAAGGTTGTGTCACGTACACTTATTCTCCAGTCTATATACATGTATTGATTGTTTATATGACTATATAATTCGATACATTTTGCTTGTTTCTTATGTCTTCCTAAAAATATTGAACAATTTAAATGCAATTTGTAAAGCTTTGTCTAACATCTGAATTATACGAACGAATATGGCATAATGAATGTATCACTGACCCATAAAAAATACTCAGGAGCAAGTCCGTCCATGGACGGATAAATTCACGCGCATTTGCTATATCAACTGCTGAAGATAACTCGGCATTAGGTTCTGAAATTAAAAATGATTAAATATGCTAGTTCTCCCAGAAATCAAACAGCGTATGTCGAAACACGTTGTATCTTTCCCTTAGCTCAGGAATGGTTATTATCTAAAAAATACGTATTGATGCGGTAATACGTTATCTGGAGACTTCCTGCACTAGCTCTGTGTGGACTCCTGCCTTGTTTTTGGTGATGTATACCCTGCTTTCAAAACGCAAAAGCTTCTCCGATCGACCCCTAGATATCCGTTGGCTGCGCAGCGATATTGTCTTTAACTACATATATCCGGGTTCTCGGCAAGTCGGTTTTCTAGAGATTGTGAAAGCCAAGGAACGCATACTGATGTTAGGTTATTTGGAATCGAGCTATACAACAGCTGTCATATGGCTCTTTATAGGGGTTAAACATGTATTCACTTAAAAGTTTTGTTTTTATGTCGTGCATTATGGAAGGAGGACAATTGCAGATAAAAAAAAAGCTTTACAGCTTACTTAGCCGCATATTTGTTTAAAATTTCGTATTTGTTTGAAATTTTCGGATGTCCCTTTATAAGAGTTATTGTCCTTAAAATGGCTAAATAATAGCTGTTGTCGCCTTATATATTGAAGATTGAAGTCAGCTAATAGATTTCTATTTTTAGCTCCATTGCTTATTTTTTAAATCAATTAACTTAGCAAAACCGGCATCTCTTAAAGCGCTTAAATAGTTATATTCTTTGGGGCAGACCTGGGGTCAATTACATACAAATGTAATTAATTACAATTCAATTACATGTAATTTGTTCTAAGCTAAATTACACATAGTTTGGTCTGACATTGTCAAAAGACACCCTTTTAAGGCCGTAGCCATCTAAAAGTCATAATTGTTCATGCTTTATCTTATAGAATTCTGTTGCAGACCTTGATACACTTTTTTAATATTACAACTGTGACTGATCAGGGATGCATACAGCTTCTTAGTTTTCGTGAGAGAAGGAAACCTATTGCAGATATGGAAAATCAGTTGCTTAATTTTTTATCTCATTAAGCATCATAAAGGTCTTCATGGAGTCAAAACTGTCAGATGACCCTTAAAGAGTGCTTTTTTAATTAAGGTTTCTGTCCGAAAGAAGGAAAACTAGTGCCGGTTGTTTGCTTAAACGTTCAGCCCATCAACCACAACAAAGTGTCAGATGACCTAGGTTAAAATTGCGTTTATATCTTTTACTTTAAAGATAGGAGATGGGGAAAGCTAGCGATGTTGCACGCTTAAGCCATCAGTTCACTAGGATAAAAGTTCTTAAATGACACCTAGCTGTTGATGTGATGCCTCATAAAAAAATAAATATGCCCCATTGTGTTGCCAATTGTTTTTTTTTCATTTTGAAATTTTGGCTTAATTTTAATTCAATTGACTTTTTAATATAAAAATAGCATGACGATATAGGATTAAGTGTGGCATATCTGGTCCGGTCTCTGTGTGCAGTCTGACAATCTCAAAACTGTCTAAGCGCCAATTCTGATTACTAGTATATCTTTAGACAGTCTGAACCATTAGGGCGTCTTGTAAGGCTTTTTACGTTTTTTTTTGGTCACATCCTCCAGGTGAAAAAGTTAACTTTCCCTCTAACGGTCTGTTTATTTGACTAATCTGTAGGGAGCCCCAGCTTTCGAAACTCGCTTCTTTGCTGTTGAATACATTTTACAAGATTTTTTTTAAATGGACGAAGTCACTCGTGTACTTATATGTAAGTAACATGAGTGGATGTGTTCAGTTACATTTCCTTTGCATAATAAATTACTTTTTAATAATGTGTCCTGCGTCAACAGTTTAAATATAACTCTTAAAAGTAGAATATCATACTTCAGAAAAACAATCCGGATACACGAAGAGGTTTTGTTATAATAAATTATTCATAACTTACAATAAGAAAACCACAAAATAAATAAAAAAAACTAAGTATCAAAATAAAGCATTGTGCTTAACAGACGCAAGTGAATTAGTGTAGCCATTTATTTTCATTTTATTATTATTTTTACCATGACCAATTCAAGTTATATTGTGGACGGGGGTAATCTGTGTCCCAAATGGATTTACCAAATGAACTGGACCAACCAAACTACCATACAGGACGTTAATTCCGTTTTCATGAGTAGAAATATTCCAGGAATCGTATTCATTTGTATCCTGATGGTTACCGGACTACTTGGAAACGGTGTTGTTTTATACGTATTCTGGAGAAGATTTCCGAGGTCAAATTATAGAACATATGTCTTATTTTTGGCATTACTGGACGAAGTCAGCAGCTGTATCCTCATGCCCTTTATGATTGTTTATCTGACATTTCCTAAAAACTTTCCAGATAATGTATTGTGTAAGCTTGGACATTTTGTGGGATATTACACTAGCTGTGCTTCTGCCTTCCTTCTGATTTTGATAGCCGTAGACCGCCATAGAAAAATCTGCCAGCCAATGAAAAGACAGATATCAAAAGACTTTGCCATCAAAAGCTGCATCGCAATCAACTGCGTTGCTCTTGTTCTGTCCGCACAATCATTAATTATTTATGGAACTACTACAAGACCTATTGGAATCTTTGAAGTACAAGAAACTATATGTTTCATGGGAAAAACACCTTTACTCCACCTGTTTGGAAAAGTGTTCTATATCCAATTGCAGATTTGTCTGACAATAGTTATCATATTTCTGACTGTTCTTTACTTGCGAATCATGATTACACTAAATGCCCACAAAAGAGAATCGTCGGTTCGTCTACGTCGTCATTCCGTGTCAACGAAAACTTTCAGAACACGAAAGACGACCTTGACCTTTATATTTATAACAGTAGTTTTCACCTTGACATCTGAGATACATCATGTTCTAGCAATGATACTGCATTTTACTGACAGTTTAGAATGCTATATGTCCAAACAACAAGGTACAGCATTTTATTTGTTTTTGTGGACTGTTTTTATCAATAACGTATCTAACCCTTTCATTTATGGTATTTCGGACGAAAGGTTTAGAAAATATATAAAACAAACACTTCGGAATCGCAGACTTAGCCTTGACCCGAATGGAAACTCTTGTAGTGAATAAGACAGCAAGACAAATTAACTTTTTTTTCAAATTTGGAACTAAAATGGCATTCTTATATAAGTTAGATGTTATAGTCTTGAACTGTACTTTCTTTTTGACAAATGTGTTTAAAAGCTATAACAAAATATCTTGATTTTCTGGAAGTGCTATACGTAGAAAACGGGCGAGAGCTCGATCATATTTTTTGCGTGTCTGCAGGCTTTCATTTGCATTGAATGTTTTGAATTATCTTGTATGTTAGATAATGCTTTTATTGTTACTGTTCATACAAAATATATCGTTTTTTTTAATACAAATTATTTTTAACGTGATAGCCCCTTTTTAGTGTTTATAAATTGCGAAATCTTCACTCTGAAGACAAAAAATACATAACCGTATAACAGTAGTAAGTTTTAACCAAGTCCGTTAGAGTTTTGTTGTTGTTGCTATGCTGTAAAAAACTATATAACCATAATATGTAGGAGGATATTTATATGTAAATAAACTGGTTGACTTATGACAAGATAGATCGTAGCTAGGACGGCGAACTTCAAGTATTATGATCCTGCTGGTAACAAAGATATCTTCCGTTCTCACGAATGTTTACAGGGGTGATCCGGCAGTCAGTGTTGACGTACGAAAATATGCTGATTCAATTTAAATAGATTGAAATAAAAGTGCATAAACCATGCATACTTGTGCAAGAATAAAAAGTAAATAGTAGTCGATGAACTTTAATAAGCATGTAGGGTAGGAGATATTTTACATATTGACGACCGGCGAGTTACGTCGTTTTTAAAGTTTATTAAGTTTGCATTGTTTAAATTGTGAGAAATCAACCACTGGAGTCAAGCAGTCTGTTTGCATTCACTCCTACATCACACGTGGATCTGGTTTAGCTCCTATGACATCGTAACTGTGGCACCAAATCAAAGATGTGTTGCAGGAGTTTCATTAATGTAGCTACTGAACACGTTTGGTATATTATGGTTCTATTTGTTGATAGACATTTCCTTGAGGCTTTAGAGGAAGACCACTTAAAGGACAAGGTACACTAAGGCCAATATTTGGCCCCTCTATGATTCAAAAATACAAAATCGATCTGGAAAAGATTTCTTATGCTATTTAGAAGTTCACGTGAACGAACAAACTTGATATAATTAGCTCAACTGGACCGAAGGTCAATGTGAGCTATTGCCATCACTTGGCGTCCGTCGTCGTCCGTCGTCGTCGTCGTTAACTTTTCTTTGAAAATCTTCTCCTCCGAAAGGACTGAAGGGATTGCTTTGAAACTTTGCACACTTCATCTATGGGATGTCCTCTACCAAGATTGCACAAATGGTGACCGCCGTCCAAACAACATGGCCGCCGTTACTAAAAATAGACCAGGGGGGTCAGACTACTGTTTTTGGCTTGTAAATCAAAAAGTATAAGAGATAGATGAAATCTGATGCCACGCTATTGCTTCAGCATCAAAAGCTCTACCAAAGTCTCCATTGAGTTGAAGTTGTCAGATGACCCCTTATAGGAGTTACGGCCCCTTAAAGGTGAAAAATAGCATTTTTTCATGTTTTTGGCTTATAGAATGAAAACTATGACCGATAGAGAAAAGTTGTTGCTTGCTTAAATGTTCTACTCATTTAGCCCTACAAAAGTCTCCATAGGGTCGAAGTTGTCAGATGACCCCTTAAAGGGGTTACAGCCCCTAAAATAACGTTCTTTCATCAGTGTTTTTGGCCTATGGAATGAAAACTATAGCAAATAGAGAGAAGCTGTTGCTTGCTTTAATGTTCAGCTTATGTAGCTCTATAAAAGTCTCCATAGGGTCGAAGTTGTCAGATGTCCCTTACAGGGGTTTAAGCCCCTAAAATGACGTTTTTTCATGTTTTTGGCCTATATAATGAAAACTATAGCAGATAGAGAGAAGCTGTTGCTTGCTTAAATGTTCAGCTTATTTAGCTCTACAAAAGTCTCCATAGGGTCGAAGTTGTCAGATGTCCCTTATAGGGGTTTCGCCCCCTAAAATAACGTTCTTTCATGTTTTTATACGACTGCAAAAAAATTGCGGACGTATAATGGTATGATGCTGTCGTCTGCGTCGTCGTCTGCGTCTGCGTCGTTGTCTGCGTTGTCTGTTAACCCTAGTGTTCCCACAATAACTTAATGCTGTTAAATTTTACAATAATATTTCATTCCATAAATGGATGGATGGGATCAATTTTTGGGGTCCCCTCTTAAGTCGTTTAGAAATTAGAGGCCCAAAAGGGGCAAAAAATTCAAATATTTTATATTTGTTTCCACTATAACTTTGGTCCTAGTTGGCCTATTGCTGTGAAATTTGTAAAGAATGTTTCTTATAATAAAAGAATGAACCAGATGAATTTTTGCGCCCCTCTTTTTTCCCGTTATGCAATTAGGGGCCGAAAGGGGCCAAAAATAGAAACTTTTTTATTTGTGGTCCGATTTTGAAAATTGTTTTTGCATGTTTGTTCTTGTCAAATAGTGGATACAAAATTGAAATTGATTTTTGCTACCCCCTTTTTCCCCTATTACATAATAAGGGGCCAAAAGGGACCAAAATCGAAACTTTTTTACTTGTGATCCGAATTTGAAAATTTTTTTTGCATGTTTGTTCTTGTCAAATAGCAGATACAAAATTGATTATTAATTTTTGCAACCCCCTTTTTTCCCCTATAATGTAATTAGGGGCCAATATCGAAACTTTTTTATTTGTGGTCTGATTTTTTATCTCCTTTGGTAAAAAATAATTCCTTTTAAAATGTGAATGGAAAGTCCACCAAAAGCTGCATGTGTCAAAAATCTTTGTCAGTCCACCATGGGCTGCATGTGTCCAGAGCAATTGACTATCCATATTTGGCCTAAAATGTACAGGGTTCAACATGTTGCGGTCGTATCCTGCTGCGCTTGGCAAAGCTTTTTATTGGCCTATGGAATGAAAACTATAGCAGATAGAGAGAAGCTGTTGCTTGCTTTAATGTTCAGTTCGTTTAGCTCTACAAAAGTCTCCATAGGGTTGAAGTTGTCAGATGACCCCTTAACAGCCCCTAAAATAAAGGTTTTTCATATTTTTGGCCTATGGAATGAAAACTATAGCAGATAGAGAGAAGCTGTTGCTTGCTTAAATGTTCAGCTTATTTAGCTCTACAAAAGTCTCCATAGGGTCGAAGTTGTCAGATGTCCCTTATAGGGGTTTCGGCCCCTAAAACAACGTTCTTTCATGTTTTTAAAGGACCGCAAAAAAATTGCGAACGTATTATGGTATGATGCTGTCGTCGTTGTCGTCGTCGTCGTCGTTGTCTGTTAACCTTTTAGTGTTTCCACAATAACTTTAGTTCCAGTTATTCGATTGCAATGAAATTTTACAATGATGTTCCTTACCATAAAAGGATGAATGGGATTGATTTTGGGGGTCTACCCTTATTTCGTTTCGAAATTAGGGGCCAAAAAAAGGGACAAAAAATTCATATATTTTATTTGTATCCACCATAACTTTGTTGTGTTGGCCTATTGCTGTGAAATTTGTCAAGAATGTTTCTTACAATAAAAGAATGAACCTGATGAATTTTTGTGTCCCTTTTTTCCCCGTTATGTAGTAAGGGGCCAAAAGGGGCCAAAATCGAAACTTTTTTATTTGTGGTCCAATTTTGAATTTTTTTTTATGTTTGTTCTCGTCAAATAAGGGATACAAATTTAAAAATGAAATTTTGCGACCCCCCCTTTTCCCCCTGTTACATAATTAGGGTCAAAAAGGGGCCAAAATAGAAACTTTTTTATTTGTGGTACAATTTTGAAAAATTTTTTTGCATGTTTGTTCTTGTCAAATAGCAGATGCAAAATTGAGAATTAATTTTTGCGACCGTCCTTTTTCCCCTGTTATGTAATTAGGGGCCAAAGGAGACCAAAATCGAAAACTTTTTTACTTGTGATCGGATTTTGAATTTTTTGTTGTTGCATGTTTGTTCTCGTCAAATAGGGGATACAAAATTAAGAAAGGAAATTTTGCGACCCCCCCTTTTTTCCCCCTATTACGTAATTAGGGTCCAAAGGGGCAAAAATCGAAACTTTTTTATTTGTGGTACAATTTTGAAATCTTTTTTTGCATGTTTGTTCTTGTCGAATAGCGGATACAAAATTGAGAATTATTTTTTGCGACCCTCCTTTTTCCTCCTATTACGTAATTAGGGCCAATAGGGGCCAAAATCGAAACTTTTTTATTGCGTAAAAAACACCAATGATTATAGATTAACCAAGAATAGGGTCTATTTCTTAATATAAATTCAGCGGGGATGTTGAAATGTAATAAATATGATATTGCAAGTAATTTTTTTTCCATTTGCTTTTAAAATAGTAAAAATCTAATGAATTCCTTGTAAAATGTGGGCGGAAAGTCCACAAAGAAGGCATGTGTCAAAAACCTTTGTCAGTCCACCATGGGCTGCATGTGTCCAGAGCAATTGACTATCGATATTGGGCCTAAAAGGTACAGGGTTCAACGTGTTGCGGTCGTATCATGCTGCGCTCGGCGAAGCTTTTTATTGGCCTATGGAATGAAAACTATAGCAGATAGAGAGAGGCTGTTGCTTGCTTTAATGTTCTGTTCATTTAGCTCTACAAAAGTCTTCATAAGATCAAAGTTGTCAGATGACCCCTGCCAGTGGTAACGGCCCCTAAAATGACGTTTTTTCATGTTTTTGGCCTATAGAATGAAAACTATAGCAGATAGAGAAAAGCTGTTGCTTGCTTAAATGTTCAGTTCGTTTAGCGCTACAAAAGTTTTCATAGGGTCGAAGTTGTCAGATGACCCCTTATAGGGGATATGGCCCCTAAAATAACATTTTTTCATGATTTGGGCCTATGGCTACAGAATGAAACTATAGTAGATAGAGAAAAGCTGTTATTTGCTTAAGTGTTGAGCCCATATAGCACTAGAAAAGTTTTTATAGGGTCGACATCAAGACCAGGTGAGCGATTCAGGCTCCTGGGAGCCTCTTGTATTTTTTTAAGCGTACCATCTGACATTGATGAAAAATAGGATATCAAAACAAACCAAATACATAAGAATCCTGTCAAATTGGCGGAAAATGGACGAATTTGGGGTCATTTTTTTCAATTTTTAGATGCCTCCGCCTTCTTGACCCAGACATTTTGTAAGTTAACTTTAAAACTGACTTCAATTAAAGTCTAAATCACTTAAGAAATCTCTGGTTCACGTAGGCGGAGGCCTTTGAAAATAACAATATAAGCTCTAAAAATCAGCATTTTTCTCAATTTTGTTGATTTTACTCTGTTTTAGGTCTCTATAAAATTGAAAAACCGAAAAAAATTATTGAAAATTGAAAGCATACTCATAAATTTGAACCATCTTACTCCATTTATAAAGTGCATTTTAATAATTTACGTAATATTTATTTTTTCATGATAATGGGGGGGGGGGCAAATATGACTCTTACCGTACCATGTCCTTTTCACCAGAGGTATCATATCAATGTGATTATGAACTGCTTGATATGCTTATTCACAGACAATTGCAACGCAGTAGATGTTTGAATCGAAATTGATATAAAGTTCTTTGCATTTTTGTTTGCTATAGTTTTCTCTAGACAATATTGAGATGTGGAATAAGTGTACGCGACACAACAAACATAAACAAACAGCAATTCAAAAAATCACAACGGAAAACAGCAAGCAGTCTTCAACATGACCATAGGTCACTGCTTACCGTCTTGCATTGGCCCAAGACTTATAGTTTCAAATCCAATCCCTAAATCATCAACGAAAGACCCAATTCTTGACATAAAACAGTTAACACAGAATGACAGGGACAAACAAAGGCTTTGGCAAAGTTTCCTGGCTTAGGACAGGCACATATAAAATGTGGCGGGGTTAAACTAGTTTTTTTGGATCCATCCTTCCCCCTATTGATAAGCTTGCACAAAGCATACATATAAAACACACTGTAAAACTTAATCGACAAAAGTTCAATTCAACAAGAGAGAACCTAAGACAAAATACTGTACGAAAACAACAAGACGAGGAGGAACTCTCTTGAGAACACTCGAAGTTACTGACAACTAGCTCTAGGTTCGTTTGTCCGTCAACAATTTTCTTTGAACGCTAAATCTCCAAAGCTATAATGGGAAGTACAGATTTGAAGTGAATTTAAATTCATCAAAATCCGTTAAAATATTTGGAAAAACTATAACTTTTTTGCCGACGGGGTTTTTCCTGACTTTGACAGTTCTCTAGCTCACTGTATCACATAATTCTTACAGCCCAGAACTATTACAAGGCCCAAAGCAGGTATAAAAGCAAACATGACAATTCACAAACATATTTTTTTATAAAAGGACAAAATACTTTAGAGATTGTTATTCAATCTTCTTTATTGCAATTGAAGATGACTTCAATACAGAATAATTCAGATCGACGAAATCATATGGTAGCAATAAGAATCGTCTAGAAACGTCTCTTGGTGGTCCAGAAAATAGCCACATTCTTGTTTGGGTAGTATTTCGTTTCTATCCGCGGAATTAAAAGCCGCATGTGTTCTATTAAATTAATTCTGAAGTAATCAATTATAACCTTTTCATAACAAGCAATATTAAAGACCATTGGTCTGCTAGGTAAAAATTAATGATAACAATAACAGGACATGAATCAAAATGTCCAATGCTTGAATTAAATAGTTTAACACTTCCTTGTGGAAATCATTTGTTACCTTTATTTGCCCAATTTACAATAAACTTATTAGTTTTGATTTAGATATTCATTGTTTCGTCTATAATCATTATTAAAGGAAGAGATTTTCAAATCATCACAAAATTTACGCCGAAGCTGAATAGAATAATTTATAATGAATTGTTTGACACTTCCATGCCGCACCTTCATAAGTCGATCTAATACTAAATAAATATATTTTTTGAAGAGTCGCCGTTTCCGCTATACTTAAAAAGAAGGCAACCACAATGTTATGCCCATCTGAAAAAAAAATCACATGAATAATTTATAAAAATGAGAAAAATAATTTTAGCATCTTTTTTATTTGGTACCTGCTTTGGAATCTGTAAAAATACCTCAGGTAAGATTCACTGTGATATGTATGTTCTATCTGTTTGATTTCATTGTAATACAGGAAAAGTCTTACGTAGAAAAAGTATATAAATGTATCAATTTTAATGGCATTTATCAATAGGTAACGATGAAAGTGTTTAACGTCAATATAAAATAGACAATTTTGGATTGACCTTTTTCCTCTCTACCACGAAAAATGCATTTTCAAACTTTTCAAGTAGTCTTCAATAATTAATCTATCTAAAGAAATTTTACCTTATCAAAACGCGTAACCTGGGCATGTAATAGTCCAACCTTTCAATCATGAAATATTTTATTCAAATAGACCGATATCCCTACCTTTCACCCCTAGTTTCAAAGTGTATGTCATTTCTGGTCCTAAAATGTTACTTGTATTGTGATAATCAATTGTATAACATTTTCTAAATGTATTTTGTTTCAGATTTAACACATACAGATTTTAAAGCTAATTCCCTAAAATTGGGGTTTTAAGTAAAAATGTCAAAATAAGTAGGCTGTGTCTATTGCAAAATGTAAAATCCCAGATCGGCTTTTTGATATGTTTGTGTTGATATGTTAATGTTTTTGAATTTCTAAAAGACAAGGATATAAAAGCGTTACCTTGGACAATAAGCACCCTTAAAAATAGCAAATTGTAGCATTTTTTAGCAGTCTGGAATATTGCCCAAGTCCTACCTTAGGGTATCAGAGGTATAAAATTATGACTTTATGAATATTATACTGTATTTGAAAGACAAAACATCACTATTTCAAAAATATAGCCCCAGTTTTTATTCCATATATGTAAACTGAAACAAAAAATCACAATGAAAATATCGTATTTTCAAATAAAATTGATTCAATCACAAATAATACAGATGAAAGCTTTATAGAGCTATTGAGGCCTGTGGGGTGGCCATCTTGGATCTTTCGAAGAAATATATTTGCCTGAATAAGTTTTATAGGATGGTCTTTTCAGTTGCACTATACCTTTTACAAAAATGAAACATTGCTATTGGACGATTTTGCATGGTTTTCTCGTGAACAGGCTCTTATAGCGAGCATAGCTCGCAAGCGGGCACAAAGTGCCCGCTCGAGCGGAGAGCTCTACGGTATTTGTTTCCGCGAGAAATTTGCTAATGCTGATTTAGATTTTTTATGGTCCGGAAAGGGTTATTATTTTTACAGGGCCGGAGTGAATGTTAAAATAATTTATAAGAAAAGAAATAATGCTTTTAAAAAATAATAAATTGCGCTTTTTACAAGAAAATAGTATTCTTAAAATAATAAATACACATAAGCTGCTTGTTTCGTCTTGGTTGTATGCACGTACGAAACTAACGTGTCTCGAAGCTTAATCGCCACATACCATCTCGCCCCAAATACATTATATATATAAACAAAACGTAGTCCTTAGCTATGCTCGCATTTAGGCAATGGCTACTCCATATTATCATTTTTAGTGTGTAGAGGCAAGGTGGATCTTGTGTTTCTACTTGACACATCCAGTTCTATAGGAAGCAACTTTTACAGAGAAAAAGAGTTCGTAATTCATTCACTGTTTAATTTTACCATCGGACCAAATGACGCACAAGTTGGCGTTGTTACGTTTTCAAGCTTACCAAAGAATGTTTTTAACTTAAGTCAGCATCATGACAAAGAATCAGTTGTGCATGCCATACAAGATATTCAAAACAAAACTGGACAAGGAAGGACAGGAACTGCATATGCTCTTGATTTTGTTCGAACACACAGCTTTACAGAAGCTTCCGGTGATAGACCAGATGCAAAGAATGTTTTGGTAGTTGTTACAGATGGAAAATCAGGAAATCGTCGTAGAACATTAGAGGCGTACTACGGAAAGCGATAGGTATCTTCTTACTTCAGACTTCTGATTTCAGAGTCCCGACTTCAGATTTCAGAGTTCTGACTTCTGATTTCGGAGTTCAGGGCTATGATTTCATTTTTCAGACTTCTTAGTTCAAAGTTCCGACTTATGATTTCAGAGTTCATACTTCGGAGTTCACAAATATATATATATATATATTCTACCGGTTTTCCAAGTTTCCCCATCTTAGCGTGTCTGATGAAGGTTAATCCAGAAAAGGCTTTTAGCGCTTCACACGCAGTGAAATTTTGCAGTTGTACAATTATCAAAATCATTTCAATATGTGGATCGTGTCTTTCTGGCACATATTCCATATTCTTTCGTTTTTAATAATATATATTTTTGTAACACGATTCGTGCCATTTTTTGACGCTCCGCAGTTAACAATGGAAACCCAGATAGGAATCTTAATAGAACAATATTTTTTTTTCAAAACGAGGTTCTCAAAGAGAAATAAAGAATGTGCTTGTTCCTTTATATTTGTCAAATAGAGCTAGGTAATCTTTCAATTACGAAGCTCACCTCGTTATGCATTATTGTCACTATGCAGGAATTGACTTTAAATTTTCAAAGTTTTAAGTGTTCATTCATACAGAAAAAAGCAGGTCACAACCAGCATCTGAACCATGTATCTTGCTAAGCATCCCTAGATGCACCTTCCATACCACTTTTCAGTGTCAATTATGGTACTTGCATGTTAGAAGGAATAGACTTTAACCATTATTCTGTAAGTGGTCATTCATGCAGAAAATATAGGTCGAAGCCAGCATCTGAAGCATGCATTGTGCTTAGCATCACTAGGTGCACCTACCTACCAAAATAGTTTATTTGGTACTTGTCAGTAAACGGGAATGGACTTCAATCATTCTTTTGTAAGTGCTCATCCATGCGGAACATATAGGTCACATCCAGCATTCGAAGCATCCATTGTATCAAGCATCACTAGGTGCACCTACTATACCAATATGATTGATGTGGCAATTGTCATTAAGATGGAATTAGGAATTTATGGATTTGGGACGGACGGACGGATTCGAACACTATATGCCCTTCTACTTTCGTAGGCGGTGCATAAAAAGATAGAAGCAGACATATGCTGATCACCTACACCAAAATTGTTTAAAGTAGAATAGAATAGAATAGAATAGAATAGAATAGAATAGAATAGAATAGAATAGAATAGAATAGTTTATTAAACCAATTATGGGCCCATCACTGGGCATGTATTTACATACATGAATACAATTGAAAACATCATACAGAGCTAAAACAAAAGATATAGACATATTTAACAAAAAACAAAACAAAAGTGATCAATGAAAATAAACACATTAATTATTATCTAATTTAGTTTTTTTCATATCAAAGCTATTATGAATAAATGAGGATACTTTATACTTGTCTTCAAAGGATAGCAGCCATATGAATTTAAGGTCATTGTTAAGATATTTGAAGTTGAAACAATAATTATCAACTTGTTCGAGAAGGGTTGTTCTTTTTTTATCATAGGCTTTGCAATTTGTTAGAAAATGATATTCATCTTCTATAGCATCATTAGAGCATAGTTTACATAATCTTTTATCCTTATCATTATTTCTGTATCGACTACGTTCAATTGCCAGATCATGCGCGCTTATCCTAAATTTGGTAAGAGATTTCCTGGCCTTGGAGTTTGTAACAAATAAGTATGAACTTAAACACATAATTATACTAGAAATTCCCTTGTTTCTTGGTAGTATGTATACAAATATATCAAGTCTTATATTCCACACAAAAACCATGAATATATAATACATGAGCTGCAATTTGCACAATTTTTTCTTGAAAGGAAATGGGAAGATGTCTGACGGACCTGAAATCGATTAGGGTAATTATGTGGGACCTCGCATACAAACTTTCTAGTCTGTGATTTTAGAAAATTATTATGAGAAGGTGTAATGGTCGTGACGACAAACACACACAAAACGAAGTCAAGTCATCCCTATATATGTTGCTTCCCATTGACATACAGGCAATATCTATGACGAAGTCGCTCAAGCGGAAAATGTAGCCAAAATGAACCCTCTTGGGGTACCTTTAAACTGAGAAACGCAATCGAAACGCAACGAAACGAAACGCAACGAAACGAAACGAAATACAACGAAACGAAACGAAATATAACTTAACGAAACGAAATTTAACGAAACGAAACGAAATTTTATAAAATGTAACGAAAAATTATTTGTTGACTTTTTTTTATAAAAATTCAATTCCATTTGCATTGGTTATCACAATCTAGTCTTGTAAATGTCGAATATCGAAAATTCATGTTTTTTAACTTTGTTTTGTGTTTTTGACAGAGAAATCGCTGGTCTAAGAAATGCATATATCTTATTGCTTTGAAATCTGACGACATTTATCGTTTATATTCATTCAAATTCAACTTGCCAATAAGAAGAAAGAAAATGCACTGTCACTGTAACTACATTATACAAATAACATTTTAGAATGTTTCGAAATGCCTTTAAAACTATCTGATTGTAAAATAAAGTCCAAACTTATCATAATGGTCAGAGCTTATGTTTGTACTGGTCGTCTTCATATTGTTTTTTTCTGCGAAGAAGATGTTGGGTTTTTTTGCCGCTGATTTATATTGGTAGTGTCACAAGCACTTATTCCACATCTCGTTATCACCATGTTATCTTAATTCATTAAAAGCAAATTATTTATATATTTTGTAAAAACGCGTCTGGTCTGGTTTCTGACAATCTAAGTCGACACCAAAACTAAGAAAAACGTTGACATGGGGAGCAAAGAGGTACCGATTGG
This sequence comes from Arcuatula senhousia, assembly GCA_963971305.1. NCBI lineage: Eukaryota > Metazoa > Mollusca > Bivalvia > Mytilida > Mytilidae > Arcuatula > Arcuatula senhousia. Next base: position 31,120,782 of record OZ020306.1, on the reverse strand, counting down.
GCATTCAAATATCAAAAGTTCGTAAGGCAATGACAAAACCAGTAAAGGTGAACAGAACGAAGGAACACGAAACATAGAAACATAAAATCAACTGAACAGCAATCAACAATTCGAACACAAGTTGAGTCGAACAAGAGTAACCTCAGGTGCTGCGAAAGAGTAAACAGTTACTGCATCTGCGTTGCCAATGGACAATTCAGCGTGTCAAACCCGAAATGGGAAATAGAACAAAAACCTTAAACATCAGCACTCATCTGAGAAATAGAAATCCCATTTTCGTCTAAGAGTGCATGATGTCTTCCGACGAATTTCTTCAGTTATGACAACAACCAATGTGCAACATAACCTTGTGTATGCAATTTTTGTGTTAGACGTGTCGCTCTGCAGAAAAAAATTCATCTAAGTCCTGCAAGTTCTGCAGTAGCGAATCAATTGTAATATAAACGATTTTTGGATTACAACAAATAGTTATTATTGGCTTGTGAGAAAGTCACATTTGTCCTCGTCAGTTTAACAAGCCGTACCAGAGACTGACCATATAAACTTACAAAGGGTCTTGGTATTTTGTTCTCGTAAACATATTTCTTCGCGTATAGTGCATGCAGAAAACGGGTCTTTGCAAAATCATGATACTGATGCATGTGCAATTTTTCCTTCGGTCATCTGAGAGCGAACGTCGCACAATTGTACTTCTTTCAAACTTCTTATTCATCTTCTATTCGAGACCCAAATATCGCAATAAAAGAGGAAAGTTTGGCTTCATCAAACTTGTTTTATCCATCATTTCTTTTAATTTTTGAAAGTGAATTTTACAGAGAAGATAATGATATGTGGAATAAGTGTACGCGACAAAACCTACAACATTGACAACAATTTAAAAACGACCAGCAGCCTTCAATGTGACCAACGGTCACTGCTCGCTGTTTACAATTGGCCCTGGATTGAAATAACTACATATGATTCAAGCCGAATCCTAAAGTGTCAATGAAAGACCCCCTTTTTGACAAAAAACATGAAAAACAAATAACATAAAAAGCGACAATTACAAACATCTTCCTGGCTTTGGACATGCACATTAAAATTGTTTTGGGGTTAAACTAGTTAAAACGATCAGAAACAATAATATTGCATGCGTTTGCCTTTTTGCCTTTTTTCTTTTGTTTTTTGTCAGTAAAGATTGGTCAACCGACTTCGGTAGTTTTTTTTAACAAACTATAAATGTAAAAGAAAGAAAATATCATTAAATCAAAATCCTAATTCGTTAGTTTTATTCAAACAGTTTATATTACGTAAAATTTCGTTTCGTTTTATTTCGTTTCGTTATATTTCGTTTTTCCGCATTTTGTTTCGTTTCGTTATATTTCGTTTCGTTTCGTTGTATTTCGTTGCGTTTCGTTTCGTTGCGTTTCGATTGCGTTTCTCAGTTTAAAGGTACCCACCCTCTTGTACTACACAAGACCAATCCATGTGTTAGGTCAAGGTGACTATATTCCGTATAGATTTTGGCTTATACTAAAGACAAGCATCTAACCGAGATGACACACATAGTACTGGTTAATTTTGTTAATAAGCTAACAAATCTGATAGTTTCATTAGTCAATTTCAAACTTTGGGCACATGGAATCGTTGATTAATTCCACCACCAACGGTCCACGGTGTCCGAAAGCAATTGGCAAATGATAGGATGGGAAATTGTAAGCAGATTCAACCTGTGGTCTGCGTACCCATCCTGTTCGTGTGTCTTAACACCCAGTATACAAGATGCATCCACAAATCAAATACCCCAACCAACACCAATTGTAATTGCTGATGAACTAACCTTATTCAAAATTATGCAGAAAATATAGTTCATGGTAACCTAATTCCTGTAAAGGCCCTTTTTAGCTCACCTGACCCTTCGGGTCAGATGAGCTATTGTCATCGTTAAGCGTCCGTCGTCCGCCCGTTAACTTTCTTCAAACTTCTTTTTCTCTAAAACGACTGATGGGATTGCTTTAAAACTTTGTACACTTAATCTGTAGGATGTCTTCTACCAGTTTTGTGAAATTTGTGAACGTTGACAAACCAACATGGCTGCCGTTACTAAAAATAGAACAGGGGGGGCAGACCATAGTTTTTAGCTTATATAGCTCAAAAAGTATAAGAGATACAGAAAATCCGAAGCAGCCTTCCGTCTTCAGCATCAAAAGCTGTAAAAACTCTCCATTGATTCAAAGTTGTGGGACGACTCCTTATAGGAGTTATTTCCTCTTAATCGTCAAAATTGACCATTTACACAGTTTTTGGACTTTATCTTGAGAACTGTAAGTGCTAGATGAAAAGTTAGCATTGCAAACTTATTCAGCTTTTTGAGATCTACAGAAGTGATTTCAGGGTCAAAATTGTCAGATCAACCGTTTAAGAGTTATCCCCCTAAACTGATTTTTCTATCAATTTTAACTGATTTTTAAATATCTTCTCTCTGAAACCACTGGTGGGATTGCTTTGAAACTTTGTACACTTGATCTTTAGGATGTCCTCTACCAAGTTTGTGAAAGTTGTAAACGTTGACCAACGAACATGGCCGCCGTTACTAAAAATTGAACAGGGGGGTCAGACCATAGTTTTTAGCTTATAGCTCAAAAAGTATAAGAGATACTGCAAATCCGAAGCAACCTACCTTCTTCAGCATCAAAAGCTGTACAAAACTCTCCATTGAGTCAAAGTTGTGGAACGACTCCTTATAGGAGTTATTTCCCCTTAATCATTAAAATTGACAAAACTGTAAATGCTAGAGAAAAAGTTAGCATTGCAAAATTGTTCAGCTTATTTAGATCTACAAAAATGATTTCAGGGTCAAAATTGTCAGATCATCCTTTCAAGTGTTTTCAATCAATTTTAACTTGTTTGCATTTTTTTCAAATGGAAAGCTTTGTAACTTTGTATTCTTGATCTAAAGAGTGTTTTCTAATCTAACTAAATTCTTTAATGTTGCCAAGTACATGTAGACCATGTTGCACACTAGGTTAGAGGCTATAGCATAAGAGATCAGGTGAGCGATTCAGGCTCCCGTGAGCCTCTTGTTTATATACTCATTATGTATTCATTGAAAAAAAATATCACTACCACTTAGTTGTAGAGAGAAGCAGAGGTACCAATGGGGTATCCGAATGTCAAAGTCCGAAAGGGCAGAGACAAAACAAGTAAACACCAACAAGAACGGGACAAAAACAGACAACATGTAAAACATGGAAACACGAAATAACTGAATATCAATCAACAACGCGAACTCCAGTCGAAACAAGAGTGAACTCAGGTGCTCCGGAAGAGTAAGCAGTTCCTGCTTGCTATAGCACACCCGCCGCGTTGCCAAAAGTCCATTCATTGTAAAGGAAGACAAAACAACACCCTATGACAAACCAACATCTGCACTCATCTGAGAGATCGAAATCCCATATTTGTCTATAAGTGCATGATGTCTTCCGTAAAATTTCTTTGTCAAACTTATCCATTTGATATGAAATCTTACTACCATTTGGGTGCAAGATGGATACCACAAATCCGGGGCCATATAGAGTCTATTCAGATACCTAAGATGTTGTTGTTTGGTTGTTTGCTAAAATGATTAAATATATGAAGATTTTAAAATTTTATGTATATCTTTAATGTCTGGATCTGCACAGGAAATTATTTTTCAAAATATAAACAAACAAACACCTAAAATAATACTGGCTTATTTGACACAACCACTATAAGCAAAGAGACCCTGACAGGTTAAGCAAAAATACATATATACATGTAGTCAGTTGTAGTTGTTACTACTAGTGCAAAGTTTCACTTCCAAATTGTGGTCTCTTAAATAATTCAATGACACAAAATTTGGTTTAAAGTTTTCTGGTATTAAAAAGGTAAACATTTTGTGCAGTTGCTATATTGAAGTCACAATATGTTATTTCTATTTGTGGCTTGCTATGCGTACACGCAACATTTATAAGTCTCATTCGTTTTAAATCAGTGACAGATTTATAATATTTTAATGACATGACTTTGGTTGACAAGGGCTCAATATTAGCATTTCATCACTAGTTGAGGTATGAGTATGTGTTTTGCTAGATACAAGAGAAATTTGAGTAGTAATCTGATGACTGCTCGCCGTTGGTTGATGCAGTTGTTGTTATGTTCGAACCATGAGTTGATGTAGTTCTTGTGATGATAGAACCGTGGGTTGATGCAGTTGAAGTGAAGTTCGAACCGTGGGTTGGTGCAGTTGTTGTAATGTTCGAACCGTGGGTTGATGCAGTTGTAGTGATGTTCGAACCGTGGGTTGATGCAGTTGTTGTAATGTTCGAACCGTGGGTTGATGCAGTTGTTGTTATGTTCGAACCATGGGTTGATGCAGTTCTTGTGATGTTCGAACCGTGGGTTGATGCAGTTGTAGTGATGTTCGAACCGTGGGTTGATGCAGTTGTTGTGATGTTCGAAATCTAAATTCCATGTCATCCTGTACTCCTTTAGGATATTTTCCGCTGTGGAAAAATTTTGTTTTGCCTTTTCAATGACTAGTATATATTCCACTGTTACTTCATCCATATTATTGATTTCTATAAATCTTATTCCTCCCCCATTTCCAGCAGATTTAACTTGTTTTTGATTGTAAATCCAACCTACATTCAATTTATGAATTGTTTTGGATTGGTTTTCACCTTGACTGTCTTTCTTTTTAGTCAACACTTTTGCTGGTTTCTACAAATAAAAAAGTATTCAGTTATATATCATGTATATAGTATCACCGAACATTTGTACGCCTAATATATAATTATTTATCATACATTAAGCTTTGATACATTTTAATTTGTCCGTGTGTAACAGACGGAAATTTACAAGTCATATCTCGACCCATATTAGGTTTTGGCTTACGCCTCGACCTAATATGGGAGTCTCGGAATGATATGGGACTTGATATGGTAAACCCTGGGTAATAATCTATATATATTGTCCCAAGTAGAATTTTATATTGCACGAGCTTGATTCCATTGTTTTCACACGAAGCCTTTATTTTAGAAAGTTGCATAATTTTGTGACTTCAGTTGCCAACATAGACACTGACGGGAAAATATGTACCCTAATAGTGGTCATCATGTTAATGGACACTCACTCAATGTATTATTTTTGTTTTTACACTTACTTATACCACTTCATGATAACTTAGTAAGTTGTCATGCAAACATGGAAACCAATTTGTGATGGATGGATGGGATGATGTAAAGCTGAATTCCAGTTTCCAGATTTTAGGAAAGGAAGGGGAAAAAAAGTCACACAATGATCTTTAACTTTTAAGATGGACCTTAAAAACTTCTTGTTTCCACAAGAAAGCCAATGTCAACTAGTTAAATGGAACAAAAAACGTGGTACTATAGGATAAAGCTATATGCAGACAGCAAAATGTCAGATCTATGTCAAGTAGTTTCTTGGAATACTGTGAGGTAAATTTTCAATACAAGTATACATCCAGTGTAAAAAAGTAAGTATATTTGGTAAACAGGAAGTAGATGATCTACGGGCATAAAATTGCTATACACCATATGCACTATAGGATAAAGCTATATTCAAATTATCAGACTCCTATGCCAAGTAGTTGTTTAGAAAACTGCGATTAAAATTTCATTTCGAACGGATGCACAGACGAACAGAGGTTAAACAGTATACCCTCCTCTTTTTCAAAGCGGGGGTATAAAAATGGGATTCGGAACTTAATGTGGAATAAATGTACACTACACAACTCCATCAACCAACAGTAATTTAAAAATCCTAAATGAAGTCTGAAGCATGAAATCAGAAATCTGAAGTATAAAATCAGAAATCTGAAGTATGAAGTATGAAATCAGAAGTCTGAAGTATGAAATCAGAAGCTTGAAGTATGAAATCAGAAGTATGAAGTATGAAATATGAAATATGAAATCAGAAGTCCGAAGTCTGAAATCAGAAATCTGAAGTATGAAATCAGAAATCTGAAGTATGAAATCAGAAGCTTGAAGTATGAAATCAGAAGTATGAAGTATGAAATATGAAATATGAAATCAGAAGTCCGAAGTCTGAAATCAGAAATCTGAAGTATGAAATCAGAAATCTGAAGTATGAAATCAGAAGCATGAAGTATGAAATCAGAAGTATGAAGCATGAAATATGACATCAGAAGTATGAAGTATGAAATCAGAAGCCTGAAGTATGAAATCAGAAATCTGAAGTATGAAATCAGAAATCTGAAATCAGAAATCTTAAGTATGAAATCAGAAATCTGAAGAATGAAATCAGAAGAAGTCTTAAGTATGAAATATGTAATCAGAAGTCTGAAGTATGAAATCAGAAGTCTGAAGTATGAAAACAGAAACATGGACTGAAATTCTCCTCGATTGTCATTGTGCATAGGCATTTAACTTTATGAATCACAAAGGTGTTTACCATCTTTAAAGAATCATCCGAAATCTGGATTTTTTTAGTAACTTTGAGCTGTCATCATTAATATGAGATTATGTAGATACTGATTTATTTGATCATGTACATATCAAGACTTTAACTTCCTATAAAAAATGTTGTTTCTAATCAGCTTTTACAGTTAAAGAGTTTCTAATACATTTTTGTGTCTTTTTTATTCATTAAATTTAATATAAAATAAAGAAATGATTTGTCCATGGGGCATAGATGCCCACGCCTTATCAGGAAGTTGAAGTCAGTTAGGCCTTAAAGGCACTTTACAGCAAACAATTAAAACTGATCATCAGCAAAACAACATGCCCCAGATGCCTTTGAGGTGGGACAAAGCTAGAAAAGCTAGAAAGTCTCTATATTCAAATGATAATTCGTATTTTAGAAACAAACTCATACTTATTCAGCAAAATGCATATGGTATAAAGTAGCCATAGGTGTAAGGCTTAAATTAAATAAGAAATGTGTGAGCTACTGCTCACTCAGTAAACTCCCGATATTTTATGTTGATATATCTTTAAATTAAGCACGGTGACATTTCAATTCTCCAATATTCAAGATGTTATATACAAGTTTTCAAGAAATTCCTAACGTCAGATTTGAATAGTGGGATTTGTCTTTAAATGCACTAAGTCGGTAAACATACAGTAAGTAGTGATTCAACAATCCAGAAATTGATACTTGCAATAGTTAAGTAAACCTCCTAATAAAGTCACATATAAAATTTCAAAAGGCTAGGAGTAACTGTTGTTGAGTAAAGGTTACGAAAATTATGTTGCAGATGGACAGACAGACAATTTGAAAGCTAAACCAGTCTACCCTCTTCTTTCCATGTCAAATAATTAGTATTTCCATAAGGAGTAACAATATATATTGTTATAAAGTGGGGTTATGAATGGTTTTTCAAATAAATACAAATTTTGTAATTTTTAGGAGAAAGGGCGTGTCCCCAAGGGACCCATTGGTCTTCCATAACGATTAATACAAAATATATGGTCATATGGTGGTATTGTGAACTATTTTTGAACTATTAAAAAATATCAATTTTTATGGTATTTGGAGGGCGTTGCTGAATGACTTTTATCCATGAAAATCGGGAGAAGCACCTTCTCATGGGGTACTGGTACTATCATTGTGCAAAATTTGAATCCAAATGTATAAAGTACCAAAGTGAACCTGACAAAGTTAGCGGCGCAAGAAAGAAGAAGAAGAATTGTAGATATTTATGTTTGTGTTTGGATGTCAACACAGAAGTCACTCTAAATTGCTTTGATTAGTATTTCATTCAGGTCAGTGAATCAAAATATGCATGCCTTAATAATCAATTTCATAGAAATACAACAAAATTGACGTTTTTGAAGGGTGAGTGTAGTAAATTGGTAGCCATTTCAACATGGCATAGTTCACGTCTATTTTTTTCGACAAGATGCACGCTGGATAGTGTGACGGACGAACAAATAGACAAAAAAACTATATATCCCGCGACAAAGTAGGTGGGGCATACAAAGTAATTAAAAAAGAAGAAAAAGAAACGAAGCAAAAACAATAAGTCCCCAAACTTTGTTTTGGGCGACCTAATAATAACAAAAAAACGGGACATAAACAATAAGTATCCAAACTTCTTAAACCGGTAGTAGACTTATTTATAATATTTCACCAACACTTTTATAAGGACAGCATGTTCATGCCTTCAAGTATCCTCCCAATTCAGGGTTTTGAGTCCACGTTTAAATCCCTTAAACGAGGCGTGGACTCAAAAACCTGACTTGAGAGGATGGCCTTCAAGCGGATTTGGGCTCAAACATAGAGCTTTTAATAGAACATTATAGAGCAATATTCCACAAAAAGGCAAACTAGAAGTACTATGAGCCCAAATCATGCCAAATCGAGAAAATATGAAATAAAAAAATTCTTTGTACCTGAGTTGCACTTTACTGTCCTTGTACTGTCTACTGCTTTTGATTTTTTTTTCTTTTTTTCTGACTTAGTTTCTGAAACGATATGTAAACAAATTTATATTCAAAAGCTTTGAAAATAATAAAATAAAAGTAATCAATGATTACCAAGTTCAACCTGGTTTTGATGTTTATATAAATTATCAGCATGTAGGTTTATTAAATGAATTAAGACATATAGAGACAAGATGAAGGTTCTTATAAAATGATTCGGGTAGAAAAGACATACACTATATTTATACTATATATCATGGACAATCTTGATAGTCAGTGAGTTTTTATGTCCATGTGAAGGTCCACGTGAGCTATATTGCCATCACTTCGTTAACTTTTCTTCAAACTTCTTCTCCTCTGAAACGGCTGCAGGGATTCAAACCAAATTTTGTTTGGTGGTACTTTAGGGTATCTTCCACAGACCTGATGTGGGGATTTTTGATTCGACAAAAACATGACCGCCATGGCCATAAATAGAACATGGGGGTCTGAGTACAGTTTTTGGCTTATATTTAAACAAGAATTGACACTAAAGTATGTCTCGCCTGTCTGCATCATCGCAGAACTCATTGAAGGTCTAGCTTGGCCTTCAGAAAAGTGAAGTTCAAGGTCATGTGACAGGTGACAGAATTCCATTTAAAATCGCAAAAATGTCTGAAGTGTACGTGTTCTAGATACCATAGTTATTGAGAAACAATGAAAAAGACCAACATTCACTAAGTCATTCAACCATGAAAATGGGGTCAAGGTCACATTACATGGTGATGTCAGTTGTGCATACCATAATCCCCAAATATCAGATGCCTAGCTATAATATTATACTGTTCACTTAACTCATTTTCCACCCAAAAATCATCTACATTCAAAAGTCATTGAACCATGAAAATGGGGTCAGGGTCACACAACATGGTGTCAGTTGTGTCGACCGAACCTCAAATGTCTGTATACCAAATATCAGATGCCTAGCTATTATACTTTTCTTGTAATTCATTTTCCACAAAAGTCATACATAGAAGTTTTCGGTCAGAAAAAAGACCTAAGTTCACAGAGTCACTGGAGCGTGAAAATGGGGGTCAGGATCAAACAGCATGGTGACAGTTTCATAGACCATGACCTGAATCTGTATACTAATATCAGATACCTATAGTCCATTTGAGTTCTATAAATCAACGAAAATTCTTTTAAATTTTTTTGTCTCTCAAATAAAATTTATTTTTTAAACACAAATAAACTTTTTATTAGTATACGAACTCTGATAACAAAAACCAAGATGTTATCTTCTAAAACAAAAAAGTTTTCCATATGGTCGAATGCTAAATATTTCACTAATTTTAATAATACCTTAAATGGTGTGTTTATCTGACGGAACAGCCAGGTGTTGGGCCCACCTGAACATAATTGAAAGCACTAACAATAGGAGATTAGATGACCAATTAGCTCCACAAAGGATTTTTAAAGGTAAACGGAGCAAATGCTGTTCCTGGTCACAAGGTTGTACTCCCATGGATTTCTATGAATTTTTGGTCCATTTTTACTGTTAAGGTCTATGGAAAACATTTTTATTAATAATGCAAAAATTTTGAAATTTTTTGCCTGAGTTCGTATGCCATTAAAAAGTCATTACATACTAAAATAGTTAAAATATTATGCAAGACGTAAATTTACAAGCCATTTTTCGTTGATTTATAAAACTCAAACAGACTATAGCTATTATACTTTTCAAGTAATTCATTTTGCACAAAAGACTTACAAAAAAGTTTACGACGCCGCCGCCGCCGCCGCTGCCGCCGCTGCCGCCGGAAAGTATCGCCTTTTGCGACTATTCGTCGCAGGCGAGACAAAAACTATAAGATATATTTGAAATTCGAAGCCACGCTTCCACTTCAGCATCAAAAGCTCTACGAACGTCTCCATTGCGTCGAAGTCGTCAGATGACTCCTTGTAGGTATTATGGCTTTTTGAAGGCCAAAAATGGTGGGTTTTTTTCATGTTTTTGGCTTATAGAATGAAAAGAATTACAGATAGAGAAAAGCTGTTGCTCGGGTAAATGATCAGCTCATTAAGCTCTTCAAAATTTTATATTGAGTCGAAGTTGTGAGATGAACCCTTGAAGAGGTTATGGCCCTTTAAATGCGAAAAATAGTGTTTTTTGCCCCTTGAATGAAAAGTATCGCAGATAGAGAAAGCTGTTGCTTGCTTAAATGCTCAGCTCATTGAGCTTTACAAAAGTGTCAATAGGGTCAAAGTTGTCAGATGACCCCTTAAAGGGGTAATGGCCCTTTAAATGAAAAAAATAGTGTTTTAACCATGAATGAAAAGTAATGCAGATAGACAAAGCTATTTCTTGCTTAAATGATCAGCTCATTGAGCTCTACAAAAGTCGTAATTGGGTAAAGTTGTCAGATGACCCCTTAAAGGGGTAATGGCCCTTTAAATGAAAAAATAGTGTTTTTTGCCCATAGAATGAAAAGTAATTGCAAGTGCAGAGATGCTGATGCAGCTCATTGAGCCCTACATTGTTTCCATTTTGTCAAAGTAGTAACTTTTGACAAAAGTCCCTTTTAAAGAGGGAATGGCCTTTTAAAACTTGAAAATAAAGTAAAAGTAATTAATAGCTTTTACCTACATGTTGTACTTGTATATAGTGAAAACTATTGCAGGCAGAGAAAAGCCAAAGCTGTCTGAAGCCTTTAGAGTACTGTGTGCAGCTCTACTAATGTGTTCATTGATTTAAAATTTGATGCTCTTGTTAAACAACTTTGAACCAGGTAAGCGATTCGGGCTCCTTGGGAAATGTTTAATAATAAAACAAGCGAGATAATTATCATTTTCAAAGAGGCACTTGAATTTGTTAACATTCTAATTGGGAAAAACTCCTGAAAACGATGGTGCTAAACTCAGTGACGTTCACACATTTAGCAGGCCATAGAGTGTTAAACTATACTCTTCAAAAAAGTTACGCATAGATAGAAAATTCCCCGTAGGTTTAATGCAAATCGAAACAATTTCAAAACATTATTGCCGAGCTGTTCTTCAACCGATTTTCACGAAATAAAATCCAGTAAAAAGAAAACAAAATAGAGATTGTTTGTTGCATTTTGAGTAAAATCGTAACATCGCTGCTTTTTAAGATATTGCAAGTGGAACTCAAGTGTACATTTTACGATTCAATTTCCCGTTTAAATCAATGCAAAATGTTCCGTGAAAAACATTAGTCGTGTTCTACTCCCAATTTCTTAAAAACCATTGAAGTTAGGATTTTGGTCTAAATTTATCAAACGATCTTCATTTTGTTTTCTTTTTACTGGATTTTATTTCGTGAAAATCGGTTGAAGAACAGCTCGACAATAATGTTTTCAAATTGTTTCGATTTGCATTAAACCTACGGGGAATTTTCTATCTATGCGTAACTTTTTTTGCAGAGTATATATAAAATATTATTTTTCTAACTATCCTGTGTAGTTTTCCAGAAATAAGCTGTATATAAATTACATAATGTTGTAAAAAAAAGGAGTTGACACTACAGAACGTCTCCCTTGTCAGCACTATCAGTATTTCGTTTGAAATGCCTGTACCAAGTCAGGACCATTGCGATCCACCAGTTCTCCGGTATGACTGATTCGTTTTTGTCATTTTCTCTGGACTATGAGATTGATCATTCAAGTTCGGTAGTTTTGTTATTACCTTTATCAATGGTTTTGCATTATCATGCCTATAAGCTAACAAATACAAACCTTTCTGGAAAAATCCTTCTTAGGTATTCTTAAAATATTTAATATAATTGTTACGTATTGACTAAATCTAGGTCAAAATCAAAAGATGGTTGCATGCAAATGTGTTAAGCTACTACTGGGGCATATGCATACCAAGTTTTATCCACCAAGGAATTATAATAGTTGTTAAGATATGGAGGGGGTCATAAATTCTTTCCCAAGTTAACACAGCCGCCAGTAAATCCATACCTCTGTCTCGCCTAGCCTCACAGGGGAGACGAAAAACCCTTTTTAAAAATCCAGTTAGAGAACAATAACTCCTACATTCATAGTTTGATCTTCCAAAAAACTTCAGGACAGGAAGACCTATTTTGCCTCAAATCAAAATTTTGTTATCGGTAACTGTATTTGAGTTACAATGGAATTTACGCCTATATTCAACAATAGCCACGGTGCCGTTGCTCCCCTTCCTAGTAGATTTAAATATCCGGCCTTTATCCCTGAACAAGGGAAGTACTTCTTTGGTTCAGAGGTAGAGCGCCTGACTGTAAACCTAGAGGTCCCGGGTACGAGTCCCGGTCAGGACATGTCGATTTTGTGAAGTAATTCATGCTCTCCGGTTATATTGGCGCCCAACGTGGATTAACATTATACATCGAATCAAAACTGCAAACAAATATTTTGTACAAAGCATACACGACATACCATAGACAAATGTAACTACATTTAGTAACATTTAGTCCAGCAATTTAGGAGAGCAGATTTTTAAAATATAGGAAAAAAGCTCAAACTGTTACCACATAGAGATGCCGTGCCTCTGCATTAATTGGTTGCTATGAATGGACCTCGCAGAAAAAAGTTCACAAATCTCTTATGTGCAGTTGCTAAGATATAAATGCAAATCAATCAAGCAGAAATCTAGGTCACAATGACTTAGTTCTATATAGATGTTGACTTATAGGGGTGGCAATTGATATTATTACACTTGCACCACGATATGTATGACTATCACGATACAAATATTTAGTTTTGTCATCTATGAGCTACACCAAATGCAGATGGTAATGTATTTTTTTTTTGGCCTTTTTTATCTGTTTTGTTGGCAAAAAGGGGCCAACCCCAGCAGTATAAATACACAGGCTGCTAAAAATAAAATTGTCTTAATTTTACAAGTTAAAAAAGCGGAACTTCTCTCTGACTGAATTCATCCTATAGGGAAAAAACTTACCAAATGAGTGTCGCGCCCATACGCGTCCGACGTTCTGTGGCTCTCAAATACAGACGGGGACATTATAAATGCGCGAATCACGGTATATATAGTACAGTTAACTAAGAAGTCTGAAATATGAAATTATAGCCCTGAACTCCGAAATCAGAAGTCAGAACTCTGAAATCAGAAGTCGGAACTCTGAAATCAGAAGTCTGAAGTAAGAAGATACCTATCGCTTTCCGTAGAGGCCGCAAGAAAGCTAAAACTTGCTGGCGTTGTCATAATCGTCATTGGTGTCGCACAAAAAGAACAAGATCTGGATCTGACAGAAATAAATGGAAGGGCATCAGGATCTAGATTAGTGATAAAAGTGAATAATTTTGATTAAATTGGAGACTGTCTATCCAGCTATTTACGAAATTTGTTATGGTATTTTAGGTAAGAACTATTTTTATAAACATCATATGGGTTTTATTTATTGCGTTATTTATAAGATTTAAGCTTATGGTAAAACTAAGTCTATAATATATAAAATACCACATGCTATTGGCCTACTAATACAGGATGTTTTGTAGACTAAATTATGAATGAACCCCCCGGCAACGTCAGAAAAAAACCCACCATAAAGACCTACCGTGAAACATCAAGCCCTAGTAAGGTGGATTCACGACGATCAGGAAAGTCCAGTGAAGGATTAACGTAAAGTTGCATTTGGTATGTCGGGTTAAATAAAAAAGTAAACAACTTTGTTTTGCTGCAAAATTAACGTTTTTCGAAAGGTAAATGATAGATTAAATCCCGTCTTTTCATTTGTTTCACAAAAAGATAAAAAGTCGTAAAAACATTAACAAATCTGTTTTGAAATAAATTTACTATTCACGAAAAACATCAAGGTTGGATTATGTTTATGACGAAAACCAGAACATCAGGTAGTTGTGTTTTCGTTTCCATGAAGTGTCTAGTTTTTTACATGAAAGCAAGAATATTATACGTACAAGAAACAAGTTGAAAATTTTTATAGCAAAAATATGAGTATACCTTTAAATAATAAATGTAAAAATTGGCGGATAATGTTTTGGTACTAAGGATTCTCTTTTGGTAATGCGTGGAGTTCGGTTTTGTATCGGTTTAAAATAATAAATTTGAACTCATATGTATTACTATCTGTGTGCAAATGCTGTATTACAAGAGATAATCATACGTTAAATGTTTATTGTGGTCCTTAAAGTAAAATCTCCACAGATTTTCTAATGACAAAATATATTTAATATGACAAAAATGAATAAGACCAGACCAATCAAAGATGTATGTTAAATGTTAGAGCTTATTACTAGATTTTTTGGTATTGTTTAGCGAAAATAATACAACCAATATTATACATTAATAAAGGCAATCGCGATCGGCATGTGAACATAAACTTTTTGGTGGTTCTAAATGTGCCTGTGAACTAGTCAAACGGACAGAAAGAATCTCTCTCTATGTTTTCAGGATAGACTTTTGTCTTTCAAGTAAACCTGATCTAGTGTAACTGTGTAAGAACTTCCATAAAATTTTTAAACAACATCAAAGCTAATTTAGTGGGGCATATACATACCAAAATTCGTCGTTCATATAACTCTAACACTGACACATTGATAGTCCGTCGTCGCCAGGTTTATGAGCGCTCTTTAGTGGACGTTTATTGATAAGCTTAGCGCTGCTGTGGGTCTATTCGCCACCCGGGACCCGCACTGGGGTTTTGCAATTCGAAACCAGTAATAATGAAATGTCATTTGCCTAATTGCAGGAATATTAGGGCAACCAATTGACAGTCATGCCTAATGCAGGTTCGTTCCAAAATGGCACTGCATGTAAATGCAACCCCTTTCAGATCTACAAAAAAAAAACCTGCATTGGGGCATTTAATTATTATTGATGTAAACATTTAAGATGTATTACAATGTATTATAGGAGCATATTTTATGACATTTTAGAGTCATATTGATATAATTCCAACATGAATACTTTAACTTTTTGCAAAATCTCCAAGTATTTTACAGTACAGATATGTCACCCACCCATCAATGACCAGAATTTGAGCCCCTGTGGAAATTACATCGATTTCATTGGCAGAGCGTCACGTTTGACAGAGAAATTGCTGACACAGGGTTATGTTGCTCTACCGATGTTGTCTTCACTCAGGAAATTTTAAGGTAGTCACCGTGCTTTTTATTAATGCAAATTTTACCCAAAAATTATTAAAAGCATTAACAACTACAAAATATTTACTGTTTTAAATCTAGAATTTAAGCATGCATGGTATCCGAATTAACGAATTCTGTTAGGTCCTGGATAACACGAAATGAGTTACGGTACATTTGGTCAAATATGCAACTTAAAATTACGCTGTAATTTACCATACAAATGTATGATATAACCCGACAAAACAGCATCATAAATTTACCAAAACAGAAGTCTATACCTAAACAAGACTGAATCCTCTAAAACGGTGATACAAATAGCCGTTTTGATGTGTCAACTAATTTGATTTTCTTAAATAGATAGTTGGCAGTACTCTCCTAGAATATTTTAATTTAAAATGATTTGAAAATAACATAGGTACACATTGCATGCTTTATCATAATTTTAAAATGTGTTTACTTTTAATTTAGAATTATTAAATGTATAACCTTTTTAGTCACAACTGTTAAACTGTTACTCATAGATTAACTAAACTTTCGCATTTTATTGAAATCAATACAGAAATGTAAAATATAAAGAATTTTGAATAATACATACAGACCCTCTAAAATTCAAACTAACCATTTTTGCGCTCATCGTGCGCTCATCGTGCGTTCATCGTGCACTCACCGTGCGTTCATCGTGCGCTCATCGTGCGTTCATCGTGCGCTCATCGTGCACTCATCGTGCGGTCATCGTGCGTGTGAGTGGTTTAGCGTGTGAGTGGTTTAGCGTGTAGATGAACGTTTAATCGTGTAAATGAACGTTTCAATCGTGTAAATGAGCGATTCAATCGTGTGAGTGGTTTAGCGTGTAAATGAATGTTTCAATCGTGTAAATGAACGTTCGAATCGTGTGAATGAGCGATTCAATCGTGTGAGTGGTTTACCGTGTAAGTGAATGTTTCAATCGTGTAAATGAACGTTTAATCGTGTAAATGAATGATATAATATTTCGAATGTGCAAAGACAGCTACATGTATATACAATAGTATACATTGTCATGATCTGAGACAATAATTAAAAATCTCTATGATTTTCTCAGTCGTGATTGAAGTCTGTTCGTGTTATCTGTTCAAATATAGGTACATACGTATTATCCATAAGTTTTATTTTTGAAAATACTGAAAACATGTATGCAAGTCTCCGTAGAGTAAAGAACATGTTAAATAAATGAAACGAATAATTTAATAATTAAATAAAAAAGAATTGGCATTTATCTGATTTTTAAAATTTTTTATTTCATATATATCACAGGTCAGAGCGAATGACCCGCCTCGGACGCGATACCGCTAGAGGTATATGTATGATTCTGCATATTAAGAACAAAAATTATTAACAAAACATATATAATATTTAATAATACTTTTGCTGTCATAGATATCATTTTCAGTAGCAAGATTTGAATATTAATAAATTTTACCTTGTTGTAACAAAGGTTATAATGTATATCTCGGAAATGGTGAAGCTTGCCCTTTATGGAAGATGAGCCAAGGAGTCTGCTAAGGAAATATTTTTTTCGTAAGTGGTTTCCGTGGGAGGGGGTTTAACTGCGTGCTTTGCTGTGGATTATCAAAAAGGGAGCTTCGACTATACCTCGAAACTAATTTAACCCCGCCACATTTTCAAAGCTTATATTTTCATTCATCGTTATTTGTTCTTGGCATGCAATTGTCAAAAGCTAGGTTGAAAGAAAGTCTTTCTTTTAAAATATTGTTTCTGATATTAATGCCGATTTCTCAGTCTAGAAGCGGTACGTCTAAACACCACACAGGACTCCTTAGTGCACTAAGGACCTCAAATGTGCACTAACATTCTTAAACCATTTACATAGTTTCCAATGACATAAAACAAAAGCATCATGTCCTTAGTGCACATTTTGGGTCCTTAGTGCACTAAGGAGTCCTGTGTGGTGTTTAGACGTACCCCTTTTTCTCTACAACAATTATTTGCGCCCGTTTATCATTTGCACTATACTTTTGGGGACTAAGTTACTGTAAAAATGTTTCTAAATGTGCTTTTATAGCCTTTCTTAAAGTGTTAATATGATGCAGGTTAAACCTGTGACGCTCCCGAAGTTTGAACGTATCCTTAAATATTTTACAAGCTAAAATAAGTTTTCAAATGTTTATTGGGCAATTAATTGAAACAAATTCTTATTCGAAAATAAAAACAAAGTAGCTTTTCTTGTGGGTCCTGTGTGCGCTTAATGACGTCAGGAATTTTCAAAGAAAAAAGCGTTAAAAAGACGCAGAAAGTCCGGGAAACCGTGCGTGGTTTACCGGACGTTGAAGGAAAATTGAGCCCATAGTACAACTAGAATATATATAGTGACATTTCTACCATTATCGCTCCCTTCGGGAGCGTATTAGTTTTATTTAGTTAGAATTCATTTTGTAGGAGGGGTTCCTCACAAAATACTTTTTCAAACTATATACCTTGATATTCAGGTAAATAAGCTCCGAAAACTGACGCATATCAAATTTCTAAAACTATAAACATGTAGCGCGATTGATACCCCCAGAATCAAGCTAGCGAACAATACCTAGCGAACAAAAAATCTAGCGAACAATACCCAGCGAACATTGTGCAAAAACAAGCTAGCGAACAATTTCCAGCGAACAGAAATAAAAAGTCCGCCAAACTGATATGTATGACGACCGAAAAACGAAGTAAGGCAAGTGCGAACACAAATGAGAATAGATATTCTATTTTGTAATTATCAACGTTAAGGGTTGCCATGTGGCATAATATACAAATAGTGAAAAACAAAGATGCGTTGATGTTTTACCAAGTTTATTACATAGACCAAGGACCACCTGACTGATTAAAAACTATGATTAAATGAATAATAAAACCCGTAAAAGTAGTTCGTTAAAAAAACTTATTTCCTTAAAAACACTCCATCTAAATGTATCTTATATAATTTAATACAATACTAGCATTGCATGTGTCACGATAAGACTAAATTGTTCAGACAATTTCATGCAAATATTGAATAAATCACTTAAGAGAAATATATGAATGACCGAATTACTACACCAAAATTTATACTAATGTGATACCTACTGGTATTTTTTATTTGCTATACGAGGTTAACATGAAGCTTATCTAAGATACAAAGAATATACATGTATGAATAATAAGAAATGAGGGGGGAGGGGTAATTTTGAGTACCAATTGTGGACCTCTTATAGAGTATAAAGAGGATACATGTAGCTATTCATATGTCACATGCCATTGCCAAAACTACACTTCTGAACATTTTACAAGACCATCATTCAATATATAAGTTTAAAAGGAAGGAGTCGGGGGGGGGGGGGGTAACTTTGAGTACCGATTGTGGAACTCCCAGAGATATACCCCGTTAGCCACTTATAGGGTATATAGGGGATGCATGTAGCTGTTCATATGCAAAATGCCATTGCTAAATCTACACTTTTGAACATTTCACAAGCTCTCAAAGATAAGACCATCATCAAATATATATAAATTTAATAGTTAGGGGGGTGTAACTTTGAGTACCGATTGTGGACCTCCTAAAAATATACCCCGTTAGCCACTTATAGGGTATATAAGGAATGCATGTAGCTATTTATACGCCGAATCCCATGGCTAAATCTACACTTTTGAACATTTCACAAGCTCTTAAAGATAAGACCATCATCAAATATATATATAAGTTTAATAGGATGGGGGGTAACTTTGAGTACCGATTGTGGAACACCCAGAGATATATCCCGTTAGCCACTTATAGAGTATATAGCAGATACATGTAGCTAATTAAACGCCAAATGCCATTGCCAAATCTACACTTTTGATGATTTCACAAGCTCTCAAAGATAAGACCATCAAACAATATATATAGATTTAATAGGGAAAGGGGGGTTTACTTTGAGTACCGATTGTGGAACTCCCAGAGATAAACCCCGTTAGCCACTTATAGGATATATAGAGGATATATGTAGCTATTTATATGTCAAATCCCATTAATAAATCTACACATTTGAACATTTCACAAGCTCTCAAAGATAAGGCTATCATCAAATATATATAAGTTTATTAGGAAGAATGGTAACTTTGAGTACCGATTGTGGAACTCCCAGAGATATACCCCGTTAGCCATTTAAAGAGTATATAGAAAATACATGTATCTATAAATATACACAATCCCATTGCTAAATCTACACTTTTGAACATTTCACAAGCTCTCAAAGATAAGACCATCATCAAATATATATCAGTTTAATAGGAAGAAGGGGTAACTTTGAGTACCGATTGTGGAACACCCAGAGATATATCCCGTTAGCCACTTATAAGGTATATAGGGGATGCATGTAGCAATTAATATGACAAATCCCATTGCTAAATCTAGACTTTTGATCATTTCACAGGCTCTCAAAGATAAGACCATCATCAAATATATAAGTATAATAGTTAAGGGGGGTAACTTTGAGTACCGATTGTGGACCTCCTAAAGATAAACCCCGTTAGCCACTTATAGAGTATATAGGGGATGCATGTAGCTATTCATTTGCCAAATCCCATTGCTAAATCTACACTTTTGAACATTTCACAAGCTCTCAAAGATAATACCATCATCAAATATATATCAGTTTAATAGGATGGGTGGTAACTTTGAGTACCGATTTTTGGAACTCCCAGAAAAATACCCCGTTAGCCACTTATAGAGTATATAGCAGATACATGTAGCTATTCATATGCCAAATGCAATTGCCCAATCTACACATTTGAATATTTCACAATCTCTCAAAGATAAAACCATCACCAAATATATAAATTTAATAGGAAAAGGGGGGGGGGGTAACTTTGAGTACCGATTGTGGAACTCCCAGAGATATACCCCGTTAGCCACTTATAGAGTATATACAGGATATATGTAGCTATTCATCAATCCAATGCCATTGCCAAATCTACACTTTTCAAATATTTCACAAGCTCTCAAAGATAAGACCTTCATCAAATATATATAAGTTAAATAGGAAAAGGGGGGGTAACTTTGAGTACCGATTGTGGACCTCCCAGAGATTTACCCCGTTAGCCACTTATAGGGTATATAGAAGATACATGTAGCTATTCATATGCCAAATCCCATTCCTAAATCTACACTTTTGAATATTTCACCACAAGCTCTCAAAGATAAGACCTTCATCAGATATATCAGTTTAATAGGAAAGGGGGGTAACTTTGAGTACCAATTGTGGAACTCCCAGAGATATACCCCGTTAGCCATTTATAGAGTATATAGAGAATACATGTAGCTATTTATATGCTAAATGCCATTGCTCATTCTACACTTTTGAACATTTCACAAGCTCTCAAAGATAAGACCATCATCAAATATATAAGTTTAATAAGAAAAGAGGGGGGGGGGTTAATTTGAGTAACGATTGTTGAACTCCCAGAAATATACCCCGTTAGCCACTTATAGGGTACATAGAAAATACATGTAGCTATTCATATGCCAAATCCCATTGCTAAATCTACACTTTTAAACATTTCACAAGCTCTCAAAGATGAGACCATCATCAAATATAAAAAGTTAAATTGGATGGGAGGTAACTTTGAGTACCGATTGTGGAGCTCCTAGAAATATATCCAGTTAACCACTTATAAAGTATATAGCAGATGCATGTAGCTATTCATATGCCAAATGCAATTGCCAAATCTTAACTTTTGAATATTTCACAAGCTCTCAAAGATAAGACAATCATCAAATATATATAAGTTTAATAGGAAGGGGGGTAATTTTGAGTAACGATGGTGGAATTCCCAGAGATATACCCCGTTAGCCATTTATAGAGTATATAGAGAATACATGTAGCTATTCATATGCCAAATGCCATTGCCAAATCTACACTTTTGAACATTTCACAAGCTCTCAAAGATAAGACCATCATCAAATATATATCAGTTTAATAGGATGGGTGGTAACTTTGAGTGCCGATTGTGGAACTTCCAGAAAAATACCCCATTAGCCACTTATAGAGTATATAGCAGATACATGTAGCTATTCATATTCCAAATGCAAATGCCAAATCTACACTTTTGAATATTTCACAAGCTCTCAAAGATAAGACCATCATCAAATATATAAATTTAATAAGAAAGGGGGGGGGTTAATTTGAGTACCGATTGTGGAACTCCCAGAGATATACCCCATTAGCCATTTATAGAGTATATAGAAAATACATGTAGCTATTCATATGCCAAATCCCATTGCTCAATCTCACTTTTGAACATTTCACAAGCTCTCAAAGATAAGACCATCATCAAATATTTATAAGTTTAATTGGATTGGAGGTAACTTTGAGTACCGATTGTGGAGCTCCCAGAAATATATCCAGTTAACCACTTATAGAGTTTATAGCAGATGCATGTAGCTTTTCATATGCCAAAAGCAATTGCCAAATCTACACTTTTGAATATTTCACAAGCTCTCAAAGATAAGACCATAATTAAATATATATAAGTTTAATAGGAAGGGGGGTAACTTTGAGTAAGGATGGTGGAATCCCCAGAGATATACCCCGTTAGCCATTTATAGAGTATATATAGAATACATGTAGCTATTCATGTGCCAAATGCCATTGCCAAATCACTCTTTTGAACATTTCACAAGCTCTCAAAGATAAGACCATCATCAAATATATAACTATAATAAGAAAGGGGGGTAAATTTGAGTACCGATTGTGGAACTCCCAGAGATATACCCCGTTAGCCATTTATAGAGTATATAGAGAATACATGTAGCTATTCATATGCCAAATGCCATTGCCAAATCACTCTATTGAACATTTCACAAGCTCTCAAAGATAAGACCATCGTCAAATATATAACTTTTATAAGAAAGGGGGGTAAATTTGAGTACCGATTGTGGATCTCCCAGAGATATACCCCGTTAGCCATTTATAGGGTATATAGAAAATACAGGTATCTATTCATATGCCAAATCCCATTGCTAAATCTACACTTTTGAACATTTCACAAGCTCTTAAAGATAAGACCATCATCAAATATATATCAGTTTAATAGGAAGAGGGGGTAACTTTGAGTACCGATTGTGGAACTCCCAGAGATATACCCCGTAAGCCACTTATAATATATATAGGGGATGCATGAAGTTATTTATATGACAAATCCCATTGCCAAATCTACACTTTTGAACATTTCACAAGCTTTCAAAGACAAGACCATCATCAAATATATAAGTATAATAGTTAGGGTGGTAATTTTGAGTACCGATTGTGGACCTCCTAAAGATATACCCCGTTAGCCACTTATAGGGTATATAGCAGATACATGTAACTTTTCATATTCCAAATGCAATTGCCAAATCTACACTTTTGAATATTTCACAAGCTCTCAAAGATAAGACCATCATCAAATATATATATAAGTTTAATTGGATGGGGGTAATTTTGAGTACCGATTGTGGAGCTCCCAGAGATATACCCCATTAGCCATTTATAGAGTATATAGAGAATACATGTAGCTATTTATATGCCAAATCCCATTACTAAATCTACACTTTTGAACATTTAACAAGCTCTCAAAGATAAGACCATCATCAAATATATAACTTTAATAAGAAAGGGGGGTAAATTTTTATTTCCGATTGTGGACCTCCCAGATATACATCCCCATTAGCCACGTATAAGGTATATAGGAGATACATGTATCTATTCATATGCCAAATCCCATTGCAAAATCTACATATTTGAACATTTCACAAGCTCTCAAAGATAAGACCATCATCAAATATATATCAGATTATACTGTTCTATGCTCTTCATATTCATACAGTGTTTGGCATTTTCAATATTTTTGGTAGAGCGCCTCTGATGAGTCTTGAATAGACGAAACGCGCGTCAGGCGTAGCAAAATTTATTGTCTGGAACTTTGTTGTCATTTGTATTTCGAACACACGTGAAGGTTAGCACTGCTGGTGGAGTTTAAATTCCCCGAGGTTAGCCCGCTCCGGCACCAACACTTTGGAGTTGGAGAATACATCAAAGCTGTAAATTATCCGTCTAAATTTCAAAATTGTCTAAACCCTAAGGTTCTTCCTACCCCAGACAAAGGTTGAATATCTTAGTAATAATTTGGTTTCCCAGTTTGGTATTTTTGGTTATACTGTTCTATGCTCTTCATATTCATACAGTGTTTGGCATTTTCAATATTTTTGGTAGAGCGCCTCTGATGAGTCTTGAATACACGAAACGCGCGTCAGGCGTAGCAAAATTTATTGTCTGGAACTTTGTTGTCATTTGTATTTCGAACACACGTGAAGGTTAGCACTGCTGGTGGAGTTTAAATTCCCCGAGGTTAGCCCGCTCCGGCACCAACACTTTTGAGTTGGAGAATACATCAAAGCTGTAAATTATTCGTCTAAATTTCAAAATTGTCTAAACCCTAAGGTTCTTCCTACCCCAGACATAGGTTGAATATCTTAGTAATAATTTGGTTTCCCAGTTTGGTATTTTTGGTTATACTGTTCTATGCTCTTCATATTCATACAGTGTTTGGCATTTTCAATATTTTTGGTAGAGCGCCTCTGATGAGTCTTGAATAGACGAAACGCGCGTCAGGCGTAGCAAAATTTATTGTCTGGAACTTTGTTGTCATTTGTATTTCGAATACACGTGAAGGTTAGCACTGCTGATGGAGTTTAAATTCCCCGAGGTTAGCCCGCTCCGGCACCATCACTTTTGAGTTGGAGAATACATCAAGGCTGTAAATTATCCGTCTAAATTTCAAAATTGTCTAAACCCTAAGGTTCTTCCTACCCCAGACATAGGTTGAATATCTTAGTAATACTTTGGCTTCCCAGTTTGGTATTTCTGGTTATACTGTTCTATGCTCTTCATATTCATACAGTGTTTGGCATTTTCAATATTTTTGGTAGAGCGCCTCTGATGAGTCTTGAATAGACGAAACGCGCGTCAGGCGTAGCAAAATTTATTGTCTGGAACTTTGTTGTCATTTGTATTTCGAACACACGCGAAGGTTAGCACTGCTGGTGGAGTTTAAATTCCCCGAGGTTAGCCCGCTCCGGCACCAACACTTTTGAGTTGGAGAATACATCAAAGCTGTAAATTATCCGTCTAAATTTCAAAATTGTCTAAACCCTAAGGTTCTTCCTACCCCAGACATAGGTTGAATATCTTAGTAATAATTTGGTTTCCCAGTTTGGTATTTTTGGTTATACTGTTCTATGCTCTTCATATTCATACAGTGTTTGGCATTTTCAATATTTTTGGTAGAGCGCCTCTGATGAGTCTTGAATACACGAAACGCGCGTCAGGCGTAGCAAAATTTATTGTCTGGAACTTTGTTGTCATTTGTATTTCGAACACACGTGAAGGTTAGCACTGCTGGTGGAGTTTAAATTCCCCGAGGTTAGCCCGCTCCGGCACCAACACTTTTGAGTTGGAGAATACATCAAGGCTGTAAATTATCCGTCTAAATTTCAAAATTGTCTAAACCCTAAGGTTCTTCCTACCCCAGACATAGGTTGAATATCTTAGTAATACTTTGGCTTCCCAGTTTGGTATTTCTGGTTATACTGTTCTATGCTCTTCATATTCATACAGTGTTTGGCATTTTCAATATTTTTGGTAGAGCGCCTCTGATGAGTCTTGAATAGACGAAACGCGCGTCAGGCGTAGCAAAATTTATTGTCTGGAACTTTGTTGTCATTTGTATTTCGAACACACGTGAAGGTTAGCACTGCTGGTGGAGTTTAAATTCCCCGAGGTTAGCCCGCTCCGGCACCAACACTTTTGAGTTGGAGAATACATCAAAGCTGTAAATTATCCGTCTAAATTTCAAAATTGTCTAAACCCTAAGGTTCTTCCTACCCCAGACATAGGTTGAATATCTTAGTAATAATTTGGTTTCCCAGTTTGGTATTTTTGGTTATACTGTTCTATGCTCTTCATATTCATACAGTGTTTGGCATTTTCAATATTTTTGGTAGAGCGCCTCTGATGAGTCTTGAATACACGAAACGCGCGTCAGGCGTAGCAAAATTTATTGTCTGGAACTTTGTTGTCATTTGTATTTCGAACACACGTGAAGGTTAGCACTGCTGGTGGAGTTTAAATTCCCCGAGGTTAGCCCGCTCCGGCACCAACACTTTTGAGTTGGAGAATACATCAAAGCTGTAAATTATTCGTCTAAATTTCAAAATTGTCTAAACCCTAAGGTTCTTCCTACCCCAGACATAGGTTGAATATCTTAGTAATAATTTGGTTTCCCAGTTTGGTATTTTTGGTTATACTGTTCTATGCTCTTCATATTCATACAGTGTTTGGCATTTTCAATATTTTTGGTAGAGCGCCTCTGATGAGTCTTGAATAGACGAAACGCGCGTCAGGCGTAGCAAAATTTATTGTCTGGAACTTTGTTGTCATTTGTATTTCGAATACACGTGAAGGTTAGCACTGCTGGTGGAGTTTAAATTCCACGAGGTTAGCCCGCTCCGGCACCAACACTTTTGAGTTGGAGAATACATCAAGGCTGTAAATTATCCGTCTAAATTTCAAAATTGTCTAAACCCTAAGGTTCTTCCTACCCCAGACATAGGTTGAATATCTTAGTAATACTTTGGCTTCCCAGTTTGGTATTTCTGGTTATACTGTTCTATGCTCTTCATATTCATACAGTGTTTGGCATTTTCAATATTTTTGGTAGAGCGCCTCTGATGAGTCTTGAATAGACGAAACGCGCGTCAGGCGTAGCAAAATTTATTGTCTGGAACTTTGTTGTCATTTGTATTTCGAACACACGTGAAAGTTAGCACTGCTGGTGGAGTTTAAATTCCCCGAGGTTAGCCCGCTCCGGCACCAACACTTTTGAGTTGGAGAATACATCAAAGCTGTAAATTATCCGTCTAAATTTCAAAATTGTCTAAACCCTAAGGTTCTTCCTACCCCAGACATAGGTTGAATATCTTAGTAATAATTTGGTTTCCCAGTTTGGTATTTTTGGTTATACTGTTCTATGCTCTTCATATTCATACAGTGTTTGGCATTTTCAATATTTTTGGTAGAGCGCCTCTGATGAGTCTTGAATACACGAAACGCGCGTCAGGCGTACAAAATTTATTGTCTGGAACTTTGTTGTCATTTGTATTTCGAACACACGTGAAGGTTAGCACTGCTGGTGGAGTTTAAATTCCCCGAGGTTAGCCCGCTCCGGCACCAACACTTTTGAGTTGGAGAATACATCAAGGCTGTAAATTATCCGTCTAAATTTCAAAATTGTCTAAACCCTAAGGTTCTTCCTACCCCAGACATAGGTTGAATATCTTAGTAATACTTTGGCTTCCCAGTTTGGTATTTCTGGTTATACTGTTCTATGCTCTTCATATTCATACAGTGTTTGGCATTTTCAATATTTTTGGTAGAGCGCCTCTGATGAGTCTTGAATAGACGAAACGCGCGTCAGGCGTAGCAAAATTTATTGTCTGGAACTTTGTTGTCATTTGTATTTCGAACACACGTGAAGGTTAGCACTGCTGGTGGAGTTTAAATTCCCCGAGGTTAGCCCGCTCCGGCACCAACACTTTTGAGTTGGAGAATACATCAAAGCTGTAAATTATCCGTCTAAATTTCAAAATTGTCTAAACCCTAAGGTTCTTCCTACCCCAGACATAGGTTGAATATCTTAGTAATAATTTGGTTTCCCAGTTTGGTATTTTTGGTTATACTGTTCTATGCTCTTCATATTCATACAGTGTTTGGCATTTTCAATATTTTTGGTAGAGCGCCTCTGATGAGTCTTGAATAGACGAAACGCGCGTCAGGCGTAGCAAAATTTATTGTCTGGAACTTTGTTGTCATTTGTATTTCGAATACACGTGAAGGTTAGCACTGCTGGTGGAGTTTAAATTCCCCGAGGTTAGCCCGCTCCGGCACCAACACTTTTGAGTTGGAGAATACATCAAAGCTGTAAATTATCCGTCTAAATTTCAAAATTGTCTAAACCCTAAGGTTCTTCCTACCCCAGACATAGGTTGAATATCTTAGTAATAATTTGGTTTCCCAGTTTGGTATTTTTGGTTATACTGTTCTATGCTCTTCATATTCATACAGTGTTTGGCATTTTCAATATTTTTGGTAGAGCGCCTCTGATGAGTCTTGAATACACGAAACGCGCGTCAGGCGTACAAAATTTATTGTCTGGAACTTTGTTGTCATTTGTATTTCGAACACACGTGAAGGTTAGCACTGCTGGTGGAGTTTAAATTCCCCGAGGTTAGCCCGCTCCGGCACCAACACTTTTGAGTTGGAGAATACATCAAGGCTGTAAATTATCCGTCTAAATTTCAAAATTGTCTAAACCCTAAGGTTCTTCCTACCCCAGACATAGGTTGAATATCTTAGTAATACTTTGGCTTCCCAGTTTGGTATTTCTGGTTATACTGTTCTATGCTCTTCATATTCATACAGTGTTTGGCATTTTCAATATTTTTGGTAGAGCGCCTCTGATGAGTCTTGAATAGACGAAACGCGCGTCAGGCGTAGCAAAATTTATTGTCTGGAACTTTGTTGTCATTTGTATTTCGAACACACGTGAAGGTTAGCACTGCTGGTGGAGTTTAAATTCCCCGAGGTTAGCCCGCTCCGGCACCAACACTTTTGAGTTGGAGAATACATCAAAGCTGTAAATTATCCGTCTAAATTTCAAAATTGTCTAAACCCTAAGGTTCTTCCTACCCCAGACATAGGTTGAATATCTTAGTAATAATTTGGTTTCCCAGTTTGGTATTTTTGGTTATACTGTTCTATGCTCTTCATATTCATACAGTGTTTGGCATTTTCAATATTTTTGGTAGAGCGCCTCTGATGAGTCTTGAATACACGAAACGCGCGTCAGGCGTAGCAAAATTTATTGTCTGGAACTTTGTTGTCATTTGTATTTCGAACACACGTGAAGGTTAGCACTGCTGGTGGAGTTTAAATTCCCCGAGGTTAGCCCGCTCCGGCACCAACACTTTTGAGTTGGAGAATACATCAAAGCTGTAAATTATTCGTCTAAATTTCAAAATTGTCTAAACCCTAAGGTTCTTCCTACCCCAGACATAGGTTGAATATCTTAGTAATAATTTGGTTTCCCAGTTTGGTATTTTTGGTTATACTGTTCTATGCTCTTCATATTCATACAGTGTTTGGCATTTTCAATATTTTTGGTAGAGCGCCTCTGATGAGTCTTGAATAGACGAAACGCGCGTCAGGCGTAGCAAAATTTATTGTCTGGAACTTTGTTGTCATTTGTATTTCGAATACACGTGAAGGTTAGCACTGCTGGTGGAGTTTAAATTCCCCGAGGTTAGCCCGCTCCGGCACCAACACTTTTGAGTTGGAGAATACATCAAGGCTGTAAATTATCCGTCTAAATTTCAAAATTGTCTAAACCCTAAGGTTCTTCGTACCCCAGACATAGGTTGAATATCTTAGTAATACTTTGGCTTCCCAGTTTGGTATTTCTGGTTATACTGTTCTATGCTCTTCATATTCATACAGTGTTTGGCATTTTCAATATTTTTGGTAGAGCGCCTCTGATGAGTCTTGAATAGACGAAACGCGCGTCAGGCGTAGCAAAATTTATTGTCTGGAACTTTGTTGTCATTTGTATTTCGAACACACGTGAAGGTTAGCACTGCTGGTGGAGTTTAAATTCCCCGAGGTTAGCCCGCTCCGGCACCAACACTTTTGAGTTGGAGAATACATCAAAGCTGTAAATTATCCGTCTAAATTTCAAAATTGTCTAAACCCTAAGGTTCTTCCTACCCCAGACATAGGTTGAATATCTTAGTAATAATTTGGTTTCCCAGTTTGGTATTTTTGGTTATACTGTTCTATGCTCTTCATATTCATACAGTGTTTGGCATTTTCAATATTTTTGGTAGAGCGCCTCTGATGAGTCTTGAATACACGAAACGCGCGTCAGGCGTAGCAAAATTTATTGTCTGGAACTTTGTTGTCATTTGTATTTCGAACACACGTGAAGGTTATCACTGCTGGTGGAGTTTAAATTCCCCGAGGTTAGCCCGCTATGGCACCAACACTTTTGAGTTGGAGAATACATCAAGGCTGTAAATTATCCGTCTAAATTTCAAAATTGTCTAAACCCTAAGGTTCTTCCTACCCCAGACATAGGTTGAATATCTTAGTAATACTTTGGCTTCCCAGTTTGGTATTTCTGGTTATACTGTTCTATGCTCTTCATATTCATACAGTGTTTGGCATTTTCAATATTTTTGGTAGAGCGCCTCTGATGAGTCTTGAATAGACGAAACGCGCGTCAGGCGTAGCAAAATTTATTGTCTGGAACTTTGTTGTCATTTGTATTTCGAACACACGTGAAGGTTAGCACTGCTGGTGGAGTTTAAATTCCCCGAGGTTAGCCCGCTCCGGCACCAACACTTTTGAGTTGGAGAATACATCAAAGCTGTAAATTATCCGTCTAAATTTCAAAATTGTCTAAACCCTAAGGTTCTTCCTACCCCAGACATAGGTTGAATATCTTAGTAATAATTTGGTTTCCCAGTTTGGTATTTTTGGTTATACTGTTCTATGCTCTTCATATTCATACAGTGTTTGGCATTTTCAATATTTTTGGTAGAGCGCCTCTGATGAGTCTTGAATACACGAAACGCGCGTCAGGCGTAGCAAAATTTATTGTCTGGAACTTTGTTGTCATTTGTATTTAATAGGAAGAGGGGGTAACTTTGAGTACCGATTGTGGAACTCCCAGAGATATACCCCGTTAGCCACTAATAGGGTATATAGGGGATGCATGTAGCTATTCATATGACAAATCCCATTGCTAAATCTAAAGTTACCCCCCTTCCTATTAAACTTATATATATTTGATGAAGGTCTTATCTTTGAGAGCTTGTGAAATATTCAAAAGTGTAGATTTAGGAATGGGATTAGGCATATGAATAGCTACATGTATTTTCTATATACCCTATAAGTGGCTTGCGGGGTATATCTCTGGGAGGTCCAAAATCGGTACTCAAAGTTACCCTCCCCTTTCCTATTAAACTTATATTTATTTGATGAAGGTCTTATCTTTGAGAGCTTGTGAAATATTCAAAAGTGTAGATTTAGGAATGGGATTTGGCATATAAATAGCTACATGTATCGTCTATATACCCTATAAGTGGCTAACGGGGTATATCTCTGGGGGGTCCACAATCGGTACTCAAAGTTACCCCCCTTCCTATTAAACTTATATTTATTTGATGAAGGTCTTATCTTTGAGAGCTTGTGAAATATTCAAAAGTGTAGATTTAGGAATGGGATTTGGCATATGAATAGCTACATGTATCCTCTATATACCCTATAAGTGGCTAACGGGGTATATCTCTGGGAGGTCCACAATCGGTACTCAAAGTTACCCCCTTCCTATTAAACATATTTATTTGATGAAGGTCTTATCTTTGAGAGCTTGTGAAATATTCAAAAGTGTAGATTTAGGAATGGGATTTGGCATATGAATAGCTTCATGTATTCTCTATATACCCTATAAGTGGCTAACGGGGTATATCTCTGGGAGGTCCACAATCGGTACTCAAAGTTACCCCCCCCCCTTCCTATTAAACTTATATTTATTTGATGAAGGTCTTATCTTTGAGAGCTTGTGAAATATTCAAAAGTGTAGATTTAGGAATGGGATTTGGCATATGAATAGCTACATGTATCCTCTACATACCCTATAAGTGGCTAACGGGGTATATCTCTGGGAGGTCCACAATCGGTACTCAAAGTTACCCCCCTTCCTATTAAACTTATATTTATTTGATGAAGGTCTTATCTTTGAGAGCTTGTGAAATATTCAAAAGTGTAGATTTAGGAATGGGATTTGGCATATGAATAGCTACATGTATTTTCTATATACCCTATAAGTGGCTTACGGGGTATATCTCTGGGAGGTCCACAATCGGTACTCAAAGTTACCCCCCCCTTTCCTATTAAACTTATATTTATTTGATGAAGGTCTTATCTTTGAGAGCTTGTGAAATATTCAAAAGTGTAGATTTAGGAATGGGATTTGGCTTATGAATAGCTACATGTATTCTCTATATACCCTATAAGTGGCTAACGGGGTATATCTCTGGGAGGTCCACAATCGGTACTCAAAGTTATCCCCCCTTCCTATTAAACTTATATTTATTTGATGAAGGTCTTATCTTTGAGAGCTTGTGAAATATTCAAAAGTGTAGATTTAGGAATGGGATTTGGCATATGAATAGCTACATGTATTCTCCATATACCCTATAAGTGGCTAACGGGGTATATCTCTGGGAGGTCCACAATCGGTACTCAAAGTTACCCCCCTTCCTATTAAACTTATATTTATTTGATGAAGGTCTTATCTTTGAGAGCTTGTGAAATATTCAAAAGTGTAGATTTAGGAATGGGATTTGGCATATGAATAGCTACATGTATTTTCTATATACCCTATAAGTGGCTTACGGGGTATATCTCTGGGAGGTCCACAATCGGTACTCAAAGTTACCCCCCCCTTTCCTATTAAACGTATATTTATTTGATGAAGGTCTTATCTTTGAGAGCTTGTGAAATATTCAAAAGTGTAGATTTAGGAATGGGATTTGGCATATGAATAGCTACATGTATTTTCTATATACCCTATAAGTGGCTAACGGGGTATATCTCTGGGAGGTCCACAATCGGTACTCAAAGTTACCCCCCCCCTTTCCTATTAAACTTATATTTATTTGATGAAGGTCTTATCTTTGAGAGCTTGTGAAATATTCAAAAGTGTAGATTTAGGAATGGGATTTGGCTTATGAATAGCTACATGTATTCTCTATATACCCTATAAGTGGCTAACGGGGTATATCTCTGGGAGGTCCACAATCGGTACTCAAAGTTATCCCCCCTTCCTATTAAACTTATATTTATTTGATGAAGGTCTTATCTTTGAGAGCTTGTGAAATATTCAAAAGTGTAGATTTAGGAATGGGATTTGGCATATGAATAGCTACATGTATCCTCTATATACCCTATAAGTGGCTAACGGGGTATATCTCTGGGAGGTCCACAATCGGTACTCAAAGTTACCCCCCTTCCTATTAAACTTATATTTATTTGATGAAGGTCTTATCTTTGAGAGCTTGTGAAATATTCAAAAGTGTAGATTTAGGAATGGGATTTGGCATATGAATAGCTACATGTATCCTCTATATACCCTATAAGTGGCTAACGGGGTATATCTCTGGGAGGTCCACAATCGGTACTCAAAGTTACCCCCCCCCCTTCCTATTAAACTTATATTTATTTGATGAAGGTCTTATCTTTGAGAGCTTGTGAAATATTCAAAAGTGTAGATTTAGGAATGGGATTTGGCATATGAATAGCTACATGTATCCTCTATATACCCTATAAGTGGCTAACGGGGTATATTTCTGGGGGGTCCACAATCGGTACTCAAAGTTACCCCCCTTCCTATTAAACTTATATTTATTTGATGAAGGTCTTATCTTTGAGAGCTTGTGAAATATTCAAAAGTGTAGATTTAGGAATGGGATTTGGCATATGAATAGCTACATGTATTTTCTATATACCCTATAAGTGGCTTACGGGGTATATCTCTGGGAGGTCCACAATCGGTACTCAAAGTTACCCCCCCCCCCTTTCCTATTAAACTTATATTTATTTGATGAAGGTCTTATCTTTGAGAGCTTGTGAAATATTCAAAAGTGTAGATTTAGGAATGGGATTTGGCATATGAATAGCTACATGTATTCTCTATATACCCTATAAGTGGCTAACGGGGTATATCTCTGGGAGGTCCACAATCGGTACTCAAAGTTACCCCCCCTTCCTATTAAACTTATATTTATTTGATGAAGGTCTTATCTTTGAGAGCTTGTGAAATATTCAAAAGTGTAGATTTAGAAATGGGATTTGGCATATGAATAGCTACATGTATCCTCTATATACCCTATAAGTGGCTAACGGGGTATATCTCTGGGAGGTCCACAATCGGTACTCAAAGTTACCCCCCTTCCTATTAAACTTATATTTATTTGATGAAGGTCTTATCTTTGAGAGCTTGTGAAATATTCAAAAGTGTAGATTTAGGAATGGGATTTGGCATATGAATAGCTACATGTATCCTCTATATACCCTATAAGTGGCTAACGGGGTATATCTCTGGGGGGTCCACAATCGGTACTCAAAGTTACCCCCCTTCCTATTAAACTTATATTTATTTGATGAAGGTCTTATCTTTGAGAGCTTGTGAAATATTCAAAAGTGTAGATTTAGGAATGGGATTTGGCATATGAATAGCTACATGTATTCTTTATATACCCTATAAGTGGCTAACGGGGTATATCTCTGGGAGGTCCACAATCGGTACTCAAAGTTACCCCCCCCTTCCTATTAAACTTATATTTATTTGATGAAGGTCTTATCTTTGAGAGCTTGTGAAATATTCAAAAGTGTAGATTTAGGAATGGGATTTGGCATATGAATAGCTACATGTATCCTCTATATACCCTATAAGTGGCTAACGGGGTATATCTCTGGGAGGTCCACAATCGGTACTCAAAGTTACCCCCCTTCCTATTAAACTTATATTTATTTGATGAAGGTCTTATCTTTGAGAGCTTGTGAAATATTCAAAAGTGTAGATTTAGGAATGGGATTTGGCATATGAATAGCTACATGTATCTTCTATATACCCTATAAGTGGCTAACGGGGTATATCTCTGGGGGGTCCACAATCGGTACTCAAAGTTACCCCCCTTCCTATTAAACTTATATTTATTTGATGAAGGTCTTATCTTTGAGAGCTTGTGAAATATTCAAAAGTGTAGATTTAGGAATGGGATTTGGCATATGAATAGCTACATGTATTTTCTATATACCCTATAAGTGGCTTACGGGGTATATCTCTGGGAGGTCCACAATCGGTACTCAAAGTTACCCCCCCCCTTTCCTATTAAACTTATATTTATTTGATGAAGGTCTTATCTTTGAGAGCTTGTGAAATATTCAAAAGTGTAGATTTAGGAATCGGATTTGGCATATGAATAGCTACATGTATTCTCTATATACCCTATAAGTGGCTAACGGGGTATATCTCTGGGAGGTCCACAATCGGTACTCAAAGTTACCCCCCTTCCTATTAAACTTATATTTATTTGATGAAGGTCTTATCTTTGAGAGCTTGTGAAATATTCAAAAGTGTAGATTTAGGAATGGGATTTGGCATATGAATAGCTACATGTATCCTCTATATACCCTATAAGTGGCTAACGGGGTATATCTCTGGGAGGTCCACAATCGGTACTCAAAGTTACCCCCCTTCCTATTAAACTTATATTTATTTGATGAAGGTCTTATCTTTGAGAGCTTGTGAAATATTCAAAAGTGTAGATTTAGGAATGGGATTTGGCATATGAATAGCTACATGTATCCTCTATATACCCTATAAGTGGCTAACGGGGTATATCTCTGGGGGGTCCACAATCGGTACTCAAAGTTACCCCCCTTCCTATTAAACTTATATTTATTTGATGAAGGTCTTATCTTTGAGAGCTTGTGAAATATTCAAAAGTGTAGATTTAGGAATGGGATTTGGCATATGAATAGCTACATGTATTTTCTATATACCCTATAAGTGGCTTACGGGGTATATCTCTGGGAGGTCCACAATCGGTACTCAAAGTTACCCCCCCCCCCCCTTTCCTATTAAACTTATATTTATTTGATGAAGGTCTTATCTTTGAGAGCTTGTGAAATATTCAAAAGTGTAGATTTAGGAATGGGATTTGGCATATGAATAGCTACATGTATTCTCTATATACCCTATAAGTGGCTAACGGGGTATATCTCTGGGAGGTCCACAATCGGTACTCAAAGTTACCCCCCCCCCCCTTCCTATTAAACTTATATTTATTTGATGAAGGTCTTATCTTTGAGAGCTTGTGAAATATTCAAAAGTGTAGATTTAGGAATGGGATTTGGCATATGAATAGCTACATGTATCCTCTATATACCCTATAAGTGGCTAACGGGGTATATCTCCGGGAGGTCCACAATCGGTACTCAAAGTTACCCCACCCCCCTCATTTCTTATTATTCACACATTTAATATATACTTTGTATCTTAGATAAGCTTCATGTATACCTCGTATAGCAAATAAAAAATACCAGTAGGTACCTCATTAGTATAAATTTTGGTGTAGTAATTCGGTCATTTATATATTTCTCTTAAGTGATTTATTAAATATTTGCATGAAATTGTCTGTACAATTTAGTCTTAACGTGACAAATGCAATGCTAGTATTATAAATTATATAAGATACATTTAGATGGAGTGTTTTTAAGGAACTAAGTTTTCTTAACGAACTACTTTTTTGGACAACGAAGAGGTCCCTGTACGGGTTTTATTATTTATTTAATCATAGTTTTTAAGCAGTCAAGTGGTCTGTTGTCTATGTAATAAACTTGGTAAAACATCAACGCATCTTTATTTTTCACTATTTCGTTGATAATTACAAAATCAAAATAGAATATTTATTTTCTATGTGTTCGCACTTGCCTTATTTCGTATTTCGGTCGTCATACATATCAGTTTGGCGGACTTTTTATTACTGTTCGCTGGAAATTGTTCGCTAGCTTGTTTTTGCATAATGTTCGCTGGGTATTGTTCGCTAGCTTTTTGTTCGCTAGATATTGTTCGCTAACTTGAGTCTAGTATTGATACCTACCATTATATGCAA
Source organism: Arcuatula senhousia (assembly GCA_963971305.1). Taxonomy (NCBI): domain Eukaryota; kingdom Metazoa; phylum Mollusca; class Bivalvia; order Mytilida; family Mytilidae; genus Arcuatula; species Arcuatula senhousia. The sequence continues at coordinate 31,084,432 of OZ020306.1, read as the reverse complement.
TTGAAACAAATGCACACTACGGAGCGTAAAAGGGTTGGTAATTTAAATATAGCAAGGAATTTCACGAATTGAATACAAAACTAGTTGATAAAATAAGAATGTACGGAAAAAGTCACTGAAACTAATTATGGAACTTTGATTATAGAAAAAAGGTTAGAAGAAGACTGCGAAATCACAAACATTAAACTTTAAGAGTTTAATAGTTAAATCAACTAAATATGGTGTCGTGGATGTTTTGTTATTTTGTTACAGAATATTATATTTTATAAAAGGTTAGATTTACTAAACACAAATGAAAACTGCAGCGGAAGTTATGTATATTGTTAACTTTATGTTTAAAAGCTTATCCTCGTAGCATAGTATGGCACTATCTGAGATGAAATAGTATGCATCATCAATATTGCCGAGAAAACTGTGTTGAATATTTTTGTTACGAACAGACAGACAAACAAGGGTAATACGGTATCTTTAATTTAACATATGAAAATTGTTGGTCCTCCGACCGCAGGCATAATGGGACTTGCTCCCCTCTGTCAATATTTTGTTAGAGTACAAAATATTGATAGAGGGGAGCCAGTCCCTGTGCTCCGACGAGCGTTTTTGTATCCTATTGGAATCGACTCGCGTGGTGGTCGGAGTGACCTCTTCCCATGCTTAATTGATAAAATCTATATCATGAATCACTGAAATTCTTTGAATCAGTCTTTGAATGAAGATAATGGGTTATTTTAAATTTTTTTGTCCCTGCATAAATAAAGAAATAAAACCGCTCTAAAAAAATCGCAAAATGCATGGAAAGAGTCATATTTACAGAAAATGTTTTATTAATGAGTCGTTAGCCTAAATTTGTTGAACATTTTTTTTGTCTTCTTTAACTAAATTTTTTAATCTTAATTTATAAAGCTATATTTAGTTGGACAATATTTATTAGAGAAAGTTCTAGTACGGAAGCCCTGGAGGGACATTTTGAGTTAAGAGTTAGGAGTTAAGAATTAGGAGTTACAACTTACTACTTAGCACTTATTTCTTAAAACTTATCTGTTTTTTTTTTCTTAATACTTTTTTTCAGGTCTGGATTTTGAAACGGGGGGGGGGGGTGCTGCATTGAAACAATATCGTCTTTTTGCTTGGTCCCACGCACATTAAAGTTTACGTGTAGGCTTTAAGCAGTTTTCTCTGAAGCTGAAAATATGAAGATCATAAGACCTTAATTTATACTGTTGTGCCAACACTCGTACACAAGTAGCCCTAGCCTTTTAAATGGTACTAAAAATTAAAATAGAAGGATATGGAGTACGCATGAATGACACAGAATCCGTCCGACAATTATACATATTGGCAACTGTCGGTTATTATAATAATGTTACGCGCTTTGTTGCCTATAAAGCATATAAAGACCCATATAATATTTTAAGTTGATTGACCTGTTATGTTTTGCATTAAGCAAGATAAAACTACCATGATATAATTAATTGTACCGGCTTTACCACAATTTTTGTCTTATTTGGTTGAAAATTCGGTTTTGAAATGTCAACTTTGAACAAAAGCAAAAGAAACATCACTTATATATATATATCTTCCCAACAATGATAGAACTTTCACCTACAAATGTTTGGTCATTTCTACAGCGGGAGTCGATCCCATGCTGAAATATCTATGAGAATACAGTCAACAGCAGTTGTGACTATGTATATTGCTTCTTAGACCACCTTTCCAGCAAGCTATAAAAAGCAGCTCTTGCTGATCAAATGTTATTATCTCGTAAATTACAACTTTATTTTTTATCTATTATTTTTTTTGCGTATAAAAAGTCTGACCTCACTATACCAGCATTTCCACATACCGACGAGTAAAAATTTTAATATTCACACTAGTAATTAAAAAATAAGGAAAATACGTCATTTTGTTAAACTGTAACAGTATGGATTAACATAAATGAGAGCCCTACTACCGATTCGTGGATATGAACACTATCCACAAGTCATGTACTCTTATGAAAACTTATAACAAAACATTTTTTTTTCAATACAGATTGTTGTTAAAAATGTTAAATGTTAAACACTATATATTTATTAATTATCGGTAACGTTTCGTTAAAATCTATAACTTTTATGAGGACAATGACCCTCTGGGAGCCATCCGTTTTTTGATCCGCTTGCGAGGCAGAGGGGTTACTGCCTAAAAAATGCCTCTCAAACGACCATTCAACGTTAATTGAGACATATTTGTTATTATACTTATTACTTATTACTTATTTGTTATTACTTATTTCTAATTTGTTAGTACTTACTTGTTATTTCTTATTACTTATTTGTTACTACTTATTACTTAGTTTTTTATTACTTATTACTTATTTGTTATTCCTTATAAGTAATTTGTTATTACTAATTACTTATTTGTTATCACTTAATACTTATTTGTTATTACTTATTTGTATTAAGTAATAACAAATATTTAATTTGATTGGTCGATTCGATGTATATTTTTAGGCAGTCCTCCCCGCGTCTCGCATCCGGATCGAAGACGACTTGCCCTTTTTTACCAGGCTCGCTGTTCTGATAAAAAGATCATAGATTTTAGCGAAACGTTACCGATAATTAATAAAAAAAAATAAAGTGCTATAAACAACAATTAGTGTTGATGAAATGTTTTTCTATATTTTGATTTTCTATAAGCATACGTGTGTATTTTTTAGATAGTTTTCATACCCAAATCAGGATTAGGGCTTTTATTTATGTTGAACCCTGCAGTTTAGCAAAATGGCGTATATCCCCTTATTTTATGTTACAAGTGTCTATACATGTACTGAAATTAATACTCGTTTGTATATAGAAATAGTTGTACAGTCACAGTGAGAGTCAGTCAGACTTTTTATACGCACACTGTCTAAAAATAGATAAAAATATATATTCCTAGACCCAGACCATCTTATTTACGAGAAAATATCATTTGATCAGCAAGAGCTTCTTTTTATATAGCCTATAGCAACCTAATAAGGTGGTCTAAGACGCCATATGCATCGTCACAACTGCTGCTGACGGTATTCTCGTAGATATTTCAGCATGGGTTCGACTCCCGCTGTAGGAATGACCAAACATTTGTAGGTGTAAGTTCTATCATTGTTGAAAAAATATATAAGTGCTGTTTCTTTTGCATTTGCTCATATCAATATGAATTGTCGAACGGATTCATACATACTCCATATCCTTCTATTTTAATTTTTAGTATTATTTAAAAGGCTAGAGCTACTTGTATACAAGTCTTGGCACAACAGTATAAATTAAGGTCTATTAATGATCGTTATATTTTCAGCTTCAGAGAAAAATGCTTAAAGCCTACACGTAAACTTTAATGTACGATGGACCAAGCAAAAAGACGAGATTGTTTCAATGTAGCACCCCCCACCCCCCCCCTCCAGGTTGCAAAATCCAGATCTGAAAAAAGGATTAAGAAAAAAACAAATAAGTCATAAGAAATAAGTGCTAAGTAGTAAGATGTAACTCCTAATTCTCAACTCCTAACTCTTAACTCGAAATGTCCCTCCAGGGCTTCCGTATTCTAGCTTAATAATAAAATACATTTTTTTAATAAAACCTATTTTTCAAATGTATGCTTACATCTGGAAAAAACCTTAAACTGTCTTAATTTCAAAATTGTAATAAAAATTGTTTATTTGTCGTTTGTTCTATGCTATTTGAATTTCCATGCATGACTTGACGATCCCAGCAGGATGTACCGGCGGCATATCAAAGGATTTTAATTAAAAGCTGTATAATTCTAAAACGGATTGAAATATTTTTACAAAAATTCCGAAATATATTATTTCTAACATTCTTAAACCATTTACATAGTTTCCAATGACATAAAACAAAAGCATCATGTCCTTAGTGCACATTTTGGGTCCTTAGTGCACTAAGGAGTCCTGTGTGGTGTTTAGACGTACCCGTCTAGAAGTAAAACAGTGAGCAGCGGCCCCTGCATGGTCACACTGAGTTTTGTTGGCAGTTTTGCGTCGTTGATGTTTTATAAATACATGTACATATACATGTATAAATGTTTTGTCCCGTACTCTCGATTTAGTGCACATCTTATATTTTCTTGAATCATTCTTAATTGCACGTAGCATTATTTCTTATAAATACAGTGTTAGTTTTGTTTTTTGTTTTTTTTTTTGCTTCGGAACAGCAACGCTTATTTATACTGAGATACAACACAACACATAAAACTAGTACGAATCCCAGCAACCATGGCCGTAGCTAGGGTCCCAAAAATAGTGAGGCAAAGTTTATCGCCGAGCGAAGCGAGGCGAAATTTTTTTCGACAGGGGGTCTGGGGGCCGCTTAAGGCCCCCAGAAGCTGTGGGGTAAATGGTGCGAAATCCTGAATTCTGGGCGTTGCCAGAAGAATTATTTACTCCAAAGCCAGCTTTAGGATATGTTGTTTTTTTTTGACAATTTAAAGAATAATATGTTATAAGGCATACTTTCATGAACACATTTGTTTGCAACATAACTTAAAACTACTTTAAAATAATGGAAAGCGGAAAAATATGGGTTGCCTATTGCATTTTTTTTCCCTATCAGTTATATGATTTTATAATTCCTTGTGCAAACTATATATGGAAAAAAAACATGTACTGTTGACCCTAAAATAAAGATGTAGTTGCTGGCCGTTCACATCGTTTTGACATAAATATGCCTACCTTAAGAATTAAAAGATTATTTGATTCTGTATCAGGATTGTATTGCAGAAACTTAAAGTAATTTAAAATATTTGAAAAAATGAAAAATACCTACACATGGCCACATCTCCCTAGAATGGAACAGAAAACAAAAGATGGTTGTGAAATGATTTATTTCTTTTTCTTCAAAAAGGGTTATAAATAAAAAAACTACTCAACTCTCATATCCAAGGAGAAAAGACAAAACAAGGCAAAGTCATAACAAAGCAATTGAAAATCGTAATTGTCCTGACTCTCAAAAGAATGGGTTAAACAAGGTTTTAATTTTATAGCGCCTAGCTTATCTCTTCAATTGCGGTCTTAGGGTCCAGTAACACAAAACAAGACGGTTGTGAAACATAATAGGGGTAAAGAGGTGATCATCTCAGTTCAAAAAAAAAAAACTGTCACAAATTAATTGAAAAAGTCACTAATCATTTTGTAATTATCATTTGGTGATACCATTTCAATATCTGTTAAAGGTATATAAACCAAAAATTCTGAAATGCTCAAGAAATTATAATATGACAATAAACAACTATGTCCTGTAAAAGTCAGACGGATCACAAAATGAGATTAACAGTTGACACAAACAAAAAGTTATTCCAACAAAAGTCTGATAACACAATATTTTAAGCACAAAGTACTGCAAGGCCGCAAAGTTTTTACCACTCATAAATGACATTCCCAGATTTCAATCATCTACGTGAGGCATCACAAAATACATTCGGGACTGGAAATATAAACTCAAGAGGAAGATTTAATCTCATATTTGGATAACAATTAATCTCCAAGTGCAGTATCTACCAAAGTTGCTAAAATGGCACTGGCCGAGCATGCTTATCGACAAACTTTGGTTTAAAATCGTTATTCTATTTTCCATTTTTTTAATCGACAAATCTGGTTTTAGGTTTAACTTATTTATCACATTTATTACTGCAAATTAAAAAAAGTTATTGAATTTATTGTAGCTTGTAAATCAATGATAAATGAAACTAAATTTATAAAAGTATAAACGTTTTTTTTTAGTACCTATATACGTTTTTTTCGAAAAAAACAAAAATTGCCAAAATTTTTAGTGAGGCAACTGCCTCACTTGCCTCAATGGTAGCTACGGCCATGGCAACACAATTAAAAAAAAAATAGAGAAAAAAAACGTAAATTACGCATCGACAAAATATTCATTATAATTTCATAACGAAAATAATAGATTTAAATTTTAACGGGCATGATATTGCAAATACTTCTTTATAAATATTTTTGTAATAAAAAACGAAAATAAATTTAACTTTTCGATTATGAGTAAGGGGGAAAACAGGGAGAGCGGGGTATGAAAGCCCATTAGTTTTAGAATTTTTTATTTTAAAGAGCATTTGTACATTGAGAAAATCATATCGAATTAATTATTGTCTCAGGTACATGTAAAAAACTATCTTGGGCATTCATTTTTAAAATTTTAAATTTAATCGGGAAATATATAATATTTAATTATAATATTTTGACTTAAAATGTACATGTAACTGTTGTCTTATAACAAATTAAACATTACGGAAAATGTATCATAGTATTTTTTTCATCAACTATCAATCCTCACGTGTGAATTTGTCACAGCTGGTTGTTTGGACGCGGGCCAAAAGCGACAGGCGGATGTTAATTAAGTAGGTCACAGCATGACACCCCAGGTATCGCGATCGACAGGTGTTAAAAGGTAGACTCTGAACATGTCAAATAAACAAAAAGGTACTTCATAAGGGACCGACCATTTAACTTGAAGGGGGGCCTTGGTTTTTTTCCAAAAAAAATATTCTGAAAATTATTTTTGATGAAAAAAAATATTTTGGCAGCTGAGGGTAAGAAAAAAAATATTCTGAAGAAGGATTTCTGCTTTAAAAAATATGCTGATAATGAAAAAAATATTCTGTCGGAACGCCTTCGAAAAATAAATATTTTGTCCGCGCTCTGCATGCGCGGAAAAAAATTTTCTGATCAAAACAAAAAACCAAGCCCCCCTAAATGAAAAGATACAAGGTCTTTAATGTTCTATTAAAAGTTACGAAAACGTGACGTTTGGGAAAATATTTATTTATCTACTAATTAAAGAACACTTTTAGAATGGGCCCTCAGATTTCGCCCGTTTTGGTGTACATGTATGGCTAGGAATTTTTCTAGTGATTATATAAACCATTCTTTGGGATGTGCCGTAAGAATACAAGCAAATGTGGATAATTTGTAAACAATATCACAATCCGTGCTTAAACAACTGTGTGTTGCCTTTTGTTATGTCTACGTTTTTATCTTTCTTACCAGTTTCTTTTTTTTTCTTTTTTTTGACACGCAAGATCAGTCTAGTTAAATTTTCTTAAAAAACAAAGAAAAGGTCGATTCGTCTGTAATAGTAGTAAAATAAGAAGGACTTTGTTCATGGCGCACACTTGCCCCGCGTAAATCCCCAGACAAGAAGTAATATTCAGTTGCACGGTCACGCTGAACCACCCTATAAAATCATTCTCATGAACGGAAAAAACATGACGAAAATTTGCAAACTATTTTTTATAAAAAGGTTCATATCGACCCAGTCCCGAGACAAAAAAAGTGGTGGTACAGGTCTGCAAGTCACTTAAAACATACATACAACTTATGATACTGAACCACCCTTCTTTCATATGTACATTTACATTGTTGAGAAAATCATGACGGCATCCTCCCAAATCAGGTTTTCTGAGTCAACCTCCCGCCACATCCTACATAATGTCATGTTTTAGTCGTGGACGTGGACTCAAAAACCTGACTTGGGAGGAATCAATGACGATACTAGAAATACCAAGGCCGTAAATTGCCTCCGATCAAAGAGGAGGCAATACCAGAAGGCGGGGGTCTGGGGGCCGCCTAGGCCCCAAGGCCCCAAGAAGCTATAGACTTTTCAATAAAACAAATCCAGTTTTCTTGCAAATCCTGATACCATTTTCAATATTAATTTAGATAGTAGTAATAAAAAAAGATAAACGAAAAGGGGTTGAATGCTATCCACTTTATACACCTTTCCTAAGTTTTAATTCCAAAAAACATTAGCATCGAGCTTTTATTATTTTAAACATACAAACGAGAAGGAAACTAGAAACTAAACTGTTCAAAACAAGACCCACCATCCGGTGGTGCTAAGGTCATTCATCTAGAGCTTGTTTACATATTGGAGTATGGACAGTTTTTCATTGCCCTTTTAAACATCTGAAATGAATAGACTGACAAACATGAAAGAGGACCTGTTGTGATTTAAAATCCACCATCTTAATAATAAGACCGACAACAACATAGCAAAAATTCGCAGACACGTCATGACATCAGAATAAAACAGAAACTGAATCTACCAACAGTCAGTAAAGGAAAAAGACTGACAGTATCCGAAACTACGATATATTGTATGAAGATATAGAAAAAGATTTTTATCTAACAGTCGCCACTTTAAAACTTTCACTATATGGTCATTCATTTATTAACTTGAGAGAGAGGTCATGCTGGTAGACTGGGAGAGAAATTACCAATTTGACCAGAATTATTAAGTAGGCGAAAAAAGACAGAGTCCAAAATCTTATCACTTATGAATGGGTTCACGGTAAAACCTCCTTAACGTTTAAACCAACATTTTCACCAATAACCATCTACAGCTTTCTGCTATTATATGATATCTTATACTTAGGTATGAAAGTTTTTTCAATATTATTTATTAATATTAGAATAGATCAATCAACGCGATTTTATTGAAAGACTGATGAAGTAGAGACATGAAACCATAGATCTGTATATTAAATTAATATACAGGTCTATGATGAAACCATCTTCCATTTTTCTATTTTTTTTGTAGTGTTTTTTCTTTTCTTTTTCTTTTTTTTTTTTGAAAACTGAGGAGGTAGCTGCCTCCTCTGCCTCTATGTAATATACGGCCTTGAATACCAACGTACCGATAGACGGTCAAACGGGCAAGAATAGAACTTAATGCCCTTACATATCATCGCGGGATTTAAATTAACTATTTTTCCTTTTTTATATTTTATTTATCAAACTGTGTCCGTATGTGCGCCATACGGCAATAGTTGCCGTATATTTATTAACGAACGACCACATGTCGCGGTATGCAATTTTCATCCATCCTCAAATATTACTTCTTGTTTGTTGAGTATTTTACATTCAATTTTGTTCATTCGTTCGTCAAATACTACAACTCACGTAGCTCGGCTTCTTTCGATATTTTAATGCCCAAGTTTGAAATAGGCGGTTTTTTTCAGTACAGGATGCGTTTTCTTGACCAATACGACATTTACTTCAATGTTTAAGTTTTTGCTTCAAACTATATTATTACATTTAAATTATGTCATGTTTTCGGGTAAAACGACGTACCCACGTTTTACATGAGCAAGACATTGGATAATCATAAATTACACTTTAAAGGAAAAGCATATTAAGCACCATTCATTTATAGGTCGGTGCGTCTAAATACCTTATAGGTGGGCTACCTCAAAAATGTACTAAGCCGTAATAGATAATCACGGTTCCACAATGTATACCAAAGTTAGTAATACCATTCTAATTATTGTAAATATCACAAGCCGAAAGTTTTGTAAAGATATTTACATGTATACTTTTTTTATAGACAGTTTTAGAAAACCCTTTGATTTGCCGCTGTCAAATCTCGCCCATCACTTGAAGTCTGTCAGTCTGTACTTGGTGTACTATGTTACATGTACCGTCCAACACTTGGTGTCCGCCTGTAAATGTCCCGGTTGTAAAAAAAAACTCGAGAAAACGAAAACTAATAAACAAACAAACAAAAATACATAATGATATTCAATCACTTGGTGTCCGTCTGTCTGTCCTTGGTTTACTATGTTACATGTATCGCCAACCCTTTTGGTGTCTGTCTGTCAATGTCCAAGGTGTAAAAACGTATATATTATAACTTTATAGGTTTCTGAAAGACGACTAAGTTCATGTACATTATTTAAAATGTTAAGTTTCAAATGTCTTTCTTTATCAAATCATATATACACATTTTTTTAATGAAGATAAACGTTTCCCCTTATGATGAATGTGAAAACAAAGACTGACCAAACTCATTATTTCATCGTGTACAATCAATCAGATGTATAATAAACAAAATACAGGCCGCAGTTTAATGCGGAAGATCACAGCGGGTATCTAAGGGGAAGAAAACCACAGGTGATGATCAGGACCTTGTTAATTAATCGTTATCAAATGCAAATTATTCCATTTAGAGTTGAAACAATATTACACGTAAAAACAAATTTAAACAAAACATATAGACGTTTATATATAGTTACGAAATAATAATGTTAAGGTCCAAATTATTGCCAGTATTGATAAATGGGGCAATCTTTTGCAAATGATCCGATAAAGACAATATTTCTAGGAGTTATTTTCGTTTGAATAATTTTCTGTTTTAAAATTTTAAAATCCTTCTCTTATGAAGTTAGTTTTTAAAAATCATCATTTTGGCTGGAAAATTTAACGGGAATCGCAATTTTGGCGAGTTTTGTTCTCTCGTTTTATTGATTTATACCTAAGGTTTCCTCTCTCAATAACTGCAATTTTGTTATTACAATCTGGAATTAAGAAAACTTGTTACAATGTATCTTTATTTCTATAAAGTGGTCGCTGCATTTTACTCAAATGTTATTTTCGTATGTTCAAAATTAAATTTCATATTTAGATTTAATTTAACTAGAAATGAATAGGTCTTTAATTTTTTTCAATGAAAATAAATAAATTTGGGGCTGAATTTTTTTAATTATTTTCAGTTTGCGAGATATACATGTCTTATAAGATGTTGCGCAAATGTACCAAAAGGTTAATTTAAATGAATTTGTTAATGATGGATCCGTATTTGGCTTAGGCTTCACTGATGGTATATAGGAACAGTAAGTAGCTAGCAATCAGTTTACATCAGCAATAATAGATAAATAAGTTTGAACAAAAATATATAATAATTAAAAATTTAAACAAATAAATAAAATATAAAAAAATAATAAAAGGTAATTTATATCATTAATAGTAATTATGATAAAAATATATGAAAATAAAAACGAAAAAAATCTTTTAACATTAAAAATTAGACAATTACTTGAAGGCTATAGTACTGTATCTCAAAACTATAACTAAAACGTGTTTTTATTTTCTCTGAATGAATATTCAACGTTCATCGCTCATCGTGCGTGTGAGCGTTTAAACGTTCATCGCTCATCGTGTAACGTTCATTTGAGTGGTTAATCGTGTGGAATCCCCTATCGTGTATTTGAGCGATTCAATCGTGCGTGTGAGTGTTTAAACGCTCATCGTGCGTGGAACGTGTATCGTGCGCTCATCGTGCACTCATCGTGCGTTCATCGTGCACTCATCGTGCGTTCATCGTGCGCTCATCGTGCATTCATCGTGCGTGCGTTTATCGTGCGTGTGGTTAGTTTGAATTTTAGAGGGTCTGTATGTTTATGTTTATTTTCAATGCTCAGGTGTGCATTTAGGCGCGTTTTATAAACAATGTCGATCGAAAAAGGCACGATTTCAACCCACCAAATACAACATTACGTGAATCCTTCACTGGACTTTCTTGATCGCCGTGAAGGGTGACAACGGATACAAAAACACAATTAAAAAACATCAAGCGTGTACATCAGAAGAGTAAGCAGTTTCTGTCTTTTTTTTACAAAATGACCCTACAAGAACGATCAAGAGGAAAACACAAAAAAAAAAAACGTACCGTAGAAGTGGCCCTTTGTACAGACATTTTAAAAGAAATGATGGAGAAATGACAAAGTTGATAAAATTGTGGCAGGATTAAACTTTGCTTACCTAAAACGTCTAGTACATATTTTTCTATGAGATAAAATAGCAAGCAATTTCACGTTTTCTCATTTCTTATTGATTTGATTTACAAATATTTCTACAGAAATGGGCACCTGCAATAATATCAACGAAGCTTCAACCGAAGAGATTACCAAGTATGAAACAGGTATTTGAGAGCGATTTCTTTAAAATGATTTTACTTGCACTTGAATTAACGATTTCTAAAATAAGATCAAAAATCATCAACAAAAATGAAACAACTTAGATCTTAGATAGGCCAATGGGTAAAGGTATCAGGCGAATCCAAGATTTTAGTGTAGGGGGCGTAAAAAAATTTTGTTTGTATTTCGCTAGTGGCGAAATTGTTTTTAATACTAGTAGTGGTTTTTGTGTGTGTGTGGATTTTGTGGAAAAAAAACACCCTTACTTTTTGTAAGTTTAAGGGGTACGTATGCCCGGCACGCCTTTCCATGTATCCTCACCTGGGTATAGAAAGTGTAATAAACAAGAGGCTCCCAGGAGCCTGAATCGGTCACCTGACATATGTGCCTGAAGTAAAGGTTATAAGGCAAAATCGATTTAACGTTGAAAGGGTCATAAGATTAATAAGGGGGTCATCTGACAATATGGTGGATCTAAAGGTGCTGATCACTTTTGTTCTCAATCAAAATCTAAAAATCTGTCACCCTTTTTGAGTTATTTGCAAAAAAATGCAGTTTAACCTAATGTTCTATTTTTAGCCACAGCGGCCATATTTTACAACCAATCAAAAATCCCCACAATAGTTCTATACACCTAATAATAATAAACAATAATACCAAGTTTGGTTCCATTTGGACTTAAAGTGTCAGAAGAGTTAACATTTTCAATATAAGGAAATGCAGTTAAAATGCTCAATTTTGACGTTCCAAGGGCAATAACTCCTCAAAGGAAAGGTCCTACAACGTTGACCCTGTTACAAATTTTGTAGATCTTGATGCGCTTAACAATATGCAATTTCTCAAATATCTTGTATAGTTTTCAAGATATTGAGCTAAACAGGTGCAAAATTTGCAAAAAATCCACAAAAAGGGCAATAACTCCTACATGGGTTGTTGGATTTTCTTCAAAATTTCAGAGCTGGTAGATCTTGAGGTGCTGATCACTTTTGTTCCCAATCAAAATTTTGAAATCTGTCACCGTTTTAGAGTTATTTGCAAAAAACTGCCATTTACCCCTATGTTCTATTTTTAGCCACAGCAGCCATGTTTTACGACCAATCAAAAATCCCCACATCAGTTCTATACACCTAATGCTAATAAACAACTATACCCAGTTTGGTTCCATTTGGACTTAAAGTGTCAGAGGAGTTAACGTTTTTAATGTAATGAGGAAATGCTGTTAAAATGCTAAATTTTGACGTTCTAAGGGCAATAACTCCTAAAAGGAAAGGTCCTACAACTTTGACCCTATTACATATTTTGTAGATCTTGATGTGCTCAACAATATGCAATTTAAATTTCTCAAATATCTAGTATAGTTTTCAAGATATTGAGCTAAACAGGTGCAAAATTTGCAAAAAATCCACAAAAAGGGCAATAACTCCTACATGGGTTGTTGGATTTTCTTCAAAATTTCAGAGCTGGTAGATCTTGAGGTGCTGATCACTTTTGTTCCCAATCAAAATTTTGAAATCTGTTAACGTTTTAGAGTTATTTGCAAAAAACTGCCATTTACCTCTATGTTATATTTTTAGCTACAGCGGCCATGTTTTACAACCAATCGAAAATCCCCACATCAGTTCTATACAGCTAATACTAATAAACAACTATACCAAGTTTGGTTTCATTTGGACTTAAAGTGTCAGAGGAGTTAATGTTTTCAATGTAATGAGGAAATGCTGTTAAAATGCTAAATTTTGACGTTCTAAGGGCAATAACTCCTAAAAGGAAAGGTCCTACAACGTTGACCCTGTTACATATATTGTAGATCTTGATGTGCTTAACAATATGCAATTTAAATTTCCCAAATATCTAGTATAGTTTTCAAGATATTGAGCTAAACAGGTGCAAAATTTGCAAAAAATCCACAAAAAGGGCAATAACTCCTACATGGGTCGTTGGATTTTCTTCAAAATTTCAGGGTAGGTAGATCTTGAGGTGCTGATCACTTTTACCCTATGCCAGAATTTTGATATCTGTAGCCGTTTTTGAGTTATTTGCAAAAAACTGCATTTTACCCCTATGTTCTATTTTTAGCCATGGCGGCCATGTTTTACGACGAATCAAAAATCCCCACATCAGTTCTAAGCACCGAATGCTAATGAACAACCATACCAAGTTTGGTTGCAATTGGACTTATGGTGTCAGAGGAGTTAAGGTTTTAAAAAGTTTACGGACGACGGACGACGGACGGACGACGGACGCCAAGTGATGACAATAGCTCACATGACCCTTCGGGTCAGGTGAGCTAAAAACGTCAATCATGAAGTTGAACAAGAACTAATACTAACAATCATAAAACCTTTTTTTACAAATTCCATTAATAAAATGGTTTATTTTACAGCCACAGTGCCAGCTGATATGTGTCAATGTCCATGTGGAAAATGGAGCAAGATCAACACTAGCAACATGACGTCACAGGATATAAAGCACATGTTAAAAGATGAGATTGAGGCTACCAGGAAAGCCATATCTATCAACAAAACGAAGACATCAAAGTTCAGAAGAAGAATGATGTCAGCCCGGGACGACAGAGTGTCTTCCCAGTCCGTTGGAATAGTTGGTGTTCTTGTCATGGTTATTTTAGCAGTATTGTTGATAGGATCTGACGTAGTTAAGATGTTCAGACAATGGCTGTAATTCAAGACGGATGAACAAAATAACAGAGAAATGATTGGTTACAAACGTGTTAGAAAAAAATCAAGATTGAGATATTTTCTGTAATAAGGCATATCTATGCCAACTCATCTGTGTTTGTTGTTGTTGATAGATTTCCAAATACTCGGATTTCCTACTGATTTTTCCTGTGATTTTTGCAATATACCTACTTCCCCTGCACACGGTGTTTATATTTCACAACTTATTCGATATGCCAGAGCTTGCACACATTTCACAGATTTTTTGATCAGACACCGATTTCTTCGTGACCGACTTTTGGAGCAGGACTAGAAGAAAATACGTCTCATACGATCCCTAAAAAATTCTTTCTTCGTTATCAGCCACTAGTAGAAAAGTTCAAAATTGATTTAAAAGATATGGTAGTTAATTGTTTTAATTAGTGTTTGACTGGTCTGCTGTACTGAGATGATCACCTCAATATCCCTATTGTGTCTCCCAACTATGTTGTGTTCTATGGTCATTACCGGATCCTACGATCGCAATGGAAGAGGGAGGTTTGGCGCCATAAAACCTGGTTTAACCCACCATCTCGTTTGAAATGCCTGTACCAAGTCAGGACCATTGCGATCCACCCATTCTCCGGTATGACTGATTCGTTTTTGTCAATTTCTCTGGACTATGAGATTGATCATTCAAGTTCGGTAGTTTTGTTATTACCTTTATTCATTCATTTTGTGGGTACCAATTTTCGTGGGTGGCTAAAAAATATCGGTTCGTTGGTTCTAAAATTCGTGGTTCTGAATTTTACAGCCATCCTAGCAATGTCAAGATTCCTTTTCGTGGGGAATCAAATTTCGTGGCTGAACCCCACCTACGAAAACCACGAAAATTGATATATCACGAAAAATAATGAAAACACAGTAATTTAACAACTAAACTGCCAGAAAACCATGCAAAATCCTAATTTTTTTCCCAAACCAATATTTTCATATCAACTATTTAAGGGATGGTTTAACTAAAAAAACCTTAATGAAAGACTTATTTTGGCCCGAAAAAATTTCCGGAAAATTCATGATGGCCGATGATCAGGACTCATCAGTATTCCTGGGTTTCTTTACAACATCAGCTTGACTAATTACAAAATTTCAAATATTACAAAGTTTCTCTTTGTCCTTTTATCTCCAAATTATCAAAAGTTGAACAGTAAATATTCAAAGGGTAATACCTTTGCCTTCAAAATAGATGGAAATTATGAAAATCTTAATAACCATTACCCAGCATCCCTAGGGGGTAACATAAGTAGAAATTTTCCCCGTGCTTCAGTTGTACATGCTCTAACATATTTTCGAGTACTGGAATATGTGTTGGAAAGAAACAGTTTACATATTTCCAAATTTTGACGACAACGTTTGGCTATTTCTTTAAAATTTTATAAATTGATCTGTTTGGTCATTGTTGTAATATTATCGGCTTCTGTTTTTGATTTATCAAATCTAATATTCTACCGGTTTTCCAAGTTTTCTACTCTTAGCGTGTCTGATGAAAGTTAATCCAGAAAATTCGCTTCACACGCAGTGAAATTTTGCTGTTTTACATTTATCAAAATCATTTCAATATGTTGATCGTGTCTTTCTGGCACATATTCCATATTCTTTCGTTTTTAATCATAAATAACATGTATATAACATAAAAAGCACTTTAAACTATTGACATTATCCAAAATGAAGAAAGTACATTTGCTAAAAATACAAGATATTCTTTAATTTCGCATTCACTTTATTACAAACATAGGTCTACTAATGCTCTACTTCAGCACTAGAAACACCAATAAATAAGTCAAATCATTCAATACTTCACAGTAACTAAAGACTGAAATATTAATATAAAAAAGAAAGTCCTAGGAAACTTTAATAACACATTCTTTAAACCAAAGTAAGGGACGAATTTTGTAAATTTGGGGTCCTGGGAGTTTCATTGAACAAATTTTCTTTTTTGTGTTGATGGTAAGCTCGGGTTCTTTGGATATATCCTTAGATATAGCTTCTACAACGCTGATTATGGAATTTCTAACATCTCGGGAAATAAATTTGATTATTTTAATAGCGAGGCTTAGAAAGGACAACCAATACTTTTGTCACTTGCACCTCTTTTATAGATTTTTAGGCAGGACAGAGCCTTATGTAGTCATATAACTATCTGATTTACGCATTTTTATATTGTCTAGACAGAAAATCGGTCAGACAATATTCCTACTGAAGGATCAATATGTAATTAATTGATCTTATGTATTTTTATTGTTTCAATGTATTGAATGTTATACAATTTGTCTAAACTAATAGCTACATCTTTATACCCCTATATAAATGCGATATAAATTTGCAATACATTTCATGAATGATGTATAAACTGGACAACCTGTGTCGATCGTTTATCAGCGCTACGTTCCAATGCAACAAAAGTTCAGTTTAGTTGATGTATAATTAAGCATTATTGACCTGTAACCATTTACCTACACACTTTTCGCAACAAATATTCAAGTGGATGGAGCCCAATTACAGCTTTTGTATCAAATGTTTAAGTGGGCGAAGCCAATTACTGTAACAGTTTCTTAACAAATGTTCATATGTATAATAAATGCTTCCGAATTCCAACCAGAACATCCACGTGGTTTGAGACAGTTCCTGTCTCCGGTTCGACTGTATAACTGGAGCAGTCAACTCTGGCGGTGGTGTGTCATAGGCTTGACGACACTTGGCATCTAGCGAGTCTTCTGCTTTTCAGCCTAAAGTAACGTCAATCAGAAAAATGTTTCGAACGTTTCACCATAGACTTGTTTATTTACAGGTCTATCGTTTCACAAACAGGAAAAGAAATTAATTTTTAGTTAGTTCATTCTTTTAGATGTATTACTTACAAAGTTAATATGATCATTTTATACTGTTATATAGCACGCCCTAAGTGTTACTAATTTCCAATTCAGTGTGTCAAATCCGACAAAGGAAGACAAAACAAATTTCTACGACAAACCGACATAAAAAACATTCGAAAAAATAGATGGAGATTCTTAACCATAAATCAGTTTCTTCTAGTAATAGCATAAAACCTGTGATTTTTTTTCCATATTTTGTATTCCTATGCCACATGCACAGCCGTTAAATCCGATTCACGATTGACAAAGCTGATAAATCATAGCCTTTTCAAAAAGAATTGAAAACCAGGTACAAGTACATTTATCTGGTAGACGACTAGATTGTACAAAAAATATACTGTCATCAACAATTCATAAAAAATAACAGAAGATCAAATAATTGAGCAGCTCAACTTTTTTTATAGATAACATAAATTGTTGGACGTGTTTTTTTCAGCAGATTATCGGCATTACAATGGTCACTTATTTCGCACCTTTGCTCGATGATTCTTTTTCATATTGAGCAGACTTTTTTCAATCATTTTAAGAACCACACCCCACAAAAAAATCCCAAAAGAACATGTATAATTGTATATCCTTTAACATCACCTTCAGTTAAATTAAGTATGTCCACTCACTGTACAATCCATCTCGGAAATTTCTCCATCTCATATTTGTCCCAGGATCTTGAGATAAAGAAAA
Source organism: Arcuatula senhousia (assembly GCA_963971305.1). Lineage (NCBI taxonomy): Eukaryota > Metazoa > Mollusca > Bivalvia > Mytilida > Mytilidae > Arcuatula > Arcuatula senhousia. The sequence continues at coordinate 31,066,431 of OZ020306.1, read as the reverse complement.
CTACGGATTCTAGGAGGTCTGCCTCATGAAAAGGCACTCAAGGAGGACTTCAACAAAGCTCATGGCACAACTGATTCGCTATTGATAAAGCATCACGTCTCTCTCAGACTAAAAAAAGCAAAACAGGGTTATGTTGTTTATCGATTGCTGTATTCCCTAAATACAACAGATTCTAAGAAGTCTGCTTCATATAAAGATCGTCATCTCGAAAAAGACTCTCTCTCAAGACAAACTTTCAACAAAGCTCAAACGTGTTGACTTCAGCTTTCCAATTGTCAACTTTCTTTTCTTGTGTAGCAACATTCCGTCCGCTCCAGTTAATGGAGTTAATTGATTCGTAACTCCATAGCTTACGAGAATTACAATGTTTCCTTGGCAGAGCGTCACGTTTGACACAAAACAATGTTAATACAGAATTATGTTGTTCCTCGGTTGCTGCCGTCACTCATGGAATTTTACGGCAGACACCATGCACTCATAGACAAATATGGGATTTCTATCTCTCAGATGATGTTGGTTTGTCATAGCGTTTGGTTTTGTCTTCCGTTACTGGATTTGACACACTGAATTTGAAATTGGCTGCGCGACAGGTTTGTTTAAATAGGCAGAAAACGCTTACTCTTCCGGAGTTCACTCTCATTTCGACTTAGACTTCGCTTTGTTAATTGACATTCAATGGTATTTGTGTTTCTGTGTTTTATATGCTGTCTGTTTTTTCGTCCTGTCCTTGTTTGTGTTTAATGGTTTTATCTCTGGCCTTTCGGACTTTGACATTCGGATGCCCCATTGGTACCTCTGCTTCTCTCAAGAATTTTTGCAGACATCATGGGCTCGTAGACAAATACGAGATTTCCATTTCTCGGATAAATAAAGATGTTATTTTTTTTATAAAATATATTTTTATCCTCCTTTGCTGATTTTGAAACACAGAAATGTTGTGTAGCAACAAGCAGGAACTTCTAAAATTCCCGGAACAACTGAGTTCACTTTCGTCCAACTTATCATACGTTGCAAATACTAGTACATTAAAACTGACCCATTCAATGACTATGAAAAAGGTTATCCGTCCGCTGTATTTTCATGGTCAAAACGTCGTTGGAAAACAATGCAGAGAGTAAAATAGGTTGATCACTGAGACTTGCTTCCCTCTATCAATATTTTGTTAGAGTCAATGTGCTATACGTAAAAAATCTCAAAAAACAGGCGTTGTTTTTGTATAGCACAATGACTATAACAAAATATTGATAAAGGAGAGTAAGTTCCTGTGGGTTGATTCATTGTTTTTCATTTCTAAATTCCTCTGAATTAGAAATGTTCTGTATGCCATGAACGGCAATAATAACATGACAAGAAAGAAAACACCAGTTGTTGGTTACAAATATATAAAAATGAAAAATAAACAACTTAATAATTATAATGCTAGTAGCTGAAAATAATTCATTTACCAACCAAACCTTCCACCGCACCCCGCAAACATAATTTTGGAGTCCATACATGTTCATCCTCCCAAATTATTTTTTTATGAAACTATATTGCATTCTTTTATCTTTATAGTTTTATAATCTTTAAATTAAAAAAGTCTTAAACTGTTGTAAATCATTCATGACAAAAATAAGGTATATATAACAACAATAGATATGAAAGATTACGTGGGAATTCACTAACATATAATAATGAACAAAAAACTAACATACTTAATAATGAACAAAAAGTCTGTTCTAAGACAAGTTCAAATAATTTTGTTGTAAAAGAATAAACTGGGATTACTTCTATGGAGGTTAGTCAGTTGTGGACCAAAAAATAAGACAGGTGGCCCAGGTCTACATGATGCAATAAGTTTTTGTTTGAATATATAGCAAATCACTTTATTGTGACCAGATCAGGTCTCATCTTTGTTCAGTCAAAGGACCCTTCTTAGAAATACATATGGATTCGTCTCTGTTCTTATTAATAATGGTCTAGTTCATAGTGGTTAACGTGCTAATTTCTTATAAGGACATGGCGCTTTATATGACATACCAATCAAGAAGAGGCGGATGTTCTATTGTATTATTAAATTTTAAAATTGCCAATTATAACTTTCTCTTATCAAGAGATTTTTAAAATAAGAAGTTCAGGATTGGTCCTAATAGTTTAATTTATATAACAATACCAGGACAGGAATGGCGTATAGTAGTTGTAAAATACAGTAATTGAAAACTTCCTTGTGCAAATCTATTAGACAATCGTTTTTGCTTGGTTTTTTTTTGGTGACCGATATGTTTGTGCAGTTCCAAATTATAACTTATTAGGTTGTATTTGAAACACCGGTTTTTATTTAGTTCTTATTCTTTGGTGTATTTGTTTAGTATTTAAAAAATCAAAATGAATTTATTTCCAAAAAAAACCACAAAATATTCAATGCTTAATGGACTTATTAATAATAAATTGTTTGAAACTTCTTCCAATTGTCCAGCATCATTATAATTCTAATAATATACGATAACAAACATTTTTTTCAAGAGTTGTTGCTTCCGGAAAGCTAAAATATGCGAAATACAATTTCAGCAACCACAAGACACTTATAAAATCCAACCGAAAATTAGAAAGAACAGAAACTGTTTGAGATGAGAAAGATTATTTTTGCAGTATTACTCTTTAGTACCTGCTTCAGTATCTGCAAGATGACTTCAGGTAAGATATGCAACAATAATTTAAGTACTATTTGCATAAAAACCTGATTGTGGGACACTGAAAATATCGCTCTCGGCATTTTTAATCGAGAATCAAATGACTGGAGGAAGCATCTGAGCACAGAGTAAAAGGCTAGCAGCTTATAAGGATATGCTTTAATAAAGCTTTACACTTTTTATTTTAAAAAAACCAACAATATTAGTTTTAATATAAAATTGAAATCGTTATTCATTTTAAGCATTTGCTCAATCTTGGTTGAGTCAATCTACATTTATAACGGGACGAGGGACAGATGAATGGATACTATTTTGTTTAAATATTTAGGGGCATGTAGCTTTAGTTTGGGCATTGAACACTTTGAGCAAAATTACCAGCATTCTGAGCGTTTTAAAATATATTTTTTTCTGTTACAAATTAAGCAATTTCTAAGACACCATGTAAAACTTTCATGTATAAAATACACTAATATTTTGTTCTGTTTCTTGCGTATCGAGGCAAAGTGGATCTTTTGTATCTTCTTGACTACTCCAGTCCTAGCAGTTTTGAAAAAGAAAAAGAATTCATAAAAAATTCTCTGTCGAAGTTTACTATCAGTCAAAGTGACACATTAGTCATGAAAATGGGTCATCATCAGAATCAAACATTCATTTTTAACGCCATTAATGAGATCAAATATAATCCTAGTCGATCACATGAAGTTGATACAGCTTTACGTCAAGCTAAAACAAACATCTTTATACCTGCTTTTGGAGATAGACCAGATGTCAAAAATGTTTTAGTAGTTATCACTGATGGATACTTAAACAAGACAAAACGAACGATTGCAGCGGCAACAGAGCTGAAGGATGATGACGTCATCATTATTGTCGTTGGAATCGGAATTCATGAACCTAAGGAATTGATGGAAATAGCATCAGGATCAAGATTTGTTATAATAGTTGATGAGTTTGATGCACTGAGGACTGTATATGGAGCTATTTACGAAATTTGTTTTGGCGTGATAGGTAGGAATTCATAAATAAGGATTTCATCATTTCATTCCATAGTAAATTCAATCCTGATTTTTGATATAACCAATTTACTACGTATAAAGTTAACTCCAGTAAATGAAGCATGTTTCTGATCGACTTGTATTTTGAAGTAATTATAAAGCAAACAAAAAAACAAAAAAACGCTTAGACAACAGCAGAAGCCAGCAAATGCAATCTTATCAAACAAAAATTAATTGCTTCGGGCCAGGCTTCGGGCACCATTCTATCTCATTGCAACACCCCGGTCATTTTTAGGGATAAAATTTTAACACATTTACTGCGTTTAGTTCAATGTATACTAAATGGGAATACTTCTTTCTTTAGTAGAAACATTGCCGTTTTTAATCCAATAATAGTCAGAAATGACAATGAAAAAGAAATAATCATTTACCGGGTTATTGACATTCTGTTTTTTTTATTTTCAACAATTCTTCTAAATACACAAGCGGTCGCATATCCGAGTCTTGAAGTTGCGCAAGATGAAATAATAAATAAAATGCCGGCGTTTCAGAAAAATAAAAAAGAGGCCGCTGTCTAGCTCTTAGTAGAAAAAAAAATACAACATTCATATAATCGGACAAGAGCAAAACTAATATCATCAGACAAGAACAAATTGAGAAAAATTAGTATAACCGGTAATTTTTTTTTTTGAATTAGGGTAGGTACAAATATAGGCGAATGTCGAATAAGCGACAACTGTAAAAAAAAAACATTTTCCTATTTCTGTATTGAATAAGATTTAGATTTTACATTTCACAGATCGTCCTGCAGAAATGAAAACATGTGATAATATCAACTCTTCTTCAACTGGGGAAGTCCAAAAAGAGAATACAGGTACAGGTACAAGCTATTTCTTAAAATTGTTTTTACTTTTAACTGTCGATGTCTACGAGTTTGCAAGTAGTTTAAGAACCATAACCGAAAATCAAAATGACCTTTAAAGTTTAGAAATGGACAGTAAAGGTGTATAATTATTAATCATTTATTATTCAATTAGCTTATCTCTTATAAGATACATGTATGTACTTCGCGAAACGTCATGCAAGAACCGAAACAACCAATCATATACCTTCATTTTTATTTATTTTTTTTACAAATTCAACATAGGAACAATGATTTTGATTTTTTTACAGACAAAATGCCAAGCAAAATGTGCCAATGTCCATGTGGGAAGTGGAGCAACCTTGACACTAGCAACATGACGTCACAGGAACTCAGGCACATGTTGAAAGATGAGATTGAGGCTACCAAGAAAGCCATATCTATAAACAAAACAAAGACGTCAAAATACCTAAGAAGGAAGATTTCAGCCCGGGACGAAAAAGTGTCTTCAAAGTCCGTTGGAATAGTTGGTGTTCTTGTTCTGGTTATTCCAGTAGTTCTGTTGATAGGAAGTGACGTAGTTAAAATGTTCAGACAATGGCTGTAGTTAAAGACCGGAGGACTTTTGTCTAACAATATCTACACAATGGTAAGAACATATTCACGAAATATGTTCTGTAATAAATCCTTTATCCTCACATGTGTTTTGTTTTTGTTGACAAATCTCAAAAAGAATTTGATAACTACCATACTTATACCATAGGAATACAAGGCTACCTTGTTATAACTACTGGAGACCTTTAGAACAACAGCAGCATTTATCACAATCAGCAGAATGATATTGATTCTAAATAATTGGAAGACAGAAAACCAAAAATTTTAAAAGAGAAATATTCGTGCTTTAAAGGATAAAAAAGGAAGGCAAATCCAGCATAGAGGATATTTACCATCGCAAACAGAGTGTACCAGTAACCGAAAAAAAAACACCAATATACTCATAAAGAATTAATGAAGATTTCAGTTTAGTTTAAACATATTTTATTGCCAATAAAAGCATATTGGATTGGACACAAGTAAAAATCTTACTTAGGTAGTCCTCTCCGAGATACAGTTTGTACAGTTACCGAGCATGCGTAAAGATTATAGATATAAGATGGTATAACAAAATGAGAAATAAAAGTAATAACGTGTTTCGTGCGAAAAAGGTAAAAAAGAAAAAAGAAAAAAAAAGAACAAGATTTTGATGCCAGACATGTTGAAGATTTTACGCAGTCAATGAATCCTTTTTCTTGAGTTTCGAGCTATTGAATAAATAAAAATCATCTCTAATAAAAATGAAATATTAAAGACAAGTAACAAAATCGGTCAAGAATGCGTTATTCGCAACAGTAGAAAAGAAGAGATTTCAATCAGTTAAACTGTAGTCGGTTCTTCTTTAACAGTTGCTATAAAAATATGTCCAGTTAAACTATAAAACTTTTTTTTATTCTGAAATATTAATTTGAGTTTATATTGAGATTAGAAGTTTAAGCCTGATTATTAACTTTCGCCAATTTCATTTTATCCTTATTTACAATCATAAGGAAGTGATCGCCCAAAAATTAGAAAACTTTCAATTAATAATAAACTGTTTGACACTTCTGTGTGTTTATATAAGGACATAGCAGTCATCCAATTTTAATTTGACACATTGACGTTGCATTTCACGACGTTCGGACAGATTATTTTAAGTATACATGTCTACATCTAAATTCACAGACATTCTTGGTCTTGTTGACCTTTATCGTCTCAATATCGTCTACTTCAATCGCTTATTCCAAAATTATAGAAAACAAATTTTATATAGGGATGATAAACACATTGAATGATAAGCTTTTAAGAAAACAAAAACACGGGACAAAAACAATGTGTATCGCTTGAGTAGCATCACAAACTGTTTATAGCTTAAAGATTTCTTCCTCTCCTTTTCCCTATCAAATGAGGCATATTGAATAATTATGCTGTGCTCGCAGCTAGGCAATGCCTAATTCATATTATAAAATAAAAGTGATTAGATTCAAATAATTAGTTTTTGTTATTTGTTCTAACATCTTTTTTTATTAATGTATCATGTATTGTAATGTTATAAATAGTGAATTTGTTTTAATGTATAGAAACTGTATGACCTTTAATATATTCCACCCGTCCTCCCTTTTCATAGTCATTTCAGAACTTCCATGCAAGAAGCAGAGGTGCATATGGGGCATGCGAATGTCCAACTCCGAGAGGGCAGACACAAAACCAGCATACACAAACAAGCACATGACGAAAAACCAGACAACATATAAAACACGGAAACACAAAAACCACTGAATATCAATAAACATAAAATAACTTTAGTCGTAATGAGAGTGAACTCAGATGCCCCGGGAGAGTAAGCCCACCCGTCGCGCTGCCAATTTCCAATTCAGTATGTCAAATCCGGTAAAGGAAGACAAAACAAAACCCTATAACAACCCAACATCTGTACTCATCTGAGAGATAGAAATTCCATATTTGTCTATGAGTGCATGATGTCTACCATAAAATTAACCAAATTTTTAGAAAGTCAAACCACATTCAGGTTTTTGGGTTGTTTCATTGAACATATGTCAATGTTAATTTTTTTGATCACTGAAAAACAAGCTGTTTGATACGCAGCAAAACCCTCGACTCTAACGGAGAATACAAGGCTTCTGTGTAATTACCACAGGGGACCAATAGTACAACAGCAATTTTAAGCCTGATAATCGAGTTTCCATTATTTATTGCTTTCCTTATTTACAAAATTTTAAGAAAGTCAAACCACATTCAGGATTTTTTTTTAACATATCACAATTTACTCATTTTATTTTTTGATGACTTAAAAACAACCTGTTTGATACGCAGCAATACCCTCGGCTCTCTAACGGAGAATACAAGGCTTCTGTGTAATTACCACAGGGGACCAATAGTACAACAGCAATTTTAAGCCTGATAATCGAGTTTCCATTATTTATTGCTTTCCTTATTTACAAAATTTTAAGAAAGTCAAACCACATTCAGGATTTTTTTTTAACATATCACAATTTACTCATTTTATTTTTTGATGACTTAAAAACAACCTGTTTGATACGCAGCAATACCCTCGGCTCTCTAACGGAGAATACAAGGCTTCTGTGTAATTACCACAGGGGACCAATAGTACAACAGCATTTTTAAGCCTGATAATCGAGTTTCCATTATTTATTGCTTTCCTTATTTACAAAATTTTAAGAAAGTCAAACCACATTCAGGATTTTTTTTTAACATATCACAATTTACTCATTTTATTTTTTGATGACTTAAAAACAACCTGTTTGATACGCAGCAATACCCTCGGCTCTCTAACGGAGAATACAAGGCTTCTGTGTAATTACCACAGGGGACCAATTGTACAACAGCAGTTTTAAGCCTGATTATCGAATTTCCATTATTTATTGCTTTCCTTATTTACAATCATAAGGAAGAGATCAACTAAAAATCACAAAAGTTTCAACGCTGAATGGTATTAACAATATCTGTATTTTTATATATAAGGACATACCAGTCATATAATTTTAATTTGACAAATTAACTTTCAACAATAGTTGTTTCCGGAAAGTAAATGAACTTAAAAATGCGTAAAATGCAATATCCCAGCAACCCCCAGTAACACAAAACTCATAAAACCCAGCTGAAAATCACCAGAATTTATCAAAATGAAGAATATTGTTTTAACACTTTTACTTTTCGGTGCCTGCTTTGGAGTTGACTGTCAAATTACGTCAGGTAAGATACTAAACCTGATTTATTCGATGAATAGCTAACCAGTAACAGTTTTCTGATAACGAGTAAGTGGCAGATAGGGGTATCGGGGGTTGGAACCCCTTTCCTCTGAAATTTTTAAGATATTCGTCTATTTTTCAGGCCAAATCGGCATCAAACCCTCCTTTCGTTCTCAGTACACTAAAAGCGGTACCCACCGTTCAAAAATAATCCGCTTCTGCGAAAGGACTATCTAGTAAGAGCATAAATTGAAGCTGAGATTAAATACACGTATTGTATATACATACTAATGTTTCAATGCTTTTTATGTAATTCCTAGTTATTTGTAACAAGATTTGTCAATATACCTACAACAAATGTATGCAAAACGCCTGAATATTCGCTGGCAAAATTGTGCAAAATACCCATCAACAAAGAGGGAGGTTTGGCGCGCCATAAAACCTGGTTTAACCCGCCATTTTCATTTGAAATGCCTGTACCAAGTCAGGACCATTGCGACCTTTAACTATTCCGGTGTGTCTTCCATGTTTTGTCTAATCTCTTTGACTGAGATTGATTCTTCAAGTTCGGTCATTTTATTATTACCTTTATTATAAAAGAAGCAAATGTGTACCAAAGAGGCAATAAAAATCATTATTATAAAAGCTAAATAAATATAAATTTTCTGCCTTTTTTTAGTGGGACGAAGTAAAGTGGATCTTGTGTTTCTGCTTGATTCTTCTGGGTCTGTCGGTCGTGCAAATTTTGAAAAAGAAAAACAATTTGTTACGAATTCTTTGTCAAATTTTACTATTGGTCAAAATGACACGCGAGTTAGTTTGGTTACTTTTTCAAGTAATCCATCCACAGTTTTTAATTTGAATCAGCACAATGACAATGTTTCCGTCTCTCATGCTATAGACCGGATTTTATACAAAGCTGGAGAAACATATACAGACGTAGCTCTTAGGCATGCTTTAACAGACAGCTTCACAACAACATCCGGTGATAGACCAGATGCCAAGAATGTCTTGGTTGTGATAACCGATGGAACGTCAACAGACCACAAAAAAACGTTATTAGCAGCAAAAGAGCTGAGGGATAAAGGCGTGGTCATTATAGCAGTAGGAATTGGACCGCGAAGCCGCCAGCAGAGCGAATTATACAGAATGGCATCAGGGTCAAGATTTGTTTTACAAGTAGCTGGATTTAATGAATTGAAGAGTGTCTATGCAGCAATTTACGAAATTTGTTACGGAATTTTAAGTAAGAAGTTGTTGCATAGATAAAACAGCAAAAAAAAATATTCTTTTTACATAAAATATATCATTTATCAATTTAAATACAAAGTAATATATGTTTATAAACAGTTAAACTAAAGTTTTGATATCCCTTGTAAGACTCTTTTGCACTAATGATTTATAGAATAGAATCTATACTTATTTCTTCTTTTAGATAATATTATCCATTTATTTTCACAGATGTACCAAGAGAAAGACTAACTTTGAATACCTCTGGTGCTACTGAATCTTCTTTGAAAATTGGTCTTCAAACGAAAGAATCAGGTACTTGATAGACTAATTCATGATTTCACGGTTTTTATGATCCCAATAAATAGAAAATAATGAGATGTGGAATAAGTGTACGCGACACAGCCCACAATTAAACGGCAATTTAGAAAAACCACAATGGACAACCGCCAGCAGCCTTCAACGATGCCATATGGCACTGCTCGCGGTTCTGCAATTGACCCATGGTCTAAATAAAATGCATATAATTCAAATCCAGCCCTGAAATAGTCACGGATAGACCCCCTTCTTAAACAAGGAACAGAAAACATCAAATAGACAAAAGTACAAACGAAAGCTTTGTCAAAGAAGGAATGTGTCCCGCATATTGCCACAAGCAGGAAGTTACAGTCCGAAAAGTCTGAAATCGCGAAGAAAGTACAATTCATCATAACGATCTCCCTGACAAATTTCAATATTTTCATGTACGGTTTCTGAAAAAAGCTTGATCGTACGGAATATTCCGTCTTCGAGGATTGTTACATTTAACTTGATAACTCGTGCGCACAAGTAAATATAGTAGCTCATGCGTACAAGAATTGAAACACATGCTCTCAAGTAAATAACTCGTGCACAAAATCTAGTAGCTTTCATGCCCAAATTAGTAGCTATTGTACAAAGTTTTAATTGTTGTTTGCTCTACATATTCATATTTTGTTTGGTATTTACAATCTTTAGGTAGACCACACAAGAAGCTTCAAAAATTTAGATCAACTTGTGAAGTTAATCTAAAATATAATATTCCCAGGTGCTGCTTTTACTTCTTTAATAACTATGTGTTGTTGATTCTAAAATTAATAAACTGTCAATCATTTAACTCGAAGTGTAAATATAAACATCAGTCTGGGCTTTCATGAATTAAAAAAAAATATTTTACACTGTATCAGCAAAATTTACAAACGTTGTATTTTGAGATTATCACAGCTATATTACTATTGTGTCTCAAAACCGTGTTGTTTTGTGTTACTACCAGCAGTGATGCCTGTATCAATCAGGACCATTGCAACCTTCAGTTTGATCGTTTGTCTTCGCTTTTCTAAGACTTTCGAGATTGATCACCCATCCCAATTCGGTAATATTAAATACGAAAGAATATGGAATGTGTGCCAGAAAGACACGATCCACATATTGAATGTACAATGCAAAATTTCGCTGCGTGTGAAGCGCTTTTCTGGATTAACCTTCATCAGACACGCTAGGAGTAAAAACTTTGGAAAACCGGTAATATATAAGATATGATAAAACAAAAACAGAAGCCAAAAAATATAACAACAATGACCAAACAAATAAATTTATCAATTTTTAAAGAAATAGCCAAACGTTGTCAATTTTTGGAAATATGTAAACTGTGTCTCTCCAACACATATTCCAGTACTCGAAAATCTGAAATGTTTGTTATGTATTTTTGTTTACAGAAAAATTGTGCCAGTGTTCATGTGGAAAGTGGAGCAACTTTGACACCAGCAATTTGACATCAAACGAAATTAAAAACGTGTTGAAAAATGACATCGAGGCCACCAAGAAAGCAATGTCTGTAAAAAAAACAAAGACGTCAAAATACAAAAGAAGAAAAATGTCAGCATGGGACGACAGAGTTTCTTCACAGTCCATAGGAATAGTTGGTGTTCTACTGATCATTGTCCCAATACTACTGATGATAGGGAGTGACGTGATTAAACTATTAACAAAATATGTTATTACTTCGAATTAGATTATATCAATGTGCTGTGAATTGTAACATTTGCCATTCTACAGAAGATCAAATATTTGACATGCTCAACTTTCTTAAAGATAACATATTTGTTTAGTTAGGTATTAGTTTTTAGCAAACAATAAGGATTCCAATGGGCAATAATTGTGCGCCTTTTCTTACCGACTTGTTTTTTCATTCATATGAATCAGACTTCTTACAATCTCTTCTAGGCAAAAAAGATCGAACACTAGTTTTCCCTTTTAACCTCACTTTACCTTCTATTGATGATCTCCTTTCACTGAACAAGTCTTGTTCATCTAATATATCCTCATGAACTAGAGATGAAGGACACAACGAATTCTAGTAATAAACTGTTTAGAAAAACTTACAACAAAACTCTACACAACAGTGATGACTTCAACTTTCCAATCCTCAACTTTCCCTAAAGGTAGCAACATTCCGTCCGCTCCAGGTTATGGAGTTTATGTATCTTAATTGATTCGTGCCTCAAGAGCTTGCGGGAATTACTTCGATTTCCTTCTGACACAAAATTGCTAACACAGGATTATGTTGCACCTCACTTGCTGTCTTTACTTAAGAAATTTGACGGAAGACATCATGCGTTCATATCTACAAATATGGGATCACTGTCTCTCAGATGAGTGAAGATGTTGACAAACTGATTTAGAAATCGGCAGCGTGACGGCTGTGCGACAGCTAGAAGGAACTACTCACTCTTCCAGAGCACCTTAGTTCATTCTCGTGATGACTTGGGTTCTCTTTGTTGATTTCTGTCCGGTTGATTTTGTCTTTCTTTTCGCTGTTCTCGTTTGTGTTTACTGGTCTTGTCCTTGCCCTTTCAGACTTTTGATACTCGAATGCCCCATTGGTGCCTCTTTGCTTCTTACAACATCATTATTGCATTAAAACAGAAGAATCTTTGTTTTTATTCCTGTAAAATGACTTTTTTTTCAATAAAATGACCCCCCCCAAATATCTACTCACATTTGCTATTTCAATCTACCCTTCCTTTGCTTAGTATTGATTACTAAAAAAATGAAATTTAAACGTATGAAATCGTTCGTTATTTTAAGAAGCAAAGAACTAGAACTAAAGTACCAATTGGGCTTTCGAATTTCAAAATTCTGAAAGGACAAAGACAAAACCAGTAAACCCAAATAGGAACAGCAAGATGAAACACAGAACATAAAAAACACATAACAGCTTACATGTAATAGCAATTAACAACGCGAACTGAAGTCGAAAAGAGAGCGAACTATGGTGCGCTTGAAGAGTATTTCATAGCCATCATGACTACAACGCATCATATTAACGGATATTGACTTTAATAGGCGTCGTCAATTAAAAAAAAGGTTTAAACTAAACCACGTAACGGGCACGGCATCGTTTTATAGAACTACCCCTATTTCGACAAATAAAACACATCGTAAAACTGTCTCAATATCTTAAATTACAATCAGACATTGTTTAATCATTATATCGAACATTTTAGCGTATAAACCGGTTGAAACCCACGCCATTACCCGGTCAGTAAATGCGGAATAAAACGCGGCTCTGGCACAAATTAAGAGCAATTCAACAATTTGAACAATTTCTAATATTTTGTACGGACTTTTAAAAATTTTTTTTTAAGATGGCGAGAGAAATTTTAGAACAATTAAATTCCTGTATGTGTGGCCGCATATCAGGTGTCAACATCGACAAATCCTTTTTTAAACAAGCATGATATGCAGCTAGATCTTTCTATTTTGTCTTCTAAAAAATCAACGTTCTACCAATTATCCCACTTTAAGTTTACCTTTCCGTTAACAATTTCAAAGAGAAAAGTTCTTGATTCTGCAGTTGAGAATCGCATCAACTTGAACTTTCATTGACAATATACTCCTGACGCAAAATTCATCTATTTAAGATGTCACCAAAAGCGATCTAGCCAAAATGTTGAAATGTTAAAAACAATATGAAGGGCATATAACAATAAAACATGTAATTGTCGAATTTGGAACCGAAATCATGATCAAGATTAACTTATGCCTGGGGTAGGAAGAACCTTGGTGTTTAGAAACTGTTTTATCTGATTATCATCCTATTTATCAACTTCTCAACCAGTTGTGGAAAAATAGTTCTCACCTCTAGAGAAAATTTTGTTCTCAGCTTAATTGCACGTGCAAATAGAGGGCCGACGGTTTGAAATTTCTACTTGTAGACATCAGAGAAAAACCATCTCAGGAAATAAACTTTATATTTTAATCGCTCGGCAAGCCTCGCCTTTAAAATATTCGTCAAATTTATTTCCCTTGATGTTAGAAATTCCATAATCAGCTCGATCGCGTTGTAGAAGCTATATGCAATTTACACATTTGTTGTGTGATGTATATGATAAACGGGCTTACCAAGAGTAGCTAAAAGTTCACCATCAGCATAAATGTATAGGTTACCCTTGCAATGACGTAAATGCGATTTTTTTAAAAAGTGGACATCACAGGTATAATTCGCTTATGTTTCACAATGTGTCAATAAAATTTGTAGATGAATTCTGTCACTGTTTTTTTTTCTAAACACAATTTTTCCAGTGTTAACACCATAACCCTGTCACTGAAAACAACCCTCCCCGCATTACAAAGATAAAAGTGTTACAGTGTCATCTTCATAAAGCACATGGTATATACTTCCACTATTGCACTGGAAGTTTTTAATTACAAACAAGTTTTATTGGATTTTCAAATTAATTACCTCAAAGCAAAATGTTCTTGTTTCAAGATCCCTCCAGCCACGTCATTATAACGGTCCGAAGACCTCAACATTGTGGAAAATTCCTTACTGTGTGTGCGCTGTTTTAACAAGAAACCAAAATATCTTGAGCCATCAATGGAACCATATACTTTGAAACAGTTAAGACAATGTCAGAAAAAGCCCTAAAAGAACAAAGGAAAAAAGGGAAGTAATTGTTTTACTTTAAGCATGGTTTAGGCTGTGGTGTCTCTTATTTAGATAAATAATCAATGTGTTTCGCATTTTCATACTTTTGGCTAGTGTGCCTCTAATGAGTCTTAAATAGACGAAATGCAAGTCAGGCGAAGCAAAATTTATTGTCTGGAACTTTGTTGTAAATTTTATTCCTTTAATAGGTCTTAAGAAAAGTTCGGATTGGCGGTATTAAGTTTTTCTTAATTGCTTTTTCAAAAACACCTTCCGATCATATTAGGTCCGGACAGAAGGTGCGTTTTTATAAGTTTCGGGTATTCTGTCAACATATGGACGGTCTATGGCCAATTCCAAATTTGTTTTGAGGTTTCTAAGAATATCGTACATAACATACTTACTAAACGGCAAATCAATATAAAGCAAAAAGAAGTGAAGTGTGAAATAAACTTTGTCAAACATCGGTCAGACAACAAAAATATTATATTCTGCCATGAAAAAAAAAACAGACTGAAAAATTGTCATGTTCTTAGTTCCTAATAAAAATAATGATATACTAGTAAATGTTTTAGCATATTTAAGTCCTTATCCTTGTTCACAGATAAAGAGCACGACAATATTCGTGCTGAAATAAAAAAAATGAAACTGTAGCTTGGAATTACAGGTAAAAATATATAAGAATGTACAGGTACATAAGCTATAAACGTTGGTAGTATTAGTATTTTAGACTTAACTTATCTCAATATTATCAAATAAAAAACCTCAAAACTATTTTTCTACCTTTCAGAAGTTTTTGTGTTTCTGTGTTTTATATGTTATCTGTTTCTTCGTTCTGTTTTTGTTTTTGTTTACTGGTTTTGTCTCTATGATTTAGGACTTTGACATTCGGATGCTCCATTGGTACGGGTGAAGGTCAGAGGAGGGTGGACAGCCAAAGGCCGTGTGTAAAGGTCACGTGATCAAATTCACACCGTCTATCCGCATATCAAATTTGATTTACGACCCTAAATTCGGAGTTTTTGAGACACAATTATTTTACTTCTAATTAACCCCAGGTGTCCAGGTTTTTGTATATCATCAGAAAAAAGATCCACCTTTCATAATATACATTTTTTAGATCCAGATATACGTGATGACTTCAACTTCCCAATAGTTAACTTTCCCTTTCTGTGTAGCAACATTCCGTCCGCTCCAGCATATGGAGTTTACGTATCACAATTGATTCGTTATTCCAGAGCATGTGGGGAGTACAACGACTTCCTTGATAGAGCTACACGGCTGACAAGCAAATTGTTAACACAGGGGTACGTTGCTCCCAGGTTGTTGTCATCGCTCAAGAAATTTTACGGACGACATCATGTGCTTGTATGCAAATACAGGATTTCTATCTCTCAGATGAGCACAGATGTTGGTTTGACATAGAGTTTTGTAATGTCATTCTTTCCGGATTTGACCAACACTTAATCGATCTTTGGCAACGTGACGGGTGTGCTATAGCAAGCAGGAACTGCTTACTCTTCCGGAGCACCTGAGTTCACTCTCGTTTCGACTTGAGTTCGCATTGCTGAATGCAGTTTTGTTGTTATGTGTGTGTGCTTTATGTTTTTATGTGGTTTGTTTTGTTGTGATGATTTTTTGTCTGCCAGTTTTGTCTTTGTCTTCACGGTTTTATGATACTGATTACCCCTTTGGTACACCTTTGCTTCTTTTATACGATATCTTTATATAATTAAACGTTTTACGAATACACATTTTTTGAAAAAATGAGTTTTCAGATTTGATCTTTAACACTAAATTCTGAGAAAACCCCTTGGGTTCCATGGCCGATTTTTTGAAATATAGAATCTTTATACTTTTAAAATTTTTAAAAAATTTACGCAACCCATAGCAACCCATGATTTTGTTTCGAAATCAACCAACAAACATTGCCATTTTTCAACTAACTTGCATGTTAAAATCGAACAAAAAGAAGCGTATTTTTTCAATTCTTCGAATAGAATAATTTCCTAATAACAAGAAATTAAAATGTTCACTAAAAAGGATTATTATAAGGAATGTTTAAATAAACATAACTGTATTGTTTAAAAATAATTATATTAATTAAGTTTCATTTTGTATAAAAATAACCATAGAATCCAACCATTTATGGAATGGAAACCATGTCTCTGACCCGACATTGCGTACTGTACATTTTAATGCAATGTTTCGTCCATTTTTTGGGGCAAGGACTCATCAGGGATCGCCCGGTTCAGGACTGTTTGTTGTCCATTTGATATTCGTGATAATTGTTTTTAATTAATCGTGTTTTAAACACCCAATTGTTTGTGTTTATTTGTCTTTCAACATCAACAAATCTTGTTGTGTTTTTGTATTTCTAAAATTGCTTGTTCTGCAATTCAAATATTATGGTAGTAAAAGATATTGATATATTGCACCTATGTATGAAGTTCTATCATAGGATTTTATAAGCAGATGTTTGCTATGCTCGAGTCTTGATAAGACGTGAAAGTCAGTAGGTATCCAACAGCCACATAACTCCTATTCTCCGGGACCCAACACATCGTGTTTCTGCAGTACAGAGTAGGAGAAGTGCAATGACACTGTGTGGCTTAACAGAAAACTAGGGTGCGTTGTCAAGAGTCCCGACCCGATATATTGTTTTCTGTTTCAAGGTTAATGTATCCATTTTTTCAAAATATAATTTCATCCCAATCATGAAATCTTTATCATATGTAGTGTAAGATAATACACACATGACTGTTTAATGTTTAAATAAACATAACTGTTTAAAAATAATTATATTAATTAAGTTTCATTTCTAAGGGGGGCTTGCTTTGCAAAATGATAAGTGTAGGCTGAGATAATTAAACTAATTAGTTTTAATTTTCTCATCTGTAGGTTCACAGTATTCAATTGTAGACCTGTATAAAGAACACATTAGTATACAGGTCTGAAAATAAGTTAAGAACCCCGATTATGTCATATATTGTAGCAGGAACGTATAAAGAAATTGAACATATACATACAGATGTAAATCATTTTACAGATTAACATGTAAAAGTAACAAAAAACAAAAGTTAAAGTTTGGTACTTGTATTTAAAAAAAAAAAACGCACACAAAAAACAGCACAATTCTAAAATGAATTTAAGTCAACTAACATTGACAAGCTGATATTGCAATAAACTATATTGTAAAATTAATTATTCAATTAAAATACAGATAGGTATTTGTTTAAAAACTTAAGCACTAATAATCCATGTACATTTAAGCACTAATATCAATTTCTGAACTGAAAGTTGAAGCACTAAATTATAGTACAATACATTTAGATTATCACTTTTTCCTTGAGAACTTGGCGTAAGCTTGATGACTGTTTTGCTGATAGTTAACTGGCATGGCCTAATTTGTTACGTTCCTTGTGGGCGGTTGCATATCCCCGTACAGTTAGAAATAATGTCACAATGTCTTCAGTAATAGCCGCTTTGATGGTGTCGGTCGCATCCAGCATTAAGATGTCGGTGTAGTGTTTTACCATAAAGGACTCCATTAAGATTTCTTTGAGTGAATCTTTCAGTAGGGTTATTGCTGTGAGGGTCCCGTGGGTTTCTTTGCGTACCAATAGTTCCAGCTCACGTATCAGGAGGAATAAGCTGTCACATGGTTGTTTCAATACACCGCGGTCTTGAATTGTATGCCAGGAATTATAAAGACGCACAAAGTTTTCTGTTTTAGAATTGGATGGGAATAGTTCCGACATCTTAAGTTTGAGAGGTGAATATGGCACGCGACAGTCACAAAAACCTGATAAACTAAGTTTATCAACCGTAAACTGCAGTTAGCGGTCGATAAACTGGGTTTATCACCCGCTTACTATAGTTTGCGGTTGTGAAACCCAGTTTCTCTGCGATAACTATAGTTTGCGTAGAGCTAATGCTTGTTTATCAACGCTAAACAGCATTTATCGACTGTTAACTATAGTTTGCTGTTGATAAACTCAATTTATCACCGAAAAACCCACATTAGCTCGCAAAATTATCATTATCGATTACAACCAATATAGTGTATGTTAACTTCAATTTGATTGGATATTCCAAGCCTGTTGCTAAATTGGGGATAAAACACCCGATACATTTTCATAAAGTTTTTCATAACCAAAATTAAAATATTTGAAGGATTGTGGCAGCTCCCATATTTAAAAAAAAAGAATAATATAATAATAAATATATAAATAAAAAAAAATCATATTATAATGATGTTATTTTAAAAAGTATCCACGTGTCTACTCCGGGAACAGGGATTCCACCCTGCACCGATCGAATTTCATTTGTAAATAAAATGCATTTTAATCATTTCACTAAAAGTGATGCATATTATTTACTCTTATAGAAAACAATGAATAGCATAAATACAAATAAGACTAAATATAAATGACTCGCATCGACCGTGGACACTTCCGAGTTCAAGATTTAGGACGTAGACGTCGTCTGACCACGTGTAACATCTATGCTCTCTTAAAATGTAAGTAACACGTTCCTGTCTAGATTATGCTTAGAGCATTGTTACTTTTAAAAAGTTGTCAGTGTGGTATATCAATAAACAGAAGGAATAAAAGGTCAAACATGGCATGACACGAATTTACTCTAATCAAGAACGGTACAGTCATTGGACACAAATGAGTTCCCACTGCAAAAAAGTCCCTATATATTCAACTAAAATCGTAATTTTTCAAAAAATTATTGTGACCAAAGTATTGAACGGATTTTGATGAAATAAATTGCAAAAGATGAAGATAATGAAGTCTGAACTCTTTTAACTGTTTTACTTTCATCAACCCTGATCCTGCAATTTCATTGACATGATTGATATTTATATATTTTTTTCAAATTGATACAGAACAATCATTTAGTTCAATAAACAAAAAGTGTACAATCCCACGTTGAGGGGGGATTATTATCTTGCGCATTTCTGTTTTATAAAATAATGCTAAAAAATAAGGAAAAAAGTCTATGGTGACTGACTGGCCTTCAACCGATTTAAAAAACATAAGGCCAAAAAAAAAAAACAATTTGGCAGCATTTGTGCGTTTCTGGTTACCCGACCCTTCCAAATTATTCATGCCTACACTAATATATTTTTATTGCCATTTTAACATTAATTCCATTCTCCTGAAGATATAATTGATTAAAAAAATGTTTTAACCTATCTAGCTATTTTTTCAGACATGTAATTTTTTTGTTTGGTCTTTTATGCTTATGGTTATAATTATAAATAAAAGTACATTGTTATCAAAAATGGTAATGTTGTGATGCATGTGTTACATGTATGTAACTTCATTTTTTGTTTATACATGTATACACTACTTCATATACATGTACATGCATGTATATGAAAATAAAAATGCATGTAGATGTATAGATTAACAAAATTTGGACTTTATCTTTTCAAGACATTGTAAGCAATGGTAAGGTAAAAAAGGTAAAACTTTTCACAAAAGAAAAATCCATGTTCTTTATAGCGAGCATAGCTCGCAAGCGGGCACGAAGTGTCCGCTCGAGCGGAGAGCTCTACGGTATTTGTTTCCGCGAGAAATTTGCTAATGCTGATTTAGATTTTTTATGGTCCGGAAAGGGTTATTATTTTTACAGGGCCGGAGTGAATGTTAAAATAATTTATAAGAAAAGAAATAATGCTTAAAAAAATGATAAATTGCGCTTTTTACAAGAAAATAATATTCTTAAAATAAAAAATACACATAAGCTGCTCGTTTCGTCTTGGTTATATGCACGTACGAAACTAACGTGTCTCGAAGCTTAATCGCCCCATGGCCATCTCGCCCCAAAATAAGCAAATGGAAATATTGGAAATTAAATGATAGCGATAGCCCTGAATATTTAGAACAAAATATGAATAAAAAATATATGCATTGATTATGATCATCATTATATAAACAAAACGTAGTCCCTTTTAGCTATGCTCGCATTTAGGCAATGCCTACTCCATATTATATATTAGAGAGTGCTTTTTATATGATACAAATGTCAGAATTTAAACATTTTAAATTTGCTAAATGCATGAATTTGATATGGAGTTTAAAAAATGCACAATGATGTATAAAAACACATGTATTTACAAATATTTCTTCTTCATTCTCAGTTTAAAAGTACATATACATGTACATGCAACTAACCTGAATTAGGATGGTTGCTGTTGTAGCTCCTAATGATTGTTGATAGTTCTTCATCTGTTATGGATGAAAATTTCTCAGCAGCAGGGGTACCACTTTCCTTTAGTCTTTCGTAGATAGTGTTAGGATGAACAACCCCTCCAAGAAGACCATCTGCAGCAATTTGCTTAACTGTAAACCCTAGCTTCAGAAGTCTATTGACTTCTGTAATATCAATGTCTAAGCGGTTCCTTCCATTTCCAAATGTGTTGGCAGATGTACGATCTGAAATGACAATTACAATACATGTTATGAAGTATGAAACAACTTTAAAAAAAATGTTAGACTCACATGAAAAAAAAACCATCTTTCTTTTTTGATATTTTAGCATCTGCAACAAAAGCAAGCTTTTATTCACCAAATCATGATTAGGAGCCCACGAGGAGCAATCAGAGTAACATAATATAAGAATAGAAGATCATGATTGATAGTACATGTAAATAGAAAAACGCTTATAGTCTTATACTTGTACCTCGTAATATTGTGGTACATGTATGTACAAATGTAGCTACGTAGAAACGGTGACATCATAGATGAATATTTGATTGAAATGAACGTAAATACCACGGAGAAGTGGGAAAGGGGTTTACATATATACATTCATGTAGATACACCTGCTAAAAATGTTATGAATATATAGTTATACTTTTTGGACCTTTTGCACCAGAAGCATTTTAAGAGTGATTGCAGGAATTTAATTTTTGTCAAGGTATCAACCTACCTGTATCCGATAGATACAAGAACAATGTACATGTACAAATGACGTAGGTAAAAGTGTACTGGTCACAGAGACTAGATCTCACCAATTTGTTCTCAAAAGCAGTTCTCGCCATGTTGTTGACTGGTTATGCTACATGTATATTTCCGCTAAAATTGTCATAAATTTTGTATTGTAACTGGTGATTTTCCTTTATTTTGGAATTTATACCAATAAAGTATTTTAATTTTAATTTTGTAATAGCTCATTTTATAATAGCGAGATCTACATGTACTCTGGGACCAGTACCCCCCCTTATTTTATGCCACTGCAAATCTATATAAATTGGAAAAAATATACCATACCAATTTGTGGCTTTTTTGCTGATGTTGTAAATGACTGATGAACATCATTCCGTAATGCACAGAGGGACTCGATTGCACTGTCAAGTTCTGTTTCAGGAAGTTGTCCACGGAGACGTTGCAAATTTATGATCACAGCATCAATGTCGGTCTGGGCTTTCTCTTGATTAAGATCACCATATGCTGAGGACCTCTTTATACCACTGACCACAGAATGCATACGATCTAATACCGAACTTGGATCTGGAATGTTTGCTCTGCTCTCTCGATTCATGATTTTCTCGACATGTATTACTCGTAGCGCGCTGTTTGTTTACAAGTTGAAAAAAAGGATTATGGGAAATCGAATTTTGTTACGATTGATGTGATTGGACAAATTAAACCCTCTTAATCTGAATCGGTTTTTCATTGGTTTACTTTACCATATTCTTAAATTTCTTGTAACTGATTGGTTGTGTCATTTACCACAAGAAACCCACATTAGCTGACAAGAAACAACCATTATCCGATTTGAATTCAGATTGGACAAAACCCTAATTTGCCGGAGCGAAATTGAAAAACCCCCATTATCAATCGCTAATGATAAATAACAAACAACTGAAATTATCATTAGCATCAGCAAACTATAGTTAGCGGGTGATAAACCCAGTTTATCGACCGCTAACTACAGTTTACGGTCGATAAACTCAGTTTATGGGGTTTTTGTGACTGTCGCGTGCCATAGGTGAATGTCTCTTATACTTCTTCATTAAACCGTGGAATATATAGCCGGCAATACAGTAAAGGATGGTCTGGTCATTCTTGGAGATATCGGACTGTTGTTTGTCTGAGTTGGTAAGGATTAAAGTTGTTCTTTGCTTTGCGATTTCACCAACAAGGTCATCAAATACTAGTTGAAGAAAAAACAAGACGTCTTTTTCGGCATGGTCAACTAAGATGGTGCAAAATGTACTCTGAGTTGCAGAATCTAATCTGGCCTTGTGTAAAGAGCGAAACTACAAATTTGCATACTTCTTTCATGACTCCGGGTGCAGGTAAAAGTGGGTCATTCTTTATGTTGTCTAAAGTTGCTTTCAGTGCCGGGTTGAATATGTCATTGAATGGAACGGATTCATTTGAAGTTGTTTCCTTGGGTGGCTCTGAATTGGTAGCTTCTGACCTAAAATCTGACGCTCTAAGTGCTTGACCGTGTTTCTTACAAGTATGCCCGCGGAACCCAGATATCGTCTTTAACAGTTTTCCACAGACGGGACATTTATACTGCTGACCAGTTTGGTTCTTTGTTTTGGTTTTCTTTTCTGATGGTTCGTAATCTTCACTGGAGTTACATTCTAAACAGTCATATTCAGTATACTCCCCTAAAAGTTGATCTAAATCGATGTCGTCTTCCCAAGACAAAAAATCGGACATGGTTGAACGACTTATTTCTAAGACAAAATGATACATAAGGGAAGGTCACGAGCCACGCTAGAAACTTTTTATGAAAACAACTACTCACAAGGCTTGTGTCAATTATTAACATCAAAGACTTATAATTTCTAATTATTTTTAAAGATCGGAATATTGACGCAAATTGTTTATATAATGTTTGCAAAATTAAATTCTCATTGAAACACGTATATCTTAATAACAGTCCGAAAACCGGTGGTATTTAAACAATAGAATGAGAGCTCTTCATCGGCAAAGATAGGAAAGTCCATTCGAATGTTTATCCTGGTTGTCAAGTGAATTAAAAGTTCTTTTTAGCAAAAAAGTTCATTCCATTTTAAGTTATGTTGTTTAAATAAACTATTCTGAATTAAAAAGAGTTTATAAAAGTAACAAATTACATTTATAATGCATGTAATTATGTGGATATTTATAAAATGCATACGGTGGAACTGAAATGGATCGCACAACCTTAACGTTTATATAAAAAATAGAAAAAAATACACTATTTCTTGAAATGTATATCTTTCCATCTTCAAATATTCAGACATGTACTGCAAGAGGTTAAGCCAAAATAAAATTATGAAAAAGGCCCTTTTTCTAGTCCGTCTTGACAACCTTCTTCTTAAAAGTACACGATTTACCTGTTGAATTTGATTACGTCATAGAACATGACCGGTGTCCGTAAATTGGGATCAAAAACATGTGAATTTGCATTGTATTGGATTAAATGTCCAATTCAATCTTCAGTCATCCGTTTTAAAAATAGGAATGCCTCCCTTTTATCATGTTTATTATTAATGAAAGATAGAACTTGGTTGTGTCCCTTGAAAGTTTTTCATAGTTACACATTGAATTCAAATGGATCGTTAAGTGATAACAGTAAAATATAATTTCCTAACTAATATCTGTCGTAAGAAAAGGTAATAACCTAACATTCCCACAAATTTCGAGAATGTACTGCAGGTATTACGCCTTGTGTGATTTTTTTAAGGTTGAGTTGACATTTTAATTTTTTTCCAACGTCCAGCAAGTTACACTCGATTTGTTAAAATATGCACGTTTGTTGACCTTATAAACAACTGTTTACGCAACAGAAAAGATTCTTTAATAACATGACATGTCCAACGTATATGATAGTAGTCAGGTCCATGCGCAATTGAAAGTTGAAGATTGTTTACATGTCGTCGCCACAGGCGTTTGGGTCCAGGATTTTATTTTATTATAAATAACGTGTATATAAAAATTTTCATTTCGTCTATATACTATTTCCACAAGGCAAGAATGTTTGAAAGTTCTAAAAATAGAACAAAATTTACTCGCGGAAAACCCCCATATTTTCTCATAGAATCAAATGTTTTACATGAAATATTGGTGATTCTCTAAATCCTTTCAGTTTAATCTCACAATTGGGAACACATTTATCGTCAAACAATTCGCAATGACTTTGAATCTATTTTTTTTTCCACTGAAGCGAGCCAAACAAACCACCACGGACGGAAGTAGTTTAAGATTTTAAAGGGAGACAATATTCTTCTACTTTTTTCCAATTTTATCATTGAAATGAAATAACCACGTATTTATTATCCTTGAACGTCTTTTTGAAAATTTATGGAACACCCATCGAGTCCTAGTTTGTATGTACGTTTTATTATACTACCAACTCGTCAGTAAAAATATTTCAAATAAAATTAAGTCCACATTTTCCGCCTAATGATTTGTTCGAACTCGCCCAGATTTTACCTTACTGTAGTGTCACTCGGAAGTCCTTTTATTTGGCGGAATATTGTTTCCCTTGAAAATCTTTGGCCACTTCCGTCCGTGGTGATCTTTTGTTTCGCTTCGTAGGAAAAAAGACCCGATATGAGATTTATACATACTGATATGCTTTACTTTTGCTTCCTAAAGAGAGTTACAGCTGAAAGGAGTTATAGAATGTTCTAGTTGTTTATGGTAAAAAATATTTCTACAAGAAAAAAGGGAGTTTCCGTCAGTTCTATTTTTAGAACTTTCAAACATTCTTGCCTTGTGGAAATAGTATATAGACGAAATGAAAATTTTTATATACACGATATTTATAATAAAATAAAATCCTAGACCCAAACGCCTGTTGCCGTCGCCATCGTTGTTGTCATCGTTAAAAAATTAAAAACACATTAGCTTTTTTTTCGCAGGGGAGATAATTGAATACCACTAGATATTAGACTGATAAAGCGCGAGTGAACAGTACTATAAAAGAATTAATTAATTTTCTGCTTAGATAACGGGATAAATTATAATTAATTCAATCATTGTTTTGAAAAGAAAATTGTAATTAAGAGTGAACAAATGATTATAATTATCTAATAAATAAATTGAAATCATTAAAATTCCAATTATATAACGTTTTTTTTATAGTTTTTATTTACTTATTTCTGGAACATACATGTTAATCATAAATCAATATATAACTTATTTCATAAACCCCATTAAATCTCTCCGGAATTTAATTACGATCTTCTCAGATACGATAAAATTTTAGAACCCGATAAACTCCCGCTCTTCTCGATAACTTAACGATAAATAACGAGATTCGAATTCCTATCTTTATACGTTCCTGATTGTAGTTTACAATCTTTATAATTCATAAATAAATTAATATATTATGCTAGGACCTTATAAAACTTATATAAAGTTGATAGATCACTTAAACATGTAAAACTTATTTAATGTTTTCAAATATTATAAAAATATAATTTAAATATTTTATTATAGTTTGCAGACTCTTCGATAACCAATGTGAGACTGATTGTCTATTGGCCACTAAATCGATAATATACAAGATATATGCGTGCCGTGTGCAAAGTGTCCAACCTCCTCTGGGTGTAGGTAATCATCGGGTTCGAGTCAGAGTTAAAGTTCAAGTTAAGACTCGAGTTTGAGTTAGTTTTCGAGTTCGAGTTGAAATTTTAGCTAACTGGAAACAGTGATTTTCATAACAATAATCGAGTTACCACATGGTGTATAGCAATTTTAATTATTCTAGGCTGCCTACTTCCTGTTTATTCGGGTGTTTACGCAAGGCATACCTTTTGGAGCGGGGGTATCTCTTGTGAACAAAAGCTCAGATAATCACTTTTTCTATCAAACGTCTTCTATTTAGTTTCTTGAATACAGACAACAATCGAAAAGCACATAATCCTGTTTTTCATAATGAATTGAAACATCCCAATCGATGTCCATTTTTAAGGAGAAAATTATTTAAGAGTTAACTGTATTGGATGGGGCAAGGTTTATAAAATCTAAACTTACATTTGTTTTTCAATAAAACCTTTAGGGGTATTAGTCTTTCAACTTGATCATGAAAAGTAACTCGAACCTTTTCTCGGACTCGACTCGTAACTTGAACTTTAACTCGAACTCTATCTCTGACTCGAACTCGAACTTGAACTCGATGATAACCTACATCCCATTAGTACAATTGCTTCTCACAAAACATTTATTTTTGAACAATATATTTATTGTCTAAGTGTCAATAAATGTCAACATTCTTTAAATTTCAGGGCGCAATTAATATATTACAGACGCGTGGAAAATGGTAAGCTCGCTTTATAATAAGGATGGTCATTTCACATTAAAAATTACAAATAATAATAATTTCTTTTTTGTTAACGAGCGTGGAATTATAATTGGATATTTTTGCAAAATGAGCTAATTCGGTATATGACCATACATGATATCTTATAAATAAAATAAAAGCACCAATCTTGTCTAATGGTCATGTAAAGGATAAAGGTAACAACAAAATTACCGAACTGGGATGATCAATCTAGTAAGTAAGTAAGTAAACTTTATTTAAAGTCGGAAGGAATATATACAGAATAACATAAAACATGAGCTCTGAAGAGCTCTTTGACCGACTGATATTATTAAAACAAATAACAAACAAGACATAAAACAATAACATAAGCATGCATACAAAATGAGACAGACAATTAGACTCAATGAGTCATACACAAAGACATCATGCAGAGACATGATAAATAATGACAAAGACAAACATAAAAACTAATAAATAAAAATAAAAAACCAGACAGAAAATAAAACAAAAACACAAGAGCAAGGAAGAGGTTCAGCTATGGAAGATTGATTAGTGAGATCTACATGAACTACAGGAGCAATTTTCAGAAAAACACCATGTAGATATGAAGTTTTTGAAGCTGCCAAAAGTTGTAATAGAACGAGCATGGTTAGGTAGGGAATTCCAAAGTTGAGCTGCCTCATAGCTGAAACTCTTCTTGCCATACCTTGTAGTTCTTGGTCTGGGCAATTCCACTGTGTGTTTGTATCTGAAATTATAAGAGTTTTCTTTAAAAGTTAACATATTTTGTAAAAATTCAGGACTAGATTTGTTTAGAATTTTGTAGGTCTCTAATGCAATCAATCTCATATATCCAAGAACAGAAAACAAAACAAGGCAAAGACTTACCGAAGAAATTGAAAATCGCAATGGTCTTGACTTGGTACAGGCATTTAAAAAGAAATGATGGGTTGAACCAGGTTCTATGGCGCAAAACCTCCCTCTTCCATTGCGATCTAAGGGTCTAGTAACACAGAACACAACATATTTGTGAAAAAAGAGGTGATCAATGAAATTCACGTATCATTCATTTATACTATGAATAATTTGTTATCGTTGAAATTATAAGATACCCTGTGGCATAAACATAATAGAGCATATCTTTGGTATACCGGAAAGGGCATCAGAACACTTCGGTACTAGATACTGGTCATTACGGTACTCGACTTTATTCATTTTGTTGAAAAATATAATTATTCATTTGCTTTATATTTGACTAACATTTTCAATAATTACATTTTACCCAAAATTATTACTATGGCATGTTAAATGACCTTAATTGTTGATTGGTATTCAAGTGTAAGTTTGCGATTTTTTCAAAATTTGTACATTGAAAGACTATCATATAAAAATGACTTTGGTGAAATTCCTAGCGCTCAAATGTGCATAGTTAGGATAAAATTGGCTTTTGAAAGTAAACAAGCATTCTGAAAGTATTGCAAAACAATACATAGTCCCCCACCGGCCTCACTGGAAAAAATTGTCAAACAAATCAAAACCCAAGCTTGATCAGTTCATTATCTACAAGGGATAATAAAAAGTACAGAAAATAAAATTCTTGGGCCAATGCAAGACGGTAAGCAGTGACCTATGGTCATGTTGAAAACTGCTTGCTGTTTTTCGTTGTGATTTTTTGAATTGCTGTTTGTTTATGTTTGTTGTGTAGCGTACACTTATTCCACACCTCAATATCGTCTATCTTCAGTTTGACGATCTTGATAAATTCACAGGCGTTTGGGTTCAGGATTATTCTTTTATTAATAACGTGTATATACAAATTTTCATACTCGTCTATATACTATTTCCACAAGGCAAGAATGTTTGACAGTTCTAAAAATAGAACCTTGGGAAATCTACGAGTTTCTTATATAAGTAGTTTTCCATCGAAATGAAATTGGCAATTGTCTCATTCTTTTTAGTTTTCTCTCTCTTATGGGCTCAAAATTATAGTGCATCAATGTGTAATAACGTCAAATCTAGTCTTTTTTCCTCCGAACCGGACCAAAAATATCACCAGGGACGGAAGTAGATAGGGAAACAATATTCCGCCAAATAAAAGGAATTCCGAATGACACTACAGTAAGGTAAAATCTAGGTGAGTTCGAACAAAATCTTTTGGCAGTAAAATATGGTCACGATCTTATTTGAATTATTTTTGACTACGGGGATAGTAGCAAAAACGCACATTTTTTACATTAGGACCTGTTATGTGTACCATAGTTTTACAAAAAGACGTTACAGGATAAAATATATGTGGTTATTCAAATTCAATGATAAAATTGGTACAAGGGGCGGAATATTGTCTCCCTTATCTACTTCCGTCCCTGGTGGTTTTGTGGCCCACTTCGAATGAAAAAAGGTTAGATTTAAAGTCATTGTGCATTGTTACACGATATATATGTGATTTATTGCGAGATAAAACTGAAAGGATTAAGAAAAATCACCAATATTTTACACAAAACCTTTAATTCTATGAGAAAATAGGGGGTTTTCCAAGAGTAAATTTTGTTCTATTTTTAGAACTGTCAAACATTCTTGCCTTGTGGAAATAGTATATAGAGAGTATGAAAATTTTTATATACACGTTATTAATAAAAGAATACGCCTGTGGATAAATTAGCTATGCTGGCAATTGCAGTGAAACAATAAGTTAAAAGTTTAATTTGATTAAAGGCATATTGTCTACGACAACCATATTCTTTTCAACCCCAATTATTTGGTGTCAATCAGACCCCCTGTAACAACCCGTTTTGCAATATAAATTAATTATTTTCTTCGTTTTATTATTATGCATGCAATGGGTTCAAAAGGTTACCAAATAAATTTTAAGTACAAATTATTGTTTTTAAACATCTAAAATTATGAATAAATTACTTTATGTTTATTGCAAAACGGGTGGTTACACCAAAAAAAAATCAGATAAAAAAATAATAACACATATTTTTTACCAAATTTTTCTTATGTTAAACTTTATCTATTTTGCTCAAGACTTGTCGACCATGGTTGATTCATTATTTGCGCGACTGCAGAAACATTTGGAATAATTTTAATACGGCCATCAATCGGGATCTCGAATGTTTTGATCACAAAGACTGAAATGGTGAAAAATTTATACAATTTGAATGTGAATGTTACTTTAATTTATACGAGCATCTATTGATATTTTCTTTGTTAAAAAGCTTTAATATATTCTTTGCAATGTAGATTTCGTCATGAGCTGAAACTTCGGGATAAAACTAATTGGCCGCATGAATGAACCGATTTAGTTTATAAAGAAAAATAAATATAGAGCGCATGCGTCAGATGGGATTACGCCTCATGAATATAAATAGTTATAAAGCTTTACAAATATTATTAACTGATAATTGTATTTCGATTTTTAGAATAAAATATTCTATCTTTGTTTTTATTTCCCATATGTTAAAATAGACAAAACAAATAGTCTGCTGACAATGTTTTGCTTATACAAAAAAGGTATTTTTCGTAGACCATGTGCCTTAAAGCTATAAACAAAAATTGGATTACAAATCTATTTAGTTTTGTTTTCTTTTGATCATCGATCGTATTAACAGAAGACAAATAAGATTAGATTACGGATTCGGTACTTACTGTAGTGCTTAAATCATAGTTTTAATATATTTATTTATACAAATCTATAATTTGTAATTAAAATGTACACATGCATGACATGGATGAAAGACTCACACCCCAATAAAAAAAACCCGAAAGAGAGCAAAAAGAAAGGATTTATTTGAAAGATATAAAGATTCATTATTTCTGATCAATATTTCATTTTTATGTCAATTTATCTCCAATCGATGGTTATCCTATTGATTATTATGATAAACAAGCTTCATAAAATTAAAATTAAAATTTCCAACACTTTCCTCATTTCTCTTACTCGAAGCAATTTTAGAGAGTTATCTAGCATTTAATGTACAAAGTAATAATTAGACAAACTTAAAACTTATATATTAATACTGGAAGTGACGGAGTCTGGATATTTCAGAGAATTAAGACTAAATCTACATGTATTACATATAGTCATGGTTAACAACTGCATTAATCAGTAATGAAATTAAACATATTTCTATTCATTCAAACCCTTATTTGTGATTGGAACTTTTATTTCGTTGTGGGTAAGTGATTTAAAACGATTTTTTGCAGTCTAAATAAAAAAAAATAAGATATAGAAATGATAAATTGATAACAAAATACAAAAATACTATCGCTTGGAGAGCAAGAATATGTCCCTGTGGAAAATAGAGCAACCAGAAAATTAAGCACAGGACTAACCTACACAGTAAGTTGGAATAATTGATAGTGTTCTGGCCTGGGCGCCACAAAACTTTAAAAAAAACTTAAGACTGAGACTTATTTTCCATGGCGACTCCAATCAAAACTTTCTGATTTGATGACGTCACAATGAGTTAAGTATTTTTTCATGTTTTGTGGCGCCCAGCGGCCTGATCACTTTTCCAATACTTAAGATGACAGGCAATGGCTGCCCATTTCCGACATTGTCTTGGTTTTAGAAAGTTGTTGACAGGCAATGCTGTCCATTTCATGTCTTCCACGTTTTGTCTTTTCTCTTGGACATATTAGATTGGTCCTCCAGGTTCGGTAATTTTGTTACCTTTATTACCAACATTGTTTTTTGTTTCTAGAAATGTTGCCAACTATGTGGATCCTTATTGAAAATTAGATGTAAAAGTCTGCATTATTAAAAAAAACCACCCTACCATTTTTTTTTATATGAATAAGAAATGAACCATCAACCTGATAGCTGCAATGTCGCAATCTTTTTGGCTCAAAATACAAATACGATACATTTCTAATAATGTTTTATGCTAATATCGAAGTAAGATGCTTGTATTAGGTATTTAGTTGCTTTTCCTTGTCCACCGATAAAAACATGACAATATCCACGCTAAATGAAGATCTTAAATGTCTTGCAGTTTGACATCACATAAAAACATAGATAACAATGTACATAGATACATCCTTTAGTAAAAAATCTAGGTATTTGTGCTTTGAACCTTAGTAAATCTCAAAATCATCGAATTTCTAATATATTTTGTTTTCCAATTGTTATAAAATTGTTTATAACACCATGTTTCTTTCCTTTTACTGCACATGGTCGATATCCTAGGCGTTGAATTTGGCTTCCCAGTTCGAAACTTTTGGCTATGAGTACTTCATTCAATACTTTTGGTTTTTGACCTTCCAATGTTTTGATTCGAATGTTGCTGATGAGATGAAAATCCTTGTAAAATCGATATACAGCATAACCAAATTGACCGTTCTTATACCCGTATTTGTACCATGGATCTATAACCGCTGCTGGTGGGGTCCCCAACGGTAATCACAAGCCTGGTCGTCAGACTTGTCTGACGCGAATTTACCATTAAATTTCTAATATATTTTGTTTTTGAAATTTCGATTGTTGAACTCAAAATGGCTTAAAACACCAGGGACCAGGTTAATGAAGCTGTCATTAGCTGTGTCCTAAACGATGTCTTAGGACTTAAGATGAGATGTAGAAAGGATCATCCTTAGACGTGTCCTAGGATGTAAAACGAAGCCATCTTAGGATAACCACAAATAGGACCATCCTTATACGAATGTAGGATAATCCTAAATAGCCATATGTAATACATTTACGCAGATGTAAAGGCGTTTGAAAAAAAAAATTGTTGTTTTACATTTTCAAATGTAAAATAAATTTATTTTTTTTTAGTAAGAAGCCTCAGGTTTTTTGTTTTTTGTTTTTGGTAATAAAAGTAATTTATTGCAATATCATTACATTTCTTCATTCGTTTTTTTTTTCTGCGCGTTGCACTTATCACTAATAACAAAAGCAAATCCTTAGGTTTGGGAAGCAAATATCCACGTGAACTGTAAAATGTAGATTTCAAAAGTCTAGTACTACATATATTAGAATATCGTCAAAATGGAACTTGTAAAACATAGATCATCAATATCCAATATATGGGTAACTATTTGGAAAATTTCATCAATGCCCAAAATATCTTTGTTTGCTAAATTTAGAAAATAAAATATCAGAAAGGAGAGTAGGGCCACATACAACCCCAATTCAAGGACATAAAACCTATTTCAGACACTTTTTTAAGTTTAAAGGCACAAGGATGGTCCTAGGACAACAATTTTCACATCCTAAAATTAGGACCAAATTTAGGACATGCCCTTTTTTAGGATGCCTTCAATAACACGACTTAGGACTAAGACATGTCCAAAGACCATCCTTAGACATGTCCTAATCCTAGGACATCTTCGTTAACACGGTCCCAGGTTTCTATCTTGTATTGCACATGGTCGATATCCAAGGGGTTGGATTTCGCTTCCCTGTTCAAAACTTTTGGCTATGAGTGCTTTTCAATCAATACTTTTGATTATTGACCTTCAAATGTTTTGATTCGAATGCTGCTGATGAGAGGTTACTCCTTGAAATATTGATATACAGCATAACCAAATTAATCGTCCACATACCCGTTTTGATATTTGTATTATGTATCTGTTACCGTTGAAATGGTGAGTTTCCTCGTGGTATGAGCGTAATGGTGCATGAAGCAAGCAAAGGTGTACCAAAGGGGTAATAAGTATCATAAAACCGTAAAGACAAAGACAAAACCGGCAGACAATAAATCATCAAAACAAAACAAACCACATAACAACATAAAACACACACACATACATAACAACAAAACCGCATTCAGCAACACGAACTCAAGTCGAAACGAGAGTGAACTCAGGTGCTCAGGAAGAGTAAGCAGTTCCTGCTTGCTATAGCACACCCGTCACGTTCCCGAAGATCGATTAAGTGTTGGTCAAATCCGGAAAGGAAGACATTACCAAAACTCTATGTCAAACCAACATCTGTGCTCATCTGAGAGATAGAAATCCGTATTTGTATACAAGCACATGATGTCGTCTTCTTTCTTGAGTGATGACAACAACCTGGGAGCAACGTACCCCTGTGTTAACAATTTGCTTGTCAGCCGTGTGGCTCTATCAAGGAAGTCGTTGTACTCCCCACATGCTCTGGAATAGTGAATCAATTGTGATACGTAAACTCCATATGCTGGAGCGGACGGAATGTTGCTACACAGAAAGGGAAAGTTAACTATTGGAAAGTTGAAGTCATCACGTTTGTCATAGAGCTTTGTACAAAGCCTTCCTTGTGTGTCAATTTCGAGAAATAGATCCAGATATGAAGCGGACCTCCTAGAATCTGTAGTGTCCTTTATCTCAAGTTCCTTCGGATATATGAGATGTAAATAGTCACCAAATCGGGGATTGTTAAGTGAAAGGACATCATCAATATAACGAAATGTGAGATTGAAGGATAAAGCAAGTTTGCGGTCCTTTTTGTCCAGAAGTGATTGTAAGAAGTCCGCTTCATATGAATGAAGAAACAAATCGGCAAGCAATGGTGCACAATTTGTGCCCATTGGGATACCTATTGTTTGCTGAAAAACACGTCCACCAAACTGTACAAATATGTTGTCGATTAGAAAGTTGAGCATTTCTATTATTTGATCTTCTGTAAATTTGTTTTTTCTTGCTAGACTCTTGGATGACAAAGTAAGTGTTTTTATAACCGACTACCAAATACTTGTACCTGCGTTTTCCGTTCTTTTTGATAAAGCTACGTTTAATCAGCTGTGCCAAACGAGATTTTAGTTGTGAATGTGGAATTGAAGTATATAATGTAGAGAAATCAAACGTTTTAATGCTATTACATGATGAAAATGACTTAGAATGGAGATTTTCCATCAGTTCTTTAGAATTTTTGAGAATCCACATTTGATTGACGCCATTTCTAGAGTAACAACAATCGAAATACTTTAGAATGCTTGATTTTATTGCCGTCAATATTGATGTTAACAAAACTGAAAGAGGCTTAGTTGTACATTTGGATGACCCAGCAATAAATTGTTGCTTGTATGGAGTTTTATGTAACTTTGGAATCCAATACAAGGATGGAACGTCATCGTTCTTTTTGTCAACAGAAATGTCAAAGGAAGAAATGACAGAATTATGATTGTTGATTATTTCCTCCTTTGACAATGTTGTTGCTGTATATGTGGTGCTTTTGCTAGTACAACCAACCCCTAATTCAGCTGTTAAACAATCAATATAGTGTCTTTTACATACGAAAATGATGTTGTTAGGCGCTTTATCAGCAGGTACAACAACATATTTGTCATGTAAGGTGGACAATGTCTTTGCAACATCAGGGTTGTTGACAATAGATGTTGCCTTGGTGCTCATAGAGCCTTTCAAAGAGTTAATCCTTTTCAAAACCAACGACCTCACAGACTTTACCCACTCAGAAAGAACGTCGCTTTCCTTTTCATGTTCTTTTTTGGCCCACTTTCTGGCATAGTCTTCAACTGAATCCATAATTGTTTTGAAATTATGGTTCCAGTTGATTGCTCTAGACTCACGATATTTTGGTCCTTTGGCCAAAACACCGCGGAGTTGGTCATTTTCCACTATGTTGAGGTCCCCGGTAATGACGTGGCCAGAGGGACTATATTTGAATGGGGATTTGTCACAAGAACAGTCTGGTGGTTTTGCTTTGAGGTCGTTGATTTGGTAATCCCGCAAAACTTGTTTGTAGTTAAATACCTTAGGTGCAATGGTGGACGTATAGGAATACTTGTGTCTTTGAAATAAGAAGGGACATGTTCTGTAACAGATTTATGGTGTAAAATGTTTCCTAAATTTATGGCATCTAAACCTTTGTTTAAAAATGGAAGAGAAATGAAAGAGCGATTGTCCTTGTTGTTTTCGTGTGGAACACCGACTGGTTTGAATAATCGGTTGTATCCAATGTCAAGAACAATGGCTGTAAGACGGTACAGGTTGGATTTAAAATCAGTCACTGGATTTTCGAGACATTCTTTGTATAGTCTGTGAAGTTTGGAAAGAGGAATAGAATACAATTTAGTGCGAATGTGATGATTCCCGAGAGGGGTTGGTATAGTGAAAAAGTATCAGAACACTTTGCTCCTCGACTTAAGATATATTGGTACTTGAAAAAAGTTTTAAATCATTATTTGTTATCATAATTTTTGCATATCGTTGGTATAGTGAAGGAGTATCAGAACACTTTGCTTCTCGACTTAAGGATGTTCGCTACTATTATTGAAAATAAATAGGTTTCAAATTTGATGCCTTAAATGAAAAGATAATAGTAAAAGGTATAAAATGACTCGTTTTAAGTACCGAAAGATACCGGGTATGTTTTTAATTAATTAAAATATACACCTGGAAAAAAGTTAAGCACCCCTAGACTTTTTATGCTTTTCGATTTTTTGAAATAATTTCTAATTTCATGAGTTTGGTCAGTTTTAATTCTTCAATATGTGACTGGAAGGATGTTAGCTTTCGGCTAAAAGCACATTTTTACCTTGAAAAAAAACGGGAGATAACTCTTTAGGATACAAGATGCCAAACTGGTAGTAAAAAAACAAGGATTTCAGCAGGCATTCGTGCTAAAGGTGGAAATACTCGAAATTGACTCTTTGACGATACAGTATCAATCTTTTGATTATGATTTACCCTTTCGAGTGCGATTTGACAATTAATTAAAAGTTTCGAGCTTCAGGGGACAATATTTTTCGGAGACCATGTTTATGTACAAAAGCCATCTTTTTTGCCATGTCGTGTTATGTAAATAAACGATGTCTTTTTGTTTGTTACAAACATGTTAAATTGTGCTTAAGGGGATACGTTACTTTGGTCGACCATCTTACTTTTCAAAACAAATTTGCATAATAAATGGTAATACCATAACACATCGAAATATTTATTTGAAATAGGGGGTCATGGGTTGATTTTTCAAGTTATTTCACCTTGAAAATATCGATTTTGGCGGGAAATTTATATAGAAGTAATAGGGAAAGATCCAATATTTTCAAATTTTTGTTATTCTCCATTGATTAAAACAAAATTTTCTCATTACATTTCAACCAAAAACTAACACAAGAAAGTTCAAATCTTTCTCTAAACAACCGTATGTATTTTGTCATAGGTCATGGACCATCTTTTTTCAAGAATGAACGTTAAAGACAAACAATAGCGTTAAAGTTCAACACTGTTCAAGTAAAATTGACGTTGCGTTTCAAATCGAAAATGGACGTTTTTCTGTTTCACAGGTAAATTTTATCGATAACGTCGTTTTTAACGTAACGTATCCCCTTAAGAGTGCATATTTTAGTTTGCAATAAAAATTTACAATGACTTTTTGTTAGATAATGGTTAAAAAGTGTTTTGAAAATGTATGATTTTAAAAAATCATGGGGGTGCTTAACCTTTTTCCAGGTGTATATCTTAACGATTAAGACTTTATCATAACTCTTTTAAAATCTATAAATGAATGTCACAATCATGAGATACTGTAAAGTAGAGTTGGAAGAGTAGAGAAAGTATAGTACAGTATACTTTCGAAAGCCTGGCCCCTTGCCGAGAAATGAACTTATTTTTTTCATTTTGATTATCTTGATTATTCTATACAAGCAAAAAATCTAATGTATAAGTTTAACCGAGGTTTGTTTCCACAGCTTATTAACAACAAGAATATTCAAAGCAATATATTTGCATTTAAAGTTACACATCCATAACTTTACTAGATGTAGCAATTGACATAGCTGTTCCTAGGAATATCCCAGTTCGATAGTTTTGTTGTTCCTTTTATTTACCCCAACCAAGTCAATGCCACTGTTGATGGAATTTATAATTACCCGACGGCATTGAAACTTGGTACAGCTTAGCTAGCATTTACGACGAATAACAGAATTAGAACTTTATACCGGCTAGGACGTCATCCAGATACAAAGCTCCTCTTTTGCTTCCTCTGAGAACAAGGAAGCACTTGACATAGCTGTTTCCGTTCGGTAATTTTGTTGTTACCTCTTTTTACCACAACCACGCCAATGTCACTGCTGGTGGAGTTTATAATTACCCAAAGGCATTGAAACTTGGTAGCTTTTCTGGCATTTACGATGAATATCAATATAGACGTCAACCGGGTTACCAAGGTACTCTCTTGCTACCTCTAGAAACAAGGTTGCAATTGACATAGTCTTAGAATATTCTATTTCAGTGATTCGTTGTGTTGCTACCTTTTTATTCAATCAACTAGATTAATTTTGGTCGCATAACCCTTGAAAATCAGAGGCTAAACGATAACTATCCGAATTTCAAACTCCGAGAGGACAGAGACAAAACCAGCATACACAAACAAGCACATGACAAAAAAACAAAAACAAAACAAAAACAGACAACATATAAAACACAGAAACACAAAAACCAATAATCACAAAAATCAATAAACGCGAACTTTAGTCGTAATGAGAGTGAACTCAGATGCCCCGGGAGAGTAAGCGGTTCATGTCTGCCATAGCACACCCGTCGCGCTGCCAATTTCCAATTAAGTATGTCAAAACCGGTAAAAAAAGACAAAACAAAACCCCATGACTAACCAACATCTGTACTCATATGAGAGATAGAAATTCCATATTTGTCTATGAGTGCATGATGTTTGCCATTAAATTAACCAAATTTAGAGAAAACCAAACCACATTCAGGTTTTTGGGTTGTTTCATTGAACATATGTCAATGTTTATTTTTTGATAACTGAAAAACAAGCTGTTTGATACGCAGCAATACCCTCGGCTCTCTAACAGACGGAGAATACAAGGCTACCTTGTAATTACCACAGGGGACCAATAGTACAACAGCAATTTTAAGCTTGATAATCGAATTTCCATTATTTATTGGTTTCCTTATTTACAATTATTTACAAAATTTTAAGAAAGTCAAACCACATTCAGGATTTTTTTAAACATATTAAAGTTTACTCATTTTATTTTTTGATCACTTAAAAACAAGCTGATACGAAGCAATACCCTCGGCTCTCTAACGGAGTAGAATACAAAGCTACCTAGTAATTACTACCCGGGACCAATTGTACAACAGCAATTTTAAGCCTGATTATCGAATTTCCATTATTTATTGCTTTCCTTATATACAATCATAAGGAAGAGATCAACTAAAAATCACAAAAGTTTCAACGCTGAAAGGTATTAACAATATCTGTATTTTTTATATTTAAGGACATAGCAGTCATATAATTTTAATTTGACACATTAATTTTCAACAATAGTTGTTTCCGGAAAGTAAATGAATTTGAAAATGCGTTAAATGCAATATCCCAGCAACCCCCAGTAACACAAAACTAATAAAACCCAGCTGAAAATCACAAGAATTTATCAAAATGAAGAAGATTGTTTTAACACTTTTACTTTTCGGTGCCTGCTTTGGAGTTTGCTGTCAAAATACGGCAGGTAAGAAACTTAACTTGATTTATTCGATGAATAACTAGCCAGTTACAGTTTCTGATAACGAGTCAGTGGCAGATATGGGTATCGGGGGCTGGGACCAACTTTCCTCTGAAATTTCGAAAAATTCGTCCATATTTCTTGCGAAATTACTCTCGAACTCTCCTTTCGTTCAAATGAAATGGTGGGTTAAACCAGGTTTTATGGCGCGCCAAACCTCACTCTTTCATTGCAATATTAGGGTCCGGTAGTAGCACAAAACGCAACACGGTTGTAAAGACATAATAGGGATAGTATAGCAATCACAAAACCTCTAATCAAAACAATCACTAACCAATACGTTCAAAACAATTTTAGATTTTTCCACCAGTGGCTGATAACGAAGGAAGAATTTTTAAAAGACCGTATGAGACGTATTTTCTTGTAACCTTGGTCTAACAGTCGGAAAATTTTGTACAAACTCTGGCATATCGAATAAGTTGTGAAATAAAAACACCGTAGGCTGGTGGAGTAGGTATGTTGCTTTGATTTCAAGGTTAGGGAAATTAATAATTTGAAAATTAAAGTCGTCACTTCTATCGCAATTTTTTGGCACTGAGATGACCACCCTGGTGTATTTGAGATGCATGTGATGCAATTGGATTCGGTTATTTCCTTTAGTAATATCTAACTCTGAAGGAAAAGATAGCAGTGAGGTGTTAAATAGAAATAAATTTGAACAAAATCCACAAAAAGGTAATTTAAAATTCTGCAGTTATAAAATATGTATAAGAAAAATTCTTGCCATGAGATATTTTAAATGTAAAGATTTTTTTTTCGGTCATATTATATTGACGTTATAATTATTCAAAACAAAATGACAGAGGCGCGGAAACCTCTATTTTTCGTGGATCAAGACAAAAAGCGTTGCATGTCAATCAAATAAATAACTTGAATAATTCAGCAGATACATGTATATTGCATTCCCTGTAGTCATTACATTAACCTTTTCGGCATCAGTAAACACATTTGTTTTTGTTATTTTCTGTCTCAGACTAGCTTTTGCAATCGAAAATGAAAGTAGAAATTCTTTAATGGTGTCTTCTATGACGCCCGAAATAATTCTTTAATTTCCCCTTATTAAGGTTTTAGAAAAAATCACTTCCTGGTTCTGTTTGCAGGTGCGTGGTACCATTATCAAATATATTAAAAAGTGACTTTATCTGCGGAAACTAATCAGGTGTAACCTGCATCATATTATATGCAAATTATAATTTCCTACAAGAATCTAGATAAAATTCATACAAGCGTGTGGCAGTTGGATAATTTTGACCTATTTTTAACAAGAAGGATAACCCTGATGCGAAAGAGTTTGGTTCTTTGATATAAAATGATCTTTGATTTTTCGTTTAGAATTTAGTGAGCCAAAAGGGGTCAAAAATGCTATGTTTTGTTTGTTCCCACAATAACTTTTGTTCTTGGTGACCAAAATCTATGAAATCGTACAATAATCTTTCTCATCATAAAAGGATTTATGGTATTGTTTTCTAGAGTCCTCACTTTATAAGTGTAGAAATTTAAACATACACCTGGAAAAAATTAAGCACCCATAGAATATTTCTGCTTTTCAATGATTTGAAATAATTTTTAATTTTCATGATTTTGTCAGTTTTTGTTCTTCATTATATGATTAAATGGGTGTGAGCATTCGGTTAAAAGCACATTTGCCTTGACTAGCGGTAGAAAACTCTTCAAGAAATAAGACACCAAACTGGCAGTATGAGACCAAGGGTTGTTCATGCAGTCATTCGTGTTAAAGGTGGACATTTCCGACATGATGATTTACATTTTCAAATGTGATTTGACAATTTACTACCAGTTTGGAGCTTCAGCTGCCAATAATTTTCGAAGTCCCTGTGTATGTACAAAAGCGATCTTTTTTGCAATGTTATGTAAATAAAAAAGGCTTTTTGCTGGTTACAAGCATGTTAAATTGTGGGTGGTAAACAATGCACATTTTAGTTAACAATACCAGTCAACAAAGACTAACATTTAAGGTAGATTGGGTGTCTATCACTGAGCATCTTTCCGCACATCTATCATAACTTTAAACTTTATGATGCTAACTCTTCTGGTTGATTTATGTTGGGCTAGGTATACATCAAAGTAATAATTAAAAAAAAAATTGAATAAAATACATCTTCTTTGTGAACTATAATAATTTCCTGTACTTTTTAAGGGGAGATAATTTGTATAGAAATGATAAAGAAAAAAATTACATTTTTCACTTTTGTCAAAAAATTTGATGGTGAAAAATCAATAAAAAAACCAAAGATTTTCACACATTTAAAGATGACTTTTTTACATAAACATGGTCTTCAAAAGAATGGTCGCCTGAAGCTCCAGACTTGTAATTAATTGTCAAATTGTAAATCATAATAAAATAATGATACTGTATCGTCAAAGAGTCAATTTCGAGTATGTCATCCGTTAGCACGAATGACTGCTGGAATCCTTGGTTTTAAACTGCCTGTTTGGTATCTAATTTCCTGAAGAGTTATCTCCCGCATTTCAAGGCGAAAATGTGCTTTTATCCGAAAGCTTACATCCTTTAAGTCATATATTAAAGAATTAAAACTACCCAAAATCATAAAATTTAAAATAATTTCAAAAAAGTCTAGGGGTGCTTAGCTTTTTTCCAGTTGTATGTTTTGAAGAAGTCTTGTGATGAACATTTTTTGGTCAGCTAAGAAGAAGGATTTTTGCTATATCAAATAATGCTAATAATGAAAAAAAAATGTTGCAACGCCTAAAAATCTGACCAGAACAAAAGCCAGGCCCCCTTTCAAGTCACATGGTCAATCCTTAAGGATAAAAGACACTGAACCTATCACTTTCCTTGTTGCAATATTTCCATATTTTTCGCTAGGGTATGCGTCTTTAAACATTTCAAAAATTAACATTTTTTATATCAAACAATCAACATTCATGCGCATAAAAAATAGAAAAAAGCAACTTAGTTGACATAAATTCTCACGACCTTTACGAGAATTTCTGGGTAGTACTTACATTTTATATGCATAGATGATATACTTGTTGACAAAAAGAACGCATTGAACGAAAGGTTATTCAGTTAATCCATTTAGGTATTCAAGTATATATGAAGATTTTCATCTTCTCAAATGAGTAAATTAAGAAGAAATACAAATGACAACAAAGTTAAATGAGATGCGGAATAACGGAGCGGCCATTTGATTTTTTTTTGGGGGGGTGGAGAGAGGGGCTATGGATATTTATTTCATCCTGCCTATTTATTTTTGGAAAAAATCGATGTCTGTTTTTTTTTAATTACCGTGCATTTTTAAAAAAAATATTTTAAAAAGAATTCAGCCAAAAAATGCATCTCTGGCATACTGCCTTTTTCCCTGATTTGTTTTGGCATCCTGTCTTCTTTTTCAAATCCATCATAGCCCGCTATTTAAATCTTGGAAAACATGTGCGAGGCAATAATTAATGAATACGCGGAAGATGTAATTAACACATAAAAATGAATGGAGAGATATAGCTGGGCAGTTTGGTGCTATTAATTTAGTTAGGCCGCTCATAAAAAAATGTTCCTTTGATGTTCCCGGTCCAAGGGTTCTAGGGTTGGGTAGACCTGTAGGTAGGGATTTTAAAGTTATTAATCTATATGCAACCATATCAGTTGCTAAAATAAAATGGATAGAGAAGTGTGTTATACAAGACTTATCATATTGCATTGTCACACCTGGTAAGCTATCGCCTGGAGGAGTTCACGAGAGATGAACAAAACTTACCAAGATTCACGTAGATTTGGTTTTGGTAAGGCATTTAAATGGGATATGTTTTGTCCAGAGAAAAAAAAGGAAGCAAGTTGGGATTTTTTTTTGTATCGGTCTTCTATTTTTGTGATTTAAGTATCGTATCGAAACAAAAATAATTACCAAAACCATTTTTACGTGAACTCATCTTAATAGGGGTGATTGTAGAACATATCTTTTGATATGGTAAATGTGCAATTTGAAATTGGAAAATTTTCTTAAGATTGTGAAATCCGAATAATAAAACCAAAAATACCAAACTGGGAACCAAATTATTACTAAGATGATCAACCTTTGTCTGGGGTAGGAAGAACTTTAGGGTTTAGACAATTTGAAATTTTAACGGATAATTTAAAGCTTTGATGTGTTCTCCAACACAAAAGTGTTGGTGCCGGAGCGGGCTAACCTCGGGGAATTAAAACTCCACCAACAGTGCTAACTTTCACGGGTGTTCAAAATAAAAATGCCAACATAGTTCCAGACAATAAATTTTGCTACGCCTGATGCGCGTTTCGTCTATTCAAGACTCATCAGAGGCGCTCTACCAAAAGTTTTGAAAATGCCAAACACTATATGACTATGAAAAATTGAATTCAGAAACAGGTAGTTATTATAAATCTATTTGTTTCCTCAACATTAGAAAAGTGACATTTGGCCTCAGAAGCTCATGTAAAAGGTCTAAAGTTTCAAATACCCTAAAACAATGATAATACCCGTTTTTGGGCATACTCCCCAACCTGTTTAAAATTCAAAAGAATTTAATTGGATTAACGATCATTTACCTTAAACTACGCCTAAGATCGTAAAGAAAATATTTTCGAATCTGGTTTAAACCGGAATACAACAATTAAGTTAACATGCACTTTGCAGTTGCACGGACGCAATCTGAAATGTAATTGACAGGTGTAAATATAAAAACGCCGATTTGATTGACAAAATTTTTAATAATTTCATTGAAAAAAATATTATTTTACCAAATTTTCGCGCTGAGTATATCAGTTATTCAATTTTAATTAAATGCGGGTTTCAATGCTTATTCGAAAGCTCGGATCGCTTTCTTATTTCTATTTGATGACATATATGTACTATTTGGACAGCAATTTACAGGTTTATCATATTTAAGACCAGCCAATAAGCTTAAAGACATAGAACCTATCAATTTCGCAATTTTTTACATTGAATAAAAAGTACAAATATTAAAAATATACTATCTAAATCTTACCTTTACCAACATAAAAACTCAATGTTTTGCCGTTTTCTATAAAATAATCTTATTTTAATTATTCGCGTTGATTAAGTATTGTCCAGCATAAATATTTACTTTTGGTAAACTGGGTACTGTTAAACTGAGAAACGAAATGTAACCAAACAAGGCGAAGAGAAAACGAAATCGGTAAATTAAGAAAAACGACTCGTGTCGGCTAAAATCGATTCAGTTTTCTTTTTTTAACAATTTTCGCTCGATTTCGTTTCCTTTCTTTACAGATTTTGGTTGCTTATTTTACTGTTTAAGTTTCCTTCTTTACCGATATCGTTTTTGTTCCGCTCCGTTTCGTTTGTTTGTTTCTCAGTTTACCGGTCCCCGCAAGTGTTTACATTCTATTAGTTTGTCCTCTTTTTTGACACTGCGTTTTTTTCTTCAGTT
This sequence comes from Arcuatula senhousia, assembly GCA_963971305.1. Classification (NCBI taxonomy): domain Eukaryota; kingdom Metazoa; phylum Mollusca; class Bivalvia; order Mytilida; family Mytilidae; genus Arcuatula; species Arcuatula senhousia. Next base: position 31,021,754 of record OZ020306.1, on the reverse strand, counting down.
TTCCGTCGAAAAGAATACTTTCTGGCAGGATTTTTGAATATTTAACAGTTTCTTCAAAGGTTTTACCATGTATTCTTCAAATAGTGTGAATTTCATTATTTTAAAAAAAAAAATGCAAAAATGATAGGTTCTATGTCTTTAAGGGATTGAATATCGGTCATTAAAAGAAAGCCTATGGAAAGCCGTAGTGGACCACCGCAATAACAACATTTTTTTGCCATTTGTTAGTTTCAATGTGGAAATTTCTAAGTTCCATGAGTTAGGCACTGCAATAGTATGCAGAACTTACAATTTGTAAATTTGACGGGAGCAGCCATATAGTTTATAAAAATATTTCATTGATTCGCTCTGATGGGTAAAGAGTTATAGGTTCTTACATAAGTTCTTGGAAAAGACCGGCTGATCTTTCACAAGTGATAGAATTTTTCTGTCTTTTTGCGAGTGGAGCCCTGCGGAACGAGCCAAAAAGACCCAACAAATTCTATCACGAGTGAAAGATCATTGCCGGTTTTCCAAGAACGCATGTAAGTACCTATTTTTTCCGTAAAAAATATTTTTTTAATATACTGAAACCTTATGTGTTTTTTCATTCTAAAAATTTCTAATATCAGTACCGGCGATTATTATTGGTTAATTGACCAGTGTAAGATCGCTGCACGTGCTCCAATCTCAACCTGGTCATCTCACACTGAAAAAGAGTCATTTACGGAAGAATTAAACAGTTGGTTAGAAGAGAAATATTTTTGCAGATTTTGGTAAAAACCAAGGTCATTTAGCGTGTTCCTAGCAGTAACCCAGGGCAAAGCGGTCTGACCCGGTCAGACTTCTGAGCACTCTTAAGTGGAATTTTACCATCAGATTAGCACACTGTGGGCCTTTACGACACATGCAACCTGCACGGAGGCAAATATTAATGTTTTCCTCTTATTACAAAACATTATCCATCAATTTTTACATCTCTTTTTAGCTCACCTGGCCAAAGGCCATGTGAGCTATTGCCATCACTTGGCGTCTGTCGTCGTCGTCGTCGTCGTTAACTTTTCTTCAAACTTCTTCTCCTCTGAAACGGCTGCACAGATTCAAACCAAATTTGGTCTGGTTGTACTTTAGGGTATCCTCCACAGAACTTATGTGGGGATTTTTGATTCGTCGAAAAACATGGCCGCCGTTGCTAAAAATAGACCAAGGGGGTCAGACTACTGTTTTTGGCTTGTAAATCAAAAAGTATAAGAGATAGATGAAATCTGATGCCATCTTATTGCTTCAGCATCAAAAGTTCTACAAAAGTCTCCATTTGGTCCAAGTTGTCAGATGACCCCTTATAGGGGTTACAGCCCCTTAAAGGAGAAAAATAGCGTTTTTTCATGTTTTTGCCCTATAGTATAAAAACTATTGCAGATAGAGAAATGCTGTTGCTTGCTTAAATGTTCAGCTCAATTAGCTCTACAAAAAGTTTCCAAAGGGTCGAAGTTGTCAGATGACCCCTTATAGGGGTAACGGCCCCTGAAATAATGTTTTTTCATGTTTTTGGCCTCTGGAATGAAAACTATTGCAGATAGAGACAAGCTGTTGCTAGCTTAAATGTTCAGCTCATTTAGCTGTACAAAAGTCTCCAAAGGCTCAAAGTTGTCAGATGACCCCTTATAGGGGTTACGGCCCCTAAAATGATGTTTTTTCATGTTTTTGGCCTATAGAAAGAAAACTATTGCAGATAGAGAAAAGCTGTTGCTTGCTTAAATGTTCAGTTCATTTAGCTCTACAAAAGTCTCAATAGGATCGAAGTTGTCAGATGACCCTTAATAGGGGTTACGGCCCCTTAAATAACCTTTTTCATGTTTTTGGTCTGTAGAATGAATACTATAGCAGATAGAGAAAAGCTGTTGCTTGCTTAAATGTTCAGTTTATTCAGCGTTACTAAAGTCTCAATAGGATCGAAGTTGTCAGATGACCCTTAATAGGAGTTACGGCCCCTAAATAACCTTTTTCATGTTTTTGGCCTTTAGAATGAAAACTATAGCAGATAGAGAAAAGCTGTTGCTTGCTTTAATGTTCAGCGCATAAAGCTCTACAAAGTCTCCATAGGGTCGAAGTTGTCAGATGACCCCTCATAGCGCCTACGGCCCCTAAAATAACGGTTTTTCATGTTTTTGGCCTATAGAATAAAAACTATAGTTGATAAAGAAAAACTGTTGCTTGCTTAAATGTTCAGCTCATTTAGCTCTACAAAATATAGGGTTGACATCAAGACCAGGAAAGCGATTTAGGCTCCTGGGAGCCTCTTGTTTAAGGTATAGTCATTGTTTTCGATAATGATTTTCGGTATGTCTCTACAACATATGATTTTATTGCTTTGGTGAAAAACATAGACACTCTTTGCAAACAAAACAAATTTAATAATAATTTATGAACATTTTTTTGTCGTGGACATAGCTCAGCTTTGATGATTTTCGTGAATAATATATCTATTTCACAACAGATTGGTATATACTTTCACGAATAGTTTTAGTTATTTGTGTAACAAATAAAGAGACAGAATGAGATAACTCATTTATATGGAACGCCAAATTAACATATATTCAATTAATTGTACCTATCTTCAAATAATTGAAGATATGTTCAATTGAATTATACCTATATTTAATTGAATTATACCTATCTTCAATTCAATTATAGATATCTTCAATTCAATTGTACCTATCTTCAATTCAATTGTACCTAGGTACAATTCAGCACAATTAAAGATATCTTCAATTCAATTGTACCTATCTTCAATTCAATTGTACCTATCTTCAATTCAATTGTACCTATCTTCAATTCAATTAAACCTATCTTCAATTGAATTGAACCTATCTTCAATCGAATTGAACCTATCTTCAATTGAATTCAATCTTCAATCGAATTGAACCTATCTTCAATTGAATTCAATTCAATCTATGATTTAATTGAAGATAGGTATAATTCAATTGAAGATAGGTGTAATTGAATTGAAGATATCTTCAAATGAATTGATGGTATCTTCAAATGGATTGAAGATATCTTCAAATGAATTAAAGATATCTTCAAATGAATTGGAGATATCTCCAAATGAATTATGGTGATGTTGGAATTAGACCTATCTTCAAATGAATTAAAGATATCTTCAATTATTTGAAGATAGGTACAATAAATTGAATATATGTTAATTTGGCGTTCCATACATTTACCATTCAAAATACATTAATTTTGCAACAAAACAAAGTTGTTTACTTTTTTCTTTAACCCGACAAAACTGAACCGTGTTACCAAATACAACTTTTTCGTGAATGCTTCACTAGACTTTCCTGATCGTCGTGAATCCCCTTGCTATTGGTGGTTATTTTCACATCATTAAAAATGCATTAACAAATTTAAATCCTGAAAATATTCAGCCTCTAATTTTCTCAACTTTTAATTAGTTCACTCTGTCTCACTCTGTCTGTCTGTCTGTTGCACGCCAATTAAGCTTTTCTAATCATGTTTCACAACGGCATTATTTTTGTGTTTCTATCCAAACACAAATTTTGACTTGCTTAATTTTAGTTGATCTTGGATTTAGCCGCTTAATTTTATTAAAATAATTGTCATAATTAAAAGATATTGCAATAACATTTAAAATGAAAATCGATGTAGATTGATATTGGATGTCTGGACAGATTAGATAACATTAATATTTTTACAACTAATTATACAGTCGACCATCGATGTGTCGAACTCAAATACTCGGTTTACTCAAACACTTTTGAAAGTCCCGGTCAAGTTCCGATTAACCCAATGCAGATTTACCTTTGGGCGGGTCATTGAGTGAAAACCATGTGCAGTCATTCCTTGAATAATTTGTCCTTAACCGTGTATAATATATAATATGAAATAGGCATTACCTAAATGCGAGCACAGCATAATTCTGTAAAATAAATGTAATGTTAACATGTTTAGTGCCATTGTTAACATTGTTTAATGAACGAATAAAAAAAGATTTTATTTCGAATCGATGCAGTCAAATAAGATTTGAAATCATCGTAGTTTTATTTTTGTTTTGGTTCATTACCTAGAACGTTTAATTTGGGACGAGATGCTTAGGGCGATTGAACGTTAAATAGAAAAGCAAGAAAAAATCGATTAAATTTGGTTACTACAAAAAAATGTAGCAACTCATCGTCATCAGAATATTTTTCTCTTTCTACATTATTACATAGATAATTTTTGGAATACGACTAGCAAAATGGGTAATTATTTTCGAATTCACTCCGTTCCTGTAAAATTTGAGCGCCTTTCCGGACCATGAAAAATCAATATCAGCATTAGGCAAATTTCTCGCGGGAACAAATACCGTAGAGCTCTCCGCTTGCGAGCTGTGCTCTCTATTAGTTAATTTGAATTTCATTTTGTGAAATATATTATCGCGCAGAATGGAATGAATGATTTTCTAATTCCCATAAGGAAACGAAAGGTTTTATCGGGATTTTCTCAAATTTAACCGTTAACATAATTTTTTTAGTGTGCTATCACTAATGTAAACCTCTCGGGAACAGATGTCATTACATCGCATGCATCGTAAAACACCGCCCCTTTGACGCCCTTTTAAAATTTAAAATTTAATTTTCATTTAAGAAAACTAATGTTTCACTGAATGAATGGATGTCATTTTTTGTATTTTTTTTATTTACTCTTTTTTCTAGTTTAAAAATTTATTATTTTAATTAAGCGGTTTGAAGCTTTACTTTAATTGTGCAATTATTGCTACTGTGAACTCTTGCATGGTTCTTAAAATATTTGAAATTATGAAAAATACATGTCATGAATGTGCATGTAATCGTGAAATGCTTTTTAATGCTTGTCACAGTAAATTTTAATGATGTCAATTGACATTATTTGACGTTATATATATATATAATTTAGCTAAAACGTTTTTATTGGACCTTGACCAACAAGATATAGCTAAGGCTTTGCCCTCTGTCTCTTAAGCGGCAATCAAAAACTGACATATAAGAAGTTCCTCAGCGATGTGAGGAAACCTTGGATTTTAGTTTTTTACTCCATAACTATTTCGTTCGATTGTTTTGGTAAGTTCTTTTTTGTACATTTGTTCTCATTCTAACGACAAGTTTTCAATAAAAACCCCGCATTTACATCTCGTCAAAACCTTCAAAAACAGAGTTTTAAATGCGAGTTTTCTATGCTTATTTGTAAGTTCGAATCGCTTTCTTATTTGTATTTGATAACATATATGTACTATTGGGACAGCAATTGACAGGTTTATCATATTTAAAAACGAGTCAATAAGCTTAAGGGAATGAACATCTGTCATGAAAACCCTGCATTTACACTTTTCAGTGCTTATTTGTAGGATAGAGTTGCTTCCCTTTTTGAATTTTAATGATAAAATAATAAGTGCGGAAAGCAAGAATTATTTGTAACTGTGGAAGGCAAAAAAAAAAATAATGCGTAACTTCGGAAAAAAAAATGATTTGTAACTGCGAAAGGCTAGAAAAATAATTTGTAACTGCGGAAAACAAGCAAAATTATTTGTAACTGCGGGAAATTATTGAATTGCCGAACTTAGAACCAATAGAAAATAATTTCTTATTGCGGGGGTCCACTGTGGCTTTCCATAATATACATTAAAATTTCAAATATTCTTTTTTATTACTCCAGAAGTACACATTAAAATTATGATTGAGTGAGTTGAACCAATATATAATTACATACATGATACCTTATTTATAAATTAAAAGTACTAAGATTGTTTTAATAATTGTCATATGAAAGTAAAAAAAAAATTAAAAATATTTATTACTTTATATGAATCTGTTATCATTGAAACTATAAGTTCCCCTGTGGTATACACGTAATTGTGCTTGTATTGGGGTAATGGAAGGTCATCTGAAAACTTCGTTACTAGATACTGGTCATCACGCGTTCTCGGCTTGATTCATTTTGGTGCTTGAGAAAGATGAAAATTCATTATCTTTATCTTACTAATATTTTCAATAATTAGAATTTACCCAACTTATAACAATGGCATGTTAAATGACCTAAGCTGCCGTTAAGAATCTTATTTACTTTGATGAACTTAGTTTTTCATTTTGACCATCTTGATTAATAAGCTAGGCTGGCGTGCAGTGAAACAATAAGATAAGTTATTAATTTTACTCATGATAAAAGGCTACTGTGTGTTTAAGGCATATTGCCTACGACAACCACATTTTTTTTCAACCCCATATTTTTGGTGTCATTCAGACAAAAAAAATCAAATCAAGACATTATAATACAGGGGCCAGGTTTTTAAAGGTATCTTAAAACTACGACGTGTCGAAAGATGGTCTTACGGTAGGTTGCAGTCTTAAAACGTGTTTTCGAAAACCTGGCCCCAGATTTATTACTAAATTTTTCGGTTTATTTTGCTTAGAATTACTTTAAACCATATTGATTGTTTATTTGTTTTCCTGCGCTACGGCAGAAATATTTTAAGTAATTTTAAAACGGCCATCAATCGGGAACACGAATGTTTTTACCCTCGTTTCGACTTGAGTTCGCGTTGCTAAATGCAGTTTTGTTTTTTAGTGAGTGTGTGTGTTTTTTTTTCGTTATGTGGTTTGTAGTGAATTTTTTCGTCTACCGATTTTGTCGTTGTCTTTTCAGAATAATGATATTTGATTACCCCTTTGGTACACCTTTGCTTCTTTTGTTCCCAAAGACTTTGATATAGTGAAAGTTTTTTTTAACAATTTCAATGTTAACTAGTTTAAATATTTTCGTTGCAATGTACCTAAAACTTCGAGATAAAATACTGATAATTGTGTTTCGAATTTTAGATTAAAATACCCCCTGTTTGTTTTTGTTTCCCACATGTTACAGTAAAATAGACAAAATGATAATGTTTTGGTTGTACAAAAAAATTTTTGAGGGGTAACAATGTGCCTTAAAGCTTTAAACAAAAAAAGTGGAGTACAACTCTATTTAGTTTTGTTTTTCTTTTGATCGTCGATCTTATTAACAGAGGACAAATAAGACTAAAGTACTAGGACCGTAAGCATAAAACGATTCATAAGGTTAATTTTCCTTAAACTTGGATTCCCCGTACGATTCTCTTAGATTTGAGTAATCTTAACTGGTGATCATCAAGTTGGTACTTAAAAAAAGGAAAACGTAAATATGACATTCAAAACTCTTATGTTACCTTTAATATATTTTTTAATATATCTTAATTTTTGATTTTTTCAAATGATAGTCCTATTAAATTCAGTGTATAAAAACAAGTGTTAAAATTCAAAATCGATTCTGTGTGTTTATATGTAAGTAAGTACGTGTTAACTGTTAACGAATCATGTCGAAGCTTACACTCTTGTGCGCGAAGATTTGTAAAAGTAAAAACAATGACATTATAAACACAAAGTGTCCATTAATAACAAGGGATTCGCACGAAAGCCCAGGAGGCTCATACGAATGTACGAGATTCGATATTCCAAATTCGAGAATCGAAATTCAAAACTCGAAATTCGAGAATTCAACATACTAATATAATCAAACAGATTGCTTATGACATAATCATTCATCAATCAAGACAAGACAAGACAAGACAATTTTATTCTTAAAAACCATGTGCAAACAGTGGTACAAAGAATATTATTTACAAATGATACATAAGCAATTAACACAGTGCGAATGACAAGATGGAGAAAACAATAGAATGATATGAGGATAACAAGTAAAATATTATAAAAAGTATTTGAACACGCTGGGCTCAACCAGGAGGAACAACCTATGAATTTATAGCCCTGATAAACATGCAGATATTTTTAAGCTTCCGTCTGTTATATGTGTTGAACAAATTTTGAAATTTCAATCAGAATAGTTATTATAAATGTTGCGGTTTGTAGCCATGTGTCATTTAGTTCATGAATTTAGTTCAACTTCGCAGTAACTCAAACGGGTTAGTCATAATGACACGCGGTGGGAGAGGGTATCGTCTCCATTTCAACTGTAACTTGAGTAGACATAAGCTGGACGACTCATGACAAAAAGTTAGTCTAAAGTTATCAGTTATTAAAACTTAAGGTACCATAGAAGGTACCTTAGACTTTAGTAGAAACTTAATTTTTTTCTTAGTTGAATATGTTAACTGTTTAAAACTTAAGTGTAGCAGGCGTGTTTTAAAGATACTAAGATTTCACTATGGAAATAATTAGTTAAAGAAGTTTTATATATACCACTTGAGTAAAACGTGTGGAGTTTCGATAACTTAAGAATTTACTTAGCAAAATCTTAATTAACTGAATAGTTTTTTTTTTGCAAATGGCGAGATACCAATTGTAGTGCTTATATCATATTTATAACACTGTATTATATAGGTAATATCTACGGAGTACATATGGACGAAAGATAGTGTCAGATTCCAATAAAATGATGATCACATAAAAAGAAACTGATGTCAAGATATTTATCTATAGATAGTAAAAGAATGTATAAATTATTAAAAAGATATAAAGATTCATTTCACTTTTGGGTCAATTATTCAATATCATGTCAATATTATGTCAATTCATCTCCCATTGATTATTATAATATATTATATACTCATATAGAAATCTATATTGTGATTCGCTTAGACGTTGTCACGTGACATGTGATAATTCGCTGGGTCAACCGGTAATCGTTGGGTCGCATGGTAAGGTCACCCTTAAAAGGTTAAAATGTCCGAAATATGTTTAAAATTCAATATTAAATTGTTTCATTTAAATATTCGATATAATATAACAGTTATCACCCTAGATGATATGTGACCCGGCATTTCTTTCCCCTCGAAAAGTAAGGTCACCCTCGGGGCAAGCCCTTGGGTGACCTTACTTTCTCGGGGAAAGAAACCACCGGGTCACACACCAACTAGGGTGATAATTGTATAATACTAGCTATTCCATTTAAACTCATATCTAGCATATTATGTACAAATATTAATTAACCAAACTTACATATAAATGCTGGAAGTGACGGAATGTGGATGTTTCAGAGAATTTTGACTATATCTAGATCTACTGTATGTATTACGTATAGCCATGGTTAACAACTCCATTAAGCAGTAATGAAATTGAACATATTTTTATTCATGCAAACCGTTATTTGTGATTGGAACTTATATTTCGTTGTGGGTAAGTGATTTAAAGCAATTTTTGCAGCCTCAATAATCCAAAATAATTATTTGATGAAAAAAAAAACTATCTCTTGGAGAACAAGAATATGTCCCTGTGGAAAATTGAGCAACCAGAAAATTAAGCACAGAACGAACCAATTCTCTTCACAGTAAGTTGGAATTGTGGGTATTACAAGCAATTATTGCCACTTTCCTACAGTGACTGAGTGATGGTGTGTTTGTGTTTTACGCCTTGCAACGCTATACATGTTATATAAAGGCAATACACATGAAAAAGGGTGATAAAATGAATATGAAATGATGATGAAAATTGAAATATAGGACTGGAATAGGAAACAAAGTAACATGAAATTTTGAAGACCACAAGAAAAGTAGAGAGTTGGGTAAGGCGTAACATTTAGCTTATGTGGTGCACTACTTGGCGGTCCACATAGGGGTCTTTTACGTGCATGAAGCGTGGCCCTATGGCTCACTATGGTTTGTGGTAAGGTTTCCCGCATTATAGCCTGACGACCCCGGCATTCATTATAACAGGACTGCCCCATTCAACCACCTTGGGCACACATCCTAGCTGCTTTATGAGCTAAGCGGACTGACCCGATGTCAGGTTTTTGAGTGCTTTTTAGTGGACTTTTACCGACAAACTTAGCGCTGCTGCTGGCCTATTCGACTCCCTGTCCCTCATTTCCTACATTGTTAGGTTTATGGAAATGTTGTCTGCAGCCAATGACTCCCCATTTCCAACATTAATATGCTTTATAGAAATGTTGTTGGCGGGCAATGACTGTCCATTTCCAACATTGTTTTGGTTTATAAAAATATTGTTGACAGGCAGTGACTGTCCATTTCCTACATTGTTTTGGTTTCTAGAAATGTTGCTGGCAGGCAATGACTGTCCAATTCCTACATTGTTTTGGTTTCTATAAATGTAATTGGCAGACAATGACTGTCCATTTCCTACATTGTTTTGGTTTCTATAAATGTAATTGGCAGACAATGACTGTCCATTTCCTACATTGTTTTGGTTTCTATAAATGTAATTGGCAGACAATGACTGTCCATTTCCTACATTGTTTTGGTTTCTATAAATGTTGTTGGCAGGCAATGACTGTCCATTTTCTACATTGTTTTGGTTTCTACAAAGTTTTAAGCAGACAATGACTGTCCATTTCATGTATTCCATTTTTTGTCTTTTCTCTTGGACATATTAGATTGGTCCTTTTGTTACCTTTATTTCCAACATTGTTTCGGTTTTAAGAAATGTTGTCAACCATGTGATTCCTTATAGAAAATTAGATGTAATATTGATATGGAATAGATAGCTGTGAAGTACAACGAAATTTCTTAAGTCTGTATAAAAAAATACCCTACCGCCCCACTGATTTTTTTTACATGAAATCAGACATGAGCCTTCAACATAGTACTTGCTATGTCGTAATCTTTTTTGGCTCAAAATACAAATATGATACAATTTCTTATAATGATAAATGCTGATATCGAAGTTACATATATGTTATATGTATTTTGTTGCTATTCTTTGTCCACAGATAAAAACATGACATTATCCGTTCTTGCAGTTTTTACATCACACCAAAAAAAAACATAAACAAGAAGGTACAAAGCTGCACCCGATAGTAACAAATCTTGTTATTTGTTATTTATAAACTTAGTAAATCTCAATATTATCAAATAAAAAAGTATAATTATTCTTTTTAAAAAGACGAGCTTGAGGATTGGAGATTTTTTGTCTTTTCTAACTTTAAAAAAGATTTATTTTTAAACTCTACATTATTTGTCTAAGTACAGTATCAAGGAATGTCAACATTGAGGATTCAGTTTTGACATGTTCTAGCTTGCTTAATAGGTTTTCTCTTATTCAAAATTTCGATTAATATTGGTATCTCTTTAAAGGGATATTGTCTACGATAAATATTTTTGTTCAAGAAAAAAAGGCCATCAGACAACTTGTTTTGTCTCATTTTAAACATATGAACAACAAAATACGGTTATGGAGCCCTATTAATCTAAAAATCGAAAAACAATCATCGCTAAATAATATTTGGAAAGCTTTACAAAAATTTATAGTCATGAGCTTAATCCCGCCTTTAGCATGCGCACTGTATTTAATTTTGTTTATAAACATTGCTTGTCGAAAATCGCAGCCAGTACACTGTATCTCGAGTTTTTATCCCGTGTAGAAATCTTCACGGCGACGAAAACGCTAAAGCAGTCCAACAAATAAAATGACAATAATGGCTCGTATTTAATGAATAAAGATGATTTAGGTAGTTCACATTTAATTTGTTTAATTTGTCACCATTTTAAGTCTCCAGGAACAAAACATCCGAGATCCGTTTCGTATAACGGGTTATTTTCGCGGTGGTTTAATTTTCGCTTATTTTCGCAGGTCGAGGGAAATCGCGAAAATAAATCCCGCAAAAATATCTGTCAAATAGAAATCATATACAAATGCATTCACACACCGCAAAAATAAAACCCGCACAATTTTTCACATACCTTATGACACAAAACCCGCGAAAATTTACCTCCACGAAAATAACCCGCTATACGGTATATCTGTCGTCGCGAATGTAAACAAATAATCAATCAACATGGTCGAAAAATTTTGAGCGAAACAAACCAAGTTTAAGGTAAATTTAGTTACAAAAGAGTAGAGTCACGAAGGCCCTAAAATGGCTCATAAATTCAACTTTAATATGTATCTTCTTGCAGTTGCTGTATTTATGTTCATTAGTCTTTATATTTCATGAATTGCAATATTTTTTCCTTCAATTATTTATCAATAAGGAGGGCAGTGAGGTATAAAAAAGAATACTTTGTAAAAAATAACAATTTGTGACAGTTTTCCTTGATTTTCATGTATAAATCGATGAATATGAAATGGGTCACACCTGTCGACCAAAATTATTTTGTGATAGAAATGTGTATTTTGATATTATAAATCAATTATAAAAAAAATAAATGGTCGAGGAATGAGGCCAATACTGATTCTGTCGAAATATGCAGAGAAACCAGTGAAAATGTGTGAAAAATGAGAAATTTTCAAATTTATGGCCTGTTTAAAGTCTCGAGACTTAACAAGCGGTGTAAATATTTTGCTTAATCCTACAGCTTTAAAAATTAACATATTTTAGTTAAATTTTAGACAAGTTGTAGTAGTTGAAATAATAGTTAAAATACCGGTCCTTTGTGGCTCTACTCCTTTCTATTCAATGTTTTCTTTTATGACATTTTGTTCTAAATGACCATTAAAAATGGCGACAAAAAAGATGATTTTCGTAGACAATATGCCTTTAACACGAATCATCATGATTCTGTATAATTCAAAAACTGTCAATGGTCACAATGGGTCACACAATTAAAATGTATTAAATAGTTGGCAGTATAAATAGAATTTGAAAAGTTGGAGGACTAACGGTTTCTAAAAATTGAATGTTGTCTGACTAAGCCTTTCTATTCTAAATGAAACACATTTTTTTTTAAATTACTGTATCGTGTATGTCATGGACTCTTGTTTTGTTTGTACTAATCAGTACTGACAATATGTGTCTGCTATTGTCAAATTTTTAAGTTCAAAATGATATTTTTTTGGAAAATATATATTGTTCTGTTTTTTTTATCAATATCATAGGATAATTATGAAGTCTTATAATTAAACAATTATAACCTTTTATATTTCGGTAAATACATGTTTTTATCAACCCAGAAAAAGCAATATATCAACCTCGGACTTCGTCCTCAGTCGATATAGTTTTTCTTGAGTCGATAAAAACAGTGAATACTGAATACCTTTTTTCATATACAATATATAATATATGATGTTATACATGCATGTGTGGACAACATATAAATAATATACAATAAATATTGCAGTTATATAGCTGACATTGATAAAATGATCTTAATACGTTTTGCAAAATTTTCTAGTATTTTTACATTTTTAGAATTAAATAATTGTTAATAAGCTCCCGCTGTGCTGAATTGAATGAGTATGATGCCTTTAACCGGAAGACGTATAAGCTAGTCAGAAATCCGCACCCAATAACACGGAATGCAAAATTAAATTCCTTTTCTGGAATTTTCAATATAAAAAATAATAAACATAGTTATTGTGTTAATATAAATTATTTCAAGTATTTCCAGCTATGAAATGTTTTAAATGTAAAGAATTTGAATAAAAAATTAGGACTTCAATTATTGGCGTCTATTCTATCACTAGAGGTCGCGTCCATCAAAACAAAATGACAGAAGCGCGGGAACCTGTCATTCTAATTTTCGCGAAACAAGACCCCCAAAAAAAGCGGTGCATTGTCAACCAAATAAATAACTTGAATACTTCAGCAGACAAATTTCATTCCCAGAAGCCGTTATATTTACTTTGTCCACAGTTAACACATTTCTCTCTAACCGGCTTTGCATTCGAAAATGAAAGTAGAAATATTCTTTAAAGGGTGCGTTCTGCGAGGTCCGCGTCCGAAGCAATTCATTTCCTTGTTCTGTTTGCAGGTTCGTTCTTTTTTCAAAATTATGGAGGCACCATATATATCTGTAAAAAAGTTACTATATCTGCGGGAGCTTATCAGGTTAAACCTGTATCATATTATCTTAAAGTATTTCCATTTGTGTGAAAATATTGTGGTAAAAATTGAACTCTTTCTCTCTATGAAAAAAACGGGCATTGGCATATGTTGTGATATTCATCACCAATTTCTAACTAATTGTAGAATACAGAAACGTTCACCTCATGTCTTATTCTCCCATCTTCTTGTCTCTATAGGTAAACGATGAGACACACATAAAACTTTACATAGAATATACATCAAATGAGCAGGAAGTATTGACAAATAGTTCTCAAAACATAAATCTTCTTTTATAATACGATAACATATACACTTTGCTGAGATAAAAATATTAGAGTACCATTGTTGTCTGAATTGATCTTTTATTCTCATCAAAAGGGCTATAATTGATAAGTATTTAATTGAAATTTAATATTCATGAAGAATGTGAGCTGAACCAATATAAACCAATGTAGATGATATCAAATAGATGAATCTAATGTACTAATTGTTTCACTAATTGTCATATAAAATTAATAATAAATAAATATTTAAATTATTTAGTACTATGAATATGTTATCGTTGAAATAACGAGCTCTCCCGTGGCATATCTTTGGTATAATGAGAGTCAGAGCCTTTTGGTACTACATACTAGTCATTAAATGATCATCGACTTGGGACATATTCGTATTTGAAAAAAGTCGTAATTTATTATGTGATCTCATTTACTGGTATATTCAATAATTACACCAACTAAATAAATACAGTTACCAAAAGATATCTTTTTATAATTTTTCAAAAATATCTTAACTATTAAGACATGCCATTTAAATCTACAAATGGATGTCGCAATCATACAATACTGTAGAGTAAAATAGGTAGAGTAGAGAAATTATAGTTAAGTATACTTTCGAAAACTTGACCCCTTACCACGGAATGAACTTAAAATTTTTCAGTTTGATTATTTTGATTATGCTATACAAGTAGAAAATCAAAGCGCTAAAGCGTTTAAAGGCAAGCGAAATATATAAGAAGAACTATAATAGATTTATTCTCTGTCAAAGTATATTGTTCAAAATGTTTGCAAATTATTAATTTTGGTGAGCGAAGAAAGGATCGTCATGCAGATGCCCTCAAATATAAAGTTAATGAACAAAATTGCACACACAAGACAGGTATCGTGTAAAAACGGTATCGATTGAAACACCCCTTCGATTAAAATGCACTCGTCCCAATGATGTGTATCATTTGTACTGATTTTATGAATGGTGAAGCTAGAATCTGAATCCATGCATTGACCAATCAAATGAGAGAAATATTTATACGAACCAATCAAGTAATAGATGAATACATAATGTATATTCTATCGCCTTTAACTAAAAAGTTCGTCATGAAAGATACAAAGGAATAAATAAAACTTGTGCCGGTCATATAAAATGCCAATAAAAATTGAGATTTATAGAAGTGTATATCATGTTAACAAATATTGAAAAGTAATATAGGAAATAAAGCATTTTATTCCAGTCTGGATGCAGGAAAATCACTCCGTCTAGACAGAAAAAAAACGCGAAAATCATCACTACTCTATAGACTCCATAAGGCTTCGCTGGCGCTTGCCTAAAAAAACTAATGTATAAGTTTAACCGGGATTTGTGGCCACAGCTTATTAACAACAATAATATTCAAAACATTATATTGACATTTTAAGTTACATATTTTTATAATTTTACTAGATGTAGGAATATACATACTAGCTGTTCCTAGGAATATCCCAGTTTGGTAGTTTTGTTGTTTCCTCTTTTAACCACAACCAAGCCAATGTCACTGCTGGTGGAGTTTATAATTCCCCGAAGTCACTGAAAATTGGTAGATAAACTATAGACTTGCACGTCAACCGGGTTACCAAGGTTGACATAGCCTTGAAATATTCTTTTGCAGTAGTTTTGTTGTTACCTTTATAATTAATGAAAGATTTATTTTCCGTCGTATAACCCTCGAAAAGCAGTAGCTAAACGATAACTATATATTCAGGTATGACTGAGATGATGGTCGTCGGAAAAGGCGATGTGAATTGGAAGGCCTTAGGTGATAGAAGATATAAATGTATACTACAGTTTATAATTAGCATCCCCTAGAGAATCAGAAGTTAACTCTTAGCTAAGAGCGCAACGAATGGTACACATTCGGCCAAGATATCGTTTCTAGCTTGGTTATTATCTTCTGCTGTCCGTGACTTTTTTATTATAACGAATCCACTAATATCAAACAGTAAATAATTCAAGTCATTTAGACTATATAAATGTATAAACGTAGTACACATAGCCATGCTTAACAACATAATTAGAAGAGGTAAATTATGATATTTAATATTTTTTATTCATTCAAACCCTTAGTTGTGAACTTTAATTTTGATGTGGGTAAGTAACTCTTTTTTTGCACCCTCATTTAAAACAAAACAAAGACTCCCCCCACCCCCCTAAAAAAATATATAAAACAACAACCCAGGTCTTCGACATCAAGAATATGTCCATGTGGAAAGTGGAGAAACCTGGAAATTTAGCATCAGACGACCAAGTTTCTTCACAGACAGTTCTACTAATAGCTGTACAATGATAAAGATGACAAGCAATATGAAGGCTCAATTTACGTATCACAATTGATTCGTTATTCCAGAGCATGTGGGGAGTACAACGACTTCTTTGATAGAGCAACACGGCTGACAAGCACAGGGTTACGTTGCTCACAGGTTGTTGTCATCACTCGAGAAATTTTACGGAAGACATCATGTGCTTGTATACAAATACGGGATTTCTATCTCTCAGATGAGCACAGATGTTGGTTTGACATAGAGTTTTGTAATGTCATCCTTTCCGGATATGACCAACACTAAATCGATCTTTTGCAGCGTGACGGATGCGCTATAGCAAGCAGGAACTGCTTACTCTTCCGGAGCACCTAAGTTCACTCTCGTTTCGACTTCAGTTCACGTTGCTGAATGCGGTTTTGTTGATATGTGTGTGCGTTTTATGTTGTTATGTGTTTTGTTTTGTTATGATGATTTTTTGTCTACCGGTTTTGTCTTCGTCTTTACGGTTTTATGATACTGATTACCCCTTTGGTACACCTTTGCTTCTTCAACATGGTTAATGTTGTCAAGCATGTCAATTCTTATTACACATTAGATGGAATATTGATATGGAAAATAAAGGTAATTACAAAGTAACCGAACTTGGAGGATGAATCGCAATGTCAAAGAGAAAAGACAAAACATGAAAGACACACCGGAACAGTTATAAATCGCAATGGTCCTGACTTGGTACAAGCATTTCAAATAAAATGGTGGGTCAAATCATTTTTATGGCGCGCAAAACCCCCATCTTCCATTGCGATCTTATGTGTGTGTGTGTTGGTGTTTAACGCCCTTTATCGACGCACCTGGGCCATGTAGGGCGGTCAGTATTTAATGGTGGAGGAAACCGGAGTACCGGGATGAAATCACCGACCTTTGGCAGGTAACTGACAAACCTAATCACATACAGTTGGGGAAGTCCCTTTTTTGTTAAATACAAACGGAACTTGAACACCAGCTCAGAGGTGATCGGCTAGTGATCAATAGTGTGGTATTTAAACACACCAGAACAGTTATAAATCGCAATGGTCCTGACTTGGTACAAGCATTTCAAATGAAATGGTGGGTGAAATCATTTTTATGGCGTGCAAAACCCCCATCTTCCATTGCGATCTTAGGGTCCGGTAGTAACACAAAACGCAACATGGTTGTGAAGGCATAATATAGGTAATACCGTAAGATGATCATCTCTGTACAACAATCAGCAATCCACTTATCATAACAATCACCTATTAATACGTTTAACCCGATTTTGAATTTTTCACCAGTGGCTTATGACAAAGGAAGATTTTTTTAAGGACCGTATGAGACGTATTTTCTTATAACCTTGGTCTAACAGTCGGTCATCGAGACAGCGATGTCGCATCAAATAATCAGAAAAATCGTACAAGCCCTGGCATATCGAATAAGTTGTGAAATATAAATACCATAGGCTTGTGAAGTAGTTATGTTGCTTTGCTTTCAAGGTTAGGGAAATTAATAATTTGAAAAGTAGTTATGTTGCTTTGCTTTCAAGGTTAGGGAAATTAATAATTTGAAAATTAAAGTCGTCTCTTTTATCGTATTTTTTTTTTTGTATTAAGATTACCACCCTTGTCATATTCGAGATGCAAATCGAAGAATGGTGTGAGGCAATTGGATGCTGTGGTTTCCTTTAATAATCTCTAACTAGTTGTGAAGTGTGAACTAGAAATAAACTTCACCAATTTCCACAAAACAACGAAAATGTTAAATTCTGCAATTATCAATTGTGTGTAAGAAAAAGAACAGAAATGCGCATTTATAACTTAGTTGCTGAAAGATCGTCATCTTTTTGGCTTCAAATAAATATATGATACAAATGTTTATAATGTATAACGCAAAAATAGAAGTCACATACATGATACATTGCCTCACATGTTTACCAATGATTTTCCTTGTCCATAGATAAAATACACGAAAATATCCGTCTTTTATACGAAAACAAAACATTTGCGGACGTACCATTCTATGATGCTGTCGTTATCGAAGTCGTCGTTGTCTGTTAACTGCAATATTCCTATGATAACTTAAGTTTTAGTTATTCGATTGCTATGAAAGTTGACAATGGTGTTCTTTATCAAACTCCTCAAAGTTCCAGTTCGGTCCATACACTAATCACTGCCCCAGGCTTTCAAGGCTATTTTTTACAATGACCTATTTTAACCCTTGCTCTCTTAATTGAAAACCTTGAAAAATATTCACCGATACCATAATGCACTACGCAACCATATTGTTTATAGTATAGCCTAAATACTTCCACTATCCTTCATTTAAAATGGTGCGTATCCACTTAAATCGGTTTTATAATAAATTGATTCAATTTTCTTAGAAA
The DNA here is from genome assembly GCA_963971305.1 of Arcuatula senhousia. Lineage (NCBI taxonomy): Eukaryota > Metazoa > Mollusca > Bivalvia > Mytilida > Mytilidae > Arcuatula > Arcuatula senhousia. The sequence goes on along the minus strand of OZ020306.1, from coordinate 31,003,028 downwards.
AAAATGACAAAATTGATATTTTTATGACCAATCATAGCAAAATTTTGAGAATATATGCGAATAAAATTGTTGGGATTGCTTGTTTTTCATTTAGAAATAAAGGACTTAAAAAGGGACAAAATTGCAATTCTTTTATTTCTGGTACGATATTTAATATTTAAGCATGTGAATTCTTATCAAGTGAAAATAATATGCAGGATTAATTTTTGTGACCCCCAAAAAATGTCGTTTATAGGAGCAAAAATAAAACTTATAGCTACACTTAATTAGGGGCCAAAGTGGACAAAAATGAATCGTTACAAAGCTCTGGTGGTGACGAAACTTCTGTAAATTTAAATCAAGGTAACACTACCGCCCTTCATGAACACATTTATAAAGACCCCTATGAATTAGAGACCGACTCTGAAACATTTGAACTTACGGATTCACTGTCAACAAGTAGTAATCAATCGTTTAATCTACCTATTGAGCATGATTTTCTAAATATTTTGTCAGGCGGAATATTGTTAGGATACAAGGAAAAATACGATAAACTCATTAGTACTATACTAGATACGGAAAGTAAATTTGTATTATGGTTTAAAGTTGATTCAAGTTTACTCGGCCTTGACAGTGATGCCCTTTTTGGTATTGTTTATATTCCCCCAGATTACACTTCATACTCATCACCAGATGCTTTTAGTCAAATAGAAAACGAGTTTCTTTCCTTGTCAAATCAATTCCAGCATGTGGCATTACTCGGAGATTTTAATAGTAGAACATCCACAGATAGCGACTTTTTCCATTTTGATGAATCAGATCATTCTAACATAAATGAAATTTTTGATGACAGTGCAAATGCTCTTGATTTGGTTGGTATTCCAAGAAGACGACAAAACAAAGATAAAGCTAAAAATAGATATGGTTCACTTTTGTTAGATTTTTGTAAAGGGAACAATTTTTTTGTATTAAATGGAAGAATAGAAGGTGACAAAGAAGGAAACTTTACCTGTAAAAATGCTAGTGTTGTCGATTATTGTATAAGCAATGCTAATTTTGTAAATAGCTTTCGTAGTTGTCATTTTCTAGAATTTTCTAAACTTTTTTCTGATGTACACTGTCCTTTATCTGTATGTATTGACACTTTTATTCAAAACACTGGCTTAAACGAAAGTTGTAATAACCCACCAGAAACGTATCCTAACACCGAAATGGCAAGAAAATGGGATAATAGTAAAACTGGAGAATTCCAGAGAAATATTAATATCACAAGGAAAGATGCACTTTTAAATAAACTTATTGATCAAAATAATGGCAACACCACAATAAATGATGTTAACAATGTGATAAATGAATTAGGGGAAATATTTATTGATAGTGCCAAGACAACCTTTGGAACTTATAATAAAAGTAAACCCAAAAAGAAACGTAATGTGAAATTAAATTCCAAACCTTGGTTTAATTTTGAGTGCAAATTTGCCAGAAAAAACTATAGAAAATTCAGGCGAAAATATAAAAATCATAGAACCGAAATTAACAAACTTAGGTTATTGGAGGCTGAAAAAAGGTATAAGAACATTATGGATAAGTGCCAAGCTGAACACTCAGATAATCTATCGAAAAAGTTTAAAGACATTAGACAAAATGATCCTAAACATAAGGCAGGGTAAGAATAAAAATCAGCCAAATATTCCAATTGATAACCTGTTTGAGTTTTTCAGGTCTTTGAACGAAACACCAATAGATAACGAAGATACTAACCTGCCTGCCTTCGATGAACAAACATTAAACCAAGTGAACAATGAAATCAATTTGTATATAGAAAAGGAAGAAATCTTGAAATGCATTTCAAAGCTTAAAAATGATAAAGCTAGTGGCGAAGATCAAATTATAAATGAATATATCAAAACAACATCGGAACAATTTATCGATATTTACGAAAAATTGTTCAATCTTGTTTTCGACACAGGGCATATACCCGACAACTGGTTAGTAGGAAATATTAAACCCATTTTTAAAAACAAAGGGAACAGTAATGACCCTAAAAACTTCAGACCTATCACAATTGTCAGTTGTCTCGGAAAACTTTTTACTGCCGTGTTAACCGAGAGATTAAATAAATATTCCGAAGAATTCTTTATTTTAAATGAAAACCAATGTGGTTTTCGACAAGGTTACTGTACTACTGATAATTTGTTTACGCTGCATGCCTTTTTCGAAATTTTGAAGCTTAAGAGGAAAAAACTATTTTGTGCCTTTATTGATTTCGAAAAGGCTTTTGACAAAGTTTGGAGAACAGGCCTATTCTACAAGCTAATGTTGAATAATATAAATGGGAAAATGTTAGCCGTCATTCAAAACATGTATAGAAACATAAAATCTAATATTGTTTACAACAATGAAAGTTCCGCATTTTTCTCGTGTGACAATGGAGTGAGGCAAGGTGAAAATATGTCACCTTTTCTATTTGCAGTTTTTTTAAACGATCTAGAATCTTTCTTAGGAAGCCAAAATAATAACGGACTAACATCCATAACTGATGAAATGGAATCAATATTAGGGGTTTATGTCAAAATCTTTGCTATACTGTATGCAGATGATACAGTACTGATGTCTGAAACTGCAGACGGGCTACAGCAACAACTAGAAAGTTTCTATAAATATTGCAAAGATTGGAAACTAAAAGTCAATATAGATAAAACTAAAATCATATGCTTTTCTAGTGGAAGGATCCCAAATAATTTACATTTTACTTTAGATGATAAAGAAATTGAAATTGTCAAAGAATTTAATTATCTTGGCACAACCCTAAATAAAACTGGTAACTATAACTTTGCTATTAAAGCACAGGCTGATAAAGGAACAAAGGCCATGTGTAATGACGATATGGTTAGCAAAAAAGTAAAAAATAGAAAGTTTGAATTATAAAATTATATAAAATCAGTTTAATATAAGAAAGTGATTAAATAAGTAAAAAAAATAATAAATAAGTTTTCATTAATTAAATGTTCACTGTAATTTTAAGTTTAGAAGTTTAAATTGAGAAATAAAAATAAAAGTCACACAAAAGTTACATAAGATTATAGGGAAGAATTAAAGATAAAAAAGAAATAAATCTCTAAGTGTTGTTTTCCATTAAAAGATTATTTTGACATGCTTGGGTTTACACAATTTATGTAATCCCTTCTGATAAGATAAAAAAAGGCGACAAAGCATCTTAAAAACAAAATTAACTCTATTGTCCTTTATAATTAAACAGTCTAGAAAGTTTCATTGGTCAAATAAATTATATGTTTTAATAAGAATAATAAATTAACCAATCAAAGTGCATATCTGGTAAGGTCTTAGTCCCAAAGTATCACGTGGGACGGGACTACAAGGTCCCAATCCAAAAGGTCACTTCACTTATGAATTGCGGACAATAAAGATCTTAACCATATTTATTTTATTTACCAGGTGTGTATCTTTGATAACTATTTTGATAAAGAAACTTTATTTTAAACTTAGTTTAAAGAACTTTAATTATTTTAAGAAAGTATCTAAACAGTTTGAATAAATGAAAAAACGATAAATTTAGTAAATAAAAATAATATTTAATAAAACGAGACATGATGCATTATCTGTACACTTTGTATATATGTTTTATTTGACTTTACTTTTGAATTGCGGATAATAAAGACTAAAACCATATTTATTTTATTTACCAGGGCCACGCCTCGAAAGGACCGCCACCGCAAACCCCTGTAGTTCCCCTAGGTGCCCATGTTAACATTCAAGATGTAGTTTCCGGAAGAAGTTAGTGTAAACCCCTAAATGGGGATGAACTAAGAAAAGAAGAAATGTAATTCCAAACAAAATAAACTTTCCATTCCGTTTTGGAGGGAAAGGGGAGACAACACAATGACGCGACGTCTCTCCCCCCCTTTGTCTCCAGAACATGAATTTTACCTTCATCACACATGTATGAAGTATTAAAGTTGGGCAAATACCACAATTTATCAATTTCGTGTCAACTTGATCTCTTTGATAAAATGGTAAAACCGATTTTACTCTATGGGTGTGAACTCTGGGGATACAAAAAATTTTACCAGATCGAAAAAGTTCATTTAAAATTCTGTAAACTTTTATTAAATATTAAATCTTCTACCCCTAGCTGTTTCGTTTATGGAGAAATTGGACGATTTCCACTTTCTCTAGACGTAAAAACTAGAATGATTTCTTATTGGTCTAAACTAATTTTAGGTAAACAAACAAAACTGTGTTCATTATCATACAATCTTATGTACCAATTGTCAGTTAACCAACATACATCTTTTCAATGGCTTGAATTTGTAAAAAGTATTTTTAATGAGTGTGGACTTGCTTATATTTGGAACTTACAAAATGTCCCTAACTTTGATTTGTTAAAACATACAATTAAACAAAGTCTCTCTGATCAGTTCCGACAAAATTGGCATGAAGAAATGCAAAATTGTTCTAAAGCGACCAACTATAAATTATTTAAAGATTCGCTAGAAAAAGAAAAATATTTCGATATTCTCAGCAAGAAAGACTCTATTCTAATGTGCCAATTTAGAACGGGAAATCATAAACTGCCCATAGAAACGGGTAGATGGCATAATATTGATAGAAATAATAGAATGTGCAACTTGTGTAATGAACAGTTAGGAGATGAATATCACTATATTTTGGAATGTACAATTTTGGCTGATGATAGAAAGAGACTGATCAAGAAAAAACTTACAAAAAATCCAAACGTCCTAAAATTTAAAGAACTCATGTCTTCAGAAAATAAGTCTAGCTTATTGAGTTTAACAAAAATGCTCCGTATCATAACCAAAAGAGCAAGTCCCCCTCAGTAATGTTTGGAATTTTTGGCTTTACTATGTGATATATATTACAGTTGATATAACACATGTCAGTTTTTGTTTTTTCCTTTGTTTCATTTTATGCTTTTATTTTGTGTTTGTTGTATATGATGTAAATAGTTTGTCTCTGTACCAATGTATATGGTTATGAGAAATAAAGTTATATATAGGATACTTTTAATTTATACCGTTAATTAGTGGACAAAAAGGATATTAGTTTTGAATCTGAAACTCTGGTCTGCCTTTGAAAAAAAATATTTTGAATTTGTTATGAAATTAAGGAATGCATGTATCAAAAAACTTTCAGTCCAGCATGGGCTATCAATATTTGCCCTCGAATGTACAAGCGTCGTATCATGCTGCGCTCCTCGAAGCTTTTTATTATATATTGTGAACGCTTGGGATATTGTTAGATCGCTCAAGGTCTGCGTTTTACATTAAAAATTTAAATTACTAGTATATATATTTGTTTTTGAATTAAAATCTTATATTCATGATTAAATAAGCCGGACCAATATACTATAATGGTCATGATATCAAATAGTACAAAGAATGTTTAATTGATTGTCGTATAAAAGTAAAAATAAAATGTTTTAATCATTTATAAATATGACTCTGCTATCGTTAAAATAATGAGCTTTACTGTGGTATAATGAAAGGACTCCAGAACACCTCTGTACCAGATTCTTTGTTGCCATTACTGTACTTGACTTGAGACATGTTGGTACTTGAAAAACATAGTACTAGTAATTCGTTATTTTTTCTTTAACTAGTATTTTCAATAATATCTAAATAAATACAAGGACATGTTTTATAGGAAATCTTTTCTATAATTGGTTTTCGAATTTATCTTAACAAATAAGATATCATATATCAACACAACTTTAATGGACAAATCGATGTCACATGAACCATAAGATACCACAGAGTAGAGTAGAAAAGATAAGAGTATACCTTCGAAAATTGGATTCACTAAAACTTTGTGTTTGATCATATTGATTAAGTTTTATGGGCCCTTTACAGTCACACAATCAATTATTATTTTTAACCTTTAAACAAAACAAAATGTGATTACATATCGATTCATTTTGGGTTTCAGTTTTCCCTACAAACTTCGAACAAAAGTCTGGTACTGATCAGACTTTCATTTTAATGTATAATATGGTTTACATATATTATTTATACAAGTCTATACTTTGTATGTAAAAACGATGAAAGATGGTTTCACATCGCAATTCAATTCTTTTCTCTTAGAACTTAAGAAATGATACCAAGATATTTTTGTATAGAAATAGAGAAGAATGGGCGTCAGGGAGCATTCAGTTGATTTTTATGGGGGCTATGGTGAAATTTGAGATAAAAAGGAAGGATTTCAAAAATGAAGAAATAAAAAGGAAGGCAGGACCGTGCGTTGACTTAAAAAAGGCAAGATAGCAGTTTATGCTGTAAAATGTAAAGAAGAATTTTTAAAAATGTACGCATTAAAATACAGGTTCCCCAAAACAAGAAAGCAGGACGAGAAAAAAGATCGTAGTCTCCCCATAAAAAATAAATGGTTGCGCACTTATATGCCATTGTAAGAATACATTTTTAAAAGATATACAAGATCCATTTTTTCTGATAAATTTTTCATTATGATATCGATGATTATGTCATTCAAGCATTCCATTTAATTCCAAACACTTTCCTCGCTTCTCATACTTGAAGCAATTTAAGGGTGTTATCTAGCATTTTACGAACAAAGTATTAATAAATCAAACATATTTAAATGCTGGAAGTGATGGAATCTGGATATTTCATGTAATATCGACTACATATATACGTATATATAATCATGGCTAGCAACATCATTCTGCAGCGATGAACATTTTTTTATCCATTCAAATCCTGATTTTTGTTTGGAACTTTGATTTCGTTGCAGGTAAGCCGTGACGCTGTCAATGCTTAATTAACTAAAACCGGTGGCCATTTTTGAAACTAAAATAGTATTTTTTTTTCTTTTTTTGCTTTATCAAAACAAAAAAAAGAGCATTTAGATATCAAAATGCAGCCACAAATTAAAGAACGACATAAAAAAGAAAAAAAATGATTAGGAATAATGCTTGATAGCAAAATTTTATATTCCTGTAATGCAAGGTTAAACGCTCGTTGTAATTCGTTCATTCAATTTAAGATGATGAAATAAGTCATTTTTCAACAATAAGAATATCCATCGATTTAAGCTGCAAAATCTCCGACTATTAAGCATCTGTTTCAAAATAACCTAAGTCATATATGGTAATATATGGTACTTTGAACTGTTTAAGAATAATTTTTAGTCGGTTTTACCTCTTTTAAATCATTTTTGATATGTAAATTTTGAGAATATATTTTGACCATTTCTAAAACTCTTTTTTACATCAAATTATCATAACTCATTCATGTTTACTTTTTGTCACGCAGTAAAAAAAGGCAACTTAGTTGACCAAATGTTCAAATGACCTTTACGAGCATTTCTGAGTAGTGCTTCATGTATGCATATATCTGTTCATAAAAAAAAAATAAATAACAAAAAAAACAACAACAACAAAAGAAGCATAACAAAAACACATTGAATGAAAAGCTTGCAGCCAGCAGCCGTCAATGTGACCAAAAGTCGCTGCTATCTGTTTTGCAATTGGCCTTAGATGAAAATATAATACGTATGATTCAAAACTAATAATAAAATACTAAAGATGTAGGTTTGTCATAGTGTTTTGTTTTGTTCTTCTTTACCAGAATAAGTACGCTGAATTGACCGTTAGCAACTCGAAGAATGTGTTGTTACAAGCTTGAACTGCTTACGCTTCCACAGCAGATTGCTTTTTAGTTGTTTTATGTGTTTTTGTGTTGTATTTCTTCGTGCTGTTATCGTTTACTAATTTTCTTAGCTCTTTCAGACTTTTTTTTAAAACATTCGAATGCCCCATTGGTACCTCTCTCTGCTTCTTGTTTTGTTTCTTGGTAAAAGAGCAATCATTTGATTTTATTGAGGGACTATGGATAGTTTTTCCATCCTGCCTTTTACTTTAAAAAAAATCAAAGCCTGGATTTTTTGGCGCGCAAATGCATATTTTTTATTTCAAAATTTTCTATAAATTGTACACTCAAACCATCTTCTTTAAAGTTAAGACCGCCATGTCTTTTCATTCCCTGATTTTTGGCATGCTGTTTTTTTATTAATAGACGATATTGAGATGTGGAATAAGTGTACGCGACACAACAAACATAAACAAACAGCAATTCAAAAAATCACAACGGAAAACAGCAAGCAGTAGGTCACTGCTTACCGTCTGGCATTGGCCCAAGACTTTATAATACAATACAAAAGTTACAAAACCAATCCCTAAATCATCAACGAAAAACCCAATTCTTGACATAAAACAGTTAACACAGAATGACAAGGACAAACAAAGGCCTTGGCAAAGTCTCCTGGCTTAGGACAGGCACATATAAAATGTGGCGGGGCCAAACTTGCTCCTCGGATCCAACCCTCCCCCTATTGATAAGCTTGCACAAAGCATACATATACAACACATTGTAAAACTCAATCGACAAAAGTTCAATTCAACAAGAGAGAACATAAGACAAAATACTGTACGAAAACAACAAGATTGTCCTCATAAAAATAAGAAATAAATCTAAGAGAATACTGTTTGTCACATACAAAAAAACATACATAAATAACTTTGGTGAATTGCAAAATAAATGATTAAATTCTAAAATCCCGATTTAACCTGCTTTTTGTACATTTTCATCGCCTTTCCTGGATGTTTTGTTACCGCTTTTTTCGTCATATAATTTGTATTTCATTCTTTTTTATTGCGAAAATGGTGGGTTCTGTGTCGTAAAACATCTCGGAGAAATAAATGATATTTTATTTCAAAATACATTTCCTTTTATGCAAGAAAATCCATATAAATTCGATCACGTTGTGAAATAATTCATTTTACATCATGATCAAATTGATCTTAGAATTTCAAACAGGAAAACTTTAGACTGAGAGATACTTATTTCTGAAAGTGAAATAATCTTGTGAAAGAGAGTCTGTGGATAGTGGTTAACGCGATGGTCTTCTAGCATCAAAGTTGATGGTTGGATCATATCCCTGTCAAGGGGTGAAAATTCATGAACCTATTTACCGACTCTCTCTTGACACAGTTAGCGGGAATGTTCAAAAGGAACGATACAAGTCTTTCGGAAGGGACAAAAACTGTTGTCTATTGTGTGGGGAGAGCAATACTTCATACTTGCAAACTGCTCACTGGCGAGCAACAAAGACAATTTCTTGAACAGAGAATAATCATTTTTTTAGGAACATTTCAACCTTTTGGCATCAATGTAAAACGACAGTTGTTTATTTAGAACATGCTGTTTCGTTGTTCCCATACCGTCACCATATTTCATTTGTTATCATCATTTCGTGTTCATTTCGTCGTCCTTTTCATGTTTGTCGCATTTGAGTGGCCTGTGTGGCGTTGCAGGGGCGAAAACGCAAATTCACCCACACTCACACAATATAGTGCTCCACATGGGCTCACACTCACATGATATAGTGCTCCAGGTGGGCTTGTTTTGTCCCTACCCATCTCTCCTCTTTTCCTGTTGATCCTCAGTTTCATTTCATTGTACATTTTGATGACGTATTTTGTGTTTGCTCTTTGTTATTGTAAGTCTTTGCAAACGAGCTCGTCTCTGCAGGTGGTATACATGGGGTCTACACTCGCCATTTGGTTCTGGTCAGTTAATGTGTCTACATCGTTCTTTTTCTTTCAGCCCATAAGGAAGGACTTGCAGTCCGAAAATTTGGGCATCTTTTATTGTTTTATTAATTTTTACTTTTTATTGTGATTTTCGTATTTGGATATTGTCAGCGACCGCTGGTCACATTGAAGGCTGCTGGCTGTTTTCCATTGTGGATATTTAAAATATACGTTTATAATGTAGGTTGTGTCGCGTACACTTATTCCACATCTCATTTTCTTCTATTAAAAGGATCGAATAATATTTCGCGTGTCGATCATGTCGCGGAAGAAAATAAATTTAATCACCGCCAAAAAAAAACCCCAACACTTATACGGTATAAATCCAAATGGGATTATGTACCACTTTACACATATATCTCAACCATCCTGGTTGTACATGTAAATATTAAGAAAGCATTATTTTAAAAATGATATAAACCGATCATGCCAATAATATTGAATACAAATAAAATATGATTCCGAATACAGAGGAATATTATTGAATTTTATAAACATATTTTACATTGAATTCAAATAAAGCGAATTATCTTTTCATAAATTATTTACACATAGCCTATAGTAAGCTCGTATTTTTCGTAAATATTGACCTTTCTTACGATTTGATTTCAGGTAAAGAAATACAGTTTCTAACTCCAAATAAACAAAGTTACCTAATTCTCTCTACAATGGAAATTCAATTAACTGACAATTTCATACTTTTCAAAGTCCAAGCCTGCAACGACGTTCATTTTGCTTTGATAAATGGCCATACAGAAAATGCCCAATTATACGAGATAGTTATTGGCGGATGGGGCGGACGGAAGTCGGTGATAAGGACAATAAAACAGGGAAATCCAGTGGCCGTTAAACAACATAGCAATAAGATAATCGATTGTGACATTTTCAAAGTGTTTTGGATAAGTTGGAAGAATGAGACAATCAAGGTTGGCGAAGGAATTGAAGAAAATCTTAATGTATTCCTGACTTTTAGACCTATCACTGGATTGATTCCAATAAAAGACGGTGGCGTATATACGGCTTTTGGTTCATCTGGAAACTGGAGTTTTATATTACCAGGTTTGATAGTTAGTTCCAAATTAGCAATTTCTTTTAGATTCTTTACATTGTATTCAATATTTTCAGCTGCTGAATTCGGTTCATACCAATCACATTTGAAAAAATATTTTTCTACCGACTAGAGCTAATAACCAATAATTATTTAGGGGTTGTCCTAATTACTAATTTGTTTTTTTTTATGAAATATGAGACTGATACCTTGGACCATAGAGGTGTCATCTAAAAAGTACCGTCATAATTGTTAGTTTTAAGATATCCTATTCTTGATAAGCATTAAATATTACAATCATCCAACATATATATGTGTAAGGATTCGGAAATAAGCAAGTATACTTCTATTAACATGTCTCCATTTATATATTAATAGATTTTTACCCGACCTACAATGAGGGGATGAACATTTCTTTTTGTAATATAGGAGTTTTCATCAAAATACATTTGTTAAATGAAAAAAAAACAGGTTTTATTATCAATGAAACTGTTGGGGATAATTTGCAACAAAATTAATAAGTAAATATATAAGAAAACAGATAACAGTAGATTTTAACAGGTATAATTCTAAGATCTGAAAATAAATTGCTTTTGTTCTTTTTACCTTAATTGCAGAAGAAATATGCCAATGCCCATGCAGGAAATGGAGCAACTTAGACACACGAAACATGACGTCAGAGGAACTCAAAGAACTCTTGAAAGGGGACATTGAAGAAGTGAAAAAATCAATGTCCGTTACAAAGAATTCTACGTCAAAATACAGAAGAACAAAGACTTCAGCGAGCGACGACCGAGTTTCTTCACAGTCCATGGGGCTTATTTCTGTGTCCTTTATCGTCTTTCCAATGCTTTCAATCATATTGAATGACCTTGTTAAACTGTTCAAACGCTAGTATATACACGACTAGCAACTCCTTAATCGGTATTTTATGGCTTATGACCACGTTATGTTTGAAGCAACAGAACATTTATTAAGGCCAGTCAACAAACAAATAAACGGTGTTTCATCATGGTGAACATCATTTACAAAAGAATGCCAGCAATGTTTTTACTTTATAATGAATTAAACATGCATACATATATAAGGTTTCCGATCAGTTCATATAAAATGAAGAGATTTTGATTAATACGTATGCATGAAAAATTAAAAAAATAATGTATGATTTAATTTTATCTTTTAATAGATTAGTTCGTTATCATTTTAACTTCCATCGCTTTCATTATGATGCTTTTGACCTCTTTCAGCAATCTTTAAATTTCCATCATAATGTTTTTGTTTTCATAAAGCCGTTTTTTACTTTCTTTCATTAGATTTTAACTTCCATTTATGATGTTTTGACTTCAATTGTAAAGCAAAATAATGTCCCCACCCTGCTATGCTTAAAGTGATAGGATCTACGATTTTGGTAAAATTTTGTTTTTTTGCATTTTGTTCTTAAGATATTGCAACTTATCAATTATGATAGATAAAATCTTAATCAGAAACCTGACATCGGGGTCAGGCCGCTTTGCCCACAAAACGAATGGGATGTGTGCCCCAGCTGGTTGAATGGGACAGCCCTGACATCGAGAGATGCGGGGTCGTCGGGCGATAATGCGGAAAACCTGACCGCTAACCATAGTGGTGCACCGTGTTGGGATAAATGTCACGTTCCTCGCACGTAAAAGAACCCTGCTGCAGGTCTCGGTAAGAGTAGGACCCGTAGGATCCCCATGCAGAACGCAAAATTTCCCGTCCCTACCCATCACTCCTTTTTCCAGTGGCAGAAAAAACTCTCCTACCCGATTAACCTTGTGTCCCTATTCCCTCCACTTCATCATCATTTCATGTTCCCGGATATAGCCGAAATCGTGCTGCTTGGGAGTAAAGCAATAACTAACTAACTAATCAGGTACATTAATTAAGCATTAATTGCTTCAGGAAAATGAAATCTAATTCATGTAATTTACTTTGTAACTCCCCACATGCTGTCAATCAACTTTCTAACAAAGAAAACATGTGTGCTCTGGTCAGAGGTAATCATGATCCCGTGAAATGTTTTGAAAATAGGTCAAAACCATTGGATAAGACATTTAAGTGTAATTTGATTGGCATGTCATTGGTGCCTTTGGGTGGAACACTTGAATTTCTGTCTGGCAGATAATAATTCAAAAACAACTTTTGAATCCAAATTCTAAGCTAATTATTTCATGAATTGCAAAATTTTCATGTATTCACCTTATATTTTGATGAAGTAAAGCTATAATGAATGAAATAAATGCTTTAAAAAAATTGCCAAAATCATAGATTCTATATCTTTAACACTGAAAAATCCAGATGACAATATACAATTGTTTACTGGTCATGAGGGAAACAGTACATTTGTTTCCACGAGGTATTTACTATTTCACGAGGCGCGTAGCGCCGAGGGAAATGGTAAGTACCGAGGGGAAACAAATGTACTGTTTTCCGAATGACCAGTAAACAATTGTTTTATTATACTGAATCGGTAAACAACTTAACTTAAGCCACGCCTATGCTCACTCTTTTTTTCTTTGTATACAGGGTACTCTAGCCACGCCTATGCTCACTCTTTTTTTCTTTGTATACAGGGTACTCTAGCCACGCCTACTGCCAATCATACAAAAACCCCGCGAAATAGTATTACGGTACTATTACCCTAGGGAAATAGTTTTTACTATATCCCTAGGGAAATAGTACTTTTACCAAATTCAAGATGAAATAGTTAAAATGTTTACCTGTATTTTATATAGAAAAAATCTACTGAAGTATAATAATATTTTATATCTCTTAAGCGTTTTATTCCGTCCTTGGACTTTATCATAGGAATGAATACCACTCTGGACAATATTTAATAGTGGACACTATTTCATTTTACATTATTATGTTTTTATTAGCTCACCAGACCCGAAGCGTCATGTAAGCTATTGTCATCGTTAAGCGTCCGTCGTCCGTCCGTCCGTCCGTCCGTTTCTTCAAACATCTTTTTCTCTGACACCACCAATGGGATTGCTTTGAAACTTTGTACAATTGATCTTTAGGATGTCCTCTACCAAGTTTGTGAAATTTGTGAACATCGACCAACCAACATGGCAGCCGTTACTAAAAATAGAACAGGAGGTCAGACCATAGTTTTTAGCTTATAGCTCAAAAAGTATAAGAGATAGAGAAAATCCGAAGCAACCTTCCTTCTTCAGCATCAGAAGCTCTACGAAACTCTCCATTGAGTCAAAGTTGTGGGACGACTCCTTATAGGAATTATTTCCCCTTAAGGTAGCACCATACAAAAGTGCTAAAATTTTATCAAAATTTTAATTTATAACTTTTTCAATACTATTAAATGCCCCTTTTCTAATGGTGCAAAAATATTTTCAGTACACCTAATAATTAATGAGCTATGGTGATGATTAAAAAATCAAAACAAGTGCACATGTAATTTAAGCTGTCAATAAACCATGGAGGTTGGTCTTATCTATAACAGCTGGAAAGTTTAATGACTTTTGACCAGTCATTTGAAGTGAAATAAGTTAAATGAATAAGATGGACAATCAATAGTGGAAACATCTGGTCAGTGAAGGAGGAGTCTTGCCCTTTACAGTTAATAACTGACCTGAGATAAGGTCAATTTGATGTAATATTTCCCGCAAATTCTGAATTAAGTGTAGGGGGTTGTGCATTTTGGGCTATATTTAATGTTTGTGTGGATGGAACTAAGGTTTTCAGGTCAAATAAATGTTGATTTATGATGATCTAAGAATCCTACAGTGCTCCCATGGTAGAATCATGCCATTTGATCTAGTAAATGGGGCTCAAAGTAGGAAATTGATATTTTTGGGGTTTTTCCACTTTCATTTTTCAAAAGAAAAGTAAAGTTTGATTGAATTTAGCTCCCACATGAGTACCTCAATGTGGCTGGTTTTTGGATATGTTATTCCTTGGTCTATTATCAACAAAACCGTGTCTCAGATTTTAGATTAAAGCTTTACAAAATATTTTATGGCACATTGAATAGAGTGACCCCTTATGCAATAAACCCATGTACACAAAATATGACTTTATTGGAGTATGGAATGTGAAAGGAAAATTCTGAGACACGGTTTTGGAGGTCATGCTGTGTTGATTCAGATCAAATCAATGTTAAAGAGATATTTGTAATGCTAGGAGAGCTATTTTCATTTGAGTCAGTTGTGATGAATTTTTTAATTTTGAACAGTAATTCCATCTGCTATACATAATAGTTAATTTTTGTAGGTATCATCATAAAGGGTTACATTTCCTCTTTCTAATGATGTCTCATTTATTAAAATTGGTAAAATAATAAGAAAGTTATGCAAGTTTAAAGTGTGATGGTTGGACTAAAACAACCTTTGTATGGTGCTACCTTAATCGTCAAAATTGACCATTTTCACAGTTTTTGGACTTTATCTTGAAAACTGTAAGTGCTAGAGGAAAAGTAAGCACTGCAAAATTTGTTCAGCTCATTAAGGTCTACAAAAATGATTTAGGGCCAAAATTGTCAGATCAACAGTTTAAGAGTTATCCCCCTTTAACCGATTTTTCTATTAATTTTAACTGATTTTTCAAAATCTTCTTCTCTGAAACCACTGGTGGGATTGCTTTGAATTTTTGTACACTTGATCTTTAAGATGTCCTCTACCAAGTTTGTCAAAGGAGTAGAGCCACGAAGGCCGTAAATCGGCCCGGTATTTTCACTAATTTTTCAACTACTATAACTTGTCAAAATTTAACTAAAAAATGTTAAGGTATGAACAAACTTTTCATATCTGTAAGATTTAGCAAAATATTTACACCACAGGTTTAGCCTTGAGACTTTAAACAGGCCATAAATTTAAAAATTCCTCATTTTTCACATTTTCACTGGTTTCTCTGCATATTTCGTCAAAATTAGTATTGGCCACATTCCTCGACCATCGTAATTTTTTGATAATTAATTTATAGTATCATAATACACATTTCTATCACAAAATAATTTTGGTCGACAGGTGTGGCCCATTTCATATTCATCGATTTATACATGAAAATCAAGGAAAACTGTCACAAATTGTTATTTTTCACAAAATAGTCTATTTTTCACCTCACTGTTCCCCTTATTGATAAATATTTGAAGGAAAAAATATTGCTATTTATGAAATATAAAGACTAATGAATATGTATGCAGCATCTACACGCAGATTTTCAAAGTTGATTTTTTGGGCCATTTTGGGTCTATCGTGGCTCTACTCCTTTGTGCACGTCGACCCACCAACATGGCCGCCGTTACTTAAAATTGAACAGGGGGGTCAGACCATAGTTTTTAGCTTATAGCTCAAGAGTATAAGAAATAGAGAAAATTAGAAGCAACCTTCCTTCTTCAGCATCAAAAGCTATACAAAACTCTTCACTGAGTCAAAGTTGTGGGAAGACTCCTTATAGGAGTTATTTTCCCTTAATCGTCAAAATTGACCATTTTCACAGTTTTTGTCTCGCCTGCGACGAATAGTCGCGGAAGGCGAGACATATGTATTACTTTCCGGCGGCGACGGCGGCGGCGGCGGCGGCGTCATAAACTTTTTTGTAAGACTTTTGTGGACAATGAATTGCTTGAAAAGCATAATAGCTAGGCATCTGATATTTGGTATACAGACAGTTCAGGTTATGGTCTACGCAACTGTCACTATGCCATGTGACCCTGACCCCATTTTCACTTTCCAGTGACTCTGTGAACTTAGGTCTTTTTTCAGGACGTAAACTTTTTTGTAAGACTTTTGTGGACGATGAATTGCTGGAAAAGTATATTAGCTAGGCATCTGATATTTGGTATACAGACAGCAGTTCAGGTTATGGTCTACACAACTGTCACCATGCCATGTGACCCTGACCCCATTTTCACGCTCCAGTGACTCTGTGAACTAAGGTCTTTTTCAGGCTGTAAACATTTTTGTAAGACTTTTGTGGACGATGAATTGATGGAAAAGTATATTAGCTAGGCATCTGATATTTGGTATACAGACAGTTCAGGTTATGGTCTATGCAACTGTCACCATGCCATGTGACCCTGACCCCGTTTTCACGCTCCGGTGACTCTGTGAACTTATGTCATTTTTCAGGCCATAAACTTTTTTGTAAGACTTTTATGGACGATGAATTGCTGGAAAAGTATATTAGCTGGGCATCTGATATTAGGTATACAGACAGTTTAGGTTATGGTCTACGCAACTGTTACCATGCCATCTGACCACGGCCCCATTTTCACGCTTTAGTGACTGTGAACTTAGGTCTTTTTTCAGGCCAAAAAACTTTTTTGTAAGACTTTTGTGGACGATGAATTGCTGGAAAGTTATAATAGCTAGGCATCTGATATTGGGTAAACAGACAGTTGCGGTTATGGACAACGCAACTGTCGCCATGCCATGTGACCATGACCTCATTTTTACGCTCTAGTGACTCTGTGAACTTAGGTCTTTTTTTTCAAACAGAAAACTTTTTGTAATACTTGTGTGGAAAATGGATTGCTTGAATAGTATAATAACTAGGCATCTGTTTTAGGTATACAGACACTTTTTGTGTTTATATCAAGAAATGAAAGCTTAGGTAGTTGATTTTAGTGATGGTGCCGGCAGGCGAGACATACTTTTAGTGTCCACACTTGTTAGACTTTATCTTGAAAATTATAAGTGCTAGAGGAATAGTTAGCATTGCAAAATTGTTCAGCTTAGCTTATTGAGATCTACAAAAATAATTCAGGGTCAAAATTGTCAGATCAACCGTTTATGAGTTATCCCCCTTTAACTGATTTTTCAATCAATTTTAACTGATTTTTAAAAATCTTTTACTCCGAAACCACTGGTGGGATTACTTTGAAACTTTGTACAATTGATTTTTAGGATGTCCTCTACCAAGTTTGTGAAATTTGTGAACGTCGACCAACCAACATGGCAGCCGTTACTAAAAATAGAACAGGAGGTCAGACCATAGTTTTTAGCTTATAGCTCAAAAAGTATAAGAGATAGAGAAAATCCGAAGCAACTTTCCTTCTTCAGCATCAAAAGCTCCACTAAACTCTCCTTTGAGTCAAAGTTGTGGGACGACTCTTTGTAGGAATTATTTCCCCTTAATTGTAAAAATTGACCATTTTCACAGTTTTTGGACTTTATCTTGAAAACTGTAAGAGTTAGAGGAATAGTAAGCATTGCCAAATTGTCATCTAATTAAGATCTACAAAAACGATTTCAGGGTCAAAATTGTCAGATCATCCTTTTAAGTGTTTTTAATCAATTTTAACTTAATATGTTTGTTTTTGTTTTTTTTTAAATGGAAAGCTTTGTAACTTTGTATTCTTTGTCTTAAAGGTGTTTTCTATCCTTACTAGTTTCTTTAATGTTACTTACCAAGTACATGTAGACCATGTTGCACACTAGGTAAGAGGCTTTAGCATAGGGGATCAGGTGAGCAATTAGGCTCCTGGGAGCCTCTAGTTTTCATCGCGATAATTTTGACTTTTATGATAATGCATTTGACTTTTAGGATGAAGGTTTCTTTAAAAAAAAATCATAATGATGTTTATAAACAACCAAATGCTATTTTTAGCATTCGCCATGAAGTTTTTACCTTCTGTCATAATGCTTCTTCATTCTATCATTTTTTTTAACTTCAATTGCATTTTTTCTGACTTCTATGGAAGCCCATTAGTGCCAATTAAGACTGAAACATTTTTTATTTATCAGGAGTCCGCCACTTAATAAATGGCGGCCGCCAGATAATTATCTGGCGGCCGCGACTTACTATCTAGCGGCCGCCACTTATTATATGGCGACCGCCACTTATTAACTGGCGACCGCCACATAAATTATCTTGCGGTCGCCACTTAATTTATCTGGCGACCGCCACTTAATTATCTGGCGGCCGCCACAATCTATCTAGCGGCCGCCACTTATTATATGGCGAGCGCCACTTATTAATTGGCGGTCGCCACATAAATAATCTGGCGGTCGCCACTTAATTTATCATGCGGCCGCCACTAAATTATCTGGCGGTCGCCACTTATTATATTGCGACCGCCACATAATTATCTGGCGGCCGCCACTTAATTAAATGGCGGCCGTGAGATAAATTATGTGGCGGTTGCCATATAATAAGTGGCGACCGCCAGATAATTAAGTGGCGACCGCCAGATAATTAAGTGGCGGCCGCCAGATAAATTAAGTGGCGGTCGCCATATAATAAGTGGCGGCCGCCAGATAATTAAGTGGCGGTTGCCAGATAATTAAGTGGCGGCCGCCAGATAAATTAAGTGGCGGCCGCCAGATAATTTATGTGGCGGACGCTAGTTAATAAGGTGCGGTCGCCATATAAGTGGCGGCCGCCAGATAATTAAGTGGCGGTTGCCAGATAATTAAGTGGCGGCCGCCAGATAAATTAAGTGGCGGCCGCCAGATAATTTATGTGGCGGACGCCAGTTAATAAGATGCGGTCGCCATATAATAAGTGGCGGCCGCTAGATAGTAAGTCGCGGCCGCCAAATAATCAACTGGCGGTCGCCATTTATTAATAAAAATGTTTCAGTCTTAGCTTCCATACAAATCATGAATAGAGAATAGTCTATCAGCTAGGTCCAGAAAAAAATGAGGTTGCATGATACCCATGTAGACCACATTTTTATTTCACAAATCGAAGATTTAATGTTTATAGATTATTTTTCCGTTTGTTGTAGTCCGAAAAATTGCGCGGAAAATAGTACAACAAGCGGCCCTTTTGGGGTACTGTACGTATGGAAAAATAATCTTATATAAATTCAAATTAAGCAATACTTTTTATTTCTCACGAAAATATTGTATTAAGCTTTTGTTTTTTTTTCTCGAGACTTCAAACTTAACTAAACATGTTGAAAATCGTCGAAACGGCCGTGTAAAATAGTAGAAACAAGGGGAAATAACTCTAAAAGTGAAAAATAAGTTTTTTTTTTAAATTTTTATCAATTAATTTGCTGCTTTAAATACTGTTAATCTTTATTATATTATATATTAGAATCGTTACTTAATATCTAAAGAACTACAGACATTCAAATAGACAGCTATTTCTCTACCGGAGAATTAAAAAATGACAAAAATCCGTCATAAGCCATGTTCCGCTATCTGTCTAGATCGTGGTCTATATTTATCATTTAAGTTCTTTTAAGTTTATTTCGAAAACTTTGTCAATAAGATCGCATTTTAAAAGTATTATTATTGTGATTAAGCTATCAAATGTTGAAGTGTAAGATCTGAACTCCTAAAATAAAGGTTATAACAAAACTACAGAACTTGGAGGATCAATCTCAAATGTCCAAGAGAAAAGACATAACTGAGAAATTGAAGATCGCAATGGTCTTGACTTGGTAAAGGCATTCTAAAAGAAATTATTAGTTTAAACCAGCTTTTACGGCACCAACCCTCCCTCTTTCATTGTAATCTTTGGGTCTGGTAGTAACACTAAACACAACACGGTTGTAAGACAAAACTAATGATGAAAATTTTGAATAAAATATTAAGAATCATGTCTTTGCGATTGCTTTAGAATCCAGAAACCATACCGCATAATATATTTTGTTCAATTTAAAAGTATAAGCGCAGAAAAAAATGAAAAGGTTTCTTTCCTCGCACTGAACATGGTGCCATCCCTTTTCAAACCTATCAGGCAAATTCTTGCTTTCCTGTGATATCTTTTAACTAAACCCACTTCTTTCTAGTCTAAGTCTGTATATGCACATATAACTAATCATTAAAGTAGCTTTTAAATCACACTTTTTCCCTAAATTTAACTTCATGCATGTTATAGATTTACATGTATATGTTCATTTTTAGAAGTTCAACATAAGAGATTAAGTCTCCCCCTTTAATGTACTATGGAGAAAATAAACTAAATAAATAATATTAACAAAGATAACCACAAAGTGGCCATGTTTATCCATCTGCTTGGATTAATTTTCGTCTCGATTTTTCGACTTATCCGTCCGTCTATATATAAGGGTTTCAGACTGACTATACGTGTAACAATAATTTGGCACAGGACCGTGCAGAACAAAAGATTTATAGGTTCTTACATAAGTTCTTGGAAAAGACCGGCTGATCTTTCACGAGTGATAGAATTTTTCAGTCTTTTTGCGAGTGGAGCGCAGCGGAAGGAGTCAAAAGACCCAAAAAATTCTATCATGAGTGAAAGATCATTGCCGGTTTTCCAAGAACGCGTGTAAGTACCTATTTCTTCCGTAAGAAATTAAATTTTATCTTCTGAAACCTTAGAGGACTTCATTCTAAAAACCGAAAGTATAAAATAACAGTGCATTTCATTGGTCGACATCATCGATCAATATCAGTACCGGCGGTTATTATTGGATAATTGACCAGTGTGAGATCGCTGCACGTGCTCGCATCTCAACCTGGTCATCTCACACTGAAAAGAGTCATTTACGGTAGAATTAATATTTTACAATCGGACCTTAAGATCTTGACCTATGAGCAGTGGTGCACCCAGCACATTTTGTAAATGTTGAAAGCTGCATAACATTTTCGTTTAATCCTTATGGCTTTTGACCTTCCAATATTTTATTCAAATGCTGTTGATGAGAGGTTACACCTTGAAATATACATATACAGCATAACCAAATGTGCACTTAGGCAAGGTTGCTAAATAATAAACATATTGACAAAACTGTGTCTTAGTCTGTTGCCATTATTGAATTCAACAGTGACTTTTCCTTATTATATTTAATAAATATAGAACATTTAGGCATATTTTTTTTCTTTTAAGCATTGGACTCCTTTTACAAATTTGTATGTTGTCTATTCACAATCAAACAAAAAAGCCGTCCTTATTACACGGCTTACCGATATAACAAAGAAGCTGGAAAAACTGAAATGTGTCTGTCTTTTTAGCATAATGATTCGTATTTAAACATTAGATAGAAGTACTTTTGTTGATTTAAAAGCATTATTAAAGAAACTATTATATTTTTTTCCTGTATTTTTATACAAACTAAAAACTAAGCCCCCTAACTTGAAAAGTGCATGGTGGTATATAATGATAGGGGTGTTTGTCCGTGTGTCCATCCTTTTGTTAAACACCAGGGTCCCCTCTCGTATCAGCAACTCCTCTGAAGCCACTTGATGGATTTTTATGACACTTTTACACAATCCTTATGAAATTATGTGGATGTATTTTAAAATTAATCAGAAAGATTTTGGGGGTTCCATACCAAAACATGGACTTTGCTGTTTGACCACAAAGCGGTTCCCGTCTCTTATTCGCAGCTTCTTCTAAACCCCGTGATGGATTTTCGCGAAGCTTTAACACAATCTGTGTGACATTATGTAGATGTGCACCTTCTATTTGAAAATGTGATCCCGTCTCTTATTCACAGCTTCTTCTGAATCCCGTGATGGATTTCCGCGAAACTTTAACCCAATCTGTGTGACATTATGTAGATGTGTACCTTCTATTTGCAATTGTGATCAGAATGATCATTCTCTTATCCGCAGCTTTTCATAAACTTCTTGATGGATGACACTTTCACGCAATCTGTGTGACATACCGTAAACGTGCACCTCTGATTTAAAAATTTGCTCAAAATGATTTTTGGGGTTCCAAAAGCAAAACATGGGCTTAGCTGTTGCTACAAGAACACAGTGTATAACCGGACAGTAAGCGATCACGGAAGTTGATCACTGTCCGGTGGTAAAATCCTAGTTGATTTTTAAAAAATGTATGATAATTGCCATAAATTTAAGCCCTAATTCCACCGGAACTAAATTATAAGAAAAATTGAAGCGTATAATTTGTTTACAGTGTTGTTTATCACTATTTAAATTATCAATATATAGTGTGTTTTATTTAAATTTTCGAAAAAAGTGGTTTAATCATTGATATTTTTGATAATGGACACTCATTGCGGCGAAAGAAACAACAAATTATTAGTTAACCACTTACATTGAAATACTGCATTGCATCTCAAATGAAAGCTGTTTGAATGAAAAATCCATTGGTGTCAAATTATTTGATGAAAGTGGTTTTGATTGTTTATAATAATAAGATTAGTAAGAGAACTGCTCACTCCATGTCTGTCCGACTAATTGCCACTGTACACAATCATTAATTGTCGGAAAACTAAATCTATCTGTCCGATTAATTGTTCGGTTCAAAGTTGCAATAACAAGACGGATATCCTTAGAAATTATTACTCAGGTAGAGAAAATGATAAAGAACACAAATATAAAGGGTAATAGCTTAAATATTTTTGTATCCAAACATTATATTGCAACAAGATTTTATTACAACATATGTATATTGAGAATTACGATTGACTAAAAATGAACTAGTTTTGTAATTACTCTTAAGTTGAAAAACAATCCGTACAAACTAGTTATCAAATATGGACATGTGATCACGCATCTCAGCTTGAATTGGTATAAATGAATTGGAACTTTCGGTAAATCATATACATGTAAGTAAAATTCCAGATTTGGAAAGTTAGCCTTTCTTCTAAAGTCTAGCTGGATTTTCAAACTTTGCAAATTAAGATTGATATACTGTTCATGTATACCGTATATGCCTCATTTTTCTTACAAATATTTATGATCGACATAATGTTACAGTACTTTTGAATCAAACATTAAAAATTGTTCGAATCAGATTTTACGCTTGCAGCTTTAAATATATGTCTAAAATTCAAGAGGGATTTAGATTTAGTTTACAATTGATTAACATGGGCATATCAATATTCATCTGCCTAAGTCTTTTAGTTCTTGATATATTAAAGCATCCAACTAAAACCTAGTATACATGGACTAAGCATAAAATTCACATGAATTCAAAGACAAAGTCGATTGGTGTAGGTGATAGCTTTTAAAGACTTTTAGAAACCGAATTACACAATGCAGCCAGTTTTAATGGTGTTGGAATGTAGTAGATTAACATATGCTAGGTCGATATCCTCAAGGCCTATGACATTGCTGGGCTTGGCTTCCTTGTTCAAACGTTTTAGTTTTGAATTATTTTCTTTCAATTATTATGGTTGGTCTATCTTTAGATTTATTTGTTTGAAATATGCACAAATGCTTCTTAGCTAGCTGTCAGTAACTGCGAGTGTTTTCAAGAGGGTTCATTTTTGTCTCGTTGTTCTTGTATAGTACTCTTGTCTCATGTTCTCTCTTGGTGAATTGAACTTTTATCGATTTGATTTTTAAAGTGTGTTATTTTTGTGCTTTGTACAAGATTAACAATAGGGGAAGGTTGGGCCCCAGAAACTAGTTTAACCCCGCCACATTAATTTTATATCAGAAGAATCAGAATCAGAATATTTTATTTAAGTGTCACATACTCAGCAAATACAAGTCAAATAAAATAATCACAGAAGTAATTACAACAAATTTTCATACTGCATTAAAATTGCTGGTATCCAGCCAAAAATGACTTATGAGACACTATAAAACATTTGTACATAATAAAACATAAACATGTGTTAAAAAAAATATACAATACACATAATTAAAAATCAAAGATTGGCATATTTTCTACGATTAAACATACTAAAAAGGGATTTTGCTAAAAATGGCTGAATAAAATCATTTGTCATAAAAAATAAAAATTTATCTTGTACTGAAAAATTTAAAAAACTCAGGATCGAATTCACATGCTTTTACCTCTAAGGAATATCTTAAATCAGAATAAAAATCACATTTAAGTAAAAAGTGTTTTTCATCCTCAATACAATTGTCTGTACAATATATACATCTACGGTCAATTAAAGGAACCTTTGGCTTGGTGAATCTACCAGTTTCAACTGCCAGTGACAAACAACCACTTCTATGATTTGATAAGACACGCCGATGTTGCCTATTAGACACAAGTTTCAAATACATAATGGTTTCTAAGTTAATTTTGTATTCTCTATAAACCCTTAATTTATTACCATTTACATTATTTCGATCATTAAACAATTTTACATGCCATTCATTTGTATCAATTTCTCTTAATTTATGTTTTATATCATACATTTTATGACTAACAGAATAATTATCATTTAAAACATTAATAACACTATATAACTCTGCTTTTCAATACATTTTTTATCCCAAGACCTTGAACAATTCTTACTCCACATGTGAATTTTATAAGTTAATCTAAATATAAATAAATAAATAAATAGTTTATTAGAGTGTCACATATTTGATCAAACATATTTATACAATTACAATAACATTATAATTAAAAAGATCAAATATCCAGCCTTAAGAAGACTTATGAGACACTTATGTACATACTTCACTAAACACTTTTAAAATACAATGTATATACAATAATTGAACATAACTTCACTGTAAAAAGTAACTATTACTTAAAAATTATACTTGTCTATTAAAACCTATAGTTTTCGCAATATTTAAAATAAAAAGTTAAATATGCAATTCATGTACAAAATTTTAATTTTAAAACTACGACAGCCCCTAAAACAAATCAGGATATTAAAAGTAATAATAAAACTTTAATATGAAAAGTTGAATTAAACAGGTAAAAACATATTACTTAAAGATATTTAAAAAAAATAAAAATAAATAAATAAAAAATAAAATAAATAAAAACTTCTAAAAAGCGCTTTGACCAACACGTCATACAATTAATAACTTCAAATCTTATTTTTATATTTTAACGGTATGAAATGTAACTTTGTCTTAAACAAACAATTTTCGCCTCTGAAATGAGTTAAAAATAACATATGAAAGTGAAGCTTGAATTTCATCACATGACATTATATGAGAAAATTTACTATCCATATCAAGCGTATCAAAGTCAATGATCGAGTGTCTTGCTTTTGTGCACAGTTCGTATCTAAAATCATCGTATAAGGGGCACGTCATCAGAAAATGTTTTTCGGTTTCTACATTATTGGTGTCACAGAACCGACAGAGTCTCTGTTCAACTGGTGTACGCGGCCGGGCATATCGTCCTGTTTCAATCGCCAACGGCAGAGATCCGCTACGGAACAGGGCAACAGTTCGACGCACATTCCTTGGAATTTGAAGTTTGAGGTACTGTTCAGTTTTTATCCCCGTTTTATATGGTCGATAAGTTCGTAGTTTATTACCATTTGGATTGTTGTTGTCATCGTGCATATCTCTAATAAAATCATTGTTATCAATAACGTCTAAACGTTCTTTAATTTGTCGCATCACAGTCTTGGTTGAAACAGATGTATCGTTCACTATATCGTAGGCATTAATTGTCTGCACAAAACTAGTGACTGTGGCGTACCAGCCCTTCCGACGGTTTTTAGTCCACTCAGTTACCTTCCGGGTTAAGCGTACATCGTCCGATCGGAGTATGCGGCATAGTAAACGGATGCAAGAAAGGCGTTGTTTTGTGAAGCATGAAGTCCAACCCATATCTCCCCGAACTGCAGTATTTGAAGTATATCAACCGACTGACATGAAAAGTTTAGCTGCTTTGTTCTGGACTGAATTTACTATGGAATGTACTTTCGTTCCCTATATTCCGGAACCGTAAAACAACACTGGTTCCACCATAGATGAGTACAGTTTAGTGTAAACGGCATGCGTCATTCCTCCAGCACTAAGGAATTTTCCGTACAACGCACCGAGTGCCCTGCTAGCGGATTTCGAAAACTCGCGTATTGCTTTGGTGTACGTTAGGTTCTCATCAAGCCACAGTCCTAAATATTTGTATGATGGAGCATAATTGATAGGTTGTCTAGAACAAACAAAATGAAAGTTACTACGGGCAACGGATGGGTTACGGAAGTGTACCACGTTACTTTTCGAAGGATTCACGTTCAGCTTCCACTGACTACACCATTCAGATACGACATCTAGCATACGTTGAAGGCTCGGTTCATCGGTTGCAACCAACGCAATATCATCGGCGTATAGAAGTATGCTCAATAAACTGTCGCCAATTCGGACACCGCATTGTAGATCATTAATGCGTTCTGCTAAGTCATTTATGTAAATTGCAAATAATGCGGGGGATAATAGGCATCCTTGTTTTACGCCACAGTCCACGTCAAACCAAGGTGTATAAGCATCATTAACACGTACGGTACATCTAACGTTCTCATAAAGTGATTGAATCGCCGAAAGAAATTTCTAAAGTCACAGGTAGTGCTCACACGCAGAAAAAGACGAAAAGTCTCTAATGTTACTGAATATTTAGTACTATTGTTTATATGTGCCTGTCCTAAGCCAGGAATCATTGTCAAAACTTTTGTTTGTCCCTGTCAACTATCTGTTCATTGTTCTATGTCCAGCAATGGGTCTTTCGTTGATAACCTATGGATTTGTTTGAATCTTATGATATATTTTGTAGTTTTAGTCTTGGACAAATGCAATACAGCGAGCAGTGACCTCTAGTCATGTTGAAGACTGTTGGCTGTTTTCCATTGTGATTTTTTAAATATTCCGTTTATTTAATATTGGTTGTATCGCGTACACTTATTCCACATCTCTTTATCGTTTATATATACAGCGTTACCAAATTTCCAGTTTTTATGTCACTCTGCTTTGATATTTGTATTTTTGTTAGAAGAACGCATCGAATCCTTTAATTATGTTTCTTGCGTTTAAAGTTTCATGCGTTTAAACTTCAAAATTGTCTGAACCCTAAGGTTCTTCCTAGTCCAAACATAGTTTGATCTTAGTCATAATTTGTATTCTAGTTCTGAATTTTTGGTTTAATAGTTCTATCACGCTCTTACCGTTAGAATTTTCATTTTTTTTTCATTTCATTTGGTAGAACTCCCCCGATAAGTCTTGAATAGACAACTAAGGGCATTAACGTACGGGCAATGGCTAACGCATATCAATTCAGTCCAATAAACTAACGGTGTACGACTTATAGTAAAGAAAACAGGGGAAAATGGCTGTCATCCGATTTCATGCATTAACCTAGCCAGGATATTCCTTATAGACTGGTTTTTCATGATTTTGAGGCTCTTAAAGAAACCCGTCATGATAACCTACCACCACAAGCGCTAAGGCTAACCGCATTTTTTAAAGCAACTCTAATCACAGTTTTGTTTTTATTAATGTAGGACATGGATTTACCAGATGGCTGCTCCATTGCGTCCATGATCTTGGTCTAAATTGTTTTCACATATCAACGAGGCTTTTTGCCATGTTTATTGTGATGAGCATGTTCGTATCAAAGAAGTAACTTAAAGTGTGAATTCAATGACTCAAATATCTAGCATACTGGCTGTGCATGTGATAGATTTGTTTCACAAAATTTCTAAAGTCAATAGAACTCATCTAATGACCAATTTTCACATGTGCATTAATTAGTCATACACAAGTGACATCAAAAAGGCATCCATAGGGTTTTAATGTACTTGTAGCTGTTAATCGTCCTTCTTTTTATTAGCTTGTTGATAGTTTTTGTAACAAGATGATTACTGCCGCATGGTTTTTTTTTTTGGAATTCAACATGTACAGTTGAGACTATCTTGATTTCTCACATTTATTCTGTGAAATAAATAAATGAATCGAAGCAAATGGACAATGACATAACTTATCATACAAATATGAAAATATATCCCTGAGCCTTTTAATACGAAAATTGTAGAACAATAAATAAGATGTAAAGGAACGAGGAATAATTCTGAAATTACTACTTTTTTATTCAAACTCTGAGGATTTAAAGCAGACAATTAGTCGGACACCCACAAAAAATAAACGACCAATTAACCGGACAGTAAACAATTGTGCATTAATGACAAAAAAATATGTATTAAACAATTTTTTTTATTTTATCTTTAGCTATCATTTTCAATTTAGAGAGTCTATCAATCGCCCTTTTTGATAATAATAAATAGGTTAATGAATTCATTGCGGTTTGTGAGTAAATTCCAAGTATTTGCGACGAGGTGAAGGAAAAAATGTTCACCCACTGATGATCAATCGAATTTTTTTAACAGTTTAAATTGTCCTGAATACAAAAAGAAACGTTAAAAGTTCCGTAAATGAGCAATGTATTAAAAAAACTTACCTTTGTTCCTAGCCGATATAGTAGAGTGTTCAGGCAGCCTTTAAACAACAAAAATTTGGCGAAAAAATAACAAACAACTAGGATTTTTCCATCGGACAGTGATCAACTTCCGTGATCGCTTACTGTCCGGTTATACACTGTGAAGAAGGTACCCATTCCTTATCCGCAACTCCTCTCAAACACCTCAATGGATTTTGATGAAACTTTCACACAAGCTTTGTTACATGACTTAGATGTGCACCGCCTATTTTAAATTCCTTCTGATAAATTGCAGCCGGGTATTTATTTGTAAGCTGTTTTTCATAGTTTTTCTAGTCAGCTTGATGTTGAGTATAGCGTTTTATCTTAAAACATTAAGTAATGAAAATATATACCATATGTTATTTTACTAAAACGAGCCAAAAGGATGTTGGCACAGCAACAAAAATAAGCAAAATTAATAAATAAGCAAAGTTAATTAATTGCATATAAAAAAAATCCTAGATATGCACAAGGAAAAACAAAAGTTTTTATTTTATTCTATTTTTTTGCAAATAAGTACTCAACCAATCAAACCGATTTAACCAAAATTTCCATGCTAAAATATCTTTAAAGCAAGCATTCAACATAAGGACTTGAGTGATTATGAAATAACATAATGATCTTTAATAAGCATACCATATCAAAAGTAACGGTTTATTGTTTATTAAAAGTCAAACACACCATAGGTAGAATAAAATCGAACGGGCCGAAAGAAAACGGCTTTTTATAGCTTAGGTTTGTTGAATTAACAATTAAAACATTTAAATTATACAAGAACTAAATATGCTCTAACTTTTATAATAACATATTTGATGTCTCGAAAAAGCAACTTAGAATGTAATATTTAATTACCTTGACCCGAGTGATGTTAAAAACTGATCCGGACCGGTGTAAGCTTAAAGTTCCGTTAAATCATAAATTGACAACAAAACATGTTATTTTCCATTTTTTATTAAAATATAATGACTTAAAAAATATGGGATCGTATGTTTTGAATCAAACAATTCATATGCAAAGTTGTTGTGACAATACATTTTAAATGATAAAAGACGATTTCTAATTGAAAGTGAAAATATGTGTTAATTTTGAATAAAACTGGACCATATTTGTTTAGATTTTTCAGGTATTAAACTTGCTGTTATTCTATCAACAAAATGGTGTGATTTGTTCAATATCTATGTACATTTAATAAATTTGTTTTAATTACATATACACCAAGAGGTAGCCACAAAATTCATTGTCAAAAGTTTGACCCTCTCGTATACATAGATGCATGGTTTAAAACAAATAACTTTTCACAAATTTCCGCATCTTTTAAATTAGTACAACAAACAAATTTTGAAAGATTTGATATTACACTTTGATATAATGCTCCGATTTCCGGTTTAAAAAATGGCGGCAGTGAAAATTTGGAGAGAAGAAAAATAATTGAAATAAGCGTATCCTTGAGAAATATAGTAATATTTTCCATATATTTTCCAATCAATGGTTTGTACGTTTCCTTAACCCACACCTATGCGGTCGAAGGAGCTACCAGTCCATCCCCAGGTGGGGGTGTGTGATCGCCCTCCAGACGGCACCCAAAGTTCAACGTCTTCAGACGCTAATCTGAGCATCCCAACCCTCGAATAGTATCGATCACCCAGACGCTTATCAATAGATGATAAGAGTCTGGAACAATCCCATTACCTATTTTGTTATGTGTACGTTCGGAGTACTTTCAGGCTTTATCATAGTGTTTGACGAAAATCACTCAACCGTATGTTCAGAATTCCGTGCCTATGGT
This sequence comes from Arcuatula senhousia, assembly GCA_963971305.1. Lineage (NCBI taxonomy): Eukaryota > Metazoa > Mollusca > Bivalvia > Mytilida > Mytilidae > Arcuatula > Arcuatula senhousia. The sequence goes on along the minus strand of OZ020306.1, from coordinate 30,972,512 downwards.
TCAGTGAATTTATGCAAATGCAACAGCGAGATAACTTCTCGAATTGATGTGAGTTGTTCTCTTATAACATAGCATTTCTTTTTTTATAATAAGACATCATATTTTACATTTTTGAACACAAGTTGGTTTTGTTAACAATAAAAAAAATCGTTTTATCGTTAAATTGTACTCACGGGCGTCTACCTGGTTTTGGAAATTGTTTATGTTTATTGGAGTTAAAAATTGGGACATTCTTGATTACAGAACCATACACGTTTGACCAATCCGATTCTCGATTTTGCAGAACCAGTTGTCAATAACCACGGAAGACCAATGAAACGTTGAGTTTTTAAAGTTGGTTCATTTCAGATTGAAATGAATCTTGTATGCTAAACACGTCATATACACACGTGGTAAAGGTTAAAAGGTATAACGATCGCCACCTAGTGGTTACGAGAAATCAATAGGTGTTTTCCCAGACTCACTACCTTGGTAGTATGAGTTTGGGTTCGAGACTAACCCTCGAACAGATACATCCATTACAACCATTACAAGTTTACTCACATCCTGAGGTTGATCCACTAGTCCGTTTGTTCGTTACAGACTTAGATAGCCCCGAACTCAATGATACATCCTATGCACACTGTAGTCAACAGTTATCTCAAATGTCACAAGTGTCCACATTAAGCGAAAATAATGAAATCCCAGTCAGTCAGGATTACATACCCAATCAAGACTTTGTTCAAAATCTCGACACAGAGCTCATAAATCTAAACAAAGACACGTATGTAAACAAACTAGTTGACTTAGTACACGAGAACGAAAACACGATCACCTTGTATAGAAGTATATTACTGAGTCGTGCCCGTTCAGTACAGGGGTGTCCCTTGGGTGATCTTATAACTAGAAAAAGCACTGTTAATAGTTCGTCAATAGAAAAGTATGCCCGTGACTGCTATATTATTCAGGCATTCATATTAGGCGAATCAAATGGTATATCTGACATTTTCAAGTCCGATAGCAAAAGTAAGCACAAAGCTGGTGCTGACAATGTTAGTGTCAATTGCTCTATTATTGAACTGAGAGTAACCCTCCAAGAAGCATTGAGCAGGCTATGTAAACTCGAGAATAATGAGAAAGAGAACATAAAAGAGATTGAATCTTTGAAAAAATGTAACAGTCAATTGAAAAGTGATCTTAAAGAGTCCGCTATTAAACTCGAGTCACTCCAGAATAGCTACAATCTGAAATACTCCCAATACGACGCGAAGTTTAAACTGCTGAAACAGAAAAATAGTGCGATGGGTGAATTTGACTATAACGAGTACATATCTAACTGTAAACGTGTTGATGCCGAGTTATCAAGACAGGATAAACTAATTTCTAGTAACCGTAAGAACGTATCCGAGTTAAAACTCAAATCCCAAGAATCATATTCACGAGTTACCCAAATGGAACCCCAATACCCGGCAGACGTGATTACTACTTTGTCTGGAGTCGTGGACAATAGTAAATTTGTGCATTCAACCATTCAGTCTCGTCCTAACGGTAATACTGTGAGCAAATTTGTCACACGACAAGCCGAAGCTTGTCAATACGGATTCGAGTACGGGTGTTATAAATAATTCAACCACTTTGAACAATTCGCAAGGAGTTGAACCAATTGTAAATGACGAAGAACCCGGGTGTAAACGGAACTTAAGAATCGAGGAAGCTCCTTCAGAGCCCGACAAGCACGTCGTAACACACTCCTCTCGTAATGACAGTGACAATTTGTATAGGATTCCTGTCCGAGTACAGGGAAGTACCGCAGAAGTGATACATGTTGACGCGGATACGTACTTTTCGGGCGTAAAACGTCGTAAGAATTTGACTGCGAGATTTTATTTGTCGGGAATAACTCCAAAATCGACGCGTCGGGGCATATTAGCGTACCTTGAACAGAAAAATGTTACTGTGACTTATTTAAAGATATTTAACCCACGCGACCGACAGAGATTCCTTACAGCGAAACTGAATGTTTCCAATGATAGTGCACATAAATTGTTCGAAAGTGACTTTTGGCCTGCTGGGGTATCATGCCGAGAGTGGTGGAGCGATAGAGAGTGGCAGCAAAAACTTTCCGAAGACCACTATGAGCAAGATCGCACTTCAAATACTGACTAATAATGGTGTTAAACAATAAGAATCTAACTTATTTAGTTTTAGTATTAGTATTTACTATGTGTAGTAGTCTTAATATAATAGCATGGAACGTTAGGGGGATTATGTCATCAACAGTGTGTCTTAATGCCTTACTTAGATTTTCAAATTGCGATGTATGTATAATCTCTGAACGTAAGTTGAAAGCAGAGTCATTATCCTTTATGAATAGTGTTGAGCAAGGGTATTTATGTGTAGCAAAGGCAGACCCTTTGCCCCCTGAGTACAAAGCATTCCATGGTAAAGGTGGCATAGCCATTATATATAAGAGGTCCCTACAGTTTTCAGTGAGTGAAATTGTTGAAACATATTGTGACAGAATAGTGGGGATTGGGTTAAAGGGTCAGAATTCCGGCTCCCTATTTATTTTTGGTGTTTATATGCCCTCAGATTAAAATATTGTCGATTTTTGTATGGTATTGAATGCTCTAGATGCTCTGTATGTAAACTATAGGAACCTCGGTAATGTTATAATCGGGGGTGATCTCAATGGTAGTTTGCTAGAAAAAGATAAATGTGTAACCAATGTAACAAAATCATATGAGTTAAAAAAGTTTGTAGGGAGGAATAATTTGTATTTTTCAGGTGGTAAATTAGCTTACAAGGGGCCTGATTATTCATACATTACAAAGAGATCAATGCTAGACTATATTCTATTTGATGATAGCATATATAGACAGTTAAGGCGTTATGAAATCCTTGGTGAGGGGGAATTTAGTAACACGTCGGACCACCTACCAGTAGTAGTTACGATTGAATTGAACACTTAACCCACACGTAATTATGAGTCAGTGTTATAATCTGCCATCATGGCATCGTATTACAAACTCGCAAGTTGAACAATATCAAAACTGTTTACTAGAACCATTGACTGCATTGATTTCTGGTGTAGAGAATGGTTCAATTGAAATTGACTCTGCGTATGACGATTTCGTATCAGTGGTACATAACACGAACACGAAACCATATTGGACGGATGACGTGAAGGCTGCACATACCGAGGAGCGCGCCAAACGTAGAGTGTGGATCTCTGATGGTAGACCGCGAGGATTGCAGCATGAGAGCTATAGAAATTACAAACGCGCAAAGTATAATTTCCGAAATATCCAAACAGCAGCTTGCGAAGAGTACGAGCAAAGGTGTTTTGACGACCTTAACAATTATGCCGAATGTGACATTCGTATGTTTTGGAAGGCAATTAAGCGTTTCTCAAAAAGAGACTCAAGCGTGTATCCCGAGATAGTGTATAACGATGTTACATGTAATAATCCGGAGTCGGTGTCTACTGCCTTTGCGTCCTTCTTTGCTGACATTTACCGACAAGGAAATAATGAACATTTTGATGACACTTTCAAACAAGAAATTGAGACTAGATATCACGACATCCTTCAATTGTGTAGTGATAAAGAAGATGTACTTCCTGGTGGCGAATTCACTGATGATGAAGTGAAAAACTCAATCTCTAACTTGAAACATAAAAAGGCACCCGGACATGACCGTATTCAAAACGAGCATTTGATACATGGCGGGAATGTAATAGTCCGTTTCATACGCTCACTTTTTAACAAAATTGTATATTCTGGGAATATTCCTAAACGCTGGAAACTTGGATTAATTGTGCCAATTTATAAAGGAGGATCCAAACAGAAAACAAATCCCGAAAGTTATAGACCCGTCAGTCTCCTCTCAGTGGTACTTAAGCTCTTCGAAAATTTAGTGAAGTCTAGGATTACATCTTTCATTATGAATGAGACATTTATAAATCCTCAACAACAGGGATTTCAAGAACGCCTTGGCTGTACCACAGCCTCATTTAATGTTCATGAAACTATTGTACACAATATTGAAATGTCTAGCAAAGTATTCGTAGCGTATCTCGATAGCAAACAAGCTTTTGACTCCGTATGGAGAATTGGTTTAATGTATAAACTTTATAATATAGGTATAGTCGGGAAAACATGGTGTATAATTAATGATATGCATTTTGAAACTTATAGTGCTATAGTTGCTAACCAAACATGTTCAGATTTTTTTCCTGTCTTGCAAGGTGTAAGACAGGGTGGGGTTTTGTCAGGTCTACTTTACTTGATTTTTATAGATGAAATGATTTCTGACCTAGAAAAAATTAACAATGCAACAGGTGTTTATGATATCATTAGTTGTTGCCCCTCCTTAGCAGATGATGTTGCCTGCATTAGCTTGTCGCCTTCGGGGCTACAGGATATGCTTGACTTGTGCACGTCATATTCCAGGAAATGGCGATTCCGTTTCAACGCCAAGAAATCGGCGGTACTGCAATTCTCAAAGAACACCCGTGAGCCTAGATTAACTTATCCGTGGACAATTGGTGGGCATCTTGTTCCAGTTTTAGAAGATTACGTTCATCTTGGAGTTCTAATGAACTGTTCATTTAAGTCACTGGAACGAACATCTGAAGCTTGCAGGAAAGGACGCAATGCATTTTTTGCTTTAAACAAGCTGAATTCCACATCTGTCAATCCTATCGTATTATTACGGCTTTATAAGACTATAGTTTTGCCATCTGTTCTTTATGGTTGTGAAAACTGGAACAAGCTTAAAAACAGCAGACGTGAAAGTTCTTAACCGGTTCCAACATTTTATTGCGAAACACATACTTAACCTGAAAACTAGAACACGATCAGACATGTGTGAGAGTTTGTTAGGGATTTACCCGATAACTGTCGAAATTGAGAAGAGAAAACTAATGTTTCTCCAGAGACTAATATATTAACATGATACCAGTCGTACTAAGCAGATATTCCTTGTCCGTCTTTTTTCGTTTTTTGTTGACTCTAATCGTGTCCATCTTGGCTATATTCCAGAGATATTCGAAATTCTTGATAGCTACGAACTTCTTGAACATTTAAAAGATTTCATATTGACTGGTTATTTTCCAAACAAGCGGGAGTGGAAACAATTTGTTAACAATGCAATTCACGATGTACAGGAAAGTAAATGGAAACACAGAATAAGTGCGGACAATGACTTTGAACGATTTAGCCAAGTTGTTGACTCAATTGAAATAGCGCCATTCTGGAAAATCGCAGTAACAAAATACGATATAAAGAACTATTATTTCGTAACAAAGCTGCTCACTGATCCCCCAAACAGTACCGGAGGCTTTTGTGTACTTTGTAGTCGTGCATTCTCAGATGTATACGTCCATGCGTGTTGCAACTGCACCTCAACTCATTCATTACAAAATGTTTTCTGGGACATGGTAATTGAAAATTTCCCGTTGGGACTCTTTACAGAAATTTACGAGTGTGACGATGATCAGCTGTTTACTGTGTTGATAGGGAAACACATTGAATCCGTTGATATTGACCTTTATGATTTTTCTAGACTATGCCACGTACATATAGTGCAATGTCTCGGACACTATCATAAGTCGCTCCTAAGTGCCGTCGCGCAAGCTAATGCAGGGTGTGTTTAGCTACCTACTCTTCTTTTTTCAATGTTAACTCTAGTTTTGCTATATAATATTTTGACGTTTTTGAGGTTATTTACTTTTTGTAAAAGTATGCCTATTGTTTATATGTTATAACCTATATTTATAATTTGTAATATACGTTGTCTTTAATCTCTATAAGAGGAAATAAAGAAATGATTGATTGATTGATTGATTGATTGATTGATTGATTGATTGATTGATTGATTGACTTTGATATAATGCAATAAAATTTCGGTCTACAAGGGTATAACACAAACTTTTTAATAAGACGCCTTTTTCGACTTGGCTGATGGACTAAACAGAATTTCATAATATTAATCCATGATTTTTTGTTTTACATGAACAGGAAAAAATATTTTATTTTTAGATGTTTTTATTTTTTTTTATCATAAACAATGATAGGAAGAAAAATAAATAACAAGGTGTCTAACAAATTCTAAATGAATGCTGGACAGTTACTGGAATATTTGGGTCAAAATTATAATTCTTGAAGTATATAGTTGAGAATCAAAACATTTTTATCCTCAATAAACAATAAAAATGATTCTCAGTGAAGACTCAAGGAATTGATTTTACAACTTTTTTTCTATTTTCTTTTTTTTTATGAAAATTAAAAGCTTATTCACACAATTTATATGTGCAGAAAGTAATTGAGTTAAAATACAATGTGGAAAACTGAACACCAGTTTAAAACTTCCTCCTCATTTATGAAAAACTAAATCTTCCCTTTAAAATGTGCTCATGACATGAAAACATGTCATATAAGGAAACTATTATAGGAAATCTTGATTAAAAACAATTTACTAAGGAAACAATAATAGGAAATCTTAATTAAAGACAGTTTACTATGGTATACATGTATTAATTATTGAGAAGAAGACATGCAGTTCCAGTTTACAGTAATTTGGCTCTTAATAATACAGACAGGAGACGCTAAACAATTGACGCCTGTGATTTTAGGTAAAAAAAGTTATTAATTTTGTTTTAAGTGCACATTAATTACTTTTGATATCAATATTTTGTTGCTCCATGTTAATGCATTGTTACTTAGCATCATAAATATTTTACTATCAAAATGTATCAATACATTTGAACAATCATAGGTCGTTTTTATACGACCGCAAAATTTTTGCAATCGTATAATGTTATGGCGATGTCGTCGTCGTCGTTGTTTGTGTCGTTATGGTCTGGGGACATTTGGTTTCCTGTGATAACTTGAGTAAATATTGACCGATTGTTATGAAATTTTGATAAGATGTTTGTAACCACTAGAGGAAGGTTCCTTTTGTATTTGGGGTTGGTGTCCTCTACCGTTTTAGAAAAAAAAGGGCCAAACGGGGCTAAAACAGGTGTATTGCCAAAACTGTTGTAGAATTGTTTATTATTCATTCGATTTTGAAAATTATTTTTCTATTGTATTTCTCATTAAATTCTGTCAATAAAATGTGATAATGGTTTGATGTATATTGTGCCATTGCATTGCAACAGGGGGCCAAAGGCGGGCCACGCCCCAAAAATCTACTTTTTTATTTGTGATCCGATTTTCAATTTTTTTCATTGGAATCCTTGTGAAAATCCCTGCCTGCGTTTTTCAATCAGATTTGCAATATCTATTACTGTTTTTGAGATATTAGGGGTCGAAAGGGCCAAAACGCCACTTTTAAAGGTTGGTCAAGGCCGGCTAATGGATTTACATAAGAAATTTAGCTGTAGTGTTCCAGCCAATTGTTATTAAGTTTTGATATGATGATTATATCCACTAAAGAAAGATTTTATTGCATTTGGGGTTTGTGACCCTTACCATTTTAGAAAAAGGGGCCAATAGGGGCTAAAAACGGGTCAAAAATGTCAATTAGTATAGAAATAAGATTTTTTTCTATTAATTGTTAATGTAAATATAGACGTGTCAAATATGCATTTTAAAGTTCACCACAGGATGCATGTGTCAAAAAGCTTTGTAAGTCCACCATGGGTTGCATGTGACCAAACCAATAGACTATCCATATTGGGCCTCCAATGTACAGGGTTTAACTTGTTGCGGTCGTATCGTGCTGCGCTCGGCGTAGCTTTTTTTAACTATAGTAATGGTATTCGAATATAAGATATATCAACTCTTTCAATAGTCTATAAAACCCACATTTTACGTTTGCCTGTCTCCAATGCAGGAATTTTTATCGAAGCTGTAATGTTAATTGTTATATTATCTATGTCCAGAAATGAGTCTTTCGCTGATAATTACAAAAATTAAACGAGACTCACCTTGGTAAGAGTCGAAGTTTGATTGTGATTCTATTTAGTCATAGAATCACGATAGGGATAAAATGAGATTGTGTTTGCGCATGTTACTAATCAAATTTCAAAGATAGGTTTTTGTCATTTACAATCTGTGCCATGTTTGCAACATGCATTAATGATTTTTTACTTATTTCTATTTTACTCAACCATTATAAATATATATATAACACGAGACTCACCCTGCCGGGGGGGGAGGGTGGCATTTTATCCCTATCGTGATTCTATGACTAAATAGAATCACAATCAAACTTCGACTCTTACCAAGGTGAGTCTCGTTTAATTTTTGTAATTCTATTACGTCATAATCACTTCCGGGATAAAATGAGGTTTTTAAAGCAAATGACAAAAACCTCCCAATAATCTTAATCAATTAAATGTATAGATACTTACAGATTATTGGAGTACAGCTGATACAAAAGCATCATCTGTTTCAATCCTTTTATTGTAAAACTTGGAAAATGTTCTTTCATTGGACCATCCTGCTTTCTGTAGAATTTCCTGAATTGGTACAGATTTGAGTTTTGCCTTAGATGTGACTGCTGACCGCACACTATGAGCTGAATAAACTTTAGTGTCAATACCAGACTTAATTAGAACTGTTTTGATCCATCTTGCAATTGTTTCTCTTGAAACTTGTCCATGTGGCTTAACATAACTAATTATAAGTTTACAAGTGTTCCCACGCAAACTTCTTGTTCGCAACAAATATTCCTTTAAAACACTATACACACATAATCTCCTGTCTGGAGGGTATGCTTTTAAACAAATCTGTGGGTTCTTATACCCCGGTCTACTCTGCTTGAGTAAGCCTTCAATTTCACAAATAAATTCCGATTTTAACTTTTGTACACTATTTACACTAAGAAGATGAATGGATTGAGTCCTTGTAGCACATGTTAAGGCTATTAACATACAAAGTTTCAAAGTTAAATCCTTCAAACTCAAAAATTTTATTGGAGACAGTTTCCTTAAATACAACAAAACTTTGGACACATCCCACGTTGTTGAATATCTAGGAAGAGTGGGCCTCAAGTTATAAACCCCTTTCATGTAACGTATCACTAACCAATGTGCCCCTACTAAATGTCCTTCACATTTTATTCCTAAAGCTGATAATGCACTTCTAGCAGTGTTAAGTGAACTGTATCCTAGTCCCTGATTAAAAAGAGTTGTTAGAAATTCCACTACTTGATCAATAGTTGGTCGAAATGAATCAATCTGTTCTTTACTAGTGTACTGAAACCATCTATTTGTGAACGTTTGATATTGTTTTTTAGTACCACTTCTCCACGAGGACATAATAATTTGTACTGTTTGTTTAGAAAAGCCTCGTTGTCTGTACAATCTCCTGAGACAAGACAAGCTATCAGAACTAGTGACTGATGAAGTGGGTGTTGTTTGTCTTGAAATGGAATTTTTAACAAATCTTTTACTTTTGGAATTATCAATGGTTTGTCTATGAGTAGGTCCATCAACCTTGTGAACCATGGCTGAGTGGGCCACAGTGGTGCTATTATTATCGCTTTTACCTTTTCCTGTCTTATCTTCTGTACACAAGAAGTCAATACACTGAAAGGAGGAAACATGTAAATAAAATCAAATTTACTCCAATTTAATGAAAAAGCATCAATATATGAAGCCAAGGGGTCTGGCTTCCATGAACAATATGTTTTGATCTGATAATTCAATCTGGAAGCAAACATGTCAATAACAGGTTCTCCCCAACATAAAGTTATGCTTTTAAAAACATTGTCTTTCAATTTCCATTCTGTTTGATCACAAAAAATTCTCGACTTTTTGTCAGCTTCATAATTTAATTTTCCAGGGATATATGCACAAGTCAGCCAAATATTATTGTCAATACACCAGAGCCATATTTCTTTACTAATTTTATTACATTCAACTGACTTTGAACCACCCATGTTATTGATATAGGCTATGGCAGTTGAATTATCAGACAAAACTTTGACATGACTATTTTTAATGGAATTTTTAAAGGAGTGTAATGCAAACTTGATTGCAGTTATTTCTAAGGAGTTTATATGTTTTTGCTTTTCTTCTATGCTCCATTGACCACCAGTTTTATTTGAGCCAAATACTGCACCCCAACCCAACATTGAGGCATCAGTTTCAATTGTGCAATCTGGATTACCATGAGAAATTTTTCTGATTTGTTTGTGAATGTTTAATATCCACCATTCTAATTCTTGTTTCATTAAATTTGTTATGTTCATGTAGGCATCATAATCTCCTTTAGATAATTTTAATGCTTTTATTTTTTCACATTCTAAGTTTCTGTAAAATAACTTTCCAAACTCTACTGCAGAAAAACTTGATACCAGTATCCCAATTACTTTAGCTACATTTCTTATTTTTTCTTGGTCTTTTTTGATTAATTTTTGACATTCATTTAGAATTCTGTCTTTTTTATCATTTGGCAATGAGACAATCATTTCTTCTGAATCAATAAAATTTCCTAAAAATTTTATCTTTTTTGTTGGTTTTAAAACAGACTTTTCTGGATGAACTATAAATCCCACATCCTGCATTAATGAAACTGTTTCAACAATGTTATTATTACATTCATGATATGAATCTTCACAAAGTAGGCTATCGTCTATATAACCAACATTGGTAAAGCCTAAATTTCTAAGTCTACTATATACTGGTTTCATAATTTTGGTAAAGTACCTAGGAGCAGAAGCAAGACCATTAGGTAAGCAGGTAAATTGAAAAATTTTGTTTTCCCACTTAAATCTCAAAAATTTTTGATGTTCCTTAGCTATTGGTACGCTATAGTAAGCGTGTCTTAAATCTACACTAGCCATAAATGAATCTTTATTCACCAATTTTAAAGCCGTTTCAAATGTGTCCATTTTAAAATGGTGATAAGGAACAAACTCATTAAATTTTTTCAAATTTAATATCATTCTATATTCACCGTTAGGTTTCGGTCGCAAAAATATTGGAGATAAAAATTGTTCTTTTTCTTCGTTTACTTCAATAAGAACTTGTATGTCTAAAAGTTTTTTAATTTCATTCCTTATTATTTCATTTTCTGAATTGTTAAATTTTGATTGAAAATTGCATGAATTTTCACACATGTCTATGTCATTTTCAAGTTCAATATGACAATTTGTTACAATATCAAGAATAACTTTATCAGATGTCAAATTTTCCCAGGCATGTGTAAAATTTTTCAATCTACCTGCTTCAAATATAGGCTCTAAACCTAAATGTAATAAGTTACTGACCTCATCTTCCTTATCATCAAAAATTACTGTCTTCTGTACCCCCTTCCTGCCCCTCTCTTGGGGTAGTTTTTTGCACTCGAGTCAGCATTTCCAGCTGCATTGGTGTCTTGCTTAGAACTTGCCCAAACTGACGGCCTTTCATGAGTGTGAGATCTATTCCCTCTACCTCTAGGAAATCTGCCTCTATATGAGCCTCTAGTGCCTCTTGAAAACCGGCTAGGCCTAAACCATGACCTGCCACCCTGACCATAGTGAATTTTATTTGCAATCTTTGAGCAGTCCTCAATATCTTTTGCTACTTTTGAAACATCATCACCAAAAAGGTTGCTTGTGAATGGTTGCGACTGGGCACACAAATGTGTATACTCATTGTTTAATTCAAGCTTAATAAACTCCCTCCTAGTGAGGTTAATTTGCCTATTGGTGTGACCTAGAATTGCTAAGACATCATTACATTCATCAATAACATCACTTATGTTATCTGTTTCAGGGCCCTTTTCTTGCTCAAGTAAAGCACATTTATTTACGGTGTTGGCTAATAAAATAGAAGCTTTTATAAGTGAACGTTCAATGTTCTGTAGCTTTTTGTCACCAGTTTGTGCTTGAGGAGACATAAGGTCCCAAATCAGTTTGTTTGTTTTTACAACAACTAAACCTTCACAGTTTTCAGGCCTTGGGTTTTTCTCATCTTTCATCATCTCGCTATACTGAGACTCATCCATTCCATTACGGAACAAATCCGTAATAGTAGATGCCAACACTTCATCTATCTTAGGACCCTTTATTTCTTTTTGTTTTGACCTTTTCACCATACCCGAGAACCTGTTTTGGGTATTATCAGGTTCATTAGACTCATTATTTTCATTTGCATCATTATTATCAGATTGAGTTCTGGGCACCTTAGCAGGGGGTTCATAATCATTACCATCCTGCTCATTGTCATAGTAGCTATCTTCTTGATAAGCTTCCTCGTATATTTCGTCGACTCTTGTGGCAAGATCTCGAAGTTTCAAATCTTGTTGCTTTTGATTTTCTTGTATTTGTTTTAATATTGTCATCATTGACTCATTTTCACTCACAGTCACTACTTTTTCGGTAGTGCTTGCGGTGGAAGACAACGTCTTCGAACTTGAAATTGAGCTACCTTTTGTCGACGAAACAGTTCGTTTACTTTTCTTTTTGGAAGAAGATTCTAGCTCTTCGTCTATCAGATTGAGAACATCGTCCTCTTTGTGATTCTTATTATGAACAGGCAGAACTTCGTTCTCCTTTGTTGATTTTTTAACCATCTTCTCAGCCATGTTTTCACGATTTTTTACTTTACCGCAAATCGATCTCCACTTTACGGTAAATGTCGTAAAATGGCATAAAAAATATCAACTTCGTTGATATGTTACTATATAATCAAATATATTTAAAAATGTCAACCTCGTTGACAAACAATAAAATTTTATTTTAAAAATCGGAGACGACAGACCACGTCTGCTCTCTCCGAGATACACAAACACATTGATTAGTAACATGCGCAAACACAATCTCATTTTATCCCGGAAGTGATTATGACGTAATAGAATTTTAGGATTGGTATTTTATTATTTTAATCTAGGACCAATGCAAGACAGTGAACAGTGACCACTGGTCACATTGAAAGCTGATAACTGTCTTCAATTGTGTGGTTTTTAGCTCACCTGACCAGGGTCATGTGAGCTATTGTCATCGTTAAGCGTCCGTCGTCCGTCCGTCCGTTAACTTTTCTTCAAACATCTTTTTCTCTGAAACCACTGATGGGATTGCTTTGAAACTTTGTACACTTGATCTTTAGGATGTCCTCTACCAAGTTTGTGAAATTTGTGAACGTCGACCAACCAACATGGTCGCCGTTACTAAAAATAGAACAGGGGGTCAGACCATAGTTTTTAGCTTATAGCTCAAAAAGTATAAGAGATAGAGAAAATCCCTTTAAAATCTTCTTCTCTGAAACCACTGAAGGGATTGCTTTCAATCTTTGTACACTTTATCTTTAGGATGTCCCCTACCAACTTTGTGAAATTTATGCATGCCAACCAACCAAGATGGCTGCCATTGCTAAAGGTAGCATTGCAAAATTGTTAAGCTCATTGGGAGCTACAAAATTGAATTCAGGGTCAAAATTGTCTCCCTTTAACTGTTTTTTCTATCAATTTTAACTGATTTTTAAAAAATCTTCTTCTTGGAAACAAACCACTGAAGGGATTGCTTTCAATCTTTGTACACTTTATATTAAGGATGTCCCTTACCAAGTTTGTGAAATTTATGCATGCCAAACAACCAAGAAGGCTGCCATTGCTAAAAATAAAAGAGGGTGGTCAGACCATAGCATGAAAAGTGTAAGAGATAGAGAAAATCCGAAGCAACCTTCTCCATTCTGCATCAACAGCTCTTCAAAACTCTCATTGAGTCGAAGTAGAGGGAAGACTCCTTATTGAAGTTATTTCCCCCTAATCATCGAAGTTGACAAGACTCACAATTTTTGAACTTTATCTTAAAAACCACTCCTGGGAGCCTCTTGTTTGACTATATCTTGAAACTGTAAGTGCTAGAGTTAAAAATGTTATTATTGGAAAATTGTGAAGCTCATTGAGATCTACAGAAATGATTTCAGTGTCAAAATTGTCAGATGACCCCTTATGGGGGTTATGGTTCTTAAAGGTGAAAAATAGTGGGGTTTTTTTTGTGTGTTTGACCTATAGAATGATAGCTGTTACAGATAGAGAAAAAATGTTGCTTGTCTAAATCTTCAGTCCAAGCAGCACTTCAAAAATATCCATTTGGCTGAAGCTGTCAAATGACCCCCCCTTATTATTATCAAGTTTTGGGTTATTGCCTTGCAGATTAAACCTATAAAAGATTAAGAAAAGCATTTGTTTGCTTGAATGTTTGGCTATATGTGCTCTAAAAACCTTCATTATAAGGTGGAAATCGTATGTTGATCCTTTATTGGAGTTTTTCACCTGAGATACCCGAAATTATTTTCATTCCATCAGTCATTGAAGTCAGGTGAGTGATTCAGGCTCCTGGGAGCCTCTAGTTTTGTTAGGGAATCAAACGATTTTTTAAATGACTTTCTAAAACCTATTTCAGAGAAAAGTTTCTGTTTTGTCTTCTCAAGGGTTAGTTAGGGACAACTTGAATTATCAAAGGTAGTTTTGATAATCGTTTTATGTTGTTTTTTGAAGCTGGGAGAACCTTTAAATTCAATATAGCTCTTTTTCAGGATGGTTAAATTGACAATATACAACATGTAATTGGTATAGAGTATATTTTTGTCTCGCCTGTGAAGCAGAGCGGGACATAGGTGTTACTTTACCGGCGGCGGCGGCGGCGGCGGCGTTAACTTTTTGGAAAAGTTTTATGAGCACCTCCATATCTCAAGAACTATAGGTCCTGGGTTAATGAAACTTGGTATGCATATGCCCCAGTAGTAGCTTAGCACAGTTGCATCCCCATCTTTTGACCTTGACCTTGATTTTTCGGTTGAGTGACTTTGACAATTTTCAATACATATTATAGCAATGGAAAAGTTTTGCGAGCACCTCCATATCTCAAAAACTATCGGTCCTAGGTTGATGAAACTTGGTATGCATATGCCCCAGTAGTAGCTTAGCACAGTTGCATCCCCATCTTTTGACCTTGACCTTGATTTTTGATTGAGTGACTTTGACAATTTTCAATACATATTATAGCAATGGAAAAGTTTTGCGAGCACCTCCATATCTCAAGAACTATAGGTCCTAGGTTGATGAAACTTGGTATGCATATGCCCCAGTAGTAGCTTAGTACCGTTGCATCCCCATCTTTTGACCTTGACCTTGATTTTTCTGTTGAGTGACTTTGACAATTTTCAATACATATAATAGCAATGGAAAAGTATTGCGAGCACCTCCATATCTCAAGAACTATAGGTCCTAGGTTGATAAAACTTGGTATGCATATGCCCCAGTAGTAGCTTAGCACAGTAACATCCTCATCTTTTGACCTTGACCTTGATTTTACGATTGAGTGACTTTGATTATTTTTATTGCATATATTTGCAATGTTTAAGTTCTATAAACATCTTTTGATCTCAGAAACTGAAAATCCATGTAAATTCAAAATATAGTGGAAGCAAGAAAGAATAATTGTTTCTGAAGGTGCCGGCAGGCGAGACATACTTTAGTGTTAACTCTTGTTGTAGACATATCTTTCCTTTTCATCTACAATATACTGGTAACTTTCGTTTTTATTTCATATTTATAAATTGTAGTACCTGGAGATGGAGGAACTCGAATCGAAGCAAAACTGAACAAACCAGACAGAGGCCCTCACCACGTATGCGTTAAGAAAACTAACGGCTTCGAGACATTATGGTTAAATATACCAAGCTTTCTTGTTCCATGGGCAATTGAATGTTTTGTAGACAACTTTAGGTTTGTAGCACCACGACATTTTATGGATGTATATCCAATATACATGTGAAATTTTATTCTAATCAACATGCGTAAAAATTTGCATTTCATATTATAGTTTTTTTTACTTATTTATAAGCAGATAAAGATTCTGTAAGCTCACGACTGGACCCATAGGGGTCATTGCATGAGTTACGTCTGCCCCCCACCCTTTTTGGCGGAAAAATGTGGTCGGATGGATGCATGACTAACTTACCTTTGCCTGTCAGTAGACCTAGCTCCCTCTTCAAAATTTCTGGATCCGGATCGGCAACTGAAGGTTATGAACAAGGTGTGGCGGATTTAGAGGGACGGGTTAGTACCTTTTAGTTGAATCTTTATTATACATGTGTGTAATATTTTGTTGTTTCTTTCAGTCTAGTGTACAACAGAACATCCCACAAGACAAACACACCCAAAGGTGTGGAGACTAGAGTACCATTATTTGGGGAGACAGGTAGTGTTGAATGGCTAAATGATAAACATCTTGGTGAGTACTTACAATTGAAACAGAATTTATAACACAGGTGCTATAAAAAGAAACAATAAACTATCGAAATGTTTCCGTGACTGACTAAGACAAAAAGTTAAATATTCATTTCTGCGATATCTGCAAATTCATTGTGTTTCTGTTTCTTCTACCCTATGTAAACAGAGTTTCTATGGTGTACATTAAAGGCTCTGTAGGACTTAGAATAATTTCTTACGCTTTGAAATTTTATTTCATTTTTTTCACTGACCTGAAATCCTAGTTTATTTAAACGCTTAAAATGGAAGAAGCAGATAGGTACCAATGGGACGTTAAAAAACTTCAAGTTTGAAATGGCAAAGAAAAAAAGCAGTCAACAAACGAGAACCAGACAATGTCAAAATACGCAAAAAACAAACAAAACAACTGAACCAGCAATCAACTATGCGAACTGATCTGGACATGTATACAGATTTTTACCTTTTTGTCAATCTATATCTCCATTTATTTGTCTGCTTCTCCTCTCATCATTTAGTTTTAAATTGTAGTTGGTTACTACGACTACCTCGTTAAGTATATGGTCAAACTTGGATATGAAAGAGGGAAAACGATTCTTGGAGCACCGTATGATTTTCGGAAGGCACCAAGTAAGATATATACATTTATATGTGCTTAGCATTTCAATGGTCATACGTTGCATCTTATAGTCCATGAATATCCAATGTCTTTAATGTCGCTGTAATATTTATTTGATCGAATTTTTAATTAACCTTTTATCACAAATGCATTTTAGTTTTGTCCTATGGTCGGTAATAAACTGTCCATACTGGTACTTCCAGTCCAATACCCTTTATAAGGTTATCGAGTACCTGAGGCCAGGTGCATCTTGTTCTCTCAAAACACTAGGTAACAGTGACATCGAATCTTGATCTTCATACAATTGACGGAGAATGCTTTGTTTACGTAATTTATATTGTAATTCAGATGAGTTGGATGAATTTTACATGAATTTTACAAGATTGGTAGAAGAAACGTACAAAGTGAACAACAATACAAAGGTTGCTATCGTCGCTCACAGCCTAGGGAACTTAGTAATCTTGTACGATCTACAACGGAAGTCTCAAGAATGGAAGGACAAGTACATCCGGACCTTTATCACACTTGGTGCTCCATGGGGAGGGAGTGTCAAAACAGTACGGATGGTGGCATCAGGTTGGATTTTTTTATAAAGTACTAAATTGTTTATCGAATGTTTAGATAAAAATTCGATTTCTGGATATTTTGGTTTTAAGTAACAAACTCACAAAACTTTACAACAAAATAAAGCACATTTAACTAAAAGTGCAGAAGAAGCTTTGATAACCATCATTTGTGTGAAAGCGTGGAGGACCTTTGTGCATATTTTCAACAAGAAGCTAAACTACAAAATATTGTATTCTATATAATATATAATTACATTCTGTTAACTTTTATGGACCGATCACGTATGTGGTTTACCCTTTTCCGTCCGTCCGTAACACTGTGGTTAAGTTCTTGGTAAGGTCCATTACTTGGATTATAGATGTTTGGGGTCAATGATATTTCATCACCAGATGTTTCTTGGGTAAGGCTACACCATCCAATAGAAATTAAGTCACTGCGACTTATATTTTTTACCTTTATTTTTTCGCATGAATGACTTTGGTTAAGTTCTTGGCTAGGATACTACATGTTGGAGTCAATGGTATTCCACCACTAGATGTGTCTTGGGTAACATGAGTCATGACGCCAATCAATAGAAGTTGGGTTACTGTGACCTTTATTTTATGCATGGACGACTTTGGTTACGTTCTTGTTGTGGTAACAATCCAATTGTCGGAATTTTATTCCAATAAAATTGTCGATTCTGATTCTGATTCTGTTTAAGGTCCATACCTCGGATACTACATGTTAGGGGTCAATGATTTTTTTTACTACTAGATGAGTCTTGGTAAAACGGCACCGCCCACTAGAAATTAGGTCATTGCGACCAATAGTTTACGCATGAACACTTTTGATTAGTTTCTTGGTAAAGGGTCATATCCAAGGTTAATTATGAACATTGGGGGTAAATGATATTGCAAAAATGGGAGGGCCATCATGTGGCTCATAGGCACATTTTCTAGTTTTTAAATGTTTTCAAGTATAATTGATAAGATTGCACAAAATGCATTGTTTATCTTTTTTAAATTACTCCGGCGACCGCGTAAGTCGTTGTCAAGGTTCCACGTGCTGGTGAGTTTCATCGTGTACCAAATACTATTAACCAATGGAAATCGCGATGATTAATACAAAACAAAAGGAATGTAAATATCATTTTATGAAATGATATGCTAAAGTTATAAAAAAAAAACTATTTTGTAGGTTACAACATTCACATTCCGTCTATCAACACATTGTCAGCGAGAAAGATGCAAAGATCTATGCCAAGCTCAGCTTTGCTCATGCCATCAGTCAAGTTTTGGAACAAATCTGAAGTCATCGTACAGACCCCTGACAGAAATTATACCGTGGAAAATTATCAGCAGTTTTACACAGATCTCAACTTCACAGATGGATATCTGATGAGAAAAGACACAGAGTTATTGGTAGATCCATTTCAACCTCCTAACGTCGAAGTACACTGTCTGTATTCGTACGGCTTGGAAACAGACGGAAAACTTATCTATACTGAAGGTCGATGGCCCGACAAACAACCTACAATTATCAAAACAGATGGCGATTCGACAGTCAAAACAGGAAGTTTAGAGGGTTGTCTTTCTTGGCAACATCGACAGAAGCAGCCATTCTTTTCAAAAAGATTTCAGGGCATCTCACATACTGGTATGCTCGAAAGCAAAATTGTGATGAACAGTTTACAAAATATTCTCGTAAAATGAATCTTGAAATAACTGTGAAAGAGTATTTATTTATTTTTTACAGTGCTTGTAACTAATCATTTGATCTCGTTTGTATTAAGTACTATTCCACATAAGGATCAGGCAGGGGGTGGCACATCGATAATTTCCAATTTAAGATTTTGGGGTAAAGATGCATTCATTTTACCATAAAAACAAACCCAATGCAGTTTTTACATCTTAATATGTATTTGGTGCCTAGATATTTTTTGACTGGTAATATAGGAAAAAATATGGCGGGAAATTTTCCCGTACTTTACACTATACAATGTAACTAAATTTTGACTGGTAATATCTCCAAAACCCAAGATAGACTGAAAAATTTAGTGGTCAAAACAAACTTTACTGGGGTTGCTTTACCTAATTCTGTTGAATTTTTTTTTGTATTTATTATCGATGTGCCACCCTATTAATTTTATCTGCCTGATTCTTAGAAAAAGTAGTACTTAAATGTTCTTTACTTATTAAAGATATCAATCCATAGTTTCATAAACTGTAGAGTGCCTACCCTGATGGTGTACTTCACTCAACAATTCTCGATGTGGTGACTTTCTCCATCTGATATATCCTCAGACACTACAGATTCTAGGAAGTCTGCTTCATATTTAGATCTACATCTTGAAATAGATTCTCAAGGAAAACTTTCACCAATTTTCTAAGAATTAAAAAAAATTAAAAGGCCTTACATTCTGATTGTGCAACGTGATGACTTCAAATTTCCAATTGTCAACTTTCCCTTCTTGTGTAGCAAGATTCCGTCCGCTCCAGCTTATGCAGATTACTTATTTCAATTGGTTCGGTTTTTTTAGAGCTTGGGGGACTTCCATCGATTTTCTTAGCAGAGCGTCAAGTCAGACACCAAAATTTTCCAAACAGGGTTAGGTTGCTGCTCGGTTACTCTCTTCACTCAATGGATATTACGGAGGACATCATGCGCTTATAGACAACTATGGGATTTCGATCACTCAGATGAGTGCAGATGTTTGTTTGTCGTAGGGTTTTGTTTTGTCTTCCGTTACCGGATTTGACACTGAATTCTTCTTCTTCCGTTAAAGTCCAGTCCTCGTATTGAGTATTTTCAGACTTGTTGCGACCTTGATGCGAGAAAAACATCAGTGCTGATATGTACAGTGCTTTGATTCTTTAAAAACTGGATAAAAACATCTAAAGACATCTATCGAAGCTGGACCTCTCGCACACCCTCACGGAATGATTCCAGGGTGGTGCAGCTGACTAGTGGCTGTGGAAGTCCATTCCAGATCCTGATGGTGTCTGGAAAATATGAGTGGCGATATACTAGGGTTCTGGCAAATAGTACTAAGAACCTCTGACTATGGCCTCTTGCTGTTGTTGTCATGGGATGGAGGTGCACTGTAGGAATAGCGATTAGGCCATGTACTATGCGGAAGAACATGATGGCTTTTGTCTTAGATCTTCTTTCGTGTAGGGTGGTCCAGTTAAGCTCTTGTAGCATGGATGTTGCGCTACTGGTTCTTCTGTAGTCATTCATCACAAATCCGGCTGAGCGTCGTTGTATTGCCTCTAGCTTGTTTATGTTTTCCTTAGATGCTGGATCCCATATTTTGCTGGAGTATTCCACAATTGGCCGGACCAGAGTCTGGTAGCATAATTTCTTGGTGTCTTTAGGACAGCTTCTGATGTTTCGCTGTAGAAATGCTGTAGTGGAATTTGCCTTCTTAGTAATGTTATTGATGTGTTGGTTCCACCTTAAGGTTTTGTGTATGGTAATTCCAAGGTATTTTGCGGAGTCAACTTCTTCAAGTATGTGGCCGTGGATGCTGTATGGTAGTTTTAAGGGATTTCTTTTGGTGGTTACTCTAATTACCTGGCATTTCTGTGGGTAGAATTGCATCTGCCAGTCTGCCTCCCATTGTTGGAGTCCATCAAGGTCTTTCTGGAGGGCTTTTGAATCTTCTTCGTTTTTAATCTGGTGGTAGAGTACATAATCGTTGGCAAACAGTCGTACAGTTGAGGATGTTACATATTCTGGCAAGTCATTGATAAATAACAGGAACATGAGTGGGCCAAGTACACTTTCCTGTGGCACGCCTGAGTGGACAGGTGCTGTTTCTGATGATGTTCCTTCCAGAAGTACTTGTTGTTTTCTGTCTTTAAGAAAGTCTCTCAGTAAGGCTAGTGTGGTGCCCCGGACCCCATAGTGGTCAATCTTATGTTGAAGACGTTCATGGGGCACTTTGTCAAATGCCTTTGAGAAATCTAACAAGACTATGTCGGCTTGTTACCTGTTGTCTATATTCTTTGCAAGATCCTGGATAGTTAGTATCAGCTGAGATTCACAGGACCGTTGGTGTGCTATAGCAAAGCAGGAACTGCTTACTCTTCCGGAGCACCTTACTTTTGACATTCGGATACCCCATTGGCACCTCTGCTCCTGACACCGGGTCAGACTAAAGCGACTGGTATGTGTTATCCAGGTGGCTGAATAATGTGACAATGTCATCTTGCATGCCTGATCGTCTGGCCATAATAAGGAAAACCTGACCATAAATCACAGGGGACTCAACGCGTTGGGGGAAAGCAGCATTCTTCTCATATTCTTTGATATGAGTGCATGCATGGAGCCCTGTAGAATGCCTTGCAGTAGCTAAATTGTCTCATCTCATCCATCACCCATATTTCCATTTGCTCCGAGTCTAAATTCGTTTTCGTATTGACCTTGAGTCCCCATTCCACTTCATCATCATACCCATGTTCGTTTTACTACCTTCCCAGGTTTTTGCAGCCGAATTTGCACCGCTTGAGTAAAAAAATAACTTGCGAATCTATGGTGTGGTAATTAAAAACATTGGTAGTACACCACCTAATTTTATTAATGTCTTTTCATTCAAAGTTTGCGTTTTTATGCTTAAATTTAGACTACTACCAATTTATCTTCTTAGTTAACAGATCGAAAAAGTTTCTTAATCACCAACATAAAAAAGTGTGGAAAGCATTTCAAATATATCGTTTAAACACCAAGATTATGTTGCTTCTTGATTAATGTCCTCTTTAATAAAAATATGGTAGACAACTTTACTCGTTTACACATTACTATTTCGCAGATAAATTCAGATGCTAACAAGTCCAAGTTTTTGTAATGCATAGTAACGCGAGTTGTGTGTTGTAGCAAAAAAGCAGGGAAAGCTTACTCTCCCAGAGCGAATAAAATCATTCTCTTCTTCGCGTTGCCAGTTTGGTGTAATGTGTTTTCATTCGCAGTGTTGTTGTCCTCGGTATCTCCTGGGTACTGGATTTCCATGATTAATTAATATGTTGTAATGTTTTTGCTTACAAATGGTACTAGGTTATCTTTCTTACAGTTACATTTTTGTATTTTTATTCAAATGACTGAAATCATGATAGGCACAACTGATTAAACGCAGTTTATTTATTACAGAATGGAACATCTTGTACTCAACTATACTAAGACCTACTTTGTTATCAATGAGTCTTAGAAAAAAAAAATTACAAAAGACCAAATAATCAACATGCTCATCTTTCTCATTGACAACATATTTGTTCAGTTTGGTGGACATGTTTTTCAGCAAACAACAAGGATTCCAATGGGCACTAATAGTGCACCTTAACTTGCTGATTTGTTTCTTCATTCATATGAGACAGACTTCATACAATCTTTTCTAGACAAAAGAGATCATAGACTAGCTGTCTCTCTTTTAACCTCACTTTCCCTTGTATTAATGATGTCCTTTCACTTTGAGCGTCACGTCTGACAAAAAAGCTTACACATGGTTATGTTGTTCCTCGGTTGCTGTCTTTAATCAAGAAATTTTACGGAAGACATCATGCGCTTTTTAGACAAATATGGGATTTCGATCTCTCAGATGAGCCTTTCTATTGTTCGAACCCCACGTACACCACACTGGTGCCGTGACCGAAGAAAAAAATGACGAAGAAATTCAAAAAGTCGATACGAGTAAGACACAGAGGACAAGTGACGAAACTTATTTCGAAGATAAACGACGAACTGGAGAAAATCACCGGAAAGTTTGTGTGAAACTTTGAAAAAGAAAAAAGATCTTTTGCTCAAATTGGATGGTGATTTCTAGAAGAGATTGACGAGAAATTTGTTCAGGTGGAGATTGAACAAGCCGATAGGTATGACTTAGACATAGAGCACACACTAACAAAAGTACGTAACAAGTTTAGTCAAAGAAAAACACAACATTTTTCGATCCACACACAATACAGTACAGCCCATGCAAGTTCATTTCACAAATTGCCGAAACTCAGCCCACCGCACTTTCTGGGACGCATTTCAATCTACAGTAGACAAAAACCCCGTACTTACAGATATATAAAAGCTTATGTACCTACAAAATCAACTTCAAGGCATCGCCGCACAATGCATAGCCGGACTTCCACTGACCGGCACTAATTACAACCAAGCCGTAACTATACTTAGAGAGCGAGTTGGACAAACACATGTCTTTCTATAGAATTCGAATCCCACGTACACTATTTTGACTGTTGGCAACGCGACGGGTGTGCTATAGCAAGTAGGAATTACCTACTCTTCCGGAGCACCTGAATTTACTCTCGTTACGACTAGAGTTCGCTTTGTTAATTGATATTCAGTAGTTTTTGTAATTCCGTGTTTTACATGTCCGTGTTTTCACCCTGTTCTTGATGGTGTTTAATGGTTTCGGACTTTTTGACATTCAGATGCCGCTTTGGTACCACCGCTTCTTTCAGTCTTTGTGGTTTTTTTTTATGCAAGTATCAAAAAATATTATTGAGAGGTATTTTGAAGACTAAGACGTACTAGTATTTGATTTGGGAAAGCCGTATTTGAATAGTCAATAATGGTCTGCCAATCTGTATGCAACTGTCAATTTTTATCCAAAATTTGACGGATCCATCTGCGTATTAGAAGCTGTTGTTACGTGTCACTTAAATTTCAACACGATGACACCAAATATTACTTGTATATGTAACTTATAACTTGTGTTTTCTTTTTTAAATTTAAATGCTTTTAGAATAATCCCCTAAAAAACTTTGTCGCTATCCTTACATTATAATTATACATTTTTGCGTATTCAACATCATGCTACAAATCTAAATTACCCAAAAAGTTGTTGGCAAATATTTTAAAAATGTGCATACAAATTCGGTTTACTATAAACTTTTCATAGACCCTGATTAAAAAGAAATTGAAACAGAAAAGTGTGTTTGCCTTATCTGCATACCGAACGTAATGCTGATTAATGTCTGACCCTGCGTTATACTGCAGCAGGTCAAGCCGTGTATGTGAGGGCATCAAATGAAAAGTCAATAGATTTTGCCACTTGCATCCCATGCTGGACTGACAAAGCATTTGTATCACTTGGTTAACGTTTTGATGCTCATTTCGGTTGCTGATTGAAGGGGCCTGGGTGCCGCCGAGTGGTCTAAGGCGCTGGTTTAAATACCACACTATTTATCACTAGCCAATCACCTCTCAGCTGGTGTTCGAGTCCCGTTGAGTTACCTCCCCAAGGTCGGTGGTTTCCTTCGGGTATTACTCTATTTTATTCGCAAGGTTGGGCGGGGCTTAATTTTCTCGGACTATTAGGTAGGATTTAAATGAAGAAGTCCGAAATAATTGACCCGTGACCAGCCCGGTCAATAAAATAGAGTAATATACACACGGCAGAACCATTACGGAGAAAAACATTGTTAACGGACGATACATGCATTTTTTTCACGGTTTATGTCAATTTTCAACTTTTAATCTCGAAAATATCAAAAATATGAATGTAATAAACTTTAAAAACATGCCCAGTATATAAACAAGAACATATTGTATAAGGATTTAATTTCTTTTTGTCGAACACAATGGTATATTTATAAATCATTCACGAACGGTGTGCTCGATTTGATTACATTGACACGGACAATTCAAACTGGTTAATATAAACAGGCCTGTATAGAGTAATAATCTGGAAAGTTATGCTTCTATATAAGTAAAAGAAGTTAATAAAGTTTTGTTTTAATGAAAATATCAATATCCAATAATAACGTTCAATATTTTTTTATATATTTCAAGCATAACAAAATGACTCTAAATACATGCAATAAAACTTGGTAACGGACCGATACATGCAAAATAATTGCGTTGCAGTCAACAGGTGTAACTGAAATACAATTAAGAGGTACATAATTTGACAGTGTTCTGATGATACAAATATACAAGACAGGTCACTCTTGTTATGTTGACTGCAAAAAGTAAAAAAAAAATGTCTCTTAAATGTGTAGAGCGCCTCTGATGAGTCTTAAATAGACAAAACGCGCGTCAGGCTTAGCAAAATTTATTGTCTTGAACTTTGTTGTAATTTTTATTTCTAACATTCGTGACGGTTAGCGCTGCTGGTGGAGTTTTGAATTCCCCGAATTAAATCAGCTCCGGAATCAACACGTTTGTGTTGACGAATACACCAAAGCTATAAATTATCCGTTTAAATTTTAAAACCGTCTAAACCCGAAGTTTCTACCTACCCCAGGCATAGGTTGATCTTAGTCATAATTTGATGTCCCATTTCGATATATTTTTTGGGTTATTGCTCATGCTCTTCATGGTTTAGATATAATGTTTGGCTTTTTCAATATTTTGGTAGAGCGCCTCCGATGAGTCTTAAAAAAACGTAGTCAGGCGTAGCAAAATCTATTGTTTTGAACTTTGTTGTAATTTTTATTTCCAAAAATATTTTGTTTAGAATTTTTTTTTAATTTCATACAGTTATTAGCTAAAATAACGGATATTTATTATAAATGTGTGTTTTTACACAGATTTACTTCAGCTTTTACCAGTGGAACACAATCTTTTTTTCATTCCAGATCATTGCATTATTAAACTGTTATATTTGATATTAATATGGACATGAAGCAGTCGCACATAACAGCAAACCCCTCTTGCCCGTTATCTTAAAGTCTAAAATACTGCCAAAGTCTGGAAGGGTCCCGTCGGCAAACATCTTAGTGTTTTCAGAACGGTATTAGTAAAAAGTTGTTTTTCAGTTATTGTTCACTAAGTCCAATTTGAAAATCAGTGATTTTCTATGAACCTTTGTTTTCCGAACAAATTTTATGGATTTGCATGAAATATGTTTTAACATACTAATCATGACACGCTACACTGAAACTACCCTGCAACTTTATCAGAAGGATATTGTAAATAGTTTTGGCGTTAAAGTGTTCACAAAGCCCGTTTTCAAAATCTATCAAAATTATATAAGTTTTCCAAACTTAAAGCCCCAGTCACACTGTCACGTTTCGGCACCCCGTTTTACTACGTTTCTGAAACGTAGTGAAACGGCTATAAACGTAACGAAACGTACCGACACGTAGTTGAAACCAGGTACATACGTAGAGATACCTGGACGCAAACGTGGGGTGCCCCGTTTGTATCGTTTGCACGACACAAACGTGGCGAAACGCGGCTAAAAAAATAAACGTAGCAGATACGGGGTAGAACGTAGTGAAACGTCGTTAAAACGTGTTAAACCCTAGTGAAAGCGTAACGAAAACCTAGTAAAACGTAGCAGAATGCCCACCACCAGGTTTTACTACGTTTTCCTAGGTAGTTACTACGTTTCACGAGGTTTTATGAGGTTTTTGTACGTTTTATACGTTTAATGTTACGTTTCCCTAGGTTTTATCACGTTTTATCACGTTTGAGTAGGTATATATACAATATGTATATATATAATCACGTTTTATTACGCTTACTCTTTCATTTCCCCTATTTTTGCACCCTTGTTTTGTGAAAAATCTTCATTTAAATCACATTAAAAAAGAAACTATTAAGGTACGCATATTCTGCAAGATAAGGCTGTTGTTGTTTCAATACAACCAAGTAACAAGTATTGTGTAAGCTAATGCGCACTAGTGATATCCCGCTTCTGTTCAAAACTTTAGTTTTCTGTTAACAGAAAGAAGATGACTTGGGAGTATAAAATAGATATGCACCCTATCATACCATATGATAAGAATGATTGAAGGCGAAATATAAAACCTCTACGACCTATAGCTAGACAACTGCTGTGATAGGATTTTTGCATCCATGTTCAATATGTGTAAAACCAGTTTAGCTAGGAACCTAAAATTATTATGCACCATTTGTTACTACAGTAAACGCAAAATATCATATCTATTATATTTTGAAAGCAGTTGGAAAACTGAGACGAAATTGTATTTTACAGACAGACGAACGGACTGAGAATGGTAATATACTATACCATTAGTGATCATTAGTCTTTGGAGCAAAGATATACATATATATGTAAATGTACTAAAATATGAATAAACTCACAACTTACTTTCTCCTCAACCAATCACTACCTCTTCCTAGTGAATGTATATATTTTTTTTTATTTTGAGAAAATTATGCGGTTTTCGCGGATAATTCTTCACTGCGTAGTGGCACGTGGTAAAACGTAGTACATACCTAGCAAAACCGCATCAATACGAACTAAAACGTATGATATACCTTGTAAAACGTGACAAATCCTAGTAATACCTGACGAAACGTACCACACACGTAGCAAAACGTGGTAAAACCTAATGAAACGGCTGATGTTAAACCTTGCCATACCTAGTAAAACGTAGTAAAACGTGAGGAAACCTTGTAAAACATGGCATATACGTACTTAAACGTAAAGACCGAAAACTTTGACAATAAATTCCAGGTGGTCATCTCAGTACAAAAATTTACGATAAACGAGACGATTTTAGTTTTCAAATTATTAATTTTCCCAATCTACAGAGCAATATACCTACTTCTCCTGCATACGGTGTTTATATTTCTCAACTTATTCGATATGCCAGAGCTTGCACACATTTCACAGATTTTTTGATCAGACACCGGTTTCTTCGTGACCGACTTTTGAAGCAGGGCTATAAGAAAATACGTCAAAAGATATGATAGTTAATTGTTTTAATTAGTGTTTGACTGGTCTGCTGTACTGAGATGATCACCTCAATATCCCTATTGTGTCTCACAACTATGTTGTGTTCTATGGTCATTAACGGATCCTAAGATCGCAATGGAAGAGGGAGGTTTGGCGCCATAAAACCTGGTTTAACCCACCATTTCGTTTGAAATGCCTGTACCAAGTCAGGACCATTGCGATCCACCAGTTCTCCGGTATGACTGATTTGTCATTTTCTCTGGACTATGAGATTGATCATTCAAGTTCGGTAGTTTTGTTATTACCTTTATTTACATTAAAACGTGACGTTTTAAAACGTAGTGAAACGGAGAAGCCGATACGTGACAGTGTGACTGGGGCTTTAGTATTTTTTAGTTTAAGGTATATTTTTCACAAGAGTTGTAGACGGGCAATAGGACGGACGGACAACGTGAAAACTTTAGGGCGACTCTCTACCACTTGCAGATTCTTAGCTATGGACATTTACCAAAAACTGTAACCCGAGTTATTCATGCTGAAAATGTAAGTCAAGATGAATTTATGTTAATGCAGATGCATAATATTGTTATTCACGACAAATGGAACAAACAGGTGACCTACATAACACACATTAGTAACACTTTGGATACATGTACGATTGACGACTCATCCAAATAAACAGAAAACGCAAAATTATTTATCATCTATCCAATCTTAAATCATGATTAGCCAATTCACTTGCAGATGAAGACATTTGAACCATCTAAAAAAGTTTAACTTGAGTCATTTATGTGACAATGTATTAAGTCATGCTGACAACCATTACAGATGTACGTACCCCTGACCTGTTAAGATACATGTATATGGTTCTGCAGCTTTTGACATAACTAAAACCATTACGTACATGAAGCTTCATACGAACGAACACACCAATAGCCATCTTATAATTACAAGAAAGGAGAAGGTTGTTGCATCCACCCGGCGGCACCAGAACTGATATTGATACATTTTTTTATTTAATATTAATAAATTTAACCCAGACTGTCGTTTGCAGTTAAGACAAGACGTTCATACGACAGTCGCTGACAAAGTATATACACGCACCATTTGTCTGATACATTATAAATCATGCATGTATTCGCCCGTAACGTAGATTATTTGCATGTACCCCTTTTTCTTGGACAGCGGCATGC
The DNA here is from genome assembly GCA_963971305.1 of Arcuatula senhousia. Taxonomy (NCBI): domain Eukaryota; kingdom Metazoa; phylum Mollusca; class Bivalvia; order Mytilida; family Mytilidae; genus Arcuatula; species Arcuatula senhousia. The sequence goes on along the minus strand of OZ020306.1, from coordinate 30,943,340 downwards.
TTTGCAGTCCATGGCTTCGTGAATAAATTGATGAACAGCCTATATACAATTTCAAAAATCATTAAAAGAGCACAAAGCTTTTAAAAAACACAAAAAGTGGTTTTTGCTACACGTTGCTTGTATTGAAAGTGTGCTATAGTACGAGGGTAGGCTATTGGTTTGTTAATGTTCTCGAAAACTACATGGCCGATTTCAATGTTTCAAACATAAATATTTAGCTAGTTCATTTTTCTTTATACTGTACGCTTCAGTTTTTCTGTTATCATTTGTAAACAAATAAAATGTCTTACCTTTTCTGACTATATCCATCCCAAATTGTGTATTTTACCTGTGTTTTAATCCGTTTCAAGGATTTTACGTCTATGTCCCGTCCGTCAACATTATTTCTCGTCATAATGGTTCTGCCGTGTGAATATAATACCATTAAAACTGACTGCTCTACATGACCCAGTTGCGTCGATAAAGGGCGTTAACACCAACATACACGATTGCTGATTGAAGTGAAGTTGTGTTGTGGGTTACTGTTTTGGTAGATTAAACTGATGCCTCTTTAGGTGTTTCTTTCCTTGTATCGTACAGGGTAGTATTAGTTATTATTATTTGTATGAGTGTGTGTGTGTTGTTTTTCTTAGAAATGATTCGATATTGTTGGTTATCTATCTTACAACTGTATACAAATGATTAAAGGCAGGCATATATAGCAAGGACTATAGCAAGACATAATTGTTTAGTTTTTGATCCTCCCGCAATCATTTCTGTCGTCAGCCACAGGTTTCATGAAAGATATTTTTTTTTCAATAGTAACCACGTAAGTTTTAAAAGAAAAAAGTTGTGATGAAACCTAGTTTTCTTTGCATGAAACCACGTTGTTGTTTGTTGTTTTTTTTTCAGTTTACATGTTCCTTAAATCCCGTTTCGTAATTTTGTTATTGCCCTAATATTAATCTGAACTTTTTCTAACGTGTTTAGTATGCTACAAAACCAAGTAACCATACAGTTTAAACTTTGTCAAGGATGGGTTTTCCTGAGATTATTCAAAGATTCTGTGGTCACGTCAACTGTCAATAAAGTCAACAAAGATGTCATATATAAACATGATAAAGATATAGAACGATCTAACCTCTATACAATATAAATGGATAAGGAAAAGTCTTTATCTTAAGATACCTTCATTTCAAGGGACCCTGATTTAAAATTGTTACTGAGACTAAAGTGTTTTTAAAAAAATCTATGAGAAGAACAATACCAGAATCTAGGTTCAATATTGTTTCAATGGGTTTTAGAACTACCAAACAATAATCAAAGGGCTCACAGGAGCCTGAATCGCTCATCTGGTGAAGCCATCTCTTCTATAAGGGGTAGACGCAATGGAGACTTTTGTAGGGCTAAATAAGCTGAAGGATTAGCTTTTCTCTATCTGCAAAGGTTTTCATTATTTAAGAAAAAACACAATTCTTTTTTTATCTTCAAAAGGTCATAACCCCTAAACCCTAGGGATCACCTGACTAATCGATCCAAATGGAGACTTTTGTAGAACTTTTGATTCTAAAGAGATTAAGATGCTTCAGATTTTTCATATCTGTTACAGTTTCTGAGCTCACTAAGCCTTCCTCCTGTTCTATTTTTAGCCAAGGTGGTAATGTTTTTGACGGTTCAAAAACCCCTCGTCAGTTTTCTAGAAGATACCCTAAGAAACATTAAGACCATATGGTTCTTATCAGTGCAGTCGTTTCAGAGGAGAAGATGTTTTAATAAAAAAATAACGACGACGACAACGCCAACAGACACAAAGTGGTGGTGATAGCTCACCTGGATCTTCTGTCCAGGTGAGCTAAAAAGCCAACTTCAGAAATAACAGAACATCAATTAGACTAGAAAAAAAACAATTGATATTTTTCCTAATGTCAAAGAACAAGATAACATGTCTTAGTCAAACAAAACGTCCGTCGTTGAAAGTTGGAACTTGTACGGACTGTTGGGTTGAAATGGCATCAAAATAACTACGGATATATATTACTTTTTAAATAATTTCTCTAAATAAGAAATAATATAAATAAGACTAAAAAATGGTTAAACCATCACAAGTTAAACAGCTGTTTTCGGTCGACGCACTAATACTTTGCCCTTTTGAAGTTTCTTTTTGAATCTATTTTTATCCGCCTCCGTCAAAGAGTCTCTCCGTTGGGAATAGAATGATTTACTAGGAAAGGAAGAGTTTCTACTCCTTGGTCGCTGTGATTTAGCAGTTGTGGGACGCGATGGCTGTTGAGGATCTATACCAAGCTTATCAAACTCTTGAAATAGATCTACGGACACAGGCGTTGTAGGGCGATAATCTTTCGGTTTATTGCTAGATTGCCCACGACTATATGTACTGTTACAAGATTTAGGTCTTCCTAGAACTATATTGTTTGCATTTATAAGTTTTGCATTGTGTTTTGATTGACAGCTTTTACAATATTTAGGATTAGGTGTACGCGGATTTGGAAGTTTCTCTTCAATTCGAGATTGGCGCATTCGTTGGTCATATTTTGAGTCAGTACATAAGGTTTTCACACAAAATGGCTGCCGACACAACTCGCATATTTCTGATTGCACGGATTTTTCAGGACAATCTCCGGTACATGCAGGCTGTGTGCATCGGCTACAACAACGTCTGTCTCGAGGATTTTTCGCACTAACAGCTCGTTTAGAAAACCTCTTGTTTACTTGCGCAGTTCGTTTTTGTTCCCAATCTTCTGTTTCCATTTGTAAACGTTCCAGTTCAACCATTCTATCGAGAATATCATCCACGTTTTTCTCGCGAGTTCGTATTCTTGTTTGATCACGCCAGTTCCATTTTAATCTTGCTATTTGTCGCAAATCTAAATCGTGAAATGGGTCTGGTAAAGGATTTGCAAATGCATATACAGGAATATTGATATTATCGGCGTCAAAGTCAAACTTTTTCCAACCTTTTGCAGAATCTGGTAAGAGTAAAGAATCCAGCTTTTCCGGTCTCAAGTAAAGTTCTGGTGCTAAACGGTTCTCATCTACTTCTGGTTCATAGTCGCTATCATCTTCATCGTCCTCAGTGCTAGTGTCGTCTGTTGGAGTACTTTCAATGCCACTTGTGCTGATGTCGTCATCTTTTGCTTCTTTTGATTGGTCATCGCGATTTCCCGTTTCGTCCTCATCATTTATGTTTTGGGGCACAATTCCATATGTGGAAGTAATCAATGAATCACCCAGTAAATGCGATAAAACTCTTGGATTTAAAGAATCGAAGTTTCCTGGACGCACGTCTGTCGGCGTGTCAGGTCTCTTTTGTTGAGGTCGATTTCTAAATGCAGAAGGTGGAACAGATTTTGGTCGAGATTTTCGTGAACAACACTTGGAAGACGAAGACGAATTGCTGAAAAAGAGAAAAAAATGATTTTGAAAAAGTTTGATTTATTAGGTGTTATTTTTTCAACTTTTTTATATCATTCGAGTGGCGGTTTTACTTTACTTATCATTAAATGTTTATATATATTGGTAGTTTTAATTTTGATATGTAACTTTTTGAGAAGAGGAAAGCTGTAATTATATCTGTATAAATAAATAATTGAGAAGCCAAAACTCATGCAATACATCACACGTGCGATTGATACATTTGTCTTTGATACTGCAAACAATTACTAAAAAAATCTTTTCATAAATCATCAAATTCTGTGCAGACAATCATTTAAATCGACCATAATCTATCGGAAATTAAAATTTTGGAATTATTCTTTACCATTTCGATGAGTCGATATAAACTCAGATGTTATTGGGGAAAAATCTTTATTTTGTCAACCTCGCCAATGGAAAACTTGGTTTTAGTCGGTGTCCGTTAGTCTGTTCGCCTTTTTCTAATTGGAAACAAATGTGTCGAATCTTTGTATGCCGATATACCATGTTATGGACGTAACATATGTGCCGAATATGGAGGATTTACAAGATTTGCAGGTACCCGCTTGTCTGTTCGTTAGTCACACATTTACGTTTTAAATTGATTTCTCGTAAAGTTTAAATCAAAATTACTCGAAACTTTGAAACATCAACGAGTCACGAGTATAAAAGGAATGTTTATCAAATTCGTTCTATTCGGTATACGTCGGCTTTTTAAGTTTGTTCTATACTAATGTACAGATTGCCACTAAATAATGTGTTATGAGTGCATTACCGTTCCCTATTTATATAGTGGAAAAAAATGTAAACATGTACCACAAAACCCATGAGTTTACTTACATATGTACAAGAAGGGGCAGACAATCTAAAACCTTAATAGCTCTGTCAAAAGTATATTTAGTGTACTATATATTACTTGATTTTCAGAGAAGAAGTAACAAATAAAGGAATTTGACTCTTAAAGTCAAAACAAGTTAAAAAATCAAAAGGGAGCACGAGTCAAAACAAACAAAAAGAACAAGAAAACAAAGAAACAAACAGAAAAGAACAACAAATCAAAACAACACCCTTGAAAGACTTATCCTTAAAACATTTACATCGTTATGCCGACTCAGCATTTTTCATGTTTTTAGAATTCTTTTCATAGCATTTTGAAAGAAAACACAAAAAAAACAACCCACGAATTCATTACATATAATATCCATTTCGGTTAACATGGTGTTATTCTTTAATTCCATTTCCATCAAAATCACAAAAATGTATGCACCCAAACATCATCCTGGTCAGCAAAAAGTACCCAATATTTCAACATACGCATATTGAATGTTTTTGGCATTCTGAATGCTAATTTTCATTGTACAGCAACCCCACAAGAGAAATGTTAGTTATACATGTATATGGATTGTAGAATAAAAACTGTGCTTTGGGGTTTTTATGGATAAAGAAAACTATGCTTTTAAATTTCACTTTAGTCGGATGAATGTTAATTATACTATTATAGTGGAGTATAATCATAAAAAACTTCGTAGAATTATTTCTAATGAATGATTGAGACTTGAAAATGTTTTAAAAAGAGTAATAATTTTAGATATTACTTTAGCAGGTTGAATAGAATAATTGACGGTTATGTTTTTTCCAATAGTTCGATGAAAAGCTTCAATTCTAAAAAACGTAAACGAAACATTTGTCTGCCGTTCAATTTTGTTTAGTCATCTATAAGTCACTATCTCCAATATTCGTATCATAAATGTTGATTTTTAAACTATAAAATGCACCCTAATAAACTGATATAATTGTTATCTTCATAAAACAATTGATTTTCTATATTAAGCCAAGTTTTAATGGAGACTTACCTGTCGTTTTGACAGTTAATTGGTTTACATCTTAAATACGATGTTTCTAGTTCCTGAGAATTCAATGGTGGCCACTCTTTAGGCTTAAAAGCACGAAGACTAGCGGCTAACTGTGATCTATACAACTGGGTGGCATTCTCAAGTGGCGTCGGATGTGGCTGTTGATATAGTTTCTGTAAAACATGAGAGAGTTCGAATTATGTCAAATTTAGCCTTGCAGCACTGTTAAATCGTCCGTCTTGTTTGCATGTTATGCCTCCAACATAAACACAATCATAACAGAACGTTTCATTCTGTTACAAACCGTAAAATATGAATTATTAATCTCCACGTAAAATTCCAATAATACATAATAATCACTGGTACAATAGTTACAACTTAATCTTTGAAATGCTTTAATTATGACATCTTTTATTTCCATGGAAACCAGATTTCAGGTGCGACATCCTATATAAGGGTATATTTACCAATCAATAATTGTATATCTTTGTTTTGAATTATATTCTTTTAAGGAAATGAAATATGCATGGTATCTCATGACATGGCATCATAACAAGTATCTGCATACTATATTTCAATTTATCTAAGTTGCAGTTATTGCACATTCTATATTTTAATTTATATAATTATCAACTTTCATGACTATGGACCTTATAAATGGTTCATTTACCATGGGTAGGAAAAGGGTCTTATATTATCAAAAACGATCTTAACCTGTCATTATCTACAACGCCATACCAAGAAAAAAATAATCTAACAGGTTTGAACTATCTAAGTTAAAACATAGCTCAAATCCTTTGCCATATAAAGTTTTTTTTAAAATCTGTCAAAATAAAAAATGGCGGGATTTCGTAAAACAGAAGTAGTCGAGCGACAGAACTGAAATCAAATTCTACGGTATGGACCTTATGCCCATGCTACATACCAAATATGAAGATGCTGTAATTGGTACTTGCTGAGAAAACTGTTATGGAATTACAGCCCGACATTCACCATTTTATAACCCTGATATTTCACTCCGTGAAATCCGTTAAAAATGCTATTCTTGGTTTTTTAGGTTTAAGCAGTATGCTTCATCTTTTCGATAGGTCTAGTTAGGTTCAGATCGTTTGTGCACGAACATCATTCCATGTCAGGTTTTTGATTCCATGTCCCGCTGCCACAAAGGAATGGTGCGGGACGTGGACTCAAAAACTGACTTGGGAGGATGGTGCACGAATAGAGTGTAACTTTATCTTTAATTCTAATAATAGTAAAGGTTCATACGCTCAATCTATCATTTATTACAGATATATTAATACAGGTCTACAATTATAAAACAAATATATAAATGCAAACAAAGATTAGATTAATTTTTCTTGATAATTATTGAAAATTTAAGGATTACAGCTTGTTTAAGGTAGGTAGGACTGACAAATTGTAAGAATAAGAAGCATTTCTACAACGTAAACGTTAATCACACTGGACGTCAAAAAACGAAACCGAATATATATCTACACAAAAAACAAAACCAAATACATATGTATAAAAGACAATCTGAGTAAAATTACACGTTAGTTTTGGTCTCTTTTTTTTTGCTCTGGCGATAGTGGATCGCCCGAGAAAAAAAAAGAAAAAAAAAGATCCAAACTAACGTGTAATTTTAATTAGATTGTATAAAAGACTGCATTTGATTTATTCTATATCTATACATTTATTTTGAAGTTTTCTTATTTATGATGAAGATGGTGAATTAATAGAGAAAGATTCAATTTTTATCTACATAAAGCAAGTTAGGAAAAGAGGCAAACTTTTCTAAACACAAACGAACGAAACTCTGATAAAAATTTTACAAATACTACATTCCGAACACTTTGGGAAATCGATAATATATAACATGGCGCTACTACGGGTGTGTGTTAAAAATTGGTGAAATCACTCAGAATTTTGTTTAAAATGTGGTTAGGTCCGCGCATGCGGTCAAACATTCATGCTAAATCAGTGATAAGCTTACCTTTCCCGGCGTAAGATTAACTTGCTAAAACACACAAGTGACATTTTAGAGGTGCATCAAGCCAAAATATTAGAATAAATAGTCCTATCAAACTCCTGACCACACAAAAAGAAAACATTTGACAAATATAATTATTCAAAATTTAAAATTTCATAGACCTATTCAATTATCAGCACCATGACAAAAGTTCTTGGCCATTGGAAACTTTACAGTAGTGATGATAAATGGGATGCTTACATGAAGATGGTTGGTAAGTGAGAGCCATGATGAATTAAGGTGTTCAGGGCAGATGCTAACTTCCATTAAAATCACTTCCCCGAGGTTAGCCCGCTCCGGCACCAACACTTTTGAGTTGGAGAATACATCAAAGCTTTAAATTATCCGTCTAAATTTCAAAATTGTCCAAATCCTAAGGTTCTTCCTACCCCAGACATAGGTTGAATATCTTAGTAATAATTTGGTTCCCCAGTTTGGTATTTTTGGTTATACTGTTCTATGCTCTTCATATTCAAAAAGTGTTTGGCATTTTCAATATTTTTGGTAGAGTGCCTCTGATGAGTCTTGAATAGACGAAACGCGCGTCAGGCGTAGCAAAAATTTATTGTCTGGAACTTTGTTGTCATTTGTATTTCAAACACACGTGAAGGTTAGCACTGCTGGTGGAGTTTAAATTCCCCGAGGTTAGCCCGCTCCGGCACCAACACTTTTGAGTTGGAGAATACATCAAAACTTTAAATTATCCGTCTAAATTTCAAAATTGTCTAAACCCTAAGGTTCTTCCTACCCCAGACATAGGTTGAATATCTTAGTAATAATTTGGTTCCCCAGTTTGGTATTTTTGGTTATACTGTTCTATTCTCTTCATATTCAAACAGTGTTTGGCATTTTCAATATTTTTGGTAGAGTGCCTCTGATGAGTCTTGAATAGACGAAACGCGTGTCAGGCGTAGCAAAAATTTATTGTCTGGAACTTTGTTGTCATTTGTATTTCAAAAACATTTTATGATAAAAAAAAATGTTCATTTGGACGAGCACTCAAAAACTCATATCTCATATAAAAGAGACAAAAAGTTTGAAATCCAATGGAACGAGCGCAACCATCCAAATGAAAATGCTTATCAGACCAATAGAAAAAGGCAATACCCTCCAATGAACGAACGCAAACATTCAATGAAACGAGCACAACCAATAAATGGTTTAGTTTTATAGAAATTGGTATATCAAACTGACAAAGTAAACGGCTGTTACTGGCCATATTTTTCGCATTATAAAGATAAAGGTCTAAAATTCTATATTCAGAAAATATCTCATATTTGGTCTCAAATAGTTTTTTTTATTACACCTCATTTTACAGGGGTCAATATAATACTGAGAAAAGTGGGAAATAGCGTCACGTCATACGAAGAAATTAAACAAACTGATGACAAATGGGAATTACTTATAACCTCGACCTTCAAAAACGCACATCTGACCTTCAAACTAGGAGAGGAATTTGAAGAGACGACTATGGACGGAAGGAAATGCAAGGTAAAAACACTTTCAGAAACGTAAACTTAGCTTTAAAAATTCTTTTGAGCATGAATTATCTCAGATTGAAGTGACAAAACACTTTCGTACAAACCGCGAGAATAAGTGCTCGCAACCGATGATTGGTATGACCAACATTCCAAGGCAGTGGTCAAAGAGCGTGCAATTTACTTCCTGAAATGTTTAAGATCATATAAACGATTGGTAATGTTATGATTGTGGTTCAAGATACTATATAGCCACCATTGGTTAAAGCTATCCATGTCTTACTGGAAATTTATTTATTTATTTTTTAATTCTCCAATAAAAGCTGTAAAATTCAGAATGGCATCAGCCAACAAAAATAAAACTCCCTAGTACACTTTCAAACTTAAAATACAAAAGTATTTTTAACTTTAATATCAATTATTTTTGTAGCATACTATGAAGTGTATATATTGATCTTACCCTAGCAATGAAAATCACATGCTCACAACATGTTCAATCCTTTGTTCGAATGTCTATATTTTATGCATTTAACATAAAAAGCAGCAAGTTAAAACTTCAAATACTAATGGCACTTGAAAAACTACAAAATTTATCCGTACTAAATAGTGACACATTCCTAACCAAATACTTTTATGGAAGTTTTTGCACGTTTTCAAACAAATATGGAGATTTATATATGCATAAAAGTATATTCAATAACATTCTGCAAGGTTTTCTACATAAACTAATATTTGCGAAAGGTTTTAAATATAGACAGACTATCAACATTCAAAATCATGATAAGTTGTATAAAACAAATGGAACGTTTTCATATTTTTGACTCTACTCGACACGTCGTGTCACAGCTGATTAAATGAAAGATTAAGTCTTATTCCCAAAGATTCGCCTAGCCAACCCTAGTAAGATGAGTTGGCGTAAAAATGGTCATGATAAAGTTGTTGTTATGACGCTATATTTAGCAAATACAATTAGAAAACCGGATGTGGTATACGTTATTTCAACTTGTTTTAATAACATTATTTTTTTAAATATGTATCAAATGAAACTAAACTTGGGTTTTGGCAAGCCATTAAATATTGAAAATAAAATGGCTAAATATGTACCACATGCTACATATAAACCTCGACCGATATCCCCCCTTAGGCCGATGGCCTTCATGGTGATATGGATGTCTCGGATTTTACAGGATGTGGTACAGATTTGGACATGTAACATTTATATTTAGTGGCTTACCAAAACCCAAGTTTAGTGTCATTTTTAAGCTTTTTTTAACCCATCCAGATGCTTTTAATTTGGGTGCTAACACACAACTATCTTTTAAGATTGTAATTGTACAATGAAAGTGATATCAGCCAGCCAAAAGCATGACATGCAAAGCAGGCGAATTCAAAAACAAAACAATTTCAAACTATATTTACATGGTAAGAGGCGATTTCCTTGCGTCTTTGGTCATTCTGTCAAAATCCAAAAAATATTGATGATGATGGTAATAATATCCTAAGTTACCTAAATGACTTTGTTCTTGTTGCTTATGTTTGCCTTGATGAATAGGGAGCATAGCAGCTAAGTTTAAAAGAACGTCAAATGTAAATATAAATATGGGTTTTTTTTCTTTAATATTTTACTGATGCATAATAGCCTTACAATTCAGAAAAATAATCATCCAAGTTTCTAATACTTTTTTCTGATTCTTTCGTTTTATTTTACTTAGTCGACGTTTGTAATAGAAGGAGATGATCTGGTCCATTACCAAAAAGGTCTAAAAGCAGGAGACGTCGATTCCAAAATAACACGAACCAGGGTTGACGATGACACCATGACAATTGTAAGTTCTGGACAATTAAAGTCTTGAATCGTTAAAAATCAACTGTTTCTGTCATTGCAATTAAAACAAAGTACTGAAAGTACTGGAAGCCGGGATAATCTATCAATTTGTTTAGCATAAAAGTAGTGTTGTAATTGGATGTTGGAAAAATAACTTATTCATTGCGAACGTGTATTGATATGTGAATTGATGTGTGATGAGGTAGCACGATTTTGAAACGCTATCGAACCTATAGCAGTGGCTAATCGCTACAGCGATTATCCCGGCTAATAAAATTTGTTATGCTTATATTCCGATCGTTGACCACCGATAGTGTTATTAATATCCTATATTTCAAAACCAATGTTACATAGACTTGATACTTCATTACAAAATCAGCTATTATCGTAATGAATTGTTTCTTTCTTTTTCTTTGCAGACATTAGAAGCACTTGGAAAAGGACTGTCTACAGTTCGGACTTTTAAACGCTAAACACCATAACAATTCTCCAAACACACATTTGTAGAATTTTTATTATTATCATCATTATCATTAAAATCTATAAACTATGTTTCTTTGTTTTTATTTATTTTTTTTTCTATTTCGTTGTAAAGAGTAAACAATGTAACACATGTTGCCAAAATGATCATAGAATAAATTCAGAATTATATTAACAAAATATTTTATTAGATTCCACTCCAAAAATTTACACCTGCCAAGCTGCACTAAAACGACCCTACAAGGCTTAAGCTGGATTCCTTGTTTTATCAATGTACATGTAATACCTTGATCAGATTGGACTATACTTAAGTATAATTTATCATACGTAACTATTTCAGGTGAGTCAGCAATTTTATGGTCTAAATCTACAGGGTCTCAATATGTTTTCCATAAATTTTAAGGATATTTATATATATATAGGACAAAAAACTTCTATCAAGGATAATAAAATCTTATTATTTAGATAAAGAGTTTAAATAAGAAGCTGACATTGATATTTTGAGCTTTTTGTTTGGCGAGACTGAAACTTAAAATAGAGAAAAATATAATACTATATACATTGTACATTATAAGTCATACCCATAAATTTTTTCAATGTATTATATTTACATAAATGTACGCAAACGAAAGTTTTTAAGAGCAACGGTCAAAGGGATAAACCCCCCCCCCCCCAAAAAAAATCAAACTTAAGCTTTAATTAAACTTGATTAATGTGTCAAAATCTGAAATAGGAATGCTTAAATAGGATGAAACGTGGGAACTTGATTTCCATTCGGCATAGAATAAATTTTCCTTACACTTTCATGACGATTTAGACCAAAGAAAAACATGGAATTCTAGTAAGAAGCACACAGATAGCATTTTTGGTTTTCTCGACGGGACAAAAAATATCCAAAAAGCAATATAATCTATTCTTTCAAAAACTTTGAGTCATATTTTCAGGTTTTAACTGTGAAATTAATTTTACAAAGACTCTTACCTTCTTGTACTTAATGACTTTTACTTTTTTCCGCTTAAGTTTAGTTCCCATGTTCCAAAAATTTTAATGTCCTTACATACATGTATATGTGTGCGAAAAACAAAAAAATAAGGGGGTTTAGCCCTGGGCTTAGACATGTAACAATAGAAAGTAGAATTAAATACCCAGTCGAGGACAAAATCTGTTTGATTACATATATAAGTAGGTAATTATTGATTTATCATATTATTGAATATGACAAATGCATACAAATGAAATTAACTGTGGTTAACTTATGAAGTGCCGTAAATTTTAAATTTGTATGAGCTTTCGATTGACTTTTCATCGTATCTGTTATCAGAACTTAGTTATTTTAGTAAGTCAATAAAAGGACAAAGAAGTATGCAGAATATATTATAAATGGTTATATATCACCTAATTTAAATATCAAAATTAATGCATTTTACTTCAAGCGAAATATCTATTTTTCTATAACCATTTTATATTCCCGATCAAAGAATAAAAAAACCTGGCTGTACATTTTTTGCATAACACAGACAATGGTACAATTATTTTCAATCATCCGATTCCTAAACTTGGAACATGACTCAAAATTCATGGATCAAAGACAGGTATGCAGAACTATTCATAGGTGTAATATAAGCATGATTAATCACTTGCAGTAATAGGTGACCTAAATGCATGAACATCTGACTTTTTAGCATGAGGTCAAATTGTGTAAAATTGTTTAAGATTTAATACGGTCAAAGGAATAAATCCCCCTCCCCCAAAAAATCAAACTAAGTTTGCTTGATTAATGTGTCAAAATCTGAAATACATATGCATTTTAATTATAACCTTTTTAAATTACATAATTTGGTGTTTCTGATTTTTTTTATAAGTCTCAACAAATTAAGCTTTGAAACAAATTATCTAAAAAGCCGATTTGAATTTATATTGGCTTATTAAAATGTGTCAATGATGGTTAAACATTCCCCTGTAGATATTTATTTAAATCCCTCCGAACAATAACAGTTTGTCCTTTATCAATATGGTTATAAACGATTTATTGTATGACGATATGATTTTAAGGTCGCCATTTTGTTTGTTTACGTAGCAACGGAGGTATATTAATTAATTCCACGTGTTTCTGTTTACAAATTTCAAACAATAAACCTTCTCACGAATATACATTACTTTAATTAACCTGGCTTCAAGACTTTTTGAATTAAAAAGCCATGACATATGAAAAAGCTAGCCTTTTAATGATATTAATAAAGTTTGTCACACCGTGAACAAACGGTTTTGAATTATTTGCCACCAACAATTATTCACAATTTTTTTTCTTTGGTTTATTGTTTGAAAGTCTACACTAGTACGTCTGTGCTATAATAATAAAAAAAGTCATTTCTTACCTGATAAGCCGAGGTTCGGAATCTATTCCTGAGATTGAAACTGACATCTCGAACTTGGTCTTGTAGTCGTTTGAACTCAGCCTGTTCAAAATCAGTTAAATATATAAAATTTTTCATCCTTCATCTAACCAGAACTTTCACTCTTCAAATACATTCTAAACATTGAGTTTTATGTAACATTCCCCGATCCATTAAAGATCGACAATTTAAATTTAAAAGCTAATATTTATCCGATGTCAGTCGACTGAAATTATTTAAAAGTCTTTTCAAGGTAACATTTTAAATTTCAAAATCTCTTCTAAAACAAAAGTGTTTCCTTGTGAAAATACATAGCTACTTCACGAATCACGTTTAAGTTGCACTGCTCACTTAAATAAGTATTATAAATGTCTATACATTATGCATAGTTTTGGTCTATTAAATTCTTAATTCCGTTTAAAAGATCTAAGTGTCAGAGGGGTGAGAATGCCGAATATTGAATTCATGGTTAAAAAGATTAAAAGATCAATTCAATATGTAAGTGTGTTATTTGTTTTCTTATAATAAAGCCTTGTTTGGTTAATGTACGACCTTTTCAATCCAGGGGCAATGTTAAAACTATACAATAATATGCGGCTTAATATGCATATAAATTGCTTCGCATGCATACTCTATCGAAGATGATACTAGTAATAGAATAAGCTTATAGAGAAGATTGCCGACTTTTGAAGTAATTATGTGACTTTGAGATATGCAACCTTTAACTTGATGCCACATAAATTTCCATTTACTTTCTCATCTTTTTTTGCATTAATGATTTTTCAGCATTTTTGTCATAATTGTCATAATTCTACACTGAAGTTATTAAAATCGAATTAATGCTGTTGCATTTTTTATAATTAAGTAGATAAAGCTTAGTTTTCTGCAACCGAACCACCTAAGCAATGTAATGAATGAAATAAATAAAATACATGATCATCCAGAAATGTATATTTGCAAGGTAGATGAGTCATTGCTTCCCATTTGCTTCTAGACGTAAGAATATATGTTTTATGCTCTTCATATTCATAGTGTGTTTGGCATAACATTTTGACTAGAGCACCTCTGATGAGTCTTGAATAGAAGAAATGCGCCACGCTGTCTAGAACTTTGTTGTAATTTTTACTTCGTTTTATCGAAAATTTTGTTATGGAAAAGATATTGGAGAACACATAAACACTAGTTTGGTTAACTTTATATACCACTTTTGTTTGTTTTGTCTCAAGACAGAATACTAAATGACTTTTGAGTACTATAGTTCAGATAAACAAACACGATACTCTACCCTACTAAAATAAATTCCACCCATAAAAGCATATACTTACCCTTGTGATTTTGCACATCCCCTCATCTGAAAAACGAACTGAATTCATCAGAACCCGATATATATGGTATCCCCTTCTATAACTTATCTAAAGGGTTGTATAATTAGTATACCCATATAGTATAGTTATCGATTACCACTCTTAGTTTAAATGTATCTTTTACATGGCCCTGGATACATGAAGCAGATAATTTAGTCGAAAATCTAATTGAATTTTGGCAATTCATTAGCACAACATGCAATGTCATCAAAATCTGTACTAATGGTATAGGTATTTAAAGCATTAAGTTGACGATAAAAGAGAATGTTTAATTGAATGTTAAATTTCGAATTTCATGCAAACTATATGCACAAAGGTCAAAATCCTAAACAAGCCAAATACATCATGTATATCTCATCTCTCGACATGTTGTACTGGATAATTATTAACTCTATGTTTTATTTCATTTCATATAAATTCGAATACAGTTTATTGAAACTGCATACAAACAAAATACAAACTGTAATAAAAAATAAACCTAAATTAGTGGTGGAACACAGAAGTCACAAATTATCCTGATTCCATTTGCAGTGGTTTTAAATACGAATTGCGAGAAAGGGTGTCAAACATGCTGTAAATGCATTTTGCGAGACTTCTTTTGTTATATCCTTTAACATATCCGTATGTCAAAGAAAATTGTGAAAACTCGGCCATTTTCATTCCGAAAACTGAAAGTCATATTCTTATTCCTGCTAGTACCTCATAATCATATGGAACTGGAAAGGCAATGACCAAGCTGTAATGTATTTAAATACTGTATTTGGTCTGCTATATAAAACTGCATGCACTTACGAAACAACGTATATCAAGGAACACTTCAAGCCGTACAATGCTTGAGTAAGACTTAAATAGTGTTTAGTTAAAACAATTGCTAGTTAAAAGCTGTTATTGATCTTATTTATCGATGTTTTAATAGTCGAAACCAACCTTCTCCTTGGGTCTGTATGTTCTGAGTTGTTATGGTTTCTGAAGCACCAGATGACCATCCTATCACCTTCAATGTAGCCTGAAAAGAGCGTAAAAAGTAATTTCAGTGCATCGCTATATATAATTATCGTGTCAGATAAACCTGAAAGAAGCAGAAGTACCATTGGGCATCCGAATGTCAAAAGTCTGAAAGGGCAGAGACAAAACCAGTAAACACCAACGAGAACAGACAACATGTAAAACACAAAAACTACTGAAAATCAAATAACATATGTCGTAACAAGAGTGAACTCAGGTGCTCCAAAAGGGTAAGAAGTTCCTGCTTGCTATAGCACACTCGTCATGTTGTCAACATATTCAATTCAGTGAGTTAAATCCGGTAAAGGAAGACAAAAAAAACGTATGAAAAACCAACATCTGCACTCATCTGAGAGATCCAAATCCCATATCTAAGAGTGCATGATGTCTTCTGTAAATTATTTTGAGTGAAGACAGCAACCGAGGAGTAACGTAACCCTGTGTGAGCAATTTTTGTGTCAGACGTAACGCTCTGCTAAAGAAATCGATGTAAGTACCGCAAGCTCTGGAATAACGAATCAATTGACATTCTAGAATTGTAAAAATCATGCAAAATGGGGCTGACCTTATGATTTTTACAATTAGTAGTAGAATAAAAAAAATCAAAATAAAACCTTATCTAATTCCTAACAAGGGGTTGCACTAAGTCGTGCTAAGCATACCCTAATCGACCATTCAGAAAACAGGCAGTAAATGACCGACTGACCTGAAAATGAGAGGCACGGTACAACTCATTATGCAAATTAAAAATCAATCCCTTCCGTAGAAGCTAAGAAATCTGATACGAAAAAATTTCATTTTTGATCCTTAGAATAGTCTACTAAGTTGGCTCGGAAAACAGGAAGTAGATCACCGACTGACCTAGAAAGTAGAGGAAATGTACATCTCATCATGCTTAAGCTGTCTACCAAATTTGAAATCTATCCCTTCAGTAGAGGCCGAGATATTGTACCAGACGGACAGACAGACAGACAGACTGACAGACGGACAAGGCGATTGCAATATAGCCACTTCATTTACGAGTGGGGGTATAATAAGGTCAAACTCAGAATATCACATTCCAGAGGTTCAGAAAAACAATACATACAGGAATGAGATTGTATTAAAAACAAAAGAATATTTGCATATTTGATAAAACATTGATTATATTTGCTCTCAAAATACTTCAGTGATTAGGAATACGTCTTAAGTATCAGAAACCTAGTGAAATTGACTGGGGATAAAATTAAGCCAATGGGCTGGAACAAATCTACTTAAAAAGAAGAAAAGAGTAAATACATATATAAAAATTACTAAAGGCCACAAAAATGACGGTTTGAGCTGGAATAAAATTCAAAATAGAATGTAAATACATGGCATGAGTTCTGTGAATGCATACATCAAATGGATTAAGAATTAATTCTATGCGATTTTCTCTTTGTTTTCATTTTCATATGTTGTCAAACATACTTTAATATTTTATTGGTACACTTTCTTAAACCTTTAACTAATAATACTACAGCATGCAAGATTTTATTACATTGTAGAAACAAAATCCAATTCTTCACAGGCTTAAAAATCTATATACTCATAATAAATAAAACAAAACTGGTTAACAACATGTCAAAACCCAAATAAGACTAATAACATGTTGCTTAGTAAAAACTCTTAAAAGAGTCAAAGTTACTAATAATATGTAGATGACTTTTGAGACAGTGTGATAAAACAAAACGGCAAGGTTTGAAACGTGTAAGAAGCTCAGCCGTCGTCTATTCATATGAACTTTGTGTTATAGCATTCCAAAAAAGTAGTTTGAAAAAAAAACATTTTATTCTTAAATGATGAAAAAACAACGATTCCAAAGAATCTATAAAAAGTTCATTCAAAGGCAGTTTTGTCCACATAAGACGATTTTGCTATTTTGCAAATTCTATTTCAGTCTGTTATTTCTTCAGATGTTTCAATGATCTGGTTGATGTAGTAAATGCTTTTAAAATTGTATATTTTCTTTGAACTTCGTTGTGTTTTGGAGGGAGTAAACACAAGAAGTCCTATACTAATTTGCTCTATCTCTATCAATATATTGTAAAACTCAAAGCCTGAAACGTATTGATACAGGGTAGCAAACTCTTATAAATAGACAAAATGGCGCTGGATTTTCTAAGATACATGAGAAAGTTGCTTTGGCTGATAATCTGTTTAAATGTGTTATGCATGGGGAAACTTATATTCTAAATTATTCTGCATCGTCACGTTGACTTGGATGGTTACGCTTCCTTTGATATTATACTTCCCATATAAAGGAAACATTATACGCAATATACGTACAAAAACATTATTAATGTTAGACAAGAGTTAGGATCAAACATGCATATTAATGTACAAATCCGTTAGTTATAAAAGTTAAAAAATTTTAATAGTTTAGCATCATGCAATTCTGTGTTAGTGACTGAAAATTGGTAAACTGTTCAGTTCAAACAAAAAAAAAATCATATACAAAGTAGATTTTTCTTCTGATTCAAACATACACTTTGTGGGTGACCGAAAGATTTCTTATGCGACTTGCTGCATTTTCAATGCTACTTTGAAAAAACAATCCTGACATTGAGCTTAAAAAACTGGGTCAGGTTGTGAATAGCACTTTTTTCTATATGTACAACTCTGTAAAGTCGTCAATACGGCTATAAAATCCTTGATTTTGATATTAATCTCCACGTCCCCGAAATTATTTCCAAAATGATTGTATCAAACTAGCCACCTCTAATAATTTGATTAAAAGATTAATTAACTTTCCCATGATTTAACCATATGACTCTTTTATTTAATTTAATTCTAATTACTTGACATTATTATAGAAAATATAATCAGATTGGATTTAACTAAAAGTCTGTAAGTGCAATTTTAAACATGTGTAGTCCATAAGTAAGGCACCTGCAAAAACAAAATTTTGAACTATGGAACTGTTAGAAATTGACAAAATTGTGCCAAAAGAGCGTGTGTGCACAGTGGATAAATTAAACAAACTGCAAGTAAAAGAGCAGATTTTCACCTCTGGAAAAGGAATAACAACCGGACCATGATGCCGCGTACGTCTCTACAAAAAGATAAAAACTTCGGAAATAATTTCCTATCCTTATCAGTAACACTCTGTTGCACTAGTGAATTATCGATTCCAGTTTCTAGAATCACTTTGGTGAAGAGAATGCCTTGTTAAGAAATAAATGTCTAAGAAAAGTTAATTCCAGACATTTTGGTTTAAAAATCTAAAAGAACCAGAATTGGTTGCTACTTTAATATAATTTCATGCATTAAATATCACATGCATTGTGTTATATTAGTATCGTAGATTCCTTTTTAAGAAGTTGTTGATCTGTTAGAATTTTTTTATGTCACCGAGGGTTGCTTTTCTCTTATTGCTTATACAATAATTGATAAAATGTTATCATCTTATCAAATGAACATCCAAAAAGATATAAACTAAAAACCTACCACCACTAATAAATAGTAAAAAATAAGTACAAATGTAAGTAAATGCAAAGAAAATTACCCTAACAAAAATCACTATAATGTTGTAAAAGTTGTAACTGTACCTGACATGTTCAGAAACTTACGGGATCAAGCCTTGAAAAACCATCAAGCCGAACCATGTTTTCCTGTGGCTGTTGTTCTTTATTTCTGGTGGCTTCAGTTGGATATTTTGAAGCTTTTTCAGTGTTAATTGAATTATCTTTGTCCGTATTTATCTCCTCCGCCTGGCCTTGGTCGATAGCATCTTGCTCAGGTTCTTGTACTTCTAGCTCGTCGTAGTCGAGATCTTTAGGTGTTGACGGTCGGCTTTTCGTTGCCCTGCGTTTTAATAAACGATATAAAATAAGTTCACGACAATTTGTAAATTTATTCTTCCCTCTTATTTTCTGCTCGGTTTCTACATTAGAGGGCGGTATCATCGTGAAAACACCCTTTCTACCCTTATATGTACTAATATATGCAACATGAACTCCAAATTTCCTCCAAAAGTTAAAAATCCTTTCATTTTTGTTTTCTGCAGTAATTTGAAGACTATCCAACGTGTATTGACATAAGTAAATCAGCTTTAATCACAAGACAATGGCCATGGTCCTTATTTTTCGCGCTCTCTGCCCAGTCTTTAACCCTGATTGATCGCATTACGTCTTTAAAATGCACAATGTATTGACTTGTTTAATTGTTAGTTATAGAAAGTTAATTTCCTGTGAAAACTAATAAATAAACGTAATAGTTTTAGTCCTGGTACATTGTTATACCCTAATGACCCTGAACTGTCCGAAAATACCGAAAATTGCTGTCACGACCTTCAGAATGATCATTTGCCGAAAATATGTTTTGAATTTGAAATGATGCAGCATAGCAACATATATGTTCTTAATGGAAATTTATTTCGATTTATTTGAAATATGACAGACACTGTAAAATTCCTAACATTAGGGATTTCATAATGATTTTGTAACATTGAATATTACATATGAATGAATCGGCTTAATAAGATGACAAATCGTGAAGTCACTGCATCAGTCAATACATGATGAACAGACTATATCCATAGATTACAACGAACTTTGAGTTCTTATTGTTGAAATGCAGTGTACATTATATGTATAACCTAAATATTTGGCTTCCATTTTAGTAACAAAAATACTTAAACATTTCATGTCTTCAAAATTGATTCAATCATCTCGGAATCTTTTAAGTGATCCTTTATGTATATTTAAGATCTTAAATCTTATGTTCAAATTGCATTTTCTAATTGGTTTCGTAAAATATTTAAGCTATTAAGTTGAGCGAAACGATAGGATGAGGATTGAGACAATGTATTTAGTTTTTTGTATTTCCGTGACGTAAATTTTAAACATTTAAAGAAAAAAAATATTTTACTTATTTTAACAATTTATCATAAAACAATTAGATTTTGTCTAGACAATAATAGATTTATGACCAATATAGAACTCGCTATTAGGTTCATGTCCCATTTGATCAAATGCTAATCTGACTTAAGATATTGGTACAGAGTAGGAAGATCAAGCACTGAACAACATAAGATAAGAATATAACTGCAAAATGAAAAAAAAATGTTATTTTCATCTTCTTCATGATCTTGGTCGCCTTCCTCTACGGAGGATACACTCTCGAATTCAAGTCCGTGCGGTAGAAATCCATAAAAAGTCATATATATGTAACGTTTCCAGCAAAATGACAATCGCAAATATGACCAGCTTTGAGAGAAATAAATCAGTCGATAACTGATGCTTACCTTTCAGTATCCGGAAACTGACCAACGTCATCAGGAACATGCCAATATTTCTTATAAATGCCAGTTAACAATATCCCAGAGTCAAAACCAGTCATGTACATAGAGCCCATGTTACAAACTATCTTTTAAGCACCATTGCATTTGATTCTTTATATAAAGTTTTGCAATGTTTTATCAAATATAACAAATAGACTAAGTAACATGTTGCAATGCTTCAGATATGCACTTAATAATTTCCTTTAGATATTAACAAACAAATAGAGACGACCTCTAGAGCACCTTCGTCCATCATTTAAAAGTTTGTTGCATTTTTGACAGTTTAAATCAATGATTTAATCATTAAAAATTGATTTTAATATTCCTTAAAAGAGAGAATTCTATTTGAATAAGTATGGGGGATTGTTTTATGCTATCGTTTAAGCCCTAAGCCCTACTTCACATTGATCAAGGGCTCTCGAGAATCTCGTCGTCTCTGTGTGTTTTCTGCCTGGGAAGGACAGCACCATAGGGCGACGTGAATTTATTGAGGCAATAAGCAGTATTTTAGTGTGACTTTGACACGTTCTCTAAATCTAGGCTCTGGTAAATGTTCCCTTTTTACTTCATTTGAATGGGTCGTTTATTTAATGAAATTTAATTGAAAAAAGAATTTAACAAAATTTATTACCATTCGGTTTTCAAGATTGAAAAAATTAAGTGTCAAGATCAAATTCTTTTCCCTTTTTATTTGATCTTATTTTTAATCTCATAAATCAAGGGGAACGGTATTAAGAAAACTTCAAAATCACTCTTTATTAAGATATTGAAAAAAAGTATTACTCGTAATTTAATTGAAGGGCAAGTTTTTTATACAAGTTTTTAATAAAATGTTCTGTTTATCACTCATTCAATCTTATTGTTTCGCATATAAGTTTACTAGGTCAAACATTGACATTATAATTTAAAACAACTTTGACTTCATGCGTTTACATTCTTGGTTGGAAGTTCTTTGTTCTTAAGACTTTCCTAACTTTGCACAGATACAAGTTGTGTTGTCAAAAAAGTACTGATATTTCTACAACCATTAAAAGCAAACTTGATGCATCGGACATGACTTTACTATCAATAAAGCTTTTTGGAAATATTGACAAAACTCTGAAAAGATTTAAAAGTTTCGGACTAGTGCAATCCATCTTCGTTCATAGCAGTAACCGTTCTACCGATACATTCTAACATTTTCTGTATTCTAAACATTAAGTGTTTGGTATCCGCAACTTTTAATTCTTAATTCAATATTCAGAGCTTGTCTGTATATAAAACAGATCATTTTCACCCACTTAACCTTAATTGTGTAGTAGTCTAAACCAATATAGAAACAGATAAAAGATTTAATGATCTATGCCTAAATACCGTTACATGATCAGTTGGTGTTACATGTACGATTGTCCTAGGAATCTAAACATAACTTATTTTAATATAACATTTTATGTAGGGTTCAGAAACAGCTATTTTGTAAAATTTGTAATCCAATCAAGAGGATGGGACCAAAAAGCTTAAAGAATTTAAACTATTTCTTATAATAAACTGAACTTGACAAAAAAAAAATCCATTACTCATCATAAGAAATAAGTTTACAGTAGAAATAAAAATCTTTCAAAGTAAAAAATGGCCGGATTTCGTTAAACAGGAAGTAAGTGTGTGACAGACCTGAAATTAAATCCCACGTTATAAGACCCAACCATGATGCTGTATACCAAATATCAAGTAGCTGGAAATGGTAGTTGCTGAGAAAACTGTTACGAATATTTCTTCCCCGCCCGCATGCTAGCCGCAACCCACCGCACTCCGATATTTACCATTTTATAATCCGAATTTTTCACTCCGTGAAATATGGCCATAAATGTAGTTACAGTTTTGCTGAAGAACTTTAGCTTTATATTTGTAAAATCTAGACAAAATTGTCGTCATACATAACTTTCATTAACCATATCTTCAAAAATGTCAAACTTAAATATGCTTTAAACATGCTAACTACTTAAAAAATATTTCACGTCAACGTTTCTTTAAAAACCAAAGAAAGACCTAATAATTGTTGAAAGTCATTAAAGTGACTTAAAAGATAAAATTGTACACCTACAAACAAACAAATTTGGCGTTCAAATGGTTTAAAGAGCTCTTTTCTTTTTACATTTGTTCTTGTTATAATTAAAGTTATACTAATATGTAACAGACACTGGCGTACCAATTTTCCTTTAAAACCCATGCTTTGTCTATAGATGGGCTCAAAACTGGCTTAATAATGCAAAACAGTTACAGAATTTAACCCAAATAACACATGTTTGTCAAAGGTATCTTTGGACAGCTGTCAATATTTTAGCCCAAAGCTTTTGGCTGCTTTTGCTAGGAAAAAGTAAATTAACGTCCTTCAGTCTATTTCTTAACCGACACCCTTTGTCAAAAACTACTGAATGCACGGTAAACAAGCAAAATGAGATTAACTGGATGCAATTAACAGGCAAAATCAAACGTCATCGAATCTTGCGTTTGTTTATGATACCATTACGAGAGCTTTTGAGAAATAAAAAGAAATAGAAAACATGTCAATTTGACCAAAGAATTTCAAAAATAAGTCAAGACCAATTATTATTGTACCAAGACAACTTGTATCTCTCGAGGTATTAGGCTTGTTTGTCACGTATTTATCATTTACTAGTAAACAAAACTTTATAAACCGATAAGTAGTACAGCATCGTCTTAACCGATAAAAGAAATACCCACTAGCACAGAATCGTCATGACATCTTGTATTGAGTAAGCCCAAAAGCCTTTCAATTTTCATTTCGGCTGATTTTAAATCTATCTTTGCTTTTGAGAAAACCCATTCTTTATATGTTATATGTTCATCTACATAATATGATACATTGAAATTTGCTTAGGCATTAAATCACTACTTAGCAGTTTTCTCCTCGAAAATATCAGAGTTTGAAATTAAAAAGTCACCTTTATACCTGTAGACACATAACAAATCTGAGTGGCTTTGATTAAAGCTATTTTACATGAATTACAAGTCATTTATAAAATAACTCTGACATCTTGCTTACAAAGGAAACTATCTGTTTAATTCTAAAAATCAAAATGACTACTCAAGTACAATTCAGGTAATCTTCACATTTCAAAATAAAAATAAAGTCTTACCATAGTGATATTCGAATGAAAAAACTTTCAAATCAGAAAAGACACTATTTATACCCGTGCTAAGACACTCAACAAGAGTAAGCCAGTATTTGTTCCAAATGACGGTCTCCTTTCATTTAAATTCGTTAAAATATTGTTACTTCATGAAAGATAAAATCTCGTCGAACTTTAAACATTTATAATAACATATTTCAAATGTTAAAATATGCAAATTATCATGAGTGGAATATCTACTCATTCGACATAATAATCGTTTTTGACCAAGGTTTTTCTATTGTTATCATCTAAGTATCATTGCTCATTTAGAATATTTTGAAGGATTCAATCTTTTTCAATAGGCTTAGACACCGAAAAAAGTTAATATTATGATATTAATTAAACACTTTAGGGAATGTTACTTACAAATACCTTACAAACTATGACCTCGCTGACACTTATTGACAGATTTAAGTCAATATTTTTTGGAAAATTTAAAGTTGTTACATTGAGGATAAAAATTAAATAGTTATTAGGAATGATTGATCATTCTCAAGTAGATATTTTTAAGAAATAATATCTGATTTCATATGATTCAAAATTGCATGATTTGAAAACGCAATTAGAATTTTTATGGTAGAAAATGATAGCTTTATAAGATGTCTGGACTTCACAATGGTAGTTTTATAAATTGAATGAGTCTTTACATTGATATATCGCATAAAATATCTTTTAAATATTGGCGGTTTTTTTCGTTTTCAAAATCATACATATTAAGAAGCAGCACTCGTATTTATATGTATAGCACCGGTAATTATAAAGTACAAAAATATCAGTTATTGAGTAATGGAGATTAATTGGTTTTAGACTAAGGACAAATCGTCAATCTTAAAATCTACCAAGTTTTTAAAAAAGGCAAGCTTTAAAAAAATACTATACTTTCTGAGAAGTGTAGCTTTTAAAATGTAATTGGCACTTTGTTAAAAGCTTCTAGGACAGCGGTTTCAAACCGTATGTTCTATCGAAAGTTATAATAATTGAATCTTCTTGAAATTATGTATATTTGTAAGGATCCTTCAAAGAATCAAACCCCCTCAAAAAAGACAAAAAGGCATACATGCTTTAGTTTTTAAGACACTACCTGTTAAAGTTTTGGTGGGTAATGAAATTTCTCTGCCTTTTTCAATGGTTTTTCATTATGGTCGTTTCCTTTAAAAAAATGAAATATAAACTTTGACTAAAAATTGTAAATGGTCTTCATTTAACATGTCTTTATGAAACTTTGAAAAAACTTCAAGTATGTATTTCCTTTATTCATTTTGGCCTTTAAGCGTCACTGGGACCAAGGACCTTGCGACAAACTAATTCCTAAGCAGCAAAAAGGCAATAAATCATATAACACATGGTTCGTGGTGAGCTTAAGGCCAAATCTTTAGCCAAAACGCGTGTCAAACACAGTTTTAATCATTTGCCCGCACCTTTGTTAAATGTGATCAAGTTCTTTTTAATCTGAATATCATAACCATCCTATAGATATGGATAAAGGCATGAATACAACAAAAGATTCAAAACATAACATAAAATTATAAGAATAACTGATATGGATATAACAAGAATATGTCCGAAAGACATAATGCCCCATCTCGCAACATTTGGGCGGACAAATGGACTGTTGGACGGACGGACGGACGAAGCTGAACACTGTCTGCCCTCCTTACTTTCGTAGATGGGCTTAAAAATCAAGATGTCTTAAAAGTGTTAGGAAGAACATAGAGATCAATCTCCGAAAAGCATATATAAGCTAGACTTTGCATGCAAACACGACGGACCTACAGAAAGCACACAGATCTCATGCGAAGTAAAACCAAAGTTTGTATCAACACTAAGGTAGAGGATCTAAATTAGAATGGGGGTGAACTACAGGAATGTGAAATATTAGGCCCCCGGAATTGCAAATTTGGTCATAATTAAAATGATAAAAGTAAGATTAAGTTTGAATAATCATGCAGACACCTTGGAACTTGGCATCAAACTTGTACAGCGATGATTTGTTCTAGTATAACACTTGACTACATTTTGAACATATGTGTATCTTGATATGATATTTGCAAAAAACGTCATGCTTTGAATTTTGCATAAAAGTCTTCAATATATTTGAATAAATGCTTTTAGCAGACCATCTAATGGTACAAACCATGATTTAGAAAATCTTACCTATTTCAGCAATTTCTCCTAAAATCTCCCATTTCACTTCATTGGAAACGGGGTGTTAAGATCTCTTTTAGATAAAATGTACCTTAGATATCAATAAATCAAATTCTGATCGAACTAACTATGACATCAAAATTTCATTAAATCTTAGATAATGCCTTAAAACATTGATTGAATATTGATGTATATGTGAGGGGATTAAATCAGGATTTAAAAGTAGAGGACTTTACAACAAATGTCATTCCTTCCTTGATGGGGACATCAAATAAAAAAAAACTGAATTCGATCAAAGTTCATTTTGTTATAAAAGTATGCTTAGATCTAGACTTTAACAAGATATTTTACTTGGAAGGCAACTATATGCTTATTAAAATGCAGAAATTATAAGCCTCGTGCACATCAATTCATCCATTGCATTGAAATTTTGAAGGATGCAGATAAATAACTATATATTATGATACAGTTGACAAGTTAATTATACAGAATTCTTCAAATTTAGTCTAGTGTAACAGATCTAAGTTCTTTTTTTTCACGCTATTTTGCACAACGACGCCTACTAGTATTTCAAAACGTTTCATGCAATTCGGTTGAGTTGTGTCAGGGGAGTTGTGTGGACAAACTTTATAAAAAGCTGGTGAACATGAAAATAAGTTTCTCTACACACCGGCATGACGAAGTTGATGTGAAATTAAAATATTTTTTCAAAAACATTTGTATTCAGGGGCGGCGGATCCAGAGATTTTTTCAAGGAAGGCGTACCACCCAATGTATAAGACGTCGATCCTTGTCCCGATTGTTGCCCAGATCTGCCCAAAATTTCAAATTTTCCAAGAAAAACGGGCTTAATTCTTAATCCTCTGAACCACCCTTCTGGATCCGCCACTAGTATTCATGCACCCAAATTGCAGTTACAGTATAAATATACTTACATTATTTTTCTAATCTTGGCTTGACATTTCTTCTTCACGTACAGTATTAAGGTCAAGGGTGTCCCCAACCGTTGTCGCTCTTGGTGAGCTGATGAAATACTTCTACATTTCTTTCCCAATTTTTTCACTTCTTTAGTATCTGAATCTTCACTGCCAATTTTCAATGTCTTAGAATATAACCGTTTTGAACCTTCAGATTTCGAATTTGCACTTGATACAACAGAATCTGGGCTTTTACATCTGTAAGGCGGTATTGTTTTGTTAGTTTTAACTTCATCAACTTTACAACTTTCAATTTGATTGTTTTCGGGTTTATTCGGAAATATTTCACTAGGCATTTCTTGTTTGGTTTGATTATTTTCACAAAGATAAGCCGTCTTTCCCTCTACATCATCGTTTTTACATTTCATTTTTTCTTCCGTGCTAGCTATAGAGTTCTCAGTGGACAATGAATTATCTCCGTGACGATTGTCTCCAATTTTGTCACCAAAATTAGTAGTAGTAAAAGGCAGGACTTGAGTGCGACATACATCTGCAAGTAGTGTATCTTCTTGTGAACCATTTGAACTTTCCTTAAGAGAGTCTTCTTCCACCTTAATCATCAATTCCTTGGTATTTCCCGAATTTAAATTTTCTTGTCCTCCTTTTACTTCACCGTCTTGGGTTTGTTTTAGGCTAATATTTGGTATTTCTGTTGTCAGAATGCTTGGAAAATTTGAAACTCTTCCGCTACAATTTCTTGGCGATAATTGGGTTGCTTTATCGTTGGTTATGCCTGATGTTTGCATTTGTTTGTCTGGTGTAAGACTTTGTAGCTTAGAATCATAAACTTTGTGTTCTGATTGCTCCTCGACACAGATTTTCTTTACACAACAGGAATTGTGTAGTTCCACTTCAGGTGATTGATTTGGGTGATGCATAGCCTCTTCTAAACATTTTTTATCATCAAAAATTTTAACTTCATGATTTGATGGAAGTTTTGAATCAGTGTTTTCACCTTCATTTGAAATATCTTCATTAACCAGTTCCTTTTCCATTGATCTTACAAATTCTGTAGATGATTTATCATTTTTGTTTCCGGCTTGATATTCGTCGTCTTTACTGTTAGAATGTACGACTACGTTTTCATCTATGTTTTTGTGATCACTTTCTCCCTGTGCAATAAACACAGTATTATCATCCTCCAAAATATTATCATAATCTTCAATGGGTGTGATTCCCGTAGAAATTGTAGCTTTAGGCTGGCTAGTAATTACATCTTCAATGCTTGATGGGCTAACACAGTTCCGTTTAGTTCGATTGAAACGAGAAATATTTCCATATTTAGCATGTAAGTGCTCCAAATTGTCAAAATGAGGAGAACTTCTGGTTTTGTCTTCAAAGGGGGAAACGCTGTTGATACAACATATAGCATTAGTGCAGTCGGATGTATCACATTTACTACATGAAGGTGGGCAACTTTTACTACGTCTGGTTTCGGGTGCATGTGGGAGCGGTGATGGACTTACACAGTTTCTTTTCCTGGCAATAATATTTCTAATTCTACTTCGACTCTTTCTCGGTTCAGTGTCTTTTTCGGTAGTTTGAGGATATGCAATTGGTTTGACCGTTTGAGTGTTATGCTCTTTGTCTTTTGTCTCTACGGTGAAAATATCTAAAATGTTAGTTCTTCTTTCGTTATCTTGGCTTAAATAATGGGTTGTTTGGGTCTCTTGAAAAACTTGTTGAGTATCTGTTTCAGGCAAGTTGAAAGATTTTGGAATATTGGGAAGATTTTGACTGCCATGAACCCTTTGTTCAATACCCGAGTTCAATTGATTATTTTCACCTTGATTTGGTTCCTCTTGTTTCGAAATGATATTTTCGTCTGAGATAACTTTTTCATCAACTGAAATATCATTTGTATTTTCCGTTTCTTCTATTATTGCAGCAGAAATTGTTTCAGCATGAGAAGTGTCTTTGGAACTTTTAGTATCGTTTGTTTTGTCAGAGTCATTTCCATCTGTATGATTAAGTTCCGACCTATTTTCAGTGTGATCATTATCCTTCACTTGCATAACTTCTGAAACAATGATATTTTCCTTCTCTGTGTCTTCGCATTTGCTTTCATCTGCTGTCTCGTTGCAAGCTGATTCATTGTCATTTTGCGTTTGTTTAGATACGACTTTTATTTGATTGTTCTCCTTACCTTCTTTTGTTATATTTGTGCTTCTGGCTTTTTCTGTGGTACCTTCGTTGTCTTTTGCCCCAAATTCACCATTTTCTTGACATACACTCACTGTACTAACCTCCGAAAGATCTTTCGTTTGAAAGGTCGTACTTTCAGAAACTTCCTTCGTTTGAATGTGCGTCTTTTCTGGACCATCCTTCGTTTGAAAAAGTGGCCTTTCTTCAATGCGTTTTCTTAAAATTTGAGGTGTTTTACTATTGTAAGATCTCATTGGAATTTTTCTCGGAGGTGAAGTTGTTCTTTTAAATTCCTCATAGTTTTTATGATTCTGTTGTATAATTTCTTCGAGTGAAGGTTCTAAAACTCTGTCAGATTGTTGTTGATGCGGCAGTGTCGAGTCATTTTCAGGAAAAATAAATTTGGAATATAACGGCCTTCCGTAATAATCCGTGTCCGCTTTTTCATGCGAAAACATATCAGTATTAAGACCGAGTAAATTATTCGTTGAAAAGCTGTGTGTGTTAAACATTGAGTCTTCATTTTCAAAATTTTCTAGTTCGTCTTTCCGGTAAAGTTCTGCAGATGCACACCTGTTTCTATAGATCTCAACTTCGAAGTGTGTTTGGTTTGAATTTTTTGCTTGTAACTTTCGCAGAATTCTGGTTTTGATATTTGAAGGTTCGGCTGATTTTGGTCGTTTTGAAAATCGCTCGATTTTATCCATCCTCTATAACTGTTTATAGTAAATTAATTTAAGTTATTTCTGCACTTTTTTATTGTACTAATCCATAATAAAAGATAAAATACACACGTCCGAATCTCTCTCATCCGTTTACTAAATCCCAGGATTTATCACCATAGTTTTTGCATTTGCTAATTTCTCAGCACCACATATATCATATCAATTGAAATTTTCTCTCTATTTGATTGGAAATATCTGTGTTCACTTGCATCACATTATGTAAGCATTTCAACTGAATGTTCAGTTTACACGTTTCCAAGTGCAACAAAACTGCAACAACTGCACAACAAATAAAAACACTATCAAATTGCAATGCCACATACGACAAACTTTTTAGTACCTTTGAAACCGGGGATATCAATTTCAAATAAACTTTGACCGAGCGCCCGTCCTCTAGGTCAAAACCATTTAATTTCATCCACACTGCTTTATTTCTCGTAATGAATACATATTTTAATTAGACCTCGGGATGGTAGAGTCGCGTGTACCGGGCTTTCTTGGTCCAATGGGTCTTTACAAGCATTTTAACCTCTACCATTTTCTTGTCAGAGTATATTAAACATAAGTCATCTCCAATCAAATTGTTCTTGTAACCCAATTGTTTGAATTAAATCATATTAAATATTAATATCCATCCGTTGTTGTCAATTAAAAGATTATATACCCCTTCTTTCCACAACATTTGAAGAAAACTTAGCATACGTACGGTATAATCCAACTTTTGAACTGCAGTTTTTTTGGCATGTGTTAGAACTACAAATCTACACTCTATACATATGAACATTGGGATTAGAACAAATTAAAGGTTGACTTTATTAGATTCTTATTTCAATCCTATTTTAAATGATTTGTATAGATAGGGGTCTTAATTTTCTATTGTCATCGTAAATTTAATCCACCATCGTAGAACATATAGTCAAATTCTATATCATGTAGAGCAATGGAAGCTCAAACAAATATACTTTGATGACAAGGGAAAAATAAATATTTAGAGACCATGTGAAAAACAATAAAAGTTATGGAATGGTCATATCAAATGAAACTTTAACCCGCAATTTTCTAAAATTGCAAGACCCGTCCCGTGCCTTAGAAGAAAAGACTATAAATCATCTTGCATTTTATCTTTCACTTTCAAAAAAATATTTCCCGAGAAACATATCACGAATTTTGTTGAAAAAAAAAGCAAAATGTGACTACAATCTGGCAATAATCTTTTAGTGATGGTCACGGTGCCATTGGTTACACTCCAGACAATCGTAGTCTAATGTTCATGAGGCAGTATATCTCAGAAATGATGTAGAATGAAAATCCTAAAATCAAGGAATTAACTTCCGAACAAATATATTTCTATAATGGCCATTAATTCTTTTGGTTCTTAAAACTAATTCTTAAAACTATCGAACTGTGGATATCAATCTCAAAAAGACAAGAGACTGAGAGACAAAACTAGGCTGGTACCCCGCTATTGTTATCTGAACAGTAGGGAGTCGGTTGCATACCAGAGAAATTGAAGATCACAATGGTCCTGACTTCAGATATAGCATTTTAAAAGAAATGGTGGGTTAAACGTAAACTCTAATCCTCTATAACGCTACATGTCTTCTAGTCAAAACGCCTAAGAATATGCATTTAATTTAAAATATAAATCTAATAAAATAGACAATAAACAATTACCGCAGAACACCAAAACACCATACACTATTCCGTGAAAGCCAACTCTTATCTTTTTTTATCTTTAAGGTTTTTTTTATCTGAGTCTGTTCTGAAACATTATCTTATGTTGCATTTTCATTAATGACAGGAGACATCTTGTATGTTTCGGACATGTCGCTTCTTACTTTTATTCATTGGCGGGTAGTTTCAGCATCTCAGTTTGTATACATAGGAACTGTTAGGTTGGTCTCTTAAGAACTTTTCCAATGTGTCAATTTATATAATTTAATGTGTATACAATTTCGTTCGGTTAAACTTATTGGTAAGGGGGCCCAAACTGCACTTGCACTTGAAACCCCACTAACAATTTTTACAGCAAAATAATGTTTTTGCGGTTAAAAAAATACAACCCCCCCAAAAAAAACCAAAAAAAACAAATAAACAAAAAACTCGAAGTAACAAATAAAAAAACCGTCATAAATAACTAGCCAAATAAACAAAACACACAAAAAATAATATGAATTTGAATTAAAAAATAGACCGATGAAACAAATATAAATTGTGCATAAGTTAGATTGAAAGATTTTCTGAACTAGATATAAACTTTTTTATACACTTATTTCACCCGCCAGTGTAACAATATATGTGACGTTTTCTCTAACTTAGATACTGGACCATTTGAAAAAAAATTACAAACAATCTAGGTGAACATTAGAAATGTTTGGCTTCTTATTTCAATACTGAATTGTGATAGTATGCATTTGACAATGGGCCAATCGCAAAACGATGAGCGGTGCCTACTGGCCTCGTTGAAGGCTGCAGGATGTTTATTATTGTGATCTTTCTAATTTACCGCTTATTTATGTGAGCTGTGTCACGTACACTTATTCCACATTGCATTATTTTCTATGTGTAGTGTCGAACTATGTCCATGATATCAACTTCCCTAAATAGTAAAATAATGTTCCAAAGTATAAAATATTAGTTTATAACTTCGAGTCAGAAGTTTTTCTCATAGTATAAAAGTATTCGAAAAAGTTCAGTCCATTCTAACTAAACATATTGGTTGTTAGACTGAAATAAGTCATGTAAGTATTAAATTATCCGCTTTGGTTTTGGTCAGAAGAGGTTGGACACGTTGCACACGGCACACATATATCTTGTATATTATTGATTTAGTGGCCAATGGACAATCAGTCAGAGCACTGGGTTTTGGTTTTGGCTGTTTGTGTTTTGTGTGTGTGTGTGTGTGTGTGTGTTTTTGTTTTTGTTTTGTATTTTGTATCATGATATAAGCTCACTAAAATTATACTTTAGTAAAATATAAAATAGATTAAAGAACTTTAAATACTGTTATCAACATATTCCCAAATTTTAATTGATTTTGAAAGGACGCAGACTACACTTCTAATATTTAGATATGTCATTTCAAGATGATAGCTCAAAATGACTAATGTGGTGAAAAAAAAACTATGTAGAATATTAAGAAAAAACAATTTTGGATGCAGATGCAATTAAAATGGAAAATACTGTTTTCTGGTGCATTGAAAGCACATAAATATACTGCTTCTTTTAAACAGAATGAAAAGTTTCCAAATCCTAAGAATAACATTTTTTTCTACTCATGTATAATATATGACTTGTGCCAATAAAGAGCTTGAATTTACTGATTTCTTATGGATTCCGAAAGTCTCCGTTATCTAATTTCATGTTTTAAAAGTATAGGGGAAGGACCAGAACACCACAATTTAGACAAAATGACTGGAAACCTCAGTTAGCTCCCTTTCTTAAAATTTCAGCTATGACAAACCGACAAATATTTCGCAAAAATGGTAAATTATTCTCAGTTTCTGTTTAATTTTCAAACATATTTAGCTATACTTATTACACAAAGTAGTTTCTTTCTTGATATTACAACAGACGTCACTAGGCCATCATACATGACTACATTAGTACATACCAATCCCACTCTCAGACTACACTACAGTCACAGAAAAACAAAGGATATATTATCGCCCTTGGTTTGCCAAGGTTTACCGGTGCGATAGTGCCCCCAAAAGCTGGAAATTAACGAGATACAGAAGCAGAATGGCTACTAATGTTGAGGAAATTGCAAGGAGAATGACAGAGGAACGTTTGAAACGGTTAATTGAAGGTCTACAAGGGATACAAACAAAAGAAATGAACATTGAAAGTCAAAATGCAGATGTAAACAAAGAAAAAATGGCGTCGTACGCAGATATTTTAGAAAATCGAACAAATAAAAACGAACAAATGAGCCAAATGTCCAGTGAAACCAATCATGAAACACCCCATAGAATCCCTAGTGAAAATGTCAAGCCTATTTTTATGAAAGATGTAGACTTTTTTGGTAGATCAACACCGCCCAGATCGCAATGGATCACAAATGTAGAGATTTATAAGGCAATTGGTGCAAAAGTCCCCGCCAACTGTATAAAGGGAATACAGAGAGTGCGTGAAATGTGGAGAATCTACATGGATAATGAGGAAGACAGACTGTCGCTGTTGGTGCAGGGTCTACACTTGCGTGGCAGGCAGGTGCCCCTTCATTCACAAAATCCTCATAATCCCGGTAGGCTACAGCCAGATACCATTCGTATCAAGGTTAAGAACGTCCCGATATCAGCTGACGATGGACAAATAGAACGCACCTTGACAATACATGGATGTGACATACAAGGTATATTCAGAGAAAGGCTAAGGATAGACGGTAAGCTTACCAACTGTGAAACAGGAGACAGAGTAATAATCAGCAAGACACTCAAAGAGCCAATCCCCAGATATATACAGATTGGAAAGTACATGGCAGCTGTGTTCCATAGTGGGCAGCCAGAATTCGAAAAAGGTAGAAATTCAGAAACAGCAGAGAAACTATGTCACAAGTGTTTGCAACCAGACCACATTATTCAAAATTGCCCAAATGATTGGGTCTGCAAATCCTGTCACAAAAGTGGTCACAAGATGATGGACTGCACTGAGGATCTCATGCAGCCTGAACAACATGAGCTAGAAGTACAAGAAAAAACAAGTTCAAATCCTGAAGGTGGTGATCATGTTCAAGAAGTAGTTGACAATGCTCAGAAAGAAAACAGTGAAAAGGGCAAAAAAGAAACTGGGTCACAAGCCTCAGACAAAAAACAAGATAGTGAGAAACAAAGAAGGAGTAGAAATCAAAACATTGGTGGTAAAGGTCAGTCATCAATAGACCACTTTATGAACACTCCATCAGCAAGTACCAGAAGGAGGATGGACATTACACACACACCACCAACACCAACAGAAAACTTACATGACAAAACAGAAGGAGGGACCAAGAAACAGAAGCCATCCAGAAAAACTGAAAACAATACTAATAAATAAAAATTAAAATATAAATTGTAAACAATGTTTTTTTATTTTAAAGTAAAAATGTATAAAAAAAACATAAAATGTGTAGTAAAAACAAAGCTCTATTTCAGAGTATAATTAATGTGGTTTATATTGTACTATGTACCTTTATAGAAGATTATAGAAAGTGTAGTAGAATCAAAGCTCTATTCCAGAGTTTAATTAATGTGGTCATTGTACTATGTACCTTTATAGAAGTTGTAAAAGACTATGTTTTTGTTAAAGAAAAAATAAGTTGTTATGATTGCGAATCGTTGGTTTTTACCGTTTCTATTTTTAACAGTTGTCAACAATCTATGTATAAATAGAAACATTGTTTCATACAAATATTCACTTATTTTTAACCTTGTAGTAATGTTTATATTTTATCATATAGTAAGACAAAACTTGGTTATCACTGTCTATAAAGTAAAATCATATATCAAAGAATGTTTTACAAAGTGGGTGTTTGCAACAAAGCCGAATATTGATCTAAAATGTCAATATTGGTATTCCCTGTTACTATTTTTAGAAAGCGGATTAAGCTACTACCACGAGTATAAATGGTTCAAGTTAAATAATGTACATGACATGCAATTACAAGAAGATTATTTTAATTCACTTACCTTTATTCTTATTATCATACTTATTGGGAGTCAAGGAAAAAACATACACCAAACTAGATGCGGCTGTAGAAACTTCCAAACGCAGCACAACTCATTTAAAGTACACATAGCTCCATTTATAAAATTATTCCAAGCACATGCATTCTATTCGTCACTCTTATATCCCAAAAGAAACCTTTTTATGAGTGTATGTAAAGACTGGGACACATTATATAAATCCTCGGTACCTTCAAAAATTGTTCTCGGCACTTTTCAAGCAAGTAATTTATTTTTTTACACCGGTCACATTATTTTACACACATTCATAAGACATGTGAATATAGGTCAAAGCAAGGAAGTGGGTCAGATAGTTTTGTTTTTAGGTTTAGCTAAATCAATGACGATAACCTGTAAACGATATCAATTAACAAAAATAAATGTTGGTATTTACAAATTACTTTTTTTCATATACATGTACATGTCTGTCTTATATTTGTTTTATATTTATCATACTGTATATGATATGTATTGTTTTCCGAACTTCTTATATGAAAGTTTTAATGTATGTGCTACTTTATATGATATTAATATTATATGTAAATCAACATCATGGCTAAAACTGTTAATTTTGGAATGTTGAATGTTAACGGGATGAATAATATTGAAAAGGGATATAGAGTTTTAGAATGGGTTAAAAATAATAAGATTTCAATTTGTTTCTTGCAAGAAACACATCTTGATGAGCGAACACAAAATAAGTTAGAGCGTGATTCAAAATTCATTTTCTATAGTAACTATGGCACAACGGCTAGTAGAGGAGTGACCACTTTAATTGATAAGTCTTTAGATTTTGAAATTATTGATAAATATTACGACTGCAATGGCAGAATTTTACTACTTAATATTAAATTAAATGAACAAATTTTTTCACTTTTAAATCTATATGCGCCAAACTGCAGAGCAGACAGAAACTCATTCTTTAAAGAGGTTAATGATTTTGTTAAAGAAAAGACGGTTGGAAACCCGATCATTGGCGGAGATTTTAACGAAGCTCTGAAGACAGTAGATCGGAAGCATGAGAATGCGAACACGCGATTTCAGGAACCGGTTAACAGTCTTAAAGTTCTTATGAAAGATAATAAACTTATAGATATATGGAGAAGTAAAAATCATAATACTACTCAATTTACGTGGCGGAGAAAAGATAAGACGCAAGCAAGTAGAATTGACTTATTTCTAGTTGCAAACGAGTGTCTGTCTTTGATTAAAGAATGTAAAATTAAACCAGCTTCTATTAAATCGACTGATCATCAATGTGTGTTTTTAACAGTACGAAGCGGGTTGGGCGAAAGGGGAAATGGTTTTTGGAAATTAAATGTCTCTGTATTAGAAGACATTGAATACAAATCGTTAATGAATAGATTAATCGATTATTTTGTTATTAAAATGTCATCAAATAATGGTAAAGATATCCGCCTTTTATGGGATAGTTTGAAAATTGAGATAAGAGATCAGACTATAGAATATTGTAAAAATAAATCAAGATTAACAAAAGATAAAACGAGAAAACTTGAACAAGAATTAGAAATAAAGTTAAAGTTGAGAGATGAACTCACAAGCGAGAATAAAACTTTAAATGATGATATTAACGATATCGAACAACGTTTAGAGAACATATATGCAAGTAAGGCCAAAGGAGCGCAAATCAGATCACGTGAGCGATGGGTTGAGCTAGGCGAAAAAAATAATTCGTACTTTTTAGGACTGGAGAAAAAGAGACAGGCAAATAAGTCTATCAAAGAACTTAAAAAACAAGGTTCAAACTCCTTAGTTTCTGATCCGACAGAGATTTTAAATACGATTAAAGATTATTACGAAAAATTATATAGTTCGACCGAACCGGATAAAGAACTATTAACAACCTACATATACGATACTGACAAAAATAGCAATTTAGATAAACAAGAGTTTGATATATGCGATGGTAGGGTAACAATAGAAGAATGCACTCAAGCAATTAATGATATGAAGTTGAATAAATCACCAGGGCTAGATGGTATTCCTTTAGAATTTTATCGTGCTTTCTGGGAAAAAATCAAAGACATTTTAGTAAAGGTTTTAAATACGGGCAATTAACGAGGAAAAACTATTATCATATACACAAAGAACAAGTGTTTTGTCACTTATATTCAAAAAGAATGATCCTACATCTCTGGACAATTATCGACCTATTTCATTATTAAACGTCGATTTAAAGATTTTGTCGCGTGTTTTAGCTCAGAGACTAAAAAAAGTTCTTCCAAAACTTATTCATACCGACCAAACAGGGTATATTAAGGGACGCTTTATTGGTTTTAACTTGAGACAAATCCAAGATATAATCGATTATACCGATGTATATGACGTAGAGGGGGCAATAGTATTTGTAGATTTTACAAAAGCGTTTGATTCACTCGAATGGGATTTTATGTTTACAGTGTTAAAATATTTTGGCTTCAATGATTCTTTTATTTCGTGGGTAGAAACACTGTATAGCGGTATACAGACATGTGTACTGAATAACGGATGGCTATCGGAAGTTTTTAATAACACTAGAGGAATCCGACAAGGATGTCCCCTGTCCGCTTTACTTTTTGTATTGTCTGTTGAGATAATGGCATTAAGGATACGAGACAATAGGGGTATAAGAGGGATAAAAGTTACTGTTGATGAGACATCTCACAGCATAAAAATTTCACAACTTGCTGATGATACAACTCTTTTTTGTAGTGACGAAGACGATATTATAAATGCAATGAATGAAATTGAAATTTTCGGCTCTTTCTCAGGTCTTAAACTAAATAGAAATAAAACTGAAGGACTTTGGATTGGGAAATTGAAACATTGTAAAGATAAGATAGAAGGGATTAAATGGACAAACGAACCAGTTAAGGCATTGGGGATATATTTTGGTCATAACAAAAAAGAATGTGAGAAACTTAACTGGGAAGGTAAAATAAATAAAATGAAAAATATGATAAAACAATGGGATAGGCGTAATCTAACTATGATGGGAAAGATACTTATTATAAAATCATTAATTATGCCTTTATTTACGTTCGGAGTAACATCAGCTATCATACCAGATAAATATGTCAAAGAGATTGAGAGTTGTTGTTATAACTACCTATGGAATGGGAAAGTAGATAAGGTAAAAAGATCAACTTTGATAGGAACATATGAATGTGGGGGGTTAAATATGGTAGATTTTAACATTTACTTCAAGTCATTAAAAGCCTCATGGGTTAGAAGATTATTATCACCCGATGAAGCAAACTGGAAAATTATTCCAACAAAATTTTATAATGCGTTTGGTAGAGATTTACTCTTATTTAATATGAATCTAGATAGCATCAAATCAATTCCAGAAATTGATATGTTGCCTGCTTTTTATAGAGAGGTTTTAGAATGTTGGATTCAAACAGGCGGTGGGACAACAAATCCACCCAAACATTTTTCTGAAATTAGAAAACAGATAATCTGGGGTAATAAATATATAAAACTAAAAAATAAATGTTTATTTTTTAAATCTTGGATAAACAGCGGATTGATATATGTAAATGACATTTTAGATGAAGATGGACGACTAAATGAAATTTGCATCTTTGGAAAGTTAAAATATAAAAATAATTGGATTGCCGAGTTTAAGATGTTACAATGCGCAATACCAGCCGCATGGTATATAAGCCTTAATAGAGAAGAATCAGTTAAAAGTAAAGTAAACATTAACAAAATTAAAATACGATGGCGAAACTCACTATATCTATACGATGAACTCAGCAACAAAATATTTTATGATTTCTTAATTGCTGAGAAATTCGTTAAACCTATTGGTATCAATACTTGGTTAAGGCTGCTAAGTGAAAATGAGGCTCCAAATATGAGAAAAGTTTTTTTGTTTATTTTTGAAAATATTAAAGAAAACAAATTAAAGGTGTTTAGATGGAAACTGATTAATTACATCATTCCAACTAAAGCCCTTTTATACAAATGGAAAATCTGTCCAAATGATAGATGTAATGTATGTGATATTAAAGAGGACTATGAGCATTTCTTTATATCATGTACTTTTTTAAAAACATTCTGGGAAAGGATATATCATATGTTAACAAGGGTAAAATATAACCTAAAAATTACATTAAAACATTTGGTATTTGGGTATAAAATTTCAGACAATAGTTATCAGGATCTAAATTACTTTTTGACTTTATTAGCCTTTAGTATATATAAATCTTATTATGTTTCTGAACAAAAACAAAAACAAGTTGATGTTTTCAAGATATTTTTGGCTGAGATCAGAAGATCATTTAATGAATGCAAATTATCAGAAAATAGCCTATTTTTTAAGAATGTTAAAACTTATATACAAGAAAATGTTTGATACACATGTTATATAATTGTATTTATGTTTTCAAATGAAAAGATATTTAATCTCCGATTATACCCTGGATAATCGGAAAGTTTTCACAGGGATACCTTATTGAAGCTTGGGCAATGAGGTATAGTTGTAACAAGCCATATTGTTAATAAAAGTATTATATTGTTGTAAAAAAAAAATAAAAAAAAAATAAAGTTATTTGGAGTTCTTTTCAAATCCCTCTATTTATTTTGATTCTTTAATTAATATTTAACTTTATTCGACAGGTCTTCACTTTCTCCCTAACAACACCATATTTAAAGCTCCTTTCTTTACAAGTGTGTCAAACATTCCATGTTTTATTACCAACACTTAAACCTTAGTCGGTGTTAACCATACAAATAGACTTCTATGTTACTATGATATCAGAAGGTTTTTCTTTGAGAGTGTAAATGATCATGATCTCTTTTGTGTTACAGGCTGCAGAAGAACACTTTTGATTGAATATTGAAAATTATCAGAAACATCAAATTGTCTTTTATTATTATTTTTAGCTCACCTGGCCAAAGGCCATGCGAGCTTATGCCATCACTATGCGTCTGTCGTCCTCCATCGTCTGTCGTCGTCCGTTGTCCTTGAACAATTTCAAAAAAAATCTTCTCTGAAACCACTAAACCAATTTAACTGAAACTTTGCAGGAATGATATATGACATGTTGGCAACAAACGATCCTCATTTTGAAATGATTCGATAAAAAACATGGCTGCTGTTACTAAAAATAGAACATAGGGTAAAACCACTTA
This sequence comes from Arcuatula senhousia, assembly GCA_963971305.1. NCBI lineage: Eukaryota > Metazoa > Mollusca > Bivalvia > Mytilida > Mytilidae > Arcuatula > Arcuatula senhousia. The sequence goes on along the minus strand of OZ020306.1, from coordinate 30,902,191 downwards.
AAATGGCATACCGTAAATTGGGATATTTTGGATTTAGTTTTATTTTGGTTTATTTGGCGCCTAACCCAAATGTGCCAAAATTAAACACGCCAAAACAAAGTTTAGAGTGCATATAATTTAATGTAATACAAACAATTGAAAGACATGGCATGTGGACAGAAAATATAGTAGATATTGTCTAAGAAACAAGCAATGTATTGAGTAACAATGTAGATAAAGAAATCTTTCAATCTCCATTTTTATTTGGTGTTTACTCAATTAAGTAATCAGCTTGGATAAAATCACTTGTTTGTCAAATCATTATTAGACATAAAGTGGGTTGTTTTTAAAAGCCTAAACATATACTAATTAGCTTGGGTTTGAAAAAAAACCATACGCTAATTAATGTTGAAAAGTAGAATTGTGAATATTAATTCAATTATAGATGATGTAGTGGATTATAGACGAACATTTTTTTCTTAAAAGGCCAAAATAATACACACCAAAATTAAACATGGCTATTTCAATCTAAAACTGCCAAAATATCCCTACACCAAAATATCCCAATTTACGGTATAACTCAGAAAGCATAGCAGATAGAAAAAATCTGAAGGATCTTAGGCTCTTCAGAATCAAAAGCTCTACCAAAGTTTCCATTGGGTCGAAGTTGTCAGATGAACCCTTATTGGGGTTATGGCCCTTTAAAGGTCAAAAATAGCCTTTTTTCATGTTTTTGCCCTATAGAATGAAAACTTTTGCAGATAAAGAGATAGAAGCTGTTGCTTGCTTAAATGTTCAGCTCATTTAGCTCTACAAAAGTCTTCATACGGTTGAAGTTGTCAGATAACCCTTTATAGGGGTTACAGCCCCTTAAAGGCGAAAAATAGTGTTGTTGGCCCATTGAATGAAAACTATTGCAGATAGAGAAAACTGTTGCCTGCTTAAATGTTCAGCTCATTTAGTTCTACAAAGTCCATAGGGTTGAAGTTGGCAGATGACCCCTTATAGGGGTTACAGCCCCTAAATAAACATGTTTTCATGTTTTTGGCTTATATAATGAAAACTATAGCAGATAAAGAAAAGTGGTTACTTGCTTAAATGTTCAGTTCATTAAACTCGTAATTAAAGTATCTTTAGAGTAAAAGTGTTCAGATGGCCCTCAAAATAACATTTTGCACGTTTTTGGCTTACAGAATGAAAACTATTGGTGAAAGAGAAAAGCTGTTGCTTGCTTAAATGTTCAGCTTATTCAGCTCTACAAAGTTCTTCATAGGGTTGACATCAAGAACAGGTGAGTGATTCAGGCTCCTTGGAGCCTCTTGTTCTTAATGTAAAGAATGTAATGTCATTATTTGAATCCTATAGATGTATTGAATGGAATTAACATTAATTTTATATTAATGTTTTGATGTTGTTGTTTTTAGGCAAGCGCCAGCGAAGCCTTATGGAGTCTATAGAGTTGTAATGATTTTCGCGTTTTTTTTCTGTCTAGACGGAGTGATTTTCCTGCATCCAGACTGGAATAAAATGCTTTATTTTCTATATTACTTTTCAATATTTGTTAAAATGATATACACTTCTATAAATCTCAATTTTTATTGGCATTTTATATGACCGGCACAAGTTTTATTTATTCCTTTGCATCTTTCATGACGAACTTTTTAGTTAAAGGCGATAGAATATACATTATGTATTCATCTATTACTTGATTGGTTCGTATAAATATTTTTCTCATTTGATTGGTCAATGCATGGATTCAGATTCTAGCTTCACCATTCATAAATCAGTACAAAATACACATCATTGGGACGAGTGCATTTTAATCGAAGGGGTGTTTCAATCGATACCGTTTTTACACGATACCTGTCTTGTGTGTGCAATTGTGTTCATTAACTTTAAATTTGAGGGCATCTGCATGACGATACTTTCTTCGCTCACCAAAATTAATAATTCGCAAACATTTCGAACAATATACTTTAACAGAGAATAAATCTATTATAGTTCTTCTATATTTCGCTTGCCTTTAAACGCTTAAGCGCTTTGATTTGAAAATTTTAACCAATTGCCACTGCTAATAGATCCTTGATAATCAGCCAACAAACATATACATGTATCAATTTTTTGAGTAAAAAAATTGTTTAGATCAAAATCAAACTAGTTCTATTCCTTTTTACTTTTATAGCTCACCTGGACCGAAGGTCCATGTGAGCTATTACCATCACTTGGCGTCCGTCGTAGTCTGTCGTCATCGTCTGTTAACAATTTTTCAAAAATCTTCTCCTCTGAAACTACTGAACAGAATTTAATGAAACTTGGTATGAATGATCCTTAGGGTGTCCTGCACCAAACTTGTGTTTCGATTTTTGATCCGTCAAAAAACATGGCCACCGTTACTAAAAATAGACCAGGGGGTCAGACTACTGTTTTTGGCTTGTATATCAAAAAGTATAAGAGATAGATGAAAACTAATACCACCTTACTGCTTTAGCATCAAAAGTTCTACAATAGTCTCCATTTGGTCGAAGTTGACAGATGATCCCTTATAGGGGTTACAGCCCCTTAAAGGTGAAAAATAGCGTTTTTGCATGTTTTTGGCTAAATATAGAATGAAAACTATTGTAGATAGAGAAAAGCTGTTGCTTGCTTAAATGTTCAGCTCATTTAGCTCTACAAAAGTCTCCTTAGGGTCGAAGTTGTCAGATGATCCCTTATAGGGGTTACAGCCCCTTAAAGGCTAAAAATAGTGTTTTTGGCCTATAGAATGAAAACTATTGCAGATAGAGAAAAGCTGTTGCTTGCTAAAATGTTCAGCTCATTTAGCTCTACAAAAGTCTTTATTTCGTCGAAGTTGTCAGATGACCCTTTATAGGGTTTAAAGCCCCTTAAAGGCGAAAAATAATGTTTTTGGCCTATAGAATGAAAATTATTGCAGATAGAGGAAAGCTGTTGCTTGCTTAAATGTTCAGCTCATTTAGCTCTACAAAAGTCTCCATAAGGTCAAAGTTGTCAGATGATCCCTTATAGGGGTTGCAGCCCCTTAATGGTGAAAAATAGGGTTTTTGCATGTTTTTGGCCTATAGACATGATAGAACGAAAACTATTGTAGATAGAGAAAAGCTGTTGCTTGCTTAAATGTTCAGCTCATTTAGCTCTACAAAAGTCTCCTTAGGGTGAAGTTGTCAGATGATCCCTTATAGGGGTTACAGCCCCTTAAAGGCGAAAAATAGTGTTTTTGGCCTATAGAATGAAAACTATTGCAGATAGATAAAAGGTTTTTCATGCTTAAACATTCAGCTCATTAAGCTATACAAAAGTCTTCGTAGGGTTGATATCAAGACCAGGTAAGCGATTCAGGCTCCTGGGAGCCTCTTGTTTTCTATAAAGATGATTTTCTTGACAATTGCACATTCAGCTTATTTAAGATTGTTATTCACACAGGGGTTATTGATATTTGAAGAGAATTCCTTTTATTAGCTAACCTGGACCGAAGGTCCAGGTGAGCTATTACCATCACTTGGCGTCCGTCGTCGTCCGCGTTGTCGTCGTCGTCGTCGTCGTCCGTTAACAATTTTTAAAAAATCTTCTTCTCTGAAACTGCTGAACAGAATTTCTTCAAACTTGATATGATTGATCATTAGGGTGTCCTGCACAAAAATTGTGTTCGGTATTTTGATCCGTAAAAAAACATGGCCGCTGTTGCTAAAAATAGACCAGGGGGGTCAGACTAATGTTTTCGGCTTATAAATCAAAAAGTATAAGAGATAGATGAAATCTGATGCCACGCTACTGCTTCAGCATCAAAAGCTCTACAAAAGTCTCCATTGAGTCGAAGTTGTCAGATGACCCCTTATGGGAGTTACGGGCCTTTAAAGGTGAAAAATAGCATTTTTTCATATTTTTGGCCTATGGAATGAAAACTATTGCAGATAGAGAGAAGCTGTTGCTTGCTTAAATGTTCAGCTCATTTAGCTCTACAAAAGTCTCCATAAGGTCAAAGTTGTCAGATGACCCCTTATAGGGGTTACGGCCCCTTTAAGGCAAAAAATAGTGTTTTTGGCCTATGGAATGAAAACTATTGCAGATAGAGAAAAGATGTTGCTTGCTTAAATGTTCAGCTCATTTAGCTCTACAAAAGTTTCCATAGGGTCAAAGTTGCCAGATGACCCCTTATAGTGGTTACGGCCCCTTAAAGGCAAAAAATAGTGTTTTTGGCCTAAAGAAAGAAAACTTTTGCAGATAGAGAAAAGATGTTGCCTGCTTAAATGTTCAGCTTAATTAGCTCTACAAAAGTCTTTTTAGGGTCAAAGTTGTCAGATGACCCCTTTAAGGGGTTATGGCCCTTTAAAAGTGAAAAATAGTGTTTTTTGCTTTGGAATGAAAACTATTGCAGATAGAGAAAAGCTTTTTATTGCTTAAACATTCAGCTCATTTAGCTATACAAAAGTCTTCAAAGGGTTGACATTAAGACCAGGTGAGCGATTCAGGCTCCTGGGAGCCTCTTGTTTGGTAGTACTTTAGGCTTTCCACCTTCTATTTGCTTTGATGTTTTGTGCTACCGTTAAGAGATCACTCCCTAAAAGCATATATGTAAATAAAGTTTTAGTTTATATTGACACAGTCATCAGACATAAGAATGACTAATTAATAAAAATGCTTCAAATATTACCATCAATATACATGATTTTGATTATTATTTTTTAAATAATGCCAATTTGGTCAATGGTTGTTTTTATACTTGGTATATGATATAACAGGGATAGGATTCAGAAATTTAGGAAAGTGGGGATCCACATACAGTCTACTTCTGAGAAAAGGCGGTAGAGTCCCAACTAATTTTGCCAAAAAAACTTCACGAAACTTGCTTACAAAATTTTCCTATGAAAGGAGTTATATCAACCCCTGGTACACCTTTGGATCTGCAACTGACATTAAATTGATTTCAAATTCTTTTTACCTGTAAATATTAAACACATTTGTAAATACAAGACAAGGTTCACTTTAAACTTTATTTAAAGGGATTTTAAATTGAAATTTTAATCCAAATTATGAACGAACAATTTGACAAAACATAAAAACCGCACCAATAATCCAATCATGTATATTAATGGATTTATTCTAGGTATTTTTAATATATTAACACATACAAAAGAAGATTAAACATTTATTTGAATGTTTATAAATTGAATTACAAAGTTAAAATAATGATATGCAAAATATTCACATGCATGTTCTGTTACTACCCCCTGTTAGATCAAGTTCAGGGTTTTATCAATGAAAAAATTAAATTTGTAATGACCACTTGATGTATAATGATTGTAAGAGTATTGACAAAAAAAACATACTATATTTGTGTTTTTAGATTTTATTGCAATATTACTGTTTTTATGCCCCGCCTTCAAAACTTTATTGGGCATTTTTGCTGGGTCTGTTTGTCTGTCTGTCAGTCCAAATCAGCAATACCTAAGTTTAAGTTATTTTTCCCTGTTCTTGAGTGGGGCATATATCAGAAGTAATTGTAGTTCATGGGGTATCCAATTTTAAGTTGCCTGTCGCGATAGATGATTTGGAAATCAGGAACCTGGGGGTATAGGATAAATCATATGTACTCTAGATAAGTCACATGTTTATATGGTAAATGTATTTTCAATTTCTTGTACCGAAAACCACCCGAATTGATAGTGGTTTTCATTGATAAGCTTGCAAGTAAATGATAAATTTTACAAAACAATTTTCCCATTATTTCTATCCTGTGTTTGTTTATATGTTTTAGATGACTGTTGACGTTAGCGATGGCTCTTACCTGGATTAAGCAGGTAGGAAATTAATCTTAAGATGACAAGGGAGGCATGAGGTTTCTGTGATACAGAGATCGGATTAACAATGTGGCAATGTCCCTGGTCTTATAGATAGAAACCATAAAATATAAGTTTATTTAGAGTATAAGTGATTTTTAAACTTATTCAAATATTTACTGGTAAATGGGGATAAATTGTAATTACCCTGTCTGTCCATCTGTTTGCATATCTTGTAAACTCAATTCTTAAACTAAATTTAAATGAAACTAGACAAGAACATTATTTGGATATTTTCCCGGAAAAAAAATATGTTGCTTTCAGATATCATTCAGGAGAGATAATTGGACATAACCCAGTATTCACAGTTGCTGCTTGTGAAAATTTTATTAGATTTACTCTGATTAGCTTTATTGTTTATATGTTTGCTTTCATGATCTTAAAGATGTACCTGTTTTTGGTACTTGTTCGGAGTTGTTCCTAGTCAATCTCTATCATTATAATTCTAAAATTTATCTTATTGATTCTAGTACCCTATTAAGATATTGAAGGCAAGAACTACCAATGATTTTGATATTATAGATCATAAAATGCATATCAATCATAAACTAGTGGCAGCAATTTGAATTGATTCAAATGCAATAATATTTATTTGTAGGAGGCCTGTATATTACAGATATATGGGTTTTAGATTAAAAAGATTTCTAGTGTGCTTGGCTTATGACACCTGAACCTGCAATCTAAGGTAAGATAGGTTACTATTCTGAAGTTGTTGTACCTTGATAAAAAAAAAAATACAAGTATGGCCATTCATTCAACACTTTGGTAGGACATGTAGAATTTTGGTGTGTCTTTTTATTTGTTGCAGAAAATGTAGTGTTGGACTGTGTGTCAGTCTGTTAACTATACTAAGGCTCTATTCCCAATTCATTTTTCATTGGACACTTTTTATCTCCGCTTAAAATATATGTGAACAGCAGCAGGAAACATATATTAATTTGTTTTAAGATTATATTTTGTTGTGTTATAATATTATTAGAAAATCTTCCATCTTCAGCTTGAATTTGTCAAAAAAGACATAAAATCTTTAAGATATTTTAAATCATTTGCAAACTAGTGACACACTTGACAAATATTGTTGTGTTTTGTTCTGACGAACATTGACAGGCCGAGGTATGCCAATATGACATAGAGATGACCCTTAATGATAAAGTACTGTTTAAATTATTTAAATCTATCTAAGATTAGCTGTATAAGAGAAACATTGTTACATGCTATCTGATAACAAAGACAAGATTATTGAGTTTGGACTACACAGAGAGTCCCAAAATAAACTGATATTTTTATGTGCCTTCTACAAAAGTAGTGGGCATATAGTGTTCAAGTTTGTTTGTCCGTCTGTCCCAAATGTTACCAAATGGGGCATTATGTCAGATGACTTTTGGACATTTTCTTGTTCTTTAAATTATATGAAGGATTTCCGTGAAAAAAAAAATTGTCTCTTGTCTAATTGATAGTTCAAAACTCAAGTAAATATATATGAATTATTGGTAATACAAATTTGTCCTTTTGAAAGTAGAACTGTATTTTACAATTTGAAGAGAGTAAACCATATTGCAAATGCTCTTTAATGAAATAGCTATTTTTTTTTATCCTAATATAACATATGCTGTTTATCGATCATAAGAACTCAAGTCTAGAATTATATCACCATTCAAATGCTTAATGATACTGTTTGAACAAAAAGTATTGCAATATATTTTGTATTTAAATAGTCAAATAGGCATGTGTAATTGTAATGTTGAAAATTCTCAAAACTAACGGTAAACATTTAAACATGTACCACAACCATTTTAAAAATCATGTTAATATTATCCATAAAAGATCATAAAAGTATAATTGGATAAAAAAATCATTATTTCAACCAACAAAAGGTATCCAAACATTATTAGCAAATTAAAACAAAAAGTCAATAAGTAGAGAGCTCGGTCGAATGTTTTCTCTCCTCTATAGATCAATAGTTAAGTCAACATGATAAAAAGGTTTTCTCTATGGACTAAAGATTCAAGAAATAAAGGTTACGCCTCATTTGATCCATGTTTATCAAGCTCGTCAAAAATATTGTATAAGAGTCTTTTAATACATTTGGATTTTAAATTTGTTCCTTGGTATAGTATCAACTGTGATGTTCTTGGGTATTTAAATGGGTTGAAAGTGTCTTGGTGCAGTGTATTCTATCAAGGGCGAGGAATAAAAGTTAGATGATTTTAAATATTTCACACCTTAATGTTGTGAAAGTGATAGAATTATATTTTTTTTCTTTAAGTTTAAATGGATGAATATGGTGGAATGTCAATGGGGTGTCGTTAAAATCTAATTCCTGATGATGTTAGCTTCATTCAAAATTCAGTAGGACGAAGTGTTGATTGAAAATTGGCATTAAACATGGAAAAAAGGTAAGATAAAATGTTTCAAATCAATACAGTAGTTAATTTTATATTGTCACCATCATAAAAACACACTCTTATAAACTTTGTTGATTACATACATGGAAGTAAGAAGTTAAAAGTACTTATTGAATTTTTGTATTGCAACTATAGTTGAAATCTTCACAATTAATAGGGTATCTCAGGTGCAGATTCAGGCGGGGGCCCACCTAGCGTGCGCCCCCCCTAAAATGTGAAAAAATTTTCCCATGAAATCAATCAAAAATGGCCAACAATTTTCACACCTCACTCCCCTTGGCATATATTTAATACTCGCACCCCATCTAATAGAAAATCCTGGATCCACGCCTGTATCTGATAGTGAAAAGGGCTAGGGGCCAGTTCATTGAAGGTATCTTAAGTCTAAGACATGTCATTGTTCATTTGAATTTTTTGGAGTTTGGATCATTTTATTTAAGGACTCCGTTGATGATAAGGACCCTGATAACATTTATACAATGTGACTGTTGTTGAATTTCTTGAAATTGAAATGTTTTGTCATGGCAAAATCAGTTGTAGTAGCCACCATTTTGGAATCAGTTCTGTGTAAAAAATTAACTACAGATTCTCTCATCCTTGTCAGTTGATAAACAAACAAGGTGTATTATCATTAAACATGTAAAATAAAAGCCATTGATTTTACTTTTTGTGATTGAAAGTTTATAGCAATTGATTTTACCCATAGATTTAATGTTCTCTTAAATATTAAACTTAATTGAAAATTAAGAACAGTGTTTTGTCTTTTTAGTTCTGACGTTTATTAAAAAGATTTTTGTTAGGCCACTATAAAGATATCCTAGATTCTCACCCCTTCCATCTCGATTTTTCAGCCACCTCAAATTGGCATTTTTGGCAAATAATGTTCAATTTTGGTCAATTTCCTTTTAAATGGCACAATTTTTATCAAAATTGACAAAAAGAAAAAAATAGAATTCACCTGCCCACCCCATATTTTCATGAAATTGAACGAGGATATGAATTATTTTATAATAGCCTTAGTTCTATTTTCCTTCTATCAATACAGTTACTTTTTCTGGTGTCCAAACACGCAATTTATTAGTAACTATGTGATTTAATTTTAAGTACAATAATTTTCTAGCTTGTTGGTTTCTAGAAGACATTATGTAATTTTCTTAAATTATAGCATTATTTTTTTCCCTAAATGTATGTTAATTTTATATTGAATCATTTCTAATGCCATTGGTTATAACTTAAAACCTTGTGGTTAAAGAGGATTTTTAATTATCAGCCGTACACATTTAAAATATTTATTTAGATGTATATATTTATATATAGTAGTACTCCCCTCATATCTGTTTTTAATTTCATTTTGTCAAAGAAACTTTAATTACTTAGATTTAAATACCCCTCTTCAGTCAGTTATCAACCATGCATTATCATTTACCATCCATTGAAAAGAGATAATGACTTCTTCAAGAAAATTAAAAAGTATAAGAAATAGTTTCCTTTAAAATTTCAAACAATGACATATCTGCAAAGTCAAAAACAGAATATATTAGGTCAGTTTCTTTGATCAAATTTTAGGCTTCTATCAAAATAATTAAATAGAATTGAATTATATTAGACTGCAGGGGATATTTTGACAAGTCATATAAATTTAATAGGCTTAGGTTATAGTATTTACGTTTGACGTAAAGAGTACCAGTTATTTAAGCCTTATTTAGAATAATAATTCTGTTGTCAAAATTCATCTTATTATTCACGGTTTTCAAATGAGAAATTGAATGATATTTTTTCATCTATTTTGAGTATCAAAAACTGCTGAATGACAAATCTAGATTTAGGCAGAATTCCTTACAGAATTTTCCTATATAGGTCAAGATACATGTAGAAAAAGAATTAAAGCAATTTTGCTCTTTTAAATAAAAATAAAAGTTCTAAAGGATAACTGGTATCCAAATGTTAATAGAGCAAAAGAGCTGATCAAGAAATTCAAGTTTGAAAAGGGGGAAGGCCACAGTCCATTGAGGGCAAGGGGGGGGGGGGGGGGCTCAACTAATATTCAGAAAATTTACATGAAAATTGACAAAATTCCAAGGAGAAAGAGGGATGCTTCTTCTGGACCCACCACTGCAAAGGGAAAACATGTATCATCTGTATTTGTTACTTTATAATAAAAATCATTAAGTAATGTGCATTACAAAATTAAAAAAAATCCATACATTTGAAGGTAAATTCTATATATTTCTTTTCTATTGCTTTCTCTAACTCTTTGTTTTGTTACAATATAAAATATTTCTAATAAATTGAAGCATTGTATTTGTTAAGAGGATTAGAGTCTTAGTTTAATTTGTTTGCTTTAAGTTTGATGAGATTATAATCAGGTGGAATTTTCTAATCAAGAAAGTGTAATAAGATTGGTTCTACAATCATTGAAAAATCCGACGATAAAAAATAAACGACCTTCATTCAAATTAAATCTGATAAATGAAATGAATTAGTTACATGTTACGCCATGTTAAAAGGCTCTCTGTAGGTAAAGTTAATACAGAGGTTAAGGAGAACTAGCCCAGTTTTTTTTTAAAGATAAAATATATATTCTAAATAGGCTGTTTTATGTGAGAAATATAAGCATAGAATTCACATTAGGTTGTTTGAAATGGTTCACCTCCACAATCATTGTGATTCAAGGTGAGTTCTTCAAACTATTTTTAATTTTGAAATTGAAAAAGCTTGCTTTCTTAATAAGACTCTAAACTATTGAAATTCTAAAGACAGTTTTTGTATATTGTTTCTATTGGAAAGTAGGAGAATTATAGTAGAATAATGATATTGGTATGATTGTTACAAAAAGTTAAGGTTTGTTAAAAAAATCTACCGTAAACAATTGAAACTTTAATGACAGTTTTTTACACATTGTTTCCATTGTAAAGGAGGAGAATCATCGTAGTTTATTGGTATGAATGTTGCAAAAGGCTTAGGTTGTTTATAAAAACTTTTGAAACTTTAATGACAGTTTTTGTGTATTGTTTCTATTGGAAAGTAAGAGAATTATAATAGTACAATGATATTGGTATGATTGTTGCAAAAAGCTTAGGATTGTTAATAAAATCTACTGTAAACTGTTGAAACTTTAATGACAGTTTTTGCATATTGTTTCTATTGGAAAGTAGGAGAATTATAGTAGTGTAATGATATTGGTATGATTGTTGCAAAAAACTTAGGCTGTTAATATAAATATAAATCTACTGTAAACTATTGAAACTTTAATGACAGTTTTTTACACATTGTTTCCATTGTAAAGTGGGAGAAATATCGTAGTATATTGGTATGATTGTTGCAAAAGGCTTATGATTGTTAATAAAATCTACTGTAAACTATTGAAACTTGAATGACAGTTTTTTACACATTGTTTCCATTGTGAAGTAGGAGAATTAAAGTAGAGAATTGGTATGATTACCGTGATATTATCACTGTTACGATAGGAGAAGGTACTTAACAACTAGGTATCAATAGGTACAATATACCTCTGTGTTTGTTGACTTGGTTAGTGTAAATAACTGGACATTAACTTAGAGGGATAAGGTTTTCTTTGAAGTTCGGATTGCTTAGGTCTTTAGCAACATATGACAGACAGTAAAGAGAGGTTTGTTTTGATTTTATGTTTGTTTTTAATGCTAGACTTTAATTGAATTATAGGCCATATTTCAAGGAAACATGATTTAATAACAAATTATGCTGATGTTAGAGAAAAACTTTTATTTTATTTCAGAATTTTGACTTTTTTCATGTGTACCTAACCTCCTTTTTGCTACATGTATAGGAGAATGTGTGTTAAACTTTGTTCTACTTTCAAATTTTCAAATGCTTTCCATGGTCATGCTCTTTTTTGCTTCTGCATATATTCAGGACACCACAGAAGAGAGATTTGTGAAAACTTAAACCCAATGATTTCATAGATGGTTTACTATGATTTTTGAATAAACAATTGCATTTCATTATTAACAATTGCAAAGTGATAAGCAGCAACTTCTGTTGCACATTGATGGCTACTGGCTGTGTATCATCGCCAATTTTCACTGATTTTAAATTGCTGTTGCTTTGTGGAAGTGATATCACGGGATCATATACGCTTAGCATTATGTTTCATTCTCTGCCTCATTATTATCTGGCCATGATTCTTATTGTTATCCTTAGAGGGAAGATTTCATACATAATTACAAAATGTATTTTACTTTATGTATATTTTTTTTATTTCAGAAGAGTAGAAAATGGGAGGATAAATTCTGGAATTAGACCAAAATCCAGCAGACCAGGCTCCAGGATGAAGCTCAGAAAACCCAACAATTTAGAATCTCAGACAAAATTTGCATTAGAGGTGCAATCAATTAACCAAGAAGTCAAAGCTCTGATGAAGGAAACCGTAATGTCTGAAGAGGAAGTGGATCTCTTCCAATGTATAAGGGAGCAAAATCTCATCAAGTTGAAAAAACTTGTCAAAAATAAGAACTGTAATAAAAATGCTAGAGATGTTGATGATCCTTCGTTTCCAACGGCTCTCATAGTAGCCACGGAACTAGATAATGCTGATATGGTGAATTTATTACTCAATGCCAAGCATCACCGAGCTAAGGTCAATGAAGAGAATCTCTATAGTAGAAAAGCAGTCTGGTAATTTATATACTATTGTTACAATACCATGTTGAAATATGGTACATTGTTTTCTTTTACAGTTAAAAATATAACTTATATATATATATGATATAAATTATAAATCTAATGGCACATTTAAAGAAAAGAAGTGACAAAATGTAAGCAAAAACAAAGAAATATCTTGCACCAAAGAAGAATGTAACCAAAATGTCAGATTATGTATACACATAGACATATGGATTAAAACATAAAAAAAACATCATTAGTAGAGTAAATGAAATAACACTGTATTACTTTGCTTGTATTTTATTTCATATGTGCTATAGCCAGCAGGAACCGCTTAATATTCGGGAGCACCTGCGTTCACTCTTTTTGCCACTATGTTGATTTTTGTTTGGTTGATTTTGTTTTTTTGTGTTTTCTCATACTGTTCGTGTTTACCGGTTTTGTGGTTGCCCTTTCAGACTTTTGACACTTGAATGCCCCATTTGTGCCTCTTTGCTTCTTTTATCCTAATGAAATTCAAAATATATCAAAATTTTTAGTATTATAAAAAAAAATATTTATTGTACTTACATGAGGACTTATTTTTAATTTTGCAGGATAGCAGCAAGAAACAGAAACAAAGAAATCCTGGAACTTTTAGTGGATGGTAATCAGGAATGTCAGGTCAATGATGTTGACAAACAAACAGGTACTATTGATGATGAAACAATAAACTAATTCAATTGGCTCCTTGCAGATAAATATAATAATAACATGTGATTATTTATTTCAATACCAAGTCAGAACTGAGAAGTATCAATGAAAGGCTACTTTTTGGAGGATGGATATTTTTAAAACATTTAAAATTATGCACTCGCAGACAAATTTGATACACATATAGTGTGTTTGGTCATTTCATGTTTTTGAAGTTCCTTCAATAAAAATAAGTATGGACAGATTAAGTCATTGTGCAGGAGCATCAAAGACATGATCACTCACAAAAAATCAATACAAAACTTGCTAAAAAATATCTCATAGGAGAACTAACTGATTTCCCTGCATTATTTCTTATGCTTTAAACATAATCTCTTTGGGCATGTGGTTAAATATATTTTAAATATAGTTAAGTCAAATATAAGATTCCTCTCCCATTTATATTTTTCTCATGTTTGGTTTACAGGTACCTCCCCATTATATGAAGCTGTCTTGGGTAATGCTGTAGAAGCTGCTAGAGTATTGGTTCATGGCAGAGCTGATGTAAACCAGAGGAGGCTTGGAGAAGAAAAGGGACCTAATACACCTCTAACAAAGTAAACAACACATATTAGGGCTATTTGAGTAAAATTGCTCTCTGGGAGTGGAACGCCACTTGTTTTTAGCTCACCTGACCCAAAGGGTCATGTGAGCTATTGTCATCACTTGGCGTCCGTCGTCCGTCGTCCGTAAACTTTTTAAAACGTTAACTCCTCTGACACCATAAGTCCAATTGCAACCAAACTTGGTATGGTTGTTCATTAGCATTCGGTGCTTAGAACTGATGTGGGGATTTTTGATTCGTCGTAAAACATGGTCGCCATGGCTAAAAATAGAACATAGGGGTAAAATGCAGTTTTTTGCAAATAACTCAAAAACGGCTACAGATATCAAAATTCTGGCAAGGGTAAAAGTGATCAGCACCTCAAGATCTACCTACCCTGAAATTTTGAAGAAAATCCGACGACCCATGTAGGAGTTATTTCCCTTTTTGTGGATTTTTTGCAAATTTTGCACCTGTTTAGCTCAATATCTTGAATACTATACTAGATATTTGAGAAATTTAAATTGCATATTGTTAAGCACATCTACAAAATGTGCAAAATGTACAAGATCTACAAAATATTTAATAGGGTCAACGTTGTAGGACCTTTCCTTTTAGGAGTTATTGCCCTTAGAACGTCAAAATTAAGCATTTTAACAACATTTCCTCATTACATTGAAAACATTAACTCCTCTGACACTTTAAGTCCAAATGGAACCAAACTTGGTATAGTTGTTTATTACCATTAGGTGTATAGAACTGATGTGGGGATTTTTGATTGGTCGTAAAACATGGCGGCTGTGGCTAAAAATAGAACATAGGGGTAAATGGCAGTTTTTTGCAAATAACTCTAAAACGATGACAGATTTCAAAATTTTGATTGTGAACAAAAGTGATCAGCACCTCAAGATCTACCAGCTCTGAAATTTTGAAGAAAATCTAACAACCCATGTAGGAGTTATTGCCCTTTTTGTGGATTTTTTGCAAATTTTGCACCTGTTTAGCTCAATATCTTGAAAACTATACAAGATATTTGAGAAATTTAAATTGCATATTGTTAAGCACATCAAGATCTACAAAATATGTAATAGGGTCAATGTTGTAGGACCTTTCCTTTTAGGAGTTATTGCCCTTAGAAGGTCATAATTTAGCATTTTACCAGCATTTCCTCATTACATTGAAAACGTTAACTCCTCTGACACTTTAAGTCCAAATGGAACCAAACTTGTTATAGTTGTTTAATTAGCATTAGGTGTATAGAACTGATGTGGGGATTTTTGATTGGTCGTAAAACATGGCCACTGTGGCTAAAAATAGAACATAGGGGTAAATGGCAGTTATTTGCAAATAACTCTAAAACGATGGCAGATTTCAAAATTTTGATTGGGAACAAAAGTGATCAGCATCTCAAGATCTACCAGCTCTGAAATTTTGAAGAAAATCCAACAACCCATGTAGGAGTTATTGCCCTTTTTAGCTCACCTGGACCAAAGGTCCATGTGAGCTATTGCCATCACTTGGCGTCCGTCGTCGTCGTCGTCGTCGTCCGTTAACAATATTTCAAAAATCTTCTCCTCTGAAACTACTGAACAGAATTGAATGAAACTTGGTATGATTGATCCTTAGGGTGTCCTGCACCAAACTTGTGTTTCGATTTTTGATCTGTCAAAAAACATGGCCGCCGTTACTAAAAATAGACTAGGGGGGTCAGACTACTGTTTTTGGCTTATAAATCAAAAAGTATAAGAGATAGAGGAAATCTGAGGCCACGCTACTGATTCAGCATCAAAAGCTCTACAAAAGTCTCCTTTTGGTCAAAGTTGTCAGATGACCCCTTATAGGGGTTACGGCCCCTTAAAGGTGAAAAATAGCATTTTTTCATGTTTTTGGCCTACAGAATGAAAACTATTGCAGATAGAGATAAGCTGTTGCTTGCTTAAATGTTAAGCTCATTTAGCTCTACGAAAGTCTCCATAGGGTGGAAGTTGTCAGATAACCCCTTATAGGGGTTACGGCCCCTTAAAGATGAAAAATAGCCATTTTTCATGTTTTTGGCCTACAGAATGAAAACTATTGCAGATAGAGATTAGCTGTTGCTTGCTTGAATGTTAAGCTCATTTAGCTCTACGAAAGTCTCCATAGGGTCGAAGTTGTCAGATGACCCCTTATAGGGGTTACAGCCCGTGAAAAATAGCATTTTTTCATGTTTTTGTCCTACAGAATGGAAACTATTGCACACAGAGATTAGCTGTTGCTTGCTTGAATGTTAAGCTCATTTAGCTCTACGAAAGTCTCCATAGGGTCGAAGTTGTCAGATGACCCCTTATAGGGGTTACGGCCCCCTGAAAAAAGCGATTTTTCATGTTTTTGGCCTACAGAATGAAACTATTGCAGATAGAGATTAGCTGTTGCTTGCTTAAATGTTCAGCTCATTTAGCTCTACAAAAGTCTCCATAGGGTTGAAGTTTTCAGATGACTCCTTATAGGGGTTATGGCCCCTTATAGGTGAAAAATGGTGTTTTTGGCCAAAAGAATGAAAACTATTGCAGGTAGAGAAAAGCTGTTGCTTGCTTAAATATTCAGCTCATTTAGCTCTACAAAAGTATAGGGTCAACATCAAGACCAGGTGAGCGACTCAGGCTCCTGGGAGCCTCTTGTTGTGGATTTTTTGCAAATTTTGCACCTGTTTAGCTCAATATCTTGAAAACTACACAAGATATTTGAGAAATTTAAATTGCATATTGTTAAGCGCATCAAGATCTACAAAATTTGTAACAGGGTCAATGTTGTAGGACCTTTCCTTTGAGGAGTTATTGCCCTTGGAATGTCAAAATTGAGCATTTTAACTGCATTTCCTTATATTGAAAATGTTAACTCCTCTGACACTTTAAGTCCAAATGGAACCAAACTTGGTATTATTGTTTATTATTATTAGGTGTATAGAACTGTTGTGGGGATTTTTGATTGGTTGTAAAACATGGCCGCTGTGGCTAAAAATAGAACATTAGGTTAAACTGCATTTTTTTGCAAATAACTCAAAAAGGGTGACAGATTTTTAGATTTGATCGAGAACAAAAGTGATCAGCACCTTTAGATCCACCATATTGTCAGATGACCCCCTTATTAATCTTATGACCCTTTCAACGTTAAATAGATTTTGCCTTATAACCTTTACTTCAGGCACATATGTCAGGTGAGCGATTCAGGCTCCTGGGAGCCTCTTGTTTAGGGGTACCACCATGAGAATTTTAATTTGATACTTACATTGTTTCAGTATCAGACACATGGGTGAAAAATAGATAAAACACCCCAACAAAGAGAGAAAAATAATTTTAAAAGTGGTGTTCCACTCCCTGGTGGGAAATTTTATTGAAATAAGTAAAAAAAATCAAAGTAGAGATCATTTAAGAATTTTTCTTCAATAGAAGAAATAAGATGTGAAATTAGCATATGTGACACAACTTGCATAAATCAGAAATCAGTGGCAATAAAAAAAATCCTAATGAAAAACTGCCATTAGTCTTCAATGTAACCAGTGGTCATTGCTAGATGTCCTAAGATCTGAAGCTACCATGAGAAGTATCATTTTATATATTTATTTTATCATGCAGTAATGAATTTGAAGGAAAACAAGAAATAAAGGGGGAGATAATTTTCATAATTTGACAAATTAAATTGTGGGGAATTTTATTTTACATGTTATTATGATTTTGAAGGGAAAAAATATCATGGTGGAGCTTTCAGAGTTATTTTATTAGAGTTTTCTTTATAATTGAAAGTAAATTGATTTCATTTTTATTTTACATGTTATTCAAGGGGAGATAATTAGATATAAATGTAGACCCTTTCCATTTTATTGATAAAAATCCTATTGAAAATCTGCATCTTGCATATTGCAAAAATGCACTTGGCATTAATAAGAATGCTTCAAATTTTGGAACTAGACAAGAACTGGGTAGAATGCCCATTGAATGTCATATCAAAATATTAACTATTATGTATTTAGCACGCTTTTTCACTACAAATCTAAACCCTCTATTAAGTGAATCTTTCCAATTAACTAAAATACTGGATGAAAAGGGAATGTATACATACGTAAAAGACATACTTTTTGAAACAAATATTGATTTAGAAAGACTGGAGACTTGTACGGAATTAAAACAACTGAAAAACATTAAAAAATATGTAAAAACTCAAATAAACTCATTCTATGAAAATATTGTAAAAAACAAAATGAATAGTATTGATGATAAAAGTAAACTAAATTTCTATAAAAAGTTGAATCCAGCCTTAAAGATAAAACCATATCTCTCAATTTCAAACTTTGAATTCAGGAAACTGATTACAAAATTAAGAATCAGTGACCACAAACTATTAATTGAAAAAGGAAGGCACTTAAAAATTTCTAGAGAAGAAAGATTATGTCAAAAATGTCAGGTATTGGACGACAAGAATCATTTTTTACTTAGATGTACTTACAATGCAAACTTAAGAGTAACTTATTTTAACTTTATATTTTTAGAACACATATCATTCAATAATCTGAATGATGAAGAAAAAGTAACTTATTTGTTAAACCCCTCAACACCATTGCAAGTAAATAAACTAGGATCCTTTATAAAAAAGTCTTTTGAACTGAGGACAGGGGACCCTTAATTTTGTCGTTACTTGTAATTATGTATTACTGTGTGCTTTAGTTAGTTTTATATCTGTGTATGTTTATGTGTCACAAACTGTATAAAAGTTTAATGACAATAAAGATTCGTATTTGTATTCGTATTCGTATAAATAAACTATTCTAAATTAAACTCCTTCATACATAGCTTGTTAAATTAAACTAGAAACAAATATCATGACTATTTTCTATAAATATATTACTGATTAATGCTCATTATGTTTGTTGAACTTTTAGATATTATGAAACACTCTTTTCAAACTTTTCACATATTAATTTGTTTAACTTACGTTATATATTTTAGAGCCATCCAGCTTGATAATAAAGACATGGTAGAGCTTCTACTCAACTCGCTGGCCAAATTACAAACAAAGTCTGATAATGGATTAACTGCTTTACATTATGCTGTAGCTTATAGACGATATAGTATCTGTGAAATACTCCTTGAAAGTGGTGCTAAACTACACACTAAGACAAAATCAGGCGTCACGTCCATGGCAATAGCTATAGAAAACCATAATCCTGCAATGGTTAGAATTCTTTTAGATTACGGGTACAATATGGATAAAAAGTTCAAATGGAAAGAAACTCCTTTACAGCAGTCACTTTCAGTACATGCAGAAAATTGTGCAATGACTCTAATACATTATGGATGTAATCTCAAAAAGGAGCATGGGCCTTCATATTTTAGAATAGCTGTCAATGAAAAACTTATAAAAGTGATCAAATTTCTCATAGCCTTAAAACCAGTGTTTCTGAATGAACCATGGGTACAAAAGGGGGAGTGGCCTGTTTCAATTTATCATCGGCCAGATATTTATGAATGGTTGAAACGTGAATCTTGTAAAGTTCGGTCATTGATGTTTCACTGCAGAGCCCAGATATTTGGTTATCTAGGTAGGCATCCTAAAAATAAAATACCAGAGCTACCTCTTCCAGACAAACTCAAGGAATATTTACATTATAATGAATTCATCAAAGATAAGTACTTTATACAAAAAGCCTTAGATGTTCGAGAATGTCCTTACGACTGTCCGTCTATATGCTCTGTTCCTCACTGCCCTCCAATCGAAGTTTCCTCAGAATCTGAGAATGACTCGTCAGATGATATTGATAGTGCAGATGAAGCTGGACATATAGATATCAATGAAAACACAGATGAAACGCCCTGTGATCATTGTGACAAGGATACAATGAAGAAGGATTGTAAGGCTTTGGACAGACAGACTAAGAAAAACAAATCTGATAAAGGAATGAGGAATAGTAAAAAATCAAAGTCATAAATTTTTATTTAGGTTTTTTAATTGTTATTCAAAGTTTTTAGCAAAGTGATGTTTCATTATATTAATTCAAAGTGCAATAAATTTTATGTTGTCTACCGAATTTTCTAGATACGTAAAAAAATCAATGTGAATGTACATATGTACAAAACATATTGCAATAAAAGTAAATAACAGGGACTTGCTTCATCTATATATATTTTGTAAGAGTCAATATTTTTGTTGGGTTTTTATGGCTTTGTTTTTATGCTTTTAAATGGCAAATTGACTCTTAACAAAATGGAGGGATAGGAGGGCAAGACCCTGTGAGTAAATAAAAAAAAATAATCCAATATATGCCTGATATTTTTTCTATCAAAAAAGACTCATCAGAGACAGTCTGGTCTAAAAGATGATATGGAAAAAAAAATATACCCAAAGTAAGGAAATACCACAGTGATAGATTTCCAGTATACATATGTAAATGAGATGTGGAATAAGTGCCCCTTACAGAAAAGAAAATGTTGCAGCAATATTGCTGCAATCAAATATTGTTGCAGGAAAAAGTTGCAGAAGTGTTGCAGGTTGTTGCAGCTAGCTGCAACTTTTCTTGCAACATTCCTGCAACAATATTTGTTGCTGCAATATTGCAACAAATTTTGCTATAGATATATCTGAAAAAGTTGTTGCAGGAAAGTTGCAAGAAGAGACACCCCCATAATGCAATTGAAAGGAATTTTGTTCATCCAATCAAATGAGTTTGTAACCATTTTTCAAAATTATAAACTTACATGAGGCAGCAAGCAGTTTGTGTCTGATCAAATGGTGTTAAAATTTCTTTTAAGGATTAATATGGTTGAAGATTTGCTTTAAATTAAGGTAAAAATATTTGCTTATATTGATTTTGTTAGCTTGGAATTTTAATGAGTAAAATAATTACTTGAAAATATATATAATGTACATGTATATTCACAGTGATTCTGTCGATTATCATGCAGTGCATTTTTTACACACAATATAACCTACATGTATGTTTATAACAAGATAAATTAAGATATTTCAGATTTTGTTTTTAAAGTATACACAAAAAATTGATGCAAAATATATAAATGTATTTTTGTTTAACTTCTTCTTTGAACTTTAACTTGTAATACATGTATTCCTGATATAAAGTATAATATTTTGAGGACAGCCATGGTTTGTATTCTCTTAATAAACATGATAAACTCATTCTCACATGTCTCAAGTGATCTGAATAAGCTTAGCATACACATGGCATGTTTTGTGTAATCTTATATTTATGTGGCACACACATGTTTAGAACTAGGTCAGCGTTGCAGAAACATGTTGCGGCAATATTGCAGCAACATGTCAGATTTCGTATGCAAATTAGTTTTCCTGCAACAATGTTTCTGCAATATTGCTGCAATAGTTTTCCTGCAACAATATCATTGCAGCAATGTTGCAGCAACATTGTTGCAGGAAAACTATTAATTTGCATACGAAATCTGACATGTTGCTGCAATATTGCAGCAACATGTTTCTGCAACATTGCAGCAATATGTTGCAAGAAGGCTTTTTTTCCATAAGGGTGCATGTACATGAAATAGATTCAGGAATCAACAGCAATGTAAAAACATTCAAAGGAAATTCAACATAACCTAGTATTACTCTATTTTATTGACCGGGCTGGTCACGGGTCAATTATTTCGGGATTTTTCGTTTAAATCTTACCTTAAAGACTGAGAAATTTAAGCTCCCCCCAACCTTGTTAATAAAATAGAGTAATAGTAATTGTTGGCTTTTGGCTTGTAATTGTGACAGATAAAAAATGCAAAAGATTCAAAACTAATTTCAGAGTTATCAAGTAAAACCCTGACAAATACTGGTGACAAAGGTAGATAAATCATTGAAATTATACATATCCAAACTTCTGATTAACTATTTACATTATTACTAGACTATATGGGTAAGTGATTTAAATTGAACTTCAAGAGAAATCCAAAATGATTGAAAAGCAGATGGGCTCCCGCATGGTACCCCCCTCAGGTCGCAAGGTCACTTTTAAAAGGGGCCTGGGGCCCGGGGGGGTTACTCCCTATATACCAATATACGGGATGTGCATTTTTTATGGGTCCATTTTTCACAATTTTTTACATAGATTTTGGGTATCTTTTTTTAAGCAGTACACATAGATTCGTCCGTCGTCTGTTAACTTTTCTTCAAAGATCTTCTTCTCTGAAACCACTGAAGGGATTACATTGATACTTGGTATACATGATCTTTAGGATGTCCTCTACCAACTTTGTGAATTATATACATGTCGACTAACCAACATGGCCGCCGTTGCTAAAAATAGAACAGGGGGGTCAGACCATTGTTTTTGGCTTATAACTCAAAAAGTATAAGAGATAGAGAAAATCCGAAGCAACCTTCCTTGTTCAGCATCAAAAGCTCTACGATACTCTCCATAGAGTCGACCTTGTGAAACGACTCCTTATAGGAGTTATTGCCCTTTAATCATCAAAATTGACCATTTTTGCAGTTTTTGGACTATATCTTGAAAACCGTTAGAGCTAGAGGAAACGTTAGCATTGCAGAATTGTTAAGCTTATTGAGATCTACAAAAATGATTTCAGGGTCTAAATTGTCAGATCAGCCGTTGAAGAGTTATTTCCCTTTAACTGTTTTTTTTCCATTAATTTACACTGATTTTCAAAAATCTTCTTCTCAAATACCACTGAAGGCATTGAATTGATACTTGGTATACATGATCTTTAGGATGTCCTCTACCAAGTTTGTGAATTATATACATGTCGACCAACCAACATGGCGGCCGTTGCTAAAAATAGAACAGGGGGGTCAGACCATTGTTTTTGGCTTATAACTCGAAAAGTATAAGAAATAGAGAAAATCTTAAGCAAATTTGCTTGTTCAGCATCAAAACGTCCTTACAGGAGTTATTGCCCTTTAACTGTTTTTTCTATTAGTTTAAACTGATTTCCAAAAATCTTCTCTGAAACCACTGAAAGGATTGTTTTGCAACTTTGTATACTTGAAAGTTTGTGAAATTTATTCCAACTTTGGCATAAGAGATCAGGTGAGCGATTCAGGCTCCTGGGAGCCTCTAGTTTATGTCTTACATAGGCATGAGAGTCAAAGCAGAAAAGATGCCATAGACTTGGGTCTTTTGTGTTTTTGGGATATTTAACGAAGTTAAGATGTCATTTAAAAGTAAGAAAGAGACTTGTAATTTATTTTATAAGGCTCTAATAAATGAAAAAAAAATCTTAATTGACTTTAAATTCGTTACATAGATATGGGTATTTGTTTGCTAAGCACATAGATTTGGGTATGTTTTTGACGATTTTCTGACATAGATTTGGGTACCAATTTCTATCTACAAAATGCACACCCTCGTCATAAAACACCAGAGTAACCCCCCCCCATGATTTAATGCATGGTCATTGTTTTATTTGTTTTTAAGAGACAACCAATCAAATATTTCAGTTAATGTGCTAATTTTCCAGCAAGAAATATCAAATAAAAGTTTACTCAGACATTTTTACTTTTCAATTTTTTAAAGGTTGATTTGAAATGTTCATAAAAGTAATATACTTTCCATTTTACAGCTTAGCAATACCGTTTTGCTTCAGAATCTTTAAATTTATGTGTCGGTAATCAATATAAGAAAACCACGTGATGCACAAATGGGGAAATAACAGTACCCGGCACGGGAAATAACATTTCATAGAGTACCAACATGGCATAGTGTGCATAAATTCCAACATTTCAAATATATGTTTACCGTAAAAAAGGTTGAGGTCATTTAACCAGAAAGTCAATGTCAATACCAAGCAATGGGGGTGCACTACTAAGGGATTTTCAAGCTAGGAATTTTATAGTATTTGAGATAAGAAAGTGCTCAAGGCCAAGTTCAAGAGATGGGAATGCAGCTGTGCTAAGCTACTACCCAATGCATGCCAAGTTAATTTCGTCAACCTTAGTAGGACTTAAAGTTCTCGAGATATGGAGTTGCACATAAAACTTAATCTAACAATGAAATTTATGCTTCACATACAAGACAAAGACAAATAAAGGAATCCGAGATGTGAACACTTAAATGAATTTGAAGAGCACAGGACAATAAAAGCAACAAGAGGCCCCCAGGAGCCGTAATGGCTCACCTGATGTCTTATGCTATAGCTTCTTACCTAGTGTGCAACTTTGTCTACATGTACTAAGTAAGTAACATTAAAGAAACTAGTAAGGATAGAAACCACTCTTAAGATCAAAAATACAAAGTTACAGAGCTTTAAAAAAATCCAAACAAGTTAAAATTGTTTGAAAACAGTTGAAGGGTCATAAAAATTTTGACCCTGAAATCATTCTTTGTAGATCTCAATGAATTGAACAATTTTGCAATGCTAACTTTTCCTCTAGCTCTTATGGTTTTTAAGATATAAAAGTTCAAAAACTGTGAAAAAAGTCAATTTTGACGATTAAGGGGAAACAACTCCTATAAGGAGTTGTCTTACAACTTTGTCTCAATATAGAGTTTTGTAGAGCTGATGATGTTGAGAAGAAGAAAGGTTGCTTCAGATTTTGTCTTTCTCTTATACTTTTTGAGATATAAGCTAAAAACTATGGTCTGACCCCCTGTTCTATTTTTAGCAACGCAGCCATGTTAGTTGGTCGGCATGTACAAATTTCACAAACTTGGTAGAGGACATCCTAAAGATCAATTGTACAAAGATTGAAAGCAATCCCATCAGTGGTTTCAGAGGAAAAGATTTTTAAACATCAATTAAAATTGATAGAAAAAAAAACAGTAAAAGGAGGATAACTCTTAAACGGTTGATTTGACAATTTTTACCCTGAAGCCATTTTTGTAGCTCTCAATAAGCTCAACAATTTAGCAATGCTAACGTTTCCTCTAGCACTTACAGTTTCAAGATAAAGTCTAAAAACTATGAAAATGGTCAATTTTGACGATTAAGGGGAAATAACTCCTATAAGGAGTTGCCCCACAACTTTGACTTAATGAAGAGTTTCGTATCTCTTAAACTTTTTGAGATATAAGCTAAAAACTATGGTCTGACCCCCCCCTGTTCTATTTTTAGCAATTATTTTTTTTAAATGTGTGTTTATTTTACACAAAAGTGTTGATGACGGAGCAAGCTAACCTCGGGGAATTAGAATCTACCATCAAATCGAAAATACAACAAAGTGTCGTCAAATTCATTTTGCTTCGCCTGGCGCACGTTTTAAAATTTGTTCTATTTCAGACTCATCAGAGGCGCTCAACCCATAGATTGAGAATGTCAAACACTTTATGAATATGAAGAGCATTGAACATTGAAACCAAAGATGCCGAACTGGAAACCTAGAAGATCACTAGACCTAATATATCTTGGGTAGGAAGAACCTTAAGGTTTTGACAATTTTAAAAATTTAAACTGAAAGTTTTACGGCTTTGATGTGTTCTTCACACAAAAGTGTCGTTGCCGGAGCGGGCTAACATCGGGGAATCAAAACTCTGCCAGCAGTACTAACTATCACAAAATCGAAAATACAACAAAATTCTAGACAATAACACAGGCGTTTGGGTCCAGGATTTTATTTTATTATAAATAACGTGTATATAAAAATTTTCAATAGTATATAGACGAAATGAAATTTTTTATATACACGTTATTTATAATAAAATAAAATCCTGGACCCAAACGCCTGTGGACAATAAATGTTTGGTTCGCCTGACGTGCGTTTCTTCTATAAAAGACTCATGAGAGGCACTCTATTCAAAGATTGAAAATACCAAACACTTTATGAATATGAAGAGCAAAAAAAAAAAAAAAAAAAAACAAGTAAGGGGACCTTGCACTTCTTCTCTGAAGAATTGTTCACTCGTTGGTTTTGGAGATTTTTGTTGTTGTGATCTATTGTAAGCTAAAGGATGTGTACATGTATTTTACACGGTTTTCTCGGTCATACCTTGTTACTTCAAAGGTTCATACATTTAAATATTTTATTTTATCAAAGATTAGCCTGATATTTCTAGATACCGGTATATATAATGAACAGAATGGCTTGAAAAGTAGGAGTTAGAAAAGCAAACACATCGTAGTGATTGTCTACCAGAACAGATGGGTGTCTAAAGACAGGATCAAACCATTCCCAAAAGTGTGAAGTCAAATTTGCATTCTTGATTTCCACAATATTTATCTAGGGCTTTTCAAAGTCGAGGACTTTTTTACAGTTTATAACTTTTTCAGGAAGGTCATTCCAGGTGTCCACTACTCTCTGAGTAAAGCTGAACTTTCTTGTGTTTAGTTTGCATCTCTCCTTCAATATTTTCTTATTGTGGCCTCTTGTAGTGGTTTCTGCCATAGATGGAAAGAACCCTTCTGTGACCTCCGTATCATATATACCAGACATGATCTTAAATGTCTCAATCATTTCTCCCCTGATCCTTCTGTATTTTAATGTTGGCGTTTTACACTTTTGAAGCCTTCCTTTGTATGGGAAGTCTTTTGGCGAAGGTATTTGTTTTGTTGCCCTTCTTTGTGCATGTTAAACTTTTTCTATGTCGGTAACTTTATAGGGTGACCAGACCGTTTCTGAATATTCAAGGTGTGGTCTCACTAGTGCGTGAAATAGGTATCTGAAGCTGCACTGCTCAAGATGGGTGTATGTTCTTCTTATAAGGCCTATTATGCTGTTGGCTTTATTTACCTGGTTTTGAATATGTGTTGTAAAGGATAGATTTTCATCTACTGTTACGCCAATGTCCTTTTCCCCCACTAATTTTTCCAGGTAAACTTTCTCTCTTTTGCCGCTGTATAAATGAGAGGTTTTTCCCTGCTATTAGGTTTATTCTTACTTGATATGGTGACTAGCTTGCACTTATTTGGGTGAGATTTTAAGAGCCATTTATCCGACCAATCTTGTAGTCTGTCAAGGTCTGTCTGGAATTTGGTTTCATCATCTTAATTCCTGATTTCTTTGTATTTTTTTTTTGTGTCATCGGCAAAGAGGTATGTTGTGGAATCTACACATTCTTCCATGTCGTTAATGTAGATCACAAAGAGAATTGGACCCAGAACGCTTGGGTTTTCCCTTATAAGAAGTCCTCTACCCATCTGATCAGGGAGCTGTTAAGTTTATATCTCTTCATTTTTAATATGAGTCTTCTATGTGGGACCTTATCAAATGCCTTCATGATGTCCATGTATATGGCATCAATTGTGCCAACCTCATCTAGCATCTTTGTCCATTCATCCATAACTTTTAGAAGGTGCAGGGTTGTAGATCTACCAGATATGAACCCGAATTGTTTCTTGCTGAACAAGTTGTTGTTCTTCATATATGGTCTACTATTTGTTCTCTGACTAAATTTTCCGTGAGTTTGCATACCACGCTAGTTAGGCTTACTGGTCGATGGTTTCCAGGGTCAGATTTTCCCCCTTTTTGAAGAGTGCTGATATTTTCCCTTGCTTCCACTCATCAGGGATCTTGCCTTCAGCTAGCGATAGGTTGAAGATGATAGTTAAGGGAAGAGCAATGTCTTCTCTTTGTTCTTTCAGAGCTTTGGGATGAATTTTATATGGTCCAGGTGATTTCGTGTAGTTTATATCTTTTAATAGTTTCTGTACCTCCTCTACTTGGCAGCTTTAAAGGGGGATATATTCCCAATACCCCTTTCAATGGAACTGCGCAAGGGTTCTCCTTCTCTAGAAGCTCATGAATGCTGGGGGAGGCACGTCAAAATCGTTCTAAATTTCAAAAAGTTTGTGTATGAACTCGTGAAAAAAACGCCTTCATTTCATTTTTCAAATTATGTAAAATTAAACAACACATGCAAAAAACTATCACATTCACTTCTTTTGGATTTAGATTTCTAGGGAAAAGAACAGACCGGACTGGTAACAGCATTAAGCCTGTCGTATGAGCCGACTTGAGTCGGAGCGCCCTGTTATTGTCTTTTTCTCGATTGTCGGTAGCTCATCGTTTCAATTTCATTTAATCAATGATTTCGTGTTCCTCTCCCTGGCCATTCAGCAGAATTAGCAATGCTTGGGATGAAAGCAATAGTCAACAAGTACTTGTAAATATTACATGCAGATAAGTTTTATTATTTTTAATTGCTTTTCCGAAGGACCGATTTGACATCTTTTTTCAAAAGAAGTTGTATCAACTTACCAAAACTTTGCATATATATATACCATTAAAAACGAAAGAATACAGTTGCTTACGTATCAAGATAAAAGTGGTTGAAGTTTACGTTCAAAAATATATTGGTTATTTACAGGGAGATGGACATGAATGGGGTGATAAAATGAGCATGATATAGTAAGAAGTGGGATGGAGTCAAGGGACATAGGCCAACCGGGGAAGCAGTAAATTACGATATATTTTTGAAAACATTTTGATGTTCGGACAACATTTTATTTATTTTATTTCTTTTTGCGAAATCGAAATGGAAGCATTTGCTTCCACCGCTTACGTTGTGTTACGCCTCAGTAAACACGCTACTAAAGAAGTTTGCCAGTAGCTCTGCTTTCTCTTTGTCGGACTTCATGATTACAGGCCTCTCACTATTATCAAATTTTGTTCATATATAAGCTAGGGATTCTGGGATTTGGACAACTAAAGGTCGGGACTATGGTAGATTTTTTAGATTTCGGGATACAGGTCGATAAAAGATAAGACTGTTCCTAAATCTGTCAATTTCAGCCATTTGAATCATCAACATATCAAAAGTCTTCATGTCTAGACTAATTAAACGGATGAGTGGCAATAAGACCCATTTTTGGCCCAAGATGTACCAAAAAATTAAAACTGAGCATACATATCCTTTAGGTTGATGAAACATTGATAAATCATTAGGCTTAAAGAAAATGATAAGCTTGTGCCATATCAGTTAAGCTGTCAAGCCAATCAGTAAACTTAAAAAAAGGTATACATTAAAGAAATTGTCCTAATCTCATTGATTTTTGCTTATTTTCACACACTTTTTGGTCTGAAAGAAGGTGGGCGCATCAAAACAACAACTTCATACTTGGCAAAAATGTGTAAAATGATGAAATCCATCATTTCTGAAAGTTTGGAGTTGTTGTTTTCATGCGCCCAATGTTTTCTTAATGAAAATATGCACTGAAACCATTCAAAATTGCAGATTTTCTTTAATTTGTCAAATAAGACCACTAAATATGATGTCATAATTAGGTCACAATGAATGAAATTTGCCTCATTTGATGTGTTTTCTTTGTAATCATATATCAGCTTATATTTCTTATAAATATCAACATTTGAACCAACTTTATTTTCTTGGGTCAATTATGGGTCTTAATGCCACTCTTAATTTCCCTTTTTTATAAAACAATGAAGGTTTCCCACCAGTTTTATGCATAGATCATCATAAAAATTCGACAAAATTTATCTCCAGAATCATGCATGTTTAACTTATATAATAGCTCATGTTTGTTTATAAAACTGGTTGTGAAATTGTATTTGATTACTAAGTTAAATTTTATAAAATAGAAATACAAAAATAGTATTTTTAATGGTATAATATTTCAAAAAAATCCCTTTATCCAAATATTTTTTATATTTTTGTATGAATAAAAGCAAAAAAAAATAGAATATTTGGAAAAAATTTTGATTTTATAAGAATTTTTGGTTTTTTAAAGGGACATAACTCAACTTTATATATATACTTATATGTTTCATGTTCTATCATCAATTAATTGTAATTGTTATGTTTTGTCATCATGCCCTCTTGGGCCCTTAATTGGACTTAATAAATTTATCTTATCTTATCTTATCTTATAATTACATGTCATGTCTGCGCCAGCTCCCGAGATTGATGTTAGGGGTTATACCTTGTAAATTTGACAATTCACCCTGAAAGCTTGATATGGCTTCGTTAATTAGCTTGGGTGACAGGTGGAATCACCGAATCAACAAGTAATTAATGGCATTTGATCTTTATAACACTAGCCCAAGGAAGATCAAAATGACGATTTTTGTGACTTTTCTTTTGACAATTTATTTTTTTTTTAAAGAAAATCGGTAACCGGGAGATTTTAGGCACAAATCGGGAGGCGGGAGATAGAGTCTTGAAACCGGGAATCTCCCGGTGAAAACGGGAGAGTTAACATGTCTGTAGATGTTTTTGAATAGTTTAAGTAAATTATTTTTCGTATTCTATTTGATAGTTGATTTTATCAACACAAATTAAAATATGCGTCAAGCCACGAAAAAAAGGTTTTTTTTATGTTTGAATTTCGCGGTTAATCAACTTTTCATACGGGCACTGCCTACAACAGCCTCGTTTCTATGGCTGAAACTTATCACCGCCATTTTGGATTAATTTCACAAAAATATGTCTATTGAAGATCAAAATACAACCCATATTCAACTTGAAAATATTGGTGGTAATGGTCTTTTAAATGGGGATATCATATTTTACATTTATGCAAGACATTGTAACATTTCATGCTCTATAAACATTTTATTTATGTAAATATTGACCGGTAGACACATTCGTTCATTGTCCATTGGAGCGCAGTGATACGATGGAACTTGCTTTGACAATATTCCTACTCTGGTCGCGTAGAAATATTGACAAACGGTGTCTTTGCTGCTTTAGTTCCTTTTTTATGACCAAAATAAACGAATCCCATTTATTTATTTATTTTATTGTTCAAACATACATGATACACATTCAGCTAATGTCGACTTCAGGGTTGATCTCTGAAATGTAAGGAAACATAAGTCTTTTTCTTGTCAAATTTCGACTTTCTCGTCCGCCTACTTTTACTTTCAGTTTACCTTTGCACAGTATGCTCATCATGCAAAACTGTTTTTATTGCACATTCCCCCATAGTCCCTTTTAAAATTATTATGTAAGACAAAGAGGCTAAACACAACTTGTTTCAAATTATAGTCAAGACATTGGTTTTTGACACAACGAGATCTTCATCCAATCACATTCACAATGACTGAGTGAGGACTGAGGGGATGGACAAATATTTTCCCTACTAGTACTGCTCAAGACTTACACCCATTCTTTAATACTGCTTCCCTGCTCCCATTTCCTACTTCTCTACTGTGGGTGTCACAGCCCTTTTTATGTGCGTGGTATTCCGTGCTTTTTAAAGGGTATTCAGAACGGCAAATGTGGTATGCGGTACGTGATGTTCCGAATTTTTAGGCTTTTGGTATGTGTATGCCGTGATCTTTAAAAATAGAGTATTCGGTATTCCAGTCTTTTTAACTGTATTCTGTCCTTTTTTAATCGGTATTCCAGGGGCGGGGGGCTGTGACACCCCCTCTACTCCTACTCCCACTTGCCTACCCTCTCCAATTCCTGGTTCTGGATCTGTTCTTGTTTCGTCTATTGAGTCTTGTGTACTGTGTATGTAACCCATCCTCACATTTATTTATAATTTACTTTCACTTGGTGTGAAACAGTAAAATTTATACTTATACTCTGCATCGATCCTGGTTACAGATCCTTGCCCATGCCCTTGGGACTTGCAATCCTTCTACATGTAAACTGAGTTATTATCATGACTATACCCAGATCGCGAGTTCCAAAATAGCGGCCATTTTACCCCGATTTTACTGAAAAGCTTGTACCTACTCTCTCCAATTCCTTAGAAATGTTTGTTTTTATATTTCTTCAACCATTACAAATTGAAGAACAAGACTTTTTATTCAATTTTTAATGAGATAAATCGGTAAACATGTTGTTTCCATTGCTCCCAATGTTCTGACGTCAGGCCCCAGTTTCATAAAACATCTCAAATTTGAGATTTCCTCAAATCTGTCCTTAACTCAAATATTGACCAATGAAATTGCCAGAAATCTTAGTTGAAGAAGGATTTGAGGAAATCGCAAATTTGAGATGTTTTATGAAACTGGGGCTAGATCTTACCTCAGTTGACCTTTGACATTTGGACATTCTAATATCTGCAATATTCCGGAATGGATGAACTCGCGATCTATTGACCATATCAGAATCAATTTGTTGATGTAAATGTTTACAAAAAAATGGGGGTTCCTGTTTTCACCAGCTCACTGCCCATCTATACCAAAAATGTATTTATTTTAGCAGATTGTCAAGTTCCAAGCTTTCAATCATACACCTACTGACCTATAGGTACACTGTACATGTATTCTAACGTTGATTTACGGTACCAGGTGCCAGAATATTTCTTGCATCGCGCATCAGATTCAGAAATTCACAGAATATTTTTTTAAGACCCCCCCCCCTTTCAAGTAAAATGGTTGGTTCCTACAATGTTCCTCAAATGATAAAAACACAACACTATTACATAACTTCAATACAATGTATAGTTTTGCAAAGGCTTACAAACCAATTCTGACACTTATTAACTATTTCTTCTGTAATTTAGATATGATATAATATACGATATTGAGATGTGGAATAAGTGTACGCGACACAACAAACATAAACAAACAGCAATTCAAAAAATCACAACGGAAAACAGCAAGCAGTCTTCAACATGACCATAGGTCACTGCTTACCGTCTTGCATTGGCCCAAGACTTATAATACAATACAAAAGTATCAAAACCAATCCCTAAATCATCAACGAAAGACTCAATTCTTGACATAAAACAGTTAACATAGAATGACAAGAACAAACAAAGGCTTTGGCAAAGTTTCCTGGCTTAGGACAGGCACATATAAAATGTGGCGGGGTTAAACTAGTTTTTTGGATCCAACCTTCCCCCTATTGATAAGCTTGCACAAAGCAACATATAAAAAACACACTGTAAAACTCAATCGACAAAAGTTCAATTCAACAAGAGAGAACCTAAGACAAAATACTGTACGAAAATAACAAGACAAGGAGGAACTCAACTTTTTTATTTGTAGTTGACTATGCACAGTTTATCAGTCAAGCCACCATAGCTCATGTGGCCCATGTATCAGAAAATGGAGAAATTGTTGCCTTTGTGGAACAGCATGTTGATCCTAACCAACAGGAGAATATTGACCCTAACCAAATTACTCTTGCCAACTTTGACCCTCAACAGCTACATGTTGAGCATGTGGTGTTTGAACAGCTACCAGAGGGAACACAGATCCAGACCTTGGAATTGCTACCTCCTCTTCAGCAGCAGTCAACACAGCAGACATTACCCGGGGTTGATAAGAAACCTGATATCAAACCTCCAGTTGGAAAGGTAATAATGATAAAAAAAAGTTGTGGATATTGTAAGAGAGAATTTATATTTTTTTTTATTACTTTAGAACATTTATGGTGCAAAAGGTACAATGTATATGAAATAGATTCTTTAAAACTGTTCTTAAACCTCAATTGAAGAAGAAAAACATTGTACTTTAAATGTTATTCAAAATACTACAAACACCTATAGTCTGCACAAGTAAATCAATCTGTATGTAACTAGTACTGTCATGACTGTCACGATTGGATTTAAAAAAAATTGTTTGGATGAATTTTCTTATCCTCCCAATTACATGTATTTAGTTTGCACATGCTGTTAGAAATTAAGAATCAATAATAACAAACAAATATTGTGTTTGATTATTTATGCTGCATCCTTAATTTTTTGGTTGACTGCTGCCTAGGAAAACCACAAAAAAGGCACCAAACAAATAATTTAAGCACAGTACAAAACTTTCAATCATTTGAAAAATACAAAGCATGATGAAAACCAAGGAATTAGATTCTAAATAATTTCTTGTGAAAGCTTCACACAATGATATGATATGGAATATGTGGTATTTGGCTATAATTCATAAAATATACTTTAAGTGAAGAAGAAGTTGATAATGTTTATAATTATATAATTCAAAATTTATTTTGCAGAGTCCATTTCCTTGTGAGTCTTGTGACAAAATATTTCCAAAGTGGAATCAGTTGCAGAGACATCTAAAAACCCATGAAGAAGACAAACCCTACAGATGTACACAATGTACCAGCTCCTTCAACATAGAAGAGAATCTCAAGCTTCATATGGCCACACATGTGCCACCAGATGGAGACCCAACCTGTCCAGAATGTGGCAAAACATTCTCAAGAGTGGCCAGTTTGAAATCACATATTATGCTACATGAGAAAGAAGAAACATTAATGTGCACAGAATGTGGTGATGAATTCAGCATACAAGTAAATGATACTTGTGTTTTGGGGTTTAGAATTAAGTTCAGAAAATTTTTAAGCACACAAAAAATTTCCATAAATAATCAATTTACAGTTATCTACACTGCATTGGTTGTTTTCATATAGATTATTGAATTACAGATCAGTTTTTTAAATAAAGTTTTTTCTCTCTTATTTTTAAGTTAATGCAATTTTGAAAAATCTGATCCATTCCAACATAAAAACAGTTTACAATATCTTAAAAGCAATTTTAACCAGTTTTGTAAAAGATTCAAAATACATTCGATTTGTTAACAAATTTTGAAATTGAAAAATTCAAGGTGCATAATGTATTGAAATGTTGCTTTTAATTACAGTCACAGTTAGACAAACATTTACTAGAACACAGACAAGAGCAGTCAGGAATAAAGAAATCCTACCCATGTAAACAATGTAACGTGATGTTTACCAAACCTGGAATGCTCAGAGAACATATGAAACAACATTATAAAATCAAGTAAGACTGGTGTTAAGATTATGTTTGATATTAATTAACAGTCTTCGAAATTGGCCACAGGCCACAAGCCATGGCTAGTGAAAAAGCTTGAGGGCCTGTAGAAATGGCAACAACAAGCCAATGTTGTCTATACAAAATTTTTCAATAATAAGTTGTCGGGCCTGTGGACCAAAATTTATAGCGCAAAGACAGTGATAATTAAGTAGTTATACATGTATGACGAAGAATTATATTAAACATGTTTGTAGGTGAAAAAAAATGACACTTGATAATTAAGTTGTTTTATGACAACAGGGATTGGGAAGCTTTTTTTACAAAGGGGCCATTTACCACTTTTTCATTATAATTCCAAATTTGAAGGAGCCATTCTTTAACAAACTATACAAAATTTTAAATTTAGAAGGGGTCATTTTTCTCATTAAGGGGCATATGGCCCATGGCCCCCTACCTTCCCAACCCCTGTGACAAAGAATTATATTAAACATGATTGTAGGTGAAAACAAAAAAATAACACTTGTTTAATCTTTATAGTTTACAATAAAAAAATGTAATATTAAAGTGTTAGAAAAGTATAAATAGATGATAATTACATTCTAATTTATAACGACAATTTCAATTGGTTAATAATGCAGTTTTATTTCTTGATGAAACTCACTAGTAAATGCCACCTTAACAATGTCTTGCCCGGAGTAATTTAGAAAAAGATAAACCATGCATTTCATGCAATTTTTAGTGCAAACATTTAATTTATATTGGATTGTAATTATATACATTGAATGCAATATTTTTGAGTTTTATGGTGTGTTAAAGCGTGGTTTCAACATGAAGCTCTGCAGCGCTTCACTAAAAATGTGCTTAGGTCCACGCTTTTACACACCAATAAAACTGAAAAATATTGCATTCAATGTATAAATAATTCAAAATAAAACTTCGAAATAGTGTATATATTAAACATAGATGTACATTTGTATTTCTAATATTCTCAGACTTTAGATAGAAAAAAATAATATCTGTATGGTACTAAGTAAAGAATCCTAATTTAGATTTTGTAATTCAAATTTACTTCATGTAAATGTCTAACACAAGAAAATAATTATGTGTTTCTAGAGATTTGTCAAGTAAGTCTTATGTGTAAACATTTTACAGGGCATCTTTAAACCATCGTCCATACAAAAGAAATGTAGACAGATCATCATTCCATTACAAATGTCAACATTGTGGTAAAATGTTCCAGAAACCTAGTCAGTTAGTCAGACATAACCGTATACATACAGGTCAGTAAAATGTTCCTGAAACCAAGTCAGTTAGTCAGACATAACCCTATACATACAGGTCAGTCAAATGTTCCAGAAACCAAGTCAGTTAGTCAGACATAACCGTATACAAACAGGTCAGTAAAATGTTCCAGAAACCTAGTCAGTTAGTCAGACATAACCGTATACATACAGGTCAGTTAGATGTTCCAGAAACCTAGTCAGTTTGTCAGACATAACCCTATACATACAGGTCAGTAAAATGTTCCAGAAACCTAGTCAGTTAGTCAAACATATCCGTATACATACAGGTCAGTAAGATGTTCCAGAAACTTAGTCAGTTAGTCAGACATAACCGTATACATACAGGTCAGTAAAATGTTCCAGAAACCTAGTCAGTTTGTCAGACATAACCGTATACATACAGGTCAGTCAAATGTTCCAGAAACTTAGTCAGTTAGTCAGACATAACCGTATACATACAGGTCAGTCAAATGTTCCAGAAACTTAGTCAGTTAGTCAGACATAACCGTATACATACAGGTCAGTAAAATGTTCCAGAAACCTAGTCAGTTTGTCAGACATAACCGTATACATACAGGTCAGTCAAATGTTCCAGAAACCTAGTCAGTTAGTCAGACATAACCGTATACATACAGGTCAGTAAAATGTTCCAGAATCCTAGTCAGTTAGTCAGACATAACTGGATACATACAGGTCAGTAAAATGTTCCAGAAACCTAGTCAGTTAGTCAGACATAACCGGATACATACAGGTCAGTGAAATGGGTGTTATTACCGGTAAAATACAAAGATTATGTTTGAGATAAGAAGACTTAAGAAAATTGTGGATTACTGTGGTTTAATTATTATTCGTGGGGTATCAATTTTCGTGGTTTTCGTGGGTAGCCTTGAACCACCAAATTTGATATCCCACGAAAAGGAAATTTAACATTGATGTGTATGCTGCAGACTTAAAAACCACGAATTCAAGAATCCACGAACTGATACTTTTTCACCAAACCACGAAAATTGGTACCCACGAAAGTAAATCAATCCACAGTATATCAAAGACAACAATTGATATTTTTAAATTCAGGATAGATAGAAATTTTACCCTGAAAAACTTTAAAACAAACGGATGAACATATACATAAATAAGGCATTTGCATTTTAAAAATAAAATGCTTCAATGCTCAGATACAATTGTACATGATTACATACAAAGAAGTATCATTCTTTCGAAAAAAGCTCAAGTTTACTTTCTTAATGCTTTAAGAGTATTGTATTCATAGGCATAAACTTTTGTGGACTTGGGATAAAACATCAAATCATTAGTTTTTGAATTTCTGGTTTTTGAATCCAAATCTGTTGGATATATTTTCTTTCTATCTGTTTTGATTGGCTTATAATATTCATGATTTGAAATTGAATTTAGAAACAAACATTTTATTGTTACAGGAGAGAGACCTTACACTTGCAACATTTGTGGTCGTGCATTTAATCAGAAGGGAGCCTTGAGGATACACATGAGTAAACACACGGGTGACAAACCTTACGTCTGTGACTTCTGTCCTCATACATTTGCTCAGAGAGGCAATCTCAGGGCCCACATTAAGGTGAGTTGGTTTGTGGCCTTGCATTCAATCAGAAGGGAGGGTTAGGAATACGCATGATTAAACACTGGGGCTCACACAAAGGTGAGGTGGAAAAAATATAATGCATACAATGTTTGAATGAATAAAAAGAATTAACATGTACAAATGTTTTTATTGCTTTACAGGTTATTTCTGACCTCGGTCAAAGATATCTTTATCTTAGACCTTTACATGTGTGTACAATATGAAGAATTAGTCAAACAGATCCTTATAGTATAAATACCAATAGAAATGAAATATTTTCAAAATTATTCTTATCCAATTTTATAACTATGGCTAATATTTTATAAATGTTGTCAATAAAGTAATTCAGATTAGATTATAAAACTCAATTTTGTTTTATTTCATTTTTTTAGAGAGTGCACACATTACCAGAGAATAGTATAGAAGAAACTTTTAGATGTGGTGAATGTAGCTGTGTCTTTAAGAAACTTGGAAGCTTGAATGCACACATCAGCAGAGAGCATTCTGAACAAACAGTATGTAATGGTTTATTACAATAATATTGGCATTTAAGTCATGTCATTGAGATGAAGTGTGAAATTTCATTAAATCATGGGTATCAATTTTCATGCATTGGTAGTAAATTGATTATTCGTAGTTTCATGAATTTGTGATTTTAACAAATTCTCTATTAAAAGCAATGTGAAATTCTTTGTTTGTTTGTAATTTATTTTTGTGTTTGTCTGCCCCACAAAAACCATGAAAATTGGTACCTCATGAATATTATTTTTTCCACAGTAGCTTGAAAAAACATTCAATTCTAATCCTAATCAATAAAATATGCATGATTTTTTTTCACATTGACAAAAAAGATTGTCTAAGCTTGGTTTAAAAGTGGTGAAAAAACACTTTCTGCTGTAAAAATATTGTTGGCATAATTTTAATACATGTGTATATGTAAAAAATTCTTTTTGATCTATGTTAGATTATATTCTTTTCAGGAAATCCCCCTTCCAAATGATTCAGGGAAACATCTTATAACACAGGAACACAATGAAGTAGTTATCAACCAATTACTGTCACTGTCAGACCAAGAAGCCACGAATCAATCCCAGGAAACTCAAACACAGGAAGATAGTATGGATCAAAAGGTAAGGCTTAGTGTATTTATCGGCTTTGCTGTAGCATGCCTGGGAAACTTGAAAGTCTCAAACATTATGGAAAGATCGGAAAAGAAAGGTTTAATTTGACAAAAGGGAATGTCACTCACTGTGAAATGGTATTAAAAAGAAATATGAAGTGTAAAATAAGCAAAAAATATGCAATTTTGTTTCCAACTTTGCATTTTTCCTTCAATGCTTATGTCCTCCAAAATTATTAGAATTTCTTAAATCTTGTAAATGTATCATAATTCAAAACGAATTTGCTCTTAATTCTGTTTCACATACATGTATATATAATATCTATTGAGTGACTTGTTAGATTTTACAAGTAAGACTTAGAATTTTCATAATAATGTAACTCTAATTTGTTGAGACCATTGAGTTTCCCAGGCGTGTGTAGCTTGGCTCAGTTCTTTGATCTGTTCATTTGTACATGTATCTTACTCCATCAAGCAAAAAGGGACCTTTATATTGTATTGTAAAATTTGAAAACCTTACAGTTGATTTTCTGCAATTTGACACAGTTCAGGGATAACATACATATTTATGATGCACATCAAAGCTTTAAATCAATGAAATACTACAAAAAGATTATTTAATTCAACTTTGATTTTGTGTTGTAGATATCCAACAATGATATCCTCCAACAAGCCCTAGAGAACAGTGGTTTACCTAGTGGGGAGACAGATAACAACTCACAAGTACCTACACCAGTAACCAGTACTGGACTGGTACCCATAGCACCTGTTCCTCTGTCAGCTCTTCCTACACCTATGCCAGCTGTTACCCAAACTGTTACCACAATGAGTTTGCAAGATTCTGCCACAGGCTCAGTCAAGAAACATATAATTAGAAAGGTATACACAAAGCTTATTAACATGGAACTTACTGAACATTATTTTTCGTAAAAGTACATAGGTGGCAACTTTTTTAAAGCTGTACACACTTAAGAAAGTCTGCATGAAATGATAAGATATCTTATTTACTAAATCAAAGGTGTGCTAAAATGCATGTACATGTACTGCATATGATAAATTTTAAATAGATTTCTTGTTAAAATGTCAGTTCAACATAATCATAAACAGTATTCAAAATAGACAAAAATAAGATAAACTCTAGTTCTTAGTTTTTACAAGTGTATTCTTTGAAAATGTGACATAAAGAGTTATACTTGTGTTTTTTTTATGTGCTATACTTGGTTCATCTTTGTGAAATAACTGATCTTATCCATTGTAGGTGAATGGTGTTCGATGGCATCAGTGTACCTACTGTTCTAAGGAGTTCAAGAAACCTAGTGATCTTGTCCGTCACATCCGAATACATACTCATGAAAAACCTTATAAATGTACTCAGTGCTTCAGATCGTTTGCTGTCAAAAGTACTCTTACCGCTCACATTAAAACACACTCTGGAATCAAGGATTACAAGTGTGACCTGTGTAATAAGATGTTTTCTACACATGGCAGTTTAAAAGTTCATCTTAGAATGCATACAGGTAACTTGAGTTTTATTGCAATTATTTTATGTCAATAGATTTGAAATTTGATTGCCACTTGGGTATTGTACACCTTTGCTCCTTTTAATTTGCAAATAGTTATATACTGTAAAGAGAGATGTATTTTGACTAGGATATATCTATTAAAATATACAGTTCACTGAAAATAAACATTATACACAGAAAAGTTTTTTGTTTTAAGTAGCAGTCTCTGTAAGAATCATGCAAAATTAGAAAATATTGACATAGCCAGTGGAAGTGATTTCCTGTCAACCGCCTTCACACTAAAGCATTACCTACCCTGAATACATAAAACAACAAAAAAGTTTTATTTTCCAAATACCTGATTTTTATTTCCTTTTTAAAAAGTTGTTATTTTCACTATATAGCTATTGTAATTTCCATGTATTTCTGTATTTGATCTTATAAAAATACAAATTATGAAAGAGAAGCTGAATAACTATTTGAAAAGATCTTATTTAGAAGTGTCAAAAACAATTTCCATAATATTTGGAAACGTGTTTATTTTTAAATAAACAACATTTTTAAATACCACCAGGAGCCTCGAGTTTTTAGCGCCAAAATTACCTCCCTTTGGCATCTCTCTAATGTGAAAACAATTAGACTACATTTTATCAATGGAGACAGGAGATGTCAACAAACAGCAGACGTGCAGTTTTAGCCTATTTACAAACAACCCCTGCACTAATACTGATGATATTTATTTCATCAAAGATTGTAATAAACCCATAACATCCCATTTACGATCTCTAAACATATCATACGATGACAAATTCATGTCTGAGGGCCTTTTGATATGTTCAAGAGTTGGCATCTTCTTTTCTGTTCCCTACCTTACGGTATGCCAGTACCACAGAGCGGCATTGGGGCTTCAATGGAAAAGAAGAAGCACCTGTGTATTTCCCGGCCATTCTGGAAAATGTAAAGGGGATAGGCCTATATCTACCCAAGACAGTTATGCCCTGGCAGCAAGGGGAATTTTGCTCCCAGTAGGGTCTGGTAAGATTGCTTTAAATAGATGATTTAATCTATGGTAACATAAAACTTGATAGTTAGTTGCCTTTAACATATATATATACAAAATATTTTACATTAGTCTGCAGTGTGGGAAACAGTCATTAGCCAACTAGCCCAAATTGAGTTGAAATTAATTTTGGCAAGTTCAGTTCATCCTGAAAATACAAATAATTTTAGGCCTGTTTTTTGTTTGTTTTGTATTTTTAAATTTACAAGTCATGCCTTCAAAATAATCAATGTAGTTTTGTTCCTAAAAAGAGGGTGTTTGGGGTATTTCAATGATAATTTAGGAAACTTTTATATTTTTATAACATTTTTCCCTGTGCAAATGTTAAACAGTGTTCCTGAGAGATTTCCCTAACGGACATCCAACTCTGGCTAGTTGATTATTAACTTGGCGAATTCTATTATTTTTTAACTAGCCAGAATGTCGAGCAGCTAAAACAATTAGTTTCCCACACTGGAGAGGAGTCAGAGCAAAGTTACATTTTGTACATTGTACATGTAAGTGCACAAAAACTCAAACAGAGAAAAGAATGGATGTTTACATGTACATGTAAATGTATCACACTATAGTTATACATGCTATAATATGATAATAGGTGCAACCTAAAATGGGACGCAGCTTTAGAAAATAGTTGTCAAATGGCACAGGATACGGTTACGGCAAATTTGGACAAAACCGTAACAATAAGAAATTCTTATTGTTACGGCAAAGACGAAAATCGAGAACGAATGACGGGACGAAGACCGAATCATTGACGACCGTAACAATAAGAAATTTCTTATTATTACGGCACTTATAATTACGGCAAATCGATATTGTGACGATGTGAAATAAAAAGTAAAAACGGGCGAAGGCGAAAAATTCTAATAATCACGCTAAATTTAACTCAAAGTAATTTTGATAACTTATGGCACATGCGACACAACCAATATGTGGTTTTCGTGTTTTATTTTATTCCGGATGAAACCATTCGGACATCCATCTCAGACTACGGATGCCGCAGTGTGGACATGCATGTCCGCAAACTGTGCAGTGGTTCAATTCTGCATTTTTTTCCCTTCAAGGATCAACACGCATTTTGAGTTCCATCCTTCGGGGTAAAACCGCTCTACTCGACTTATGTAAATGTTTTTGTCAAAGATAGTGTCGGCAAGTGACTTGCCTCAGTTTGAGTTATGTTTTCGGTAACGATTTTATTGCCATTAATAAGAACAAGAGATACTTCTACATTTGTTTTAAGTATCCTATTGAGCATAAAATGTTAAAAAATTGCGGAACAAGTTAATTATCAAATATCTTATGCTTGGTAAATCTCTAACGCGAGAATTGCCGTAATAATAAGTGCCGTAATAATAAGAAAATTCTTATTGTTACGGTCGTAAATGATTCGGTCTCTGTCCCGTCATCCGTTCCCGATTTTCGTCTTTGCCGTAACAATAAGAATTTCTTATTGTTACGGTTTTGCCGTAATCGTATCCTGTGCCTTGTCAAAAATGACATTGATCAATAACTAATAATTACAAATATCGAATTATTTGTGCAAATTACAAATATTTGTACATAACATTCTAAAATAGTAGGATGACGTTGACGGGACGAAATAACCTTCTTTTGGTGTTATCAATGACGTCATTTCCCGCTCCAGCAGAAGTAAACAAAGCAACCTTTTTTCTGCCAGGTTTTGGGTGATTTTCTGTAGACCAATATATCTTTTTAGAAGTATTGGGTGGAGAAAATTGATATAAAAACCTGGCAGAAAATGACGACTTGTTTCAATCAGGATTTTGGAAAAAAAACACTACTGGAACATGCACATGCACAGGATTGATTAAAAAATCTCCATGATCAGCTAAGCCTAAGGTAAGACCATCTTTTTTTCTATTCAGTGTTGCTTTTATTATTATTGTTTAAAACACCCGCTTAAACATCGCCATAAATTGGTTGAATTATTAGAAAACAATCACTAATCACGATTGTTCCTAACGCACCTGTTTACAATGACCATTCTCGCGAGAACTTGGCGTGATCATTTCATCTCTTTGACAACGAGAGTTTCCTTGAAAAATATATTTAGAGAGTTTAGTTTTGACTTTCCATCCGTAGTCTCTTGTATATTTTAAAAAGAAATTAAACTGTGGTTATTAGATCTGTCACTTTTAAAATTGATTAAAAGAAAAGCATCGAATTTCTGGCCCCATAGAAATTCGTGCCTAGTGCGCTTGCGCGCACTCGGAACATCCGGTTTGGAAGAAAAACCAAACCATTAACTTTTGGAAGTTTCTACATATGTGGGACTGCGTCCCATACAAATAATATTTTACCTGTGCATGATGCTCCCAAAGTTACAACATATCTTTTTAGGATTTTACAAGCGGTAAATGTTATAATAATGATGAACTTAAACAATTTATATTAGAAAATAATAACAAACTATTGCCTTTATTATGGGTCATATGCATGTTTATTGACCTATGGAATTTTCAAAGAAAAAACACTAAAAAGACTCTGACAGTTCAGGAAAACAAACATGCTAAACAATTTGAACATTACTTTTGATTGTACATATGCATTGCAAATGTTCAGTAATAAGAAAACCTCAGTAGAAGAAAATGAGATGTGGAATAAGTGTATGCAACATAAACAATGATTTGAAAAATCCACAATGGAAAACAGCTAGCAGCCTTCAATGTGACCAGTGGTATCTGATCGCTGTTTGCAATTGGCCCTGGATTAAAATAAACTACATGTGATAATTGATTCAATCCCAACCCTAAAGCATCAATGATAGACCCTCTTCTTGACAAAAAAAATATACACTAATTTTGACGAATACAAACAAGATGATCAGTTTTTATAAAGCAAATTTCAATGTGTTTGTGTGTAATTTTGATATTTGAAGATTACAACCAGGACTTCTGTGTCCAATTTTGCAAAATCAAGAAATTGTTTCCTTAATTTCTAACTATCTATTACAGCAATATGCAAGTTTTGTCGTAAGAAGATCGCTAGCGAGTTGGAGTCATTTCCAGACATAGTGAGTGCATGTATTTGTTATTCAATATTGTAACTAATGGTGAATGTTTTATACAAGGCAGTTGGTTGACTTTCAATAAGATTAGGAGTTATAGTTTAAATTTACATGCACTTCTCCTATGGTTAAATGAAAAAGTACAAGTGGTGTAATATGTAAAATTTACCAAAAAACTAATGAAGCTGCTTTG
The DNA here is from genome assembly GCA_963971305.1 of Arcuatula senhousia. Taxonomy (NCBI): domain Eukaryota; kingdom Metazoa; phylum Mollusca; class Bivalvia; order Mytilida; family Mytilidae; genus Arcuatula; species Arcuatula senhousia. The sequence goes on along the minus strand of OZ020306.1, from coordinate 30,857,667 downwards.
CAATGTGGCCAAACAAAGAAAATTTGTGTGTTTCTTATAACATACATGTAGCTGCTTTGCAATGTGGCCAAACAAAGAAAATTTGTGTGTTTCCTATAACAACATTTTTAAGATTAAGGTTAAGATAAACGGTGCATACATGTAAGCAATACCGTATTTTGCTGTGTATAGTGCGCAGTTTTTTACAATAATTTCCAGAATCTAACATAGGGGTGCGCACAATACATCCCTATATGAGATTTTCATACATTTTCATGAACATCGATATCGGCAACGGCAAAAGATCAATGTTTGTCAGACTTTGGACACAAGATTCATCCATGAATGAATACAAGAATCATAACTCCGTGATTTCTATTGAACCCTGTTCATTATTGGTATCTCTAAATAAAATTTATCCTGCTTTTATCAAATAAAATCTTAATTCCAGTGTCTTCATGTGTTTGTTTATTAACTCATTTTCATATCGACCGCCATTTTGGTTTAATGTTTATTGTTAGTTTGGTAAAACTATTTGTACTCTTAAAAAATACTTCTATCCAATTTCTTTATTCAAAATAAGAATAATAAAATATGATTTTAATTTATTTATTCATTCTTCCTTTACTTGTTTCCTTTCTGGATCAATAATGTGTACTCCCCTAAGTAACCTCATTTAAATAATTCTAAAAATAGAATGGTTTGTTTACATGATTGTGTATTTTCTTTCATGTAATTATTTGAGCAACAGATAGCCAATTTCTAATTGTTTTGTGAATAAATACTCATCCCAAGCTGGAGATAATTTAGATATACTGGTAATTATTTGTTTTGACACTGAGGCCAATTTGGATTCAATTTGCACAAAACATCGATCGTTTGTAAACAGGCTTGGACAATTAACAATTAAAGCCATTCAGCTGTAATACTTCAGGATTGTTTGAATAGTAATTTGTTGATCATCACTGTTTTGACACCTTTATTGTTTTCATCAAAAGATGTGAGCTTGGGTTAACACTTGTTGTTTGTTGATTGAAAAGGGGGACCATTACCGGGATTTACGATTTCGCTGTCATAATAAAATACACAAATAGTATAACAGTTTATTTTTATTTTCACAATAATTACAAAACAATTTTATTTTCATAAAAAAATCTTCATCTGTAATCTTTCTACCTGAAAAAAGAGACAAATTTTGAGGGTTCCTTGTCATAAAAAATGATCGTGCATTTTACACAAAACTTCGTTTTTTCCCCAGATTTTCATAATGAAAAGGGGGTGCGCATTGTACATAAATGCGCACTATACACGGCAAAATACGGTAATTGCAACAAAAATGATAGGGAAGGAGTTAAAAATAAGTAGGACACACATGGTGCACATGCTTGTAGAAAATAGATATATTGACTTTCATAATCCAATAAAAGAAATTATTATATGACTAGCTTTTTTAAAATGGATAGCTTAATTTCAAAAGGAATATGTTTATTTTTTTTTTATTTTTACAAACAGACAGATGTAATATCAGACCAGGCAAAATCAGATAATCAGGCAATACCATCCGGTGACCAGACAGTATCTGCAGAATGTCCAACAAATGACCTCATGCAAACTGATCATGACAGTGAGCTTCAACAAGATTTGGTAAATAAATGAGTCACACTGAAAAAAATGAATGAATTGTAAAATGTGAAAACTGTGATCTGTTGTTGTGCAAAAGACAATCAATAGTAGAGTTATTGCACTTGAACAATATTTTTGCAAATATCACTTTTAAAAGTTGTTATTGTAAAATTTTATATGATATAGCAATTCAGTTTCTTTAGAGGCTTTAGTTTATCCCAAATTTGTACCTTTGTATTATAAAAATTTATATGAATTATATTTCAGATCCTGAATAGTCAAGCCAGTGCCACTGCCAATGCAGAATTTTCAAGTTCACAGGCTGAATCTGATATATTTACAGTAGGTGCACATTGGTCAAACTTTGTTAATTAAGATTATTCCCCACACCTCAGCATACCATTCACAATCTTTATTCATTTGTTATTCTTAAAAAAACTTGGCCCCACCAGAAAAGTGATACACATATGGTAATCATTCTCTTTGTTGCAATTTACCATATTATTATTACATGTATGTTGTTTGACAACTTAAGTACAGAAATATCAAAACATACTTTTAGCATTCCTATTGCAAAGTTTGACAAAACTTGTGTACGTTGGAAAGGAGGCAATTTGTCAATCTATTTACCAGTTAGCTCGTCAGTCCGGTACTTGTCTTCAAGTATGCCTTCAGCAATTCGCATAAATTCGAAAAAAAAGTATTGCAAAAACCTGTAGAGAAAGAGGCAGTTCTGTTTTATAGCATTTTTGATAACTAGATTTTGATAAAAAAAGCAAGCAGATACAGTGAAACTTCAATTCTTTGGAAAAAAGTGTCTTTTGAACCATCAAGTTAGATAATATGCAGTATAACTTTTATTTCAGGCTTCCATATCATCTTCTCAGATTTCCTCATGGAGTGTGGAGAATGATATTCACACTAGGGAAACACTAGATACCTTACAGAGAAGGTGCGAGGGAAAGATCAGTCCAATAGCATACCAAGTAAGGAAGGATGTGGATAAGTTGGCTCCCAGTACTCTAAGGCAACTTAAACGGAAAGCAGCGACTGTGGTAGAAGAGACGCTTGATTTACTTGCTCCTAACCAAGCAAAGAAAGTGTGGAGGCTTATTGATCAGGAGATGGTATGATACTAGTTATACAATCAGTTACAGAAATAAGGTTGCTCTGGTTTCGACTACCCAAATATTGTATTACATTTGGGAAGGATTACTTTTTTACTAGATGCCAGAATTTTTCATTTTTAAACCTGGGACTTAGGGATTTGCAAAATTAAAGTTCTGGATTTGTGGAAAAAGTTATGACTGGACGACAGAATTTCAGTTGTTTAAAGTAAATGTTGATTTCTTGAAAATTGTTAATAAGGTCTTCCTGAAATTATGTACACTAAAACATATCATCATACATTCTATAGAACATGTTTTAGACAAACATGTGCCTAGGGTCATTCCTTTATACAAATACATGTATGTGCAGAATATTATAGGATATCCATATCTTCAAGACACATTTTTTGTTTGGCTTTTAAATGTACCTGTATATATATTTTTCTGTAGCGACCTGAGCCCCCTAAAATTGACAGCTTGGTTATAGAACTGTATAGAGAGACCAACGACAAGAACTCAAAGACCCAGTTCTTGTCCATGGTCGCTAACAACTACTCTAAAGAACAACTCAAAGACTTGCTCCCTGGTGTAACAACATACACCATTGACAAAGCCAGAAAACACGCTAAAGAGGATGGAAAAGGTACTTCTTTTGAAATTAATGAATTTATTAGGGCCCTTCCACAATATAGTGTGGTCGTCGTATCATGATTGTTTGTAACAACAAATTTCATTTTTGTCTCGCCTGCGACGAATGTCGCAAAAGGCGAGACTTAGGTATGGTGATTCCGGCGGCGACGGCGACGGCGGCGGCGGCGGCGTCCACAATTGGTTAAAGTTTTTGCTTAAGTCTGTTTTGTGTGAACTAGTTATGTTACACCATTGATATTTGGTATGCAGTTGCATCAGCATCAGTACAGATCAGTTTTAAAAGGATTTCACCTGTATGCTCCTGCAGTCACGGTCTACTGACTTTGAAATTTTACACTGATTTGGCCGAGGTTAACTTTTTTTCTTAAGTCTGTTTAACATGAAGCAGTTATGTTACACCATTGATATTTGGTATGCAGTTGCATCAGCATCAGTACAGATCAGTTTTAAAAGGATTTCACCTGTATGCTCCTGCAGTCACGGTCTACTGACTTTGAAATTTTACACTGATTTGGCCGAGGTTAACCTTTTTTCTTAAGTCTGTTTAACATGAAGCAGTTATGGTACATCATTGATATTTGGTATATGCAGTTGCATTGGCATCAGTACAGATCAATTTCAAAAGTATTTTATCTGTATGATCCTGCAGTCACGGTCTAATGACTTTTAGATTTTACACTTTTTAACTTTTTACTTATGTCACAAGTGTTTTTTATAAAGCAGTTATGGTTCACCATTTATATTTGGTATGCAGCTGCTTAAGCATTAGTTAAGATCAGTTTAAGGAGGATTTTTACTTCATTTTATACTGTGTCCAGTTGCGACAGGCGAGACATGTCTCTGTGTTAACAGTTTATACTCCTGAATGACTTTATTTCTCAAATAAAGGTCCATATCTCTGGAACTACTTGTTAAGAGTCATTGATATTTCAGGAACAGGGGGAATGGGAAATTGAAAGTTAATAGACACATAATCTAGTTTCATAAATTATTTATATTCTCTATATTTGAAATTTTGCATGTGGGTAAATCAGCTGGAAGTAGTTTATTCCATAAAAGATTCACTTCGAAAACTGGCCTTGAGGTCTGCATTTAATAATTCAAAAAACTGCATTCAAATGTTATTATTTTTATATTGTAACAATGTTTTTTTTTCTGCTGGTCTCCTTACATTATTGATGTCTACTACATTGGTATTTTTCAGGTGTTCCACTTTCTGATAAAGAAAAGTTTGTTCGTAATAAAATTGACCAAGGCAAGCTAGACCATGCCCTTGATTTCTTTTTGAATCCATCTTTCCACCAGGTTTGTAAACTTTTTCAAGATGATAGCCTTTAAAAATTTCCTGGTTTTTTGGCAGGATTTGACAGAATGAAAAATCCTGGTAATCAAACGGTGAATGTGGGTGGGTGTAGAATTATGTCTCTCCCCACTTCAATCCAGACATATCTTTTTGTCCTGTCCTTCGGTCTGTCTGTTTGTCACAAAGTTTGTCAGCTCAACACCTCTGAAACTACTGAACTGAATTCAGCAAAATTTGATATAAAGGAAAGACACCATATGTAGTGGTGCATTTAACCAGGAAATATTGATCCTCAAATTTTTTAAGGAGTAATGTCACTTTGAACTTAGAAATTTGCTGAAAATCCTCATTTAAAAAAATATCATTTTGCCAGCGCAACTCCTCTGGAACTACTTAACTGAAATCAACAAAACTTGGTATGTAGGAAGAACAAGATATGTAATTGTGCATATTAACAAGAAGTTGTGATCCTCAAATTTTTGATATTTGTTACACATCAGCAAAAGGTCCAACAATATGGGATTCAGTTTCAGGTCTGTCGCTCACCTAGCTACTTTCTGTTTAAATGAAATATGGCCATTTTTTAATTTTCCAGATTTTTTTTAATTTTTATTTTGCTGTAGGTAAAAACATTGAAGTACATTGTGCCATGAATTTAATTGCACTTTCTGGTTTCTAGTACAAAGTCATGGGGTAAAATACTTTTAAGATTTATTCAAAAGTCAGTGCCATATATATTTTGATCGTATTTTGAAACCAGCTTTTGTTGCATTGTATTGTGTCTAAATAATACATATCAATGACAGGGTAATATGATTTTACAGGTTTCTTCATATGGTGTAAAGGAAATGCATCTAAGCAGTGGTGAGGTTGTCACAATCCCACAAGTTGTTAGAACTGCCTGTCATTCTACACTAGTTAAGATGTACCAGTCATATTGTGAGGAAACAGATTTTCATCCCATTTCCAGGGCCACGCTCTTCAGAATTTTAAATGTTTGCCCAGCTTCCAAACAGACAAATCTGAAAGGACTGGACAATATAGCAGCAGATGGTGGAACTGGCTTTGATTCTTTGTTTGGTGTTTTGGAAAATCTGAAACCATACCTCACACAGCCAGACAGATTAAACTTGGTCAAAGAGATAAAGGATAGCCTTTTAGCATTCAGATGCTATTTGAAAACAGATTTTCGGTAAGCATTCAGAAAGTATTCAAAATATAAAAACATTTTAGTTAGTTTATTTCATATAGCAAGAAAACTAAATAAGATGAGTACATAAGCTTTTTTAAAAGTTGTGGTAAACTACAATTTTTATCAAAATACCAAATCCAAATGATTTTAACAATGCACCTAATACTTATGTACAGAATTGAAAAAAAACCAGCTGAAAGCAACATCACCATACGTGGATGGAAAGATTTTTTTGTTGGCAAGAGAAGAATGCATCAAAGTATACTTTGCTTTCTTTATAGAGCTCACATTCAACGACAGGACAAATGCAGCACTCACTGCATCCAGCATGCATTAAGTGACCCCACTGATAGACTGCACAGCATAGAATGTGAGAATCATTGTCATGACCTATGCTGTGATAGATGTGATCTTTTCCCTAAAGCAGTTGAAGATATGAAGAACCTTCTGAAAGACTTTGAAGGTAAATACATGTATGTGTAGTGAATACCTACATGTACCTGATACATCTTTTGTTTTGAAGAAAAAAATATGTAGTATAGATTAACACAATGACATACCAATAAAATAAAATGAGATTGGCCAAATATTTGAGATAAAGTTGAAATTTCCAATTTTTTTTTAAGGAAAGAGAATGTAGCCATTATTTACCATTTTAGAGATCAAGAAAGGGCTGAACTAGATAATATTTTATTTCTTAACCAATATAAGCTGTTACTGTTTTCAAGGCAAATTTTTACTTGTTATCAAGGTCGAAAAAGTGACCAAAGTGACTTAAAATACATATGTCAAAGATGCTTAGCAAGTCCACCATGGGCTGCATGTGAAAAAACAAAAGTGTTTAGTCATTCCATTTTTGGCCAAACGAGACAAGTACACAATATCCATATTAGGTCCCAAAATTACAGAGTTTAAACATGTATCTTAATGTTGTTTTATTGACAACATCAATCATCAAAGTTATATTTTAGGTGACTTGCCAGCTGAAACTTTAGAGGAATTTGATATTGATGTTCAGAATGCAGAGCTGAAGATTTTAGACTGGCAACGGCATATTGTACGTACAGTGAACCAAGATTTGAGTAGAACTGAATTGCTTGACTCGCTTTCAGAAAACCAATGTCTACTGGTGATGGACTGGGCCATGAAGTTTCTTCCATTATCATTTAGAGAGAAACAAAGTGATTGGTTCGGCCAAAAGGGGATAAACTGGCATGTGATTGTATGCATTTACAGGACTGAAGACAACCAATTTAAGGTAAGAATACACAGCAAAATAGTCATCTTGCGAATGTAAAAAGTATGTAATATGTACATCAAACAGAGATAAAAATAATAGATTACTCTTATGTCTAATGTACATCACATAAATTGTTTATACCATGACTAAATAAAATATAAAAAATCCATTAATGTTCAGTCATAAAAAATGTTGATCTCAGTTAAGTGTCTTTCATTTCATACATACTTTATCCATATTCCTCATAGTTTTACATTCATGCCCTAACATACACATTTTGTTTTATAATGTATTTTGATACAGATATATAATATAAAATCTATACCATAATAGACCAAATATTTTTTACAATCATTCTTGAAATGGAACAGTTGGAATCCTCATTTGAATATATAAGTTCTAATCAACCACGTGTACCACAATATGAAAACGTAATCATTTATTTTTTCAGCACAGAACATACACACATTGCTTAGAAGGGACAAAGCAGGACTCCCATGCTGTAGCAGTATTGTTAGAGCATGCATTGACAACAATTAAGGACCAGATGCCATTCATTGACACAGCATTTTTGCGAAGTGATAATGCTGGATGTTATCACTGTGGTGCTCTCTGGTTTACTATTCCATCTATTAGTGAGGCAACAGGTTAGAATAAAAATGAATAAATCATATTATCATATACCATAGATTTAAATTATCATAGATTAAAATCTAATGATATGTTTGTCATCCGATACAAATTAAGGACTGTTTACATGTATAAGAAATATATTGTGATAGGGTCAATATTAAACTATGGACTTTAAAAATTAGCCGGTCATTATTGTTTTTAGTCCATACCACTTCATTCATCTGTCTGTCATACTTTAGTTTTCTGCTTTCTCTCTAAATGCTTGTAGATAATGAACTGCTTATAAGTATGTGAGTCTACCGTGACTTATATCCAACATTGTCCATATATTCTTAAATTTCTTTTACAGGAATAACAATAAAGCGGTATGACTTTAGTGAAAGTCAGAGTGGCAAATCTTACTGTGATGCTAAGATAGCACACATGCGTGCCAAGATTCGGAAGAGTGTGGCTGAGGGAAGGAATGTTTTAACTGCAGCAGATATGAAATTGGCTATAGATGCATGTGGTGGAGTAGCTGGATGCCAAGTAGCTCATGTTGAAATATTAAATGCCCCCAGCAAACCAACAGGGCTGATAAAAGGAATCTCCAAGATTTCAAATGTAGAGTTTTCTGATGATGGCCATCTGGTTACCTGGAAAGCATATGGCATTGGTGCTGGAAAAAAAATCACTGTCTCCAACTCAAATGTAACTGAAAGGTTTGTACAGCAGTATATGAATATACACATCTACAGTACATTCAGAGAGGATTGATTCTCATACTCTGATTTCAATGTTCACTGAATCACAGTGTTTCACAGATTCAACTCTTAAAATTCTCCAAGTAATTTCTCCCAAAGGAGTAGAGCCACGAAGGCCCCAAATCGGCCCAAAAATTCAACTTTGGTATACTTGCTTGTAATTGTTGTTTTGATGTTCATTAGACTTCATATTTTATAAATTGCAATAAATTTTGGTTTAATTGTTTATCAACAAGGGGTCAAGTGAGCTAAAATCAGCCTATTTTGTACAAAATCTCGTTTTTTTTACATTTTTCATCGATTTTCATTCATAAATCGGTGAAAACGAAAATGGCCACACCCGTCGACCAAAATTGTTTTGTGATAAAAATGTGTATTATAATGTTATAAATTGACTATCAAAAAATTACGATGGTCGACGAATGTGGCCAATACTATTTTTGAGAAAATACAACGTGAAAACAGTGAAAATGGGCAAAAAAAAATAAGAATTGTATAATTTATGCCGTGTTTGATATGCCAAGGCTAGACCTGTGATGTAGATATTTTGTTAAACCTTCCATATATGAAAAGTTCAGTTATGCCTCAACTCATTTTGGATAAATTTAAGAGGCGTTGAAGAAGTCTGAAAATTAGTCAAAATACTGGGCCGATTTGAGGCATTCGTGGCTCTACTCCTTTATTACCTTTATCGGAGTATTAAACTCATTTTTGCCTGACAAGAAAGACTGGAAATAGGTATTACTTCAAAAGGTTTTCAATGCAATAAAACTCCAAATACCCTTTGGAGAGACTACTCCTAAAACCCTCCTAGATTTTTTCTTTGAGTTTCATGGAGTCATTCTAAAATTTCTCTCTGAAATTGGAGTATGAGAATCAATCCTCTCTTAGTGTACTGTACGAATAGATAACTTTTTGGCTATAGGGAGAAAATGTACCATTAAATGTTTTTCAGGCATGTAAACTTAGATACAAAAATATCTAGGTGAACGCTGCTCCATTAAAATAAACATGGGGTGTAGTGATACGCTATTGGAGACCCATTTAAAAATCTTATATCTACCACCATTGAACCAGATTTAATATGATCTCCTAAAAAGAACTATATACTGTTTGAAATGTTGATTCCTTGAAAAATGGTTACTAGGTATAAACATATGGTTTGAACTTTTTAACAGAGATAACATATTATTGCATACATTTTGTACTTGTTTAAGCATGTCACATTTTATCATCAAATTAAATCATCTTTGAATATCAAAAACTCTTCAGATATTTTTACTTTTATTTTACAGAAAACTTAAGGTGCACTCTGACTTTAAAGAGCCAAGAAATAAAGAAGGAACGCTGACCTACAAATCATCAGATGAAGGAACTTTGGGTTGTCCTGATGGCTGTTCTGATGCCTTCACCTCTTTCAGCGCTATGTACGATCACTGTTTGGTCGGAAGACATAATTTTCAGCTGCAAAAAATGTCTACTTTTGATAAAATCAAGCTTCGATGGTATGACAGCTGCATGAATCTTACTGAGGGAGTGGCTATACAGAGATCTTATCAGAGCTCATCTGAGGAATCTGTTGTTGCTGATAAAGGTTGGGCTATGAAGAAAGCAAGAAAGCATGTGCGGTTTTCTGAAAAAGTAAAACAATATCTCCGAGATATCTTTCAAGCAGGAGAGGAATCTGGGAATAAAATGAATGCCCATGCAGTATCTAAGAACATGAGAGTTGCTCAAGAGAATGGCTGTAAGAAATTCAGTGCTCATGAATTCCTTGAACCTACTCAAATAACATCGTACTTTTCAAAGTTAGCAGCTGAAAAGAAAATAAAAAGCAAGGCTGACGAGGACATTGAAAGTGCTGTTGCTTTAATTGAACATCTAGAGGCCATAGAAGAGGTCACTTCATTGCTTTCCTGACCTAGTCAGATTGTTTTAGAAACTTGTATGCATTTCATGAAGTTTTCCTAACATTTCCATTAACATCAAAATGAACTAATGTTCATCAAAGTTCTGTTGTTTAAATATTATTTGTTGATAGACTTAAAAGAGTTTTTGTCTTTTCTTGCCCCAGCAATGACATGTCGGGAGGGCATTTAGTTTTACTCATGTCCATCTTTATGTTTGTACAAATTTCTGTCAAGCTTTGCTCAAAAATAGAAAAGGGAGTTATTTGAAACTTGGAAGGATGGTTCAGTATGACAAATTAAATGTCCTAATTGACTTTTGGACGGCTTCTTCCTGTTTTGACCGATATTAAAATCAACTTGAAAATTTTCGTCAAGCTTTTCTCAGAATCTGTACATGGGAATAATTTGAAACTTTGTAGGATGGTTCAGAAAAACAAACTGTACGTCCTAAGCAACTTTCAGACCTTTGGGACTTCTTCTTCCTGTTTGGGGTCTAGTGTGGGCATTGCTTCTTTATTTTATTGAATATTAATCAAGATTTTTATTCTAGTCATTTCCTTTTTCTGTCTTTTTTTGTTTCATTGATTTTTCAGAAATCTGAGTTTCAAGGATTTGGGTTTAGATATGTACACTTATTTATTACCAGATGGAATATATAATCACAATAGATGACAAATAGAGCATATAAGGCAAAATATGTTGAAATGGAACAGATACATTTGTGTTGTTATGTCAGTTTTTTAAACTGATTTTTTTTATAGATTTTTTAATTTTTGCAATTTTTATTTTGATATCTACATGTATAACAGATTGATAATCAAACTAAAGAGCAAAAGTGATCATCATCATCATTTCTATATAATTGCAATTCATCATAAAAAAAACAAATCATACAGGAAGTGTTATAGCACTTTATGTGTAAATTTTCATCTGTTTTTACACATTTTTTTTGATTTTCATAGTTTTTGGTTGCTATGGCAACCATGAAATCCATTTTTGAAGTTTAAACACCAAACCCAACCTGAAGTATTTTTTTAAATATTATGTTTTTCTATTTTTTTGGCATTTAGCAGATATTAATTAACTTTGAAAAGGACATCAATACCAGCATTTTTGAAAAAGAAATGAAAAAGTGACTTGGAATCGGTTGCCTAGCAACAAAATGTGAATGTGTTTCCGACTGTTTTGAATATTGCTAATTAAAGACCAATAGCCATTGATAACAAACATATTCACCATTAATGTCCAACTTGTGGGATTTTTTAGTTATAAGAAGTCAAAAATGTGTAAAAACAGAGGTTTTCGCAAAAGTGAAAAATGTCATAAATCTGAGAAATTGGAAGATTGCCAATTTTTAAAATTTCATGTTATATGTGATGGAAATTATTGTAAACTGGTCATTTTTATTCATAAAGTGAAACAGAATTTCTATAATTGCTTTTCTTGTTATTTTATGCCCTTGCAAAAAAAGCCAAAATGGAGAGATTTTCTCAGAAATTTCAGGCTTGTTGCTAAGGAAATTGTTTTGGTCTGGTAATGCCTAGCAACAAAGGCGGAGGTCAATTTTTTTTTGTCGGTGAGCTTATATCACCATTATGAGTTAATGACATGAATTTCATGAAATTTGGAGAACATGAGTATATCACCTTCTGCATGATTCTTACAGAGACTGCTACTTAAAAAAAATGAATTATTTTTCTGTACTTGCCTTTCGTATAACTTTTTTTTACTAAACATTGTAAAAGCAGATAAATCCTTGGTAGCTCTTACTATTGTTTTGTAATTGTCACCACTTAACTTTATTTCATGAAACTTGATATATTGTATGTAAATATCATTTATTCCCCATTTATTACCATAACATTTTTCAGGAGCCAAGCCATTTGATTGTCCTGAATGTGATAAGAGTTTCAGAACATCAGCCCATAGGAAAAGTCACATCTCATCTCACTTCAAGGAAGATGGTGGTATGCATGAAAGAAAACCTAAGAAATTGTTCAGGAAGATGTCCGACAAGCAGGATCTAGTCGTTCCAGATATACCCCTACAGGAACCTATCCTTATCACTGATACTGGTAAGATGTTATGAAATAACCAAAGTCTTTTGTGAAAGATTGGAGTCTGGAATTTATATTCCTTGCAGATATATACTCATATGTATTCAACATGTGTCATGTACATTTTAATAAATTCTCATTATTATAACTACTGAAATTAATAGAAGAAAGCTATTCACTAGCAAAATTGAAGGGTTCTCCCTAACTCTTATCTGTCCATATACAAATAATTTGGATACCTCCTAAATGTAACTCATTAATTGGTCGATTTAAAAGGAATTATATATTCATTAAACATGTTAAATTAAGTGTGTCTAAAAAAAATATTTCTCTCTAAATTTTTTCAGGGGAGATAATTTGTCTTAATTTTGCAATTTGAAATTGGATATGTGGGCATAATATAAAAAAAAAACAACAACATTGAATTGATTTATAAGAAGTTCAAATTCAGGTAAAAACTAAATTTCAAATCAGATAAAATTGTATTCCATGATTGTGTATAGATTTTAAATGGGAGTTTTCTTGTTGTCCTGATTTTGTGATTAATTCCCTTGACCTGATTATCGTTTAAATCCTTTGGTTTTTAGGTTTGATCCAACAGCCTCCTAGAAATAACATCCTTAACCAATACCTGGGTGAAGCAGGCAGTGTGGACAGGCCTTATAAATGTGGCTTCTGTTCTCGAGGATATAAAAAGTCAAGTCACCTGAAACAACATGTCAGGTCACATACAGGTTTGTAGATAGTGAAATAACTCAGCAAGAAATAAACATTAATAAGACTGTTTTAAAATTAATTTTTAAAATACCATCATACAGAGATCAAGCAGTCGTGCTCAGATTTTTGTATAATCTTAACATAACACATACAAATAAACAAATAGCATTTGGTACAGTCATAGTGTCAAATACCATATACCTGTAATTTCCAGTTTTGTTTCTTAAAAAAAAGATGATTTTATTTTTGTGGTTCCATGTGTGCAGCTGATTTTTATAATCACTTACAAATATTCCGTGTGTCTGAAAAAAACTATAACACCAAATACTACCCCATACATACAGTATTTCCATGATGACAGTATGACAGTGAACATAAATAAGTTACAATAAAGATGCCTTATGTTCAGATTATGTTCTCAAAGTAAAATCTTTATTTCAGGAGAGAAGCCATACAAATGTCTCCAATGTAACAAGTCCTTTGTCTCCAGTGGAGTACTCAAGGCCCACATCAGGACACATACGGGGGTGAAAGCTTATAAATGTCTGATCTGTGACAATCTGTTCACCACCAATGGAAGTCTGAAGCGACATATGTCAACTCACAGTGAAGTCAGACCATTCATGTGTCCTTATTGTCAGAAGACTTTCAAAACTTCTGTCAATTGTAAGAAGCATATGAAAACACACAGGTAAGTTATTGATTAAAAAAACCTGTCCAAGTCAAAAATGGCTGGATTTAATTAAGGGAGTACATGCCTGAATTTTTTTTGTAATTAAAAGTTATTAGAAATATATACATGTAATTTGAAAAGAATGGCTCAAAATGGCTAGACTTTATGAAAAAAGTTTTCAAAAACATGGAGCTGTTTTCAAGATATAAGCACCTAAAAATATGGCGGGAAAAAACTTCTCTAGATTTTTCATAGGAATTACGTGTACATTGAAAATTGTTGTTCTGTTCCATTAACATAGAAATTATAATTAGAATTGATTGCAATTTTAAAAGATGTTGATTAGGACCTTCTCTAACTAGTTCCGAACAAATATTAGAAAAACATGTGGGAAATTTTTTAAGGCATTTGAATGGATAAAAGCTGAGAATCCTGAATATTTAAATTTCTGAGGCTCGAACTCGCTTAACAAATGAAATCGGGAAACAAGTGAGCAACAGACCTAAATTGAATCCCACATTATAGGAACCAATCCTGATGCTGTATAGCAAATATCAAGTGGTTGTGATGAGTAGTTGCTGATACAACTGTTATGAAAACGGTGTGCCCCCTGTCTGTCATTTTACCATTTTATAACCAGGATTTTTTCACTCCGTGAAATCCAGCCAAAAAAAAAAAAATGATGTCTGGAGAGCAGAGAAAGACCTATGGAAAACTTGACTAATAAAAAAACATGAATTGCATAAAATGATGATTTCAGAAGAATTAAATGAATAAATACACAAAAATACATTTATGCAATGAGACACACAAAAAATGAAAATTTTGATAAAACCTGTAAATATGTACTAAGTACTTGTATCTTTTTTATTTGCCTATACAACCTGAGATAATTTGCCAAAGTTAAACATCATGAAAATTTTTGAACATAGAAATTGCAAAATTCCAACCATGTGGAAATACCCCCCCCCCTTTTCAGAAACATATGTTTGGATTTATATGTAAAACAATTTTCTAATGAATATTAATCAACTTGCATGTACTTTTCAGACATGAGCTGGCACTTCAAGCCTTACAACAAGATGGTCATGATGCTGATAGTAATGACGCTGATGACCACGACCAGTCAGATGTGGTAGAGGAAAATAACCTAGCTGATCTTGTCCTTCAACAAACTGACCAATCAGGACAGAATGATGGACTGGCTCAGGCAGGGATCCAGAACGCCCTCAATACAGCTGGCTTAGATCAACAGTTTCAGGTAGCAGATGAGACTTAAGATTTTACAATGTGTTTAGGGAAAATTTATTGTTGAAGGATTGTTCAAGTTCAACTTTATTAAAATTTATAATCATGATAATCATGATAATGAGAAATGCAAACAAAGTGAAATTAAATCTAATATTGTATATACATTATATGCATAAACAGGATTCACTGAAAAATTATGGACCAGAAGCCATAAAATTTTGCATAAAGACATACTATATGACAGGGATATCCAACTATTTATCATTTAAAAAAATGTTAAAGAATATACATGCCCCATGAAACAATTAGCCTTTATTTATTTTATTTTGATAATTTTCAGATCTTTGGACAACCTCAAGCCTTCAGTCAAAGTCTTCTTGGAACTGGCCAACAGAACTTTACTCAGCTGAACCAACAGATAAGCACCCAGTTACAACCTCAGAATGTCATGACCTCTCAACTATCCAATCAGATTCCACAGTCTATAAATAACCAGCTGGCAACATCCTTACCAGATGCTATTGTGAATCAACAGAGTGTTCAGTTGAATGCCTCCATGTTAGAGGCTTTCCAGATACAGGTGAAAATATATGAAATTTGGTTCCTGTTAAGGCTATAAGAACACAAGTCAAAAAATTAATGTCTAACAGAAATACATGGAAATGAATAGAAGATAATGTGATGTGGAATAAGTGTACACAACACAACCTAGAATATAAGTTGATATAAGAAATGCAATATGCCTGTTCTATTTGACTTATAAACTTCTGTATGTGTAACTACCTCATTGTTGCTATTTCATACAAACCTCTCAAGTATTCAAGTATTTGTTTTAAAAAAAAAACTTGTAGTAAAAAGATACAACGAAAGTAAAAAAGAGAGATTCACTTAAAGCATAAGAAATTGACTAATTATGTGGATGTGGTAAAGCATCAACTACTGGCTGAGACATAACATTACCATTTTCATATCTTACCTGTAAAAAAATCTATTATATGCTATGAAATGGCAGTATGAATTGAGTTTGGATTATCTTATTGACATGTATCAAAATTCAGGCTTTTTAATTGGCTGTGGTAAAATATTTTGCGTAAGTATAATCCTAATATATTAACCCTTCTGGTCCATTGAATAATTTCATTATATTTTATAGGGTCAACAATTACAGGATTTGAATACCCTGAACTTCAGTCAAGGTGTAACATCGTTGACTACCAGCTTACCAAGTACATCAATGCAGAATATTCTGCCAACAAGGTAATAAAATACTTGCATTTATGCATGATAATATTAAAGGAAATATAAAAGGATGTGAAATAAGTGTACGTGACACAAGCTACATTTATCAGTTGCAATTGAAATATCCACATTAAAAAAGTGCAGTAGGCAGACTTTTAATTTGACCATAGGTTGCTTTTTGCTCTTTTGCAATTTGCACTTGATTAAAAATATTATGCAAACCAAAAATTGCCCCAAAAGACCCCCTTCCGGCCATAGAACAAGAATTATTAAGACAATAATTAAAAACATAAGATTTGATAAAGATTCTAAGCATAGGACAAGCACATATTAAATGTGGCCGGGTTAAACTTGTTTTGGGGACCAACAATCCTCCTATATATAATTCCTTATATAGAACAAAAATAACATACATTAAAAACCCCCAACATAAAATTCTATTCAATCAAGGTGGTCAGAACTGTGAAATGACTTCAATAACTAACCAAATTCTGCAAGGAACATATTTTCACACCTATTTTTTTAGTGATGGTGGTATGATTGAGGCAGAAGAAGCTGAGACTGTTGACAAGGAAACACCTGCTGACCCGACTGAAGAGACAGATGAAATAGAGGAAGAGGTAGAGGAAAAATGGCAGTACCAGTGTAAAATGTGTGACAAGTCTTATAAAAAGTCATCTCATCTCAAACAGCATATGAGATCCCATACAGGTAAAGTTACCAGTGTAAAATGTGTGACAAGTCTTATAAACAAACAGCATATGAGATCCCATACAGGTAAAGTTACCATTGTAAAATACTGTGGATTCATTTTTTTTCGTGGGTACCAATTTACGTGGTTTGGTGAAATAAATAATTTCATGGATTCTTAAATTCGTGGTTCTGAAGTATGCAGCCTACAGATCAATGTTAAATTTCCTTTTTGTGAGGTATCGAATTATGTGGATCAAGGCCATCCACAAAAACCACGAAAATTGATACCCCACGAATAATATGTATGTGACACATCTTATAAAAAGTGGTCTCATCTGAAACACATATGAGATCCCATACAGGTAGAGTTAACAGTGTAAAATGTGTGACACATCTTATAAACAGTCGTCTCATCTGAAACAGCATACAGGATCCCTTACAGGTAAAGTTAACAGTGTAAAATGTGTGACACATCTTATAAACAGTCTTCTTATCTCAAACAGAATATGAGATCCCATACAGGTAAAGTTACCATTGTTAAATATGTGACAAGTTTTATAAAAAGTCTTCTTATCTCAAACAGCATATGAGATCCCATACAGGTAAAGTTACCATTGTAAAATGTGTGACAAGTCTTATAAGAAGTCTTCTCATTTTAAACAGCAAATGAGATCTCACACAGGTAAGCAAGTACTTTAATAGTGGTTGTACAAATGTGTGATAAGTTTTTTAAGAGATCCTCTTGTATAAAAAAACCATAAAAGATCTAACACAGGTAAAAGAAACCAATGTCAAATGTGTCACAAATTTTAAGAGGAATTTGAATTTTCTGGCTGATTTTCATACCAAATCTTAAGATTTTAGTTGTTTAATAAATAGTGTTGCATGCTATTTCCACGTCTAATTTTTTTGCTATTTCTACTATTAATTTGTGCCTGGAAATGATGGTGAGCAATTTTCTTTACGGGACAAAAATATTTAATGTTTTTAAATACTTTACCGGCGGCTTTAACTTTTTGGAAAAGTTTTATGAGCACCTCCATATTTCAAGAACTATAGGTCCTGGGTTGATGAAACTTGGTATGCATATGCCCCAGTAGTAGCTTAGCACAGTTACATCTCCCCATCTTTTGACCTTGACCTCGATTTTCCAGTTGAGTGACTTTGACAATTTTCAATACATATAGCAATGGAAAAGTTTTGCGAGCACCTCCATATCTCAAGAACTATAGGTTCTAGGTTGATGAAACTTGGTATGCATATGCCCCAGTAGTAGCTTAGCACATGTACAGTTGCATCCCCATCTTTTGACCTTGACCTTGATTTTTCGGTTGAGTGACTTTGATTATTTTTATTGCATATTTAAGTGATGTCATCTTTTGATCTCAGAAACTGAAAATCCATGTAAATTCAAATTAGTGGAAGTAAGAAAGAATGATTGTTTTTGAAGGGGCCGGCAGGCAAGAAATACTTAAGTGTTAACCCTTGTTTGTTGAAGACACACTAATAAAGTCAATGTCACAATTAAATGTTTTAAATCAGTCTTGTTTCTATTTCAGGAGAAAAGCCCTATGCTTGTTCACATTGTAATAAGAGTTTTGTGTCGGCTAGTGTCCTGAAAAATCACCTTAAAACTCATGAAGGAGTTAAAGAATTCTCTTGCAGTATATGTAATGCAGAGTTCAGCACAAATGCCTCCCTGATGAGACATATGTCGGTGCATGATCGACAGAGGTCACAGAAATGTCCTTATTGTGAAGAGTCATTCAAGTCACACAATATGCTGAAAAGACACATCAAAACACATGGTGATGGTAAGTGTCTATTTTTAAAGAAAGAAGTTGTACTGTTAACATGGAAATTATTGAGGACTGATATTTTCATGTTTGTATAAAGTGCACATTTTTGGTTTGGGATAATTGCACATTTCTTTTGATATACATGTAGTTATACTCTTTACTTAAAGAATGTCCCATTCAAATAGGAATATTTCTGCAGATAGTTTGTAAGATCATGAATCAAGTGAAAATATTCCCCAGGTGAAAATGGAACACACCAAATTTTTACTTGGGAATTGGCGTGTAAAAGCATTGACAGTAGCACATTTTGAATGAAGCCGCATTAGCGCTTCATGTTAAAAATGTGTGACAGGTCAACAGTTTTACAACCCTATGAAACATCAAAATACAAACATTCAATTCTTATAATTACATTTTAATGTTTTTTAATTTGTTTCCGATTTTTTGTTTTGTTTTGTGGTGTATGTTCGTGTATTTTATATTTTCACATTTATATCCAAATGTGAATTCAAGTTGTGAGAATTTACCTGGATAGAACATATTTAAGTTGTACGTATAGTAAGGTCATGACCCGGCCACGTGATTCAAGTGACATTTCATCAAGGTATGAAAGCCTTCAAGGTGTCAATTAACCAATTGAATTACTGTATTTTAATTATATGCATGGTAAATGTGATTATAAAATGGTGTACTAATTTATCATTTCAGTCATTGAAGAAGATATTGCATTAAACAAGAGGCCCAAAGCTGTGGTACAGATGGTGAAAGATAGCGAGAATCCTGTTATAGAGGAGACCACCAAGGAAGATGATTTTGAAAACTTATCCAAGAAAATATTGGAAGAAACAGCAGAGGAAAAAGAATCAGAACAGAAGAGGGTAATGAATATTATATATTGAAACTTGAGCTTTCATAGAGAGTGGAAATACCAAAATTCCCTGTTCCACTCTGTCTGTTTGTCTCTTCACATATCTCTTCAGTGGAACTTTTAAACCTTTTGGTTAATTTTGGTGAAAAGGTTTACATGAATTAAGTGCATATGGAAACATGCATAAAGCTATTTCATTGTTTTCAGATATATTTCAGGGGGGATATAATTGGACTATGTATAGTTAATAAAAAATCATTGAAATTTTCAACAAAGGCAAAATTTTCCAAGATAAGGAATTTTTCATATGAAGACATTTATATATTTTAGGATTTGGTTATCAGACAAGTTGTTGGTGCCTACCACAAGCATGCTAACCAGTGTATCCATTGTCCAAAGAGTTTCAAGAAACCAAGTGATCTCGTCCGTCACATTAGGATACATACGGGTGAAAAACCATTCAAGTGTAGTGTGTGTTCAAGATCTTTCACGGTCAAATCAACTTTGGACAGTCATATGAGAACCCATGTCAACAGTAAGTAATTATGTTCCCAAACGAATTATGTTAGATGCAAGGTCATTCATGGTCAAATCAACATTAGACAGTCGTATGAGAACCCATGTCAACAGTAAGTAATGTTGGATCAATAATCTTTCACTGTCAACTTGACCTTGGACAGCCATATGAGAACCCATTTTAACAGTTAGTAATGTAAGATCCATGGTCATTCATTGTGGATATGACCTTGAAAGTCAGATGAGAATACTTTTCAAATATAATTAATGTTAGATCAAGTGTTAACTGTGTTCAAGGTTATTCACTGTCAAATTGACCTTTTACAATCATATTTGAAACTTTGTCAACAGAAATGAAAGTAAAATCCAAGGTCATTCACTGTCAAATTGATCTTAGATATTCATTTAAGAGTCCAATATTACATTTTGTTGAGTTATTTCTACCTATGCATTAGGGAAAAAAATGTCTATGATTTGATAAGTTGCTTATTGGGTAAGCACCACATCAAATGATTAAATTGAAAATGTTAAGTTTTGAATATGTATTCATCCAATTCATTTATTTGTTAATCAGGCACATAAAGATTTAGAATTTGAAAGACACAGAGTGGTACCAATGGGGAATTGGAATGTTGAAGTCCTTAAGGGCAAAGACAGAATAAGTTAACACAAAACAGTTGCAATCTGAATCCGAAACTCAAACTCAAGTCATAAAGAGAGCAATCATGAGTGATCTTGAATACCCAATTAGCATTGATAAACAAATTAAAAGTACTTGTATATATTCATTTTTTCACAGACTAGCAATTTATGCTAACATGAGATTATGTAATAATATATGTTGGTAGATTTACATATACATTTAACTTGTTCGAATTTTTCTTTTAGCTGCCAAAAGTTATAAATGTCATGTTTGTGCTGCCATGTTTGCTACCAAGGGAAGTTTAAAGGTACACATGAGACTCCATACTGGTGCTAAACCTTTCAAATGTCCACACTGTGATCTGAGATTTAGAACCTCTGGTAATCGTAAAAGTCATGTGCTCCAACATTTCAAATCTGAGCCAATCAAACGAAGGAAGCCAAGAGAACAACAACCTGAAGAAATCATCCATAATGTTGACCTTCAAAATGATGTTCAAAATGTCATGACAATTAATCAGAACAATGGTGGTCATGTGATAGCTGTAGACCAAAGCATGTTGGGAGGACAGAATATACTTCCTGTGTCCTTGACAGTTCAGCCTGATTCTAATCTCAGTGGTCTATCAGAAAGTGCCTTAGCCACACAAGTATTACAGGGATTGGAGGGTATCCAGTTACAACTGACAGGGAACCAGGGTTTACAAATCACAGGACTGGATCCCAACATATTCTCTCAAACTGTTCAGATTGATGCTAACTTACTACAACAGTTACAATCTCAGGGTAATATTAACATTACAATCAACCCTAACCTGTTAACCCAGAGTCTACAGTCGGCAGATCCTAACGTCATACAGAACGTCCAAGTCCAACAGGACATTATCAACCCTAATGTGATGGTCACGCCCATGTCAACTATCAGTATCCCCGAGGGACAGAGTATACTGACAACATCGGAAGCCGATATGACCATGACAGAAGGAGCACCTAATGCCTTTGTTGTGTCAGGAGATGGGACAATACCAACTGAACAGGTAATTTGTAGGATTGAATATCGTTAAATTCTAAAAACATATACAAGATACAAGATACAAGATATTTTATTGGCAAATTACTGCACTCAATATTGAGCATATAATCATTATTAAAGAAAAATATAAACATGTACATAAAAATAAGGTTAAGAGAACTAAGTAAACTTTAAACATTTGTATGATTGGTAGAACTATATGCCTCAATGGAGAAGTTGTACTTGTATATGTACAATAAAAATCATCATTGTAGGCTGTAAATTTTAATTGGTTGTACAGTAAATTATAGCTATCTCTGCATACAGATGTGATCAATTGAATTTTTCAAGTAGTAGGTTTAGAAAAAAAGTGAAAAATAGTGATAAAGTGGAAATATGAAATATGATATGACAGAAGGACATAGGTTGTTAAACAACTACTGTGAAAGTATTATTATTCGTGGGGTACCAATTTTCGTGGTTTTCGTGGGTCAGGCAAACCACGAAATTAAGTTCCCAACGAACTGTGTATTACACGTTGCTTTTAATAGACATTGTTTTTAAACCACGAATTCAAGAATCCACAAATAAGGAGTTTACTTCCAATCCATGAAAATTGATACCCACGAATTTAAGTACTTTCACAGTAATATGACCCAACAAGAAAAAAATATTCAGAGCAGAGCAGTCTATCATTGTGTTATAAGACAAATTTGCTTGTAGAATTTCAACTGAAAGCTCTATGGCTTATACGGATCGCCTATAAATCTGCTGTTATGAAAAAATCTACCAGCAGACCAAACTATTTAGAGTCAATTATGTTAAGCTTGTGTCCTTTCTCATTGAAAAATTATGTTTTAAATTTTATATTTATAGATTACAGTAACCCAGGCTGAGATAACTGAAGTGGAGGGAATTGAAATGTCCAATGAGGGGAACAATGAAGATGAAGTTGATGAGCAGGAAGATGTAAACATAGAGGATAACATCGAGGATGATCTGAACGATGAGGAGACGGCATTGTTACAGCACACGATAGACCATGACAACTTGACACACGGCAGTCAGTCGGCTAACATCAGTCTACAGGATGTGTCACAGGCAGTCAACCCTGTCACTGGAGAGAAAGCCCAAGACCCTCTTAGGATATATAAATGTGGTGTAAGATTTAATGAACAAGCTTCTGTATTTTATATTAGGATGATAAAAATGCATTTATTTGAATAATTAACTAAAATTTCCTGTTTCATCATGAGAGTATTTATTTATTTATTTATATTTTATGTCTGATCAGTAGATTTAGGAAGCATGTTAAAAAGTTCAAGTAAACAAAATTTACATGAAACAACATCACAGTTAATATTTAAGTATGAAAATTATGAATTACAACTAGTTAAAAATAGTCAAATCACTAAACTAGAAAAGTAAGATTTATAATCCTTAAGAAAAGAATTTGGTCATCTTATGGTACCTGCATCTTATGGACAGGCACTGAATGAAATAGAAGGTATCAAAAAATACCTCACCACCTTGTGTTGTTGGCTATAACCGTGACAACTTGTGCCATTAATTTTCTTCAGACCTGACATTAATCAACAATAATCTTTAAACACATCAAAAGTCTTATTTACATACAAATGTATCTATTGACATTGTGGTACATTTTGAAGTTTTTTAACTATTGACTTTTTGTACTGTAGATATGTGACAAGTCTTTTAAGAGAAGTGGACATCTGAAGGAGCACCTAGCCTTGCATTCACCAGAAAATAAAAATAGAATCAAACCTCCTGGAAATCATAGATGTCACCATTGTAACAAGGCATTCCAGAAACCTAGTCAGTTAGAGAGACATGTCAGAATTCATACAGGTATTTATATACAATTCTGAAGTTAATGTTAATGGAATGGCAATGGTGGGAAGGGTAAAGGGGATATGAATAGTAGTTTTAACAAAATATTCTGAAAATAACAAAACTCTGCATTTTATGCTAAAGTTTATATTTCCTTTTTTCCAGCTAAACCATTGCATTGAAATAAAAAAAAGTTTACCCATCCTTTTTTCATTTGAATAAATCTTTTGTGAGGAATTTTTTCAAATGTCAAATGTAA
Organism: Arcuatula senhousia; assembly: GCA_963971305.1. NCBI lineage: Eukaryota > Metazoa > Mollusca > Bivalvia > Mytilida > Mytilidae > Arcuatula > Arcuatula senhousia. Next base: position 30,833,707 of record OZ020306.1, on the reverse strand, counting down.
AAAAATAGAATTTTCCTCAAGAGATGGGTTAAAAAAAAAAATCATGCTATTGATAAAGGACTCTGTTGCACAGTTAATCCTCTTTGTCCTAGTTTGTATGTGATGTTTCTCAAAAGACAAACACTTAGTTATATATGCATAGGCCATTCCTTTTGATAATTGTCACAATGTTAAAAAAAACAAAACCCAAAAACAGTCGTTGATAAATTTTTAGTTGGTAAACTTATATCACCTTAGACTTAAGCATATATTATGGTAAGTACATGTATTAAAAAGTTACTGCATGAATTGCACTGCACTGTTATTTTAAAACTTTAATTCATACTCACCATCATTAAGTTTTCATTATTTTGATGAAATTAAGTTGGTTTGTTTTGTTTTAGCAAAATAAAAGTATACCATCTCTAGATATTATACTTTAAGTTGGTTCAGAATAGAATGTAAAAGCGGAGGGGTCAAAAGAAACTCCTATTAGATAATTAAGGGTGATGAGTTTCACTGAAGATTTTTGGAAAGAAGTGATAGAGAAATATACACTTAATTTTATGGGTGTTTGGGTAGACTAGTGGGAAAAATGCCCCCAGTTTTCCCCCAGATTTGATTCTGGAACAGCCCTTATAAAAAGAAAAGAAATTGATCAGTACACACAGACCCTCAACCAAAAGAAAACAAAGGGCTATTTTGACACCTCAAAATCTTATGTTACCCACAATTTCTCTAATAAATGAGGACCAATGCAATTTAGGTTTGCTCTGATATGCAATCTAATGAGAGCCGGTAGTGTAGTGGGAGGGTCTGTCAGAAGGGATGAAAAAGGTTATCCCGTGTATGTGGAGAGCAATACCCCATGCATGTTACAGACCCCTTTGTAGAGTTCAATAAGAGTAAGCTCAATCGGGCCGCTGCAAAGGCCACACTCACAAATTGCTAGCTGGAGAGGGATACACAAAAGCATTAAGCTTGTTTCCCAATCCATTAACTAATGTTTTGCCTTTGATTTTTGACCAGATTTAACCAAATAAGAGGGTGGGTTTTATTTGGCAGCTTCTTCGGGTAAACAAATTATCAAATCCATTAAATAGTACCTACAAATCACAGTCTTTTGATATTTAGATATCAGCATCTTCAAAGGGTTCCATATTAAGGACTTCATTTTGATCTGTCATTCTCCTACTCCTAGTAAATTTTGGAGATCTTATGTTACCTTTTGGAACAAAGTGAGCTGTAAGATAATCATTTGGTAATTTTGTAATTATTTTTGTGGGTTTCAGTTTTTGTGTCCCCACAAAAACCACGAAAATGGTACCCCATGTATTATGATAATAGTAAAACCACAGTACCCTATATAAACATTTTGTATTCTCATTTCAGGAGAGAGACCCTTTGTTTGTGATGTCTGTACTAAATCATTTAACCAGAAGAATGCTTTGCAAATCCACATGAAGAAACACAGTGGTGAGAGACCTCATAAATGTTCATATTGTGACCTGTCCTTCACTCAGAAAGGCAATCTCAAAACTCACATTAAACGTGCACATCATATGGACATGGTGCATTCTATGAATATACCCAAGTTTTACATCCCTTCCAGTGGTGCTGCTGTGAATATAAGTGCTGACGGAGAAGGTGGTGCTAGTAACGAGGACGGAATTAGTTACGATGAAATGGCAGATTTGATGAATGTTATCTAAATTATTTGTGGGCATGATTTTTTATTTATTGTGTATTTATACTACTTTTGGATAGGAGATAAAACAGGAAGTTTTTTAAATTAAATTAACTGAATAATATGTTTGTATAAATGACTATAAAATTGTGTACATGAAGAAACATTTTAAATAGATAAAAACTGTTTTGTTACTCTGTATTTGTTATACTCTTGCCAAAAGTTACCTTAAATGTAATTTACTTGTGTCTCTGTCATTGTTTCTTATGTGCTGAGCTATTGATTAAACTTTTTAAAGAAATTTGCAACTATTTTAATATAAATATAACTATATTAATATGCATTATAAGTTAAAGAACAAGATTTATCTCCCATACACTGCTGAAGTTTAATGTTATATAAAATAAAGATTTAGCCAAACCTTTAAAAAGGAAAATAATGTAGAATGTTAAGGAAATATATACATTAATCATTATTCATTTTGCATTTATCTTTTAATTCAATTTTCATCAAGTGAAAAATATTTATAAATTTTACCTCTTTTAATTAAGGCAGTGTCATGAACTACTATCCCACTTCCAATTTTTGTTTAGCATGAGACAGACAGTCTTATAAGTATTTCTGTCCGTTGGTGACAACAGTGCTATAAAATTGCAGTTATAAGTTCAAACAAGAAGGGAATTCCTGGGTCCCCCGCTGATTGGCCAAAATTCTAAGTCGGCTCATTGACCAGGTAGAAAGTAAGCAACAGACTTGGAAACACACCCCATCGTGCGAGACTTTCACCTGGAGCTGAATACAGGTACCAAAAATTGAAAACCTAGGAAAAATAGTAGTTGAGAAATCTGTTAAGAAAATCTGTTCATGTTTAACCCTGAAATTTTTTTTTAAGTCATTTCGAAAAAAAAGGAAGTAGGTCAGTGATGAACCTTGAAACACATCCTGCCTGATGAGACCCCTACCGGAAGCTGCAAATCAAATATCTAAAGCCTAGGATTAGTAGTAGCTGAGAAACCTGTTATGGAAAAAGTGTGACGGATGGACAAACAGATGGATGCCTGGCATTTCTGTCACCGCTCTGTGTTGCGGCAGGGGACAATAATAATGAATTATTGATCTTAATCTGATACTTGGGGTTATTGTTTGAATCTGTAGCAATGACATGTGGCATAACTGTAAATGCTGGCTATTTATTGTATTTACTTTTTATGTGTAAGTCTTTTTTTAAGTAACTACAATATTTTGACCGACCATATTTGGTCCCAGATATTTATTCAATTTGCAGCAAGAATGACCTTCAATTTATTTAGCATCTCCATGCCGAAAGAACTAAAACCTTGTATGACTGAAGCTTCATACATGTATGAAGGTTCCTTAAAGTTAACCACATCAGCATCTCCCAGTCGAGTGTCATTGACTCTTGACATTTTACAATCCATATACATAATATTGGATTAATATAGTGTTGCAAGGGCGTAAAACACCAACTCACTCTCTCAAATATTGAATTATTCCTTTATGATCTCTGGGATATATAGGTAAATCCTAAGTGATGTGTATGTACCGGTTAGCAAGACACACTTTAGTCCACTTTAATATTACATTTGAAGACATGTTCAGTTGTTGTTGACCAATCATACAGTCTTAATTAACAATTTCTTTAAAATCACAAAATAGCTTACTGGTTGTTTCATGCATCATTATTAAGATTTTGAAGATGTGTACATGACCCATTATTTTTAAAACAACAGCAATTGAAATCTGCAATTGAAAACAGCCACAAGCCTTGAAAGTTAAAAGTGTTCTGTGCTTGCCATCAAATGATCTTGCACTTGGTTACAGATACAAAATTTGATGATTCAATTCAAGCCAATCTGAATTTTCAATGTTATAATGAAATGTGGAATAAAGAGTAGATGATACACAGTCATTAATTAAGACGTGATTGTGTTATTTTGATCTGCAGTTAATGATTAAATTCCTTTTCTAAAATGGATGCAAATCTACATTATGTCATAAACATTGTGTAAAAGTTTCATGGAAATACATTGGATTGGTTGAAGTGGGTACTCCATACAGGCATCTTAAATGAGGATTTGGTGATGGTAGATGGGTATCATAATGTGTAATGGACAGACACCCCTTTAACGGTCTATAAACCTACCTCTTGTCAAGCAGGCCTGAGGATATAAAAATACAATAACTGTGACCCAGAATAACATATGACAAATGTGATGACTTCAACTTTCCAATAGTCAACTTTCTCCTTCTGTGTAGCAACATTCTGTCCACTCCAGCATATGGAGTTCACCTATCACAATTGATTCTTTATTCCAGAAAATGTGGGGAGTATATTGACTTCCATGATAGAGCTACACGACTGACAAGCAAATTGTTAACACAAGGGGTATGTTGCTCCCAGGTTGTCATCACTCAAGAAATTTTACCGAAGACATCATGTGCTTGTAGACACATACAGGATTTCTATCTCTTTAGATGAGCACAGATCTTAGTTTGACATAGAGTTTGGTAATGTCATCCTTTCCGGATTTGACCAACACTAAATGTGAGATGTGCTATAGCAAGAAAGAACTACTTACTCTTCGTGAGCACCCGAGCTCACTCTTATTTTGACTTGACTTCACGTTGCTAAATGTGGTTTTTGTCTCGCCTGCGACAAATGTTGCAAAAGGCGAGACTTACGTATGGTGATTCCGGCGAGGGCGTAAAGTTTTTGCTTAAGTCTGTTTTGTGTGAACTAGCTATGTTACACCATTGATATTTGGTATGCAGTTGCATCAGCATCAGTACAGATCAGTTTTAAAAGGATTTCACCTGTATGCTCCTGCAGTCACGGTCTACTGACTTTGAAATTTTACACTGATTTGGCCGAGGTTAACCTTTATTCTTACGTCTGTTTAACATGAAGCAGTTATGGTTCACCTTTGATATTGGGTATGCACTTGCATTAGCATTAGTACAGATCAATTTCAAAAGCATTTCAATTGTATGCTTCTGCAGTCACCGTCTACTGACTTTGAAATTTTACACTGATTTGGCCGAGGTTAACCTTTTTTCTTACGTCTGTTTAACATGAAGCAGTTATGGTACATCATTGATATTGGGTATGCAATTGCATTAGCATCAGTACAGATCAATTTCAAAAGTATTTTATCTGTATGATCCTGCAGTCACAGTTTACTGACTTTGAGATTTTACACTTTTTAACTTTTTACTTATGTCACGAGTGTTTTTTATAAAGCAGTTATGGTTCACCATTTATATTGGGTATGCAGCTGCTTTATTAAAGCATTAGTTAAGATCAGTTTAAGGAGGATTTTTACTTCATTTTATACTGTGTCCAGTTGTGACAGGCGAGACATGTCTCTGTGTTAACAGTTTATGTTGTTATGTGTGTGTTTTTGTTGTTGTTTGGTTTGTTTTGTTGTGACGATTTGTTTGTGTACCGATTTTGTCTTTTTGGTATAATGATGTTTGATAATCCCTTTGGTACACTTTTGCTTCTTATTAGATTAAAATTTAAGTTTGTTCTTGTCTCCCCTCCCCTTCCCAGAAATTTGAACTTCAAAGGTATGTAACTCCCACAAAAGTTTGACGAACAAAATTCCTGGGTAATATGCACAATTACATGTACATATAGCGTACTAGCTACACACCAAGCTTCATAAAATTTGTTAAGACTATTTTCAGGGAAGTTGAGCTTTAAACAGTGCATCATAATGATTTTTTTTGGAAAAAATGAGGTTCAAAGGGCTATAACTCCAACATAATTTTGAGAATATAAATATTTCCTGGTTATTTGCACAATTATATATGGTTTATTAGCTTCATACCAAGTTTCATTACACTCTAGAATAGATTGAGAGGATTTGAGTGGAATTACTTTGTTACAAACAGATACACAAGAGATGGACAAGACAAAACCAATACTCTGAGACAAACTGATAGACAGGACATAAACAATATGTCTTCCAACCAAAGTGGGGAAGACATACATGAACTTGGATGGCATTTCATGTACTTTTATTTTACATCTCAATACCTGTATGTGTTACTGGACATGTGCATTAATACCTAAAGTGTATGCTGTGTTTATTTAATTTGAAGACAAGAAAGGTAAAATATCAATTTTATTCAACAATATTTGTAGGATATGGATTTATCAAAACATGTAAATACAAAATATATAAAGTGAAAGAGTGGATGAAATAACAAAATAGCCAACACTTTATCTAGGAGATTGTAATAACAGCCATTATACATTGCAAATGATATTTTAAAGGCAATCTAGCATGATCTGCAAAAGATTTTCTTTTTTAGGAAATGTAATAATTTTGGCAGAATTTGTTCTGAAATAGGCAACTTTTCTAAATATGAACATGTTTTATTACTTAAGACATGGTAAAAAGCTTTAAATATTTCTTTATATGGAAAGTCCATTATTTCTCACCAAAATATCCATATTTAAATTAAAAAGAAAATGCATCTCTAAAGTCAAATACTCAGAATTGATAGATTTATCTATTTAAGCAGATGAGCATGTTAATTAGCGACTTAGTGAATGGATAGACCAATATTATACCCCTTGGTTATGCAAAAAAAATTAGAACACAGCCAAGTACAACCGGTAAAAGTAACAATTTGAAGGACTCCATTTATACAAGATATAAATACAAATGTACAGGCAAAGTACACACAAATTCTTTGGACAAATGATATGTAAAATGGGATTAAAAAGGTATATGTACAAGTTTGTAGAACCATAAAAGTGGGATTTCAACAAAAAGCTAGTATAAATATGTATAAAGCAAGTAAAATGATATATAAATGCAAATAAATAAATAATATTAAATGCCATTCATGATTGGTATACTTATAAATAACAAAGTTAAAATTCATGTTGCATGTAATTTAGTTCTGTTCTCTATTTGCTTCAATGTAGATAATTGGGTTGATATTTTAAGAAATATATTTAAAAGTATTTTTTATTAGATAAAAGATAGAAAAAATAACCCAGAACCCATCCTAAATTTATATAAATTGAGTTTGAATTTGCTATACTAGCCCAAGACGTTTCTTTCTTTTGTTTTTTTTTATTACAAATTGCCAAGTAAAACGTGTACATCTAACACATGTCGATAATAATCTACATTAATTTTATGATAAATTATATAATATCAGTTTATCTTTGATATAAATCATATTGGGTATCAAAGTAGGATGCAGATGTTGATTGGCTAAAAAAAAAAATTTGTAATACATGTACATTCTACACTTCCCTTTCCTTTAAAAATAAATTAAATAAAAACTACAGAAATAAATTTATTTATTTTCAAACTCTTTTCATTTTCTTTTTATGGTTACCAGTAAAAAAAAAAAAAAAATGACACTAAACTAAAATTTTCTTTATTTTATTTAAGTGGTGCAAATTGTTTTCTTTTAAACCTAATATTGGTACAAATTTTTGTGTAAAACATTTTTTGTTCAGCTACAACATCAATTCCTCTAACAATTTTATTTTTGTTAAACACTGAGAGATGATAGTTTTTAAGATGCAGAAATTTTTATTAAAACTGCACAAGAAATTTGAAATTACTATATATGAGGGGCGGGACAGGGGGGACGGGAACCCGGGATAAAGGGGGGCGGGAACCGGGAGCCAGGGGGACGGGAACCGGGAGCTAGGGGGGCGGGAACCGGGATCAATCGGGCGGGATATTTTTTTTTTGTTCCAGAAACTGCACGAAAAGCATGAAAATCGATGTAAGATCATGTAAATAATTGATCTGAACGTGATCATTGATTAATATTGATAAGAAAAACGATAAAAAACGGCGATACAACGATCTTCATAAATATTCCGGAATTTAAGAGGAAGATGCTGGGTCGGTATTTCGTTATCTTGAGACAAGGAACGTCTCTGCAAAATGCATTTGTGAAGAACTCTCTTCTGAGTCATACAGCCTGGTAGAAGAGAATGCTTATACTCTAGATGAGGACATATTAAATAGAATGAAGTCTAGCGAAGATCAAATGACAATGGCCGAGCAAATAGAAGAACTGGAATATGAAATCAACATTGCAGCAATTGGGCTTGAACCAGAAACCAGAAGTGGCAGAAGGCATTCAGTTCCAAACAGATTTCGGGATTTTTATTACTTTTAAAATGTCTGAATGTTGATCTTGATTGTTCTAATATTAGCCTGAAAAGTTCTGACAGTTTTCTCAGAATCGTAGCCTAAAACATTTGTACGCTGTCTCAGGTTGTAGTCCCATTCAGTGGGATTCGGTCATAGTCAGTAGGAAATCTACTTTGTTTTTTCATGACCATATGGAACCAAATCAATGGTAAAATTTTAGTAACACTTTTCTCAGAAATTATCATTTGATAGGCTTATCTCCAGTAGGGGTTCTATAAGTTGTGAGCAATTTTCAGGTTTGTTGAACATCTAATGTCTGCTTAGTTCTGTTTAACGAGTTAGCTGTTTCCAAAAGGTGGGACCCTAAAACTTGTTCTTGTTTTGTTTAGGTTTTTGTCTCGGTTGTGTTTAGTGGAGTTATAAATTCACATGTCCTTTGCCTTTTAGATCCTTTTGTGACCATGTCTCTGGAACCTGATTTTTTATCAAGGAGGGGGTCTTTCATTGACACTTTAGGATTTGGCTTGAATCATATGAATTTTCAATCCAGGGCCAAAATTTGAAAAACAGCGAGCAGCGACCGTTGGTCACTTTGAAGGCGACTGGCTGTTTTACGTTGCGGATTTTTTAAATGTATGGTCGCGTACACTTATTCCACATCTCATTATCTTGTTATACATAAGTTTTCCTAGACAGGACCAGACTGACGATGCAGTCGTTTAAATTGTCACGACTTAATGATCTTTTTTCCGTATGATCGATGGTACATTCACTTTATGGGCGTCAGTGGGGTATTTTTGCGCGCGCTCACTAAGGCTTTTATTGATGAATGATATATAGGCATAGCCTTTTGAAATGTTTCGATTTATGTCACTAATTCGTTAAGCTTTATTCTATTCAGGAGTCACATAGAATTTCTATAATTTGTATGCAGAAATATATATGTTTGTGAAGATTTACATGATTTAGGATCATTTAGGGCGGGAAGTTTTAATTTGGGGGCGGGAACCGGGAGTTGAGGGGGCGGGAACCAGGAGCTAGGGGGGCGGGAACCGGTAGCTGTGGGGGCAGGAACCGGGAGTTGATTACCCCCCTGTCCACCCCCTCATATATATCAATTTTTATAGCTGTTTTTCTTTTGAATCTTTAATTTATGTACATGCAAACCAAACAGGTGTTTGATAGATAATTATTATTCAATATTCTAATGAAAAATTCTGAAGTAAATAGATTTAAATCATAAAGATCTAAAAATTAACAGGTTTTATCGTATCATTTGTATAGGCTAATTACTTATCAAAATTTTTTAAAAATCATGTACCAAAGGACAGTGACAGATAACTTTTCACTTGTCTTTCTCCAACACAATCTATCTATAGAAAAAACATTATCTCCGAATTTAATCTTTCAAATTAAACGTAATAATCTTGTCTCATGTTTTAATTCATACTCCCTTCTTTTATTACTTCAATCTAACAAATCCTTTTTGGCATGCAATATTGAAGTTGACAAATTCCGAATTGCCCCATTATAAGAAAAAAATCTGTTTATTTCTTCGGAGGATAATGATTACACTGGGAGATTATCTAGATTTTTGCCATTATAATAGTTTATCTATTTAATCACACAATCGTCTTTTTGATGTTTGACAACAAAACACTCCATATATGAAAGATTTCAATGTGTATCGAATATCATCGCTTGACAAGTTGACAAATTCCCTTAGTAGCGTGATTCAAATAAAATTTAATTAGCCCTAATCTGAAGAATTCAATGTAATCGTTTGACAATCCTTTGTTGAAATTTTTTTAATCAATATAGCTAATCCATCACTTCATTTCAAGTTTTGCCTGTTTAGGGTTATAATGCTTTTAACTTGAAATTAACATCTTTTTTTTTGTCACAAAAAGAAGTGATTATTTTTAATGAGGGGTTTTGTTTTATTGAAAATATCGTTCAAGGTTAGGAATAGGAAATACGAAAAGTATATTCAGGTTGAAGGATCACAAAAAATTACCGGTAGCATTTATGAGACAATAGAAATTTAATGGCATATTTAGAAGGAAGTCCTTAAAAAAATATCTAAAAAGCAGTTAAATTTGTCAAAAGTTTTTATTTTTTATTGGTTTTGGGGGAAAAGCTTATCCTAAAAATTTAGTTCCCTTAATAAATTATCAAATAAATAAAGCTATAATAACAAAACAACCTGATGTGAGATGATCAATCTCAAATATTCAAGAAAATAGGTATGAAAAAATTTGTCCCTTCCAATTTATTTTGCTTTAAACAAAAATTAATGGTTATACAGTTTTTCTACATCAAGGACACACACCTTTAAGGTAAATATAAATAACATAAAGATAAATGGGAACACAGTGTAACATGCAACATTGCAAACAATAAAGACATGATTTTCCTCTCAAAAACAGCTTATGTCTGAGATATGACATAATATGTGTTTTAAACATTACGTGACAAATGAGTAGCCACATCAGTTACAGTCACATAAGCCATTTGTCAAAAGACATGAAAACAGAAAAAAAAGGTTTATAATAAGAAAAATATAGTTTCTTGTACCATTTATAGCAAAAATTTAAAATTCAGTATCTTAGAGCTATTTTAGAAAAAAAATTTATAGGGGAGGGGGCACTTCTTTATAGACCCTACCACCCAAAGGGCATTTCTGGCTATCTTGAAAGGCTAAGTAAAAAATGCAATAGGAGGATAAGGTCAGATGCAGTCTATTGTCCTTTTCTTTGTTAAAAGTCATGTGCAGGTGAATTTTTTGGACTGTCTTCATTTGGCCAACTGTAAACCATAGCTGGTAATAATACCCTTTCAAGAGATTATTGGTCATTGTTGTCCAAAAAGACCAGATTTCTTGTCAAGAAGAAAAAGCAGTTACAATAGTGAAAGCTAAAGTACATACTTCAATGCCTGACTATTGTTTTAGATCTATGATCTATCATTTTATAAAGCACTTTAACAAAAAGACATGATATGTTTACATGACACAACCTTATACATGTAAGACCATACTTCCAGTGATGGGATGTATGAATAAGAAAATTGGATTGTCTAGAAGCAGTTACAGTTTCATTGCGGTAAATGTATAATGCCAATGATCCTTTACAACCTTAAAAGGCATCATCCTTTAAAACACATTTTTCTGCATAAATTTACCAATATTTCACTGGATTCTAAAATATGAATTTCAATAGAAAAGTATAATCATAAATACCGGTAAGTAATAGTTTTCCCATATTTTTTGGGATCCAAAATTTTAAAACAAACATCAGAATACAATCTAATGCTACCAAGAATTCATATTGTTAAGTACCGATAATAGTTAGCTCTCAAAAGTCAGATTTTACAAGTCTTACAGAAGTATGGTCTTTTAAAATGACACCTACATGATTGAGGACTAGGTCCATAATGGAATGATCATTTGAAAATTAATTAAGTTAACAATCGTAAAAATTCAGTCTATACATTCATTGGTTCTACCAAATATCTTAAGAGTTTACTATAGTTTTCAGCTAAGGAATGTTTACAAGGTTTCAGAGACTAAAGGATTTCTTAAAACTAAAAAAATTATGGCACATCATTGAAGAAAAGTAAACAGTGGAATTTTATAAATACTTTAAAACGAAATAAATCAACATAACATTTATATAACAGACAAAAATAAAAATCCTCTAACAATATGAAATATAAAATGTCTTTTTTCATAGGAGATTGAAAACTCCTGGTTCATTTATCATTATTTTTCATATATACTTTTCAATAACTATTAAATTCAAAGTCGGGAAAGTATAATGTTACTTGACAGTACAATGAAGAAAGATTTAATACTTGTTTACAGATTTTTTATATTAAAACTTTCAAATTTCCTGCTTTGCAGTATGTTCAAATATTTGTCTCCGAGAAAAAGCCTTTAAATATTGGAGGATATTTATCATTGTCAACTATGGTTTATGACATGATTTGTAACGTCATAAATTTTCTGACCATCAGAAGAAATTATAGTTTATACTCTAATCTTCCTTATAAATCAATACTAATTCAATACAAAATGTCATAAAACAAATGTCTACAAAAGGCTGCCACGGAAAAATTATAAAATACCAAGTGTGACCAAAGCAAAGACTGATAAATATGGTTTACCATTACATGTCAGCATTCTTAGCAGAAAATAACAAAATTTATTGTGATATTTTACTTTCCTTTTACTTAAAACTTGAAACCACAAAATAGTTGTAAATTATTTTCACCTACAAACTAAAATGTCTGAATTTGATTAATGTTGAAACTATAAAATAACTAAGAATTGGTCACACTTGATGTTAATACACAGGAAACAAAATAGCTTTGGTCATTTTGATTGCACTTAAAATACTTAATATACATGTACATGAAATTCTGCAAGTATTATGACTTTTCTTTTTTCACTAGCTCCTCGGCCATTTTGAAGAACCTAGTAAACTTAGCTGTATGGTCCAGCGGAAGGTACACATAAGGACTCATGTTAAAGGCCTCTTTAATGCCATATTTCTTGATGGTCGATAAATGACAGCGACTGAGGTGATATCGGTAGGTCCCTTTAGAGGCAAAGTGTCTACTACATGCCACACAGTGGTATTCAACTGCAGAATCACTGCCACTGTCGCTATGAGTACCATCAGACAAAAGTTCTTCCATCATTTCTTCCTCATCTAGTTCTTTCTTTAGTGATAAGTTGAGTGGATTTGAGCATTCTGGTGAGCCTTGTAGGCCTGAGTGAGCAGAGCTCATTCCAGGAATGTCTGATTTGGTTATCAGTTTCTGCAGCTTATCAAGCGGGTGCTCAGTGTCCATTGATTGTCCATAGACAAAACTACTAAGTGAGTCAAGAGCAGAGGACTTTTCTGATGAGTTTTGCTCCTCTTCTTCCTCTATGTTTAGGTATTTTTTACATAATGATTCACTACTGACTTTCACCTCATCTGATTCTAGATTTTCTGACTTTGAGCTAGATTTTGGACTTGATTGTGCTTTGTTGACATTTTCACACAACTTTTCAAGTTTTCCAAGTTCATCTTTAGAACAGTCTTTTGTTTCATTGTTGTCACTCTCAGTGTCTGATGTTTTTCTGTTCTCCATTAAAAGAGATGGTTGAAAATATTTTCTATATTTTTCAAACTTTAGCAAGGGACTTAATGTATCTTGTTTGTCAAATATGTTGACTTTAAATCTGTTCTTCCCATAGCTATATTTTGAACTAAAACTCTTTTGAATGAATGATTCCATTGCTTGAAGGGCAGAATTCCCATTATCCTTTTTCCCATCCTCGGCTTCAGGATTTAGAATGTCTAATTTTTTAGCACTGTTTTCAGGATCTAAAATATCAAAAGTTTTAGCACTATCTACTGATTTTGGATTTCTTTCTTTGGATTTGTCTTCTTCATCAGTTTCTGGTTCAATTTTAATTTGTCTCTCATCTTTGCTCTCTACATTTTCGTCCTTTTGATCTTGAACTTCTTTTCCAAATTTAACATCAGAACTTTCATTATCTTCTGTTTCTGTTTTAACAAGTTCCGTTTTTGTTTCACTTAGACTCTCTAGTCCCATTTCTTCTGTACCCTTTTCCTCTACTGATATTTCCTCTTTGACAGTCTTTGCCTGTAAAGAATTCACTTGTGATTTAAGCTTTTCAATTCTTGATTCAAAAGCTTCGACCATAGTCTTATGAAGGCATCCACGAACATGTTCTACAAAGTGATTTGTTTCAATTCGATCTCCGCAGTTTTCACATGTAATCATGCTGTCATCTGTGAGGTCACTATCAGGACTGCTCACGCTTGCCCTATCATGAAGGGGAGATAACTGAGGCAGGGACAACTTCTTACAATTACCATTTTGATTTAGTTGTGTCTCTGAAGCGGACAAAGTTCGTGATGGAGATTTGGTGTGTAAAACATTTCGCTTATGATGGCCAGATAATACCATGTGATTGGCTAGTCCTTCCATATCCACGAACATGCTATTACACACCTTACATTTGAAAACACATTCTCTATCAAGATCTCGATCACAGTATGATGAGCATTTGTGAGTACGACGACCATGCTCAGAACTGACAATTTTGGTATAATGTTGAGTTTGCATCATATGAACTGTAAGCATGGGTAGAGATTTGAAGGATTCACCACACTGCATACAGCGTAGTATTCTCTTTGTTTGTTCTGATTCAGTGTTTAACCACATGTCCTGTCCCCTAACAAGCTTAGGGTATTCCATTAGATTGGCCTTTTTGACCCCTGCGGGGACATGTCCAGTTTCCTGAATGTGTAAGCTAAGTTCATAAAGTGAGGTAAATGATTTAGTACACACACACTTATGCCTCGTATGTTTATCCTCATCAAACTCAACAGAGGTTTTATTTTTAATGTTTGAGTTCAAGTCTTTATGATTTGTGGTTGTGTTTTCAGATTTTCCATTCACTGACTTTTCTGAGATTTCTGATACTGTAGGCACAGGGCTTTTCTTCTTTGGAAGAGATGCCATTGAACTAAGAAGGATATTATCAGCACTGTAGGCTTTGCTGTACAAGTCATATGACAGTGCATGTAGTCCCTGAAGTGGCTTTTGTAACATACGTGAGTGATAGTCTCCTCCGAACTTTTGTTGTAAACTTTGTAGACTAGATTTTAAAGAATCGTTTAATAACCCATTACTGTACTTATGACGGGATTTTAAATGAATGTCTGATGGTGAAGTTGATGAACGTTTTCTAGAACCAGAAGATGATGATGACGATGATGATGAAGATTTTAGACTTCCAGTCTTTTTTGACAAGTCCAATGGCTGATCATTGTCAAATGATTTTGAATGAGGTGGATATCCCATTGAACTCATTGATGAAAGCGTGGAGGGTGACAAGAAAAGTCTATTTGAATATGGCTTTGACTTTAAAATATGCTGTCGTGGATGCATCGGAGCATTTTTTATATTAGCTAAGAAAGCTGGTGATGGAACCAGTGGTACCTGCCACTTGGTAGATGCTAAGTTCTCCTCTTTGTAGGCTTTTTTAGAAGGTGAGTGATGATTGTTGTTCATAAATAATGGCAATGGATCTTGTCTCATTAGCCGTTTTAATGGTGGCGTTTCTGACCTTCTTGATTCCTTTTTGTCTTTGATATCTTTTGACTTTTTCTCATCTCTTTTTAAAGTCTTACTTGTTTCATCATGCGTTTCCTTTTTGGAATGTTTTCTTTCACTGTTTTTGTCATCCTCAGATTTGTCCTTGGAATCAGTCTCCATGCTATGGTCTATGCCATTTTCTGTACGATCAGAGGATGATGTATGATCGCTTTCTACATCCACATTTCTGTTTTCAAATTCTGCGCCTCCATCCTCAGAATTTGTTTCAGTTTCCATGGTCAATTTAATACTGTCCTCATCATTATTATCAATGTGGTCCTCGCTTTCCTCTTTGTCAGATGAATTATCTTCACTAATAGCTGAAACGATAAAATAAAACAGATTTAGTTTTTTATTGATTGGTTATACATTTTTTTTTTGTAATTTTGTCTTTTAATTTAATAGAAAATAATTTCAGTATTACCTGTTAAGATTCAATTAAGACTTGTTTGTTTCATTCCACACAAGGATTTGATCTAATTTACACAATACCTGTTTAATGCCTACCTGCACTATGTGACATAAACTAATAAATACAAATTGTCAGAGATGGATGCAATATTTCATCCTGCTAGATTTATTATCGGCTGATGTTTTTTGACAGATGAATGATTGTATTACTAGAAACTGGAGATTTCATCATAAAACAAGGATAGGTTTCAAATTCAAGTAAAAATATTAAAATGGGTCCAATCCATCACCATATCGGGTATTCTAAAACCCCGTCAATAAATCTGTCATAAGACCTAATATAAAACTACAGTAAAACTGCCTCAGATTTAACGATAGGTGACATTACAGTATGATAAAATGTCTAACCCTGGTGCCAAAATAATAATAGTAATAAAAACTTGATCTATGTTGAGTTTAATAAAAGTAGTTTTGCATTTATCAAATTCAAATTTACATTTAAATATGAGGCATTATAATAAAATTGGAGCACATAAATAATTTTTAAGAGTTATCCCCCCTTACATGGTAAAAATGCAGATGAAATCAGTATTGCTTGTAAATGGTCACATTGGTGTAAATTAAAAGGCTTTTTTCTCAAGTTGTCAGCATAATGTTAACTTATTTGTTTCTTCACATCTACCTAAAATCATATAAAAACTTTCTGACAATCAGTTCTGTTGTCTTACAAATTCTTAAGATTTCTTTTATAAATGGACGTTCCGTGCAGTATCAAGGTTGATATTGATTGTGTATTTGACAGGTCTGTATTTTTATGAAATATGTAAAGAAAATAAATCGTATGAAAATCGATGAAAAGTGAC
Source organism: Arcuatula senhousia (assembly GCA_963971305.1). Lineage (NCBI taxonomy): Eukaryota > Metazoa > Mollusca > Bivalvia > Mytilida > Mytilidae > Arcuatula > Arcuatula senhousia. The sequence goes on along the minus strand of OZ020306.1, from coordinate 30,817,424 downwards.
AGAATACATCTTTAATTCTCGGAGACTGATGAATTATATGTTCCAATGAAAAGACGGCTATAAATCATAACAAATAGTCATGGAGACCTAAAATAAAAATCAGCTCAATGGGGAATATTGATGGACTAGGTAGCTGAAATCAATGTTGATTGTTTGAGCTGTCAGTGTTAGGGTTGACAATACAGACTTTGTCAATGTTTTATACATGATAAAAAGCTCTCATATTAAGCCAGCCATTGCATGAATGTCACAGATCTGCAAACAAAAGACTAGAGTCTGAATTATTTATTTCTAAGAAAACTTCCTTGTACATTCATAAAGCATCTTGATAGATAAAAAAACAATAGACAAACAGAAGTTTGGAAAAGCCGTTATCACTTGTATGCAGACTTGTATGCTGGGCAAAACAGGAAAAGTAAAATAATCCTAAACTTTATGATTTTTTGGCAATAAAAATGCTATTTACACTTGTGGACCAAGTGTCAAAATGACTCTTTATACTAACCATAAAAGTCCCTACTTTATATCTTATTTAGCTCAAACTTCAAAACATTTTAAGCAATCCCCAAGTAGTCCAACAATGTACTGATGTCTGAGCTAATATTGCAAATTATGACAGCATGTCCAAGATAAACAAGAATATGTCCAAAAGACATAATGCCTCAACTCGTAACATTTGGGACGGACAATCAATCAACCCAAACTTTATGTCAGCCCCTACTTTCGTAGATGGGGCATAAAAAAGCCTGTTGTGGATTTATCTATTTTTGTGGAAATCAATTTCATGGTTTGATGAAGCTTCAAGATTCTTAAAAACATGGTTCTGAAGTCTGCATCATACAGATGTTAAATTATCTCTTTTTCATCAGGTTTGAAACTTTAAAATTTTGTCAAAGTAAGACTGACCCAATGTATTTTAACCATGAAAATTGATACCCCATGAATACAGTGAAAGTTAATTAATAATGGACCACACAGTATCAAGGTCCGTTTCCTATTTACTTGATCTTCTATCTAGTTGCTCCAAGATTAATATGGCATCTCCCTTATCTCACAGCCTTTCAGTGTGTACAAGTTTCATGATGTTCTATCTAATATTCAAAAGTAACAACACAAACCGATTACAGATGGAATGACAGTAAGTCAAACTCTATACTTTCCCCTCTTTCGCATAGGGATAATTAAATAAGCAGACACTCTGCACTTAAGTTCAACATCTCCTTAAAACTACCCATTCTTATTCCTTAAACAAAAAAACACCTCTTTACGTAAGGTTGCAGGTGTTATGACAAATTCAGCTAGTTGTGTCAGGTGGGAAAGACATTTTTTTTATATAAATAGGGTTACAATGTTTATTATAGGAAAACAGAAATGTTTAAGCAGTCAAAATTTATGGATGATACTGGTTTAAGGAAGTTCAATCTATAAATCCAGGTCAAATTGGTCTTTGTGCTAATTTTAAATCACCATTGATATGTGTGTGTGTGTATATATAAGGGTTTAACACCCTTTTTGATGCACCTCTGGGCCATGTAGGATTAGTACCTGAGTACCTGGAGAAAACCACAGACTTGGGCAAATAACTATCAGTCCCTATCACATACAGGAGAGGAAGTCCTGTCTTTGTAAATTACTAACGATACTTGAACATCACCCAAGAGGTGATACGCTAGTGATCAATAGTGTGTTAGATCACTCAGCCACCCAGCAACTCCCCCCACCCCACCATTGAAAAAAAAGTCATAGGTCATAGTCATACAGATGTATTAGGTTTTGATAATTAAAACACAAGACTAGCCCTCTACTAAAACTAAATCATCTGTATATCATATCAAAAATGAATCTGGTTGAATTCTGTATTTCTTTTATTGTAAGACTGTTAATCGGACTGACTGAAAGAGGACATCTTACTGATGTCAGAGCAGGCAACTAAAGCAAACTTTAAAGACTTTACATACTATCCTTCCACTGCTGATTGTGGTTGAATAAGAAAAATGTGCAGATTGTTTTAAAAGTAAAAAGGTTTCAAGAACATTTGGGTAATTTCTGCTTAACAGGAAGCAGATATCTTATTGGCATAAAATTGCTTAACACCATATAGCACAATATCAGATTAAGTAACATGTAAAATATCAAGAGACTGACGGATGATGGTTTGTGATGCTGAAATGATGCAATACATTTGAAAGCACCAAACTGACATATATGTCAGGCAACTTTAACATCTGAAAACCTCTTGATAAAAAATGAGCTGCTAGGACACAATTTCACCAGCCTTCAGGACTACCGTATATGATATCACTACATTATCAGATCCCATTCCATTTTGAGACTCCAATAACATGTCAGAGCTCATTTAATGGCCAAGACGTAATCAGGAGTTAAAATTTGAGTACTGGTCCAAGACCTAGAACCTTTGATTTTTGATAAAGGACCTTTTAAATCCTGGACCTGCCTTTATTTATAGTATTTTCAATGTCATTTTGTGGACCTTCACCATATAACTCCTAACCTGGACCTTTTCTCACTGATGCCAATTTGAACCCTTGCTAATTATGGACCCTGATATGGAAATCTAAACTTTGTCATCATTACTTTTTTCATAGTTAGAACTAAAATTGTTTAACATTAGATTTAATATACAACTAATAAAAAATAAAATGTATGTAAATATTTTGTTTGCATTCTATTATTTCAAATACCAACTGTTTAAATAAGTCTAATATATCATTTCAAACAATATCTTTTAATATTCTGAACATGATTTCATGTTTATTTAAAAGGCAAAAGTGAATGACATCACATGAGCATGCAAGACCTTCATACTTTGATATGGCATATTACATGTATTTAGGCCCCTGGTCAATAATATGAACACAAGTCTATATTTTTCGCTATTACAATTTGAAAAAATCATGCATAATTAACATTATTTTTTTTTAATGCATAAACCAGAACAAGATGCAATATCATCCTCAAATACAAATTAGAGGCCTAACAAATATCAATCAAGAGAAACATTATTGTCATGCTTAAAATCTGGTTATTTACATCATATTTTTTTTTTAAAAAGCCCACAAAATTGCAAAAAACAATAAAATCTTTAAAAAAAAAAATTTACCTAAAAACTTAATACAGGTACAGTTAATCCTTACCTTGATCGGTCATTCTTAATCACTGAGAGACAAAACCTTTGCGGACTTCCAATCGAGTCAATTCACCTTTTGTTTATATCGTTAGCCACCTGCTGTAACTGAGGGACAAAAAACGTAATACTTGTCACTTCATCCACTTTCCAGATGTGAATATAAAATTTTTACCTGTCAAATAGTTTTAACGATAAAAATAGCCATTTTATTGGGCGATTAGTGACATATTGATTTTTGCCTGGATAGCTGTCAAAGTTTAAGTATTGTTGGGGGGCAGGTCATCTGATAGAACTGATTTGTCAAACTGATTTCTGATCAGATTCACTTAACACCAGGCTAAATAAAGGCCTCCACAACTTTTTATATTAAATTGATACAGAGATATGCATTCTTTATCAAGAGGGATTGAGTTGGTGTTGATATGGAGATTGATAATTCTAAAATAGTCATATTGGTTTGATGATCTAGAATTTATTCATTTATAATTTGTTTTTTAAACTTTAAAAATATTTTTTTTTTAAACTTAAACAAATATATATAAAGTTATAAAATAAATGAAATACAAAAACCTTTGGTAAAAATATCAAAACAAGAGGCTCCCAGGAGCCTGAATCGCTCACCTGGTCTTGATGTTGACCCTATACTTTTGTAGAGCTAAATGAGCTGAACATTTAAGCAAGCAACAGCTAATCTCTATCTGCAATAGTTTTCATTCTGTAGGCCAAAAACATGAAAAATCACTTTTTTCAGGGGCCGTAACCCCTATAAGGGGTCATCTGACAACTTCGACCCTGTGGAGAATTTTGTAGAGCTAAATGAGCTGAACATTTAAGCAAGCAACAGCTAATCTCTATCTGCAATAGTTTTCATTCTGTAGGCCAAAAACATGAAAAATGGCTATTTTTCAGGGGCCGTAACCCCTATAAGGGGTCATCTGACAACTTCGACCCTATGAAGAATTTTGTAGAGCTAAATGGGCTGAACATTTAAGCAAGCAACAGCAAATCTCTATCTGCAATAGTTTTCATTCTGTAGGCCAAAAACATGAAAAATCACTTTTTTCAGGGGCCGTAACCCCTATAAGGGGTCATCTGACAACTTCGACCCTGTGGAGAATTTTGTAGAGCTAAATGAGCTGAACATTTAAGCAAGCAACAGCTAATCTCTATCTGCAATAGTTTTCATTCTGTAGGCCAAAAACATGAAAAATGGCTATTTTTCAGGGGCCGTAACCCCTATAAGGGGTCATCTGACAACTTCGACCCTATGAAGAATTTTGTAGAGCTAAATGGGCTGAACATTTGAGCAAGCAACAGCTAATCTCTATCTGCAATAGTTTTCATTCTGTAAGACAAAAACATGAAAAATCGCTATTTTTCAGGGGCCGTAACCCCTATAAGGAGTCATCTGACAACTTCGACCCTATGGAGAATTTTGTAAAGCTAAATGAGCTGAACATTTAAGCAAGCAACAACTTATCTCTATCTGCAATAGTTTTCATTCTGTAGGCCAAAAACATGAAAAATCGCTATTTTTCAGGGGTCGTAACCCCTATAAGGAGTCATCTGACAACTTCGACCCTATGGAGAATTTCGTAGAGCTAAATGAGCTGAACATTTAAGCAAGCAACAGCTAATCTCTATCTGCAATAGTTTTCATTCTGTAGGCCAAAAACATGAAAAATGGCTATTTTTCACCTTTAAGGGGCCGTAACCCCTATAAGGGGTCATCTGACAACTTCGACCCTATGGAGACTTTTGTAGAGTTAAATGAGCTGAACATTTAAGCAAGCAACAGCTAATCTCTATCTGCAATAGTTTTCATTCTGTAGGCCAAAAACATGAAAAAATGCTATTTTTCACCTTTAAAGGGCCGTAACCCCTATAAGGGGTCATCTGACAACTTTGACCAAATGGAGACTTTTGTAGAGCTTTTGATGCTGAATCAGTAGCGTGGCCTCAGATTTCCTCTATCTCTTATACTTTTTGATTTATAAGCCAAAAACAGTAGTCTGACCCCCCTAGTCTATTTTTAGTAACGGCGGCCATGTTTTTTATCGGATCAAAAATCAAAACACAAGTTTGGTGCAGGACACCCTAAGGATCATTCATACCAAGTTTCATTAAATTCTGTTTGGTAGTTTCAGAGGAGAAGATTTTTGAAAAATTGTTAACAGACGACGACGACAGACGACGACGACGACAGACGACGACGACAGACGACGACGGACGCCAAGTGATGGTAATAGCTCACATGGACCTTCGGTCCAGGTGAGCTAAAAAGCACACGAAATTTGAAAAATTAATTAAATTAAAGAACAGAAAATTTTTTGAGATTTGAAAAGGCCTTTATTCTATGTAATTTTAATTATTGTGCAAGAATGTCACATGAACATAAAGTACTACAGCTAACTTGATAGTATAGAGCAGACCCTCAAGGAAAAAACTCGTAGTTAAAAAAATAAGTTCAGTTGTCTCCCCTAAACCATAACAGAGCAATGATTATCTTCAAGATTATATTTTGAAAAATTCTTTATAAGTGCAAAAGTTCACCACAAAAAACAAAACAAAGACAATGGAACTGTGTATGAATGCTTTTTTTTCAGTTTCAGACAAAATGGAAAACAAAATTTAAGTTTAACCATCACATTTATACAGCTGTATTTAAGGCTATAATAAAAAATGCTCAAGAACAGATGGCTTCCCTATGAAAAAATATACCCTATATCATGTATTCAATCTAAACCTTCATTTTCCTTAGGGGATTTTATGGAATTTGTGACAAAGATTTGTACATGTTGTAGGAACATATGTTCCCTATATGTCAAATGTAATATCTAGACTTATTACTTTATTTGCAAATGGTGTAAAAACAAGCAAATTTTTCATACCAAAAAAAACAAAGAAACCTGTTGGCAAATACATGTAAATTTTGATAGATATCTACATATGTGGCACAACAAGTCATGTATGCAGCAAATTGAACAGGCTAGAAAGACTAATCTGAGCTTGTTTTGAGCAAAGAATGTGCCAAATTTATAGTCACAGATTACTAAATCACCCAGATAATAGTTGTCTTCCAATTGGCATACTACATGTAGTATGTATGTCACCTGTATTTTAAAGTATTTGGTAAAGAGGAAAAAGATGAGGTAGAGACATAAAAGAACAATTTATTAATCATATAGAACTTAAAAAAATAGGGCATGTAATGGGACATTAAATGATACCCCGCCACGTTATAATATCAAAAGTTCATAAAATTTGATTTCAAAGTAGCCTATCTCGAAAACTGTTCTTCGGATCATGTTGGAAATTACACTTGACCTGTATTTTATTGTACTAAACAGCTGTGCAAAATATCATTCAAATCCTTTGACGCGTTTTCAAGTTATTGGTCCGAAACTCAAAATTTCATGAAATTTGATTTTTCAAAGTGGCCTATCTCGAAAACTATTTTTTGGATCATGCTGGAAATCGAACTTGACCTGTATTTTATTGTACTAAACAGCTGTGCAAAATATCATTCAAATCCTTTGACGCGTTTTCAAGTTATTGGTCGGAAACTAAAAATTTCATGAAATTTGATTTTTCAAAGTGGCCTATCTCGAAAACTATTTTTTGGATCATGCTGGAAATCGAACTTGACCTGTATTTTATTGTACTAAACAGCTGTGTAAAATATCATTCAAATCCTTTGACGCGTTTTCAAGTTATTGGTCGGAAACCTTCGGGGGACGGACAGACAGACGGACAGACAGACGGACAGACAGACGGACGGACAGACGGACGGACGGACAGACACCGAAAAAAACTGAGGGTATAACATAATACCCTGCCACTTCGTGTGGCGGGGTATAAAAATAAAGCTGCATACAAAGTTTCAAGAGAATGCAATGATTTAGTAGCTGACAGTGATGAAATTTTTGTAAGGTGACATTAAGTCCAAAAGTGTCCCGTTATTTGTTGCTATGTAAAATTATAGGAAACATTAGGATAAAAGTAGAAAATCATAGATTATTTACATTTAGGAATTGTTAATACAATCTGACAAAAAGGTTCTTAAAAAAACTTTAATTCTAATTTATTTCAATATATATATGCCAGTTATCTCACCACCCAGAACATGTGACTTTTTTAATGGAGATGATAAATTGCTAATAGGTTTATCACATAAAAAGTTAATGATTTAATTCTTTAACATTACAAGATGTCTTAAATTTTATTGTCCAGACTGTATCATTAGAGAGAAGACTTAAATCAGGAAATGAGAAAAAAAAAGCTATAAAATACTAAAATCTTTCTCGACTAGTATAGACTGAAGCAATGCTAATGGTACCACTGTTAATTCTTCTAATTGGAAGCATGGTGTCTCCAGGTACAGCGATGATGATTTTGATAAGTATATAATGACAGGTGAAATGTTTAAATGATGGCTTATCATGAAAAAGTGATAATAAAACATATCATCTTAGCATTAGAATTTTAAGTAAATCACAGAAAACATTTTATTTATTAGAAATAAGTGACAAATGCCTTTATTAGAGAAAATTTATAGACTCAAAGGAGAAGATTGGCAAATATCAAGTCTGTGACTTGAAAGATATTTAATCTCATAAATATTTTTTATGTATTTTTTATATAAAAAAAAAACTTAATGACTGTTCCCTCTGTACACAATAAATTTGTTTCTTAATAAAAAATATGTCTAAAGTTTTTTTTTAATGTTTTGTTAAAAATTCTTTTTCAATTCAATTTCGGATATAAAATTTGAAGGGAGATAATTCATTTTAAAATCTTTTTAAATTTTAAAAGACAGCAAAAAAAAAATCATAAAAAAAAAAACAACCCCTGAACAAAACTGTCATTATCATGAGGCTGTTACAGTAGGTAAATATCATTCATTTGATTCATTGTGTAACTTTGATAATGAAAAATTTTTTTTTTACCAGAGTTGGGCTCGATTCTTCAACTAAACAGCAGGGTTCTACATTAACTTTTGAATTCACCTGCCCAGTCGGCAACTGACATATGAGATTTACTCTCCCGAATATTGAAAGTACTTGCCCGAAACTTTTTGGCACTATATAGTGTTAAAATCAGAAACACATGTAACTATGTAGTAATAATTGACATTGACAAACTAATGACCATCTTAACACTTTTCATTAATTCAAACAATAAAAATTCAAAATTACAGACCATATACAGATGATTTTCATTTGCCCATCGGGCAACTAAGATGCAGTTTTAACATGCCCAGACCAACAATTTACTTGCCCCGGGCAATCGGGCAACCGTTAATGTCGAACCCTGAACAGATGTCCTTTAAATTTTTAAAGTTTAAAATACAAGGTCCTTATATTACCTTCAAACACATTATATATTGTTCATCAATATATAATTACCATTATTTTAAAGTCTTAGCCATGAAAGGAGGATCTCTATCTACTTTAGTGTTTATGTCCTCATTTTTTTTTAATGAAAACAAATTAATAAATCCTCTTGAGCAGGTTGGAATTTATTTCCCATATTAGGTCTGAAATATTGCATTTTTATGTATTAAACCTGTCAACCAGCTCATACCATAAAAATGACAGTGCAAATTTAATGAGAAAAGCTTCACATAAAACACCCTTATTTCTACCCTATCCTTGTTGATTATTTATTAACCATACATGAGAGACAGATGCTTGTAATGTATGGATTGTAAAGAGTCCTGCCAGCCTTTAGAGGAAGAAAATGAATGATTTAAATCCTTCATAAGAAAGAAGTTGTCACTGAATTGTCTGATTTATGATCTCAAGTTATTAGAATTTGCAGCTTACCCGGGTATTATTAAAGCAACTCTCACGAAACTGTAAGAAATGGGTATTAATCTTAGGGGTACTCATTTCAACGAAAGATACCTGACACTTTGTTTTGTAAAAGATTTCTCGTTTTATTTTCCTTCCCTGACAGGGTTTTATTGTGGCTAAGAGTGACGAATACAAATGACAATCAATCACATGACTAACTACTGTGCACATGCAATGTCAAAGCACTGGAGAAGATCAAATATCTGTCAACTGCACTTTGAAATCACTTGTGTCAGTACGAAAATGAATATCTTTGTACCTTTATACTCTTGAAATAAGACAGTGACAAAAGTAGTTACATGGAAATCAGAAAAGGGGGGTGCATTCGGTGCAAATGGCAACTCCCTTTTTTTTAAAGAAATGATTTAAACTTTCTTAGGCATTTTCACTAGTAATAATAATGAGTTGCTACCCTTGTTTGCGTCGCCTTAACTGACCATCCCTCCAGAAGTATTTGAGTAACAGATAAAGTAACCATTCATGAAAACTGGATTGTTCACCAATCTATAAGAAAGACTTCGTTAATGATGCCAAAAATAAGAGTCTGCAGTTTCATAACTATTTCAAGAATCCAGAATTATTCAATTTCACATTAATAAACCTTGTCCTAGGACAATAAGTCCTCATAAGTTAATGTCATGTGTTGATAAATGGTAGCCAGTGATTGCCCATAATAAATGATTATCACTCAAATGATTTTCTAACTTATTTTTTATGCAAATCCTTTTAACAAATTGATATTAAATGTGAAATAATGATATATCGTCTAATTATGCAATACCTTCTTTTGTCCGGCTTTTAGTTTCAGGACTAGAAATAATCAAAACTTCCTAAGAAAACTAAATATGCAAAGACATTAATCCAAAAGTTAAGTGATATGTTATAGAAATCAAACTCTACCTGTGAAAAATACCACTCCTGGTCCATTTAAAGACAGTGCATGTATTATATAATTGATAAAAATATCAATAATACCCAAGTTCATTTGATATTAATCTATAAAATAGATGGGTTTCTAGCTCCCTGAATTCATTACCTAAACTTTGTTCTAACATTAAACCTGTCTTTAAAAGATCAAACACAACAAATACATTAATTACAGCTGATAAGCCAGGGTAGAGAGATTTTAACAGATTTTCAACATGCATTACTTCTTTGACTTGTACCATATCATTTGTAGTAAGTGTTATGGTTAAGACATAACACTGTTCTAAGATACAATCAGTTACTCTGCTATGCTTTTTCTAGATACATAAAAATTATATAACACATCATCAAACTTGTCTGTCTGATATCTTCAGTAAAATTACATTTGATAAATGAAAAACAAGAAAAAAGTTTAACACATTTTGGTTACCTCTTAAAATCATTATATTCACTTCAAAATATACAATAAATCCATCAATTCTTGGAAAAATAAGAGAAATAGTCTGATATATAGGTCGATTTCATTGGCTTGAACTCCTAAAAAAAAACAGTTGTTCATTTCATGATGTATGTAGTTCAAGACAGGTGAAGCCTGTCCTAGATCAGTCACATGGTGCTGTCCTTGGTGAACCATATCATATTAGCATGTCACCATCAGAACTGACTCATGTCATAGATCAGTCACATGTCCCTGTCATAAGTGACTCATGTCATAGATTAGGCACATGTCACTATCTGTAGTAAACCATGTCATAAATTAGTCACATGTCACTGTCTGTGGTAAACCATGTCATAGAGCAGCCACATGCTACTGTCATAAAGTGACCCATGTCATAGATTAGTCATAAGTCACTGTCTGTGTCAAACCATGTCATATATTAGTCACATGTCACTGTCTGTGTCAAAACAATTGTCATACATTAGTCACATGTCACTGTCTGTGTCAAACCATGTCAAAGATCAGACACATGTTACTGTCATAAGTGACCCATGTCACTGTCTGTGGCGAACCATGTCATAGATCAGCTACAAGTTACTGTCATAAGTGACCCATGTCATAGATTAGTCACATGTCACTGTGGTTAACCATGTCATAGATCAGCCACATGTTAATGTCATAAGTGACCCATGTCATAGCTTAGTCACATGTCACTGTCTGTGGTAAACCATGTCATAGATCAGCCACATGTTACTGTCTGTGGCAAACCATGTCATAGATCAGCCACATGTTACTGTCATAAGTGATCCATGTCATGGAATAGTCACAGGTCACTGTCTGTGGCAAACTATGTCATAGATCAGTCACCACCTTTGATTAACCATGTCATAGATAAGTCACATGTCACTGTTTTTGTTGAACCAGATCAGTCATATATCACTGTCTTTGGTTAACCATGTCATAGATCAGTCATATGACACTGTCTTTGGTTAACTGTGTCATAGATCAGTCATATGTCACTGTCCTTGGTGAACTATATCATAGACCAGTGGCGGATCTGAGTCACATGTGGTCATACTTGGTCAACTATGTCAAAGATCAGTCACATGTCGTTATCTTTGGTGAACTATGTCAAAGATCAGTCACATTTTCACTATCTTTAATGAACCATGTCATATATAAATCACATGTCACTGTCTTTGTTGAACCATATAAAAAATAAGTCTCATATCAATATCTTTGGTGAGCCATGTAAAAGAATCACATGTTACCGTATTTGTTTAACCATGTCATAGATCAGTCATATGTCACTATCTTTGGTTAACCATATTATAGATCAGTCATGTCACTGTCCTTTGTGAGCAATGTCAAAGATAAGTCCCATGTGATTATACTTGGTGAACTATATCATAGACCAGTGACAGATCTGAGTCACCAGTGATTAAAACTTAGAGAACTATGTCAAAGATCAGTCACATGTCACTATCTTTTATTAACCATGTCATAAATCAGTCATATGTCACTGTTCTTGATGAGTGATGTCATAGACAAATCACATGTCACTGCTTAGGATAACCATGTCTTAAATCAGTCACATGTCACTGTTTTAGGGAGCAATGTCATAGATCAGTCATATGTAATTACACTTGGTGAACTATATCATAGACCAGTTTAAGATTTGAGTCAAACCTGATTATGCTTGATAAACTATGTCAAAGACCAGTCACACGTCACAATCTTTGGTTAACCATGTCATAGATCAGTCATAATTTGTCACTGTCCTTGGTGGGCAATGTCATAGATCAGTCATATATGATTTTACTTGGTAAACTATCTCATAGACCAATCATTTGTCAATGTCAATAGTGTTATGTAAAATATCAGTCACATTTCATGGTGAACCATGTCATAGATTAGCCACATGACATTATACTCCATGAACCATGTCTGAATCTATCACAGCCCTGTCCTAGTAAAATAAAGGCAATGTAGTCACATATCATTGCCCTTGGTGAACCATGTCATAGATACTGAATATGTCACTGTCACTGTTAACAATATCATAGATCAGCCACAAATCATTGTCTTGGTGAATCAAGTTACAGGTCAGTCGTATGTCATTGTTATAAGTAACCCATGTCATAGATCAGTTACAATTCAGTACCCTTGGTGGACTATGTCATAGATCTGTCAAATGCACTGTCCTTGGTCAATCATGTCATAGATCTGGCCATGTAAATGATTTTGGTGTGCCATGTCTAAAAATTAGTCACATGTCACTTTCCTTAGTGCTCAATTAGCATAGATCTGTCACATGTCACTGTCCTTGTCAATCATGTCATAAATCTGTCTCACTTTAATGTCTTTGGTGTACCACTCAATTTCCTTTGTGCGCAATTAGCATAGATCTGTCAGAGATAAGTCACATGTTATTGTCCACTCCTTGGTCACTCTTGTTGGTGTATTGTGTCATAGTTTGGTCACATTTCATTGTTATTTTACTTACTACAGTCCCATTTGTCAATAAAAATTGCAATCTATTTTATATACATCATTTTCAAACTTAAGTTCTTATATTGCCTTACCCCAAGTCTAAATTGTTCATTTATATGATTTAATAAAGGTTTTGCTGAATGCAGTAGATGATTATAATTAGATGAGTAGATGATTATCTCATGTGATTATTTGCCATTACAAGTCAATACGCTAATAAAAAGGAATCATACTATTTCAAAAGATGTACTTTACAAGTATTGTCATCAAAAGGTGGCATTATGTAATAATGATACTAAACAAATCAAAGATGTCCTAACTTGAGTTCTAAGCCCAATTATAAGCAGAGCTGACCTGTGTATCTAGTCAATAAAGAGAGGACAGTAACTGTTGACAGACTGTCAGTCCACTAAACCCCTGGGGACTACTGTATTCTAATCTACCTGTCAAACTCAGAATAATAAATACAAAGGGTGTTGTAGCTGACTCATCAAATGACAGTAGCTCTACGATTTATCTTTTTCCACTTCTATTGAGCAGTATACATACAGTTCTATCACTGTCATTCAATATAATCATTTTTCATATTGTGGGTCTGTCACATAGACATTAAACGGAGACTTTACATTAAAATAACTTCTTAACCAAGGAGGTCAGAGCAAATATTCCTCAATGCTACGTGGTGGGGATAAGATATAGAAAGTCTTCTATCTCTCAGGTTACTTCATATTATTACAATTATCTAATCATTTTAATTGGACATTACAATAGATAGCTATTTTAATTGTATCTTTAACTATTATGTATATTTAATATCAAAGGAGAAGGGTCCCAAAAGCACCATTTAGTTGCATGGGTCTATTAACAATAGATTAGAATTAATTTAATCTAATTAAAATAAGGTCTTTTAGGCATTTAATGCCATTTTCCCAGAGATCTAGATGACTTAAGAATGCTGTCTATTTCAGGACTTACTTTTTAAAAAAACTACTACATCATCTATCAATTTAAGATTGTTTTTACCTGCAAAAAGGATGTCTTCAACCTTTTCCAAAAAAATTCCAAGTTCAAAGGGCAATAACTCTTACAAAAATTTGAAGAGCAAATCTCATGGTTCAAGTGACAGGTTAAACAGGTCTGTATAGTTTCAGAGCAGATTTACTTTAGTGACAGATAGACAGACAGACAGACAGACAGACAAACCCAATATATGAAAAACCATGAGATTACAAATCGAACGAAATGGCCTTGTAGGGGACGACATTCAAGTAACTCAAATAATAACAGAATGTTCCTTGACCACAAGCTAAGTACTATTAGATATTTAAAACTGATAGCTGTATTTTGTTAATATTTGTAAATAAGACTAGATAGCAGTTAAGTCCCTGTTTTTACAAGTCATTCCATCACCTTTTAAGATGATTATATTAAAAACATCAGTGTTTAAGTACCAGTCTTTCTAAAAATCATGCAGAGGGTGATTCATGGTAAAAAATAACGCATGGTTTTGAACATGGTTTCTAATACAGAATGGTCACCTATTAACAAAAACAACAGCCATTTGTTTCTATGATGTTGGTCATGAGAGATAAAAGTTACCTAGATTGCATTAAAAATATTGTAAACAAGGGAGATAACTCTTTTCTTGCTATGCATTTCATTGCAATTTAAAACACTGATTTCTCCAATGACCAAGACCTTTGTGGAAAACAGACTTGATTTTCAACGATAACACTATATCTTGATTCAGAAAATGTAAAGAAACCCATGTGTTATTTTTTACCATAAATCACCATTATCATAAACCCTGCATGATTCTTAGAAAGACAGATACTTTAAAAGATCAGTTCAGACACATATCTCTGTTATTCATAAAAAAATTCCTTTTTAAACTGTCATAATTGCAAAACATATAAGCCAAATAGTATTTAATTATAATTATACAATAAATACTGTCAATCTAAGGGATTTCTAGACAGCCATAACCATCATTAAAAGAAACCTTTTACACAGGATGAAATCTTATAGCTCTATCGCAGGACCCAGAATCAGCTTAAATTTCTTTATGTTTTCTCATCAGGGATTTCAAAATGGAAATAAAAGAAAGATTTTTGTCATTCAGACTCACTTCCTCAATTCTTAATTCATCACTAAAGTCTAATCAAAATGTAGCTAATATTGTCATATAATTCTAAGTCCTTATTAGTAAAATATTTGTACAGTGATTAAAGTATCCGTCACATCTGCGGTCCTGCTCATTTACAAAAACATAGACCTCAGAGAATAAAAATGCAGTATATTATCCAGAATAAATTGTTACGTCTAAATTCCCTTTGTCACACCTGAGACACAACATATAATTAATACCTGTTAATTAATTGTTACCTTAAAAAACTATGACAAGACAGAGGTATGGATGCAAGGATGTGTTTTTTGAGGGATAAGAACAAGGCTAAAGGTTAAGTAGAAAACACACAAACCATCATAATGTAGTAGTATACGGCAAGCTGCATGACAGATTTGAAGGATTCATCTGTCTGTCAAACATGACGTCCTAACTGAATGATTAACTCCCCTGAATAGCAGCTGCTGGCCTTACACATAACTAAAACAGCTATTTATGGTTATGTACACAATATTTTACTTTTGTTGTTTATGAGGATATCAACTGCAAAAAATGCAAACAAAGGAGTGAAGATTTTACATGTTTCAGAAAATAGTTAAAAATCTCCATAAATATAGTTCTGTCCTACTTTCCTATTTCAACAACTTTCAAAATAACTTCAGTCATCTTAAAGTATAGCTCCAGACGGGCTGAAAAATCTTTCACTTCAACTTTAAAGCTAATTTACCATTTTTTTCAAGATTTTATTTCTGTCAATCAGAAAAACTATAGAAATCATCTATTTGACAGTAAAAGGGGAATAACTCTTTTCTTATTGATTGCAAATGTCAAGAAGACAAATCAAGCATAACACACTGATGAGATCTGATAATTACCTTACCCAAAGCAGGTGAAAGACAAGGAGTTAATTGGGATGATAGATACACCTGTCAGGTTTATATATTGACCAGACCAGAACTGACAGGTCATGCCAGGTCAAATTGTCTACAGGTAAATGGTCTGTATTAGAAATATATTTATGAAATGCAGTTACCAATTTAAGGCTAAATTGCTGCTAAAATGGCCAAATCTGATCCTATTTCAATTCAAATACATGCTGAGATTATTGATCCAATGCAATTATCAATTTGTTTAAATCAATGCATAAAATGCCACCCATGGGTTAAAAAAAAAGAATCATAACTAAAATGGTATAATCATCTAATAATTTAGATGCAAAGATTATAAGAATCTAACACCGGTGTTAGGGCAAGATAAGGAAATCTCCGACACCCCGAGGGTAAGATTTCAAGTCTGCAACGAGGCTCTGCCGAGTTGCAGATGTAAAGAAATCTTACCCAAGGGTGTCGGAGATTTCCTTATCTTGCCCTAATCATCGGTGTTTGATTATTTTTCTCACTAAACGTGGATTTGTTTACAAAACATAGTGTGACGTAAACAATAGAGTTACGTCCCTTGGAAACTGCACGAGGCTATCTCACATGGGGTGGTGTGAGACAGAAAAATCTCACACCGCTAAAAATAGGAACTGTCCTGTCCAAAAAGTGAGAAAAAATCATCTCAAATACAATGCCAATTAACTTTGACTTTTCTTATGTATTTTCAATTTTTCAATATTATAGATTCACAAAATCAAATGGGAACAATATCTGAAAAGGTTATAAGTCACCTAAAAGCTACTCACAGTGATTGACTCCTCTTGAAGATCTTCAATTTTTAAATACTAGTCAGTCAGTCAGTCAGTCTCATACTTACACAGTAATTCAGATAGAGCTGCACAAGTTTAGGACAATTGCCATTTTATTCAAAATTTCTTCAGGACATTCTTTAACAACTGAACTAAATTTTTCAAATTACTTTCAGACATTTTCAGTCAATGTCCTAAGACTGATGCCAATATGAATCACTATTACATGGACTCTGAGTATGTATTTCCAAAATAAATATATGCAATAGGTGTGTTTGAACCCAAAATTAAGATTGAGTCTTAAAAATTTGCAATCTCTTTTGTATAATTGTCAAGTAAAGCATTTTTATTGCTGCATAATATGCAACCTTTCAGAGAAAAACATTAGTTAGCAGCTTAACCAAACAGATAAGGCATCATTTGTTATTTTTATCTTCATAATTTTGAAGGGTTATAATCGGTCCAAAAACTCTGCCTGTCACTGTGCAAAAACATCCTGCCTGTGGGACATAGAGACAAACCATTAAAAGGCTTTGATACAACATGTTACAGAGCCTGACACAAGAAACAGATAGTACTCAATCAAAATAGTAACCATCAAGTTTTTAAGGAAAACAATCAGGATTTATGATGATATTTCTGTCAAAAGAAGCTCACTGAATGCTGCTGAACATCATATTTCACTGTCACGACACAGACAATGTGGGACCAAACAACCGATGGCTTCTGACAGTTACCATAGCGACGCCAAAACAAATCCATCAATGACTTTTCTTATTTTTATCCTAATTTGTTTCCATTTAAACTAGAGGGATAAAGCTTAGAACTAGACCATTGACATCCAGACACAATATATTCATGTCACAATGGTAAAGATCTATCAGAATTAGGCCTGACAATACAATATATGTCTAACTTCCCTATGGGTTTAAGCATCAGAAAAATGATGCAGAACTAATGACTGATTTAACCGATCTCAATTTTATATAAAATAAATTTTAGATTATAAACCCAAATGTTAAAAATCTGTCTTATAAAATTATGATGTCAATAACAGATTTTAGCTTTTGACTAGTTTGATTTACATTACTTTTGAAATACATCTAGAAAGATTATACTTCATGTTCAAAGGGACATAACTCTTTCTAATTATTTGAAATAAAATTGAAAAGTGAATAGCTTTTTATTTATCAAAATAATCAGTTTTAACAAATCTTTAAACAAAAGAAAAACATGAATGATGCAATTAGTTATGAAATTTTCACAAAGTAGAGGATATATATAAATGAGATGTGAATTAAGTGAACGCGACACAACCTGCATAAACAAATCCACAATTGAAGACACCAGCAGTTGCTGCTTAGACACCATCTTGCATTGGCCTTTTACTAAGAATACAAATCATAAGATTCAATACCCATGGAAGTAATATTGAGAAGGAAGAACCACTAATCCAGATGAAACGGTTTATCTGCGTTACCGCCTATCTTATGGGAATCCTGTTAATTGACAATAATCGTGTCATGTAGATACACACTCAGCATGTCTCGATCGGCTTTGGCCTTATCGGCAAGTTCCATTTTCGACGGATATTCGCGAAATGACCAGAATCAAATGAAAACAAAGACCTCCACAATTTATCAAAAATTAAATGTACCCGATCGTGTTTTTTTTGTGATGGTGGGGGCGTCTGAAATAAATACTTTTTATTAAGGATGCTCGCTAGTCTTGTTTTTGGATTTCTGTCATTTTTTCGGAATCCTCTGGTTTTTACCATCAAAATAGGGTTAGTTTTTTTGCCCTCAAACCCCCTATTTTCTTTTAATCGACGTCTTAAATATGTCATAAAGAAGTGATTAACAAAGTTTTATCAAATCCTTTTTATTCTGTCATGGGTTTTAACAGCCGAAAAGGGTTAATGCTAAACCAGGGGGTATCCTGAAATTAAATAAAATATATTGGAAATTTTAACTAAATGTGAATGCACAAATTGTATCATAGACCTGTACAATATTATTAGAATATATTCAATTTTAATATATTTAATATACAGGTCTATGATTATATGAATAGTTATGTAACACCATTTTTTTTATGAATAAATTTGTGTTTTGTTCAAATGTAGGACCTGTAGATTCTCATAAAAGCAAATTAAGTTTAGTTTTTCATAATACAGATTTTTGTATTTTCAAGCTTGTCAAAAAAAATCTTAAATAAAAAAAAACATTTCATTTTTGTAGCAGATTTTTCGTTTTGCAGAGAAACCTTCAAATAATTGAATAAATGTTTATACAAATTATTTGAATAAATTGACTTTACTTTAATCACTTAACTCCTCTTAACAACATTTAAAGTTTAAAATCTACTTAATCTAAGGCTTTGAATTCCAACTTTTGCCGATAGAATTGCGTGATTTCAATCAAAATCTCTATTATCCGACCACATCCGACCAAATACTCGTTAGTATCAATCGAACCGACGTCATGTCTATTTTTACAGCGTATGTTTTTGTAATCGGAGGTCACCGGGAGCACAGGTTAAATGTGATTTAAAATTAAGCAACATTTTTGAAATTACAACAAATTCTTTTTTTAAACAGTTGTAATGACCATAATTTTTGTCCGATTTTGAAGTTTATTGCACCATTCGATTCGTATTTGAAAGCGCAAGTTTACGATGTAGATGTCCCACCTATGGTAATTAATTACAGGTGCTCTTTAAAGGTTAGCAATTTCATCCAATTCGATAAAAATCACGTGTCCGATAAGAGAATCCAGATGACGAATTGGAGTGGCGCTAACGCAGATAGTCACCAAAGGAATCTTATCGAGACAATGCTAATTAGATAAAATCCCAAAGTTTTGGTAGAAGGCTCTGCTGGTAACTAATATGTGATAATTGGTCGATGTAGTTCCTTCTCAATATTACTTCCATGATACCATGCAATCCCCAAATTTATCACCTAAACACCCATTTCTAGACAAAGTCAATTGTGGCAATCAGATGGACAAACAGACCTATTCAAAACCAAAACCATGCACACTTAACAAGAAGATAAGAAATAATTTGTCAATGTATACAACTCCAATTAAAATTCAAATTAGTTACATTAGACTATTTTTTATTCTATACTTTTTATCATTCATTTTATTGAGGTTACATCCCACAATGTTTATTGAGTGGTTATCTAATAATTTAATTGCAACCTTCCAACGCTAAATTTTATTTAAACAAATATAGAATCATTTACTATTTGTTTAATTAATAATTGTTACTTGACAGAATTTAAACTGTAATATATTGTGGATGCTAAAAAAATTATCTCGAAAAGAAAAAAATAAATAAGCATTATAACAATTTTTGCTTAACCTCTTTTTGCCTGTAGACAACTGATTTGTGACAAAATCTGAAGTCGGCAACATAAATGTTATTGATAAAACAATGATTGAAATATAGAAAACATAAGTCTGACATTTGCAATAAGGTATACTGATTTATAAAGGCCTTAAGAATTGATTGCCGTCTATTAGATGGTCTAGTATGTAAATTAACATCAGCCCCGACATCTAATATGGGAGAAACTGGGTACAGTTTCCAGCCATCAGTCCTTCAATAAAATATGACAATAATTTCAATCATAAATCAAACCGGGAATGTTTTATGGTTGGGTACCTATTAAAAGATGATATCAGGTTGCATTTCATTTTGTTTGCAGACTCCAATGTATTGACAACCCTTCCATTATTACAATGTTAATGACAAAGTGCTATTATAGTTGATTTTGAAGATAAAATTTCCCCATAAAACAAACCTTCATAATTTTCGAAAGTAAATTATGCAAATGTTTAGTGATGTGCAAGCTGTAATACTCAAATTTTATATTCAAAGGGAAATAACTCTAATTCAGTAACTATTAATAATAAGACATGTACATGTACTTCAATTAGATAGTAAAAATATGGTATTCTAATCAAAGGCGGATTTTAAACCAGCGCATCCTCCCATTTGACCAAAACTTTGGTTAGGAACTGTATGAAACAAGAGGCCCAAGAAGATTTTTTTTAATTGCCCCTCCCACTTGAAAATTCTGGATCTTCCACATCGATGTCATACTGAATTGAAAAAGAAATTTCCCAATTTTGTAGTAATTTATACGTTTCCATATTTATGACATTGCTCTGACTTTTTATGATAAAAACAGAAACATGACCGCAAGCAATCATGTCCTATCCCTTCTATTAGGATGGGGGAAGTAAAGATGTAACCTTACAGGGTTTTCAAATGATGCAAAATTAGAAAATTTCAACTTTTTAACATTTTTGCAAAAAATCTTACACATGATGAATATAACAATTACATACTTCTATTCAAAATACACCCAGAGACTGCTAAGATCTTTACTAAGACACTCACCTTATGCTGTGCTGAATTTGGACAGACAAATCCAAATGCATTGGTTTTAGTCTAAGATACGTATTATTTTGAGCATCAATCACAGGCAGGAAAGAAAAGTGGTGAACTAGATGGATAGTGCTAAATTTACAATTGTAAAAGTTGGAAAAGACTTTGATCTGTATTTTTTTCTTAAAAATGACAAAAATAAAAATGATAAATGCTGCCATTTTTTTATCCAGAATGTTTAAATAAAACCTGGGTTTACATCATTCACAATTTGTCAATCATTATTATTATATATACAAATTGTAAATTATAGAAGGATATAAAGGTTAAAATGTATCAAAAGGAAATGCAAAGATTAAAGGGAGACAAATCTTACTTGTGAAACAAGATGAAACAAAAGATAACTCATTCTTTAGAATTCAATCATCTATTGTATATATTTGAATAAATCCTTTGTCTTTAAGGCTTTGTCAGCAGGGTATGGTCTCGTTTTTGGAAAAAAAAAGTATGCAGCCATTGAATTAGGGTTTGGATTTGACAGGGTAGGAATGAGAGTGCTTTGGAAAGGTAAGAAATTCCTGTTTGTTAAAACAGTTGATTTGCCAACAAACAATTTAAAGAAGGTCAAATAAATTTAGTAATTGACCACAATACAAATCTTCTAGATGACAAACAACCAAAGGACATGGTTCACTAAGTACCATTTTTGGCCCTAAATTGAGTAAAAAAATTAATTTGATTTTATTGACAACTTTTTGGGCTGTTATTTGTCTTTAATATTTATATTTTTAATATTCATGTCTTTTCAAAAAATTTCATCAACGTTGAATTCATAACGGATCACAAAGAGAGATAATTTAAGACAATTTTATGAAATTTATCAAAATTCACTTGCTTTGTAATAGTTTTTGGACGGTATGGAGGTGGCGCCACATTTCACCCACATTTTTTTTTACATAAAATATATGATCTTATTGTATTTAATAAAATAAGATAACAAACTTTAAAGGCGACAGGTGGCACCACCTCGAAAAAGTGCCAAAAAACCAAGCCAAAACAGGGGTATTTTGGCAATTTTCTTAAAATTCTGTTTTGTTTTTTTTTCATTTCAATACTGAGGTATGATGATAGTAGTAATAAAATTGCTTAAGATTTGAAAAATTCATCAATTTAAGTTACCAATGTAAGCAATTTAAATCCAAACAAACACAGTTTTAGATTTTTCCAATTTAAGGACCAAAATTGAAAGTTATTGAAGCTGGTCCTTTAATCAAAGATCCTGAACTTTAAAAAGTGTGATAATTTCTAATAAATTCATGTTAAACATGTATAGACTGATGCCTTTACTTGTGTCACCATTATGCATAGAGTCAGTTTGACTCAAGTCAGCTGACATAAGGAGATGAGTATCATGTACCTTTCTCTGTCTTACTACAATTAACTTAGTAATTGTACTGAGACAACCCTGGACACTTTTTTTCATGATTTGGTGTGTGTGTGTGTTGGTGTTTAACGCCCTTTATTGACGCACCTGGGCCATGTAGGGTGGGCAGGTGGAGGTTTAATGGTGGAGGAAACCGGAGTACCCGGAGGAAACCACCAACCTTGGGTTCATGATTTAGTATAGTCCATATTTTATCATATAAAATTTGAAAACTCTTTTGAATGAGCCTAAATCTATATGTGAAGACAGAAGAACAGACACATTTAAAATTGAGTGTGTCAAAGAATACAGCTCCTGGGATGAATTGAAATATGAATCCATCTCCAGTCAAACTACCATTAAAATAATAACTCATGAACTACAGGACATATATCTGATCCTACACATTCCAACTGCAACACAAACCTGAGATAACTCAATACATGGAGTCTGCGGAATCTAGTGAAATAAAACAATTGTATGTAGAGACTTGAGGAGCCTGTCTTGATAATGGATGTCAAAGTGATATGGCCATGATGGCTTGCAGCTTATGTAATGTTTGTTCAATGTTAGAGTGATCTATCTGGCTTTATCATGCCATGCTTATCTTATAATGAAAACAAATGAGCCGAGGGGTGCACTAATCAGACGGGAGATTTATGTCTTTATATGTATATATACTTTAGGGCAGACATGCAACCCGTCAAAAGCTAGCCTAATCATCTATCAGTTTTAATTTGGGAAGATGTTTTTATCTTTTCTCTGCATGTTCTGTATGTACATGGATTTTAAGTTTAAATGCACTAAAACTCAAGCTCAAGGAAGACACTTGTTTTGGTATTTTTTTCTTAACAAGTGCAAAAGGAAAAGCAAGGATCAGTTGACAAATTAGGCGGCAGATGGTAGGATAGGATGACAAATAGTCATCGAGTCCTGACCCGTCACATGGTAGAAACCCCTTCTACATGACACATCTGCATCAGAAATACATTATAACTCAGTCGATGATATTAATTGGGGCTATTTCAATTTGTAATTACAAGGGCACCTGTTAAGAAAATTTCCCAATTTTTCAGAGTAAGAAGATGACAGACATGATGTTTTTTTTAACATATAAAAAAAACTTCTAGGTTAAAAATTCAAGTACGCTGTATATGAAATCCCTTACACACTACAACTGAATACAAAAACAGTTCTCATTCATCTGAAAAGTTTTAGAATAAAGTTTACTAATAATATTTTTTTTTATTCCTCTATTTTAAACTAACTTAAAGAGTTTTTCAATAAATTCAAAAATTATTATTAGTAAAATAAAATAGTAAAATATGGATCCAATATAGAAAATATCTTAAAAGGATTGAAACCCATGGCTAAGATTCTCATTTCTCTTCACTTTGAATAAAGTATACTTGAGACCAACATCAGAATAGATAATGCCTGTTGTCAATAATGAATGACATATCCTACAATATTTTTCAAAACCTCTCCTAATTTCTTACTAAACCAAATGAATTAATAAATTAAGCCATTAGGGCTGTTAAAAAAGGTCCCACACCCCAACCCCCCTCAATAATTACATATTACTTCGCTTACCTTCCATATCCTTACTCTTATACCCACTCCTATCCTATCTTATATTGTCATGTCATAATTTAATAACAACTACATGTACATTTCACCCCAGAGATAGAAACAGGAAATATGATGTCTGCTTTCTTCCATTGGTTTTAAAGATTTTAGGATAGTAACAATCTGATACAGGTGTCACAATCAATTTTTGACAAATGCGTCACTTTAGTCTTCTAATCATTACTCATTTTTAACATTTCAATAATTCATTCTGAGTAGGAAGAAAGTTTAGATTAGCATTTGAAGGGGGCACCTGCTTAATAATGATAAGTTGGATTTCTTAAATCTCATATAATATATTGCTTCAGCTGTAACTATTAACTGCTATGCATTTTACAGTTTGAAAAAAACCATGAAGTTTTACTGGGTAAAGGGGGATAACTCAGCAAATTATAAAATCAAAGATTCTTTTTAAATGAAATGAAAATGTTTTCAAATTCCAAAAAACAAGGAAAATCACATAAACCAATTCATCAAACCTTTCATACATCACAAGGGTATAGCCTTAAAGCTATAAGTAATTAGAATTTTTGTAAACATTAAGATAAGGTTGCTGTATAAAATTATTGATTGTATTTAATTGTGTTTTGTTAGAGTTTTGATCTAACCATGTCCATCATGGAGAACATTTAGGAGTGATTTATGACACATTATTACACTAGGATTTTAGCGTCCCAGTATTGACAGAGCTTTTCAGATCTGATTGGGATGACAAGACTGCTAACATTTGTCATTTTGTCTTGGTGATAAAAGAATCCATTAAAAATGATTTGACAATATATCATTGCCAATAATGATTTCCCCCAGTGCAGTTGGTCAAAGGCTATCCAGAAATTTATATGCAGTTTAGTCTCAATTTTCTGAGGTTAAGTCACTTGTAACAAAGTTGCTTCAGTTTCTTAATAAATCTTTACTTTAATAAGTTTCCCAGTAACTTTTAAAATTATCTATATTATATAAGCAAGCTGCAGCATAACAAATGTCTGTATGATAATGAAACTAAGAAGCTCCCTGGAGGCTGAATTTGGCAGACATGTTGAATTGTTAAAAGTTGACATTAAATGAAGACATGATGTGCTAAAAGATAATTGATGCCAAATAATCTAAATGTTTTTTTTTAGTTAAAGGAAAATAACTCCTACAAAGTGTCATGAACATTCATAAGAGGCCTGTGCACATATATATATAAGTAGATAATGATCTAAAATGGTTAATCAGTCAAATTACTCTTAGTTAGGCCAAATAGCAAGTAAGTGTAGTTCGAGTCACTCAACTGACCCTACGTTTTAACCCCCTATGACCCTAAGCTTTTAAAAATCCTCTCAAAAAAACCCCAAAAACATGTATTCCCAACAGACCTGAGAGTATCTTATTCTTTATTATAACAATTAATTTGAGAATGTAACAAAAATATTAGGTCCGAAATCATTTATACTTCAAACAACAGGGCCATTACTGAAACAGCATAAATAGGAAGTAATAGAAAAATTGTAGTTTCAGACCACTCGCTCACTCACTCTGAATCTGTAAAAATTCCTGAGAGTTCAATTTGGGGGGGGGGGGAAATTAACATTATACACCAACCCTATTTTTTATTTTAAAAAGATGACTGGAACCACACCTATTCTTTTATTTAGCCTTATCAAAGGGGATTAACTCCTACTAACAACTTTTACTTATTTATATTTTTAGATGCTTTTTCCCTGACAGTGTATTTTTTCAAAACCTTTCTAATTTTTTTCATACATTTTACTGTCATGCATTCTGGAAAATCAAAACTCACAATTACATGTAGAAACAACCAAAGAAAACAATTAGCAAACAAACTCTAAGAAAACAAAGTGAAGCTTTGGGGTCCTTTTTTGAACAAGATAAAGATCTGATTACAATATGATGTACCTGTGCTTGACAATTTACCTGTGCAACACCTTTCAGTCTAACAATCAAACTCATCAATCATATAACACTGAAACCCTTTTGAAAATCAATCTTTAGAAAATCTCTCCTACCTTAAGATAATCATTGTGAACATAGTCATTTACCTGATTAATGGACAAAGAAAAAAATTCCCAAATTGAAGACTATGGATCAAATAAATTATGTAGAGAAAAATTTAATGGCTTTTCACATCCAGACTGTCATTTAGCCCTGAGTCAGAATGTCTACTGCCATTAAATATAGGAACATTATTTCTCAAATCAAGTTTTCCATGTAAAATTTATGTGCATTTTCAAATGATTTACTTCTATGGTAATATTTACATCTAGACTTCAAAACGCTTTAAACTGTGTAATATCATACAAGATCTCTTAACACTTGTTAAAAGAATAAGTGAAAAGAGGAGACCAAATAACATCAAGGCCAGAAAGTCACCAAATTTAACAGGTTGTTTTAAATACACCCACCTACCTATAAATGTATCAACACCATTAACAAAAAAAAGTACATGGTGCTATCTAAGCTTTTTAGCAAAGGTTCCATAAACAGTAAATATAAATTACAACACACACACAAAAAAAACAATATAAGAGATTCTACAGAGTGAAATAACAATTACAGAAGTACAGAAAGTTACACTAGAATTCACTACCACAGTTAACTTTATCATTCACAGAAAGCAACACTAGCTTTCATTTTATATACTTGACCATCGCAGAAAGGAAAATTAAAATTAACTTCAACAGTTAACTTAACCAGTCACAGAAAGTAACACTAGATTTCACTACAACAGTTAACTTTACCATTCTCAGAAAGTTATTCTAGAATTCACTCCTTAGATTAACTTTACCATCACAGAAAGTAACACTAGAATTCACTCTTCCAGTAAACTTAAATAGCATAGGAAGTAAAACTACATTCATAGAAAGGAACACTAAAATTCAATATTTTATTTAACTTCACCATCACATAAAGTAACACTAGATTTCACCATAACAATAACTTTACCATTCACCAAAAGTTATGCTAGAATTCACAACAACAGTACACCTTACTATCACAGTAAGTAACACTAGAGTTCACTTCAACAGTAAACTTAGCCATTCACAGACAGTAACCTTAGATTTCACTACAACAGAAAACTTCACCATTCACAGAAAGTAACACTAGAATTCGCTCTTCCAGTTAACTTTAGTAGCATAGGAAGTAAAACTAGAGTTCACTTCATCAGGTAACTTTACCTTTCATAGAAAGGAACACTAAAATTCAATATTTAATTTAACTTCACCATCACATAAAGGAACACTAAAATTCAATATTTTATTTAACTTCACCATCACATTTAGTAACACTAGATTTCAACATAACAATAACTTTACCATTCACCAAAAGTTACGCTAGAATTAACAACAGTACACCTTACTATCACAGTAAGTAACACTAGAGTTCACTTCAACAGTAAACTTAGCCATTCACAGACAACACTAGATTTCACTACAACAGAAAACTTCACCATTCACAGAAAGTAACACTAGAATTCGCTCTTCCAGTGAACTTTAGTAGCATAGGAAGTAAAACTAGAGTTCACTACATCAAGTAACTTTACCATTCATAGAAAGGAACACTAAAATTCAACATTTTATTTAACTTCACCATCACAGAAAGTAACACTAGATTTCACCATAACAGTAAACTTTACCATTCACCAATAGTAATGCTAGAATTCACAATGACAGTACATTTCATTTCATTACAACAGAAAACTTCACCTGGCATTCACAGAAAGTTACACTAGAATTTACAACAACCTTTACCATCACCTTAAGTAACACTACAGTTCACTTCAACATTGAACAGCAATTCACAGAAAGTAACAATATATTTCACAACAGCAGTAAACTTCACCATTCACAGAATGTAACACTAGTATTCACAGCAACAGTCAACTTTACCATGACATTAAGTAACACTAGAGTACACTTCAATAGTAAACAGCCATTCACAGAAGGTAACACTAGAATAACGAATAACAGTTAACCTAATTATCACAGTAAGTAACACTTGAGTTCACTTCGTCAATACACTTAGCCATTCACAGAAAGTAACGTCTTAAATAGCAAAAGGCGCGTCAGGCATACAAAATTTATTGTCTGGAACTTTGTTGTCATATTTATTTCACTACAACAGTAAACTTCACCATTCACAGAAAGAAACACTAGAATTCAGAACAACAATTAACTTTACTATCACAGTAAGAAACACTAGAGTTTACTTCAACAGTAAACTTAGCCATTCGCAGAAAGTAACACTAGATTTCACTACAACAGTAAACTTCACCATTCACAGAAAGTATTACTAGTATTCACAAGAAACTTTACCATCACCTTAAGTAACACTACAGTTCACTTCAACAGTAAACAACCTTTCACAGAAAGTAACATTACATTTCACTACAACAATAATCTTCACCATTCACAGAATGTAACAATATAATTCACAGCAACAGTAAACGTTACCATGACATTAAGTAACATTAAATTTCACTACAAAAGTTAACTTTACACCATTCACAGAAAGAAACACTAGAATTCAGAACAAAAGTTAATTTAACTATCACAGTAGGTATCACTAGAATACACTTCAACAGTAAACTTAGCCATTCACAGAAAGTAACCCTTGATTTCACTACAACAGTAAACTTCACCATACACAGAAAGTAACACTAGAATTCACTGCAACAGTAAACTTTACAATCACTTAAGTAACATAAGTCTTCATTTCAACAGTAAATTTAGCTATTCACAGAAAGTAACACTAGATTTCAATACATCAGTTAACATCACCATTCACAGAAAGTACCTTAAGAATTCACAACAGTTAACTTTATAATTCACAGAAAGTAACACTAGTTTTCACTATAACAGTAAACTTTCCCATTCACAGAAAGTAACACTAGAATTCACAGCAGTTAACTTAATCATTCACAGAAAAGTTAAACTAGAATTCACTATATCAGTAAAATGTCCCATTCACAGAAAGTAATACTAGAATTCAAAACAATAGTTAAATTTTACAGAAAGTTACACTAGAATTTACCACAGCAGTAAACTTATTCATTCACAGAAAGTAATATTAGAATTCACAGCAACATTGACTTTAACACCTCAGTATACTGTACCCTCACAGAAAGGAACACTATTAAACTTTACCATCACAGGAACTGTAGTTAAACCTGAATTCACTATCTTTTTAGACTTCATCCTTTACAGACAGCAACACTAGCATTTATTTCAACAGTAAACTTTCCCATTCGCAGAATGTAACCCTAGAGTTAACTTCAACAGCAAACTTTACCATCACAAAAAGTACCACTTGAACATTTAACATCACTCAAAGTAACACTAGAATTCACTACAACAGTAAACTTTACTATTCCTATAAAGCAACACTAAAGTTCAGAACAACAATTAACTTTACTATCATATCATAGTAAGTAACACTAGAGTTTACTTTAATAGTAAACTTAGCCATGCACAGAAAGTAACACTAGAATTCATAACTACAGTAAACTTTATAATTCACAGAAAGTAACATTAGCTTTCACTACAACAGTAAACTTTCCCATGCACAGAAAGTGACACTAAAATTCACAACAGAAAACTTAATCATTCACAGAAAAGTTACATTAGAATTCTGTGTCAGTAAACTTTCCCATTCATAGAAAGTAACACTGGTTTTACTGACTGCAGCAGTAAACCTAATCATTCACAGAAGGTAATATTAGAATTCACAGCAACATTGACTTTAACACCTCAGTTAACTGTACCCTCACAGAAAGTAACACTAAAGTTCACTTATTAAACTTTACCATCACAGGAACTGACATAAAATGAAATTCACAATCTTATTAGACTTTATCCTTCTTAGAAAGCAACAATAGCATTAACTTCAACAGTAAACTTTAGACCATCACAGAAAGGAGCATTTGAATTCACAACAACTAAACTTTCACATTCTCAGAAAGTAACACTAGAGTTAACTTCAACAGCTAACTTTACCATCACAAAAAGTAACACTAAGAATTCACAGAAAGTAACAATAGAAGTCTCTTCAACCATAAACTTTACCATTCACTGAAAAAACCCACTAGAATTCATTACAACAATGAATTTTACTCTTCACAGAAAGTAATACTAGAGTTTACTTCAACAGTTAAACGTATCATTCACAGAAAGTTACACTTTAAACTTACTATAACAGTTAATTGTGCTACCATCACAGAAACTAACACTGATCTTGTAACTATTTGTTATTATTCATAACAACAGTCAACTTCATTGTTAACATTTTGCAAAATTATCATTGTTTACAAATCACTTTTATTAAAAGATAAATAAGAAATTAGTCTTTACATTCCATACAAACAAACAAAGTTAAAACAAGTGAACAATGAGGACAATAATAAACTCAAATAAACATGAAATGGTAATGTGATCTGTTACAAAATAAAGAAGGAATGTGTCCAAAAGACACAGATGCCCACGATTGCCCAAAAGTAGAAGTTTGGCAGATCTGAAAGTTGCTTTAAGGACATAGAGTTTGACATACTTAACCATCCTGCCAAATTTCAAATCATTTTCATGTACATGTTCTGGAAAAAGCTTGACAGAAAGGACAAGAGCTTCGAACCCCCATATTTGGTCCTGTATATACGCAAATATCAAAATTGCTTTGTTTTACTCAAAAATTTGTGTATTTATAGATGGAAACCTGAGTGTAACAAGAGTTAACACTGAAGTATGTCTCAACCTGTCGGCACCATCAGAAACAATTATTCTTTCTTACTTCCACTATATTTTGAATTTACATGGATTTTCAGTTTCTGAGATCAATAAATGTTTATAGAACTTAAATATTACAAATATATGCAATTAAAATAATCAAAGTCACTCAACCGGAAAATCAAAGTCAAGGTCAAAAGATAAGGATGTAACTGTGCTAAGTTACAACTGGGGCATACCAAGTTTCATCAACCTAGGACTTATAGTTCTTTAGATATGGAGGTGCTCGCAAAACTTTTCCATTGCTATTATACGTATTGAAAATTGTCAAAGTCACTCAAATAGAAAATCAAGGTCAAGGTCAAAAGATGGGGATGCAACTGTGCTAAGCTACTACTGGGGCATATGCATACCAAGTTTCATCAACCTAGGACCTATAGTTCTTGAGATATGGAGGTGCTCATAAAACTTTTCCAAAAAGTTAACGCCGCCGTCGGTAAAGTAACACCTATGTCCCGCTCTGCTTCGCAGGCAAGACAAAAATGAGAAATGATAATTTGTTTTTGGTGTGTTGATCAATTTAATCACAACTTTGAAGCTTCAAAAAAAGTCTCAATTAAGGATTTTTCACTCATAAGCCAAAATAAGCAGTTTTTCAATCACAATTATGTGATTTTCTATGTGGCGCCAACCCTCGCCCATTGCAATTTTTTTTAAACATAGAGGAAATAATGTGCTTGTAAAATTTCAGCAAAAATTTTCATGGGCAAGGGGTGGCACCAGTGTCATCTTCACATAAAACTTAAAGTAGCAAATGGCAAAATTCTGCTGAAATAAGCATATTTTCAATTTTATTGTCACAATATGACGTTGTTGTATTGTACATGTAACATCATAACTGCAGAAAACTTTAAAATTGGTTTTGTTTTGTAACAATTAAGCAATTAGTTACCATAGTCTTATCTGAAAAATGAATTTGAGAAAATGATCTGATTAGGGCCAAAAAAGGCAGTTTATGAATCTACTCCTTTGTGCGGATGTATGTATGAACGTACATACATTGGTACAGACAGACATGAGTAAAACTTAATACCCCCAGCTCTGACATGTCATTGCAGGGGTTTAAAAAGAGTATACTGAGGTGCTCTGGAAGAGAAAGCAGTTGCTACTTGTAAACCAGTGTACAAATGTATATCACTGGTTTCGAGTAGGAACTCTAGTCTTCCAGATAAAATAGGTCAAGTCTGTTACTTCTGTACATCTCAGAGATCCCTTGCTTATCGTTTTGGAGTCAATACATACTCACCATATATACAAAAATTAACAAGGAATACTGTGAGTGAGCTTAAAGGGAGAGGAAACTATATTGATAATAAAATTTAAGTCCAATAATCTCCCTTGAATCATATCCAATAGTAATGGAAATGGTTCATGTAAAGTTTTATCATAATCCATCAAACAGTTAAGGAGGAGTTGCGATTACAAGGTATGTGGACAGATGGACTGACTAACAGACAGGATGATTCATATATTCATCTCCAAACTTTGAAGGCATAATAAGCATGATGGTGTAGAGACTGCTGCATGTATCTTTTATATGGCAATTGTAGAAGAAAATGAGATGTGGAATAAGTGTACGCGACACAAATTACATTATAAACGTATATTTTAAATATCCACAATGGAAAACAGCCAGCAGCCTTCAATGTGACCAGCGGTCGCTGCTCGCTGTTTTTCAATTGGCCCCTGGATTGAAAATAAAATACATATGATTCAAGCCCAATCCCAAAGTGCAATGAAAGACCCTCTTCTTGACAAAAAAAAGCAATTAACATAAATTCGACTAAATACAAACATAAGCTTTGATAAAGATTCCTGGCTTAGAGAGTATCTGAGACAAAAGGACAACAAGTAATTAACGGGACGTAGAGATACTCTCTTGAGAACACTCGAAGTTACTGACAGCTAGCTAAGAAGCATCCATCGACTGATGTAAATTAAAAATCAAGTATGTCGATTTTAAATTGGACACAACACGTCAAACAATTCATGATTTGATGATGCATCATCATTGTGCTTACAATACTCATGTGTTAACAATGCATGGATACGGAAATGTACTAGAATGTTATTAGACTTTTTATGGCAAACAGACTTAAAACCTTAAAACTTGTTTTTTCATTTTATAACATAAAATTACAAATTATTTTGCCTTTCAGTAGAAATCAGGACATCTCCATATATATTCAAAGCTTTGGAGACAAATAAACAATTAAGATGAATCGTAAATACTGCCTACATTTATTAACATTCTTTTACAATAAATTACAAAAAGCTTTTTTCTCCTTCCTAAGTTTTCAATTTCAGCTGCCCAAACAATAAAAAAGCAAGTAGTGACTATATATCTGGTTGTAGATCATCGTCTAGCCGACATGGCTTTAGAGATTTCTGTCAGAGCTAGATACATTGATCCATCATTGTCCCATATCAAATGTGTTTTATAGGACCATCTACAAACTTTATTATCTCGGTTTTAAATGAATTGTCCATTTGCATTAATTTTAAAAGGTAAAAGTTCCTGTAATTCACATTTACAGTGTCAGGAATGCATTTCATCCGAGTCGTAAATCTCAGTTCCCCAGACGTCTGAGTGAAATCTGTCTTGTAATGAAACTATAATGGCCATTTGGAATCAGTCATTAACTTCCACTAATTTAATTTTCTTGTCTTATTTTTCAGTTATTTTTTTCTGTTTTTTGCAACAAGTTACTTATTTTAATGAATTAAAAGATTTAAGGGACAGGAAGTCTATCAGATTTTAATTGGTTTTGATAATTTAGACTTTTTACTGAAACAAATGCAGACATTATTTGGTATCATTGCAATTTGCAGTAACTGTCTGATATTTTTTTAAGGTTTCGACTTCCTTTACAAGGTTAAGTCCTATCAAATTTGAATTTTTCCATGCTTAAAGACTGACTGATTGTTTGTTTAGCATTTAGTTATTAATAATTTTATCAGTCATCTTAAAAATGTTCAACAAACTTTTAATTCATAACTTATAAAATGAAATGCAACAGAAAAAGGAAAGACTTTGAACATATGCAAGAATAAGGCCTACACTGAACTGAAGGAAGTTTATGAAAAGAGACTTTCATAAACACTGCACAAAATAAGCTTAAACAAAATACCATTTAAGGTATACATAAGAAGATACAATATGAATATTTCTCACGATCTTATTATCCGATCTTCTTCAACTATTGATGTTAATTGCCATCAATCCTCATACAATTAAGTTATAAAATACAAATTGTATGGGTATCGACTTTCAACACCAAATTAAAGAAATCACTTGTCAAATAAATCTGGCTTTTTAAAATCTCTGATGAGCAATAAAATAGAATCTAGTTCTGATATTTCTGTCGATTTCTAATAGTGCATTTGCCAATTGTTGTTCACTTTGATTATTTTGGGTACTTAGTCATATTTTACTGTTACCGTCAGTAACCAGCCACCGGACAAGGAATAGAACATCGCTTGCTCTCAATGCAATTCCGATCTTTTGAATACACTAATCAAAGCATATTTGAATAATTTTGATATCGTAGTATGAAATGATATGGTATATATTATTAGAATATAGTGTCAAAAACATTTAAATCTCTGTAAGTTGTTTAAATTTTTCACGTGAATTATCCAAGACGTACACGATAAAATCCGAGGCTTGTCCTACTTCTTTCCATTTGGAAACCAACGGGATTTTTCATAAAGGTATTGTAAACGGTAAAATTAAATCGATCACGGAATAAAATCCGATATTAATTGGCAAATGGTCTATTATCCCAGACAGAAAAAATGTTATCAGCATTGTTTTTTACAATTCATGGTTTGTACAGTAAATACTAATGATGGATATTTTCAGCATAATGTTTTTTCCCCAATTCATGGTCTCCAGTTTATGCAACATTAGCATCACTACTGACCTTAGTGTAAAATCTGAATAACTCAGGTGTTAAAATAAGAGACAAAAATAATTTTTATTGTTACATTGCAACAGAATTTTATCTCATGAAAAAATGGTATCATTTTTATTCAAACCTGTGCAGCAGCAAATATAATCAGAGACCTCACCATATAAAGCTATACACTTGTCTAAATAAAATTTGCCCAGGTTTTTCAGGCTCAGGTCTTTGTAAGGTACTGTGAAAATATTTTCCTGGGCTTTAATATTGTGGATTGGGAATATGAATAAATAGCTAATTATTCATGGAATAAGCAAAGAGGCACCATAATGGGGCATTTGAGAGTCAAAAGTCTGATCAGGCAACAACAAATCCAGTAAAATAAAACACGAATGAGAACAGCACAAAAAACACAAAATATAAAAACACAAAAACAACTGAACAGAAATGAACAACATGAACTCAAGTCATAACCAG
Organism: Arcuatula senhousia; assembly: GCA_963971305.1. Taxonomy (NCBI): domain Eukaryota; kingdom Metazoa; phylum Mollusca; class Bivalvia; order Mytilida; family Mytilidae; genus Arcuatula; species Arcuatula senhousia. The sequence continues at coordinate 30,782,133 of OZ020306.1, read as the reverse complement.
AGTAAACTCAGGTCAGGTGCCCAGGAAGAGTAAGCAGTTCCTGCTTGCTATAGCACACCAATATAGACTGCCTATTGTCAATTTCATGAATTTTTGGTTTAAAAAAAAATCTTTTTTGTTAAATAAGAAATCTTATTTTTTGGTTGAAATGTTCAACAAATGAGCCCAAAAATATATACTTTACTGGGTGCATGTATACCTTAAAGTACTGAAAAATTTTATATATATAAAGCAGAACAAAAACACTGCAGCTGTAACATTTGAATTATATCTTTTTTTCCAATTCCCCAAACAAGCAAAGAAAGTGCTAATATTCTTTCTTTTACAGTCTACATGGTCTACAGAGAAAACATTTTCTTACTTTTCATTTCAGATTTCTTCAAGATAATGCATGGCATTAAAATAATTACTGAACATATATGTCATTTTTAACTCATCAATGGCACTCTTTAGATACTCTCTCTCAAATAATTTAATGACAAAAAATGTCATTTATACATTTTTATATCTGAAATGATTTTTGTAATGGTGTAGCTCTCCCACAGAAATATAATCTCTTTATTTGTACATGAATTTTCAGTAAATAATAAGATTTATTCAGATCATGTCTAAAACTCACAAATCACCTAAATCAAATAAATAAGAATAGAAGACAGGAGTTCAGATGGAGTTTTTGTCAAAGAACAATCCAAGTCCCTCTCAATTAATCACCTCAGTACATGTGACAGTCTCAATTATAATGATTTTGACAAATACAAATGGGAAACTGCTTGCTTTTAGGTTTGTGGAGATGTATTTACGCTACAGAGATGGATTATCAATACATTACAATGGCACACATCAGTCTTAATTGATAATTATCTATTACATGATTAAACTATAACACAAGTAAATGGTGACACCATGCACATTATCAAACGTTACTCTAGAAATCAACAATTCTAAGGCTTGCAAAAAATATAAAGAATTAATGACCAGGGGAGGATCCAGGATTTTTGTTTAGGGGGTGTGAACCTTTTTTCTGCAGAGCGGAGCGAGGCGCGAGATTTTTTCTGTGTTTTTTTCATCAATTTTATGCATAAAAACATAATTTTTGCCAGTTTAAGGGAGGCCGCACGGCCCTAACGCCCCCTCTGAATTCGGGCCTGACGACAATGTTGAAAATTACCCCTGCAAAACTTGACCTTGGTTGACCATGGACCATGGTTGACCATGGTAAAAAATGAGATGAACCATGGTTGACTATGCTTGAACCATGTCAAAGTTTAGTAAAGTCTAACAAGTACACACAAAATTATTCAATGGCAAATATTTTTCTTCTAGAAACAATTCAAAACTTGTAGTAGCAAAACAAATGGTCACTACCTGAAAAGTAGAGTGCATTTAAGATAGATGTACATGCATGTTCTTCCAAAGTTTAATGATCATTGAGGTCACAGGTCAAGGTTATTTGACAGTCAATATGGCACAGTTGTCCACCCACTGTCTAATGATAAAACATCCATATGAAAAGTATTAGAGACCTTAACATGTCAATGGATGGTACAAAAATTAAAGTAATCTTAGCATAATTTTGACCTTGAACCCAAAGGGCAAGGTCACACAATCTTGTCTCATTGTAAAACATCTCATCCACATGTCAAACATCAAAAAATTTTGTTAAAGAATAAAAGAAAATATGGTCAGGACACAATTTGAATCTGAGATTGGAATAGAAAGGCAATGAGAGGAAGAGGTAGACTCAGCCTAAAATCGTGTTTACTTATAGCCATTGCTAAACAAAATAGGGTTATTTAGTGTTACCAGTAAATTCAAGCTATTGGACAATAGAAAGATGCTGAAAGTAGATTGATGGTTGCAATCATGATAACATCGTTACTGTCTTGAAGTGTTACAAAACTAAAATTCTCTTTAGAGATGTTTATATACAAAGTTATGAAATGATGTATAGAAGGTGACCAACCATGTGCTATAAATCTGTCTGAAATGAAGTTGTCTCTCCCTTAAGAAGACACAATACCTAATCTGTCACATAAACCAAGTGTAAAATAAACATAAGTTATTAATAATTATTACTTATTTGGTGGTCCTCAAAGATAATGCATCTTCTTGTGTCTGTACAGGTTATGATTGTCGCAATTGTGTGATGCAACAGTAGCAATGATTTTTTAATAACTTCAATGCATCCCACCATATGAAACCCCTACTTGAAGCTGCATACCAAACATTGAAAGCCTAGAAATAGACTAGTAACTGATAAATCTGTTGGGGAAAACTTTCCATTTTTGACCCTTGAAGATAAATCTGTTGCCAAAAACTTTCCATTTTTGACCCTTGAAAATCTAAGTCAGCTTGTTAAACAGAAAGTTAAGGTAAGCAACAGGCCAGGAAACCCTTCTAACCATATAAGACCCCTCCCTAGCTTTGAAGCTGCATACCAAATATCAAAAGCCTACAATCTATTGTAGCTGCGAATTCTGTAACGAAAATATGTGTGACGGACGCATGAACACACGCACGTTAAGGACACTGGCATTTTTATGTTCTTTCTCTGTGTTGTGGCAGGGGACAACAATACATTGTAATTTATAATGTCATATGCTAGCATTTGCATAATGACCTAAATCCTAAATCTATTGGTTGCTCAATGTGCATTTATTGTTGGATATGTGATCTCATGCTATATTTGTATTCAAATTCAAAATTTGTACTAAAACAATGATTATCCTGTTTTAGTAATATCCGTTTAATTGGAGGTTTCAATGTTGCAGAATGATAATACATGTATGGCAATAATGATGATATGCATATCAACATTATTTGATGGGTAGTTTTATGTACAGCTTTTAACAGCATTAGAGATTTCAATGTTGCAGTAGCTAATGATTAAATTGCAAGATTCAAGTACTCAAAATTGGGGAACTAGTAATGCTTGTTTCAGTCGTGATGTGAATGTTGTGCTTGTAATGACTGTTCAGAGGATGATGTGAACACTGTGCTTGCAATGATTGTTCAAAGGGTGATGAGAAAGCTGTGCTTGTAATGATTGTTCAAAGGTGATGTGAATGTTGTGCTTGTAATTATTGTTCAAAGGGTGATGACAATGTTGTGCTTGTGATGATTGTTCAATGGGTGATGAGAATGTTGTGCTTGTAATGATTGTTCAAAAGATGCTGTAAATGCTGTGCTTGTAATGATTGTTCAAAGGGTGATGAGAATGCTGTTCCTGTAATAATTGTTCAAAGGGTGATGAGAATATTGTGCTTGTAATGACTGTTCAAAGGGTGATGAGAATGTTGGGCTTGTAATGATTGTTCAAAAAGTGATATGAATATTGTGCTTGTAATGACTGTTCAAAGGGTGATGAGAATGTTGGGCTTGTAATGATTGTTCAAAAAGTGATATGAATGTTGTGCTTGTAATGACTGTTCAAAGGGTGATGAGAATGTTGTGTTTGTATTGACTGTTCAAAGGGTGATGAAAATATTGTGCTTGTAATGATTGTTTGAAGGGTGATGTGAGTGTTGTGCTGTATTGACTGTTTTAATAATGATGTAAACATTGGTCCAAGAAATGACTGTTTAAAGATGTGATGTAAATGTTGTACTTGTACTGATTGTTCAAAATATGCTTTTAATGCTGTGCTTGTGATGATTGTTCAAGATTTAATGTGAATGCTGTGTTTGAAACAGTAGGTCATGTGGTGATGTGAATGTTGTACTTGTAATGAATGTTCTAATGGTGATGCAAATGCTATGATTGTAATGCTTGTTCCAATGGTATTGTAAATGCTGTGCTTCTTATGATTGTTCAACTAGTTTAAGTGGTGATTTGAATGATTTTCTTTGAATAATTGTTCTAGATGTGATGTGAACCATGTGCTTGTAACGATTGTTCTAGTGGTGGTTTGAATGATGTGGTTGTAATAATTTTTCTTACCATGATCTAAATGATGTGCTTGTTATGATTGTTCAAGTGGTTCAAGTGGTGATGTGAATCTTGGTATTAGCAAAGAATGTTCAAGATGTAGTGTGAAGGCTTTGCTTGTAAAGATTGTTCAAGTAAGTGGTGATGTAAATGTTGTGCTTCATCTTGTAATTATTGTTCAAATGGTGATATGAATTCTATGCTTGTAATTATTGTTCAAATGGTGATATGAATTCTATGCTTGTAATGATGGTTCAAATGGTGATATGAATTCTATGCTTGTAATTATTGTTCAAATGGTGATATGAATTCTATGCTTGTTATATTTGTTCAAATGGTGATATGAATTCTATGCTTGTAATGATTGTTCAAATGGTGATATGAATGCTATCTTGTATTGTGATATGAATTCTATGCTTGTAATGATTGTTCAAATGGTGATATGAATTCTATGCTTGTAATGATTGTTCAAATGGTGATATGAATTCTATGCTTGTAATGATTGTTCCAGTGGTGATGTAATGCTCTGCTTGTAATGAGTGGTTAAAGTGGTTATGTGAATCTTGATGTAAGTAATGATTGTTCAAGTGGTGATGTGAACACTGTGCTTGTAATGATTGTTCAAAGGGTAATGTGAAAGTTGTGTTTGTAATGATTGCTCAAAAGGGTGGTGTGAATGTTGTGCTAATAACGATTGTTCAAATGGTGATATGATTGTTGTGCTTGTTTTGACTGTTAAAATGATGATGTAAACATAAGTGCTAGAATTAAATGTTGAAGTTGTGATGTGAAAGCGGCACTGGTTTTAATTGTTTATTGAGTTATGATGTGAATGCTGTGTTTAAGTAATGACTGTTCAAATGCTAATGTGATCACTATGCTTGTAATGACTGTTCAAGTTGTAATGTGAACACTATGCTTGTAATGACTGTTCAAGTTGTAATGTGAATATTATGCTTGTAATGACTGTTCAAGTTGTAATGTGAATACTGTGCTTGTAATGACTGCTCAAGTGGTGAATGTTGTGCCTGCTTAAGACTGTTTAAAGGAAGACATGTACGTTGCAGCTTGTCAAGATTGTTCAAGTGTTTAAGTGATTATGATGTGTTCATAATGATTGTTCAAGTGTTGATGTAAATGTTAAGCTAGTAATGACTATTTAAAGGGTGGTGTGAATGTTTTGCTTAAGGTGACTTTTCAAATATTAGTACAAATACTGTCTTTTGATTGATGATTTATATGCTTTATTTGTCATTTAAATCCTAAGGTTCTTCCTACCCCAGACATAGGTTGAATATCTTAGTAATAATTTGGTTCCCCAGTTTGGTATTTTTGGTTATACTGTTCTATGCTCTTCATATTCATACAGTGTTTGGCATTTTCAATATTTTTGGTAGAGCGCCTCTGATGAGTCTTGAATAGACGAAACGCGCGTCAGGCGTAGCAAAATTTATTGTCTGGAACTTTGTTGTCATTTGTATTTCGAACACACGTGAAGGTTAGCACTGCTGGTGGAGTTTAAATTCCCCGAGGTTAGCCCGCTCCGGCACCAACACTTTTGAGTTGGAGAATACATCAAAGCTTTAAATTATCCGTCTAAATTTCAAAATTGTCTAAATCCTAAGGTTCTTCCTACCCCAGACATAGGTTGAATATCTTAGTAATAATTTGGTTCCCCAGTTTGGTATTTTTGGTTATACTGTTCTATGCTCTTCATATTCATACAGTGTTTGGCATTTTCAATATTTTTGGTAGAGCGCCTCTGATGAGTCTTGAATAGACGAAACGCGCATCAGGCGTAGCAAAATTTATTGTCTGGAACTTTGTTGTCATTTGTATTTCGAACACACGTGAAGGTTAGCACTGCTGGTGGAGTTTAAATTCCCCGAGGTTAGCCCGCTCCGGCACCAACACTTTTGAGTTGGAGAATACATCAAAGCTTTAAATTATCCGTCTAAATTTCAAAATTGTCTAAATCCTAAGGTTCTTCCTACCCCAGACATAGGTTGAATATCTTAGTAATAATTTGGTTCCCCAGTTTGGTATTTTTGGTTATACTGTTCTATGCTCTTCATATTCATACAGTGTTTGGCATTTTCAATATTTTTGGTAGAGCGCCTCTGATGAGTCTTGAATAGACGAAACGCGCGTCAGGCGTAGCAAAATTTATTGTCTGGAACTTTGTTGTCATTTGTATTTCGAACACACGTGAAGGTTAGCACTGCTGGTGGAGTTTAAATTCCCCGAGGTTAGCCCGCTCCGGCACCAACACTTTTGAGTTGGAGAATACATCAAAGCTTTAAATTATCCGTCTAAATTTCAAAATTGTCTAAATCCTAAGGTTCTTCCTACCCCAGACATAGGTTGAATATCTTAGTAATAATTTGGTTCCCCAGTTTGGTATTTTTGGTTATACTGTTCTATGCTCTTCATATTCATACAGTGTTTGGCATTTTCAATATTTTTGGTAGAGCGCCTCTGATGAGTCTTGAATAGACGAAACGCGCGTCAGGCGTAGCAAAATTTATTGTCTGGAACTTTGTTGTCATTTGTATTTCGAACACACATGAAGGTTAGCACTGCTGGTGGAGTTTAAATTCCCCGAGGTTAGCCCGCTCCGGCACCAACACTTTTGAGTTGGAGAATACATCAAAGCTTTAAATTATCCGTCTAAATTTCAAAATTGTCTAAATCCTAAGGTTCTTCCTACCCCAGACATAGGTTGAATATCTTAGTAATAATTTGGTTCCCCAGTTTGGTATTTTTGGTTATACTGTTCTATGCTCTTCATATTCATACAGTGTTTGGCATTTTCAATATTTTTGGTAGAGCGCCTCTGATGAGTCTTGAATAGACGAAACGCGCGTCAGGCGTAGCAAAATTTATTGTCTGGAACTTTGTTGTCATTTGTATTTCTAATGGTTGCTTCTAATTTAAAAAGCCAGTTATAAGCTTGAAAATTAATATCTCTTGCCAATGTTATATTAGGGCACACTTTCAACAGTGTTTTTAAAATATCTATGATTCTTTTTTTTTCTTTACAAAATTAGTAGATAGAGTATACATTTAGCATGTATTTGATCATTTTTATAGTACAAACTTAATTAAAAGCAAATCAAAAGTAGAAATATACCTAAATAAACAATATAACCACTTGTGTCTTGTTTTGAACCTATTTTCCAATGATGCATGGTCCTTGAATGTGAAGAACAATTACAACCCCACCAGGGATAAACCCTGATAAGAAGAACCTAATCTTTTGTTATAATTATCATATATTCTTCAATATGGAATGTCATATACCTTTATCGAGTAGAGATCTGTCAAACAAAGACGGATCAAAGGACAGTACTATTAAATTAAAACACTACCTTATATCAATCTCTGTCACATCAACAATGCTCTATGTTTAATGTCTCAAATCTTGAAAAAATTAGGAATCTAATATCAGGTATATCAATCTTGTCATAAAATTCAATACCTTAAGTGCTTAAACAATTTGTACTTCATCTTCCCATTCTTACCATGACGTTTATTTATACGGCACTAATTGATTAATTAGATCATATAGAACCCTATCTGAGAACAATGTCACTAATCGACTTAATTGCTGCACTAGGATGCATCAAATTACTACAGTTAAGATGCATAAAATTACATAGTGTCACTGCTGCAATCTATCTGTTTATGATTTACACCTTCCCAATTCTCATTTCTATCTGTCTAATTGACGTTTTTATCAAGAAATGAGACCCAGCCCAAAACTGAACCAGTGACTGACGTCTTTTCTTAAGTTATCATACAATAAACAATTTGCCCTCATCTTGTGCAATCCATAATTATGATTGTGTTCATAGATTACATATCTGCCATAAAATTTTGATGATATAACTGGTTGTCATTCTGACAGGGTCCATACTGCAACATTATATTCCTGTCTGTAAATGACAGGGCCAATATCTTATCTTCTGGGGTATGTTTAACATTTTCACCTAATTTGTTTTTTTACTTGGAAATAGAAAGGATATAGACAGATTCTTATTTTTTATCACAAAGGAATTCAAGTTCCTATGGGAAAGTAAAAAAGTGAAAAATATCTCAGTCTGCATGTACTAAACTTTAAGTGAATCAAAACATTGAATGGATATTTGAATCTAAAATCTTCCTGCAGCCAAAATGATTTCAATTATTAATGTTTCTGAGAGAATGAGGTTTGTGTCATTGAGCAAAGCAAATACTGTATTACTCTTTTGTCTCGCTGTCTGGACAAATAGAAAGGACATCACATTGAGGGGCATAGGATTCACACACTACCCTTTCATTAATGTGTCTGTTGCTTACACTTTTTTGCCTTTTTAAAAATTTAATCATGTACATAAAGTTAAACATATTACTTAAATTCTTACAATTAGTCCAAAATTCAGTAGCTGTTTTTATGGAAATTTGACCTAACCAAAAAAAAAGCCCTGGCCCATTGAAACCTGAAACCTGAAAGCAGCTGTTTTTCTTCTTGTAACAATTGCATCCCTTGCATTGTGATGTCCCAAAAGTACTAAAATTCTGTTAATTTTTTCATGACAAGTCTACACAAATCATTGTCATTACAACAATTGGTGGCAGAAAGCCCTTAGAGGACCCTTAATACTCATGTATATAAAATCTTGGATCCCAATGCTTCATCTAAAATATAAATTCTAGCCCTGATCAATTACAAATATGTTGCTATGGAATCGAAATATATAAAACTGTCACAACAGACATTACTATCAATTTGTCATCAAGTTCTGTCATCTCAGGCTATATAACTGCAAGATCCCTTATTAGGAAATATATACTGGAGAATAGACTTGTAGACATCATAAACTTAGGTTTTTTACAATCATTTCCCAAGTTTTATCTGTATAAATCTTTGAAGCATTCCAGTAAATCAGAAGTTGGCTTCAGCTTTGAACACTTATTTAACAGAGATGATCAGCTGTAGATTTTTAAAAAAAAAATCATATTTTAAACATTAATTATTAACAAGCCCCATCCCCTAAAACCCAATGGCAAAAAGACCAATAAAAAAAGAAAATACTGAAAGAATGTGTTCATGCCTACACATGCCCCAGCATTACGATTCCAAAAACAGGAAGTGGGAGTCAAACAGGTCTAAAAATTGGTAACAACATACAGATAACTGTCATGAATACCAAATTACCTTGCTAATTGTCAAATCGTCTGAGCAACTTTATTCGTTCAGGACAGAATTTTATATTTTTTTACAGACAAAATATGAGAAGTACTAGCTGCAAGTGTATAGAAATATGAAAATGATGTCACTATCCTATGAGCATGATGAGCTGTCTGATCAAACTTTAATGTCTTTCAAACTTAAATCTTAAATATCAAATATTAACACAGACTCATAATAATGTAACAATAATATGCTTTTAATGTTCCCTACAACCACTAACTAAATTATTTTCCTCACTTATAACAAAAACTAAATCTTATATGATGCTGTCAAATAATTGTGTTATTAACCATTGAGAATACATGAATTTAACCATATCATATTATTTGATTAGCATTGTAAACAGACAAAAATAACATAATAGAAATGGATCCACAATGAACTAACGATGGACAAACTGACACCTTTTTAATTGAGTCTGAGGAAAATTACCCAAAAAGGATGCATATGACATTCCTGATTTGTTCATCACCGATCAAAACGGCAGACCCCTGCCGATTTCTTTCATGTCACCTTTTTCCGATGACAGCTTAAGAAAGTATCAACACGTCCTTCTGTCACAAACAACTGCTAAAAGGATTTCATACTACTGATTTTTCTAAGAACACTGTCACTTTCAATAAATCAGTTGACAGTTTTTGTCTTAAGAACAAGATAGAGGTATAAATATCAGACTTATAATTTTCATGTAAACGATTAAGATTAGCTGTCTCTCACCTCTAATAGGACAAATAATACTTCCTTAATTTTAGAAAATAAATTAAAATGTTCAAAAGAAGTAGATGCCCCTGTCAGCCCTGATTAGCACCTTTGTTTATTTTGCAGTGTAAAGAAGCAAAGACATATACATGATCAGTATAACATACATGTAACACAATAAAACTCCAACCAGTATCATCAACTTAGATAAATAGAAGCTAGGTCACTAGGTATGAAACTCAAGGTTCAATATTATATTTTCCCTCTATACATGTAAAGCTAAAATGGTCACCTCAACACAAACTGTAGATCATGGTAATATGGTATTTGAGAGAATTTGCAAAACTACTAATGGAAAACCAAAGGGGAACAACTTTTAAACATGTAAGTGATCTCATCACTTACAGAATCCTGAGCCTATCTGTGTGTATTGTTATATATGAAAGTTTCTTTTTTTTATAAAGATTACAGAAATATATTATTTCTTTTATAGATAAATAATTGGTGAAATAAGAATTTTTAATTGATTAAATGTTTGAAGGTAACCAACGAGATGTAAATATAGTCAATTTAATATAATCAACAATCTCTTGAATTATGAATTCATTCTTTTTAACTTGTCTATAGGGAATTAGTTCATATTTTTATCCTTTACTTTGACAAAAGCAGAGGAATATAGAATTCAACTTTCCATCCATCAAAACTGGTTTTCGAGTGTAAGTTTGGAACACTTTTACTGAGTTTTATGAAACTTACTCATATCAAAGCTTACATGTATGATGTTAGAAAGAATCTATTCATTTTAGTTAAAGGTCAAAAATTTAGCCGAGCCATGCTCTTGTAAAACATGTACTTTGGAGACAGTAACCTTCCACTTTTGTTATTAAGCTTGTTCTTTAAAAACAAGAAATCTGTGGCCCATTGCTCACTCAAGTGATACCCCTGCTTTCAGTTATGAGCAGAAATAAAAAGTTGGCTGAAACTATGGATCTATGGAACCACGAACAGACACAGGCAAAACAGTATCCCCTTTTCATCAAAGAGGGAGTATAATAATACTATCTTTAATGAATTAGGAAAGTACAAAATTACGGCCTAAATGTTATTCTTCTAAGTGGAACATCCAGATAGCTTAATGGGTAATACTGTGGATTCATTTATTTTCGTGGGTATCAATTTTCGTGGTTTGGTGAAAAAGGGCCATTTCGTGGATTCTTAAATTCGTGGTTTTTAAGTCTGCAGCATACAGATCAATCTTAAATTTCCTTTTCTTGGGGTATCTATTTTCGTGGGTCTAGGCTACCCACAAAAACCACGAAAAATTGATACCCCATGAATAATAATGAAACCACAGTATATAATGTGAATAAATGGAAACTTTTCTTTGTAATAATCTCATCATAGAGACTAAGAAATCAAAATGCAACAATGTACCTGAAAATTAGCATTAATATGCTTGACTGAAGACAAATGTAAAACAATTTTTATAGTACATATCTTTTAAATTTCCTCGCAAATCAAAAATATATATCACACGTGCACGGTCTCTGACAGACTGCAATGTGATGCTTCCCAATTTTAAAATACCCAACTTCTGGAGTCTTGTTATGGTATTTTATCATTCACAATAATATATGAGTATTCTGGCTGACATGTATGAAAAATAAATGATGTTATTTCTGTTTTCTTTTGACTGATAACAGCACACATCAATCAAATTGCAATTAGCTTCTCCTGTTACACAACAGAGTGGGGATCTCTCTTCTCTATCTCAGTCAATTATTTCTTAACTTTATTTAAAACCCTGTACCAGAGACAAGTTAAAATTCAATTGAGTTTAGTAACTTTTAAGTTTAATGAGCAAAATGTAGCTGGCGACATGAGCAAATATTTCATGTCAATCAACCAGTTTTTTTCCCTCTCAAGTACAGTATAAACTACTGTGCACCTTTTTGGTTGGAAGATCTCATAACATGTGGTTGCTTAGCTTTATTTGGGATATGCTTAAACGTTTCCATTTTTGAGTTAATAGAAAACATGTAACATTGAATTGAGTTCAGTAACTTTAAGGTTTAAAACAAGTAATTGGGCTGGCGACCTGAACATGCAAATATTTCAAGTCAATCAATCAAGTTTTTTTTTAAAGTTAATGACACACCTTTCTTGGTAGACCCTTATATCTAGAAAAAAAATGTTTTTTTGGTTTTGCTTTGGAGTATGCTTTTAAAACGTTTTCAGTAGATATAAAACAGCATATTTAATATTTTAATTATAGACTCATCATATATTATTCTTTATTAATAATCAATGACATTTATCTTCCCACCATGAAAAATATACAACATACTTATTGACCTGCAACCAAGGTTTAAAAATGCTAATAATCTATTGATAACAAAGTACTTGAATTATGCTTCACCTTCATCATCAAAAGCTGTCAAATACAATTTAATCATTAATGCTGTTTTATCTAGTTTAATATCAGTCAGTTACCCAATAACTCTTTTTTTAAAGTATTTTTGAAGCAAATGTCTTTGTGTTTGCACTGGTGAACAAATACACTTTACAATAAAGCTTGAAGTGATTGATGGCTTAGCAGATTGATTGTACTGGCTCCACAAAGCCTGTGTGACAGCTGATTGACAATCTCCAATGAAATTTTTGATTGATACCTAGAAACACAAGCAGATGTCTATGGACCAATACACAAACTACTCAATGGCAATTGCAAATAATAAGCATACGTGATAAAAATCAATCTCAAGAGAATAAAGTGTCATTTATTATGTAAATAGATACCCTTAATTAGTTTTTTGGCGGCGAATCGTCATTCGGGTACATGGAGATAAGACTGTCATTTTGACAGACGACGCGATTTAAAGTGATAATTCAAGTGTAAAATTTAGAGAAATGGGCAAATGTCACGATCCATTAACTAATTAATACTTACATTTACATCGTTTTGGTTGTATTTGTTTTCTTCTTCCCATACTTACAGTCTCGTGCCAAAAGTATTCGCGGAAAAATGGCCGACGTTTTGAGATATTTCACTTCGCGGTGTTTGATTCTATTTTTTGATTACCAATTATCTTGCGATTTTTACTTTGAGAACTTCCCCGTGTACTTTGAAGCATTCCAAATCGATGACGTAAAAATCGTCTGCAATAAACTATTACATTGTAATATTTTTGATGTAAATAAACATGGGTCGCAAATCAAAAGAATTGTCACCGGACAAGAAAGAAGTTATCGTCAATTTAAAGTCTGATGGATATAGAATAAGTGAAATTTCTAGGATGTTGGGAATACCTGAGAGTACCTGCAGATCAGTTTTGAAAACTTATAAAGCACGGAAAAGTTTTGAAATAAGCCATCGTTCTGGACGTCCAAGAAAAGTGTCAAAACGGGGCGAATCCCGATTGAAGCGTCTGGTGAAAAGGCATCGTGGAAAAGCCCTAAAGGATATTACCACCGAATTTAATGTTGGAAATGGTGAAAACCGTGTTAGTGCGAGGACTGTCCAGAGATTTTTGCACAAGAATCAGATTTACCGGCGAGTTGTGAAAAAACGGATGGTTGTCAAAGAGGCGAATAGAAGGAAGCGGATAACATGGTGTTTACAGAAAAGAAGATGGACCGTGAACGATAACTGGAGACATGTTATATTTAGTGATGAATCTCAAATAGTTATAGGCCAAAACAACCGTGTATATGTGTGGAGATCATCCCAGGAAGCGTATCGTCCAGAATGCATGTATGCAGAGTGTGTGCCTAAGGTTTCTGTTATGGTATGGGGTTGCATTACTTGGTTTGGTGTTGGTACTCTTTGTAAGGTCGATGGAAGTATAAATGCCCAGAAATATATTTCAATACTTGACGATCAGTTATGGCCAGTTATAGCCCGTCATTTCCCGGACGATTCCTACACTTTCCAAGATGACAACGCCCCCGTCCATAGGGCTCGGATTGTGGAACGTTACAAGCATGAAAATAATATCCATGGTATGGTATGGCCGGCCCAATCTCCGGACATTAATATAATAGAAAACTGCTGGCTTAGAATTAAAAGAACTCTACAAATACGTGTTATGAGAATAACAAAACCCCAGGAACTGTTTGATGCAATTTTTGACATCTGGCAAAACTTCACGGCTGAATATGTACAAAACTTATATAAATCAATTCCAAGGAGAGTTTTGGCTTGCATAAGATCAAAGGGACACCTAACAAAATATTAAGGTAAGTCACAGCTTTATTTTAATATTTGTTGCTTGTTTTACTATTCAAGGCGAGATAACTCCAAGATGACGTCGGCCATTTTTCCGCGAATACTTTTGGCACGAGACTGTATCTTCTTTTTTCATGGCAATTCTTCGTTTTGTTGACAGACAATGTTTTGAATCTTACCGCATGTGAAGTAGTGGAGGCAGCTGATTGAACTCAATATTGACCCGGAAGAAAAACTTTGAGACGTGCGCAGGTTCCAAGATTAGAGTTACTTCCTGTAATTTGACCACTGCAAATTTGTGCAATTTTAGCTTATTTTTTACCAGAACACCAACCTAAAACGTAAAACAGACATTCTACATCATACACAATGGTATTTACATTTATTTTCAGCTGTCTCATGCCGTGAAACATAAAACATTAAGATTATGTGGCTTTCACTGTGCACACTGCTTTCCATACAAAAACTATGGTGGGCGAAGTTGGACAATATCCTAATAAATGGTAACTTTGTAAAAAAATGTCAGAGTTCGCGAAATGTGTCGGACCTGTCAGACCTGACTGGTAAAATTTAAGCAGGTCCAGCATTTTAAACATACTTACTGGACCAATGTCTGGTAGATTTTAGTAATTTTTTAGATAGTTGTAATAGACAGGACCAGTAAAAAAAAATTTAGGTTTGACCAAAGATTCCATTTTGACGGACCTATGTCTGACAACAAAATTCTATGTTTCGCGAACTCTGAAATGTTGCTTTGCTAGTCTTTGGCCTGGTCTGGGCTTTGTTCAGTCATACATGTGACAGATTTGTGATGTCAAAGCGGGAGATTTTGATTTTTTTAGCTGGAAATCGGACAAAAAAGCGGGAGATTTTTAACGCTCATGAAATTACATTTTCTACATCTACATCTCTACGGCAATCCATCAAAACACTGATGACTATTATGCCGGCGCAGCTTAATGCCAATGTCAATTGAGGGCACTAGCGTGTAGATAGTTTTATTCAGATTCATACATAAATCCACATTTTTACAACAATGCAAAACATACATTAAATACAGTCATACAATATGAAGCATACTCTTATGACATAGTAGTTGCAATAAAACTTGCCATGAATGCATCTAGGCTAAATTGTTAAAATTTAATTGGTAGCCATAAAAAAGTAAAAAAAGTAGGTTATGTCTGAACCTGGGATAAGCCCATTAAAGCTTTACAGCTTATTTCCAATGGGGTCCTCTAATGTACCCTGCTTGATTAGGGCTAAAAACCAAAAACTAACAAGTTGGCCGACGCAAGATTTAGGCAGGCAAATGGAAATTAATATAAAAGTAAAATGAATAATTTCAATAATTATTAATAAATAAATTCACTTTCAAAATTTTCTTTCATCTTTTCAAAAAGGAATTTTTTTATACTTGATTTAAAACTATTGGCATTTTTGATTCTCTTGAGTTCTAACGGAACACTATTCCAGTCCTTAATGGCCTTATAATAAAAGGTATTTGATGATTGAGAATTAACTTGTGGTGTATAAAAATTACACTCACTTGTCCTTGTATTATAATTATGGGTATCTGAGAGTTTCACAAAATTACTCTTCATATATCTAGGGCACTTGTTATAAAAAATTTTATGTGCGTGATTTGTTGAACTCTTGATTCTACATTCAAAAAACCTGTTGAAGAGAAAACAGGATAATCAACCCTTTTCATACTATCAAAACCATTAATGAATCTTATGATCTTATTTTGCATTATTTGCAACTCTTTTTGTAAAGCGTGTGCCAAATATACATGGCTTCACTGATTAATCCTCCGCTGTTTATACAATTATCAGGTGATCAGGTGAATGATGGCAATAAACCATCAATTAACACCTTTACCTGTTTAATTAATGTCTCCCTAATTAAGAAACCCCTAAAATTCCGGAAATACTTAATTACTGAACAATTAAAATATCCATAAAACTAAAATTTTGTCATGTTTTGAAAAAGCGGGAGATTTCACAAAAAGTCGGGAGAACAGGAGATGGGTGAAAAAGTCGGGAGATTTTGTCTCCTGTCAGAAGAATCACATGTATGTTCAGTAGAAAATGAATGCCTGTTAAATCAAGGGGGGGGGGGCTTTGATATAAACACAGTCATAGACCTAATATACTGCCTTATTAAATATAAGTTACACAGGTCAATGATATGCAATCGATAAGGCTAGATCTTCAAAATGGGTGTTACAGAACTGTATTGATGCATCATTTGATTTGACAATCATAAGGATTGCTTATTATTAGCAAAAGCACAAACTTTAATCTTCTTTCATGTTAATTTTATGTTTTCTGTGTTTAGTTTATCTACTAATGTTTAATATGTCTGTTGCCATAACCATAGACCAGTCCTGAATGTTAGAGTTATATACTGGTCTATGCCTTAACCATTTGATTTAAATGTGTTAGTGCTAATAAAAATATTAATTAGTGCTATTATTAAAATTATTTAAAATTTACATGTGTTTAATTCATTTAATTGTCCATCAATTCCATATAAACATTAATAGAATGAATTAATTCCATTTTTATACGACCACAAAAAAATTGCGGACATATAATGGTATGATGCTGTCGTTGTCGTTGTCTGTTAACTTTAGTGTATACACGATAGCTTTAGTTCTAATAATCCGAATGCAATGAAATTTCACAATGATATTCCATACTATTAAAGGATGGATGGGATTGATTTTGGGGGTCCCATCTATTTTGGTTTCAAAATTAGGGGCCAAAAAGGGGCAAAAAATGCTACTTTTATGATTGTTGCCACAATAACTTTAGTTCTAGTCATCCTATTGCTTTGTACTTTGGCGTCAATGTTCCTTGACATAAAAGGGTGAACGGGATTGATTTTAGGGGTCCCCCTTATTTTTGTTTCGAAATTAGGGGCCCAAAAGGGGCAAAAAATGCAAATATTTTATCGTTTCCACCATAACTTTGTTTCTAACTGGCTTATTGCTGTGAAATTTGTGAAGAATGTTTCTTATAATAAAAGAATGAACCTGATGAACTTTTGCGGGCCGTTTTTTTTCCCCGTTATGTAATAAAGGGCCGAAAGGGGCCAAAATCGAAACTTTTATATTAGTGGTCCAATTTTGAAAAAAAATTTGCATGTTCGTTCTTGTGAAATAGCAATACAAAATTGAGAATCAATTTTTGCGACCACCCCCCCCTTTTTCCCCTTATTTTGAAATGAGGGGCCAAAAGGTACAAAAATCGAAACTTTTTTACTTCTGATCAAATTTTGAAATTTTTTTTGCATGTTTGTTCTTGTCAAATAGTGGAGACAAAATTGAGAATTGATTTTTGCAACCCCCTTTTCCCCCTATTATGTAATTAGGGCCAAAATGGAAAATTTGTGGTCCAATTTTGATCTCCTTTAAAAAAAAAAATAATTCCTTTTAAATTGTAAGTGGAAAGTCCACCAAAAGCTGCATGTGTCAAAAACCTTTGTCAGTCCACCATGGGCTGCATGTGTCCAGAGCAATTGACTATCCATATTGGGCCTAAAACATACAGGGTTCAACATGTTGCAATCGTATCATGCTGCGCTTGGCGAAGCTTTTTATTAATTGTTAATTAGATCATAGCCAAGTAATTATTGGATGAATTGACAACTTGTTAATTGTTATTTCACCTGTTCTTGTTTATGAATGAGAGGTTTTTTCAAACTTCTATTTTTTGCCTTTCAATGTGAAATTGAGTAAGAAATTTTAAGTTGAAATTTGGTAGAATTAAAATTGTATTTTCATCTAAAGAGGGATCCACTCTTTTGAAAAGATTATTAAGTGTCAAATGTTACAAATTACTTTGTCATATAGGAAATAAATCACTTTATTGGAGATCGAATATGAAAAAATGAAATGTTAAATTTTGTTGTTAGAAAGTTGTCCTCAGCTAGGTTTATGAGCCAGACGATTAAATTTCAACAATTTGCAAATTTGTTCTGATATCTAGATTAATTTTATTTAATTGTTTTATTATTATAAAAGGTCATTAAATTCTCCCACTGTTGAAACAATCATGCAGTGACCAGTCAATTACACAATCATTCAGTCAAAGATCACAATA
Source organism: Arcuatula senhousia (assembly GCA_963971305.1). Taxonomy (NCBI): domain Eukaryota; kingdom Metazoa; phylum Mollusca; class Bivalvia; order Mytilida; family Mytilidae; genus Arcuatula; species Arcuatula senhousia. The sequence goes on along the minus strand of OZ020306.1, from coordinate 30,763,931 downwards.
AACATCCAATTAACATTACTTGTACATGTACCTGTATCTGTTTAGACTGATTGAATCATTGAACTCATAAAACAAACAGGAAATGGTTTACGATAGAACAAATCATGAAAATTTAATAAAAGTTTTGCAGAAGCCCTCATTTACAGGTATATTTTATATATGTATATAACACTGTGGGGGTATAAAATTGTTTTAATCAAAATATGTGTCACATATTTTGATTAAAACAATTTTATACCCCCACTTGTAAGAGAGGGGACTATATTGCAACCACCTTGTCCGTCTCTCTGCCTGTCGGTTACAAACTTTTGTAACAGATTTCCTGGCTCCTACTGAAGGAATTGATTTCAAATTTGGTACATGGCTTAAGCATGGTGATTTGTACTGTGGTGCCTCCCCTTTTCAGGTCAGTCGGCCATCTACTTTCTGTTTTCTGAACCAACTTAGACTTTTTTAAGGGTCAGAAATAGACAATTTTTCGTAACAGATTTCTCAGCTTCTATTTAAGGGATTGATTTTAAATTTGGTATACAGCTTTATCATGATGAGTTGTACCATGCCACTCCATTTCCAGGTCAGTAGGTCATCTATTTCCTGTTTTCTGAATGGTCGAGTGGGGATATTCTTAGCACGACTAAGTGCAACCAATAACCATAATGTATGTTCAGCTGTAAGTATGTACCTATGAACAAATCCCTTCCCCAACTCTGGGATAAAAATTGCAAACTTAGGGGTCATAACTCCTATTTAGCTTCATATGATAACTTTGAAGTGATAAAGATTTTAGTAAAGCTGAACACTTTAGCAAAAAACAGTTGCTTTGTTTTCAGGAGCCACTCAACACCATTGCCCAAATTAAGCTTTAGATTCATCAGATTTCTTGTATTGGATATACATGTGGTTCTGTGTCATAAGCCATTCCAAATGATTTTAACTGATGTTTTACTTTAATGGCCATGCTTTTCTTTGGAATGTTTCAAAATGAGAATAATTTGTTTCCAAAATGTTATTATTATCATTCTTGCAAAGTTTTGTCAAATTGGTTCATGAGTTTAAAGTAAGATATGTTAGAAGCTGCTTGCTAATGCAGAGAAAAAAAGACAGACACAGTGATGGCATTAACTTGCACGAGCTAACAAGAAAAGATAACAAAAGCAACAAGGGTGTATGTGTCAATAAATTAGGAACTGAACATCATAGAATAATGATATTTAGTCAGTGGTAACCTCTGTGAAAGTAACCAGCCTCGGTACCAAAATAAGGTTACCTTGACCTACATTTTCTGAATGAATAACTTGGGTTTAAGTTATTGTCTCACCTGCGAGAAAAATTCATGGAAGACGAGATATAGGTATTGCTTTCCAGCAGCAGCGGCGGGGAAGCCTTGACTTTTTTGTAAGACTTTTGTGGACAGTGAATTGCTTGAAAAGTATAAAAGCTATGCATCTGATATTGGGTATAGAGACAGTTGAGGTTATGGTCTACGCAACTGACACCATGCCATGTGACCCTGACTCTATTTCACGCTTCAGTGACTCTGTGAACTGAGGCCTTTTTTCAGACCGTAAACTTTTTTGTAAGACTTTTGTGGACGATGATTTGCTTGAAAAGTATAACAGCTAGGCATCTGATATTCGGGCGATGCTCAGTGTTAAACCACTGTACTACCTTAACCACCAAGAAGATGGTTAAGGTAGTACAATGGTTTAACACTGAGCATCTTTTCTGAGCATGTCACTAATTTTAAGCTATGTCAAAAATATTGCTATTTAATATTTAAAGGTTGTTAACACCTGTGTAATATGATAAACTTTGATGAAAAAATAATTTTGCAATAAAACCTTAATGTAGTATTCATTTCATAACATTTTCCATACTTTTTTCAAGGGAGATAATTTGTATAAAATGTGTTAGAAAATTTCATTTTTCCAATTTATTTTCAGAACATGAGCGTTAACCTATGATTTTATTGTTTAATTTTAAAGAACTAGCTAAAATGGAAGTTTTGACAGAAATTATAACAAATATCTATAGTGTGAAATTTGAAAAAATTAATTAAAACCATTTGCCCTACATAATCTATATATAAAAATAGCCAAATTTGAACCATTGTTGAACAGATTTCTACAAAAATTAAGCATGGTGACCTATTCTTTTTATTTTATTTTCCAATCATATGCACTTTGGTACTTCTTTTGACAAAGTTTGATAAAATTCTATCGTACCAACTTTTTATTGCTGGTCAATCAGTCACCTGTTACATGACCTTGACTTTTATTAACCTTTAATTTCAAGAACTTAAGGCCTAGGTAAACTTTTAATTCATTTTGTGAATGGTTTAAAAAGGTGAGACATACTTTTTGTGGCCACACTAGTTTTAAAAAAAAATGTTATCATTATTTCACTTTTTACATCTTTGTTTGTTTTTTTCTTATATTAATTTCTAGATTTGCTAGGAAAAAGTAATCTTAATTTACACAAGCCAAATTAGTCAATGTCATCTTTAATGTAAGTAATTTTTTATTTCAGATATAATTGTGATGGACACAGACAAGTATTGATGTCTTGGACGGATGACCTTGAATCATGCCTGTAACCTTTGGTTCCTTGTTGTCGTAACTACCAGTAACTGTGACAGTTTTCTGTCGGTGAGTTATTAAAACGTCAAGTTGACTAATAGTTGTCAGTCATTTAAGGCAAAGGCAGAGATCTGTCACTTGGATACTTGTTTGGCTTTAGTGTATAGAATTGTATGTTGGGAGTAAAGTTATTTTATGTAGAATCATTTCTTAATGTTAAGTAAGCTTTATCCAGTCAAGAGAATGGAAATAACAAAATAATCTTCGTAAATATGTTATACAGAGAGTATTTTGATAAGAAAAATATTGATCAATCATGGAATTTCTAAATAAAAAAAAGTGTCAAAATCTTTTTTTTGAAAAACTTGAGCAAATGTAGGAAAAAATAAAACATTTGCAAAGTGTTTAAAAAAATATTTTTAGAATCTGCAATATATTAAAAAGACAAATATCATGAATAACAGCCATCAAAAAGACATTTGTCCTTTCTCCCTGTTTTCTAAATGAACCAAAATTGAATTTTGTCAAAATCAATACCCTTTTTGCAATTGCCAGAATAAAAATTTACACACAAAAAAGAAAGAAAAAAAAGAAAAGTTTTTTTTTCTACAAGTTGATTGATAATTTTACCAGAATAAGTAAAAAAGAAAACAACTAAAGAAGTTTAACTCTGGCATGATTTATCTAAATCATTTTGTTTAGATTTAGTTCATCGTAACACAGTTATAACATTATTCACTTTCTCTCCTTTATCAATATTTTGTTAGTGAATGTCAATGTGCCATATTGAGAAAAAACCTTAACTATTAACTATAACAAAATATTGAAAGCAGAGAGCAAATCTGTCCATTGGTACCTGCATTGCTGATGAGAAAAGCTGGTCGGGTCACGCCATCTCTCTTTTTATGATAAAACCTTCTGTTCATGTAACACCTTGTCAACTTTGATAACATACAGGAGCCACAGTTATAGCACCACAGGCCCATGGTTAGCTTGGGGAGAACACTGCCTGTTTTTTGTTCTATGAATGTAGTGATTACCAACATCTTAGAGATGTGCACTTCCCTTTTGGGATCTTTATGTAATACATGTACATGTGATAATTATTTCATAGCAATGATTTAGATTTTGATAACCAAGGCAACAATATCTGTTTTTTAGATTGAGTAACCATGGATGAGGATGAAGATTTGCATCTGTGTCTTGTTTGTCACCAAACAGTAATGGGTCTCATTAACTATGTCAACCATAAAAAACTGGAGTGTCCTGGGCGGAAGAATACTGATTCTCCAATTAAAACCAGTAAAGAAACAGTAGTGACATCTAACAATCAAATGTTTAATGAAGGGGAGACAACTTCACATTCCTTTCTGGAGGTTACTATGCCATCCCTCAATGTGGTAACTTCATCGCAGTCTTACATACCAATAATGTCATCTCCAAATTCTCAATTCCCAACCTCATTGATGTTTCCATCACAGATGGAGAGTTCTGGCCCGTTTGCCACCAACTCCTCGCTGTCTCAGCAGTATACTAACCATTTGATGTCTATGGGGACATCCCCTAGCCACGGACTACCTTACAGCACTCAGATCTCCTTCAGTGAAGACATGGGTCCAATAATGTCTCTTCATCCAAACCCTGATAAGTCTTCACCCTCAATATCTGGTATCATGACAGAGAGAAATGGTCCATACCTTTCACCTGAAATAGTCCATCCAAGGTTATCTAGTTCAGCAATTGATAAAACAGGATTACAAGCTTCAAACTCAGATGTATATAGCAGGAATAACCTGAATTCTACTGTATCTGGTCCTATAACACAAACAGCTGTATCTGTTGATGTTAGAGATGGATACCTCTCTATTCAAGGATTTAATGCTACAAATGCAATAATTGATCCTAAAATGGTTGGAAATTCAGAGAGATCAGATTTCTTCTCATCTCTAGCTCTTCAGAAGAAAAGTGAGAAAGACACAGAGAATAAGGACAGCCTAACTTCAGATCTGCCTATATCTAATATCCTAAACAATCTGGATTTATATGATGATGATATAGACTTCGCTTTTTCCGATGATGATTTTCTCCAAGATGCCTTCACAGATTCCGATGATGATGATGTTCCTCCACCTAATTACACTCATGGAAAATGGAAACCAGAAGAAGGACCCCAAAGGTCAAAGGTCTTATGGCAGCCTGGTAGACGACCTGCATACCCGTCAGTTGGCAAGTGGCGACCAGGTGAAATGCCAGGAAAGGCAAAAGGAAAATTAAAATCTCACTTATTAGCTAGAGAACAGGAGAAAGCAAAGGAAAAGGAAAATAAAATGAAGGAAACAAAGAAAAAGGAGGACATTAGTTGTAATTACTGTGACAGAACATTCACCACTCGATCTCAATACACAAGTCATCTTCAACTTAAAGAACATAAGCAGAATGTTTCTAACTATCGAAAGATTAAAAGTGAAAAACATACAGACAAAAAGGAGGAGAGTAATTATCAATGTGGATATTGCGATAAAAGCTTTGCAAATCGATACCAATATTCATCTCATTTTCTGTCAAAGGAGCATAAAAAGAATGTTGAAATTTACAAAAGACCAGCTGATGATAAATGTATGCCATCAACCTGGCCAGATGAAAATGAAAAAGATGACATCCATGATGAGGCTCAGGCTGAGGAAGATAATTCTTCAGATGATACTGTAATGGCTGAAAATGACAATGATGGTGAAGAAAATAAGGAACTATCTGAGGAAGAAGCAAAAGAAAAAGAATTGCAGAAGCCAGTGCATATTTGTACAATTTGTGATAAAAAGTTCAGCAGTAAATATACCATGGCTAAGCATTTGTTGTCCAGAAATCATAAGTACCAGAGTGGGAGTGCTGACAGTATAAAGGTATTAGAGCAGTACCATAAGTATGTTGTATGGCTCAGTCCATATCAATGTACAATCTGTCAATATTACTTCAATAAGCATGAAGATTTTATAAACCATGTAAAAGGAGAGAGCCATCAAATCAACTGTGAAAGCCTGGATGGAGAAATCATGTGTGGAGTATGCAAATATAGTTGTCATGACAACGCTTCACTGTTGAAACATTTAGAAAACAACAGCATTCACAAACAGGCACAGAAAAAAGGGTGTAAGCCATGTATTATTAGAGAGAAAAACTATGAATCTAAATGTAAATTTTGCAAGAAGACAATGCATTCTAGATTACACATGAAAAGACATATGAGGGCTCAGCATTTTAAGGAATATGAACAGTATGAATTGACTTGTAAAGTTTGTGATAGAGAATTCCTTGATATGTATACATATAAACGCCACATGGGGACTAGCTTACACAAGTTTCGAGCCGATCAAAAGAGAAAGCCTCAAGATGTAGAGGAAGAATGTGAAGTGAAAGAGGTTAGGAAAAGAGGTCGTAAACCTAAATTAAAGAACGCTTCTGACAGTCCTAAAAAATTATCAAAGGTTTCACCTAAGAATCCAAATAAGTCTTATAAATGTGATTACTGTGACTTTGTTGCAGATCAGTACTGTGAATTACGTCCACATTATATGGAAAGCCATGCTAATCATATTTTTGTTTGTGAACTATGTGATTTGACTTTCATTACAGACAAGGCAAGAAAAGTACACTTATCTGGGTTTAAACATCAAGCTAATCTTAAGAAGTCGAAGGGTTTGTCAGATTCCATTAAATGTACCCACTGTGATAAAATGTTTGAGGATGATAAAATGAAAATGTTTCACATCGAAGTTTATCATTTACATCCTAATTCAGAAGAAGCACTTGAAGCTAAACTTGGCCATGAGGACATCACAAAAGTTCAGTTTAGGGATTTTCTTGAAAAGACACATTCATCAGATGAAATCCGTACTCAATGTCCAGAATGTCCTAAGAAAATAATGAAGGACTACATGTTAGAACATCTACGTATGCATTCTGGAGATAAACCTTTCAGATGTAGACTTTGTGGTAATGGATTTACAGCCTCTCTTTCACTCAGAAGACATCTTATGTCACATGTTGGCTTAGCCGATAGAAAGTGTGAAACCTGCGGAAAGGAGTTTAAGAAATATGGGTCTTTCAAGGAGCACATGTTAAAACACAGAAGGGAAGAGAACAATGCCAGTAAGCTGATTTGTGAAATCTGTGGAGCAGAATATGTCCTTGAAAAGTCGTTACGTGCTCACATGAAACGTCATGGTGAGAAGAGATACAAATGTGATTATCCTAATTGTAATTGGTCGTTCTATATGCCCACAGAGCTGAAAGCTCACATCCGTAAACACACAGGGGAAAGAAAATTTCTTTGTGACATCTGTGGTTACGCAGCAGGAACTAAAAATAGATTGAATCGCCATCATAGGACCCATACAGGAGAAAGAGCTTTCCATTGCGAGTATTGTAGCTACAAAGCTGGAACAAGGACCCATCTCAGGCGACATATGAGAATCCACATAGGATCTAAGCCATATCAATGTCCATACTGTTCTTATGCTTGTAATACACATGAAAACATCAGGAAACACATCATGAAAACTAAAAAACATGCAGGACTACCTATATATCCTTGTAAATTTTGCTCTTATGGTACAAATAGTACTGTTGAGTTTAGATTCCACATAGAGAAATTCCATGATAAGGAATATAATTTCAAAGCTAGTGATGGCTTGGCTGTTCTGACGGGTCTCTATAAAAAAGCTAATGACCCTGATAAACCGATGGAAGGAACTGAAATCATTCAGTTAAAAGAAAGAAAAGTGCGGACTTATAAACTTGGGAAAGATGGGAAGTCTGAGCCTTGTGATACCGATGATGATATAAAAGAAATAGATGATGATAGGGATTATATCAAATTCACAAATATTGAAATAGAATATCACTCAGAGAGTAATGACGACACAGAAATTGAAGATGATGAAATAGAAGCTAAACGTCGTAAACAGATTTTATATATGGAGTCTTTGGATTATCGCACGGATGTCAACAAAGTAGAATATGAGCCCACTAATGAGGATTATCAGGCAGCGGCTCAATTGGTTGAACTTAACATAAATTCTAATATGGCAAACGCTTGGCATAAGATGACACCTATAGGTCACTCAGTTCACACCTACCAGCCCCCGAAAGGTTCGTCTGGCAGGGATTCCATGCCAAATGCAACAGTAGAGAACATAAACTATTCTGGACAGATGTCGTCAGTTGATTATATTATGCCTGTGTCCGTATCCTCTAACTGCGTAACACTTGAAAGTGGCATGATACCACAACCACCTGCATTACAAGTTGATGTGGTGTCTAATAATGTTAAGTGGCAAAAATAATGTTTAAGTAGAGACTTATATAAAAAATATAACTTTAGGACTTTAGGTGAACCATGTCTCCAGGGCGTATGTACCTGGAACAGCTAACACTGACGGTGGTGTGTCATGGGCTGGACGACCCATGGCACATAGCGAGTCTATACCTGTTTAGGTATTAAAGTCGACGCAGAGGGGCTTTCCCCTAGTCGCGACTATAAATACCCATCAGTCAGCCATGTATAAAAAAAATATGGATTTATGTTTCAAAAGCTTACGGTATTCATATTATGTTATAATTTGGTCTTTTCACAAGGTACCTTTCCAAAGTCTTGGAATGAAAGCTTTCTAGTTTTATTGCATAAAAAAGGTAATAGATTTGACCCTAACAATTATAGGGGAATTTCTATTAGTTCAAACTTAGGAAAATTATTTAACAAAATAATATATAACCGTCTACTAGAATTCATGAATAATAATTCTCTAATAAGTAAGAACCAAATAGGATTCAAAGAAAAGAGCAGAACCTCTGATAACATTTTTACCTTAAAAACAATCACTGATAACTATAAACAGAAAAATCAAAAAGTGTTTACTGCCTTCATTGACCTTAGGAAGGCCTTTGACACAGTGTGGCGAATTGGTCTTTTTTATAAATTACTAAAACAGAATATTCCAAATAAAATTTTTAAAATTATATACTCTATGTATACTGATACTATGTGTAAGATTAAATTTTCAAATGGTCTAAGTCAGCCATTCATATCTGAAAGAGGTGTCAAACAAGGTGATGTTTTGAGCCCTCTCCTTTTTAATTTTTTTATAGATGATATAACTAAAAAACTTGATGACAATTAATACGACCCAGTTGTCCTGGGTGGTGTTTCAGTAAACATTCTTCTTTATGCTGATGATATAGTATTAATATCTCAGAGTAGGGAAGGGTTGCAAAACTGTTTAAATGCCATGCAGAAATACTGTTCAGTATTGAAATTACATGTAAATGTTGATAAATCTAAAGTAGTAGTATTTAATTTGAATGGTAAAACCTATTTAAATCAATTCAAATATAATTACTTTTATATAGAAACAGTCTCGCAGTATTGTTATCTAGGCATTATATTAAAATGCAATGGCAATTTTAATCTAGCAATTAACATGCTCATGGAAAAAGCTAGAAGAGCTTATTTTAAAATAAAAAAGCTAATTGGTTTAAATAACCCATGTAAATTACTAGAAAAACTCTTTGGCACACTTATTTTACCCATTATCACATACTGCAGTGAAATATAGGGAATTTTCTCAAACTTTAAAGATACTGAACCATATGAAAAAATTCATATTAAATTTATAAAAGAAATTTTAGGTGTACATTGCAAAGCTACCAATGATGCTTGTCAAGCTGAATTAGGTCGACTTCCCATAAAAAATAATATTTTGTACTCTAGTATCAAATATATAGTACATATCTTAGACTCAGACCACTCCCTAGTAAAAAATGTTTTTGAAAATCCAGTCATTTCAAACAACTGGTTTATCAAACTGAAATCAGTACTAAATAATTTAGGATTTTCCTTTATTAACAATGATATAAACTCACTTAAACTTTACTTAAATCAAATAAAAATTAGGTTAAATGATCAAAATCTTCAAAATCAAAACTCAATTATCAACACATCTTCAAAATTAGAATTTTTTAGAAAAATCTTTAAAAAGGATGCAGACCTCATTATTTAGATAAAAAAAAAGTTAAGGATAGGGCTGCTCTTTCCAAAATACGTGTCAGCGCTCATAACTTAATGTTTGAGAAGGGAAGATACCTAAAACTAAAAATAATAGAAAGAAAATGTACATTTTGCAATGCAGAAGAAGTTGAAAATGAAGAACACTTCCTTTTGCATTGCAAACACTACAGACAGTTAAGATATACATTTTTCAATAAAATTAAAAGTTATATCCCAAATTTAAATATCTCAATAAATAACAATTATCTGCTGAGCTCCTTATTAAATACCAAATCTGAAAATGGTTTAAAACTTACATCTGCATTTATTTAGAATGCTTTGAACTAAGAAAATGATCGATATGTCATACTGACAAAACTTATTGCAATTGGCTGTATTGTTTGCTTATTATATCACTATATAATTATTATACTATAGTTTATAACGTAAAAATTTATATTACATTTGTATGTTTCATTTATTACTTTGTGCCTTAACCATGTACTGATCTATGAGTTTGTGCTAATAAATATTTATTTGTATTTGTTATAATTAAATTTTGCAGTTTTAGAAAATTATGTGTATAAACAAGACTTTTGCTCCAGAGAATTAATGTTCCTGAATATAGGGGGAGATAACTCTTTTTTTTTTGTAATTATAGAAATATTTTTTTATTTCTGAAATTGGTGTTTTTTTAATAAATTTTGACAATTTTTCTGAATTCATGAACTGATTTTACTCTTTTTAACATTCTTTACCATTTTTGCATGCTTTTCAGAATTTAAAAATCTCAAAATCCCAAATTTTTAATTTTGTACAAGTTTATTTGAGCAAAAAGAAATTTGAAATAGTAAATTACTATTTGATTTTTGTTAAGGTGAACTTACAATTGACAATACTTCATTTGTAATTGACTAGTGATTGATAGCATCGTCTTTCAACAGAAGCTTAGGAATATTCTGTGTCTCTAGTATAGATTTCCAAAAACTTAAGTGTGCATGTTGTATGTTCATCATGGTTTTCATTTCTCTATCTTTGTTTATTGATGATATATACAATGTTTCATGTATTTTGTTAGGTTTTTTTCATTATTATGTGTTATCTTTCTTTTTGTGTTTCTTTTGTGAGTTGAAAAATTTCTAAAATGTATACAATTTGAAATAGAAAAATAATAAAATGTTGGAAATTTTTTTTTTCAATTTGCGGAACCTGATTTTTGTCCTTGTACGTATATTGAAAGTTGAGTTCAAGCTTGAAAAATATTTACCTCAAAAGTACATGGAAAATAAGGAAATGTGGAATGAGTATATACATACACATGTGACACAGCCATCTACAGTCAATAGGTGTTACAAGGGTTCTCATAAATTAATTCCCAGTTTTCCTGATTTTTGTCTAGCCTGCGAAGCAAAGCAGGACCGACAGCGTTAACTTTTTGGATAAGGTTTTATGAGCACCTCCATATCTCAAGAACAATAAGTCCTAGGTTGATGAAACTTTGTAAGTATATGCCCCAGTAGTAGCTTAGCACAGTTACATCCCCATCTTTTGACCTTGATCTTGATTTTCCGGTTGAGTGACTTTGACAATTTTCAATACTGTAACATATTATAGCAATGGTAAGCACATATATCTCAAGAACTATAAGTCATATGTTGATGGAACTTGGTATGCATATGCCCTAAGTAGTAGCTTAGCAAAGTTGCATCCCCATCTTGTGACCTTGACCTTGATTTTTGGGCCGAGTGACTTTGACAATTTTCAAAACATATAATAGCAATGGTAAGGTTTTGCGAGCACCTCCATATCTCAAGAACTATACGTCCTAGGTTGATAAAACTTGGTATGCATATGCCCTAGTAATACCTTAGCACAATTGCATCCCCATCTTTTGACCTTGACCTTGATTTTCTGGTTGAGTTACTTTGATTATTGTTTTTGCATATATTAGCAATGTTTAAGTTCTATAAACATTTTTGATCTCAGAGACTGAAAATCCTTATAAATTCAAAATAAAAAGTAAAAGTAGAAAAAAGAATTATTGTTTCTGATGGTGCCCAGGCCAGACATACTTGAGTGTTATGCTTTGACATTTAGTGTCTTTTTGGAAAACGTGCAAGGGCCTTCGTTACAAATTCTGTGTCAATTATCATCATCACTGTTTAGGAAGTTTCTCGCATAGCCTGAGTTGTGATGTAGAACAATGGTAACCGTGATGATGACCACTTATATTTTTTTTTTAAGTTGAAGTAAATTCCAGCTTATTGACAATACTGTGCAACAAGCTTCGTATTTGATAGAATACTATGTATTTTTATCACTACATGCAGAGCTGTCATTGAAACTTTATATGTGAGTGTCTAAAAAAAATATTGGCACAGCTGCATTCCTATAATACATGTATTACCTGTCAAAGGGAAGTTGCAGATGGTATAATGATTTTTACTTGTGCATAAGTCTGTTTGTCTTTAAGTGGACACATGTCCTCTAAAACTAATGAACTGAATTTAATGAAACTTGGTGTCAGAGTAAGAGGTACACCAGCATTTTACCAGGAATTTTTTATCTGCAAAATTTTGTGGGAGTTGTTACCCTTTGAACTAAGAAATTTACTGAAAATCCTCATTTATCATCTTGTGGATACAACTTCTCTGAAACTACTACATGTATATCCCTATTGTGTCTCACAACTATGTTGTGTTCTATGGTCATTACTGGATCCTAAGATTGCAATGGAAGAGGGAGGTTTGGCGCTATGAAACCTGGTTTAACCCACCATTTCGTTTGAAATGCCTGTACCAAGTCAGGACCATTGCGATCCACCAATTCTCCTGTATGACTGGATCCTAAGATCGCAATGGAAGAGGGAGGTTTGGCGCTATGAAACCTGGTTTAACCCACCATTTCGTTTGAAATGCCTGTACCAAGTCAGGACCATTGCGATCCACCAATTCTCCTGTATGACTGATTCGTTTTTGTCATTTTCTCTGGACTATGAGATTGATCATTCATGTTCGGTAGATTTGTTATTACCTTTATTGTGCTATAACCAGGAATTTTTTATCTGCATAATCCTGATTTATCTTGTGGATACAACTTTGCTAAAACTACTGAACAGAATTTTACCAAACTAATTTTAATCAGATGGGAATTTAACAAAAGTTGGTATGCAAGGTCACCATATGCAAGTGTTCAATTTTACCAGGAATTTTTATGTGCAAAATTTTGGGAGTTATTGCCCTTTGAAACTATAAAATTTCCAGAAAACCCTGATTTGTCATCTTATGGACACAACTCCTCTCAAACTACTTGACAAAATTTAACAAAACTTGATATGCAAGAAGAACACTGAATGTTTTGAAATATTTGTGGGAGTCATGGCATTTTGCACTTGGAATTTCACTGAAAATTCTAATTACTGCATTTCACATTTTTCTACCCAAATGCTTTTATTGAATTGACAGATTATGTTATGATATTCAAATGCAATGCTTGCTGTAGCTCAATACTTATTCCTCAAGCCTAATAGCAGAACACATGAAATATGTGAGCAAGCTTACTAAAGATCTTTGATTTATCAACCATCATTGCTTGATGAGACCTTTCAAAATACACATGGCATGGTAAGAGATGACTTAAAATCAACTTGGTGTGAAGGTTTCATCCATAGAAATAGAAATAGTAAGCAACATATGTATTTGGATCCTTTGATTTGACCTAAATACTAAAGCCTTCAGATAAAATGGAAGACGAGTGTGTGGCACCTAAAACCTGGTTCAAACTACAGAAAGCCTTTTCTATAACAGATATCAAGACTGAATGACTACCAAAAATGAATTTGATAAACCTTTTAGACAATGACTGGCCACTTATGATCTGTTGAGCTCACAAAAGGTGTGTGTGTGTGTTGGTGTTTAATGCCCTTTATCGATCGACACACCTGGGCTATGTAGGGCGGTCAGTTTTAATGGTGGAGGAAACTGGAGTACCTGGAGGAAACCACCGACCTTGAGCAGGTAACTGACAAACCTAATCACATACAGCTGGGGAAGTCCCCTTTTTTGTTAAATACAAACAGGACTTGAACACCAGCTGAGAGGTGATCGGCTAGTGATCAATAGTGTGGTATTTAAACCAGTGCCTTAAACTACCTGGCCACCCAGCCCCCCCCTCCTTAGCTCACAAAAGGCATAAACATTATAACATCATATTTCTACATAAAAAGGACTTTTATTAGGCACACTATATGTAACATGAGAAGCAATGAGCACATTACAAACATAGAGTAACCAAGAAAGTATAATATCACATGGAAATTTGGACTTCTTAAAAAATACAATTCATAACAAACTAAGATAATTCGAAATAATTATTTTCTTTAGAAAAATAATGAAAGTTGAGAGAATTTTAAATTTAACAAACATGGTGACAATTAAAGTATATTATTTACCACTTGTTTCATTAAATAACATTTATGTTGTCCTAGATCTAGTTCAGAAAGTAAGTTTTATCTGAACCCTATATTTTCATGACATAAAAAAATTAGTCTGTCCTGATGAACAATACATGATTTGATTATTTCTTGTATTTATCATTTTTTGGTTAAAAATAATTCAGGACTAAAACTTTAATTGTCACATTATATCATCTCTATAAATTAATCACGCAGAACAAAACTTAATTAATATTGGATTGCACATAATCAACATTAAAATTCTAAATATTTTGACTAAACAAATGTCAACATACAAAACTGTAGAACCAAGGTAAATTGTAACAATTCTTTCCTCTCAGTATGCAGTGTGTCACATATTCATATTGGAAGAAGAAAAAAAACTCCTCAGAAGCCAACAAAAAATTTCTAACACTCGATCTAACTTTCACAACTTTGAGCTCACGACAATACTTTTTTTTATAGAGAAAACACAAACATAGAATGCCAACCAGGATACATTAAAAGACTTATTAAAATACTTAAAAACAGTTTCAGAAATAAGTCAAATCACTTGCAACAACAGATATTTACTGCCGTTTCATTATTATTCATGAGGTATCAGTTTTTGTGGTTGTTGTGGGTGGTTTTGTCTGAAGAAATGTGAGACCCCAAGATAAGGAAATTTATCATTGATGACAATGCTGATGACTTCAGAACCACAAATTTAAGAATCCACAAACTAATCCTTTTTCATCAAACCACGAAAATTGGTACCCATGAAAATAAATGAATCCACAGTAGTACATATACCAGTAATTACTTCCAAGTACATTACTACATTCATAAAAATACATTCATTAGCTATCAAATTAATGCCATAATTGTTACATGTATCACAGTATCTTCCTCCTTTTGGCCACCCCCAAAGAATAAAAGCAATGCAATACACAATTTCAAGTCACAACAAACACATAGAAACCTAATCCTCTATCATTTCATTCATATCGGCTTATTCTTAAAACTAGATGAGGCTAATCGTCTAACATTTCATTCATATTGTCTTATTCTTCAAGATGAGGTGCCTTTATGTATAAAAATAAATACAAAACTATATTCTACACATGTATATCTATATTAAAAACAAGTTAAGCTACATAGTTATCACATTAAGTAATACATAACTATCAATGTTACAAAACGTTATACATTCTTCTAAACATATTAATACTAATATACTAAAACTTGATGTATCAGCTTCTTAATGTAATCAGTTGTAATTTTCTTCATGTTTCCAGCATTGATAAATCTGTCATGTTGTACATGTTCATTATTCTTAAAAAATTTAAAACTTATTTGATTAATTCTTAAAACCAATCATTTGTTCTTAAGTTTTTTTTCTACATTAATGGGTGCTCTCCCTTTTTGCCTGTGGTTGCTTATGAACATTATTCTGTTTTATTCCCAATGTTTGATGGAGCCCAGTTTCTCGGTATTTTAGGTAGGATTATGAAGAAGTTCAAAACAATTGACCAGTGACCATCCCAGTGAATAAAAGAGACTTATAGGATAAAAAGGTAAGACTGGAATTGTGTAACGAGTCTAAAATATGAAACTTTACATGAATATGTCTCATACATTTAAAAAATATAAATAACATTACTACAATTTGATCAAAAACAATTTTCAAAAGTAATACTAAAATACTAATAATAAAACTACACGAGGCACTTAAATACAAAAAGATCAATACAATCAATGTCCATCATTATTGTATAAAGATTCTGATACATGTATTCATATACTCTCTAAGGTTTTAACAACTCTTTCCACTCGTTAAGGATTACAATAAGCCATACAACATAAAATTTTAAGGAGTTTGTCAACCAAATATTTTAAATAATCAGTAAACTTGATCACTATTTTTGCTGGTTTAGATGGTGTCTTTATGCAAGCAAGTTTGGTCTTTTTTAAAAGTCTCATGTACTCTACATGTTAGTAACAAAAATACACATAATTAAAAAAAACTTTAACAAAAATCAACAACACCAAGTTTCAGGCAAAAGACATGGACAAGATTTTCATAGAATCATAAAAATAGTAGTTTAAGTCTTGGAACTAACTTGATACAATATCAACAATGGCCCACTGACAGAAAAGGCAACAAAGCATTATACCTTCATCAACCAAAAATTTATAAGTTACTGAGAAAGTTAAAAGTTAAAAGGTATTTAGATCTGTGGTTTCATTTTTAATCTTAGGTATCAACTTTCATGGTTTTTGTGGGTGTCAAGCAACCACATAATAGGAATCCAACAATGTATTAATTATAGGATAATTAATTAATTGGGTCGAGTGAATAACCAAAATATGATCACGAGTCGGTGAACGCACACAGATTTATACAAGTTCCGCGCACGAGTTAAATCTCAGTGCGTTCCTGCACTAGTGATCATATTATTGGTTATTCATGAGACCTAATTGATTATCGTATTTATTACATAGATAAAATGCCGCTATTTAATAGATTTTAATAAATTTATTTGAATGGCGTATGAATTTAGACCGCAGGAGTCATGCCGACAACGCAATACAATTCACAACGTCATAATTGAGTTTGACCGGAAAGAACGCAAGAGTGAAAATATTTTTGTTATTTCACACTGTGAATTTACCAGATTTTATTTCACTGGGAAAAATCGGTATTTCATATGCATCTATGTAATAATTTTACACTTATTACATTTGTCAACATGTTCAAACCACAAAATTACAAAATTAGAATTCCAACAATTTTTTTTTGGGGGGGAGGGGGGTAGGGAAACCATGAAAATTGATTTTCACAAAAATAAATGAATCCACAGTATCTAAATACTCCAAAAATTAAAAGATGTTGATAATTACACAAAAACAACAAGTAAAATCATAATCTAACTTACACAACACATGTATGCTATTCACATAACTATTGCAGAAGAATTAACAAACCAGTGTCAGTGATATCACATTTACAATTAGAAATAGAATTAAACAAACATACAATAAATAAATTCATAATAATCATATATATAAATCGGTGGATATTCATAAGAATTCACAAATTAAAGTATATCAGGACTGACAAAATGACAGAATTTTTCAACATTCATGTAATAATCACAATGAATCTACACAATGAGAAAACTGTGTAAAAATTTGAACAACTATTTCTAAAGTCTGAAATTTTCTTTGTTTTTACAAAATCCTGTATCTATACTACTAAAGTTTTTAACAGGCATCAAATCTTGAGACAGTGTCATATCTCTTTTACTATAAGTACTTATATCTACATGATTGTAAAATGCATGATATATTAGTTTTCATCTTTAGATTTAGGTGCAAATACCAAACAGGTATAAAAACAGTTAATTTTGCTATGCTGTATATCTATATTTCAAGGAGTAACCTCTCATCAGCAGCATTTGAATCCAAACATTGGAAAGTCAAAAACCTGAAGCATAAATGAAAAGTACTTTAAGACAAAAGGTTTGAACAAGGAAGCCAAATTCAGCACCTAGGATATTGACCAAGTTTTAAAAATAGATATCTACCAAGTTTTAGAAATAGATTAGATAGATGTGATTATATACTCAGCAACACAAATAACACACCACTTCTTTCCATCCAGGATTCTTTAAAACAAGTGAAAATTTTATTAATTCTTTTATGCTTACTGATAAATCAAACCCAATTCAATAAAAATCAAGCCATAATTTCTGAAATTGGCACCAGTGTGCTAACAACATAGACATTAGATAAAGAAGTCGCAAAAACAAAGTCTAAGATTGATCAATTTAAAAATGCATGTTTCTGAAAAGTTTGGACAATTTTTGTGAAATTTAAGCTTTGATCCCCATTTTGTGGTTTCACTTTTGGATAAGCATAAAATTTTCAAAAAAATGTGAATTTTTCATTTTTGGGTTAAAAAACTCATTTTTAAAAAATTTTAAAACGAAAAATCAGAATTTTGTTAAATATGCAGAAAATGGTTTTAAGGCCCACACACATGCTGTGCCGAAATCTCAGATCATTCTGACAACTTCTTAAAGAGAAATTTGCAATTAAACTTTTAAGTCAAAGGAAATGAATGGAAGTGGTGTGTTTCTTATGTTGTTTAGTATATATGTAGATACTGTAAATACTTAACTTTGTACAAATATTTTCATATCCATGGTTACTGTGCAGGATTTATCAATTTGATGTAAATGCATTAAATAAGTTTGTTAAAAATCAACTTTTACAGCTTTTTAGCTTGTATAAATCATAATCATAACAAATGTAAAAGATCTCCCTCTATTATGCAAAAATTGTGATGTCATAAAACAATAATACAATCAAATCACTTTTATAAACTTTAATGAAGTGATAGCCATAAATAAAGAAATGTCTTTTTGCATTCTGCATTAAAAAAAGTTTCTGGTATATTTTTGAGATTTGCCATATTTACTCAGAATTTTTAAATCAAAATAGAGTGAAATGCTGCTTGTTCTTTTATCATCGACTAAACTAAAAAGCTAAATTTTTTTATATAATTTTTCCCAAAAACCAATTCATCAACCTATCAACTTTATAAGCTTTACCTGATCCAGTTATATTCTGTAAGTATGGAAACTTCTTTTGATTTGTATAGATAAATTAAAGTATATAAAATATCATAAAAATTTATCTTGCAATTCAAATTTAAAGAATGCAATATTATGTTGTAAAAAAACGTGAAACACAAAACACACATTTTGAATCTATGGCTATTGTATATAAAAATAGAAAAAAAATGGACAGAAAAACTTAGAATCACGATTAACATCTTGGTACTTTTCCATGAAGCAATACTAAAAACATACACATAATCCTACTAAAACTTCATGGAATAAGATGCACATTAATTAGCAATTGCTTTATGGATTCGTACCCTGGACTCTTGATAAGTTTAGTTAACAAAATAGAATGTTTAGGGACTATTATTCTCTTTTCTGTGCCCATTTAAAATCATCTGCTCTAGGTTTGTTCCCTGTGGTGTATTCTATGAGGTTTTCTAGAGTGGACCAGAACTTGATCTTCTCCAAGGGATAGTTGAGCCAGCCCGTAGTGATACAGAAGTACGTCTCGTGAGGCGACACATGATGAATTCTGTGATGCTTCTTGGGAAGGATAAAGTGATTGTCTTGTAGAAAAGTTATCCATTTTGGTAATCCAAAGTAAGTATGAGACCACTTGTGAAACTGAAACGAGAAAAAAAACAAGTTTTTGTAAAATTGAAATATTGGGTTTTGTTCTTGAATGATTTTGATTTGGCTTTTTAATTTTGTTACAAATAAAATGTTAACCAGAATTGTGGTCTTCCACTGCTTGTGCTTTTTAATGTTTGATAAAAGGAAGTAGAGGAGTTCTGTGATCTGTGGTTTTACTGTAATGGAAATTCTGTATTAAAAAAAAACACCAAAACCTTTGGATAATCACTTGATGAATTATGTTAAAAACGAAAATAATGTGTTACACATTCCATTCTTTTATGTTGCTATTTTGGATCAATTCATTGTTTAAATTTACAAGCCTTGTGGGTGTTTGCAATTGTGAGCAATAGGTTAAAAAAAATAAGACTATCAAATATTATAAATTCAAGTTTGTTTTTGCCTACAAAAACGATAGCTCCCCCCGTTTCCCCAAAAAGTTCAAAGTTCTAAGGGCCATAACTCCCACAAAAATTTGAGGATCAAAATTTCCTGGTAATGTGCACAACTAAATATGGTGTCTTCTCTATATACCAAGTTTCATTGAATTCGGTTCAGTAGTTTCAGAGGAGTTGCACTGACAAGCTGATAAATGAGGATTTTCAGCAAATTCCTAAGTTCAAAGGGCCATAACTCCCACAAAAATTTGATGATCAAAATTTCCTGGTAAGATACACAACTACATATGGTGTCCTTCCTATATACCAAGTTTCATTGAATTCGAATCAGTGGTTTTAGAGGAGTTGCGCTGACAAGATGATAAATGAGGATTTTCAGCAAATTCCAAAGTTCAAAGGGCCATAACTCCCACAAAAAGGACAAGATATGATAAGTGCTAAATTTGGCCCCCTAATTTATCATTTTTCAAATATAATTGAACTGAGGTTAAACTATTCTATATTCTTTCTTAGATGAACAAGGTATAGTAAAATAAATTTAATTTTAATTATATCTTGTTTATTTTGTCACTGTGACATCATCAACTTTTGTGAAAATGGCATTTTTGTGAAAAAGTGATAAAATCGTGCAAATTTTGAGTAGTTTTTGGCATATTTACCTATGAGCCACACAGAGTACCACAAAGTTATTTTTGTGATTTGTTTCTATATTCAAAATGATTATCTACATAAACTATTGTAGTGATACATGTACTCTGTGTGGCTCATAGTTAAATTTGCTGAAAACCACTTCAAAATCACAGGTTTTTTTACAATTATTCACCTAATAACAATTTTTAAGCCACTTTGGGTAACTATTTTTACATCATAATGGACAACTTTAAACAAAATCATGTTGTTATAGTAAAGATTAACTAATTTAAAGTATATATCACATACTTTTAGGTTATTGTAATAATTTCAAAATTTGGGGGCAAAATTGGACTCCTATCATACCTTGTCCTTTGAGGATAAAAATTTCCTGGTAATATGCACAGCTACATATGGTGTACTTCCTATAACTAAGTTTGGTTGAATTCGGTTTGGTAGTTTTAGAGGAGTTGCACTGACAAACTTTGTGACGGACAGACGGACACGAAAAAAACAATATGTCTCCCCACAAAAGTGGGGAGAGACATAAATATGAATTTAATTTTTACCTGATTAGTTAAACTAACAAATATTGCTATAAGAAATACATAGCATTCCCAATTATAACAGGCTGCTACGTCTTCTGGTGAGAGTGTGTGAAACTTATAAGCCATGTGAGCCAGGAATGGTACAATAACAGCAAAATTGTCACCATTTGTTTCTATGAAGTCATGTCTTGTTATAGAAGTTGGATCTATATGGTGCTCTCTGAAGGGTCTTATAAACCCCTGTAAATAGATGGAAAAGTAAAGACCTTTATTCTGTTTTGAAACGATAAGACCTAACAAGCACATACATTAGGGCTGTTCCAGAATTAAATGTGTGGGGGGATCGGGAGGCACATTTTTCTTTACCCCACCACCTATCAAAAAATAATTAATTTCAATCATTGTTTTTTCACAAAATATTTCTAAAACACCCACCACTCACCATATATGTGATAGAAGTTTCCCAGACCCCCAACAAACAGTTTAATTCTGGAACAGTCCTTATGTTATAGGCTGCTCAATTTCAAAAAATTATGTCACAAGGAAGGCCCTTTTTAGATAACCTCACAATCTTTAAATACCAACTCTAAAGTCTTATGTGTAAAATGTGGATTTGTCTATCTTATGCATAAACTTATTCAAGGTGAAAATTTGTGGGAAAAAAACATAAAACAAAAAAACTTTATATACCTGCAAGACATACAAAATCTTAGTCTATCACTGAGGAAAAAAAATTGCGCTTTTGACAGTATAAGTACTGAAAGAAGATTTTTAAAAAAGATCTAAAATCATTTTTTATCACTATTGACCTGATTTAGAGACAAATGTAATATTTTATTGTTATCAACTTATATGTAATCTTATTTACCGATCTATGGATCTTTTTACACCTGACATACCTTTCCAATAATGGGCAGTTCCACTGATCCCCAAGTATCAGCACCCCAATGGACTAATCCACTGAAGAAGTCTGCAGTTAAAATCCCTAAAACTAAACAATAAGTTTAAAATTTATAAAGCATGTCACATATCCTTAAAAACTAGTATGCTGATATACTAGTATTAGAAATAATCATGATACCCTTGGTCAACATTGTTCATCGCAGGAACGTTACAAGTGGACTCAGTTACATTATTGTATCTATTGATATATATCATGAAAACAAAGATTGTTTACAGAAATAAAATGCAAAACTCCATCTTCAATGAACATGTCTAGTGTATTTAATATGACACACTGAATTGACAATGGACAGTGCCACAGGTGTGCTGTAGCAAGCAGGAACTGCTTACTGTTCTGGGGCATCTGAGTTCACTCTCGTTACGACTTGAGTTAGTGTTGTTGATTTCTGTTCTGTTGATTTTGTGTTCTTTTTATGCTTTGTGTTTCTTGGTGCTGTTCCCGTTCATGTTAACTGGTTTTCAGCAGAGTTTGTGAAATGTGTCTGACCTGTCAGACCTGACTGGTAAAATTTAAACAGGTCCGGCATTTTAAACATACTTACTGGACCCATGTCTGATAGATTTTAGTATTTTTTTAGAAAGTTGTAATAGAAAGGACCAGTAAAAAAATGTTAGGTCCGACTAAAGATTCCATTCTGAAAGACCTATGTCTGACAAAGAAATTCTAAGTTTCGCAAACTCTGGGTTTTGTACTTTTCCTTTAGGACTTTTCACACTCGAATACCCCATTGGTGCCTCTTTACTTATTGTGTTTTGGATGGTTAGTCAAAAAGTTGTCTGCCAGTCTTTAAACTTCTCCATATGCGATATGATTTACATGTACATAAATGTTGGGGTTTACATAACAGTTAGTTTTAAATTACAAAAGCACTAAATAGGTCTGATAAAGCCTTTTATTATGAAAGTGTTATCTTTGCTTATGTTCAATATATGTTCAATATGATGCTAAATCTTGTCTTAGAGCAAACTTTTTTATAATTCTTGTTTAGTAATTTTGTTTCAACTTACGTTTACTTAAGAATATTTCCATACTAAAATCCATTATTTTGGAATGATTAAAAGAAAAGTGTTGGTTAATTTTATTACAAATAAACTTCATTGTAATTATTGAAAACTCTGTATCTTCGAAGATGTACTTACGCCCTGATATCAAGACAATGTACCAATTGGAAGGTTGAAAATGTAGAACTAGCTGGATGAAGTTCCATATAATCAGGCCTATAGCAGTAAATAAACAGATTGTTTCCTGAATTCTCTTACCTAAAATTATAAATAAAATAATGCATATTTGTATGTTAAATAAGAAAGCCATAATAAGAAATTCTGAAATACTTTACTTAATGATACCAGAATTTCTGGATATCAGAATGTACTTATGTCAAAAGTCAAGAGGAGGATAAATGACATCAACAAACATGCGTGCAATGAAAGTCTGATGTTTTTTGTTTATTTCATGAAAAAATGAAAGACTTTTGAAAAGTGAGTCTCGTTGGTCAGTATTTATGGGTAAAAAACAAATATTTACAACAGATTTAAGTCATGAATCAAATTTCACTTATTTCTTTTAACAACAAATTTGAACCAGGATTGTACCAGAATCGGAGAAAACCCAGGTATTGAACAATCACTAAGGTTTTCCTACTCTAGACATATTAGGTTGAATTGATATTCATTATTAGAGATCTCAATCAGAAATGTTTGTTTTTGTTTCTCTTTGCTATTCAAATTGATACATGTATAGTGTTTAGCAATTTTAACCTTTTGACTAGAGAGTGTCTCTGATGAGTCATGAGACTACATAGCAAAATTTATTGACTTGAACCTAATTCTAATTTTGATTCAAATACATGTACATCACATGAATGGTCATATTTGTGGAACAGAAATTTTATGTGGACAAGATTATATTTGCAATGATTCTACTCATTCTATGATTTTTTTTCTTTTATCTGTAACAAAGATTACATCTGGTGTAACCAACAATGGATGACTTTGAACCTGTTTGCAGTGCATAAACTTTTAAAAATATTATTAAGCATGTTATAACCAAATTGAAATAGTTATATATTTACCTGTATTTTATATAGAAATTTTAAATCTACTGAAGTTTAAAATGTTTAATAACACTTGTTGTTCACAGTTCTTGTTATAAAGGCCAAATAAAAAGTTATATGATGCATGTTTCTTCTTTTCCTACCTACCCTAACCCGGGCTGTCAATTATTAAAATTTTGAAAACCAGTTTTTAATAACTGTGCTTCCGAGATGTGTTATGTTATTCATTAGAACATTAAGATCTGAAAATCAGGAAGGCTGATAGCCCTGTCTAGTTTCATGCCTACTCTACCCCTTTTTCTCTAATTTTTACTCTTGCATTACACCTTATTCAGTAGCGGATCCAGAGGGGAGTTCTGGGGGTAAGACCCCCCCTCCCTTTCCACCAAATTTTTTAAATTTTTGTGTAGATTTTCAGCAAAATTGGTCTTGACCCCCCCCCCCCCTTTGGCCCACAGAACCCAGTATGGCAATATGTGGAACCCCCCCTTTCGAAAATTTCTGGATTCGCCCCTGTTATTTTACTCTTGTTTCGACTTAAGTTCTTGATTGCTGATCTGTTAAGCTGTAATAATTTGTTTTTTTGTTTGCTAGTTATTTTACAGGTTTGTTAGGTGCAACTTTTGCTCGCCTTATGCAGTCGTTAGATTTTTGCAATTTTGCCTGGTTATTCAGTCTAGACAGTAGACCAGTGAAGGCAATATTTCAATTAGAGGATCTGTAATTTAATATTGATATTGTGTGTTTTGATTGCTTCAATGAATTAATGTTATACGGATTATCTAAACTAATAGATAATCTTTATGTACCCACGATATAAATGTGCACTATATTTTATGTATGAATACATTGTACGTCAGTTGATGCATATTTAGCATTGTTATGTTAACCTCTTATAATTTATATACTAATGCTCAGGCCGATACACCTTTCTTAACAAGTGTTTAAGCAGGCCAAAAAAAATGGGTAGTAAAGTTAGATGATCCTTGTCACCAAAAACATGGCTAGATGATCCTTGTCACCAACAATATGGCTGTTGTAACATGTATATTAAATTTGAATGTTTTATACCCTCCCAAAGGGAGCCATAATGGTAGAAATGTCAATATTCTAGTTGTACTATGACCTGAATTTTCCTTCAACATCCGGTATAGCATGCTTGTTTTCCCGAACTTTCAGCATCTTTTTAACACTTTTTTTCTTTAAATATTTTAGACATCTTTAAATGCAGGCTTTAACCCACAAGAAAAGCTAGTTTGATTTTGATTTTCGAACAAAAGAAATGATAAAATTAATTGAAACTCCGCGAGCGTAACAGGTTTAACCTGCCTCATAATATCAAATCATGTAGGTCTTTTATTCTATTATGTGCATGCGTGAGATTCGACAAAAAATTGAAAGATCAAAGAAATTTGCTGCCAAATAAGCGACTAGATGCAAGAGTCTCTTGCGAGTTGCATGACACTTGACAGGTCTGCAAGGATTTACTAGCTGGCAAGACCTATAGCTAGCTACTCTGTGTCTGTGACCAGTTCACACGTAAAATTATGATTTTTTCTGAATCTGAATAAATACGATGCAGGACCAGTACTGGTATAGAGGCATCGGAAGAGAGCTGCTACTTTAGTAGCAGATCGGGAGAGCTTCTAACTGTCTTTCTGTACACTGTGTCTTCCGATAGCTTGATCCATAAATTTTTTTTAACTGGGTAAGTGTTTGTGTTTGTTAGTTTAACTTATGAAAAACATTTAATGTTTTTTTTTATAAAGCTATAGCCTGTTCCTAAGGTTTCGAATGCAAGAAATTCCTAGGCATACACAGTAAAGAGTTTTATTATGGTTACACAACACTGATTTGTAAACCTTGAAGCAATCAAATGAATTTTACCAAGAGTGTATTGGCTTGCAAGCTCTTTAGCACCAGCATGCTGTGGTCCCCATCTTGGCTTCTCCTGCTCTAACGACTCATTTCCATTTGGATCATCTTCCAACATGGATTTTGTCATAAATTCTTCTTCTTTTCTGACAACCATGTTGTCTCTTGTTGATGCTGACCTTTGACCTCTGCTCGTATGACAGCACAGTTACGCAGTTAATCATAATTGAATTTTAATCGTAAAAAAACTTATTTGATCATCATACAATAGCCGTTTCTTCCAAGATTAAAGATAGTGTTCAAATAAATAATCAAAATCCATATATTTAAAGTAAAATGCGAAGAATGTTTTTTTTTGTGTTAAAGTGTTCATTTCATTTTCAAAGGCAACATGAAGATGGTTTTGGTCCATTAGAAGATTAATCAAATTACTTAGAATGTCTAGAGTGTATGTTTCAACATTAATGTGGGAGTAATGTAAAGTTTCTAAACTGTCTATTATGTAATCATTTTACTAAAATTAGGTCCACTGACAGTGTGTTAAATGTTTCAGCAAAGAAAAAAAGAAAACCACACACAAAAATAAACCTCCCTGTGAAACATGTGCCTTTGAAAAAGTCCTATGATGTTTCACAGGGCTGTCAAGTTTTTATGGGCTGCATGCGTGAGATTTGCCCAAAAATTGAAAGATCAAAGGAAAAAATTAAAAGATCAAAGAAATTTGCTGCTATATTGCCAATTAGATGCGTGAGTCTCACGCGAGTTGCGTGACACTTGACAGGTCTGGTTTCAAGTAATATTCATCTAATATGACGCAGGTTTAACCTGTGACGCTCTCAAAGTTCAAACGTAACTATATATATTTTACAAGCGAAAAATAAATGTATTTATATACATACGATATGAATATTGAAACAAAATATATTCGAAAATAAAAACAAACTAGCTTTTCTTTTGGAACATGTGTGTGCTTTAAATGATGTTTGAAATTTGTAAAGAATTAAGCGTTAAAAAGACGCAGATAGTTCGGGAAAAGAAGCATGCTAAACCGGACATTGAAGGAATTAAACTTCAGCTCATACATGTCATAGTCATAGTACAACTAAAATGTTGACATTTCTACCATTATAAATAAAGACCTGATAATGATCGAGGCAAACCAGTGGAAATCTGGAAAGTTAGCAGCCCTGTAATTCCCTCATGAATTCACTGTCAGGTATAATAAAATAAGGTAACGCTCACGAGCTTATGTTGACCATGTTGACAGTTTTGTAAATGTATATTATTTCATCTACCCAGCAGCTGCATTTTGAAAAATGTGGCGATTCCTTATATGGTGCTTGTATTTACAGACATGTTAACTCTCCCATTTTCACCAGGAGACTCACAGTTTCAATACCCGACCTATCTCTTGCTTTCTGATTCATCCCTTTAATATCTCCTGATTACTGATTTTCTGTATAAAAAAAACTGTCAATAGAAAAGTCACGAAAATCGTCATTTTGAACTTCCTTGAGCAGTATTTCATTAATATTGAATGCAATTAATCACTTCTGGATATAAGGTAAATAATTTATTTAAGTACACAATGCAGCTATAGCTGATGTACCATTATGTAGCTCTGATAAGTTTAAACCCATACGGGTTCCTAGTGTCGAATAGGCCCCCAGCAGTTCTAAGCTTGTCAGTAAAAGTGCTCAGAAACCTTACATTGGGTCAGGCGGCTTTGTCACAAACCGACTGGGATGTGTGCCCTAGGTGGTTGAATGGGGAGCAGCACTGTCATAAATGAATGCCAGGGTTGTCAGGCTATAATGTTGAAAAAAGTGGTTCACTATGTTGGGGAAAAATGTCACGTTCCTTGCGCGTTAAAGAACACTACTGCAGGTCATGGTAAGAGTAAGACCCATTGGATCCCTATGCAGGAGGCTAAATTTCCCTTCCCTACCCATCACTCCTTTTTCCAGGGCAGTCAAAACTCCTGATTGACCTTGTGTCCCCTTTCCTCCACTTCATCAACATTTCATGTTCATCATGTTCATTGTATCACCCTTTCCATGTTCATCTCCTGGACATAGCCAACAATGTGCTGCTTGGGAGTAAAGCAATAACTAACTTACTAACCGACAAGTTTAAGTCTACTAGACTGCTATGCTGGTTACAGATACCACCACAAAGGTAACAAAAAGTTGAAATTACTGTTTCATAATATTTTGTTTATTTTCAGATCCATTCGACGCATGATGGTAGCCAACACATGCCTAATGACATACAGTAGACTTGTTCACTGTTTCTGTTTTGAAACCAGAAGATTTTATTCCAAAGCAGTAAAGCCACACAAACCAAAATCTACAATAGACAGGGTACTTACATCTGTGTTATAGATTGTTATACACATACTTTTTGACATAGTGTGCTAATATTGATTGAATTAGACCCCTGGTAAAAGGAAAAGGAAACAAATATTGCAATACACTTAAATGATACTGATTAAATGAACTGACTTTTTATGGTCGCCAAATGAAAAAAACTTGGACATAAAAGTTTTGTTCACTTTTAAAACATATTTTAGACATTTTAAGAAAAATTATATGTTATTGAAACAAATATGAGCCAAGTGCATGGCATTGTGGCAATTAGTAGAAGAAA
Organism: Arcuatula senhousia; assembly: GCA_963971305.1. NCBI lineage: Eukaryota > Metazoa > Mollusca > Bivalvia > Mytilida > Mytilidae > Arcuatula > Arcuatula senhousia. The sequence continues at coordinate 30,735,494 of OZ020306.1, read as the reverse complement.
ATGAGATGTGGAATAAGTGTATGCAACACAATATAAACGTAAATTTAAAACATCCACAATGGAAAACAGCCAGCAGCCTTCAATGGGACCAGCGGTTGCTGCTCGCTGTTTTTCAATAGGCCCCTGGATTGAAAATAACCTACATATGATTCAAGCCCAATCCTAAAGTAGTGTCTGACACATTCTAGGAATTACATCCATCAACCCATGCTTATTTTGTTGTTTGTTATGTGCTGAGTATGGAATATGAAAACAGTTATAATAGATAGAAACATGTAATAAACCATAAAAAATCAATTTAACATACACATACAAATTATACATGCAATTACATGGAGTCCAAGTAATACAATTTTGACCGACCAAAATAAAGAAAATGACTACCTGCAAAGGCCAATTTCAACCAATTGGCTTTTTTTTTTTTCAGAAAATGTCATTTGTAGATTTTACCAAAGTAATAGTTCAAGCTGGAGATGGTGGCAATGGCATTGTAGCATTTAGTAGAAAAAAGAATAAGGCATGGGATGGTCCGGATGGAGGGAATGGAGGTCATGGTGGTCATGTGATCTTTAGAGGTAGGTACATACTATGAAATGGTCCAGATGGAGGGGACGAAGAGCATGGTGGTCATGTGATTTTTAGAGGTAGGTACATAATATGAAATGGTCCAGATGGAGGGGACGGAGAGCATGGTGGTCATGTAATCTTTAGAGGTAGATACATAATATGAAATGGTCCAGATGGAGGGGACAGAGGGCATGGTGGTCATGTGATCTTTAGATGTAAGGGCATGAAATGGTATGGTCTAGATGTGGAATGGTAGATCAAGATGTGATGAAAATTTTACATGAATCATGATGGCCGTGTTAAGAAATGTATGTTTTAATAGAACCAAGTGTTTTGCTTATTAAGGAAAAAAACAATCATTTTTTATGTTATCTGCAACGTGTTGAAGAAGCAACATATAGGGGTTACTTTGGCAACATCTGTGGTATTGTGTTATCTTTCATCTGCAATGTGTTGCAGAACTGACACTTAAGGGTAACTTTCGCACTTTACATCATTTTGTGCCATAGGGGGCAACTTGTGATGTCACAAAAAATTCCATTGCAATTTTTAAGCAACTACATGCCACAGTCTCTTGATGTTTTGTATGTAGCTTCATCCTATAGTACTATAAGGTGTAAAGAGATTTTAAGCCCAAAACATCATGTACTTCTTCCTGTTTATTGAATACTTAAGGTTTGATGTATAATGAGTATATAGCAAAGTTTTCGTTGCTTTTCCAGGCAACTACATGCCACAGCATCTTGATATTTGGCTTGTTGCTTCAGCCTATAGTGCTATACGGTGTGAAGCGATTTTATGCCCAAAACATTTCTAATTCCTGTTTCCTGCCTTTCTAGTTTATAAAGGAGTCCTGATTCAATACAATGATTTACAACAATTTACATTTAATGAGCTTAAATGTTAAAACATGCAGGAAATGAAATAAAATGTCACTTAATGAGCAACGATGCTTTTAATCATATATCATTGTCAACAATTATAGACTTTGAATAGGATGCCACTGTTTAATTCTAAAGAAAACCCTCAAGATTGAGGTTTTTAAGTTAAAAAGTACTGGTTAGCTTACCTGGTTTAAGGCCATGTGAGCTATTGCCATCGCTTGGTGTCTGTCGTCTGTCGTCTGTCGTCCGTTGTCTGTTGTCTGTCTTAGGTCGTCTGTTTGTTCAACTTTTCAAAAATCTTCTTCTCTAAAACAGCTTAGCCAAATGTAATGAAACTTGGTAGGATTGTTCTGTAGTATATCATTTGCATTTTTTTGCAGATCACTCAAAAACTGTAACAGATATCAACATTCTGGCAAAGGTTAAAGTGATCAGCACAGCCTTAAAATTTTGAAGAAGATCTTACAATTTTTGAAGGAGTTATTGCCCTTTTTCCAGATTTTTTCCAAATTTTGCACTTTTTTTACCAATATCTTGAACTATACAAGATATTTGAAAAATTTAGATTATATATGGTTAAAGTCAACCCCCTATAAATATCAGTCCAGCCATGTATCATCTCAACATAGGCACATCTCTATAGAGCAATCACAAAGAAGCTTACTCTATCCCTTGGTACCAGCGGTTGCGATGTCACAAACAGTAATGTTTGAAAGATGTGGTGCTGCATATGTCTTGAATTCTAACTATCCAATCAAATCAAATAGGTTTAAAAATAATGACAAACATGTTTGAAATTGTGTTATTAAATGATAATGCAAAAATGTTTATAGGGAAAAATCATGTTGGTTTATTCAAGTTGTGGTATATAAATTATAACCATTAATTATATTTTACAGCTTCCAAGAACTTGAGGTCTCTTGGTCATGTGGATTATAAACTGACTGCTCAAAACGGAGTCAAAGGAATGTCAAAAAATTGCCATGGTAAAAATGCTGATCATCTGTATATTGAGGTGTGTTGTGTTGCTAAACTATTACTAGTATTTGCATATTAAAATTTTTATGTAGATCTTTCAAATATTGCTGGAAGTCCCTTCCTCACTATTTTATCAGTTTTCTAGCTGTTCTTAGATAACCAATTTTTGTGGTTTTAGACAAAGCAAAGCAAGTAATTGATTTCTGGTGTAAAAGAACTTGCCTATGATTAAAAGAAAGTGAATTTAAATGAAAATTGGTGCACACAAATAAAAGTACTTTACAGTGTCTAATTAAATCTAACTGTATGATTAATTGTAAAAATGAGTTGTTTCCCATTGTTTGATGCTATGAATAATTTTTTTTAAGATAATCAGTAAAAATTTGGGACTACTTTCATCATTTTCTAAGAAGCAAAGAAATGTCAGAGTCATAAGAAAAAAACAACTGCAAAACCTGGAAATTCAGGATACTTAACAAAAAAGCACTTGTAAATAGTCATACTTTATTATAACATTTTTAGTTATCAGTTGGTAATTTTTCACAATGTGGTTAAAATAATGAGTATTTTCAGGTACCAAGGGGTACTATTATTCGAAACAGTGATGGGACCATACTTAGCAGTTTAGATGAGGATGGTGATTATTATATTGGTGCCAAGGGTGGTCGAGGTGGTAGGGGCAACAAACATTTTACGACCAGCACAGATACTGCACCCAGAGAGGCAGAGCCCGGGGGTACAGGGGAAAACAGAGAATTGATGCTGGAGTTACGACTGATGGCTAATGCAGGTTTGGTAGGTAAGAGGGCTAAACATTTGAATTTAACTGCCAAATAAGTACAAGTATAAGAAATTCAGAAATTCATAGCTTACCAATGAAATCGATGAAGGAACATTGGAAATCAATATATGAATCAGTCAAGTTTTACTGTTCACACTTGGGTTATTTTTGCAGTAATGTTCATTTAGTGTTCATTCTTTCCAAATACCTACAATACAAGACAGAAACTTACATCATCAAGAAGTAACTACATGTAGATTCTATTGAATAAAAGTTTTATCTCATGTGGTACTTTGACAACACTATTTTTAATCATATCAATTTTTAGCTCACCTGGACCGAAGGTCCATGTGAGCTATTACCATCACTTGGCGTCCGTCGTCGTCGTCTGTCGTCGTCGTCTGTCGTCGTCGTCGTCTGTTAACAATTTTTCAAAAATCTTCTCCTCTGAAACTACTGAACAGAATTTAATGAAACTTAGTATGAATGATCCTTAGGGTGTCCTGCACCAAACTTGTGTTTCAATTTTTGATCCGTCAAAAAACATGGCCACCGTTACTAAAAATAGACCAGGGGGGTCAGACTACTGTTTTTGGCTTGTAAATCAAAAAGTATAAGAGATAGATAAAATCTGATGCCACGCTTCTGCTTCAGCATCAAAAGTTCTACAAAAGTCTCCATTTGGTCGAAGTTGTCAGATGATCCCTTATAGGAGTTACAGCCCCTTAAAGGTGAAAAATAGCGTTTTTGCATGTTTTTGGCTTATAGAATGAAAACTATTGCAGATAGAGAAAAGCTGTTGCTTGCCTAAATGTTCAGCTCATTTAGCTCTACAAAAGTCTTCATAGGGTCGAAGTTGTCAGATGACCCCTTATAGGGGTTACAGCCCCTAAAAGGCGAAAAATAGTGTTTTTTGCCTATAGAATGAAAACTATTGCAGATAGGGAAAAGCTGTTGCTTGCTTAAATGTTCAGCTCATTCAGCTCTACAAAAGTCTTCATAGGGTCGAAGTTGTCAGATGACCCTTTATAGGGGTTACAGCCCCTTACAGGCAAAAAATAGTGTTTTTGGTCTATGGAATGAAAACTATTGCAGATAGAGAAAAGCTGTTGCTTGTTTAAATGTTCAGCTCATTTAGCTTTACAAAAGTCTCATTAGGGTCAAAGTTGTCAGATGACCCCTTATAGGGGTTACAGCCCTTAAAAGGAGAAAATTAGTGTTTTTTGCCTACAGAATGAAAACTATTGCAGATAGGGAAAAGCTGTTAATTGCTTAAATGTTCAGCTCATTCAGCTCTACAAAAGTCTTCATAGGGTCGAAGTTGTCAGATAACCCCTTATAGGGGTTACAGACCCTTAAAGGGTAAAAAAGGTGTTTTTAGCCTATAGAATGAAAACTATAGCAGATAGAGAAAAGTTGTTGCTTGCTAAATTGTTCAGCTCATTTAGCTCTACAAAAATCTCCATAGGGTCGAAGTTGTCTGATGACCCCTTATAGGGGTTACAGCCCCTTAAAGATGAAAAATAGTGTTTTTGGTCTATAGAATGAAAACTATTGCAGATAGAGAAAAGCTTTTGCTTGCTTAAATGTTCAGCTTATTTAGCTCTACAAAGTTTTTCATAGGGTTGACATCAAGACCAGGTGAGCGATTTAGGCTCCTGGGAGCCTCTTGTTTATGTGAAAAATATTAAAGTCAATTGTTGGTAGCAAGTATTTCTTCAACTTTTGCTATTTGATTTTGCTTTAAGGTGGCCTGTAAAAATTTAGAATAAAATATTATATTTGTAAAAATAATTGAACTTTTGTTTATGAAAAACATATTTATGAAGGGATGAAGATAGATAATGATATATGAATATTATGTGTTCCGAGTGTTTTGTTATTGTATGATATTTTGTGTATTGTAGAATGTTGCTTCCTTTTCAGTGATAATCCTCTGTAATGGATTTTAGACTGAATAAAATTGGTTAGTTAGCTAGTTAGTTAGATAAAAATGGTTACACCATTTAATAAACAGTGTTTGTGCTTGTACTTTGCAGTCTTACACACATCGAACAAATGTAAGCATTTGTTTATGTTTTCATTATTTAGATTGGTTTTCCTAATGCTGGAAAGTCCACACTACTAAGGGCAATATCCAGAGCAAGACCAAAGGTTGCAGCCTATCCATTCACTACTCTCAAACCACACATCGGCATAGTAAACTATGATGACCAGGAACAAATAGCAGGTACTGTTATCTTCTTTTGTAATATTCATTAATAAACATGATCAAGGATCCTAAAAGTTGCTTTTTTGGAAAACTTAATTTCTAATTATTTTTTCCTACAGGTGTATTATAACCAAGTGTATTCAAAAACAACCAATTGGGCAACTTCAAAAACTCTGCAACCTAGGTGAATTTTTTTTTAATTGTTGGCCATTTTCAGAAAGCACCAATAAATAATGTTTTAGAAAATTTAAAGTGAAAATATGTATGTAGGTCCATTTTATCCCAAAATTGTACAAAGCATCTTGGAAAATTATTTTAAATTGAATTTTTTCGTTTTGTTATTGTTTTTTTCCAACTTTTTTCATGTTTTCTTATCATTAAAATTCAATTGCACTAATTCATTCAACTTTATTATACATATTGTCTTTTCTTTCTTGCAGTAGCAGACATTCCAGGACTTGTAAAAGGTGCCCATCAGAACCATGGATTAGGAATCTCATTTCTACGACATATTGAAAGGTGTGCATGTCTTTTATATGTGATAGACTTATCCTACAAGGAACCATGGACACAGTTGACCGATCTGAAATATGAACTTGAACAGTATAAAGCAGGGCTGTCATTCCGACCACATGCTGTCATTGGAAACAAAATAGACATACCTGGTGCCAAAGACAATTTACGAGAATTAATGTTAGCTATAAGATTACCTGTTTATCCTATATCAGCCCAGAATGGTGAAGGAATAGACTCATTACTGATACATCTTAGATATATGTATGATAAATATGGCAAGGAAGAATTAATTGAAGAAGAAAAGCAGTCATAAATGTAGGATAATTTATTTGTTTGTTGTTTTTTTTTGTTGCGCCTCTGACAGACAGCTAGACATATATTGCTATTCTGATGGTGGCATCAGTAGTGGCAGCCTCTACACTTGTAAGACAGGTTGGCCAAATGGATATTTCAAGAATTATTTGTTATATTTTATTGTACTGTAAATGTGGAAATTTTTGCGGGTGATATTTAAACGTTTTTGTTAAGTCATATTCTATATTTAAAGATTAAAAAATTTGTGGAGGGGATATTTTCGTGGATATTTTGTGATTGCGAATTAAGTGAAAATAACCCCCAAACGAAAATTTCCATGTTTACAGTATGTACATGTAGGTGCACAATGACTAGTGCTACTTCATTTCAACATCGTGTCTTTCTGGCACATATTCCATATTCTTTCGTTTTTAATACACCTATCATTTAACATGTACCAGTATACCACCTCATTTATGGTTTTGAGACTTTTTAACTTTTCAGACATTTGGGACTTTAAAATTTTCAGACTTTGGGATTTTGGACTTTTTTGACTTTTGGGACTTTAAACTTTCAGATATTTTGGGACTTTTGACTTTTCAGACTTTTGGGACCTTCAACTTTTAGGACTTTTAGGACTTTTGGGACTTTAAACTTTTCAGATTTTGGGACTTTGAACTTTTCAGATAATAAATTTTCAAAGAATTAATTGAATGTGGTAGACCTATAATGAGTGCTATGTTTAAGCTGACTGTGAGACATACTTTTAGTTTCCTTGTTGCTTATTTTTCACCGTTACAATTTCTGGTTTATTATTTCACAAAGAGTTGTGATTGCTTTTTGTTTACACTTGGTATCTTAAAACAATAATCCAAATGGTTTGTAAAACAAAAAGGTAGAAAGGCAAGTTGATGTTTAAAATTACTTACAATAGGGGCAGGATGGGCCCAAAAATCTAGTTTAACCCCATTACATTTTAAATGTGCCTGTCTTTAGCCAGGAATCTTTATCAAAGCTGATGTTTGTTTTTGTCAAATTGATGTTATTTGTTCTTTGTCGAGAAGACAGTCTTTAATTAACACTTTTTGATTGGACTTGAATCATATGTATTTTATTTTCAATCTAGGGCCAATTGTGAAACAGCTAGCAGCGACCGCTGGTCACATTGAAGACTGCTTGCTGCTTTCCATTGCGAATGTTTCAAATAATTGTTGAAATGTAGGTCATTTTGTATACACTTATTCCACATCTCATTATCATCTTTTACCTTAAGCCTTTTGTTATCCCCCCTTTAAGGCTTTTTCCTCTTTCCTAGGTAGTAACATAGTGGAGCATAGGACACAGACATTTCTTCTTCATCTTCTTATTTCCTACTAGGTGAAAGTTTCAATCCATCTTCAATTTTCAAGTTTTTAGCTTATAGCTCAAAAAGTATAAGAGATAGAGAAATTCCGAAGCAACATTCCTTGTTCTGCATCAAAATAACTTATAGGAGTTATTTCCCTTTATTTGTCAAAATTGACCATTTTCGCAATTTGTGGACTTTATCTTGAAATCTGTAAGTGCTAGAGGAAAAGTTAGCATTGCAAAATTGTTCAGCTCATTGAGATCTCCAAAAATGATTTCAGAGTCAAAATTGTCAGATCAACCGTTTTTAAAAGAGTTATTCCCCTTTAACTGTTTTTTTTTTCTATCAATTCTAACTGATTTTTAAATCTTCTTCTCTGAAACCACTAAAGTATTGCTTTCAAACTTTGCACACTTGATCTTTAGGATGTCCTCTACCAAGTTTGTGAAATTTGTGCACGCCGAACAACCGACATGGCCACCATCACTAAAAATAGAAGAGGGGGGGTTCATACCATAGTTTTTAGCTTATACCTCAAAAAGTATAAGAGATAGAGAAAATCCGAAGTTACCTTCCTTGTTCAGCATTAAAAGCTCTACGAAACTATCCATTTAGTCAAAGTTGTGGGAAGACTCCTTATAGGAGCTATTTCCCCTAAATCATCAAAATTGACCATTTTCATAGTTTTTGGACTTTATCTTGAAATCTGTAAGTCTAGAGGAAAAGTCAGCATTGCAAAATTGTTCAGCTCATTGAGATCTCCAAAAATGATTTCAGAGTCAAAATTGTCATATCAACCTTTTAAGAATTATCCCCCTTTAACTGTTTTCAACCAATTTTAACTTGTTTGGTTTTTTTTCAAATGGAAAACTTTGTAACTTTGTATTCTTGATCTTAAGAGTGTTTTCTATCCTTACTTGTTTCTTACCAAGTACATGTAGACCATGTTGCCCACTAGGTAAGAGACTTATGTTCTTATGTTGAACTGGAATATTAAAAAAAAAATGTTGTGATGTAGATTAAGGGTCTAATATTGTCTCTTGTGCAGAAAGATTTTAAGAAGTTCTTTTAATGTTCTTCCAGGTAAAGAGAATAAGCATTTTTTTTTACTGAGATTTTGAAAAAAGGTTGTTGACATTTTTCAAATAATACATATAAGTGTTCTTTTTCCCCTAATGGCAATAAGGAGGAGTGGAGTGTCACAAAATTAAAATTCGCTATTTGACATGATTATAATTAGCAAAAAAATTTAATATCAGACAATAAATAAAACAGTTTCCATTTTGGCCCCTAATTTTATAATGGAAAGAGGGGGGGGGTGCCAAAAATGTATCCCCCATTTTGTAATCATTGTCAAATTTCAAAGTGATTGGCCAACCAGAAACAACAGTAGTTCAACACCTCATTTCTTATCAATCCCATTCATCCTTTTATGGTAACCGGTATAGAAGATTTAAGTAATATTCAATAGCATTTGGTTAACCAGAGTAAATGTTACTGTTTGAACCAAAAAAGTAACATTTTTGGATGGACGTCAAGTTGGTTACTTATTCCTGATTCCCTATTCGTTACTTATTCCCTATTCCCTATTGGTTACTTATTCTAATTTCCCTATTCGTTACTTATTCCCTATTTCCTATTTGTTAGTTACCTTTATTTGTTACTTTTTCCTTATTCTCTATTTACTATTTGTTACTTATTCCCTTTTTATACCCCGCCACACGGGGTACCCCGCCACACGAAGTGGCAGGGTATTATGTTATACCCTCAGTTTTTTTCGGTGTCTGTCCGTCCGTCCGTCTGTCTGTCCGTCCCCCGAAGGTTTCCGACCAATAACTTGAAAACGCGTCAAAGGATTTGAATGATATTTTGCACAGCTGTTTAGTACAATAAGATACAGGTCAAGTTCGATTTCCAGCATGATCCAAAAAATAGTTTTCGAGATAGGCCACTTTGAAAAATCAAATTTCATGAAATTTTGAGTTTCCGACAAATAACTTGAAAACGCGTCAAAGGATTTAAATGATATTTTGCACAGCTGTTTAGTACAATAAAATACAGGTCAAGTTTGATTTCCAGCATGATCCAAAAAATAGTTTTCGAGATAGGCCACTATAAAAATCAAATTTTATGAAATTTTGAGTTTCCGACCAATAACTTGAAAACGCGTCATGGGATTCAATTGATATTTTGTACAGCTATTGAGTACAATAAAATACAGGTCAAGTTTAATTTCCAGCATGATCCAAAAACAGTTTTCAAAGATATGCCACTTTGAAATCAAATTTTATGAACTTTTGATATTATAACGTGGCGGGGTATCATTTAATGTTCCATTACATGCCCTATTTTTCTTTATTCGTTACCCGTTCGTTACTTATTCCCTATTCCTTATTCGTTACCTATTCGTTTATTGTTCAGTCACTTTTTAGCTCACCTGCTATTGTCATCACTTGGCGTCCGTCGTCCATCTGTCGTCCGTAAACTTTTTAAAACATTAACTCCTCTGACACCATAAGTCCAATTACAACCAAACTTGGTTATGGTATGGTTTTTCATTAGCATTCGGTGCTTAGAACTGGTGTGGGAATCGTCCTAAAACATGGTCACCGTGGCTACAAATAGAACATAGAGGTAAATTGCAGTTTTTTGCAAGTAAATACTACGACGGCGGCGTAAACATTTATGTAAGACTTTTGTGGAAAATGAATTACATGAAAAGTATAATAGCTATAGGCATCTGATATTTGGTATACAGACATTTGGGTTTGTGATCTACGCATCTGGCACCATGCCGTGTGACCCTGACTTCACGATCACGCTTCAACGACTTTGTGAACAGATTTTTTTTTCCAGTCATAAACTTCTTTGTAAGACATTTGTGGAAAATAAATAACATGAAAAGTATAATAGCTTTGCATCTGATATTTGGTATACAAACAGTCAGTGATATACTTGGTCTATGCAACTGTCACTGTGCCGTTTGACTCTGACCCCACAATCACCTTTCATCGACTCTTTGAACCTCGGTCTTTTTGGGGGTCAAAAACTTTTTTGTAAGACTTTTGTGGAAAATAAAATACTAAAAAAGTATGATACTAAAGCATCTGATATTAAGTATACAGATACTTGGGGTTGTGGTCCATGCAACTGACACCATGCCATGTGACCATAACCCAATATGCATGCTTCAACAATTTGGTGAAATTATGTAGGGTTGCAAACTTCTTTGTAAGACTTTTATGGATATGAATTACTTGAAAAGTATAATACTTAGGCATCTGAGACACTTGGGGTTGTGGTGTACTAAAGGCCTAGAGACGGAAAAGAAATGAATTATCTTTCTTAGACCAGAAAATTTCATCATTTTCAAAATTTACAAAGTGGCAAATCTTCAATAATTATTTTCGGAGCATCCTGGAAATTAAACTTGACCTGTATTTTATTGTACTCAACAGCTGTGCAAAATATCATTTAAATCCTTTGACGGGTTTTCAAGTTATCATTCGAAAACCTTCGAGGACTGACAGACACCGAAAAAAAAACTGAGGGTATATAACATAATACCTTACCACGTCGTGTGGCGGGGTATAAAAACATGATTTTTATATAAAACTAAATGCGAAAAGGCATTAAAGCAGAATTTCATCGGGTCATTTGCATGGAACGTCCCTGAGTACCGGAATTGCTTATTAATAAATGGTACAAAAATAACAAAGGAAGTGAATTTTGAAACATAGAAATTAATGAGATGATTAATAAGTGTTCGCGACACAACTCACATAATCAGCGACAATTTAGAAAAACCACAATAGACAGTCGGCAGAAGTTTGAAACAAAGTATTCTTACATTTAAACTATACACTTTTTGTTTATTTTCCCCTCAAAGGATTGCTCTCCGATTTTGAGTTCACACGAGACTAAAAGTTGGAGCCATGCTGAAATAAATAAAAACAAACTCAAACAAACAAAAATAGTAACAGGCACTACATAGTAAGTCTAGTCTCATTGCCTGTTACTAGTACCTCATTTATCATAATAAAAAGTCTTTTGGTAGGGCAGATTTATGCTATTTCGAATAGGAAACGAATAGGTAACAGGCTTTTCACAGCTGGAAGACACATGAGATCTACACTTTATTGTTATGAAAAGGTTTCATTGCCTGTAACCTCATTTATCCCAATAAAAAATGTCTTTTAGTAAGGCAGAGTTATGCTATTTCGAATAGGTAACGAATGGGAAACGAATAGGTAACATGCTTTCATAGCTAGAAGACACGTGAGATCTACACGCCAAAACTATATGACTATACATGAAGAGCAAAGAATAATAAAACCAAAAATACCAAACTGGGGAAACAAATAATTACCAAGATGAACTACCTATGCCTGGGGTAGGAAGAACCTTTATAGGGTTAAAAAGCAGAGATAATAACAAAAAAAAAACACAAAATTTAAATCATCAAATAATTTAAAAATTACAAATACCAAAATGCAGGTATAAACGGTTAATTTGGATATGCTATATATTGATATTTTAAGGAGTAACCTCTCATCAGTAGTAATTAAATCAAAACATTTGGAAGGGCAAATTCCAAAACTATTGAACACGAAAAGTACTCAAAACCAAAACGTTCGAACAAGGAAGCCAAATCCAGCACCGAGGATATCGACCATGTGCATTACAAGGAAAGAAATCTGGTGTTTTAAACAATTTTGAATTTAAAAATCGGAAATTTCAGCGCAAACATATTAGAAATTTTATGGTAAATCGTGTCGGACAAGCCTTGAAATTTGGTATTTTGAAAGAAAATGCGTCGGTTTATAAAAGATTTTATAACTTCTCATTTTATTTAAGCTAAAGGTGTCCATTAATTTAAGCAATGAAAAATCTGCAAATTTACAAATCCGACTTATTGAAATCTTACGTTGGAAAAGCTACCTTCTAGGTAAATATATATATGAGTTGAATCTCGAAAAGAACTTGAATCCATGAAACAAATGTGAGTTATCGATTCAAGTAAGTCCTTGGTCAAACTCTATTGTTTTAATTTGCAAGAAAGATGATACCCTCGGGTTTTGTATTGATTATAGTCCAATGAATAAATTCACTATTAAACATTGTCACCCACGGCCCAGAACTGATGACACACAGACTCTTTCCAAAGAAAAATGGTTTTGTACTTTTGATTTGCGTAAAGGTTATTGGACAATCGAAGCAGACAGACAGACATAAAACGAGATTTTTAACCTAAACATACTTAGGTCATATTGTTCAAGTCAAGGTATGATATCATATTAACAGATCATTGAAAATGTTTCTATGGTAAAAAACTGATATTAAACCAAGTAAGAAGGTCTATAAAGTTGTGCTCATATTACCTCTGTTTTATACAGAATTCTTACACTGCAATACTTGGCATTAAAAAGAAGCGTCTTTCATTTGGTGTGATAAGTGTGATCAAACTTTTCAGTATTTGAAACAAAAAATAGTAGAGACTCCAATATAAGGCTATCCCCATGAATAGGTTGTGTTATTTTGGATACCAACGCCAGCAATTTTGCTCTCTGTGGGGTTTTATGTCAAATTCAAGATTGGCAATGATGGTAAACGGTTACTTCTGTAAGAGCCTTAATTAAATTAACTTCCAGCGGATCAATCTCCACTGCAATTTGGTTTCACCAAAAACACAGACGATAAAGAAATCCTGGAGAAATCAAAATTTCTGATAGAACAAGTCACTTAGGGTTACTAAGAATTGTTACAAATGATCTTACTGCCAATACAGATGAAAGAAAATCATGTGTTAGAAAGACACTTTATAGTTTAACCACAGGGCCCGGGGTTAGTTTTGGGCTAATGATATATAATACGGACTGGCTACGATTACTCGCTACGAATAACAATAAGATTTTTTATTGTTACTCGCGTGACTAAGACGGGGACGGTTTCCGGATACGGCATCTTTTCAGTCCGGAATCTCACGAGTAACAATAAAAAATAAAATTAGGATTAATCGTAGCTGCGGCCTATATAATAACTAACCTCGGGCCCCTGTGAGTTTAACTGGTACTTAAATTCATGGAACAAATGGACTGCCTTAACTACCCGTGTACAACTATTTAACATTTATATGTTTTACCAAGACTGCTGTATGGTCTAGAAACCATCGTCTTGAACCACTTTCACATTGAAAAACTTCAGAACAATGCAATCACTTCCTTAATTCTCTATGAGAGCAACGTATATTCTGCTAGGAGTACCAACTATCGTTTCGTCAACGAAGTCCAATCTTTTTAGTGTAGGTCAAAGCCGGAAAAATTCTATGAAAAACCAACATCTGCACTCATCTCATAGACAGAAATCCTATGACATTTGTATAATAAAACTGGTCAACATAAGAAAACATTTTATTCAAATCAAAACAAATATGTACATAAATATGTCATAAACCATCTTAATCACAGTCATCTTTGTACAAGTTCTGACATAAGTTATGCTATATCATTCAGCTGTCTCTGGGCTTCCTGTCTGTGTCTAAGGAACTGATCAATGTTGTCCGACCTGGATATTTCTATGTTTGGAGACTCGTTTATCTATTAAAAGAATAAAACATATTCATATGTACACAGCATAATTAATGGATATCATAGTACTTTGTGTCTAGATATGGTCTAAAATTCAAGTAAAACAAAAAACATGTTCCAAAGGCATAATGCCCGACATCGCAACATAGTAAATAGTAAATCAATTTAAACTTGACCGTAAACATGATATTAAAAGGACAGCCAACGGATCCTAACAATAAATGTTTCCCTCTACTTTCGTTGATGAGGCATAAAAAGATAAATGTAGTGTTTGATATTCAAACAGTTAAAAACATTGTGGAAAAAGTGCTCTGACAGGTATATCTTAGAAAATATAAGACTAGCATAGACTTACCGCTAGAATGTCTTGGTAAGCTTGCTGTAGGTATATCTTTGACCATATAAGACTATCATGGAACTCTTTTTCTCCACCTGACCACTTCTGTCCAAAGCTAATCATCACCTCAGCAGAAGGAAGGGAGCCGTACCCATTCTCCACAAAGTTGTCCAGGGCAGGTTTGAAGGAATTAAAGTAATCAAATATTACTGTTGGTTCATCCCTTATCAGTTTCACTGGCTCTGGGATATCATGTAGTTTGACAAATATTGTACATCTGGAAAATTTGATGAAAAATGTTATATCACATTGTGCAAAAAGGGCAAAACAAGTACATGTATGAACAACAGTGCTATTAAAAATGCTAAGCAAAACCAATAAGAAAAGCCAAGAATGTTGTAAATGTTGGCAACTTGAGAAAAAGCAACTAATTACACATGATCTGATGTGGGTGAAGCAAATGTAGTGCCAAAGTCGGATATTCAAATTTCTATACATTTGTTTAGATGATAAGGAAATACTAAGAGCCTCACTGAAAAAACACTGTTGGGAAGAAACACTGAACCTAGCTCGATTTATAACGCTTGTACCCAAAAGATGGCTTTGTAACAGAAGTAATATTTTACCTGCATTTTCTGGTGGCAATAATTTGACCATTCTGAACCTGTACCAGTATCCCTCTTTCCAGACTGTTCAGCAGTGTGATTGTCATTTCTTCCTGTTTCTTGTTATCCAGGTAACATATTGGAAAATGAACTTGGTCAACATCGCCAGGTCCGTAAATCTAAAATAAACCAATGAACATTAAAGATAGGCATATGTTATGTATGGTGAAACTTGAACATTGGCTCTTCTATTTAATCATTCCTTTGGGTTTTCTTATGGTTGATATCATCTGATGCTGACTTTGGACTTCAAAATACAATATTAAAACGGGTATAAAAACGGTTCGAGTTTTATCATTAATTATAAGTTTTCTCCTTTCAATTATATGCTTTTTAACCTCTAAAATTTTGTTTTTGTTTTGTAGTTTGTTTTTGTCAGTCACTATCTAATAAAAGATCTTTAATTTTGTTTTAAATACGGACATTGTTTCATAATTGAATGATGAGATATTTTTGTTGGATCTTGTATTTATTCTTAAAAAAGCAAATTAGCATATGTCTTCTAAATCTAAACTTCACATAAGCATCAAGCTTGTTTCCCAATCCAGGGTGAATAAATATGTTTAAACTTAACTGAATCTAAACTATATTGATATGGATTATTTTTTCCAGTATATCCACATTTCCACATATGTTTAACATTGTTTTATTAAGCAAGGCAAGTAACAAATGAGTTTATATTTTACTCACTTCATTTTGAAGATGTGCATTGAGTTCCATGTCAGAAGGTCCATAGAAGAGACGACAGCCCCTGTTGTTATACACTGTGTGGGATCCAAGATCTATGTGTCGATATCCTAGTTTAAAGACGATGGTAGGATCTACAAGTAAGGTAATTACACAGCTATTGGACAGATTAAATAATTCTTATTGAAGCTAGGTAATCTTTTTTCTTTACATTTAGGTAATTTTTTTGGAAATTTATTATTACTTTGGTTTCTAAAGAAAAAATCAGTTTCATTAAATTGGTTTCACATAAGTTTGGGCAATTTGGCCTGTAAACTAGCTAATCTTTTGTGTATAATCAATTGTTTAATCTTTTTCTGTCTTAATTTTTTCAGTAACATTTTTGTTACCCTTACTTTTTCACATAGAAAAAAATTGACCTACCAACTTCCCTATTTTGGCTGGTGATGGTCAGTGACCTCATCATGCTTGTACTGTTTTCTAGAAAAAAAAGTAAGTTGCATGTTTATTATGTTAAACTAAACGAAAAGTGTAAAACAAACATACATGTATTTTTCCATTGTTAAATTGTCCCATTGCAGTATTGTTTTATTTGATGTTTAATGTATAAAAGACTAGTTTTGTAATGTTAATATTTAAAAGTTGTCAAAAATTTACCTCCTGAAAAGGCTTAAAAAGTAACTAAAAACCAACTACATGTTATCAAGAAAAATGCTTATACATGGATAAGTGACTTATAACTTTTTGTACTGTTGCTTTGGTTGTCAATATTTTACAGTTTAGTGAAATGTTTCACTTATTGTTTTTTCATATACTTTTGTTCTGGATTGTAAAAAAAATTGCTATTTGATAACATCTGGAAGTAATTATGTACTTTGGTTGTCAGTTTATGTGTTAAAAATCTACCTGTTGGAGACAAGTTTTCTTGGGAGGGGGCGGAGGTTCCAGGTGGCAGAGGCAGCATATGTAGGTCCCTCAAGTCTGAGGGTAGATTTCCTGAGGTTATCATATCCTCCTCAACCTTGATTTCTCCTGTAAGGAAACTAAAGATATACTTGTTGTATGTTAGGAGGATCTGCTAACAATGTATTTAGCCAAATATCAAAGGCATGCATATTTACAGGCCTATCACCAATTGAAGTGACTTCTTTTCTTAATGTAAAATCTACCTTGTATCAAATGATTTTCTTTTCAAACATGCACCGATTTTCTCTCTAAAACAGAACTATTGCACGCATATTTAGTTAGCAGAAAGTTAAAAGAGTGTAAAGTGCATCCTTGCTATTTCAACAAACAAAATAACCGTAATTTAACATAATTTTTTACAGCTTAAAAATTATCTTATTTTCCGATTATTTAAATTTTCAATAGTACAAATTTGTACAATTTTACAGATTTTACATAATTCGTTTTATGTTTTATTTATTTGAACAGCCTCTATTATGTAAAATAGGCCACAGCCCTTGCTATTTAACAATTAAAGGACATAGTTTTTAGACTTTTCAATACATCACTTGAATTCATTATGGAACCATTGTGCCATTTATTTTTGTAAAGTAAACAATTATTGCAATTCATCAATTGAATCATCTTTCCTATTTCTCATGGCCATTTCCTATTTTGCTGGAAAGGCAGTAAATGAAATAAAATAGGAATACAAATTGTTCATTTTCCTAATAATTCATATCACCATTACCAAAATGGGCGTAAAGTTCAAACAGAGCTATTTATACACGATTTTTAGAGTAAAACAAGGTTACTTATTGGCATCTTTTTACGTTTTCAATGAAATGATAATGAATTTGATAGTTGTTGCACTTATTTTCAACTGATTCTCTTTTCCTCACATGGCTTGCTTCCCAGATTTTTTTTTTGATAACTTATTTCTAAACTTTTTATTGAAATTCACTATTTTTATAGAAATTTAAAATTTGATAGCGATTTCAGTACATGTATAACTTGGTTGCATAAATGTGACAAAAATATAGATGTAAATTCAAATGCAAAATCAGTTCATGACACTTCATGACAGTGACATATAATCCAACAACTTTACTACCTTAGATATTTTTTAATGTATTCATCAACCAATTATAGATACAAACCTTTGATGAACTTCTCCGGCATCGAATTTAACTTAATGTCTTCATCCTCCTACAGATTAGACAAGAAGAAAGTTAAAGCAAATATTTATTTATTTATTTATTTCAGAGATGCTGGTTTTGATATTTAATTTCTATTTGAAAAATTGTCGAACTTGGCTTAAATTATGACCGATAATTGTTTTGCTAAGTGTGATTTAAGGTGGGACGATACCAAATGGCATATATCCAGATTTTAATGAAAATTGGTAGACACATAGTTCTTAGTGATATACATCCATATATGAAATAAAAAATGGGGGTCACGGATCTCGTTTTTCAAATAAATGCATTTGAAAACTGCATTTTTGGCGGGAAATTAACAAAGACATATAGGAAAAAAAGAGTTTCAACACCAATTATTTTTACTATTTATACACAAAAATGGACTCACGATATCCAAATTTTGACCAAAAACTAATTTCATATTCCTTGGAAAAGGATGGGTTGCGATAAGGCCCTATTTTGGCCCATCTGTAGGCGAAAAATAAAAAGTGTTTCATAGCCTCTTACTTTTTACCTTATTTTGTAGCAAAATGATTGTACTGTTGTGAAAGACTACTTTTAAATCCTTTTGTATTAACACGGCTTGGAAAATCGTGTTCAAAATGGACCCATTTTGAATGAAAATTTCATCTTGATTTAAAAGAAATTTCAAGGTAGGGTTCAATAAAGTGAAATTTTGTGCTTATATAGTTGAAGCCAGTGTTAACAATTCTATAAAAGGTTCATCATACATATACATCACTTTTAAGAACAATTTTGAATTTGAAATGAACGCTAATCTCAAGAAAAACGAGGAAAACGGAGAGATTTCGCACAATTTTTAACTACTGACAACAAGTTCAAAAATTATAGTCTTTTTAAATTTTCAGTATGTCTTGCACGCAGAACCAGCTTGAAACTATCACAAAAGATGTGTTTTAGTAAAACAAGTTTTTGAATAAAATATGGAGCTGGTTCCGCGTGCAAGGCTATACTTTCGGGAAGGATATATATCACTCATTTGCGCCACTTTCCCATAGGCTCAATGTTAAAATCATGTGTGGTGGTTCATTTCAAGCACCATTTACTAAAAAATGAAAAAGCTTTTAAACTACAGACGTTTATTTTAAAAAATAGAAATATTAACCTTTCGAACAAGACATTTTATGAAAGAATTTAGTTAATTTTATTTTTGACTTTTGCGGTGGGCTGAAAACGGGTCTTATCGCAACCCATCCTTTGCGATGCATTGATGTAAAATAAAGGATATGTCACGGACTTCGTTTTTAAGGATATTGCCTATACGTGAAAAACGCAATAGAATCTAACTAAAATTGACGTTGCTTTTCACGGCGTTCAGACGGATTTTTCAGTGTACAGGTAAATTTTATCGGTAACGTCGTTTTTAACGTAACGTCCCACCTTAAATGTCACAAACCTATTGTGTTTTGTGTAACTACCGGACCGAAAGATTGCAATGAAAGAGGGAGGTTTGGCGCGCCTTAAAACCTGGTTTAACCCACCATTTCTTTTGAAATGCCTGTACCAAGTCAGGACCATTGTGATCTTCAATTTTTCCGCTATGTCTTCCTTGTTTTGTCTCGTCTTATGGATATTTGAGATTGATTCTCCAAGTTCGGTAATTTTGTTATAACCTATATTAAATGGTGCACATTTCCATTAAAATCCCAATACCACTATTGATACTCTGTAGTGTCTTAAGGTCAGTGGACATGTTTTTATTTGTTTGGGCATTGAGTATATTCATAAAACTGGTTGAAGTTTTTATATAATGTTGTTATAGTTACAACATGGCGTTTTTGTTTTTTTGTTTGTTTTAAATTTGTGTCACCCTGTATGTTATTTAGTTTCCCCATTCTTCCTCTATGAAACATTATTCTAGATCGAATCTCATTTGGAATCATTTTTACCTTCATATACTCATTTGTTCTGGGTGGGGATCCTTCAAACATTTCGCCGATTGGTTCACGACTATTGGAAGATACTTCTGCAGAGAAAAACAAAGCAAGTGTATACAATGAGAAATGGTAATTACTGTAAAAGGGGATAGTTTCGCGTGGTTTAAATTTCGCGTTTTCAGTACCATAATGCATTCGCGAGGTTTTAATTTCGCGTTTCATTAGATCATGGAATATTGGGTCCTTCTAATGTAATTTACGCGAGGGGATATTTTCGCGAATTTATTATGATCGCGAAATTAGCGCAAATAAACCCCTTGCAAAAAGTTCCCCTTTTACAGTAATGAAAATAACATTTGAATTTTTCTGATATAAAATATATGTTTAGTAAATATGTTTAGATTAAAAAGATTTGGATGGACCAAATCTATTCCTAAATAAAGGTAATAACAAAACTACCGAACTTGAATGATCAATCTCATAGTCCAGAGAAAATGACAAAAACGAATCAGTCATACCGGAGAATTGGTGGATCGCAATGGTCCTGACTTGGTACAGGCATTTCAAACGAAATTGTGGGTTAAACCAGGTTTTATGGCGCCAAACCTCCCTCTTCCATTGCGAACCTCTTCCTCTTCCATAAAATCATACAATGTTTGCGTCCTGGTTTTGATTGCAATATCATTAACATTATCATTGACTTCGGGATTTTGAGCATCTGATCATATAAAAAAAGTTTGCTCTCATATTAACATTGTCAGTTCTGGGTGGTATCCCTTGGACATTCTTATTTCCTCAATACAACAGGAACTCCTATGATCTCCTATGGAACTATACACGTTTAAACAGGACCGCAAAGCAAAGAAACACTATAGATCAAAACTATTCATATTAATAATTATGAAATGCAACAATACCTTCTCTACTAAGTAATCGGTATGCTCTGAAGGGCTCCGGTCCGTCTAATCTACTATACGTTTTCATCTCTTGAATGTCAGGAAGTTTGTTTAATGCACATCGAAATCTAGTTTTCCACGTTGGCCAGTCTGTGCTATCAACACCTTCCCTGAATCGGCCCGTATGCATTGCCCATTCCTTTAAATGAAATATTACTCTTGTTAAGCATCTATCAATAATGGGGGGTCGAGTATGTATAAAATAAAGAGCTATTTTATACATACTCGAACCCCCCTCCATTATTGATAGAAACAAGTGCCTGTGGTGTTAAGTGTTGTTTTTTCTCGTACATGCATGTTTATTCATATCACCCCGTCTTTTATAAACCATTATTGATATATGATGCTGTGACACAACAAACTGATGTCACGATTTTTATCTGCTTTTAAATGTTGAGAGTTCTTATTACCGTACACTCGGTGGGTGTTTCATATTATTCGCTTGCCTTTAAAGAATATTTTAATTTCCATTTCAATAGCCAAGGTTTTACACATGCCTTAAAAGTTAAGTGATATCAGAATGTAAATGATTCATTTATTACTGATTGATACATTGTAAGGAAGTATTGTTTATTCATATTTTATTTTTAGTTCAAAATTTTAGTATATATTTTTTTTCTAAAATTTTGAAATTTTAGTTTCAGATAAAATTCCGATATGCATCATCTTAAAAGACTCACCTTAAATATTTGAGAATCTTGTTCATTCCAGTCATGCTTTCCTCCATGTTTCCACGGCACTTTAAATATCTTTCGGTTTCTATCAATCCATTCAAGTCCTCTTATTTGTCCGGATTCAATTTTGGCCTCTAGCCAAGGTCGCATTCTCTGACGCGTATGGCCTTCCATCACTTTTGCAACGCTGCTTAAAAAGTAATGTAGCAAAATTAAATGAATGTACTTTTATGTGAATATAGATTTTTTCATTACCTATATATATATATAATCAAACAATACTTCAACATTTTTTTTTAAAAGTACGTTTAGTACGTTAAAGCACTTTTTTATCTAAATGTGAAAATATAAATAAATTAAAAAGAACTTTTGAAAGTAGTTTTAAATCAGTACTTACAATCTGTAGTGTGACCACATGACTAAACTGTTCTTGTTGGTCATACTGTCAAATTTGAGTGGATTTGTCAAGTCCCATCGTTTTTATATAACCCCCACCCCAACCAAAAATGGGATTTCCCCATGCATTTGTGATTTTGCCTTGCTGCCTTCACAAAGACAATTATAAGATATCGTTTGGGACGGGGATTTGAGATTGTACTAATTTGGTAACGATACCAAGAAATATGCATTTTCAACATAGATTTTTTTACCGGACATATAGAAGCATACTTGAACTAAAAAAACAATTTGAGCTGTAAAATCATACGTTTCAAATTGTGTTGTTTTTTTTAATGCATGATCGGATTTCTTATCAGTTAGGATGAATATCAGAAAAAAAAAGAAGTACTAATGGGACGATTGAAGGTTCGGAATCTAGCTACTGTTAAAGGGTGTAGTAGTGTTTAAGCTAAAGGTATAAGAGTATTTTCGTGAGGTTTAAATTTCGCTTTTTCGATTTTAAAACGCGTTCGCGATGTTTAATGTTTGCAAAAAAAAATCGATCTTCTACTAGCACATGTGTGTGTTGGGGTTTAACGCCCTTTATCGACGCACATGGGCCATGTAGGGCGGTCAGTTTTAATGGTGGAGGAAACCGGAGTACATTTGTACCTGCATCGAGGAAACCACCGACCTTAGGCGGGTAACCGACAAACCGAATCACATTACTAGCATATAACATGAAAATCAAACTTTGCGTGGTTCAGCTTTGCGAACATATCGAAGTCGCGAAATCGTTAATATAAAGCCCTCGCTAATGTTACCTCTCACTGTATTAAAGGTCACCAAAAGGCAATATTAAAATGAGGATCGTTGTAGGGATTTTTAAATAGGTTTCTCACTATTGTGGACGAGACTCACAACAAGCAAAATGGAAAAAGGTTATGAACTATGGTAATATTTAATTGTGTGTGTAACTTCTTCTAATTCTCTTTTGTGGCACAGAAGTGAGCTACCAAAACTAGAAAATCTGTGAGTCATAGCTTACCAATTAACAACTCCCATCTAACGAAAAATTATTAAGATAAGTCCATTTACAAAATAGGATGTGTGCATCAACATTATGCCATAGAGACTTCATGAAAATTTCACGAAAATCTTTAGAGAAAAGGGGGTTTACTATCGGTTTCCTAAGGTGAAACAGACATACTAACACCAGATATTTCCCTTTTTTTTAGCGGAGGTCATTATGAGATTCTTATGTTGAATCATACCTCTCTCATCTGACTTTATTTTGAAACGAAGTTTATTATTTCCATACCCACTCATCCAAACACCAATTTACTACGCATTTGTTTTGGTGTCACTAAGTCAGAGTAGTTCCATAATAAGGAAATTATGTTAATTTAGCACAAATCAGATAAATCGTATTTGCAATAGATAATCTATCACAAATACGATTTATTGATTTGCCGTGTCATTGTTCAAATCAAAAGTCCTGACCAAACAAATAATCAAATGATAACAAGTCGCAAATCCTTATTAAGTATTCTTCTCTTTCTTTTTCTATATAAGGCCACCTCCAAATACCTGAATAAACCCACCCAAAACGTCTAAAATGGATAAAGCTTACTTTCTTAACCTGGGAAATAAATATTAGCTCACACCAAGAAAGAGAGGGGGCTTATGGGATACCCTGAGGGTCGGCGTCAGCGACAGAGTCGGTGTCGGCGTCAGCGTTCGAATCTACTTACAGAAGGTCCATACACTATCAAGTGCCACATCAACCATATTGGTATGGTAAATGCACCTGTTTACGGATGCTGGCTATGACCTCATTTTCCCCATGGATGACCACCTACAGAAGAATTGTTTAATTCCATTCCCGCACATTGACAGGTGCAACATCAACCATATTGGTATGGTAGGAGCACCTAGTGATGCTCAGTACAATGTATGCTTCGAATGCCATTGACCTATATGTTTTGTATGGAAACTTACAAAAGAATGGTTAAAGTTCATTCCTGATAACAGGCAAGTACCACATCAACCAAATTGGTATGGTAGTGATGCACAGCAAGCTGCAGGGTTCAGATGCTGGCTGTGACCTTCTTTTTCTGCATAGATGAGCACTTAAATTTTGAAAAGTTCAAGTCAATTCCGGCTTAGTGACAATAATGCGTACATTGTAACTAGGTGAGCTTCGTAATCGATAGATTACCTATGTTTATTTTTGGTGATTAATTTAATATTAATTATATAAAACAACAATCATGCAACTTGTGGCCGCTGCCGTCATATTTTTTTGACATGTTGAAGTTTTATAGTAATACTAATAGGAGCGTTTCTCCGTTACACCTTACATTACCCGTCTCTTATTCGCTATTCCTCCTAAGCTTAAATTAGCCACTCCGTTGACTTTTATGAAACTTTCACACAACCATTGTGATATACTGTAAAACTGCACATCCCATTTTAAAATTTCAAAGATGTCATTGATTTTATAGGAAGCGAGGGGATATATTTAAGATATAACAAATATAAAACATCTTATAATTCTTAAGTTTAAATCAACAAGAGACTCCCAGGAGCTTGAATCGCTCACCTGGTCTTGAGTCAACCCTATACATTTTAGGGGCCATAACCACTATAAGGGGTTATCTGACAACATGAAAAAATGTCATTTTAGGGGCCATATGACAACTTCGATCCTATGGAGACTTTTGTAGAGCTTTATGAGCTGAACATTTAATCAAGCAACATCTTCTCTCTATCTTCTATAGTTTTCATTCACTAAGCCAAAAACATGAAAAAACGTTATTTTAGGGGCTGTAACCCTTATAAGGAGTCATCTGACAACTTCGACCCTATGAAGACTTTTGTAGAGCCAAATGAACTGAACATTTAAGCATGCAACAGCTTTTCTCTATCTGCTATAGTTTTCATTCTATAGGCCAAAAACATGAAAAAACGTCATTTTACGGATGGTTTGATCCTATGAAGACCTTTGTAGAGCTTAATGAGCTGAACATTTAATCAAGCAACAGCTTCTCTCTATCTGCTATAGTTTTCATTCCATAGGCCAAAAATATGAAAAAACGTTATTTTAGGGGCTGTAACCCCTATAAGGGGTCATCTGACAACTTCGACCCTATGGAGACTTTTGTAGAGCTAAATGAGATGAACATTTAAGCAATCAACAACTTTTCTCTATCTGTAATAGTTTTCATTCTATAGGCCAAAAACATGAAAAAGGCAATTTTTCACCTTTAAGGGGCCGTTACTCCTATAAGGGGCCATCTGACAACTTCGACTCAATGGAGACTTTTGTAGAGCTTTTGATGCTGAAGCAGTAGCATGGCATCAGATTTCATGTATCTCATATACTTTTTGATTTACAAACCAAAGACAGTAGTCTGACCCCCCTGGTCTATTTTTAGTAACGGCGGCCATGTTGTAATTGACGTAAATACTCGGTCTTTTATGATATGAAAGTGTACGACTTAAAAAAGATTGCCTAGAATTTAATTAATTTTCTAGGAAATATAGAATATTATAATCGTAGCAATCTTATCTTGTTAAAGTTATTTAGTATCTAAAATTAAAGCTCTTCACTTTGCTTAAAATCATCATGACAAACTGACAAATCCTAATAAACATCTAAGACATATCCGAGTACGTATATCCTTTGAGATGAATGATTATCGAGTAACTGATGGTTATCATATCGGTAAAAGTTAATGGCAAATTACATAAATATATGTAAACTATACGTTTTTTACTTTCTGTGTATCCCGTCATTAAAATCCGTCGGCTAGATCCTGGTTCGCTATCAGTTAGGAGCGGGTGAAATAATTTCTCCACAAAAATCCCCGTTTTCAAAACGCCAGTATGTTAAAATGAAAATATTACTATTGAGGCATTATAAACCCTCATCTTTTTAGGAGAACCTTTGCTCCCGGGAAGTAAACATGGTAAAGAGATATTGTTCCATTTTCAAAATGGCGGTAGAACCAGTCTTATTTCGAGATTTTGTTACTTCTACCAGCAAGCTTCAAAACAGCGTGACCTCGTTCTAGCGCGTGAATAGGTAGTCCAGCTAACCGACTGTCAGTCTCTGTCAGTCTCGGAGCCAGCTATTTTCTTGTGATAAGATCACTGCAAACTACGTTTGACTCACTTTCAAGTTTGAACTCGTTTATCATCACAAGAACATCTTTTTTAGATGTATCTTAGTTTAAACATATTTATTTATCCTGGATTGGGAAACAAGCTTAATGCTTCTATAAATCCCTCTCCAGTTTGCGAGTGTGGCCTTTGTAAACGGCCCCCATTGAGCCTACTCTTATCGAACTCTTTAACGTGCACAGGGCATTGCTCTCCCCATACCCGGGACAACCTTTTTTGTTCACTTATTTCTAATAACTGTTTACACAGTCAACTAGTTTTTCACAAAAAAATGCTATTTTTTTAGAACTATACAGCTAAATCTGTTAGTTTATTAAGTTTGGTAGACGTTTCTTTTCGAAAGACAGACTAAATGTATTCCAAACAAACTGTGCAAAATGACCTATTTCAACAACTGTTTTTTCTGTCTGTTTGTTTGTTGTTTTTTTTTTGGTACAGTTGTGGATTATTGAGTAATACATGTACATGTTTATAAAAAAATGCCTTTGAAATAAAATAACTGTATAACCACAAATTTAAGGTTAAAGGTGTATCCTATTTATAGCATGTTAAAATAATTTAAAATCAGGTCATTATATAAAATGCGTTTTCAAAAAGTTTTAACACACAAACACGTCCATACAAATGACAGGAACAATTGAACCTTTTCCAACATCAAAGAACCTTTGTCTTTTAAAATATCTTTAATATTTTAATTAATTGTTAATTTGTTTACACTGTTATTCATGTTATAGCGTGCTATTTATATACAGAAAGAAAGTAGATTGAACATTGCTCTATTAATATAACAATAGGACTACCCATTAAAAGTCCCGCGAGGTGAGTACATGCAGTGACGGTGCATCTTTAACGTTTGATTTTTGACAGACGGTTTGCTCAAGCCCAGACAGGCATTAGACATAGTTATACCCTCCTGGCCTCTTGTAACTTTTTTTTTGGCATTTAGGGTATCACGATCACATAACCCCAATTTGTAGCTGCTTCAAGTGACAGTTTGTAAACTTGAACTTTCTATTTCCCCCTAAAATCATAAACAACTTACCTCAACAAGGAAATATTAATTAAATCGTATTTTAAATCATATTGACCTAGTATTCGGTCATTTATTATTATAGGGGAAATCCTAAATCAGTCACGTGTGTTTGTTTACAGAAAACTTAGAACAAAATAAATGTTAACCTTTAAGACTTACTTTATAATTTGAATAAATTCTTCTGTAAAAAGTTTAATATTCCACTTAATTAATGAAGCAAAACATTAGAATGGTTCTTCCTCTGCATATAAACAATTTAAATCTGTCATGTCTGTAGACAGGTTGGTTATATATAAAGTATATACATGCTGTATTTTCAGGAAATTTCCACAGGTTCATATCGGTTTCTCATTTGTTGGTTTTCGAAAAATTTCGGAACAAAACGATTGGGTCCTATTCAATAATTAACACAAAAACTGAAATATGGACACAGATTAATTAAGACTACCTTAATTATTTCAATTTCAATTTAGGTAATTTTGTAAGTCGCAGGGACCTTTAAAGGAAGATGGGAAAAGTATTTTCAGTTTTGTATCGATACAAGGATTTTTCGAAAACATGCCTATCGACACATGAAATTGTATGCTCAATTTTTTTAATGATATTCTAATAGAACCTTAATTGTAATGTTTGGAGAATATTTTAGCGATCTTGATCAGATAAAGAGAGGAAATATATATCAGTGACCGAAGTCCACTTTTTTCAGTTTACCTCAATTTGTGCAGGATCATTGCATAAACATATCGTTCATAGAGCATTTGGAATAAGATTTAAACAGATATCCTATTATTAATGACTAACAGGAATAAACAATCAATTTTCTTACAGAGCATTTTGTGAAAACAATAGAAGCTGAACCTCAAAGTCAATTGGACATTTTAATTTTAGATTTGCCAAAGGCATTTTATGACATTATGGAATTAACATATTTTGGTGAGGATATTAGTATGGCTAGCTATAAATCCGACTGTAAGACTATCCCTATCGACATTGATAGCGGTGGCTGGCGGTTGTCCATTGTGGTTTTTCTAAATTGCCGTTTAATTGTGGGCTGTGTCGCGTACACTTATTCCACATCTCTTTATTTTCTATTGAAACAACTGCACGAAGACTAAGGAGACCTCGCATCAGCAACAAATTGAAAAAGAGAAAACCACTTTATAATGAAGATTGGTAGAAGACATAGTAAGTTTAGACATAGTAAGTTAAGGAATAAAAGAACCAGAAGAGGATCATGATGGTACAAACAATCAAAGAATTTCGTAACATTAGAACTAAAACCTGACTAACTGGGACTGCCACTAGCCCTACAAGAACTTCTAGATTGGACCCAAAGTCAATACCATGGCTGCAACCAAGTTATGATATCAAACGACCTTGTTCTACGTCTACTCAGCAATACCGGTCTAACAGATAGATGCAACATAAAGGTAAAAACAAAACTACGGAATTGGGATGATCAATCTCATATATCTAAGACGAATAGACAAAAACACACTGTATGGAAAGAGCGAAAGGGAAAAACGGTTGATTCCTGTGCCCCGGTGTAGTTTACTCCTGTGTCATTGTGGTATTGTGGGTAAAACAGACGATTGTAAACATCCGAAAGACGAAAATATGTCATTTCGGTAAGAAAAATAGATATACTAGTGTTGTTTAGGTTCATTTTTAGTTTCTTACTTGTCACTCTATTGTTTTCTAACCAGTTTTAAACCAATAGATAAATAATGTAAGAAAAATCGGAATGAAAAAACAAAAAGTTAAAATGTTGAAAATCGCATAATTTTATGGTACATCTGTGAACAATTAGTAAGTGTAAATATACTTTATAATTCTTAAGAACATATTCTACTGACGAAGATTAGTAATTGTCTTCTCAAGTTATGTTACAGTCGTGTTTAACTTATGAGGCGAATGTTTATTGTGTGCCCTGCTGCTGTTAAGTTCTGTGCACGCTGTAGTTTATTTGAGAGCAGTTTTTAAAGTAGCGAAAGTTTATTTATGTGTTTTGATAAAACTTATCAAAATAGAAAAAGCCTTTTATTTATAGAAAAACTAATTTCTAAGTAGCAGTTTGCGTTTTTAATCCCTATTTGATAGAATATCTCATGAAAAGTTAACAAAAAACCTACAATAAATAACTGATTTGTTGTTTTGTAAACACTCAATAAAATGGGTTGAAGAAATGCTGTCGTTTATTTCCGAGTTTACGAATGTTGATTTCTGTGCTGCAAAAATTGTTGTAGTTTATTTCTGTGCTATTTATTTTTATTATCTGATGTAACAACATGAATGTGCTTCAAATAAAGGATAAAGGCACTGATGGAAAGCTTTTTTTTTTTAATTTCAGAAATCTAAAATGGATTAATTTAAATGCGAATATTGTAAATTTTCTTCTGGCATATTCGACGATACAATTTTGCATTTTGTCCATAACCATCCCAAGGAAAAAGTAAATATTTGTCCCCCGCCGCAACGCGACGGAGGGACATGGTAATGGTCTTCGTCAGTCCGTCCGTGCGTCCGTCACACTTTTGTGAGCGCAACTCCTCTGAAACCGCTCAACGGATTTTGATGAAATTTTGTAGGATTGTTTGTCATGATATGTAGTTGATCCTTTCCCAATGTAATTTAAATTCTTCAAATTTTAGTTAATTCTTAACTTTAAAACGGCGGCGGGGGACATTGGCAACCTATAGCAATCTTTAAAAATTAGAGGATGAGAAAAAGAACAAGTTTTAACATTTAAGATTTGATTCTAAACCAGAAGATGCAATTTTAAATGGAAAAAACATTGTACCAGATGAAAAAATTACAATAACCGTTGTTGACTTCGATGATGTTTTGGAACCCCCATTGTCTATTGAAGTTGGGTATAAAACTGTTAGTTTTATTGTGCGAAATGTTATTTGGAAATGTTATCATAAACAAACCGACTACTGTAATCCAGGAAATTATCGAGACAGTTTTATTTTGCGATTTTGCGCTGTCATTGCTGCACCTATATTGAAAAAAAAATACACGGCGAGATATGTGTCCTTCATTGTAGTCAAAATGGACAATAAGATTACGGTGCAAATTTAAAACTGTGTGAACTAAAACTCAGTTTCCTACCAGGAAAAGCAAAGATCGTGCCAAAAAAAAAATCCCAGATTTACAGAATACAAAAAATACTCAATACATGTATAAATATAGATTTTAGGGGACGACCATTTGATTTTGAAAGGGGGGGCTGGTAGTTTTTGTAAATAAATATTCTGGCCTGGAAAAAGTTGGAAATAAATAATCTGCCCTCAGTTTGCAAGAAATTAAATAATCTGTCCCAAGATCCTAATGCTCAATTAAGTTATTGTATGCAGAAAATAAATATTCTTGCCGCGTAGCGGCGAAAAATAAATATTCTTGCCCGCAAAATTTTGAAAATAAATAATCTGTCTCGACCGCAACTGCCAGCCCCCTTCAGAGTCAAATGGTTGTCCCCTTATCACAAATAAATTTTGTCGAGCTTTGTTTAAAAGAGCTTTATATATTATTTTTGTAAATTATAGAATTAGTAAAACATTAGATGGTTTAGACAGGAATTGTAAATGAACACTTGTTTTAAAATGATTCTGGTTTGAAGTTAGAATTAAAGTTATATTTCCATTATTTGATCTGATTTTCCATGGCCAAGTATTTATAGCTCAGAACGAAACATTCGCAACCACACAAATAAACTTCCGCAGGCTCTGAAATATACATTCGCATGTAGAAAATCAGCACAGAAATATACATTCGCGGTGCAAATTTTAACACTTACTTTTATTTCATCGATCTGTCTTGAACCTTTGCATTATTAAACTTTATTTATCAACAATAAAATTCTACATATACTTAAATACACGATGAACACTTTTTGTTCAATTTATTTTCATCTGCAAGTGTTTTATTTATGTAATTTGTCAAAAAAACGTGTTTTATTTATCAATTGATGACTTTTTGTGATAAAAAAATAGCTTATGACATAAAAATGCAAGTAAAACTTGAACTAACTAAATCGTTACTATCTAATGTTGAAATCACCGATGCTGCAGGATATGTAATTATTCAATAATTAAGTAAAAAGGCAGAAAAAACAGACGACTTCATTTTGCGCACAGCAATAAACTACATCGAGGCACAGAAATCAACCGTTTTTCCCTTTCGCTCTTTCCATACAGTGAAACAGGGCAAAGACATACCATAGAAATTGAAGTTTGTAATGGTACTGGCTTGGTACCAGGTACTTCTCAAATGCAGACACATACAGATTCATGCCACACACGATCGCCGACTTAAACAGCCTGCCCTATGGAGTCTTCAAAGGTACAAAATGTACCTGAAAAATCTTTTTTTGAAAATCGTCTTAAAATTTTAGAGGACAATACAAACTCATTACATTTCCAGTGCCCGTTTGCTTTGGACTGTTCACTAATCTGGATAAGCCCGGAGAAATAGTTTGACAAGAACAGTGTACCATATGTTTCATTTTTTTTGTGCTGTTACACTTTTATTTGACGTTACACGGTGTCTTTATTATGGAACAGACTAAACTTGTACAGAACAATATGGTCGAAGATGTCAACTTGGAACAAAAGTTAAAAGATACTAGTTATAAATGATCTGATTCTACAAAATTTAAAGAACTTTATGAGAAGTCATATGGACCAATTATAGCTGTTTGGAAATATACCGAGTATACACACAATTTTACTCGTTAGCAGCCTTGTACTATATCACTTGGACAGGATTATACATGTAGCGGCACGCACCTTTATGTATAGATAAAACATTGAATTAATCATTCTTAAGTTGAAATTAATTTTTTAAATGGTTTATAAAATGAGGAGCGAAATGTTGCCCTTTTTCTACTGTAAATTATACCTAGTCTACTAATGGAGACGGCTTTAGAATTTATCCCCAGAGTAAGAAAGCTAAGGTTTAGAGGCCGAGAGACATCTAATAGGCTTTAAACAATGAAGTTCTATTGATCAATAGTGGTCCTCAGTTGCTTTCATTTGACAATTTTGGTTGATGCTTAAATTTCTATATTTATCTGGTGGAAGGTTTTCTGATAAATCGGGCTTTGAAGGTCCATAACAGTTTCCAGCGTCAGATGTATTTTGTCTATGACTCATATTGTTGATGATTTTGTTGTGTTCTTTTAAGGAGGTTTGCTCTTCATATTTCGAGATTTTTGTCAGATTTTCGAGATACTCGGGGTTTATCCATCTATTATGCTTTAATTTTTTTGCCCACGAACCCCCTATTTTCTTTTTCTTATTCAAAAATATGTCCACCAAATATGCAGTTCACATTTTTTTATGAAATTTTATTTACTCTTTCATACATTTTAAAGAGTTTAAAGATAGCAATCTGTGACAATGCAAAAGTAATAAAAAATCTAGAGAGAACGTATTTCCCGCCAAAATTATAAACGCTTATAGCATAAGAACAAGCATATGGACCTACAATTTTTTCTTGCTTATTTTGATCATTTGTCCATATTCTTTAAAATAAATGCAATTTTATCCATTTTTATTGACTTTAAGATACAGGAGCAAACAACCTTAACTGCTACAAGTCTTAATGGAATCTTAAGGCACTTTTCTTACATACCTCAAGTTTGTCATTAGACTTGGCTGTCGATAGGTTTAAAAAAACATGTTCCATGTAATTGGATGTCGATAAGGTTCAAAACAGCATTCTCCGTATCTGAAGTTTGCTATCGATAAGGTCTAAAGCAACATGTTCCATGTACTTGGCTAATGAAAAGGTCTAAAGCAACATATTCCATTTTACTTGGCTAATGAAAAGGTCTAAAGCAACATGTTCCATTTTACTTGGCTAACGAAAAGGTCTAAAGCAACATGTTCCATTTTACTTGACTAACGAAAAGGTCTTAATCAATATGTTCCATTTTACTTGGCTAACGAAAATGTCTAAAGCAACATGTTCCTTTTTACTTGGCTAACGAAAAGGTCTAAAGCCACATGTTCCATGTAATTGGTTGTCGATAATGTTCAAAGCAACAAACTCCGTACTTCTAGTTGGCTATCGATAAGGTCCAAAGCAACACGTTCCATGCACTTGGCTATCGATAAGGACTGTAACAACATGTTTCATGTACTTACTTAAGCAACATGCCCCATATACATGTTAATCGATAATGTTTATAACTACATGTTCCACGTTATTGGCTCGATAAGGTATATAACTACATGTTCCACATTGTTGGCTATCGATAAGGTCTATAACTACATGTTCCATGTTGTTGCCTATCGATAAGGTCTATAACTACATGTTCCATGTTGTTGTCCATCGATAAGGTCTATAACTACATGTTCCACGTTGTTGTCCATCGATAAGGCCTATAACTATATGTTCCACGTTGTTGTCCATCGATAAGGCCTATAACTACATGTTCCACGTTGTTGGCTATCGATTAGGTTTATAACTACATGTTCCATGTTGTTGGTTATCTATAAGGTCTATAGCAACATTACTTATGTACTTGGCTATCGATAAGGTCTATAGCAACATGACCCATGTACTTGTTTATGGATAAGGTCTATAACTATATGTTTCATGTTGATGGCTATCGATTAGGTCTATAACTATATGTTTCATGTTGATGGCTATCGATTAGGTCTATAACTATATGTTCCATGTTGTTGTCCATCGATAAGGTTTATAATTATATGTTCCATGTTGTTGTCCATCGATAAGGTTTATAATTATATGTTCCATGTTGTTGGCTATCGATAAGGTCTATAACTACATGTGTCATGTTGTTGGCTATCTATTAGGTTTATAACTACATGCCCCATGATGTGGCTATCGATAAGGTCTAGAGCAACATGTCCCATGTACTTGGCTATAGGTTATGTCTAAAGCAACAATGAGGTGTTGGGTTGGTTTTATTCGAAAGTTGTGAAGTCCATCATTGCTGTACAATTTGGTCCATGAAAAAGGTAATTATGGAACTGGAATGATCTGTCTCAGATGCCCAATAATGTGGTATATGGGACATTTTCAAGAAGCTCGCACCCTATTTTAGTGAGGAATGTTTCTCCAAATTCATTAGAGTAAGTCTATAGCTAGTTTATCATCTTAAGGGTTTCTCCTCTGGTCTAAAAACTTTTGAAACCTTTTCGAGTAAAAAGCTTAGATTTAATTGCCTGTTTGAGAAAGTAGAATACAATTTCGTTGAAAAAACATGCATAAGTTTTAAAATGTTCTTTTGTGGAGACAGACTTACTTAATTGA
Organism: Arcuatula senhousia; assembly: GCA_963971305.1. Taxonomy (NCBI): domain Eukaryota; kingdom Metazoa; phylum Mollusca; class Bivalvia; order Mytilida; family Mytilidae; genus Arcuatula; species Arcuatula senhousia. Next base: position 30,701,077 of record OZ020306.1, on the reverse strand, counting down.
ACAGATCGTTGAATGTTGATGCGCTTGTGTTTTCACTGTGTCGAATAAATTGTCTACACTTTTATTTATTACTAATTTTTTCAAATTGCTGTTTCTTGTGTGTTTTCGACGTGTTGTTTCTGGTGTCATTTGATTGTGTTTTTGTTTTTCGACTTTGGAGACTTATAAACCACCATCCCTTTGCTACACAACATGAAAATTATAATTCTTGTAGAACCTTGGACTGATCATTAGTTATCTCAAGTTTTTTAGTCGTGGTTTTTCAAAATTAAGGTGTCCACTTGCTGTGTGGCTCCAAGCATTTTAGGAAAATTTTGTCTGAGTTAACAGCTTATATGTTTTGCTTTCCCATGAGAAGATAGAAGAAAGTTAAATGATGTGATTTTATGCAATAGTTATACAATGAGGTAAGGTTGTTTATGGATAAGAAACCCCGAGGACCTTTTTAAGTTTCATTCAGTTTTCATATTACCATCAAGAAAGACGAATGTGCAGTCCTTTTGGATATCATTTATTTCTGAGAGCAGGAATTTTTAGTTGAGGAAATTAAGTATTTAAAGAAAATTTATTTTATTGTAATTTGATATTTTGATATGCAGCATGCGGTCCCATAGCGTTTGATTCGATTACAAGTCTTTCTCTCATCTCCTTCCTTTTTGCCGACTTAATTATTGTCAATTATAGAAAATTTTATTAACAGTTTTCTGAGCAGCCTCTAATCACACCCTTTTGACATTTGGTATTGAGCATGAGCATCAGTCGCATGCCTTCAGGTCGAATGCCTACCTACTTCCTGGTTAACGAAATACGACCATTTCTGTCTCTGACCCATTTTACGCCCCATCTACGAAAGAAGGGGACATATAGTGGTCGGAACTTTTCGTTCGGCCATCCATCCATCCGTCGGTCCGTCCGTTTGTCTGTCCGTCTCAACGGTTTCGAGATGGGGCATTAAGGGTTTCGTACATATTTTTGTTTTGTTCTATTTTGTTTATTTATCTTCATATTTTTATGTTTTGTATTATTTTGTCTGTGTTTTTTTTTTTGTTTCATTTTTTTTAATATGAGGTGTGTTCACAAGAAAGAAGCAAAGAGGCACCAATTTGATTGTCAAAAGTCCGAAAGGGCAACGACTAAACCGGTAAACAAGAACAAAATTTAAAATGGAAACCCCTGTTTTTGTCATTGTGAATAAAGTCTATTGTTCTTATAACAAAAGAGTTGTTTACATAAAGAGAGTTTCCGAAAATGAAACTTCGACCTTAAACAATAGGACTTGGTTGTGACATTAGAAGATATGTTCTTACACTCGTTATTTATTGAAGATCGGGAATTTCTTCCACTTGTGTACTGAGAAATTCTTCGTCTGTTCACTTGTTCCGCTGCGCTCCACTCGTGAAAAGACGGAATTTCTTACACTCGTGGAAGAAATCCCTGATCTTCAATAAAGACTCGTGTAAGAACCTATTAAAGTCAAATGATGAGCTTTTATCATTTTTGATGGGAAACATGTCAAATAATGAGTTGGTTGAATAAGATTATAAACGATTCTGTTCCAATTCTTGAAAAAAAGGTTTAATTCTAGAACGCTTAATATTCCATATGAAAGGCTGATCATCAGGATCATCACACAATAGTACACGATTTCACAAGTTACTTGGTCAAAGGTTAATGGTTTATTTCCGAACCGGTTGTTTCCCCCAATTGACAGTTTGTTAAATGATATCGATCTTAATTTTTCAGAACTTTGCACGGAAATCACTCAAAAACAGTAATCTGATTATTCTCTTTATCTTCATTTATCTGAACAAATCATGATGCATCTCTATGGAACGCCATAGCTGCTTTATGATGATGTTTTTCATTATCATGCATATGATGATACTTCTTCATTATGTGGTGATACTTCTTCATTATGTGATGGTTCTCTTCCTCATTATGTGATAATACTTTGTCGTTGTGTTGTGCGATGATACCTCTTCATTATGTGATGATACATTTTCATTATGTGATGATACCTCTTCATTATGTGATGATACATTGTACTTTGTCATTATGTGATGATTCTTTTATCAAAAAGTATGAAGAGCGCGGAAAAAGTATCTATTCCTTATGTGTCAAGACAAAATATTTTTGTTCATAAGGAAGCATTCTTCTGAGTTTCAAAATACCCTTTTTTAGGATATTTTTTTATCGAAATTCAGATTCAATATTTAGAGCCTCCTAAAAGAAGCCAATGTGTCCATAAGACATAATGCCCCATCTCGCAACATTTGGGACGAACGGATGGACGGACGGAGAGACGTACGAGGGGACCCGAACACAATATGCCCCTACATCGTAGATGGGGCTTAAACATCTCATTTCCAAATAGTCGGTCCCAGCAAATGGCTTTCCATACATCTCGGCAAATTTGAGCAACTTACTTATTATTTTTTGTCTTTATCCATGTTATCATAGAACAAGTTAGTATACCACCTATTCGTCGTAACAAATCGTGTCCGGTCTATAATTTGTTTCCATTTTAAGATTTAGTATGTTTGCAGTTTATATCGAAAAGTTTGGCGTTAATCACATACATGTTTCATGTTGAGAAAATGTCTGTGGCCTTAAAGAAAAATTACAGTTAAATTTGACCTTTTCACAGTCATAGATCAGACATTTTTAAATCAAATTCGCGCCAGGATTGCCACTTTTCCAAGTTTTTTTTTTGTATGGACTTAACTGTGTATTGCTATCCTTTTCATTATTTGTATTTGGTGTGATCATTACACAAGATGATTTGACAAAAAGTTTATATCTAAATCAGATAATTGTGTTTTATAAAGATGCCAAAATCTGATGTACCACTTTAAGTAGAAGAAATACCTTTTTATTCTCTTAATTTGTACTATTAACTTTTAATGTTAACACTTCTTTTATTGTTTATATCTGTAGATAAACTAAATGTGTTTTATGTTGTAAATGTAACTATTGTTTATTGTATGTGAATTTTATGTATTACAAGTGGTGATGCGAGCCCTACGGCATTACGCACGTTTTAAGATGTGCCAGAAAAATACTGATCTCCAAAACAGAGTCTAACAGAACTTCTTTTGTCTGACGTAAGATTCGACTACACTCTATTTCAGAGATTGGATAAAAAAAGGATATGGTTTACTTTTACGGTGCATATAATGATAGGCATGTATCTTTGTCTTTGTATCTTTCAGTAATTGTTACATGTATGCGCTTAATCACAGAATAATGAATCGCGGAATGGATTCTAGGGAGTCTGCTTCAAATTTGCATCTATACATCTCGAAATGAACTCTCAAGGAAGACTTTCTACAAAGCCTTATCACAAACATGATGACTTCAACTTTCTAATCGTCAACTTTCCCTACTTGTGTAACAACTTTCCTTATGCTCCAGCTGATGGAGTTTGCATATCACAATTGATTCATTATTCCAGAGCTTGCGGGAATTCCTTGGCAGTGCGTACAACGTCTGACAGAACAAATTGCTAACACAAGGTTATGTTTCTCCTCGTTGGCTGTAATATTACGGAATACGTCATGGTCTCATAGACGGATTTGGGATTTCTTTCTCTCAGATGAGTGCAGATTGTCATAAGGTTTTGTTTTGTCTTCCATTGCGGTTTTCTATCTGTCACGGTAGGTCCCGTGTCCAGCGATTGTTTTTTTCGAGAGGCATTGTCCAGTTTTTTCGAGAGAGGTCCAGGTTTTTTCGCCTGTCCGTTTACAAAATAATGCTTAAATTCTCAATTGTAAAAAAACAAAAAAGAGAAATAAAAGTATTCAAAATGTTCGAATTATTACTTTTCTTCCAAAAAGTCCGTAAAGAAGCACCAGTTAATGATTTATTGATCATGTTTTTTCGAGAGGCACAACAACTTGTCCGGTTTTTTCGAGAGGTGTCCTGGTTTTTTGAAAATTTTGACTAATGAGAGGCACTGGGTTTTGTGGAAACTATACGACTTAAATGGAAACTAATATCCCTCCTACTCAATAAACATACATTTAAACACATTACATGCAAAATATCAAGTTTGTTACTAACTTTAAAGCATAAGTAGGCTGCCCAAATGCATTATCTTTGAAGACTAAATTAGTATTTTGACAAAATTAGTTTTATGGTACATTTGTACATTTGTGACTTTCTTGATGTGCTTTAATAAATTACCGGTTTTAAAAAGAGCGATTGTTACGGTGGGCAAAATTTTGAAAGGTAAGTTGCAATCTTGTTTTTGTGCCTTTTCAAGTCTTTGAAACTATAAAATCTACATGTATGTATGTCAGAAACAAATAAATACAAAAAGAGCATATTCCACTGGTGCATTCTATTATTTCATGAGTTTAAGGGTGTTTTGGAATATGGGATATTTACATATTTATTCCTGGGATATTGGATATTTGAGGCAAACAAACTGGGATATAGAATATTTAAATTTATTCTATTTAGAGGGATATGGGATAAGAAAAAAAACCTCTATTTTGGATACAGGATATTTGATAAAAACATTAGGGAATATAAGATATTGGAACCCCTTAACGTATACATATGTATGTAAAGATACATAAACTTAAATAGCATTTGAATCTGGCGGCATACTCTTTATGTTTGTTTTATGTCCAGTCGACACTATTTCAGTCATAATCAGCAGGACAAGAGCTAATTGAAACACCAAAATGAATTCTGTAGACCCACCCAGGACACAGACCCATGTATGTCATTCGAAGGACCCATGCACGATCACAAACCAGAAGTAAAACGAACCAGCTCACAAGATAGGCCAATGTACCCTTAACGCACCATAGGCCAATGCATCCAGAAAGTGACGAAATCCTTCCTCAAAAGTTTCGCACAATTTGGAACCCTTCCATATGGTGACTGACAATGAAGAACCCTTACCCGAAATGAGGTCATACTAGATGGAACATCTACCTGTGTGGGATATAGCCAACTCTTACCCAGTTTCACATAACCATCCTTTATCTGGCGAAAATACAATGCTGAATCCTGTTTCAACCTATACTCACTGAGAAAGAGAAGCGGGGTTGGAGTGGGAAACAAAGGATCTGTAAATTTTGAAGATCATTGAAAAAGGGAAGAGGTGGGTAGGTGCGGAAAATTTAGCCTGTGGCGGTGCACAATGGGATATTTTACGTGCATGAACCTTGGAACTCTCCACGCACGTTGGTCCAATATGGTTTACGGTCAAGTTTCCGCATTAGTATAGCCTGATGAACCGGCATTTATTATGACAGGGCTGCCCATTCAACCACCTGTGGCACACATCCCAGTCGCTTTGTGGGCTAAGCGGCCTGGAAAGATGACAGGTTTCTGAGCGCTCTTTAGTAGACTTTTACCGATAAGCTTAGCGCTGCTGCTAACCTATTCGCCTTCCGGGTCCCACACCAGAGCATACTCTTATGAAGTTTTTTTGTTGCTAACTGTATGCAAGCCAACCCTGACAAATTTCAGGCGTTGGCTGTTGGGAACAAAACACATGATAAGACACCTGTATTTAGTATAGACAATGCAAATATTACATGTGACGATGTTGTTAAACTATTAGGTATAGATATAGACTATCAGTTAAATTTTGACTGTCATATCAAAAGTTTGTGTCGTAAGGCGTCCCAACAGCTAAATGTTCTCAAACGAATTGGCTCCTATCTATCTCGGCTTAATAAAATAACTATTTTCCACACCTTCATTTTATCAAATTTCAATTTTTGCCCTTTGGCTTGGCACTTTTGTTCAAAAACAAACACAAAAAAGCTCGAAAAAATTCAGGAACGAGCGCTTCGATTTATTTATAACGATTATGACAGCACTTACGAACAACTTCTGATTATTGCAAATGTTCCATCACTTTATATAAGACGTATGCGTACCATGGCTATTGAAACCTTTAAGATTCTGTATAGAACTGCCCCACCTTGCTTACATGATATTGTACAATTTAAAAATACTAAATATAGTTTTCGATACTCGAATATTGTAGATGTTCCTAGAATAAGATCAGAAAAATTTGGGAAACAGTCCCTCAGGTATAGTGCTGCTGTTTTGTGGAATGAGCTCCCCGAACACATCAGATCAGAAGGTAATTTTGGCCAGTTCAAAAATTTGCTTCAATCTTGGAATGGAAAAACCTGTCAGTGCTTTATGTGTACTCAATAACCTGATCTGGTGTGTTTGAACTGGGCTCACCATATGCAAGTTAATGCTTCTGTCTTTTTGCATTTTACTATTACGTTGCTAGTGCTTTGCATGCCTTTTTGCAGCTGTGCTAATCAGTTTTATTATTTGCTTTAGTTTTATGCTATGCTTCATATTTAACTTTTTGTCTTACTTTTATGTATGTATTTATATTTAATTGTGTATGTCTTGCATGCTCATTGATTGATATTTGTGTCTATATCTATGTGTGTCTATGTAATGTCCAAGATTCCTGTTTTTATGTATGTTTTTATGTCATGTATGTCGATCAAAAGCTCTTCAGAGCTTGTGTTTATTTGTTATTAACCTATATCGACTTTAAATAAATATTATTATCTTATCTTCAAGCTATAATATATACAATAAAGACATATGTGTAAAAATTAAGACGTACTGAGACGCATTCGAGTCTTATATAATCCTGGATAAAACAGCAGACATGAAAGACGACGACTCTATGATACAAACAAACACATCCAAGAAACAACTACAAGTCAAGTTTAAAGAAGGTAGCCCAGGAACTGTAAGCTTGTCGCAACACAAACATTTTGTTTCCAGCCAATTATTCAAGGAGGCTATTTTCAATTTATAACAGTTGGTAGTTATATGCTTAGACAATAGATTAATGGGTTCTGGTTGTAAGCGTCAATTAAATGTGCCTGCTTGTTTATAAAGGCTATATAAGGTTGAATTCTTTACTTTGAATGACGTATTCTTGTCCAAAACCCTTGAAATGATAGTACCGTATTCTTATTTTTTTTAACAACATACAATGTCTTTTAAAATATGATTTAAGAGGTAAACAACACGCACAACTTGTCTATCTAAAGTATGAAAAAACCTGGACCTCTCTTGCAAAAACCTGGACGCCTCTTGAAAAAGCCTGGACATGTATTTTATTTTAATTTAAAAATATGTAACACGTAACGTTCAGGATGCCGTGATATAACATTGTTGTTCACTTATAATGGTTAGCTATCTCGTTCAATATATTTGTCTTTTAAGGGGCGTAAAATGCAAAAAGGTAAAAATTCAAAAAACAGCCCACAATTTTATTTAGGAATCACATTTTTTGTATAGGAATTGGTGTTGGTATACAATATATTACTAAAATATGACTACCCGTTGGTAGCATTTTTTCTTCGTTTTCAGTTAAAAATCACTAAATATCACCAAAGTTTACATTTTTATTGATTATTCTCTTGAAAAAAACCAGGACAATTGTAAATCCCTCTCAAAAAAACAATCCTGTCGCCGGACACGGGACCTACCGTGTCTGTTGTCTGTTCTTTTTCCTTTCTTTTTAGCTTTTTTAAATATCCGTTGCTCATTCGACATTCTCACATCCATGTGGAAGCTAGTGTGTCTATAAAAACCTTTAATGCGAGGCATTGGATGTGTATCAAGCCTGGTTATTGTCAACTGTTTGTCAGTTTAAAAGGATTTGGAATTTGAAATTAATCTTTTTTTTGTATTTATCTACCTTTTCAGGTAAAATATGATATCATTTTCTAAACCTTAGTTGTCTCACGGAAATTATACATTATATTACTGAAAAACGTCCATAACAGTCTATTAGAATAAATATACCCCTTGTTTCTGAACCATGAATTTCTTTAGAAAGTTTATCTTAAGCAGAAAAACTTTATTTCAATAAAAAAATACATTTTACAATTAAATTGTCACTTGATATGCAAATTTGGTGAGATAACCAGTGATGGGATTTATTGATCAATACCTGTATTTATTTCCGTGAATGCACCGAGGTCTAAAACGGTCAGTCATCTTATATAGTTGCTATGTTGTTTAAGTCATTAGGTTTTATTAGTATGTTTTACCCTGAATCAAAAGGTTAACGCCTAATACAACATCAAAGAAGCAAAGAGGCACCAATTATTGGAGTGTCAAAAGTCCGAAAGGGCAACAACAAGACCGGTTAAACACGAACAAGAAATCACCAGGAAACACAAAACACAAAATCAATCGAATAGAAATCAACAATTCGAACTCAATCATTTGAATTACACGATAGTAATATGATAATAAAAAATCAAAAGGTATCCAATTTCATGTTTGTCAATAGTATTTGGGTTCTCTGTCGGGTTTTCGACTTTTGTCAAACTCATGGCCAATTCCTTAAACATGACAATACCTTTTTCAAGAAGGAGGGGGTATACTGTTTTACCTGTGTCCGTCCACGGTTCCGGAATTCCGTGGTCTTGTTTCAGGTGTTCTAAAAATGCATTTAAAGACACTGCACTTCCAGCGTTTTGGAACTTGCTTGTATAGGGGAACCCTGCCATTTTTTTTTCTTTTTCAGGGGTTCTGAAAATGCATCTACAAGTATTTCCAGCATTTTTCTTACCCCTGGGACTTCTGTGAAACTTGTATTTATAGCGGATTCTCTACCAAAATCTTTTCTATTAGTATCTAGAAATGCATTTAAAGGCATTTTCACCATTTCGCTTACCCCTGGGTCTTCTGTAAAACTTGTATGTGTAGAGGATCCTATGGCCAAATCTTTTCCATTTGGTTCTAAAATACATTAAAAGGCATTTCCAGTTTTTTTTTTTTTGCTTACTTTTGCTTGGGTTCTGTATAACTTGTATTTATTGGAAAACCTCTGTCCAAAGTTACGTATTTCTTTAAGGTCCATATCTCACCAACTGCGAGTGATAGAGATGATATTGGGTCAGTGGGTACATTTTGGATAATTACTACCATCTGTACCCAAATTAGGTCACCTTGACCTACATTTTCCACATAAAGTTTTGGTTTAGGTCCCATATCTCAGCAACTGCAAGTGGTAGAAAAATGATATTAGGTCAGTAGGTTCATCTTCGATAGTAACCGGCATTCATACTTAAATTAGGTCATCTTGACCTACATTTTCCGCATGAATAACATGTTTAAGTTTTGGTAAAGATCCATATCCCAGCAACTGCAAGTAATAAGAGAGATGATATTGGGTCAGTGGGTACATTTGTGGTAATAACCAGTACCAAAAATAAGGTTACCTAAACCTACTATTTTGAACATTTTCAGCATGAAATTGAATGACCAGGTCATACCTCAGCAACTGCAAATGATAGACATGATATTGGGTCAGTGGGTACAGTTTGCATCTGTACCAAATTTTTTTTAGGTCAACTTGACCTACATTTTCCACATGAATGACTCAGGTTAAAGTTTTGTTAAGGCTCATATCTGAACAACTACAAGTGGTAGAGGAATAATATTTGGTAGTAGGTATATTTTGAATGGTAACAAACATCTGTTCCAGATTAAGTTCACCTTGACTTACATTTTAATCAAACTTGTGAGGGAATTAGCTGTCAGGTGTGACTGCTCCATTTCTTTATCTTTATTTTTGTGGGTTTCAGTCAATCGTGAAAATAAGAAACCAATTAAGAGATATTATACATTGATTACAAATAGCTACATAAACAAGCCGCTGAATAAAAAAACCTGACAAAAATTCATTTTTTGAAGAAAACACAAAAATAAATAAATCCACAGTATTTCATTATGGCACATGTTCTGGTAACTTAGGAACAGTCAACTGTATTGCATGTAATAAATAAAAGTAGAGGCTGTATAAAATTGTATTTATAAAAGATCAAGCACAAATGTAATATTATAAATTATAAATATGTTAAATAATTAAAATAATTTAACAAGCATCATCAGTTCTAAAATTTAAAGTAAAGTTTATTTGGCATCGTATCACAATTAATACTATTCTAACATAAATCAATACATTAGTATTTCACTTACATGTACATTGTCAATTATAGATATGAGAAAACAAAACACAAACATCATTCATATGTCCATGTGTTTTATTGCTTTTGTTGAAAACAAACAGTTCTTTCAATCAGGTGAAAATGTCTTTTTTTCTTTAAGGATGATGGCTTAAAATGCAATTGGTTGACATGGATAAGAAAGGCAACACAATATAAAATCTGTGTTACCAAGGTAAAAACTCATCAGATGAAATAATGCATATGACATTAAGGCACTGCTTTGGTCTAACAATGTGCATATTATGATTTTTTACCTGATATCATTCATAAAGAAATTAGAGCCTGTTTTAAATTATAATGTTGATCAATTTTTGTATAGTTCAACTTAGAGAGCATAAAACGTTACACACAAAAATGTTGTAAACTCAAGGAGCAAATACACATTGTTTTAAGAGACATCAAAGTTTATTGCACTTTAAAAGGGTGACTTATAAAAACTATATAAATTCTACAACCAATATTTTAATCTCATAAAAATTATTTTAGTATTTACATTTTTCACAACAATTTTTTATTTTATTTTAAACTTCTAAAAAAAGTAAAGCTACTTTTGTTCACACATGTTTATAACTATATTTCATGTAATTTTCTGATTACATTAGAGCCAATGCAATGCAATAAATGACTTCTTCAAATTTTATAAAAGGAAACTTTTGGTACATTTGTACCAGATCTAGAAAGATGGAAGGGGATTTTGTTTCATATTATTACTAACACATGGGTAGTTATTGATATACCTTTTTATCATTAGAATTTGCATAGGCATTGTCAATATCATTAGACAGAGATTCAAAGTCTACTGCTGTAGTTCTGTTGTTCGATTTGCTGTTTTCGTTGCTTGCTGAAGAGGCACTTTTCTGTGTGGACAAATTATTTCCTGAGTTATTCCCCTTGGTCTCATTTCCTGCATTGTTTTGCTGGTTGCCTCCCTTATAAGCATTGTATGGTAAGGGATAGAGTCCATCATCTTTGTTTGGGCTGCCATGTAACACAAATTTTTGGAAGGCAGTAAGGTTTGCTTGGCATTCTTTGTGATCTGCTTCATAATCATAATCTGGGTATTTAGTCTTCATCTGTTTTCTTGCCTGAAAATTAAATAAAGTATCATAAAATAACCGTTTAAATGTAAATTTAAAATTTTACTAAAACTGAATATAAACAAGAACATGTCCAGAAAATATGATGCCCCATCTTGCAACATTTGTCTATAATACCTGGCAATCACCAAACTATGAAGTTGACACCAAGAGTACAATTTTATGATGATGAAATGATTTGTAAAGTTTCATGATACCATACTTCTTTATTGTAAAGTGACTTCAACCTTTAGGTAAACTTAAGTATAATTCCCCCTTTTTCTGTGACCAATCAACCATGAAGTGGATGAGACAAGTATGATTTTATGATGATTTTTGTTTGTTCATATCCTCTGATCCTGATTTATATGTGTACCACACTTCCTTCGTGGTAAAGTAACTTAAATCTGAAGCTATATATAAGTATACAATCCCTCTTTTTAATGTAATCAATCAACCACAAAGTTGATGAAACAGGTAAAATTTTATGATTATTTTGTTTGTTAATACCCTGATGTATATGTGTACAAAATACATGAAGTTGCATGATTATACAAAACTTCCTACATGGTTAACTATTCTAACTGATTTGGGACAGATGGACAAAAGGACAGACAAACATACCCGAACAAATATGCCCCTTACTTTTGTACACATGTAGATGGGGCATAAAAAGGAATTCTTCATAAGTGAGAGTGTTTTCTTTACTCTTATAGATCCTAACATATTTTACACTAATTTCAATTTGCATTCATGTTTTTTCATCAATTGTTCCTCTAGTTAGGACTCTGTTGGTAATTTTTATTCTGAAATTTAACTTAAAGTGCAACTTCGCAATTTTTTCAAAATTTGTACATTGAAAGACTATCATATGAAAATAACTTTGGTGAAATTCCTAGCGCTCAAATATGCATAGTTAGGATAAAATTGGCTTTTGAAAGTAAAAAAATTTCTATCCATGGAGGGTCACGTGATTTGTACTAGATGGCGCTGCTTAAAGCCTGAATGTTGCACCCTATACCCATGTGGTATTTACGGATGTGTACCACAACGGACAATTTGAAATAATTATAATTAAGTCGGGAATGATAAAATAAAAGTCAGTCTTATGATTGATTGTGAGACGTTTAAAAATGGTACCAATCGTTAAGTAATTAATTCGAAGAAAAATATAGAATTTTTAAATATTTTTTTTTTTGATTGGCCGTACAGACATTTTCGGAAAATATGTATTTCAATTTTCAGTATGTAGAATTGACCTGTACTATTTCTTTTATACATTCTGTTTAAAATTCATGGTTCCCTGACACCCTACTGGGATTACGTTGTATGATTCGTTTGAAGTGATATTATGATAATTAGTCCTTCCGTGCAAACCATCGCACCACAGGGGCTTACTTGTCGTTTTCTTTGATAAGACTTTATTCCCTTCTACAAACCACTGGCACAACAGGGGTTCACGTGCCGTTTCCTGTGTATGTTTAGTACCCCCGTGCAAACTAATGGCACCACAGGGGTTTAATATTGTTTCCTGTGTATTAGAAGTTAACATTTATCTGGTTGGAATGGGTTCTTGGACACTTTCTTTTAACAAAAATCAACCCCTTTGGTCCGCCAGTGTCGTTTGAACATTGAAGTGCGAAAATGTTAATAAAATAACCTTTCTAATAAAAAACATATAAAAACAATAAACTGGGAACTAAAATTCTTTAAACACATTTTTTATTTGGGTACTAGTATTACACAAACCATGCACGATGTAGCACCACGCTTTGGCTGATTGATAATTGTAAGAGAAAGGTAGTCAATGGAGTGAACAGGTGATATTGACACCTGCTGATTAATTATACCGTATACTGATTAAGAAATTATTAAAAGATGTGCCGGTCGAAATTCTTAAAATCGAGCTGTGGTGGGTGTGTCTTAAGCGGGTTGAGTGCTGCAAGGAAATCTTTGATTGGAGGAGCACCTTAATTGATCTATGATATCTGTCAATTATACCTGTAATTAACCAACGGGGCGTGGCAGATCGTCCATGGTTAATGATCGTAAAGGTTAATGATTTTAATTGACACCTGTGTATTGATCAAGAACTGAATTTATTGTCTTAAATATTTGAAAAAGGATTGAAAACTAAGGCTACTGTGTCAACAAGGGGTTGCACTAAGTCGTGCTAAGCATACCCCCACTCGGCCATTCAGAAAACAGGAAGTAGATGACCGACTGACCTGGAAAGGGGAGGCACGGTACAACTCATCATGCTAAAGCTGTATACCAAATTTGAAATCAATCCCTTCTATAGAAGCCGAGAAATCTGTTACGAAAAATTGTCTATTTTTTACCCATAAAAAGTCTAAGTCAGCTCAGAAAACAGGAAGTAGATGATGGACTGACCTGGAAAAGGGAGGCACGGTATAACTTACCATGCTGAAGCTGTGTACCAAATTTGAAACCAATCCATCCAGTAGAAGCCGAGAAATCTGTTACGAAAAATTTCACTTTTCAAATTTTTTACCCTTAAAAGTCTAAGTCAGCTCGAAAAACAGGAAGTAGATGATGGACTGACCTGGAAAGGGGAGGCACGGTATAACTCATCATGCTAAAGCTGTGTACTAAATTTGAAACCAATCCATCCAGTAGAAGCCGAGAAATCTGTTACGAAAAATTTCACATTTCAAATTTTTTCCCCCTAAAAAAGTCTAAGTTGGCTTGGAAAACAGGAAGTAGATGATGGACTGACCTGGAAAGGGTAAGCATAGTATAACTCATCATGCTGAAGCTGTGTACCAAATTTGAAACCAATCCATCTAGTAGAAGCAGAGAAATTGAACCGGACGGACAGACGGACGGACAAGGTGATTGCAATATAGCCCCCTCTCTTACGAGTGGGGGTATAATAAATATTTCAGATTATTTACTATTTGGAATTACAATTAATTACTTTAAAACAATTTAAGGTTTAAGTAAACTATTATCTTGCTATTTTGATAAAAAAAACAAAACGCAGGATTAAAAAAAATATCAATGCCAAATTATTCATATTTCAAATCATTATTATGATCGACAACATCGGTCTTATGTTACAAATATCGTCAATTGGTTAATGTATTTATCATTGAAGATGTGACGTCACATCTCCAATTGAGCTATCCCATAATTCATCATTGTTCATAGCATGGATGCGCCCATATGGTCTTGTGTATTGGAATAAAATTACGAATATCTTTCTTAATATATTGTTTTCAATGCCCAAACCCGGCATGATGCCTACTCTCATTATAATAAATCAAATAAACTAATAACTCCAAAATCACGAACTTACACTTTAATTTTATATTATACTTAATAATGGAATAAAATATTTTCTTTTTCTTATCTACCTCATCTAGCCCTTCATTCTGGTAGTTCTGTAGTTGTTTCTGGAAGCCAAAGTTTGGATTAGCACCATTACGGACACCTCTAATACTGTTTAAAGCCTCTCTCCAGGTCAGAGGGGTTATAGTCATGATATAGGCAGCTGTTATTGTCACACTTCTAGATACTCCAGCTAAACTTAAGTAAAAGAAGATATTATGTATCAACAGGAATCACATTGTAATTCAAGAAAAGAGTAAACAAGGGGCTGCAAAATGTAGAGTAAATATACCTCTGCTCAACCGTTTGGAAAACAGGAAGATTAAGTAGAAAATTAATAAACCTTGAGATATAAGGCACTATACAACAACTATGAATGTTTAAGCTGTGCACCAAATTAATCAATTCAGTACATGTAGTAGCTGGGAAACATTAAAATAGTAAAGGTTTACTCTGAAAACAAGTACCGGTAAATGACAAACTTACCAAAAAATTTGAAATCAATATAGGCGTAATACAACTCATCATGCTTGTGTTGTCTATTGTACAAAATTTGAAATCAAAACCTTAAGTAAACCTGAGAAATCTTACTAATGTTTGAAAGGACAGACAAGGTAATTGCAATAAGCACCTTTCTTACAAATAGGAGTAAAATTTTCAAATTACAGAAAAATTTCACATGATATCTTAACAGGCTCTCTAGAAAAAAATCTCTTAGGACACTCCCTAGTTTGTAATAAATTGAATTATTGATTTAACACTTTGACATGCAATCAAGTTTGATTTTATAAGTTATTTCATATATCAAGTTAGTTATGACAACTGTTTTTCAAGGAAAAATATATATTTTTTTCATTCTGATTGTGGCTTTTCAGTTGTCACACAAAGATTTTATATTTAAGATATAAAGATATAAGATGTCCTCTACCAAGATTGCACAAATGGTGACCGCCGTCCAAACAACATGGCAGCCG
The DNA here is from genome assembly GCA_963971305.1 of Arcuatula senhousia. Taxonomy (NCBI): domain Eukaryota; kingdom Metazoa; phylum Mollusca; class Bivalvia; order Mytilida; family Mytilidae; genus Arcuatula; species Arcuatula senhousia. The sequence goes on along the minus strand of OZ020306.1, from coordinate 30,685,639 downwards.
TTGTTAAAAATAGACCAGGGGGGTCAGACTACTGTTTTTGGCTTGAAAATAAAAAAGTATAAGAGATAGATGAAATCTGATGCCACGCTTCTGCTTCAGCATCAAAAGCTCTACGAAAGTCTTCATTCTGTCAAAGTTGTCAGATGACCCCTTGTAGGAGTTACGGCCCCTTAAAGGTGAAAAATAGCATATTTTCATGTTTTTGGCTAATAGAATGAAAACTATGACAGATAGAGAAAAGTTGTTGCTTGCTTAAATGTTCAGCTCAGTTAGCCCTACAAAAGTCTAATTAGGGTCGAAGTTGTCAGATGACCCCTTAAAGGGGTTACAGCCCCTAATATAACGTTTTTCCATATTTTTGGCCTATGGAATGAAAACTAAAGCAGATAGAGAGAAGCTGTTGCTTGCTTAAATGTTCAGCTTATTTAGCTCTACAAAAGTCTCCATAGGGTCGAAGTTGTAAGATGTCCCCTTATAGAGGTTTCGGCCCCTAAAATAACGTTCTTTCATGTTTTAGCCTATGGAATGAAAACTATAGCAGATAGAGAGAAGCTGTTGCTTGCTTAAATGTTCAGTTCATTTAGCACTACAAAAGTTTTCATAGGGTCGAAGTTGTCAGACAACCCCTTATAGGGGTTATGGCCCCTTAAATAACATTTTTTCATGATTTGGGCCTATGGATACAGAATGAAACTGTAGTAGATGGAGAAAAGCTGTTACTTGCTTAAATGTTCAGCTCATTTAGCTCTAGAAAAGTTTCTATAGGGTCTACATCAAGACAAGGTGAGCGATTCAGGCTCCTGGGACTTGACATTGCGAAAGTTAATACCTTCATGAAACTCATCATACATTGTTACCTCATGTTAATTTCACCTGTAATTGAAGTATGTGCTAAAAGGTGTTCCATAATGAAGAAAACGAAATGTGAAAAAAATCTCAAAATTACCAGTGTACTAGTACCCCTCCATTGTTAATTCTGGCTTTATGAATAAATTCAATACACTGCGGAAAATACTGAACCAGCTGTTGTTCTGCATTATCACTGGCAACAATACAAAGGTATTCTTTGTCCTGGAAATATACATATAAGAAATGAAACATTAAGGCAAACAAATTAATGCTTGTGTTTCTGAAAATATAATGATAGGCAATTTTAATTCTAACAATGCTCAAACAAAAAAGGCAACAAAAACTTTTTGATAGCCATTAAAAACAGGGTAGGTAAAGTATAAAGAAAGCACAAAATTTTCACCTTTCACTTTTATTTTGTAGTTATCACATGTTAAACTTCATTAGTAATTGAATGACTGCAAAAATATGGGGAAACCAATTTTTATAATTAATTATGGTCCCTCGTTTTAAGGGAGTACGAGCCACGAGATCCTCGGCTTTTATCCATTCAAATGCATTAAAAAATTTTCAACATGTTTTCTTAATATTTGTTCAGAACTATTAAGAGTAGGTCATAATAAACACCCTATAACAATTTCATTCAATTCTAATTACAATTTCTATGTTAAAACAGAAGACGAACTTTCAATGTATTTTCTATGAAAAATCTAGAGAAGTTTTTTTCCCGCCATATTTTTAGGTGCTTATATCTTGAAAACGGTTCCATGTTTTTGAAAACTTTTTTCATAAAGTCTAGCTATTTTGAGCTATTCTTTCCAAATTTTCTATTCTAAAAAACTTTTAATTACAAACAATCTCAGGCTCGTACTCCCTTAACAAAATGATCTATTGTTTGATTAATTATAGTTTGTATCACATTCATTCAAATATATTTTAAAAGACTTTAACAATGCTTTGGTCCTACACAATCTGTTTCATTAAACTGTTCCTAGATTTTAGTAATCACAGTCATTGACACTTAATATAAGCAACCCCTCCAGTAATGGAAATTATCACAGGACTGACAGCCCGCGACCTGAACAAATTTGTTTGGTCCTGTTAATTTAGCAACTTTTGTAACACAATCTAAATAAAATATTTCAAAATCTTGGATTCGGTCTTGTTAATCCCAAATCCCAAATCCTAAATTCCATGACTGCCCCTATTTTACAAAATGTTTCCTGGACTGATCTGAATAGGTACTTATTTTTTTTTTTAAATTCATTATTTTGTCCTTTGTATGTCTCTTCTTTAGAATATTACATTATTATCTAAGCTAAGTTCTTACATCATGAAGTTTCTTTGCATTATCGTGAATGGAGAGTATATGTGTAATTTTATTGTCTGCTAACTGTTGTACATCCTTGGCATCTCGAAAGTTTCCAACATACAGACCTGGTAACACCTGTTATGCAAACAAACAAAATATAATATTAAACCTTTTAATATTCAACCACTCCCAGAGTTTAACATTATAAAACTAGCTTAAAAAGGTGAACATATACAGTGTAGCTATTGAACTTGAAACAATAGTCTTTGATGACTTAAGACAATTCAGCTACCGGTAAATATTTACAACTGACAGTACTAATGCCATTACTTGCATCAGCATTTTTATGCCCTATTTACGAAAATAGGGGCATAAGGTGTCTCAGTTCTGAGATGGGGCAGTTGTCTTTTGACATAGACATTTAAAAAATTAAGGTGTTTAACATGTACATGTATGTAAAAAATCTACTTTTCTTACAAGTATATATATGTGTGTCCATAATATAATTAAGCTTTATATGTCAAAATATAGGATGTACATGTAAATATGTACAAGTAAAATTATTTTTTGGGAGTTTACAAGTTAATACCTTATTCATGCCATTTCCCATTTTTGCTGGTTTTCAAGTTAGTCCTTCAATGGGTTGATGTTGTGCTTGTTCTCTACATAACTGCTCTTCTCACCTCTGAAAAACAAGAAATGAAATTTTTGTGATCATTTATGCATGATTTTGTGTTTAATCAAAGCATCTAAAATTATATTGAACAGTGAGTTACTTTACTTTAAATTGATCTAGCATCAGACATGATAGAACTGGTGTAGTTTGGTGTTGTGAATTGTTTCTTCAATACAAGGAAGACTGCTGTCTTTTAGTCATGTCAATCCAGCTACAAATGTACATCAGACATCTATATTAGTATATTGACATTTGGTCAAGTCAATAAGGAAATTCTTTAGCTAGTAGTACAAGTATAAAAGTATATTTTCTATGCAGATGCAAATATTCATGCCAGTTTATTTTATTTATTTTTTTTTAGGGGGATAGGGGTTAAAACATTTTGATGCATATATGAATACATGTACAAATGTATTTTCATGTTTGTCTGTAGGGCCATGAAAAAATGATTGTTGGTTTCCCCTAACATGAGCAATTTTTTTAGACTCGGTAGGCTAGAAAGTAATTTTATTTAATTAAAAATTTGTAATCTAATTGTCATTAGTCTAAAGATATGTTTATTTGATAATTAAATCGCCCTTTCAGGCAGTACAATTAATGTTAGTTTCATACAATGATTATGGTTGATTGTACAATGATTGAATAATATATATATATATATAAAAAATAGAATAAAATGAATGAAGCAATGTATAATAGAGTGTTAATAAAGGTTCAACAAGCACAGTGACCACTTTATATCATACATGTATATTACAGTAACTGCAGCAAGAGACATGGCCCACAATGACAATATTAATCATATACAACAATTTTGCTTGTTATTTACACTCAGTAAAGCCTCCTTTTTGTTTGTTAAATTTTTAATTGATTTATATAAATTACTTATAAGAATAAATTATATGAGTTTCAGACATGTCAGTTCATGTTCTCAATCAGTTTCATTTTAAAAATAAAATAATGTTAGAAATACTTTGATTTTATCATTTAAACATTTAAAAGTTTTTGAACAAAAAATTAGCAAATCTTATGATCTAAGACAGGTAGGCCAGATTTATTTATTTTTCAAAATGGCAATAAAATTTATTGACCAGGCACCAAAAAAAGTGACCCAGCCGGGCTAGGGGAAACCATCCATTTTTTTTGGCCTAGTGTAATTTTTCCAAATTAATTATAAGGACCCAACATAACTACATTAAAAGAAAGATAACTCTATCCTTATGAATTTAAAAACATACATGTTTTTACATTGACCAAAGAACTACAAAAGGAAAACACTCAGCCTTAGAATGGAAAGGGGAAAGAAGCAAGGGAGAGATGTTTTTGAAATTTAGTTCAAAAACCATTTTCTTTCACTTTTTTAATACAATTACATTTATATGCAACCAATTTTTGTCTGGTAATTATATAGATTACCTTGAAATAAAATGCAAGTTGCAGTAACTATTCATTTACATGTATTTATTGTTTATACTACTCTTAAATCTACATGTTGCATGTACATGTATGTACTCTGTGAATGTATATGTAATAAATGTATTATATAGCTGCAGTATATAAAAAGGTTGAACCTTGTGTGCTCTAGGCTCAAAATGCACAATCAACGACTTTAGACAAATGCAGCCTATGTTTCTTCACCTGTTCGGGTTACTTTGAAGTACCCAATACTGGCTTTTTTATACAACAGGAAATTCAAATTTCCATTCTAATTTAAAACCAATATCGTATTGCCCCAAATTTTTTGTAACATTGTATGTCAGTATCATTAATTTTCCGATTTTTAATTCTACTGTCATTTTTAGAAATATGGGCAGCAATTTTTAAGGATTTCTTATCTACAAAAAGTATTCAAAATCATCCTGTAACACTGGTTCATCTCCAAATACAAGATCTTTAAATGAAATGGCAATTTATGCTCCTGGGTCATCTACATACTTTTACACAAGGCATACATCATTTTCATTATAGTTGGGAACTCTGAGAAAGTTCTTTTATTAAAATTTTTTGGGGACATGACGACTTCCAGTGCATGAAAGAGCAATAGATCAAAATAAATACTGCCTTGTTGTTCATTAACGATGGAATCTTTAATTCTGGAAATATTTATTCATTCAATTGAAGTTTTTACTGTTTATACAGATATTACTGCATTCCTAATCCCACAAGCACTTTTGCACAAGTCTATGGGGCAGCAAACCAGTTTGACTCGCAAACTGGTAAAGTCACATGATAATTTCAGTCTAACTGAAGGGTTTTTGAAAAAAAACCAATGAACTGGAAAAAGACATATTGGAAAAAGGGGGGCGCTTTCACTATAGCTAAACATACATGTTTAAGCTCACAAATACATTGTACGTGTATTTTCTGTTTGTTTTTATGGGTTTTTTTTTCTGTGACTGTAGTGTAGTCTGAGAGTGGGATTGGTATGTACTAATGTAGTCATGTATGATGGCCTAGTGACGTCTGTTGTAATATCAAGAAAGAAACTACTTTGTGTAATAAGTATAGCTAAATATGTTTGAAAATTAAACAGAAACTGAGAATAATTTACCATTTTTGCGAAATATTTGTCGGTTTGTCATAGCTGAAATTTTAAGAAAGGGAGCTAACTGAGGTTTCCAGTCATTTTGTCTAAATTGTGGTGTTCTGGTCCTTCCCCTATACTTTTAAAACATGAAATTAGATAACGGAGACTTTCGGAATCCATAAGAAATCAGTAAATTCAAGCTCTTTATTGGCACAAGTCATATATTATACATGAGTAGAAAAAAATGTTATTCTTAGGATTTGGAAACTTTTCATTCTGTTTAAAAGAAGCAGTATATTTATGTGCTTTCAATGCACCAGAAAACAGTATTTTCCATTTTAATTGCATCTGCATCCAAAATTGTTTTTTCTTAATATTCTACATAGTTTTTTTTTCACCACATTAGTCATTTTGAGCTATCATCTTGAAATGACATATCTAAATATTAGAAGTGTAGTCTGCGTCCTTTCAAAATCTTGTAATAATGGAGATTGAAAGATTTCTTTATCTACATTGTTACTCAATACATTGCTTGTTTCTTAGACAATATCTACTATATTTTCTGTCCACATGCCATGTCTTTCAATTGTTTGTATTACATTAAATTATATGCACTCTAAACTTTGTTTTGGCGTGTTTAATTTTGGCACATTTGGGTTAGGCGCCAAATAAACCAAAATAAAACTAAATCCAAAATATCCCAATTTACGGTATGCCATTTTAAGTGGTTTTACCCTATGTTCTATTTTTAGTAACAGCAGCCATGTTTTTTATCGAATCATTTCAAAATGAGGATCGTTTGTTGCCAACATGTCATATATCATTCCTGCAAAGTTTCAGTTAAATTGGTTTAGTGGTTTCAGAGAAGATTTTTTTTGAAATTGTTCAAGGACAACGGACGACGACAGACGATGGAGGACGACAGACGCATAGTGATGGCATAAGCTCGCATGGCCTTTGGCCAGGTGAGCTAAAAATAATAATAAAAGACAATTTGATGTTTCTGATAATTTTCAATATTCAATCAAAAGTGTTCTTCTGCAGCCTGTAACACAAAAGAGATCATGATCATTTACACTCTCAAAGAAAAACCTTCTGATATCATAGTAACATAGAAGTCTATTTGTATGGTTAACACCGACTAAGGTTTAAGTGTTGGTAATAAAACATGGAATGTTTGACACACTTGTAAAGAAAGGAGCTTTAAATATGGTGTTGTTAGGGAGAAAGTGAAGACCTGTCGAATAAAGTTAAATATTAATTAAAGAATCAAAATAAATAGAGGGATTTGAAAAGAACTCCAAATAACTTTACATATACTTTACCTGTTGAATTGTTTGATGAGGTGATTGTACTTTTGTTATATCATTTTGTACTTGTGTCTTGTGTGATCATTCACTGCTTAAATACAAAATAAATATTTAAAAGATGTAATAAAAGGTCTTTAAATCAACCTAATATTCAATCTACATAAGTGTATTGGTTGATTTTCAATCTACATAAATGTATTAACTGCTGAAGATCTATTATTTAAGTACATTGAAAAGGCTTTTTTTCCCTGAAATTCTTAAAACTGAAAGAATTTTCAAAACTTTCTTTGAAGATGACTAAACAATCTTAAGATGTTTTCAACACAAAACTTACCTATTTAGTCTATCAAAAACATCCATAGGTATAAAGCATGGGCATCACAACAAACATTCAGACAGGTTTTAAAACATTGAGGTAGAAAAAATGTATCCCTCTGATAAGGCCAAATGATATACATGTTTCTCAGGTTTCCCTACCTACCCTAGTTTTTCATGCCGACCCTAGACTTTTTATTGTCATTTTTGCCTCAGCAATGTCAAACTTGATACAGAAACGTATCTTCTTTCCATTCACTCAAGGTAAAAAATCTTTTTAAATAAATGCCTATCTACCTTCCATATTTTTTTTCAAACATGAAACCAGAAACACATATAATTTGGTTTTAGCCTTACTTGAATAGCTATTGTAAAACGTCAAAGCCACTTTGACAAGAAATTCAGTGAAGTTATAGCAATGTGAATGCAGTTGTTGTACACTATAACTTGGACTACCAATTGAAAAGGAAGGGATGGGATAAGGAGTAAATATGCAAGATACAAAATCACATTATAAACATTGAAATAAAACAAAGCAAAGAAACTGTGCTTAAATCTCTGTTGTCCATCCTTAAGTAGAACAGAAACATTCAACATGGTGTATTCACACTTCTACATTAATATCTTTTTTTCATTTTCAGCTTAATTTTCCAAGAATATTAATGGCTTAAGTCAGAAGGCATAACCTGGAATTGGGGGTGGTTCAATTTGTTTTCCCAATTTATTCTATATATTTACCAGCTCAAAGACAAAAGAAATTCCAAACACTAGAACCTACCGGTACCTCTTGATTAACCAATGGAATATTTATTCTATAAATTCCTTTCTTTGACAATGGCTTTGTATTAAAGCTAGAGATGAATTTCAATCCTGAAAGATTAAGAATTTTGCCAAATTTTTAATTAAAAGAAACTACTGTGGTATCATAATTATTCATGGGGTACCAATTTTCGTGGTTTTCATGCTTAAATTAAGAATCCAACAAAGTGGGGTTTTTTATGCAACGAAATGTCTTTTGGGGTTAATCACAAAAATTGATTCCCCAAAAAATATTAATGAATCCACATTAATCCATTGTCACCAGTTTTCAAATACTTTTTTATGAAGCTAAGAAGTTATCCATGAACATGAACAAATCAATGCGATAAAAGAAGACAACAAAATGGACATCATTTGGAAATATAGCTTCTACAGCGCAATCAAAGTGATAATGGAATTTCTTACATCAAGGGAAATAAATTAGATTATTTTAATGGCGAGGCTTGCCGAGCAATTAAATTATCAAATTTATTTCCCAAGATGTTAGAAATTCCATAATCATCGAGAATTTAGTTGTAGAAGGTTTTTTTCTAATGCAGGAAAAAATTTTCAAAAAGGTTGATCATCAATTGCATGTGCAATTACGCCAAGAACTAAATTTTCTCTAGAGGTGAGAAATATTTTTCCACTGGTTGAGAGGTTGATAAATCAGATGAAAATTAGAGAACAATGGATTTGAGGATTTGTGATCAAAATGCCCTCTTGGTATTGCTATCCTTCTTAACACATTTATTCATAAGATGTTGTTAAAGGATGTGTATTTAAATTTGATATTGCTCAATTTCTAAAAGCACAAAGAAAAAGGGAACTAACTCTAGATAAATTTTAACCTCTGATTTTTTTAATGGTTTCTTGGACCTTATCTTAAGTCAAATTTGATATCCTTCTGATTTCCTAAAATCATGAAGGGAACAATCTTCAGGTGTAGTTCAACATTTTGAATTCTTTAAACTATGGTACATTTGCATGGCTAATAACAAAAGAAAAAGACAAGCATTATTGATAATGTAACATATATATGAAAAAACACACTCACATCATTCAAATCAGATTAAATTGAAGTCATTATAAAGTATACAGTAGAGTTTTTCAATAATTAAAATGTTAAATAATAATTAAAGTATAACTTGGAAATCAAGATATTTCATCTATATCTATATAATAACAGCTTGGTTTCAAACCCACACAATTTAGAATTTCCAAAATCTAGACATGTATATATTTTGACATGTACATTGTATCTTTATCAACTTTTTTACACTTTATCAGTATTTTACATTTTATAAACATCATAAACTAATCCAAATTTCTATTGTTCATATCAACAAATGTACATTCATACTTTATACACATTTAGTACAAATCTGCATCGAAAAACATGTACACGCATTAGAACCAAAAATTATTTAAAACAAACAATCATTTTTGGTTACAAAAACAAAACAGCCAGTCAATTTGAGTCAATTTGACTAGCAGGGATTTCAATATCATAGGTACAAGCACAAATAGTTCTAGCATTGCATTGAAGATGTATAATGAATACATAAATGGAATGACAGATCCCTCGACAAGAATTATAAAATGCTGAAAGAAGACACCTGAGATTAAGAACAGAAAAAAAAAATAACATGAATAGAATTCTGATTATCTCAAAGAAAATATAACATTAAAACAATCTGGTTATTTAAACACACACAGATTTCACATGTACAAGATAAGATTTTTAACTGGTATATGGAAGATAATAAATTCTTCAAAAAAGAAAGCATTATTTTCTGGCAAAATCCTGAACATTTATTCAAATGATTCAAAGTGAATTTAGTGATGGTATGAATATATGAAAATTAAAAATCCTGCTGTACACTGGAGTAACAAAAAAGGCCACAACTTGGTATTTTCACATGCATGTTGCCATGTTTATTATTATATGAGAGTCTATAAAATTATTGGGCAGTATACCATGAAGGGAAGATCTCACAGATAAATTGTAATTGATGTGGCAAGAGTGAATATAACTACAAAAGGACAATAAATTTACACAGAAATAACTTCAAGGGCAAATCTTGAAAATGACATATTAAATTCTTACATATTCAACAAACTGGTACCCCAAAAAATAAAATCAATAACAATACATTACACTACAACTACATGTATACAAGGAAGATTTATATAAAAAATGTTGCTAGATTTTGAAATTTTTTTAAATATCAACCAATACCATAGTAATAAAGATCATATTTCAAGAATACATGTATATTGATGTGCAAGCATCCCACTTATAAACAGAGTAAAGTTTGTGAGCAATTCAGCAGGCTTACACATCTACATGTTTCTTCAAATTGATCTATATTGCTTATATGTCCATAAACATGATAAATGTATTAGTTAACATTATCAAAAGATAATTTTTATAGGGTATTTCATGCACATACAGTCACCAGTGTTTTGAAAACATTACTAGTGTATTCCACTTTCAAAACTATCAGAAGCCAATGGTGTATTGTTGATATTATAGCTAGATAATTCTCATATGGATAATAAATAAATTTAGCACTTTTGATGTTTATGCACCACTATATGCCAAATATTAACATACTTTTTATCAACCATGAATCTTATTTCTTGATACTATGAAAGTATTTAAATTCGTGGAAATCAATTTTGGGGTTTGCGAAAAATTTATACATGTTCTTGGGTTAATTGGTAATTTTATGGTGAAGACATATCTTCCATATAAAACCATGGGAAATTTCCTTTATGTTTTTTTACAAAATAAAATTTTGAGGTTTGATTGACCCAAGGAAATGATGAAAATTGGTACCCATGAACAACAGAACTTTTACAGAAGATCACATCAACTTGTTAGAACTTTCTTCAAATATGCCATAATGTCTTTGTTTCCTAAAACTTCCATATGCTCTGCACCTTTGAACTGTTGATGATAAACTTTCTGGGGTTGCTTCCCCTGCCAGTGTAAACAACCTTTCAGACTTCTTATATTAACAGTCCCATCTCCATCATCAGTTAAGACTGATGGCTGTGAATCGTACCATGTTTTATCAGTATATACTAAAGTTCCTGGAGTTGGAACACCGTAACCATGGAGACAATGGACCTCAACACCAGGTGGCGTTAGGGAGCTGATAAGATCTTTAGTATCCTGCCTCATATACCAGCCATCCATGAAATCGACATCTTTGAAGAATTGTTGATAATCATGGACTGTATAGTTTTTGCCAGGTCGCTGAACAAGAACTTCATCTTTACCCCAGAACTTATCTGACGGCATCAACCATGCAGTACTGGGCATTGATCTTTGTTGAATCCTTACATTTAATGCTTTTACAAAGGCAACACCAAGATTATCACCTGTATAAAATTACAAAATATTTATACTATCATATTACAAAGGCATAAAAAAACTAGAAGACTCTAATAGGCTAACAAGAGGCACACTGCATTTAAACTTACAAGCAAATCTACTAATTTATTTTTGTTGTTTTATGTTTATTCTTAACCAATAACTAAATGCTTTCCTCCTAAAGAACTTTAATCCATCTTTTCCCAAATATTTTGAATGTTTCCTCTTAGAGAATATCTCAATAAAATTTATTGTTCATAACAAAATTCTTCAACAAATTTCACATACAAAGAATTATCGGTAATTAGCAGCTTTTCCCTTTTGAACTCACCTGCCTGATATTTTTTAGTATCATGGACAGTCTGTGATACAAGAAAATATCAGGTGGGAGCACTTGATAACTGTGACGTTATTGTACTGAAAACTAGTATGTTATTTAATTACCAATAAAAAGAATATTATATACTTTCATTTTGAAACTATCTACATCAAGTCTTGTATCAGACTTGTCGGAACAAACTCATCTGATACTCACCTAGATATAAATAGTATCAAAAGGAAAGTATATAATATTCTATACACATCTTATGAGCCAACAAGCAACATGATACCTCACAACATTTTTGCTTAAAAGTCTCACCCCACAGACTGAAACTATGTTATTTTTTCAGTCCAATAATACATAGAGATAGCTATAATACAATTTATCCATATGTGTTGTTTTAATGAGCCAAACAAGGTTGCTAACAGGCAACAGTTCAACTAATTCAAAATAAGTTTAACATGTACTGGTATGGGTTTAGTTGTGTTGTTGTCTTCTATGTCTTCCAGTTTAGTCTGTATTTGTTTTGTTGGTTCTTTGACTTTCTGTTTGATTTTGGTTTTTTTTTTTAGATTCAAAGTCCATTAAAAGTTTTAAATTCAATTTTAACCTTATTTTTCCTATAATATTTTAACCTTACCAGATGCAAACAGTCTAAGAGGCTTAACAGATCCTCCCCATACACCAGCTAGAGTTATAAATGACTTGATAAACTTGTCTTTCCAAGCCTGGGTCATCTGATTTAAGAAATACAATGATGTAGGATTTCCCATGCTGTGAGCTAGTAGGACCACCTTTGTATTGTTGTTCAGTTTGTATGTATCTTCTATAAGGGTCTTGAAATCTTTGTAAAATGTTTGATATTCATCTGAAATGAAAAGAATATAAAAATATGAAGGATGATTCAGACATTCTATGGCTTATGATTTCAAGAAACTTTATGGGCTCAAATCTAGATAAAAAGGAAGTATGTATTCAGTTGTTTTAAGAAGGTCTAAAAAATCTTTTAAAGCATTCTTTAGCCCACTAACACAATATATACTAAAATAAAGAAACAGTTCAATGGCAAACATACACATTTTTTTGGTTTTTAAAAAAGATTACAAGCATATATTCATACTTGCACCATGATTTACTTTTAATAAAGACCTAATTAGATTAATTTTTCAAAAAAAATAAAACACTACACTTCATGAAAATAGCTTTTGATAAGAATGAAAACATATCTAAAATCAGTCTTCGAAACAACTTTGGTTATAAGCCCATGTTATCAGACTTACTTGGAGATTTTCTAAAATCATATGGAGCCCCTCTGACCGAGACTTTCCTCTGATATCCCCACTGTACCATAGCATCAACAATGGGATTGAAATAAGATGCTGAAATAGAAATATACATGTACACCTTAGAAACAAGATAATAGAAGCATCAGGAAAATAAATTGGCAGTAGCCCAGATGCCCATGGCTACTAGATTTTAGCTTGGCTACAAGAATTTAGGACAATTTCAGTTAAATGTATACAAATATTTAGTAGAAATGAGCCTGGGCTACCAGATTAAAATTCCAATCCTATCACTCTGAGCATACAAATACTTGAAGTCAACAATGCATTTACAAAATAATTATGTGGCATTATCTTTATAAGCCTATTTTAATCTCAAAAGAAAACTAGGTATGATTATTTGGGATGCCAACTGAAAAGTCGCCCAAAATGGCCTTGGATAGTATTCATTTCAAACAGTATATAAAAAATTACCAGAAATCAAATTTTTGTTGAAATAGGTCACATTTTAACCGGGCCAGAGTGTAGTAAAAATGGCCACCATTTTCCAAATAATGCATCAATTAGAGTTTACATAAACATTAGCAATGCATATACTGAGACTAAATTTATGTCAATAAGGCTAACTTTTAATAGGGGAACAGCATTTTGTTCAATACTTGTGTTCATTGTCTTCTGATCTTCATTGTTTTTATACAGATTTGCTTATAAAGCTGCTATCAGAAATGCAATATGATACTGTCATTACAAAATGTTATAAACTATTTGTATTTTTTAAAATCTATATGACCTTTCAATTTGAACAGATACTATGGCTAATTTGCAAAAGGAGCCTAACCAGTATCTCATGGCTTAGGACAAAGGAAATCAAAATCTGTTTAGTTTAAACCTTGTTATTTGTACTTGATATGGAAACCAGCTATGAGCTTATGCAAGTCCCTTTCCAGTTCACAGTTGCCAGTATGGCCTTTGGTTTGTTTGTATACCAGTACCGGTACTTACTAGGGCTTATATGTGAGGAGTCTAACCATTCAACAGTCTCGGTATCTCCCCATCCAGGTATTTGTATATCTACCCCTGGGGGGTTACTAGTAAGGTGTGTAGCTCTATCATACACCAACCTGAAAAATTAAATAGCATAAGCATGCAGAAGGCAAGTTGCAGAATTTTTATTTTTACATATAAAGGAAAATTAATCACTTTTGCAATATACAAAAACAACAAAAACATGTTTGATATGACTTCAGATTCTAAGAAAAATTTGATTCCATTAAAAGTAGCAAACTGTCATCATTTTAATCTTTCTGTGCAATGATTTTGACCCCACTTTGGTCTATTTTACCTAATTTCTTCTAATCAATACAAGTTTTCATCTTAAAGGTTAAATTTGGTCTATTTAACCTAATTTCTTCTAATCAATACGAGTTTTCATCTTCAAGATCAAATCAAAAATTACATGAAAACACCATAAATGTGTCGTGCCTTGTTTTTCAAAAGTTTGGACCACGCCCCGGTGTATCTGTTTACAAAGTTTTGACATAAATAATTTATCTACTTTTTGGAGAGTACTATATATTCTTTTAAAAATTATATTTATATTTCTTTTACACAATTTTATAGGATCGACAGCTTTTTACAGGTAATGAGCTGTTAGCAAGCAAAGCTACTAATTTCCTCACCAAACTATACATTCTTAATACCTCATATTGTCTGTAAAACAGTCTACAACAAGGGGAGCCAGCTCTTCCAAATTCAGCCATAGAGGAAAATAGTAATCTGTTTTCAATGTACACCATGAATGAACTCCTGATGTTTTATTCAACTTTGCTGTAAATTCACTTCCACCATCTCCAGGAACTGAAAAAAAATGACAGTTCACTAAAATAACTTAAAACAAATGTTTTTAGATATCAATTTCATTTCATTTCTATAGAACCTTTTTACTCATTTTATTTCTTCTTTGTGCTTTTTACATTCAGACACAGAACAATGTAAATGAGCCCTTTGGAATAGTCTATTTGCCCGGATTTTAATTCCGGAATCGATTAAAAAAAATTTGTATTAGCGTTATGGTTAATGCCATGGTTACCGAATGGCATACAGACAGGACAAGTCTCTGACTTTATTGTTAATAACTACATGTACGATAATATATTGCGATTAATGCAATTATCAGAACCCTTTTAACTTTTTTAATCAGGTCTTGTTAAACAGTTAGGCATAAATTTTTAGAATACAGTGTCAAAAACATTTTAATGCCACTAAGTTTTTCAGATTTTTATGGTAGATTATCATAATCATTAATGAAAAAGTCTGAGACTTGTCCGGTCTGTTTGCCATTCAGTAACCACTGCATTTTTCATTGCGCTAAAACAAAGAAAAATTAAATCGATTCAGGAATAAAAATTTGAAGCTAATTGGTAAATGGACTATTTGACAGGTAAACTTTCTAAATAAATTGTGATAATACAATGGGAAAATCAAAATTATGCACTCAGAGAATCCCTGACTTATCGGCCCATTACGGAATCTGCCCATACCTGATTTTGGCACATTACGAAATCGGCATACACATTATCGGCCCACTGCCATTATTGGTCCATTATAATAATATTCATGTAGTTTTATAAATTTTGGAGTTTTTATCTTGTTTTATTGTACAGGACAATAAATATTTGGTTGAATGAACAGGAAATTTGTTCTTGATGTCAACTTGCAGGCAAAAGAAGAATGTTTCTTTAAACGATGCAGAAAAGGTAGCTTATTTTTCAAACACCTGTAGGATCCTTTAATCGTTATTTTTTTTATTGTATAAAATGTATAAAGGATAGAAATTTTGAGACTCACATTTGGCAGGGTGCATTTATATTTTTGATTTTCAAGATTGTTTTGTTTTGTCCTTTTTATGTCAATTTTAGTTAATATTAGGTAGCACAGGTCATTGATAAAAGGTAACAACAAAATATCGAACTGGGATGATCAATCTCATATAAAGACAAAACCAGGCAAAGACATTGAAGATCGCAATGGTCAAACAAAAAGATAGTTTATAGTGAAATAGAAAATAAACTACAAAATATTTAGTAAATTTTATTCACAAGGTCATATCATTAACAATGAATAACACATAATAGCAATCAAGATGAACATGCTTTCAATAGGCAATTGTTGCAACAATAGCATGACAAATTTGTTAATTCAAGTTCTGAATTTAATGATGCTGTGCGAACACAATGTACTTTTTGAATTCCAGGTACACTTTTGAAATTTTGTTTTACATTTCTAGAAATTACATTAATGTATCTAACATGTCTAAAGATTCTACGCTTACAACCGGCAGATTTCGGCTTTTTTAGATTCGAATTGCAAAAATCGTAAAAGTCTTTTCCATTTGGAATTGTACAACGACCACAGATGACGGACAAATCTACAGTGTCTACTTTTGTATTGCGCGGCACACCCGTCATTAAACATTTTAGCAGGTATCGGGTCCGTTCGCCCCTGTCCTATGTTTGCCCTGGGTCTGTTCGCCTGAGTTCGTTCACCCTATATTTAATATATATATCAGTAGGATAATGTCAACTGAAACTTAAACTTATGAGACTGGGATATTAATACAAGATGATTTTGTAATTCGAAAAAAGTTAAAATAAGTTATATAAATTTTTAAAATACATATGCATTTGAGATAGATTGAACATTGAAATCCCCTGATTTGAAAAGGAAAATAGCATTTTTTAATAAATAACTAACAATGCAAAGTATGTGTGCTTATACATGTAAAAATGTATTTGCATTTATATGCAGATGGTTTTCAAAATAAAGTTAACAAAAAAAAAAAAAACGAAAAGCGATGATCAACATCTAACTAGACTAAATCGTCAATGAGATAAACGGATTTCAGTTGTAAAAACAGTAATCAGACGGCAATGCGTACTCAGCTTGGGTCATAAAGTTAATTAGATTTAGATTAAATGACAATTAAGGTAATTATGAGGAGTGCAAAATTACATTTTTTTTAAATGATTGGTGGAACTAGAGCAGCCTGGTCATGCTCCACTGCCCAGTGTTTTGTACGTCACTTCTGTCCGGTCTGATAACTCAATATTGTGGGGCTTCATCGAATGCTTACTGGAATTCGGTTAAACAAAATCTTCATGATCATAGTCATTATCTACCTAGTGCTTCTGTTTATTTGTTTTAAAGTTTTCTAGCAGTTGAAGTTATGTTGCCCCCATATTGTTTGTTGGAATACATTTTGTTTTCATATGGTCAACTATGTGTTCCCGACAGTACCATTTTCCGTGATCTTATACATACTATATAATCTTCAGTATAATTCAAATTCCCTTTTTGAAAATTGCACTAATTCTGGATTTTTCAAGCCAGTTGGTGTCTTTTCCTAAAGTCACGGTCGTTGATATATTTAAATAACTTGAATATTCCAGCTAATTGTTCAGATATTTTCATAGACTTGTACATGTTGTATGTTAGAATGTCTAATACATGTCATGATACAAATACAACGTGTAAGAACTTTTTGTTGGTGGTTATCTGTAATACCTTAAAACCGTTAAAGCAAAGATGAATGCAGCTTACAAACCCTACGGTTTTTCTGAAAAAAAAAAATTAACTAGACAAATGACTTTATGATATTATGTTTCATTTTCGGAATGGTAAAAAACTCTTTTGTCGAAATTCAAAAAACGAAATTGGAATCATTCAAAATTTGCATAGATTAATGTGATGAAGAAACAAACTTGGTGCCAAAAGCTCACCGGCCAATTATTTCGGCAATTGTACATGAATTATTTTATTGTAAGTGATGCGATTCTTTTCAATGATTCAACATATTCCGAAAAAATTTTTCCTATTGACCAGAGTTTTTTTTTTCTTTGCTTTAAGAAAAATTTTCTATACGAAACATATGACTATATGGCATGTACATGTCTAGGGCGAACGGACCTAGGGCGAACGTGAATAGTGGCGAACATGTACCACGTCGAACGCGAATAAGGGCGAACGGACCCGGATTCATTTTAACAATACAAAAATAACCAACTATTTTATTATGGGCAGATTCTGTTATGGACCGATTACGCGATGGACCGATTTTGCTTTGGGCCGATAACACCCACTCAGAGTAGTATAATTTACATGTATATCTGTCATCAAAAGCACATAGAAATTCTAAAAAAATGTCAACGTCACAATCGAAAAAAGTAAATATGAAAAGTTGAAATAAGCTTTAAACGACAGATAATTCGGTGTATGAATAATGAAGAACGAAAAGCGAAAGTCAAAGCATAATGACACGTTGTTCGAAAATTAAGGCTTTATTTCTACTTTGAGTCTTGTTATGGGTATTTCATCTTACCTAGTATAACTGGATTTAAAATTTTGCAACTGCAGTAACCGATTAGAGGTAATAACAAGAATATAACTCGAAACATTTTTTTGTGTTTTCCAAAAATAAGGGGAGATCAAAATTTCGTTGTGAGGTGACTAAAATTTTAACCAATTTCCGGAAACGAAACGGACATCCGGGAAGCATGTGACTATGACCATGAAGCAATATTCGTGTGATCCGGGCGTGTGATCAACTTACGAAATATATTTTAAACAAATTATGGATTAAACCAGTCTGTCTTTTATTCATTTAATAGAAATAAAACAAACGAGTGAAATGGGTTGAACAGCCATTGAAAGTAACCGTGGCTGATATAACGTTATATGATCTTATATAAACTAACTAACTAACTAACTAATTTTATTTAGTCTAAAATCCATTACAGAGGATCATCGCTGAAAAGGAAACAACATTCTACAATAGACAAAATATCAAACAAAAACAAAACACACTGAACATATAATATTCATATATCATTGTTATAACCTAACCAATCCCTCTGACGAATTTCGAGTCTTCAAACAGTCTTCCAAGAATGAAAATAATCTGATTAGAACATCAGTTTCAGACGCATTCATTATATATAGCACGCCGTTTTCACTGATCATACATGTATACAGAGCTCTGGATTGAATAAATAAAACACTTCTTCATTTAATTCAAATATCGTATACAGAAAAGGCCAGAAAAACTGACCCCATTTAAAAAAGGAACTTAATTTTATAAACTATAACCTATAAATTAATTATTTTACATACAAAATCCCAATTTTTTTAAAATAAAACTTGCCATATATTACGCAATAATGATATTATATATAGCTTTAATGGGCTTAAATGAATTAATTTATAGGAAGAATGAAGGTGACATTCCATGCAGTTTACATAGACAACAGTAGCTTAAACGGGTGGTAACGTGAGCTCGCTGACAAGGGAAAAATGGATGCATCAGACAGCATCATTACTTCTATTATGTTATAAATTTTTCTGCATAACACTGTGATACACAAGGTAGAGCAGATATATGCTGGTAACTTTAGCTTGTTGGAACAGCATGAAACGGAAAATCCCACTTCTCATATTATATGTCATGTTAATTGGTAAAGTAGTTTACAAATCAAAAGTCTAAGAACCAGAATAAACCCAAATTTTCACATGGGACTACCACAAGTCTGATATCAAGATAAGAAACATTTTATAACCGTGATACTGGAATATGTTATACAAGAAGGAGGCTTCTATGAAACGTGAGAAGATAAGATGTTCCTATAAAGTCTGTCCTCCGTCAGAGGGTTTAGTCTAAGTCTCCAGTTAACAACAAACGATGTTCCGTGTTCTTGCTGTGCTGTTTGGGTTTCTCTCTGTAACATATGCCCAGGTTTTTGGTGCTGGTGGATGCCCTACGGTACAACCACAAGCTAACTTTAACCTCACTGCGGTAAGAATATAATTGATTACAGTAGACAAATAGCGGTAACTATTCACTTTTGAATCTGTAAACTAATTTTATATATTATAATAATGGTCTACAGTGGACATTCCACAAAAACTAAAGGAGGTCAAAGGCGGTAGCTATAAATATGGTAAATTCGGGTGCTGAATATTCATTTTTGGGAAGAGCACTATAAAGCTATATGATTTACGCGGTTTTTTTTTATTGTCTAGACAGGGTAAATCGGTCAGGCAATATTCCTACCAGAATATTCATCGTGTATGATATGATTATTAATTCAATAGTTGAAGTGGACGGAGCAAACGAACAAAATTGATATGTTTCAAAGTTTGAACTTAAAGACCATAGAACAAAGTCATTATCACGAGAATCCTTTTGATAAAAGCCGTGCACAAATTTCACAAGCACAACTGGGTCTGAACATTAATATCAAATGAAAATTAATATTAAGATACATATATATTGGTTTAAAATTTAGTAATTTGTATAAGATGTTTTATAATATTGATTTTAGTATCTTGGAGATTGGTATGAAATCTACAAATTCAAAGCCAATTTTGAAAACGGACAAAAATGTATCCATGCAAACTACATACTGAAGACAGATGGACATATTCGTGTGAACAACTCTGGTATAACGTAAGTGAAGGACCACGTGTTTCATTTGAAATGACCACACTCGCAAACTGCTAGCTGGAGCGGGATTCACATAAGCATTAAGCTGTTTCCCAATCCAGAAGAAATAATGCATTTAAACTTAAATAAAATACGGGGCTCTACCTATAACCTAAGGGTACTATTATTTCAGCTGAAATACATTAACTGTATCCCCTATCCTTTAGCGCCTTTATTTCTTAATGATTTAGAATCTAGTCTTGCTATGTTAGGAAAAGCAAACTGAACATCAAATGAAAATTCGAATCTCGAATTAAAAAAAACAAAAACAGACCGAGCCTTAACACAGAATTAAGACAACATTGTTACGAAGAAACACTTTTTTTTCACTCAACATAACTAAGCTGCAGTCATCTATGCGAACTTATATAAAACAGAGATTGAAATTGCATGGGTGTTCCGGAAGAGTAAGCGGTTTATGCTTGCTACGTTACAATCGTCATTAGTAGTAATTCTTATTACACGGCGATCGTTGTGAGATAGGAAATTCTCTCAGGCGTTATATATATATACAAAAAAAATGGAACATGATTTGCTACAAACAAACAGAAAAAAGAAACATAATGAAAAACACAAAGGACATGCACAAAAACAAATTAAGAAAGGGTGATATTTTGCAAGTTACAGTTTATTCTTCCTGATACTTTTGAGAAAATATTGGATTCGAAAACTGACAAAAGCATCAAAATGCATTCTTTTTTTTCAGCAATGGTAAACGTGAGGAGGCGATTGGAGATTTATACATGCCAGATTCCACAGCTCCATCAAGCCTGAAAGTCAAATTTGCAGAAGGTATATCTTGCCATTTTTATTGAAACCTATATCAAAAGATCACATATTAAGTTATCAATCTTAATAGTACATGGGTGAAAGTGAAAAGTTAATTTTAATTTAACTTGCTATGTAACACTCGCTTAAAAGGGGGTTACATAATATTAGGGCTGTCCGTCCTTCCTTTACACCTCAAGAACCTATCTCTTATCGGTAACTCCTCTTAATCGCCTCAATGGTTTAAAATGAAACTTTTGCGCGATCTTTAATTAACACACATAGTGACGTGATCCTCCTATTATGGTTTAGTCAAATGGATTTTTGGGTTTTCCCATTGCAAAAATTAGCCTCTAGACGACAAAGGGGTACTAATCTCTTATCCGGTACTTCTTCTAAACCTTCAATGGATTGCATAAAACTTTCAAACAATCTTAGTGACTTGTGACATTATGTAGATGAAAAAGAATTAAATTGATTTTTTGTTGTTGCTGGGAAGGAGGAGTTGGGTTTTCATGAAAGCTGTCGTTCACATGGTTTCTTTATCCAAATTGTTGAGTTTACATATGTTTGATACAATATAAACATGCTAACAAAGCACACTTTCTCTCCTTATATATCAATAAAAGAAACGTTTTATCTGTCATTGTTTCAGCCGCTCCATATGGAAACTACTGGGTTTTGGACACCGACTACAAGACCTATACTCTTATATATTCATGTACCGATCTGTTTAGACTCAGCCATTTTGAGTTTGCTTGGATTTTGAGCCGACAGAGAACACTAGACCAGGCCATTATAGACAGACTTTATGCCCAACTCAAAGCTTTCAACATTGATGTTGGACATTTTATGAAAGCCGATCAAACAAACTGTTAAGTTTATAATCACATTATATTTTGTATTATTTGATTTATAATAAAATG
This sequence comes from Arcuatula senhousia, assembly GCA_963971305.1. Lineage (NCBI taxonomy): Eukaryota > Metazoa > Mollusca > Bivalvia > Mytilida > Mytilidae > Arcuatula > Arcuatula senhousia. Next base: position 30,663,631 of record OZ020306.1, on the reverse strand, counting down.
AACAACAACATAAAATTGGTGTGTATCTTTAAACTGAGGGATAAGGATTTTTTCAAACCCTTTTCACCAAAAAGCACAACGAACGGTCGGTTAAAAGCAAATACTTCCCGATTTCGACTTTCTCTCAAATATATGGTATTTTTTTGTAATTTAGTTGTTATCCTTGCGCGTACTTGCATTATACTTGGACTGTAGAAGACTTTTTTTCTGAAAACCAACCAGGACAACAACAAAATAAATAACAATAAAAAGCTGAATGCTAATTTTAATTCTTTTTACAATTATTGATAAATAATAAAGTTCGTCAAGACTACCAGTTCGGCGATAAATTTCTATAGAAGATGATGGTACCCCTGGAGCATAATGGCCTCTCCATGAAACACCGACGAAGTCCGGTCTTATAAAGTTACATATTTTGGCACATTTCATTTCATTTCTGATTACTAGTCCATGTATATCAAATTTTTCCATTTGATTTCAAATATATGCATATTTTTCGGTTGTCGTCTTGATTTCAAAGTTTTGAAACTCCGTGTGACTTTCTGACGTAAATGTCTTGTTTCATCTTGGTCAACATGTCCCTATCAATCACATTGTTACCTAAGGCATGCCTGGCCAGACGGGCGGCCTCAGGCAACAGTTTATCTACTTCCACCACAGAGTCAATTAGTCCTAACGATTTAGCTTCTGGTGAAGTTATTCTTCTAGCAAATACTACAGCTTCTCGCTTAGCATCCAAATTTCCAACTTTTGTGCTGAAAAAATCAAAGAAATAAGAGAAGTATGAAAAACAATGCGTTGTAACTTAAACGTTTTTAACAGGTATTAAACGTTTATTTATCTTTTTTGAACATTTATTAGTAAAAGCGGGAAAGTAGGGCCAGTTATTTTACCAAAAATACAAGACATATCCAGATCATACTTCTTAGTTACCGCTAGGGGTGAATCCAGAAGGGGGAGGGGCCAACCTATTTGGCGGAAATTTTGATATATAGGAAATCATCGAAGCATGGCCAAAGTGGGTACCCCTTAGCCAGTCAGTGCCCCCACCCCCTATTTTCCTAAATTCTGGATTTGCCACTGATCGCTATGAGTATAATAGGCACTGGCCAACAGTTTTCTATATATGTTGAGGCTTTCAAATGCCTTCAAATGATAATCAGACAAATTTCTATTCGATAATTTTACTTCTTGGACAGAAGCTGGAAACGTTGATGTTATAAGACAAACGTGTATGTAAATAGAAGAATTTGCTTAAAATAACAACAGTGCATGAACATAGTTTCTAGTTTGGGCTAAAATTATCTTACTATAATAGCTCAAGCAGTGGTTCACCAAGTGGTATTTTTAAATGGACCTCATTCCATGATATCCAACCTCGATCAGCCCTCATAACTCTATAATCGTGTGCCATGGCTATAAAAGCACCCCCGGCAAAGGCATGACCTGCAATTAACAATGATTTACCCAAATTAAGGCAGGTCGTTATACTCCCCACATCGGAATTTCGAAAAGAATTAATGGCAACTGAAGGCCAATTATGTTTCTCATTTTCTAGCAGATAGAATTATATCCAAGTTAACTACTGTAGTTTTACAGCAGCTCGACCTGAAAGTCGAGGACGCTATAAAACTTATATCTTTTTATCTTTCATCTTCCAGAGTTGAAAAAGGAAATATTACCAACAAGCAAATAGAAAATCATATTTCATTTATTTTAAGTGCAACAATTAATTTCAATGGCATATCGGTATGACTTTCACTACGACTATGTTGCCGCAGTCGCCATTGCCAATCACTTTCTTGCAAAGCAGGGTTCACAAATAGTTCTAAGATTCTTCTTTTCCTTGTCAAAGCTTTTGTTTGTCCCTGTCAACTATATATATCTGTTTTTTGGGGGGTTTATGTCCAGAAATGGGTCTTTCGTTGTTTATCTAGTGATTTGTTTGAATCTTATGTATTGTATGTTTAGTCTTGGGCCAATGCATGACAGCGAGCAGTGACCTCTGGTCATGTTGAAGACTGCTGACTGTTTTTCATTGCGATTTTTTAAATTGCCGTTTCTTTAATGTTGGTTGTGTCGCGTACACTTATTCCACATCTCTTTATCGTCTTCTTTCTCTGGTTTATATTTTTACCATTTATGGCTGCTACCGTGGGCAGAGGAAAGTGCATTAACCGCCAAGCCGTGTCATGTAACAGTGAACGAAACCTGTCTGTTATCTGACTGTCTTGATTCATCAACCAATCCAGGTCTATCCCGTTGCTGTAGAATTTCCCTTCCGATGTGGTTATCAAGGCCCGGCATTGCTTATTGCTGCATGGAAAGATTTATTTTAGAATTGCATAAATGCATGTATCAAACACTTTTTTTTAAATCAAGCAATTATTAAAGATATGACCAAATATAAGTCTCATACCACCTTTTGACATGTTTCGTTCTAGTTTATGTAACTTATCTCTGCATTTGTAAAGTAAACATTTTAATTCTGACAATAACATGGTTGTGCATACCATTACATGTAAAATGCGTATAGATTTTAAAACACGATTTTCGTGAGCAACACAAACAAATCTGAATACAATAAGCTTCTTATAAAACAGCTACGTAAAACCATAATATCTGTTAGATTGTTCTCTATGAGTCTATAACTGAAAGGGTCGAACAACAAAAATCAAAAAAACCTTTGCATAACTCCACCATTTATCAATAAATGAGCCAGTCCTAAACATATCTTATTTTATTCAGATTCAGGTAAGCCTATAGCCTTGGCCAAAGCTTATGTGACTGTTCTAGCACATTTAGTTAGCCAAATAAAAATATCCACAAATCGTGCCCCATGCCAACAATAAATGATTTATTTTATTGTACTAGAATGAGGTCTTTTCTACCTCAACCCTGAAAGAAAGTATCATCGCTTGTTCTTGATTGAACCCTAGCACCTTTGGCGATTTCTTCTGTCTTTACAGCTGTACCTAACATTAGCTAATTAATAAAAAATAATGATCTAATATATTGATGAAACTATACACAAAGCAAAAATGAGTATTACCAGAAGGCCTAAACATCTTTAGCCACAATTAGTATCACGAAGTTGTATTACTTATTATTATCAAGTGAATTGAGTTATGATCAATTGTATTCTTCCATCGAAGGTAGCAAATGACTGAATCCGGGGGCTGAGTGAACTGGCTTGTTTATATGTCACCAGTGCACGAAAGTTGTGAAAACTAGAATACTGACAAAGTCAGAAAGGGCCCGCGGCAAAAAATATAAGTGTTCTCAAAATCATACGAACTTTGATTATAACCACTAAGGCATGCTCCATGGAATGTGTATGAAACTTCAGAGATGTATTGTTAATAACATTTGAAATGTTTGAGTTTTATTGTTCAAAAATTCTTAAAATCTGTGATTTTCCATCAAAAATGAAGTTTTTTTTCCAAAACTATTTAACAGATTTGCACGAATTTTTAATATGCAAATCATGGCATGCAACTTAGCAACTCTACAAAAAATCAGAACTGTGTTGTTAATATTTTTTTAGTTTTAGTGTTCACAAAGTCCAATTCTCAAAATCTGTGATTTTCGATAAAAATGGAGATTTTTTCCAAAAATATTTCACATTTCTGCACGAAATTTTACAATGCAAATTACGACATGCTACTAAGTAGCTGTACAAAATTTGAGAACTGTTTTGTTAATAGTTTTTGAGTTTTAGTGTTCACAAGAATTGTTGACGGACGGACAGACAGACGGACAAAGTGAAAACTAACGGGCGTCCGCATCTTCGATGCGGGCCCCTAATTATTAGTCTTGTAACTTAATACTTGCCAATTCCATGAATTCTATCTGAATGAATTATTATTGAGAGGTTGTTTTCAGGTTTCTTGACCTGTTGTTCAACTTTTCACATCGGTTTGTATTCCGTTGTAGATATTATATCTCGAATAATACCCATATACGGCTGTCTGATTATTCAGTTTCAGAATTATATTAATTTTTGTGTTTGTTATGGTTATAAATACATTTCTAAATATCTCTCAGATGTTTTTTCTGTATTGTCTTCATTTACAATTGGCCTTGTGTAATTTTATAAAACTGACGTATTCCCTTTTAGAAGATCTGAATTTTTATTTCGTGTGTATTAGAGTTCGCGTTGTTTTAGATTCGAACTCCTCTTTGGTATTTCTTAGCGTTTTGTTGCATTAATGGAGAAGAAGGTTTTGAGTAGCACAGAAAGAATGTGGATGTTAAATATTTTACCTTAAAATTTTGTCAAGCTCTCTGTTAAATGCTGTTAAGAATTCTATGTTTAGTCGATTCTGTCCATTAAGCATACGAATTATTCCAAAGTTGTCGTCTGTAAATTCTGTTGTAAATTTAACATTCGTCCCCATTTTTGATCTCTTATTAAATCTATTTTTACAAGTAACGTGACTTTAAAGATAAATAGATTTACTTTAAGCTAACAGTAGATATTCAAATCTAGATATAGACTAGAACAAACTGTAAGCATAAATATCCCTACACAATAATCAATAAGTTAACATCTTCACTATGCAAAATGTATGTTCCAATAAATGACTGTTAAAAAGTTTCATGAAGATCCATTTAGATGTTTAGGAGGAGTTGCAACTAAACTATCGGTACCATATTGCTGTTTAATAGGTAAGTCCATGCTTTGGTATAGGAAATCCCAAAATCGATAAGAGAAGGTGCAGTCACAATAATTGTGTAAAAATGTCATGAAGATTCATTTTAGATATAGTGGTTTGAGAGAAGTTGTGGATAAGAGGTGGTCATGTACCCTGAAATGTTCCGCGCGGATCCACGGACGGACGGACACCAATCACTATATAAATTCACTCTCACTTTCTTAAAGTGTGGAGCATAATGAGTATTTGACTTGCCACATTCGAGTGCCCTGATGTGACTTCTTTGATCCATTCTAATTGACAACTATTTACTCAAGTTGAATGACCATGCCAGTGACATGCAAATATGACCAGCAGAATTCTCATCGTTGTAACATCATTTTCAGTACGCAATCATATTGGTTTTTTTTACGGAAAAATGTGTACAACGTTAAAATAGCCTATACTAAGAAAACTAACTTTACATTTGATCTCTGTCAAATACTAGAAAAATAGCATAAATTTTTTTACATCATTTCTTTCATTCTCATTTTTTACCAACAAAAATACATTTCTGATTACAGCAAGCACTCAGAATATCACATCTCCAATCTACGCCCCCCCCCAAAAAAGCCCTCGTAGCCAGAGGGGAAGGGGTCGAGGGGTTCGACAAATTTAGGTAAACTGAAATTCGGTAAAGCACTATTAATATAAAAAAAATATTTTGAAAACCGACCCCTTCACCTTTTTAAAAATACTTGCAAGGGATATGCCCGCTGAAACGTTTATGCCCAGTTAATGTAGTCTTATTCATAATAGATCATAATAGCTTGAACAAATAAATACTAGAAAAAATAAAGGTTGTATACGATTTTGTATCTAAAGGTAAGGAAAAATGAATAGGTAATTGCATGATCGCCAGATTTGTGGCCGGGGGGGGGGGGTCTCTCGAGTCCTAACCAGAACTTCCATGTGTAAAGAGACGGTTCCTGTTTCCGGTTTTACTGTAAATGGAACAGCCAACTCTGGCGTAGGTGTGTAATAGGCTGGACAACCCATGGCATAAAGCGTGTTTTGTTTTACAGTCGCTGCAGAGGGTTCAATGCTATAGTCACGACCATAAACCCTACTGATTGTTGGGGGACCGATATTCCAAGCTGTAAAAAGGAGAAACCTCACAGCAAGGGCATATAGGCGCATTGTAACCTTGACAAGTGTTAGGCGTTTTTTTTTTTTATATAAAACGATCTGCATATAATTTCACAAGTCCATGCAAAAGTGTATAAATAATATAAATGAATATTCCTATCCTTTTGGGGCTTCTATAGATACATGTTTATCACAACTTCGATGGTAATTGAATATTTATAGTCACATTAGTTATAAGTCTAGGGTATATGTCCTTCTTCATCAATTCTAGCATTCCCCTGTCAATGATGTTGTTCCCAAGAGCATGCCGGACCAAACGGGACGCTTCTGGTATTAGATTGTCTATGTCCACGTATGAATCACATAGGCCTAACGATTTGGCCTCTGGTGCTGCTATCCTCCGTCCAAACACGACAGCCTCGCGCTTAGCATCCATATTCCAAATTTTAACACTATAAAAAGAAAGAGATGCAACGCGTATTATCACTTATAGATGTCCTCTTCCCTGTATATAACAGTTTTGTTTTCAAATATTTTCTTTTATTTACTGTTATGTATAACTAGGTAGTCTTGGTTTTTTCCTCAAAGAGTGTTCGTTGTTTGTTTTCCTTCATAATATTTTGAATGTAGTTACGCTCCCATTCGCATTATAAGGTACAAAGTTTGTTTAATAAAAAAGCATGTAAATTATCCTTGCGTTTTAAACAAAGTCGAAATTAAACAATCGGAAATTTCAATGATTAAAGATTAGAAATGAAAAATGGTGATACATAAGCGAACAAGATTCAAATCGCTTTAGTCAGGTTGTAGTGGAACATGGTTGCATTTATCCTTTTTTACTCAGATATTTCTAAAAACACTTACTTTAGTACTTCGTGTAAATGTAGAGGAATGGGTAACTTTAGATGTGTTTCGTTCCAGCATATCCACCCTCGGTCCGATCGCATAACCCTGTAGTCATGGGCTAGAGCTATAAATGCCCCACCAGCGAATGCATGCCCTAAAATTTAAAATTTTGAGACATGTTATGATTGTCATGTTATACACCCCAAAAGAAACAACGATTAGAACAGGGTTACATTACTCAAATTCCCAATCAAGAAAAAAATGTACTCGTATATAGACAAATTTATATTGAATTCTCATCTCTCAAATGAGTAGTGAATCTGACAAAGATTTTGGACTTTTCTTCCTTAATGTACATTCTATCTTAATAGATTTTATAGCGGCTTACTTTTCAAGAAGACTATAATTTTCTGCTAGTAAGTTTTGCTGGATGCTATTGTTGGTGCTTGCATTGTCGGCCTTAATCCTGCATTGTATTGCTAGATGAAAGCAATCCACCAGTTATTTTTCCTTGGCTATTAAGGTATTTGAATATCAAAAATGTAGGTAACGTAAGGAATAGGAAGACAGATTGCTCATGGTTATAGTAGTTAACTTTTGAGCACTTCGTTTTTTTTTATGACATTAATTTAAGCTGGTGGGTTACGTGCGTTATTTAAGGTCTTAAAACACTATCACATATTACTTTATCAGTAGTATTCGCTACATGCAGTCCCTGAGTCTTACCATTAATGGCCGCCACTGTCGGGATAGGGAAATGCATTATTCTCCATACTGTATCTGCAAGATAACCCGTGAAGCGATCGACTACTGACTTTGGTTGTTTCATTAACCATTCCAAATCTATACCATTGCTGTAGAATTTACCCTCAGATGTCGTAATAAGTGCTTTACATTCTTTATTGCTATTAACATAGAAAGAACAAACATCTGGACTTCTTGGTGTTTACCTTGCATTTTGTTTAAGAATATAGTTAAGTTTGATGCTATCCGCTATCGATAATATTTTGAGTGGGCCGGGCATATTGACCATATATCAAAATATTGATATAGGCGATCAAGTACTCTGATTTAGTTGTGTTTTGTGTTTCTTTGTTGTTACAGTGTCTTCTGATCATGTGTTCAATTGTTTTTCTTTTAAATTTTGATATTTGAATGCCCATTTGGTATTTTTTTGGTGTTCTTTGTCCTATAGACTTTTTATTCAGGTCTGTAAGAAAAAATGTAACCCCCTAACCCATCTGGCCAATACATTTTTTATTGAAATCGGATGGACAATATCTGGTATTGGCGTCTATCCACTCTGAAATTTATCTTATGAAAGCTTCTAAGATATCATTATACATCCCCCAATCATAGTTTGCAAAAAAAGGAACTGTTCGTTGAATTACAAAGAAAACTGATGCACAAAAAAATTCACTATCGAATAAATCGCAGACCTTACATTTTTTTTAAATCATGAATATATTATATACCCCAAAAAACTTGAAATATTGATGAATATGTTATATCATATGCATGAGGACTTCTTATTTTGGTTTTGATTTTTAATGAATTTCAGAATTGCAGCAAAAATTGTAAAGCGTGATGATTTTATGAGGCTGCACTGTCGAGTCACTCATGGGTCCATATTTAACATATATAAAAAGTATATATTTTATGTATAAGACTAAGTTTCGATGACTTTTAATTTTTTGTAAAATGTGATGTCTCTCAAGATCTATAAAGTTTAAAGGGTTTTATTTTCTATATTATTTATCATACCTCAATACAGTATCAAGAGCGTTATTCAGTGCAACCAAGAAGTCCAAATTCAACCTGTTTTGTCCATTTAGCATGCGAATTATTCCAAAACCTTCTTCTGAAAAATTTGTTACTATTTTACACTGCGTGCCCATTATTGACCTTTTTCTTATAATCTTGAAGTCACATGATATGTAACATGACTTCGTTTTTATTGTATCTAACTAAAAACCAACGATTTCACAATGAAGATAGAAAATGTAAGATTTTATTATGTCCCTCATTTTAATATGTCCTCCAGACAAATTGAAATGGAATTTATTGTCCATGGACTTAATTTTATTATAAACTAATGTCCTGGACACTTAAATTTATTTATGAAAAGTTGTCCATCATATTAAATGCAGGGATAGACAAACATTTTCTCCAATTATACCTAAATAATTACTCAACAATATAATAATTCATTATTTTATGATAATATTATGACATATCAAAATGGGGAACCTTAATTCATCTCAAACCTGAATCTATGAAATAATGTCCATCATAACAAGGAGATTTTTTCCCAAATCTGTACAATTTAGGCCATAATAAATAATTCCTAGATTCTCATCCAAATTTCTTGAAAATAAGAGGCGGGCAGGCAAATTTTATTTTTTTATTTTTTATCCATTTTGATAAAATATCCTGTCATTTTAAAGGAAATTGACCAAAACTGGAATATTTTACCAAATTCAAAATAAAAAAAGTTGAAGGGGCAGAAAAAATCGGGGTAGGAGGGGATGAGAATCTAAGATATTTGTTATATTTGCCTTAAAGTAACATTTACAAATCAAGGAGAGACTACTGCACTCAAAAAGTAAACATTGAACATGTTCATGTTGTTGAATAGGAGGTTATTTTCTAACACTAATTAACTTTACTATAAATTATCACCTAATAATTAAGTATTCAATTATGCTGTTGTTTCTTCTATTTTCTGGCACATGGTACAATTTTGCATATTGATGCTAATAATAAAATCTGTTTCAAATGCATTTATGGAGCAATATAATAATCATATTTAAACATTTACTTATATTGAGTTTTAGAAAGAATATTGTAAATATCACATAATGTCCACTAGAGCTGTCTTCTTTAAACTTGTTAAATGGACAATTCTAAATGGCATAAGAAGATAAAAACAATGTCATACTAATGGACATTATTTAATAGCAGGGGACACTTGAAAATAGCAACTTTCCGGAAAATTTTGTCCTCCTGGACACTTTATCACAGGACACTTTTTTGCCTTACAAAAATACCTCAATTGTTTATCTTGTACTTGGCATGACGATTTTTTGCTGATATGACGAACATCGTTCATGAGGACTTGCCTACCCTGGGTTACAATGATGCCTTTCGATGTGTTGTTTTTTGTGAAAAAAATTACCCTAACGAACAAACCACAAGGGGTTGTGTACAGTATCCCCCTCTACATGTACAGGGATAGCGGGGATATATATCTGTACACAAGCCCCTGTGATTAACTCGAAAAAGTGCTATATACTGGACAAAAATAAGACAATATATAGAGACACACATATTTATTTACAAACATATGACAAAATATAATTTATAATTTTTATTACTGAAACCCAGGTCCTCTGTTAACATCTTTTTGTACAATATGTACAATGTTATTCACAACATTTATACATTGTTTTTTTTTCATCTGGTGAGTTTAGAATAATTATCACACCGGACACTTTAATTTACACAAATGACATATATCATGTATATATATATATATATAAAAGATATTATCTCAGACTCAGATTTTGACGGTGAAACTTGAAAGCTAAAATCTAGACGGCAAACTAAATACATCTCATATAAAGACTGAAAGTTCAAATTATTATAACAAGTAATTTAGTTAATTATAAATAAATTATAAAGCCTAAACGATCAAAGTAAAATATTTCTTTCTATAGATCGTTTTATTTATCCCACTCTGACTTTGAAACACGTAAATACATTGCAAAATTTAGAATGTCTGACCACTTTTTAGACATAGAGATATAAAAAATTTCCCCCGAGAACAACGTCTTTGTACCTTTTGTAATCAAAACAGTATTGATGATGAACGCCACTTCTTTTTATAAAAAAAAAAAAAAAATGCACATTGTATAATCCGCGACGCGGATTTATACTTAATGTTTTTTTTCATATCCCCAATGAAAAAAAAATATTACATTCATTTCTTATAAATAAATTTCCTAAACAATAAAAAAAACATGAAAATCTTACTTATAAAAGAAATAAAAATGGTGGCACTTTCTGTAAAAAGTGGGCGTTTCCCCATGATTTTTTTTCATTGGGATATGAAAAAAAAAATTGTCCAATCAAATTGCAGTATTTTAATCAAATTTATTTATTTGCAAATGTAATTTGTGAGGTGTCTTAGCCTTAGTTCATACTATACCTAGCGACGACTTTAACAATACAGAACACATATATTGATTTACAAACTTAAAAAAATATATATAATATATATATATACCCATGGACAACAAGAACGTTACACCCCGAAAACTAATGCCAATCAGAAACATTAAAAATTTTGGTCATTTACTTGTTTTATTTAAAAAAAAAACCAACCGTATCCTTACCGAGGTTTATCATGGAAAATTGGTTGAAAATGGTGAAAAAAGAAGCCTCCATTTTGATTTGAATTTGAAAATTTGTATCGAAGATTTAATCTTTTTGTTCGAAAGGTCGAATGCCCCCTTGTATATTGAATTGAAAGAACAACACAAAAGTTTAAACACCGATTGTCTAAAACATTTTTACAGAAAGTTGATATGATCCGGCGGGGAGTGTGAATGTTAATTTTCATTCGAACGAAGAGATGATTTCGAACACAAATGTTTATGCCGTTCGTTTTGTCATTAGTATTGGGTAGATTGGTAAACAAAATTTTATTCGGATACAGTGTTTCCGGTTAGTCAATTCATACAGTGTTTCCGGTTAGTCAATTCAAGTTCATTTTTCTTTGTCGGATACCATTAAGCCATTTCTGTTAATATCTGTCAATTTCTATGTAGTTTAATATTATTTTACACATTTCCTGAAGTATTGAAATATGTAACGTTTCTTTTGTCCAAGAGTATATAAATATAATTTTCATTTATACTGAAACAAGAATATCAGTTAACAATTATTTGTACAATATAATTAAAAAAAATACATTTATGACAGAATAAGTAAAGTGGTGTTTTTGGTGATTTTAGAATGATAATCAAATCATGCAGTACACTTTATTTTACAGGCCCGTACACTGGATTTTGAAAAGGGGATGCAAATGTAATTTATGAAGTGTCTTAGATAGTCATATTTCATACCTCGTGTGACCGTCGACTTTTATAGCCAGAGTTGAATTAAAACATTGAGAGTAATAGTGATAGTTGTTTTCAAAGGGGTACATCTGCACACACACACCACCCTGTATACGGATCTGCCTTACTTTACATAAATACTTTCAAGAGCATCTTATATTTAAAATCTAGGAATTTAGTCATTTTTATCAGCTTCCGTCTGTCTGTTCTATATTAACATATTTTCAATCTTTGGGTTTGTGATTGTTCAGACACGATGAGAAAATGGCTATTTGTTGTAAAGCAGACTAACTAACAAAATGCATACCAAGTTATGAATCAATACCCTTGCAGCATATGATGCCTTTAATAGCGGTTCGCAGTTCTTGGAAACGGAATGCATATAGGAATGGATTAATAACCCCTTGAATAGCAACAAGAGTTGCTGAAACATTCCCAACACTATGGGGCACCCTAATATTCAGTGCATCGGCGAACAGGCATCCAATCAAGGGACCATGTAGAAGCAAGGTAGATAGAATAATATAGCCTGATGTTGCTAATGCCCGCCGTTCCCATTCTATCGCGGCATCTTTAGATCGCGCCCTCTGGATTGTTGTTGGAGCTATATCCATACTAATATCTAAATTCGACAAGGTAATTTCATCTTCTTTCTGTTGATGTGATGACGCCTCATTACTGGTCATTCTAGTCACGTTTTCATTACGTGAAGTACACCACATGTGATTTTTGTCGGCTTCATCAGATTTAGCAGTGTTGCTTCGTTGTACGCGGTCTGTACTGGTCTGCTCGCTTGTTGTTTCTTTAATTCTTATAGCAACTGGGACAACTTGTCTCCGCAAAGCAATCAATGTAGACAACATACAAACAACCTTGCAATACACTATAATCATAGCTGTGGTGATTGAGATGAACAATCCTGAAAGTAATGCCATTAAGATCTGATACATAACAGGTTCGTAAAAGTCTATCAGAATACACGTCACTTCTACATTTTTGATTGTTGGTACTGCAATGAGACAAATCAGGACAAATCCAGTGGACACGATGACAGAAACCGCTGACATTTTCTTCTTCCAGCCTTCAGATTTGACAAGAAATCCAAAATTGTAATGTTTTATAGTAATATATCTCTCAATACATATCATTAGAGCCATGGTTAGACTTGTAGCCATCGAGATAAAGACTAAAGCAATTTGAGCAAGGCATAGCTTTCTAATACCTGTTCTATTGACAAGGACCAGCGAAATCAGTGAAAACCCGTACAGGCAGTCCCCAGCACACATCGAAATGACTAATATGTTGTGGGCTTTCTTCTTCAATACTTTCCATCCCAGGATAAAGAAAAATGTGTTTATCGCCAATGTAATAAAGCCTAAAGCCCCTGCTATATAAGCTGTGTTATTCAAGTTCTGACCGGAATTGGTCAAGTTGCTTGAGATAGAACTGTTCATCTGAAACAAGAGAAAATATATTCATGCATGTTAACGAGAGATATAACTGACGATATTTAACGCATGGAAATGTAAACGCAGTTCAGGTTATAATTAGGTCAAAGATTTTTAACTAAGAATAGGCAATGGTAGACAAATGTTTTTTTTATATACTAGTACTTTTGCTTATACCGATCATTCCTTGTTTATATTATGAATCATACTCCGTTTAATTCATAGAACTGTAAATCACATTTTCGTGCGTTAAACATTGCCGATAATCATTCATGATGAAGATCGTGACACGTTGAGGAAATAAAGTGTTATTTGAATAAATTTCACAGATTTGTAAGAAACTAATGGGTGAAAACATTTTTAATAGTTTAGCTACCGTTAACTCTGGACATCTGACACGACATTCCAAATAAAAGAAACGATGCACAAATAGAAAAAAAGAATAATATGATGAAATGGTAGACAACAGACTAGGATTGGGATAATTTCTTAATTATTATTCAATTTTCGATCAGTGTCGTATATATCTCCGGGCATCCTCCCAAGTCGGATTTAAAACCTTACTTGGGAGGATTAACCTCGGTTCGTATCAAGGAGAATTCCATGGTCATATGACAACGTATTCACTCCATCCGTATGCATAGTATATTTTATCACAATAATTTCTTTTTCCTACAGTAGTCATCTGATAAATGGCATGTCTGCTTCTTATATTGTTTTAAATCAAATGTTTATTCTAGCATATAATGGTCGGAAAGCTTATGACAGAATTAATAAGGTGATCTTGATTTATATGACTATATTTCCGAAGCTCTATCCACACTTGAACTTCATCAACGTATGTACGAATTCCGCTTAAACCAGTTTCCGATACTTTGTTATGAATAGAAAATGTTGCCTCAGTCTTGCTTTGAGAAAGGAGAGGGCACCGTTTTTTAAAACTTATATATGGATAACATATAGATAAAAGGGTAATAGAGCCGACAAATATCCTGAAAAAAAAATATATATTATACTGAGGGCGCGGCCGGGGTTGACCAAGTTTTGACGGGGAATTATTGAAAAGTCAACTACGTGTAATTTAATTTTTCATACTGAAGTGTTTAAATTTACGCTTAGACCATCACTACATTTTCTTCTTTTCTTTAGCCTATGGTTTTCAAAAATAGGATAAAGTGTTGAAATTAAGTTTAATCCGCTGAATAAAATAACTGTTTTTGAATATTGTAAATTTGTAACTTTTTCAAACGCAAAGTTTATTGAACATAAACATAAGTTTTGTTATGAGAGGAAACGTTAAAAAACATTACCATTTAGAGAATGTGAAAATCTGGGGTAATATTACACTTTAAAATATAAAGTTGTTCATGTTTTTTTAAGTTCTCTAAATTTGGCAGACTTAGAACAATTCATTTATAGTTTAGAAAAAAAAATGAATAAAGATAAGGTATACACGAAAGATCCTTAAACTTTTGTTAAGAAAACGTACATAATAACTGTAATGTTACAGCTCTGGAACCTTTTATAAATTACATAATGTCGTCAATAATTTTTCCGAGCTTTAAGAGACGCTGCTTTCTGTTCTAGTGTTAAATCAAAACATATATAGAGACATATTGGAGAACTGCAGAAGAAGATAAAGTCTTGAATGTAATATCTGAAGAGAAGCTGACACACTCATGTTTAGCGGGAAAACCCGAATATAATCGAAGACCATCGAACTTTAATTAGAAAGAAAATAACTTGACTATAAAAAAACATCTCTGATTCTACGTTATATGCTTCTGAAAAGTATTCACAAGAATTTTGGAAGCCAGTAAATTAATGGATAGAATATATTCTTCTGGTTACTCCTAAGGGACGGACCATTTAACTTGAAGAGGGGGGGCTTGGTTTTTTGTTTTGGCCAGAAAAAAAAATTATTTTGTGAATGCGTCATGACAGAATTTTTATTTTTTGAAAGCGTCGCGACAGAATATTTTTTTTATTATTAGCATTATTTTATATGGCAGAAATTCTTCTTCGGAAATTTTTTTTCTTACCCTCTGCTGCCAAAATATTTTTTTCATCAAAAATCATTTTCAAAATATTTTTTTAGGAAAAAACCAAGGCCCCCCTTCAAGTTAAATGGTCGGTCCCTAAATAATTTTTCGGCAAACGTACACCAAGAAAAATAGTACATGTATTATTATGAAAATATTTGCTACATTCATAATAAAAATCATATGATAGATTTTCTAGTTTGTACCAGTATCTTAAAATAGACTAAATGTCATAATACAATGGAAGTCTATATCTAGTTCTGACAATACATCAAAATTAACACTTTCCTTGTAAACAAGTTTTCTGGATGAAATAGAGTCATTCCATCGGTCGATAAAAAAAGTAACCAGGTTCAAAGAAGCTTTAAGATCGAAGATAATGAGAAGTGGAATAAGTATACACGACACAACCTACAATATAAACGACAATAATAAAATCCACAATGAAAAACAGCCAGCAGCCTTCAATGTGACCAGTGGTCGTTGCTCGCTGTTTTTCAATTGGCCCTGGATTGAAAACAAACTACATATGTTCAAGACCAATCCTAAAGTGCAATGAAAGACCCTCTTCTTGACAAAAAAAACCCCAATTAACATAAATTCGACTAAATACAAACATAAGCGCTTTGTTACAGAGCTCAGGCCCCGGTTTTATAAAGCATCTCAAATTGAGGATTTCCTCAAATCTCAACCATGACTTTTGATTGGTTAGATTTTGATTTGAGGAGGAATTTGGGGAAATATTCAATTTGAGATGTTTTTTGAAACCGGGGCCTGGTCTCATCTGCTTCCGAGATTTTGTAGCTGTAAAATAAATTCCTAGGTATCCATAACTATAAAAAAGAATTAATATTGTTCTAAAATGTATTTTTTTCTTCCTCTTTTTTCAAAAACAAAGTCAAAAATCAAAAACAAGTTCTTAAGTTTTTTTCAATGTTAACTTTCAGACACCAGTGTTCACAAAAGTTTTCTATTTTGTTTAATCACGGCCATCAATCTCGAAAATCATCACATTTTGTCATGTTAGTAAAAATCGTTCCGATATTTCCGGGATGTCCTTTTTGATATCAATTAACTTCGCTTCAAACTGTAAGTACAAGTTTTGTCTGCTTATAGAAAATAGATAAAATCTAAAATTTCAAGAGATTTTTATTTACAAACATATGACGAAATATTTCCATGGAAGCAAAATTTTTTTAGCTCTAAATCTTTAGGCTCGCTTGATTTAAAGTAGATTTTTATTCTATTTTTATAAAATTAGGAAAAAAAGTTTGGCACTCGCAAGGTGAAAATTCTGTCCACTATGAAATTAACGATTATGGAAAAATAGAAATGAAAAGTTTGCTTGCTCGCTACCTGCCTTTTTCCCAAACATGTCTGGCAGAGAGGAATTGTATCACAATGGCCAACACTCTTAAGATATGTAGAGCGGTATTTTATTGGGACAAATTCTACCCATTGACAAATTTTCGATCTTTTCCTTTTTTTAATGAAAAATATTGACAACAATGAGTCATGAACTTCAGATACAAGCCAATAAAAATATAGAGAAAATTGGATAAACTTTTTGTTTGAAAAATAATTTTGCAAAAAACTGTCAATTTAAAAAAAAAGAACATGATATAATATATAAGGAACTAGTCTCTTACCTTACTTTTCCGGCTGCTATCGCATTATGTGGGGATTAACAGTTCATCACACGTATCTATATAGAGAAAGTAATTAAAGGACAAATAATGTGAATATCATAGGCTTCCCTAATTGATAGTGTTATCCAATGGTATATTATTTTCGATGAAGCCAAGCTTTGATGGGAGTGGATATCTTTTGTAAATCTATTCATAATGGTGGCTTTTTCTAATTCTGTGCTTTGTATATTGTTACATTAGTATCAAATCACTTGATACTACATATTGTATCAAAGTTAGATTCATGTAATCATTTAAGCGAGCTCAACTTAGCCAGAAATCTTGGTCAAGGCTTGTTTGTTCTTTTTTTGGTATAAGATAATTGTTTTAGGGAGAAAATGGCAATATGTTGACAAATCACAAGGTTTTGAATATCATTTGTGTGTGTGTGTGTGAGTGTGTGTGTGTGTTGATGTTTAACGCCCTTTATCGACGCACCTCAGTCTGGGCCATGTAGGGCGGTAGGAGGAAACCGGAGTACCCGGAGGAAACCACCGACCTTGGGCAGGTAAATAACAAACCTTATCACAATACAGTTGGGGAAGTCCCTTTTTTTGTTAAATGCAAACGGGACTCGAACACCAGCTCAGTGATCAATAGTGTGGTATTTAAACCAGCGCCTTAGACTACTCGGCCACCCAGGCCCCTGAATATCATTTGTACTGAACAGTTACAAGATCACCCACTAGAAGTCACCATGGTCACACTGAAGCCTGCTTACTGTTTCCCAGATCTCTTCGTCGGTTTAAGACTGTGTGTCACCTACACTTATTTCAAGATTACTGTCTTTGCTATTTATCCACGTAAAAATTGTAAAGGTAATGTTTTTATGAATTAATCCAAAAATAAGACTAATGAGGCCACAACATGAATATCTCACCTGTATGTTTATGCAAGCAACAGCTTTTCACTATCTGCAACAATTATCATTTTATAGGACAAAAACGTGAATAAACGACAGTGTTTGACTTAAAACAAAAAGGGAGGATGGTGTTTTTGACTTTAAAATTCTAAGAACAAGAATATGACTAAAAGACATAATTTCCCTTCTCCCAACATTTATTTTTTTCCTGCAATCACTAAACCATGAACATGTTCCAAGAGTATAATTTATAAAGTGATTTATAAAGTTTCATAATACAATGTGCTATACTTCCTTCATGGTAAAGTAACTTGAACCTGTAGGTAACCCTAATGTAACGCCCTTTTCAGTGACCAATCAACCTGGAATTTGAAAATGTGTCAAACAGACACAGTGGCCGTCCTTTACATTTATTAAATTTTACCTTAACCTGAAGGTAAACCTGATTTAGAACTAAACAAGAATATGTCCAACAGACATAATGCCCTATCTCGCAACATTAATTTTTTTTCCAAAATCAGTAAACCATGCATGATATTGTTCCAAGAGTATAATTTTATAGACTTTTACCGTTCTTCTATAAGTGGTCATTCATGCGGAAAATATAGGTCACAGCCAGCATCTGAAGCCTGCATTGTGCTTAGCATAATTAAGTGCACCTACCATACCAAAATGATTGACGTGGCATTTGTCAGTAAGCAGGAATAGACTTTCACCATTCTTCTGAAAGTGGTCATTAATGCGGAAAATATAGGTCACATGTAGCATCCGAAGCTTGCATTGTGCTTAGCATCACTAGGTGCACCTACCATACCAATATGATTGATGTGATATATGTCAGTAAGTGGGAATAGACTTTAACAATTCTTCTGAAAGTGGTCATTCATGCGGGAAATATAGGTCACATCTAGCATCCAAAGCTTGCATCACTAGGTGCACCTACCATACCAATATGATTGATGTGGCATTTGTAAGTAAGTGGTAATTTGGAAATATGAGGTTTGGGACGGACAAACGGACGGATGGACGAATGGACCCTATCACTATATGCCCCTCTAATGTCATAGGGGAGGCTTTACAAATACTCAACTACCTTTTTATCCAAATCCGTTAAGCGGTCTCCGGGGGATTTGCGTCCACTAATATTAAAGTGTGACGGACGGACGAAGACCATTACTATGTCCCTCTGTCGCGTTGCGGCGGGACACATACATGTATAGGTTTGTACTCTGGCTACGTGATTTCGTGCCTTTTGTCTAAGAATATTTGTACCAGGAAGCTAGGGATTTGTTCAAGTCCCACTTTCCTTATTGGCTAGTTCTTCTTCCATATTTAAAAGAGATCTTTCAACGATAAACCGTAGGCTACTATGAAATCCGAGAAAACTCATTATTTCAAACAAAAAAAGGAAAATATACTTAAACCAGCCAATTATATATCGTGTTCAGTTTGAAGTTTCAGTTCCTATATAGATTTGTTTTCTTTCTGTAGATTAATCATTACCATTTTTGTGCCGCAAAGTCACATAAAAGTATCTGATGATTAAAGATTTACATTTCGTTTCTGTCCGGTGTATGGTATCACATTCTTTGACAAAAATAATAGCAGTGCCTATGTATAAGACCCGGCAAAATGTATTATTTACTGCTGCATAATTCATTTCAAGTTTCAATACCCTACGACTTATAACTTGTTTAAAAACAAAACGTATATGATTGTCATTTTGGGTATTGTAAAAAGGTTCAAAGCAATACAAAATTAAACTATACTGTATGGTGCAAATATTATAAGCTACTGTTTATCCACATGTATATATACCAAGCTATTTCACGGATGGTGCATATAGTTCTTGAGATATAATTGAATGGCGACTAAAAGTTCTGAAAATTCAAAACATGGTTTAAATCACTTCACTTGAAGTTAATATATTTTTTGTGAAAAAGCAAAAGGTTTAAGGCATTCACCACAATTGGCCCAATCTAGTTTTTTTGTGTCGATTTTTAGATTTCGGTTGCTTTATTTTTCAATTCAATTCAATATTTTGTTGGAAAGAGCACAATAGAGGCGTGATCCAAGAAACATAGATAAAATTGACCAAAGACAGAAATGGCCAGATTTCATTAAAAAGGAAGTGGACGAATCTGAAATCGAATCCCACATTATGGGACCTTACTCTGAAGCTGTATACCAATTATCAAATGGCTGTGATTAGTAGTTGCTGAGAAAAGTCTAATTTTTTTTCTACTTTTGACCGTTAATGTCAAACATTATCTAAGTCGGTAAACAGGAAGCAGATGAGCAACAGACCTGAAATCGAATCCAACCTTATGGGACTCCATCTTGGTGCTGTATTCGTAATATCAAATGGCTGTGATTAGTAGTTGCTGAGAAAACTGTTACAAAACTTTTCTTTTGACCATTAATGTAAAAAAAAATAGCTAAGTCGGTTAACAGGAAGACCTGAAATCATATCCCACGTTATGGGACCTCACTCTGATGCTGTATACCAAATATCAAATGGCTGTGATTAATTGTTGCTGAGAAATTCTTTACTTTTGACCATTAATGTAAAAAATTAACTAAGTCGGAAAACAGGAAGTAGATGAGCAACATACCTGAAATCGAACCCAACCTTATGGGACCCAACCCTGATGCTGTACATACCAAATATCAAATGGCTGTGATTAATAGTTGCTGAGAAAACTGTTATGAAACTTTTCTACTTTTGGCCATTAATGAGGGTCATTAATGTAAAAGATGAACTAAGTTGGTACACAGGAAGTAGATGAGCGAAAAGACCTGGGTGTCGTTTCATAAAGCGATTGCTAATTACTAGTAACGTGCTCGTAATCAAATGCAATTTAAATGGGCTTACATGCACGTTAGGCTAACGATCGCTTTGTGAAATTGTACACTCAAATCATATCCTACGTTTTGGGACCCCATCCTGATGCTGTATACCAAATATCAAATGGCTGTGATTAGTAGCTGCTGAGAAAACCGTTATGAAAGTTTTCTACTTTTGACCATTAATGACAAAATTAACTAAGTCAGTAAACAGGAAGTAGACGGGCAACAGGCCTGAAATTGAATCCCACGTTATGGGACCCCTCTAAAAAGTTAAAGGTGCAGATGTTAATAACTATATTACTAATGGACTTGCCCACCAAGTTTCATACAACTTGGATGTGTTGTAATGTTCATGAGAAAAAGAGATTCTTGTTATTTTTTTGTACCTTTAACCAGAATATCGAGGTCATTGTTACATGAAAGGGATGCAAGTTCTTGAAATTTTTACAAAGAAACATAGAAATATTTAGAAATAGAAATATTTTTTTTATTTGACCAATCATGGATCTACAGGGGACAATTACATATATGACATTTATAATTGTAACAAAATGTTCAAACAAATGACAGTACAAATATAATGATATATAAAGTTAACCATTTTAACAATATTATGTATATATTTTGCATCATATGAAGGATTAACATTTATCAGTATTGTTAACAGTATTTTAACAGATACCCAGCAGCACAGCCAAGGTGTGAGACAGTTTTAAGGCGTAGAAGTTGCATTCACAAAATTGCCTATGGTCAAAGAGTTAGTACAATTTTCAGAACATAGGCTGATGAAATTTGATATAAATATTCCTTTGTACGTTACCGACACATAAATCCTTTAAGGGATCTTGTATTTGGAGATTGTAGGCAGCACAACGAAAAACATCTCCAAATACAAGATCCTTAAAGGGATTACCAACACATGTGCAGCTGCATTCACACCTTGAATTTACATTGATCCATCTGCACATGTGTCCGTTTAGTACAAAGGAATATGTATATCAAATTTCATCAGTCTATAATACATACATGTAGTTCTAAAAAAATAAAAATGTGCAAAAACATCTTTAGCTTAAATTTCAATAGTCCTGTCCATGTAAGCAATTTAATTCTTCTGTGGTGTTTTAAGCTTCAAATTCCTTTATCTTTTCTAGAAAAGTTTAAATGTACATGCTAGTGAATATCTTGTAGACATTCTATATTGTGCTAGGTTGAGTAATTAGAAGGCAAAACTAGTCTTGATCTTGGTCTTTTAATGTTCTTACTCCTACCATACAATCTATTTGAAGCAGCTGCTGAATAAGTTCTAGGGCTGACATTAAAACATGGACTTTAATGTAACAACATTCTACAATGCCATCAGCTAATAAGTCAGTCACCTGCCCGTTTCTGTTAAAGCCATAGTATTGATCCTTGTGTCCAAGATCTGTTATTCTTTTACAAGCTGAAAGATACTGTCTAAAATCTAGAGTATTGGATGGGGAGTTGTTCTTGAATAAAATTTGAGGAATTTTCAATAAGGATTCTTTTAAGATCTTGCATGAGGTACTTAAATCTCTATCATCACATGCATTTTCCAATTCAGAGAGAAACTGTGACACTATAAATTCAAATGTTCCACCACCTCCTAATAAAGTCAAAGTTTCAGAATTAACAGATTTAGGGTCTTGAATATTTCCATCTTTCACATCAAATTTCTCTGATCTTAAGCTACAAGCTATAGATTGGATAGATTTTTGTAATTTGATAAAGGTCTGATTACATAGCCCATCCGTTGGTGCGCAAACAAGAATCATCTTTGGCAGGCTAGTTTGACCAATGTCCAAATGAACGCACTCCCTCCCATTTATAACATAAGGCCTACAAGATCTTGCTGAATATATCATTGAACTGTCTATTGCCTCTAAGATGTCATTACAAGGTTTTATACGCAAATTTGATATAAGCCAATCACAATCTTCCTCTGGAACATAATTCACTAGTGATATATCTGACTGCTGAAACAGCTGCTGTCCTTGGTCAGAAACCTCATCACTACATAAAACTAATGTTATATTTTCATCTTTACATTTGTCTACAAAAGATCTTAAAAGGAATTGATGGTGATCCATAAAACTGATGAAGCTGGTCTCAGATTTTAAGCTGATTTTTTCATTCATATCAAAAGTCTTTGAATGCCCAGCTATAGGAAATGTACAAAGTATAAATTTCACTGAAGAAAAACAAGGGGCACTTGATAAAAGTTTCCTTTGAATAAGAAATGGATTGATTGTCTTCGACTCAGTGTATGGCTTATTAGGTACTTTAATACAAATATCCTCAAAGTTGTCTGCAATGTTCTGTAAAGCACTATCTATGCTTCCTGTTTGTTCCTCTGTCTTAATAGCCTCAACTAAAACCATGCTGAGATGATCACACACTGTAGGGGGGAAACTATTAGAAAGAGAAGTTCTGAGAATATTGTAACAAATATCTTGTGTGATTGTACAAACTGAACATGGAACTTTAGTTCTGATGTAAGTTAAAAGATTATTGCCTACATGTGACTTTATCTTTTGAATAGAATGCACATATCTTAACACCTCACTACCTTCTTTACAATTATAATTGTGTTTCAATAAATCCTCAAAATATTCTGTGATGTATAAAATGAAAGTTTTGCTACCATCTCCCGTGTAGTTTACCACTCGTGTCATAGAATCAATAACTGTTCTAGCGACAGGATGTGAAAAATGTAGACGTCTAAGAACAGTAACTCCATCGCTAGATATCAAAACTTGACCAGTTTCTGTTGAGAGCAGAGTCTTTGACCCTCTGGGTCCATATGAGTGTGCTATGATATTCTCCAGTGTTTTTGTAATTTGATTAATTGTTTTAAAGTCAATATTTTGATAATTCTGGGTCATTTTTAAGCCAATTATGTTTGAACAACATTGTGCATATAAATTGATTCCACTTGTTTGCTCTTTTCATTTTTATTCCGTCTACGGTCATCCATTTTGTTCTGAAAGAAAATAAAAGAGATGTTCTATAGCTAATTTATCTATGATGTTGCACTTAAACAAGCTGAAGGCAGCATGAAAATCATCTTCTTAGATTTTATTATAATTTTATTTTATTATCTGCCAGCTAGGAATTTTTATTCTTTCTTATCATTTATCAAATCTAATTCAATTTAATTTGTTTTGTCCTTTATTTAATCTCTTTGAAAAGTTAGCTCTTGTGAACATTTTTTGATAGGCCTCCTCTCAGGCCAAATAATTTTTTTTTCATCAGAGCTTTAGAGGCCAATCAAAAATTTTTCACTGGAGCTAACATCTCAAAGAGATTATCCTTTATTCTCTATTCTTTAAAGGTTTTGGCCACTTTTCACATTATTCTTTATTCTGTATAAAGGGTTATTATTCTCTATTCTTTAGATTTTTTTGGTCATTTTTTTTTTAGGCAGTGGCTCCGAATACACGGTGTACCTGTAGACTGTAGGCTCCGAATACACGTGTAAACCTGTAGACTGTAGGCTCCGAATACACGTGTAAACCTGTAGACTGTAGGCTGCGGGTACATGCGTGTATCGCTAGCTGAAACACGGATTTTGGCTATAGATACACGGAATTATAAATATTACTTAAAAATATGGAAAATAAATTATTCATTATATTTTACATGTTTATTTTTATTCTTAAAATTACAGTAAGGTGAGACAATGTTTTTTGCTATTGGTACTTTAATCAATGATCTGCCCAAGGCAAAGGATTATAACCTTTGTTTTGTACTAAAACTGAGTGAACAATACTAAAAAATTGATCAATTATATAAAGTCCCCCCAAAGTGTGTTGAAAAGATATCCAAACAGGATTCTATCTGAAGATTTGAAATACAACAGATTGGTACTATCCTGGCTGCATTCATGGCGAAAAAAAAATCAAACTCAGGTCTCATGGACAAAGACCCAATACAAGGAAAGACCGGAAAGATTATGTACGTGTTCGCATTGTATATCAAAATACAAAAAGTTTCTGAAACTTTGTTATAAATTTTGTTATAACAAACATTAACACATCCCTGATTTTTTTTTCAATTTCAGTACTTTAAGAATGGAATGCCCATTTACTATTAGATTATGTACAAACAAAAGATGGCAAACAATTAGAAGTAAAAGAGGTCAACTATAGTTGGACCCGAGATTGCAACCAACACCATACATTCGGGAACCAAACTTGACTTACTTGGACTTCCAAAAGACACGAAAATGTTGTCCCATAAAGTACTTGATGAAAACAGCAATTTGTCACATGTCCGAAATTTTTTCACAAAAGAAAATAAACTAGTTTGCGATCTGAGACAGAATTATATTAGGTCATGCAACAAGTGTAAAACGGGGATCAACGAATTTATGAACGACTCTGTAGTGTGGAACGGGTGTTTCCAGTGGTATCACTTAAAGTGCTTCACCTAAACAGAAGTTTTGGCTTTGCAAAACATGCAAAAGCATTTAAATCATGATTATAATATATCTGTTCCAGACCGTACAGGTATTCAGACCGTACGCGTACGGTCCGGACCGTACGAGTATACCTATATGGTCCGACCGTACGCGTACGGTCCGACCGTGCAAGTATACCCGTAAGGTCTAAAACGAGCTGGACCATACAAGTATTCAGACCATATAGGTTTTTCTCTAAATTTGCATTTATTCATATAATATTAGGAAATAACATTTTTATTTTCAACCTAAAAAGTGTTATTACCAGCTCCTACGGACAAAATAGGGAAACTCAAAAAAAAAAAAAAAAAAAAAAAAAAGAGGAAAGCAAACTTAAAATAATAAGACAAACAATATTAAACTTAAGTCAGAATTTGTAAATAGCTAAACTATAGAAAGGCGGTAGGTGAGGGAATTGGGAAATATGATGTTTAATATTCATTTTCAATTGGTAGAATTTGTTAGTTTTTATTCTCTGCTATGTTATTGGATTTCACCGGTATATAGGGTCCACAAAAAATGTCAGACTTCGTGAAAATCATTCTAAAATTATATTCAGTAAAGTAAAGTTTGAGGATGACGACAATGCATTTAACTTAATATATCTGTAGAAAGTAAAATTGGCTGCACATAATATAAAAAATAAGAGTTCTATGGAACTTTTTTTTGCTAAAAAGTAGGGAAATATTTTGGGAAAACTGACGGACGAATGGCTTAAACATATTGCCGAAATCTTTGCTGAATCAGCCTCCCCAAGCACGTCTCTTTGTCTTCTCACGGGTAAACAAATGATTGGAAGGTCTGTCGACTAAAGTTCCTATTTATATTCCTCAAACTTTTCCTCCCAAATTTCAATGACTGTTTTAGTTGTTACAACTGACGTATATATTTAACAACGCTAAATTGATTTTAAATATTGTGTGAACACCGTACAAAAAATATACAAGTTAAATATAATACAATTAATGCATTATTACAGGGTCGATATATTTTATTGAATATTGATCTGGAAGATGCAAGTCAGACCGTACGCGTACGGTCCGACCGTACAGGTATTTTGAAAATATACTCGTACGGTCCGGACCGTACGCGTACGGTCTAAATACGCATACGGTCTGGAACATATCTATTTAATATAATTAATTTTTTTATATATTACTCATTTGTGTTTGTAATAATTTACACCAAACATAAGTTGTAAATAAGGTTACAATCTGTATATTATATCTAATCAATGTAGTTCATTTTGAGGATAAACATGATAAAGAAATAAATAGTTTATTTTTCAATATTATAAAAAGGATTCCGTGTACCTATATAGCCAAAACCCATGTTTCAGCTAACGGTCAATCATTGTAATATTTGATGTATGGCTTATAAATATGATATTGAATGATTTAATATCTCAAAACGTAAAATTAACATTCATATTATGATGTATTTTATGTTTTTACTCGATACCAACATTGCAAATTTACCCGTACCCGATGACATACAGGGCCTTTTCTAATCAAATGAGAAACAAATTTGTTTTAAACATGAATTAAAGGTTACAAAAATATATCAGCAGTGAGTGAATGCTAAGAAAAGTCTGGAAATCAAGACAGATAACAACAAAGATGAAGCTTAGAATATTTAATAGCAATGTCAAGTCGGTCTTGCTATATGGTTC
Source organism: Arcuatula senhousia (assembly GCA_963971305.1). Taxonomy (NCBI): domain Eukaryota; kingdom Metazoa; phylum Mollusca; class Bivalvia; order Mytilida; family Mytilidae; genus Arcuatula; species Arcuatula senhousia. The sequence goes on along the minus strand of OZ020306.1, from coordinate 30,636,834 downwards.
AGAAACATGGAGCCTCACAGTCAACAACATAAACAGGCTGCAGATATTTGTCAACAAATGCTTGAGATCCATCCTTCAGATATGGTGGCCCAACAAAATCTCGAATGAAGAGCTTTGGCAAAGAACAAATCAGACACCTATTGTTCAAGAAATTAAGAAAAGAAAATGGAAGTGGCTGGGTCACACTCTACACAAAGGCAAGTCAAACATCACTTGCCAAGCACTTCAATGGACACCTCAGGGAAAAAGAAAAAGAGGAAAACCAAGACTTACATGGAGAAGGGTACTGGAAAAAGAAATGCTAGAGAAGGAATATACATTGAACAACATTCACCAGCTTGCGAAAGACAGAGACAGATGGAGAAAGATTGTCAGTGGCCTATACTTCACAGGGGAGTGAAGAAGGCTTAAGTCAAGAGTGAATGAACGATTTATTTAAAATCAATAACTATCTATTTCACAATTTCGCTTTATAGCAAGGGACCTATCGCGATTGTATCCAATGTTTACAAATAACCTGTGCCGGTGAAAATCCAGGCCAAAGTTTTGATAATATAGGAGCGTTCAAAAAAGTTAAAACAGATTCATTTAAGAGTCAATTTACAAAACAATCGTTATAAACATTTTATATAACATTAAACAATTAAACGAATCCAATTAACGATGAAAAAGTGTAAATTTAAAGAAGTTAAAAGTTATCATTTCTTTGGCACATTCATCATGGTGTAAACTTCTGGTTACACATTATAGGCACCAAAATTTTTTAACATCTTTGATTTTGGAAAATTAGAAAAACGATTTAAAAAGCAAATGATACCAGCTCATGGAATAACTTATCAGAAATCTACATGTGCAATTTCAGAAAGTTTCATTGTGTTTTCACTCTTTACGAGTCAAATTTGAAAACTGGTGCGGGTATGGGTAAATGAGCCAAAAATGGTACGGGTACGGGTTACACATTTTAGGCACCACCCTCAGAGCCTACAGTCTACAGGTACATGCACGTATACTAGGGTTGCACAATATATCTGTTCCGGATTTGACTTGTCATTTAGACGAGGTCATCAGGGGTCACGGGGAGGAAAAACGACGTCATTCAACATGGGACAAAGGGAATGGCATTTTCTATCAAAGATTCTTCTGTAATTATTCAACATAAAGGGTAAAAATCATTTGCAACTGACAAATAAACCAACTATCAACATTTCCAACCCATAAAAAAGCAATCTTGAACGGAAATAAAGAAATTACTTTCTTCTTCCATTAGCATGTTGGAACCAGTTTTTTTACCAGTTTCTCCTCTTTTGGCTAAAATAGTGACCGATCCTGCAAATGCGCAACCCGTGTATTCGGAGCCACTGCCTTTTCTTTACCTGTTAGTTTTTTTTGGTCATTTTTCTCTATTATGTACTATTAACCCCATTCACACGGTGACACCCTCAAAACAAATAAATATTGTATTGTATTTGATTTAAGAAAAAAAAACCCAACCCCCCTTTCAATGGTGCAGACTGACTGGGGAGTTTAGGTCGTGACTGTACCTAGATATAGGTCTGCAGGTAATGGTGCATTGTATTTTCTTGCAGATATAGGGTTCATGTCATGAATTACCACATTTTCTGTTTACAATTTCTTGGATGGAGGTAAAAATCTACTTTCAATTTCACTTTGTGACGCATGCGCACTGCATAAAATTAATTTCTGCGCGAAATGTGAAGATGTAAACAGGACGACTTGACAAGGGGAAATTTTCATCGATGGACGTTTCAGACGAAAAAGAATTTGAAAGTAATTAGTCAGCACAGAAAATTAGATGTATTTGCTTTGTGGCTATCAGATAATCCTAAGTTTTTTTTTCTAGGAAAAAAAGATTTTTTCATTTGCTCTTCAACTTCCTCTGACATGTTTCGTATTCATTACTTCAAGTCGAATCTGTATACATTCCTTGGTCGAATTAAGTAAGTAATTCAAGTTGGTGTATTTACAACAACAAACATAAGCTGTATTGATCTTTTAAAACCAACATACATAAGTAGGACTTGGAGGTCCGAGTATATTGATTTGGAATATGATGGACATTCGGTAGGACAGCGTATTACATGATTTGGTCTGGTAATGAGAATCAGTTTACCAGACCGACTCAATTTTTGCCGGTCAGGTCGGTCGATCAGACAACATTTGGGAAAGACTGCCGACAGGAACGCCAAAGTGTGATGTTTGCACAGAAATGCAATGGTGTGAATCGAGAAACATGCCAAATTGCGATGGAAGGACGATGGTAAGAAATAGAGAGCACACCGAAGTGGGTTGTCCGGGCTGAAAGTACTCGGTATTGGATTGTTTAGACTAAGCATGCTAAGACGAGTTCAAGTTATCAAAATTAATATTATAAACATCAATGTTTTTAATGCTGAATAAAATACAATCAAGTAACATTCAAGCACAGATTAAAATTGTAACATGAAACATAGTAATTTTGCACAAACATTTTGTTAAAGTTTGCGAAAATCAATACTTTTGTGACGTTGGTAATGTCCAGAATACAACAGTTCCAAGCAATGGATTCACAGGACCAGAATAGATGTCCCTACGTTGGATATGTTCATGATGTTATTGACTGATTGAGAAAAAAAGAGGAAAAAACTTATGAACGATCCAAGTGTAGATCAGTTTTTGCCCGTACACTAGGAAGTGATAAAAATATGCTGTGCTAAGGACCATAACCCTATTGAAATGCTAACCCTAACATGATAGTAGAGGTGGTTTCCTCATGCTAACCTGACCCTAACCCTAGCCCTTAACCATAACCCCTAGCACTAAACCCTTATCTTAACCCTAACCATAATGCGTTCAAGGCAGCACATAGATACATGTACTACAGGACAATCGACAAGAACACCAGGGAGACTAGCAGCATAAAATCACTAACCTATTGAAATGCTAACCCTAACCTGATAGTCAAGGCGGTTCCCTGATGCTAACCTGATTATCAAGGTGGTTCCCTGATGCTAACCTGATAGTCGAGGTGGTTCCCTGATGCTAACCTGATAGTTAAGGCGACTTCCTGATGCTAATCCAATAGTGTTAAATGTGGATACTACAGGACAATCAAGAGGAAAACTAGGGATAATAACTGCATAAAATCATCAACCCACTGAGATGCTAACCCCTAACCTGATCATCAAGATGGCTCCCTGATGCTACCATGATAGTCGAGACGACTCCATGATGCTACCCTGATTGTCAAGTCTGCTCCCTGATGCTAAACTGATCTTCAAGGTGGCTTCCTAATGCTACTTTGATCATCGAGGTGGCTCCCTGATGCTAACCTGATTGTCGAGGCAGCTCTCTGATGATACCCTGATCGTCAATGCCGCTCCCTGATGCTAACATGATCGTTGTGGCGACTCCCTGATGCTTACCGGGTGATCATTAAATAACCAGGTTGTACAAATATTAACATTCTTGCTTAGACTTTGTTTTATTAATTTATGGTTCTCATTCCTGTTATTATTTTCATCATTATCAATATGTTTGTAGCTAGGATAGTTTACAATAATTATAAGCAAAACTGAGTATTTTCAATCTTCAGAACCATCACACTTCAGTGTTCCATTACCACTGAACATTAGCAATACCAATGACAATCATTGTAAAAAATCAACCGTCATACTTCAGCTGAAAGACAAATGTATTTCGGTGTTGCCCATTGCATTTGGCATGTGAATGCCATTGCACATTAACGTTGTTACTGACAGCTATTGTCTTTTATGGCACCATCGCACTTTGGTCATAGCATTGCACTTCGGAGGACCATTTGGGTACTGAGTCTTACACACATATATATATATATATACAGTATAAACACAAAAGCATATTAATACAGAAATATACATATAGACTTGCAGGCTAAAACACTGGCTTGTGTACAGTATAAAAATATATATCCCCTGCTATCCCCTTCCACAAGTGATGAAATGCATTTGAGTTCGAAAAGGCCTTTGCTTTAAAGATGATTTTAACCAGTTCAAATGGCAATCAACTGGCTTCATAATATTGTAAATCAATCATGTTTCTTTCACTTACTTGTAAACCCCATTATTGGATCAATGCGTCAAGAACCCATATTCACATACAGATGGGGAATTTCCCCGAGTTGTGAGCAAATTTTTCAAAATTTCAAAATGTCAAGTTGCATATTTTTTCCCTTTATGTATACCAGTGGGTAAAAATTTTGGATAGTATAAAACAGCAATATTTTGACATAAAATGTATAGAAATGGCAAGAAAAGATTTTTAAAATCATTTTTATCGAAATTTTATTTTGTTAGGAGTATAAGAGAAAAAAAGGGGGGTCATATATAAAATCCATGCTCCAAGTGCCTGTGAGGGAAACCAGAATCACATGTTTTTTATTTGGCCCAAACTAGCTTAGTTATTGCCTGTGTGTCATGAGTGCACTTAATGCCATGAAGTTTTAAGAGAAAAAAACATAAAAAAAGCACTGAAAGTTAGGTAATTAAAAACAAAAGCGCTAAACAGGACAGCTCGCTGGCTGTCGGAGCTTATTTCTATGACTGAACTTGGGTCTGTAGTTCAACCTTGTTTGAACAGCAAAAACTCTAGAATTATTTTAAATTTCCAATGAAGCCTCAAATTATTTCTTACATGGACCTTCTGTTTTGTTTATATTTGAGATACATTTACACTGAGGCTTGGGTTAATTTTGTCTTAAAAGAGATTTGTTTTTAAAATAAAAAACTTTATTATTTAGAGCCTCCAAATTATTCCTGCATCATCAGTATACATGTACCTTTAATTATACCCCCGCTTGGAAGAAGAGGGGGGTATACCGTTTTACCCTTGTCCGTTCGTCAGTCCGTCCGTTCGTCCGTCCGTAACAAAACTTCCGTCTCAGTTTTCTAAGCAACTACATGAGATAGAGTTTTGATATTTTGCATATAGCTTTATCCTATAGTACCATATGGTGTATATGGATTTGATTCTCCTAGGTAGTTTGCTTCCCGTTTACCGAAGACTTTGGTTTTTAGCTCACCTGGACCAAAGGTCCATGTGAGCTATTGCCATCACTTGGCGTCCGTCGTCGTTAACATTTTTCAAACGTTAACTCCTCTAACACCATAAGTCCAATGGCTTTTAAATTTGGCACAGTTGTTAATTAGCATAGGTAGTATAAAACTAGCGTGGGGATTTTTGATTCGTTGAAAAACATGGCCGCCATGGCTAAAAATAGAACATAGGGGTAAATTGCAGTTTTTTGCAAATAACTCAAAAACGGTAACAGATATCAAAATTCTGGCAGGGTAAAAGTGATCAGCACCTCAAGATCTACCTGCCCAGAAATTTTCAAGAAGATCCAACAACCGATGTAGGAGTTATTGCCCTTTTTCTGGATTTTTTCAAAATTTTGCACTTATTTAGCCCTATATCTTGAAAACTATACAAGATATTTTAAAAATTCAAATTGCATATGATTAAGCACATCAAGATCTTCATTTCATGTAATTAGGTCAAAGCTGTAGAACCATTTCTTTTAGGAGTTATGGCCCTTAAAGCGTCAAATTTTACCATTTTTCATTACTTTTACCCTGAATTTCAAAGATAAACTTGTCTGACACCATACATCCAACTTCAACCAAACTTGGCACAGTTGTTTAATAGCATTAATGCTAAAGTTCTATCGTTCGGATTTTTGATTTGTCAAAAAATATGGCCTCCAAGGCTTAAAATAGAACATAGGGGTCAAATTACAGTTTTTTAGCTCACCTGACCCGAAGGGTCATGTGAGCTATTGTCATCACTTGGCGTCCGTCGTCCGTCCGTAAACTTTTTAAAACGTTAACTCCTCTGACACCATAAGTCCAATTGAAACCAAACTTGGTATGGTTGTTCATTAGCATTCGGTGCTTAGAACTGATGTGGGGATTTTTGATTCGTCGTAAAACATGGCCGCCGTGGCTAAAAATAAAACATAGGGGTAAAATGGAGTTTTTTGCAAATAACTCTAAAACGGTGACAGATTTCAAAATTTTGATAGGGAACAAAAGTGATCAGCACCTCAAGATCTACCAGCTCTGAAATTTTGAAGAAAATCCAACAACCCATGTAGGAGTTATTGCCCTTTTTGACGATTTTTTGCAAATTTTGCACCTGTTTAGCTCAATATCTTGAAAACTATACTACATATTTGAGAAATTTAAATTGCATATTGTTAAGCACATCAAAATCTACAAAATATGTAATAGGGTCAACGTTGTAGGACCTTTCCTTTTAGGAGTTATTGCCCTTAGAATGTCAAAATTTAGCATTTTAACAGCATTTCCTCATTACATTGAAAACGTTAACTCCTCTGACACTTTAAGTCCAAATGGAACCAAACTTGGTATAGTTGTTTATTAGTTCACCTGGCCAAAGGCCATGTGAGCTATTGCCATCACTTGGCGTCCGTCGTCGTCGTCTTCCGTTGTCGTTAACTTTTCTTCAAACCTCTTCTCCTCTGAAACGGCTGCACAGATTCAAACCAAATTTGGTCTGGTGGTACTTTAGGGTATCCCCCACAGAACTGATGTGGGGATTTTCGATTCGTCAAAAAACATGGCCGCCGTTGCTAAAAATAGACCAGGGGGGTCAGACTACTGTTTTTGGCTTGTAAATCAAAAAGTATAAGAGATAGATGAAATCTGATGCCACGCTACTGCTTCAGCATCAAAAGCTCTACAAAAGTCTTCATTGAGTCGAAGTTGTCAGATGACCCCTTATGGGAGTTACGGCCCCTTAAAGGTGAAAAATAGCATTTTTTCATGTTTTTGGCCTATGTAATGAAAACTATTGCAGATAGAGAGAAGCTGTTGCTTGCTTAAATGTTCAGTTCATTTAGCTCTATAAAAGTCTCCATAAGGTCAAAGTTGTCAGATGACCCCTTATAGGGGTTATGGCCCCATAAAGGCAAAAAATAGAGTTTTTGGCCTATAGAATGAAAACTATTGCAGATAGAGAAAAGCTGTTGCTTGCTTAAATGTTCAGCTCGTTTAGCTCTACACAAGCCTCCATAGGGTCGAAGTTGTCAGATGACCCCTTATAGGGGTTACAGCCCCTTAAAGGCAAAAAATAGTGTTTTTGGCCTATAGAATGAAAACTATTGCAGATAGAGAAAAGCTGTTGCTTGTTTAAATGTTCAGCTCATTTAGCTCTACACAAGTCTCCATATGGTCGAAGTTGTCAGATGACCCCCTTTAGGGGTTACAGCCCCTTAAGGCAAAAAAAAGTGTTTTTGGCCTATGGAATGAAAACTATTGCAGATAGAGAAAAGCTGTTGCTTGCTTAAATGTTCAGCTCATTTAGCTCTACAAAAGTTTCCATAGGGTCAAAGTTGCCAGATGACCCCTTATAGTGGTTACGGCCCCTTAAAGGCAAAAAATAGTGTTTTTGGCCTAAAGAAAGAAAACTTTTGCAGATAGAGAAAAGATGTTGCTTGCTTAAATGTTCAGCTTAATTAGCTCTACAAAAGTCTTTTTTAGGGTTGAAGTTGTCAGATGACCCCTTTAAGGGGTTATGGCCCTTTAAAGGTGAAAAATAGTGTTTTTTGCTTTGGAATGAAAACTATTGCAGATAGAGAAAAGCTTTTTATTGCTTAAACATTCAGCTCATTTAGCTATACAAAAGTCTTTAAAGGGTTGACATTAAGACCAGGTGAGAGATTCAGGCTCCTGGGAGCCTCTTGTTGCAAATAGCTCAAAAACGGTAACAGATATCAAAATTCTGATGGAAGACAAAAGTGATAAGCATCTCAAGATCTACCTGCTCTGAAATTTTCAAGAAGATCCAACAAACGACATAGGAGTTATTGCCCTTTTTCTGGATTTTTTTTCAAAATTTTTCACTTATTTAGCCAGTATATCTTGAAAACTATACAAGATATTTCAAAAATTCAAATTGCATATGATTAAGCACATCAAGATCTACAATTCATGTAATTAGGTCAAAGCTGTAGAACCATTTCTTTTAGGAGTTATGGCCCTTAAAGCGTCAATATTTACCATTGTTCATTACTTTTCCCCTGACTTGTCTGAAACAGTAAGACCAACTGCATCTTAACATGGCACACTGTTTGATAGCTTATATGCTACAACTCTATCGTTCAGATTTTTTATTCGTACAAAAACATGGCCACCATGGCTAAAAATAGAACATAGGGGCAAATTTCATTTTTTTGCTAATAACTCAAAACTGGTTTCAGATATCAAAATTGTGCAAGAATCAAAAGTGATCAGCATATTAAGATCTACCTGTCCTGAAATTTTGGAAAAGATCTGACTGCTGATGTGGGAGTTTTTGTTCTTTTTCCTAATTTTTGCCAAATTTGCACTTATTAAGCCCAATATCTTGAAAACTAACCAAGATATTTCATAAATTTAAATCGCATATGGTTAAGCACAATAATATCTACAAATATATGTATCTGTGTAGTTCAGGTGAGCGTTTCAGGCTCTTGGGAGCCTCTTGTTACACATAATGGACATAAATGCAAAATTTCCGTCACATTTTCCCAAGCAACTACATAGATAGAGGTCTGATATTTTGCATATAGCTTTATCCTATAGTACCATATGGTGTATACCTATTTTATACTCCTAGGTAGTCTACTTCCTGTTTACCGAATACATAGGTTTTACACATAATGGACATAAAGGCAAAATTTCCGTCACATTTTCTCAAGCAACTACATGAGATAGAGGTCTGATATTTTGTATACAGCTTTATCCTATAGTACCATATGGTGTATACCGATTTTATGGTCATAGGTAGACTACTTCCTGTTTACCGAATACTTGGGTTTCTACACATAATGGACATAAATGCAAAATTTCTGTCACAGTTTCCCAAGCAACTACATGAGATAGAGGTCTAAATTTTGTATGCAGCTTTTTCCTATAGTTCCATATGGTGTATAGTGATTTTTGTCTCGCCTGCGACGAAAAGTCGCAGAAGGCGAGACAAAGGTTATACTTTCCGGCGGCGGCGGTGTCGTCGTTAACTTTTTTGTAAGACTTTTGTGGACAATGAATTGCTTGAAAAGTATAATAGCTAGGCATCTGATATTTGGTATACAGACAGTTCAGGTTATGGTCTACGCAACTGTCACCATGCCGTCTGACCCTGACCCCATTTTCACGCTCCAGTGACTCTGTGAACTTAGGTCTTTTTTAAGGCCGTAAACTTTTTTGTAAGACTTTTGTGGACGATGAATTGTTGGAAAAGTATAATAGCTAGGCATCTGATATTTGGTATACAGACAGTTCAGGTTATGGTCTACGCAGCTGTCACCATGCCGTGTGACCCTGACCCCATTTTCACGCTCCAGTGACTCTGTGAACTTAGGTCTTTTTTCAGGCTGTAAACTTTTTTGTAAGACTTGTGGACGATGAATTGCTGGAAAAGTATAATAGGTAGGCATCTGATATTTGGTATACAGACAGTTCAGGTTATGGTCTACGCAGCTGTCACCATGCCGTGTGACCCTGACCCCATTTTCACGCTCCAGTGACTCTGTGAACTTAGGTCTTTTTTCAGGCTGTAAACTTTTTTGTAAGACTTGTGGACGATGAATTGCTGGAAAAGTATAATAGGTAGGCATCTGATATTTGGTATACAGACAGTTCAGGTTATGGTCTATGAAACTGTCACCAAGCCGTGTGACCCTGACCCCATTTTCATGCTCCAGTGACTCTGTGAACTTAGGTATTTTTTCAGGCTGTAAACTTTTTTGTAAGACTTTTGTGGACGATGAATTGCTGGAAAAGTATAATAGCTAGGCATCTGATATTTGGTATATAGACAATTCAGGTTATGGTCTACGCAGCTGTCACCATGTCGTGTGACCCTGACCCCATTTTCACGCTCCAGTGACTCTTTGAACTTAGGTCTTTTTCAGGTAGAAAACTTTTTTGTAAGCCTTTTTGTGTGGACAATCAATTCTGAAAAAGTATAATAGCTAGGCATCTGATATTGGGTATACAGACAGTTGAGGTTATGGTTAATGTAACAGTCTCCATGCCATGTGACCATGACCCCATTTTTAGGGTCCAGTGACTCTGTGAACTTAGGTCTTTTTTTTTCAGGCAGAAAACTTTTTGCAATACTTGTGTGGACAATAAATTGCTTGAAAAAGTATAATAGCTAGGCATCTGATACTGGTTATACAGACACAATTTGTGTTTATATCAAGAAATGAAAGCTTAGGTGGTTGATTTTAGTGATGGTGCCGGCAGGCGAGACATACTTTTAGTGGCCACACTTGTATGTTCTTAGGTCAACTACTTCCTGTCTACAGAGTATTCAAGCTTGTATGCGTGGCTTAGTTTGGGGAGCGGGGGTATCACTAGTGAGCATTAGCTCACAGATTTACTTGTTTTATTAGCCTAATATTTTATGTATGTAAATTGTATTTTGACATAGAACTTAAAAGAGAAAGAAAAAAGGCAGAGAAAAAAGATCAATTGAAGGAAGTAGCTACCATTTGTAATTGCATTGGGGAATTATTAGCAAAATATGGTAAGATAATATTTTATGAAATTACTGCACAATTTACAGATTAAGCCATACACGTACATATTTGCAGGCACATGACATAAAAACTTTTTAAAAGGTATTTTCACAGATAACAAATTTTGGTGCTTTTTTGTGGATAACATAAAACCAGCTAATTAAAACATATGGAAACCTTTTAATTTTATGTGACACCAAATCTCATTTAACTACAAACCTGTTTTAAGAGGCCACCCTTGGGATGAGAAAAAATTGACCACTTAAGACAGGTGGCTGCTTAATCCAGGTTTGTTTTTGTTGATTTATTAAAGAAAGGGACAAAAAATATGTGGCTGTCTAAAGCAGGTGATTGCTTAATAGAGGTGACCGCTAAGGCAGGTTTGACTGTACATGTAAGATCTTATTATAATATAATTGTGTGACACCAATTCTATGTTGGATATAGAATAAATATATATTGACATAAACATGACAATATAATAAAAAAAACAACATTTATTTGAAAAAGCTATTAGATGGGCAGCCAGCAGCAATTAGAACATGCCTGCTGCTCATTATATTCTGTTAAGCCATAGTAAGGTTTAAAAAATTTAATGTGAAATCGACTTATCTAAGTTTTTGTTTATACAACATCATGAACATGACATTTAAATTTGAACACACAAAAAAATGCTTATGTAGGAAAAACTGTAATTGTACTTATTTTCATGAATTTATGATTTTCACTCATGTGCACAGATACTTATATGTGTATTGGTATTTTATGTTCATCTTTGACTTTCTTTTTGATACACATCATCATGATCATTTCATTTTGCAGATATTTAATTTAGTGAAAAATGCCTGACCCCAAAATCTGTACAAATAAGTACCTCACAAACATAAGTATGTTCACAGTGAATTTATAATATAGGAAATAAGTAACCATGGTCGGTGCACCACCCTAGGGGGAAGCTAGGTTTAGCAGTGCAAAGACCCACGGGACAAAGCGAGCATCAATATGAATATGTCACTGCGTGGTCCGTGCACCACCCTAGGGGGAAGCTAGGTTTAGCAGTGCAAAGACCCACGGGACAAAGTGAGCATGGCGTGGCATTCTAATATCAGACAAAACAACAAGTTTTAACAATTTATATAAACAAAATTCAATATTAAAAACAATAACAAAAATAATTCAAAGTAAAAGATTTCCCAAAGTCCAAAGTTTAGAATTTCACAATTAAATTTGATTCAAAGTCCAAATGAAATATTTAAAAGTCCAAAGAATAAAAGTTAGCACAATGAATTTGAGTTGTATGCTGCTGCGGTGGCGGGTTGGTCCAGTCTTGTTCATGTCCTGAAGTGGCGACTTGTTTAGTTTGATGCTCACTCTTTGTCAGCAGCCAGAACGTCTGACTGTGACCGCTGCCCCGTATAGCACGTGTGGAATCCTCACGGTGTCATGTGTACGAACTTACTGCCATGATGCTGATCTGATGTTACATGGGCAGATGGTGCGGAATCCTGGTTACCTTGGCTTGGCCTGAAGTCGCGTCTGCTTTGCAGATTAAGTGCATTACTTCTATAAACGGCTGTTAGCTGTTGGCACCAGGGCTGTGCCCTGTTCAGCATGTGCCGGTGGGCTGCACTACAGGATGTACTGTCTATTGTAAAAACTATCTGACTGACTTAAAAGTGTCCTAATGTTGTGATGTTACAGTATTTAAGCCAAATGTAAAAAGTACTCAAAATGGCTTGAGTGACACATTTCACTAATTAACAAATTGAGTTAAAATATTAAGTTAAGTGTACAATGAGATTATACTAATTAAACAGCTAATTAAAACCACATAGTACTAATTGATTTGACAGTGACTCAAACAAGTATTGCTCAAAAGATTTGTGACATAAGAAACAAATTGGAAAACTTAAAATGTTTGGATTAGAATGAAAAATAAACATATCAAAAATATTTGAAAAAGTATTAAATTTAACTCCAAAATGTTATATAATAATTTCACACATAGCTACCCTATTACAAATACTAAACATTGATTTTGTATTGAAAGGTCGCTGGGAAGAAGCTAAAATTGAGCATGAAAATGAACTTGCTATCAGTGAAGCTCTTGATGACAAGATTGGTTCTGCTGTGGCATGTCGTAAAATTGGGGAATGTTACTGTGGAATGGAACAGTACGACAAAGCACTGCAGTTCCAACAGAGGCACCTCACACTCAGCAGGTCTTGTGGAAATTTGTTGGAGGAACAAAGAGCCTTAGCCACTATAGGAAGAACATACTTGTTCCAGTCTGACAGTGCTCGTGGCAAACAGAATATGCTGCAGGCCTCTAAACGAGCTGAGGAAGCATTTTATAAAAGTCTGACTGCTTGTGAAAATTTGAAACAGGATGTTAAAAATATAGAGTATATGGAGATGAAAGCAAGACTCTGCCTTAACTTAGGTAAACACAAACAAATTTGTTTGATATTATGTTTATAGTGTTTTTTTTTATTGAACTAATATACTTAAAAGGGGGGTCTTTAATTCCTGTTTCCATTCCTTCATATCTGATCTCCTGTCTGTTTACTTCCTCAATGTTGATAGAAAGAAATTCAACTTGTGATATATTCACTGTTTTTAAATTACCTTTAACAACAAAGTTGAAAAGAAAAGACTACATAAAATTGCTAGATTTTCTAATTGTATTTGCATGATATTGTATGTTGTTTTTTTCAGGTTTAGTTTATGATGGAAGAGGGGACACCAAACAGTGTGCAGAATACATGAAGAAAGCAATAACAATATCAGAGTAAGTTAAGTGAATTGTTCATTTGGAATTATATATGATAACATTCTATATTTACTCATTGTATGTACATGTATATTAGAAAGTAATCTAGTGAAATCACATGGTAGTGCCAAAAAAAACCCTCCAAAACACATACACGCATGTACTTTTTGAAAAATTCTGTTTTGCATAAATAAAGCAGTACTAGTACATGTACTAAGTCAAGCAATGACAGTTTTGCTTTAAATGATACCTAGTCTAGGTATAGAAAAACTCAATAGTTTTTTAGCTCACCTGACCAAAGGCCATGTGAGCTACAAAATGTAATGCCATCACTATGCGTCCGTCGTCTATTAACAATTTTAAAAATCTTCTTTGAAACCACTGAACCAATTTAACTGAAACTTTGCAGGAATGATATATGACATGTTGGCAACAAACAATCCTCATTTTAAAAAGATTCGATAAAAACAAATTTATGGCCACTGTTACTAAAAATAGAACATGGGGTAAAATCACATAAAATGGCTTATAACTCAGCAACCATAACAGATAGAAAAAATCGGAAGGATCTCAGGCGCTTCAGAATCTAAAGTTCTACAAAAGTCTCCATAGGGTTGAAGTTGTCAGATGACCCTTAGTAGGGGTAATGGCCCTTTAAAGGTAAAAAATAGTTTTTTTTTCATGTTTTTGCCCTATAGAATGAAAACTATTGCAGATACAGAAAAGCTGTTGACTGCATAAATGTTCAGCTCATTGAGCTCTACAAAAGTATCCATAAGGTCGAAGTTGTCAGATGACCTTTTATAGGGGTTACAGCCCCTTAAAGGCAAAAAATAGTGTTTTTGGTCTATTGAATGAAAACTAATGCAGATAGAGAAAAGATTGCTGAAACATTCAGCTGATATATCTATACAAAAGTCTTCATAGGGTTGACATCAAGAGCAGGTGAGCGATTCAGGCTCCTGTGAGCCTCTTGTACTCTTTACATCTTTATACATGAAAGTAACTATTTCTAATTCAGTTTTATTTTTCTTTGTATCAGACAGCAGCATTTATACAGTGATTTGTACAGGTGTCAGTACTCTTTAGCTACTATGTACCAGAGGAACAACAACTTTAGCCAGGCCCTCAGATACCTAGAGTCAGCTTTAAAAAGTGCTGTTAAATTGAAGGACAAGTATTTAGAAAGTGATGTGTATGTGCAGAAAGCTTTAGTGAGTTTTATCCCATCACATGAAGTTTAAATGTATTTTTTGATACCCTAGGTTTTGTGTTACTCAATGTTTTCAGATATTTCAACAGATTAATAAGAAATTGCACACTTAATCTATTGATTAAGTGCAACAAAATGTAGTTTGATTTTATTATAAATTCAAGAATGTTTAGCCCGATTCCACAAAGTGGAAATATGGGTTATAAATGGTGAATGTCAGGCAGTGGACTGGAGGCTGGGGCAAAAATATGTTTGTAATAATTTTCCTAGCAACTAAATCTACTCATGCTACTTGTTACAGCCTCTTGGTATACAGAATTAGCATTGGATTATATAGTGACATTAGTAACAGATTTCTCTGCTTCTATGAAAGGGGTTGATTTCAAATTAGGTACAAAGCTTTAGCATGACAAGTTGTTACGTGCCTCCCTTTTCCATGACATTCATGCGTCTACTTCCTGTTTTTTTATGGTGCAGTAGGGGTATGCTTAACACAATTAAGTGCAACTCCTTGTTCATTATGCTTGGTATTTCAGGTATGTGTGCAAATAAAAGATATCTCTAGTTGTAAACATTCCTTGAAGAAAGCTCACAAGTTGGGAGCTCCTACATCAGAGGAAGGAGAAAGAATCGTTAGATACTTTAAAGCAGGTACAGTACATGTGATTGAGGAACTTTCATTTTGGAATTGAAAGTCTTTGCTCCATTTTGATTTCACCCACATTATTATATACTTGTTCTGTGGATGATTTTTTTTTTCGTGGGTAGCAATTTTCATGGTTTTGATGAAAAAGGACCAGTTCATGGATTCTTCAATTCAGGGTTCTGAAGTCTGTAGCATACAGATCAAGGGTAAATTTCCTTTTTTGTGGGGATATTAAATTTCATGGAAAACCACAGAAATTGATTTTCCACTAATAATAATGAAACCACAGTTTTTTCTTAACCTTTTATTGTATAAATCCCACATATTCTTATTTAAAGAATGATAAACACTCCTTATGAAAGTAAGACAATACTTTAATGTTTTTTTTTGTGAACATACTTCAGTAAGAAGTCATTATTTTCAGGGACAAAAGATGATTAAGAAGATCATATTTAATGTATTGCCTCTAATCAAGACCAATGCTTTGATATTTATATATACATAATCATGATAATAGTATTGATGCTTTTGAAGAAATCATTTACAGAATTGCTTTGGATTAAGACCCTCTTATTTCTTACCTATAATAATATTCATGAAAGCATTAATTTACCATTATTGCTCTGATATTTCTATATAGAAATAATTTGTCTTTGTCATGTTTATCTTATCTTTAATTGTTATATATTTGCAATGACTAAGTTAGGGCTTCGTTAGAATAAACTTATATCATTTAATTTATGGTTTTGAATTTGCTTCATTGCAATTAATAGTAGACTTTCTTTTTATCAAATATGGTTTCATCTTTTCAGTGAAAGTAATCAAAATAGCAAGTAGCCTTCAACTAAGGCCACTCATGGGTGTGTCTCAATTTGGAACAATTGATGTTTACTGTACATGAGAAACTTTTAAATGACATCTCATTGTCAAACTGTTGATGTCTCTTCAGCTTTTTCAATTCACTTTAAAAGTTTTAAGGAGTGGCAACAGACAAAATTTTAGAATTTGTAAAATTAAAAAAGAAGACAAAAGCTTTAACTTTCAAGAGATTGGTTTATGTCATGTATTAAATCTGTTCTTTACTTTTAGGGATATAAGGTATTCTTTTAAAAATATTTTTTTTATCATGATTATTCATTGGATACCATCGAATATTCATGGATTTTTTGGGTGACAGTCAACCAGGAATTATTATCCAATAAGGGCTGTTCCAGCAAACCATACATGGGACCAGGGGAAGGCACTTTTTCTACAGGGGTACCAGCCATAGAAGCAAAATATTTAACTTTCCTTATTTTCTTTGAACTTAATACAAGTTTCTAACACCCAACCATACCAGCAAATTAAATTGCCTTCCCCCCGTCCCATGTATGTTTTGCTGGAACAGCCCTAAGAATCTAACAAGACCACCAATAAAAAATTAAAATATTTAAACTTGCCCAAATCTTACCCATTCCTATAAGATAAAGGTAGGGAAATTTCTGAAAATTCTTTTTATACAACTAAAAATTTCTTTTATATATATATAATGCTTCAAATAATCTAGCAAAAATCCAATAAAAAAATCTTTGTTAAATTGTTGTCGAAAAAAGAGAATTTGGGTAGGTAGGGTTTCGGCAAACAAATTTAATTTTTATTTTGGCCCAAGGTGTTTAATCATGTTGGTTTTACATGTATTTGTAAGTTGATTCCCATGAGCAACATGTGAAAACCCATCCTCAGAAACCTAGGGGTTATTCTCTCACCAACTTGTTCATCGCCCCTGGGATATTACACATGAAATACTTCGTTTTTGATATCGAGCTTTCTATTTGGTCCCTTAACATTTTTCTAATGCGATTTAAACATGTTTCTTTATATAAATAATATCAAGTTCAAGATCAGATCCTGAACTCGAAACGAACAATTTCATACCAAATGTCCCAGGGGTGATGAATGAGTAAGCAAGAGAAGAACCTCTGGGTTTTCGAGGATGGTCGAAACCACAAAATTAAAAACCCAACAGAATCTCTTGGATCAACCATGCAAATAGATGAACTCACAGTAGCCTTTTGTATCATGATCATTTGTTGTTCATGACTTTTTAAATTTCAGTTTGTAAAATTGAAGATGCCTTCAGTAACCTGGACAAAGTTGATTCAGAGGATAGTTGTGATGCAATAAAACTTTATGAGCAGCTTGGTGATGCCTCCTCTGACTTGGGAAACTTCAAACAAGCACTTCAGTATTATCAAAAGATGGTATGTGAATGATAGGTTGCTGAATTTTAATGATCACATAGAAAAGAAGAGTGATATATAAATGTTTGGGATTTTGCTGACTGTCTATCCAAATCATGTTTTATTTACATTCATTTCTCATATGAAGTGTTATATCATATGAAAGTTTATTCAAATACGCATCAAGGTTTGAACAAACAAAAATGTTGAAATTTTACCCCAAACATCAACTTTAGGGTTATTGCTTAAAATAAAAAGACATATGCAAGGTGGGCATCATGTGTAATGTACAAATTTATTTTGTTCATATGAAAAAAACCTGAATATAATTTTAAAAGAAAACTTTTATATTTATATATTTTAATGTCTCAATGACATATCAGTTTGAAATATAGAAATATAATAAAGATCAGTTCAGTGTTATAAAGCTTCATGAAAAAAAATATCTTGTAATGATATGAAGCAGAAACTCTTTCCTTATTTAAATACAATTTGTAGGGTACTTTTCATAATTTTAGTGTCTCGCCTGCGCAGCAGAGCGGGACATAGGTGTTACTTTACCAGCGACGGCAGCGTTAACTTTTTGGAAAAGTTTTATGAGCACCTCCATATCTCAACAACTATAGGTCCTGGGTTGATGAAACTTGGTATGCATATGCCCCAGTAGTAGCTAAGCACAGTTGCATCCCCCATCTTTTGACCTTGACCTTGCTTCTCCGGTTGAGTGACTTTGACAATTTTCAAAACATATAGCAATGGAAAAGTTTTGCGAGCACCTCCATATCTCTAGAACTATAGGTCCTAGGTCGATGAAACTTGGTATGCATATGCCCCAGGAGAAGCTTAGCATAGTTGCATCCCCATCTTTTGACCTTGACCTTGCTTTTCCGGTTGAGTGACTTTGACAATTTTCAAAACATATAATAGCAATGGAAAAGTTTTGTGAGCACCTCCATATCTCAAGAACTATAGGTCCTAGGTTGATGAAACTTGGTATGCATTTGCCCTAGTAATAGCTTAGCACAGATGCATCCCCATCTTTTGACCTTGACCTTGATTTTCTGGTTGAGTGACTTTAATTATTTTTATTGCATATACTAGCAATGTTTAAGTTCTATAAACATCTTTTGATCTCAGAAACTGAAAATCCATGTAAATTCAAAATATAGTGGAAGTAAGAAAGAATAATTGTTTCTGATGGTGTCGGCAGGCGATAGATACTTTAGTGTTAACTCTTGTTATTATTAGCATTAAACTTCTTTTTCTGTAGCATTTTTTAAATTGATAAAGAAAATGTACAGAAAAAAAATTGTCAGAGACAAAAATGGCTGAAAATTATATTAATGGAAGTTGGTTAGGAACGGACATGAAATTATTTTCTTGTTTTGGACCACCATGTTGATTCTGGATTCCAAATATCAATATACACACATTATTAGAAAGCAAACAAAGTCAAAGCTATCACAAAATTACAATCAATCATGATCATAACATGCACCCAACATCATACAATTCTATAGAAATGCACTATAGATTTCTTTCACTGTAAAACATGTATTCTTTCAGCTTGATACTAGTGTTAAGAATAGTGTTCCTGTCAAAGATCTGATCCCTATTTATGTGTCCCTAGCCCAGACCTACGCTGATATCAAACAGTATGATAAAGCTGTAGAATATTATAACAAAGAATTACAATGTCGAGGAGAGGATTTTGGACAGGTGAGTCAGTGGTAATTAGCACATATTTGTCTGTTTTTTTTTGGGGGGGAGGGATGGTTCTTGGTAAGATTTCACAAAGTCAAAATCCAGTTAACAGTATAGTCACCAGCAGGGATTGAAATTAGCACAGGTCCAAGGTTCAGGGCAATCAATTTATGAATCAGGACCTCTGAAATTCTATTTACAAAGGTCCTGGACTTGCATCTCCTAAGGAGGACCTTTTGAAACATCTGGTGGACTTTCCACCTAGAACATAAAAAGGCACTGGACCTTTTGGTTTTAAATGTTAATTTGAATCCCGGACCAGCAGTTTGCAGGTGCATAAAAAAAAGGTTTTTTACAATTTTATTTCTTGATATTTGGCATGCAGCATAGTATGGGGGATCATAGGCTTTGATTTCAGGTCTTTGGCACATCTACCATGTCTACATTCTGTATAATCAATTCATGCCTCCCCTTAACAAAAAGCCTTTCAGAAGTGTTCACACCTTGTATTTTTTAGCATTGACATAAAATTTAGGATTGTTTTTGTTCATGTTGTTATTTGCCTGCTCATTAGTAAAGTTGTCATTACTTCACACTTTCTGTTCAAGATCATGAATGATAGAAGGTGAATAATTTACTAAATTACTTTGAAATTTCTTTGTATCTGAAGTATAATTAGTCATTCCACCTACTTATTATACCCCACGCAACGAAGTTTTTTTTTCAACGAACCAGGAATTTTTGATCCGCTTATTTTTGTGGGAGTTATGGCCCTTTGGACTTAGAAATTTGCAGAAAATCTTGATTACAGTTTGTGAACGCAACGCAACTCCTCTTCAACTATTGAACAGAATTTAACGAAACTTGGTATGCAAGAAGTACACCTTATGTAGTTGTGCATGTTACCGGGAATTTTATATCCCCAAATTTTTGTGCGAGTTATGGCCCTTTGGACTTAGAAATTTGACATAACTTTGTTATGATACATGTATTCAAATACTTGCACATTCACTTTTACAATCATTCAATATTATTGATTCCTGTAGCTCTATACTAATTCCTCAAGGATAATTGATAGTCCAGTAGCGGAACGCTTGGGGTATGTGAGCGTGCTCACTAAGGTTCTTTCATATTAAAGTGCTTTTATATCTAGATTTGTGTTTTTTTTCCAAAGTCTTTAGAGGACACAAAACTGACCTAACTTTAAGACCCATATATCTTATTGAAATTCCAATCTTTTTTTCCTATAGTTGAAATTCTATCACTTGAGATAAAATTCTACTTGAATTTTGTTTTTATAAGTTTCAAATGATGAGTAAGGCACAAATCAATATTTGTGCAACCTGAATAAGTTCTTTTATTAAGATAAACACATCAGTATTTTGATTTTTATGACAATGAAAATCATCTTCAAAACATTAAATCCTGTGGCCAACAAATTTGCTTATTACTAGCTAATACTGCCATGTTTAGAATTTATTTCCTTAATAAACCATGTGAAATCTAGAAATTTATTTAATTGAAACTTATGAAATTTCTACAAGATTTAACAATAAAAATGAATTTGATATAGATATAGGTGAAATATCATGATTTCTGAGTTAAATAAATTTCTAGATTTTCATTGAGTTATTTACAGGATTTATCTAACTCGGGTGCCAATTTATCTTACCCTCATAAAGTTTCCCGTGAAAAATACATAACATAAATTAGTGCGCAATACACAATTCATCAATCAATAACTTCTTTCGTTTTCATTATTTTGATGATCTATTAGTCACGTTTTTTTAAAAATTATCTATATATAATAAATAGTATAACTAATTTGGGGTGACGAATATCAATTTTAAAGTCACTCGTGTCTAATAACGCTAGGGGATTATACTAGTGCGCGGAACAAGTTCTGCGCACTTGTTGATTCCTGGCGTTATTCGAGACTCGTGACATTTAAATTGATATTCACCACCCCTTATTAGTTATACTATAAATATCAAAGTTCGTGAAATTATTGGACCTATCATAATAAAATTTGTGTGTATTTATCCATGGTTACAGATGTGCAGGACCTGGCTTAACATAGCAGAGTGCCAAGAACTAGATGGTCAACAGTATGGTGATGTTAGCAGTTCATATATCAAAGCATTCAACTGTGCAAAGAAGGCTAATCACTCAAAGCTACAGGTAGTTAATCAAATATAGCAGTATATGATTTACAAATTCAGAAAGTTTTTTTTTTAACCCTACAAAATTACCTTCATACTTGGCTATTGCAATTCCTACTGACCAACTTAAAACTAAAAAAAATAAAAATAAAATTCATGAAATTGTATAGCATGGTGAAGTACATCATATGAGAAGATATTTATACTGAAGTTGTTTTCCTCGTAAAGTAGGTGTATCCACATTAAGTTAAATTGTGCTTTGCATCAGCGACAGCATAAATCTTGTCAGAAGAAAGACATTGTTAATAACATGAATAATAATAAGGTATAGAATTACTAGAAATAAAGTGTACATTAAACACTGGTAGATTAAAATTTATAAGAAAAACTGCTAGCAATCTTTAATGTGAACCAGTGCAATTTGCCTTGTTGAAACTGCTTAAATCCAGTAAAAAAACTGATGACCTATTCATTGTCCTGAATTAATGTTAAGCATTCTGTTGACTACATACAGTGTTTGATTAGCAGTGTCCTTTAAAAGGGGTTGGTTAATTTACATTCCTATGTGTGAAACAGCACTGATAGAATATTTCTACTGAGTCATTGTAGAGAATAACAATAACTTCAATGCAATACAAAATACAGGTAATTATTTACTCCCAAGCAGCATGGATTAGGCTATATCAGGAAGATGAAAACAAAAGGTGTGACAAAATGAACATGATATGATAATGAAGTGAGAAATTGGATGGGGGGACACAAAACAAAATTAGAGAGCTGCACATGTGTTAATGAGGAAATATGACAAACTTTTAAATGGCTTTTTTATAGGCCAAAAAATAAGTTAATGCCATCTTATTAATTACCCCCAAACATGTCTTTGAACAATTGTTGCTGTATTAATACTATTCATTTACAAAAAGATTTTAAAAATATATAATATTCAATCTTGTTTATATTCAAACACTTATAAATGTAATGTACAGGTACATGTATTAAAGTCATTACTAGAGGTCCAAAAGTTCTACAAGCAGAAAAGCCACCAGTCCCAAACTCTGGAGAAACTTAATGGTTTGAAGACCAAGTTTAATGTTAATAGTGATGATGATTTGTCAGATGAAGAAAGAGATAGCCAGAAATCAGAGGATGTAGATGACAACATCAGTATCTCTGAGTTATCAGAATCAGGTTAAATAACAATTCTTTTCATTCTCCTAATGATATGAATTGGATACTCAAAAATACTGGGTGTGAGAATGTGTGTACAAGTCACACTTTTATTAGTATTTTAGTTGATACCTACCACTCTAAACAGTTATTGGTAGAATTTATATTCAATGCTTGTGAAAGGTATCACAAGTTACTAGATTCATGGTAAATTTCTCAACAAATACCATTAAAAGGAGTTTATTTCAAATTTGTTACACTGCTGCAGAACAATATGTTATTCCATTCCTCCACTTTCCATGACTTATTCACTTCTACTTCTTGTTGCACAACAGCCTTTGGCTATTTTAGGGGTCTTATAGAAAAGCATATTTTGTGACAAATTACTCAGATTTTCCAGATTTTCCTGCAAGTATTAATGTCAGTTTATATATAATTAAATACACTGCTTTAGATCAGTTGTTTATATTAATGACTCTTTTAATGTTACAACTGTAACTTTACCAAATAATCATGAACTGAAGGCAAGTCAGACAAACAAACAACATAAGCTCTTGAGAACGTTTGAACCGATATCAAGTACAATAGAACAAGCAAATCACACAAGACAAACATATGAAGCATACATGAATGGTTATGAATAAGCACTAAACACTTTAGCATTGATATATATAAAAGGAAAAAAAAACAAGAAATGCATAAGCAAAAAAAAAAAACGAAAAGCAAAACAAGACATATAAACAACACTGAATATGCACCAGTATATGCATAAAATATAATAATCATTTACATAAGGAATATATGGCATTTTGTTTTTTGAGATGGATTTTATCACGGCAAGTATCAGTCGAGCCCGGTAGGGGGAGCCTGATATGTAAAGCTGTGATAAAATCCATCTCAAAAACAAAATGTCTTATATTTCTTTTATCGGCAATACCAATTTATTCATGACCAACTTCTTATTTCCTAATAATTCATATGAAGAATCTATTTTAGCGTAGGCGGTGATGCAGCAATTTCATGAATGACGTTCCAATATTTTCATTCATAAATTGACGCGAAAGTACATATATGTGCGACGTAAATACATAGCAACGTCAGGCGCCTCCTTAGAAGTGACCTGTTATTTTTTGTATCACTGCCAGTATGTTATCTCAACCGGCAAAAATCAAAGGAAAATGCCGCAAATTGCTGATAAATGTAGTAACCATGTTGTTGAAAAGTATTTTGAACAAAAATTGGTGAGGACAAATTATTTTCTCAATTCTTGTTATAGAAATAAAATGGTGAATCTATCTTCAATTTTGAACCTTTACAATAAAAAGGTTCATGTTTGATAAATCAAAACTTGATATTTTTTACAGAAGGATCTGATGATGAGGAAGTAAATAGACCCAAAACAACAAGGAAGACAACAAAAGCCAAGGCCACAGTAAGTCTATGAATGGACAAGGAATTTTGAAAAGTTCGCAGAAAAGTTTAGAATGTCTTAAGTATGACACAGGTCTCTGAGTTTGTATTGTTTTTGTTATGAGATGCATTATCTTGAGAAATTAATTTGAATTTGAACATATAGTTTTTCAACTACAAAGATTTATATTAAAGGTGTTTTATCATAGAAATGACATTCTTTAAAACATGTTTTTGTTTTGTTTTGTTATTTGTAAAATTTTAGACTAGAAGATTTATAAAAAAAAGAAAAAAATCCATTTCATTTCTTGCATTCAATACAAACATCTGTTTGACATGGAAACAGAAAAAAAAGGTTAACACAAAATAATGTTGATTCTTAAACCCCCCTTTCTCAAAAGTGTGCTTTTTGTTCACTTTGGAAATGGTTGACAATTATGGATGAACCCAAAAAATTGTTTATGTTGAAACATTCTTTGTGTTATTTCATTTAAACATACCGGTACGATCTGCATTTTATTCTAGAAAATATATCCTACACAATACTTTATAGAAATTATTATTAAGATTCCACCCTTAAAATTCTTGTGATTACAGAGAAATGAGAAAGGAGAAACACCACTACATAGAGCCTGTATAGAGGGAAATCTGAAGAAAGTTCAAAAACTTGTAGAACAGGTAATTTTATAGTAATGAGAGAAAAGTGGTTGCTGCATGGAATTATTGCCAGATAAATACAAATTTCCCATGTTGACTCTTTGACACAAGCACAACTAAAATGTACAAAAAGTCAAAATCAATAAAGATTGAACCAGATTATAAAACATTTAAGTTGGTTGTTTAGCTTCTTTGACTTTTTTTTTTTTTTTTAAAAACATCTATTATATCTAACAGGGG
Source organism: Arcuatula senhousia (assembly GCA_963971305.1). NCBI lineage: Eukaryota > Metazoa > Mollusca > Bivalvia > Mytilida > Mytilidae > Arcuatula > Arcuatula senhousia. The sequence goes on along the minus strand of OZ020306.1, from coordinate 30,612,079 downwards.
TTCAAATAAGCACTGGTCCAAGGTCTGGAACCCTCAATTTTGATGCAGAACTTTATAAATTTCGGGGACAAAGGTCCTGGACCTGTCAGCATTTACAATAACTCTTATTACCGACTTTTCAATTTCTTCAAGAGAACCTTCCATCCTGGGTTCCAAAAGTCCTGGACCTGTCAGTATTTACAATAACTCTTATTACCGACTTTTCAATTTCTTCAAGAGAACGTTCCATCCTGGGTTCCAAAGGTCCTGGACCTGTCAGTATTTACAATAACTCTTATTACCGACTTTTCAATTTCTTCAAGAGAACCTTCCATCCTGGGTTCCAAAAGTCCTGGACCTGTCAGTATTTACAATAACTCTTATTACCGACTTTTCAATTTCTTCAAGAGAACGTTCCATCCTGGGTTCCAAAGGTCCTGGACCTGTCAGTATTTACAATAAATCTTATTACTGACTTTTCAATTTCTTCAAGAGAACATTCCATCCTGGGTTCCAATGGTCCTGGACCTCTTGCCCACAAATGTTAATTTGAACCCCTGTCTAACATCCTCAGACGAAGATATGATAAAAAAAAAATTATTATGCTTCATAATTTTTTTTTCTTAAAAATTTTTTATTAAGCAATTCAATCTATCATATAAAATAATTCAAAAACAAAGCAATGAGGGTTAATTATCAACCTCTTGTTCTTTAGCTCGTGCACAACCTCAATTTGACATTCTTAATCAGTTGCATAATTGATAGTATTTAGATTTACCAATATTTCTTGCAAAGTGCTTATCTTGACAAACAACAATTATACATCTGCTTGGACTAACAACAAATGCCTAAACAAATAAAAAAGTGTTTTAACGTTATTTCATAGGGAAACACTTTATTTCAGTTAAAGGAAAACGAATAAAAAGATTTAAAAATATGTGCGTAAAAGAACTTAAATGATTCAGTAAAATAAATTAAATAACATATAGAGGAGATTGATACCCGTTGAAAAGACCTCGGCTGTGCCTCAGTTGACAATGCTTTTTTCAGGGTATCAATCTACTCATTCATCCTCTCAGCTATATGTTATTTATATAAGGCCAAAACAAAATATATGTTTGTTTCCTGCTTCCTACTCTTGAAAATTAGAGTAGGTATGTAGGAAAATTATTTTATTTTTACAAAATTATTTTACAGTCAATGGGGAAGCAATACCAACTTTAACGGTGCTTGTTCCAAAATGCCAATAAAAACTTTAGGGTAGGGCCAAAAAATTAGGGTTGGTAGGTAAGCAGGAAACAGGCATATATTTTTTTTGGCCTAATAATATGATGAGAAACCAGGTATCTTTCAGATAAACATTTGTGGAATAAAATTAGCAGACATTCACAAATTCACAAAAATCCTTTGATCTGGCATTGTGTATTCTAAGGGGAAAATATAGATCTATCATCAGTCAGGCAGATTTGACATTTTGGTGGATAGTGTTTTTTTAACAAGATATATGTACCAATAAATTATATGTATCATGATCTCTTTGGACTTTACAATTAGTCATTTAAAATTTAAACCCATTCTTCATTTTTAGCTCACCTGGACCAAAGGTCCATGTGAGCTATTGCCATCACTTGGCGTCCGTCGTCGTCGTCCGTCGTCGTCTGCCGTCGTTAACTTTTCTTTGAAAATCTTCTCCTCCGAAACTACTGAAGGGATTGCTTTGAAACTTTGCACACTTCATCTATGGGATGTCCTCTACCAAGTTTGCACAAATGGTGACCACCGTCCAAACAACATGGCTGCCGTTACTAAAAATAGACTAGGGGGGTCAGACTACTGTTTTTGGCTTGTAAATAAAAAAGTATAAGAGATAGATGAAATCTGATGCCACGCTACTGCTTCAGCATCAAAAGCTCTACTAAAGTTTTCATTGAGTCGAAGTTGTCAGATGACCCCTTATAGGAGTAACGGCCCCTTAAAGGTGAAAAATAGCATTTTTCCATGTTTTTGGCCTATAGAATGAAAACCATGACAGATAGAGAAAAGCTGTTGGTTGCTTAAATGTTCAGCTCACTTAGCTCTACAAAAGTCTCCATAGGATCGAAGTTGTCAGAAAACCCCTAATAGGGGTAGCGCCCCGTAAAATGACGTTTTTTCAAGTTTTTGGCCTATAGAATGAAAACTATAGCAATGAGAGAAAAGCTGTTGCTTGCTTAAATGTTTAGTTCATTTGGCTCTACAAAAGTCTTCATAGGGTCAAAGTTGTCAGATGATCCCTTATAGGGGTTATGGCCCCTAAAATAACGTTTTTTCATGTTTTTGGCCTATAGATTGAAACTATAGTAGATAGAGAAAATCTGTTGCTTGCTTAAATGTTCAGCTTATTTAGCTCTAGAAAAGTGATTACATGTTTAGGGTTGACTCAAGACCATGTGAGCGATTCAGGCTCCTGGGAGCCTCTTGTTCCTTTCTATTTTGTCTATGCAGGGCCATCCATTAAACCCTCGTGATCATTGTGGCTGGATCCCACTCCATGAAGCAGCCAACCATGACCACTATGACATAGTTCTGTGCCTACTGGACCATGGAGCAGCCATTAATGATAGAGGTGGACAGTATTGTGGAGGAGTTACTCCCCTTATTGACTCTGGTAACTGTGGAAACATGGACATCATGGAACTTCTTATAGAGAGAGGAGCTAATGTATTGGCTAAAGATGATGAGGTATTAAAATTGTCCAAAGCAGGATTTTAGGGGCTTGCTAAGTAGCTTTTCACTGCAATTAGGTTTACAGTAACATATCTAAGAAACCAAGATTAGTGGTAGTGAAAACCACTTTTTTGAATGCAAAAACCAAACAGAAAAAATGACAAAACTGTCACTAGCTGATCTGCATTAAATTACAAGTGTTTTTTTCTTTCAAGACTTTTTTTCTCAGATAAACAAAAACAAATTGTGTTGATTTTTCATCAATATGGCTATCTTGGTTATGATTTCTTAGAACACATAGAAAAATAGAAGTTCTCAGCATACAGATTGAATTTGAGCACTGTTTTGTCAGCCAATGTTATGGGAATATCCACTTTCTATCTTGAATACAATCAGGTATTTCAACTCATTAGAATATTTTGTTATGGGGACAATTTTCATAACTTCATTTATTGTTAAGTAAAAAACAGTTAATTAAAAAAAGAAGACTGCAAAAAAGAACTTGATATTACATGTTTTTACTCTTGCTTGTTTTAATGATATCCCTGTTTGAGAGAAAAATAATTAAATTTGCTGTTCATATGTTTAATCATATTTAATGTATGTTCATTGACAGGGTAACACTGCTTTAGACTGTTTAAGAGCTTGGAAAGATAGATGTGACAACATAGATGAGGAATTGTTGAAGAAATTTCATCATACAGAAAAGCTATTAGCATCTAAAACAGGAGGTACGTGTCTTTGATGGATAACAGGTGTAAAAAAAAAATCTCTAAGTATATATTTATATGTTACTGTACATATAAATGACATTTTCATTTTTATGCCACATCTACGAAAGAAAGGGGGCCATATAGAGTTCCCAAATGTTGGGAGATGAGGCATTATGTCTTTTGGATATATTCTTGTTCTCATCTATGGCTTTTTTACATATGACAAAATACAATTATGATGAATTACTTAAACCAAGAAAAATACCTTGGGGAAGGTTGGGCCCAAAAAACTAGTTTAACCCCGCCACATATTATATGTGCCTGTCCTAAGCCAGGAATCTTTGACAAAGCTTTCATTTGTACTTGTCTTTTTGATGTTTTCTGTTCCTTGTTTAAGAAGGGGGTCTATCTTTGACTATTTCAGGACTGGGTTTGAATTATATGAATTATATGCATTTTATTTAGACCATGGGCCAATTGCAGAACCGCGAGCAGTGCCAAATGGCCTCGTTGAAGGCTGCTGGCGGTTGTCCATTGTGGTTTTTCTGAATTGTCGCTTGATTGTGGGCTGTGTCACATACACTTATTCTACATCTCATTATTTTCTACTTGTAGAAAATTATAAGATTTGGGGGATAAGTGAACCTGTAACCATCATTATTTCAAAATCTACAATGGAAAACAACCAGCATCCTTTAATAAAAAGTAGTGGTTAATATTTGTCATTTGTAATTGGCTTCAATGGAATGCAAATTTAGGCAATTACAAAACTTTGGACTGGGATGATCATTTTTAAATATCCAAGAAGGAAAGACAAAACAAGCAAAGACACACCTGAAAATTAAAAGTTGCATTGTCCTGACTTGGAACAGCCATTTCAAAAGAAATGGTGGGTTATAACCAGATTTTATTGCACTCAACACCCTCTCCATTGCCATTAATGATTCAATCTGAGAATCATCAATGACATAGAACATTCATATGATAAGTACAGACAAAACTGTTGATGGCACAACACACATATATATATGACATGATAAATAAGATTTGTGGGTCTAACCTTTCCTTTGTTCAACTACAGCAAGGCACAAAACATAGGGTGAATCCCAACAGAAAATTTGTGATAGATGCTTTTTCATTAAAAATATTTTGTAAAGGAACAAGAAAATCTTAACAGAGTGAATTTGAAATGATGTATACATTTTCAGGCGGATCAGTAAAGAGAGCTCCACAGATGAATAATAGAGGTAGTAGCCAGAGAAGCAGACAAGTTGTCGAGGAATGTGATCTGCCCCATCTACCTATACAGGAAAGAGCAAAGAAAAAGAAAACTAAAACAGGTCATGCTAGGGATCTCAGGTATCAGATTGTGGAACAGAGAATGTTAAAATGTCAACTAGCTTAACTTTTATGTTACTACTGAGGGCATAGAAACAACAAACACAAATTGAATATAAAAAAAGTTAAATTGGAAAACAGGAAACGCAACTTGATTATTGTAAAAGAAAACTGCAAGTGAAATGTGAGAATCAGCAAAAGACTGACTTAACAAAAAGTGCTTATCTAAGTGATAACCAACAAAGTAAATGATTACATGGATATGATTTCTAATTATTTAAAATAGTAAATTTTGAACAACTCTTCTTATGTAACAAAAATGGTCAAATGTTACACATGTTGTATCATGTGTATGTTGATCTGTTCAAAAAATGATTTTAATGATATTTTAAAAAGAAACGAGTTGACACATGCATATTGTTTTACAGAAACTTGCTTGTGCACATACAATTATAAGCTAAGAGCAAGTGTTATAAGCTTAGAGTGAGACTTGATTATGATTATGCTAACTGCATCAAAAAAGTATAACTTGTTTAGCTGATTGAGCTATTAAGTGGCTTAAAACAAAACAGGTATAACAAAAATTTAGAATATACATGCAAAGAAAGGGAAAGTTCATTGTTTAAATGTATTCCTTATTTTTAATATTTTGACAATTTATCGTACATATGACTTGGAGGTCTAAATTCCACTTTAAAATGAGAATTTGTTCACTTGATAATTACATTTTTTTTCCTTCAAGCTTGTATCTTTTAACATGTTTCTTTATACTAAGTAAAAAAATATACAGGTTAAATAATATTTTTAGATTTTTTTACTTTGTGATTTTGTGATTTGATAGATTCTGTATTGATATGTTTCAGGAGGACTTTATCATCCAGTGATTCTGATAGTGACACATCCTTGAGTAAGAACCAGACAGATAGAGCTGACAGTCTGTCAGATTCTGAGGAATTTCTCCCTAATCCCATCTTAGACAATGATCTACACTCTACACAGACTGCTACAGAGGCATACAGATCAGCCATTGATAGTCTGAGAAACACCAACACAAGACCCACCCTTCAATCACAGACCAACCAATCAAAATCACAGAAAGAAAGATCAGCTCTGATTGATGCAAATGAAGTGGTTGATGATTGGCTAATAGATGATATCAGGCAACCAACCAAAAGACAAAGATTAGATATGAATGGAGTTTTTAGCTCAAATAATGCTAGGAATAAAAAAGATGATCCCCTTCCACGTAAAACTTCATTTTCAAAGAGAAATAAGAGTCTCATAATTGAAGATGATGATATTGTTGATAATGAAATAAAAATCATCAATGACAGGGAAAACAATGATAATGAAGATAGTATTATGGTCGAGGATGTGAATTTTGTATCACAAACTAGCTCTCTGCCAGCACTTAGACAACCAAACAAGACCAAACCAAGGCAATCTAAACTAACAAACTTTGCAGTAAGGGTATCAGAAACTATTACTACAAACCAGACTGGAACAGATCTAGTGAGTGATGATTTCCAGCTGACTGGTCCAGCAAGTACACAAAATAATATACAGCCAACACAGAGTGTAGGGAGTGTTTTGAAGGTCAAGGTCAGGGTAAAAGACAAGCTACTTCTGATACCAGTGACCAGTTGGTATGTTTTACTTTCATTTATTCTGCACGAAAACTGACTTAACCGTACAAATACAAGCAGGAGATAGTTTGGGTACAAACACAACACACAAAATAAAAAGGAGAAGGTTCACGAACACCCTTATTTGGCCCACAATTTGGCAAAAATCTGAACTTATATATTTCATGTTATAATTCTTAGTAAGTATAGTCATGTGCTTGGTTTCTCTAATTCTGAATTTTTTTTTGACATATTATAAAAGACCAATTCAACCATAGGGGTCAAACTTGGGAAATTTAACGAAAAATCAAAAATTTCACCTTATTTTGCTACTTTTTGGTTCTAAATTGGTCATGAAAAATATGAGCGCAATCAAGGGCACCCTTCATATTTTCAGAAAACCTTTAATATGGTCATAATTATAATCTACTTAATTATGAAGGGTGCCCTTGAGTGCGCTCTATATTTCCAAAGCACAAATGTGCATTGAAAAAAGGCAAAATCTAAAGATTTTCAATATTTTTGGCAAAATGCCGAAGATTGTGACGTCACTGCGACATAGTTATGTCACAAATCAAACTTTCAAATGCATATGTCTTACATATATCCATAGTACTATAGCTACAACAAATATGACATGATTATCTAATACTTGAAATTTTAGGGCCAAATATGAGGGTTCGCGAACCTACTCCTTTGTGCCATGAAACTTTATACAAATGAAACATCATTATGATTAGTAAATTGTTATAAAAAAAAATAGTAGGAAGTAAATGTTTTTGAGATGCATTTATTTTTTGTTTAGAAATAGTTTAACAAACCTTGACAGATATGCGTATGTTTTTGGGTAAAAAGATCTTGTATAATTTGATTAATTTTATGGATGTTTTGTATTTCATTTGATTAAAGTTAAAATTGATTGGTGTTTCTTCATTTTATGGATTTAGAATTTTTACTGTCAACTACGAAAAACCTTTTCCTAATTTATGAACATTCCACTTATGAATCCATGAAATAAAAAATAATGAGATATGAAATAAGTTTTTTTGACACAACCTCCATAAATGCGTTATAATTTAAAAAATCCACAATGAAAAATTACAAACTAGAAGTCTTCAACGTGACCAGTGGTTTTTGGAGAAGTACCAAATGAACATCAGAATTTCAAGTATATGTTTCTAATTATGCTTACATGTATATTGTAGTGACACAGAGAAAACTATATCCTGGCTATGTAATGAAGCAGCCCAGAGGTATTACAGTATGTGTGGGTTACGTCCCTTGTTGACCCTAAGTACTAAAGATGGTGCTCTTCTGTCGAATACAGACCTGGTATCTCTGGTGGTATCAGGAGATGAGGAGGTATAATATAGATATTGAAATAGTATACTGTAACATAATTAATATTAAAATCTGGTCTTAATATACATACATACATACATGTACTAAAAAGAAATTTTTCTAGATATTGGGTAAGTTAGCTTAATGTTTACAGAGTTTTTCGGACATGCCAATTTTGGGCGATAGAAATGTTATGACAAAAAGATGTATAAAAAAACATAATTTAAAGATATTGCCCCAAAAAACTAAAACATATCCATGGACTTTAAATCATAGGTCAATAGCTCTGTGGGTTTGGGTTTAGTTTAAACATATTTTATTTGCTAATACCATGTACATGAATACATAAAATTTACAAAAAGGATAAGACACAAGTTATACCAACTTACGTGGTCTTCTCCAAATTAATGAGTATAACACAAATTACATAGACATGTGGGTTTGGGTACCACCGGTGTCAAGGTTTCCAGATAAATGCTTAATTGTGTCCACGTCACTGATGAGTAACACCGTCATTAAATATATCTTACCTCCACCTCATTTAACACAACCACATTTGAATGGGGGGTATATAGGAAACCCCATGTCTGTCTGTCCGTCTGTCCACATAACTCATAAGCGCTTCTCCTCCCAAACCGTTTTAAGGATTTTGCTGAAACTTAATATAAAGAAAGTACATCATATGTAGATGTGCATGAAGAATTTTCATCACAATCGGACATCATTCAGGGGAGATAATTGGACTTTAACTTTTTATGGCCCGACCACGTATGTGGATCGGACATATAGTTTTACCCTTGTCCGTCCGTCCGTCCGTACGTCCGTACGTCCGTACGTCCGTCCGTAACACTTTGGTTAAGTTCTTGGTTAAGGTCCATTACTCGGATACTAGATGTTGGGGGTCAACGATATTTCACCACCAGATGGGTCTTGGGTAGGGCTACACCACCCACTAGAAATTAGGTCACTGTGACCTATATTTTATGCATGAACGACTTCGGTTAAGTTCTTGGTTAGGGTCCATAACTTGGATACTAGATGTTGGGGGTCAATGATATTTCACTACTAGATGTGTCTTAGGTAAGGTGATACCACCCACTAGAAATTAGGTCACTGTGACCTATATTTTACGCATGAATGACTTCGGTTAAGTTCTTGGTTAAGGTCCATAACTTGGATACTAGATGTTGGGGGTCAATGATATTTCACTACTAGATGTGTCTTAGGTAAGATGACACCACCCACTAGAAATTAGGTCACTGTGACCTATATTTTACGCATGAATGAACTTGGTTAAGTTCTTGGTTAAGGTCCATATCTCAGATACTACATGTTGATGGTCAATGGTATTTCACCACTAGATGTGTCTTGGGTAACATGACACCACCCAATAAAAATTAGGTCACTGTGATCTATATTTTATGCATGAACGACTTTGGTTAAGTTCTTGGTTAAGGTCCATATCTTGAATACTACATGTTAGGGGTCAATAATATTTCACTTCTCGATGAGTCTTGGTACATGGCACCACCCATCAGAAATAAGGTCACAGCCACCTATATTTTACACATGAACACTTTTGATCAATTTCTTGGTAAAGGTCCATATCCCAGGTAATACACATTGAGGGTCAATGATATTTCAAGAACGGGAGGGCCATCCTGTGGCTCATAGACACATTATCTAGTTAATACATTATTCAATGGGAGACCTCGTAAGCGCAACTCCTCCTAAACTGCTAGAAGGATTTTAATGAAGCTTAACATGAAGAAAGGACATCATCTGTAGATGTGCTTGAAGAATTTGTATCGAGGGGAGATAACTGGACTTGAGATTTTTTTAACAGTACACAGTCCAATATGAAGCGGGGGGGGGGGGGGGGGGGGTATCCTTTCGTGAGCTTGCTCACAGTATTACTTGTTTATACACCCTTCCCACTTTGTTGAGGAGTCTGAGCTATATCATTTTTTCTTGTGTCTGCACAAAGTTTTCAGCACACCTTCTCTGAAACTACAGAACCAATTCAATGAAACTTGGTATATAGGAAGGACACCATATGTGGTCATGTATACATGTATTACCAGGAAAATTTGATCCTTAAGTTTTGTGGAAGTAATTGCCCTTTGAAAAGTGAGGATTTGCAATTTTGTCAGAACAACTTCCTTGAAACTACTCAATCAACGAAACTTGGTATGTAGGAAAGATACCATATGTAGTTGTGCATGTTACTAGGAAATTGTAATCCACAAATTTTTGTGGGTCTTAGAAATTTCCTGAAAATCCTCTCTTATCACCATGTCAGCACAATTCTCTGAAACTACTCAACAGAATTCAACAAAACTTGGTGGAAGGATACAATATTTGCTTGTGAATATTACATGTACCAGGAATCCTCAAATTTTTTGTATTCAAGTTTTATTGACTGTTCAACTTTGAACTTTTAGGTGAAATAGGCAGAGACTTTTTTGGCAGGTAAAAACAAAATTTGATATGATCAATGCAGTTGCACAAGGAAAAAAACCAACACAAATTAAACATCTAACATTTGCCTAAAAGATGAATTGGACCTCACCTTTTTGGCTTTTTCTTCATATTCCATTTTCCAATGTTAGGTCAATATCTTGTTTCTTTCTCATTGTAGATAGAAGGAATGGTTGATAGTTGGGATACTCCTCCTTTAGTTGACAGATATCAACAAGCCTGCAAAGCTTTAAATACTGGTAAACACACCATTACAATAGATGTGTAAAATATTCCTATCATTTCTAAAACATTTACAAATTGCTTTAAATTGCAGCATTGAAATGAAAAACATTTGAATCTTTATTATTTTAAGAATTAACATTTTCAAAATATGGTACAGCTATTTTAGAATATACATGTAGTTTATATCCTTTTGCTCATTAATTTGAATTGCGGTTTATACGAATCAAAAACAGAACATTACATCGGTATTTATTATATTTAGTATGTATAATATGTCTTTCTTTAAACAATACTTGGATTATAATGATATGTGATAATCAGACAGTTTTGTTTTTAGTGTGTTACAGAAATATAAAGACTATTCTCCAGTCCTGCGATTCATCCTCTAAGTTGTTAATGTCTGACCTTGGTTTGAGACCAGTAAATGCTCAGGCCATATTCAGGGCACTCCAGTGCCAAAATACACTGAAAGAACTATCTTTACCAGGTTTGGAATGTTTTATTTTTTCCTGAAATTGTAGTGTAGAAATCATAATGGATCATGGATACACTAAACACATTGCAGTCCAATATCATAAAGCTGCCAGCTTATATCCCAATACATGCATATGTTAGAAAGAAAATTGCATTGAAAACTTGTGTTACTACACAAGATGACAGATCATGATTCCTACATGTCACTTCTTCAAATGGCAATAATAAATTTGGTTTGGGTAATTATTATTCACGAAATACTTTCTTTTCTTTTGCATACCTGAAAAAAGTTTAATTGCATAAATGTAAGACTTGCCTTGAGCATATTACAACAGAAACCTTACCCTTTTCTCCATCAAACCCTACATTCCCTATTCTGGGAAGTTGAATTGCTCTTTGATCACTAATTTACATATTTGTTTGGTATCAAGCACATGATAAAAACAGATTATTTTTATTTTAAATCAATATTTTTAGTGTAAAAAATTGTTTATTTCTAGGTAACAGAGTTGGAGACAATGGTCTGGACAGTTTATTGAAGGTGGTTGGTACATTACCTAATCTTAGTATTCTAAATCTGAGTTGTAACGAGATCACAGTTGTAGGCCTGAAGTCCATTGCTGAATATTTACAGAAACAGGAATCTTCTGTTTTAAAGGTAAGTAAAGAATGTCAGATGATATGTTTTACATTTCTTGCTAGTTTCTAAAAATAATTTGTGTGAACTGAAGAAATCTTTCACATCTTTAAAAACTGGAAACACCACAAAAATAAAACTTTAGGTACCGTGTTGTATTTACATTCGTACTTTGTGTTATCAGGTGAGTGTGGATAAATCATGTCTTTGACCTTGTAAGGTTATAAAGTCTTCGAAAAAGGTCCTGAAATTCTAGGTTCCATTATAAACGAGAACTCTGATATTCAGATTTCAAAGTAAAACCTGTTTTAAAAGGTCACCCTAAGGAAGAGGGAAATATGATGGGTGGCTGTTTAATCCAGGTTTATTTTTTGTTGGTTTATTATAAAATGGAGACAAAATTATATGGCTGTCTAAAGCAGGTGTTTGCTTAATAAGTTAATAGAGGTGGCCGCTAAGGCTGGTTTGACAGCAATAGTTTTGTGTTTTGGGCTGCAAATGGTGTTTAGAGGATAACCTTTGAAAAATCTAAGGCCATGTAAAATTAATTCTCTGGTTCTCAGACAGTTGGTTTTAAAAAAATGGGTAGGTAGGTAGGGGTTTTATTTTATTTTTTTATTGATTTTTCAAATGAGGGTAGGGATTTTTGGTTTAAATTTTATTTTTCAATGTGTCTGAAAATAAGGAGTGGATCGTATGTTTTCATGCATACATGTATATATATTGTATATTCATTATGTTGTATGTGTATTTATGCTTTTTTTATTATTTAAAAATATGTATTGAAATAAATAAAAATATGAAAATACATGCTTTATTATTTAATAAAATGATTTATCTTGGGTGGTACAAAAGGTATCTGCACAATCTGATTATCAGCTAGTCTGGTACACGTGTATGGATGGATTTCCATCTCCAAGTTCGAGTTTCCATAAAAGGCATTTAAATTGCACCAATAAGTCAAATCAATACTTGAGGCATGTAGTGATGTACTTAGTCTTATATGTGAGATTCAAGGGAGGCTAGAGTTTTGGTCTGTGACATTGATCCAAGAATCTGTATGTTGATAAAAAAAGTTTTTGTCAATCAAGACTAAATTCTTATTCATTTTCATCAAGACTGTCAGTAAATAAACTTGTCAATTAGTCCTTTTTGGTTGGTCAGACTGTGACTGTGAGACCGTTTCATCTTTTCATGGACAGCAAAACAAAACGGCAAATGCAGACTTCACTTTTGTCATAAAGTCACTTGGTTGCAGGAATAAATCGTTACTTTCCAATTAATCTCTTAAAAATGAGTCTTAAATAGTCTACAACTTCCGAAATCTGAGAGAAAAAATTATATTTTTGTCATTCTCTGTGGTCTTGTAACAGCCAAAAACATCGACTTTTAAATCCTTCTTTCCATCCAAATCCCTCTTCATTTTTTGTATCTAATTCCATTCTCCACTCAGGATCAATTTGTAAAGTTTGTCACAGTCATTGCCATATTGGGTGAATGGTTCATGTAACCAGTAACTGTTGTTTCAAATTGAAACAATCTTTTTGTTGAACACTGCCAATCGGCAGCCATGTTTTTCAAAGTAAACAATGCTTCTAAACGTTTTGATCCGGGTCACTAAACGCTTGACTTCAATTTGGCGGCAAATTTGAAAATTTTATTTTGGGAAGTCAAATACGGGTCGGCGGCGTTTTTTTTCCGGATCGGCAATAAAATTGCGCCAGCGGCCCCATTTTTTAAGGGTCGGCGGTGTCTGAGAACCAGAGAATTAATTTTATATGGCCTAATCAAGATTTGTTTATAATATATGCCTTTAATTTGAAGAAAGAGGAGCAACTCTGTTACATTTGAAGAATGAGGAAACCTTCCTTGCATTACGTATCATTTAAACTAAATATGAAATATCCATTTAATTTTCCCAGGCTTTCACTAAGTACTGTGCAGTGATTTTTTGGAAAGGCGCTAGATTTATTCTTTTGCTATTTATCACTGTCAGTTTTAAATCTCTAAAAGAAATTTGAAATAAATAATGTCCCATTGAAAACCTGATATTCTCACTGTTTTAATCACAAATACTGCAGTCTTCATAGTGGCACTTACACATGATTTATAGATGTCTTATTCACTATTTTCAGGTTCTTACAGATTTAGATTTGAGTTATAACAGCTTAGGAGATTTCAGTTGTCAGCCCCTGGCTACTTTGTTACTAAATCTACCAGTTCTAACCTCACTCAATCTATCCTCCTGTGATTTCACTGAAAAATTGTTTCAACAACATAGAATATCATTAATGGAAAGTTTAAAAAGTAAGTCTAAAAGTATGGAGTTATCTATAAGAATATTGACATAAAATCAAAGATATAGTACAGGTGGTTTATTGCTGTTTATCATCCCAAAACCAAGAAGACATCTTCAATGTGTAGAAGATGTACACATCTCATTTTAGTTGTAAATTGACCACTTATGCTGGTTTAAGAGAAAATCTGCTATTTGTAAGTATTGAAAAGCAATTATCCCTGTTATCAAACAAACCAAATGGAAAAGTTAGTTTAGGTCTGAAACATAAGTAAACATTCACAGTTCTATACAATGGCAATATGATGACAATTTATAGGTATTCCAATTGTAATAAGATGTATTAATTATCATTTCAGAAAGCCATCTACAGAATTTATCCATTTCAAAGAACAAGTTTGGGATGTTAGGATTAGAACTCCTACTGAAGACAATTAACCCTGTTTCTATGTTGTCATTAGATATCAGTCATACATTGACTACAACTCCTCAGTCCTATCTGTTGTTGCATGTCCAGACCTTCTTATCTCAGGTACTAAGAAAAGAGGAGTAATTGGTAAAAAAAAATACTGTAAAACTATAACTTTTGTCAGATAATAATTTGCAAGGTTTTCTTGGGTCAGGCATACAATGAAATTTGATTTTAAACAAAATGACAATTCCTTAATGACTGATATGGTTTAGTTGTACAAACTATTAATTCATGAATCCACTAAATTGTTACCGTCAAATTTAGGTACTTTCAAAGTATTAAAGCTAAAAGTTATCACTTTGATTAATTAAATAATTACTGTGTATGCATGCTGTCTGTTTTATAATAATATCCAGTCAACAATAATTTAATAATTATCTTGCCATTACACATTCTTGAATTACAATATACTCTTATAAAATTATTATTATAAACTATGTTAAAAAATAAGTATTTATGGATAATTCAAATTACAAGTAGCAAATATGACCAAAGGGGTAATCAAACATCCTTATTCCGAAAAGACAAAGACAAAATTGGTAGACAAAAAAAACATCATAATGAAACAAATGACTCAATAAACAAAACAAAAACACAAATAACAACAAAACTACATTTAGCAACATGAATTCAGCTTGAAACGAAAGTTAACTCAGGAGCTCAGGAGAGTAAGCAGTTCCTGCTTGCTATAGCACACCTGTCATGTTGCCTGGTATATTAAAATAGAATTAAATAGATTATCATGCATCTAAGCAAAACAGAAAATATTTACAACACAATCTTTGCATTGAAAATTATTTGGATTGTCTTGACCTTTTAACATGCTAATACATTATTAAAGGTAAGCCATTTTGTAAAGTAAACAAAAATACTGCAATTTTCAGGGGACATCTAAATGTCACCAGTTGGACCCAAACGCCTGTGATATTACTATGTATATTGTTTAACTGTGCTAAGTTACTAAAATCTTATAAATATGAAGGGAATGAAATAGTGAAAAAATGCTAAATCAAGATCAATATTATAAATATTAGTTGGTTGATATAAGATTTGAATATGATTGTTTGTTCATCTACAATATCTGGTTAAATCTAAAAGCTATTCATAGTACAATTCTGATAATTTGTGTAGACAAAGTGCGGTCATTCATGACTGTCATTTTTGTCTCGCCTGCGAAGATTAGTCGCGGAAGGCGAGACATAGGTATTACTTTCCGTGGCCGGCGGCGGCGGCGGCCTAAACTTTTTTGTAAGACTTTTGTGGACAATGAATTGCTTGAAAAGTATAATAGCTAGGCATCTGATATTTGGTATATAGACAGTTCAGGGTATGGTCTACGCAACTGTCACCATGCCGTGTAACCCTGACCCCATTTTTACGCTCCAGTGACTCTGTGAACTTAGGTCTTTTTTCAGGCTGTAAACTTTTTTGTAAGACTTTTGTGGACGATGAATTGCTGGAAAATTATAATAGCTAGGCATCTGATATTAGGTATACAGACAGTTTAGGTTATGGTCTACGCAACTGTCACCATGCCGTGTGACCTTGACCCAATTTTCACGCTCTAGTGACTCTGTGAACTTAGGTCTTTGTCAGGCCGAAAAACTTTTTTGTAAGACTTTTGTGGACGATGAATTGCTGGAAAATTATAATAGCTAGGCATCTGATATTTGGTATACAGACAGTTGCAGTTATGGTTAACACAACTGTCACCATGCCATGTGACCATGACCCCATTTTTACGCTCCAGTGACTCTGTGAACTTAGGTCTTTTTTTCAGGCTGAAAACTTTTTGTAATACTTGTGTGGACAATGGATTGCTTGAATAGTATAATAGCTAGGCATCTGATATTGGGTATACAGACACTTTTTGTGTTTATATCAAGAAATGAAAGCTTAGGTAGTTGATTTTTGTGATGGTGCCGGCAGGCGAGACATACTTTTAGTGGCCACACTTGTTCTAGATTTACAAGATGTTGAGATTATTTATATTTCTATTACAGGATGGATGTACATTGCAGCATCTGAACTTATCAGCCTGTCATCTATCTCAAGAACACACAGATTTTCTTATCAGGTATAGTCCATTTGAGTTCTATAAATCAACGAAAATTCTTTTAAATTTTTTTGTCTCTCAAATTAAATTTATTTTTTTAACACAAATAAACTTTTTATTAGTATACGAACTCTGATAACAAAAACCAAGATGTTATCTTCTAAAACAAAAAAGTTTTCTATATGGTATAATGCTAAATATTTCACCAATTTTAATATTACCTAAAATGGTGTGTATATCTGACGGAACAGCCAGGTGTTGGGCCCACCTGAACATAATTGAAAGGACTAACAATAGGAGATTAGATGACCAATTAGCTCCACAAAGGATTTTTAAAGGTATACGGAGCAAATGTTGTTCCTGGTCACTAGGTTGTACTCCCATGGATTTCTATGAATTTTTGGTCCATTTTTACTATTAAGGTCTATGGAAAACATTTTTATTAATCATGCAAAAATTTTGAAATCTTTTGCTTGAGTTCATATGCCATTAAAAAGTCATGACATACTAAAATAGTTAAAGTATTTTGCAAGACGTAAATTTACAAGCCATTTTTCGTTGATTTATAACACTCAAACGGACTATAGGCTTGTATAACAAGAGTTTTAGTTTTCAGAATTTTTAGTTTAGTATATTCATGATTTTATACCCCATCTTATCTACAAAAATAGAAAGCATATAGTCTTAGGGTTTGATCATCTGTCTGTCTGTCTGTTTGTCTGTATATGTGTTCATTCCCAAATGTTGCAAGATGGGACATTATGTCTTTTTGGACATATTCTTGTTTGTTAGGGTTTCATAAGCATCAGTTTTTTTTCTGAAATTCTGAGCAAAAACACATTTTTGACAAAATACTAAAATTTTGCAAGAAGTTTTAATGACTTTGGAAAATGTTAAGTGGAGGTGGTAAAGGAGGGATCCCAACACGAAAACACATGCTTCAAGAATGCTGAAATTGAAGCACGAGTTATAAAAATCGCAAAACACGAGAAAAATTAACTCAGAAAATTAAAAACACGAAATCACGCGCCTCAAAAAGGAAGAAAAGGAAGAACGGGTAATCAAGAACTCAAAACACAAAACACGGGACAAATATACAGACAAAAACAGAGCACCTACATGTACAACCTCCCCAACAAGAAAACACAAATCACTGAAACAAGTAAAATAAAAACGTCCAAAACGTAGCATGAAAATTACCCTGTACCACCCTCTTAAGTCATTTAAAAAAAATTACTGAGACTAGAAAATCACTGGACATGTACTAGCATATTATATTACATTCATATTTTCTATTATATTGTCTTCTCTTGTTTCCAACAGAATACCAGTAGCAGGAAATCATCTCCTCTCTCTAGATTTGTCAAACAATCAAAAGCTGGACAACAACACTGTCACAAGAATCCTCCAAGAAGCTACGTCCAACAACAAGGCACTGGAGAGTCTGACATTGGAAGGATGTGGTATAACATCACCCTTAGACACAGTCTTCCTGGATGCCATCAGTGATAAACTGGCTGCAGAAAATTCTCTCAAGTTTCTCAGCTTTACTTGTAATAACTTAGATAAGGTTGATATTGACAGTCTTTCTCAGATATGGACAGAACGTTGGAGTACAAATTCTAAAATTCATGTCAAGAATGGTCTAGTCAAGCTGAGTGTTTTCAGCACATAGTTATCTGATTTATATATAATACTGTTACAGTCATAATATGAAGAGAATGTTGATATGAAATTAAAAAGTGCTTGGTAATTTGATATTGTTTGTTCAGTGTCTTTTAGATTAAATCAGAGTACTCATAAATATTGTTCTTTTCAATTTTCATCACATGTAGAAATTAACGTATTATGTATTTTGTTTTTGCATGTATATATATTTGTATATCTGTTAACGAATTAGATTTATTCAATGAGATAAAATGTATAGAAATTGTCTTGAATCATGTTATTTCTTAAGAAGCCAACTTTTAGTTACTAATTTGACATTTTCATTAGAAAGTTTTAAGTCTAGGCTATGTATTTGACAAAAGTGATGTTGAGTAAATGTGCATACTTGTTTATCAAACTTCAGGTAAATGATATAAGAAGATAATCATTCATTGATTTGGAGAAATTTTGGTGCACTGGTAGATGTTATGACTTTATTTTGTATTTTCAGCAAGATACAAGTTTTTGTAACCATTAATTTTGCTCTTGTCTTTTCTTTAGCACGCTTATGAATTGCCTTTTCAGTAGTGTGAATATTTAGGGGAAAAAATGCATAGCATCTCCATATCTTGACTTGAGAACAGCAGGTTCATAAAACTTTGTATCTTTGCTGTAGTATCATACTAGCACATCTTCATCCCCAATCATCTAAACTTGACGACACTTTGAATTTTGGGCTTTTAAATAGGATTTTTTCCAAAAAATATTATTTTCTTATAGTTTCAATGTACCTACATACCTCAAGAACTTGTTATCTTATCTGAATGAAACTTTGTATGCTGGTTCCTTGGTTCTAGTGAAAATATTAATTGATGGACAGGTGCTAGCCCCTGTGCTTAAACCATCATGTCTTACAGACAATCAGGAAATCAATTTAAGATAAACTTAAGGAACAAATTCACTATGTAGGGCATTAGAGTTATCAACATAACAACAATAGGACACCACCACAGTCAACTATGTAAAACTCAATCCAAAAGTGGTCTAAAAGTATGGTCTGTGAAAATCATAATGGTTCTAAATCAATTGACATCTAAAGGCTAGTCATATGGTGAGCATAAACTCAAAAATGCCTTGATTGATTTTGTTGAAGCTTTACATGAAGAAAATACATCATTTGTAGATGTTCATGATGAAATTTCATTGCTCATGGGTATCCTTAGGGGAGATAATTGGACTTTCTTGCCCGTGAAACAGTGGTCTCATTAACCTCTTCCGGGTCAATTGGTCCCTCCCTCATATAGTTCATTATAAATTTTAAAAAATGCACTGTTATTGTTAGTAATTGTCAAAGTTTTACGTGATAAATAATGGAAACATGTGTACAGTCAAATGAAACCCAAAGATCCACTCATTTTAGATATCCCTGATTCATTTTTACAAGTTAATGAATTTTATTTACCATGGGGAAGACTGGAAAGCATGCTGAAAAGGGTGTTTTGAGCATATTGTAAAAACTTTGTGAAAAATGTAATCCTTGATGGTACATGTTTTATACCAGAATTACACATAAGACTTTATTAGCTTTGCAATGATGTGTATGATGCATACAATCTTACCCCATTTGTTGGGGCAAAAATTTCAAAGTGTACAAATTATAAGCTGAAAATGAATGTGAACGTCAAAAAGGGGTATTTGAGACCAGTGCAACACAGGAATTGCTTAACTGGAAGCAGCATCAACTTCCAATATTAAAAGGTTCATGAGCACCTCCATATCTCAAGAACAAGAAGTCCTAGGTTGATGAAACTTGGTTTACATTTGTCCCAAGAAGTGAGCTTAGCACAATTGCATCCTCATCTATTAATCTTAACTTTCAAGAAGGATGACTGAAAATTTACAACTGTTAAAGTTTCATGAGCACCTTCAATTATTAAGTAGTAGTAACTTAGCACAACTGCATCATTGTCTTACAATTTTGATTTTCAATACATTACCAAGTTTTAAGAGCACCTGTATATCTCAGGAACAATAAGTGCTCAGTACAGTATATAGAGTTCTTATCTATTTCATTGCTGTAAATTTACAAGTATAAGAACCCATATAAAAATGATAGCAGTCAATTTTTCTTAGAATGTTTTTTTTTTCATTCAAAATACTTCCTGTAATCAAAATAAAACAATAAGAGCCAAAAAAATTTAATGAACAACATATTGAAACAAGTAAACACACACAGCAACATAAGTAACTTTTGGTAAATAACAAAAATAGAAACAAAAAGATTATTACAAATTAAATACAACAACATGCATCTTTCTTGATTTTCACTCTCCCTTCCTCTCATTATTCACCACCTTTTTCTCTCTATCCCTAGCTAGCACTTCACTCCCTTATGTTCCCTCTATTCCCTGCTAACACTCACTTCCTGGAGTCTCTCTCTCTATTCCTAGCTATCACGTCCGCATGTTCTCTATATTTCTAACTGACCCTTCATTCCCTCCTTTTCTCTCTATATTATTATTTCACCCATTAATTGTAAATCTCTCCTAGTATTTTAACAAATGTTTTAACATAATGTCAGTCTGGTTAATTCTGTCTTTCCCAGTTAGTTTACTGTGCAGGTGTTTCTTAAACATAAAACTTAAGAATCTGTACTTTAGGAAGACAAATATCAAATCCATTCTCCTCCCAGAATTTCTACATAAGAAAAAAAAGTAACACATTTTACACATAAATCTACATTAGTTTCTTGTCAGGTTTATATTATGGAGCATGCTGGTATTTATGTGTGTGCTATATACATGTACTAGTTAGACTATAAATTACATCATTTTAATCAAAACTGTTCTTAAAACAGGGTTTATACATTAAGTTTATTTAATAGTGACTTAGACTTGGTGTAAAGTATATTTGTCAATTGACACAGCATCCACAACAAAGACGGATTTTTTAAAAAGTAAACAATGAAAAGACATTAAAAATGTACAACATGAACATGCTTTTTTGTTACTAACTCATTAGGGTCTTGGAGCATTTGGTAGCCTAGTTGTGCAAATACATAGGCAACTCAAATGGCACTTACCAGTGGAATGGCCAACTTGTACATCTCGCTGTATCTTAACAAAGTCCTCCTAGCTTCAAAGTCATCCAACCTAAAATAAACAAATTACTTATTACATGATGTCTCCGCTTTATTGAAATACATGGCTTATTAAAAATTGAAGTTTAAGTGAATGCCTCTGACAAAATCTGTACTTGTGTATTATAGTAAGTTTATCGTTTGGTTGATATTTTGTGTAGTTTTAGATGAAATGGACATTTATTGTTTATTGAACATTTTTCAAAACTATTACCATAAGTCTCAAGCTAATTGTGACCCTAGAATCAGGGGCGGATCCAGAAATTTTTGAAAAGGGGGGGTTCCACATACTGGGTTCTGTGGGCCAAACGAGGGGTTCCAGGCCAATTTTGCTGAAAATCTACACAAAAATTAAAAAATTTCGGAGGAAAGGGGGGTTCCGACCCCCGGACCCCCCCCCCCTGGATCCGCCACTGAGAATCCCCAAAACACACAATGAAAATTATAAGCAAATATCTTAAATCAGCAGATGTCAATTTAGTGATGTTTCAGTGTTAAGATGTACTCGTTATTACAGTTAACAATAATTTCTATCTCTCAGATAAGCACAGATGTTGGTTTGACATAGAGTTTGGTATTTTCATCCTTCCCGGATGACCAACACTAAATCGATATTTCATTTTGCAACGTGAAAGGTGTGCTATAGCAAACAGGAACTGCTTACTCTTCCGGAGCACCTGAGTTTACTCTCGTTTCGACTTGAGTTCACGTTGCTGAATGCGGTTTTGTTGTTATGTGTGTGTGTTTTTGTTGTTGTATGGTTTGTTTCATAATGATGATTTTTGTCTACCGATTTTGTCTTTGTCTTTTCGATTTTATGATGTTGATTTCCCCTTTGGTACACCTTTACTGAGTGAGTCAGTGAGTTGGTGTTTTACGCCAGTGCAACGCTATATAGGTTATTTACAGGCGATGAACATGAAAAGGATGATACAATGAACATGAAATGATGATGATAAATGAAATATGGGATGGGGTGGGAAACACAGGGACAGTAAATTTTAAAGAACCTCAGGAAAAGGGGAGAAGTGGGTAGGGGCGGAAAATTTAGCCTATGTGGTGCACTACTTGGCGGTCCACAAAGGGGTCTTTTACGTGTATGAAGCGTGGAATTCTCCACACACGTTGGCCCACTATGGTCGGCGGTCAGGGTTTCCGTATTATAGACCTGACAACCCCCGCGGACGAGGGCTACCCTATTCAGCCACCTAGGGTACACACTTGGTCGCTCTGTGGACTGAGCACTGACCCGACGTCAGAATCCCAAGACCCTTAGTCGCCTCTTACGACAACCTAGGCTCTGCTGCGGGCTTATTCGCCACCCGGGCCCCGCACGGGACGGTACACCTTTACTTCTATCATAACCTAAAAACTTACACTTTAAAATCTTCTTTTCCTTTCGTTTTCAACTGCTCAACCAGGCTGTCTACCATTTTATCTTGAAGCTGAAAAGTGAAAAAAAAAAATCTTTTAACTACGATTTTGTTGGAAAGTTCTTGTAGATGTGCCTCAAATTTTGTATTTCATCATTGGTTTCAATGTCATAAGAACAATAAATTATTATGAAACTTTATTCAAATATTTGTCATTTTACCCCGAGACGGGTGTGCTATAGCACACAGGAACTGCTTACTATTCCGCAGCACATGAGTAATGAGTTCACTCTCGCTACGACTTAATATCACGTTGTTGATTGCTTTTCAGTTGTTTTTGTATGTTTGTGTTTTTATGTCGTTTTTTTTTTCCCGCCCTGTTCTATACTATAGTTGGTGTTTACTGGTTTTGTCTCTGCTCTTTCTGACTTTTGACATTCGGATGCCCCATTGGTACCACTGCTTCTTTTATTGATGAGACATTCTGCCAAAATTTAATATCTATAAACAGTAAGACAACTTACAGACTTAACACTTTCTCTTGCTTTTAATTCTGCCCTTTTAACTTTATGGAAGTTTTTCATCACTTCATTCATCTCTTTGAGTTTCTTCTCTACTTGTTTCTGTATTTTATTAATATTTGGATTGACATATTTAGTCCTTGACACCTGGGCATAGTATGCTGACTTCTCATACTCGTCTTCGAGTTTCTGCTCTAACATGTCAATATCATTCGAAATAGTGTAGGATTTCTAAAAAAGACATGGTAATTTTATTTTATTAAAACACAAACAAACAAAATTAACGACTTCATATGTTATCTAGTTATCATTTCATTATAAGAGTGATTAAAAGTATGCTATAAAAATGGTATTTGAAGCTTTGTATTAGAACATCAGAGAAGTCATTACAATTGTGTAATGGAACCCGGTATAAAGCACAACAAGATTTGCTAGTATCTTTAAGTCTACGTTTCCAAACCGGTATCAAGTTGAAGCTGCGTTATAAAAACAACCATACTTTAAAGCAAAGGTATATTTACCACGTGCTTTCTTTTAGTCTTGTCAAAGGCTTTTAACAGAACTTTCATCTCAGATTTAATTTCTTTTACCGTCTTTGTAAATTTTCTATCAAATCTGAAAAAGATAGATAAACATTTGGCACTGTCCCACAAGTTTGTTCTTGTAAATTAATACAAGGAAATGTATGCTTATGATAGCCCCGCCGCATGATTGTTGTAGAACACGAAAAGAAAAAATACAAGAAACAAAAACCAATCTAATGTGTGTCATCGAGAAACATTATTTCCATGGTTTATATGGTTTTGCTTGAGGTTCTTGTTCTCATTTATTTTTTTTCAGTTCTAGGATGTTTAAAACTTACTGAATGATCGACGTTTTATTTCTTTACTATGATCATAGATTTTTTTAAACGAAAATATACCATAGAAAACGCATATATAATTTTTTTTTTATAACATACCTTATTCTAAACTCTTTCTCCAAAAGTTTAACGTTTGGGACAAAAATCAAATCATAATAACCCATTTTCGCTCGAATTTGAAGTGTTCCAACTTTCTATCTTTCACGATTCCTTGGTTGTGAAGAGAAAATGAAGCGACTAAAATAACAACGTCACAATTCTCTACGTTCGTCGTTGGTCAATGTAGTCGTCGCCGTCATAATTCACCTGCTTAAAGACTAGTGTAAATAAGTAAATCAGCTAGCAAGGAGCATTTATAAATGTTCATATCCTGATGCATATATATGTAAAGTTTCATGCTTTCATAGATACTTGAGTCACTTAAATCTGAAGGTAAACCTTAGATCATATAACCCCCTTTTTCTGTGAATAACCAACAATCATGGCTATGAAGTTGATGACACAGGAATTATTATTATTATTATTATTATTACAGGACTTATATAGCGCCTATATAATTGAACAACTACTCTAAGCGCTTTACATAAGTAAAATTAAAGTAAAATTACAATACAAAATGCAGATAGAAAGTTAATGAAACTATAAGCAAAAAATAAAAAGATAAAAAAGATCATCAGTAACTTTGTGGTACGTTTTTTGTTCATATCCTGATGCATAGGTGTATAACGTTTAAAGATGATACCATACTTCCTTCATGGCGATGTAACTTCAACCTGAAGGTAAACATGAATTAGGACAGACGCAATGACTGACGAACGGACTTTCCCCGAACAGTATATGCCACTCTACTTTGTAGACGGGGTATAAAATTCAATGAGGGGTTTGGTTGCGGATAAGAGATGGGTATCCCTGAAAAGTTGGGATGGAACCTTTTGAAACTTTGTGCGTTTGTGAAATTCTCATGGCATAAATGAGGGTGATAAAGTGGGGATCCCAACACGAAAACACATGCTACAAAAACACTGAAAACGAAGCACGAGTTATAAAAATCGCCAAACACGAAACACGAGAAACTAGAAAATGTGTCTATGAGCCACAGGATGGCCCTCCCGTTCTTGAAATATCATTGACCCTCAATGCGTATTACTTGGGATACGTGAAATATTATTGACCCCTAAAATGTAGTATTCAAGATATGGATCTTAACCAAGAACTTAACCAAAGTCATTCATGCATAAATTATATGTCACTCACAGTCACCTCATTTCTAGTGGATGGTGTCACCTTACCCAAGACACATCTAGTGGTGAAATATCATTGAACCCCAACATCTAGTATCCAAGTTATGGACCTTAACCAAGAACTTAACCGAAGTCGTTCATGCATAAAATATAGATCACAGTGACCTAATTTTTATTGGGTGGTGTCATGTTACCCAAGACACATCTAGTGGTGAAATACCATTGACCATCAACATGTAGTATCTGAGATATGGACCTTAACCAAGAACTTAACCAAAGTCATTCATGCATAAAATATAGGTCACAGTGACCTAATTTCTATTGGGTGGTGTCACCTTACCTAAGACACATCTAGTAGTGAAATATCATTGACCCCCAACATCTAGTATCCAAGTTATGGACCTTAACCAAGAACTTAACCGAAGTCGTCCATGCATAAAATATAGGTCACAGTGACCTAATTTCTAGTGGGTGGTGTAGCCATACCCAAGACCCATCTGGTGGTGAAATATCATTCACCCCAAACATCTAGTATCCGAGTAATGGACATTAACCAAGAACTAAACCAAAGTCATTCATGCGTAAAATATAGGTCACAGTGACCTAATTTCTATTGGGTGGTGTCACCTTACCTAAGACACATCTAGTAGTGAAATGTCATTGACCCCCAACATCTAGTATCCAAGTTATGGACCTTTACCAAGAACTTAACCGAAGTCGTTCATGCATAAAATATAGGTCACAGTGACCTCATTTCTAGTGGGTGGTGTAGCCCTACCCAAGACCCATCTGGTGGTGAAATATCATTCACCCCCAACATCTAGTATCCGAGTAATGGACCTTAACCAAGAACTTAACCAAAGTGTTACGGACGGACGTACGGACGTACGGATGTACGGACGTACGGACGGACGGACAAGGGTAAAACTATATGTCCGATCCACATACGTGGTCGGGCCATAAAAAAGAATTCAGATAACACGAAATCACGTGTCCCAAAAAGGCAGAAAACGAAGCACGGGTAATGAAAATCTCGAAACACGGGACGAAAAAAGGGAGCACGTACAACCTCCCCAACACGAAAACACGAGAAATAAAAATCAAAATCACGAAAACACGTAAAATAAAAACTGCGAACACGTATAGCACGAAAATAACCCTTTACCACCCTCATAAATATGTTAAGTCCTAACAATTAAGGAAGCAAAAATTTGTTTGGGCGTTCTTCTGTTTCATTAGGGTCGAATTATAAAACAGCGAGTGCCATGATCCTTATTTTATACTTTTATACAATTTAGGATACCCAACCGACTGTGAATGTCTAATTGACTACCTTCTTCCATAGGAAAACCTCGGAAGATGAAAATGACTGATAATCTCTCAATGAGCATAAAAGACTGGGATAGATATAGGAAAATGAAAATTACTGCACTGAGAGAAGCAAGAACAAGCCACTATAAATACATAGATCTGCAGAGACACAGCTACCAACGGAAGAAGATTCTGGAAGAGTAAATAACAAGATACAATAGACGTGTATTCATTGAGAAAAGGATATGGTTTCCTCTACAGTAACACAAACCCAAGAGCTGCAAGCTCAACCAGCAATTGCATTCAGTGTATTATACCAGGGAAGAAACCAACACGATGTCAGACAAGGAACCAAGTCCATATCCATCCAGGCCGACCATAACTATAAGCCAGGCAGGAGTGACATTAACATTAACACCCATAAAGATACAGGTCCAGATGAAATTCAGGCCAGACTTCTTCACGATTACGCAAACCTGGTAAACCCCCAATCATAACAAGAGGATTTCAGATCTCCTTCTGGCTCCATTCCGCAGACGACAGACTAAAGACAAGTTTCCTTAACTTCGATATCATGCAAGCTACTTCAGCAAATAACATATAGTCAAATTTTGTACCACTTTGACAAAAACCTCATCCTCAGTAACAACAAATATGGATTCAGGTCCAAGAGGTCCTGTAGACTCAGCTTAATCAACAAAGCGGTCAAATTCTCCTCGACTTCTCTTAAGCCTTCGACAAAGTACCAAATGAACGCCTCCTCTACAAACTACAGAACTATGGTGTAATAGATAATACACTCAAGTAAATAAGAGATTTGCTTACCAACAGGAACAGTGTTTATTACTTGATTGATACACATCCACCACTATCGATGTTCTTTCTGGTTTGCCCCAAGGAACCGTCTAAGCCGATGAAACCATTGAACGATCCACACTGGAATATGCCGCAGCCTTACGGGACCGCAACAACACTAGGCTAATACAGTTGAATTGAACAGATACAGAAAGGTGCATCTCGATTCACCACAAAAACTTTTTGGATAGAGACCCATTACACTTGTCACCAGAATGGTTAACAACTTAGAATGGGAGCCACTACAGGTGAGGAGAAAGACCCACCCCCTCTTGTTACTAGTATTTATATCCGCAGCCACCTTGTAGTCATTCCAACCGATACCTACCTATAACTACAGCTAATATCAGGACCACATCACAGAACAGCTTCGAGTACCCCATACAAAGAAAGACTTTACAGATTGTTCTTTTCCCAGAGACCGTACGAAACTGGAACAAAGACAACAACAACATCTGTCACCACAGTAGGTGAGTTTAATGAGGCATTCAGCCTCCTGCTTCTAGCTCAGTTGCAGCCCAAGTAGAAGAATCCATTATATTTTAACTGTATATATACATGTAGTATCCCTTTGGTCTTTTTCTTGACGTCACGCCTGAGTATAACGCTCAAGTATTCAGTAAATCCATACATGGAAGAAGCTGAAAAAAAAACCTTCTCTTTTACGATGTGTGTATATTTAAACAAATGAGGTCATGTTTGGGGTTTTAAATTCCGGGTTTTAATATCGGACGAAGTCCGACTTAGTGTAGAATATAGGTCACATGACAAGTGTATTAATGTTGCAAACCGGATGTAGCATTTTGTGAATCAATCCCATAATCCCCCGAAGGCCAGCTTTAGCTGTGTTTTCGCATAAGAAACTTTAAAGAAATTATGTTTTGGCGAAGCCAAAATATAATTTCTAAACCAACTGAATTTTCAAACGATTTTTTTTCAGGTTTCTGTGCGAAATTGAAACTTTATTCGAAACGTTGGTCAGTGACCTATAAAAAACACCATAACAACGGATTCCAATATGGCGACGTGTTAACATGACGACACACTATTAAATGACGTCACCTATAACAACATGACACCATGACAACGTAATTAAAGAAGCAGAGGTACCAATGGGGTATTCGAATGTCAAAAGTCCGAAAGGACAGAGACAAAACCCGTGAATGTTTACATGACGGACGAAAATAAATATTTTTTTCTCTAATAATACATTATGTTAAATAAGATTGATGTTCAATCATCCTAACTATGATAAAAAAATAAAAAGGGTCTTACCTCAGTGTTTTTTAAAATCATTATCTGTATCAACAACTGAACAAGTATTTAATCCTGTCGTTATTTTCTGCCAGGTTTCTAAATCAATCTTTAAATTGATGCCAATACAGAAAATGATAAATATTGACACAGAAAGCTTTCAAAACCTGGCAGAATAAAATGGTGCATGCATGTTGTTCGTCTGCAGGAAACGCGATGAAAATCTTCAATTCTCTGACAAGGAAATGACGTCACGGAACCTGTACAGGGGTGTTATTTCGTCCCCGCCGAATGTTGTCCCTAAATATTTATATTTGCGCAAATAAATGAGGTTTCAAAAATCATTGACGCAATGTATCTTTAACAAGGATGCAAATCTCATGATTTTTCTTTTTTCTGGGGGGGGGGGGGGGGGGGACATAAGTACATTATCAAAAATTCTTTGAATTTTCGAAGCTCACTTTGATTGATAATAGGAAGGCATGGTTTTCATCATTGATATAAGGGGGTGGGGAAGAGGGGTAATAATCCCGAATTCCCGGCTTAAAAATCTACAAATCCTAAAAAAATGACCCTTTCCCGAATTCCCGGGAAATTCAGAATACTTATTAGAACTAATCAGGCCACAATTTAAATCCATGCTAATTTGGACCACTTTTCGAACGAAAACTGAACCAAATTTTCTTTAATCGTTACTGAACAACATAGCTTAATGTATTTCAAACCAAAGTCTGACTAAAATGATAATAGTCTAACCACTAGACATAATCCATCAGCCGAGACCGCGATACACGTAATGTTCTGCAAGAGCGGGATGAATTACTGGTTGATAGAAAGCCGATTTCTATATGCCCAACCTCGTCTTCCCTGCCCTCAGTTTCTTCCTCCGAATCACTTCCCTAGTCAAATTCATCGACTTGGCTAAACTGGAGCACGCTTCTCAAGACATAATTATACTAGTATCGAAAAGAATAGAAATGGTGAATATATTATAGAGACAACACTTCTTCTCAAGAAATGAGAGTCAGAGACCACTAGGTGATTCATGAAATAACCATGCATGGCCGGCCCAACAAATAGCCTTCACTTATTTTATTAACATGCATAACTGTATTGCGTTTCCCACATACAAGGGAAAACAACATTTTTAATCCCTTCCAAAGGACTAACATCGTTCAAGACCATGCTCGCAAATGGTGTCAGAGTCGGAAAATCGGTGCACCCCAGATGAGAATCAAACCAAAAAAAACTCGGTGTTAGAAGAGGTTGGTAAAGGGTTATTTTATGCAACGTGTTGAGTTTAAGGAATGCAACGCGCTGCTTAATGAAAGTAACGCGCTACTTTCTAAAAGTAACGTACTACTTTGTAAAAGCAACGCGTTAGTTTTTGACCACAGCGCGCTGCTTTTTTTTGTAAAGTTGCTTTAATTTGATAAAAGCAGCGCGCTACTTTATACTCACTTCAGTTTGAAAAATGGAACGCGCTACTTTTAAAAAGTAAACCGCAAATTTGTAAAAGTAACGCGTTAGTTTGTGACAGCAGCGCTTTACTTTTTAATAAAAAGTAGCACATTGCATTCCTTAAAATTGGATGAGTATAAAGTAGCACGTTACATTCCTTAAAATGGGATGAGTATAAAGTAGCGCGCGCTGCTTTTAGCATTTTAAAGTAACTTGTTACTTTGCTAAAATAGCGCATCACTAAATGAAAGTAGCGCGTTACTTTTTTAAAGTAGCACACTACATTATCGAAGTAGTCCGTTGGTAAAACCAGCGCGTTAAAAACAGCGCACTCATACGCCATGCACACCCACTTACATAGTCGAGTAACGTTTATTTTTCATTTATATACCTTGAAGAACCGAACTTGATTCTTTTAACTGCTTGCTTTCACTATCCCACTAAAGCTGGGTGTTTATTGAGAAGGTATCAACGCATTTGGAAATAGTGTCCTTTGATTGACGGGCTAGCTTCACATCAATATTTGGTCCCAGACCTTTCTCTTAAGCCGACTCTTTCAGACCACAATATTCAATTACATATTTTTTAAACTTTATAAGGTCTTCAGGAAACTGTGACAACAACGAAATATAGTTCTGGTCACTGGAAGACTTCATATCCCGAGTTCCCGGTGAAAAAAAATTAATTCCCGGATCACGCTTAATTTTAATCCCGAATTCCCGGTGAAAAAAAAAACAGCCAATTCCCGGATCCCGCTTGATTTTAATCCCGAATTCCCGGTGAAAAAACAGCTTATCCCGAATTCCCGGTAAATAATATGGCCAATCCCGGCGTCCCGGAAAAGGTCTTCCCGACCCTCATATAATTCAAATTTTATTTCATTAGAGAAATCTATGAGCAATTAACTTCGTCCGATTTTAGGCTAAAGCCTACTCCATATTAAAAAATAGTTTTGAAAAATCCAACCAAACAAACGTAATATTATGACGTCGTTACTTTATTGCAAACGTCTTGTTGTCAAAGCATATCAATTGACATCGGAGTGGAACGTTGTTTTTGCTTGTTTCATCAATGAGTTCATCAGAAACCAACCCAAGCATCAGTATCTTGTTGGACCACCAATATTTGGGAACACCGGTCGATGCACCGTCAGATGTGATTGTAAAAACAGAAATTATAGGTAAGGACTCCAATGAGGTTCCCGACGAAAACAGTCTCAATGCAACTTCTATACAACAATGTTTTCAAAACATGCTCAATATGACAGCGCTTTCTGACTTGGATTCTAGAAAGCAGGCTAAAGCTAAGGACAGTGGAAACTGTAAAGTAGTAAGAGTTGAGCCGAAAAAAGACCCAAATAGCGACACTAAAGAGAGCAAAGGAACCTCAAGCGCAGTGTCGACAAAATCCAACTTGGGGCATAAAAATTGCAACAAAATGATTAAAGGACAACAAAAATCGATCAAAGAAGATAGAGAAAGGGATGATAAACCAAAAGACAACGAACAGGAAAAACTCGAGGACGCTAAACGCCAAAGGGAATGGATAAAACTCAATAGAGATTACCAAGAGGAAGTCCGTCATAACGCACTGTTACAATATACAATGTCTCTGCTGGTAAAGAGATGGGCTGAATATTTAGACTACCCGACCGAGAAAATTAATGGTTTCGAGATTGAAAATGCCCGAAAGTCTGGTCTTACTGACGATGTTATTGAAATGATGAACGACAAGGACCGCCATGTTTGGCAGATATTAGATACGATTGGAGAAGATTAAATCATGTGCGATTCGATTTATACAAAATTGTAACTTAATCATGTAGACCATTGGCATTGCATCATCACGTTTAAATTAATCAGGAACAAACCTCAAGACATTTCATTTTGATACATTTTTTACTATTTAATAACAAACAACAGTATTTTGTATGACATTTATTTGTATTTTGTATTATATATTTTATAAATGTCAACTTTATTCTTTTAACTGGATTGAAAAACCAAAAGATATATAATGTTATACCCTTCTGTAGTAAGCTTCAGTTGTAAACCATTTTGACACCTTCATGCTTAATCTCGCCTTGGGGTTTTTGTGTGTCCTTTTTTTTACTTATACTTGATTTTTTTCCTAAGTGCATCTTTGTTGAAGGAAGCACATCAGACGCAGTTTAAAATGTGTCTCTCGTTAGTTTATTGTGGCTCGACCATGCACGTATGTGGGTCGGACGTATAGTTTTTCCCTTGTCCGTCCGTATGCCAGTAACACTTTGGTTAAGTTCTTGGTTAAAGTCCATTACTCGGATACTAGATGTTGGGGTCAATGCTATTCTACTTAGACTTCGGTCAGTGGTAATTTACCACTAGATGTCGTGGGAAGGGCTACGCCACCGATTAGAAATAAGGTCACTGTGACCTATATTTACGCATGAATGACTTTGGATAAGTTCTTGCATTGGTTAAGGTCCATATCTCAGATACTGCATGCTGGGGGTCAACGATATTTCACCGCTAGATGTCGGCATTTGGTAGATGGATAGTACGATACCACCCACTTAAAATCAGGTCAACCTGTATTTTACGCATGACCAACTCATGTTTATGAATATTTTCCATGTCATATACATGTTGGTGGGTCAGTGATATTCCAAGAACGGAGGGGCCATCTTATTGCTCATGAAGACATTTTTCTAGTTGTATATATTTTTGTTTTGAAAAAAAAGGTTAAAGACAAATGTAGCCGGATTGAATAGTTACCAGGATCGGCAACAAGAAACAAGATACTTTACAGAGTGCCCTGAAATCGAATCCAACAATTATCAAGAAAATGGGACTACTTTCTGCATACCCAATATCAAGATAGTGATAAAAGGTTGCACCTTGTACAATTGGTAAAATTTCAAAGGAAATAATTAACTTTTTCTCGCTGTTTTTTTTTCTTTTCCGATCTAAAAAAAAATTAAATACAAAAAAGATGTCAAACAAAATGTGGGACACAAGAGTTGAAGAAACTATAACGAAATCATATAAATATCCTTCCATAGTCTCACAAGCTAAGTTAACATTAGAACTGCTCGATCCTTTTATATGATCGCTGTTTATGCTTCTCAAAAATCAATTGTCGCATGCATGGAACTCTATCATTTCTTGAACAATTAACATGAATACAGCCATGGAAGAAGCAGAGGTACCAATGGGTTCGAATGTCTTAAGTCCGAAAGGGCAGAAACAAAACCAGTATACACCAACAAGAACGGGACAAAAACAGACAACATGTAATACATGGAAACACATCAATCAACAACGCGAACTCAAGTCGAAACGAGAGTGAACTCAGGTGCTCCGGAGGAGTAAGCAGTTCTTGCTTGCTATAGCACACCCGTCGCGTTGCCAACCGTCAAATCAGTGTGTCAAATCCGGTAAAGGAAGACAAAACAAAACCCTATGATAAACCAACATCTGCACTCATCTGAGAGATCGAAATCCCGTATTTTTCTATAAGTGCATGATGTCTTCCGTAAAATTTCTTGAGTGACGTCTTGCGTTAGACGTGACGCTTTGCTGGAAATTAGCATAGGACCGACAGCCCACGACCTGTAAAAAAATGTTTCGGTCCTGTAAATTTTTAGAAATTTTTGTAACACAATCTTAATAGAATATTTCAAAATCATTTATCCGGTCATGCAAATCCCAAATCCTTAATTCCATGACTATGAATAGCAACAAAAAAGGTTTCTCTCCTTAGTATTTTGTGTTTGTTTATTATGTTTATTTTCATAATGTATAGTTTCTGTTATGCATACCGGTATATTCTTCACTTTTCCATATAACCATGGCTACTTATAGGACCTTATTTGGCAATCTACGTGCTAATGTTTACTTTGTCTATTGTGTCACCTTACCCAAGACACATCTAGTGGTGAAATATCATTGAACCCCAACATCTAGTATCCAAGTTATGGACCTTAACCAAGAACTTAACCGAAGTCGTTCATGCATAAAATATAGATCACAGTGACCTAATTTTTATTGGGTGGTGTCATGTTACCCAAGACACATCTAGTGGTGAAATACCATTGACCATCAACATGTAGTATCTGAGATATGGACCTTAACCAAGAACTTAACCAAAGTCATTCATGCATAAAATATAGGTCACAGTGACCTAATTTCTATTGGGTGGTGTCACCTTACCTAAGACACATCTAGTAGTGAAATATCATTGACCCCCAACATCTAGTATCCAAGTTATGGACCTTAACCAAGAACTTAACCGAAGTCGTCCATGCATAAAATATAGGTCACAGTGACCTAATTTCTAGTGGGTGGTGTAGCCATACCCAAGACCCATCTGGTGGTGAAATATCATTCACCCCAAACATCTAGTATCCGAGTAATGGACATTAACCAAGAACTAAACCAAAGTCATTCATGCGTAAAATATAGGTCACAGTGACCTAATTTCTATTGGGTGGTGTCACCTTACCTAAGACACATCTAGTAGTGAAATGTCATTGACCCCCAACATCTAGTATCCAAGTTATGGACCTTTACCAAGAACTTAACCGAAGTCGTTCATGCATAAAATATAGGTCACAGTGACCTCATTTCTAGTGGGTGGTGTAGCCCTACCCAAGACCCATCTGGTGGTGAAATATCATTCACCCCCAACATCTAGTATCCGAGTAATGGACCTTAACCAAGAACTTAACCAAAGTGTTACGGACGGACGTACGGACGTACGGATGTACGGACGTACGGACGGACGGACAAGGGTAAAACTATATGTCCGATCCACATACGTGGTCGGGCCATAAAAAAGAATTCAGATAACACGAAATCACGTGTCCCAAAAAGGCAGAAAACGAAGCACGGGTAATGAAAATCTCGAAACACGGGACGAAAAAAGGGAGCACGTACAACCTCCCCAACACGAAAACACGAGAAATAAAAATCAAAATCACGAAAACACGTAAAATAAAAACTGCGAACACGTATAGCACGAAAATAACCCTTTACCACCCTCATAAATATGTTAAGTCCTAACAATTAAGGAAGCAAAAATTTGTTTGGGCGTTCTTCTGTTTCATTAGGGTCGAATTATAAAACAGCGAGTGCCATGATCCTTATTTTATACTTTTATACAATTTAGGATACCCAACCGACTGTGAATGTCTAATTGACTACCTTCTTCCATAGGAAAACCTCGGAAGATGAAAATGACTGATAATCTCTCAATGAGCATAAAAGACTGGGATAGATATAGGAAAATGAAAATTACTGCACTGAGAGAAGCAAGAACAAGCCACTATAAATACATAGATCTGCAGAGACACAGCTACCAACGGAAGAAGATTCTGGAAGAGTAAATAACAAGATACAATAGACGTGTATTCATTGAGAAAAGGATATGGTTTCCTCTACAGTAACACAAACCCAAGAGCTGCAAGCTCAACCAGCAATTGCATTCAGTGTATTATACCAGGGAAGAAACCAACACGATGTCAGACAAGGAACCAAGTCCATATCCATCCAGGCCGACCATAACTATAAGCCAGGCAGGAGTGACATTAACATTAACACCCATAAAGATACAGGTCCAGATGAAATTCAGGCCAGACTTCTTCACGATTACGCAAACCTGGTAAACCCCCAATCATAACAAGAGGATTTCAGATCTCCTTCTGGCTCCATTCCGCAGACGACAGACTAAAGACAAGTTTCCTTAACTTCGATATCATGCAAGCTACTTCAGCAAATAACATATAGTCAAATTTTGTACCACTTTGACAAAAACCTCATCCTCAGTAACAACAAATATGGATTCAGGTCCAAGAGGTCCTGTAGACTCAGCTTAATCAACAAAGCGGTCAAATTCTCCTCGACTTCTCTTAAGCCTTCGACAAAGTACCAAATGAACGCCTCCTCTACAAACTACAGAACTATGGTGTAATAGATAATACACTCAAGTAAATAAGAGATTTGCTTACCAACAGGAACAGTGTTTATTACTTGATTGATACACATCCACCACTATCGATGTTCTTTCTGGTTTGCCCCAAGGAACCGTCTAAGCCGATGAAACCATTGAACGATCCACACTGGAATATGCCGCAGCCTTACGGGACCGCAACAACACTAGGCTAATACAGTTGAATTGAACAGATACAGAAAGGTGCATCTCGATTCACCACAAAAACTTTTTGGATAGAGACCCATTACACTTGTCACCAGAATGGTTAACAACTTAGAATGGGAGCCACTACAGGTGAGGAGAAAGACCCGCCCCCTCTTGTTACTAGTATTTATATCCGCAGCCACCTTGTAGTCATTCCAACCGATACCTACCTATAACTACAGCTAATATCAGGACCACATCACAGAACAGCTTCGAGTACCCCATACAAAGAAAGACTTTACAGATTGTTCTTTTCCCAGAGACCGTACGAAACTGGAACAAAGACAACAACAACATCTGTCACCACAGTAGGTGAGTTTAATGAGGCATTCAGCCTCCTGCTTCTAGCTCAGTTGCAGCCCAAGTAGAAGAATCCATTATATTTTAACTGTATATATACATGTAGTATCCCTTTGGTCTTTTTCTTGACGTCACGCCTGAGTATAACGCTCAAGTATTCAGTAAATCCATACATGGAAGAAGCTGAAAAAAAAACCTTCTCTTTTACGATGTGTGTATATTTAAACAAATGAGGTCATGTTTGGGGTTTTAAATTCCGGGTTTTAATATCGGACGAAGTCCGACTTAGTGTAGAATATAGGTCACATGACAAGTGTATTAATGTTGCAAACCGGATGTAGCATTTTGTGAATCAATCCCATAATCCCCCGAAGGCCAGCTTTAGCTGTGTTTTCGCATAAGAAACTTTAAAGAAATTATGTTTTGGCGAAGCCAAAATATAATTTCTAAACCAACTGAATTTTCAAACGATTTTTTTTCAGGTTTCTGTGCGAAATTGAAACTTTATTCGAAACGTTGGTCAGTGACCTACAAAAAACACCATAACAACGGATTCCAATATGGCGACGTGTTAACATGACGACACACTATTAAATGACGTCACCTATAACAACATGACACCATGACAACGTAATTAAAGAAGCAGAGGTACCAATGGGGTATTCGAATGTCAAAAGTCCGAAAGGACAGAGACAAAACCCGTGAATGTTTACATGACGGACGAAAATAAATATTTTTTTCTCTAATAATACATTATGTTAAATAAGATTGATGTTCAATCATCCTAACTATGATAAAAAAATAAAAAGGGTCTTACCTCAGTGTTTTTTAAAATCATTATCTGTATCAACAACTGAACAAGTATTTAATCCTGTCGTTATTTTCTGCCAGGTTTCTAAATCAATCTTTAAATTGATGCCAATACAGAAAATGATAAATATTGACACAGAAAGCTTTCAAAACCTGGCAGAATAAAATGGTGCATGCATGTTGTTCGTCTGCAGGAAACGCGATGAAAATCTTCAATTCTCTGACAAGGAAATGACGTCACGGAACCTGTACAGGGGTGTTATTTCGTCCCCGCCGAATGTTGTCCCTAAATATTTATATTTGCGCAAATAAATGAGGTTTCAAAAATCATTGACGCAATGTATCTTTAACAAGGATGCAAATCTCATGATTTTTCTTTTTTCTGGGGGGGGGGGGGGGGGACATAAGTACATTATCAAAAATTCTTTGAATTTTCGAAGCTCACTTTGATTGATAATAGGAAGGCATGGTTTTCATCATTGATATAAGGGGGTGGGGAAGAGGGGTAATAATCCCGAATTCCCGGCTTAAAAATCTACAAATCCTAAAAAAATGACCCTTTCCCGAATTCCCGGGAAATTCAGAATACTTATTAGAACTAATCAGGCCACAATTTAAATCCATGCTAATTTGGACCACTTTTCGAACGAAAACTGAACCAAATTTTCTTTAATCGTTACTGAACAACATAGCTTAATGTATTTCAAACCAAAGTCTGACTAAAATGATAATAGTCTAACCACTAGACATAATCCATCAGCCGAGACCGCGATACACGTAATGTTCTGCAAGAGCGGGATGAATTACTGGTTGATAGAAAGCCGATTTCTATATGCCCAACCTCGTCTTCCCTGCCCTCAGTTTCTTCCTCCGAATCACTTCCCTAGTCAAATTCATCGACTTGGCTAAACTGGAGCACGCTTCTCAAGACATAATTATACTAGTATCGAAAAGAATAGAAATGGTGAATATATTATAGAGACAACACTTCTTCTCAAGAAATGAGAGTCAGAGACCACTAGGTGATTCATGAAATAACCATGCATGGCCGGCCCAACAAATAGCCTTCACTTATTTTATTAACATGCATAACTGTATTGCGTTTCCCACATACAAGGGAAAACAACATTTTTAATCCCTTCCAAAGGACTAACATCGTTCAAGACCATGCTCGCAAATGGTGTCAGAGTCGGAAAATCGGTGCACCCCAGATGAGAATCAAACCAAAAAAAAACTCGGTGTTAGAAGAGGTTGGTAAAGGGTTATTTTATGCAACGTGTTGAGTTTAAGGAATGCAACGCGCTGCTTAATGAAAGTAACGCGCTACTTTCTAAAAGTAACGTACTACTTTGTAAAAGCAACGCGTTAGTTTTTGACCACAGCGCGCTGCTTTTTTTTGTAAAGTTGCTTTAATTTGATAAAAGCAGCGCGCTACTTTATACTCACTTCAGTTTGAAAAATGGAACGCGCTACTTTTAAAAAGTAAACCGCAAATTTGTAAAAGTAACGCGTTAGTTTGTGACAGCAGCGCTTTACTTTTTAATAAAAAGTAGCACATTGCATTCCTTAAAATTGGATGAGTATAAAGTAGCACGTTACATTCCTTAAAATGGGATGAGTATAAAGTAGCGCGCGCTGCTTTTAGCATTTTAAAGTAACTTGTTACTTTGCTAAAATAGCGCATCACTAAATGAAAGTAGCGCGTTACTTTTTTAAAGTAGCACACTACATTATCGAAGTAGTCCGTTGGTAAAACCAGCGCGTTAAAAACAGCGCACTCATACGCCATGCACACCCACTTACATAGTCGAGTAACGTTTATTTTTCATTTATATACCTTGAAGAACCGAACTTGATTCTTTTAACTGCTTGCTTTCACTATCCCACTAAAGCTGGGTGTTTATTGAGAAGGTATCAACGCATTTGGAAATAGTGTCCTTTGATTGACGGGCTAGCTTCACATCAATATTTGGTCCCAGACCTTTCTCTTAAGCCGACTCTTTCAGACCACAATATTCAATTACATATTTTTTAAACTTTATAAGGTCTTCAGGAAACTGTGACAACAACGAAATATAGTTCTGGTCACTGGAAGACTTCATATCCCGAGTTCCCGGTGAAAAAAAATTAATTCCCGGATCACGCTTAATTTTAATCCCGAATTCCCGGTGAAAAAAAAAAACAGCCAATTCCCGGATCCCGCTTGATTTTAATCCCGAATTCCCGGTGAAAAAACAGCTTATCCCGAATTCCCGGTAAATAATATGGCCAATCCCGGCGTCCCGGAAAAGGTCTTCCCGACCCTCATATAATTCAAATTTTATTTCATTAGAGAAATCTATGAGCAATTAACTTCGTCCGATTTTAGGCTAAAGCCTACTCCATATTAAAAAATAGTTTTGAAAAATCCAACCAAACAAACGTAATATTATGACGTCGTTACTTTATTGCAAACGTCTTGTTGTCAAAGCATATCAATTGACATCGGAGTGGAACGTTGTTTTTGCTTGTTTCATCAATGAGTTCATCAGAAACCAACCCAAGCATCAGTATCTTGTTGGACCACCAATATTTGGGAACACCGGTCGATGCACCGTCAGATGTGATTGTAAAAACAGAAATTATAGGTAAGGACTCCAATGAGGTTCCCGACGAAAACAGTCTCAATGCAACTTCTATACAACAATGTTTTCAAAACATGCTCAATATGACAGCGCTTTCTGACTTGGATTCTAGAAAGCAGGCTAAAGCTAAGGACAGTGGAAACTGTAAAGTAGTAAGAGTTGAGCCGAAAAAAGACCCAAATAGCGACACTAAAGAGAGCAAAGGAACCTCAAGCGCAGTGTCGACAAAATCCAACTTGGGGCATAAAAATTGCAACAAAATGATTAAAGGACAACAAAAATCGATCAAAGAAGATAGAGAAAGGGATGATAAACCAAAAGACAACGAACAGGAAAAACTCGAGGACGCTAAACGCCAAAGGGAATGGATAAAACTCAATAGAGATTACCAAGAGGAAGTCCGTCATAACGCACTGTTACAATATACAATGTCTCTGCTGGTAAAGAGATGGGCTGAATATTTAGACTACCCGACCGAGAAAATTAATGGTTTCGAGATTGAAAATGCCCGAAAGTCTGGTCTTACTGACGATGTTATTGAAATGATGAACGACAAGGACCGCCATGTTTGGCAGATATTAGATACGATTGGAGAAGATTAAATCATGTGCGATTCGATTTATACAAAATTGTAACTTAATCATGTAGACCATTGGCATTGCATCATCACGTTTAAATTAATCAGGAACAAACCTCAAGACATTTCATTTTGATACATTTTTTACTATTTAATAACAAACAACAGTATTTTGTATGACATTTATTTGTATTTTGTATTATATATTTTATAAATGTCAACTTTATTCTTTTAACTGGATTGAAAAACCAAAAGATATATAATGTTATACCCTTCTGTAGTAAGCTTCAGTTGTAAACCATTTTGACACCTTCATGCTTAATCTCGCCTTGGGGTTTTTGTGTGTCCTTTTTTTTACTTATACTTGATTTTTTTCCTAAGTGCATCTTTGTTGAAGGAAGCACATCAGACGCAGTTTAAAATGTGTCTCTCGTTAGTTTATTGTGGCTCGACCATGCACGTATGTGGGTCGGACGTATAGTTTTTCCCTTGTCCGTCCGTATGCCAGTAACACTTTGGTTAAGTTCTTGGTTAAAGTCCATTACTCGGATACTAGATGTTGGGGTCAATGCTATTCTACTTAGACTTCGGTCAGTGGTAATTTACCACTAGATGTCGTGGGAAGGGCTACGCCACCGATTAGAAATAAGGTCACTGTGACCTATATTTACGCATGAATGACTTTGGATAAGTTCTTGCATTGGTTAAGGTCCATATCTCAGATACTGCATGCTGGGGGTCAACGATATTTCACCGCTAGATGTCGGCATTTGGTAGATGGATAGTACGATACCACCCACTTAAAATCAGGTCAACCTGTATTTTACGCATGACCAACTCATGTTTATGAATATTTTCCATGTCATATACATGTTGGTGGGTCAGTGATATTCCAAGAACGGAGGGGCCATCTTATTGCTCATGAAGACATTTTTCTAGTTGTATATATTTTTGTTTTGAA
The DNA here is from genome assembly GCA_963971305.1 of Arcuatula senhousia. Classification (NCBI taxonomy): domain Eukaryota; kingdom Metazoa; phylum Mollusca; class Bivalvia; order Mytilida; family Mytilidae; genus Arcuatula; species Arcuatula senhousia. The sequence goes on along the minus strand of OZ020306.1, from coordinate 30,570,623 downwards.
AAAAAAGGTTAAAGACAAATGTAGCCGGATTGAATAGTTACCAGGATCGGCAACAAGAAACAAGATACTTTACAGAGTGCCCTGAAATCGAATCCAACAATTATCAAGAAAATGGGACTACTTTCTGCATACCCAATATCAAGATAGTGATAAAAGGTTGCACCTTGTACAATTGGTAAAATTTCAAAGGAAATAATTAACTTTTTCTCGCTGTTTTTTTTTCTTTTCCGATCTAAAAAAAAATTAAATACAAAAAAGATGTCAAACAAAATGTGGGACACAAGAGTTGAAGAAACTATAACGAAATCATATAAATATCCTTCCATAGTCTCACAAGCTAAGTTAACATTAGAACTGCTCGATCCTTTTATATGATCGCTGTTTATGCTTCTCAAAAATCAATTGTCGCATGCATGGAACTCTATCATTTCTTGAACAATTAACATGAATACAGCCATGGAAGAAGCAGAGGTACCAATGGGTTCGAATGTCTTAAGTCCGAAAGGGCAGAAACAAAACCAGTATACACCAACAAGAACGGGACAAAAACAGACAACATGTAATACATGGAAACACATCAATCAACAACGCGAACTCAAGTCGAAACGAGAGTGAACTCAGGTGCTCCGGAGGAGTAAGCAGTTCTTGCTTGCTATAGCACACCCGTCGCGTTGCCAACCGTCAAATCAGTGTGTCAAATCCGGTAAAGGAAGACAAAACAAAACCCTATGATAAACCAACATCTGCACTCATCTGAGAGATCGAAATCCCGTATTTTTCTATAAGTGCATGATGTCTTCCGTAAAATTTCTTGAGTGACGTCTTGCGTTAGACGTGACGCTTTGCTGGAAATTAGCATAGGACCGACAGCCCACGACCTGTAAAAAAATGTTTCGGTCCTGTAAATTTTTAGAAATTTTTGTAACACAATCTTAATAGAATATTTCAAAATCATTTATCCGGTCATGCAAATCCCAAATCCTTAATTCCATGACTATGAATAGCAACAAAAAAGGTTTCTCTCCTTAGTATTTTGTGTTTGTTTATTATGTTTATTTTCATAATGTATAGTTTCTGTTATGCATACCGGTATATTCTTCACTTTTCCATATAACCATGGCTACTTATAGGACCTTATTTGGCAATCTACGTGCTAATGTTTACTTTGTCTATTGCTGTTTTTACTCTGGTAAGATTTTACTAGTATTTGACTGATATTTGGCAGGCCTAAAAGACCTTTTTTATTTCATAAGAAAAGAAAAATCACAATGAACAGAAAGAGAATCTCCACATTTAAATAAAATCTCACGTCAATACAGCTGGTGTATAGAGTCAGAATGGAACTTTGGAATACAATAAAAAATAGAAAGCCTATAGGAGACACAATAAATAATGGAATCTAAAATAAATCTATATCAAACGGCACACCTCAAGCATGTGTTTATGTAAATAACGTTTTTGTGCGAAAGACCGGCCACATTTCTGACACATGAAGTTTTTAGACTTCACACTGTGAATTAGCATATGAGATCGGAGATTAGACTTGTCAGCAAAAGCCTTGTCACAACCTTCTTCTGGGCAAGGGAACGGACGTTCGCCCGTGTGGGTCCTCATGTGCCCCTTCAGGAGCCAGGAGCGGGTGAATATCTTTCCGCAGACCCCGCACCTGTTGCGCTGGGTTGAGTGAGATTTGACATGTGCTTGATATGCAGGGTACAACGTAAAGCCGCGGTCACACTCGTCACATATGAAAGGAAAATCTTTCTCGGATTTTATTTTCACAACGATGGGTGACGCGTTTTGTTGAATTGTACTTGTTGATTGTGAATTACTTGTCGAAACAGCTACACCAAGAAAGTTTGCCGTGTTATTCCTGTTATTGTCAAAGACTATGTTTTGTGTTACGTAATCAACATCAGGTTTTCGATCGTTCAACTGAATGTCACTCACGCTGTTACAAATGGCATCATTGTCATCTTGAGATAAAGTGAGGTCCTCTGAATCATAGAACACGTTATCGTCCACGCCCTCAAAAACTTCTTCCTCCTCAGTTTCATAGTCGTCCTCAACCGAATCTCCCTCACTACTAGAAGAAACACTCTCAGAGCGGTAATAGTACTCTTGTTCTCCAACATACTCCAAGGTTTCCTTTGGGTTGACGCCTGCCATTTCTAAGTCAGGGACACGTAAAGCAATAATGAATCTTGTCACAAAAGACATATAACTCAAAGATTTGTATTTTATATGAGGGTACTTTTTAATTCTTCCATTTTCTCTCCTCGGTTTTTGGTTCTGTGACGTAGGCTTTCTCAGACACAGCTCTAGGCTTCTTGGAGTGGAAATCTTTCGAATAGACAAACCAGATCTCGTTGTCATAACATGGGGGTCATGTTCTGAAAAAGACAGAAAAAAAAGATTTTTTTTACACCGTAAAATGGGTGGTGTGATTTTGGATTTGTGTTATTGTGCCTTAATCATAGGCGTGATCGTCCACCAATTTCAACTGTTCAACTTTTCAAAGTAACTGGCTAGGCAATTTTATTAATTGCTTAGCCAATTGGTTGAACAGATGAAACCAATTGACAAGAAAATAAAGCAGTGCAGTGCCACCGGGTATAAGCGTTACCGCGGGAAAGTCGCCAAAACGTAGGGGAGAGTCGCTTTGAACGTAGGGGAGAGTCGATATTTGACCTAGATCGGAGCACACCAGGTATGTAAACGATAAAATCCTCTATTTTCATTGATTAAATGTTACAAATAAATATTGCACGGAACATTAGAATTATTTAAGAATATGTACACGCTAAAATTGCCTCCCAGAACTTTCCATTTCATACCAAACACCTCGTACTTTTCCGGACGGTCAGTGTAAATTTGGTGACATCGCATCTTAAAATATGATTTTCTCCACAATTAATTCATTATAGGACAATCGCATGCACTCGGTACATGCACAAGATTGATATCTAGAAGAGATATTTCGCCGTTACCCTTTACAAAGTCATGATACAATTTTATTCGTTATTTTTTCAACAACAACGTAAGTGCCGCAGGGGAGAGTCGATTCGACTTGTCTTGAACGTAGGGGAGAGTCGATTTGGATTGTTGTGAACATAGAAGAGAGTTGCATTTTTTGCTTTCAATCATCTTTTTTACAACAAACGTTGCAAAAGCTTGAAAAGGGTATCATAAGATTATGTTACGGTTTTACTGTACGTGTTGTCAGATGTTAAAATACCTGCATTATCAATGTTAACAGCATATATGTAGGTCTGATAGCACGGGCTCCCACCACTTCCAGCCCCTTGCTCAGTTTTTTTGGCACCTAGTCCTTCATGCAATATATAACGCCCTCTTTGATCCCCATCCCTAGAAGAAAATAGACGGACTTTGATTTATAAGCTTCTCCTAATTTTTTTATTTTCTTATTGCGGGCTGAGATTGCGATCTTCCCAGTGAGTTTTCACCTCTCAGTTCAGAATTCATCTATCTGTGCACCCGTTAGACGTTTTGTTTGTTAATTCGTTAAACAAAGTTTCACCTGTTTTTACTAGTATTTTATTTTATTTCAGCTTATACATATATGTGACGGCCCTTAGGTGACGGCGAAATGGAATTTGGTAAATTACTATCACTGGTACATGATGAGCTTAAAAACTTCCCGTCTTCTCTTCCGGTCGGATTGTTGTACAGTTGTATGGTGGTCACTGTATTCTGTATAAGGACGTGGATGGTGAACATCATAAAGTGGAAAGGACTATACTTGATGGTTGTTATTTGGTGTTCCATTTTTTCAGTTACTGATTAAACTTCCATGCAAAATATTTTTGTAATTGATGCATAAAATAAATGTTTTATATGTATAACTTATTTTTTTTTACTTCTTAAATTTTCGTTTGTGGATACAAAGATGTGCAGAGAAATGGCAAACTGAGGACAGTTCAAAACATTTACCTGTGTTTGACTTTTAAGAAAGAAGAAAAGGGTAGACAGCAGTCTCATTTTAGTCTGTCGTCTACCGTGTTTTTCCAACACAAAACATAACACATATGTATTGGCATTTTTGCTTATTGTTGCATTTTTAACTGTTCATGGCCATATAAAAGTTTCCGCTTTCTCTGCCTTTAACTCAAGCGGTGCAACTAGAAAAATCTATATAATTCAAATTCTGCTCAAATAGAAATAATTTGACAATCATTACAATTATCAACTGTGCAAATATGACCAAATATTTTTTTTCAAACACATAAACAATTGTCACATGGAAACCTCGAAAGACAGACAGGACAAACTGGCATGATTCACTAAATATGTAGGGAATAATTTATGGAGACTTTTGTTTGTTCATACTATGATGCATACATGTATAAAGTTTTATGATGATCTCATAGTTCTTACTTTGAAAACAATTCTAACTAGAAGGCCGTAAGTCTGATTTGGGACTGATGGACGGACAAATAATATGAACCTCTTCGTAGGTGGGGCATACAATTACTATATTTACTCATTACTGAACAAGAGGCTAAAAGAAGCCTGAATCGATTCACCAGTCATATAGCGTAAGGTCTCATTATATAAGCTATTATCCTAATAAGGGTCCATTGAAAGGGGACTCTTGAGAAGCTAGATGAGATGAAAGGTTAAGCAGGTTTTCAATATACGTGTGAACCTCTAGGACAAAAAATAACATAAAGAAACCTTTTCTTGAACTTAACCCTATTAGGGGTCATCTGACATGATCGAACCAATGCAGACTTTTGTAGAGCTCAGTGAGCTGAAGATTGAAGCAAGCGACAGCTTTTCTCTATCTGCAATATATTTTATTCTGTAGGGCAAAAACGTGAAAATCCGCTGTTTTTTACCTTTAAAAGGCCTTAACCTTTATAAGAAGTCATTTGACATCTTCGACCAAAAGAGAGACTTTTGTAGATCTAATGAGGCTGAAGAAGGTAGGTTTCTATATCTTATACTTTTTTATTTACAAGCCAAAACAGTGGTCTGACTCTCCGAGTCTATTTTTAGCGACGGCGACCATGTGTTTTTAATGGATCAAAAATTGTGCAGCAGGAAATCCAAAGAACCAATCATACCAAGTTTCATTAAATTCTGTTCAGAAGTTTCAATGAAGATTTTTTTTAAATGTAAACGGAAGACGAGCGACGACGACCAATTGATGGTAAAAGGTCGCAAGGGGGTCTATCTATGACTATTTCAGTAATGTATTTGAATTATATGCATCTTATTTAGACCATGGGCCAATTGCAGAACCGCGAGCAGCGCCTACTGGCCTTGTTGAAGGCGGTTGGCGGTTGTCCAGTGTGGTTTTTTCTAAATTGCCGCTTGTTATGTGAGCTGTGTCGCGTACACTTATTCGCCATCTCATTTTTTTTAGGTGAGCTAAAAAAACTTTTCCTACCAGTCTCAAAACTGAACACTGATGAACGACATTAAATAAATTAATTTATATTTATATAATTTTAATAAAATTTAAACATCTTCGGCACAAAGACACGTACTACTCATCAAACATCATATAAGTCTTTTTGACGGTAGATTTTTTTCTTTATCTTTTCTATGACTTTGTCGAACTGGTAATCCAACAGGAAGGTTCAATCGGCTTAGATATACATGTACTTCCAAATTTTAATATTCTTCTCCTTCACAGCTTTTTTTCTACTTAATCAAACGAATTGTTTCTGAAAAATATAAAAAACTATAACCATAATACTTAAAGTCTTGGAAAAAACATAATGATTTCATATGCTTAAATAAGTCGATAAAACAGGTTGTAATATTTTTCAAGGTTTTGCAACATACTTATGTATATCTGGGGATCAGGATCAAAGAGGGCGTTATATATTGCATGAAGGACTAGGTGATTGGGTTTGGAGGTGGTTGGAGTCTTTGATAGTGCTGTTAACGTTGTTCAACACGTACAATAAAACATAACATAATCCTATGAGGCATTTTTTTTTAAGATTTTGCACCGTTTGTTGTTATAAATTTTGATTGAAAGCCAATATAATGCAACTCTCTTCTATGTTCACAACAATAAAAAATCGACTCTCCCCTACGTTCAAGACAAATCGAATCGACTCTCCCCTACGGCACTTGCGTTGTTGTTGAAAAAATAACGAATAAAATTGTATTATGACTTTGTAAAGGGTAACGGCGAAGTATCTCTTCTAGATATCAATCTTGTGCATGTACCGAGTGCATGCGATTGTCCTATTATGAATTAATTGTGGAGAAAATCAGATTTTAAGATGCGATGTCACCAAATTTACACTGACCATCCGGAAAAGTACGAGGTGTTTGGTATGAAATGGAAAGTTCTGGGAGGCAATTTTAGCGTGTACACATTCTTAAATAATTCTAATGTTCCGTGCAATATTTATTTGTAACATTTGATCAGTGAAAATAGATGATTTTATCGTTTACATACCTGGTGTGCTCCGATCTAGGTCAAATACCGACTCTCCCCTACGTTCAAAGCGACTCTCCCCTACGTTTTAGCGACTCTCCCGCGGTAACGCTTATACCCGGTGAGTGCAGGAAATTAAAATATCTTACCAACTGTTCTGTTTCAGAGATGTAATAATATTTTCAATGTGACTTGGTCATTTCGAAAACAAATAGCCAATAACAAAATATAAAAGAATTCCAAAATGTGCAAATTTAATCTTTAGTATGTCTGAATACCAAAGGGCACATTGTTAATTCAAATCAAAATATATTAATCCTCGTAAGTTCATGACAATTTTTCAAGGCATTATTATTTTAAAGGTATTTTTTATGCTTTAATATGTTCAAGGGAGACAATAATCTTGAGTTTTATATTGACTATCACATTTATTGAGTTGACAAAAATTGTTTCCCTTTATTTTATTCAAGTACCCAAATAATCCTTTAAAAATAAAATACCTTGCATAATTTTCATGCACTTATTATGATTTATATTTATTTTTATAAATTGACAATGTGCTTTAAGGTATTCAGACTTTATAAAGATTAAATTTGCACATTTTGGAATTCTTTTACATTTTGTTATTGGCTATTTGTTTTTGAAATGACCAAGTCACATTGAACAAATATTACAACTTTGAAACAGAACAGTTGGTAAGATATTTTATTTTTCTGCACTGCACCGCTTTATTTTCTTGTCAATTGGTTTCATCTGTTCAACCAATTGGCTAGGCAAATTTTAAAATTGCCAAGCCAGTTACTTTGAAAAGTTGAACAGTTGGAATTGGTGGACGACCACGCCTATGATTAATGCACAATAAACATCTTGAGATTTAAGAAGGGTTTAATTCCGTTTTTAACGACAAAAAGGGTTATTTTAAAAAACAAAAAACAAGAGTTAACACTAAAGTATGTCTCGCCTGTCGACAACATCAGAAACAATTATTCTTTCTTACTTCCACTATATTTTGAATTTACATGGATTTTCAGTTTCTGAGATCAAAAGATGTTTATAGAACTTAAACATTGCAAATATATGCAATACAAATAATCAAAGTCACTCAACCGGAAAATCAAGGTCAAGGTCAAAAGATGGGGATGCAACTGTGCTAAGCTACTACTGGGGCATATGTATACCAAGTTTCATCAACCTAGGACCTATAGTTCTTGAGATATGGAGGTGCTCACAAAACTTTTCCATTGCTATTATATGTATTGAAAATTGTCAAAGTCACTCAACCCAAAAATCAAGGTCAAGGTCAAAAGATGGGGATGCAACTGTGGTAAGCTACTACTGGGGCATATGCATACCAAGTTTCATCAACCTAGGACCTATAGTTCTTGAGATATGGAGGTGCTCGCAAAACTTTTCCTTTGCTATTATATGTATTGAAAATTGTCAAAGTCACTCAACCGGAAAATCAAGGTCAAGGACAAAAGATGGGGATGCAACTGAGCTAAGCTACTACTGGGGCATATGCATACCAAGTTTCATCAACCTAGGACCTATAGTTCTTGAGATATGGAGGTGCTCGCAAAACTTTTTCATTGCTATTATATGTATTGAAAATTGTCAAAGTCACTCAACCGAAAAATCAAGGTCAAGGTCAAAAGATGGGGATGCAACTGTGCTAAGCTACTACTGGGGCATATGCATACCAAGTTTCATCAACCTAGGACCTATAGTACTTGAGATATGGAGGTGCTCATAAAACTTTTCCAAAAAGTTAACGCCGCCGTCGCCGCCGCCGGTAAAGTAACACCTATGTCCCACTCTGCTTCGCAGGCGAGACAAAAACCAAGAAATCTGTGAGCCAATGCTAACCAGTGATACCCCCGCTTTCACAACTATGCTATGTGTTAAATATAAATTTTACAGCAAACAGGAAGTAAATGTTTGATAGATCCAACAGTTATGAGGAAATGAAAAGCGGGACTGAATTAAAGTGTGACGAAAAAATTAAAGCTTTCGGTAAACAGGAAGTCGATGTCCGATTGACCTGTAACATATCCCACTATGTATCATGTCGATAATATATCATGTCACCAAATTGGCAAATATGTAACCTATAGGACTAATAGTAGACGAGTTATGAGTAGACCAAAAAAAACGGATCGGAAAGCGGGACTGAACTATGGAACCATGGATGGACACAGGTAAAACAGTATACCCACCTCTTCTTCAAAGCGGAAGTATAAATAAGAACAACCTAGGGCTAATAGAAGATGAGTTATGAGTAAGCAGAAAGTGGGACGGAACTACTGGTCTTGTCGTTTGAGATTTTTAATATACTCTCAATCTTTTACATTGTATGGTAAAAACAAATCCGTAAAGTTCATAAAAGGAAAATAGAGAGCTGTATCGACCTGGGTTTTGTTAAATGTTGGGATTGTATAATGGGTCATTCTCAAAAAATGTCATTATTTCGAGGTAGGCAAACTTGAATATTAGAATTGCTCACAGAAAGTTTGTAATTTATTTATTGGTATCCTCTATCATTTCAGTAAACAAAACAAGCAAAGAGTAAAAATCAAATCGAATATATTTTGAATTTTTTTTAGTCATTGTCCTTCAGGGTTGATTTCGCTGTCCTTGATGTTACCACATAAAAACGTTGCAATGAAAGAAAGCTTTAATCGTTTATTTTTAAATTAATGCATAACTTGCCACATAGGGACAAAACAACTACTTTGCAAGCGTCAGAAATAAAGGTTTGCTAAAACAATTATTTTCAAAAGCATCATAAGACAATGATTTTAAACAGTTCAGCAAACAGTTTCAAAACTAATTAACATATCAAATGCAATATATGACATTTCACCTCTTCATTGACATTATGATGAACAATAAGGTTAACTAGTTTCAGTTGCAAAATATCATTGTTCAGTGAGTTATGTATTAGAAAACAATTGAGCAAATTAGACTGGTAACATCAGGGACAATGTGTAACATCACGGACAACTAATAGCAATAAATAAAGACTTCTTGACAACAAATGTTTATTTTAATGCGATAAATAACATGTTTTGGAGCAATATCTAATAAATTATGTAGATGGGCTATCTTTATCATTAAACATCGCATTTTATGACTGGTTAAACTTCACTGAATGTCCACTATGTTACCGGCTATTTGTCTCTGATGTTACCACTATTTTAGCAACAAATACAAGATTTTTTTTCCCCAAAGTATTGACACAATTGCATTTCAATATCTTTAGCTGTTGTATTAAAGTATTTGTGCGATTTTCTAAGTAACAAAATGCAAAACCAGATGATTTTTTGTACCTTTACAAACATGTCCTGTATGTTACCAAAAATGTCTCAGCTGTTACTGTCAAAATGTCCCTCCTGTTACCGATTCTCAAGTTGAAATATTATATTTAAAACCATGAACTCTGAGAAAGAAAATATATTTATAACACTCTATATGGCTTATATCAGTGATTAGAGCAATTTTAGCACTTTTAAATCAGAAGCCATATACAAAGAAGACGAATTAAAGAATCTTTTACTGATAATTTGTCTGTCCTGTTACACTTTTGAACAGTAACATCAGGGAACAGTAACATCAGGGAATTACGGGAACATTATTTGCTAAAATTTTTAAATGATCGTGTCTTCATCATTCTTTTGGGTCTTAGATATGATTGGTCAAGATGTCAAATTTACCCAATGCAGCTACAACCACATACCTCTATAGTCTCTGAGATATCACGGTAACATTGTGGACAAGGAAAAAAATTACGCCTCCAATTCAGCTTACATTTTTTACATTGAAATGAAGATATGTAATTTTTTCTCAAAAAGGTAACTGTTACTTAGATGAATGGATGTGTTTGGATGTTTCTATGTCCTTATTTGTTGCCTGATAAGGCTATACGTACAATTTATTTTCAATTCTATCTACCAGTAACAGCAAAGACATTTTCAGAGGGGACATTTTTTGATTCGATAGAAAAAAAATTTCAATGATGTCTATCCCATTTTATTTTATAGATAAGACAGATAGATGGCCAAAGAAAAACCCATCATGATTTCCATAGTCTACTTGCACATTATCATATTTTTTATGGACTTTTAACATAAAGATTTATTCATAGGACAGACGATTTTGGTCAAATTTTGAGTTTTAAAATTGCGCTGTCATGTCATTTTTAAAGATAGTGTTTATTTGTTTATGTCAGAAGTGCATCATGGTGCATATTTTACTCAAGACAAAAGATATTGTTTAAACTCAATTATACGTGGAAATATTTTGACTGCCACGTAATAAGGACATTTTTTGAGAATGACCCGTATATGATATGGGCCTGGGGGTACTCCATTTACACTCCTTTATCACTAAAGTTTATAAAATGGAGACAAATTGACTTTTCTTCTCGTGTAGGAGACGACCATTTAATTCTGAGGGGGCTGGCAGTTTGGGAAGAGTAAGATTTTTGTCTCGCCTGCGATGAATAGTCGCGGAAGCGAGACATAGGTATTACTTTCCGGCGCGGCGACGGCGTCGTAACTTTTTAGTAAGACTTTTGTGGAAAATGAATTACCTGAAAAGTATAATAGCTAGGCATCGGATATTTGTTATACACACAGTTCAGGTAATGGTCTACGCAACTGTTACCATGCCATGTGACCCTAACCCCATTTTCACGCTCCAGTGACTGTGAACTTAGATTTTTTTTTCAAGCCAAAAACTCCTTTATAAGACTTTTGTGGAAAATGAATTTCTTGAAAAGTATAATAGCTAGGCATTTGATATTTGGTATACAGACAGTTGAGGTTATGGTCTACACAACTGTCACCATGCCTTGTGACCCTGACCCCATTTTCACGCTTCAGTAACTGTGAACTTTTGTCTTTTTCGAGCTGTAAACTTTTTTGTAAGACTTAAATTTGTGGAAAATGAATTTTTGAAAAGTTTCATAGCTAGACATCTGATATTTAGGATATGATGAATTAAATTAAGGTTTTTGTGTCTGTCACAATGTCGTCTGACCTTGACCACATTTTTACACTAAATGACTGTTGATATTGTTTTTCTTTGGTGTTCAGTCTTATGTGTTTAGTCTGTTTCTCAGTGACTATATGATATCTAGAATCATTTTAGTTGGCCCACAGGAAAATGTCAAGAATAAATGAATGTATACTTAAATAACTAAGTATTCCGATGGTGCTAGTAGGCGAGACATTTAGTGTTAACTCTTGATTATTTTCCAGGGTACATAATCATAGTCCGGCGACCAGGTATATACTTGTATACAATTATGTACCTAGGGTACGTATTTGTAGACCTCACACGACAAAGACCAGTGTCAAAAATCAGTGTCAGTCTTGCCCTCTTTCCATGTTTCGTCTCTCTAAGTCTCTTCCAGTGTTTGGTGAAGTGGTTTGGCATATCCAATACTGATGATGTGTTGTGATATCGGTGGTCTCATATCTCATCCGCAATATGATTTGGACAATATACTGATACGAGTTAAACACTTTTCAACACCTGGCAAGAATTCGAAAATCAAAGGGGCACCTGCTCACACAAATATCAAAATGGTCATGAAACTTTGTACACATAAAACCCCACAAAATCAATGACTTTCTAAGCTATTATTTTTTTATAAGTAAGACTGAATTGAATAATTGATCGAAGTAACTAATTACGCCGAAGAGCTGTGGTACAAACTATTGAAAAGTGAGAAAAACAAGATCTGCACAACGGACATGGCACTGCTGCATGGCCATTTAAATATCCAGAAAGTTTCGATGTGTCAGTTCCCCGGTAAATAACTTCTCTTACCAACGCATGGCCTATATTTGCCTGATCTATAACTTCGAATAGAGTTCATATAACATCTTGGCATTTTAATGCATTCAGACTGTCCAGTGAAAGCAACCGGATGTTGATAGTTGGTTACAATGGCGACGTCTGCTTGGCGCGTGACTGACGTCACTGACGTAACTTTGGAAACCATGACCATTTATGACAAAGTAATTCGCGCACCTTGCACAGAAGAATTCGAGAAGTAAATTAATCAGATATTCTTATATCGACAAAAATGATGTCATCTACATGACTTTCCTTGGATACAAAAATGTAGCTTTTTAAATAAAAAGTTTTGAATAGAAAAAAAAAACCCAACTAAGTTCCAGAAAGGAAGTTTGCTACACCTGACGTGCGTATCGTCTAATCAAGACTCACCAACACAGGCACTTGTTTCATGAAAAAAAATATATGCTATTGGGCTCCTTTACTTCAGTAAAGGAGCCCAATAGCATATATTTTTTTTTCATGAAACAAGTGCCTGTGCTCACCAAGACTTTACCCCCCAAAAATTAGACCGTCGTTTAAAGCGTATTTTATCTTTCCATATTTCCTTTTTTTTCTATTCTGACGTTTAATTTTTACTTTTTTATTTCTTTGTGTTTTTTTAAAGCACATGTCAAAAGCACATACAAAAATTGGAGGTTTTATTTTACAAAATAAGTTTTTATTCATTATCAAATCGTTTACTTTGTAAGATGCATTGTTGAACGGATTTAAATATATGAATATTTTGTTCGTCTGTCAAAGTCTAAAGTATATTACATGATAATTGAATCGATGGAATTTGAAAGAAAAAACATGTCTCTCTGTGTGTATTTGAAACCTTGGGCAATGTAAAAGATAGTGGGAAGTTGTCGCATGCTGTTCCCACAAACACAAGCTGGAGATGGTTTTAGATTCATGCAGGCGCGGATCCAGGATTTTCGATTAGAAGGGGCGCGGGCATTATTTTTTTATATTAATTTCATGGTAAAAAAAATATTTTTTTCACATTTAAGGGGGGAGGCGCCGGGTGCGCCCCCGCCTGAATCCGCGCCTGTCTTGTCATATAGATCTTTATTTGGAATGCTGCACTTAAGACGAAGTCTTGCGTGAAGTATCTGTCCTTTACGATTACCACAATACTAATATTTCGGTTTAGTTACAATGTTGCTTATTCGGGATTTGGTTATAGTACTTAGGGATTCACTGAGATAATTTGACATTAGTGTTGAAAAGTTTCCATGCTCGTGTGGTAGATGACAGTAATTTGAGTAAAGACTTGTTCTCGTATGGACTAGTTGTAAAGCGTCAGCGTTTCGAGTAGGATAATCTGATTTTGCCTGCTTGGAACGAGAACATTAAAGTATGGCGGGGTTATGTTGTTTATCATTTTATATATAGTTGAACTAATTTATGACTTTCACGACCATCACTGAGTTTTTGCCAACCATTTTCTATATACATTTTTTTTATTGATGATAGTCTTGTTGCACTTGTAACAATTCTGGCGGCTTCTATTTGCACATTTTCTGCTTTGTGCTTTAGAATTACAATTGGAGTGTTCCGGATTATATCTTCTGAAATGGGGTGTATGAATATTGAGTAAAGTTTTTCCAGTGTTCGGCTGTCGAGAATGAATTTTAATTTCCGAAGAATTTTAAGTCGGTTGTATGCTTTTGTGACAATCATATCAATATGCTTACTCCATCCACCATCACCGGATATTAAAAGACCAAGATGTTTGTGGTTGCAAAACTTTTGAGATTACAGTACCATTTTAAATCAAGTCCGGATGAACTGGTTTGTGACTTTTTCTTGAAATTGTCATTGTTTCAGTTTTTTTTTTAGAATTGAAGGTAACAATATAAAATAAATAAATAAAATAAATAAGAGAGGTCCTAAGACGGAACTTTGAGGATCCCCTGCTCTTATAGTATTCCAGCTTGAGCAACTATTGTATATAACAGCTCTTTGTTTTCTTTCGCTTAGGTTGTCTTTGAACCAGTATAGATATACAATAATAGTACACTGACTCGACATAAAATTTTTATACGGATGAGGCTTAGAAACAGGAAAACGCGAGGGTCTCCCGAGCGTTTTCTTGTTTCGAGCCGAATTCGTATAAATACAATTTTATGTCGAGTCAGTGTACTATTATTGTGTTTATACTGCAATATTTTGTATTTTCTTTGGAGTATTCTTTATTTAAAAAAACACAAATAAAAAAATCGATAAATGATCCTACCGCGGGCCCCTCTCCTAATATGGTGATAACACCTGTGTCACCAGGTAAGGGGCACACTGTATAACATGGAATGGTTTATGTACTATGATACAAATGTTCATGGTCTAAAGTAAATTAATGTAATTGAATTTGGAAAAAAATAAAATAAAAGTAATATATTTATACTGAAGCATAAATTAAAAATTAAAAATTGAAGGCTACCGTTCTTAACTAATATATGCGCCTTACATGTAAGAATGCAGCTTAATATCATTATGCTAGAAATAAAAAAAAAATAAAAATAATTGTTTTTCTTGGAATAAAATGTAAAACATTTATTAAATACATTCGGCGTTAAAAATATTAAGATTACATATTTTTATCAAAAGTATTTTAAATCGGCGGCGCATTAATATTTACACCTGTCAATCAAAAAGCACCTGGAGTCCGTGCAACTGCAAACTCAACTAGCTCTCTCTATATATGTTGTTTACCGGTTTATACGGATTTGATAGTAGTTGCCTACATACATTGGGCATATTTAATTACATGATAGAACATCCAATTGTTTCCCACCCATTTTTTAAGTTTATAGTTTTTAATTTTCTTTCAACGCACACCTAACAAATACTTTTCTTAAATTTATTTATAAGGGAATAAACGGTTAATTTAATTTTGCCGAATTCAAAATTTCAAGGAGTAACCTCTCATCAACAGCATCCACGTCACAACATTGGAAGATCAATAACCAAAACTATGAAAATGCATTTGTACAAGTAATCAATACCAAAAAGTTCGAACAGGAAAGCCAAATCAAGGACCACGGATATCTGTATTCTAAATTAATTCCTTGCTTCTGTCCTGACTTCTCAATCCGAGTTGCATGAAAATTTTCACATACTATCCTTTTTGAAATTATATATTAAATAATTGGTGATTTATGTGGTTTTAATCGTCACTCCGGACCATGAAAATTCTTTAACAGCATTAGGAACAAATTCGTAGAGATCTCTGCTAGAGCGAATAACCCGCTTTCGATCTGTGCTCACTAATACCAATATTCATTTCCCCACTCATACGAAAGGTTTCTTTTATTTATACATATTTATTAGAGTTTTGATTTAATTCTTTAATGTAGCTGATGTGTCCTAGAATGCAACCCCCCCCCCCCCAAAAAAAAACAAAAAAAAAAAAACACTGTGTATGTATAGAGGTTGTACTGCTAATTTTGGGATTTACAAATTATCAAGTTCCCTAAAAAATTAATATAATAAGGTATCCCTTATAAAGGGGCTTGTGTGGCGGAATCTTCATGCTTGAATACCACACTATCGGTAATTAGCCAATTACCAATAAAATTCTTTTTTTCTAAATATTTGTACCATACTATATTCGACCTTGTTTTACAGCATGCCTCGGAAAGGGGGCGTGTACTAAAAGTGATATACTGTCACTGACCGTATATCACATATCGATATACGGTCACTGTAATTTGGCTGCTCAAATAGACCGATTGCAGTATAAAAGGCCGTTTGAGACTCTTATTGATCTTAACTAAATATTTAAAAGTCACGATGCCAAACTTTATCGAAGGCCTTACTTTAAAATATCACAGAATATTACACAAAATTCTTTTCCTTGATAAAACGCTCTACCAAATTTATTCATAATTTTATTGGATTGTCTTAAGATTTTCATGCGTTAACCTTAGTCTGTTATACCCCGTGGCCAAGTTTCACCTCTTACGAGGACCGATCTTGGTTTGTTAGTAGATAAAAACAACATCCAATGATACCATACATATCTCGCATAGAAGCTGCCTATAAAACAGGAAGCACCAAGTTGATTTCCATTTTGAGTTTAATAAATAAAGATATGATGGATATTGTCATGTATTAATCAGTTAGTTGTAAATCTAGATGTAAGACGCCGATCAGAGGAGGTCCAACTTATAATTTTTTCACCCAACATCTTTATGAGATATATCAATAGAGGGAACATACATGGCGCTACCATCAGGCAAGATCGAACTTTATAGCATTATAAATCCAAGAGAATTAGCAAATACAAACAAACTAAAACAATGAACATATAAACACGAATACAACAATATTATTTGTGATTTGAACACAAATATAAAAGATTATCTTCAAATAAAGTGAATCTGTACTCTTGGGGGTGACCGCTAGATACTATTAGTATATAAGTTCATTTCATTGAGATTACATATCTTAGCTACTGCGTCTTTTCTTCTAAAATCGTGTTTTACCACGTTTCTGTCCATGTGAGTTTGAGATAAGATTGTATTGTTGTGCTGGTCATTTGTCAACAGAAGTGACCAGAGTTTCACCATTGCTGATAAGGTGTTTTGTAACACTTTAGAATACCCTATATATAAATACTAAACCCAAGCCTTGGTCAAAATCTAAATTGTAATATCTCTACTTCGAACAAAAAAAAAATGTTGTTTAAAATCTGCTTTACTTTGGTGTTGCTTTTTGGTTTGTCGCATGCTCAAGTATTCGGTACAGGAAAATGTCCGAAAATCACAACTAAGACGAACTTTAACATTACAGAGGTATGTTTAGTCTTCAATGTTTGCTTTGTTATTTGTTGTAGAGTATATTTTTATGTAAATATAGTCACAAGGTGAATAATAATTGTCAAATTTGCCTTTAACAATCACTCATTTCATCCAAATATAGACTTTTATTCATTGTTTACACAAAAATGTGTAAAGTGTAATATCTATGTTTCAGTATCTAGGGGATTGGTATGAAATCTACAAATTCAAAGCTGGATTTGAAAATAATCAAGTGTGCAACAAGGCTAACTACCAGATGAAAGAAAATGGTCATATCAGGATCTTTAACTCGGGATTCGGAACGTAAGTTAAAAAAATATATATTGGTGTTCCATTATTGCATTGTGATATATAAAGAAGAAAGAAACCAAAGTTTCTGTAACATGTACCTTTAAGCTAAAAGATCATATGAAAAAATTGCGAGCCAGAAGACTTGCTTTCTTATGTACCAATTTCGTGTATTGAAGAAACAGTATTGAATCGTACAGTTTTTTTTATTTCTCGGATTTTTTTCAATGGTTAGAAAATAGTAGTAATTTCTATAAGTCTGATTTCAAGTTCCCGTATCCTCCCACCTATCAATATACGAATATTGAAACAATCAGAAACATCAATATGTATACATTCCGTAGTGTAAAAAACAACATTCACTTTTTCAGCAATGGTGCGGAAACTTCGGCAGAAGGAGATGCGTATATTCCCGATGTTAAAGACGCTGCCAGACTGAAACTTAGATTTGCAAGTGGTAAGACAAAAATTCCAAATATAGCATATTTGTTTTTCGAACCATTTCTAAACTACATATAAAGAGTTATTTTCATCTGCAAAGCATGCAATTAACATTGCACACCACATGGAAACTAGATAATAATGATGTTATGACTTTTTTTCTTCTGTAGCGCTATGTCTTGATTAAGCTTCATTAAATGCTTCGTTTTTAGTTTGTCTGAGACCATACATATGGTTGATTCCTTTGTTTCAATTTCCTTTCGTTACATGCGCGTTAATTGTCGGTTTTTATATTGCAGTTGCTCCTTATGGAAACTACTGGGTATTGGATACAGACTACACAACGTACACTCTCATTTACTCATGCTCAGAGCTTATTTTCGGTGCCACCCATTATGAATTCGCTTGGATATTAGCAAGAGAAAAGACAATCAGTGATTCTTTAAAGAGCAAATTATTCCTGGAGATGGAAAACTTTTCTATTGATACAACACATTTTATGAAAACAGATCAGACCTCTAAATATTGTACCAATTAATTATGAACTTTATTTGTCCTAGCCTTTGTTATTTGCCTCATTAATTTGTTATTGATGTTATTACAGTTTGTCATCTATAAGTTTGTATGGAAGCATGTAAATATCATTTATCATCTTCGTTTATGATTGTTTTTCTCATTTCAAAGCCCCAATAGCCTGATAACCTTGTCAATAAAGGCATGTTTTTCCACCTGAATATTTCCTGGTTTATGCATGTTTTGCATTTCTACACATATATCACTCCCGGAATCACTCCTTGTTCGGTCAACTAGATAAGTTAGTTTACGAGTGATGATCAAAACTGGCAGTGAGTATACAAAGTTACATGTAGTTGATTTTCGGTAAGCTTTCGAAAAGGTTTCACCTCATCAAGATTCTTATCAGAAAACATTAACCAGTTTTGTTGATTTTTTGAAATATTTAGAGCAGAACAAAAGGGCATTCCATATTGACATGCTAGTATGCAAAGACAGATAACTCTGGACCTAGTATAATTCAAGTTACACAAGAAAAGGTTACAATTGCGCATTAGCAAATCCCGGTCACCGGTAAGTTTTTGAACCCAACGTAAAGCGTAGGAGAAAATACAGAAATGATTTCCATTGGTTGATATATTTGTTGTTTCTAAATATAGCACCAAGCAAGCTTTTGGGTAATACTGGCAAAGAAATTCTGAAGTCACCTATGCGCTCATAATAATGTAAAAATGCGCAATTAAAATAACGTTAAAAAAGCACCCCCCTTTTTTCGACCAAAAATTACGCCCATAAACGCCGCACGAACCCCAATTTTTTATTGGCTAAAAATAAACATATGCATGTCAACACAAAGGTTCTGTGCCAAAGAAATGAAAATTCGGGTAAGATCTATTTTTAAAAAAATCGAAAACCAGGGTACCCCCCTATGGAAAATGCATTGTAAATCAATGCGCTATTGTAACCTAGACGAAAAGTGATTTTTTACAATGCACCCTTTGGTTTGAAACTTTAATCGTTTTGAAAGTGAAAGTTCTATATATAAACAAGTATTATGACACTCGATCTAAATTTAGACCCAAAAAACCAGACTATAGTCTGTTTCTTTTTTCCACATTCATGAAAATGAAGAGAAAATCGGATGGACACTAAGAATATTTGATAAATCATTATTGCTTCAATAAATGTCGGAACTGTTTTTTGTTTTATTTTGCATATACAAATACCAAACTTTTAAACACTTTTAAAAATTTAAATTGGGATTTGAAGTAAGAACATGACTGAAATTTTGGTTCGTGAAAATTGTCATTTTTACGAAAAATGGGTGTAACACAAAGAATGCAAGCAAAAATATAAATCATGCTGTAAAGTATCACAAACTGTAACCAAGGTCTTGTTTAGATAGAGAAGTAATTATAAATGCCAAAATTGGTCGGATTTTGGGTGATTTTACTAGGTTATAGTCTGTTTCAAAATATGCCATTTTTCAAATTGCGAAAAATGATATTTAATTTTTTATTCAAACCAGTGTTTTGAAGTAAACACTCAAAAGCAGAATTCAAACTATGCCCGTTCTTTTGAGTACATATACATCTTCCAAAAAATCGGCAACATTTTTTACGGCAAGTTAAAACATCTTTGTGAAATACCGTATTTCCTAAAACGACCCTCCAAATTTTTTCGACCTTTTCAAGAAGGGGGTACCTCTCTTTGATCAGCTCCCCTTGGCGTAAAAGAAAAGATTATTTTCTGTCATTTGTAATATAAACTCAAATTATAATAAGGTATCTTTTAATGAAGTAAAAGATTTTCCCTTATTCATATGTCCAGCGTATAGGTTACAATTGCGCATTAGCAAATCCCGGTCACCGGTAAGTTTTTGAACCCAACGTAAAGCGTAGGAGAAAATACAGAAATGATTTCCATTGGTTGATATATTTGTTGTTTCTAAATATAGCACCAAGCAAGCTTTTGGGTAATACTGGCAAAGAAATTCTGAAGTCACCTATGCGCTCATAATAATGTAAAAATGCGCAATTAAAATAACGTTAAAAAAGCACCCCCCTTTTTTCGACCAAAAATTACGCCCATAAACGCCGCACGAACCCCAATTTTTTATTGGCTAAAAATAAACATATGCATGTCAACACAAAGGTTCTGTGCCAAAGAAATGAAAATTCGGGTAAGATCTATTTTTAAAAAAATCGAAAACCAGGGTACCCCCCTATGGAAAATGCATTGTAAATCAATGCGCTATTGTAACCTAGACGAAAAGTGATTTTTTACAATGCACCCTTTGGTTTGAAACTTTAATCGTTTTGAAAGTGAAAGTTCTATATATAAACAAGTATTATGACACTCGATCTAAATTTAGACCCAAAAAACCAGACTATAGTCTGTTTCTTTTTTCCACATTCATGAAAATGAAGAGAAAATCGGATGGACACTAAGAATATTTGATAAATCATTATTGCTTCAATAAATGTCGGAACTGTTTTTTGTTTTATTTTGCATATACAAATACCAAACTTTTAAACACTTTTAAAAATTTAAATTGGGATTTGAAGTAAGAACATGACTGAAATTTTGGTTCGTGAAAATTGTCATTTTTACGAAAAATGGGTGTAACACAAAGAATGCAAGCAAAAATATAAATCATGCTGTAAAGTATCACAAACTGTAACCAAGGTCTTGTTTAGATAGAGAAGTAATTATAAATGCCAAAATTGGTCGGATTTTGGGTGATTTTACTAGGTTATAGTCTGTTTCAAAATATGCCATTTTTCAAATTGCGAAAAATGATATTTAATTTTTTATTCAAACCAGTGTTTTGAAGTAAACACTCAAAAGCAGAATTCAAACTATGCCCGTTCTTTTGAGTACATATACATCTTCCAAAAAATCGGCAACATTTTTTACGGCAAGTTAAAACATCTTTGTGAAATACCGTATTTCCTAAAACGACCCTCCAAATTTTTTCGACCTTTTCAAGAAGGGGGTACCTCTCTTTGATCAGCTCCCCTTGGCGTAAAAGAAAAGATTATTTTCTGTCATTTGTAATATAAACTCAAATTATAATAAGGTATCTTTTAATGAAGTAAAAGATTTTCCCTTATTCATATGTCCAGCGTATAGGTTACAATTGCGCATTAGCAAATCCCGGTCACCGGTAAGTTTTTGAACCCAACGTAAAGCGTAGGAGAAAATACAGAAATGATTTCCATTGGTTGATATATTTGTTGTTTCTAAATATAGCACCAAGCAAGCTTTTGGGTAATACTGGCAAAGAAATTCTGAAGTCACCTATGCGCTCATAATAATGTAAAAATGCGCAATTAAAATAACGTTAAAAAAGCACCCCCCTTTTTTCGACCAAAAATTACGCCCATAAACGCCGCACGAACCCCAATTTTTTATTGGCTAAAAATAAACATATGCATGTCAACACAAAGGTTCTGTGCCAAAGAAATGAAAATTCGGGTAAGATCTATTTTTAAAAAAATCGAAAACCAGGGTACCCCCCTATGGAAAATGCATTGTAAATCAATGCGCTATTGTAACCTAGACGAAAAGTGATTTTTTACAATGCACCCTTTGGTTTGAAACTTTAATCGTTTTGAAAGTGAAAGTTCTATATATAAACAAGTATTATGACACTCGATCTAAATTTAGACCCAAAAAACCAGACTATAGTCTGTTTCTTTTTTCCACATTCATGAAAATGAAGAGAAAATCGGATGGACACTAAGAATATTTGATAAATCATTATTGCTTCAATAAATGTCGGAACTGTTTTTTGTTTTATTTTGCATATACAAATACCAAACTTTTAAACACTTTTAAAAATTTAAATTGGGATTTGAAGTAAGAACATGACTGAAATTTTGGTTCGTGAAAATTGTCATTTTTACGAAAAATGGGTGTAACACAAAGAATGCAAGCAAAAATATAAATCATGCTGTAAAGTATCACAAACTGTAACCAAGGTCTTGTTTAGATAGAGAAGTAATTATAAATGCCAAAATTGGTCGGATTTTGGGTGATTTTACTAGGTTATAGTCTGTTTCAAAATATGCCATTTTTCAAATTGCGAAAAATGATATTTAATTTTTTATTCAAACCAGTGTTTTGAAGTAAACACTCAAAAGCAGAATTCAAACTATGCCCGTTCTTTTGAGTACATATACATCTTCCAAAAAATCGGCAACATTTTTTACGGCAAGTTAAAACATCTTTGTGAAATACCGTATTTCCTAAAACGACCCTCCAAATTTTTTCGACCTTTTCAAGAAGGGGGTACCTCTCTTTGATCAGCTCCCCTTGGCGTAAAAGAAAAGATTATTTTCTGTCATTTGTAATATAAACTCAAATTATAATAAGGTATCTTTTAATGAAGTAAAAGATTTTCCCTTATTCATATGTCCAGCGTATAGGTTACAATTGCGCATTAGCAAATCCCGGTCACCGGTAAGTTTTTGAACCCAACGTAAAGCGTAGGAGAAAATACAGAAATGATTTCCATTGGTTGATATATTTGTTGTTTCTAAATATAGCACCAAGCAAGCTTTTGGGTAATACTGGCAAAGAAATTCTGAAGTCACCTATGCGCTCATAATAATGTAAAAATGCGCAATTAAAATAACGTTAAAAAAGCACCCCCCTTTTTTCGACCAAAAATTACGCCCATAAACGCCGCACGAACCCCAATTTTTTATTGGCTAAAAATAAACATATGCATGTCAACACAAAGGTTCTGTGCCAAAGAAATGAAAATTCGGGTAAGATCTATTTTTAAAAAAATCGAAAACCAGGGTACCCCCCTATGGAAAATGCATTGTAAATCAATGCGCTATTGTAACCTAGACGAAAAGTGATTTTTTACAATGCACCCTTTGGTTTGAAACTTTAATCGTTTTGAAAGTGAAAGTTCTATATATAAACAAGTATTATGACACTCGATCTAAATTTAGACCCAAAAAACCAGACTATAGTCTGTTTCTTTTTTCCACATTCATGAAAATGAAGAGAAAATCGGATGGACACTAAGAATATTTGATAAATCATTATTGCTTCAATAAATGTCGGAACTGTTTTTTGTTTTATTTTGCATATACAAATACCAAACTTTTAAACACTTTTAAAAATTTAAATTGGGATTTGAAGTAAGAACATGACTGAAATTTTGGTTCGTGAAAATTGTCATTTTTACGAAAAATGGGTGTAACACAAAGAATGCAAGCAAAAATATAAATCATGCTGTAAAGTATCACAAACTGTAACCAAGGTCTTGTTTAGATAGAGAAGTAATTATAAATGCCAAAATTGGTCGGATTTTGGGTGATTTTACTAGGTTATAGTCTGTTTCAAAATATGCCATTTTTCAAATTGCGAAAAATGATATTTAATTTTTTATTCAAACCAGTGTTTTGAAGTAAACACTCAAAAGCAGAATTCAAACTATGCCCGTTCTTTTGAGTACATATACATCTTCCAAAAAATCGGCAACATTTTTTACGGCAAGTTAAAACATCTTTGTGAAATACCGTATTTCCTAAAACGACCCTCCAAATTTTTTCGACCTTTTCAAGAAGGGGGTACCTCTCTTTGATCAGCTCCCCTTGGCGTAAAAGAAAAGATTATTTTCTGTCATTTGTAATATAAACTCAAATTATAATAAGGTATCTTTTAATGAAGTAAAAGATTTTCCCTTATTCATATGTCCAGCGTATAGGTTACAATTGCGCATTAGCAAATCCCGGTCACCGGTAAGTTTTTGAACCCAACGTAAAGCGTAGGAGAAAATACAGAAATGATTTCCATTGGTTGATATATTTGTTGTTTCTAAATATAGCACCAAGCAAGCTTTTGGGTAATACTGGCAAAGAAATTCTGAAGTCACCTATGCGCTCATAATAATGTAAAAATGCGCAATTAAAATAACGTTAAAAAAGCACCCCCCTTTTTTCGACCAAAAATTACGCCCATAAACGCCGCACGAACCCCAATTTTTTATTGGCTAAAAATAAACATATGCATGTCAACACAAAGGTTCTGTGCCAAAGAAATGAAAATTCGGGTAAGATCTATTTTTAAAAAAATCGAAAACCAGGGTACCCCCCTATGGAAAATGCATTGTAAATCAATGCGCTATTGTAACCTAGACGAAAAGTGATTTTTTACAATGCACCCTTTGGTTTGAAACTTTAATCGTTTTGAAAGTGAAAGTTCTATATATAAACAAGTATTATGACACTCGATCTAAATTTAGACCCAAAAAACCAGACTATAGTCTGTTTCTTTTTTCCACATTCATGAAAATGAAGAGAAAATCGGATGGACACTAAGAATATTTGATAAATCATTATTGCTTCAATAAATGTCGGAACTGTTTTTTGTTTTATTTTGCATATACAAATACCAAACTTTTAAACACTTTTAAAAATTTAAATTGGGATTTGAAGTAAGAACATGACTGAAATTTTGGTTCGTGAAAATTGTCATTTTTACGAAAAATGGGTGTAACACAAAGAATGCAAGCAAAAATATAAATCATGCTGTAAAGTATCACAAACTGTAACCAAGGTCTTGTTTAGATAGAGAAGTAATTATAAATGCCAAAATTGGTCGGATTTTGGGTGATTTTACTAGGTTATAGTCTGTTTCAAAATATGCCATTTTTCAAATTGCGAAAAATGATATTTAATTTTTTATTCAAACCAGTGTTTTGAAGTAAACACTCAAAAGCAGAATTCAAACTATGCCCGTTCTTTTGAGTACATATACATCTTCCAAAAAATCGGCAACATTTTTTACGGCAAGTTAAAACATCTTTGTGAAATACCGTATTTCCTAAAACGACCCTCCAAATTTTTTCGACCTTTTCAAGAAGGGGGTACCTCTCTTTGATCAGCTCCCCTTGGCGTAAAAGAAAAGATTATTTTCTGTCATTTGTAATATAAACTCAAATTATAATAAGGTATCTTTTAATGAAGTAAAAGATTTTCCCTTATTCATATGTCCAGCGTATAGGTTACAATTGCGCATTAGCAAATCCCGGTCACCGGTAAGTTTTTGAACCCAACGTAAAGCGTAGGAGAAAATACAGAAATGATTTCCATTGGTTGATATATTTGTTGTTTCTAAATATAGCACCAAGCAAGCTTTTGGGTAATACTGGCAAAGAAATTCTGAAGTCACCTATGCGCTCATAATAATGTAAAAATGCGCAATTAAAATAACGTTAAAAAAGCACCCCCCTTTTTTCGACCAAAAATTACGCCCATAAACGCCGCACGAACCCCAATTTTTTATTGGCTAAAAATAAACATATGCATGTCAACACAAAGGTTCTGTGCCAAAGAAATGAAAATTCGGGTAAGATCTATTTTTAAAAAAATCGAAAACCAGGGTACCCCCCTATGGAAAATGCATTGTAAATCAATGCGCTATTGTAACCTAGACGAAAAGTGATTTTTTACAATGCACCCTTTGGTTTGAAACTTTAATCGTTTTGAAAGTGAAAGTTCTATATATAAACAAGTATTATGACACTCGATCTAAATTTAGACCCAAAAAACCAGACTATAGTCTGTTTCTTTTTTCCACATTCATGAAAATGAAGAGAAAATCGGATGGACACTAAGAATATTTGATAAATCATTATTGCTTCAATAAATGTCGGAACTGTTTTTTGTTTTATTTTGCATATACAAATACCAAACTTTTAAACACTTTTAAAAATTTAAATTGGGATTTGAAGTAAGAACATGACTGAAATTTTGGTTCGTGAAAATTGTCATTTTTACGAAAAATGGGTGTAACACAAAGAATGCAAGCAAAAATATAAATCATGCTGTAAAGTATCACAAACTGTAACCAAGGTCTTGTTTAGATAGAGAAGTAATTATAAATGCCAAAATTGGTCGGATTTTGGGTGATTTTACTAGGTTATAGTCTGTTTCAAAATATGCCATTTTTCAAATTGCGAAAAATGATATTTAATTTTTTATTCAAACCAGTGTTTTGAAGTAAACACTCAAAAGCAGAATTCAAACTATGCCCGTTCTTTTGAGTACATATACATCTTCCAAAAAATCGGCAACATTTTTTACGGCAAGTTAAAACATCTTTGTGAAATACCGTATTTCCTAAAACGACCCTCCAAATTTTTTCGACCTTTTCAAGAAGGGGGTACCTCTCTTTGATCAGCTCCCCTTGGCGTAAAAGAAAAGATTATTTTCTGTCATTTGTAATATAAACTCAAATTATAATAAGGTATCTTTTAATGAAGTAAAAGATTTTCCCTTATTCATATGTCCAGCGTATAGGTTACAATTGCGCATTAGCAAATCCCGGTCACCGGTAAGTTTTTGAACCCAACGTAAAGCGTAGGAGAAAATACAGAAATGATTTCCATTGGTTGATATATTTGTTGTTTCTAAATATAGCACCAAGCAAGCTTTTGGGTAATACTGGCAAAGAAATTCTGAAGTCACCTATGCGCTCATAATAATGTAAAAATGCGCAATTAAAATAACGTTAAAAAAGCACCCCCCTTTTTTCGACCAAAAATTACGCCCATAAACGCCGCACGAACCCCAATTTTTTATTGGCTAAAAATAAACATATGCATGTCAACACAAAGGTTCTGTGCCAAAGAAATGAAAATTCGGGTAAGATCTATTTTTAAAAAAATCGAAAACCAGGGTACCCCCCTATGGAAAATGCATTGTAAATCAATGCGCTATTGTAACCTAGACGAAAAGTGATTTTTTACAATGCACCCTTTGGTTTGAAACTTTAATCGTTTTGAAAGTGAAAGTTCTATATATAAACAAGTATTATGACACTCGATCTAAATTTAGACCCAAAAAACCAGACTATAGTCTGTTTCTTTTTTCCACATTCATGAAAATGAAGAGAAAATCGGATGGACACTAAGAATATTTGATAAATCATTATTGCTTCAATAAATGTCGGAACTGTTTTTTGTTTTATTTTGCATATACAAATACCAAACTTTTAAACACTTTTAAAAATTTAAATTGGGATTTGAAGTAAGAACATGACTGAAATTTTGGTTCGTGAAAATTGTCATTTTTACGAAAAATGGGTGTAACACAAAGAATGCAAGCAAAAATATAAATCATGCTGTAAAGTATCACAAACTGTAACCAAGGTCTTGTTTAGATAGAGAAGTAATTATAAATGCCAAAATTGGTCGGATTTTGGGTGATTTTACTAGGTTATAGTCTGTTTCAAAATATGCCATTTTTCAAATTGCGAAAAATGATATTTAATTTTTTATTCAAACCAGTGTTTTGAAGTAAACACTCAAAAGCAGAATTCAAACTATGCCCGTTCTTTTGAGTACATATACATCTTCCAAAAAATCGGCAACATTTTTTACGGCAAGTTAAAACATCTTTGTGAAATACCGTATTTCCTAAAACGACCCTCCAAATTTTTTCGACCTTTTCAAGAAGGGGGTACCTCTCTTTGATCAGCTCCCCTTGGCGTAAAAGAAAAGATTATTTTCTGTCATTTGTAATATAAACTCAAATTATAATAAGGTATCTTTTAATGAAGTAAAAGATTTTCCCTTATTCATATGTCCAGCGTATAGGTTACAATTGCGCATTAGCAAATCCCGGTCACCGGTAAGTTTTTGAACCCAACGTAAAGCGTAGGAGAAAATACAGAAATGATTTCCATTGGTTGATATATTTGTTGTTTCTAAATATAGCACCAAGCAAGCTTTTGGGTAATACTGGCAAAGAAATTCTGAAGTCACCTATGCGCTCATAATAATGTAAAAATGCGCAATTAAAATAACGTTAAAAAAGCACCCCCCTTTTTTCGACCAAAAATTACGCCCATAAACGCCGCACGAACCCCAATTTTTTATTGGCTAAAAATAAACATATGCATGTCAACACAAAGGTTCTGTGCCAAAGAAATGAAAATTCGGGTAAGATCTATTTTTAAAAAAATCGAAAACCAGGGTACCCCCCTATGGAAAATGCATTGTAAATCAATGCGCTATTGTAACCTAGACGAAAAGTGATTTTTTACAATGCACCCTTTGGTTTGAAACTTTAATCGTTTTGAAAGTGAAAGTTCTATATATAAACAAGTATTATGACACTCGATCTAAATTTAGACCCAAAAAACCAGACTATAGTCTGTTTCTTTTTTCCACATTCATGAAAATGAAGAGAAAATCGGATGGACACTAAGAATATTTGATAAATCATTATTGCTTCAATAAATGTCGGAACTGTTTTTTGTTTTATTTTGCATATACAAATACCAAACTTTTAAACACTTTTAAAAATTTAAATTGGGATTTGAAGTAAGAACATGACTGAAATTTTGGTTCGTGAAAATTGTCATTTTTACGAAAAATGGGTGTAACACAAAGAATGCAAGCAAAAATATAAATCATGCTGTAAAGTATCACAAACTGTAACCAAGGTCTTGTTTAGATAGAGAAGTAATTATAAATGCCAAAATTGGTCGGATTTTGGGTGATTTTACTAGGTTATAGTCTGTTTCAAAATATGCCATTTTTCAAATTGCGAAAAATGATATTTAATTTTTTATTCAAACCAGTGTTTTGAAGTAAACACTCAAAAGCAGAATTCAAACTATGCCCGTTCTTTTGAGTACATATACATCTTCCAAAAAATCGGCAACATTTTTTACGGCAAGTTAAAACATCTTTGTGAAATACCGTATTTCCTAAAACGACCCTCCAAATTTTTTCGACCTTTTCAAGAAGGGGGTACCTCTCTTTGATCAGCTCCCCTTGGCGTAAAAGAAAAGATTATTTTCTGTCATTTGTAATATAAACTCAAATTATAATAAGGTATCTTTTAATGAAGTAAAAGATTTTCCCTTATTCATATGTCCAGCGTATAGGTTACAATTGCGCATTAGCAAATCCCGGTCACCGGTAAGTTTTTGAACCCAACGTAAAGCGTAGGAGAAAATACAGAAATGATTTCCATTGGTTGATATATTTGTTGTTTCTAAATATAGCACCAAGCAAGCTTTTGGGTAATACTGGCAAAGAAATTCTGAAGTCACCTATGCGCTCATAATAATGTAAAAATGCGCAATTAAAATAACGTTAAAAAAGCACCCCCCTTTTTTCGACCAAAAATTACGCCCATAAACGCCGCACGAACCCCAATTTTTTATTGGCTAAAAATAAACATATGCATGTCAACACAAAGGTTCTGTGCCAAAGAAATGAAAATTCGGGTAAGATCTATTTTTAAAAAAATCGAAAACCAGGGTACCCCCCTATGGAAAATGCATTGTAAATCAATGCGCTATTGTAACCAGAAAACCTACAGTGAACATAACAGACATGTTAAACATGCTTTGAACGACATTTTTCTAAGATTTACTAACACGTGATGCCTAGAATTTCTTACATATTAATATCTTATCAGTTTCATAATAGGTAAATTGTGTATATATAACCAACTTTTGAAGAATCATAAGGGAATAATACACTAGTTTTTAGAATGAAACTGTTAGTTATCTTTCTTTCGGTATTTTCTTTTGGTTGTGCACAAACAGTTGGTCCCGGAAAATGTCCTAATGTTCAGGCTCAAAAGAAGTTCGATCTAACAGAGGTAGGGCCACTTATATTCATATGTCATTTATTAGGAAAAAAATAAGATAAATATGTCCATAAATTGTTGGGCAAAAGGCAAGCAACGACATTTTAACCACAACAAAATGAGCGACTAGTATACGCAATTCTTTCTTTATCTTGTGTACATTTCTAAGACGAAAGATTATCTATTTTGTTAATAACAGTTATTGATATTGTACCCCGAAACATATTCAGTGTTATTAAATAATTTAGACTTTTTGAACATCATGATTTTGTTTTGGCTTTGTTGTTGGCTGGTTAGCTTTCATTACTTGTGCACTCAAGCAATTTAGCTCGAATACAAAAAACAATGATGTTAAGCCCCAAAGCAACAAATCAGAGAATTAAAATTCCAATAAACTGTATAAGACAAAAAGAATCAAAAGTATACTACATATTCACAAAATGAATCAATGGTACAAATTTATTTATATTTCTTTTAAAATTGTGGCTGAGATATAGTACAGCATACATTTACTACCGAAACTAGTTTGGATCTAACAGAGATAGGGGAAACTATATTTATAAAAATTATATTAATTTATAAATCATAAGAAAAAAAAAGGCGAATACGTTCCGTAAAGTGTTTGACCAAAGGCAAGCAACCACATTTTTTTACAGCAGCAAGTGAACGACTAGTATAAGTATAATTTTTTTTGTCTTGTCTTAATTTTTACAACATACACTTCTATGACGAATAAATAATTAATTTTTTAAATTATTTAATCATATTACTCGATATTGAACCCCAAAACGTGTTTAGTGTTATTGAAGGATTTAGACATTTCATCATGATTTTGATTAGGCTTTGTTGTTGACGGTTAGCTTTCATTATATATGCATGTGCAATCAAGCAATCTAGCTCGAAACAAAAAAAACGATGTAAAGTCTCAAAGCAACAAATCAGGGAATTAAAATTCCAAGAAACTGAATAAGACAATATGAGTACATAAGTAAGAATCCAATTTATACTTCTGATACATTTTACAAAATGAATCAATGATACAAATTTATTTATATATTTTTTTTAAATTTGGCTGAGATATTGTACAACATACAGTTACCACCGAAACAACCTGGGATCAATAGTATAATTTATGCATTTTTATGCATTATATAGTTATAGAAAAAAAAAGTTTCACAACTTAAAATGTGAGATTGTTTTCAACCTCATTGAATATTTCCAAAAGGAAACTCGCATATGCTCATTTCATAATTTGACAAATATCTAACTCGATGTGATAAAATATGTAGTTGCGAAAGCTGCATGTTTATCTTTATCTCAAAGTTAATCAAACTTGCAACTATACATGTATCCTTATCACCACAATACATACCAGTTGTTACTATGCCATTTTAATATTACACAAAGTTTAAAATAAAAATTTCAAAGTTTGTACATACCTGTCTTCTTCATCTTGTTTTCAATTTTCATGAGTAGGTTAAAACCAGTTCCATTTAAAGTACTCGAATACACAACGTGAAAATAACTCACTAAATGGAACACCACTCAGCCTAAGTTTTTTTTTCAAGTTGAACCTTAGATTAGGAGAAACAAGGGGTTGCTTTATGTCGTGCTAAGCATACCCGCTCGACTGTTCGTATTTAAAACCAGGAAATAGATGACCGACTGAACAGTTCAATCATGCTTAAAATCAATCCTGTTGATAGATGCCCAATGCTGCACGTGCTGTACATACTAACATGGCCAGTTTTCTTAAATATAAGTTTTGATTTGTATATTTCATTTTGTATCGTGTTTTCAGTATCTTGGAGATTGGTATGAAATCTACAAATTTAAAGCAGGGTTTGAGGATGGACAAGACTGTATAAAGGCTAACTATGTCCTTAAAGAGGACGGGCATATCCAAGTGTCCAACCAAGGAATAACACCGTGAGTAGAGCTGAACATGTATACATTTGTTTTTTATGCCCCACCTATACAAATGTGAAAAGGAGTATTTTGTCGCCCTATGGCCCGTTTGTCTGTCCATTTGCCCCACACTCTCTACCAATTCTAGGTAAAAATTCAGGTTAGAGTGCTTTTTCCAAATAGTGTAAATAAGGTATCACATTAAAGGCATCTGGTTGTTTTCGTTCAATGTAATGTAGGTGGTATCGGGAACATTTCTATTCAAGATCTCATTATCAGTATATATGAACAAACAAAAATCATCATACAATTTTACCAATAGATTAATAGCACAACTAATTCATTGTTCAGTGATTGAAGAAAAAGGACATGTTACAAGGTGGAAATTCATGTCGCTAGATCATATTCTTGTTGAATAATAAAGAATTAAAGGTTACTGATGGCAACCCAAAATAATTTGTTTCTTTCAAACAAGGCTCCATCAGAAACAAGAGGCTCCCTGGGACCAGAATCGGTCATCTAGTCCTTTGGCTATAAGGGTTACCTCTCTATCTCTATCTGCAATAGTTTTTTTTTTTTTCAATTTAAATAAAAACCGGGAGAGATGCGAGATCGGGTTATATTAGATTGCAGTTTTTGTTTGTTAAAAAGCCGACTTTTCCCTTTTAGGGGCATAACCCATATAAGGGTCAGCAATATGGACAACGTCAATCCAATGAACTAGGCTTTGGTAGATCCTAATTGCCTAAAGCAGCAAACATTATCTATTTTCAATAGTTTAATAGGACGAAAACATGGTAAACGCTATTTTGACTTTTAAAGGACAATAATCCTAATAAGGTGTCTTCTGCAAAGTTCAGTGCTTTCAAATATTATTGAAATTGATAACGGGCATCAGACGTCGAATGACAGACGATGCCCACGACGACGACGGACGCATATTATTGACATAAGCACACATGGCCGAAGCCAGTGAGATCAGTAAAAAGGCGTTCTTGTCATTAACGTCTCTTTATATAAGGAAACTTTTTTTTTCGTCACGGCGACTATTAGTAGTTAGAAATAATGGTTTTTAACAACGTAAAAATAGTGACCCCCACACCCCCCTTTCCCAACCCCCCCAAATTTAATAAATACTGTATCAAAAATAAACTATGAATTAGCAAAATGTATATATTTGTGGGGGGGCTCATTCGACCATCAATACATTCAGGTTAAAATTTTCCATGTTTTTTGCATGTGTTTCTGACATAGCCTTGTTTTTTTAAAACATTAAAATAAATTGTATAATTAAAAAAATAAAATCTAATGGATATTAAGCTATTTTGATAATTGTATTGTTTTCTTCTATAGAGAAGGAAAAGTGATATCTGCTGTTGGTGATGGGTATGCTCCAGACAACAAAACAGCCCCATCAAAACTGTTAGTCAGATTCTCAGATAGTAAGTAATTATGGTGATGGGTAAGCTTCGAGATTGAACGAAATATTTTTCGTCGGAATAATTTAGACCCTGAAATAAATTTGGGCAAATGTCCCGAAGTTATAATAAGGGTAACAAAAAATTATAATGAATGTTGGGCGAATTATATACAATAAATGTTGGGCTATGGGTTGGTGAAAATTTGTTAATTCATAACAGTTGGGTCTCTTATTTTGGATCTTTTACTCAAATATTTCCTGTTCTGGGAAATCAAGCAATTTTATTCACGTTTCGTAAAAGACCTCTTTGTGCATGGAACGCCAAGTAGTTCATCACATTAGCAAAATTTTACGCCCCGACCCACCTCTCCCCGTTTCCTGTGTTCTTCAAAATTTACTGTTCTTTTGCCATATATTTCTCGTCATCATTATATGTTCATTCTATCATCTTTTCATGTTCACTCAATCACCAACTACATTTCAATTTCCGAGGCTAAAAATATTTGTTCATTCGGTATAATCTAGTAAAAATTAAGTTAAAAATAATTCCTTATTATGCATTTTAGAAGCTCCCTATGGAAACTATTGGGTTGTTGACACTGACTACAAGACATATACTCTGATATACTCCTGTTCAGCTGTCCTGGGAGCTGTCCATGTTGAATTCGCCTGGATTCTGTCAAGACAAAAGTCTATATCTGATGATCTGAAAAATAAGCTGTTTACGGAACTAGAAAACTTTGGTGTCAAAGATGTAACAAAAAATTTCTTAAAGACAGATCAGACAGCGTCTTATTGTTAAATATAAACCTTTAAATATTATTATTATTAGTTTTTCTCTTAAGCTTTTACATTATTCCATCTTTTCGATGCAACAGGAAGTTTATGACTGGAAGAAGGTGCTCTAAATTTACAAAAAAAAAATATAATCTTTGTTTAGATAAGTTTAAAAATAATGCCCAAACTCTAAAGCGTCTGTACAAAATCTTGTAATTTGCGGCTTTACGCAGTTTTGAACTTCGCCGTGCCAGCTTTGTCGAAACTGATCAGTTAAACTTCCCGTGAATAAATCTTTTTTTTAAACATATATATCTTTATTGCAAAATTACACCCATTAGGGTTAAGCAATACACACTGAAACGAATTAGTATACAAACAATGTCAATAAAACACAATAACATCACATAAAAAAGAAAAAAAAAAGAAATCAAGTATAGGATTAAGCATTAGCTGACATGGACCTGTTTCTCAATTCTAATGACTGTTGAATAAAGTCACACAGATCAGCCAATAACTCATATTTCGGGATAATAAAAATATTATTTTATCAATTGGACTTAAGTTAGGGAATTGGTTGTTATGGTTATTTTTTATGCTATCGAAAAACATATTTCGCAAATTATCATTATATGTACAATTAAGGAAAAAGTGAAATTCATCTTCAAGGATGTTGCAACTTTAAACCATTCGGAACTTTGGAAATGTTGCGAATTCCAATTGTTTAATTGATTCCAAGATTGTAATATTCTTGACACTATTTAGTTCTAAATTTGCATATACAAATCACAAACTATTTGGTATGCAACCATTTGCAAAGCATATGTTTTTCCTATATTTATGTTGAATAGATAACTTCGTAGAAATTGTTTAATTGTTTCGGAGGCCATCTGTGCTGTTTCAGAGCTGAGAACTGTATCGTTTGGCCATTAAAGTTCGAATAATTTTGCCCACACCCCTAAAATTGATTCTAAATCTTCAGAGATGGATTGAAGGCCAGCTGTTGTATTCATTTTCGAAGAAAATATAAAAATTCATTTGAAAATATGGCAAATATGAAAGGGGACATGTTTTTACTTTCTCTGACCCCATTTATATTACAAAGCAGATTTGTCATGGTTCTTTTTAAATATTTCTGGTAGAGCGCCTCTGATGAGTCTTGAATGGACGAAACGCGCGTCAGGCGTAGCAAAATTTAATGTCTGGAACTTTGTTGTCATTTGAATTTCTAACACCCGTGAAGGTTAGCGCTGCTGGTGGAGTTTAAATTCCCCGTGGTTAGCCCGCTCCTGCACCAACACTTTTGAGTTGGAGAATACATCAAAGCTTTAAATTATCCGTTTAAATTTCAAAATTGTCTAAACCTAAGGTTCTTCCTACCCCAGACATAGGTTGACCATCTAAGCATCAATTTGGTTCTCCATTTCGGTATTTTTAGTTTCATTGTTCTATGCTCTTCATAATCATATGTTTTTGGCTTTTTAAATATTTCTGGTAGAGCGCCTCTGATGAGTCTTGAATGGACGAAACGCGCGTCAAGCGAAGAAAAATCTAATGTCTGGAACTTTGTTGTCATTTGAATTTCTAAATCCCGTGAAGGTTATCGCTGCTGGTGGAGTTTAAATTCCCCGAGGTTAGCCCGCTGCGGCACCAACACTTTTGAGTTGGAGAATACATCTAAGCTTTAAATTATCCATTTGAATTTCAAAATTGTCTTACCTAAGGTTCTTCCTACCCCAGACATAGGTTGACCATCTTAGTATCAATTTGGTTCCCCATTTCGGTATTTTTAGTTTCATTGTTCTATGCTCTTCATAATAATGTTTTTGGCTTTTTAAATACTTCTGGTAGAGCGCCTCTGATGAGTCTTGAATGGACGAAACGCGCGTCAGGCGTAGCAAAATTTAAAGTCTGGAACTTTGTTGTCATTTGAATTTCTATAAAAATATTAAATTAGATTTTTGTAGACGTAATCTGGATGGCAATGATCATATTTTCATTTATATTATTTAGTCAGACATGCCACAAGCCCAATCACAACACTTTTTCTTGAAGTCTATAAAGGCACAGAAAAGTTTCTTTTTTAAACTTTAGAAATTTGAATAGCCCATGTTGGGTAAAATTGTCGATAGTGAATCAAACTTGATGAAAACCACTTTGATTTTAAAACCTAATTAGGACAAGTTTCAATTTATCACTAGAGGTAGCGTCCATCAACAATCTTGGTAGAAGCGACCTCTTGTGATCACTGTGGATAGACGCTGCCTCAAGTGAAAGATTGGAACAAGTTTGAACTTCGATATCATGCGACTATTTTGTGGAAGTAAGGTTTCTGACCATTATTTTAAAATTGCGACAATGATCCACCATGCACTGAGATACTGTAAGCACTCCCATGCATATATTCTCAAAAGATGTTTGTGTATACATAATGTTTGTAGCATGAATGTCTGTTAGTATTTTAGTTTACAGTGTGACTATTTTGTGTTTAGTTATACACTGATTACTATATATGTAAATCGGGTTCTGATCACAGGGGCTAGAATTCTGATCATTTATATCGACTTAAAAAAATTGACCCCCTTCTCTATAATGCACACAAGGGAGGAAAGCCGCCATCTTGGCAATACTTCATCCACTCCCTTCAAAAATTGATTTATTTGTCTCTTTTCTTTACTTTTTGTATTTTGAAGTTTTAAATCAACTGACAAATGATTTTTCTTTCAATCTGTATGGTTGCAAAATGAAACTCGTAAGCTTATTCTCCTATGTCATGTTTCATGAAAATTTCAAGACTTTTAACGTTTTTGATCAAAAGTAACGGAAGTGATGCGCGATTGGCTGATTTTCAAAAGGGAATTTAGAAACTATTCCTTTATTCCAGCATTATGTGTCTAAAGAAGAATGCATCGCAATTTCAGTCTATTATTATATTTTCATAATTCCCTTTTGAAAAATAAAGGTAACAACAAAATTTCCGAACTGGGATGATCAATCTCATATATCCAAGAACAAAAGACAAAACAAGGCAAAGACATATCAGAGAAATTGAAAATCGCAATGGTCCTGACTTGTTACAGGCATTTCAAAAGAAATGGTTGGTTGAACCAGATTTCCATGGCGATCTAAGGGTCTAGTTACACAACATATTTGTGAGACACAATAGAGATAAAGAGGTGATCATCTCAGTACAACAAACTGTCACAAACTAATTGAAACAATCACGAATCATTTCATCTGACATGATTTTAAATTTTGCCACTAGCTGCTGATATCGAAAGAAAAACTTTTTAAGAGACCGAAGGAGATGTATTTTCTTATAACCTTGGTCCAAAAGCCTATCGCGGAGACAACGGTGTCGGAAAAAAAATAAATCTGAAAAATTGGTACAAGCCCTGGCATATCGAATAAGTTGGGAAATATATATCCCATATGCTGGTGAAGTGAATGGGTATGTTATTTTCCAGATTAGGAAAATTTATTATTTGAAAATTAAAATTGTCTCTTTTGTCGTATATTTTTGTACTGAGATGACCACCCAAGTCAAATTCGAGATGCAAATCCAAGAAAGACGTGAAGCAAGTACAGATTCGGTGGTTTCTTTAATCTTTAACTCTGGAGGATAAATCGAAGGGATCCATCTAGCAAATGAAGCGTTGTTGACAGAGAGGACATCATCAATAGATCTAAAAGTGAAATTAAAGGATCTAGCTTCTTTTATCTTCTTGTTCTTAACGAGTTGCTGAAGAAATTCAGTCTCGAAAGAGTATAAAAACAAGTCTGTGAGGAGAGGGGCACAATTTGTGTCCATTGGAATGCCAACTTGTTGTTGAAAAATCTCTCCTCCAAATGTGACAAATATGTTGTCAAGAAGGAAATCTAGCATACTGCAAACTTGTTCCATGGTGTAATATGTCTTATCTTGATAAGATGTTTTAGACTGAAAAATATTTAGAATAATAGGCCAAAACAACAAATTCCTAGAATAAGAGAATGCCTTTTTAGCTCACCTGATCCGAAGGGTCACGTGAGCTATTGTCATCATTAGGCGTCCGTCGTCCGTCGTCCGTCGCCCGTTAACTTTTCTTCAAAGATCTTCTTCTCTGCCAAGTTTGTGAAATTTGTGCATGCCGACCAACTAACATGGCCGCCGTTGCTAAAAATAGAATAGGGGGGTCAGACCATAGTTTTAAGCTTATATCTCAAAAAGTATAAGAGATAGAGAAAATCCGAAGCAGCATCAAAAGCTCTACAAAACTCAAAGTTGTGGGATGACTCCTTTTTGGAGTTATTTTCCCTTGATCGTCCAAGTTGACAATTTTCACAGTTTTTTTACTTTTTCTTAAAAACCGTAAGAGCTAGAGAAAAAGTTAGCATTGCAAAATTGTTCAGCTAATTGAAATCTACAAAAATGATTTCAGGAACAAATCTCTTAAGAGTTATCCCCTTTTTAGCTTGTTTGGTTTTTTTTCAAATGGAAAGCTTTGTAACCTTGTATTCTTGATCTTAAGAGTGTTTTCTATCGAACTTGTTGCTTTAATGTTACTTACCAAGTACATGTAGACCATGTTGCACACTAGGTAAGAGGCTTTAGCATAAGAGATCAGGTGAGCGATTCAGGCTCCTGGGAGCCTCTTGTTAATTAGTTCTTTCAGTCGAAATTTCTCATGTGGTACGGTGGTGTATAAAGTTGAAAAATCGAACGTTTTCAGAGAATGAACTTCAGAAAACGATCGAGAATTGAAATTTTCCAACAAATCTTTAGAGTTCTTTAAAATCCACATGTGATTTAATTATTCCACTATACGCGCGAGAATAAATAGTTTTGCAGTATGTATGACTGCAGACAAAATGTTTGTGAGTTGTATGGTAGAACATGATGACGATCCAGCTATAAACCTTTCTTTGTACGGATCTTTCTGCAGTTTTGTTATCCAATACAAATATGGTAACTCTTCGTGCTCCTTCTTCAAGTGAAGATTTAAAGCGGACATGAATGAGTTATGGTTAGCAATGATATCATCTTTGCCAAATGAAGTCCGGAAGTATGTTTCATTAGCAGAGGCATTACTATCAATGCCTTGTTCTTTGATCAAACAATTACAATAGTGTTCTTTACCTACAAAAACTATGGTGTAAGAAGCTTTTTCTGCAGGTGTGACAACATATTTGTCGTGTAAGGAGGAAAGACAGTCAATAGCCTCACGATTTCTAAATACGGAATTGGGCCGAGGGTTGACACATTTCCGAAGTATCGATTCGGCTTCGTACAAGAGAACGGACAGTTCTTTCCCAGTCTGACATTTAACGATTCAAGTTCAGGTTCTTGGTCCCCTTCCCTCTTAATCCAAGCTCTGGCATAGTCCTCTACAGCAACAATGATGACCTTAACGTGGTTATGGTTCCAATTTATACGTTCAGCCAATCGCGCATCACTTCCGTTCGTTGAACAAAAACGTAAAACGTCTTGAAATTTTAATTAAACATAAGAGAATATAAGCTTACGAGCTACTTTTTGCAACCATGCAGGGTACGGGTGGAAAGCAAACTCATTTGTCAGTTGTATAAAAACTTCAAATTTACAAGCAGTAAAGAAAAGAGACAAATAAATCGAGTTTGAAGGCAGTGGGTGAAGTCTTGCCAAGATGGCGGCTTTCCTCCCTTGTGGGGAAAGTGCCACGCTTCATGCACGTAAAAGACCCCTTTGTGGACCGCCAAGTAGTGCACCAGTCCACATAGGCTAAATTTTTCGCCCCTATCCACCTCTCCCCTTTTCCTGTGGTTCTTCAAAATTTACCGTTCCTTTGTGTCCCACCCTATCCCCATGTTTCATTTATCATCATCATTTCATGTTCATTTTATCATCCTTTTCATGTTCATCGCTTATATATATATATATATATAGCTAAGCACCAACTCACTCACTCCTCCCTTGTGGGTACTAGTATTAAAGAGTATGGGGTCGATTTTTTTGTCGATATAAACGACCAGAATTCAAGCCCCCGTGGTTCCGATCAACCAATTGGGACGTACCTTGTAAGGGCTCTCATGCCTACAATTCTCAACGGATATTTGTGAAATAAAAACATTATGTTTGTAATTTTATACAAACAAGTCCAAATTTTGGTACTGTATGGTTATATTAATGAAAGTAATAAGATTGGTAAACATGCTATTGTCTGAACAGAAGCTGGTTGTCAGCTTAGAAGTTACCCACGCATAGCTTTTCCAACATCATACAGTAACGGACATGGAACCTACAATAACTGTTCCACTTTTTAAAAAGTCGATTCTGAAATTCCACTTCCCCTTGGTGAACTCAGGATACAAAGGCGCGGATCAAAGGAAAGGCGTACCGGGAGTTGGCCCAACCATTAAACTGACAAAAATTATGTGGTTTTTTTTTTTGCACAAAATCCACGTAAAAACCCAAAACATATTTTGCGCCTCGATCGCTTTGCTTGGCGGAAAACGGTTACACAAAAATCCTAAATCCGCCCCTGATACATCCAAATCATGCTTGGATGATACGGAATTGACCTGGAAAATTTACGCTTTATACTTTTGATTATGCGTTTCAGGAATTGTATTTTTAATGATAGCTTCAGATCCTTAAAAAAAAAACAGATGTCAGCACTAAATAATTAACGTTTATTGATAATGTTCGGATTAGAAAATGATATATGATATGATTATCGGTTACTTTAAAGACTATAATCATGGATATTTAAAATGTCCTATTCAAATAAAAAATGGAAATTAAAATATATGTTAATAACATTGGCGAAAACTATGTCCATAGAAACCAGATAGTCATGTATATCCCTTATGGTCACACTTATCGGAAGAACATGCATGTACTGTAGTATTAAGATTGTTTTCTTAAATTCAAAGCATTATTAATAATAATCGCTCTTTACATTTTATTTTCTTTGACGTTTCGAAATATTCTACTGCAAATACTTAGTTCCCTCTTGTCTTCCAATTTATTAGAGGGTTGTAATTATAATACAAAAGACTGATGTCCCGAGTCATCACGGCTTAGATTGATGAACAAACAAATGATCAGGAATGAACAAACACAGGCATATGGTAGACGTTAGTAAAAATCACAGAAGGTCGACATGTAGTGAAAATCCAATTAGCAAGAAACATGCATTCAATTAGGATTTGCCTCAGTTAATTTACAGGTATAATGATGAACATTAACAATTTCGTATCAATCTCAATTGTGTATTGGGGGGTTACATTTTGTAATGGCCACTGATAAACATATCTGAAACTAATTAACTTGCAATTATAACAGGCCCAATCGGTGGTTTATTTTAGGGCATTCATTTTATGGGTGAGGCAAACCCATATAAAATACCCAATTTTAGAAAACTATTAGTATCCCTAGTAGATAAATTTTGCATGTGACATGTGCAAAAAAATATTTGAAAAATTATAATTTGTCTAACTCAATGAGAAAAAAATGTTTAAATCGATATTTTTTAAAAGACATTTTATATTAAGCGACATTTCACAAAATAATAATAGTAAATTCAGAATTGAGAGATTGTGCTCATTCGCATGCGATTTCCTATAATAATTCTTTTTCTTTATGTTATATAATTCATAAAAATATGAACCATTGATTTTATAATTCAAAAACATGAAAAGAATGTTCTTATAATTCACTTGAATACACCAAACTGGCATTTATTCTTATAACGGATAGTGTTTCAAAGAAATGTAAATAAACCACTTGACAAACCAAAGGTAACGTCTGTGAAGCACCCTCTAAGTGCTCCAGCTTTATCGGAAACAGCTGATCGTAATCAGATCGATCCGTAGTCTGATCGATAATCGCCGTGTTGATAATACAACAATAAATCGCTTATGTCTAAACTTTTCAAGCAGCTCTTTTTACTTCATAAGCAAAATCGATAAAGGACAACCTGTGTATAGTACCTGGGTCTGATCGATTGATCGCCTATGTTTACATTAATTATTTATTTGTCACTGTTGAGAGAGAATATTGTCTGTTTCTCTGAGTATCTTATCTTTAGAAACATGTGGTGTTCATCGTTTGTGTTATAACGGAGGCTTCTTGGCCAATAGCATCATCCGACCTAATAAGGAATCCCTACCCATGGAGTAAGATAGCTTTGTTATGTCCGACATTTTCGCATAATTTATTCACCCTGTAGATGAGAATTTCGCACCATCTTAAATGCATCTTTTCAAGGATGAATATGTTATAATTCATTGTAATTTTCGATAACAAATTATGAAGGTTAATCAAAATGGCTACGCCTGCGCTTCTGCTATGATTGAAAGGGACATGGCATAAGTAATTTACTTGAGATACAACGCCATCTTTTTCTTGAAACGGAATCAAGTGAGTGTTTATTAAAAGTATTACATCTGACATAGATAGGCTTATGTAATGATGCGACTTGTAAGATCCAGTCATTGATTGTCTCCTTTCGGAATTTAACTGCGAATTACTTTAGATGACATTGGTAGAATGAAACCTTTAGTTCTTTACCTGACTTTTTCTTAATTAACCTTAATTTACACTGTATCATTGATTTCTGACGAGTGGATTATGTCAGCCATTTTGGATCTAGAATGCCGGTGAATTGTTTTCTTGGCGGATTTATGTGGATAATGATAAATATATCGGTCAAATTACATATCTAGCTCTGAGTTTTGCACCCTCCCTCAATGTGGTTAGCGCCTAAATGACAGCTGGAGGAGGCCGTTTCGATTTTGATGATGGGGGTACGTACAGTGGCGGATGGGAGGATGGAAAAGCTCACGGACATGGCGTTTGTACCGGCCCTAAGGGAATGGGAGAATATTCGGGCGCATGGCAGTACGGTTTCGAAATATCAGGAGTTTATACATGGCCAAGTGGCAATTCTTTCAAAGGTCAATGGTTCCAAGGAAAACGTCATGGATTAGGTATAGAAACGAAAGGACGATGGATATACAAAGGCGAATGGACACAAGGATTTAAGGGCCGATACGGGGTTAGACTATCGACCTCGTCCGGGGCACGGTATGAAGGAACTTGGACCACAGGGCTTCAAGATGGATATGGCTGTGAGACCTATGCTGATGGGGGTAAGATAACCGCACGTCTTTAAATAGATGTTCCCCTGTAAATGCATGCCTATACAAAAACGAACACCGGTTACAT
Source organism: Arcuatula senhousia (assembly GCA_963971305.1). Lineage (NCBI taxonomy): Eukaryota > Metazoa > Mollusca > Bivalvia > Mytilida > Mytilidae > Arcuatula > Arcuatula senhousia. Next base: position 30,527,374 of record OZ020306.1, on the reverse strand, counting down.
GTTTTTGGGTTAGATTACTCCTTTCGTTTTCCCTTTACCTACTCTTATAGTTTGTATATGTATAAACATGTTTTTGGATCAGTGTTTCCTTATGAACGCAATCGTTTTGAAAAATATAGATTCAGCTTGTCCTACATGCAACTTTATTAAACAAACATTGTTATAAACAACCTAAGTTTTCTAAGTACAGATTAAATTAAAAAAAAAAGCTCCCAGTTACTGCATGAGCCCCCATTTCTAGACACGAAGACATTAAGTATCACTATGTTCAAAATAACATCTGACACAACAAGAAATGGTCAACTATTTTAGGAAAACTATTGAAATAAACCCGGTTAATAGACTCTTAGGTTTGTATAATGATTTCCTTAGACGCTTAAGAGAAACTTTTAATGAAGTGAATTATTAATAGAAACATCGAACGTAAGCAATTGATCTTCAATTTCAAAGAAAGAATTACGTTATTTATACTACGTAATGATCAAGATTTTAATGAAGATAAGGCACATGGATTTCTAGATACCATATACATGCCAAAACCAGATACAAGAATGTAACATTAGAGACCACTGTATTAAACATCCTAACATTATCATGATTATAGGTTATCTTGTAAGTAAAAATATAGAAATCAAACAATACATCCATGGCATCGTTAAATCTATAATACATGTAATGATCATAGACGATCATAAACGATAATCATCATAGATTGAGAAAAGCTCGGAAAGAAGGGAAGCCAAATCGTCAAGTAAGCATAACAAAAATACCCCCCCCCCACTTCAAAAAGACATGACGCCTTATCTCGCAAAATGTCTTAAAAGCAGCTTAAATCTGAAGGTAAACCTGATTTTATACGGACGGACATACTGACCCGAACACTAATTGCCTCTCAACATTAGTAGGTGGGGCATAAAAAGTAGACAAACTGTCTTGGTCTTTGACATCTCAAGAAGATTTACGATTTATTCCATATATAATGACGTGCCAAGCAGTCGTTTTGACACCAGTTAGAAATTTGACAAATAATGTGTCTGAACGGTGACAAGCTTAAAACGGCTTCAACCATGATCTTGACCCATACAAGCTGAACATGAATCATTTTACCGTTTATGCTAAACTTTTCCACGAGCACCAAAAGATGTCAATAAATCGGTTGTTTTATGCATATCTTGAGAATAAACTTTCCATCAGCTTCATTTGAAGGTGCATGTATATCACCAAAAGTACCTATACCCCGAAATTTCGAAAATGAAGCCAAGTCCATTAGAGTGGATAGCAAATATATGCATCACGTTTCAGTATATTTTAACATTCAGACCAGGGTTGGTGATTTCCGCCGTGAGAAACTCAAATTTTAGAAGATATAGAATTTTCAGGTCATATAAATATACAAAGATGTAGAAGTTTAGAAGACAAACAGGAACGAACAGAATCAAACGGTTATTAAACCATCAATTATTTAAATCGGGTTAGATGTTAGTGTCAAATGTATTGCAAGGATAACCATAACCAATTAAAGAATATGGTTTGAGTATTTGAATGACTTATGCTATTATAAAATTAAACGAGTACTTGCAATGTATGATGCCAGGCAACCATGTCAGTTATAGCGCCTCATTAAAAAGCAGATGAAACTGCATCTTCAAGTATGTTTATTGTTCCATGTCCAGAAATGGGTCTTTCGTTGATAATTGAATCTTTAGTCTTGGGCCAAATCAAAACAGCGAGCAGCGACCTCTGGTCATGTTGATGTCTGCTGGCTGTTTTCCATTGTGATTTTTCCGTTTCTTTATGTTGGTTGTGTCGCGTACACTTATTCCCATCTCTTTATCGTCTTTTGCCCCTGTCTTCGCTTGTATGCGTGCATAATAATCTCAAACTCGCTTACAATATATCATTGATACAAAGATTTTGAAACTGCATGGTTTTTAGTTTGCTAATGTTTAAAATAGGCCCGATTGAAAGAACTGTCATGACTGTAATCAAATTTTAAAAAGGTCTACATTTAACAATATAAATGTGCTCACACCTGGTAAGCCTCGCCTGGATGAGTTCACGAGAGATGAGCAAAACTTACCAAGATTCACGTATATTTGGTTTTGGTAAGGCATTTAAATGGGATATGTTTTGTCCAGTGAAGAAAAAAGTAAACAAGTTGGGATTCTGTTTCGGATCGTTGATTTAAATTATCGTATCGAAACGCAAATATTTACCAAAACCATTTTTACATGAACTCACCTTACCAGGGGTGGTACTGACATGCCCCCCTGTCTGTCCCTGTGTGTGATGTACATTTCAGTATGATACAGTATGAGGCTCACGTGCAGGGCATGGTGGAATGCTGTTCCTGAAGAAGATGCTGATTCAAAATAAGGTTTCAGTTCTAGAGACTTTGTCAAATTTAAACTCGTCTCGTGTTTACATAGTAAATGTGACACAAAAACGAAATCCTCTAGCCCTTTATATATTACTTCTTTTGGCAATGGTATTATTGAAACGCAAGGTTTTTTTTTACTCATAAAAAACCCCAAAACCTAAATTAAGTTAAAAAAAGTAATTAAAATGATATTACATTTGTTTCGTAGTCAATATTACATATTGATCATTCTGTTGACTTTGCGTTTGCTTTGCCTGAAATCAGGAATGTCAATTTGATTCCTATAGATATTTTCAGTCCCAAGTATAACCTTGACGGAGATTTTCTTGTATCAATAAAACCCCCAAGTAATACCTCGATCAAACTAAGTGCAGATCTTCGAACATAATGATTTTACAATATTTACTGTAACGATAAACACATATACATGCACGTGAAGACGATGTATTATTGTAGATTTACAATGTGTTTTCTCGTTCCTATGGAAACATGTGAAAATAGTCATTTCTCATTTGTTTTCAATTAATAAATGCTGGATTATGTATCTTGCATAATCACTCTTGATGTTTGTGTACTAGACAACAGAAGAGCACTCAAGAAGCTAAATGATCAAGATATATAGAGAACGTCTTCATGGATTTCTGTTTGAAGTTTGAATGAGTTTTTCTCTTTCATAAAGTAGAAATATTGGACAGAAAACACTGACTACACTGCCAATAGTTTCAACCTAGATCAAAATAGTTTCTACCTCATTGGCTGATCTATGCAGGGGTTGATCCCGGGATGGGAAGCTCTTTTGAAATACAAATACCAAAACGGGTATAAAACAGTTAAATTGGCTATGCTGTATATCAATATTTCAAGGAGCAGCCTCTCATCAGCAGCATTTGAATCAAAGCATTGGAAGGTCCAAACCCAAAATTATTGAATGAAAAGTACCCAAAGCCAAAAGGTTCGAACAGGAGAGCCAAATTCAGCACCGAAGATTTCGAACATGTGCAGTACAAGGAAAGAAACCTGGTGTTTTAAACAAATTGAATTTAACAATCGGAAATTTCAATGACAAAAGATATTAAAAATTTTATGGTAAATTCGTGTCAGACAAGTCTGACGACCAGGCTTGTGATTACCCTCGGGGACATTGTTTTGATTTTCGACAAACTTGGTCTGAAACCTTTTTTGATCTTCAATGAACTGTTGGTGGAACCCCCTCATTAGAAATTTTCTGAAACTACCCCCCCCCCCCTTTACAATAACAGAAAATCGCATTCGGTTCTATAAAACATTCATGTCATTGTTACATCACATATTTGGTCCAGTGCCTGAAATTTTTGGATTAATTAGATCTGACGAATCAACAATGACTTTGTTAATGATTTTTGTAATTAAAAATAAAAAAAAATGATATTAATATATGTTCATTTTATCCAACCTGCTTCATTGTTGATTGATTTGTGTATTGGTATTTTTCAGTAAATATGATGAATGTTATTGATTTATTGTTTGCCAATATTTAACACATCTGACAATTAATAATACTGTTACCTTCCACGACAATACACGGAGACATACAAATTTTACCAGCAAGAAAACAATCAGCTCAAAGATTTTTGTCACCATGGTAACGTGTCTGATGCTGAAACTATCGATTTCGTTTAACCTATATTATTACTCGGCGACAATTTTGCACTTTCTTTTACAGTTCTAAGTGGAAGTATATACTGATATACTTTGTCTTTGTTTGAACAACTTCTATGAATTAATAGACAATTTAGGTTTCATAAATTTACCTCAAATTACTGTAACTTAAAAACTTCAAACCAGTGCATAGTGTTTTACATGTATTTTGTTTTGGTCTTTACGCAGGTCTTGATCCCATCTATATTTTAAGGTGACCACAGGGACGGGCTCCTCTCTATATTTAAGAGGACCACAGGGACTTGCCCCCTCTATAATTGAAGTACTTTCGTACTGCACATTGATTCTAACAAAATATTGATAAAGGCGAGTAAGTCCCTGTGGTCTGTATGCACAAAATTGAGCTTCACAGAATCTATCGGTTGTTCCTGTGTTAAAAAGATACTATAGCTACTACATGTACTATCTGTTCAAATAAAGTTTTTTCTCTAAATTGAAAGTTACAGAAATTCTAAATCAATAGATTTTTACCCTTTTTGATGCAGTAATGACAACTTATGACTTCGCATTTGATTTATTTCGAATAAACTTGGAAGACCCCAAAAAGGATATCTTGTGTCTGATCAATTTTCTACAATTATTGGCAAATTGATATGTTTTCGCTAACAATTAAGGTCTATCAAGCTAAGTAATTGTTTTTATTTCCTAATTCGTATGATAAGGCGAGAAAAAGTTTTATAGTAGTCTATAATAAATAACGTGTTTTGTCTGTTCCATCCATCCTTTTTTATTAAGACCATGGCTATTTCATTTCTCTTGAATTTTCTAATGTAGTTTTTGATCTTTTTCATGGAAATTAGAGACTGGTATATGCCTTGTTTGGTATGATCAGTGTTTTGTTTAGCCTTGTATTACCAAAGACAGACCAAAGCACCGACATAACCCATTCCGTTGGTCTATAACCATGATAACCTCTCTTTGTATCTAAAACGACAGCGATCAAATATGTCGGTTTTGTGTGATGATACAACACTATAAATCATTAGTTGTTTGAAGTGTTGGGTCGGATTTAGACACAGGGCCGGTTTTCCATAGCCAATGCGAAAGCTACGGAACGCAATTCATACATTAATTTGTACCTAAGAATATGTTGAGCAATGACTAGTTGAATTAATAACAAACTTGACTCCAACTGTCACTGTTTTAATTTTACACCAACAACAAAGAAACATTCTGAGTAACGTTCTTTTGTTTAATTTTTAGAGTGAATCTTTTCCCCCCATATTTTTATTTTTTCACTTCTCAATTGGCAAGTGCCTCGGTTGCCTCAGTGCAAGCTACGCTACTGGTGTTATTTTTGTGCTTTGTACAAAATTAGCAATAGGGGGAAGGTTTGGCAAAAAAAAAAACTAGTTTTACCTTGCCACATTTTATGTGCCTGTCTTAAGCCAGGAATCCTTGTCAAAGCTTTGTTTTGTTTGTCCCTGTCATCTATATGTTTTTTGTTCTATGTCCAGAAATGGGTCTTTCGTTGATAATTTGGGGATTGGTTTTGAATCTTAAGTCTTGGGCTAATGCAAGACGACGAGGAGCGACCTCTGGTCATGTTGAAGACTGCTGGCCGTTTTCCATAGTTCTTTTGGGCAGAGCCTCTATTGGCATATAGCTATATGATTTTCGCGTTATTTTATCGTCTGGCAGGGTAAATCGGTCAGGCAATATTCCTACCAGAGGATCTATTATAGAATATTCATCGTGTATAATTAATGTTTCAATGTATTTTAAATGTTAAACAGGTTGTCTAAACTATAAGAGGTGCATCTTTATACCACCATAATAAATACGATATAAATGTGCACTACATTTCATATATCGATACACCATGACCAGTTGGTGTTCACTTAAGCATTGTTGACCTTTCACCTTTGATTTAATCAATACGTCATATATATTCAAGTGGGCGGAGCCAAATTACTTATTTTAGTGCTTAGATTTAGCTCTGCATTTTAACGCTTTATCGCTTTGATTTAAATTGCCGTTTCTTTATATTGGTCATGTCGCGTACACTTATTCCACATTTCTTTATCGCACTAACTATATTGTCAGATACCCACCCAGTGTCGGTGGCTTTATAATCTTTCCTAAACTGTTAATAGTAACCACATTTTTTATCTATATCTGTTAAAAAGGGTATATTTCTATTTAAACACTTTGTAACTGCTTTACAGAAATGCCAGTATTATAACTCAGAACATGGAAGTAATACTTCCATGCTCTGAATAAGTATGAAGCAAAACCGTGATGTTTTGATCGAATAATGGCATAATCTTAAAGTTTAAAATTCATGAATCCATTTTCACATTCTGTGCTGTTTTGGTCCTACTGGCAGGGATATTTTCAGCTCGCATATGATGCTTAAATTTTCGCTTACTACACACCCCAAGAATCTATATGCAAACTAAAGCCAGATAAACATGCTAAAGAAACTTATAAATACAATTTCTTATTCGATGGTTGGAACTCACTGTAAAGCAGAAGCACATTCCGGAAGTTTTTTCGAACATCTGTGTTTACAACTGCTCACATCTGTTTCGTTGGCGCCTACAATTATCAGTCGAGACTTCTGCTTTAAAATAGAAATATTATTAAAATGACAGCATATACTTGTAAGCTCAATCCTAACCAAAATGGAATAAAATAAGGGTAAAACAAAACGGATGATCAATCTCAAATGTCCAAGAAGATAAGACAAAACAAGACAAATAAAAGACTTGCATGGGAAATTGAAGGCCGATATGGTCCTGATTTGGGACAGACATCTCAAAAGAAATGGTGACCGGGTTGGGCTAGCTTAATCTTAATGTTTGCTTTACTATCAAGTCATTATGTTGCATTCATCCAATATGACTGAAGAATATAAAACAAAAACTTTCTCTGTAATTAACGAAGATGTTTGAAAGGAGCGGCCTGTTGAATTTTTAGCAGTCGAACATCCTTCCTGTGGTTCCAAAAATATTACTCGTTTTGTTTTAACCATTAAACCTTTAAGTCGGGGTAAATTCCAGACAGACTATAGTCTACTTTTATGTCATTTTAGTATTTTCTGAGTGTTTTGTGCATGTTTGTGGGGTACAACTGAGTACAATTGCTCTTATCAGTTTTAGTTAACGAACTTTTACAAAGAGGTGTCGAAACGAACAAAGCTAAGTCTCGCCAGACATTCTTTTATCATTAAGATATCTGAAGACTTAATCATTTCCCGTGTTAATTAGTCATACAGTCGTCCATATGCTGTGTTCTCAAAGATTCCCCACATAAGATAGGTACGAATCCATAGCAGACATTTAAATAAATTGACGCAGTTTTTATCTTTATTTATAAATAATCATATTTCATTCATCATCTAACAGGTGATGGGGCATAGACATTCTTTGTACTTCCTGTGTACACATATCTTGCACGATGTCTAAGGCGTTTATTTGGAAGTGAAGATGCAAAGTGATGCAACACAGATCGAATGCAAACAGTTCAATGTATAGTTTACAAGGTTCTAAAACAAATAATCAAACACTTTAACACACCTACCCACTTAAGAATCACCTGAATGTTTTTCAGAGTTACTCTTGAGAAAAGCTTTAATATCTAGAGTGCATTTGTTTCTAACACAAACGGTACAAACGGTTACGCGCGTAGACAAGTTTCACATTTGTTTCTACTAATTACCTCCCAGTGCTGACAGCGTTTGTACAAACGATGCAATCGCTAAAGACCATGTTCACTGCGTTTGTCGTTTGCGTTTGTAGCTCAACGCTACATTTATTTCTAAATTTATTGCCTAGCACATGTTAATTTCCTCTTTTAATGAAAAATTTTGTTTACATTCATTGAGGTTAGACAAGTTCAACAAAGGTTACAAAGGTTAAGCAAACGCTGTATTTGTTTCTCATGAGTAAGCGTTTGACAAACCCATTACAAACGCTGCCCAGCGCTGACAAAATTGATGTTAGAAATAAATGCACTCCTACTTTTCCATAACACATGTAAGTTAATGAGCCATGGCTTAATTTTGAATGAACAAGCCAAATTCTTATGCCCTTCCGCCACTGATTTACATGCATTTTGAAATTATACTGCAGCTCCAACTTTAAATTACGGCGATGATGGAACTTTTTTAAAGATAAATAACAAAAAAACTTATTTTTCTCCTGTCTTTAAAGTTGATGTTTGGTGCATTGGGCATGTGTTGGGGGTAGTGATACTTGCACCCTATTTAAAAAATCCAACCCTTAAAAATGTAAGTTATTTTAGACCAAATTATTGCAGTTAAAAAAACTTCATAGAAGCCTGTGTAAAGGCCGTAACTTTGATATAGCTGTCAAAAATGTCTAAAATAAGAGTTGCTCATCACTCTTTTAGACATTGTAAGATTTCCTGAGCTCATATAAAAATACGAACTTGGCATTATATATCTCTCTTATGTGGGTTTGTCGTAGAGTGTCTGTATGGTTGTCCTTTATTGCGTTTGACCTAAATTTAATAGATCGTGACGGACAAGTAGGAACTTATTACCTTCCCGGAGTACCCCAAGTAGGTCACTCTCGTTCCGACATAAGTTTGATAGCTGCTGGTTAGAATTAAGTTGTTTTATGAGTTTGTTATTTGTTGTGTGTTGTCTTTTCTGTGTATCCTGATTTTGACCTTTCGGACTTTTGACGTTTCATGCCCCATTGTACTATTTTGCTTCGCTGGTAAATTTTTATAAGTTATTACTTTCATGAGGAATTCAACAACTTTTCTTGATCGAAGTCGTTTCTTTCACATCACAAAGCGAAACATGGACTATTCTTTGTCCTAACCTATCTTTAGAATTTGGAAATGCTTAAACAAATAATGAACCCAATTCTTTTTCCTTGTTCTTCATATCCGTTGGGTATTCCCCCAGCTCGTTTATGGATAAATAGATAAAAATATGAATATGACAGTTCTGCATAGGAGTGTCAGAATGTCGTGGTTAACCAAGGGAATACAAAATAATCACAAATGTGAAAGAAAGATTTATTTCTTCTTTAAATGGTCAACCTTAATCAGATTTTCCTGGAAATCGATGCCAAACAACGGAAGCAGACACGAATCTGAATGAATGTGCATGTGACAGCACTGGAGATATATAAAATATGATCATGTTAGAAAATTTAAATACTGACAATAACCATTTGTAACAGGTTTATAATTCTTGGACAATTTATTCATGGGGTTAATTGCAATTACCTTTACAATTTAGCTCTTAATAGCTGTTTAGTAATTAAAAGTTGTTGTAAACCTCTATTTTTTGTACATATATTTATATTTTCTAGAATATAATCAGAATTTGGTTACTAAGGTTTAAAAGGAGCTTAACTGACAAGAGAAATAAAGGGGCACTCAAACACCGTTTAATAGTCCGAAAAGGGCACGAAAAAAAATCAATCGACAAAAAAGACAAAACGAATAAAAATAGAAAGAAAAAAACCTTTTAAACATATAATTAAGAAACAACCAAACTGTTACGTTAAACGCGTGTGCCAATTCTCAGGGTGGTTTAGCAAGTTGTTATCTTCCTTAATTCCTGTTGATTCCTGGTTTTTAGAATAGCCTTTGCAGTCAAATGCATGGACTGTCAGATCTCTTTGCAAAATACTTTTTTAATTGTCTTTGAGATGCATGGGAATTTGCTCTCACCCAAAATAACACAACATATTTTTTATCCCTTAACGACAAGCACCCCACCTCAAAAATGATTTCTCTTTATTGGTCCATCGGTTTGCATTCCAGTGTATTTAACTCATGCCGTAAGTGACTTTTTGAGAAACTGAATTATTTTACATATTTTCTTCTTTGAACCACGAAAAGTCAAGATGAAAGTAGTGACTATTATGATATTATTATTTCTGGAGATACATATTTTAGCGAAGGCTGTTGTTGGCATTTGTTTTACAGATTGTATTTTTTAAAAGTGGTTTTACTCTTTCTTCAAGCTTTCTTGATTAAAATAGTAGAACAAAATATCGTATCTAAATTTGGATACATTTATATGCATTTACAATATATTATCCATACCAATTTGATTTTTGCCTCCCCCGACAACATATAAGTGTTGTTTATCTTCAGAAAGGATTTTTTTAAGTTGAAAGTTCAAACAACAATATTATTATCTTTAAAAATATATTACCGGAATAATATGTTTAAACATGTATATAAATAATCTCCTTATATTTCATGCTCCAGGACTGCACACTAACAATGGCAAAGTCTTCGTCTCGGGTGAGTGTTCGGCATTTCACCCATTTTCAATGTCGTTTTCACTTTTTCTTAGCTGATTTTTTTACGATTTTTGAATTAATTGATGTTGTTACACGTTATTTTTACACATGCGTGCAAAAATCAATGAAGTAAAGAATTTTCTGAACAGAATAAGTAACATTCCATTACCGAACAGATGTAATGTATAGTATTGATATTAGGAGTATGGCTTATTGATATCAAATCATTCTGACCTTGAAAAAAGACTTTTTGTTTCAGAAGAGCAATTGCATTTTAAGGATTTTATTTCATTGCACCCAATTTGTTGTTACACGAGTGTTGTCATGTTTTTTAATCTCACATAATCTCACTTTTATGATTTTAACACCTTTTGTAATTTGTAACACAATTTTCTTTTTTATGCATTGATTTTATATACATGTACAAAGAACAGCCAATAAGTCGTCATTTACAATGCTAACGAAGGGAGCACCTAAAACACAGAGGATCCATTCCTTATTTAGTGATATCCACTACTACAGTAAAAATATTAATGGTTTGTTATGCACATGGCCAATATCTTTCGATTTCTTTAGGGTATGAGTACTTGGACCTTGATGCTTTTGGATTTCTATCTTCGAATATCTTTGATTCAAATGTTGACTTGTTGTTACTAAACAAAAATACATGTAGCCGTTTTTTGGTTATATGTATGTGAAGAGTGTCATGCACAATCTGGTCTTGGTAATAGCGTTGAAAAATATATCTACTTGGATGTGTTGGAAGATCCTTAGCTGTCATGGTTACATACTGTCATACTTTCCTTTGATATATCTTTGTCACTTTTTTGACTGCAAGGATAAGCTTAGTTAGAGAAAAAAATATGTTCTTAGAATTTTGATTCGAATATATCATCGGATTGATGACAAAAATAGACCTAAAGTCTTCACATATTAAACAGTCATTTCAGTTTCAAGTTTTCGTTTCTTTAAATGTCCGTTATCGTATAATGTCTACGAAGAGAGCATATGGTCGGGTCAGTACCCGGTATCAGGTGCATTACGGCAATACAGTTGAGCAGTTCTATAACACAAAATGGTTTATAACACCCGTTGGGTGCCTCGAAATCATGGAGTCGGCACGTGTGTCAATCAGCATGACTTACCGATAGCTCACGATCTTGGCACGCTTCCTAAATATCTTGGCACTCGCGTGCAGTATGTTATTATATTCATCTGTCATTAGAGCAGTGCTTGATGCTATGTTTGCACTCTGAGAGAGCCCACAGATGGTTTACGTTCATAACAATGTTGCTTCAGCTTCAACACGTTACCGTTATGCATATCTTGTGCATATGTCTTCATTGTCTCTCGTGTCTTGATAGATTAAACTAACAAATTCTATTCTGCAGAATATATCAATCTAAATCTAAACGTCATTAGCAGTTGATTTAGGTACATATGAACCCATTATAAAAATGATTTCATTTGATTATGAAGTGTTATGTTTCATATCTTAGGAATCACTGACAAGAAATTTCTCATTTATTATATATGTTTATGGTATTACTTTAAAAATATAGTCAATAATCATATCTCCAACGAATTGGTCTCTCCTTGTGTTTTGTATTGCTATGGATTTGCTTTCCAGTTTTGGACTTTTTGGTTACACGTACGAGGTATTCGATTTCAATACTTTTGGTTCTCTACACTTGACCCTTTTGATTCAAAGCTACTGAGGCAAATTAACTTTATAAAAAATGCATATCAAGCAATGCTGCAAAATAAGATTTGATTGGTCCCATATCATAAAAAGTTCACAGAAAACTTTGTTTCGTGGAAAACTTTGTTAAGTGGAAAATTTTGTTTCGTGGTTATAAAGGCTGTATAAAGAAAATAAGCAATTCGGCATTTGACCAACAGCATTGTAGAGAAGTTCTGTATTCATAAGGCAAATATTGCTGATATTGTCAACTTTGAAACTGAAATCGTTTTTTTTTTCATCAATTATTCCCTGATTTCGGATATACATGTAACTTGTATTTTCGGCTTGAATAATTGTTAGTTAAGACGCTTGTTGTATAGCTGTATGTGGTTTTTCATTGAGGCGCCTTGATTTTTTCTTAAAGATATTCTGAAGCAGATCTGTGATGAAAAAAATATTATAGAATCAGAGATTTAAATAAGAAAACAAAATAAGAAGGATTTCCGCATATTAAATAATTCTTACAATGAAAAAAAATCGTTGCAATGCAAGCTGGCCATATAAAAAAACAAAAAGGCCCCATTTCAATTTAAATAGTCGATCCTTTACTCTAAATGCTTTTTACCCATACCTGAACATTTTAAGCTTCAAAAGTTTTAAAGAAACAATTTACATGATATAGTGAACGCATATTCTAAGTTGTTTGGATATTAGGAATTTTGTTGCTTTAGAGGAATTCTAACAATCATTTGTCCTTGATATCTGACTGGTATCCTTGACAATGCTGATAAAATCACAATTATGAACGTTTTCCAAATATCAATTATTTTCCATCAATTAACATTGGCTTGTTCTGAAAACAACGTGATAAAAGAATGCAACCTGATTAGTTTTAACGTTATTCTCCATTCTAGTTCTAGCATTGATTTTTACTGTGTTATGACCCTGGAGAATCATGCTTCAATTACACAATACTACATTCTACGTTTTTACAATGCTAATGTTTTGAAGCATTGTACAACGTTTGGTAGGGAATTCCATCAGTAAAAACATCGTTATTTTTTCTTTAATAACTCGATAATCAAGAACTTTAAAATTTGAACGATAATAAATTACAACATTCAGATATCGATCGATACCACCATACTATACCAACAAATCGATCATTTTATACAATACCAATATTTAACGTCTGCAGTTGTTGATCTAGTTTAACAAATTCAGGCTAAATTATTCAGACGCATGGCTCTATAATAAGCTATGAATTGTTAATATTTTCCAGGCAATATTGAATAACATTATTGTACTGAAATAATACTAATAACAGATAGTTGTTAAAGCTAGAGCAATTAAGCTTAAGACTACAAGACGTTAAGGCATTCGTCAGGATATTTTTGGCAGCAATACTTATTTTAAGATAAGACTGAAGACATAGCTACTTGTATTTTACTGCAGATTCTTATCGTCATAATTCACACAATATCAACTGATTTATTTATATCATTTATTAATTTGAAGTATTGCTAATGAATTCTGTCTCGCGCCTATCCTTACAATACATGTAGTTTGCATTTGACAAAAATAGCAGACGATGTCTTGACCTCCGCCTCGTCAAAAATTACACACATGTATTTGCTTCATTATCTTTTCAAGTGATACCACTTTAAAGTAATGATGAGTTTAAATAAAACTTAAGAATTTAGTCTATAAGTTGTTACATGGCTAAATGTTTATTGTCAGCATTTTCCCCATACCAATAGAAATCTGCGATGAGTGGCCTTTTTACCATATCCATTTCTGAAAATTGTTAAAGCATGTGTTAATTCATTTTAAAATTCAATATTAAACAGAACCTGTGGCAGTGGGGTTGTAAATTGGTCAAATAATGATTTCTTAAGTTATTGTTTTATCTGCATATTGTAATTTTCCATCATTCCATGTCCATTCTTCATATACAAGAAACAAAAGGAGCACACGTCCTTCGAAGTTTATTCAACTGATATAAGATGTGGAATAAGTGTAGGCGACACAACCGACAAAAACCCTGCAGCAATAATTGAAAAATCCACAATGGAAAACAGCCAACAGACATCAATGTGACCAATAGCTGCTGCTTTCCGTCTTGCAACTACCTTAGATTAAAAGTATAGTACATATTGGCCAATGCAAATCCTAAAAATATCAAAGAAAGATCTTTTGGGTAAAACTAATAGCATGCACAATATCATAAAGATGGCCTGTACAAACATAAGCTTTGTCAAAAACTCCTGGCTTGTCCTGTATAAATCCGATCCACAAAAATCTGCATTTTTAGTTCTATAACGAATTCCCTTTTTACTTCCAGGTACATATCAAGGACAATGGTCAAGAGGTATGAGACATGGTTATGGTGTCCGCCAGAGTGTTCCATACGGCCTTGCACATCACTATCGTCCAAAGGCAGTGAGGGCTTCGTTAACGTCATTGCGAAGCGAAAATGAAGATGAAATGGTTGTCAAGAGTCGAGACAAAAAACTCGACGAAAGTCGTGGAGGATTTGTCCTTAAAGCAAAAAGCGACGAAACTCCCCCTTCTAGAAGAAAATCTATTTTTGATAAGCAAGGTCGCAGCAGCTTACGTAAAACTCTTATGTCGGGATTAAAACTCAAAAAGCAAAAAAGTACAGGTGATATAAATGATTCACCAAAACGTCAAACCGGTTCCGTTAGGAGTACAATTAGTAGCATAAGTCACGTGAGTGCAGATTCTACCCAATCAGGAATGACCAACGCCTCAATGTACACTGACAGTAATTTGTCCTTCGTAAGCCAAGATGACATCACGGACGTTAACGTCACCGAAACATACATGGGAGAATGGAAAAGTGATAAACGTTCCGGATTTGGTGTCAGTGAACGTTCTGATGGATTACGTTACGAGGGAGAATGGTACAATAATAAAAAGTACGGATACGGAGTGACTACGTTTAAAGACGGAGCCAGAGAAGAGGGGAAATATAAAAATAATGTGTTAATATCGTCAGGAAAGAAAAATAAATTGTTTCTTATTCGGACTTCCAAACTTCGAGAACGGGTAGATAATGCAGTTTTAACAGCTCAAAGATCTGCACAAGTGGCCCTGCAAAAGGCGGACGTAGCTATTACTCGGTAGGTAGAGTGAATTGAATCATGTTACATCTCCTTTTAATTACTAAATGTTTGTGAATTTTATAAAATTCTCCATCCCGTTTCCATTCCTGCCGCTGTGATTTACCTAAAATAAATATCCCATAACCAGCACTTTTTAATTGTGAAAATGAAAAACCACCGTAACTAAAGATTAATGAAAAATTTCAAACAATTTGATCAACATCATTGGTCTAAAAAGCCTCAACCCCCAACCCCCCAGGTTATCATTTAAGCAAAAGAGGGAGCATCCATATTTTGCCGTCATAATGACATTGTATCAAGAATGTTGGACATATATTTCAATATTCAATTATTCCCTTAAATGATTAACTTTTAATTAAATTAATTGTTAAAGCGCTATTTCCCCCAGCCTGAAATTGTTATGGAAGAGGAATGTTTCAAATGGGGTCCTAAAATCCGGTTTAACTCAGCATTTTTGACATGTTTGAAGATGGATCTATACCATTTAAGAATTCAGAACCATTGTGTTCATTTTGGGACTTAACTAGAATGGCCATGCCGATCACGATTATTGCACCAACTGTAATGTTGGAATAAAAAGCCTTTTTTTTTCTCATTCAAATATCTAGTCTACATGAATGATATCCATAATTATGATCAGACTATGATTTTTTTTTTTTTTTTTTTTTGGGGGGGGGGACTAATGCCAAGGAACAATAGGGACCCCTTTTTTTCGCTTTTCCCATACCTTAACTACCCCCGGTTTAAATCAGTTTAATCTTTTTACAGCATCAAAACGTTTGATGTCTCTACACATTATACTTCTATTCCAAATGTACAGCTCTATTTCTGTTCAGTGGCGGATCGAGAAGGGGGGGTTTCGGGGGTTGGACCCCCCCTTTCCTCCGAAATTTTTAATTTTTTGTGTAGATTTTCAGCAAAATTGGTCTTGAACCCCAACCCCCCCCCCCCCCCCCTTTTGCCCACAGAACCCAGTATGTGGGACCCCCCTTTTCGAAAATTTCTGGATCCGCACCTGCTGTTTAGTAGTTTTTTTTGTGTTGTCTTTCTTCGTGCTGTTCTTGTTTGTGTTTGCGTCTTTTGTCTTCGTCCTATCGGACTTCTGACATTCGAATGCCCTAGTGGTATCTCTTTGCTTCGCAGGGCGATATCATTCACAAAACACAAGTTATTTAATTTGAAGGCGTTTAACACCTGATGACTCTATTGTTTTCAGATGTTGTTGCCTCATTGTTCAATATTTCACTAAAAGAAACAAAGAAACTTGACAAGTTACATCCCTGTTTGATATACTTAATTCAACATCGAACCATTCACATTCACCTGTCCCATCAACAACTCCAGACCTGTTGCCTTCATACATGGTTTTTCATCTTCTATCAGCTTGTGTGGTATTCCATATTCTAGTATTTTTTTCATGATCTCCCATTATGTTGAGGCTATTGAATGCTTTTTAGAAATCGTCTAAACAGATGTATAGAATAAGTTCCACCCTGTACCATGTTTCAAAACATTTTTATGTTTCTTATATTCAAAACAAGTTCTGCTGGTCCTCTTTCAGATCTTAATTCAAATTAATCATTTCGTAGTTTCTTGTTAACTGCATAGGCTTTTGTTTGATTATTATTTTCCTTTATTTTTTGCTGTTGTCGGCATGAGTTTGACGCCTCTCCAAAGTCTACAGCTTGTCTTGCCACTATTTTTGCAATTTTTATTATCAGTACTTTCTTCCATGCAGTAATCCGGGGCTCATCTGGTGAACAAAGGTATTCCAAAAAAGATCGCAAAAACATTCACTATGTTTTTGTGCCAGCTGGTATGGTAACGTCGATTTCCTTATTTCCCTTCTTTTTTAGTATTTGTGTTTTGATGTAGGTTCTCTGGTAATTTCTCTGATTGTGACAGTATCGCTAATGTCTATTGGTTGTTATGGATCTGGTTTGACTGATGGGTTAAGACTCTATGTGTCACCGATGGTCCAGCCACTGACACACGACTGTCAGTGTTAGCTGCTCTTGAGTACTCTTCGTTTTCATTGGAACAGTGTTAGTCTCGGTCACCCAGACGCTTATCAATAGATGATAAGAGTCTGGGACAGTCCCATTACCTATTTTGTTATGTGTGCGTTCGGAGTACTTTCAGGCTTTATCATAGTGTTCGACGAAAATCATTCAACCGTATGTTCAGAATTCCGTGCCTATGGTTCAGTGAATTTATGCAAATGAAACAGCGAGATAACTTCTCGAATTGATGTGAGTTGTTTTCAAATAACATAATATTTCTTATTTTATAATAAGACATCATATTTTACATTTTTGAACACATGATGGTTTTGTAAACTATGAACAAAAATCGCTTTATGGTTGGCGTCTACTTGGTTTTGGAAATTGTTTATGTTTATTGGAGTCAAAAATGGGGACATTCTTGATTACAAAACCATGCATGTTCGGCCAATCCGATTCTTGATTTTACAGAACCAGTCTTCAAAAACCAAGGATGACCAATGAAACGTTGAGTTTCTAAAGTTGGTTTATTTTAGATTGAAATGAATTTTGTATGCTAAACACGTTATATACACACGTGGTAAAGTTTAAAAGGTATAACGATCGCCACCTAGTGGTTACGAGAAATCAATAGGTGTTTTCCCAGACTCACTACCTTGGTAGTATGAGTTTGGGTTCGAGACTAGAACAGTGTCCGTCTTGAACCACAGGGAGGTTCCGGTCGGAAGTCTACAAGACATGGATCTGGTCTATTTAATACATTGCTAAGATTGTCATGTTTTGTTTTCTTTTTCTGACAGGTTTCCGTCTATCTGTCTTTCACTGTCTTAATTCTTTTTTGTTTTTGTTTTATTATGACAGAACTTTTGGTGATGTCATCATATACCCTTTGTTCATATTTTGTTTTGCTCATTCGTTTATAGTTTTCTTTTATATATTTCTGATGACGAGTGTAGGGCTTTGACTGTCATCTTGCATGTCTAAATTGATCACTACAGGTTTTTGGAAATTGTACCAAGTCAGGACCATTGCAATCTTCATTTTTTTTCGGTATGTCTTCCTTGTTTTGTCTTGTCTTATGGACATTTGAGATTGATTCTCCAAGTTCGGTAATTATGTTATTACCTATATTTCCAATATTTGAATTTCCCTTTTTGTGTAGCAACATTCCTGCCGATCCATCATTTGGAGTTTACGTACAGTATCACAACTGATTAGCTATTCCAGAGCCGTTGTTGGGGAGATGATTGTGACTTCCTTTATAGAGCACCACGACTGACAGACAAATTGTAAACACAGGGGATCGTTACTTCCCGGTTGTTGTTGTCAATCAAGAAATTTGACGGAAGACATCATGTAAAACCCGTATTTGTGCTTGTAGACAAATACGGGATTTCTATCTCTCAAATGAGCACAGATGTTGGTTTGACATTGAGTTTTAGTAATGTCATCCTTTTTGGATTTGAACCACACTACATCGATTGTTGGCAACGTGACGGTTGTGCTATAGCAAGCAGGAACTGCTTACTCCTCTGCAGCACCTGAGTTCACTCTCGTTTCGAGTTCACGTTGCTTTGATTGCGTTTTGGTTGTTATGTGTGTTGGTTTTTTTTTGGTCAAGTTCTTTCTTTTTTTACGTCGCAACATTTTGTCCGCCTCACGCCTTATGAGGAGCTTTAAGTTTTTAACTTACAATCAACTTTATAATTGAACCCAATGCAGGGCTAAATAGCATGGTATAAGTGTTTCTAGTCTTGGTATATAGTTTAGTTTTGTTCTTTGTTTTTGTGTCCTCTTTTGCTCTCCACATTACCCTTTCGGAAGACATTGGCAGCTTTACGGCTTTGTATACCGATTGTCGTAACAGTAGATTCCAAAGATTAAGCTCGCCAACAATCGTATCATATTTGCCGATGATTCTAATGCATCTAATAGTCTCATTATCATGTAGAAGATACCACAAGATACCACATTCTGTCTTACACTAGTCTTGGTAATGCAACCATATTATGAATCAGGTCATATAGCTGGCATTTTCTTTGTATGTCATAGTATTGTTAATCGGAATAAATACATTAATTCTAAAAGCAACTATAAATTCACCATAAAAATTAGTTCATGAGATAATTACATGGTCTTAGACGTCTATGAAAGGCGGGGCCATTATTAAGCACTATTAGAGGCATAGGAGACAATGATCCTGGTTCTATAAAACAAAGACTTTCAATAAAGATATCAACTTCAGCACTAAGTCTTCTCTTCTCGTTGATAATTTTGAGTGGTAAAAATCTCGGATGCTGTCTAAGAATTGTATAAAACCCTGTTCAATTTCAAAACATTATAATTATGTAAAGAAAACAAATCGATATATGTCTCAAAATCAGAACAGAATGTATAATTTGTCTCGTATATGTCGTTAAAAAATAGATATATACTGCGTTTATTTTGGTTTTAAGTATTTGGGTTTTTTTGTGTTGTTTTGAATTATTTCCTTACACACACAAAAAACTGACAGTCATGACAGTAGAGGAGAGTTCAAATCGTAATGTAATATAGAAATAACGTGAACAGTCTATTTATGTTTTCCTTGTTTTGTCTTTTATCTGGAACAGTTGAGATTGATCCTCTGAGTTTCTTTATGCAACTAAACGCAATTAATGTAAAACTGATATTTCATCTAAAATAAGAAAAACAGAATTTCCTTCTTGTCCAGAACACAATCCAGACAGGAACCTTTTATTATTTTTCATTGCCCGAAAATCGATTTTTCGAGTTCAACCTGCTATTTTTATACCACTGCAAAAAAATTGCGATCGTATAATGCTATGGCGATGTCGTCGCCGTCGTTGTTATTGGCGTCGTTTAGGGACATTTGGTTTCCGTGCAATAACTTAAGTATACCTGTCAACCAACATGACCAATTCTGAATTATTATAATGATTTTTGTCACCACTAAAC
This sequence comes from Arcuatula senhousia, assembly GCA_963971305.1. Taxonomy (NCBI): domain Eukaryota; kingdom Metazoa; phylum Mollusca; class Bivalvia; order Mytilida; family Mytilidae; genus Arcuatula; species Arcuatula senhousia. The sequence continues at coordinate 30,507,263 of OZ020306.1, read as the reverse complement.
GAAGGTTGGTGTTGTTTTGGGGGTTTGTGGCCCCTACCAATTTAGAAAAAGGCCAAAATGGGTTAAAATAAGTGTATTGACTATTTTTTCATAGAATGTTTATTATTCATGCGATTTAAAAAATATTTTTTGATTGCATTCCTCATTTAATTCTGTCAACTAAATGTTTCAGTGTTTACATATATATATATATATATATATTTCATTGCTACAGGGAGGGGATGAAAGACGGAACTCGCCAAAAACAATCAACCTTTTTATTGTAATTCTTGTAAAAATCTCTGTCTGTATTTTTCAATCAGATTTGAAATATCTCTTACCGTTTTAAGAAATTAGGGATCAAAGGGACCAAATGTGCAAATTATAAATGGTTGTTTGGACAAATGGTTTTATATGTGAAGTTAGCAAACCAATTGTTATGAAATTTCATATGATGTTGATAGGAAGTTTCCAACTGCACTTACAATTTACATCCCCTACCGTTTTAGAAAAAAGGGGTCAAAAGGGGCTTTAACAAAACTGCTGTAAACGTTTATTTTTCATTCAATTGTCGTCAGCCATAGACAACATATAACACGCACATTTACAAAAAACAACTTAACTGCAATTTGCACCACAAACTTGTCTCTGAAGGAGCGTGAAATCAGGTGCTCTTGAAAACAAATTGCAGTTTGTTGGAACACCCGTAGTTTATATTACTAGTACTTTCTTATAGTCTTACATTCGTACGAATAACTAAGATATTGCTGTCTACTGACAAAACTAAGGCAGGTGACAACATCATCTCTTCATTCCATTTTCCTTTGATCTACATAATAAAAGCCATTGTTAAATCAGTATCTCTTTAATCTATATCATTTTGTTGCTTTTGAAACAGCTTTCCTAGTGCTCTAATCAGCCAAGAGTACAAACTAATTTACTTCACCATGAATATTATGAGTACATAACAAACAATTCGAGATAAGAGTATTTTTGTCAGTTTTTCGATAGTGCACAAAGGGGAAACAATCAAAATGTGAAGATAAGATACATTAAAAAATGTTAACACAAATTTAAAAGTGCTTGTCTTGATCATGTCTCCCAAGACATCAAGTTTTATAAAGATTTTATGTACACGATCAACATGATTGTGCATAGAATATATTTTGACGCAGACAATAAACTTTTTCAACCTCTTTAGTATTTTTCTTTAACATTTACAATAAACACATATGATTCTTCTGATAAACACTTCCAGAAAAATCTGTTGTTGCTGAATCAGACCATTAAGTCTGTCTTGCATCATGCTTCGTCATCAGGTAGATTTGTGGTGTCATCAAATTATCATCTGGCTGTGATCAAGTACTACCCACTGTAAGCTTGTCCCCAGATCTGTTAAGTTACTACTCATTATAAGGTTGTCCCCAGATCTGATCAGTTACTACTCATCGTAAGCTTGTCCCCAGATCTGATCATTTACTACTCAATGTAAGCTTGTCCCCAGATCTGATCAGTTACTACTCACTGTACGCTTGTCCTCAGATCTGATCAGTTACTACTCAATGTAAGCTTGTCCCCAGATCTGATCAGTTACTACTCACTGTACGCTTGTCCCCAGATCGATCTGATCAGTTACTACTTTACTGTACGCTTGTCCCCAGATCGATCTGATCAGTTACTACTTTACTGTAAGTTTGTCCCCAGATCTGATCAGTTACTACTCATTGTAAGGTTGTCCCCAGATCGATCTGATCAGTTACTACTTTACTGTAAGCTTGTTTCCTTCTACTCCCTGTTTTATCACTTCTGCTCCTTTAGTTCTGTCATTCATTCAAAATCTCTTTGATGCACTGCATGCTGATTAAGCTGGATGACCCTACCTCGACTGAATTAACTATACACTTCACTTTTTCATCTTACATTGTTTTAAAAGTTTGTTTGGACTTCTTTTAGGAAGATGAATTTCTTGTTTAGATTAACTCTTATCTGCCATGTTATTTCTCCGCCAAGCTGATTTTCTCTACTTATTTCACAAACTCAATTGCTTTTATTGCAGCTCTGGTCTCTTTTTCTTTCACCCTGCATGCCTGCAATATGTCTGCAAGCATCTGTAATACATGATGGAGTTTCCATCTGTATCTTCTCTAGCTGCTGTGGATATTTTAAATACTTATAACATGTTAGCCAATGTTTCTATCCCATCACATTACCCACAAGTAGGATCTTTAGTCATTCCCCATCTGCAATGGTCGCTTGATGACTGTAGGTATACAGACTTCTTGCATCAATGTTTGTCCTTATCTCTCCATATCTCTGTCAATTCAACCGTTTTAGATTGTAGATACATTTTTTCCATTACTTCCCTGAGGACACAACGGAACAGATTTATTATTCTTCTTTTTTCCTTATCTATTACAGTACAAAATCTAGCTTTCTGCCTTTTTCAATTTTTTGAAGTGTTGGGTACCAAATCCCTGTCTCCCTATACAAATTTTGCCCATGATAAATCACAAAGTTAACGATTTAATTGTTGCCAATTTCATGTCCGTCATTATTTGAAAACCAGATAGCTTTTCTTTCTCTGAATCCCTTAGCGTCTGCGTTTCTTAAAACCTGGAACTCGTGTACCATTGATGGTAATAACATTTGTATATGGAATGATCTGTTGTATAGGCCAATGATGGTACGTTATGTTTTATTATCCAATAGTTGCGAATCCTGGTGGTAACTCTAATCATTTTCTCCAACTCTTGTTGAACAACCTCTTTATTGTCGTCGCAGTAAAGCTAGTCTTATTTTGATACGACTGCAAAAAAAATTGCGGACGTTAAATGGTATGATGCTGTCGTCGTCGTCGTCTGCGTTGTCTGTTAACTTTAGTGATCCCACAAAAACTTAAGTTCTAGTTGTAGTTGGAACCCTGCTGAGAATTTTGGTGCCATTCTGAGCTCTATTCTGGAAAAACTGCTTTTGGGTAGACGTCTTACATAATATTATGAGACTACTTGAAGTCAGACGCAAATGCAATTTTGTCTCATATATCTCTGTAGTAATTCTGTTTTGAAATCAAATGGATTCTTTTTCTGCTAGTAGAGATTTTTCATTGAGGGTCAACCGTTCAGTACTTACACATAGATTAGTTGTTGGCAATATCAAACTCATTTAAATTTATTTTTTTCTTGCAGGAATAGGGTAGCTTTGTTCTTGGTATTGTGTTAAATACGTTTGTTTTATGTTGTGTACAATCATTATAGTCTTATTATCTTTGGAAAAATGATTTTGGATAGAGTGACTTTGATGAGTCCGGTATACATACAGCTACATTTAAGACACATGGCTGACAAAACCTTAAATAAAATTACATTTTTAAGCCATTTCATTCGACATTTTGGACTTGGTTAGTAGGAACTGAAACGGCTTATCATGCGAACAAGACAGTGGCATTTCTGAGAACACTTTTCCCTAGTAATATAAATAGCAAAAAATATATATTATCAGATGAGTATTGCTACGCTGCCATCTAGTTCAAGATATACAGGAATCAACTAATGTATATTCAATATTGAGTGTAGAGCCGATACCATCAGGAAGTTTCCATCCTATATCACTAATTCTATCAGTAATTACTCATTATATTCTTATCGACTGTTTTTGTATATGGAAGATCCATAGGTATAGAATAGCTCATTATATCTACATGATAAAAGTCGAAACCTCAACACGACTTCGCAACGAAATAAAAAATCTCCACATTAATTAACACGAGTTATCAGCTATATATTCAGTAAACATGTATTGAATGTATAAAACATATTGCAGATTGATTTGCCAAATTCTTTGTATATTCTTATATAACTTATCGATTTTATTTGTCTGAAGCTTTTAGTGAATATTCCATTTCCTTAAATTTTAAATAAATCTAAACCAAACGCTCCAACAATATACTATAATTCACTTTTAAGTTCACGGTTTACTGCTTGGATTTGCATTTTGTTTGATAGTTTTGAATCTCATTGAATGGTTTCGTGATTTTGGATTCTCATTCTTTATTCAACCATGTTTCATTAAAATCAAGTTTTTTGTAAAAATAGTTATCTGCTACACAACAGTTTTGATAGAAGAGTATCTATATTGTGTAATACAAAAAATAAGTAATCGGTCACGTTGCATAACGAAATAGCATAAAATTTGTTGCTTTTTCTGTTAACATCCATTTTGGTTGTAAAGCTGGTATTAACATTTCCTATCAAATCCTCAAGCAAGCAATATTTTCATGTTTATATGTAATATATATAGTCGACGTGAGAGTATAGCTCATCTCTTTCTTTTTTAAAATCGTGACAAGTAACAGATTTATAACGCAACGAAGGTTCTTTGCTCTTTTTTGGTGGTTGATGACAAGAAATAACATCACATTTGCACAGTAAAGTAGTTCCATTAAGCATATTAAAAAAAATCTTTGATAAAAACGAAAATTCATAGATCTTTTTAAAACTTTTTTATTTTAAAGTATCTAAATAGATTAACTTCTACTTGTTATTTGTTCCGTAGGATGTCAAATGCAAGAGGCAAAGCAGAGCAGGCAGAACAGGCAGCGATGAAGGCAGACCAGGATTCAGATTTAGCAAGAATCAAGGCTAAGGAGTATGCCCCAGAGTTCCATCAACCAGGTATTATCTCCCTTGTTTCATATTTCTATGTTACATCTCGAAATATGAATTCAGTACATTTATAAACAAATCAATTTTATGCTTTGCTACCATGATTTTGTTACAAATGGGTCTAAAATAAAGGCAACAACAAAATCACCAATATTGGATGATCAATCTCATATATCCAAGAACAAAAGACAAAACAATGCAAAGACATACCAGGGACAATGAAAATCGCAATGGTCCTGACTTGGTACAGGCATTTCAAAAGAAAAAAACAGCAAAAGTTGGATCAGAGATGCCACAAGTAAATCAACAGTCATGTCGTCGAACATGAATTTTATCAAAATTATTTAATTGTTTAACTTTCAGATTGTAAAATAAAACATGTTTCCTCCATTTGATCATGAATGTGCACAAAGTCAATATTTTGCTTCTTCTTAAATTGGATTTTTTTTTTCTTACAAGAACAAACCTTTAGATACATTTAGTTTTCCATCTTCCAAAATGTTTCAAATGACGAGAGATTTCTTCTGGAAAAAATTCATATAAATAACCGCTTTACATCTGCCTTGCTACTCTGTGTTTAGATCTCATTTATCATGTATATCTGAACATATGTAAAGGAAAGAACATATTATAGAGTTTCCCGGTGTCTTCCAAACCAAATCACCTATCTCTCTCTAAATTTGTTCTTTAGACTTAAGGTTCCTTTAGTTATCACGTATCTTACAATACATCGGTTTTAAATTCTGAATTTTGTTATGAAACGCGACACAAAAAAAGTTCATGTGGGTCACGATCGCGATCAACATTTATAGAAAATACAATAATTATAAACACAAACCAACCATTGCACTTTAGAATAATTTACTAGTTGCTGTTCTGATTCCAACAGAATTATTAAAAAGTTTTACAAAAGGATGGCCGAATCAGATAATTTATAATATTACTAGTAATATTTCATAAGCTGTAACAGTATCACAATTGAATTTGTGCCGCATTGATGCGGCTTTGCTTGTCTGGCAGTATTTTGATTTTCTAATCTCATCATTATTATTATTTGATTATTCAGGAACAGACATTATTAAGAAAAAAATGGAAGAGAACGGGGAAGCAGGAATGGACGAATACGATTTTAGCCATCTTAAAGGAATGCCAAACCACAATCCTGGGCGATCACAATCATTGTTTGTTAAAAAAGGGCAAATGGAAGATCATTTAGACTCGGGCATGTCTGGTGGTCCGTATTTATCACCTGACGACAGCCCTGTTCATCATCCGCATATAGAGCAAAATCATCTGAACCCATTAAGCCTTCTCTCGCCTAATCCATTGTCTTCTAGCAGTAGTAGTAAAGACAATGTTAGTATACCAAATCATTCGCCCAGAAATCGTAGCCCTTCATTAAAAATTAGACGCTATAGCTTTCTTGCCGGATCCCGACGCGGTCGAGGAATTAGTGAAATATTTAATTCCACAATTTTGAACGATCATTTTGATCAATATTCTGCTCACAAGGACGATGGTGAATTTGCTCGTGATTTCTTAGCAGGGGAAGAAAAGTTTCTTGCTAATCATATCGGGGATCCTTCGCCTGACTCTGGTGTGTCCGAATCCATGGACGAGGACGCAAAAAATAAGTCTCTTCAACGGAGGCGAACTATGCCTTGTATTGTTAAAGAAGATGGTGATGCCAAAAAGACTGTTCGAGAAAATCCAACAGCTATCAGTAGTGAAAACATCGCTACTAAAAACCCAGAAACATATGTTATAGAAAACGGTATACGTAAAAGGGTTAAAGGGATTCCAAACAAGCCTAATCCAAGTGCATCTAGGGGTAATCTTCCGAATGCGTTCCGAATAGAGAGCGACAGACATCTTCGATCTGGTAAGCATGGTAGTCTTCCCGACATCCACACCGTTCAAAAGACGGACACAATCAAACCAATGTCAAGACAAGAAGCGTACCAGCTGGGGTCTGCACGACGTGAAGAATTACGACGTCTACAAGAATTGGCAGAGAGACGGAGACAGGGTGATGTAGGTGTGATCCTTGGTGATCTCAAGGTAATACACAAAGGGAAATAATTCAATCTCAATAATTTTTTATAACAGAAGACCGTAATTTTTAGATATGTTTTAGGTTGTGAATTTGTGTTAAATGGTTTCTGGACTAATTTCATTATTATGCTGCACTTTTGAAGAAACAAGTACCGATTAGGTACCACGACAAAATCATAGACATATAAGACGGTGGATTACACCAATGGACACACACAACAAAACAAACGGTACAAACGAAAACAACTAAACTGCAATCATCAACTCAAACTCAAGTTAAATTTATTAATGTAGTTTATATGATAAATACATTTTTTTATTTTCACGTGATGATAAAACAATAAAGTTGATGTTTATGTATTTTCAGGATTTTGTGCAGCATCGCCAGTTGTTGGTACTAGTCATCGCTATCAATTTGAGTTTAGCAACCATGTTTTTCAACATAATGTCTTGATGACCACCTAACATAGTTACCATGGGAACCAACTGATGCCATGATCTTTTGGTTATGGTGCGGAAGCAAGTGTTTTATGCCCCGGATGAGAGGAGGAGACAAACACAGAATACCCCCTTAAGGCGCATGTCAACGAAGGATAAGATTTGAGTTGTATTCTGAGAGAGGTTTTTCTTTACCATGAAACAAATGCCAATACCAGTCTACCTTAAGCATATTTGTAATTAGATCTGGCTTTTCACCAGATGCCGTCATCTTTTTTTCACGTATCATTCCCCCGAGAGGATGAAGTCGCGCCATTTGTTGACCTCCATGTTTAGTCAAGGATCATGTTTTATTTTCATTCCTAGGGAATTTATTAAATTGTGGTATAAATGTTTGATGAGTGTTTGTGTCCAAGTTTGTATTATTTATTAAAATTTTGATTTTAGAAAAAGTGCCAGTTTAATGTGATTTGTTTTCCACAAATATTGTGGTCATTTCGTGTTTTCACAATTTTATTTCTTGTTTAAAGATATTAGTAGATATTTATTACTTTTATTTATAAATTTGTTGAGAAAGTTAAATAATTTTAAACGTATTTATGAATGATTTGACGGATAATTGTTCAGTCACGTGATAAAAGCTATCCGCAGAAACTTTGAACAGTTTGTTGAACGTCATGCAGTCAAGTGACATCCATACCACGACGTCTATTGACCAACTTGTTAGAAGGATTCTGTGTGAAGTCCGTATAAGTCTTTCAGTTGACCTTTGACCCGCGGTTGTAGAGGAATGTTGTGTATAATACCATTATTTATGAAAATAAATACATTACCTATTTCCAAACTTTGCCTTTTCAATACTTAATTGTAGCATGAAAATAAAAATGGAATCAAAATTACCGTATTGTGGTTATAAATCTCAAAAGTCCAAGAACAAAGACATAACAATGAAAAGACATACCAGAGAAATTTAAGATAGCAACGGTCATCACTTGGTTCAGACATTCAAAAGTCGGTGCGGCAAACAGGTCTTTCGTTTGTACTTGTCTTTTTGATGTTTTAAGAAGGGGTCTATCTGTGACTATTTCAGGGCTGGATTTGAATTATATGCATTTTATTTAGACCATGGGACGATTGCAGAACCGCAAGCAGTGCCAAATGGCCTCGTTGAAGGCTGCTGGCGGTTGTCCATTGTGGTCTTTCTAAATTGCCGTTTAATTGTGGGCTGTGTCGCGTACACTTATTCCACATCTCATTATTTTTTCTAATTTATTGTGCCAAACCCTCTTCTTACGTTGTGATGTTAGGATTCGGTAGTAAAACATAACACAACTCAACACAGTTCCGAGACATCGGTATTGAGTGATAGCAAAGTGAAAAAGCATTTTTTTTTCTAGTGTAAACATAATATATTTCCTGCACACTATATGCATTCTGCTAAAAATAAGTTAAGTACAGATTTCAAAAATGGACACACTTCAAGCAACTATTAGTATATTGCGTAACTTTTAACACAAAACTGCTATCACAAAACGATGTTGCTCCTACTTTATGAACACAATAAAATCCTGTAAAACATTTTATTCTTCAAAAAATACGGGATCACAATCTCTCGAATGGGTACAGAAGTTGATTTAGCGTGGATGATATGTGATTATCTCAAACTATTTAATGGTAACTCGATCGTTTTGTAGCAAAAAGCAAGACCTGTTTTATAGTTGCTCCCGTGCTATCATAAGTATACGGTTCCTTGTTACTGTTTTGTGCCTTCGCGGCGTTATCCCCGAATTTGCTTCCAAGCTCTTGTTCTTACGACACAAAGAGGTTAAGATATAGCCCGCTTAGACAGAAACATTTTTGTGTTGAAGAATACACCAAAAACTATGATATTGTCCGTACAAGTCAGAATTTGGGTTCCAATTTTGCATATTTTTTTAGGTTTTATTGTTCTATGCTCTTTATATCTATATGCTGTGTGATATTTTTTTCAACCTTTTGCATTTGCTTTGGCCCCTCTGATAAATCTTGAATAAACAAAAACGTAACAAAATTTATTGTTTGGAACTTTAATTCTATATTGAAAAGATAATAATTCGCATCCAGTTTAGTTTTTAGATAATATAAAACAAAGTGGCACAATAAAAAAAATAAGTGAACTAGAGTGCACCATAAAAGGTCATCATCAAAGAAAAGAAAAAGCCAAGTTTTAACGCAGGTCTTTCATATCCAGAACTAAGGAGTGAGCCATGCGGAGTACATTTTGGAATTATTTTATTAAAGGAGATCAGTACTTATATGGAATAAATGTACATGACACAGACTATATACAAATGGTTATTTAAGCTGTTGATCAGTGGTTGCCTTTCATATGCTCTTCGTCCCAAAATGATTATGTCTATATTGATCCACATATGTGGAGAATTCGTTCAAGAAATTAAGTTATCTATAACAAGTGATAATGTTCTTGGTTTTCAGAGTTTGGTATTGTATATGCCTTATTTTCCGTTCTATATATTCTGATCATGTATGTATCGAACTGCGAAATGGATATTTATAGGCAAGACAACTATTTATTCTCTAGCTTCGAATCTTATTATAAAGAAATTAACCATATGCCAAAATAGGAAATTTATATCCTCAATGTGTAAAGCCATTGAAATATGTAGGACACAAGAGTAAATCTAGTTAACCAAGGGTAAAAGGAGCAATGCATAGACACAAAAATAAACCAGGGGAAGATATGCGACATAATTCTAACACAGTTTCTCATGAATGACCATGGATTTGGTAACCTTATTTCTTTCTGGAAAAAGAAATCACCACACCAACCGTTTAACTGATGGGCACTCTCGGCTTCGCTTGTTCAGACAACATGACAAGTACTATACAAGGATAGAACATTGTAAAATGTGTTTTATGTTCACTTCTTCGGTTAAAACGCCTTTTCTAAAGCAAGAGTTAACACTAAAGTATGTCTCGTCTGCAGGAATTTTTATAAGGATTTTCAATTTCTGAGATCAAAAGGTGTTTATAAAACTTAAACATTACTAATATATGCCATAAAAATAATCAAAGTCACTCGACCAGAAAATCAAAGCCAAGGTCAAAAGATGGGAATACAATTGTGCTAAGCTACTACTGGGGCTTTTGCATACCAAGTTTCATCAACCTAGGACTTATACATTATTATAGTTCTTGAGATATGGAGGTGCTCTCAAAACCTAACCATTGCTATTATATGTATTGCAAATTGTCAAAGTCGCTCAACCGGAAAATCAAGGTCAAGGTCAATAAATGGGGACGCAGCTTTGCTACGCTACCACTGGGGCATATTCAAATCAAGTTTCATCAACCTAGGCCTTATAGTTCTAGATATATTGAGGTGCTCATTAAACCTTACCCAAAAAGTAAACGCCGCCGCCGCCGGTAGAGTAACACCTTTGTCCTGCTCTGCTTCGCAGGTGAGACAAAAACTTCAAAAGCCGAATCCATATGAAGGAAGAGCACAGTTTCTATTTAAAGAGGAGTACCCATCGAAAAAGTTGTTATGCTTTTTTAATTACGTTAGACAAAACAAATTACAACAAGAGGCAAGAGATTAACAATCTGCTGACCCTTACGCAAGTTAAATTTTAAGTGTTACATTTAAACGGAGTAAGATATTTTTTCTTCTTTCTTCTTAAAAGTCTTTAATTTCGGTACATATTGCCGAAATCATATCACTATCTGTATAGGCTTTTTTTCGGGAATATCACATTTCTCAACATCACAACTCTACATCCTTCCTAAAAAATAATAAGATTTAGTTTATAGATTTATGCATAAACTATTTTGTCAGCTCTTCTTGCATATTTTGAGAATGGTCATAAAGTAATTCATTACTGTTCTTTAAAGTTTTTATTTCTTTTTTGCACTTAAAGAAATTATTTTAGTTCATGAAGTTTCCAGTTTGAAATTAATTATTATGCGAGAAATTGACTGGAGGAACACAAAGCCTGACCATGATACTTGATTAGTATATAAACATTAAAAGATGGGGGTGATATGTGTACAAAAGTATACAGTTAAAAATAAACTTTATTCAAAACTTTCATTATATGTATACTGTAAATAATTCATATTCATTTAAGATATTTAATAGCCAGTTTAGTTAATGATACAAATAAACTCTCTCTTCCATTTTTCTTTGCTATGTCCTTTAATGATTTTTCCCCTGTCAGTGTAATCCATGTTGCTGTTTTGATGTATGATTTTTAAAAAATCAAATTTTAAATATGTCGCTGTTTCTACTACATAAAATGTCGCCGTTTTGATTGTCGCTATTTTGAAAATTCTCTGTTTTGATATAGCCCTGTTTAAAATTAACAAGAGTGATATATAAAGATGTCATTAGTTTAGATAGGTCGGGAATAAATGAAAAATCGATGGTTTCTTCTCATAATTCAGCAGGGCACAAACCACCTAAAACCTAGTTAAGGGTAAAAAGATACTTACTTGCATTGCCATCTCATTGAGAGCACTCTTGTTTTGTGTTTTGATCAGAGGCTACCATAGTTGATTCAGTCACTATTTTCCCATTACACTTGCTGCAAACCGAATCTTGACCGCCTTCTTTGGGTTCATCAGAAAAATGTTCATTTAATATTTTGTTCATAAGGGTTTCGATATTTAAAATCCGCTGTAAATATATGAAGAATGGTCAAATAATGTTAGCGTAAGAGAGACAATCCCATTCAAATTTCTGGACCCATACTAGTAACAAAATATTTAAACATTAAAAATTCGTTAAAACAAGCAATCTGAATATTTAAGATAATGACATCAAGAGACAAAAATCTATGTCTATATCAAGCTTTGAGTACTATTGTGGCATTCGAATGTCAAAAGCACGGAAAGAGTATACTCTACTACAGCGGGATGTACTCAAGAATGATGATGATGATGATGATGATGATGATGATGATGAGATAGTAATGATGATGATGATGATGATGATGATAAACGCAAAAAACAACAAAACCGCAATAAAATATTAATACCAATATTTTTATTCCAACTTAGGTCCCTTAAGAGGCAAAGACAAAAAATAACATGATTTAGCAACAGCTTTTCTTTATCTGCAATAGTTTCCATTCTATATATTAATAATAACCACATTTTCAACCTTTTGAGGGGCATAACCCTCTCCCATCTTCTTATTCTCTGGATTACATTCCGGTGCATGCTAAAAGAGATTGGTTTCTTTATTTTGGGTTTCTAAAGAAGGGACAAATAAAATTTAATTTTTCAAGTTTTATTGTAAGATTTTAATTCTACATTCTTTTTGTTTTATTTTTTTTACTATTAGATAAAAAACATGAAGTGGGTCTATGGAGACTTTGGTAAAGCTCAATGGGCTTAACATTTGAGCAAGCAACTGTTCTTCTCTATCTGCATGCAATAATTTCATTTTGTAAGACAAAAGCACGATTTTGGACCTTTAAATATGGAACCTTTTTTCGGACTATTGACGACTTCGTTATAGCTTAAAGAATGAGCTGAACATTTTAGCAAGCAACGGCTTTTTTTTATCTGCAATAGTTCATTCTATAAGCAAAAACACGATTTTCAACCTTTTAAGCAGCATCACCTCTATAATGGATTATTAAAAAAAATAGTTTAACCCCGTCACATTTTATATGTGCCTGTCCTTAGCCAGGAATCATTGTCAAAGCTAGCCTTTTGTCTGTCCCTATCATTTTTGTGTTAATCCAGAAATGGGTCTTTCATTGGAAATTTTGGGATTGATTCAGTTTCTTTTATGTTGGTTGATTCGCGTGCTCACACAAGCGTCAGACTAACTACCTGCAACGCACGACAAACTTATTCAAAACTTATCTATATAGCGTCTGTTTAGCGTACCTGACGATTGCCTAGCGCATGTGTGACGATCGCAGAACGCATTCATTACGTTCGTCTAACTTATATTTTTTGCACTCGGTGAGAAGCCAGGAATTCTGTTCTTTTTAATTTAGTATTATTTCAAAATAGCCCAAAATAGATCTATTATCTGTCTTAAATGTTTTGTTGGAGTAATTAATTAATATAGATATATCATCATGTAAATCTGGTTTCGTTATAACATGTATAAAAATATTGGTTTCCGACGTTCTGGTAATATGAATGTAAAATTATTCTAAAGCCTTATTTAACCAATAGTGATGATTTTTTGCACTCAGTCTTAAATAATAAAAAATATTATAAATTTTATATTTTGATATGTTCATAATATACACTGTAAAAATTGTGTTTAGAATCTAAACACTTTTAAAACATGTTTAGCCCTAAAAACGTTTAGGATTGTGTTTAAAATCTAAACACCTTTCAAATAAAGCATGTAAAATCTAAACATGTTTAGGTCATGTAGGTATTAAACATGTTTCACTTTTCAATAATATCAATCTTAGAAATTTTCCTATACTATTTTCATTAATCTAAACACAATCCTAAACATGTTTTGCCAAAACACATGTTTAAACCCTAAACATGTTTAGACCCTAAACATGACACCAATTTGTTACATTTAAAGTGTTTAGAAAAATGTTTAGGCCCTAAACACATTTTTTACAGTGTATAAAGAAGCTTGCAGTGTTGAAAAATAGTATATGTCAGATGTTGTTACATTCGTTGATTTTAGAGAGTTCTAAAAAAATCCAAGGAAATCCTAAAATACAAGGGTATTTTCTCATTTTAAATGTAAAAATAACTCTGAATCTTTGGATCTGATTGGATGAAAGTCCATTCAGAATGACTCAGGTGATTGTTTGACTATAGAGAAATGCCGAATGTGGAGGCTCCAACAAGGAAGTTTTATTTGTCTGCTATAAAACAAACAATGCCTGATTTATGTCCACCCCGCTGCACATACAACGAACTCTTTGTTAGTTATTTATATCTCTTTGATTGCAAAATGCAATGTTATGCCTAAAGTTTAGTACAATTTATCAGATTTAATTACACCTAAAAATTTCCTGTCTAGTCACCCATGTTATGTCATTTGGTCATGCAGCACATGTACACAACTCTGTTAAATTGAGTCAAAAGCTGCTTTGTTGTTATTTATGAATGGAACTCTGAAGGCAGAATTATATCAGTGCAGAGTATTGGAGGGATTATTTATTAATTTATTAACACGTCAGGACTCAGGTAAATGACAGTGCATTGGACTGCATTATCCAGTAAGCCATCCATGTACGTGTAGATATTTCTGCTAACATGTATGGAATGAAACTTGAAAGATATTGTGCATGCAGGCACTTTGATTTTTTTTAATTTAATTTTTCTTTATGAAAAGACCCATGATATAAACATACACAGAGTAACAGTTCTAGTATTTATTCAAACAGAGACCTGTACATGTTAATAACATGTATCTATTTTGTTTTAATTCAAATGAACAACAATTGGTTTAGGAGCATTGTTTATTTTTGATATGCTAAATCAGGGACCTTATTTTTGCATTAATTCCCTGGCAAAATATCTAGGAAACCTTTTTTACTTCTTTACATTTCATACCCATAGCCAGATTGTTTCAATTAATTTTCAAGAGTGGGTGTCCAAACCCTTCAACCCCCGCCCCCACCTCACCCCCCGCCTATGAGCATGCAAATACTCCCTTTATACACATCACATCCTACTGGGAGACATTTTTTTAAATACACAGCAATTGTGTAACATTTTAGAACTTGATATACAGCTATAATGTAAGCGTCTCAGAGTTAACATTTCTACACATTTTGTTGACAATATCAAAAATGCAGATCACATACCCACTGCAAGGAACACGCGTATCGAGTGACGTAATTTTTACTAACACTTTATATAGGCGAATAGAGTCTAAAGATTTTTACTATCATGTTAAGGATTTCATAGCCCTAATTTTGTGTCGTACGGAAAGCCGTAGTGGATCTCCGCATTAACCATGTTAACAATTTATTTACAATTGGTGTCAATGGGGAAATGTTTAAGTTCCACCAGTTCGACAATTCAATAATTTGACGAACATACAATTTATATTTCAAACGAGCGTAGCCGTAATGATTTTTAAGAAAAGTTATTTCATTTGATTTGCTTTGATAAGTAAAAAGTTAATGTAGTTGATTATAAGAGAAATCTGTTGCAGAGTTTAGTAGAAATTACGGTACCTGGATCGATTGGCGTGTTCCTAGGAGTGATACCATTTTGTTAAAATAAAATGAAACTTATCAAGTACATGTATACCTTTTTTACAAGTTGTATATAGGCAATTTTACATTTCTTCACATACAAATGTTTTGTTGGAATTCTCGGAGCGAAAAAGGTGCTTTGATGTATCGTTCTATTAAAGTAAAGATGGCATGACCATCGACAGGTTTCTAGCAAGTGGTGTGGCGTGGATGGTCCCCTTCCACCTGGGGAAAATTTGCAAAAAAATGATCCAATTTGGTGGGATTTTGGTGCTTTCCTAGAGTTTTTCATTATTCTTTTTTTAAAGGGTGTGATCTCAACCCCCTTCTAACAGCCTTGGATAATATAAAAATACTGCTAAGATGTGAAAACTTGATGTATATCACTTTTACATAAATGTACGTACTGGGCAACCACATTTTGTCGCATTTCCTTGAAAACAGGGAAAAGTGTGTGTGTGGTGTGTGTAGACCTAAATTCATTGCAAATTGTGTGAAATTTACAGCTGTGTTTTTTGAGGTTTTTTTTTTTTTTTTTTTTTTTTGAGTGACAACTTTAGATGTTTCTTGCAAATGATAGATTGATCTTATTACATTGGGTTGTTGATCATATTTGATAATCGCTGCCATTTTTTAAAGATTTCATACTACATGTATCTTGTGTTGTTCAATTTTAAAAAGGTTTTTTTTTTATTAATAATTCTGTTTTATATTTTGTAGGAAAGCAGTGACCACAGAGAGTGAGGAAAAGAAGCAGTATGTTTGCAGCTGGTCTTACAACACGTCTAATTATGGATATTTTTCAAGTGAAGGACAAAAACAATATGATGATGAGTTGAACATTTTTAAAAAATCATTTCAAGGAAAGAAGATTTTGTAAATATTTTCCTATATATACAGAGAGGAATGCATGCGCTTGTTAACAAACTATCAAAATCTCAAATGAGTTTATACATGTAAGAAAAACCGGTCTGAAGAATTTGCCTAGCATCCTTTTGACAGCACTTGACTAATCCTAAATGATCGCCGACAGCATGACGGATGTCCTTAATAGAGAAACACGCATGTGCTTCATGAATATCAAAAATACACATCATTTCAAATGAGTATTGAAGTTAGACTGTCGTTACTCGTTGTATTTGAGTATTTTTCTACCCAAAAAACGTCCACTGACAACACGATGGTTGTATTACGATTTACAAAAATTCCTTTCCATTCCAAACCATCTACTAGTAAGTTATCCTTGTTATATTCAAGATTTTGTTTTGGCTTTGTTCATTGTTTTTTATAAACATTTTTTTTTCAGGTTTGAATTAGTATTTTAAGCTTTTGAAATTGACTTTCTCCCTTTCAATTCGATTTTACTTATAAAATTATGGGGTTGATGCGCTACTCGTTCGTTACAATGACACACTGTGCTCTCTGTACACGTTTTAAACACGTATAATGAGGTTTTTTGGTCGTTAGACTGACGCTAGACGTGCGATAGACTATCGTTAGACTGACGTTACACCAGTTCGTTTTCATTTAGCTTAGCGAACGCATTTCAACGTGCGCACAACTACCGCAGAGCGTACACCAGCGTGCACATGTGTATAACGTCCTTCTAACTTAATTATGCCTAACATTCGAATAACTTATTTTCAACACGTTGGCAAACGTCGGAAATTTAAAGAATGTTCAAAATTTTGCGACCCACTCGACGTTCACCAACGCACGCTGACGTTCGCTAACGTCTTTGTAATGTGTTCATAACTTATACAAAACTTACACAACGCACACCATGCAGCGTGTTAAAAATATATTCTAAAACGTCGGCACACGTTGGCTTAAACGTTATAGTGTGACAGGGCGACGACAGACGACGACGACGCCGGCCGCAATGTGATGGCAACTAACATGGTCCAGATGCCTTCTAAAAATACGCATAATAGGAACAACTGATATACCTGAAGCTGTTTTTTCTTATATTTCCTTCGCTTTCGGTATGCTCGTTTTGATTCTATCGAATGTCTTCCCATTATACTGTAATGAACAATTAAAAAATAACATTAACATTAACAACTCATTGACAAATACATATATATGTGTACATGGGTGGTGCTTATTGGAGTGTCATGAAAGCTAGAAGCAGAGATTAAAAAAATTCATCAACACTGCTGACTAGTTCTTTAAATATACTGACATAGTCATTTCCTCCACTGAAGTATCAATGGATCACAAAATAAATTCATATTGTCATATAAACCACTAAGATTTTGGCCAAACAAAATTCCCTTATGAAAGGGAAATTCCGACAGAAATTTGATTAATTATAATTTATTAATTTGTTGGCTTTTGGTTTGTGAAAATTCGTTAACAATCACGTTATTGAGCTATATACCATAACTCATTTGTTTTGAAAACATACTGTGTACAAACAGCTTAAGAAAAAGCAATATGAACAAAAGGTCAATATTCAGGTCGTCATTCTAAAATTGATTAAATAAAAAAAATAAAGACTTAGCCTTATATATATGATATCATGAAGGTGTACTTACCAAAATTTTTATATAGAATCTCACAATAAACAAACAAGGAAAACGCTGTCACTTGGTATAGATCACTTGGTGAAATACGGGGTGAAAAATGATCTCTTTGTTTGATAGGAGATCGAGGCGGGAAAACTCTGTGACCGCGCTGTCTAATTGCATCATGTTTATCATAATTATCAGAGTATCAGCATGGTTCCACCGTGAAATTACAGATAACGGACAGATAACCAACTTATAAAATTAAAAAGGAAAATATTAATGCCTTTTCTTGGCATACTGTAAAACATGGTATGGTACGGTGATATGGTATGTGGTATGGTACGATGGTATGGTATAAATTTTGCCATACCATGGTACGGTGGTATTGTACGATAGTGTGGTATCATGGTATGGTACAAATTTTCGTACCATGGTATAGAATTTGGTATACCATATGGTATGGTATGGATTTGAAAACTTTTAAAAGATGAAATAGTAAATTTAAGTACATGTTCATAATGATATTTCTCAACTATAATACAGATTGGGGGCACAAAGGGGGTTGGAACATCAGAAGTATTTGTTATTTTGCTGTAGATTTGAACAAAAGCGAACCCCCCCCCCCCCGTATGATCGTTCGTTCTCAGTGAACTGTAAGTGGAACCCACCCCCCTTAAGATAATTTCTATGATTTTTGGTTAAATATAAGCATTTGTGTAATATTTTAGATTCAGAATATAATTAACTAAGAGAAAATTATGTTTTGAAAAGATGATGTGTGTGTATACAATTAATACATTACAACAACTATTAAAAAGAAGTTTCGAGAGAATGTTATGAGGAATTGTTTCATTAACCTCGAAATCACCATAGTTGTATCAGCAACACAAAAACACAAAAGTTTATTAAATTCTGTAAAGAACTTTATAATTGAGTTGACATTTTTATTGTTGGAATTTGCTTGTTGGTGATATAGCAGAATATTGGATTACTCTACAATAAATCTGTAAAGATAAAAGAAACTAAAAGTAGATCTTGATCTTGATCTAGATAGTGTTATAAAAACTACTTTTTAGTCAATTAACCCCTGTTTTACTGACTTAAGCTTCTTATGGACATGCATGTTAGTGTATTAATTTGTAATGATTATTTTATCTATTCATTTTCTAGTCATACTTTTTTATTTTATCTACGGTCTTTTGACTTTTATATCAATGTATTATTTACTTGTTTGTGTCCCGATGACGGCTACAATATTGTCGACGGGCCCTGGGACACTGAACAACTAACAATCAATCAATCAATCCTATGGACATGCAACTAAGAAAAAACATTTATCATCATCATCATCATCAAGTGTAGAGATACAACTTTCTGGATTAGAGTTTTGTAAAACAAGTACATTATATAACGATACTTGATAAAATAAGGTGTACTATTATTTAACATAATTTTAATGCAAAAAAAATATTTTCATTATTTACTTTAAAAAACGAATTTTTCAAATCCATACCATACATTGTACCATAGACTTCATACCATGGTATAAAAATTCATACAATACCTCGATACCATACCATCATACCATACCACCGTACCATGGTATGGCAAATTTTATACCATACCACCGTACCATACCATGTTTTACAGTATGCCCCTTTTCTTTGTTTTTTTCATTAACCATTTTCATACATGCGCGCACTAATAGTTTTTTGCACTATCACATGCAAAATGTTTTAAGGCCAATGGGAGAAATGTTTGTCAGTCTAAACTAGTTTTGTTGTGATTTTGATGAACAGTGGGATGTTTTTTTGTTTGTTGTTTTTTTTCAATAGACACGTAACTAAAGCCAAAGATTGATGAAAGAAACAAGTGGAAAGAAACGGTTAAATTATTCATTTTTGAAACGTTCTTTACTAACTTTATTTTTATTTTAATGAAATCCTAAATAATGAAAATAATGAAAAAAATATTCTGTCGCAATGTCTTTGAAAAATAAATATTTTAAAACAAATTCTGACCAAAACAAAAAACCAAGCCCCCCCTTTCAAGTTAGATGGTCCGTCCTATCTTATCTCTAAATCCAAAGATTTATAAGCCTAAAATAACCCAAACGGACTTTGTAAGTCTTTAATAACAAACGCAATTCATCACACGTAGCCATGCAAGCAGTTTTCATGTGCTCTTCGTGAAGCGTTTCTATCATTGTCACGTCGATTCGTATTTTTCTAGATTTCATAGCCCATGTCAAATTCAAGAAACATTAGTGATAGATCACATAAATCTGGTAACGCAGGCCACCTTTTATATACTTCTTTTAATATATTAATTGAAAAGGTGAAGAAAAATTTGCACACGGCCACCAATCGCGCAAACTCATATCCAAATGCTATGAAAGAATTTACGTTAGCGGGACATCCGGATATGAGTGAGCGGAACTTTTTCCTTTCGACTGGAATGTAAATAACCTTTATTCTCTCTTATTTTTGCATATATTCATAAAAATCGAATGTCATTCGACGTAGTTTGATAGTTCTAGTCCAGTATTAAAAACCCCAGTGTAGACACCAAGGCATTGCTAAAAAAAAATAAGATATTCTGTGTTTACGCCCTGCAATTTTGAGGGGTCGGTTCGTAAAAGGGTACATTACATTGCTCCAGTGATGCAGTTGTACCATGTTTTTGTTTCTAATGAGTTTTAAAGGACAACAAAAGACGAGGCTGTTCTCAGAATCCACATTATCAATAAGAATGAATGAAAATCGACACAAAAATGCAAAAATATGAGTTTGCGGGACCTACTATGAGTTAGCACACCGGCTATGGGTTACTGATATTTTCATGGTTGAATGACCTAGTGTGATGAATTTGCATTCATACATGTTTAATGATGTTTCTTTCCCCTTTGTTTACGTTCCCGCTCTTCGTGCAGAGTGGACGTGTTTATTTGGCTCTCCAAATTTTATGTGTTAAAATGTTTTGGACTCGAAATTATGCTTTTACTTTCTCTTAAATTGATGGATTTTATCACAGGATTATGCATATTTGCATTTATTTTGGATTTATATTTGATTTTTGGACGTCTACTCTCTCGATGATGGAAAACTTGGGACTGTTGGTCGACTACCATACTGGTTCACATTGAATACTATGGAATGTCGGACAGGCCTCTCATTTACATGATGTCTGTGGGGTCTTGTTGTTCCCCTGACAGTTCGGTGGTTTCTTTCGGAGATCGGCATTTGCAGGTTTTCCGATTTCCTCCACCTTTAACACAACTGAGCATTTAACGTCATCGGTTTGGGTAGAGTATTGTCCTAACCGGTTCTCGTTCTGCCTTGGCTTTTAGGGGCCGGGGCTTCTTGCCTATAGTACTTTTTTGTATTTTGTTCACTGTTGCACTTTTTAGGATGAGCGAGTGTTGTGTGTGTTTTATTTTCAATTTTATTTGCATTTTGTCTGTACCTCTTAGGTAAGTGTTAGGTCCAACTCCTGCCAGGTTAGGGAACTGGGGAAGGCAATGCTCACATAAATTGCACTGGTGCAATTTGTTAAAGTTCCACTCTATGCCTATATATTACGCTATATGGCGGTGCTCCTAATTAGAGGAGGGACATACAAACAAACAACATTCCCCGTTATAAAAATATCGCTAGACAAGACAGGTTAAAGACACGTCGCTGCAGACCTATACAGTCAGACAGGTGGTGACAAAATATTATCTCCCTTGTAAATATTTTGTATGTCTAACTTATCCGAAAAACACATCATTGTGAATGACGCGGTGAGCTGAAATCACCAACTTAATCTTTTGATTAATAAAAAGTAGGTCATGGTTATTTTCAAGTTCGGGTACAAGTGAATGGACAAACTATTGTTCTTTTTTCTTAGTAAGGATGTTTTACGCATAGAATAATAATTTGTGACAAAAAAGGAATTTATTATCTCTAAGGAATAACCGGAACTCTATAAAGGTGATAAACATGTTGAATTTTAAAAATAATGGTAAGTGCGACGGGTTACATACTTTGACAGATGACGACCAATCTTATGCTTTTTTTGTTGACAAAATTTTAAGGAAATCGGAGAAAAATGTTTTTTTGTCACAAGCAAGTCTAAAACGTTGCTAGGCAAATGAAGGGAGACGATTACAGTTTTACAAATCGAACAAACCTCACTTAATAGACCTCCCCCTTCTAAAACGTCATTTTACATTTGCTTATTATCATTTTATTATAAAAACATGCATTATATTAATAAAAAGTAAAATTTAAACAGTTTCACCAGTTAAAGCCTTATATATTGCAGAATTAAAGAAAAAATAATTTAGGAAGTCGAGTAGACCATTGCTATTTTTAGCTGGGTATGAGATACCCTCAATGTTTATTTATTTTATGAATGAAATTTCTATATTTAGAAGGGGGGATTCACAAATAACGTATGAAATTAGCACAACTTTGACAATCATTTTTATCAATACCGCAATAGCGACGGGTTCAGGATTTTTTTATCAGAAAGAATGGAGTCTTATCTGTTGTATATATTTTTTTCAGATTTTTAGGAGCATGATGTTTTATTTGTCACAAAGGAAATCAGACCCCATAATATCACTTAACATGAGAAATATGCTCTTTTTACGCTGCAAATTTAATAAACCAAGGCAAATTCGGTGTTGTTTACTTTCATTTTACATATTTTATATCACAATTTATTTTAAAAGTTGCTCTAATAAACTTTTTAATGCCCATAGTTACTACGTAAACATGCCGAATCAAATTCTACCTTATTTACTGAAGAGCGCATATTCTTTTGTCTCGTTCTGACCACCTTTCTGACTGTATATATAGGTATAGTCACGACGTTAAACTCCCCAGTCAGTCAGACAGGTTAAAGTATTGTTTATAGGATAATTGCAAGTTTAATTTAGATATCTTGTTAGGAACAAATCAACAGTAAGGCTTGATATTTTAGGATACAGGTTTGGATAGTTTTATACGACCGCAAATTTTTGCGATCGTATAATGTTATGGCGATGTCGTCGTCGTCGTCGTTGTCGTCGTCGTCGTTGCCGTCTGGGGGCATTTGGTTTCCGTGCGATAACTTGAGTAAATGTTGACCAATTGTTATGAAATTATAATATGATGTTTGTAACCACTAGAGGAAGCTTCCTATTGTATTTTGGGTTGGTGGCCCTTACCGTTTTGGAAAAAAAGGGCCAAAAGGGGCTAAAACGGGTGTATTGACAAAACTTGTAGAATGTTTATTATTCGATAGATTTTGAAAATTCTTTTTTTATTGAATTCCTCATTAAATTCTGTCAACAAAATGTGTCAATGGTTTTGATGTATATTGAACCGTTACATTGCTACAGGGGGCCAAAGACTGGCCACACCCAAAAAATCTACTTTTTTATTTGTGGTCCGATTTTAAATTTTTTTTTTCATTGGAATCCTTGTGAAATCCCTGCCTGCATTTTTCAATCAGATTTGCAATATATCTCACTGTTTTTTGAGATATAAGGGGTCAAAGGGGCAAAAAACACAATTTTTAAAAGTTGGTCAAGGCAAATGGTTTTACACAAGAATTTAGCTGTAGTGGGCCAGCCAATTGTTATGAAGTTTAAATATGATGATTACACTGAAGGAAGCTTTTTATTGCATTTGGGGTTTGTGGTCCTAACCTTTTTTTTAAAAAAAGGGTCAAAAGGGGCTAAATTTTGTAAAAAATGTCAATGAATTTAGAAATAAGATTTTTTTTCTATTAAATGTTATTGTAAATATATATGTGTCAAATATGCATTTTAAAGTCCACCAATACAAAATACAAATACAAATAAGTTTATTGGCCAATTAAGGGCCCTCAAGGGGCAAAGACATTACAACATATATGATTATAAGTGATATCAGAGTGATTCAAGAACAACAAATAATATAGCAGGACGTTCCTAAGTTCAATAATTACATATATAATTATCAAGTTATATTTGATTCCTGTACCATAGGATGCATGTGTAAAAAAGCTTTGTAAGTCCACCATGGGCTGCATGTGACCAAAGCAATACTAGACTATCCATATTGGGCCTCAAATGTACAGGGTTAATCTTGTTGCGGTCGTATCATGCTGCGCTCGGCGTAGCTTTTTATTATATCATAGAGTAACTCATAGCCGGTGTGCAAACTCATAGTAGGTCCCGCAAACTCATATTTTTGCATTTTTGTGTCGATTTTCATTCATTCTTATTGATAGTGTGGATTCTGAGAACAGCCTCGTCTTTTGTTGTCCTTTAAAACTCATTAGAAACAAAAACATGGTACAACTGCATCACTGGAGCAATGTAATGAACCCTTTTACGAACCGACCCCTCAAAATTGCAGGGCGTAAACACAGAATATCTTATTTTTTTTAGCAATGCCTTGGTGTCTACACTGGTTTTTTTTTATACTGGACTAGAACTATTAAACTACGTCGAATGACATTCGATTTTTATGAATATATGCAAAAATAAGAGAGAATAAAGGTTATTTACATTCCAGTCGAAAGGAAAAAGTTCCGCTCATTCATATCCGGATGTCCCGCTAACGTAAATTCTTTCATAGCATTTGGATATGAGTTTGCGCGATTGGTGGCCGTGTTGCATATACAATGTTTTTCTACCTTGCAAAATGTTTTGAAAGATGCCGTTAAATTGATTTTTTTTCACTTTCCCTGTGCAAAATATTGTAAAGCCAAAATATTGGAAATTTCGGAAGTTGGACATTTGTCGTTTTTCTAAAATCTACAAATTTACTCCTTGCTTTTTCAATTTTACGTACTATACGAGTATACGTTGTATTTTTATGCAAATTAATTTCACCAATTTCAGAAATCTTTGAAGGAAGGTGCTGCTTACATCATTGAAAGATCGTAAAAACTCATACCTTTCTTTTACTGAATTAATGAATATGATTAGTTTTTAGAGTTTAAGACATTTTGTTGTATTTTATACCAGCGTCACACATTTGAGGTTTCTCAATGTTTTCGGTTTTAAGGAGGCTGTTAGGGTGGTTTTCATTTACACTGTTGTTCATATTCTTATGGTGTTTTGCATTTGAACCTTTTGGCTAGATGAATCTTCAATGGAAGAAATCTTTGTCAGTCTTGACTATTTTTGCCTGGAATTTGTTGTGATTTTGATGAACAGTGGGATGTTGTTTTTTTTTATAATTCCTGCTCATGATAAAATTCTGCTGTCTGTGTTTGTCCATTGAGTCCTAGAACAATAACAAACAAAATAAAAAGACATGTAGGTGCATATTGCATGCTTTATCATAAATTATACCAATTGGCAGAGCACAAGCTTTAAAATAAGAAAACACAAAATATATATTTTGAAAAAAAACGTATTCAATGGGTCTTTATTTGGATGGTCATAAAGGGGCCTGGGCGTAGAATACTTAGTAACTATCTCTTGTTCGAATTTTATACCATCATAATCACTTATAAAGGTGTCCCATAGTGATTGATTTTGCCTGTCGGCAAATATGTCATTCTGTAAATCAAGCAGGCAAAGAACTCATCAATTTGATAATGGATCGTGTTATAAAAGTTGTTTATTTTTGAAATTTTATATCATAGTTACGAGGGGCATTTGAAAAGTTCTGAATATTGATCGAGCATGTTGCTGATATAGTCCATCAGCCAACTCTGCAAAGACGTCATATTTAAAAGTTGAGTGGATACCCCCGTAGACCGATTTTTTTATGGTACAAAAATTTAGTATTTCATCTAAGCTTCATAATTCCAAATGTTATACTTGTATAAAATATGCGGAAAATAGCGTAAAAATCATTTTTCTGGACCCTCTGGTGAGCAATTGAAAAGTAGTCATTCATTTATTTTCAATAAATTGAACATGGGGTTGAAAACTTCAATTACTGTTTTATAAATTTATAGTATGCATAGGGATTATTGACTTGGGAAAAGAATTTGCATCATAACAATGTCTAAAAAAGATATTTTTTAGATTTAAAATTGCTAATTATTACGTTAAAAATTTCCCTATTTTTACAATTTGCGAATGTCTTCCTATGACTTCGCACGTATCACAGGTAAAATTTACTCAACAAGATTCACCTAATTACAATGGTCACAATTAAAAATATTAAAACCACCAGGATTTGATAAAAACAGTGTTTTACAGAAAAATCCATTTTTTAATGTCCATGTGCGGATTGTAATGGTTTGACCGATATGGTTTTTATTTTTTAAATTATTAAATGTGAAGGTCACTTTTTCTATTTTTAGAATCAATATTTTTATGATTTTAAGTCATTTCTATGGTATTTTTTTTAAACCAACATAAAAAAAGTTATATTACAGTAAAGGTGATTTCTTACATTATTGAAAACAAAGTTATAACCAATTAATCACGTTTTCTTGTTTTTGGCCTGTTAGACTTTACTTTAGGTCAGGTGCGTTTGACTTTATTTATACTTATATGAAATATTTACATTACTTTTTACTTATAACTTATCTATTCTTTATTTTTTGGCAACAATTTATATCGAGCTGTCGCCTTAAAATAATGTTACGATGTCGTTTTGTAAATTTAGGTTTTTTTTCCCAATTCTATTGTTATGAAATCAAAGAATGGATGAGGGGGTTGGTGTTTTCCTAAAATAATATTATGAATCTGAATTTTGATGAAAAATATTTAAGTATCAGAGGATAAAATATTTTGAAGAAGGATTTCTGCCATATAGAATAATGCTAATAATGAAAACAAAAATTTGTCTCGAGACACCTTTATGAAAAAATAATTGTCTGATCGGAACAAACCCACCCCCCTCTTTTCGTGGTAATGGTCTGTCTCATAAAAAAAGAGTACTAGAAGACAAGAAGCCCTCATTGATGATGGATTTTTACAATACTGCATTCCATTTTAAAGATTTAACAGCAATGTCATCTCATTCCTTAACATTCCCAAAGACTCCGCCACATACACAGACGAACAATTAGGATTTTTCGGACGATTGCTGTTGTTAAGAATCAAAAGCACACCATAGTTCCTCAGGCAACACTGGTACTGGTCAGCTGTAAATGAATAGAAAACGGTGCTGAAGCTTTTTCCATTGCAAAGGGCATGTTGATCTTCATGTACCAGCATATGCTCTTAACCTTGAAGTGTCTGTTCCCATAGAAAGTTTGTATCCGTTTGCTCAGTTACTTTGTCCCAAACGATGTCAGAATTTTGTATTTTTGTCTATAAAGTATTCTGTTAACAGGAAGAAGTTGAGTAATTCCTTAACTCTATTAAGAAATATAGAGTTAAGTTACATAAAAATTGAGACGGAATACTTAATAACTTTGCAGAGCGACGCTCGATTTAAGAAGACGAACAATCAAAAAGTGAGCCTACATGTATGTATGTCGCTTCTGTCTAATGTTACTGGCGACACACAAAGAATACAAGCATTTTAGGTCTACAGAAACTTATATCATTAGTGTACCATTATTTCCTCTTTTATGTAATATCAGGAAAAATGGGAAACACTGAAATCAGCAAAGTTAAAAACCACACAAATAGTAAGATTACAGTATTCGCATTTTAACACAAAATCAGGACAAGTAGTTTTCTTTGATTTTTTTTAGAAATTTTGAATGCAGTATAAGACGGGACATATTGTACTCGTGGAGAACTAGACTAGCTATCTCTTTCTATCTCACGTTCCGATATACAAGTATTGATAATGTCCTTTCACTGAACAATTCTCTATTTGGTGACTTTCTCCATCTCATATATCCTCAGGAACCTGAGATAAGGGACACAATGGATTTTAGGAAGTCTGCTTCATATTAAGATTTATACATCTCGTAATTGACTCTCAAGGAATACTTCAACAAAGCTCTATGACAAACGTGATGACTTCAACTTTCCCTTTTTGTGTAGCAACATTCCGTCCGCTCCGGCTTATGAAGTGTTCGTATCACAGTTGATTCGTTATTCCAGAGCTTGCGGCAATTACATCGATTCCTTGCATTTGGCAGAGCGTAACGTTTGACACAGAAAAGGCTAACACAGAGTTATGTTGCTCCACGGTTGCTGTCTTCACTCAAGAAATTGTACGGTAGACACCGTGCACTCGTAGACAATCTCTCAAATGAGTGCAGATGTTGGTTTGTCTTAGAAATTTGTTTTGTCTTCCTTTACCAGATTTGACACATTGAATTGAAAATTAGCAACACGACGGATGTGCTATAGCAGCCAAAAACCGCTTACTCTTCCGGAGCACCCGAGTTAACTCTTGTTACGACTTGAGTTGGCGTTGTTGATTTCCGTTCGGTTGATTTTGTGTTTTGTGTTTCTTCGTGCTGTTCTTGCTCATGTTTACCGGTTTTGTCGTTGCCCTTTCGGACTTTTGACACTCGAATGCCCTATTTGTGCCTGTTTGCTTCTTTCAATTCATTCGTCGGTTAGCACAATCACTAACTTCAATGGTTTGGTGATTTCAACTTCGTTTAGTTAACTTCTTTCTGGGAAAATTGACCAAACTCTACGTATACGACATTGCTCAGCAGCATAAAAAAGTTCACAATAAAAAGGCCTGTTTTTCAAAATATATTTAGTTACGATTGTAAAGAGAGTTTCTTTTTTGTTGTTTTAGAAGTACGCTTATTGCTTTGAATTTCGTTAAAATCTAGATTCTTTAGAAGACGGTACAGGAAACAACTGCCAACAATGAAGAAGCTAAATATGGATCTTCAAAGTATTTACAAATATACTAGTAGTAATTTCAAAAGGCAAAACAATCATAACAAAGCGTCAAATAAATTGAAAAAAAAGATCCATATAGAACTTTATTACTTGGCTGGCATATTTCCTCGATAACAGTAACTTTGTATCCCTTTTCTAACTAAGTGCAACAAACGGTCAAACATGCAGCGCCATTATTGTATACATGTTGTATGCTGCCTTGCAAATGATCCAAAATGCACATGTACGTGTAATTATGGCAACTTTTAAACGACAATTAAGACTAAAGTTCTTATATTTTGATACTATAGTTTCAAAAAGGTCAAATATATAAACTAAAATTGAAAAAATATATAATGAAACACATTATGTTGATCATTTGTATTTACACATGAAAAAAATATAGATTTCAGGCGACTGGGGCTACATTCATAAATACCGAAACTTTTCAACCGGTACCACAAATATTTTAATGGAATTGTTTTATCTAATTTGTTATGTTGTAGGTAGATTCTTTCCACAAAATATTCCACCTAGCTATCCTATTTTTTTATGAAATGAAAAAAGAAAATGAAAAAAACCTCATTTTAGTCATTCCTTGTATTATCTCCCTTTAAGACTTCTTTGAGTGAAAATTTTAACAAACTTTTGTCTGTCGTTGGTTGTCTGGACAACATTTAATATGTTAAAAGTTTTCTTTTCAATAGTATTGTAGTAGACTTAGTATAATAGAATGTTTTATAAGGGTTGAAATTTTTTGACAGTTTATAGTACCCCTAAAGGGGCCTCTGTTATACCAGTTTCCGCATCTTTTTGCAAAGTATAACAAGTTGCAAAATAAAGTTCACATGTTTGTCTTTTGATTTCTGCAATAAAAAATCGGTCTACAGGGGTATCCACTCAAATTATTTTTTTCCGGACCTGGCTGATGGACTAATAATATACCAAATTAAATAATATTCATTTGCAATTAAAGATAAAGTATTCCTCTATTTACCTGTAAAGATTTTGCATGGATTTTTCGTGCTTTATATTTAAAAAAAAACAGCATGCGCGTAACCGTAGTCTTACATAGTGCTAAAACAATGGCTGAAAAGGAAAATGATTTTACGATTGAGCAAAGGGGGTATTGCAAAATACGGGCGCTGTTAGGATGTTCTCCGGCCGAAATTAAAGCGGACTTGGATAAAGTATATGGAACATCAGCTCTGTCATACCCTACGGTTTTGCGTTGGTTTAATCGCTTTAAGTCAGGGAGAGAGACAATAGAAGATGACCCAAGAACTGGACGACCACTTTCAGCATTTAATGAAAAGGATGTAGATGCTGTACGAGAACTGATTGCTCAAGATGCGAGATATACCGTGGAGGAGATAGCCTCATATACGGGCCTTAATTCGTCGGCAGTTTTTACTATTTTAAAGCAGCAGTTGAAACTACGAAAAGTTTGCGCCAGATGGGTACCCCACTTGCTAACTGATGACCAGAAGCAGAATCGTGTAGACTGTGCCAAAATTCTCTTAGAAAAATATGAGCACTGTAATCCACGTAGATTAAATGAAATTTTAACTGGTGATGAGACATTCCCTATTCTAAAGCGGACAACAAGGTATGGATCGGAGAAAATGGCGAACGACCTCAAGTTGCGCGTAGGAGCAAGACGATTAAGCGTGTAATGTATGCTTTATTTTTTGACGCCAAAGGTCATGTTGCCCAAATTCCTGTCCCAGCTGGGTCTAGTGTAACAGGAATATTTTACGCTACAAAAGTGCTTCCAGAAGTTGTTAAACATTACACCGCCGCTCGTCCACGCACAGGTACCCGAGGTATTCAGCTGCTCCACGACAACGCACCTGCCCATAAGGCCGCCGTCGTTACGGAATATTTGAAGGCGCAGTCAATCAAGACTTTGCCACATCCTGCATATAGTCCAGATCTGGCACCATGCGACTTTTGGTTGAATCCAGTTATCAAGGAACGCTTGAGAGGACGAAGATTTGAAAGTCGATCTGCAGTTGGAAGTGCTGTTTTTCAGTGTTTGAACAGTATACCCCAAAATGACTATAAAATGGCATTTTCAAAGTGGATTGTTAGACTAACAAAGTGTGTAGATGTTAGAGGGGAGTATTTTGAAGGACTTTGATAATAAAAAATTAACGCCAAATAAGTTGTTAGTATTTTTTCAACGAAAAATTACTATTTTTCAAATGGCCCTCGTATGTTGATCTTGCGCATGTATTGCAAATTAAATTCATGTTGCAAATTTATAAAACCCTTGAGAAACGAATATAAAAATATAATGATATAAAATTTGGCTGAGGCTTTCAACATATGAAAATTTAGACAGTTGATGCGTGTGTAGTCTATTTGACTGGCCATCTAAGTGGTTTACAGAAAATTCATAATCTTTACGTCACAATTCGAGAAGAGCAAGAAAATCAATATTAGAATGGAAACCCATCAATGAAAGATTGCTGTATCTACGATTGTACACATCAACGCTGAAAATAAGCATAATTGTGGCGTACGCACCAACAAATGATAGTAAAGAAGAGACAAAAGATCTGCAGGAGGTCATAAATAGTGTACACAAGCACGACATCTTATTAGTGATCGGTGACTTAAATACAAAGGTTGGAAGCAACAACACAGGCCATGAAAAGGTTATGGGAAAGCATGGAATAGGAACCAGGAATGAAAATGGAAAAAACTTATCATCTTGGAAATTTGCGAGCTAAACTTGGTTATTACAGGCACAGTTTTCCCTCATAAAACTCGGCACAAAGTTACTTGGACATCGCCAAATGGAAAGACCGAAAACCAAATTGATCACATTCTTATTTCCAAGCAGCATAGAACATCATGCTTAGACACAAGATCAATGAGAGGGGCAGATATAAGCAGTGACCATGAGCTCATAAGATGTAAGATCAGAATCAAGTTAAAGTCATTCAAGAAAGATACAATTAATAGAAGAATCAAATACGATACCACCAAGCTACAACAGCCAGAGAAAAAGAGAGCATTTTCCCTTGAGCTTAGAAATAGATTCCAGGTACTAGAAGATATGGAATCAGTTGAAAACATCTGGGAAACAATCGAAAGAGGCTACATTGAGACAGCACAGAATATACTTAGAGTAAAGAAAAAAGGACATAAACCATTGATAAGTAAAGATGCATGGAAACTTGTTGAAGAACGAAAACAAGTTAAACAGCAAATTAACAACAGCAGATCTGAAAGATTGAAAGAAAACCTAAGGTCAAAGTAGAGTAGAGTAGACAAAGAGGTCAAGAAAAGCGTACGAAATGATAGAAGAAATTGGACGGAAGATCTTATAGAAGAGGCGGAAACAGCAGCCAATAATGGTCATATGAAAACAGTTTATGAGGTTACGAGGGTGCTTAGTAATGATAGGAGAACAGAAACATCAACAATAAAAGACCAAGATGGAAACATCCTTAGCAGCCAGACTGAAATTAAGAACAGATGGAAAGAACACTTCAGCAATGTCCTAAATCGACCACAGCCAGATAACCCACTAATAGTAGAGAATGACGACAACTTGATAGATGAGATCAACACAGGTGTCATAGAGAAGGATGAAATAATTAGAGCAATTAAAAAACTTAAGAATGGCAAATCAGGAGGAATTGACGGAATAACAGCTGAGATTCTTAAAGCAGATATGACAACAACAGTAAATTCACTTGCAAAACTGTTCACTGCTATTTGGAACAAAGAAAAAATACCCGAAGAATGGAGCAAAGGATTAATAGTAACAAGTATTAGCTTTTAAGAAAAGCTTGCCTGACCTCAGTATATAATTATCACGTTTAATAATTTTCAAAAAGATTTTTGATATTGGCCACACTTCCTGCAATTGAGCGTGGTATACTATAAGAAAATAGGAACTGCATGTACATGTGCGTTTACCTTTCTCCACAGTTAAGGCAAAATCAATCAATCAATCATTACCCTCTGACATCTTTCTCGTGCATTAAGCTCAATAAATCAATTAATTATATGTCAAATTAACACACTTGATAGCTGTTCCAGTTTAAATAGAAAACGCCAACATAAATTTTAATTTACACTTATGACCTACTTATTGTTTTGTTTGACCTTATCGTTGCATGCTGATGTGTTTACATATTAAAGATACGTTTATGACAATTAATTTTCAACTGATAATATACACAAAACAAAATTATTATTCATTTATGATGTGAACAGTGATGCAAATTTAATTATACCACTATGTCATAAAATGTAACGAGATACCCTGCTTTAATCATGCTTTGTCAGTAGATAAGGCTAAATTCCTGAAAGACCCTCCTCATTAATTATCATAAACTTTCATTTAACACTTTCTACATCCGCCCTCAGGGGAATTATTTAATTTGTTTGTTATATAATGACAAACATTAAACTTAAGCTAAGTAATCAACACAGACAATAAATGCACGTAAATAAAAATGATACTGAAACGCAACTAGTAGCAAACCCATTTATCAAAAACCAGTTGAACAGTTCTTGTCAAATATCAGAATGATTGACATAGAATAATGTAAGTTTGGGTGCAGGTACGGGTTCTGATTACACATATTAGCCGCATCTTCCTGACAGCAAACATGGCGGCCTCCATGTAACAACTAAATCTTATACTTGGGGTCAGGCAAAAATCCCCAAAAAAGGTGACAAGGCTGTATGTGATAATTACAGAGGCATCACTTTACTATCTGTTTCAAGTAAGATCTTCTCAAGAGTGGTTATCCAGAGAATACAAAATGGGATATAGGACAAATTGCGAGAGGAACAGGCTGGATTTAGAAGGGGAAGAAGCACAACTGAACAACTTTTCACATTGCGTAACATACTAGAGCAGTGTAATGAATGGAACGCACCCCTTTTTAGCTCACCTAGACCGAAGGTCCATGTGAGCTATGACCATCACTTGGCGTCCGTCGTCGTCGTCTGTCGTCGTCGTCTGTCGTCGTCGTCTGTTAACAATTTTTCAAAAATCTTCTCCTCTGAAACTACTGAACAGAATTTAATGAAACTTGGTATGAATGATCCTTAGGGTGTCCTGCACCAAACTTGTGTTTCAATTTTTGATCCGTCAAAAAACATGGCCACCGTTACTAAAAATAGACCAGGGGGTCAGACTACTGTTTTTGGCTTGTAAATCAAAAAGTATAAGAGATAGATGAAATCCAATGCCACGCTACTGCTTCAGCATCAAAAGTTCTACAAAAGTCTTCATTTGGTCGAAGTTGTCAGATGATCCCTTATAGGAGTTACAGCCCCTAAAAGGTCAAAAATAGCGTTTTTGCATGTTTTTGGCCTATAAAATGAAAACTATTGTAAATAGAGAAAAGCTGTTGCTTGATTAAATGTTCAGCTCATTTAGCTCTACAAAAGTCTTCATAGGGTCGAAGTTGTCAGATGACCCCTTATAGGGGTTACAGCCCCTTAAAGGCAAAATAGTGTTTTTGGCCTATAGAATGAAAACTATTGCAAATAGAGAAAAGCTGTTGCTTGCTTAAATGTTCAGCTCATTTAGCTCTACAAAAGTCTCCATAAGGTCAAAGTTGTCAGATGATCCCTAATAGGGGTTACAGCCCCTTAAAGGTGAAAAATAGCGTTTTTGCATGTTGTTGGCCTATGGAATGAAAACTATTGTAGATAGAGAAAAGCTGTTGCTTGCTTAAATGTTCAGCTCATTTAGCTCTACAAAAGTCTCAATAAGGTCAAAGTTGTCAGATGACCCCTTATAGGGGTTACAGCCCCTTAAAGGCGAAAAATAGTGTTTTTGGCCTAAAGAATGAAATTATTGCAGATAGAGAAAAGCTGTAGCTTACTAAAATGTTCAGCTCATTAAGCTCTACAAAAGTCTTCATAGGGTCAAAGTTGTCAGATGACCCCTTTTAGGGGTAACAGCCCCTAAAAGGCAAAAATAGTGTTTTTGGCTTAAAGAATGAAAACTATTGCAGATAGAGAAAAGCTGTTGCTTGCTTAAATGTTCAGCTCATTTAGCTCTACAAAAGTCTCCATAGGGTTGAAGTTGTCTGATAACCCCTTATAGGGGTTACAGCTCCTTAGTGTTTTTTGATTATTTAGAATGAAAGCAATTGCAAATAGAGAAAAGATTTTTCATGCTTATAAACATTCAGCTCATGTAGCTATACAAAAGTCTTCATAGGGTTGACATCAAGACCAGGTGAGCGATTCAGGCTCCTGGGAGCCTCTTGTTGTCAACTATGTTGATTTTGAGAAGGCGTTTGATTCAATCCATAGAGACAGCCTATGGTCCATCATGAGGCATAATGGAATCCCAGCAAAGTTAATCAAAATGGTGAAACTCCTTTATGACACATTCCAATGTTCTGTTTTAGTGGATGGAGAAAAATCCGAGTGGTTCAGGGTAACAACTGGTGTGAAACAGGGCTGCACTATGTCAGGGTTCCTATTCCTCCTAGTTATCGACTACACCCTGACAAAAACAACAGAAATAGAACCAACTAGTATAAGACTTGAAGACTTGGATTTTGCAGACGATTTGGCACTCTTGTCATCAAAATACCAAGACATCCAAAATAAAACTCACATAAAGACTTCACGAAAACGCAAAACAGGTTGGCTTAAAAATCAACATCAAGAAAACTAAAGTAATGCGACTTAACACCACTATACAAAATCCAGTAAAAATTGAAGATCAGCAAATAGAAGACGTTAAAACTTTTACTTATCTTGGGGGCATTGTAACATCAACAGGAGGTTGCAATGAAGATATCAACAACAGACTTGGGAAGGCAAAACACCAATTTCGAAGATTAAGGAAAATTTGGAGCAACTCAAAATTTTCAACGCAAATAAAGATCAAATTGTTCAACAGATTGGTGGTATCAATACTTACATACGGTTCTGAAACCTGGAAAACAACCGAGAGAGACAAGAAGAAACTTGACACCTTTCAAAACAGATGTCTGAGACAGATGCTCCGAATAAGATGGCCGGAGAAAATAGCAAATAAAGATCTTCACAATAGAACAAAAAACAACATCAGTTCTACAATCAGGCAAAGAAAGTGGAAGTGGATTGGGCATATCCTACGAATGAACAACAGTAGTAGGATATGCACAACAGCTCTAATATGGCACCCCGAGGGAAGGAGAAGAGTTGGACGGCCAAAAACAACGTGGAGAAGAACAACAGAGCAAGAACGACAACAACTGGGGTGGACTTCATAGACACAAGCGAGAGTAGCGGCAAGTGACCGGCATTACTGGAGGGAGCGTATCTGGACCTTATGTGCCTACGGGCACGAAGAGGATAGGTAAGGTAAGGTACGTCACAATACGTTTTTAAATATAGCATGTATAGATATAATGCTCAAAAAGTAGGTTATCAAATCTTTCATGACTATCTTTTATTCACAATCAAAAAGGGACTACATGTAAAAGAGAGAATTCCAATTTGAAATGCAGCAGCGCAAATAATTTTACGGTAAGATAAAATAGATTTGTAGAACGTACATGCATTTGAAAATGTTGCTTTATATGTTAACAGAAATTCATTTATATTTTCACATCATCTAACATTTCATTGCACCCCTTACCTAAATGCAGCTCGTTTTTAAGTTTTAGATTTTTAAGTTCGGGATATCGTAGAACAAACTTTGTGAGCGTATTAGAATCGTACCGAGCGTAGTAAAAGCGTAGTGAATGCGTATACATGTAAAACGATCGTTGTTATCTCAGAGGGTGGGACTGGTCGTAGTATAATCGTAGTTTGGTCGTAGGAAGGTGGCTGTAGAAACGTACTGCGCTCGTGCTGGTCGTAGTAGCATCTTACTTTATTTGACTATTGAAAACAAATTCCCTGTTGACTGGTCGTAGTACTGTCATGATAGTTGTCGCGACTCTACTACGATCATTAAGATCGTGGAAGTCGTGGTGATCGTAGTAAGACGTGGTCAGTGTGACGAGACTTTACCACGCATGTATACCACGAAATCAATAAGACAGAAGCCGACTGCTCTACGATCCTCTCACGATTCCATTAAGCCGTTGGCACGCTCTATTTTTATGATTTTTTTTATTTTAAGTAACAGGTATACATGGTATAGAACATATAGAGAAAAAATTAGAAGAAGAAAAATAAGACAAAAAATAAAAACAAACCAACAAAATTTGGTGCGGCAAGTACAGTGATCCTAAACTCGACGAGATTGCAAAAATACTGTGCGTCTGTGCGTTTTAGTAAAAATTAAATATAATTTAAACTAAACTCTATTTACTTAACACAAAGAATAAAGTGGAGGGTAATTATCTTTTAATTATGAACATACTATCGAATTTTATATAAATATTTTTAGCTGTATAGTGTTTTAACATTCTATAGTTACGTCGATAATTCCGTTTTCGATTCATTCCCCCTATCCGTAATGGGTCCTGAACTTATTCCGTCCCGGAAGTAACGTAACATGAGTATAATTAAATTTTCGCCATAAAGTTACGTAAATGGACGTAACAGGAGCTTTATCCTGATTCCCGGGACCGCGTTCCAGGTTTTAGCAGTAGCTAGGCATATATTTGTATATGTGTAACAATACTGAATATTACGAGCGGGTACCAGTCTACAGGAGCTTGTGCCTTTCTTTTAACGTGACTATATTATGTATATTCACACCGTACAACCGAATTAATTCATTTTGCTGAAGTGCATGTTAATAGGACCATGTGTAGCATAGATAAAGTTTCTTTCAGCGTGTACATGCATATGTATATTTATTATACCTACAGTATACAGACGGGACGTAGGGACCTAAATGGAAGAGTGGTCAAAGACGCGGATTTGAATTCTACGCCATTGCTCACTATTCAAATTACCACAACAGGTAATATAGTCAATATAATCGATTCCCGGTTTGTAATTTACAAAAAAACGGGAGTTTCCCACCTGTATGGAATTTGTCAGTGTCTTGTCCAAGGTCTGACTTTTAGAATTTGATTTTTTATATTCTGTGTTTTAAACAAATTTTTCATGCTTTGATGGTATTTCCCAAAATACTAATCAGGATATGGTACTGCTTACTATTCCGGAGCACCGCAGTTCACTCTCGTTTCGACAAGTGCTTAAATTGATGTTTGGTTGTAGTGTCTTTTTTTTGGGTGTGGGGGGGGGGTGTTTTGTTGTGATGATTGTATGTCCTCCGATTTTGTCTTTGGTTTGTTTTTTTCGCATAACGATATTTGATTGTCCCTTTTGTACACCGTTGCTTATTCTATGGAAAAAATATCAGTTTTTATGCAAATACCCCTTCAAAGCATCGACATATCTGTTCAAAAGCCGTATCTGTTACAGGTTTATAAGCCAACATTGATTTGACCCCCCCCCTCAAGTGGCATGCTATGGTCGCTTTTAAAATGCTTTGTCACACGTCATTTTCAAGGAATTTTAATGTTGGCATTTGTTTTTCACAAAAGACCCAGAAGATCGCAAGTCGCCAATTAAAAGCATTCAGGCCGCAGGTCGATTTTGACCCTGCGAGAGCCCAATTGGTACAAGTATTCAAAGCTCCTTCGTCAAACTTCGCTTTCACATTTGAAATATCTGCCCATGACTTGAATTTTGATCGATGATTTTTGGTTAAGTCACCATCTCAAAATTGCCGTTTGTAGTTTGCAAAGAAAATAGTTACATTTTTCTAGAGAATGCATGTAAATACATTCAAATGTGGAATAAGAAGTATTTCTAAATGTGCAATATTTTCATGAGCTCATTAGTTTTTTTACATGTACATTTTAAACCACATGAATATTGTGCACTCTTTCAAAGCATGGTTAGCAGTTCTAGTGGAGTTTTGATTCCCTTAGGTTATCCCGCTCCGGCATCAACATTAAAGCTTAATATATATTACTAGTTTACATTTTCAAATCGTAAAAACTCAAAGTTTTCTTCCTACCCCATGCAGACATTGGTTGGTCTTTGTCATATCTTGGTTTCCATTTCGGCATTCTTAGTTTATATATGCTCTTCACGTTCATATATTGTTTGGCATTTCCAATCTTTAGGTAGAGCGCCTCTGGTGAGTCTTGAATAGACAAAACGCGCGTTAGGTGTAGCTTAATCTATTGTCTAGAACTTTGTTGTTATTTTCATTTCCGATTAAAAACTGTTGTGTATTGTTAGGGTTAGATTTAGGTTTAGGGTTTTGGTTTAGGGTTAGGGTTAGGTTTAGGGTTTAGGTTTTAGAGTTTAGTGTAAGGGTTAGGTATCCATGTGCCATCTTCACTAACACGTTATGGTTAGCACTTTATAAGTCTAATTTGTAAATTCATG
The DNA here is from genome assembly GCA_963971305.1 of Arcuatula senhousia. Lineage (NCBI taxonomy): Eukaryota > Metazoa > Mollusca > Bivalvia > Mytilida > Mytilidae > Arcuatula > Arcuatula senhousia. Next base: position 30,468,334 of record OZ020306.1, on the reverse strand, counting down.
TCTGCTTAAACGAATGACTCAAACTAAATACATACATGTATTCTAATACTAGACACTTTCGATGATCAAAGTAATACTAAACACGTGTGTGCGTCAAACTACTACTGGACACTTTTTGGCGATGCAAATTGGACACTGTTTGGCGATTTTTGTTTTTGTTCTGAAATCACGATTGGAAGTAAGCTAAACACATTTTGGCGAATCGGACACGTTTGTTGGAATAGACACATTTTGAGTGGTTTTACTTCTAAATATATAAATGGGTCATAAATATATATATATCTTTATTTACATAATCATAGCCATATATCAAGAAAGCACTGGTCTACATTTTAAACATAGTAAATCTATCGATTACGAAGCACACCTCGTTACGCATTTTTGTCACTAAGCGGGATTTGACTTGAACTTTTCAAAATTTTTAGTGCTCGTCCATGCAGAAAAAGAAAGTCACAGCCAGCATCTGAACCACATATCTTACTAAGCATCCCTAAGTGCACCTACCATAGAAATATGGTTGATGTGGCGCACTTGTCAGTAAGCGGGAATTGACTTTAACCATTCTTCTGTAAGTGGTCATTCATGGGGAAAATATAGATCAATGCCAGCACCCGAAGCATGCATTGTGCGTAGCATCATCGGGTACATCTATCTTACCTATATGCTTGATCTTGCACTTGTCAGTAAGCAGGAATGGACTTAAACCATTCTTATTTTAGTGGTCATCCATGCAGAAAATATAGGTCAATGCAAGCATCCGATGAATGCATTGTGCTTAGCATCACTAGGTGCATCTACCATACCAATATGGTTAATTTGGCACTTGACATTTTAACACAAGGTAATTGTGTATGGACCTTAACCATTCTTCTGTAAGTATGATGCGGACGCCGGCGCTCGAGGTTTCACATAAGCCCCCTAACTTTAATGATCTTAATGTGGTTTTGGTTTTCGTTATAAAAAAAGGAAAATACAAACATTTAACAGAAAAAAATACATTAATAACAAAATTGAAAGTAAAATGATCATGTAAGACAATTTTTAATGGTTGTATTTCATAGTGTCAATGAACTTGACTTCATCATGACATTACGAACAACGGTGGTGTATATTTCATAGTGTCATTTTGTCAGGTACTATATATCCAAAAATGATCCAAACCTGTATTAATCGACGTTGTAAGAGGGCATTGTAGTATGGGAATATAGAAAAATGAATACGCCAAAGATAGGGAAAAAAATATATGTTATCAGACTTAATTCAAAATCTGTCAAAGTAAAAACTGGCCTGATTTCCTACAGGAAGTAGGATAGCGACACACCTGAAATAGAATCCCACGTTACGGGACCCCACCTTGATTCTGTATATCAAATATCAAGTCGCTGTGATTAGTGGTTGCTGAGAAAACTGTTACGAAAATTTCTTCCCCGCCCACACGCTGCCCAATGACCGCCCGCCCGACATTCATCATTTTATAACCCGGAGTCTCCTATAATACTTCGATGATTGTAATAACTTCGCTACAGTGAAAATTAAACTAAAAAATCTGTCTAAGTAAAAAATGTCCGGATTTCGTTAAACAGGAAGTAGGTGAGCTACAGCCCTGAAATCGAATCCCAAGTTATGGGACCTCGACCTGATACTGTATACCAAATGTCAATTGATTTTGATAAGTAGTTGCTGAGAAAACTGTTACGAAAATTTCTTCCCCGCCGCCCGACATTCACCATTTTATAACCCGGATTTTTTACTCCGTGAAATTCAGCCAAAAACGTGGGTTTTAGTTTTGTCTCAGTTTGTAATGAGCTCACTTCATAGTGTCGTAATACACCAGAGGCGGATCCAGAGATTCTGAAAAGAGGGGGCCCACTGACTGGCCTAAGAGGGGGCCCGCTTTGGTCACGCTTCAATGATTTCCTATAAATTCAACCAAATTTTTCCGCCAAAAGGGGGGGCCCGGGCCCCCCCAGGCCCCCCCCCTGGATCCGCCTATGTACACTTCTCCAAATTGAATTAATCCACTTGAACGGTGTGACAACGCATGAGCGATTTCTGTGCACTCTACAGATTAAATTGATACAGGTAGATAAAATGTATCATTGGTGATCAACTTGTTGTAAATTGAATGAATATCATTGAGAATTTTGTTTGAAATGTAAAAAAATCGCAATTTTTTCTTCTGCAAATTTCAGGGAAAAAAACCAAAAAACCTTATCGATGGCTCGATTTGCGTGTTTTTAACTTTTTGTGTGTGTATATTGGTCCTCGATTGTTGTCCTGATTCAAGACATCTGACTTTAATTAAGACATCTTGTGTTTGTAGATCTGAAAAAATAGTTAGTCTACATGTATAATAAACCTTTTGTAAACATGTATAGTTGTACTTTTGTACGGTTGTGCTGTCAAAAAAAAAAAAAAACACGAACAACTTATCCTTTCGAATTGTCCCTGATTGAATAAAGGTAATAACAAAACTACCGAACTTGAATGATCAATCTCATAGTCCAGAGAAAATGACAAAAACGAATCAGTCATACCGGAGAACTGGTGGATCGCAATGGTCCTGACTTGGTACAGGCATTTCAAACGAAATGGTGGGTTAAACCAGGTTTTATGGCGCCAAACCTCCCTCTTTCATTGCGATCTTAGGATCCGGTAATGACCATATAACACAACATAGTTGTGAGACACAATAGGGATATTGAGGTGATCATCTCAGTACAGCAGACTAGTCAAACACTAATTAAAACAATTAACTATCATATCTTTTAACTCAATTTTGAACTTTTCTACTAGTGGCTGATAACGAAGAAAGAATTTTTTTAGTGATCGTATGAGACGTATTTTCTTATAGCCCTGCTTCAAAAATCGGTCACGAAGAAACCGGTGTCTGATAAAAAAATCTGTGAAATGTGTGCAAGCTCTGGCATATCGAATAAGTTGAGAAATATAAACACCGTATGCAGGAGAAGTAGGTATATTGCTCTGTAGATTAGGAAAATTAATAATTTGAAAATTAAAATCGTCTCGTTTATCGTAAATTTTTGTACTGAGATGACCACCTGGGTCAAATTCGAGGTGCAAATCCAAGAAAGACGTGAAGCAATTAGATTCGGTGGTCTCTTTAATCTCCAATTCCGGAGGATATATTGAAGGAATCCAACTACCAAATGAAGTGTTATTGATAGAAAGGACATCATCAATATATCTGAATGTAAGATTAAATGACCTTGCCTCTTTCATCTTCTTGTTCTTTACGAGTCCCTGAAGAAATTCAGTCTCGTAAGAGTATAAAAACAAATCGGCGAGGAGAGGAGCACAGTTTGTGCCCATTGGAATTTAGGTTTGTGTTCAGGTTTTGTTTCTATTGTTGTTGTCTTCGGTATTTACCGATTTTGTCTACTATATATTTTAGAAGTACCAGATTTCCTCTACTATAGTGTTATTTTTTGTAATGTCATTTGTACTACTCTTGACAAATATAAAGTACCAAGATGGGAGCAAAAGAAAACTCAACTTTTTTTTTCTCATTTTTACTACTTTCCATGAATACAAGGTACCAAAATAAAACTTTGTTTCAGCTATCTGTTAATATGGTCATGCTGTATATGCATATTTCTATGTGTGGTCTCCCATGAACAGCATTCAAATCAAAACTAGAAAAACTGTGAGCATCTACTCGCAAATAAATACCCCGCCCCGGTAAAATTCTAAAATAGGAGGTGCACATGCACATCTTCATTTTGTCACAAAGATTTTGTGAAAGTTTCATTAAAATCCACCAAGGAATTTATGGGAGTTGCAGATAAGAGATGGTAAACTGAGGATAAACGGACAGGCACCCCTATCACTATATACCCCCCCCCCCCCCCACTGTTCAAGCGGGAGGAATAATAATTGGAAGCCAATTTAGGCCGAAAATAAAAAAGTGCTGAAAGAGACGTACTAAACCCCAACACACTTAGAACAAAAAAAAAACAGTCCTCAGAATATCGACCATATACATTCCAAGGAAAGTTACCCGATGCTTTAAACAATTTTAAACTTGTACAATCGAAAAATTTCAAAACCAAATGATCGGCAAAGTTATCGACACAGTGGTTACAAAATACAAGGTATTAAAGTGGATGTCAATGACACTGTATATTTTGTTATGCTGTATATTTATATTTCAAGCATAAACCTTCTCCAGCATTTGAATCAAAATAACAGGAATATCGTAATACACATGTAATGTTGCTTTCAATTGAAGAATACAAAAATTACTATAATTTATACCATGAAGTTATTATATAGATAACTCCATGGTTATACAAAGTCTTGTTCACCTATACGTTGTTTTGGTTGTTTCAACCATCATTTAAAGACAATTACTTCTGCAGTTTTATCAATAAATTGATTAAATGTGTGTTTCCACTGAGACATGCATAGCCAAAAACTGTCAATCCAGATTTCGTTTTTGTTCTAACGTCAGCTGAGTGGTCTATCAACACTCGGGCGATATCTAGATCTCCTAATCTACACGCAGCATGAAGAGGCGTAAAGTACGTTTCACGGCCCACATTTATATCAATTACGCATTTCAATAAAATCTCAACTATGTCTAGATGCCCTAGAAAGCATGCCCAATGAAGAGGCGTGTCGCCTTTTACTGATTGACAGTTCACATCTAACTGATGATTGACTAAAAATCTAACAAGATTGGCTTGTCCACTCTGACAAGCAAAATGAAGAGAGTTCCTTCCTTTCTTGGATAAGGCTGAAAAGTTAATAGGTTTTCCTGCGAGAAGTTTTACAATGTCAAAATGTCCCGACTTACATGCTATATGAAAAGCACTAATCGATGCATAATGGTTTTTGTCTATTAGTTCAACACATTTGGATTCCATTAAAAGACGCTCTACTGTTTTGAGATGACCAAACCTACAAGCTAAATACATGCCAGTGTAGCCTTTTGTTGTGGTCTGTTCAATATTTGTTCTGTGTTTGATCATAAGGTCTACTATATCAGTTTGTCCAGTCGAACATGCTATGTGAAACGGTGTAATCCCGTTCGTGTCTGCTATTGAAATATTGGCTAAGTGACCTAATAGAAGTTGCACTGTGGTTTTATGTCCATTTTGACACGCATACCTCAGTGGCGTACATTTGTTACTATCCAAACAATCGATATCAGCCTTATGATTTATCAACAGTTCAACTAGGGGGAAATTGCCATTGCATGATGCCAAATGCAAAGCTGTTGCACCATCCTTTCTTTCTTTTTGATTGATTTCTATTCCCTTTTTGATTAAACTTATCAAAATAGTTTCGTGTGTATTAGTAATTATTCCAGCATTTGCCGTAACATGCAAAGCATTTCGACCTTCTTTATCCTCTACTAAAATATTAGCTCCGTATTTTAATAGAACATTAAGAACATCTAGATGGCCGTAGTAGGCAGCTAGATGTAAAGATGTTTGAAGTCTACTGTTCCCTCCGTCAATTGATGCATTATTACGAATCAATAATTTAACATGTCTAGTATTACCAAACCTGCTTGCAACATGTAAAGGAGTACATCTCCATTCGTCACTCGATTCCATGTTTACTTTTGCACCTGCGGTAATGAGCATTTCTGTCATTTCTACATTTTCTATTTTGTCTAATTCTACAGAAATCATAAGTGGTGTACGTCCTAGAAATTGAGTATTTAAATCTGCTGAATGATCTATAAGTGTCTGTACAATGTCTTTATGATTATTTACCAGGCCATGAATTAAAGGTGGTGCACCTTCATTACCGTCCTTGGCATTTACATCCACATTTTCCCTTAAAAGTCTTTTTACTATACTAAGGTTTCCACTAGAACAAGCATCACACAGAATAGAAATACCATTAGCATCTCTGCTAAAGGAGTCCGCTCTTTGATTTAAAAGTATCTCCGCTATTTCAAAGTGTTGATTCAATATCGCTATTTGAAGAGGTGTTATTTTATCTTTTGTCAGTAAATTGGTATCTGCTGAGTTTTGAAGTAACAAAAGAACCACATCTTTTCTCCCTTTTGAACACGCTACATGCAGCGGAGTCATATTTTTTAAATGACCTTCATTAATGTTAACATTCAGTGTTAACAAATACTCAATAACATCAATGATGCCACTGTCGCACTGGACATGTAAAGCGGAATATTGGCCAAAGTTTAAAGTATTAATATCGATACCATGTGAAACTAATAATTTGGCATTCTCTACTCCTTTGACCAAAAAAAGAGATGTAGAACCGTTTTTGTCTTTGCAGTTTATATTTACTCCCCTTTTTATCAATACTTTAATGACTTCTGTCGAGCCAGATTCACATGCCTCGATAAGTGGCGGTATAGATGTGAGATGCCCATCATTTATTTCCATTCCTTGGTCTAACAAAAAGTCAATAATCTTTGGTACATTACTGTGGGCGGCAAAGTACAAAGATTTGCAGTTCATTGCCGTTGCTGCAAAAAGATTAGCTCCATGAGAGGCTAAATATTTAACAATAGTTGTATGACCCTGGTAACAAGCAATATGTATCGGTGTTGTTCGATCAAATGTCTTAGAATTGATGTCAGCATGATTCTTAATCAACAACTTCACAATATCTAGATTTCCCGAACAACATGCAAAATGTAAAGGTGTGTACTGGAAAACGTCTTGCACATTAATTAATGCTCCCATTGTTACAAGTAAACGAACTATTTCAAAATATCCCAACAAACTTGCTGCGTGCAGTGCAGATACCTTCATAGATACAGCATTAACATTCGCTCCTTTTTGTATGAGAAGATTTACAATACCTTCGTTGTTTGCTACAGACGCTGCTATCAAAGCTGTATCTCCTCTTATACAAGAGTCTCTGTCAAATTCATACTTTAAAAGGAAGCGAACAACTTCTGTATTCCCTGCACTGGAAGCAACCACAAGACAAATCTCAAGTGTTGACTTGTTTTGTAGAAGTTGTTCATTTTCTGCTGTGAAAAAAAATATGAAATCCATATAGCCCGCTCCAGACAAAACAACTAAAATGTTTGGCTCAATTTCATTTTCAAATAGTAAATCAATTGACGACATATGTTCCTCAATATAAGTTATGAACTGAGACCTAAACGTTTTATCCTGTGTCATTTGATTTACAAATGCAGTGCTATAAAATCCCTTTTGGACTTCATTTACCATCCGCTCCATATATAAGCCTTGGAACTCTTGTGGTAAAACTATTTTTTGATCAGTTGGTTCTGACCTCGTCGTTTTCAATTGGACTCGATCTCTTAAAAGGTAAGTATGTCCAAATGTAAATATTGTCTTAGGGATTTTTTCTCCAACGAACTTTGCAATCATATCAAACATAGCATGCAGACAAGTAAAGGATGTCGTTGATTCAACTACATAAGAACCAATGAGTTGTTGGAATGCTGATTCCAATGATTGCCATGTGATTGGTGAATCCACCTTTAATTCTTTTACAAGCGATTCAAGAATGTCTTTGGCGTCATTTGGCAAGTTTTCTTTTTCAACACTGTTATTGAAAATTACAAGAATACAAAGTGCGATAAAACATGGCTTGGAATTAAAATGTAAATTGTTAAGCTCATTTTCAATGTATTTCAACGGTTGTTTGAAAAAACTTTCAACGCTTAACTGGGGATCATTTTGGTTGTGAACGAAAACGCAAAGGAAAGGAAAAAACGAAAATAACCCAATAGTTTTGTCATCAAGCTTTGCTATGTCATCTTCTTTTAAATATTCATTAGCAATTTTCTTTCTTTCTGGTAGACTGATTATAGCTTCAACTTCCTTTATTGTCGTTCCAAAAATGTTCATAAATAAATCAGATACGTCTACCTGAATTCTAGATATTAGCAATATTTTTATAGTCGATCTCGTTGCTAAAACTTTCGTAACGTCATTTCTATATGTTTTCCACCTCTCAGCATTGTACTGATTTGTATGAACAGTACCACAGACATCATCGAAGATGAATATGTGCTTTTTGTCATCATTTTTGTATTTCAAGATATCACTTGGCTCAATAGAAAAATGAATAAAATATTTTTCCCTGTTGTGGAGAGTATGTGCTGCATATAAAGCGGTTATAGATTTCCCTGATCCTGGACCGCCACGCAGTAAGAGGACTTGGTTTTGTCGTAGAAGTTCTACAGCTTTAGTGGCTGAGTTTGTTACAACAAATCGATCCAATTCGTCTTTTCGTTTTTTCATCTCAGGATCATCTGTTAAAAAGATATGTTTATGTAATATATTCTCTCCTTATTGAATAATGATGATGATAATAATAATGGTCAGCTGTGACCTTAATAATAATTAAACTTATCCTTAATTCACATGATATGATTTCTTCAGTCGAAGGGGGATAAAGTCGATAAAAATAGTAAATTATTGTACTAAATATTGTCGCTTAATAATAAGGCATTTTCCAAGACATTTTATGTTTAAAAATGTCCGACTAAAACGCGATGTTTGATTTTAGATGTGGATACTGTAAAATGCAATATTTTGGATTTGTTTTTTTTTTAATTTATTTCACACCCCATCTTAATGTGCATAATTAAACACACTAAAAATAACTTAAAATTGCATAGAATTAAATATGTTAATTTAGAGTTATTATCTTGAATATAAATACTTTTTTTGTTATATCATTATTACTCTTATAAATGCCTCAACGTACACTATTTAGCTTGGGTGTTGCTAAAAGGCGGAACGGAAAACGGAACGGAAAAACGAAATAAAAAATAGGACATGTAATGGGACATTAAATGATTACCCTCCACGATATTCATTGATAGCTAAATATATTTGTAATTATACATTCACTATATATATATAGAGAGAGAGAGAGAGAGAAAACAAGAAATAATTTATCTTTCTTAGAGCAAATTTCATCATTGTAAAATTTAAAACAAATTAAAAAGTGGCAAAACTTCAAAAATATATTTCGGATCATCCTTAAAATTGAACTTGACCTGTATTCTATTGTATTTAACAGCTATGAAAAATGTCGTTCTAATCCCTTGACGTGTTTTAAGTTATTATCTTGAAATCTTCGGGGGACGGACGGACGGACACCGAACAATTGGACTTATGGTGTCAGAGGAGTAAATGTTTTAAAAAGTTTACGGACGACGGACGACGGACGCCAAGTGATGACAATAGCTCACCTGACCCTTTGGGTCACCTGAGCTAAAAACAGTTGTCACACTTATTGAGGAATACAATTAAAAAAGAATGATCAAAATCGGATGTAAAAATAAACATTCTACACATGTATAGATGTTTCGTCAATACTTCCATTTTAGCCCTTTTTGGCCCTTTCTCTGAAACGATAGGGACCAGAAACCCCAAATGCATTACTAACCTTCTTTAAGGTGTTACACACATATCAAAATTTTATAACAATTGGTTTTCCAAATAAAGTTATCTAACGGACACCAAAGTGTACAGACGACGACATCGACATTGCCATAACATAGTACAATCTAAAAAAAAATTGCGGTCGAATAAAAAAATTCAAATCAAAAAACTGCAATTTACCCCTAAGTTCTATTTTTAGCCATGGCTGCCATATTTTTTGACGAATCAAAAATCTGAACAATAGAATTGTAGCAATTATGCTATTAAGCAACTGTGCCAAGTTTGGTTGAAGTTGGATGTATGGTGTCAGACAAGTTCATCTTTGAAATTCAGGGGGAAAGTAATGAAAAATGGTAAATTTTGAAGATTTAAGAACCATAACTCCTAAAAGAAATGGTTCTACAGCTTTGACCTAATTACATGAAACGTAGATCTTGACGTGCTTAATTATATGCAATTTGAATTTTAAAATTATCTTGTATAGTTTTCAAGATATAGGGCTAAATAAGTGCAAAATTTTCAAAAAATCCGGAAAAAGGGCAATAACTCCTATGTCGATTGTTGGATCTTCTAGAAAATTTCAGAGCAGGTAGATCTTGAGATGCTGATCACTTTTGTCTCCGATCAGAATTTTGATATCTGTAACTATTTTTGAGTAATTAGCAAAAAACTGCAATTTACCCCAATGTTCTATTTTTAGCAATGGCGGCCATATTTTTTGACGAATCAAAAATCCGAACGACAGATTTGTAGCAATTATGCTATTAAGCAAATGTTGTAAGTTTGGTTGAAGTTGGATATATGGTGTCAGACAAGTTCATCTTTGAAATTCAGGTGAAAAGTAATGAAAAATGGTAAATTTTGACGCTTTAAGGGCCATAACTCCTAAAAGAAATGGTTCTACAGCTTTGACCTAATTACATGAAACATAGATCTTGACGTGCTTAATCATATGCAATTTGAATTTTTAAAATATCTTGTATAGTTTTCAAGATATAGGGCTAAATGAGTGCCAAATTTTGAAAAAAATCCGGAAAAAGGGCAATAACTCCAACATCGGTTGTTGGATCTTTTTGAAAATTTCAGGGCAGGTAGATCTTGAGATGCTGATCACTTTTACCCTTGCCAGAATTTTGATATCTGTGACCGTTTTTGAGTTATTTGCAAAAAACTGTATTTGACCCCCCTGTTCTATTTATAGTAACAGCGGCCATGTTTTTTAGACGTATCAAAAATCCCAACGCAAACTTTTTGCACAATACCCTAAGGAACAACCATATCAAGTTTGGCTGCAATTGGCCAAGCAGTTTCAGAGAAGAAGATGTTTGAAAAAAGCTAACGGACGACGGACGACGGACGCAAAGTGATGGCAAAAGCTCACATGACCCTTTGGGTCAGGTGAGCTAAAAAGGGAGAGCTAAAAAAATCATGCAAATCAACTACTTAATGGTAATGAACATTATTGAGAAAAAAATCATAGCAATCAGTCAACCAGAACTTAAGTTATTGTGGAAAACTAATAAAAATTTCACTTTTAGCCCCTTTATGGTCCCTAATTTTAAAACGATAATAGAAGGGACACCCAAAATCATCCCCATCCTTCTTTTTATTGTAAGTATCATTACTGTAAAGTTTCATAGCATTTGGTCAACCAGAACAAAAGAAATTGTGGATACAATTAAAAAAGTCGCTTTATTGACCCCTTTAGGGCCCCTAATTTCTAAACGGAATGATAAAATGACTCCGTAAGGGGAGGTGCACATCTTCAATATATATTGGTAATCACTGTGGAAATTTTTAGAAAGATCTAGTGTTTGGTTTTTGAGATTCAGATTACACAAGACAGGCACCCCTTAACGCGACGGACGGACAGTCAGACGGACCGCACATGGACGGACGGAATGACCCGACTCCTAGACCTGCTTTCGCCTTCGGCGACGCAGGTAACAAAAACCATTACGTACAAGTACATGAAGTACGTACGAACGAACCAAACAAAAATTCTTCATGCACATTTTCATATGGTTTACCCCTCCTGTTAAGTTTGACCAAAATACATCGAGTGGTTAAGGAGCAGTTTTGCTTATTAGGTATGCAGACAGACGGACATACTAAGTGATTTACATATACCTACATGTAATTTTTGTTGTGCAAACAATTTTCAACCTTGAAATAAATAAAAGCATTGTCGTACCTTCTGCTGACTGTGAGTTGATGCCCAAGTAAGCTGTTATTTCTAAAATAAAAAGAAATCTGTGAACTAATATATTTATTTATGTAGAAACTACACCTTTACATCGGGGGCACCTGCTACCGGGATAGAAGTAGCGGTGCATCTAGTTAAAACACAGGTAATATTTACATACATATCATATCCATTAAAAATTTACATAAAATGTATTTACTGACGTAAAAAAAAACGTAAAATCGGGAGACAAAATAAAGCATTGAAAAACAAACACTGACATTGACATCTTGAAACATACATCATTAATTAAATAAGGTCATTAATTGTCTCTATTAACGATACTATTTCGATAGTTGAACATGTCTAGAAGCAAAATTCTTCCATTTACATCATAAAAATATCCAACTTCATTGCTAATAAAATTTTGGCACGTGACAGCAGTTCAATGGAACCGACGGTATTAGCCGTATACGAAAGAATAGAAAAAATATGCTCGAGTGAAGGGCAATCCAAAGGCAAATGTTCAATGTCTTCAGACTCGCCAGAATCACATAACGGACAAAATTAATTTTCAGACAAGTTCATCCTTTGAGCTTAAATATAGGTTTTGTTTACAGGCAAATAATTTGTCCGTGCAAGCAGCTTCAATCTTGAAGATTTGAAGTCACTTGCGTCGGACAAATGTGTCTGTCTTCCTATTTGTACATGACAATTTAAATATATGTTAAGACTACTCTTAGAAGTGACGTCTTGGAATAACTTTTCCCGGGTAAAAATTCAAAGTTTTCGAAATCAAAATTATCTCTCAGATTATTTAGTAATTTCTTGTACATATTCGAAGCTGTCTTCGCCATGCCGCAGAAGCTCATTGAATACACGCCGCATAGTCTACTTACGGGTAATCTATTAATTCGTTTGAAATAAGATACTCCCTGACGAGTAACGAATGCCGTTACCGGTTCCCAGCCTAATTCGAGTAGCAGAGCACATTTAGGAATGTTCATTTTCGTATAAAGCACTATCTTAGCCGCTCGATATTGCAAACTCTCGATCAATGAACGATTTGCAGAAGATAAATGAGCCCAAATGGAGCATGCGTGTGTCAAGGTGGGCCTCAGAACAGAGTTCCAAAGGGCGTCACCAAAGTTTATTCGGTTAAAGTCCCCGTGCTCACCAAGGACACATGTCATATAATTCAACATATTTTCCATTTTATCTCATTATTTAAGGACCCTGTTTATATGGTAACCAATATACTTTTATTCATTCACTTCATCTATGTGTTGTTCACCGAGCGACCACTTATTATTTGGATTAACTCGCTTTCCAACAACCATAACTTTTGACTTTTTAGTGTTAAATCTTAAATTCCACTTTGCTGCGAATTCGTATGAAATATTCAAGAGTGATTGAAGCTCCTCTTGAGATTTAGCAATTAAAACGATGTCATCTGCGAAGAGCTGACATTTTATAAACGAGGGGGCGGACAGGGGGGCGGGGATACGGGGGTAGAGGGGGCGGGGAGCGGGTGTAGAAGGGGCGGGGAGTGGGGGTAGAAGGGGAGGGGAGCGGGGGTACAAGGGCGGACAGGAGGGACGGGGGTACCCGGCTTGAGGTGGGGGGAGCGGGGGTGGCAGGGACGGGGAGCGGAGGTGGAAGTGGCGAGGAGCGGGTGTGGAGGGGGCGGGGAGCGGGGGAAGAGGACCCCCTGTCCAACCTCCTATAAACTGCTGTTGAAGTTCATATCCAAAGCCACGGTTATCAAGCATCTTAACTAAATCGTTCATTAGTATAGAGAAAGGGTGGGTGACAACACATCCCTGTTTGAATCATACGAGTTGAGTCAGACCTGCTGATATTTTTTTATATTGACTGAATGGGGGATTTTAGCAGAGAATACTGAATTTCCATCTAAAGGTTTGTTTATGTATTGATTTGACAGCGGCAGATTAAAATTGAACAAATCATGGAATGGGAATTCAGTCTCATCAACATAATAAACAATATATCAGCTGTCTGTCCTAAAAATCTGCCAATTAGCCCTTGAAAGTTCATTAGTGGAAGGAATAAAAATTTAAAGGTTAGTCTTGCCATCTAACTCTCCCCTCAAACAGTCTTTTTAAGTACTATCAATCTTTCTTGGATGCTATGATTTTGGTATTAGAAAAAAACACCTCCTTGTTCTGTTTGTAGGTGCGTTCTTGTGTCAAAGTCATGCATAGACTTGCATCTCTTGCTGTTATTTAAAGATATTGAGTTCTTGCTTTAATAAATTAAAAGTATGTGGTACCATTATCATTTATAAGAAAGTTACTTTATCTGCTGGAGCTTATCGGGTTTAACCTGCATCATATTAATAAGTTATTCGAACATTATACAAAAGTCAGAAATACTTTATACACACGCTGGTGTATGCTACGAAGTAGTTTTATGTACGTTGAAATGCGTTTGATGAACGCCAAACAAAATGGAAACTAACGTGTAACGTCTGTCTAACGATAGTCTACCGCTCGTCTAGCGTCAGTCTAACGACGAAAAACCTATTCAACGTGTTTTGAACGTGTACAGAGCACACAGAGCGTCATTTTAAGGGGAAAAAATAATTTCAAAACCTTAAAATATTGATTCAAACCTGAAAAATATTTTTAAAAAACCAACATAAACAAAACCTTAAAATGCGAAATAGGTAAATTATATGATCTGGAAGGAATAGTAGTTCATGTAAATTGTAAAACACCCGTTGTGTATTAATTGTGAGTTAATTCCTGAATTTTTCTCTTTTCGTTTTATGTATAAATTCATAAATTTTGAATAATGTACCATGAAAAGATTTCTTAACATATCTATAAAGATGTTTACTAACTAGAAAATGTGTCTATGACCCACATGATGGCCCTCAAATTCTTGAAATATCATTGACCTTCAATGTTTTTACCTAGAATATGGACCTTTACCAATAGATTAATCAAAAGTGTTCATGTGTAAAATATAGGCTGAAGTGACCTGATGTCTGGTGGGTGGTGCCGTGTAACCAAGACTTATCTAGTAGGAAAATATCATTGGTCCCCAACATGTAGTGTTCGAGATATGGACCTTAACAAAGAACTTAACCAAAGTCATTCATGCATAATATATGCAGTGACCTAATTTCTAGTTGCCGGTGTCACGTTACCCAAGACACATCTAGTGGTGAAATATTATTGACTCCCAACATCTAGTATACCGAAGTCGTTAATGCATTAAATGGAGGTCACAGTGAACTAAGTTCTAGTGGGTGGTGTAGGCCTACCTAAGACCAATTGGTGGTGAAATAGCCCTTTTCAAAAAGTCACCCGGAATTCCGATTCCGATTCTTTTGTTTTCATTTTTGCAAGAGTAGTTTCCCTTTGTGGGTCGGCCTCATGGTGTGAACAACGTTGAGCTAAGGAAAACATCAATTTATCCCTATCCGATTTTGGCGTAATTTCCCATTCCCGGTTCAAATAAACTGGTTTGGAGTGAAGCCTTGGATGTTAACGTATGTTTTAGTAATTTTAGACTTTGGCAATCAGATTTAAAATGTTTTAACAAGTTGACGAATTTAGTTAATTTCAACAGATTTTCAATGGAGAGGCCTACCCGGAAGTCGTTAACCTGTAGTGCATAAGTAAAAGATTTCTCAGGTCTGCACGTCCGGAAAATACTTTCTAAAAAGGACTATTACATTGACCCCATCTAGTATCCGAGTAATAGACCCTAACCAAGTGTTAAGGACGTATGGACAGACAGACGGACGTACAGAGAAGGGTAAAACTATATGGCCGATCCACATACGTGGTCGGGCCATAAAGATTGCAAGATATACTCTTCAAAAAAAGTTACGCATAGAAAGAAAATTCCCTGTACGTTTAATGCAAATCTAAACAATTTCAAAACAACATTGCCAAGCTGTTCTGCAACTTATTGTCATGAAACAAAATCCAGTGAAAAGAAAACGAAATAAAGATTGTTTGATTAATAAAGACCAAAATCCTAACTTCTATGGTTTTTAAGACATCGGAGTAGAACACGACCAATGTTTTTCACGAAACATTTTGCATTGATTTAAACGGGAAATTGATGCGTAAAATGTACACTTGAGTTCTACTTGCAATATCTTGAAAAGCAGCGAGGTTACCATTTTGCACAAAATAAAACAAATGAAATTCTTTCATTTTTCTTTTTATTGGTTTTTATTTCATGAAAATCGGCCTATGGACGGCTTGGTAATATTGTTTTGAAATAACGTGGGTTTGTTTTAAACATATAGGAAATTTTCTACCTATGCGTAACTTTTTTTTAAGAGTATATTTGAGTACAATTGATTATTTTTTCCATAATCATTGTTATTTATAAAGTTGCACATTTTTAAACACAATAAAAATCTACTTGCTCAAATAGGAAAATTGGGTCATAAAAATTTCGCTTTAAATTTTAAATTATTAAAAAAAACCACAATCTTGGATAAGAGAAATCAAAATATAAAATTTGTAATATTTTTTATTAAAAAATAGGCTTAGCGCAAAAATCATCACCATTGGTTAAAAAACGGCTTCAGAATAATCATGCATTCATGTTTCCAGAACGCCGAAAACCAATATGTTTATAATGAAACTACATGTGCATGTATCTATATTTATTCATTAATCCAACAATACATTTACGACAGATAATACATCTTTTTGGACTTCTTGTAAAATAATATTAAAATATAAAGAACAGATAGAATTCCTGGGACTCCTCACCGAGAGCAAAAAAAAAGTTTGACGCGTACTGCAATCGTTTCAAATGCGTTAGGCAATACTCCAGTTCGCTGGACTGACGCTATAGATAAGGTAAGAAAGTTTCTTGTACGTTACATGTAGTTAGTCTTACGTATTGTGTTCGTTCACCGAGATATTTTACAGCGACTGTCAACGTGTTCCACCGTTTTAGAAAATTATTCGAACGTTCGACAAACGTTGGCTATTTAACGTTATAGTGTGACAGGGCCTTAACTACGGTCGATACTAAAACTATCGATATGAGATATACATATCGACCTCCTACTTCGTAGTCGGTCCATATGTCTTATGTCGATATTTTTTCGTATCGACCTATTTTAACCCCTATAATTGTAGAATACATCATGTCCATATAAAGCTTTATTCAAAGTATTAGCAACCTTGGAGCAATGATGGACATTTTTAGTCATGAGTGAATAAAAAGTATGACGGAAAACAAGATTATATCTTTCGGTTAACCGGAAGTTTATGTGCAATGAATCCAAAAACATATTCCTGACAAATTATGTTCTTCGGGAGTGGGGGCCACTTCCTATATAGAAGAAATAGGACGTGCCGCTGGAATAGGTTTCATTTTTAGGTTGAGAATATGTGATTAGGTCGGAAAAACAAATAAAAATCTATGAAAGGTCAATATTATAATATTTACTTAATTGGTTGAGAATATGTGATTAGGTCGGAAAAACAAACAAAAATCTATGATAAGGTCAATAGTATTTACTTGCTAATCATATAACAAGCCTGATCAGGCAAGTCCTATTTCTTTTCTAATACAGATGTATTCATACATGTGTAAAAGTGTATGTTAATTAACTAACCATCTTTGAATAGCTATAAATAAATAAATGATTCCAATCTTTATCTTCAGTTCTTAGCATCAATTATAGGATAAGGGTGTTTTTTCGGTAAAAAAATATTTTAGGGTATCCAATTTTCAAATTAAAAATATATGAAAAGGGTGGGTTTCAAAATCTCAGCGGCATCTCTTTATCCTTTATCCATGAAGTATGGAAGCCATCCCCTTCCCCGAGTCATGGCTACCAAATATCGGCAACCTAGAGTTAACAGTTTCTGAGTTATAAGTGAATAAACAAGGAATATGTGAGCAACTGCTCACTCAGTATACCCCCGCTACCCCCAAATTTAACTATGTCGTTTAACAGGAAGTAGATATCCGACAAAGCTTATATTCCATACATGCGATAAAGGACCTCATAAGGAAGCCAAATACCAAATTTCAAGTCACTGTGATATGTAGTTGCTGAAAAGTGTTATGAAAATTTTCTACAATTGACTAGTAATGTTGAAAATTGACTAAGTCGGTAAACAGGAGGTAGATATCCTACCGACTTAACGATACTCCCGATATAGAATATCATAGGAAAGCCTAATGCTAAATTACGAGTCATTGTGATATGTAGTAACTGAGAAAGCTGTTATGAAAATATTCAACAATTTACCAGTAATGTTGAAAATTGACTAATAAAAGATAATAACATGTGGAATAAGTGTACGCGACACAACCTACAATATAAACGTAAATTTAAAATAATCCACAATGGAAAACAGCCAGCAGCCTTCGATGTGACCAGTGGTCGCTGCTCGCTGTTTTTCAATTGTCCCTGCATGGATTGAAAATAAACTACATGTGATTCAAGCCCAATTTTAAGGTGCAATGAAAGACCCTCTTCTTGAAAAAAAACCCCAAAACAATTAACATGAATTCGGCGAAATATACAAACATAAGCTTTGATAAAGATTCCTGGCCTAGGACAGGCAAATTTAAAATGTGGCGGGGTTAGACTAGTTTTTTGGCGCAAACCTTTCCTTCATTAAGTCGTTAAGAGGAAGTAGATAAACGACAGACTTTATTTCAATACCCGAAAAAAACCTCATAAGGAAGCCATATACCAAATTTCAAGTCACTGTGAAGTGTATTTGCTGGTGTAAAAGCTACGGAAATTTTCAACAATTGACTAGTTATATCGGAAATTGACTAAGTCGGTAAACTAAAAGTAGACCTAATTTCGATACTCGCAATAAAGGACCTCATAAGGAATCCATATACATGTACCAAATTTCAAGTCACTGTGATCAACATATCCAGAAATGAACAGTGCTTTGCCTAATTAATATTCATGTATGCAAATGAAATATAAGTCACGTGACATTTCAAATCCCCCTCGTCTTTGCATTGCCTTGTTCTTACAGCATGTATTAAAAATACGGAAAATATTCGGTTCTCATCCGTCACAGATGTAAATTAGAACCTTTTATGAACTTCCTAAAGTTTCCTGGCGGTTAAAAACAAACTTATTTTTAACAAATTTGATTAAAATTCTCTGAGTCTTTTGAACTCAAGGTGAGGAATAAGGCAATCTTTGTACGCCCGAGGAACCTACAGTTTAAAGATACGGTTTGTATGCCATATTGTGTCTTGTTTAACCTTAGTTGATCTCTAGAAAACAATATGCGAACCTTGTTTACATGCGAGTCAGCTTGAACTATTTCAAGATAAATGTTGGACTTTCTACAATATCAGCCATTTTTCCAAAGACTTTATACTGCTTTGTGAAGAGTCCTACGCTTCGAAATTTTAAATGAACAGGGAACCTTGAAATTTTAGCCGACATTGTTAGGAGGGGTCTCAAATTATTGAAACTTGTGTGTTGATTGAAATTAAACATGCGAATCGTGTCTGTAACACACATTTATCGATAATTTTTGAAAATTTCATAAGTTGCTATTGTTCCTCTATAAAAAATTCTGGACCGGAACCGTTCCTGATATTAAAATATGCAAATTAAAAAAATGCATCAAATTTCTGGATATGAATGGGGATAATTATTTGCTGAGACAACTGTTACGAACGTTATGTTGCGGACAGACGAACGGACGGACGGACAGGGGTTAACCAGTACACTCCCACATATCTTCGAAGCGGGGGTATAGAAATGACGGAATTCTATAGTGTGACGGAAATTTTTATGCCCAATCCATAATGCATCATGTCTATATACGTATACATTTAATTATTACATGTTTTATTTTGTATCTTACCCCATATCAGCACAAGATTACTTTATCAGCCAGAGAGCCGAACTGATAAATGACCGAGGGCTTTATCATATATACTTTAACCTTGGACTAATAAGATATTTATTTTGAAAACCGGGCTATAAGTTTTAAAGATTATCGGAGAAGGCTCATCTTGGTCCATCTTGTTGCATGATCCATTTTTGACGCTGACAAAACATAAAACGTTACATGTCTTTTTGATAGTGACGTCATTAAAGCAGCGTCATTACGGAATTTAGGCTTCCGTAAATTTAAATTACCAAAAACACGGGTATGAACGGTTAATTTGAATATGCTATATATCGACATTTCAAGGAGTAACTTCTCATCAGTAGCATTTAAATCAAAACATTGGAAGGTCAAATTCCAAAACTGTTGAAAACGAAAAGTACTCAAAACCAAAACGTTCGAACAAGGAAGCCAAATCCAGCACCGAGGATATCGACCATGTGCATTACAAGGAAAGAAACCTGGTGTTTTAAACAATTTTGAATTTTAAAAAAAATGGAAATTTCAGCGACAAAAGTATTAGAAATTTTATGGTTAATCGTGTCAGACAAGTCTGACTACCAGGCTTGTGATTACCCTCGGGGACCTCTGGTCCACCAGCAGCGGTTATCGCCCAGTGGTTTCAAAATAACAATTACCAAAACACGGGTATGAACGGTTAATTTGAATATGCTATATATCGGAACCGGGCGTGATAAAGCTTTATCAGCCTCGGAAGATGACGTCAAAGCTTTATCAGCCAAGGTAATCACGAACACAATTTCTGTATAAACAACTGGTTTATCGCCAAGTGAAAAAACCCTTTGTTTACTATAAGTTTATGATATGTATAGATTATTTCATGTCTTATTTTATATCTTACCCTTTATCAGCACTAGGTTATTTTATCAGCCCGAGAGCCGAACGGCTCGAGGGATGATAAATGACCGAGGGCTGATTTTAAGAGCAAGATATAAAATAAGACATGCAATGTTGTATTTATCATATACTTCAACATTGGATTAGAGAAAAAAAACTAATAATATCGTTTTTTTTTAAAACCGAGTTTTAGTGTATAAGAATTTCCTTAAACTTTAGAGCAGATTTAGTCACTTTTATATTTATCGAAACACCATTTAACCAGATATTCAAAGGGAGGTTAGTGTACAAAGTAGAAAAATCGTAGCTATCAACTGTATGGTAAGTACCTTCAAAAGCGCGAAGTTTGTCTAGAACATCGAGCGAATTTTTCACACTTCAAAAATGATTTATACCACTGTTTTTAAATAAATACATTTTCGCAGTATCGAATAATAGATTCTTTCATAGTAGTCAATGCAAGTGATAAGACTTTAGAAATATTAGTGAGTAACACTTACTGACAAGCGCCAGCATCTGAAGCATGCATTGTTCTTAGCATCACAAGGTGCACCTACCATACCAATATAGTTGATGTGGCACATGTCAGTAAAAAGGAATGGACTTTAACCATTCTTCTATAAGTGGTCATTCATGCGGAAAATATAGGTCACAGCCAGCATCCAAAGCATACATTGTGCTTAGCATCACTAGGTGCACCTACCATAACAATATAGTAGATGTGGCACATGTCAGTAAGTGGGAATGGACTTTAACCACTCTTCTTTAAGAGGCCATTTGTGCGGAAAAAATATTTCACATCCAGCATCCAAAGCATGCATTGTGCTAAGCATCACTAGGTGCACCTACCATACCAATATGGTTGCTATGGTGCTTGTCAGTAAGAAGAAATGGACTTTAACCATTCTTCAATAAGTGGTCATTCATGTGGAAAATATAGGTCACATCCAGCATCCGAAGCATGCAATGTGCTTAGCATCACTAGGTGCACCTACTATACCAATATAATTGACAATATCAAGGCATTTGTCAGTAAGTGGGAATTTGGAAATATGGGGATTTGGGACGGAGGGACGAACGGACAGACGAACGATTAGACGGACGGACGAAAGGACAGACGGACGGACGAACGGACGGGCGGACGAACGGACCCGAACACTATATGCCCCTCTGCTTTCGTAGATGGGGCATAAAAATGTACATTGAAATAAATAATGAAATTCATCTCCAATAAAATTACAGTCACAAAGATCACAAATTCTATCATCACGTGCTATTCCCCAAAACCTGCCTTTCTCAATCGGCAGTTTATTATTGAGACATCTAAAATTACACAGAGCTTTTCTCAAATCTACTGAAAGATAATAAATATTTTTCAAAACAATGATTTCTTTTGAAAATTCTATAATTCAAACACTACAGTAGTATACCATTTTTGTTTAAATTGATCACATAATTGTTGTTTTACAATTTTAGCTAAGTCTACAGATTTGCTTACATTTTGGGATAACCAGTATTCAGAACAACCACATTCATTTATGTATTTTCAATACAAAATATCCAATCAGAATGATAAATATTTCTATTATGTAATGTATACAACAACTTATATAAAATAAAGGATATTTTGTCATGCTTATTAAACATAAACCTTTTCCATTATCCAACCATTCTACTTTTGATAAATATTTCAATAGGATATCTACCCAATTCTCCATACAAGATACAATTTGGAGTTGATTTTTTTTTACATTTAAAATAATTTCATAAAACTGTTAGAGCAGTGACTCAACAGTATTATTGTTACCATAGCCCCAAACCTCACAGCCATATAACAAAATCGGTGCAACCATTGTATCAAACAATCAATAGGTAATCCTAAACTTCTACATTTTTTAAGCATACTATACATAGCTTTTCTACCTTGTTCTAACAATTTATTCTGATTCTTTTTGAAAGAGCCATTCGATTCAAAGTGATGTTTTGAAACAAAGAAGAATTAACTACATTCCCCCTTAAAATCGTTCATCCTTATTTGTTCATATGTGAAGTAGATGAGTTTTTGTCTCGCTTGCGACAAATAGTCGCGGAAGGTGAGACATGGGTATTACTTTCCGATGGCGGCGACGGCGGCAAAATCTTTTTTGTAGGACTTTTGTGGAAGATATATACCTTGAAATTTTTAAAAGTATAATAGCTAGACATCTGATTTTTGGAAACAAACACTTGGGGTTATAGTTTGCACATGTCACCATTGCCTGTGACATTGACCGCAATTTAAAGCTTAAGTGACTTTGTGAACTTTAATAGGTCTTTTTTCAGACCGTAAATTTCTCTGTTAGACTTTTGTGGAAAATTTATTTCTTGAAAAGTATAAAATCTAGGCATTTGATATATTGTATACAGACATATGGGGTTGTGGTCTATGCAATTGTCATCATGTCGTGTGACCTTGACTCCATTTTCACGCTTCAGTGACTTTATGAACTTAGGTCTATTTTTTCAAACTTCTTTGTAAGACTTTTGTGGATAATGAATTTCTTAAAAAGTATAATAACTGGCATCTGCTATAATTTATTAATCGATGAATTAGATGAAGGTCTTACCGTCTGTTACCATGTCATCTGACCATGACCTCGTTTTTACACTAAATGACTTAATATTGTTTTTGTGTTCAGTCTTTCATGTTAATAAAGGTAATAACAAAACTACCGAACTTGAATAATCAATCTCATAGTCCAGAGAAAATGACAAAAACGAATCAGTCATACCGGAGAATTGGTTGATCGCAATGGTCCTGACTTGGTACAGGCATTTCAAACGAAATGGTGGGTTAAACCAGGTTTTATGGCACCAAACCTCCCTCTTCCATTGCGATCTTAGGCTCCAGTAATGACCATAGAACACAATATAGTTGTGTATGGGACGCCATAGCTGCCTTATGATGATGAGTTTCATTATGTGATGATACTTTGTCATTATGTGATGGTACTTTGTCATTATGTGATGGTACTTTGTCATTATGTGATGATACTTCTTCATTATGTGATGATACTTCTTCATTATGTGGTGATACTTTGTCATAATGTGATGGTACTTCTTCATTATGTGATGATACTTTGTCATTATGTGATGGTACTTCTTCATTATGTGATGATACTTTGTCATTATGTGATGATACTTCTTTATTATGTGATGATACTTTGTCATTATGTGATGATACTTTGTCATTATGTGATGATACTTTGTCATTATGTGATGATACTTTGTCTTTTTAAGAAACCTTATGTAAAACAAAGTAATACAGTAAGGCACGAACCATTTTCTTTTGGTGGGGGGGCTGGGATTTAAAAAAAAAAAATATTAATTCCAATTTTTACAGAAAAAAATAAAAATGCTCCAAATGGAGCTGAAAAAGAAATAAATATTTATAAATTTCCCCCCAAAATATATATACATCCTTTGAACTCAAATGATAAAAGCCTGATTTTTTTTCTGCCTCAAAAATCAAAAAAATTAACTGTACACGACGAATTTTAATTGTAAAGGAAATATTCCATCCAGATTTCTACGGTAATGTTGTTTATAAAGCAAATAAATTCAAAAACAATCCTTTGGGAATGCAAAATTGGCTTAAAACTTTATTAAATAAAGGTTATGAAATGGATATTTTAGTAAAATCTTTGAATTTAGTCTTCTTTGGTAAAAATATTGATAATTTGATGCTTACTTTAAAATGTTAATTGCCTTTTTATACTTTTTTATACTTTTTATACTTATGTCATTTTTGAGCATTACAGCGGTCAAGTGTGTTGGTTTTGTGTGATGATGCATCATCAAATCATGAATTGTTTGACGTGTTGTGTCGGATTTAAAATCGACATACTTGATTTTTTTACATCAGTCGATGGATGCTTCTTAGCTAGCTGTCAGTAACTTCGAGTGTTCTCAAGAGAGTATCTCTACGTCCCGTTAATTACTTGTTGTCCTTTTGTCTCAGATACTCTCTTGTTGAATTGAACTTCTATCGATTTGATTTTTACTGTGTGTTAGTTTGTGCTTTGTTATTGATTATCAATAGGGGGAAGGTTGGCGCCAAAAAACTAGTTAACCCCGCCACATTTTAATGTGCCTGTCCTAAGCCAGGAATCTTTATCAAAGCTTATGTTTGTATTTAGTCGAATTTATGTTAATTGTTTTTTGACAAGAAGAGGGTCTTTCATTGCACTTTGGGATTGGGCTTGAATCATATGTATTTTATTTTCAATCCAGTGGCCAATTGAAAAACAGCGAGCAGCGACCGCTGATCACATTGAATTCCATTGTGGGTATTTAAAAATTACGTTTATAATGTAGGTTGTGTCGCGTACACTTATTCCACATCTCATTGATTTTCTTCTAATTGACCTATATTTTCCGCATGAATGACAAGATTGGGCATATTCTTGTTTAACAATGAAAGAAAAATATTGTATCCCTTAGAAATATACTGACAATTAATCCAAATGTAATTCAATTTGATGTTTTGTTCAATTCTAATGATACTAATACTGTATTTAAAGTAGCAAAATTTTGCAAGATAGTGCTGTCTGTTGTCAAATAATGTTAGTTTATTTCTGCTATGTAGTTATATCAAATTTTGATTGTCTTTCGCTTAATACTTCATGTATATGTAAATACGTTCATTGTATTAACCTATTTTATTTTCTTGTATAATAATTTATGTTGTTATTTGTTCACATTCCCCAGTAAGGGACTTTGAGAAATAAAAACTTGAAATTTGAAACTTGAGGGATGAATACCCAAAATGTATAAAAAAAAAAGAGTGTTTAAAATTTATTACTTGTTTAAAAGGGTAAAGAAGTTACTAGTAGTACAAAACAAGTCTTTAAATATGAAATCAATATCAAAATGTTTTTAAAATTACTGTATTTACCTTCCAATTTGTTAATTCTACCAATCATAACCTCATTTTCGGATTTTAGTGATTCCAAACGGTCTAAGTAAGTACGTTCAGCAGCCTCATCTACTGGTAAGACTAACATTTCATCTATTCGATCAGCATAATTCTGTCCTCCTAATTCTAAAATGCTGGTTCTAAGACACTCCCACAGGTCATTAAACTTCTCTTCTTGCAGGGCTGCTGACGGTAGATGTTCAATGATATTCCTTACATTTCTTATTCTCTCAATGTTTGCTGAAAGACTTCTGTCAGTTTTCTCAGGGTCCTTACCCCAACCATTCTGGTGGGGACATAAATTACCGATGTTACGAAGTAGTGTATAAAGAGTAGATACATTAAGATCTGAAAGATCCCCGCTATATTTTGAGCCACTCGGGAAAAGAATGTCCCTTTGTTGTGTTCCATGTATAAGTCGTTCAAGACGCTTTCTATTTGGTTCTATTATATTTCCATAGGATGACACTGGGGGAAACCTTTTCTTAAAAACCTCTTTGAAGACTTCAGTTCCAACATCAAGAAGAAGACGGAGCAACCGGAAGAAGTTGTTTCTTTGTAAGCCATGAAGAGTTTCCATCTCTACAAAATACAAAAACATAATTCTATATAATCAAAATCTAATTAGGTTAATGTTTTGTGTTTTATTATTTAAATGTACAAAATGTTAAGATAGTTAAGTACTACTTTTTCTAAGAATCAGGCAGATACCATTAATAGGGTGGCACATCGATAATAGATACACAAAAAAATTCAACAGATTTAGGTAAAGCAGCCTCAGTAAACTTTGTTTTGACCACTAAATTTTTCAGTCTATCTTGGGTTTAGGAGATATTACCAGTCAAAATTTAGTTATAATACCCCCGTCACACTGGGACGAAGACCACCAAGTTCTTAGTACGTTCTTAGAACGCAGTACAAACGGGATAGAAATATTGCTCCTAGGTTTTCAATACGACTTCTCTACGTCCATACAAAGACCGTGCAACGTCCTTCAAGTTTATAACCAAGTTCCTTCTAGGACTATCAAGTTTTTACTACGTGTCTTCTACGTTCAGCACGTTTTCACTACGTGTCTTCTACGTTTATCACGTCTTCATTACGTTCATACTACGTTTTTGCTGCGACTGTACTGCGACTAGCTCGTTTGCAGTACGTCTACAGAAAGTTTGCGACAGTTTTAAGACAAAAATATCACCTCCGCGCATACGTTCGATGACTGATATTTTTTGGTTAGCTCTACACACTTCTCAAAAACTAACTTAATGAATAATGAAAAGTGCACAAGTTGTGTTTCACAATCGTGTTATTTTGTGTTTATGTTGCACACGGATTCTAAAATTGCAATGAAAAGGGAAAGTTTAGTGCCACAAAACTTGGTTATCTTGGGTTTTTATTCAGCCTGTACCATAAGTTATGAACTAGTCTTTTATACAGTAAAACTAACGGTGACAAATATCAGTCTTTTGTGGTTTAAAAAACTTACTTAATTGACCATGCACTTCATTTGTGTTATTCAAACCAGAAGATTTTAGTTATTATGTTTATTTTGTTTTTGTTTTTTGGTAGTGTTGCCGTACAAATTTTGTCTTAAGCGTCTCTTATTGGTCAGGGCATATATCACGCACTGAATATTAATTATTCGCCCGCCGGAATTGCCTCCTGTAAAATATGTATGTATCCAAAATATTGCATGTGTATTTAAGACAATGTACTAGCAAGATGTAATTGGTCAGATTTCACTGAGTGAAAATCCCAGGGATATATGGTAAATGTCGGTTGGGCGGGGAACCTTTTTTGTATCAGTTTCCTCAGCATCTACTAATCATAGCCCTATAAACGTATTGATTAATTCAAGCTTGATGCTTTTGTGAATCCCTCCCCTGTTTGCAGTTTGCCGACCAGTGTGGCAATTGTAGCGGGCCCCATTCAGCCTACTATTATCGAACTCAACAAAAAAGCTCTTTAACGTGCACGTGTTATTTAGTAAGCATGGGCTTTTATAACGTATGATTCGATATCAGGTTTGTCGCTCATCTACTTCCTGCTTACTGACATTAATTTGTTGACATAAATGTTCATCAGTAGACAATTTAGTGATTCGTACCAGTTTTCTCACTAACTACTCACCAGAGGTGCTTAATATTTGGTATACAACATCATCATGGGCTCACATAACATGGGAATTGATTTCAAGTCTAACGTTTATCTACTTTCTTTTAACGAAATCCGGCCATTTCTGACACATATACCCAAATAAATGAAAGACCAATTTGATTTGTGCTGTGGGTAAATTTGACATCAAAAGGCAGGATTGTATCTTTCTTCAGAAAAATAAGTCAGGATACCCAATGTACTCTATTCAGGAAAAAGAGGCAAGACAAAATCAAACAAAAAACTGAAAAGATATGGAAAATTAGTATGGACAAGAACATATCCATTCCCCAACTAAAGATAATTTGGATCGTTCCGTTGTACATCATTTGACAATGCATAGAAATGCTAAAAAATGTCTAATTTCCAGTATGCATCATATAACATTCGTAGATGTACAGAATAGAAATTAATGAGATGTGGAATAAGTATACGCGACACAACCTACAACATTAACAACAATTTAAAAAATCCACAACAGAAAACAGCCAGCAGCCTTCAATGTGACCAGCGGTTGCTGCTCGCTGTTGGCCCTGTATTAAAAAATAAAAAGCTACGCCGAGCACAGCATGATACGACCGCAACAATTTGAACCCTGTACGTTGGAGGCCCAATATGGATAGTCTATTGCTTTGGTCACATGAAGCCCATGGTGGACTTATAAAGCTTTTTGACACATGCATCCTGTGGTGGACTTTAAAATGCATATTTCACACATATGTTTTACATCAACGTCTAATACAAAAAACCTTAATAATATACATATATTAATTGACATTTTTGGCCCTTTGTCCCCTAATTTCTCAAAAATTTTAAGAGATATTGCAAATCTGAAGCAGAATTAAAGCAGGGATTTTCATAAGGAATCCAATGGAAAAAAGATTTTGAAAATCGGACCACAAATGAAAAAAGTTGATTTTAAGGGCGTGGCCTGTCTTTAGCCCCCTGTAGCCATGTAATGGTGAAATACATATCAAAATCAATGGCACATTTAGTAGACAGAATTAAATGATGAATTTGGTAAAAAAAGAATTTTCAAAATCGTATGAATAATAAACATTCTACAATAGTTTTGTCAATACACCCGTTTTAGGGCTTTTTGGCCCTTTTTTCTATAACGGTAGGGGCCACAAACCCCAAATACAAAATCAACATTCCTTCAGTGGATATAATCATCATATTTAAACTTCAAAACAATTGGCAGGTCCACTACAACTTAATTTTTGGTATAAAACTATTTGCCTCGACAAACTTAAACAAATGGCGTTTTTGGCCCCTTTGACCCCTAATTTCTCAAAAACAGTAAGAGATATATTGCAAATCTGATTGAAAAACGCAGGCAGGGATTTTCACAAGGATTCCAATGAAAAAAAGATTTTGAAAATCGGACCACAAATAAAAAAGTCAATTTTTTGGGTGTGGCCCCTATTTGACCCCCAGTA
Organism: Arcuatula senhousia; assembly: GCA_963971305.1. Classification (NCBI taxonomy): domain Eukaryota; kingdom Metazoa; phylum Mollusca; class Bivalvia; order Mytilida; family Mytilidae; genus Arcuatula; species Arcuatula senhousia. The sequence goes on along the minus strand of OZ020306.1, from coordinate 30,439,463 downwards.
GCAATGTAACAGTGCAATATATATAAAAACCATTGACACATTTTGTTGACAGAATTTAATGATAAATTCAATAAAAAAAGAATTTTAAAAATCGAATGAATAAAAAAAATTCTACAACAGTTTTGTCCATACACCCGTTTTAGTCCTTTTTTCTAAAATGGTAGGGGCCACAATCCCCAAATGCAATACCAACCTTCCTTTAGTTGTAACAAACATCATATTAAAATTTCATAACATTTGGTCAACATTTACTCAAGTTATCGCACGGAAACCAAAGTGTCCCCAGACGACGACGACGACAACAACGACGACGACGACATCGCCATAACATTATACGATCGCAAAAATTTTGCGGTCGTATAAAAACTACATATAATTCAAGCTTATTCCTAAAGTGTCAATGAAAAACCCCATGCTTGACCAAAAAAACCCAGATGTCATTAATTTTCGCCGAATACAAAGTTAACAACAGCTTTGATTAAGATATATACAGAATCAATGTACAATATATATACATTGTACATGTATGGCGTGGGGCGCGACATTTTGGCAGTATTATTGACTAATGTAATTGGCAAAGTATAATAATTATTTTAAAAAGTATCTTGTCCTTTGTGTATTAAATGCAGAAGAAAAGAATCCTCTTCCGGCTGACAAGAGACAACCGATTTATAAATTATTAAATACATATCAAAACCTTTTGTACAAATTCATGTAAACTGTCAGAAAACCTAGTAAAAACTTCCTAGAAACGGCGTTAAAACCGCTAGGACGTACTGTCAACGTGGTAAAAACTGTACGGACGTGTTAAGGACGCAGTAGAAACTTCCTTATGGTCGTGCTACAAACTTGAACGAAAAGTACCGTTATATGAAATCGTAGTGAAAACGTACGGCGAACGTAGTGCAAACTTTAAGGACGTAGTGTAATCGTAGCATAAACGGCACAAAAAATCATACCGTCCAGGCCACGTCCTTGAAGTTTTTGATACGTCCCTTCTACGTTCATTCTACGATCATAAAGTTCTCAATACGTTCTTAGTAGGTCTGTACTACGTTTTGACTTCTCCACGTCCTCACTACGTTTGTTTTGAACATGTTCAAAATTATTCCACGTCCTTCACGTTCTTAAAGTTCGCACAACGTCCAAGAAAGTTCGTACTACGTCCATTATAGTTCGCACTACGACCATACAAGTTTCTAGTACGTCTTTAATACGTTCTTTCCACGTTTTTTTGCCTTTTTAGGACTTAGTAAGAACGTAGTACGAACTTTATCCAGTGTGACGGGGCATTACATTGTATAGAGAAAAGTATGGGAAAATTTCCTGCCATATTTTTTACCTATATAACCAGTCAAAAAATATATAGGCACCAAATACATATTAAGATGTAAAAACTGCATTGGGTTTGTTTTTCTGGTAAAATGAATGCATCTATACCCCAAAATCTGAAATTGGAATTTATCGATGTGCCACTCCCTGTCTGATCCTTGTGTGGAATAGTACATAAAGTATAAAACATTCGGGGTAGCAAATATCTACATCAATTTACGATATAACCTAACCACACCCAAACATAATAAATATACATGTATATTCTGTACTTATTTAGAGATTGCCCCCCCCCTAATTTCAATTAAATCTTAAATTACTTTGTATGCACACTGACTGTACTTTTTATGACATTATCTGTAGATACAAATTAAAAAATTCTTAAATTTCTTGATAAAGGCTCATGTTAAAAAACATCACAATGTAAAGTAAAAGGGAGAATGTGTGTTTTTAGGAAACGAACACACAGACCTCTTTGTTGACCATGTGATAAAATGGACATTTATCTATCAATTTTTTCATTAATTCTAAAATATCTGATTAAAAAAACAAGAGTGACTATCATAAGTGTAAGAATCAATGGGATACTTGTAGAACATCATATATATATAATGACATACCTGAGCACTTCCCTCCTTCCTACCCTAATATTAAGTGTAAGAACAACATCGTAGGAAGATTTTTTTCATCTTTTGTCCCATTTAATGTTCCACACATATTCTGAAGGTAATACATAGTCGTGACCTAAAAATATGGAATTCCATTTAAATCTAGTTCAATATGGTTTTCCGTAAAATGCTTCCGTAAAATCGTTTTAATCCCTTTAACACACTAGGTAAACGATGTCCGCGAAGGAAATGATATTTCGCGTTTTTTCTGTACTGATATTTTATGTTGTCTGGTCTACTCGCAAGGGTGGCTCATTAAATATGTTATTTTCGTGAGTTACTGCATGTTGTAAAAATTCATATCATTGAATATTTGTCTTGAACATATTTGGTTAATCTTTTAGAAGATCAGCATAAAACAAAAGAAAAACATTCAATGAAGCAAAATTACAAGACAAACAGTGAAAACACAGTTATAACATTTGAAAAATATACGGGTTTGAAGGAAAAGCTAGTGTAAATGCTTTTTGATAAAATCTGTAATCAATTGATTCGTTACTCCAGAGTGTGCGGGACTAACATCGATTTCCTTAGCAGAGCGGCACGTCTGACGCAAAAATTGCTCACACAGGGTTATGTTGCTCCTCGGTTGCTGTCTTCACTCAAGAAATTTTACGGAAGACATCATGCACTTATAGACAAATATGGGATTTCGATCTCTCAGATGAGTGCAGATGTTGGTTTGTCATAGGGTGTTGTTTTGTCTTCCTTTACCGGATTTGACACGCTGAATGGACTATTGGCAACGCGACGGGTGTGCTGTAGCAAGCAGGAACTGCTTACTCTTCCGGAGCACCTGAGTTCACTCTTGTTTCGACTGGAGTTCGCGTTGTTGATTGATATTCAGTTATTCTGTGTTTCCATATTTTACATGTTGTATTTTTTTTGTCCCGTTCTTGTTGGTGTTTAATGGTTTTGACTCTGCACTTGCGGACTTTTGACATTCGGATACCCCATTTGTACCTCTGCTTCTTTCAGTATATTTCATTAAATTAGAAATTTAATAGATTATTAACTGAAATTCAGCAATTTAAAAATATTGACTGTACTGTTATTCTGTGTTCATGAAATCATTCTGTACTGTTACTTCGTGGATTAATCTATCAACACTGTACTGTTATTTCGGGTATTAAAATATTTTCAAAAGAAGAATACAGATCCCTCTTTGAAAATCAAGAGTTATGCTAAATCCCAATCCAAAGTAATATAAAAGTATCACTTTTAAAGATATTCTTAAAATAGTGCCAAATTACACAAACGTTAAAATGATTAAGTTACTTTATAAATGGATCCCTTTTTGCGTTACTATGGAATTACCAATCAGGCGAAATTAAACAGGAATCTTTTTCAAAACTAGTTGAGAAACGAGGATAAAGTTGCAAGGTAAGTTAGCAACACCTCGTAGCCTAGGTCATGTCAAAATCAAGAAATGTTTGTGATAGATCACACAAATCTGGTAACACAGGTCACCTTTTATATACTTCTTTTAATATTTCATTTGAAAAGTTGAAGAAAAAATTTGCATATACAATGTTTTCTACCTTGCAAAATGTTTTGAATGGTGCCGTTAAATTGATTTTTTTCACTTTCCCTATGCAAAATATTGTAAAACCAAAATATTGGAAAGCTTGGAAGTTGGACATTTGCCATTTTTCTAAAACTTACAAATTTACTCTTTTCTTTTTCAATTTTACTTACTATTTACGTTGCGTTTTTATGAAAATGAGTTACACCAATATGAGAAATCTTAGAAGGAAGGTGCCTTTAAATACAAACTGCTTACTGAATTAAAAGGTTGTAAAAACTCAGACCTTTCTTTTACTGAATTAATGAGTAGGATTAGTTTTTAGAATTAAAGACATTTCGTTGTATTTTTATACCATAATCATATTTATTGTGATGCGTCACAGATTTGAGGTTTCTCAATGTTTTTGGTCGTAAGGAGGGTGTTAGGTTGGTTTTCATTTACACTGTTGTTCATATTTTTAGGGTGTTTTGCATTTGAACCTTTTGGCTAGATGAATCTTCAATAGAAGAAATGTTTGTCAGTCTAGAATATTTTCGCCTGGAATTTCTTGTGATTTTGATGAACAGCGGGATGTTGTTCAATAGACACGCAACTAAAGCCAAAAAAACGGTAAAATAATTCATTTTTGAAATGTGATTTACTAACTTTATTATTATTTTTTATGAAATTTAGAAAAATCTTACGTACCCGTCCCTTTGTTATACGAATCGACGTTCCAACGTTCAGTAAGAAACGCATCAGGAAGAGCACATGATTGAAAACTGCTTGCATGGCTACGTGTGATGAATTGCGTTTGTTATTAAAGACTTACAAAGCCCGTTTGGGTTATTTAGGCTTATAAATCTTAAGATTTAGAGATATTAACAATCATTTACAAAAGTTTCTGCATAGCAAAAAAAGCTGGATTTCTATACCCTTCCAAGTAAAAGAGAATAAGCATTTAAATAATGTGGAAACCAGAAGCAACCTTATTTCATGTTACTTTTTATTTCTTTGTACACTGTAACGTGATATTCTTACTTTATTCAATATTCATTCAATAATATGAAATTGTTAACAGGTCGAAGTTCATCATCATATTCTTTATTTGAGACAAATCGCATCATCATTTCATGAAAACAATACCTCCAAGCAAAGAAGAAACAAGGAACTATATTTTAATAGCTGCCATGCTTTGACCTCCACCCGCGCAAGATTATAACAAGTATATGGTTTCCTTGCCAATAGGTCTTTTACAATTATGGAATTACCAATAAGGCGAAATTTAACAGGAATCTCTTTTAAAAATAGTTGACGAAGATGGGCTCTAGATTTTCATTGAGAAACGAGGATAAAGTTGCAATGTAAGTTAGCAACATCTCGTAGCCTAGGCCATGTCAAAATCAAGAAATGTTTGTGATAGATCACACAAATATGGTAGCACGGGTCACCTTTTATATACTTCTTTTAATATTTCATTTGAAAAGGTGAAGAAAAAAATTGCATATACAATGTTTTTCTACCTTGCAAAATGTTTTGAATGGTGCCGTTAAATTGATTTTTTTCACTTTCCCTATGCAAAATATTGTAAAACCAAAATATTGGAAAGCTTGGAAGTTGGACATTTGCCGTTTTTCTAACATTTACAAATTTACTCTTTTGTTTTTCAATTTTACTTACTATTTACGTTGCGTTTTTATGCAAATTAGTTACACCAATTTGAGAAATATTTGAAGGCAGGTGCCTTTAAATACAAACTGCTTACTGAGTTAAAAGGTCGTAAAATTTTACTGAATTAAAGAATAGGATTAGTTTTTAGAATTTAAGACATTTCGTTGTATTTTTATACCATAATCATATTTATTGTGATGTGCACACATTTGAGGTTTCTCAATGTTTTTGGTCGTAAGGAGGGTGTTAGGTTGGTTTTAATTTACACTGTTGTTCATATTTTTAGGGTGTTTTGCATTTGAACCTTTTGGCTAGATGAATCTTTAATAGAAGAAATGTTGGTCATTCTAGACTCTTTTTGCCTGGAATTTGTTGTGATTTTGATGAACAGCGGGATGTTGCTCAATAGACACGCAACTAAAGCCAAAAACGGTAAAATAATTCATTTTTGAAATGTTATTTACTAACTTTATTATTTATTTTTATGGAATTTAGAAAAAAATCTTACGTACCCGTCCCTTCGTTATACGAATCGACGTTCCAACGTTCAGTAAGAAACGCATCAGGAAGAGCACATGATTGAAAACTGCTTGCATGGCTACGTGTGATGAATTGCGTTTGTTATTAAAGACTTACAAAGCCCGTTTGGGTTATTTAGGCTTATAAATCTAAAGATTTAGAGATATTAACAATCATTTACAAAAGTTTCTGCATAGCAAAAAAAGCTGGATTTCTATACCCTTCCAAGTAAAAGAGAATAAGCATTTAAATAATGTGGAAACCAGAAGCAACCTTATTTCATGTTACTTTTTATTTCTTTGTACACTGTAACGTGATATTCTTACTTTATTCAATATTCATTCAATAATATGAAATTGTTAACAGGTCGAAGTTCATCATCATATTCTTTATTTGAGACAAATCGCATCATCATTTCATGAAAACAATACCTCCAAGCAAAGAAGAAACAAGGAACTATATTTTAATAGCTGCCATGCTTTGACCTCCACCCGCGCAAGATTATAACAAGTATATGGTTTCCTTGCCAATAGGTCTTTTACAATTATGGAATTACCAATAAGGCGAAATTTAACAGGAATCTCTTAAAAATAGTTGACGAAGATGGGCTCTAGATTTTCATTGAGAAACGAGGATAAAGTTGCAATGTAAGTTAGCAACATCTCGTAGCCTAGGCCATGTCAAAATCAAGAAATGTTTGTGATAGATCACACAAATATGGTAGCACGGGTCACCTTTTATATACTTCTTTTAATATTTCATTTGAAAAGGTGAAGAAAAAAATTGCATATACAATGTTTTTCTACCTTGCAAAATGTTTTGAATGGTGCCGTTAAATTGATTTTTTTCACTTTCCCTATGCAAAATATTGTAAAACCAAAATATTGGAAAGCTTGGAAGTTGGACATTTGCCGTTTTTCTAACATTTACAAATTTACTCTTTTGTTTTTCAATTTTACTTACTATTTACGTTGCGTTTTTATGCAAATTAGTTACACCAATTTGAGAAATATTTGAAGGCAGGTGCCTTTAAATACAAACTGCTTACTGAGTTAAAAGGTCGTAAAATTTTACTGAATTAAAGAATAGGATTAGTTTTTAGAATTTAAGACATTTCGTTGTATTTTTATACCATAATCATATTTATTGTGATGTGCACACATTTGAGGTTTCTCAATGTTTTTGGTCGTAAGGAGGGTGTTAGGTTGGTTTTCATTTACACTGTTGTTCATATTTTTAGGGTGTTTTGCATTTGAACCTTTTGGCTAGATGAATCTTTAATAGAAGAAATGTTGGTCATTCTAGACTATTTTTGCCTGGAATTTGTTGTGATTTTGATGAACAGCGGGATGTTGCTCAATAGACACGCAACTAAAGCCAAAAACGGTAAAATAATTCATTTTTGAAATGTTATTTACTAACTTGATTATTATTTTTTATGAAATTTAGAAAAATCTTACGTACCCGTCCCTTTGTTATACGAATTGACGTTCCAACATTCAGTAAGAAACGCATCACGAAGAGCACATGATTGAAAACTGCTTGCATGACTACGTGTCATTCATTGCGTTTGTTATCAAAGACTTACAAAGTCCGTTTGGATTATTTAGGTTTATAAATCTTAAGAATTTGAGATATTAACAATCATTTACAAAAGTTTCTGCACAGCAAAAAAAAACAAAGGTGGATTTTTATACCCTTCCAAGTAGAAGAGAATAAGCATTTAAATAATGTGGAAACCAGAAGCAACCTTATTCCATGGTACACACTGTACTTATCTACATACCAAGTTTCATTATAACTTGTTGGCTAAGAGTTTCTTATTAACTCTGAATTCTTAAACAGCTAAAGAAAACACAACACAAATCTTCATTTGCCGACTGCCCAACAGTATATAAAAGATGGACGCCGGAGTTTATATAAGAAACTATTAAAATATAACAGCATATGAATTGTATACAATGCATGGTCAAGTAATAGTCAAATACATAAATATAAAAATCAAGAGATGGAAAAAATAATAAAGTTTAGTTTACCCCCTTCTAACGGCCAAGGCACGCCCAGGAAAAACCAGAGATTAAAACCTCTTTGGGATAAATTGACACTGGAAACCTGTGTTTTCATGGCAAAAATACCTTTCGACAGACCGTCTAGGAGTACAGTGTGAAAACCTGCACTGACACATTTGAATGTGTGTAAACTTTATTTTACAAATGAATCAAAAGCAAATGATTACACTGAGAAAATAATAAAATATCTCGAAAATGAAAAGAAAAAGAAAAAATATAGAAAAATAAAGTTTGAATGATGTAAAAAATAAAATAAAATCAAAAATAAAAATCTAAATCACACCACATCATAAGCACTATATATCTTCAAATAATATATACCAAATATCATATCTGTATATGAAATATATTGCATATGAAACTTATAAACACATGAAACTTGACAGTTCGGGTGTTGGGTAGAGAATGATTAATTCATGAGACGATTTCCCGCACTAAGTGCTGGTCACCTGACCATCACTTACATACCAAGTCACATTATCTAATGAATCGTTAGTACAGTAATTTTCCTCTATACTTTGAAACGCGGACAATTATTAGTACACACTGTACTTATCTACATACCAAGTTTCATTATAACTTGTTGGCTAAGAGTTTCTTATTAACTCTGAATTCTTAAACAGCTAAAGAAAACTCAACACAAATCTTCATTTGCCGACTGCCCAACAGTATATAGAGATACCAAAGAAAGGGTTAAAAAGGGCTGTATATCTATAAACCGAGTCCCTGAGAAACAGACATTCTCATTTCAACAGAATTTTGAATATAACCGTCTTTGCTAAAGTCGGATTTCCAACGGTCGTGACGTTTAATACACCTCTCATTAACTTCAGAATTGACCGCTGCAGTAGCGCCACCAAAACGCAAGGATTGTAAACCCAAATTAAGGTCAGGGGCGACGGATCTTAACCTGTGAACAATATTTTCTTTTGCTGTGGTGTAACTTAACTTCTTATTTTTATATATCAGTTTAGCTGATCCTTTTGATCTAAAAATCGGTCTTAACAAAGAATTTTCAGACTTAACGTCTAAATCTGCTAATACAGTGTATCTTTTATACATTTCTATGGGACAAGCTAATGTTTTCCCTTTACAAATCAAAATTTCATTGCCTTGTCTGTACTGATCAGTTTTCGATCTTGAAATAAAAAATTTCATATGATCATCAAAAACAGTTATTTCCTTACACTTAATCGAACTTAATTCGTCAAATCTCAAAAATCCTGAGTAACCGATCAAAATCATCAAGAGATCCCTAACAATAAGTAAATCTTTTGAATCTGGATGAGAGGTACAAAGTTCCAAAATCATATCAGTGTTGACAGGGTCTTTCTTTACAACTGGTTTACTGTTTAATCTTTTGCAAAAATCTACTAAAGATTAAACGAAAGTATTGTTTGTAGGATCTACATAATTTTAAAGCTGATGAACCCATTTTAAAGCGTAAATAATTGAATTAACAGTACATGGAGAAGCGTTATGATCAATCAAAAAAGTTATATACAAAGCAACGTGAACTGGATTTGCTGGAAGTTCAGGAAGACTGTGGCTTTTAGCGAATGATCTCCAACGATTGAAAGAAGCAAAGTACTTTTTTGCTGTATTGTCACTTCTGGATCCCATTAGAAAGTTCGCCATCTTCTCTGCAAGATTTTGAAATTCACCAGAACATTCGATACCACTGTCCTCTACTGTGTCCATCACATGCTTTTTGAGTCCTAAGCCTACAAATCACAATAATATGAATTAGAACTCTATGCGTAAAGCTATTATGTCAAATTTTAATGACGTAGCGGTAAAAATGTCGTTCTTCCCTGCTCCCTTAACAATAGGTTTGTCGCAGATGTTGTTTAACAACAGTGTATCTGTAATGAAACTTTTATATATGCCATTTTTACATATTAAAGGCCAAAAGGCCGAAGACTTCCAGAAAGGTACTATTAAAGCACCCTTTGCTTTGTCATTTTTCATTTTGTTTAACGCTTTAGCAATCAAGGTAGGTTGCGGAACTAGCCAATTATGATCATTTCCCCAGTATTGTGTAAAACAGTTAATAGCTTTTGTACCTGGACACCAAATTGGAGAGTTAAATCTTGAACATTGTGTGTTATAATGAGTAGCAAACCTATCAACATTGAACTTTCCCCAATACTGACTCAATAAGTCGAATATTTCTGAATTGATTGACCAATCGTCATGACCTGTGTGTCGGCTTAGCTCGTCTGCTATCTTATTCTCACACCTAGGTATCCAACTGCTTTGGATTGAAATACTATTTTTTGTACAAGTTTCGTGAATATCTAAAGCAGTTTTATGCAAACCAATGTTTCTGCTACCTATCTTCAAAATACGACTTACGTTATGATTATCACTGTTAATTTTTACAGTTTTGTTAGCTAAAACAGTGTCATGAGTAAACAAAACTCGTTTGACACATTCAAGTTCACGCCATGTGGAACTCTCAAAAGGTTCCATAGCTATCCAGCTACCTATGACTTCTTCTAGATCGTGGTTAGAACAAAAACCACCAAACCCTACATCTGAGGCATCACAAAACAATTCAATGTCAAAATGATCAGAAAACTCACAGAGCTTATATCAACTCCATCGTCATTCTTAATTTTACATGAACTTCTCCAAAACTCCAATTCTCTAATAGCATCGACTGTTATTTTAACAGGGCATCCCAACTTGCCTTGCTATTTATGCAAAAGTACAAAAATCTTGTTTTTAATTTTACTAGATCTCCTAAAACTATTTGCATAGAAGGAAGCAGAGGTACCAATGGGGTATCCGAATGTCAAAAGTCCGAAAGGGCAGAGACAAAACCAGTAAACACCAACAAGAACAGGACAAAAACAGACAACATGTAAAACATGGAAACACAAAACAACTGAATATCAATCAACAACGCGAACTCCAGTCGAAACAAGAGTGAACTCAGGTGCTCCGGAAGAGTAAGCAGTTCCTGCTTGCTATAGCACACCCGTCGCGTTGCCAATAGTCCATTCAGCGTGTCAAATCCGGTAAAGGAAGACAAATCAACACCTTATGACAAACCAACATCTGCACTCATCTGAGAGATCGAAATCCCATATTTGTCTATAAGTGCATGATGTCTTCGTAAAATTTCTTGAGTGAAGACAGCAATCGAGGAGCAACATAACCCTGTGTGAGCAATTTTTGTGTCAGACGTGTCGCTCTGCTAAGGAAATCGATGTAAGTCCCGCACGCTCTGGAGTAACGAATCAATTGAGATACGTAAACTCCATAAGCTGGAGCGGACGGAATGTTGCTACACAAGAAGGGGAAGTTGACGATTGAAAAGTTGAAGTCATCACGTTTGTCATAGAGCCTTGTTGAAAGTCTTCCTTGAGAGTCAATTTCGAGATGTAGATCTAAATATGAAGCAGACCTCCTAGAATCCGTTGTGTCATTTATCTCAAGCTCCTGTGGATATATGAGATGGAGAAAGTCACCAAATCGAGAATTGTTTAGTGAAAGGACATCATCAATATAACGGAACGTGAGGTTGAAAGAGAGAGCTAGTCTACGGTCTTTTTGTCTAGAAGAGATTGCAAGAAGTCTGCTTCATATGAATGAAGAAACAAATCAGCAAGCAAAGGTGCACAATTAGTGCCCATTGGAATCCCTATTGTTTGCTGAAAAACACGTCCACCAAACTGAACAAATACATGTATGTTGAATAGAAATCAGTTGTCCAACAACACTCGCTAAAGTACGAGCCTTAATCAAAAGCTTTCCTTTTTACTCGGAAGTCTTCGGCTTCCGAGTCTTGTCGGAGAAAAGATGAAATGGAAGAAGCGCGGCAAACTGTTACAACTCGTTGTCACGTCGCTTGAAAGAGAGAGCTAGTCTACGGTCTTTTTGTCTAGAAGAGATTGCAAGAAGTCTGCTTCATATGAATGAAGAAACAAATCAGCAAGCAAAGGTGCACAATTAGTGCCCATTGGAATCCCTATTGTTTGCTGAAAAACACGTCCACCAAACTGAACAAATACATGTATGTTGAATAGAAATCAGTTGTCCAACAACACTCGCTAAAGTACGAGCCTTAATCAAAAGCTTTCCTTTTTACTCGGAAGTCTTCGGCTTCCGAGTCTTGTCGGAGAAAAGATGAAATGGAAGAAGCGCGGCAAACTGTTACAACTCGTTGTCACGTCGCTAACTCTCGTAGAAATAAAATATAGGACCAGACGAGAAAAAGCGATTTGCTTTGTAAGGTCGTAAGCGACAGTCTGATTTTAACAATCTATCTGAGACTGATACTGATACCTAAAAATATCGACATAACAACTATAGAAACTGAATTTAAACCTGACGATCTCGGTTTGTATGCATGCCCAGGAGTCTCGACAGAGGGAAATAGTGAGTTATTGAAAAACTCGCTCCCAATGATCTTGCGTATGGTTCTGTGATGTATCAAGGCTTGCGGAAGTAAAAGTTGACGTGACAAGTAAGTCTTGCATTTATGTTATTTTAAAGAGTTTTGTTTAATTTACGATTACATACATTAACATCTTGTACATTGTACATGTATATTGATTGTATCACCATGTTGTCTATTGTATTTTATGTGTAATCTATCAACATTATCAATTATGTTCTTTTCTTCAATCAATTATGTTCTTTTCCTCTACATGTACAACAAATAATAGATATGTTACTACAGGTCAATGCTGAACTCTGTGTACATGTATTTAATATGATTAAGGCCCTGCCTTTTTAGCGAGCATCGAAAATCTATATACCTTTTAAAAATAAATCCATGTGCTCGACCGGCTTAGTTTAACGTAAAGAGGGAACTTTTAGAAAAGGAATTAAATAGTAGCAAAGTTTGGCCCCATCCAACCCAAATCATATGCAATTGAGAAAGTTGTTGTTAAAATATCTGGGATCAATAACTACTTATTAAAAATTCAATTATTTGTGCAAATAATAAATCCTGTAACATTCTGGGACGACATTAAGCGGGGACGAGATTATCCATTAAATGAATTACGTGACGTCATTTCCTTGTCAGAGTATTTCGCGTTTCTTCAGCAGACCAAAACAACATTCAGATTCTGTCAGGTTTTTGTGAGATTTTCTGAGTATCAGTGTTTTATTTGAAGCATCGGTAACAGAAGGTACATTAAGAAACCTGGCGGAAAAAAACGGTAAAGTAAAAATATCATGCAGGGTTGAGGAAAGTGAGTGAAACCCCACAGGATGGAACTCTTCTTTCATTTTCAGGTAAGAACCTTTTTATTCATTATTTTGAGTAGATTTCATTCCGTAAATTTATGTATTTCTTTATCTTATTCTATCTTACTTAGAATTTAACAAAGCTTGGTCGGTATCATGCATTTGGTTAAAGTATGACTAGAGTCTAGTCAATGTGACGATTTTGCCAAAAGATAGCTCGGTAATTTCCGGAAAATCGTTTTTCAGCGGAAAAGACCGAATGGTGTTTAAATAAAAATCTGTATGTAAAAATAAACAAGTGGATGAATGAGGGTTTTATCACTGTTTTTGAATTTCAATTTTTATATTTTTGCATAACAGATTATGATGTATTTTTTATAAGCCCAGGGGGTTGATTGTTTTACTTGCTCCGTGCCTATTATTTTCTTCACTCCGTAAAAGTAAACCTGTTCCGGTTTTGTCGTCAGTATATTTCTGGCACATCTCAAAACATGCACAATACCGTAGGGCTCGCATCTGCGATGCTCGCTATTATAGAATGTAAAACACTGCCACCTGTTTAGTAAAAATATATTAGAGTCTAATATGCATGAATCTAATTTATTTTAAATCAAAAATTGCTTACACAAGGTTATGTTGCTGCTCGGTTGTTGTCTTCACTCAAGAGTGCAGACATATCGAAAAATTTTAAAAGCGGACATTCAGTCCGGTGAATCTGAAAATTGTGTCTGACCCAAGCATTTTTTTTCTGCAATTTACTAATATACTCCGTTTTCATTATATCATGGGTTCTGTGTTATCATGGTATTTACTTTCATTTCAAAACCAAATATTCAACTTTGACGTCACTGTTTCTACGTAGCTACGTACCATGATATAAAGAGATACCAGGATAGTTCATACAAAATTACGGTCTGATCAGCCAGTAATTCTGTCAGACACACCAAATCTTGCAGGACTGAACAGATTTTTGCAGGACAGGTCCTGAGGTTCTGTACAGCTGTCATCATGTACAATATTTCGATATGTTTGCCCTCATAGAATAAAAAGCTACGCAGAGCGCAGCATAATACGACCGATACAAGTTGTACCCTTTACGCTGGAGGCCCAATATGGATAGTCTATTGCTTTGGTCACATGAAGCCCATGGTGGACTTACAAAGCTTTTTGACATTCCTGTGGTGGACTTTCAAATGCATTTTGACACATATACATGTATATTGACATCAACATCTCATACAAAAAGCCTTATTTATATACATATATCAATTTACATATTTGCCCTTTGACTCCTAATTTAAAAAAAAACTGTGAGAAATATTGTTAATCAGATTGCAAAAAGGGCAGGGATTTTCATAACAGGTATCCAATGAAAAAATATTTTGAAATCGGACCAATTATAAAAAAGTTATTTTTATGGGCATGGCCTACTCTTTGGCACATCCCTGTTCACCATTTATGGAAAGCTACCCCCCTCCTGAAGACCTTTTAGATTTTAATGACAATGTACATGTGTATATGACTTAAAGAAATTAAAGCAATATCTGACAATATTTTCTGACCTACTAAATAGTTAGGTATTCATTACTTAAAACAATTAAACAAATATTAACAATGATTAATGTGATATATCTTCAAAGAACAGCATGGCCAATTCGGTCATATGTCACCTTATATTTGTTTTGATTTTACATTTTCTGGGTTTCATGTTTATTGCATGAACCTTCTGGTTGATAGGAAACTGTGTTTAGAAATTGTTATAACTTGGAAGCAATGAAAATCTATCATCAAATATCTTTGATCTTACAAAAAAGCAAAGAAACTTCAGTTTTCCTTGTATTCTAAATTTGCAGCCCTTAAATGTTGCAATATTATAACTTGAAATATTGGGACAAAAATGTTTTTTTTTCATCTTGTTTACATTTTATACTTATGTCTTACATATATATATATATGTCTTTTGGGGATTACATTGCATTGTTTATTCATGAGCTTTATCCAATAAACGGATTGATTGATTGATAATATTATAGTGGCATTGCTGCAACTTAAGGACATATGAAATTGCAAGACTATTATTGATCATTATTGTTGATAAAAGATACATTATTGTAAGCTGATGTTTATTTTTATAACATTATTTATTTGCAAAATATCAATTTAAAAGTGGATTTATATGTGAATTGTGTCCTACATTGTATGTTTAATATGTGTGTGTATTAGCAAGTTAAGTATAAATGTTTTTTTTTTCTTTCAGACAATGAGCCATATAAAGCTAAAAGTTGATAAAAGTCATCAGCATCTGCAATTTCAAGATATGGATAAATGCTGACTGTGCATATATAATTCTCACTGAAACTGGATATATCTAGCATCAAAATAGTGTTTACCTTTACAGAGAGCTTTATTCTTCTAACTAAGGAGTCCAAAAGTCTATAGAAATTATGAAAATTTGTTTTGAGCAGCTACAAAATATATAAACATCCTAGGATGATGTGAAAAAGATTGAGTAAAAATCATGAATTAATATGATGTGTAAAAGAATGAGTTCAGTGGTGAATTTAATATCAAGTGAAATATTAAAAAATAAATGTGATATAAGAACTTTTTTATGTTTGTTACTCTATATATTTTCTATTGATGATGGATCCACACAACATCATATCTTCATAAACATTAAGGCAAATACAGAGCAGAACAATACATTAATGAAGAAAGCTTTGTCTGGACCCATATTGGACATACAAGTATAATAGTTGACTAGACACACAAAGAAAAAGAAAACAAATGCAAGTGTCAATGCAACATACCATGTGTAACAGCTCAAGTGCAAGAAAGAATAAAATCACATAGTTCCAATTTATTTGCCAAATGAAGTCTATAAAAAAATGATAAAAGACTAACAAAAGTTGAAAGCTGTAAATGCTCCATAAGTTTTATTTTATTTTATGTATTTAATAAGATTTTGTGGCATGCATATTTACTCAATTCACTGTCCCCATCTGTTAGTCAAGTTAGTCAACACAACCCTTAAACATCTGAACAAAATTTAACGAAACTTGGTATGCAAGAAGTTCATCATATGAAATCGTGCATAAATTACCATGTATTCATTAGCCACAAATTTGGGACACAATTAAATTTACCAAAATACCAAGAACAACAAAACAGAATTCCATAGAACTTGGAATTGAAGAAGTATAACACTTATAGTTGTATCTGTTGCAACAAATCATTGATTTACCAGAGTACATAATTATAAAGCTAATTTTTTACTCCAATACCATAATATGAACTGCGCACAAGGGTTATATCATAAATATACAGCCTTGTCCAAATACACAAAACAGGAAATGCTTTCCAAAATTAAGTATAAAAAAAGATATAGATTAAATGTGCAACATAAGACAAAGCCCCACAAAACAGGAACTGTTTTATCAAACACCAGATTAACGAAATCTCCATCCTTGAAATCAGCATTCAATAGAAACTAAAATGTGTTGCAGAATACCCAGCAGAAATAAACAAATTTATGCAACTCAAAGACATGCTACAAGAAATCCTTAAAATATTTTCAAGATATGAAATATGGTACGCCGCCTAGTTGAGTCATTTAAAGAAAAAATGGTGGGTTAAACCATGTTATATGGTGACAAACATTCTTCATCCATTGGATATAAAGTTCCATTATAAAAGAAAACATTCTGACTTCCGAGTTGTCAGTACCAACGGTACTTTGATTTTATTTCGAAAAGCAGATCGTCTATATATTGTTCAACCTTTTTTACTCTTTCATTACAAACCGAAATCTTTCCTTGTTTTGTGTCCCAAATATAACCCAACCATTTCAAATTTTGACAAGGTTCCCATGTACACTTTTCATGGGCAATTAGAAATCCAAATTTTTCAAGACAAGAGCGAACATCTAAGCTGGTTTTTTTTTAATAGGACTCAAAATTGCCATCTCCGCCTAAACCATCGTCTAAAAACATGATTAGTCTATGACCTTTATTTCTGAAAAAAAACTTTACAACTTCCCTTAGTACTTTAGAAAATATGTAACCAGCTGTAGCTAAACCAAAAGGTAAAACATTAAATACGAAGTATTTGACTGTCCCTTCGATTTCCCAAGAAAAGCCTAAATATTGCCTATGTTCCTAAAAAATTTCGATGTGATGGTATGCACTTTTTAAATCATAGCCATACAAAAAATCCCCCTTATTGAAAATTTCTCTTGCTACTTTTGTATCTTCGAATTTATGCCTGAATCTAAATAAATGTGGGTTAATGTGCCTACAATCAAAAACTAATCTTAATTTACTCGATTTATTGTGCGCCACGGTCAATGGATTAACCACCAATGGTCTTTCATTTACCTCTGATATACAACCCTTTGACAAAAGATTTTGTATTTTCTGATGTTGTAAACTCAATGTTTTGCATAGCTGACCTATTATTTTAATAACTATATGCTCAGGTTCCGTTTTAAAAGGTATTTTGTAACCATTTTCTACGACATCTATTATGTAAGAATTATGTGATATTTGATTCCATTCATAAATTGACCCTTTACACACGGTAGAACCATTATGGAGAAAAACATTGTTAACGGACGATACATGCAATTTTTTCACGGTTTATGTCAATTTTCAACTTTTAATCTCGAAAATATCAAAAATATGAATGAAATTAACTTTAAAAACATGCCCAGTATATAAACAAGAACATATTGTATTAGAATTTAATTTCTTTTTGTCAAATCACTCATATTATCTGTATGTGCATATGAAATTCAAATTCGTTGCGTTCCAGATAAAATAATAAAAGATATAAATCGACTAATATGGGACTTTATATGGGATGGCGGAGTTAATCAAGTAGACAGGAAAACTTGCTGTTTAAGTGAATTAAATGGGGGGATTGGGATGAGTAATTTCGAAACCATTTTAGAAAGTTTTCAAGTCAAAACTATTTACAGATTAATTCACGAACCTTTAGATAGCTGGAATGCAATTGGAAAATCTTACTTGAGATCTTTTGATGCAAAGTTCAATGATAACTTTTTCCTATGCAAATGTTCAAATCTAAAAGGGATAAACTTGAACTCTATACCCTTATTCTATAAACACTCTATTCAGTCATGGGCGAACATAATATACAACTTACAGAAATCGTCTTCAAAAGACGAAATTTTACGCAACCGCATTATGGGAAATAGAGACATAACTTTTCAAGGAAGCTCCTTATTTTTACCCTCTTATAGTAAAAGCCATTTAGCTACAATAAATGATATTTGGGATACAAACAACGATAAACTCAAGTCCTTCAATTATATTTTCTTGCGATTATCAGATAAAAGAAACTGTTTCGCGGAATACTCTAGAATCAATAAGGCCATAACGGACTTTATTGTTAAACAAAATCTTAATTCAACGTTTAGGTCCAGTTTCAGTATCTTGAATGATCTTCAAATTTTTAAAAATGGCAAACCTCTGAATTGTAATAAACTAAAACTTAAAGACATTAAAGAAATTTTAAATACTAAAGAAAATTGTATACCAAGATGCATTAATTATTGGAACACTTATTTTACTAATACTATTCAAATCAACTGGGAACGTATATTTTATCTATTGAAAAATATAGACATAGATTACAAAATCAAAGATTTTCAATGGAAGTCCATTTACAATATATTGTACACCGAGAAAAGATTAGAATTAATGAAAAAATCAAATGGTAAATGTCACTTCTGTCTTTTAAATGCAGAAAATAATGTTGAAAGTCTAGAACATTTGTTTTTTCATTGTAGTTTTGCAAAGTCTATTGTAAACTATCTTAATATTGTACTTAACGACCCTGTATTAGTATTTTCTATACCTATTGTTATTACAGAACAATCGATGTTACTAGGATTCGTTGAAAAGTTTGACGAGATTTATACAATAAATACTTTTATCTTTTTTTCAAAATGGAACATTTGGAAATTAAGAAACAAAATCAAATTTGGCAACTTCCGACACCAAAGTGATAATTTGTTCAATGTATGGCTGTATCTATTTAAATCCTCTTTATGCAATTTTGTTAAACCATCCAGGAAAAACACAATTAATAAAAATAAGATTTTAGAGGCTATAAATTACATGTAACTTACAAACACGTCTGTTTCTTTGTTTAAATCCAAAATTAAATCCAGAATCGAAATATAACATGTATCACATGTATTCACAGATAACATGCTCGTCAATATTCAAATGTGTTTGTGTATTTTATTTTGTGTCATTTAAACCAGGGTCAATATTTATGTATTTTATTTTCAACAAATACTCTTCATCTTAACTTTTGTGTCCTCGGGGATGAAGAATAATGTAATTACGGGGAACCTCAAGATATGCTTTCCCTGGGCATCTTGAGGAAATTGTAACAGGATGTAATACAATAAATTAGTATTATGGAAAAAAAAAAAAAAAAAAAAAAAAAAAAAATTCTTTTTGTCGAACACAATGGTATATTTTTAAATCATGCACGAACGGTGTGCTCGATTTGATAACATTGACACGGACAATTCAAACTGGTTAATATAAACAGGCCTGTATAGAGTAATAATCTGGCAAGTTATGCTTCTATATAAGTAAAAGAAGTTAATAAAGTTTTATTTTAATGAAAATATCAATATCCAATAATAACGTTCAATATTTTTTTTTATATATTTCAAGCATAACAAAATGACTCTAAATACATGCAATTAAACTTGGTAACGGACCGATACATGCAAAATAATTGCGTTGCAGTCAACAAGTGTAACTGAAATACAATTAAGAGGTACATAATTTGACAGTGTTCTGATGATACAAATACAAGACAGGTCACTCTTGTTATGTTGACTGCAAAAAGTAATACATATACGTTATTAAGATGTGGAATAAGTGTACGCGACACAACAAACATAAACAAACAGCAATTCAAAAAATCACAACGGAAAACAGCAAGCAGTCTTCAACATGACCATAGGTCACTGCTTACCGTCTTGCATTGGCCCAAGACTTATAATACAATACAAAAGTATCAAAACCAATCCCTAAATCATCAACGAAAGACTCAATTCTTGACATAAAACATAATGTCATCGTTAATATTAAGAATTCATAGTAAACACAAAACATCAAAAATCATTGAAAAAAAAAACTATTTTACCTAATGCTCTATTTACCACAACATCAAAATGTCAGCGTTCAGAAGGGGAATTAATTCTGTAATGCATATTACAAAGTTTAAAACAACAACTTAATCCCAACAAATAATTCAAATATAATAAAAGGTAATAACAAAACGACCGAACTTGAAGAATCAATCTGAAACGTGGAACTGGAAAAACAAAACAACGCAGACACACCGGAGAAATAAGAGATCGCAATGACAGCAATGGTGTAACTTAAAGCCCTTCATATATGACTTCTTTTGGCAAAATATTTTTTTGGAAAAATTCAAGATGGCCGACATACGGGCCTCAACCAGTGTAAATGCATATTTTTGCTAAAATCAGCTTTATTGAAAAGAAAACTTCAACTAATTTATGATTTATTTTGTCCCAATGTCTTCTGATGATAAAAAAATCAACACGAAATCCTGTAAGAGTAATGCCTTGGCTTTCAATTGCAAACGAAATTTTGAAAATCATATTTTCCATTACCAAGCACCATTGGGGGTAATATTGGCAATTTGCCAAATTGTTCAAAATCATCAAAATCTTTGGTTTTTAACTTTTAATTTTGTCAAAGGCAGGCCTCTGAAATGAAATCCTCTTTTATATTCAAAAAAATTATGCTTTCAAGGTTAACATGTTAAACCTGCAACCATGGAACTAATGCATACAATTAATACAAAAAGGGCCCCAGAGCTCATTTTGGCTCTAAACGAAAACGGCCCAAGATCACATTTTGAATGCCTATATCATGACGTTATTGACAATAAGCAAATTTGTAAACATCATTTCCTGAAGACCAAAAAGGGTTCTTTTAGATTCATAAGCACCACATTTTACCTGACCTCCAAAGGATCTGATATGATCGTCTAAAACTAACAATTTCTTCATTTTTTCATTAATTCCTAAAATTTCCACATTTTGAGTTCCGACTTGAACAATTTGTGCATAGTCAAGACACGAATGGCTATTCTTATTCTAATAAACTATCATGTCACTTGCTAAAAATGCATTTTGATTGAAATTAAACACTTTCATGCTTTTACAAAAGTTGTCAAAAAGTTGGAGTTTTTCTACCAAAATCGAAACAAACCCTTTTCACAGACATGAACCGAAGTTATAATACACGATCCATGGTTGCAGGTTTAACATGTTCACCTTGTAAGCATAATTTTTTTGAATATAAAAGAGGATTTCATTTCAGAGGCCTGCCTTTGACAAAATTAAAAGTTAAAAACCAAAGATTTTGGTCATTTTGAACAATTTGGCAAATTGCCAATATTACCCCCAATGGTGCTTGGTAATGGAAATTATGATTTTCAAAATTTCTTTTGCAATTGAAAGCCAAGGCATTACTCTTACAGGATTTCATGTTGAATTTTTGATCATCAGAAGACATTGGGACAAAATAAATCATAAATTAGTTGAAGTTTTCTTTTCAATAAAGCTGATTTTAGCAAAGATATGCATTTACACTGGTTAAGGCCCGTAGGTCGGCCATCTTGAATTTTTCAAAAAAAAATATTTTGCCAAAAGAAGTTATCTATGAAGGGCTTTAAGTTACACCATTGGTTTTATAGCTATGAAAATATTGCTTCTGGACAAAACTGCATGGTTTTCTCTGAGACACGCACTTAAATATACTAATCATGACATGCTACACTGAACCTACCCTGCAACTTTATCAGAAGGATATTGTAAATAGTTTTGGCGTTAAAGTGTTCACAAAGCCCGTTTTTCAAAATCTATCAAAATTATACATGTATAAGTTTTTCCAACTGTACAGAACTGTTTTGTAAGAAGTTTTTAGTTTAAGGTATATTTTTTCACAAGAGTTGTAGACGGGCAGTAGGACGGACGGACAACTTGAAAACTTTAGGGCGACTCTTTACCACTTGCAGATTCTTAGCTATGGACATTTACCAAAAACTGTAACCAGGGTTATACATGCTGAAAATGTAAGTCAAGATGAATTTATGTTAATGCAGATGCATAATATTGTTATTCACGACAAATGGAACAAACAGGTGACCTACATAACACACATTAGTAACACTTTGGATACATGTACGATTGACGACTTATCCAAATAAACAGAAAACGCAAAATTATTTATTTTCTATCCAATCTTAAATCATGATTAGCCAATTCACTTGCAGAGGAAGACATTTGAACCATCTAAAAAACTTTAACTTGAGTCATTTATGTAGCAATGTATTAAGTCATGCTTACAACCATTACAGATGTACATACCCCTGACCTTTAAGATAAATGTATATGGTTCTGCAGCCTTTGACATAACTAAAACCATTACGCACATGAAGCTTCATACGAACGAACACACCAATAGCCATCTTACAATTACAAGAAAGGAGAATGTTGTTGCATCCACCTGGCGGCATCAGAACTGATATTGATACATTTTTATTTAATATTAATAAATTTAACTCAGAATGTCGTTTGCAGTTAAGACACGACGTTCATACGACAGTCGCTGACAAAGTATATACACGCAAAATTTGTCTGTTACATTATAAATCATGCATGTATTCGTCCGTAACGTAGATTATTTGCATGTCCCCCTTTTTCTTGGACAGCGACATGATTTGCAGTCCATGGCTTCGTGAATAAATTGATGAACAGCCTATACAATTTCAAAAATCGTTAAAAGAGCACAAAACTTTTTAAAAACACAAAAAAAGTGGTTTTTGCTACACGTTGCTTGTATTGAAAGTGTGCTATAGTACGAGGGTAGGCTATTGGTTTGTTAATGTTCTCGAAAACTACATGGCCGATTTCAATGTTTCAAGCATAAATATTTAGCTAGTTCATTTTTCTTTATACTGTACGCTTCAGTTTTTCTATTATTATTTGTAAACAAATAAAATGTCTTACCTTTTATGACTATATCCATCCCAAATTGTGTATTTTACCTGTGTTTTAATCCGTTTCAAGGATTTTACGTCTATGTCCCGTCCGTCAACATTATTTATCGTCTTAATGGTTCTGCCGTGTGCTTTAAGCCTACCTACCCGACTAACCGGTTTTTCGTTTGATTGTAAATAAACAGAGGCATACAACTTTGTGTCACATAATGGAAGTTTATCACTGGTTTCGCTTGCTTGAAATTATCAATTTTTTCTTGTCTTATATTGACAGATGGCTCAAGTATTTACTCTCGAGTTCAAATCATTAAAATTTAAAATAAAATTGTTACTTATCTTAGACTTTTTATCTGGACAATCATCGGCCCACTGCCCCCTTTTTCCACAACTGTAACATCTGCCAGGTCTAAATGAAACCTCGTCAGGCTTGTCGGTCTTCTTCTGGTAAGGCGTAAATCTCCTCTTTTTTGTTCTTTCACTCTTGCTTTTCCTCTCGGCTCTGGTCTTACCTCGAATCATCCTTTTTTCGTCTTCTGAATCATCTGCAATTGGGTTAGCCACATACTCATTGACTACTTTCCAGCCTAACTGTGATGAATCTGCTAATTTAATAAGCTTATGTCGCTCTTGTACTATCTGAATACTTTCAGTTATCGTGTCTTTTGCACTCTGTACTGAATCAATTGTCAATTCTTGTGCCTCCAGTGTAGTGTTTGCCTCCTTCAATTTGGTCAACACCTTCACCTCGTGCTTAAATTGGTTTTCGTTCCCTTTCCTCTGAAATGTGTAGTTGTCCGTCAAAGTTTCCTCCATTCTAGCCATTTGAGAAGTGGAAATTTCAGTCTGGCTCTTCTGAATATTTGCTTGTAGTTTGGTCATCTTGCTATCCGTAATGGTAGTTATGTTGTCGAGCAGTTGCTGTTGGGATACGGAAATAGCATTCGATACCTCACGCGAAATTGCTTTCCTAATAGGACTACTCAACGCAGCATCCATCTCGACAGTTCGGGTGTTGGGTAGAGAATGATTAATTCATGAGACGATTTCCCGCACTAAGTGCTGGTCACCTGACCATCACTTACATACCAAGTCACATGATCTAATGAATCGTTAGTACAATCATTTTCCTCTATACAGTCTTCGAAACGCGGAAAATTATTATTACTTTTTATTTCTTTGTACACTGTAGCGTGATATTCTTACTTTATTCAATATTCATTCAATAATATGAAATTGTTGACAAGTCGAAGTTCATCATCATATTCTTTATTTGAGACAAATCGCATCATCATTTCATGAAAACAATACCTCCAAGCAAAGAATCAACAAGGAACTATATTTTAATAGCTGCCATGCTTTGACCTCCACCCGCGCAAGATTATAACAAGTATAATATGGTTTCCTTGCCAATAGGACTTTTACAATTATTGAATTACCAATAAGGCGAAATTTAAAAGGAATCTCTTTAAAAATAGTTGACGAAGATGGGCTCTAGATTTTCATTGAGAAACGAGGATAGAGTTGCAATGTAAGTTAGCAACACCTCGTAGCCTAGGCCATGTCTAAATCAAGAAATGTTTGTGATAGATCATACAAATCTGGTAACACAGGTCACCTTTTATATACTTCTTTTAATATTTCATTTGAAAAGGTAAAGAAAAAATTTGCATATACAATGTTTTTCTACCTTGCAAAATGTTTTGAATGGTGCCGTTAAATTGATTTTTTTTCACTTTCCCTATGCAAAATATTGTAAAACCAAAATATTGGAAATCTTGGAAGTTGGACATTTGCCGTTTTTCTAAAATTTACAAATTTACTCTTTTGTTTTTCAATTTTACTTACTATTTACGTTGCGTTTTTATGCAAATTAGTTACACCAATTTGAGAAATCTTTGAAGGCAGGTGCCTTTAAATACAAACTGCTTACTGAATTAAAAGGTCGTAAAAACTCATACCTTCTTTTTACTGTATTAATGAATAGGATTAGTTTTTAGAATTAAAGACAGTTTCGCTGTATTTTTATACCATAATCATATTTATTGTGACGCGTTACACATTTGAGGTTTTCAGTGTTTTTGGTGGTAAGGTGGGTGTTAGGGTGGTTTTCATATGTTGTTCATATTTTTATGGTGTTTTGCATTTGAACCTTTTTGCTAGATGAATCTTCAATGGAAGAAATGTTTGTCAGTCTAGACTATTTATTGCCTGGAATTCCCATTTTTTGCCTTTTCCGTGCATTGGTCTTCAAATTTTACAGTTTCTTTGTTTTCTCTGTCAGATTGTGTAGGTTCAACAAGGATTCAGCATATAAGTGTTGCTTATGTGAGACTGTGCAAGGCTTGGCTTTATCATAAACAGGTAAGTAACAAACTAGTATGACCTCACTTCAAGTGAAGGTTCATCACGGGGTTCATCATTGTCAGTCACCATAGGTAAGGATTCCAGACTGTGCGAAATTTTTGAGGAAGGGTTTCGTCACTTTCTGGGTTCATTGACCTATGGTGCGTCGATGGTACATTGGCTTGTCTTGTGAGTTGGTTAGTTTTCCTTCGGGTTGGTGACGTACATTGGCCATTTTTGCATTTCATACATGGGTCTGTGTTATGGGTGCTGTGTCTCGGGTGTGTCTATACAATTGTTGTTTCAATTAGACTAATTCTTGTCCTGATTATCACTCCAAGGAACAAGCGTATCGAGCCAGGTATTTTTACTAACACTTTATATAGGCGAAAAGAGTCTAAAGATTTTACTAACATTAGTTAGTTAGTTAGTTATTGCTTTACTCCCAAGCAGCACGATTTCGGCTATATCCGGGAGATGAACATGAACGTGGTGATACAATGAACATGAAATGATGATGAAGTGGAGGAAATGGGGACACAAGGCCAATCGGGTAGAAGAGTTTTGACTGCCACTGGAAAAGGGTGTGATGGGTAGGGACGGGAAATTTTGCCTCCTGCATGGGGATCCTACGGGTCCTACTCTAACCGAGACCTGCAGCAGGGTTCTTTAACGTGCGAGGAACGTGACATTTTTCCCAACACGGTGCACCACTATGGTTTGCGGTCAGGTTTTCCGCATTATCGCCTGACGACCCCGCATCTCTCGATTTCAGGGCTGCCCCATTCAACCACCTGGGGCACACATCCCAGTCGCTTTGTGGGCAAAGCGGCCTGACCCCGATGTCAGGTTTCTGAGCGCTCTTTAGTGGACTTTTACCGACAAGCTTAGCGCTGCTGTGGGCCTATTCGCCTCCCGGGCCCCGCACGGGACTTGTTAAGGATTTAAATTGTCATAACTCTAATGTTATATTTTACGGAAAGCCATAGAGGATCTCCGCATTAACAATTTATTTACAATTGGTGTCGATTGGGAAATGTTTTTAAGTTCCATGACTTCGACAATTCAATAATTGACGTACGTACAATTTCTGACCATTTATATTTCGAACAAATGCAGCCTTTCTTTCGTTTTTAATATTAATGATTTTGAAGAAAAGTTATTTCATTCGATTTGCTTTGATAAGTATAAAGTTAATGCAGTTGATTATGAGAGAAATCTTTGCGGATTTTAGTAAAAATTACCTGGATCGATTTGCGTGTTCCTAGGTGTGATTATGACTGATATATTGTTGACTGGGCACAAAACAAACAACAAACAAACAAATCAATAGACACGCAACTAAAGACAAATAATGATGAAAAAGAAACGGTTTAATTATTATACTTTGAAACGCTATTTACTAACCTGATTGATTTTTTAAAGAAAATTATGAAAAAAAAAATCCTTTTCGTCGCAAATGGGCATTACAGGGTGATCAGATTTTAGTAGAGGAAACTGGCGTAGCCTGGTCATATAACTGACAAACAGAGCATGGAAAACATGCGTGTGTGTAAATTTCAAAGCAAACTAGCAAAATCAACCGAAAAGCTACAATGATTGATCATATTAATGTGTGATATGCGCACCAGCTTCATAGAAAACTTTATCAGATTAAGATGTTGACCTTATCACATGTTTAATCATAGAAAGTGATAACTCCATTGCAGAAATCTATTCATTTGTCTTCCCCTTTGCCAAAAGCAAAGAAGTATAGACTGTCATTCCGTAAGCGTTAAATATGAGTTTCAAGGCATAACTTTTGAACCCTTTAATAGAGATTCATCAAACTTACAAACTGTGAAACTAAAACGGTAATGAGAATATTTTCTTCAAGAATACTTATGAGAACCTCGATAAAAATTCACGACACTTACACACATTACAGTTAATGAGGTATGAAGGCTCAAAGGTCAAAATCAAAAGTTTAGAAAAGCATTGAAATTGGAGAATGAAATTGGCCTTTAAACGCATTGATATATACAGGTTTCATTACTATAAGTGATGAGATACGGATTTTTATCATATCGAGTTAGATATTTGTCGAATTAGGAAACGAGCATTTTTGAGTTTCCTTTGACAAATATCTAACGAGTGTGATGAAAATCCGTATCGCATCACTTGTAGTTGTGAAACCTCTTTTTCTAACTGTCCAACGTGAAAGTATAGGCCAAATATTACTTATCTCATTATAACTCATAAGAAAATAATCCTGTATGTATTTGTTGTGAAAAAAAAGTAGTCAAATAAAAAAGTACCGCTTTTTTATTATAAATTTTAATTAAAAGTAAGCTTTATAATATAAAAAGCTTTTTGTGCAATTTTAGATATATTTTGTTTGTCTTTTTTAGCTCACCTTGACTGAAGGTCCATGTGAGCTTTTACCATCACTTTGGGTCCGTCGTCGTCTGTTAACAATTTTTCAAACCTTAACTTGTCCTACACCATAAATCCAATTGCAACCAAACATGGTACAGTGGTTTAGTGGCATTGTGTGTACTAAACTATCGTTCGAATTTTTGATACGTAAAAAAATATGGTCGCCATGGCTAAAAATAGAACATAGGGGTCAAATTACAGTTTTTTGCAAATAGCTCAAAAATGGTAACAGATATCAAAATTCTGGCATGGGATTAAAGTGATCAGCACCTCATGAGCTACCTGCCCAGAAATTTTATATAAGATCCAACAACCGATGTAGGAGTTACTGCTCTTTTTCTAGATTTTTTCAAAATTTTGCACTTATTTAGCCCTATATCTTGAAAACTATACCAGATATTTCAAAAATTAAAATTGCACATAAAAAAGCACGTCAAGATCTACATTTCATGTAAGTAAAGTCAAAGCTGAAGGAGTTATTGCCCTTAAAACGTCAAAATTTACCATTTTTCATTACTTTTTCCCTAAATTTCAAAAATTAACTTGTCTGACACCATTTTACCAACTGCGTTTAAACTTGGCGCACTTGTTTAATAGCATATATGCTACAATTCTTCGTTCGGAATTTGGATTCGTCAAAAAACATGACCGCCAAGGCTAAAAATAGAACATAGGGTAATTTGTAGTTTTTTGCTAATAACTCGAAAACAGTTAAAGATATCAAAATTGTACAAGAATCAAAAGTGATCAGCATATTAAGATCTACCTGTCCTGAAATTTTGAAAAAGATCCAACCACTGATGTAGGAGTTATTGCCCTTTTTGGATTTTTTTTTCAAAATTTTGCACTTATTTAGCCTTATCCTATATCTTGAAAACTATACAAGATATTTCAAAAAATTTAATGTAAATTGCATATGGTTGAGCACAATAATATCAACAAAATATGTGTATCTATGTAGTTCAGGTGAGCGATTCAGGATCCTGGGAGCCTCTTGTTATTAAAGCGAGATCGACAGGTGTTCAAAGAAAAGAAAGCACACTTTCCAAGAGATGCGTATCTAACTGCGGTGTCTCGCGTGGACAGTCAATCAAATTTCTTTACATTGTGGAGTGTGATACGCCTCATAGTCCCATCACTCGAGAACTAGATAATATTGCACAACAGTTAGAGAAAGTATCATAAAACTTACCCGAATTCAAATTTATGAGTTAAGGTAGAAGCATTTTGATTTTGGAATCAATTTGTCAAAGGTCAAGGTCAAAAGTTTTGCAAAGAAGGGTAAAACAAGGTATACAATATTCCTTTCAACTGCATCCACATACGCAAACTGAAATGAAATAGCCTATAGCCCCATTTACATGCACAGATTATACAGACGTTAGTAAATATACACATGTGCAAATTTACACATGTATGTATAAGCAAATTTGCTAAGCATTTACATGAGTTTTATGCTTAGTGTGTATTTTTATAAATTAATTCAAAAGAGTTGGCTGGACCATTGTGAACTATACGTATACCGGTATGTGATCTCATTACTGTCATTCTGTATACCCATAGCTTTGCTTATAAAACCCTGTCAAAAATTAATGATCTTCAAAATTTACAGTCCCTTTATTTGCCACCCCACCCACGTTTTTCTCTCAGTGAGTGTAGGTTCAACCAGAATTCAGTATTGTATTTTGGACAGATAAGTGTTCCTTTTTTTGAAACTGGGTAAGGGTTTAGCTATATCCCACACATGTTCCCGCAAATGTTCATAGCAGTACATGTATGACCTTATTTCAGGTAAAGGTTCTTCATTGTCAGTCACCATGGCATAGGTATGTGTTCACGATTATGTGAAATTTTTTGGGAAGGCTTTCGTCACTTTCTGGTTGCATTAGCCTTATATATAATGGTGCATTGAAGTAAATACTGGCCTGTTTTTTGAATTGGTTTGATTTCTTTCTTGCTGGTTTGTGGTCGTACATTAGCCCTTTTTACATGACATGCATGGGTCTGTGTTATGGTTGCTGTGTTCTGGATGGGTCATATTCCGGCTCTCCCGGATAGATGAACCACTGGCAGTTGTTGGGCCTTGGAAAAATAACTCTGTCTAAGGGCGACGTTTATTTTAAGCGACAACAGACGGTCAGATGTAGTGGTAAAATACTGAAAATAAAGGGGGACAAATTAAGGTTACAAAGTACATGTAAAAACGTTAAATTTCATAGTAAAACTGTAAAGGGGGATCATAAATAAGTGAAATACAATGAAATATTCACATAAACATAGCATAATTCAAAATTAAATGTCCAAATATTGTTTATAAAATTACGGGAAATTCCCTTCGTCTGGTCCAATGCTTGGTTTCACTGTCCGGTTAAATTTAGAATATATCCAGATAAAATAAAGTTACGTTTGTGTAAAAGAGAAGTTAAACGATCAATTTAAAACACTGATTGTTCGTTACTCACGCTGTGGTTGCCACAAATTACAGGGCGCGTCCTGTTTGCCTTTCCTTCAGCATGGCGAGGGGAGAACTGACAAAGGGGAAGGAAACGGTCTAACATCCTTACATTAGGGTTCTCTCGCGGACCAATAATGAAGGAGACGAAAAATCCAGAGAAGTGTTCAAAGTCCAAACAGGAGTTGGAAACGGTGTTAGTTGAAGTTATCCAATTTCACAAATGATGAAGAAAATAACTATAAAAATATATATAACAACTGGAACACAAAAAGTGTGACAGAACACTCCCCGTCTGATATCCAGGGGTATATCACTTACTTTCAATTATTTAAACACAAAAATCCAAATGTTATATAAGAATCCAATAGTATAAGGTTTAAACAAATGTACAGTTCGCTCACGGAAAGTCTTCTGATATACGGATCGTACGTAGGTAGCTCCAACGTTGTCTGGCTTCCAGCGTTGCCCAATGGGATTATCCAGCGTTGCCACGCACGGCGTGGTGAGGAACAACGTGTTCCTAGAATGAAGAAGCATCCTGGAATTAACGATAACACAAAGGAATGTCTGAAACAATGAATAGTCACAGTTTATCTACAAATTTGTACAGCTTGCACTCGGTGCAAATAACTCAAAGTCTCTAAGTTTCGTCGGCTTCGACTAACAAAACCAGTTCGGTGATCTGTCGTCTTCAGGCGTGATGAAATTCACGACGTCGCCTCCGTATTTTGGAGGTTTACCTCGATCAGGCGGTTTCTCTGAGATGTCCAATACAATCGAGTCCGCGACATTTTGCTTGTGTGGAAAGTTATCACGATACTCGGTTACGTGATACTGGTTCGGATATTGTTGCAATGATGAGGGTCGGCCATTCGGCATAATGCACGTTCTCTTGACGTTGATATCCGGTGGTCTGTGTTGTCGGTCCAGACAGGTTTCGCCTATAATGACCCAACCTAACGGAAGCTTCTGCGCGAATGGTTCAAAGTGTGAACCTATCCTTTGGTCAAGAATGTGATGTACAGCCGGGAGCGATCTCCCGATAAGGAGTAGAATCTCACGATTGTTATCGATTGTTGGGATATACTCGGCTATATCCCGCAAATGTGGATGTTGCGACGCAACTTCAGGTGTCGGTATCTCGGACCTGTTGTTCGGAACGTCGTTGCATTCGATGACCGTCGACAGATTTGTTCCGAAATCGTCTCCGATTGACTTTATCATAAGGTCGTTTGCTTTCCTTCCTGACATCAGTGTGCGTCCTGAGCAGGTCGAAAGTTCGTAATTCTCATAGGGTCCTTTGACGTCAAAGAGATTGAAGAATTCAGTTGTAGCCAACGTATGACTACTTTGGTCGTCAATTATTGCGTACATGCGATGTACGGTGGATCTATCGTGTTTGGAAAACACGTCTACTGGCAATATCTTTGCACAAGATTTCCCGCTGTACGTTGAACTGCATAGTTCGGTGCATGTGACCTGTACGGTGTCTTTGGTGTTTTTAGCCTTTGGAGCCTTTTGCTCCCCGCCATTGTTTTGTGAGGATTCACGAGAAAAACTCGCTGGTCGTTGGTCTGAGTTGGAGATGTGGAGAGCTGTTGGGTGACGTGTGCTCTCGCATTCGTTGCAAACAACTCTTTCTTGACAGTTGGCCTTAAAGTGCGTGTCGGACTCGCAGTACTTAAAGCATACGTTGTGTTCCTTTAGCAACTTAATGCGTTCTTCAATTGGTTTGGCCCTGAAGCCGTTACATTCATTTAGCGAATGTTTGCCCTTATGTATGATGCAACGTTCCTTCAAGTTGATCGGGTTGTCGTTTTCTAGTCTCGTAGACCCGTAAGTAGAGATGTCTGCGGAGCTATGCTCCGTACTCGTATCTGTAGATGTCTTGTATACGTTGACTTTTTCCTTTGTAGCCTGTGATTGGGGCTTGGATGCGAATAGACTGCCCATATCGTAATTGAAACAAGGATTGTTTTTGATTTTGGCGATTTCGTTTATAAAATCAGTCAACTCTGAGAATGGTGCAAATGGAACGTGGTGTTGATTCATGTACTTTGAAGCTCTCATAGTCCACTTTTCCTGAAGTCCATACGGGAGCTTGGCTAATATAGGTTGTTGTCCCGATGATGTATCGAAATACCCTAACAGATTGCGAAAGTTTGGATTCCGTTTAAGGCATTGAATGTGAGATAGGAGATCATACAAGTCATATAGACGATCGGTGTCTTTGTTTGTCAATTTGGGGAAGCTTTCTAACTTTTGTCTCAATGCGTGCTCTGTTAATTGCAGCGCACCATAGCGTTCGTCTAGGCGTTCCCAAAGACACTCCAAACCTCTTGTTGGATCGTCGAAGTTTGATGCCTTGATGTTTTTCGCGTACTGCGACGACTTACTCCCGAGCCATTTCTTAAGGAGAATGAGCTCTTCGGAGTTGGAAATTCCTAGCTCGTCCACGACGCCTTTGAATTCGGCCTTCCAAACTGCGTAAGACTCGGCTTTGTCGTCAAAATGGGTGAGACGGGAGAGTAGCAGGTCCTTTCGCAAAAGGAACTTTGTCAATTCGTCGGATGTTGAGTCCTTACTGTCGGAACGGTGTTCCTGCGTCGACGACGACGTTGTCGGCAAGGCATGTCGATCCTGAGTGGATGGCACAAATACGGGAGCATCCCGATTGAGACCATAAGTTTTGCAAGTGGTGTCGACGTCGTCGGTTTCTCGTCGGAAGGGTGTCGATGCCATGGATGGTGGTCCTATCTTCCTAGGCTCTTCAGTTGTAGCAAGCGGTTCGAAAACCGTTACTTTCCTTGTGTAATCCGAGTGCGTCGGATATGTGTTTATTCCGACGTCGGCTTGATCTTCATTCATTGCATGAGTACTGCTGTTGTGTTGACTCACATAATCTTGTACCCGTCGGATCGGGTCGGCCATAGGTAATGGTAGGTCGACGCCGATGTGTGGTTCGTCGTCGATATTTTGACTGCCGTCGTCCTCGAATGCTCTCGCTTCGGCTTCGGCCATAGCGGCTTCCATGTGAGCTTCTAACAGTGTTTTGTCGGCTTGCAACTCCAACTTCTTTCGTAGGGCGGCCGCTGCTTCGATTGCTTCTGCTCGTTCAAATTCAATCCTACGCTGTTCCATCTGACGTTGTGCTTCCCGCTCAACTTCGGCATTCTGGCGCTCCATATCTGCCTTCTGTCGATCGACTTCTGCCTTTTGTCGTTCGACTTCTGCCTTTTGTCGTTCGACTTCTGCCTTTTGTCGTTGAACTTGTTGTTCCATTTCAGCTTTCTGACTTGCTTTTCGCTGTATCTCGTGTTCTTCGAGAAGAGCTTCTTGTTTCGAAAGAGCAGCTTGTTAAGCTAGAAAGGCTATCTTGGCCTTGGCAGCATCTGCTTTGGCACGCTTGTTTCTTGAAGCGCTTGACGAGCTGCTGGATTTTGAGCCACCCACGGATTTGCATCCGCTATTTGGCTTTGACCTAACTGAGTTATGTTCTTGTTTCACGGACCCATGTGGTTCTAGCACAGTGACATTCTGTTGACCCGACGTAGGCTGCCCTTGCGGCTGGTGTGTTGCTGGTGACGCGGGACCAAATGAATTTGTGATGTCCCGTAGGGTTGACATCGCTGTGTCTAATGTTTGCCGTCTTATATCAGCCAAGGTAGTGAAAGCCTGGAGGTCTCGATTGCTTTTCTCGGCCCTAGTGTTCTTCTTAAATTCTATGAATGCGTCGACTTGACGTTCATATCTACTAGCAGACTGAGCTATCTTTTCTTGTAAAGCGAGGCAACCTCGTATATTGTTTGGAGGGGTATCGACCTCCTGCAGGAAGGCATTCAACATGCTCCATAGCAGTTCTATGTCTTGGGCGTATTTCTCGCGTCTTTCAATGTAGACGTCCATGCCCTTTTCATTTAGAGTTCTAACTCTTTTCTCTGTATTGTCAGGCCCCAGTTTCATAAAACATCTCAAATTTGAGATTTCCTCAAATCTGTCATCAACTCAAATATTGACCAATGAAATTGCAAGAAAATCTCAGTTGAGGAAAGATTTGAGAAAATCTCAAATTTAAGATGTTTTATGAAACTGGGGCCAGATCGTATGTCTGGGTGTTGATCTGGCTCAGTTGGTTGTATGGTGACGTTGTCACCTGTGTCACTCATCATGTCACAATCACTTGTAGTTGCGAGAAAAATCTCGAAATTGTGATTTGACTATTTATGATATCTGTGTCTTGACAGAGTTAGTATTAATAACGTTTGAAAAACGTTTGTGTGCTATCTGGCTTGGCACTAGCTTTGGTGTGTGATTTTGTACGTGTAAAACACGTTATATCACGGTATTCTATCTAGCTTCTTCAGTTAAGGAAAAACTGAGCTGGGTTTATTATTCACCCAGACCAGGTATATCAAATCTTTTGGTGTGAGTCACACAAAAACTGTGGTGTGAGTGACGGGTCTACAAAGGTTGGTGTGTGGGCGCTTCTACGGCCGCAGCACACTACAGGAACCAAGAAAATGGTGTGTCTCTCTTGCGAGAGCTCATAAAAGGTTTGTATAAAAAGATACAATTCTTTTCTGGTCTTCTGCGGACGTCTCCTGGCGTAAACTGCAGCGACACTTCTGTAACTGGCGTTGTACGGAGCTATTTTACTATTCCGGCTCTCCCGGATAGATGAACCACTGGCAGTTGTTGGGCCTTGGAAAAATAACTCTGTCTAAGGGCGACGTTTATTTTAAGCGACAACAGACGGTCAGATGTAGTGGTAAAATACTGAAAATAAAGGGGGACAAATTAAGGTTACAAAGTACATGTAAAAACGTTAAATTTCATAGTAAAACTGTAAAGGGGGATCATAAATAAGTGAAATACAATGAAATATTCACATAAACATAGCATAATTCAAAATTAAATGTCCAAATATTGTTTATAAAATTACGGGAAATTCCCTTCGTCTGGTCCAATGCTTGGTTTCACTGTCCGGTTAAATTTAGAATATATCCAGATAAAATAAAGTTACGTTTGTGTAAAAGAGAAGTTAAACGATCAATTTAAAACACTGATTGTTCGTTACTCACGCTGTGGTTGCCACAAATTACAGGGCGCGTCCTGTTTGCCTTTCCTTCAGCATGGCGAGGGGAGAACTGACAAAGGGGAAGGAAACGGTCTAACATCCTTACATTAGGGTTCTC
Organism: Arcuatula senhousia; assembly: GCA_963971305.1. Classification (NCBI taxonomy): domain Eukaryota; kingdom Metazoa; phylum Mollusca; class Bivalvia; order Mytilida; family Mytilidae; genus Arcuatula; species Arcuatula senhousia. Next base: position 30,403,992 of record OZ020306.1, on the reverse strand, counting down.
TCGCGGATCAATAATGAAGGAGACGAAAAATCCAGAGAAGTGTTCAAAGTCCAAACAGGAGTTGGAAACGGTGTTAGTTGAAGTTATCCAATTTCACAAATGATGAAGAAAATAACTATAAAAATATATATAACAACTGGAACACAAAAGTGTGACAGAACAGGTCACACAATTTAATTTGTTGTTTCAATTAGTTTTTGTCCTGATTATGACTAGAATATTGTTTACTGGACATAAACAAACAGCAAACAAACGACCAAACCTTTAAAGAACAATGCAGCAATACAAAAACTTTTTGTTCTTCATGGTGTCAAAAGATTAAAAGTGAAAGTCACATTGATGCAACTTAGACCATGCTCTATAGTTATCCCGCGACCTTCTCAACATACAATTTCGAATTACATAGACTAGAATATAGTCGACTTGAGAAATTAGGAAGAAGCCTGTAGCTATTGGGTAAAATGGTCAAAGAACAAGGTCAGAAGTTATGAAAAACTTAGAAAAGGAAGGGATATTGGTTCCCAAAGCATAATTTTACTCAGAAATACGCATATTTAAGCTTATGGTGTATGAATTTGCCAATACTGTTAGAGGAATTAGGATTTAAGGTCCCAAGTTTATAAGAAAAAGTTTGATATTGTAGAGTGATATTAGTTTCCCATGCATTACTTCCAAACGCCTTGGTATAATTTCATAAAACTTACGCGTCGTAGAGCTTATGATGCATGAAAAATGCATGTGGATTCTGGAGTACATAGCTTTAAGGTCAAAGTCACAAGGTCCACAGGAAGGAAAAAATCGAGCTGTGCATTTGTTTGAATTGCGTTTACATGCACAAAATTTAATTAAAAAGCACATGTAAATTTACACATAAAGATGTACATCTTGTCCTGAGGTAATGTAAATTTACACCATGTGCAAATTCACATACGTATGTATTTGCATTTACATGCAGTATTTACACACATACCTATGTAAAAATGCAGACGTATGTAAAACTGTGCATGTAAATGGGGCTTAAGTAAATTAACACACAATTTTTTTTTATTAAAATCTGGTCCTGGGGTGATATAAATTTACACCAATTTTAAATTATCATACGTTTGTATTTTAATTTGCATGCAGTTTTTGCACACATGTGTAAAAATGCACTCGTGTGTAATTGTTTGCATTAAAATGGGCTATTGGACACATTTTAATATAGCTTCATTTTTATTTAATCATTATATGCATCATATTTGGCGTCGGTATTTTTTTATAGTTCATTTTCTTTTGTTGAGTTTTTTCCTTTTTTATATACATATTTTTTTTTATTTGGCATTATATAAAGTTGCTAGGTAAGAATCTCTCATCTGCAACTTTACATTGTAATTAATTGATGTATTATTCTTGCGATTTCCGTATTCTTGATTAGCCTTCCTACGTCTATGCCAGTGTTGTTGTCAAAGTATAGACAACTAATTGCTTTTATGGCCTGTATTTAAAGTCCGGATATAATGACTAATGACAGACTGGTGATTTGGTAAATTATAATTTTGTTTTTTTTATTGGAGATCTTAGAACTAAAGTACTCAGTTAGTACTTATAGAAATGTTATGAAATTCTGAATTGGCATTGAATTCCTTCGGCAATAATGCCTCTGTGAGAATCTACTTCTAGTCAGGTTTAGATCTTGTTTAAAATTCTCATGAAAATATTCATTGGTAAAACACCAACTCACCACTTTTTACTACTAAATTGAGAGAACCAAAGGAGAGCTAGTGGTGCTTTCAAATACCAAAAAAAAAAACTAAGAAGACCAAAATCAGTAGACATAAAAGACAAGAATGACAAAAAAGGTTGAACGCATTACATACCAAATACCAAAATGTTATGCAAACGCACAACATACCAAATACCAAAATGTTATGCAAACGCACAACATACCAAAAACTAAAATGTTATGCAAACGCACAACGTACCAAATGCCAAAATGTATAAATTACAAACGCACAACGTACCAAATGCCAAAATGTAATAGTAACGCACAACATTCCAAATACCAAACTGTAAAACAAAAGAACAACATACCAAATATCAAAATGTAATATATATAATCCAACCTGCAATCATCAACTTTAATTCATACCGAAACGAAAAAGTACGTTAGGCAACAGTGTTTGCTTGTTCAAACTTGTCAACTGGGAGAATTGACCATGAATTTATAAAAAAAAAATAGTATATGTTTCATAAGAAAGGCGATTTGGTTTGCGTATTTGTTCGCAAACAAAACAAGATGATAAAACATTTATTTGTTATAACACACGATATTAAAATTTACTAAAAGTGGCTAAAATAGTAAAACCCGTATACAACTAATTTAATCTTTACCACTTATGATACACAAGTGTCTCCATGCTGTACTTTTTAGCTCACCTGACCCGAAGGGTCATGTGAGCTATTGTCATCACTTGGCGTCCGTCGTCCTTCCGTCGTCCGTCGTCCGTCCGTAAATTTTTTAAAACGTTAACTCCTCTGACACCATAAGTCCAATTGAAACCAAACTTGGTATGGTTGTTCATTAGCATTCGGTGCTTAGAACTAAAGTGGGGATTTTTTATTCGTCGTAAAACATGGCCGCCGTGGCTAAAAATAGAACATAGGGGTAAAATGCAGTTTTTTTGCAAATAACTCAAAAACGGCTACAGATATCAAAATTCTGGCATAGGGTAAAAGTAATCAGCACCTCAAGATCTACCTACCCTGAAATTTTGAAGAAAATCCAACAACCCATGTAGGAGTTATTGCCCTTTTTGTGGATTTTTTTGCAAATTTTGCACCTGTTTAGCTCAATATCTTGAAAACTACACAAGATCTTCGAGAAATTTAAATTGCATATTGTTAAGCACATCAAGATCTACAAAATATGTATAGGGTCAATTTTGTAGGACCTTTCCTTTGAGGAGTTATTGCCCTTAGAACGCCAAAATTGAGCTTTTAAAAAGCATTTCCTCATTACATTGACAATGTTAACTCCTCTAACACTTCAAGTCCAATTGGAACCAAACTTGGTATAGTTGTTTATTAGCATAAGGTGTATAGAACTGATGTGGGGATTTTTGATTGGTTGTAAAACATGGCCGCTGTGGCTAAAAATAGAACATCGGGTTAAACTGCATTTTTTAGCTAATAACTCAAAAAGGGTGACAGATTTTTGAAATTTTAGTTGAGATTAAAGTGATCAGCACCTTAAGATCCACCATATTGTCAGATGACCCCTTATTAAACTTATGACCCTTTCAATGTCAAATAGATTTTGCCTAATAACCTTTACTTCAGGCACATATGTCAGGTGAGCGATTCAGGCTCATGGGAGCCTCTTGTTCGATGTATTCACTACATTATACGACATATACCTAAAATACAATATTGACTGCAAGTTTTAAGAATTTCATAATTGACTAAGAGTTGCCTGTTACAAAGAAACAAGTGTTTTTTCAAGATGGTGATGTCATTGTTCCAGCACCCAATTTACGCTTTTTTCTATATGGTGAAATAAGTTGCCTTCTACTAAAATAGTGTGTTTCCTTCTTTGTTAAGATCAGATAAGCCGGATTCCGTGAATAAACAAGTGGTTTTCGCATCAGTAACTCCTCGCTAAATCAATTTTTCCAAAACGTCATGTTTTGTCTTGTTTAAAGACTAACAGGCCGATGTTACTTTAGCGTTACATTTTTGTTTTTTCCTGTTTTTAAAGCTCAAGCACTTTATAATTTCCTCAAATTTTCTACGCTTTGAACTTCTTTGCCTGCTGCGAATTATATGCCAGACAAACAAAATCGGAAGAGAAAGTATCAGAATTCGAATAAACACCAGATAAATATAACCAAATAAAAACTTCCTAATACAAAATATCCAATAACATTATATGAATCATGTTTCTGATGATTGGTCTAGACTCAATTAAAAATTCTGCACTCAGTCTGACAGATTCCGGTAAATAGTCATTTTCAAAGAGTTTTACAAGCGCTTTCAGTTAAGTTTTGCCCATGGAAATAATTTTCATTATCAGAATGAACAAAAAAAGGTTGTGGAGTTTTAAGTGTAAAGAAGAACCTTAAAAGTGGAAATATAAGAAATCACCAATTTTTTGTACGTCAATTATTGGTTAAGGCACCGACCATTTGATTTTCTGGGGGGGGGGCTGGGATTTTCACCCGAGCCAGGAATTTTTTTTTCGACCGCTGCGCGTGCCAGCTTATTTCTTTTCCCATACACTCAATGCTAGAAAATTTTGTTCAGAAAATATCTTTTTTTTGTAATGCGCAAAATGAGTCCAGATTATTTTTTTCGCCCCTTTAGATGGCCAGACTATTTTTGTGGCAAAAAAAAAAATCAGAGCCAGAATATTTTTTTTTAAATCCCACCACCCCCCCTTCTAGAAAATCAAATGGTCGGTGCCTAATAGGTGTCGAAACTTCCAGCAGTGGTTTGAACATTTTTCCAATATTTTGATTCAATGCTACAGATGAACCTGTGTTTATACCCTTTTTGTTGGGGGGGGGGGGGGTAGGTATTTGTACTTTCTATACATAATCTTAAAATTTATTCTTTAACTCATAAGTACAATATCGTACAAAATAAAAACTTTCACAATACCAAATGTCACATGTATAGATTTCAGAACAAAGTACAATAAAAACAACAAGTAAATCTTTGGGATTCTTTTGCTCACTAATGAGTTCATGAATAGTCTTGCGTTTACAAAAAGCTAAGTATTCGGCAAAATGTGAGTAGGAGATCGAGCTAAGAGTACTAAAAAGCATTTACTTTATTCGAAATATCAGGCTTCTGGATTATGTAAGTGCTGAGAGGACCGTGAAGTAAGTTGTTGTCTTGCTTTTATATCTTAGCATTCGGCAGACAGGAAGTAGATATTACGGGTATAATTTCGACATGCATCTTATATTACTATGGGATAAAAAAGAAGAAAAAATCTGATTCTGAAGCATGAAGTTGGTAAGAAAATGCAAAGAATATTTGTTTTTTTTAAAAGTTATGGACAATTAACGAAAATAAATCCAGCTTACTCCCTTCCTTAAAAGAGGTGGGGTAAACACATTTTACACAGATGGAACAATTGTTTACACTCGTTCTTCTGTTATCGTTGAAATATGTGTCCTCATTCCTTCCGAATTTGTCTTTTGTTTACGGTTGATTTCCTGAATTTGAGACGGGGGTTCCGGAAATATAGCGTTATGTCCGGAGCATGGTCTGCCTGTGAGTAGGCCTATAAAATTCTTCCTGAAACTATCATCAGATATGAAATAAATGATGGGATTGGACATGGTGCTAAGAACGACAAAGACATTTTTCGTTATGTGTTGTCCTGAACCAGTGTGTGCTGTATCATCAAGTCCAAGTACTTCCTGAAAAGAGTCATATTATTATGTGTGATAAATACAATATTTAAATATAACGATATGACATGAGTTTGTACATTCAAAATTCGTTTTAGGATGTTGTATAACTATTATCGAAAACCGAGTATATAAATGATTCAGGATTATTGGAGCCTCTTGTTTACCTAATTTAAAAGACGATGGTTAATCTTTTCAATTCTTCTAGTTTTAGTTTTAAATCATATTACTATTGAATTTATTCTGCTTCTCAAAATGAATAATCAAAGCAATGCTGTATGCTAAAATTGGATAAAGTATTGACAAGTTCTTTGTGTTTGCATTAAGTCGACAACAGAATTTCAATTTGGTAATCAAAACATCAATAGACAAGACATTAATGAAAACCTATGATTGAAAGTTCTTTTAAAACTTATTCAGGTCATCTCACGAAAACAGGAAGTGAAAGCTATGCAGCCGTTGTCGTACACGTTACCTCAAAGTGGTATAAACTGATGAGCTTTTCCCTCTGATCAACATTAATACTCAAGACAATTGAAATAAGAGGAAGGAGCAAAGGTCTACCAAAGGGGTAATCAAATATCATTATACTGAAAAGACAAAGACAAAAGCGGTAGACAAATAAAATCCTCACAACGAAACAAACCACACAACACAGCATACAGCAACGTGAACTCATGTCGAAACGAGAGTGAACTCATGCTCCGGAAGGATAATCAGTTGCTGCTTGCTTTAACACACTCGTCACGTGGCCAAAGACCGATTTAGTGTTGGTCAAATCCGGAAAGGATGACTTAACAAAACTCCATGTCAAACCTACATTTGAGCTCATCTGAGAAATATAAATCCTGTATTTGTCTACAAGCACATGATGTCTTCGGTAAAAAATTTTGAGAGATGACAACAACCTGGGAGCAACGTACCCCTGTGTTAAAACCATTTCCTTGTCAGCCGTGTAGCTCTATCAACGAAGTCGTTATACTCCCCACATGCTCTTGAATAACGAATCAATTGTGATACGTAAACTCCGTATGCTGGAGCGGACGGAATGTTGCAACACAGAAAGGAAAAGTTGACTATTGGAAAGTTGAAGTTATCATGTTTGTCATAGAGCTTTGTACAAAGCCTTCCTAGTGTGTCGATTTCTAGAAAAAAATAAAATATGGAGCGGACCTCTTAGAATCTGTAGTGTCTTTTATCTAAAGTTCCTTCGGATATATGAGATGAAAATAGTCACCAAATCGAGGATTTTTTAGTGAAAGGACACCATAAATATAACGAAATGTGAGATTGAAGGATAAAGCACGTCTGCAGTCCTTTTTGTCTAGAAGTGATTGTAAGAAATCCGCTCGTATGAATGAAGAATCAAATCGGCAAGCAATAGTGCACAATTTGTGCCCATTGGGATACCTATTGTCTGCTGAAAAACACGTCAACCAAACTGTACAAATATGTTGTCGATGAGAAAGTTGAGCATTTCTACTATTTGATCTTCAGTAAATTTGTTTTCCGTACTAGACTTTTGAATGACAAAATAAGCCCTTTTAAAATCGACTTCCTAATTCTTGTACCTGCGTTTTCCGTTCTTTTTGAAGATTTGGCGCCATAAGGTCATAAGAATAAGAGGAAGGTTTTGCGCCATAAAACCTGGTTTAACACAGCAATTTACCAGTAATTGAAAGACCTGTACCGAATCAGTACCATTGTAATGTTCAATTTCTCCGGTATGTCTTCTTTGATTTCTCTTTTCTTTTAAGACATTAAGATTGACCATCCCATTTCATTTTACCAATAACTTTATTTTAAGGAATATACGTTATACGTTACCTCCATTCCAAACAAGACAAAATATGGACACCATAGAACAACAAAGACCACTGTAATGATAATCAACAGCCGGACTATTTTCATGCGCTTCTTCAGAACCTGACTCTCTTTTCCATTTAACGTCTTTCCAGCCTTCCATACGAAGATTATGATCTGTACATAACTTATGGTAATCAGTATGCTTGGAATGGCATACGACAGAATTATCATGACTGCGGCATATACCGTTTCGAAGTTTTCCAAGATGTCATGTGACCCACATGACGTAGCATTGTATTCTTCCTCATACTTCATGTAGGTACTGTACTCGTAAAGGTTGGGTGAACTTAAAGCAATTGCCCACATCCAGATCGCAAAAATGACGTAGGTTGCCGTTCGGGGAGTTAACTTCTTCCGTTTTATAAGTTCTCGGGCCCTATCTACGGCAATCGCCACCATTGTTGTTATGGAGCAGGAAATTGTCAACTTCGGAATAAACATTATCGCTTTGCAGAGAAAATTGCCTAAAGAAACAAAGGAAAAAAACAATGTAAATAATGAGAAATAATCTGTATTATGATCGCTCAAAACAGAATTCTAAAGATGAAGGACCAAATTCAGCTGCTCCATCTTTGCACGTTTTTATACTACGTGTAAATACTAGAAGTCCTATAATCTTTCCTACAATGACAATCCGTTTTACAGATGTAAAGGCGAAACTCGTAAAATTGTTTACTGAATGTTGACCGGGATTGAATGTAAAAGAAATATCAGCTTTATAGTTTGTTTTTTTTTTAATTTCCCGTCCATACAAATGGTCATTGTTTGCGTTGACGAGTTCAGATAAATAAGAAATTGAGGATTTAGGCCTTGATTTTATCACAAGCAATATTAAAAACCATTGGCTTTTTTTATCTAATATTTCAAAAATTACTGAAGTTACTCCAGGAAATGTGGGGTATATTTTGTTCTTTTTTATAAAGCGGCACGAAAAGAAACATCGATATGCCAAAGGACTTTAAATCTCAAATAGAAAATAATGAGAAGTATTATAAATAACACAACCAGGGTGAAACTCAAAACACATTTAAAACGAAATCGCGGACACTTAGTTTTGCGTTTTCTGTTTAATATTCTATTATTAATTTTCGTGAGTAGTTAATTTCGCAAAAATGCCTGACTGAATAGTTCATGAACATAAATATCCCACAAACAAGTACGCTTACAATATGGTGTATTCCATATCTATACTACTAAAATAACGAAGCGTTTTTTGTTAGCCGGGTTGCAGCCTAAACAACAAATGCTACGACAAAGCTTCATATATCAAAAATAGGGGATGGTTGTGCCCTTTGAAAATTTAATTAGAACATATGCAATTATGTGTGCAGTTTGCTAATTAACCTAATTAACTGATCCGGAAATGCTATAGCCGTCATCGTTCCGGAATTACATTATGAACAGTCATACTGAAAAGCGATAGGAAGCGCCCGACCGGGTATTTTGCGCCCGAGACAATTAAAAAAATTTTTTTTCTTTATCTGAAAATGAAAAAAGGGTTATAAATTGTTACAGGATTATTTATTCAATCTATATATCAACCTAAAAAATACTAACAAATTAGTAGTATGTGTAGAGGTAAAATAGGAAAGAAAACATCGATTTTCTCAGCGCCATGAAAGAAGCAGAAATACCAATGGGGTATCCAAACGTTAAAAGTCCGAAAGGGCAGAGACAAAACCAGTAAACACAAACAAGAACGGGACAAAAACAGACAACATGTAAAACATGGAAACACAAAATAACTGAATATCAATCAACAACGCGAACTCCAGTCGAAACAAGAGTGAATTCAGGTGCCCCGGAAGAGTAAGCAGTTCCTGCTTGCTATAGCACACCCGTCGCGTTGCCAACAGTCCGTTCAGCGTGTCAAATCCGATAAAGGAAGACAAAACAACACCCTATGACAAACCAACATCTGCACTCATCTGAGAGATCGAAATCCCATATTTGTCTATAAGTGCATGACATTGGATTTATATTGTTCATCACGCAATAAATTAATTTAGGTAGAATGCAGTGATATGCTCGACCGAGAAATTGGGAATATTTTCCAACAGATAAAAAAAAACTGAATTACCGCTTGATAATTTACTCCACGCAAGATAATCCGTCTTAATGTGTTGTTTTTAACACTAAATTTCTTGCTTAATGTTTATTTGAAATGTATTTATTAGAAATGACTGTAAGATATTTTGTCTAATTGTAAATTGAAAAAAAAATAAATCAATTAAAAATTAATCATATTGTAGTTTTTTTTACGTGGCTCAATGATGTCAATAAATTGAAAAAATTAGGTAGCGATTGATTGAAGCATAGATGTAATATAATCTTACTTCCATGATTGAAGCTTATCCTGTCACTTGGCATTTGTTTAATTTACAGGTGGGGTAACAAACAATAAAAGATAATAAACCAAAAACTTATTTAGAGCTAAATAATACCGTAGAAATTTTAATTCTCGATTAGTACAACCATGTAAGGTAATGTAAATGCAAAATTTTATTGGGTGGTCTATTTTTTAAAACAACGCAACGATTGACTTTTCCGCAAATCCGCGGGTTTCTTCTAGTGTCCTATATATTTTACATATGAAGAGTATAAGTAAACCAAAGCTTCGTCTTATCAACTGTGCTAAACAAGATTTAGTTAAGTATAGTCGATAATTTAAACCGCTCTGAAATTTGACTTCTAATGTCGCAAATTTTTTATAAAGTAGTAAAATACATTGGAAATATAATAGTAAAATCTAAGGCGTAATTAAATCTAGGAGACGAAAGATTCCTCTTAAAATTCTTGCGCATGTTTTCTTACATTCTGTCTTAACTAATTTATGGATTATTCATTACTTTTAAGTTAGGTTTTGTTTGTCAAGACTTGTATTCGAAATAATTGTATCTATCAGTCGTAAACCATTACTCTATTGGTATTTTTTCTTTTCATTTACACGAATCGGATACATTAAACCTTGGTAAATCTCAATACAATATCACGATTCTAGGTATGTTGAGCTATATTTCATAATTAGTCTAATTAAAAGAACACCTTCTAATATTATGTGTTTCTTAACACGTTTGAAAACTTATGCTGAGTTCCCGGTCGGTTGATTTTTGTGTTTTGTGTTTTTGTTCTTGTTTATCGTCGTTGCACTTTCGGACTTTTGACACTCGAATGCCCCCTTGGTGCCTCTTTGCCTCTTATAAAATTGTACAAGTTAAGATATATACAGCGTTTGTGCTTCAATCAGTTATCCCTTTACAAGTCATCGACGAATCAGTGCATTTAACTTTTAACTTTTAGCTGCAACACTTCAATTACATCACGGTAAAAGTATACTAGGGACGATAATTGATACAAAATTACAAATACCAAAACGCGGGTACAAACGAAACGGTCAATTTGGATATGCTATATATATATCGATATTTCAAGGAGTAACCTCTCATCAGTAGCATTTAAATCAAAACATTGGAAGTCAAATTACCAAACTGTTGAAAACTAAAATTACTCAAGAAGCCAAACCCAGCACCGAGGATATCGACCACGTGCTGGTGTTTTTAACAATTTTGAATTTAAAAATCGGAAATTTCAGCGACAAAAATATTAGAAATTTTATGGCAAATCGTGTCATACAAGTCTGACGACCAGGCTTGCGATTACCTTGGGGACCTCTGGTCCACCAGCAGCGGTTATCACCCAGTGGTTTCAAAACTACAAATACCAAAACGCGGGTACAAACGGTCAATTTGGATATGCTACATATCGATATTTCAAGAGCAATTAAATCAAAACATTGGAAGGTCGAATTCCCAAACTGTTGAAAACTAAAAGTACTCAAAACCAAAACGTTGGAACAAGGAAGTGCTGAGAAAAAACATCAAATCAGACTAGGCCTGACTTGTCTGTCACAAAGTTCACCATACCCCCCCCCCCCCAAAAAAAAAAAAAGAAAATTTGTTCAATTATGACTCCTTAAAGAGAAACCACTCAATTACACAAACAAATCAACCGAAATAATCAAAGAAAAGACTTATATATAGATGCATGTGATGTAGAATAAATGTACAACGTTGATACAACAAGCAAAAACAGCTTGCTGTCATTTTTAAGCCTTAAGTTCTTTTATTCTTAGGGTTATCAAGGTATCTGTTAAATCTTCGGTCATCGCATAATGATATTTTCTAAACCTACATGAAATTTTGGAAATTATATTACAAATGCTTCCTTCTAAACATAGAACAAGAAACACGTAATAGAAAACAAAATGAATAAAATAAAAATGAAATAATAGAACAAGAAACACGAAATACTGCAATAAAAAATAAAATCAAAATAAAATAATATAAAATAAAATCAAAATAAAATAATATAAAATAAAATAAAAATTTATATAAAAAAAAACAAGCTGCGGCAATTATACCTTGCTTTGGAAAAGCATAGATAAGATGTTGCAATGTTGACTGACTAAAAAGTTTTTTTAGGGTGAAAATACTCATAACCTCAACTTTATTGAAATTCCTTCACAAAGAACTAGTACAAACAAACTTACAAAAAGAATTTTATTCCCGGCATGATAATCATAATCTTACCTCCTTTGAAGTCTTCTCCGTGGTGGGAACCATTGTTTAATCGAACAGGCAAGGCAATCCCAGCTAAGAGAATGTCGCTGAGGCACAAATTAATAATGAACATATCCACCGAGGACCGTGTCTGAGGCTTCGTTGAAAACACGATAATGACGAGTACATTGAGCAATACAGCAATAACACACAAGACGGTCAAGGATACAGCCAAACCCGGCACATCTCCGATATTTTGTCCCCCAGACATCGTTAAAACGTGTCTGTCTGTACTGTGTAAGTAGACCTATAACATTGGGCTTTTTCTGTACACCCTGTATGCTTCCATTTAGATCGATTCGTATCTGAAAATTAAAGAAGGTAATAAAATGAGAAGTGTATGCCACAGAATCAAAAATTTACCTTCATTTAAATATTCACGATACGTAGAAACAGCTAGCAATAGTCGCTGCTCTCTATCTTGCAACTAACCCTTTTTTAAGCGTATTTTTTTTCAGAACAAAATTTAGTTTTTACGATGATAAAATGAACTTATACTTTTTTTCAGAAAAGAAAGAATTTTTAGAATAATCACACCAAGTTTGAAATAAGTTTAGTTTTTACTTACATGACAAACTGGATTCCAATTAAAGTAAAACCTCAGGTTAAAAAAGCGCCTTAGTTGTCTCAAACATTATTATATACACAGTTAAGGTTTGTTTCCTAACACGTCTAGCCAATCAACGCGTAGATGGTGATTCTGTTTCAAATCTGCCGAGTCTGTGAATTCAGTAATTTACAATATTGATCCCTAATACAATGTTAATGAAAAATATTCTGCAGGCGTATAATTCTAAATACGGAATCCTACAAGGTGATTGGTTAAGCGTAAATGGTCACCTTACATACAAATACAGAGAGAGAGAAAAACTTTTTAAAAAATTACTGCATGCTTTCCAAACAAACCACACATTAATTACCACTAATTGATGTCCAATATCTTAATATCAATTTTAGTTCAAAAAGGACCTTTTTAAGATCTTTTCACACATGATATTATATATTTCCTAGACCGCCATTCTATATAAATATTGGTGTAATTTCATATATATTTGTCATCCATCAATATTGATTCAAATTTGGCCATGCACGTTGATACAATGTCGAGTTCATTCTTTTTCAAAATTACAAACTCCGGGTTTTTTCTTTTTCTATTGTTTCATGCTATTTGCTTTTGTTTTGTTTGTTTTCTTTTTCTTTTCTACGTGCGTGCGTGATTTTTTTTTCTCTCATTTTTTCTTGATCTTGATGTTGTTGTTTCTTCCTTTCGTATGCTTAAAAATTTTATATTTTTACTCAGCCTCATCTTTTTATGTTGCGTACGTGCATTGCATCTAACTTCCATGGTAGTGTTATTCACAATGGCCGCAATTAGAAAAAAATATTGCCTTCAATTTTAGGTCATCGTTGATACAGCAATATGAAATAGACATCAATCTTGCAAGAAGATATTAATACATATTTAATGAGAAATAATAAAGGTTCAAACGAATAAAACCTTTGATTGCTTTCCTTAAACTACAGAAAACATCTACTGAATCAAAAAAATCATAATTCTTTTTCTTCATACGACAATACAGAAAATGCTATAACTGGATTCATTTATTTTGATGTAATTTTGATTTGCAAGATTTTTTTTTAGATTGAAGCAGTGACATTTCCACAAACCTTATCCGTCGTGATGAAAGAAAGTTGTCATGGATGCATTTTTTTTTCACTTTTCTTTAGATGAAGAGATATTAACAAACTATTTTTAGAAATTGTCTGTGGTATAAGTGCATAAATCAACAAATTTTAGCACGAACTTTAGAATGGAATAATAACACACCTCTTGGTATAGTAAATTTTCGACCATTTGATTTCGTAGTGGGGGGGGGGCTATTTGAGCTTTTATTTCATCCTGCATTGTTATTTTCGGGATAATCAGAGCCTGGAATATTTTAAATTAACTATAAATTTTTCAGCCCAAAACACCATCCTGCTTTTTTATTCAAATCATTGTCCTGCCTTTTTATAATATTTCACGACCCCTCCCCCTCCCATAAAAATAAAATGGTCGCTCTCAAACGTGTACATGCGATAACGTCTGTAACAACCCGGTGTATATGTAATAAAGTTGCACTTTGTGAAATGTTTTAAAATACTGTTCACTCCCAAACAGCAAGATTTCGGTTATATCAGGTAGATAATCAAGAAAATCAAAAAAGGCGATAAAATGAACATGAAATAGTGATGAAGTGGAGAAAATTTTGGACACAAAGTTTTGAATGCCACTGGAAAAAGGAGAAACGAGTAGGATCAGACAGTTTAGCCTCCTGCATGGGGATCATAAGAGTCACACTCTTATTGAGACCTGCAGCAGGGTTCTTTACCGTTTGAGGAACGTAAACATGACATGTTTCCAAGCACGGTACACTATGATTTTCGGCCAATTTTTCTGCATTATAGCCGAACGACTCTGGCGTTTATTATTACATGGCTCACGCATTTACCAAAATGGGACATACATCACAGTCGTTTTGTAGGCAAAGCGGCCTGATCCGATGTCAGGTCTCTGAGCGCTCTTTCGTGGAAATTTTCCGACAAGCTTGTAGCCGCCATAGGCCTATTTACCAACTAGAACCCACATAGGTCTTTATGTGAAACTCCAAGAGCATTTTATTTAAGCTTTATGGTTTTTGAATGAAACTGGTTTGATCACTCTATAATTGCCAATAGACACAAACCGAAAACAAGTTCTTAATACATGTACTCTTAGATGTATTTTGCGAGTGTACATGCAGATACATGTACAACATAAAAACACAAATAGTGATCAGAAAGCATCAAAATCAAAACAAAAACTTATATATACAACTCGAAGAAATAATGGACAAATCACCACTTGCATGGTAAAAATAGGATTAAATGGCATTTATAATAGAACATATACATTTGGGCTAACTTTAAATGTTTATATCTAAATAATCTAAAAAAAAACACAATCAGAAACAATCCATATATGTTGAAGTCGAGCCGACCAGGTACTGTTTTTTTCCCCTCTCATATGAAGTACAAATTCAATTTACAGTCAAGATACTAACACATATCATTGAAAACTCAATTCAACGTCACTGTGTAAGACATCTCATGTACATGCAACTGTATCACGATTGGAAGGTATTGGTATGAAATCTTGCGGATGAAACGGAAATTTTTAAAAGCAAATTATTAACTGGTATATGGCCATTTATACTAAATATGTCTTAACTACTTGTTAAAACCTTCATCAATATTCATTCAAAATGCCTTCCAGTCAACTCCATGCTCGTTAAGCTAATTATTTCTGAACACGTTTTTATTGACTGCTAAAACCACTAAATATATTTACAGATTTGAACAAGTGTTTGTTCATTTTGTAATTTAAATGGTCGTTTCTGACAATTTTCGATGTCAAATTTCAATACATTGGACACTCTGATACCCAACTGATACCTCTGCTTCGTCCAGTAGCCACGGTTCTTCATTTTTGGTTAAACTTATATTGAATTATTTTACGAGATATTTTGGTTGAAATTCCAATAAAAAGCGCATTGGAAATGTTGTAGGATTGTTGTGACACTATCCAGTTTTTTCATGCATTTTTATGCCTGACGTCGCTTTGTAAGAGGGAAATTTTGTTTGACGTACAAAATTTCCGTTGATGTGTATAGGTTACAAATTTATTCCATATATAAGTGATATCAAATGGTGTTAGACTGAGACGACCTTTTAGTAAGTCGGCATAATTTGAGATTTTTTTTTGCCTCGTAGTTTTTTGGCACAAGGAGCAGTTGTGAATGATTCTGGAGGACCTAGCCAGTTTTAACACCTACAACCCAAAATCAAGCAGCTCAATTAGATCCTCTTGTATATTTAGTCTAAAGTATTTGGGTTGTTAAAAGTGAAAGGGTCGAACTATTTATGGACATTTATTTGGTGATATTTTGACGTCCTGTAATAATAATAATTTCCTTCAATGCGTCCACGAATTGTGGGAAGTCCGAGTTCACTAAGAAGGAGATAGTTTGGCAATTGCACTTCCACAATTAATTTGAATTTGACACAATCAATCAATTTAACCGATTACTCTTCCTTTAAGAGTGCAGACGAATGTACGGCGAAGTTCATTTTTCCACTCTTAAAGATGTATTCTGGTCAGGTTTCGGTCTCATTTAAATCTCGTTTGGAAATAACTTTTAAATACTTCAAAATTTATGAACAATGGCAATTAATTTTTAAAATATATATGTAAAAAATTATGAATTTTTATTTGGAGTAATCGCTATTTAAAAATTTAGGCCCTAAATTGCTGGTGAATTCAGGATAGATTTTCCAAAAATAGGGGTTGGGGTGGAAAAAAGTGATCTCATGAAAATGATATTCACTAGTCATTTTTTTTTGCTTCTTAAAACATTTGATTAGATATTTTCGCAATAAGAAACCACAAAACAAATGTAGTATTATTCATCAGCTACAAGAAAATTGAGAACAACAACATTTTAAGGGAAATTTGGGACGACACTAAATGTCCCTAAAGTACATGAAAATGGGACACAACTTTCTTATATCCACACGTACATATGATTTTTTTTTATATTTGATATACTAATTTTTACCAGAAACAACAAAAATGGCTAAAAATTAACAAAATCGTCAAAATTTGCATCTTATAACGTCTGTAGCAAAGAAAAATCCACAGCAACCTATGATTTTTTCTTCATATAATATCTTTGTAGGGTCAGAACATTGCAAAAATCAATGTAATAAAAAAGCTTAATACTTAAAATTTTGGCTCCTGACAAGAGTACATCCTTTTCAGTGTTGAATAAACGGGTATATATACTGATGTAGCCAAATTTTACTTCGTCTAATAGTTTAAAGAAAGTTTCAGGTTACCAAAAGCAAGTTGAACGGCAATCTAAGCCGTGCATTGTTCTAGTCGAGGAATGGTATGGCGCTTATTGGTACCATTTTTGTCTTTTCGAACGTTGTGGTTCTCCCAACACAACGGCTGATATTGCTTTTTGTGTTGCACCAGAGAACACATGTTGTTTCCTTATGCTTTGTTGAGGTTGGTTGATCCGCTCTGAAATCTGGCTCCTGAAATAATTTACGGGAAACTCTTGTCCTGAACTCTAGTGTAAGAATCTATCGACTGGAATCATATCAGAAAAAATAGGCCAAACAATTGGGAAAACTGGTGATACGCTAACATTGTCTTCCCCTTAGTGTCACGCAACCACGTATTATTCCATTTAAAAAAAAATGAATGTAGTTTCTTAAATTTAATAATTATTGAACTTCTCTAACATCGCCTACGGAACGGATAAACAGCGAATTCGTTAAGCTTTAACTCGCCACACTTGTTTTGCTTGGCTTGTATAGCTGTTCATACAAAAGTCATTCAACTTTCAATCTTGTTTTTTAGCTCACCTGGAACAATTATTGAACTTCTCTAACATCGGGTACGGAACGGATAAACAGCGAATTCGTTAAGCTTTAACTCGCCACACTTGTTTTGCTTGGCTTGTATAGCTGTTCATACAAAAGTCATTCAACTTTCAATCTTGTTTTTTTAGCTCACCTGGAACAATTATTGAACTTCTCTGACATCGGGTACGGAACGGATAAACAGCGAATTCGTTAAGCTTTAACTCGCCACACTTGTTTTGCTTGGCTTGTATAGCTGTTCTTACAAAAGTTATTCAACTTTCAATCTATTTTTTAGCTCACCTGGACCGTCGTCGTCTGTCGTCTGTCGTCGTCTGTTAACAATTTTTCAAAAATCTTCTCCACTGAAAGTACTGAACAGAATTTAATGAAACTTGGTATGAATGATCCTTATGGTGTCCTGCACCAAACTTGTGTTTCGATTTATGATCCGTCTAAAAACATGGCTGCTATTACTAAAAATAGGGGGATTAGACTACTGTTTTTGGCTTGTAAATCAAAAAGTAAAAGAGATAGATGAAATCTGGTGCCACCCTACTGCTTCAGCATCAAAAGTTCTACAAAAGTCTCCATTTGATCGAAGTTGTCAGATATTCTCTTATAGGGGTTACAGCCCCTTAAAGGTGGAAAAAAAACTTTGTTTTGGCTTATAGAATGAAAACTATTGCGGATAGAGACAAGCTGTTGCTTGCTTAAATGTTCAGCTCATTTAGCTCTACAAAAGCATTCATAGGGTCAAAGTTGTCAGATGACCCCTTATAGGGATTACAGCCCCTAAATCAACATGTTTTCATGTTTTGGGCTTATAAAATTATAACTATAGCAGATAAAAGAAAGGCGGGTGCTGGCTTAAATGTTCAGTTCATTAAGCTCTTAAAAAGTCTCCATAGAGTCAAGTTTTCAGATGACCCCTTATAGAGGTTAGGGTCCTTAAAATAACATTTTGCATGTTTTTGGCCTACAGAATGAAAACTTTTGCTGAAAGAAAAAGGCTGTTGCTTGCTTAAATGTTCAGCTTATTTAGCTCTACAAAGTTTCCATAGTGTCAAAGTTGACAGATGACCCTTTAAAGGTGAAAAATAGTGTTTTTTGCTTCTAGATTCAAAACTATTGGAGATAGAGAAAAGCTTTTCCTTGCTTAAGCATATAGCTTATTTAGCTATAAACAAAGTCTTCATATAGGGTTGACATCAAGACCAGGTGAGCGATTCGGGCTTCTGGGAGCCTCTTATTTATATCAGAGACCGATTAATGGCCGAAAAACAAACAGCGATACCTATCTACTTAACCTTATACGATTATTTGAAGTGTTTTTATATTTTTTTCAATTGATTATTAATCTTTGGTCTTATTTTGTTCTAGAGGCTTTCATGTTAGTATATTAGACAGCCGTATTGTAGTGCTGGTTTTTTGTGAATTTCTCTTTTATCTCTTTCTTTCATCTATGAAATTCAATGCTTTCATCATTTTAATAATAACAATAATCCTTAAAGCAGTTTGTTTTCCGTTAAAAATAGGAATAAAAGTCATCAATGAAAGTCCCGTAAGCTTCTAAATGTAAGTCCTAATTCCTACATTTTCTGAACAATGCATTCAACGTTCTTTAATATACAATGCTGTTAAAATTAAGAATGTATATCTGAGGATCTAAATGTAAAAATTCTAGATAAATTCAACAGAATGATAACGTTTTCAAAACAAAAATAAAATATTTGGTCGGATAAAAGGAAACCATTGGAATAGAATTTATCAAGACTTTATCGTTGATATACTGAGACGGGTCTTATTTCTACTTTGATTCACAGTTTTTGATAAAGGTCCTGTACTTTTATATATCTGGGCTAATATTAACATGAGTAGTAACAGCAGCCGCGCCCTAACAACAACCCTTATCATACTTGTAAAATCGTGAAATGTATTGGAACTTTGTATTTTTCCTTAGCTTTATTTCATTATTGTATTGTACAAGTAAGTTAATTATTTTTTTTTAATTCGTGTTCGTATTTCCACATTTTGTTGTCTTTATTATCAAATTATGTTTAAGAAGCGAATAAAAACCAAGGCGAATCTAAAAGTAAATTAAAACAAATACAAAAATGAATATAAAAAAACTAAAAAAAATGAAAATTCGCAAACGCAGAAACATACCTTGCGACGGAAAGCGCTTCGGACCTTCTGATTCCAATCTCTATGCTACCAGGTGTAATACTGCAAACTCTAGAGTTCACACTTCTCATACTTCCACATTTTTTATGCGCCTGTCCTAAGCCATGAATCTTTGGCAAAGCTTTTGTTTGTACTTGTCTTTTTATAATGCTTTCTGTTCCTTGTTTAAGAAAGGGGTCTATCTGTGACTATTTCAGGACCGGATTTGAATTATATGCACTTAATTTTTACCACGGACCAGTTGTAGAACGGCGAGAAGCACCTAATGGCCTCGTTGAAGGCTGCTGGTGGTTGTCCATTGTGGTTTTTGTCTCGCCTGCGACGAATAGTCGCGGAAGGCGAGACATTGGTATTACTTTCCGGCGGCGGCGGCGACGGCGGCGGCGACGGCGGCGGCGTAAACTTTTTTGTAAGACTTTTGTGGACAAAGAATTGCTTAAAAATTATAATAGCTAGGCATCTGATATTTGGTATACAGATAGTTCGGGTTATGGTCTACGCAACTGTCACCATGCCGGGTGACCCTGACCCCATTTTCACGCTCCAGTGACTCTGTGAACTTCAGTCTTTTTTCAGGCTGTAAACTTTTTTGTAAGACTTTTGTGGACGACGAATTCCTGGAAATGTATATTAGCTAGGGGCCTGATATTTAGTATACAGACAGTTCAAGTTATGGTCTACACAACTGTTTCCATGCCATGTGACCCTGACCCCATTTTTACGCTCCAGTGACTATGAACTTAAGTCTTTTTTTCAGGCAGAAAACTTTTTGTAATACTTGCGTGGACAATGGATTGCTTGAATAGTATAATAGCTAGGCATCTAATATTGGGTATACAAACACTTTTTGTGTTTATATCAACAAATGAAAGCTTATGTAGTTGATTTTAGTGATGGTGCCGGCAGGCGAGACATACTTTTAGTGGCCACACTTGTTTACATTTGGTATTGGTAAGGTGTAAGTCTGAGAAGTTTCATTGTTATGTCTGCATTTTATTCAATCAAATTGGCTTATTTAGGTGAGACACTTTCTTGTGTCCACACTTGTTTAAAACTTTTTTTTTTAAATCTTACTTTTTTTAAGTTAATTTTCTGTTTTTAAGATCTTTTAATTGCTAAAACTCTTGGGCCATACTCCCATAAAGGGCATTTACTCCTAAATGGTTCAAAGGACATCATTCTTTATAATATGCATCATTCTTGTTGATTTTGATAAGCCGATCTCCTTTGTAATGCTAACTCTAATGGTGTTTAAGACAAAGAGCAAAAACAGCAAAAATTGTCAAATTTGAAGTTTAAGGGACAACTACTCCTATAAGGGATTGTCTAACAACTTTGACTCAAATGAGAGTTTTGTACAGCTTTTGATGTGGAAGAAAGGAGGTTGCTTCATATTTCCTATATCTCTTATACTTATTTGAATGTAAGCCAAAAACTGTAGTCTTACCCCCTGTTCAATTTTTAGCAATGACAAGTATTTTTTTGACAGATTCAATTTTGAAACACAACTTTTGTGCAGGACATCCTATGGAACAATCATACCATTTTTGTCTCGCCTGCGAAGCAGAGCGGGACATAGGTGTTACTTTACCGGCGGCGGCGACGGTGGTGGCGTTAACTTTTAGGGTAAGGTTTTATGAGCACCTCCATATCTCAAGAACTATAAGTCCTAGGTTAATAAAACTTGGTATGCATATGCCCAAGTAGTAGCTTAGTACATTTGCATCCTCATCTTTTGACCTTGACCTTGATTTTCCGGTTGAGTGACTTTGACAATTTTCAATTCATAGAATAGGGTAAGGTTTTATGAGCACCTCCATATCCCAAGAACTATAAGTCTTAGGTTAATTAAACTTGGTATGCATATGCCCCAGTAGTAGCTTAGTACATTTGCATCCTCATCTTTTGACCTTGACCTTGATTTTCCAGTTGAGTGACTTTGAAAATTTTCAATGCATATAATATTAGCAATGTTAAGGTTTTATGAGCACCTCCATATCTCAAGAACTATAAGTCTTAGGTTGATGAAACTTGGTATGCATATACACCAGTAGTAGCTTAGCACAGTTGCATCCTCATCTTTTGACCTTGATCTTGATTTTCCGGTTGAGTGACTTTGACAATTTTCAATGCATATAATAGGGTAAGGTTTTATGAGCACCTCCATATCTCAAGAACTATAAGTCTTAGGTCGATGAAATTTGGTATGCATTTGCCCCAGTAGTAGCTTAGTACATTTGCATCCTCATCTTTTGACCTTGACCTTGATTTTCCAGTTGAGTGACTTTAAAAATTTTCAATGCATATAATATTAGCAATGTTAAGGTTTTATGAGCACCTCCATATCTCAAGAACTATAAGTCTTAGGTTAATAAAACTTGGTATGCATATGCCCAAGTAGTAGCTTAGTACATTTGCATCCTCATCTTTTGACCTTGATCTTGATTTTCCGGTTGAGTGACTTTGACAATTTTCAATGCATATAATAGGGTAAGGTTTTATGAGCACCTCCATATCTCAAGAACTATAAGTCTTAGGTCGATGAAATTTGGTATGCATTTGCCCCAGTAGTAGCTTAGTACATTTGCATCCTCATCTTTTGACCTTGACCTTGATTTTCCAGTTGAGTGACTTTGAAAATTTTCAATGCATATAATATTAGCAATGTTAAGGTTTTATGAGCACCTCCATATCTCAAGAACTATAAGTCTTAGGTTGATGAAACTTGGTATGCATATACACCAGTAGTAGCTTAGCACAGTTGCATTCCCATCCTTTGACCTTGACCTTGATTTTCCGGTTGAGCGAATTTAACAATTTTCAAAATAGCAATGTTAAGGTTTTATGAGCACCTTCATATCTAAAGAACTATAAGTCCTAGGTTGATGAAACTTGGTATGCATATGCCCCAGTAGTAGCTTGTCACAAGTCATCTGCATCCCCATCTGTTGACCTTGACCTTGATTTTCTGGTTGAGTGACTTTGACAATTTACAATACATTTATTAGCAATCTTAAGGTTTTATGAACACATTTTGATCTCATAACATGAAATTACTCATATATAGTGGAAATTACCAATGAATTTTTGTTTCTGATGGTGCCAGCAGGCGAGACATAGTTTAGTGTTAACTCTTGTTCTAAATAGCCGCTTGTTATGGGAGCTGTGTCGCGTACACTTATTTCACATTTCATTTTTTCTATTCAACGCTCATACTTCATACTTCAGGTTCATTTAGTATTCTGACTTCTGGGTTCATGTTAGTATTACAGACTTGCATTTTTTTCATTTTTGCACCAATGTATAAAAACCACACTCATGTATATTTCTAAACAGCTAGTTTTTAGAAAAAGAAATGACTGAAAACTTGTTAAAATTCAGTCTTTTTAAGAAAATTTTTGAATAAGTCAGATTTCAAAATGATGTTCATGTTTTTACAAAACATTTTAATTGAATGTCTTGTGCAAAACTAAAAGCATTAATTAGATTTCTTCAAACATTGGAATATCATATATCTAGTGTAAGCTATATACTTGATAGTGATAAAAATTGACATTTATTTTTTTCTATATTGGTCTGTAATTCTGTCTTCCCAGTTTTCAAATGTGTCAGACTGATACAAGTGTCATGTTTACATATATAAGTGCTTGGGCTCAACTATAATAAGCAAAGTATTTTTGTATATCAATTGTGGCATTAAACAAAGAAATATGAACTCCGAAGCGTGACTCAAAGGCTTTATACAAATTGATTATATGAAGCTGTCGCGTTGCCAAGGATTCGTATAGGACATATGTTGTAGCAACAACCTAGAAGCAACACAGTCAAACGCGACAAACTACAAGAAAATCATATTATGTGCCATATTATATTTATGTATCTTATATGCTCTTGAAAATCGTTTATATTATGTAGCATTATAGCCATATTCCTCCAGAAAGGACGGAAATGTTGAAACATAAGCAAAGAAAGTTTACGAATACAAATTGAATGAAGCTGCATATTTTTTTTGACGATGGCACAAATGTCTGCCTGAATGATTTTACAAAGAACGATAACTCTTTAATAATACATCTGGAAATATTAAAAAGAGGCCTAAATAACGGAGATACAATAAAGGTGGATTTCAGTTTTATATATTAAATTCGTTTATCATAAAAATCGATAAACGTAATAATTTTACTTGCTATTTAACTGCAAACAGCGATCATTTTCTGAGTTTTTTGAGAAATCTGTTTAATTCTGCTTAGAACTACATAGATTAAGAAGCAAATCGGCCAAAAGTCCGAAAGGGCAAAAATTAAATCACTATACACAAATAAAAACCGCACGAAGAAACATACAAAAGCAACTGAATAGCAATCAACAACACGAACTCAAAGCCGTACGAAGCGTGAACTCAGTTATTCCGGAAGGGAAAGCATTTCCTGCCTGCTGAACTACACCCGTCGCAATTCTAGTGGTCTATTCAGCATGTCAAATCTGACAAATGAGAATTTTACTATTGAAACTTTTGTGTTTTTAAAAGAAGCAGGAGGCCAATGTAAAGATAAGTTTAAAGTATTTCCGGATCACACAGCATGTCTTCAAAGGTCAACAAAAGCTTCAATTCCACGTAAGTTACCATAGAATTGGAAAATTTGCCCGCTTAGATATTGTGTTTGCTCATTTCAAGTGGTAATTTCTTAAATTGTTCCATGAATGCCATTTTTAAACTCTCATATTAAATGCTTATTTAAAAGGCTCAAAAATAGAAACCGAAGCAATATCCGAAAACTCAAGGGTTCGAAAATGCAGGGACAAAATCAAGATAATCAATTAACTCATTGTTTTATCCGTAATGCTTAAACGAAAAATATTGATAGTTACATATGCAAGGAAACCATGTTTAAACATGGCTACCTACCGGCCTCGTAACGTTGAAGGCTGCTGGCGGTTGTCCATTGTGTTTTTTTTTTCTAAATTGCCGCTTGTTATGTGGGCTGTGTCGCGTACACTTATTCCACATCTCATTTTTTTTTTCTATAATTATTCTCCTTGCAAGGCCAAGAGTTTTAAGTTATGATCAATGTGATAAGTAAAACAAAATTGGAAGCATCTAAATTTCTGAACTTCAATAAAATCATCATGGTCAAGCTTACATTTTGAATCTTGCCTGTAAAATCTTTATTAGAAAGAAGTGTTACTTGAATCCCATGAGGTTTATGTACTATTGTAAAATTATAATTACTTTTACAGATGCTGGTGATAATCAAGATGCACTGGATGTCCATAACAAATACCGACTTGAGGCTGTACATCAGTATAAGGCGACGGACATCCTAAAGATGATTTGGGACGACGAAGTAGCAATGATAGCACAAAAATGGGCAGAGAACTGCGAACCAAGGCATGATCAAAACTATCAAAGGATTATACCTGGTTAGTGGTCTTTTTAGTTTTAAAAATGTTTAGTTAGAAAATGTTATGTCGGGATGTAGCCTTAGACATTTTAAACAGTTTCAATAGCCTTAAATTCACAGCCTCTTCAAAAGTTGTTGATAAAACTCCATATCTGGCTCTCGATTTTATGTCCGTCAATTACTCACAAACAAAAGGTCATTGTCCTTTTTACTTCAAAATGTATGCATATCTAGGTGTGGTTGACGTTACGTTAGACCCGCATACATACCAACTAGGTGACAGATTTGGCCCACAAAACTTACATAGACAAGAACCATATTTATACGATGGGGACTGAGCATGTCCAATCGGATTATATTTCTTTTCTGACAAAAGCAAAATAAAAAACATCCCTAACATACAGATTTTTTTCTTTTTTTTAAATATTTAACAACTTTTTTATTTGGTGATATGCATTAATGTTATATACATTATTCTTATCATTCGTCTGCCTGATAATTAATTCTTGGTCTCTATAAATTTCTGCTTAGTTGTTTGAATATTGTCTAGGTATTGCATTTTGTATTGTTGTTAGTTTGTTGAAGCATTGAAATTGTGACTATGAAGTATTAGTGTTTCTTGCCTTCTCTCCAATCTTTCAAGGTAGAGCTCTCATTCTTATCGTCCTCCCCCCTGTGTACCTGAGTTGACGAGTTAACTAGTTTCTGTATGATAAGATTTGTTTGCCGAGCGTAGCGAGGAGAAAAAAAATTCGGCATAAAGGCTTCAAAACTCTCAAAGAAAAATGGTGTAAAACCCTGGGTTATGGCATTCCTAGGGAATGAAATAAATTGTTGTGATATATAAAAGATAGTCAATTATAACATTTAAAGAGTATTCAAAGTATTTTAGTATGCAAGTATTTCTAAATTTCATACATTTTTAAAATAAAAAATACATGTAAACATCAAACAATGGAAAAATGATTAAAAGTAATTTTATTTTTAACTATACCCTAATTAGCTAGTCCAACTTTGAAATATTTTGATATAAAATCTTTGGGTTCCAAACCTCCTTACTATCTAAAGTTTCTAATTTTCTCTTTAGAAATGGCAGAAGAATATTATTTTTGTGTTGTAAGTCAGACTCATCAGAAGTGAATGAAGATTTCTCTAACTGTTGTGCAATATTATCTAGTTCTCGCGAGATGAGACTATTTTGCGTATCACACTCCGCACCATGTGATATTCAATTTCAAGAAATTTGATTGGCTGTCCGCACGAGACACCACAGTTATTTACGCATCTCGTGGAAAGCATGCTTACTTTTATTTAAACACCCGTTGATCTCGCTTTCAAGAATAAAAAGACAAACAAAATATATACCCAAAATATGCATAAACACGGTATTTTCTTTTTAAAGTCTATTTATAATAAAGGGTGGTACTTTTTTATTTTACTGCTTTTTTTCACACGTTTGCAAAACAATATACATATGGGATTATTTTTTATGAGCTATAATTAAAGTAATTTTGGGCCTACACTTTCACGTTAGACAGTTAGTGAAAAAGGTTTCACAACTACAAATGATGAGATACGGATTTTTATCGCACTCGTTAGATATTTGTCAAAGGAAACTCGCAAATGCTCGTTTCCTAATTTGACAAATATCTAACTCGATGTGATAAAAATCCGTATCTCATCACTTATAGTTTAGAAACCTGTATATATAGTCGCAGATGAGTTTCAAACATCAACCGAAGTTTAAAATATATTGTCTTCATTTTCCATCGGTATCTCAAGTAAAGCTTAAGTTGGATTTGTCATGAGAAAGAACTTTGTCTCATTTACCTCAATGTAGTTACAGCTACGACCATCTTCGCTAGCCAAGGGTTACGATCCGCTATCTCTCATCTTCACGTGAAGATGAGAGATAGCGGATCATAACCCTTGGCTAGTGAAGATGGGCCACGACATGATGCATAAATATTTCTTTCACTGCCTTCTTCTTCATACAACATATCTAAATCATTGTTAATCTGTCTGAGTAAGTGACAGTTTCTTAACTCAAATTTGTTTCTTTTCTTTTTCAGATTATTTTCTAGCTGCCCTTGGTCTCTAATCTTCATTTCAAAGTTGCCGTTTCTCTCGCTGTCTTATATACTTTTCCAATTGTTCTTTTAAATTAGTAGTTTATAGCTAGTCTTTAGGATTTGTAAATGCTCTGGCTTCAGATATACAATTACCATGATTACAGCTGAAGTTAACCAAAATATAATTGCCTGGTAATTTCTT
The DNA here is from genome assembly GCA_963971305.1 of Arcuatula senhousia. Classification (NCBI taxonomy): domain Eukaryota; kingdom Metazoa; phylum Mollusca; class Bivalvia; order Mytilida; family Mytilidae; genus Arcuatula; species Arcuatula senhousia. Next base: position 30,376,794 of record OZ020306.1, on the reverse strand, counting down.
CTTATATATCTTGGATCATTTTTTTTTCAAATTTGCAAATCTGATTTTTACTTATTTTTATAAATTTTAAAATATTTACTTTCCCGTTCTTTTAAAACAGAGTCCATATTTTCTTTTGAAAAAAAAATCTCAGCCCCCTCCCCATAATCAAAGGGTTCGTGCCTTAGACCCTAACATATTGTATATGTACTTGTCATCATCAATGCTTCTTCAGCTCATAAGAATTAATTGCAATTCCCCGTGTTTAAGATGTATGCTCTTTATTATTGAGAGATGGTGTACTTGTACATGAGGTTACTTCTCATGTGTACACTTTGTTTTAACCACTATCTAAATTTATGTAAAATCTAAAACCTAAGATTTAGCACCTTCCATCGTAGCTTTGCCCTTAACCATGTTAACATATATGAATTTCGTTTGGTTTTATGCATTTTCAACATCTTTTGAATTGTGGCTTTCCTTTGTTTGGGTTGTAGTGCTGCTGATTAGGAATAATTTTCCGAAATGGCCATACAGCTTGCAGTTGGAGTTAACATATGTGTTGTGGTCACATGTTCATTTACTCCATATCCTTTCATAAATTATTCTGATTTTACAAAAATGTAGTGTGTCTGTATATTAGTTGTTCTTGGACTAGAAAGGAGATTTTTTTTGGTAATAAATGTAGGTTGGTTCTTGAACATTGAGAGCAGCTGCATGATGTTTAGAACTTTGCTCTTTTCCATTGAGATTTTTTTTTAAATTGCCGTGGGTTTATATAACGGGAAAATTGAATCTTTGTAATAGGCAAATGTAAGCCAGTGAATTATATCTTAAAGATTTATCTTTAAACGAAAAAACTTAAATGATTAAATCAGCTGCTCCTGAAAATGCTCTGACAATCATGTTTCAAGACTTAACGACATAGTTGAACAATTATAGCGTAAATTGTTTGAAAGGGTTCTCCGGTGAAAACGAAACATTTCGCTTTAACAGGTCGAAGAATCTACCTTTTAAGGATAGTGTTTACATCAAACTTTTGAGAGAATATAAATAACTACGATCACCAACACGTGCTTTTTGAGAAATAATTCAACAAAAACTGACTTGCTGAAGTAATCTTAAATATGAGCGGTGAAAAAATTAGTTGGTCTAATTGCATCAATTTCAGATAAAAGTTAAGGTATAAAGGAAACCAATTTTCCCCAAGGAGCATTGACCAGTAGGGAGTTTAACTTTGTTATTGTCCGTTGACCAATGCTACGAATGAATAAGAACATAACATTACTTTATAAGGAGAATTTACCGATGCCAAATAAAATAACGTTTACAAGCAAAACTTTTTGGTATTGACAAAATATGAGCGAGGAAGTTAAAGAAAATATGTATATGTTGAGAACTATCCTATAAAAACGTCGAAAAAGTTTTACTATTTTTCCCCTTTGAAAGGTCAAATAAAAAAAATGATTGATTGATAGGTCAAATCAAATCTAGATGACTCGACCTGTTTAAATGTATACGAAATATACAACTAGAATTAAATTTCTCGGTCAAAGCTACAAATTTCTCAGTTCAATGTTCTAACATTAATAAGTTTCAACCGCTTACTCTTCCGGAGCACCTGAGTTCACTCTTGTTACGACTTGAGTTCGTGTTGTTGATTTCCCTTCGGTTGATTTTGTGTTTTGTGTTTCTTCGTGCTATTTTTGTTCGTTTTTACCGGTTTCGTCGCTTTCCTTTCGGACTTTTGACACTAGAATGCCCCATTGGTGCCTCTTTGCTTCTTTCAAATGTCAACTTGGAAGTGAGACATGAGAAGTTGAAAGTACAACCTAGAAAATTTGTCTTTAATATCACCTTTAGTGTCATTGCAATTTGTGTACGACGACGCCCTCTCAGTATTGAAGCGGGTGGTGAACGAATGACTGAACGAATAAATATATAAAGAAATGGATTTATTATAATTTCAGGTCGGTTTACAGTTGGTCAAAATATAGCTAGCAGCCAGACTCCGTTGACATGGGAATCCGTAGTACAACTTTTCTACAACGAATCAAGAGACTTCAAATACAATGGAACAAATGATTTCACAAAAGTTGGACACTTTACACAAGTATGTCAGGCTATAATTTTTTTTTTTTATTTTTTTTTGGGGGGGGGGGGGTAATATTGATGTTTAAGGCTCCCAAAGATTCTATCTTATTTCTTATCTTTATATACATTGTATACTGTTTCTTTTGTCGTCATACAATATTATAATGGAAATTTTCCGGACCAAATGAGTATCTGGACCATACGCGTATGGTCATGACCATGTGGGTATACTCATATGGTCGGGGCTATCAGAAATACCAATATTTGACTGATTGATTAATAACGAAAACATTTTCCGTTATCACATTTGAATGTTTTCGAAACAAAAATCAAATTGAAAAGTTTTGGATAGTTTGATGTGAAAAAGACTTTTTACCCATGCTATATGTCTAGGACAAACTTATTTATTTAAACGACAATATGAAAAAGATCTGATTGACTGCATTTTGTGACAATAAAAAGCCGGCATATTTTACTAATAATTCCATGAAACTAAAACCATTCTTTTTATATATAAAATCATTTTATACGCATATACAAACTTGTACAACTCTATACTAAACTTCAATCATCAGAACATTCGTATATTCCTCAAATACTTCTATAAAGACCATGTAGATTTGTAAAAAAACGGTAGTATTTTTTTTTACATTGGTCAACGGCAGAAAATTTTCGTGACATATATCTCGGCAACTGCTCATCACAGCCTTTTGAAATGGAATGCAGTTTCAGCTTGAAGTCCCATACGGTAGGATTTTATTTCATTTGAAGTTTTCTGTCCTTTGCCAACCTGTTTTGAATTAACGAAATTCGAACCGTATCGCGAAAAAAGTAACGTAAAGTTTAGGTTTAGATTTTATTCCACTTCTACATATGTAAGCTATGTTTATTTTGTCGAAAAAAACTCATATGGCCCAAATACTAATATGGTGTGGCCCGTCATGGCCATATGAGTATACTGATATGGTCCGACCATACGAGACCGTCCGACCATATGAGTATACCGATATGGTCATAACCATTCGCGTATGGTCCAAATACTTGTATGGTGTGGCCCGTCATAGACATATGGGTATACTGATATGGTCCGACCATACGCAACCGTCCGACCATATGAATATACCCATATGGACAGAACCATTCGCGTATGGTCCAGATACTCATATGGTCCAAATACTTGTATGGTGTGGCCCGTCATGGCCATATGAGTATACTGATATGGTCCGACCATACGCGACCGTCCGACCATATGAGTATACCAATATGGTAATACCCATTCGCGTATGGTCCAAATTCTCATATGGTCCGGAACAGAAATATTCCTTGTTTAACATTGAACTTGGTTGTAAGTTTTTGTTGCAGTTATTGTGGTTGCTGTTTTGGTATGTTTTACTTATTGTTGCCATTTGTGTCAACTGAATCTATTTTTGCCTTATAAGACTTTTGACATGAATACCATATTAATACTTCTTCAATATGGATTTTATTCTTTACCGAGGATTCTACGAATCTGTCCTTATAGACATCATCTTTCTAGAAAGTTTATAATAAAGTTCGCACACTTATAGTTGCCAACTGCAGCACGGTCAGTGATGAAGTCGATGCAAAGTTGTTAATTTGTATAAATGTTAACATGTGTATTATATTTAATCTTAAAAAGGACATTCGGGTATGGGATAATAACAAGAGTTGCGTTAAGTAAAAGACTGACACTTTTAACAAAATGTTTTAATTAGGGCAAACAAAAATGTATGTCTGTTTAGGGTTTCCCTACCTACCCTATGTTTTTTCTGCCTACCCTAACAAACTTTATCGATATTTTAAGGCAAAATTTTGCCGTCATCTTCTTTTTGTTCTGTTTTGAAGTTAACCTTGACCAAATCCTACATGTTGTTTGTATCTTATTGATGATTGGTTTGTAGCTAACCTGGGCCAAGTCCTACATCTTGGGATGTGGTTATGCTGTTTGCGGAGGATATCACTTCTATGTCTGTAATTACGCTCCAGGGTATGTAACACGTGTGATATTTATACTGAGTTACCAGCAGTAGACATTACAGTCAAAGGTCAAAGTCAAAGGAGCACGCCTTAAATGACTTTAAGAAGCTAGTACAAGATAAAAAACAACAAAACGATGAAGTAACTAAATTTATCAATTAATAAATGCTGTTCTTGTACGTGTTAACCGGTTTTGCCGTTGCCCTTTTGGGCTTTTGACACTAGAACGCCCCATCGGTGCCTCTTTGCTTCATTCAAAGTTCAAACAATCTTATAAAAAATGCAAAGGATGTCAAATTAGTATTCTGTCACGTTTAGTTATCTTTGTTTAGTGGAAACAGTAATGGACAGATAGGAAAACCGTTTTCGACATCAGGAACTACATCCGTGTTAATTGGTATGTACGAACAAACTGAGGGTCGTATCATACGTTATTATATACAAGTATGTATCATACTTCAAGATAAGGTGGGTACGGCTGGTTTTCCCACACCACTAACCAACTCCATATCAATTATCAACATTTTAATGATAAACAAAGTAGAGTGTTAATTATGAAGGGTATTCAAAATCTTTTTGGGGCAATTTTTCAATATAGAGTTAAATTTTAAGCATTGGGGCCGAATCAGAGATCCGTTGCTTACTGGCTTGCAATTGGCTCCGAAGAAAAATAAATGCATAAAAAACATTCATTAAGCATTGAAAACTTCCCTTTTTCGATTATATGGAACAATTAACTAGAATATGATATTCCAAAGTCCGTTTATTATATTAATCTATGGGATACTCGAAGTACAATTTGTATGATTCATTTTTCTCTTATTATACCACCGCAAAATTTTTGCGATCGTTACGTATAATGTTATGGCGATGTCGTCGTCGTTGTCTGTAGACATTTGGTTTCCGTGCGATAACTTGAGTAAATATTGACCGATAGTTATGAAATTTTGATATGATGTTAGTTACCACTAAAGAAGGGTTGGTATTGTCTTTGGGGTTTGGGGTCCATACCGTTTTAGAAAAAGGGCCAAAAAGGGCTAAAACGGGTGTATTGACAAAACTGTTGTAGAATGTTTATTTTGCATTCGATTTTGAAAATTCTTTTTTTTATTGAATTGCTCATTAAATTCTGTTGACTAAATGTGTCAATGGTTTTAATATATATTGTACCATTACATTTCTACAGGGGGGTCAAAAAGGGGCCACACCCAAAAATCAACTTTTTTTATTTGTGGTCCGTAATAAATAAATTTAGCTGTAGTGGACAGCCAATTGTTATGAAGTTTTAGTATGATAGTTTTATCCACTAAAGGAAAGTTGGTACTGTATTTAGGATTTGTGACCCATACCGTTTTAGAAAAAGGGACCAAAAGGGGGCTTAAACGGGTGCATTGACAAAACAGTTGTAGAATGTTTATTATGCATTCAATTTTGAAAATTCTTCTTTTGTTGAATTGATCATTGAATTTTGTTAACTAAATTAGTCAATGGTTTTAAAATATATTGCACCTTTACATTGCTACAGGGGGACAAAGACATGCCACACCAATGAAATAAACCTTTGATTTTTTGTCTGATTTTCTAAACCTTTTTTTCATTGGAATCCTTGTGAAAAACTCTGCCCATATTTTTTAATCAGATTCGCAATAATTCTTAGCGTGTTTGAAATATAGGGGTCGAAAAGGACCAAATATGTCAATTAATATAAGACTTTCTATTAGATCTTGTGTAAATATACATGTATATGTGTCAAATATGCATTATAAAGTCCACCACAGGGTGCATGTGACCAAATCATACAATAGACTATCCATATTGGGCCTCCAATGTACAGGGTTCAACATGTTGCGGTCGTATCATGCTGTGCTCGGCGTAGCTTTTTATTTATATTATATATCCATATCAAAGTGTTTCTAATTTTGGAGAAGAAACTAATATTTGACAGCATTATATACCATTAGTTGTAATATTATTATATATAAACAGTCAGCCAAAAGTTAAGCACCAACACATCTTAAAATGGCATTTCGTTTTATATTTTGTTGAAATATTCTGGTCTTTTGCACACAAGAACCTTTGGGTATTAGAATAATTATGCATCCTATAGAACTTAAAAATAGAGAAAAATTTTAAAATAAGGATACATAGTATTGATTGATGTTACCCGATCCTGAATTCAAGTTTCGGAGATCAAAAGAAGAAGCAGAGAATTCAAGCAAATCTTTTTGTAAGAGAATCTTACACATGACACTTCTTTTAAATGTCGCGTTGCCAATCAAATTAAACAACAACTATGAACTTTTAATGGGTTTTGCAGGTTTTTTGGGGCCTGCTTAAAAATGTCTGCTTTTTCAAGACTTTTTGACCATGTTTATTTCCAAATGCTTATTTCTCTTAAGAGCAGCATGGAAATAAAACTTTTACTTTTCGATGAGGATGAAATTGGATTGTTCAAAAAAGTTTATCGGAGATTTAAGCAAAATTTTTTATACCCCCGCTTCGAAGAAGAGGGGGGTATACTGTTTTACCCTTGTCCGTCCGTTCGTCCGTCCGTCCGTAACAAAACTTCCGTCGCAGTTTTCTAAATAACTACATGAGATAGAGGTCTGATATTTTGTATACAGCTTTATCTTATAGTGCCATATGGTGTATAGCGATTTTATGCTCCTAGGTAGTCTACTTCCTGTTTACCGAATACTTAGGTTTTTACACATACATGTAATGGACATAAATGCAAAATTTCCGTCAAAGTTTCCGAAGCAACTACACGAGATAAAGGTCTGATATTTTGTATACAGCTTTATACTATAGTGCCATATGGTGTATACCGATTTTATGCTCCTAGGTAGTCTACTTCCTGTTTACCGAATACTTAGGATTTTACACATATTGGACATAAATGCACAATTTTCGTCAAAGTTTCCCAAGCATCTACATGAGATAGAGGTCTGATATTTTGTATACAGCTTTATCCTATAGTCCCATATAGGGTATAACGATTTTATGTTCATATGTCAACCACTTCCTGTTTACCAAGTATTTAGACTTGTATGCATGGCTTAGTTTGGGGAGCGGGGGTATCACTAGTGAGCATTAGCTCACAGATTTACTTGTTTTTCATGGTTTTTCGGAAAATGTCTTTTTTCGTAAAACTTTAAAAATGAGCTAAAACTGCTTCCAGAAAGACATTTCTGTCATTACAATTGAATAATTATAACACTTATGAAGTAACAGTTTTATCCAGAGAAGGAAAATCATGTCGGTGAACGTTTTTAGTAATGAAATGACATTTTCTTTTAAAAATGTTTTTTTCTTCTTCAGAAAATGAGATTTCAGAAAAGTGATGTTTCAGACAGAGAACAAATACCATTGCTCGCACAAATTAATAGACATTAAATTTTGAAGTTTCCACCTCAAAAAGTTTCCATACCAATTCCATTTTCTAAGGACAGCATCCTTCTGTCAGTTTTTGACCTTAAATTTTATCCCCCTTTTCAGCCATTTGTGCCTGGTTTTAATTGGCCTTTTAAATGAAAAAGTTTTAACAATATGTTTTACTGTAAGACGACAAGCCAACTTAAAGAACACACAACTTAAACTGGATAAATTTGAATGTTTTTGTCAATTTTTTTCTAAGAAACATTCAAGAAGTTAAATCATGTTCTGTTTGAAGTGTCTTTTCACTTCAGATTTCTACCACTGGTACATAACCTTTGGTAACATTACATCGAAATGTGTGTTTTGAGGATACACATTTCAAATTTACCATAAAGTGAACTGGCGTTTGTGTTTCAACTTTGAAATTGAACTTATAAAAATATATAGGGTGGTGCTTAACTTATGGCGGATTGTATATTATGAAATATTTAACCCTTTTACTCAGTTTTATATTTCATTTAAGTATAGTATTACCGAAATATTAATCTTTTTCTCTCTCGGAAAAATCGATATAAAGCGGAGTATTTCTTTTTTTCATTTGCAAAGTTAATATCAAGGTTATGAAGGCTATTTATATATGAAACCTAAGTTTTATAGTGTACACACTTCGGTTATTTTGATGTTACCTTTATTGCTTTCTTATAAATCATATACCTTTTTTGTTTTAAAATTTTAGATTGTCATGGCAGAAAATGTGAAGGCGGCAGTGACCTTGATCCTAAGACGTGTCAGTGTAAATGTAGAAATTCTAACAACTTCTACAGATCGTCAGCAGAACTTTGTAAACGTTAGTTAGTTAGTAATGTTTTTACTCCCAAGCACAAGAATTCGACTATATCAGGGAGATGAACATATAAGAGATGATCAAATGGTCATAACAGCGAGCAGCTACCACTGGACACATTTAAGTCACTGCTGGTTGTTTTCCCATTGTTGATTTTTTTAATTGTCGTTTATATAGTAGGTTGTGTCGTGTACACTTATTCCACATCTCATTATCTTCTATGAAATGATGATGAAGTGGAGGAAATAGAAACACAAAATTTGACTGCCACTAGAAAAAGGAGTAATGAATAGGATAGGAGAATTAAGCCTCCTACATGGGGATCCTACGGGTCCTACTATTTCGAGACCTCTAGCAGAATCCCTGTAGCAGGGTACTTTAACGTGCGAGGAACGTGATATGTTTCCACCACGATGCACCACTATGCTTTGCTCTCAGGCTTTCCAAAATATAATCTGACAAACCGATATTCTTTATCACAGGGCTTCACCATTCAACCATATGGGCAACACATCCCGGTCGCTTAGTGGGAAATGCGACCAGACTCGGTGTCAGGCTTCTGAGCGCTCTTAGGTGGATATTTACTGACAAGCTTAGGTCACCACTCCGAGCTGGCATGGGTTAAGAAAATGTTATCATAACGCATCCTCATAAAGCAGGGGTTTTGGTTTCTCTTGTATCCATATTAACCATATAAAGATACCCATGTTTAGGTCATCCAAATGAATGAATTTTTCTATCATGGTTTACAAATCACAAATGGCACTTGCAACTTTTAAATCATATGATAAAAAACTTTATGCTTAACTTGAACACATTTACTTTAGAGATAACAAAAACTGGTATATTATTCACTAAATATCTACACACAAAAAAACGTAATGCTCGATTAAAAACCAACCTTTTAGGTAAACACAATTTCTGGATTAGTGTTCCATTTCTGTCTTTTCGAACATCAAAATAAGTCTTAAAAGGTTGTTATATAATAGTACATAGTAATAGTATAATCAAAATCTCTGTTTTAGTTTCCTGTAAAACTAAACTGAAAGAAAAATTCTTCTGTGGAACTTACCAAGGATACAAAGAGGAGAATTGTCTAGAATTGGCAAATATGCCATTTGATTGTCCAAAGACCTGTCATGTGTGCCCATGTAAGGTTTAGCAAATACTGATCTAAATGTTATGTGAAACAAGACTCTTGAAGCGGTCATGACAATAACATAAATGCTGTGTTGGTGTGCTTTTTGACTACAAAAGATTCAGATAGACCCTCAATTTAAACGTTGTAATGAAAAAGGAAGCCAGTGTAAAATCAAAGATTAATTAATTATAATCAAACAAAACTATTGAAAATGACAATTTACAAATCCAAAGCATCGATACACATCGGTAGTTTGTATTGTAAACAAGAAAAAAATATCGCAGCTTTAATGGCATAAAAAGGTGACGATTTGCCTCAAAACCGCCTATTGACACCAATACGACATTGTAAGACGGAACAAGGGTAAAGTAATCAGAATCTTTCACTTCTAAGCAGTAAGAAGTAGCCATGGAAATACAAAAAAGCAAATTAATCAAGTTACATTTTGAACCTAAAAGGGATATGCTCCTAAAAGGGCAAACTTTTTCTGTCAATTGCTTCACTGAATATCAAAGTCATGCACAGTCATGATAAACAGACCAAAGCATTTTGACAAAAAGTTCCATGCATGGTCTGTTATTTTATGTTTTTTTACCACTTTAGATGCTGATGACAAAAGCTATGTTGAAGGAAGCCAGTCAGTCGTTGGATTGATGAACCAAGGAATATCTCCTAGGACATCAGATATAATATTCTATACTTTGTTTTGTACATACTTGTTTAGCCTTGTGTCGTTTCTCGATCCTACTTTTGTTTAAGGCTCTAGAAAAGTGTAAAACTCTGTACATTTACATTAAAATGGTATCCTGGAATTAATTTCGTTTTAACGGCAATCCCCTTTTGATACACAGACTCATTATCCCTTTCGTGTCTCAAAACTGTGTTAATGTGTTTTGTCTATTACCGAACCCTAAGATCGCATGGAAAAGAAATGTCAAATAAACCTGGTTTAACCCACAATTTCTTTTGAAATGTCTGTATTAGGTCAGGACTAATTATTCTTTTGAATATTTTGTACTTTCTTTTTTATTCAAATTGATATATGAAATTGATCATCCCATTTCAATAGTTTTATTTTTACCTTAATTGATTTGCGAACGATGAATTGAAAAAGTCTCAGAAAAAAAAATCTTCTCTTATGTCATTCCACTGGTTTTTTTCTAGTTTCATTCTCTTAAATTCCTCGGAATGTATCTATATATTTCATATAGTCGCATTTATTTAACAACTTTTTCGGATACAGGTGCAAATCGATTCTGCATTCATTTATACAAATAAAATAACTTTTTAATGATAAACAAAGAAAAAAAATGTTGTCTGAGAATGATGTAGTTACTTCCCAACCTGATTCATAGAAAATAGATATTTCAGATACATCCTAAAATAAAGTTTATAATATCAACAAATTGTACGTTTATTATTTAAACATTTTCTTTTCAATTATTCATTATTATTACATTATCAAAAATATGAAATATACAATATCAAATCATTGCTATTTTCTTTAGTTCGTAAAAAAATTGTAACAAAAATGAAAACATATAAAATATTGTAAAAATCAAAAGCATCACAAGGTTATTCTTTATTTGACCTTAACAGGAAATATAGACCATACAATAATCACTTTAGTTTAGATAAGGGAAGTTTAAACCACGAGGTTTTTCCGTCTTTTTACAAAATTGTCAATTCATGTGACCGGTTTGTCAAGATGAAGAGTTGGTTATTTTACGTTCTTTGTGTTGTCTTGTACTGGACAGCTATTTCTTGCCAGAAGGAGGCGCTAGTAAACGAAAAAGATACAGAAAGATATAAAGGTGAGGTTATTGTATATTTTAGTTAGTTATTGCTTTACTCTCGTGAGATGAAAATGAAAGAGGCGATAAAATGAACACAAAATGATGGCGAAGTGGAGGAGAGGGAGACATAAGGCTGATTGATCGGGGAGAAGAGTTTTCACTCCCACTGGAAAAGGGACGGGAAATTTAGCCTCCTACATTGGGATCCGTGAATCCTAAGTCTTTCCAACACCAACCATGTAATTTAACGTGCGAGGTACATGGCATTTTCCCCAACACGGTGCACCACAATCGTTTGCGGTCAGGTTTTCCGTATTATAGCCTGATTAGCCCAAAATCCATTATAACAGGGATGCCACACTCGGCCACCTGGGACACACATTCTAGTCGCTTGGTGGGCAAAGCGGCTTGACCCGATGTCAAGTTTCTGAGCGCTTTTTAGTGGACTTTTACCGACAAACTTAGCGCTGCTGTGTGCCTGTATACTTTAGTTAAATTTTGTAGTCTTTGCTTAAATGTACGGTACACGGGGTATTTTTATAAACGTGTTTTAAAAGTACAAATAGAGATCCTGTTTCCCTTATAAGTTTAATTTACCTACTCTATTTAAGTATTTTACATTTACCAATAATTTGAAAAATGTCTTCTATTTTATAGATTGTGGCGATGCTAGAAAAGTCGGTAAATACAAGGAAAGTGGAGTGTACAGAATATGGATGAATACAACATACAGTTTCAACGTAATTTTAAAAACATTTCTATCATTTTTTTTGTCGCGTTACATGTCTCATATTTCATTCAAAATGCTAGTCCAAAATTCAAAACGGATGCAAATCCACTATAACAATGAAAAATAATTTAAAGAAACACTCCTAAGTTTGAATTTCAATGTGTGTTTGTCGTTTCTGTTCGATTTAGTTTAAAACTATTTTATATTCATAGCTTTGTTTTCCTTTGATTCGGTTTCAGATTTTTTGTATTCATGAGGTTAACAACTCCTTTAACGTAATCCTGAGAAGAATGGATGGCTCCATCCAATTTAACCAACCATGGCATTCATACGTGTATGGATTTGGTCATACACAGAGCGATTACTGGGCTGGTCTCAACCAAATCTACTACCTGACAAATACTCAAGGTACAATTAACATTAAAACATAACATTCTTTCTGTAAAACATTCTGCATTCTTTCTATGTCTTTTTTCATCTGAAAAAGAGCAGATTATTGTATACAAAATGAACTATGCATTATGTTTAAATACTTATTTATTTTCTTCATAAATGTTCTATACCTTTAGATTCCTATCCTAGAAGATAACATTGTGCAAAAGTAATTCAAAACCTGATCTTTGAAAAATTAAAAAAAAATGTCATGTCGCCTTTGTATGGGCTTATGTGCACGACTTCCAGATATATAGTCTTTTCAAAGAATATTTTGCGTTGTTGAACTTGTTAAGTAGAAATTCGTGTTCTCAAATGTCCATTTTCTTTTCAAGGCAATACGATCTTGACAGTTAATCTTCAAGACTGGGCTGGTAATAACAGAAATGCCAGATACAACTATTTCAAACTGACCGACCCGACGTACTACACACTTCAAATAAACGGCTTCACAGGGGAGAGTGCTGGTGATTCCATGTCCCATAATAACAATATGAGATTCGCCACCTACGACCGACCGGACCCTAACAACTGTGCCCCACACCAAGGAGCGGGATGGTGGTTCAACTATTGCACCTATGCTTTTCTTACTGGCAAATACTACATAGGAGGACCCTATACCCCATCCGGTGGCTATTATGACGGAATTTACTGGTATACATGGGGCGGATACGGATACTCGATGAAGTTTGCTCAAATGATGATCTCCAACTCCTAGGTTATAACACTTAAGTTGATGTGGCGAGTGAACTTTGTTTAAATTCTCAAGGACTTGTCGGCATTGTCGGACAACAAACTATTTTTCAACTCAAAACGAAAAGAGAAAAAACGGGGGGAGGGGTAGGTTTACACTTTTGTAAAATATGTTTATAGTAAAATAAAATAAAAAAATGAAAAAAGACAAACGACGTAGTTCTTGTATAAAGGAAAGGGAAGCAATCATGTAATACACATTTTTGAATGACCCTTTTCCCTTTGAAAAGGAAATGTTCAATGAATTCAATATACAGCGCAATAAACAAGTTAAAAAGTCCACAAGGTACTGATGCGCATATTTTAGATTCCCATCTAGATACGAAGGAAGTCTAATACGTCATTTGATTGAATAGCTTTTGTTTCATCACTAAAAAAAAAAAATTAAAAAAGATAAAACTATTAAAATCATCGAGCAACGTTTTTTTTTCGAATTTCTACTTAACTGGTTCCTTATTTTATTAATACATGTAGTACAAATGCATCGATATCCTACACTTAGCCTCATGGTCTCTCCTTTTTAAAAATGTTTATACTTTTCTTTGATGAAACTCTGATTTTAATCCTTTCTAGGGGGGCTCTCGACAAGGTTTTATTGTATTGTTGTTACAAATCCGTTTATTGGAAAACATGTTAAAAAAAAACATTTTCAAAACTGCGACATTTTATCGAAAAAGCGACAAACCATGCATCAGAACAGCGATCATTTGTATTTTAAACAAAAGCCACATTTACCTGTATATTTGAAAATACAGATAGAAAAGGTAAATAAATAAAGAAGGAATGTGTCCATGGGACACGGATGCCCCCGCTAGGCCCCAAGTAGATGTCCGACAGACCTGAAAGTCACTTAGGACGTACAGTTTGTCATACTGAACCATCTTACCAAGTTTCAAATCAGTCACATGTACGGTTTCTGTGAAAAGATTGACGGAACTTTTCATGTTAATTTTTCATAGATTTTCATAACGGCCTAGTCCCAAACAGGAAGTATATGTCTGACAGACCTGAAAGTCACTTAGGACGTATAGTTTGTAATACCACGTTTCAAATCATTCCCATGCATGTTCGGTTTCTGAAAAAAGCTTGAAGGAACTTTTCAAGTTGATTTTCATAGATTTTCATATCGGCCTGGTCCCAAACAGAAAGTAGATGTCCGATAGACCTGAAAGTTAGTTAGGACGTACAGTTTGTCATACTGAACCAACCTACCAAGTTTCAAAGCATTCCCATGTACGATTTCTGAGAAAAGTTTGACGGAAATTTTAAGTTGATCTTCATAGATTTTCATTTCGCTCTAGTCCCAAACAGGAAATAGATGTTCGACAGACCTGAAAGTCACTTAGGACGTACAGGTTGTTATACTTTACCATCTCACCAAGTTTCAAATCAATCCCATGTACGGTTTCTGAGAAAAGCTGCATGACGGAAATTCGTAAGGATGGACGTACGGACTGACGGACACGAGTAAACCTAATGCCCCCGACATGTCGTCGCATAAAAAAGAAATTTACGTCTAAGAGACTACAAACTTAACACAAGCTTGTCTGATCAATAACTTAAAGCACTGATTGCATGTACAAAAGTATACAGTTGAAACATGAACTTTATTCTGAACTTTCATCACATAAAATTAAAATTCATGTAAGATGCATAGTATACAGATTCTAGGAGGTCCGCTTCGTATTTGGATATATTTCTCGATTTTGACACACTAGGAAGGCTTTGTACAAAGCTCTATTACAGATATAAACTTTCCATTAGTCAACTTTCCCTTTCTGTATAGCAACATTTCTGTTAGCGAGCAGCGACCGCTGGTCACATTAAAGGCTGCTGGCTGTTTTCCATTGTGGATGTTTTAAATTAACGTTTATATTCAGGTTGTGTCGCGTACACTTATTCCATATCTATTATATATCTCATTTTCTTCTATCAAATGTCCTTTCCAGCATATGTAGTTTACGTATCACAATTTATTCTTTAGTCCAGACAACGTATGGAGTAAAACGACTTCCTTGATCTAGCTACACAGCTGACAAGCAAATTGTTACCACAGGGGTAAGTTGCTCCCAGGTAGTTGTCATCACTCAAAAAAGTTTACGTAAGACAGTATGTGGTTTTAGACAAATACGGGATCTCTTTTTTTCAGATGAGCACAGATGTTGTTTTGACATACGAGTTTGGTAATGCCATCCTTCCAGGATTTGACCAACACTAAATCAATCTTTGGCAACGTGACGGGTGTGCTATAGCAACCAGGAACTGTTTACTCTTCCGGAGCGCCTGAGTTCACTCTCGTTTCGACTTGAGTTCACGTTGCTAAATGCGGTTTGGTTGATATGTGTGTATGTTTTTTTGTTTGTTGTGTGGTTTGTTTTGTTGTGATGATTTTTAGCTCACCTGACCCGAAGGGTCATGTGAGCTATTGTCATCACTTGGCGTCCGTCGTCCGTCCGTCGTCCGTCCGTCGTCCGTCCGTCGTCCGTCGTCGTCCGTCGTCCGTAAACTTTTTAAAACGTTAACTCCTCTGACACCATAAGTCCAATTGCAACCAAACTTGGTATGGTTGTTCATTAGCATTCGGTGCTTAAAACTGATGTGGGGATTTTTGCTTCGTCGTAAAACATGGCCGCCATGGCTAAAAATAGAACATAGGGGTAAAATGCAGTTTTTTGCAAATAACTCAAAAACGGCTACAGATATCAAAATTCTGGCAAAGGGTTAAAGTGATCAGCACCTCATTTTTGATTGGTTGTAAAACATGGCCGCTGTGGCTAAAAATAGAACATAGGGGTAAATGGCAGTTTTTTGCAAATAACTCTAAAACGGTGACAGATTTTAAAATTTTGATAGGAATCAAAAGTGATAAGCACCACAAGATCTACCAGCTCTGAAATTTTGAAGAAAATCCAACAACCCATGTAGGAGTTATTGCCCTTTTTGTGGATTTTTTACAAATTTTGCACCTGTTGAGCTCAATATCTTGAAAACTATACAAGATATTTGAGAAATTTAAATTGCATATTGTTAAGCTCATCAAGATCTACAAAATATGTAATAGGGTCAACGTTGTAGGACCTTTCCTTTGAGGAGTTATTGCCCTTAGAATGTCCAAATTGAGCATTTAAAAAGCATTTCCTCATTACATTGAAAACGTTAACTCCTCTGACACTTTAAGTCCAATTGGAACCAAACTTGGTATTGTTTATTAGCATTAGGTGTAAAGAACTGATGTGGGGATTTTTGATTGGTTGTAAAACATGGCCGCTGTGGCTAAAAATAGAACATTAGGTTAAACTGCATTTTTTTGCTAATAACTCAAAAAGGGTGACAGATTTTTAGATTTTGATTGAGAACAAAAGTGATCATCACCTTAAGATCCACCATATTGTCAGATGACCCCCTCATTAATCTTATGACCCTTTCAACGTCAAATAGATTTTGCCTAATAACCTTTACTTCAGGCACATATGTCAGGTGAGCGATTCAGGCTCCTGGGAGCCTCTTGTTGTCTTCTGATTTTGTCTTTGTCTTTTTGGTATAATGATGTTTGATTACCCCTTTGGTATACCTTTGCTTCTTGAGTTTAAATGCAAATAACCGCCTTCTTAGATTTCTATAAAATGATATATCTTTGCATATCAATACTTTTTAATGTTAACTTGTAGATTTTATGTCGATGTTTTGATGAAGAAAATTTAATTTGGTATATCGCTGTTTCGACTATTATAGCAAAAGTCGCTGTTTTGATTATTGCTATTTTGAAAAGTCGCTGTTTTGTATGGCCCCCAAATCCTATCTAAACAACGTTGTTGTTGAATTAACCTGTTCGAATTATGAAAGCAGACCCCTTTACAACGAGATCCTTGAGTTAGTTGCAAAGAGCTTATAGTACCAGCCCGAACTGCATAATATACTTGGTATGGTTGTTCATTAGCATTCGGTGCTTAAAACTGATGTGGGGATTTTTGATTCGTCGTAAAACATGGCCGCCATGGCTAAAAATAGAACATAGGGGTAAAATGCAGTTTTTTGCAAATAACTCAAAAACGGCTACAGATATCAAAATTCTGGCAAAGGTTAAAGTGATCAGCACCTCAAGATCTACCAACCCTGAAATTTTGAAGAAAATCCAACATCCCATGTAGGAGTTATTGCCCTTTTTGTGGATTTTTTGCAAATTTTGCACCTGTTTAGCTCAATATCTTGAAAACTATACTAGATATTTGAGAAATTTAAATTGCATATTGTTAAGCACATCAAGATCTACAAAATATGTAATAGGGTCAACGTTGTAGGACCTTTCCTTTTAGGAGTTATTGCCCTTAGAACGTCAAAATTGAGCATTATAACAGCATTTCCTCATTACATTGAAAACGTAAACTCCTCTGACATTTTAAGTCCAATTGGAACCAAACTTCAATTGCAACCAAACTTAATATAGTTGTTTATTAGCATTTGGTGAATAGAACTGATGAGGGGATTTTTGATTGGTTGTAAAACATGGCCGCTGTGGCTAAAAATAGAACATAGGGGTAAATGGCAGTTTTTTGCAAATAACTCTAAAACGGTGACAGATTTTAAAATTTTGATAGGAATCAAAAGTGATCAGCACCACAAGATCTACCAGCTCTGAAATTTTGAAGAAAATCCAACAACCCATGTAGGAGTTATTGTCCTTTTTGTGGATTTTTTACAAATTTTGCACCTGTTGAGCTCAATATCTTGAAAACTATACAAGATATTTGAGAAATTTAAATTGCATATTGTTAAGCTCATCAAGATCTACAAAATATGTAATAGGGTCAACGTTGTAGGACCTTTCCTTTGAGGAGTTATTGCCCTTAGAATGTCCAAATTGAGCATTTAAAAAGCATTTCCTCATTACATTGAAAACGTTAACTCCTCTGACACTTTAAGTCCAATTGGAACCAAACTTGGTATTGTTGTTTATTAGCATTAGGTGTAAAGAACTGATGTGGGGATTTTTGATTGGTTGTAAAACATGGCCGCTGTGGCTAAAAATAGAACATTAGGTTAAACTGCATTTTTTTGCTAATAACTCAAAAAGAGTGACAGATTTTTAGATTTTGATTGAGATCACCTTAAGATCCACCATATTGTCAGATGACCCCCTCATTAATCTTATGACCCTTTCAACGTCAAATAGATTTTGCCTAATAACCTTTACTTCAGGCACATATGTCAGGTGAGCGATTCAGGCTCCTGGGAGCCTCTTGTTGTCTTCTGATTTTGTCTTTGTCTTTTTGGTATAATGATGTTTGATTACCCCTTTGGTATACCTTTGCTTCTTGAGTTTAAATGCAAATAACCGCCTTCTTAGATTTCTATAAAATAATATATCTTTGCATATCAATACTTTTTAATGTTAACTTGTAGATTTTATGTCGATGTTTTGATGCATGATTGTAAGAAAATTTAATTTGGTATATCGCTGTTTCGACTATTATAGCAAAAGTCGCTGTTTTGATTATTGCTATTTTGAAAAGTCGCTGTTTTGTATGGCCCCCAAATCCCATCTAAACAACGTTGTTGTTGAATTAACCTGTTCGAATTATGAAAGCAGACCCCTTTACAACGAGATCTTTGAGTTAGTTGCAAAGAGCCTATAGTACCAGCCCGAACTGCATAATATACCACTGCAACTTCCACCACTTCATATGTCATCAAATGTTTTTGTTCCTTATAGATATTTTGTTGCTTTTGTTGTTCTTGGCATTTATTTTAGGATTGTATTACTGCTTTTATCCTTATGGCACATAATTATGTGATACACAAGATCTTAGTCCACTCTTGATCAAGGATTTGATAATGTAAAGTTTTTTTTTTAAAAGATGTCATTAGCAATCAAATTAATGCTTTTTTTTGGCCATCACTTGGCGTCCAGCGTCTGTCGTCCGTCGTTCAACTTTTCAAAAATCTTCTCTGAAACCGCTTAGCCAAATGTAATGAAACTTGTTAGGGTTGTTCTATAGTATGTTCTCTAAAAAAGCATCGTTCGAAATTTTGATTCGACAAATAACATGGCCGCAACAGCTAAAATTAGAGCATAAGGGTAAATTGCAGTTTTTGCAAATATTACTCAAAAACCGTAACAGATATCAAAATTCTTGCAGGAAGAAAAGTTATCAGCACATCAAGATCTACCTGCCCTGAACTTTTGTAGAAGATCTGACAATGGTTGTAGGAGTTATTGCCCTTTTTCTTGTTTTTTCTTCTTCAAATTTTGCTATATTTAGACCAATATCTTGAAAACTATACAAGATATTTGAAAATTTTAAATTGTATATGGTTGAGCACACAAAGATCTAACAAGAGTTAACACTAAAGTATGTCTCGTCTGCCGGCACCATTGGAATATCTAGTTATTCAACTATTCATTCATTAATTCTTGACATTTTCCTGTGGATTAACTAAAATGATTCTAGATATCATAGTCATTGAGAAACAGACTAAACATAAAAGACTGAATTAAAAATAACAATATTTACAGTCATTTAGGGTAACAAGTGTGGCCACTAAAAGTATGTCTCGCCTGCCGGCACCATCACTAAAATCAACCACCTAAGCTTTCATTTCTTGATATAAACACAAATTGTGTCTGTATAACCAGTATCAGATGCCTAGCTATTATACTTTTCAAGCAATTTATTGTCCACACAAGTATTGCAAAAAGTTTTCTGCCTGAAAAAAAGACTTAAGTTCACAGAGTCACTGGACCCTAAAAATGGGGTCATGGTCACATGGCATGGAGAATGTTACGTTAACCATAACCTCCACTGTCTGTATACCCAATATCAGATGCCTAGCTATTATACTTTTCCAGAATTCATTGTCCACAAAAGTCTTACAAAAAAGTTTTCTACCTGAAAAAGACCTAAGTTCACAGAGTCACTGGAGCGTGAAATTGGGGTCAAGGACACAGGGCATGGTGACAGCTGCGTAGACCATAACCTGAACTGTCTGTATATCAAATATCAGATGCCTAGCTATTATACTTTTCCAGCAATTCATCGTCCACAAAAGTCTTACAAAAAAGTTTACAGCCTGAAAAAATACCTAAGTTCACAGAGTCACTGGAGTGTGAAAATGGGGTCAGGGTCACACGGCAAGGTGACAGTTGCGTAGACCATAACTTGAACTGTCTGTATACCAAATATCAGATGCCTAGCTATTATACTTTTCCAGCAATTCATCGTCCACAAAAGTCTTACAAAAAAGTTTACGGCTTAAAAAAAGACCTAAGTTCATAGAGTCACTGGAGCGTGAAAATGGGGTCGGGGTCACACGGCATGGTGACAGTTGCATAGACCATAACCTGAACTGTCTGTATACCCAATATCAGATGCCTAGCTATTATACTTTTCCAGCAATTCATCGTCCACAAAAGTCTTACAAAAAAGTTTACGGCTTAAAAAAAGACCTAAGTTCACAGAGTCACTGGAGCGTGAAAATGGGGTCGGGGTCACACGGCATGGTGACAGTTGCATAGACCATAACCTGAACTGTCTGTATACCAAATATCAGATGCCTAGCTATTATACTTTTCCAGCAATTCATCGTCCACAAAAGTCTTACAAAAAAGTTAACAGCCTGAAAAAAGACCTAAGTTCACAGAGTCACTGGAGCGTGAAAATGGGGTCAGGGTCACACGGCATGGTGACAGTTACGTAGACCATAAGCTGAACTGTCTGTATACCAAATATCAGATGCCTAGCTATTATACTTTTCAAGCAATTCATTGTCCACAAAAGTCTTACAAAAAAGTTTACGACGCCGCCGTCGCCGCCGCCGGAAAGTAATACCTATGTCTCGCCTTCCGCGACTTTTCGTCGCAGGCGAGACAAAAATGAGGTCAAGGTCAGATGACATGGTGACTGACACACAAACCCTTATTTAATTCATCAATATCCTAAATATCAGATATATAGCTATCATAATTTCAAGAAATTCATTTGCCACAAAAGTCTTACGAAGAAGTTTTTGACCTGAAAAAAGACCTAAGTTCACAGAGTCACTGGAACGTGAAAATGGGGTCAGGGTCACACGGTATGATGGCAGTTGCGTAGAACATAACCTAAACTGGCTGTATAACCAATATCAGATGCCTAGCTATTATACTTTTTAAGCAATTCATTTTCCACAAAAGTCTTTAAAAGAAGTTTTCAGCCTGAAAAAAAATCTAAGTTCACAGAGTAACTGGAGCATAACAATGGGGTCAGGGTCACACGGCATGGTGACAGTTGTGTAGACAATAACCTGACCTGTCTGTATACCAAATATCAGATGTCTAGCTACTATACTTTTCAAGCAATTCATTTTCCACAAAAGTCTTACAAAGACGTTTTCAGCCTGAAAAAAAATCTAAGTTCACAGAGTCACTGGAGCGTGAAAATGGGGCCAGGGTCACACAGCATGGTGACAGTAGCGTAGACCATAACCTGATCTGTCTGTATACCAAATATCAGATGCCTAGCTATTATACTTTTTAAACAATTCATTTTCCACAAAAGTCTTACAGAAAAGTTTACGCCGTCGCCGCCGCCGGAAATCCGCGACTATTCATCGCAGGCGAGGCAAATATGATTTAATGGGGTCAAAGTTGTTAGCTCTTTCTTAATAAGAGTTTTTCCCTCAGAACGTTAAAATTGGTGATTTCACTAAATTGCGATCCTTTGTAAAAAATATCCAGCTTATAAGTATCATCGAATACAAGATGAGCGATTCAGGCTCCTGGGGGCCTCTAGTAGATAATTTTTAAATCGTCTTTAATTTATAAATCTAATTCTATATACACAAGAAATTATTGTAGAAAGTATGTAATGTCATGTAATACAACAAGCAGTTTATGATCATATATAAGAACAATAAAACCTAGAATTGCATTTTTCAATAGAAAACTTAAAGATCAAAATTATATAATGTAATGCAATGAGCAATTTACTGAGAAAATAAGTAAGGTTTTCATTTTCTCGTTAAATTTATGATCATAAAAAAATAGAACTGCAGGACTTATATTTAGTATTTTAAGGTTCCAGGAAATAGCTAAGTTACAAGAAATTTAATTGCTTTACTCCTTACAGTACTATAGGATGAAACCAGGTACAAAATATCACGAGGCTGTGGAATGTAGATGCACAGAAACCATGTATACAAGCAAAATTATCCTTGACATTAAAAGCCTAGGTAAAACGAAAATTAATTAATACCAAATACTGCTTTAGCAACATTTGTGCCTTGTAAATTGTGACCAACATTTGTACTTAAGTAAACTTTCCATAAAATCTAAAGTATTCGGTATGCAGGAAAAAGAAAAGCTTTTCCACCGTTTAGTATCAGGTGGCTGTGGCACTAGCCGTCTGGACAGCTTTGTGACTCGGTAGATAGTGTCAAAGTGAAACCTAAATATTTCTTTGCTAAAAATTGCAGGTAATATAAACTTGAACTAAAAAGAAGAATTTGGTCCTTTAATTTATATCAGTTTTACATAATTCTATTATGAAATACATGACAAATCTGTACAGGCAGTGGTTTACAGCCATTATCAAGAACAAAAACAAAACAAAAACAAACAAAAAAAAATAACCAAAACAACTTTGTATCATTTTCAACTTACACTTGATCAAATTACATTATCTTAACCACAATAAAAAACTGCTATGAAACTAACTTTTTCATAAATCTTAAATGTTATAAAAATAAAGAAGGAATGTGTCCATGGGACACGGATGCCCCCGCTAGGCTCAAAACAGGAAGTAGATGTCTGACAGACATGAAAGTCGCTTAGGACATACAGTTTGTCATACTGAACCATCCTACCAAGTTTCAAATCGTTCTCATGTATGGTTTCCGAGAAAATCTTGACGGAAATTTTCAAGTCATGTTCACATATTTTCAAATCGGCCTAAGTCCCAAACAGGAAGTATATGTCCGACAGGTCTCAAAATCGCTAAGGACATACAGTTCGACATACTGAACCATCCTACCAAGTTTCAAATCGTTCTCATGTATGGTTTCCGAGAAAATCTTGACGGAAATTTTCAAGTCATGTTCACATATTTTCAAATCGGCCTAAGTCCCAAACAGGAAGTAGATGTCCGACAGGTCTCAAAATCGCTTAGGACATATAACATGTCATACTAAACAATCCTACCAAGTTTCAAATCATTCTCATGTATGGTTCCTGAGAAAAGCTTAACGGAAATGTTCATAGTCATGTTCACATATTTTCACATTGGCCTAAGTCCCTAACAGGAAGTAGATGTCCGACAGGTCTCAAATTCGCTTAGGACGTATTGTTTGTCATACTGAACCATCATACTAAGTTTCAAATCCTTCCCATATACGGTTCCTGAGAAAAGCTTGACGGAAATTCGTACGGACGGACGTACGGACGGACATGAGTAAAACTTAATGCCCCCCCCCCACATGTCGTCGCGGGGGCATAAAAAACTGTTTATATAATGAAACCTTGTTACTACATTTAATTTTAATAAATTTGTATTAATGCTAGCACAATGACAATAAATTGATTAAAAAAGATTTACTTGGGTTCTTATAAATATAGAAAATGCCACATATGTTTATAGATACCAATGTAATTTACGGAAAGTCATATAAAAAGATATATCATTGATAAACAAAAAATATTCAGTTTTATTAGAAAGTTACAAAATAGATATTTCTTGTTTAACCATTAAAGTGTGAAAAATAGATAAAAGAACAGCTTCAAAATCAATAGAATAAAAAATACAAGATTGCATTAAAAATATTTCAAAGTCATTTCCTTAAACATGAAATAGGTTAGCCGCAATCCTTAAATTGAATCCAACAATATCAAACATCATCATGAATATGCACACCAAATGAGACTGTGATACGTAGTTGCTGAGAAAAATGCCAAAAATATTTTTCCTGCTCACACGCCGCCCGACCGACATTCACCATTTTAAAACCGGGATTTTCATTCCGTGGAATCCGGTCAAAATTGAAGATGTATGGATGTTGTTGCACACACAAAAGCCTAGACGAGCTAGATAGGTGACAAACTACTGGTATTACAGTTCAGAAATGAAAGTTAAAGCACATATACACAGTTAAGCAATACTGCACTTTCCCCAAATCACTAAAGGTTTATGAGGACAAATGTCATGTGACTTTATTCAATTAAACAGATAAAATATGACAAAACTTTATCTGACAATAATTATTTATAGAAAGTAATGAAAAACAAATGTTTTATCATATTGCCATTGAATAATGGTTGAGCAAAATAAAAAAACTGGACATCCCTGATTTTGTTTTACCTTTTACTTCACAACACAGGACAGGATAAGACGAAGCTTACATATTAGCATCTAATTTGGGCCGTAAGTATGTTGTTAAAATCTTTAAAAAAAAATTCCAGAAAATTTTAATGGTTTATATTTCTGCAATAGTGAAAACAATATAAAACTTAATTAAATTTGTGAAAAAGGTTTTCTCATTTTTCTAAAAATCATTCAACTAAAGTAAAATATCTGGATACACACCAGAGAAATACATGCCTACTTTTGCCAGATCAACAATAAAACTGCACAGACAAGAAAAACAAGAAACTTCTATATAAGCCTGATCTCATCTAGAATTTTGGCAAGTTTATATATTTTGATTAAAGTCTCCATACCTTTGCAATGCCCGAAAACAAAACAAACAAAACAAGAATATACACAACTATCTTTTCGGTTGAGACTTCAGTCTTCAATGTAAGATCACAAGTAATTTTCATAATAAACAAAGATTTGGCATTTGCTTTCAAACTGAAAATAAGCTGTTTTCTCACTTTGGAGAACTATTTCCAATCTACAACATTCATTTGGATTTCTTAGTGGACACGTCTTGATCTGTTTTAATAGCACCTGTCCAATTATCCGGTTCAAAGTCTATCAGCGTACTGTTAATAGTAAGCTTTTCCTTGGTCCTTTTGTGTATTAAACATTGGCCATCCTGAATTTCTTTTTATATTCATCACTGCTAATGGAAGGATACTAAAATCAGGAAAAAACAACCATTATGATACAAAAAATATTATTAGGCCAGACAAGAAAAGTATACTCTGCAGTGCTAAATTTAGTTCCACATAAAAAAGAAGGAAATGACAAATGTGAAATCACAATGGTAAACAGAAAGCAGCCTCCAATGTGACCAGTAGTCATCTTCTCGCCGTTTTGCAATTGGCCCAAGATGAAAAAATAATACATACGATTCAAGGCCAATCTAAAAAAAAAGTAAATGAAAACCCCCTTCTGGACGTAGACCACATATAAAACATTGCTTTATCGTCACCGACGAGTACAAACATATACATGCTTTGACAAATTCCCAACCTAGGAGTTAAACTACTTATTTGGACCCAACCTGTCCCCTATTGATAATCTAAAACAAAGAAAATTATGACACACGGTCAAAATCGAATCTATAAAAGTTCAATTAAATAAACAAGAGTGTACCTGAGATATAAAGACAACAAACAAAAACAAGAGTTAACACTAAAGTATGTGTCCCCTGCCGGCACCATCAGAAACAATTATTCTTTCTTACTTCCACTTTATATTGAATTTACATGGATTTTCAGTTTCTGAGATCAAAAGATGTTTGTAGAACTTAAACATTGCAAATATATGCAATGAAAATAACCAAAGTCACTCAACCGGAAAATCAAGGACAAGGTCAAAACATGAGGCTGTGCTAAGCTACTACTGGGGCATATGCATGCCAAGTTTCATCAACCTAGGACCTATAGTTCTTGAGACATGGAATGCTCGCAAAACTTTTCCATTGCTATCATATGTATTGAAAATTGTCAAAGTCACTCAACCTAAAAATCAAGGTCAAGGTCAAAAGATGGGGATACAACGATGCTAAGCTACTACTTGGGCATATGCATACCAAGTTTCATCAACCTACGACCTATAGTTCTTGAGATATGGAGGTGCTCGCAAACCTTTTCCATTGCTATTATATGCATTGAAAATTGTCAAAGTCACTTAACCGGAAAATCAAGGTCAAGGTCAAAAGAGTGGGATGTAACTGTCCTAAGCTACTACTGGGGCATATGCATACCAAGTTTCATCAACCTAGGACCTACAGTTCTTGAGATATGGAGGTGCTCGCAAAACTTTTCCATTGCTATTATATGTATTAAAAATTGTCAAAGTCACTCAACCAAAAAATCAAGGCCAAGGTCAAAAGATTGTAATACAACGGTGCTAAGCTACTACTGGGGCATATGCATACCAAGTTTCATCAACCTAGGACCTATAGTTCTTGAGATATGGAGGTGCTCGCAAACCTTTTCCAATTGAAAATTGGCAAAGTCACTCAACCGAAAAATCAAGGTCAAGGTCAAAAGATGGAGATGCAACTGTGCTAAGCTACTACTGGGGCATATGCATACCAAGTTTCATCAACCCAAAACCTATAGTTCTTGAGATATGGAGGTGCTCATAAAACTTTTCCAAAAAGTTAACGCCGCCGTCGCCGCCGCCGGTAAAGTAACACCTATGTCCCGCTCTGCTTCGCAGGCCAGACAAAAACGAGACACAGTGAAGCTCTCTTGAGTACACTCGCTGTTACTGTTAGCTAGCTAAGAAGCATCTAATGACAGATATGAAAAGATCAAATAATCGATTTCTACATCCTACATCCGACTCAACACTTCAAACAGTTAATGGTTTATTGAAGCGTCATTAAACAACAAGAGTTGATACTAAAGTATGTCTCGCCTGCCGGCACCATCATAGAACTTATTAGATGCCTAGCTATGATACTTTTAACTTAATTTATTTTCCACAAAAGTTTTATTGTTCCAAAAATCATCTAAGTCAACAGAGTCACTGAACCTTGAAATTTGTGTCAAGGTCATAGGATATGGTTTCAGTTGCATAGACCATATTTCCTGGTGTCTGTATACCAGATATCAGATGCCTAGCTATTATACTTTTCAAGAAATATATTTTCTTACAAAGAGGTTTTTTGGCCCCTAAAATCATCTAAGTCCACAGAGTCGCTGAACCATGAAATTGGGGTCAGGGTCAAACGGCATGGTGTCAGTTGCGTAGACCATAACTATAACTGTCTGTATACGAAATATCAGATGCCTAGCTATTATACTTTTCTTGGAATTCATTTTCCACAAAAGTCTTACAAAGAGGTTTTTTTGGCCCAAAAATCATCAAAGTCCACAGAGTCGCTGAACCATGAAATTGGGGTCAGGGTCAAACGGCATGGTGCCAGTTGCGTAGACAATAACTCCAACTGTCTGTATACCAAATATCAGATGCCTAGCTATTATACTTTTCTTGGAATTCATTTTCCACAAAAGTCTTACAAAGAGTTTTTTTGGCCCCTAAAATCATCTAAGTCCACAGAGTCGCTGAACCATGAAATAGGGTCAGGGTCAAACGGCATGGTGCCATTTGCGTAGACCATAACCCCAACTGTCTGCATACCAAATATCAGATGCCTAGCTATTACACTTTTCTTGGAATTCATTTTCCACAAAAGTCTTACAAAGAGGTTTTTTGGCCCCAAAAATCATCTAAGTCCACAGAGTCGCTGAACCATGAAATTGGGGTCAGGGTCAAACGGCATGGTGTCAGTTGCGTAGACCATAACTATAACTGTCTGTATACGAAATATCAGATGCCTAGCTATTATACTTTTCTTGGAATTCATTTTCCACAAAAGTCTTACAAAGAGGTTTTTTGGGCCCAAAAATCATCAAAGTCCACAGAGTCGCTGAACCATGAAATTGGGGTCAGGGTCAAACGACATGGTGTCAGTTGCGTAGACCATAACCCCAACTGTCTGCATACCAAATATCAGATGCCTAGCTATTATACTTTTCTTGGAATTCATTTTCCACAAAAGTCTTACAAAGAGGTTTTTTGGCCCCAAAAATCATCTAAGTCCACAGAGTCACTGAACCATGAAATTGGGGTCAGGGTCAAACGGCATGGTGTCAGTTGCGTAGACCATAACCCCAACTGTCTGCATACCAAATATCAGATGCCTAGCTATTATACTTTTCTTGGAATTCATTTTCCACAAAAGTCTTACAAAAAAGTTTACGCCGTCGCCGTCGCCGTCGCCGCCGCCGCCGCCGCCGCCGCCGCCGCCGCCGGAGAGTAATACCTATGTCTCGCCTTCAGCGACTAAAGTCGCAGGCGAGACAAAAATGACACACTTAATCGCTGTAATGCAAAAATGACACAATTAAAAAAAAAGAATTAGCATATTAACATTTTAAAGTATAAAGCATCAAATGATCAATATTTTTACAGAGGAAGAATACTAAATTCAAAGATTTTACCAGAACGTTAAACTCAAATTCTCTACCTAATATTTCAAAGCCCGTTTTTTCATTGCCAAAGGTGAAATGTTATGTTCAAAGCTCTTACATTGTATAAACATTGATGATTTTCTACAGTGCCTCCATTAATTATACATCGATTTGACAAATATTGACAACCTGTTCTCCATTTCCATTTTGAAAACGCATTAAAAATTGTTGATTACATTTTGTCGGAATATTCTTTGTATTAAGGTTTTCATTGACAAGTAACTGTTCTTGAAAAGCAATCTTGTCTTCCGTATTCGTACATTTGTAAGGTAGATATTGAATTTGAGAGTGTGTTTGGTTGTCATTGTGAAAGCATTTCTCTTCTTTTTGAAGACGATAATAGTGACTCCACTGTTGTTTTGTTCAGAATACAAGATGACTTGAATGTTGTGACCCTGTCAATCTGCATTCACTTGTGTCACACTTCCTTGGTTCGTCCTGACGGGGACGGAGTCCGAAATTTAATTTAATCTTCAACTTAATCTGTTAATAGGCTCTACTTTCCAGAACATACTTCTTTTAGAAGAGTTACGCTGCCAAATGTGGTTTGATAGCTAGAGTCTTATCTGGTATTTTATTATTTCATTACTTGTTATTGTTTCTGTATTGAAGTATTTTTTTTTCGTCAGGAAGGAGTTGTTTACCCCATGCCAAATTTTCGCAATCCTTTCCGGCTCAATACTGCTGATGAGAGGTAATATAATTGGTTGTATATGTATAATAATGTTTCTTTTGGCCAAAGATTTGTTTGTCGCCATTTTTAGTTTATCATGTCGCAACACTATTTTGATTCGACAATTTTTACAGGAGTGATAGTTTATCACGTGGCCACAACTTCTTTGAGATCCTTTAACAGATTTTTCTGGAATTTTGAAGCATTACACTTAGTCCCCATGTGTAGTTGATACTATTGCAGTGCCATAAGAATAAAGAATTAACAAAGGAGTAATGGAGCTTCATCAGCTTTGTGAATTTTAGATAATAAAACATAATGTTGGTGCACTTCCCTTAAAGAGAGCTTAACCATATTTTTTTCACATTTTGCATGATAATATATTGTTCCTGAGACTACAAAAACGAAGAACAAAATGTCTGTTCAAAAGGCTGAATTTTTTATCAAACACAAGCATGTTTTCTTAAGAAAGAAGAAAAAAAAGGTGTACCAAAGGGGTAATCAAAATCATAAAACCGTAAAGACAAAGAAAAAACCTGTAGACAAAAAATCATCATAACAAAACAAACAACACAACAACATAAAAAACACACACATAACAACAAAACCGCATTCAGCAACGTGAACTCAAGTCGGAACGAAAGTGAACTCAGGTGCTCCGGAAGAGTAAGCAGTTCCTGCTTGCTATAGCACACCCGTCACGTTGCCAAAGATCGATTTAGTGTTGGTCAAATCCGGAAAGGATGACATTACAAAACTCTATGTCAAACCAACATCTGTGGTCATCTGAGAGATAGAAATCCCGTATTTGTATACAAGCACATGGTGTCTTACGTAAAATTTTTTGAGTGATGACAACCTGGGAGCAACGTACCCGAAAACCAACAATTCTATACAGAGAGTAAATAACTGTTGTAAATTGTTAAGTAACATTAAGTTATTTCATACTTGTATTGTCTACTTGATAAAACAACTTCAGTACCAGCTGCTGTTTTTGTTTATAGTCTATAAAGTGGGTGAGTGAGTGAGTCCTTGCAACGCTATATGTTATTTAAAGGCTATGAACATGAAAAGGATGATAAAATGAACATGAAATGGTGATAAGAAATGTAATACGTCTATAAAAGAATCCGTTTTGTTTTTGTTGTTGTGTTTCATTTTTTAATTGATGATGTCGTTTATGAATACATATACTGATTATGCTTGTTTTTTTCGGATATTTGAACGCACATGGCTTCGTCTGCTTCTTGAAGAAGCCTTACATATATCACCACTCTGAAACATGGTTCTCCTCTGCTTCTTGAACAAGCCTAACATATATCACCACTCTGACACATGGTTCTCCTCTGCTTCTTGAAGAAGCCTTACATATATCACAACTCTGACACATGGTTCTCTTCCGCTTCTTAAAGAAGCCTTACATATATCACAACTCTGACACATGGTTCACCTCTGCTTCTTGAACAAGCCTTACATATATCACCACTCTGACACATGGTTCTCCTCTGCTTCTTGAAGCCTTACATATATCACCACTCTGACACATGGTTCACCTCTGCTTCTTGAACAAGCCTTACATATATCACCACTCTGACACATGGTTCACCTCTGCTTCTTGAAGAAGCCTTACATATATCACCACTCTGACACATGGTTCTCCTCTGCTTCTTGAACAAGCCTAACATATATCACCACTCTGACACATGGTTCACCTCTGCTTCTTGAACAAGCCTTACATATATCACCACTCTGACACATGGTTCACCTCTGCTTCTTGAACAAGCCTAACATATATCACCACTCTGACACATGGTTAACCTCTGCTTCTTGAACAAGCCTTACATATATCACCACTTTGACACATGGTTCTCTTCCGTTTCTTAAAGAAGCCTTACACTAATCACCACTCTGACACATGGTTCTCCTCTGCTTCTTGTAGAAGACCTACATATATCATCACTCTGACACATGGATCTCTTCTGCTTCTTGAAGAAGCCTCGTATAGATCATCACTCTGACACATGGTTCACCGCTGCTTCTTGAAGCCTTACATATATCACCACTCTGATCCATGGTTCTCTTCCGCTTCTTAAAGAAGCCTTACATTAATCACCACTCTGACACATGGTTCTCCTCTGCTTCTTGTAGAAGCCCTACATATATCATCACTCTGACACATGGTTCTCTTCTGCTTCTTGAAGCCTCGCATAGATCATCACTCTGACACATGGTTCACCGCTGCTTCTTGAAGAAGACTTACATATATCACCACTCCGACACATGATTCTCCTATGCTTCTTGAAGAAGCCTTACATACATCACCACCCTGACACATGGTTCACCTCTGCTTCTTGAAGAAACCTTACATATATCACCACTCTGACACGTGGTTCTCCTCTGCTTCTTGAAGAAGCCTTACATATATCACCACTCTGACACATGGTTCACCTCTGCTTCTTGAAGAAGCCTTACATATATCACCACTCGGACACACTCTTGAAGAGGCCTTACATATATCACCACTCTGCTAAATGGTTCTCCTCTGCTTCTTGAAGAGGCTTTACATATATCACCACTCTAACACATGGTTCTCCTACGCTTCTTGAAGAAGCCTTACATATCACCACTCTGACACACGGTTCTCCTACGCTTTTTGAAGAAGCCCTACATAAATCACCAAATGTCAGCCAGCCTTTGCTTTCCCTTTTCTCTTATAACTTGTTGAAAAGCTTAGATATGTAGCATGTGTTGAGATTTGCATCGCCTGGTATCAAGATAAAAATCTAGATGGTGCAGATTTCTACCTACCTGATAGTTATCATCCAGGCTTTCAGAACTACAGGACTTGGGTTACAGTATGGAGCAATGAACAGAAGAAAGTAGAGTGAAATGATCATGTTCTAATATCCCACTGCAGAGGAAGAGGATGTGTAAAGCAAGGCAAAGCATCATGTAGTTGCTGAGAAAACAAGCATGGCAAATTGTAATGGTTAAACAAAGCAATGGTCAGGGAACAAAACAGAATATCCCACCAATTCTTTTAAAACGTGGAATAATGAAAATGGGACAAAGATGGAGAACAGGACAATAATTTATGACAATAACCCACCGAACAGAAGCATTATAATTGCTACTCAAGTGATTCGCAGAGAAACCATGAAAATGTTTAAAAGAACATTTCGGAAAATACTTTAACATGAAACCTTTATTGTAAATTTGGAGTTGCAGTGTTCACAAAATTTGTTGTCTAATGGACAGATGGACAGACTAAGTGAAAACTACAGGACTTGTATATCTTTAATACAGTCCTTTAAATGTCTTTGTATAATGATATACATTAGTTATTAATTCTATTTACTATTAAATGAGACAACAGCTGCTGAAATAATATCTGCCCCTTTCATGGTGTGGTGTTAATAGTAATCTTAAACTTTGATACTGTAGAAAATTTATCTCAGCATATTCTTACTCTATCATTTTTCCATCTGATTTATCTTAAGTATATCCACACAAATGGGCATGATAATATTGCCTCAGTAAAATTTTAAAAGAAAAACTCCAATACATGTCACATTTAAGAGAAATCTATTGATGGTAGAGAGCTAATGGAGTATGCCATGCTTTCTATTGAACTCTCTATTGTAAAACAAGAGTTAACACTAAAGTATGTCTCGCCTGCCGGCACCATCAGAATACCTAGTTATTCAACTATTCAATCATTAATTCTTGACATTTTCCTTGGATTAACTAATATGATTCAAGATATCATAGTCATTGAGAAACAGACTAAACGTTAAAAGACTGAACTTAAAAAAAAAACAATATTAACAGTCATTTAGTGCAAAAATGAGGTCAAGGTCAGATGACATTGTGACAGACACACAAACCTTTATTTAATTCATCAATATCCTAAATATCAGATGTATAGCTATTATAATTTTCAAGAAATTCATTTTCCACTAAAGTCTTACAAAGAAGTTTTTGACCTGAAAAAAGACTCAAGTCACAGAGTCATGGGAGCGTTAAAATGGGGTCAGTGTCACACGATATGATAGCAGTTGCATAGACCATAACCTTAACTGTCTGTATACCCAATATCAGATGTCTAGCTATTATACTTTTTAAGCAATTCATTTTCCACAAAAGTCTTACAAAGGAGTTTTCAGCCTGAAAAAAGATCTAAGTTCACAGAGTCACTGGAGCATGAAAATGGGGTTAGGGTCACACGGCATGGTAACAGTTGCATAGACCATAACTTGAACTGTCTGTATACCAAATATCAGATGCCTAGCTATTATACTTTGCAAGCAATTCATTTTCCACAAAAATCTTACAAAGAAGTTTTCAGCCTGAAAAAAGATCTAAGTTCACAGAGTCACTGGAGTGTGAAAATGGAGTCAGGGTCACACAGCATGGCGACAGTTGCGTAGACCATAAATGAGCTGTTTGTATATAAAATATCAGATGCCTAGCTATAATTTATTTTCAAGCAATTCATTTTCCACAAAAGTCTTACAAAAAAGTTTAGGCCGACGCCGCCGGCAGAAAGTAATACCTATGTCTTGCCTTCAGCGACTATTCGTTGCAGGCGAGACAAAAATAAGTTCAATCATACCCCCTGATTTGTATATGAGAGAAATGAGGGGTCTTCATAAACAACTTTATATGTTTTCCATATGTGTAAAGTTTCATCAAAATCCATCAAATCAATGATTACAAAATATGTGGAACAACAGATTCATTCCTATATATCCTTAAAATTTCTAGGAGTATAATTATGCAGATTAATAAAGGCAAATAAAACATTTCCTTGATGTAAGAGCATTTATTTCATTGACATTTGATGTAACAAATAATAATATAATTTTCTGATAAATGAAGAAACTGAAATACATTCTAGCCTACTATAAGACTGTACCCTTAAATTAAAATTGTTGTAAAAATTATATGTACAAATACTAGTATTTTTAATTACACTAGTGATTCCATTTGAAAATCATGTAAAATTATAAAATTACCAAAATATCACTCTGCAATATGAAAACAAAAACAGAATTTCATGTTTACAAAAACAAAATGTAATATGGGCTGTTTAGGAAAACTTTGATCAACTAATTTTTGCATAAAAAAGTATAGGGTATAAATCTGCTAATGGTCTTCATATACACACTTTATGTAAGAATATGAATTTTTGGATTTGATGCTTTTTTTAGAATAAATTTTTATCCTTTTCAAAGGGATCTCCAAAAAACATATGAATTCAAGATTTATAAATCATATAAAGTTCAATTGTACTTCCAAACCAGCCCATATCATTCTAAACCTATGAATTCATCAAATGCACAACAAATACAACAAACAAATTTATTGATAAATGAAAAAAAAATACAATAAAATTGTCAATTGTACATTTTTTATACCTCTTACACCAAAGAGTGTTTTTATTTACCTTATATCATCTTCTTAATAACAATACAAACATTTCTTTACAGAGAAACCTGTCTAAATCTAACAGGATTGAATGTTCTTTAAATTATAAACCTGTATAAACTGAACAATCCTCAATCCCAAAAAGGTTCATTAAAGACAGATTTAACTGTAGTTCCCAAGTTACAGAATATAAAATTTTATGAAGGGAATGTTCAATATTCGATGTTTCAAGGTTGAGTTAACAAAAACTATAAAAATTCAATTTTATCACAATCAGATTGAACAATTGTTCTCTACTGTCACTACATGGATGATCTGAAGATATTCCATTCTATCCGCTGTTCTAATGACCTTTTCCGGATTCTCTGGTTTTATCACAAGAAATTGTGCTTTCAATATCTTGAAATCTGCACCCTGATTGGTCAATTCTACAATGCAGTGACAGCAGGAAACACTTGACAGATCTGATTTTAATCAGGTGGTATAAAAGTTCAGATCTTGTATAAATAAAAAAATATTTGCATGATTTGAACATTTAACTTTTTCTGGTTAATGCCAAAGCAAAAATATTTTTTTGTATCAGTGGAGTAAAATGTATATGAATGAAAATCCGTAATACTGATAACACACTTAAACATTTAGTATGTCATTATAATAGGTATCGAAAATATCCTATACAACACATCTATGATATAAATAATGCACCAAAATATCAAATTGTTGAACACTGTTTGTTCAAAGTATTGTGCACTGCATGTACAGTTATAGCAAAACAGCTCAGCTTGTGTTATCAGAATATAGCTTTATGGTCAACAAGCTAACCTTGCAATTAAGATTTTTTTGTCTGGGAATAAAACAGATTTTTACAATTGGTTTGCCTGTCATTTGCTGTTTTCTTATTTGTATAAGTTTACATAAAATTTATGTATTAACCCTTTCCTACATGTAGACGCATTTGGACGCCCCTGTGTCATTTTGGTGACCCCCCCCTTTTTGTCCCCCGCTACCCTTCTAATCACCCTGTAAAAGCATGATTGGGGTTATTTTGGCAAATAGAATTGTTGCCTAAAAAATGGTCATTTTTTTCGCGCAGTTAGGGACTAAAAAGATGTTCCAAGGGGGGTCCTTAAGGGGGTATTTCGTCAGGGGGGTCAAGGTGGTAGCAATGCCCCCCCCCCCCCAACGCCAGGAAAATTTTTTAACCCTCAGGACTGTGACAATTGTTCCCAAAAATACCTCAAATGCAACATTTTAAAAAATTCTAGGTCAGAGAACAATTGGTCTTTTAAAAAAAATTTAAAGGTCAAAATTTTTTTGTTAAATGATGGAAAAAAGCCATTTTTTGACATTTTAAGGCCAGCCTTGGTTACCATAGCAACCATGAAAATGGCGGTTGAGACCTGCATCAATAGATCCTGGCCCAGTGAACAATTTGACTAAGTTTAAAAACCTTTGGATGAAAAATAAATTTTTACAGCTTTTCATTTTTTTGCCTTTTTTCATTGTGCATTTTTGCCATTTTTTCACTATTGTTCATGGAGGAAAGTGTTAAGTGACGACAGTAACATATTTTTCTTTAAATGTAAAAAAATATTTAGGTTCTCAAAATATGTCTATGTATAGACATAAATTTTATATTTACAATGCTTAAGGAGGCTAGCTGGTATAAATTTGCGCATCTTTTTTGTGAAGGGGTATTGTATCTGTAATTCCCATTTACGCCTCTATCATCGTCACTGATTACATTAAACAACAATCTTTCTGTGCAAATTTGAAGAAATTTTATTGTTCAGTTCTTTCTGTATGCCGTGTTTTACATTGAAATCCTCAATTTCTTTATATTTTGTGTGAAAAATTGCCAAAATTCCAACAGCTTTTTTAATTTAATTTTTTTATTTGCACGGTGACCCCCTTTTTTTATTGATTCAATTTGAAGAATGCATTAAAACACATATCCTTTGCAAATTTGAAGAAATTTTGTCGTTTCGATTTTTTTCTATGTCATTTATAAGCTTTAAATTATCATTTTTCCTTTATAATCTATATAAATTAGATGGGAAATAGCCTATTTTGAGAACCTTAATAGGGGTCTTAAATGACCGCTGGAATTATGAATTTTGAATACTGTGTTCATGAGGTATCAATTTCATGGTTTTTGTGAGTGTTGGTAAACCATGAAAATAAGAAACGAACAAGGTGTTATTTTTACATTGATCACATGAAGCACTATGTACAAACCATAAATTTATAAATCAAAAAAATGTCTTCATTGATGAAACCATGAAAATTGATATCCACAGACTTAAATAATCCACAATACTACAAGCTACATGTATATATTGCTATTACACTAATATAGTAAGATAGAAATCCTTTATACAATGTATATGGACAAGAAAAAAAAATCCACTAGAAATATTCCATTAAAGATCAAGTATGTCAATGCTATTGTAGAAGCGTAAAATTTGGGAGGGGGAAAGTTCAAGGTGTATAACCTGCGTCATAATCACGTGACTTGACGAAAAAAAGACAACAAAAATAGCTCGCCTCGGTCAAGATTTAGATCGAAAACAAAGAATTGATACAGGTAAGACATTTTATTATAGGCCCACGACCCCCGTAATAAATGTAATATTTAGGCTGTGTTAATGAATTTGTGTACTTTGCAGCCGTTTTTTCAAACACTTCAAATCTTTTGACTGGAATGCAATGATACAGTACACTACATACATACTCAAAGTCTTCAAATGGCAAATTAAACAAGAATTCAGTGGTTCTGGTTTGTTCCGTGAATGATAATACCATCATACACAATATGTAACTTATTACATGTTTTTTAACGATGTTATCGTTTCATAATAACGCAAAATGTACCATGATAAGGTGCACTCCAGTGTTTTTGTGATGGTATAGTACACATGATATGATAAAGTACATTTCAATAAAAATAAATTCAAAGTCAAATTATAGAATGTCGTAGTTTGTCCAGAAGGAGGTCTTTTTAACATTTTAGCATATTATTATTGCATTTTGTATCCTGTGGCAATTGAAATACGGCTAGCAATGACCACTGGCTATGTTCAAGACTGCTGGATGTTTCTCATTTTGATGCTTAAATTTCCGTTGTTAATGTAGGTTGTGTCACGAAACGTTCTATTTATAGGTTTTTTTTTTATAATATCTCATTCTCAACCAGAAACGTGCACGTTGCCGGAGTATTCCAATAATATAATTTTACAACAACTTCGTTGGGACAAATTAATCAAAGCACTAAAGCGCTTAAAAGAAGAGCTAAATGTAAGCACTAAAATAAAGAACGATCTGTTTTTCAGCAACTTGAAACATATCAATTTTGTTCGTTTGCTCCGCCCACTTAAACATTTGTTATGAAATCCGTAATTTGGCTCAACCCACTTGAATAAATATATATGACGTATTGATTAAATTAAAGGTAAAAGGTCAGCAACGCTTAAGTGTACATCAACTTTAGTGTAACGATATGTCAAATGTAGTCCACATTTATATCGTATTTATTATAGGGGTATAAAGATGTACCTCTTAGTTAAGACAACCTGTTTAACATTTAAATCATTGAAACAATGATTATACACGATGAATATTCCATAATGGATCCTCTGGTAGGAATATTGCCTGACCGATTTACCCTGTCTAGACGGAAAAAAAAAACGCGAAAGTCAGATAGCTATATAACTACATAGAGCTCTGCTCAAAAATGAAAAATGGTAAATCGAGTAGTTACGATAAAGCATTATGATGCTTTGACCAAATGCACAGTCATACAGACACACAAATTGTTTATTTTGGACTAGTGTAACCGCATTCCATAATAAATGCTGAAAAGTTAAAACAGCAATATATTTCCTTATTTTGTCTCATAACAAAGTTGTCTTTTTGTTACTACCAAATCATAAGACCGTAATGGAAAAGATATGTTTGGCACCTTAAAACTTGTTGAATAAACCATTTCAATCGAAATGCCTTAGCAAGTCAGGACCATTACGATGGACTTTAAAAAATTATCGTTCAAGTTCGGTAGTTTTGTAATTACATTTATTTACACGTTTTAATAACAGTTTCAACTTTCATTATTCTTTAGGATTCCATACAAAAAATTACAAATGACAACAAAGTTCCAGACAATAAATTTTGCTACGCGTTTCGTCTATTCAAGAAAAATAAATAAAAATAAAAATAAAAAACGACAGTCTAGCCTCGGTTGAGACAACTGAGTAGCTTTTATTTACACCAGCCAATCATAAGATGATGCATCTTTTATAAATTCTACTATATATAAGTATTATTCTAATATTTATTTATTATTTATAATTCACTTACCTTTTTGAGATGGACCATGTAACCCGCGAGGTTTTGATACTCGAAAATGAGTGTAAAAAAAATAAATGCCACAAAATGTCTGGGATGCATGTATGTTTCATGTTTATGTTCAGTAAATATGAATGAATAGTTTACAGGGATCATACTCTTCAATTTTAACGGCCATACTGTTATACAACGCGATTCAATTCGAAATATATTTTATTGGAGTGCACTTTATCATATCATGTGTACTTTACCATCACAAAAACACTGAAGTGCACCTTATCATGATACATTTTGCGTTATTATGAAACGATAACATCGTTAAAAAACATGTAATAAGTTACATATTGTGTATAATGGTATTATCATTCATGGAACAAACCAGAACCACTGAATTCTTG
The DNA here is from genome assembly GCA_963971305.1 of Arcuatula senhousia. Lineage (NCBI taxonomy): Eukaryota > Metazoa > Mollusca > Bivalvia > Mytilida > Mytilidae > Arcuatula > Arcuatula senhousia. The sequence continues at coordinate 30,337,401 of OZ020306.1, read as the reverse complement.
TTTAATTTGCCATTTGAAGACTTTGAGTATGTATGTAGTGTACTGTATCATTGCATTCCAGTCAAAAGATTTGAAGTGTTTGAAAAAACGGCTGCTAAGTACACAAATTCATTAACACAGCCTAAATATTACATTTATTACGGGGGTCGTGGGCCTATAATAAAATGTCTTACCTGTATCAATTCTTTGTTTTCGATCTAAATCTTGACCGAGGCGAGCTATTTTTGTTGTCTTTTTTTCGTCAAGTCACGTGATTATGACGCAGGTTATACACCTTGAAGTTTTACATTTTTGTAAAAAATCCTTCAGCATATGGGAAAAAATTTGCCATTTTTCTGAACATTCATATTCTTCAAGAAACTTGTTTTAGGATATTTTGTGATGGCAAATAAGTTGAAATAATCCCCCACATGAAAATTTCCCATTTTGTTACACTCTAGTCTACCCTTTATCTTTACAGACATGGTTTTGTTTTCACTTACAAAAACAGCACTAATAACTTTAGACAGAGATAGAGATAAACACAGAATTACATGTACATGCAGCTACATCAAGTTGTAATCAATACCAAACATTTTGTGTTGGCCTAGCAACAGGTGTAACCTGGAAGTACCTGACACCACTCTTGACCTCTGTCTGACCACTAGAGGGAGCTGCTGATTGATTGACATCCATCTGCTGGACTGGACTACCATCCCCCTTCATGACAGCTATACACTTCCAGCTTCCTAAGTAATTAGCTAAAATAGAATATAAAAGAGCTTTATTAAGTATTTCGTCTTATATGCAGATTGAAGTTAATAACCTTTTCCATAAAAGTAGAGATTATGACTTTCAATGTTTTAATATATAGCATCAGATGTTTGGTAAAACAGTTTGAACATGATTTAACTTTACACCTATATAATAAAATTTCTGTTTCCATAAGAAGGTCTTTGATTGACAGCTTTAAAATTAAAGTGCAATACCTCAAACAATAGTGAGTAACATTGTGTTTTACCCCCTAGTAACATTATGTTGGATACATTAGGGCAAGGGCCACAAAGAGGATGATAAATGAAAATGACATGATGATGATGATGATGATGATAAATATGAGGGTTGGCTGGAAAACCTAAATATAGGTTTCAGAAAATAATATTTTTGAAACGTTGAATGAACCAACTGATGAGCATCACATGTTGGAAATAGCTCACATTGCCTTTTGCCAGGTGTGATAAAAAAAAAGAATGTCCAACCACATTTTCTCACATGTAATAGGAAAAACATTGTTTGCTTTACCTTTCCATAATCTAACACACCCATCATCTCCCGATGAACACAAGATGGTACCTGTTACATTCCAGCTTAATCTCCATACCTGAAAGTATGTCCATAACAGATGTTAACAAATTCAGATGTGAATTAATTCATGGGTTCATAATAAAAGGTCCAGTCAGGAGTTTGAAAATCCTGTTTTACATCATTTTGGACTATAAATTTAAAACATGTAAAGATCCTATTTGAATGTACATGTAATGCTTAGTTACAAGTTATGATCTTTCAAGCAATAATTTTAGGAGGATCACAAGAGGGTTGATTGACTGTTGATTGCTTAATGTCCTGTTGGCAACACAAGAGGGATGAACGCATAAACACGAGCGATGTGCATTTTCATTTTTATAAGTTCCCAGTCACCAGAATGAAATGTTTTGATTTATTATTGATTATCATTTTGAGCAAAGAGACAATGTCTTAAATTCTAAAGTCTTTGTCTTTGTTAACAAAGTTTTTCATGAACAAATAAAAAGTTTGATTTTGAATGGAAGTAGTCAAATAAGATCTGAAGTCATCATAGTTATTTTTATTTTGATCAGTTAATTTTCTAGAAAATTCAGTTTGGGAGGAGTTGGGTGGGGCGAATGAGCTTTAAAAAGGAAACGCCCCAAAAAATTGAATAAAATTTGTTTACTTAAAAAATGTAGTAGTAACTCATCGTCATCAGAATATTTTTCTCCTTGTTCTGTATATAAAAAGATAATTTTTGGAAGGAAACTACCAAAATTGGTAATTATTTTTAAATTCACAGCAGACCTGTATAAACTGCAAGAAGCATAATTTTTTTTTAAATTTTAGACATTTTTTTCGCGGGAACTTGCCATAGAGCTCTCCGCTATGAGCTGTGCTCACTATTAAAAGGTTCTAACTCATTACAAACCTGAGATTCATGCTCTGAAAAGTCTGCTACTTGCTGCATCTTAAATTTACTTCCTTGTGTGGACAAGGCTGCATCTCTCCTAAAACATTTAAATAAGGCTTCTAATTTGAAATTCTAACAAATCATGAGTTTGTAACTTAAAACACACTTTTTAAAAATCTAATAAAGCATAAACTTATAGTTTTAAAAAAGTTACTAGAAAATCTAATAGACCACCACAATTTAAAATTATCTAATTTTGAAGGTGTACATATACATTCTTCCATTGAGATGACTGGTGTGAGATGCCTTCATCTGAACACATCTTAACTTGCAAATCCTCCAATCAGAAAACCTGTTTAAGGATGTCACAAATAAAGCTGATTCCAAGAACTTATGTAAGAACATATCAGTGTCTCTGCAATTACTGAGGATACTTTCAATACAATTTAATTTAAGGTTTTCAAGTTTTAGGTTACACAGTACCCAACAAACAGATAAAGTGACCTGAATTCTAGACTAACCTTTACTTTAAACAGCATAGGCAAAATGTTTGAATAGTTTTGGATCTTTATGAGGACTGTCACTTTTACATGTGTAAAAATCTATAAGACCTACCCTAGTGGTGTGAGACTTATTATTTTGAGGTCTTTTGATGCAATGGCTAAGAGATGATGAGATCTTCCTAAGTTAGGAGCAAATGCTACGTCATGGACTGGGTCCGTTACAACACTTAGACTCTCTACTTTGGTCCATTTCCTGAAAAAGACAAACAAATTTACAGAATAAAATAAGGGTAAAACAGTATAACCCCTCTTCTTTGAAGTGGGGTATCATTACAACAACAAAAACAGAAATATATATGATACAAAATTTCTTCCCATATTTTTTCAAGAAAGAGTGAAATATAGAAAACATGTAAATAAATCAATACAAGGCATTAAAATCTTATAATAATTTGAACAAGCTTGATGTCATTTTTTCAGCATATTAAGTAAAAAGACTTGTCTTTGTATAATTGCATTTGATATGTAAAACACACCTGTTTGTGCTGTTGAATTCAAAGATTTGACATTTTCCACCAGCTGAAGGACTAGGATCATCACTGCCTACTGCTATCATTGGAGCATGCATTCTACAACAGGAATTTTTAATTTACGGTATGTATCAAAGCAAACGCCAAGAACACTTTAACTCTAAAATGACAAAAGTACTGCTGAAAATTGTCAAAATGCCTAAATGATAAATCCAATGTTGAGGTCAAAAGAAAATCAGTGCTACAGTTGGTAATAAACTCTAGTTCACTCTGTTCCCAGGCTTTATTTTAAAAGTACAAAATTTATATTTTTAACGTTTTATGACTTCCAGCATTGTCAATCAAGCTTAAATCTACCACTATCTTTGGAGCATTTTATGTTATTTAATGCTGTATAAGATTTTTTATGAAATTTGTCCTTTTTGAAGATAAAAATAATTATATTGGACAAATCAGATATTTCCACATACCTTGATGGATTCCATGACAAACAACTACAGCTTATCTTACATGAGATCTCATGCTGTAGTGACCACTGACTAAGGTTCATAACATCAGGGGCTTCATATATCCTCACAATACCATCAGCTGAACAGGTAGCCTGAAACAGGTAATAACATGATCATTTACTGTCACATAAAGGTGTAACATATCATAATTGGCATGGTATTCCTCTTCCTAGTCACATGTCAACATGAATGTTGTCGATCTCAAAGCAAGCTTGTGTAGAACAGTAAGATTTAACAAACTTGACTTGCCTTTTATTAGTTTGAATTTTTAAGCATTTTGTTTTTCATGTTTTTAAGGGGTGATTATGGTGAAAGGAGAAGGTTCTCGAACACCCTTATTTGGCCTACAATTTGGCAAAAATCTTAACTTTAATATTTCATGTTATAATTTTTAGTAAGTATAGTCATGTGTTTGGTTTCCCTAATTCTGAACTTCTTTTTGATATATTATAAAAGATCAATTCAACCATAGGGGTCAAACTTGGGGAATTTAACAAAAAATCCCAAATTTCACCTTATTTTGCTACTTTTTGGTTCTAAATGGGTCAAGAAAAATATGAGCGCAATCAAGGGCACCCTTCATATTTTCAGAAAACCTTTAATATGGCCATAATTATAATCTACTTAATTATGAAGGGTGTCCTTGAGTGCGCTCTATATTTCCAAAGCACAAACATGCATTGAAGAAAGGCAAAATCTAAAGATTTTCAATATTTTTTGCAAAATGCAGACAATTGTGACGTCACTGTGACGTAGTTATGTCACAAATCAAACTTTCACATGCATATGTCTTACATATATCAATAGTACTATATCTACAACAAATATGACATGATAACTAATGCTTGAAATTTAAGGGCCAATTATGAAGGTTCACGAACCTACTCCTTTGTCTTACTCAGTTGAAATAAAATATAAATCTTATACCAAAATTTAAAAGATGTGCAATTAATTGTAGCAATTAAACCATCTAAATTATTCCATAAAATGCCAAAATAGCACTTACAAAATCACAACTTCCTATGAAAGTAATATAATAATATCAAATACTTAAGCAGGGGTCGACATTAACTTTTAAATCTGCTTGTCCCGTCGGACAAGTTACAGCTAAGTTTTACTTGTCCGAAAGTACGAAGTACTTGTCCGAGTTTTTACCTAGAATGACGTAGAGGCATATATATTAAAAGGAATTTTTTTTAAAAATCAATAGAATGGACACCCCAACCATATTAACAAACTTTATTTTAATTGTGTTTTCAATTTTCTATGAAGAAACTGTCCTCTTTTGACTACGACTCCAATACACCATGATTACTTTCAGTTTACAGCATTGTTGAACTATTTATATAACAATAATATCGATCAACAATCTGATTGGTTGATAATTAAATGGCCATGAAAGGAATGCGTGATCATCACTTCGTAGTGCTCGGGTATCTTACTATGTATTATTGGTTATACAAGAGAAGTTTCGAAAAACTGATCTCCAATTGGATATGATATATTTGATTGACCAATAGGAATAGGGTTTTAAATAGAATTTTAAATAGAATGTTCTATAATTATACTTGGGTTTTCCTTTTTGAGAAAATAAATACAAAATGGCGACCGATTAATGAAATAAGACAACGAAAGAAGTTTCAAATCACAGTTTTTAAAGAAATCAACTTCGGAAATGACGAAACTAGGAAATCAATAGAGTTATTATAAATATTTTTCACTTGCCCGATCGGACAAGCTGGATTTAAGTTTTAGTTGTCCGACTTCGCATTTCACTTGTCCCGGGCAATCGGACAACCGTTAATGTCGAGCCCTGTTAAGCTTTGAGTTATTGAGTGAGTGAGTTGGCTTTCTTCATCTTAGCAACACTATATAGGTTATATAAGGTGATGAAGATGCTGATAAAGTGAACATGAAACAATGATGAGAAATATAAGGGGTGGGGTCATATGGGAAACAAAAGAAAAATCATTGTACATGTATGTTGTGTATGTATACTTAGTTAAATAACTTTCTATAGTTAATAGCAAAAGGAACAAAAACCTTACCAATAATAAACCTAAGTGTTTAGGAGCAAATTTAACGTCAGTTATAGATGTACGACTATCAACATGACTAGTTTTCTTTATCCAGTTACTCTGAACACCATCTTTACCATATTCTCCAACACACTCTTCCCAGACTGCAACAGTCCTATCAAAAGAGCAGGTAGCTATCACCTGACCAAAGTCTGGATGTGCCCAGGTCACTCGCCATACGGATCCACTGTGAGACTGCAATACACAACAATAAAGTACTTTGTATGACATGGATGACATAAGCTTCCTTTATAAAATGATAACTAATTACAAACTTTTTCGGTTTTCATTTCCAAAAGTCAATATTGGTGTTCTTACATGTGTAATATGATAATGGCTCTGCCCTAAAAGCTCGCGAAGATACAAAATCAATATAATAGGTGCAACCAAAACTAGGTTTAACTTTAATTGGATCTGGAAAAAATGTCAAAATACCCTCGGCTGGACTAATAGCTAAGAGGGTCCACTTTTGGATAAAAATTCAATGATTTATTTGAAAAAAATGTATTATCCGTAAAAACGCCAAAAATATGGATTGCGGCCGGGACAACATCATCCATAACTTAATCTATCCTTCAGTCACATCATAATCATTCGACAAGCAGAGGACATCAAAATGTCACCGCTCTTCTGCCAGGTTTTGTTATATTTTTTGTATACCCGTATCTATAATTGCCAAGTACTGTCTGCAAAAAATTGATTTTAGAAACCTGGTGGAAAATGACGACGTATCCAAATGATCATTTAACTTTGTCAGTTTGAGGGACCACATAGGATAAGGATGGATTAAGATTTTATTTCCAGATCAGGTAGGACCAAATTATCATACATATGTAGAAAAACAGTTGCTGATCGCTTTATTTTAATGAATCTGTGTTATGAAAAGTTCCGAAAATTGATTGACAGAACTCCCACCATTTTTTTGCGCATGACTATGCACTATGGGTAAAAGGTCACGAATTCTCGCGAGAGAAAGCCATATTTCTGTAAAAACAAAACAACTAGTGTTCGTTCGTTAGATAGTTATTACTTATTGAGAAAGTTATTGTCATTAACAACAAGAAAAGGTTTAATTTTGTTACCGTTTGTAAATAAATAAGCGAAAATAAAGAATCTCGCTAACGCGAGACCCGGTATTTTAGTAAATTCCCAATGCATTCCGAGTAGCGAGACAGAATTTATTTTCAACCATCGTATTTTGAGTCTCGTGCAATTTGGCAGACTCTGTACAGTAGTGAGCTTCGCTTCGCTCGCATATAAATAGGCACATGTATTAATAAAAGAACTTCAGTCAAAGTTTTCTATCTATTAATTTTCTTTATGCCATGTTTTTTTTATTTGTCAGGAGACTGTACTTATGACAAAGCTTAAAGCAAATATCCTTTATGCCTTAATAGATGTTCTGAGTAGACTTTAATACAATATGAAAGGTATTTCGAACAAGTTGAATACCTACATATAAAACATACAGATGTAAGATTGCAAACAGTAATGTAAAATGATCGATTTTCAGCTGTTAAAATAAAAACAAAAACCCTATCTACTTTACATATAATTTGCATTTTTTTTTAACGATATTGCTTGGAGTTTTAAAAGAAAATAATTTGAAATTAATATGAAGTAGAAAATTTTACTTTAAATAAAATTTGTAATTACCCTCCAACTAGCTGTACACTTCCATTCTCCATTGTCTTGTAAATCCCAAATCTAAAACAAAGAATAAAACTTATTTTCCAAATTTACACACTATTTGTTCAAGCTAAAATTCAGCATGATGAACAAGAACAATGAACTTTATCATGTTCATTTTAGTTACTTTCTCCTTTTTTTTTCTGACTGAATGAGGGCATGGGTCACCAAACTTCAGAATGACAAGGAGAAGTGACTTTTCCTTCAGAGCTAAGTAGGGAGTAGGGATAAAAAATAAGAGAGAAGTGAGAGGATCAATGGAATCAGATATCACAGGTGTACAACATGTACAATGAAAGTGCTGAAAAGATCCTTGGGTATAAGAAACATGACCAAAAAAGGAGTGGAAACAAAAGGCCACAAGAACTGCCATAAAAAAAAGAACAAAAAATAAACAAGAAATTAATCAGGCAAGCTCCAAACTAATCAAGCAAAGGAAAAGGGAACTGTATAGAGAGAAGGACAAGGAGGTTGAGACCAAGGCAAGGGCAGATAAAAGGAAAAGGAGGGAAAATCCCATCAATATACAATTTTTCAAAGAGGTGCACCAACGAAATTTCAAGATATCGAAGTTATTACAGGATTGTCTCTAGATCTAGATTGAGAAACTTTTTAAAATCATTTGTAAATTATACTGAAAAAGGTCTCTCAAATCTAGAGACGATTCTTTAATAAATTAAATACCATATAGCGAGTTATTTTTGTGGGGGCAAATTTTCGCGGTTTTTGTGTCATAAGGTATGTGAAAATTTTTGCACGTATTAGATTAATATTTTCGCAATTTCCGTTAACCCACAAAATAAGCCAAAATTAAACCACCGCGAAAATAAGCCAATGAACCCATTTTTGCACACAGCTAATCCTATGATTACCATGTCTCCCAATCAAGAGACAATCTTCTGATTTAGAGGTAAAAAATGTATGACTGATAAATGAAAGGCACAGGATACGATTATGGCAATACCATAACAAAAAGAAATTCTTATTGTTCTGGCAATGACGAATATCAAGAACGGATGAAGGACAGAGGCCGAATCATTTACGACCGAAACAATAAGAATTTTCTTATTATTACCGCAAATCTCAAGTTAGAGATTTACCAAACATAAGATATTTTACAGTTAACTACTTCCGCAACTTTTTAAAATTTTATGCTGAATAAGATACTTAAAACAAATGTAGAAGCACAGCTTGTTCTAAGTGATGGCCATAAAATTGTCCACAAAATTTTTAGACAAAAATAATTTCATTAGTCGAGTAACATTGTTTTTTTTGGATGGATGTAACTAAAAAATGTGTGTTGATCTAAGTAAAAAATACAGAAATTGAGAATGGAACCATTGCACATGCAGTTTGTTGCACTCATGACACTGCGGCATCCGAAGTCCATGAATGGATGCCTTGAATGGTTTCAGCGAAAATGCCCAGAAATAAAATTAAACCCGAAAACCACATATTGGTTGTGTCGCATGTGCCAAAATATAACAAAATTACTTTGAGTTAAATTTAGATTATTCAAAATTTTTACCCGCTTGTATAATACAGGTATCTCATAATATCGTGGTATGTAGCTACATAGAAACGATGACGTCACAGTTGAAATGAACGTAATTTCCACGATACAATAGACCCACGATATAATGAGAAGGGAGTATATATGTGAATTAATAAATTGTTGTATCACTGTTTATTTCATATCGCCATAATATATATTTACTGTAATTAATATGAGAAAGACATTGCCTTAAAAGCACGTGTAGATACAAAATATAATCTATTCCATTGATAATTTCGAATAATGCCTGGGACGAGATAATTTGGGACATGTATTACTATTTCCCGCAATTTTTCAGCACGCGCAGACATTTTCGAAAACTTCCAAAAATCGAATGTTTCCTTTGACAGAACGATTTTTCTTCCATAGTATCTTTGGTCTCGTGCAATTTGGCAGACTCTCTACAATAGTGAGCTTCGCCTCGCTTGCATATAAGTGACGTAATAATAAAAAAAAATTTGATTGTTAGGGTCGTAAATGATTGGGTCTCCGTCCTGTCATCCGTTCCCTATTCTCATCTTTACCGTAACAATAAGAATTTCTTTTTGTTACGGATTAGCCCAAATTTGCCATAACCGTATCCTGTGCCTAATTGAAAAGTATCCCAATCAGGAGATTGATTGTCTCTTGATTGGAGATTATTCCCTAGCTCAGTAGCTGTAACTGTAAGTGGCTGTGGTTACATTTTTAGATTAACCTGAACATTTTGATCGGTTGAACATGTAGCCATTCGCTTGCCGTGGAAATCATAAGAAACATCGTGAATGAGATCTTGGTGGCCAGTTGGGATATTTCGTGTGACAAACATGATCCTGAAACAGGGGCGACTTCCAAGTTCTATTTTCACTTCATTTTTTCCACTTTTTTTTTAGGTTTAATGTTACAAGCGATGTGATTAGCTGACAATATCAATTTTGACCAATGATCGAATTTGATAAATAGGCGGTCAAATAAAATCTGTCTCTTGAATTATCCATCAAAATTGAAGTAAAAACCCGAAAACAAGAATGAAGGTCAAGGCTGTTTAGAAATGAAAATTGTTGAATGAACAACCACAAACCATGAGCCAAACAGACCTGTGTTTAATCATTTAGAATATGCACGGTAATAATAAGAAAACAATATAGCCCATGCCTTTAAAAAAACAACAAAGAAATGATGTGTAAATTTGCTTTTGTCAGTTGGTTGATGCGGTGTGAGTTACAACTTGTGCAGTTCTATATATATCTATTTCTATTTTTTTTTCAATTAAAAACTCATTTACATGAGTTTACTCCATTCCCACTATTTCATCGGTTTGACATCCCAGTGGTATTTCGAATTGTAGGTGGGTCGCACGCACAAGTCTTGTGTGCTTGTCTTTTTTTTCCACTTATTTCAATTATTTAGGTTGCATCCTACAATGGGGTGCAAGATGAACATTCAGCAGCATATGATTAATAAAGCCATAAAGGAGTGTTTGCCAATCTCATAAGTGATATCATATTCACCAATATATCTCTAAGTGTCGAAATGGATGGCAATAAACAAACATAGATTGAATAAAAGGATAATTTCCGAAAATTACAAATCCGTGAAAAATTTTCAATTGATTAGATTAAATGGTTCTGTAAACATTTCTAAGAAAAAGAATTCATTCATATTTACCATAATTATTTTTTTGAAAATAAGACTTAAAAAATTAAATTTTCTGTGCAATTGTTTCTGAACATGCTGAACAGAACGAAGTAATTTTTTGTTGGAAATTCTAAATCAACCAAATTTTTTATCTTTAGAACCACTGAATATTTATTTTCAAAATGCACTACGATAACCATCTTTTTTTCTGAAAATTGTATATCCAAAAGAATTTTTCAATTATCTGGAAAAACAAAAAAGTAAGGGATGGCAATTTAAAGACATTTTCTGACAATGAGAATTGTTGAGAGCTCAAGTAAATCTACTATTTTTGCTGTGATATCACGAGAATAGTAGCGAGAATCTGTCAAAAATAAGAAAGATTTTGTTTAAGATCTTGTTCAAACTTTTGATGTATTTATTGATCAAAAACAAATACTGCATAATCATTTATTTTCGTGGGGATAAAATTTCGTGGTTAATACAGTGAAACTTCTCTAAACCGGCCGCCACAGGGACCATATAAAATGACCAGTTTAGAGGGGTGGCCGGTTTTGTGGGTGTCTCTTAAATGTCCATCAATGTTACAATTATCCATGATCAAAATATATTGATCTTTAAAAAGTGATCATAGAGTGTATTCTTTATTTTATATTCATACTTTTTATACGACCGCAAAAAATTTGCGGACGTATAATGGTATGATGCTGTCGTCGTCGTCGTCGTCCGTTAACTTTAGTGTATACACAATAACTTTAGTTCTAGTTATCCAAATGCAATGAAATTTGACAATGATATTTCTTACCATTAAAGGATGGATGGGATTGATTTTGGGAGTCCCCCCTTTTTTCGTTTGGAAATTAAGGGCCAAAAGGGGCCAAAATTGTAACTTTTTTGTTTGTTCTTACAATAACTTTTTCAAAATCTTCTCCTCTGAAACTACTGAACAGAATTCAATGAAACTTGGTATGATTGATCATTAGGGTGTCCTGCACTATAGTAATGTTTCAATTTCTGATTCGTCAAAAAACATGGCCGCCATGGCTAAAAATAGACCAGGGGGGTCAGACTACTGTTTTTGGCTTGTAATTCAAAAAGTATAATGGATAGATGAAATCTGATGCCACCCTGCTGCTTCAGGATCAAAAGTTCTACAAAAGTCTCCTTTTGGTCGAAGTTGTCAGAAGACCCCTTATAGGGGTTACGGCCCCTTAAAGGTGAAAAATACCATTTTTTCATGTTTTTGCCCTATAGTATGAAAATTATTGCAGATAGCAAAAAGCTGTTGCTTGCATAATTGTTCAGCTCATTTAGCTCTACAAAAAACTCCATATGGTCGAAGTTGTCAGATGACCCCTTAAAGGGATTACAGCCCCTAAAATAACGTTTTTTTTTATTTTTGGCCTATGGAATGAAAACTATAGCAGATAGAGAGAAGCTGTTGCTTGCTTAAATGTTCAGCTCATTTACACAATTAAGAATTAATTTCTGCGACCCCCCCCCTTTTTAGCTCACCTGGACCGAAGGTCCATGTGAGCTATTGCCATCACTTGGCGTCCGTCGTCGTTAACTTTTCTTTGAAAATCTTCTCCTCTGAAACGACTGAAGGGATTGCTTTGAAACTTTGCACACTTCATCTATGGGATGTCCTCTACCAAGATTGCACAAATGGTGACCGCCCTCTAAACAACATGGCCGCCGTTACTAAAAATAGACCAGGGGGGTCAGACTACTGTTTTTGGCTTGTAAATCAAAAAGTATAAGAGATAGAAGAAATCTGATGCCACGCTACTGCTTCAGCATCAAAAGCTCTACAAAAGTCGTCATTGAGTTGAAGTTGTCAGATGACCCCTTATAGGAGATACCGCCCCTTACAGGTGAAAAATAGCATTTTTTCATGTTTTTGGCTTATAAAATGAAAACTATGACAGATAGAGAAAAGTTGTTGCTTGCATAAATGTTCAGCTCATGTAGCCCTACAAAAGTCTCCATAGGGTCGAAGTTGTCAGATGACCCCTTAAAGGGATTACAGCCCCTAAAATAACGTTTTTTTTAATTTTTGGCCTATGGAATGAAAACTATAGCAGATAGAGAGAAGCTGTTGCTTGCTTAAATGATCAGCTTATTTAGTTCTACAAAAGTCTCCATAGGGTCTAAGTTGTCAGATGTCCCCTTATAGGGGTTTCAGCCCCTAAAATGATGTTTTTCATGTTTTTGGCCAATAGAATGAAAACTATAGCAGATAGAGAAAAGCTGTTGCTTGCTTAAATGTTGAGTTCATTTAGCTCTACAAAAGTTACATAGTGTGATAGTTGTCAGATTACCCCTTATAGGGGTTACAACCCTTAAAATAACGTTTTTTCATGTTTTTGGCCTTTAAAATGAAAACTATTACAGATAGAGAAAAGCATTTTCTTGCTTACACATTCAGCTCATTTAGCTCTAGAAAAGTTTTTATAGGGTCGACATCAAGACCAGGTGAGCGATTCAGGCTCCTAGGAGCCTCTTGTTCCCCTATTACGTAATTAGGGGCCAAATGTGGTCCGATTTTAATTTTTTTTTTTTTGCAAGTTTATTCTTGTCAGGTAGTGAATCCAAATTTGAGAATTAAATTTTGTGACCATCCCCTTTTTCACTTGTATTGTAATTAGGGGCCAAAAGGGGCCGTAATCAAAACTTTTTTATTTCTGGTTTGTTTTTGAAATTTTTTTTTGCAAGTTTATTTTTGTCAAGTAGTGAATCCAAATTTGAGAAATTATTTTTGCAACCCCACCCCTTTTTCACCTGTTACATACTAAGGGGCCGAAATTGATTTTTTTTTAATTCTTGTCCGATTTTGACAATTTTTTTGCAAGAGTAGAATACAAAATTGAAAATTTATATTTTTACCCCCTGGGTTGAAAGTCCACCAGAGCAGCATGTGTCAAAAACCTTTGTCAGTCCACCATGGGCTGCATGTGTCCAGAGCAATAGACTATCCATATTGGGCCTAAAATGTACAGGGTTCAACATGTTGCGGTCGTATCATGCTGCGCTCGGCGAAGCTTTTTTTTTATACATTTGGAAAGCTGTCTCAGTAACAATTAAGATAGGTTATGTTTATTTATTTTACATCTTTATTTCATTTTACATTTGATTTGAAGGTAAGCTAATCAAAATTCAGGATTTAAAGATCAAACAGTTTTAGAACATGAACAACACTTCTGGTTCACTTCATAAGATTGCAAAATACTTTATCTCCAACCAGTTTGTCATAAATTGAAATACATAGTTTCAAAATAATATCAACTGACTATTCATATCATAAATTAATTTCATCTCATTTATGATAATTTATTCCAATTAACATGATTAAATTGACTATAAATACATTTATTTGATCAGCTTGGACTGTAAGATTTAAATAAACAATTATGTCACAATAATTCCTTATATACTTTTATTTACCATATTTGAATTAATTGTTTATATAATAAATAAGATTGACTTGTGTAGGGCTTCATAGTTCTTTAATTTGTTTTTATAACTTTTGTGTTGACAACTTTATGACCTGTGACATTGCTTGTGTGGCCATTATTCAGGGGTTTTAATTACTTGATTAATGAAGGGAAAGTTTAAAAAAGGTGGCCGGTGTACGGTTTTGAGGGGTGGCCGGTATTGTGAGGAAAATTTATAAGACTTTTAATAGAGTTTTGCAGGGACTTTTTGAAATGGCCAGTTTAAAGGGGTGGCCAGATTTCAGGGGGTCCGGTTTAGAGAAGTTTCACTGTATGATTAAGAGCTAAATACTGAATTAGTGGGGACAAATATTCGTGGATTTTTAATTTTGACCTACACTCTTTAACTAAATATTTTAAATTCGTGGGGATTTAATTTCGTGGATTTCTCTTATCCACGAAATAAACGAAATCAAATCCCCCACGAATATTTCTGCTGCTACAGTAGTGATCCATTTGTATTTAAATGTTTTGTTTTTTCCCAGAGACATTCATCATCTTTATCTCTAGTCATTAGTGATATCTTGTGCAGACTTTGCAATTTTATTCATTGATCAGACCAAATTTGATGTTATTCTGGACCCTGTTTTAAACCAGATGTCTCCTGCATTTTTGGGTCATTGACCTCATTCAAATTAATTTTTCCATATTAAAACTTGTCCCAATCTTTTAATTTTGCTTCAAATATCTTGATTTTAATTAAAAAAAAATTGAGACAGCAAGCATATTTTGGTTTATAACAATGTATTTAAGACAAATGGATGAATTCGAGGCTGTCAACATATACTGGCGACCAACAGAAAGGATACACATTTGAATGCTCTCTAAAATAAGATTATAAGTGCAAAGTAAGAAAAAAATTGATAGAAACAATTTAAAATTGTTTTAAATCAACCGATACTGCAGAGAAAACATGTTGACGCTACTTCATTTCTAAGTATCAGACATGCAAAGATGAAAACAGGAATTTTCTTTTGTCCGTCAGTATATGTTCTCAAATAATCACACGTAAAAGTGAAATTTTGTGTTAAAATCTGGAAAAGCATGACTGATTTCTGGAATTTGACAATAATAACAAAGTAAAGGAAAATTTAGGCTGATGGTGTTTTGGTCAAATTATGTTGTCAGACTAAAAGTGCAAAGTCCAAACCAATTTTATGGATAACTTACTAAAAAGCTTTATATTTCTGAAACAGATAATGTTGTTAGATAATATTTTTTGTAGGACAATGTATCTATGATGCATGCATTGTCAAATATACATTAGTATTTGAGATTAAAAACAAACCCAAGGTACAAATGTACATCTATGTATCTACATGTATAATATTTTATTACAGTATTTTCAAAATTATGAACTACCATAGGACACTGGGCTATATATTAACATTAGAAAATTGTTGCCTTCATTGAGCTTGTGATACATGTCATTTTATTTGACTTGTGAGGAAACAGTACAAATGTAATTCATAATATTGAGAAAGGCATTGCCATAAAAGCTGGCATTGATCTATTCATAAATAGAATGCATGTACCATGGAAGAGATAATTTGGATCAATGGACATTTCTGTCATTTTTAAACTTGTGCACACTTTAAATTGAACCCTTATACATGTACAATGTTATGATAAGACAACTTACATGTATTAGTAAATAAAATCTATCGTATTGCAAAAATTTGTATTATTAATTTAAGATTCTGATATTGATTTATTTTGCAGGTACTGATACCATGGCTGTGACAAGGTTCCATCCCTACCATGGTCAAAATATACGACTTTTCCATGACAATATGGTCGCTCTACGAGAGACAAGTTTTGCCCATGCATTGACTTTCAGTGAAAAGCATTTACAGCCCGGTGAAATATTTCTGGTGGAGATAGAAAAGAATGAAAGAGGATGGAGTGGACACATGAGAATTGGACTGACACAGTTTAATCCATGCGATAAATTTGAGCTGCCGCAGTATGCCCTTCCTGACTTACACAATATGGGAAAGTCATGGATATTTGCTGTAACGAAATCCCATAATAAAGTATACTCAGAACAAGATGGTGAAGAGGAAGGGGTTCCATATCAATCCATACTAGGTGACTCTGAAGTCGTACATACTCCTAGGGGATCATTTAGTCGTAGTCTTCTTTTACCATTAGGAAAACTTAGTCTACAAAGTAAAAATGGTGACACTATATTTTATAATGCCTCCCAGAAAGACAATGTCCTACCTACTGATGTTGGTAGTAGGATAGGTATCATGTATAAAGTGGTGGGCAATTCTGCTGAAATGCATTTCATTATCAATGGTGAAGATCAGGGGCCATGTGTACGCAATATCCCATATCAAAATGGGGCATTACATGCTGTTGTTGATGTTTATGGTACAACTAAACAAGTTAGAATCATACAGTTATATGGAGGTAAAGTATAAGTAAAAGGCCTGCAATAATTGTGATAAAATTTTATGCTTACATGATGCAGTTTAATATCTAAAATCATAGGTTTTATAATCGTCAAATATCAAAGATTGAACATGTTGAATATGCAGTGACGGATCCAGGGGATGTCCTGGGCTGGGATTCCTCCTTTCCCTAAAAAGGATTTGTAATTTTCCTATTCATTTTGGCAATATTGATCTG
The DNA here is from genome assembly GCA_963971305.1 of Arcuatula senhousia. Classification (NCBI taxonomy): domain Eukaryota; kingdom Metazoa; phylum Mollusca; class Bivalvia; order Mytilida; family Mytilidae; genus Arcuatula; species Arcuatula senhousia. Next base: position 30,320,607 of record OZ020306.1, on the reverse strand, counting down.
GAACCCCATTTCAGGCAAAAAAAAATACCCTACCTACCCTATTTAATGGGCCCTACCCTAAAGTTTTTATTGGCATTTTGGGACAATCACTGTTAAAGTTTGTATTGCTTCCCCATTGACTCAATGTAAAATAATTTTGTAAAAAAAAATAATTTCCCTACCTACCTACCCTAATTTTCAAGAGTAGGAAGCAGGAAACAAACATATATTTTGTTTTGGCCTCATATACATGTACAGTGGGCTGTTTGTGGAACCCCCCACCCCCTTTTTCATTTTTTTTTTTTATCTTAGAAACATTACTTACACTTTGTGTCAGGAGGAAATGATTTTAAATGAATATCAATAATTGAACTTCTCCACTAATATTTGATAAAAGTAGACAAAAGCATTGGAACACTTTTTTGCTTCTTTTGCTTTGTGTACTCATGTTCATACATACTTTAATAATTAATAAAATTTGTTTAAAAAAAGTACAAGAGTTTTTGTGCAATATAAAAAAAACCCACTATACTTTTTTATGCATGAATATTGTAATAGACTTGTTCTTTGTGAAAAGATTGAAAAACAAAGTATTTACTTTTCTGTTGTGTGGTTTAAATAAGCTTGTTTTTTTTTCATTTCAGTGCCGTCTCTACAGAATGCCTGTCGTAACAGAATTCTTCAGCTCATTTCTAAGATGGATATAACTAATCTGCCACTTCCAACCAAACTTAAACAATTCCTTCATTATGAATTATAGTGCTTACTTTTGCTAGTCCTATTCATATATATTTTGTTAACCACGGACATTGTTTATCTTTAGGGTACACATACTGTACATTTCGTTTTATATTGTTGTGATTTGTAATGTTGATATTTAATGAAATGTCATTGTGATACATTATATATTTTTTTGTAATCCAGGTTTAAATATAACTTTAAGTAAAAGTAACACCAGAATAAATTGACTCCAGTTACCTCTTCTATAGTTCAACCCTCCTTGTAAATTGTGGCTAAAATAAATGATTGTTCTTTACTTTACATGCTATAGGTTTATCATTCAATGTGTACTTCAAATGAATACATTAATATCATAAATGTAAAAATTTGAATTCAGATAACAGAACCTAGTTCACTATTTGTCTGATGTACATTGCATGTATAAAGCAATTTTTTATTAAATTTATGAAAACTAAACAGTTCTTTCATTTAGGTACATGTAAATATTTTCAACGGTTCTAGAAACAGTAATATTTAGTAAAAGACATGTGTAGTCAATAATATGTTCTTGTACCATATAATGCAGATGTCCATAAAAGCAATAATTATCCATTTCTTTACAACATACATGTACATGTATTAAACAGAATTCATTTTCATTTAGCATCTTGTGGGAGCATTGAAATCATTTTGATTGTATCAATACACATGACTTATCTGGTACTCAATAGAAATATCTTTAGCTTAGTAGCTGTGTACATACATGTAAACTGTTACATTGTATATTGTAATGCCTGTACATATATTGTTTCTTTGTTGAATATAAATTCTAAATGTCTCATAAAATTTAGTCCTTTTGTCTTTCTGGTAAAGGTTCAAGGTGTGATTTTGGAAATGATTGACTTCAAATGACAAATTTTATTATGCTTGTTACATTAATATAATGTTACATTGAATGTTACAAACACTGTTTAATGTACATTTCTGGTATTACTATTGTCAGTAGTTGTGTAAATTTTTAACTCTTTTCCGACCTTCAGAAAACATTGCAAACTTAATTTTACGATGATGCCTTGATATTCTCGCGTAGGTGTGTTTAGTATTTCATGTATTCTATAATCTCTCTCAACATCTTACATTGCTTATCTACGTAAGGGGGCACTACACATGTATGCAATTTGTCTTATACTCAAATTCAGAATAGTGGTACCTTTACCAATTGAATTTAAATGACACCAACAGGTTTGACAATTAGGTGTATTAAGAGAAGAAAGAGGTTTAAAATTAGGTCAGTGAAGTTGGTCAGCCATGAAACACCTGTTGAAGTATAACTCATAAAAAGAATATCAATTCAGGTAGAAATTTAAATGGATTCAACTGACCATTTAATCAGTAGTTATTGGACATGTGAGATCCATTTAAATTTCTACCTGAATAGATATGCTTCATGATTTGATACTAACAACAGGTGCTTCATGGCTCACCAACTTCACTGACCTAATATTAAACCTCTTTTTTCTCTTAAGAAACCTAATTGGCAAACCTGTTGGTGTCATTTAAATTCAATTGAAAAAGGTACCACTATTCTGAATTTGAGTATAAGGTTAAATTAATGTTAGTTTAACGTTAAAGTTTTTAATATTTATTTAATGATAAATATAAACATGAATTTAGTGTTAAACTTTTTCACATGTTTAAAGTTGTTTTTTTTTAAATAATGTGATGTCAAATTAACAATCGAGGCTGGATTAACACTAATTTAAAGTTCATTTTCAATGTTGAATTAATGTTAATAAAATTGCCTGTGTAATAGGCTTGAAATTCATAGTTAGGAATGATGTGCTTAAAGTATTTCTTGTGCCCCACCTTCTTGCAAAAGAAATATAGAAATTGATTTGTTTCTAGTGAAAGACTAAAATTTATAGATAGAATTCAATAAATCTTAAACACATTATCATCGATTTTCAGGTCTGAATGTCAAAGGTCAAGATCACAAATTTTGAAAAAAAAACTTTGAAATTCAAGTGAAATTGGTTGCAAAGCATAATTTTAGATCACTTTAAACAATGTCATAAAACTTTCACACATTAAAGAGTCTGTTGTAAGGAAGAAGCTAATTGATTTGGGTTCTAAATGATTTGGAAAAAAAACCCCAGAAATTATAGAGTGAAATTGATTTCCTAAGCATAACTTATGAATGCCTTATTAGAATTTCATGAAACTTGCACACATTAAGACTTGTGAAGTAACAAAGAAAACTATTGATTTTTGTTCCTTTAGCCATGCTTTTGTTTAATAAGTATTTTTCATTATCATTTTGTTTCTATTAGTTTTGATAAGGAAATATTTCCTTGAACCATGCTTCTGTTTTTTAATGTACACATTATGTTTGTAATTGCACATTTGTTATGTAATTAAAGGATTTATTTTTGTATGGATGTGTTAAGTGCTTGGATAGCTACATTTTGTAGTATAATATGTTATCATTTTATGTACATGTATAAATACATGTAACTGGCATGTCCTTTTTGGGACCATGTCTTATGTTTATAATATTGCAAATAAATATAATTTTCTTTTATGTTTGTAATATTGCTAAAAATATACAATTTATTTTACATTTTTCCCACATTAGATATTTTGCTAAGAAAATGTTCATTACTTTGCAATTTTGATCTAGTAAATCTTTGTTTTTAAAAAGATGCTATAAAAGAAATGTTATGTTTAAATGTTTAATTGCCAAGTTATTTTTCAACAATTAATACTTGTTTATTAGAATGGAAAAATAAGGAAATTTTGTGTATTGTCTTGATTTATTATTTTACATAAATTTAAATATTGAATTTAAAATGTAACAAAAAAAACATTTTCCAGTATTGATTATTAGAATGTTAAAGATACATTTATAAATGCAAAAGTAATGAAGTTTGCCATGTCTGTTAAGCTAAACAAAACTAGCTGGTAGAATTGAATAAAATTTTACACATGCAAGTAAAGTCTTATGTTGATAAATAAATAGTATTTGGATTTTTATAGTTTTCATTGATGTCTTCATCATGTGACACTAGATAGAAAATAATGAGATGTAGAATATGTGTACAGCTCACACAACAAGCGGTAATTTAGAAAACCCACAATTGAAACTATGATTGGATGTATCATTATAATATATAATATAATATAATATTTATTTGTTTAACACATTTACAATAAATGGTTATAACACATATATAATGACATAAGAATGAGATATAATGCAAACAATATATACCACTGTTCTTTCTTTTGTTCTACACACAAAAATGTTTCAGTAGATCATTTTGAAACCTAGTTGTCACCTTTGTGGAAGAAAGATTTCAATTAAAAAAACATGTATGAATCATGCAAATGTTAATACAGATACAAGTTCTTACTGATTCTGAGCTGTCCTTTGCCACTGTGAATAAGATTATACTGAGCGGATGTATTGACATTAATGTTTTACATTGAAGTATTGAATGAAAAAAAATGAAAAAAAACACTAACAGTATCATATGATGGTTGTAGTTTCTTAATATAGACTTTCTGTAAAAGTGGGGCAGTAGAGAAATCAGCTGTCTGTCTAACTGTCCATCAATCTTTGATTGGGTTAAAGCATTATTAATTTGTAACATCTTGATAAAATTTTAAGAAACTTCTTTAAATGCTTATGATGTAAGGAAGAACTCTCTTTATTTTGGGGTCAAAAGGTCCAGTCACAAATGACAAACTTAGTAAGTTTAGAGTAAAATTGGTTCAATTATGGATAATAGTTGAAATGCAAAATTTCTGTTGCATATTTTCAGGCAACTACACACCTAAGCCTCATAATATTTTGCATGTAGACCTAGCTGAGATAATTTAACGAACTAGTTCTAATTTTCTACGGGCCTAGTTATAATGTGGTAAAACTAGATGCATATAAAATACTGATTTTCTCAGTGAAATGGAAAAGTCTGGGTAATCATAACAAGGAGTACACATCCCAATGAAAATGTTCCCCAGTCCAGGATAAATAAATGTCATTCGTTATCATTTACTTAAAACTTCTATGTCCGTTATGGATTACTCTTTTACAAGTAAAAGGTAGGTAAGTAGTCGAATTCTTGCAATTTTGATGATGTTTCATTTCCCGAAATAAATTATACCCCATTTCAAAATTACATCATCAACCCGAGATGTGTTCTGTTCAAGAAGAAGACGTCGATATACCCGTTAGAAAATCGGAAATTAAGTATGATAAACTTCTATATGCAATCAATATGTACAAATTGATACACATTCGGCTTTGGCTCAATTTTTGTTCTGCTTTAACCTGAAAATCAGAACAAATTGTTTTAATTTTCTAAAACTTTGCTTACTATATCAAAGTAAATAATACTGATGATGAGTGCAAGCTCATTTATATACTAAGATGTCTTTTTTTTTTTTACTAAAATGTATTGTTTATTTATCGCTTTTTATCTTGTTTGAGAGCAGAAGGGCCCTGGGTCAGAACCTGGTCACACTGGAGGCAGAGAAGAAAGATTTTTTGGGGTGGTAAAGGGGGGATCTTCTTCTTTTTTCTGTTTCAGCACTCCATCAATATTGATGATTATGTGCCGGGCGGTGTTACTTGCTGTTACTTGCCGATCCCAACACGAAAACACGTGCTTCAAAAACAATGAAAACGAAACACAAGTTATAAAAATAGCCAAACAACAAACACGAGGAAAATGAATTCAGATAATCAAAAACACTGCATCACTTGCCTCAAAATGCATAAAACGAAGCACGGATAATAAAAATATCAAAACACAGGACAAAAATACAGACAAAAACAGAGCACGTACAACCTCCCTAACACAAGAAATAAAAATCAAAATCACGAAAACAAGTAAAATAAAACGCTGAAAACGTAGCACAAAAATAACCCTTTACCACCCTCATTTTCATATCTCATAGTCGAAGTCAAAAGTAAATAATTCCACCAAAAATTCTAAAAATTTCACAATCGGCTTTTCATTGATTAACAATTTTAGACTTTAAATAGAAATAAAATAATAAAATTTTATATTTATATTAATCATGATAATTATTTTGTCATTTTATTTCTGGATTTTTGTTTATCATGGTTAGATATACATTTAGCTATAATGAAGGAAAAAAATCCATGTGAAAGGACAAGATATGATAAGGGCCCAATTTTGCCCTCAATTTTGAAATTATTAAAATGAGATAAAAGTATGTGATATATACTTTAAATTAGTTAAACTTTACTATATCAGCATTATTTTGTTTAAAGTGATCCATTATGGTGTTGAAATAATTACCCGAAGTGGCTTTAGAATCGTGATTTGGTGAAAAACTGTAAAAAAACCTGCAATTTTGTAGTGGTTTTCAGCAAATTTAACTATGAGCCACACAGAGTACCACTACAATAATTTATGTAGATATTCATATTTAATAAAGAAACAGACGGCAAAAATATCTTTGTGGTACTCCGTGTGGCTCATAGTTGAATTTGCCAAAAACTACTCAAATTTGCATGTATTTTACACTTTTTCACAAAAATGCAGTTTTCACATAATTTGATGACGTCACTGTGACGTAATAAACAAGATTTAGTTGAAATTATTGTTATTTTACAATACCTTGTTCATCTAAGAACTGATTTAGAGAAGTTTAACTTCAGTTCAATTATTTTAAAAAAATGGTAAGTAAGGGGGCCAAATTTAGCACTTATCATATCTTGTCCTTTATTTCCTTTTTGAAGTATTAAGTTGAAAATGCAATAACATGCATTGTAAAACACATCATACTAGTAAGGCCAAACAAAAAAGTATGTGTGTTTACTGTCACATGCTGAAAAAAATTAGGGTCGGTAGGTAGGAAATTATTTTTTTTTTATAATTTTTTTTTACCTTGAGTCTATGGGGGCAGCTTTGTGACTTTAACAGTGCTTAATGGAAAATGCTCAAAAAAACCTTAGGGTAGGGGGGTAAAAATTAGGTAGGGTCCGGTGACAGTAAACTCACCTACTTTTTTTTTTTGGCCTAACTACAAAGCAAATACATGTACATGTATAAGTCTTTTTAATCAGAACTGGAATATTAAAATAGACTCTAACTACTACTTGTGTACACAATTAAGAAAAGCTATGAAATACATGCAATTTTTCAACTTTTACCAGAGTTTATGTTACGTAACAATGTACATTTTTTGTAAATTTAAAGTATTTTATCAACATCTACTGAACTTTTTATTTGAATTATTTGAAATTTTTATGATCATATACATGTATAAAGTACTCAATCATGCCAATCTGCAGCCTGAAGACAATCACATGTCTTCATCCTAGAATTTGTTTGTTTCATTAAGAGGGGAACATGTATAATTCAGCAACAGTATAATGAATGATGAAAATGCTTTGGACAAATAAAATATATAAATTTGTTTAATAGATTTTTTTTTAATTAATTTAGATCTAAAGCATGCATGAAGTGTGGATCTGATGCAGTTTTGGTTACTAGAATAAACGATCCACTTTGCAAGTAAGTTTTATATAGATTTTCAAGTTCAGAATGTTATAAAATGAATTCATGTACTGCTGTTAATTTTACAAAGATTAAAATTTTCAGGTTGAAATACAAATGAAAATACATGTAATAATGAGATCATTCAAAATCACGGAATGAATTTTGATGAAACTTAAATCCAATATTTCAGACTTAATGTAGACCTGCACCTCCTTTTTTAAGTAAGCCTGGTAGATCATTTAAACATATTAAACGTGATGGTATTTACTTTTTTTATAGTCTCATACAATCATAGCTACATGTAATAACTTTTTTTTTTCTACAGGGAATGCTTTATGGTTTACACAACCCACAAATTTAGAGCAGCGATAGGAAAGTCCAAGTTGATTAGGGATGGTGAAACTGTATTGGTTGGCTTTTCTGGTGGACAAGCTTCCAGTTGCTTATTGCAACTTATCAAAGATGTGAGTTAAAAACTTGACTGTTAAATTATTGTTATTATAAGATGCATAACAAGTAGCTAAATTAACATCATGGAAGGCTGTTGGTTAAAAAAGCAAAAACAAAGGTGTACTAATAAAATCATGAAACCTACAACTTATTGAAATAAATACTGGTATATGGTTAGCCAAACTCACTATCAAAATTCAAAAATGTGAGAACTTCAGTCTATAAAAACATGTATGTCAAATGTTTTTCAATGAATAGTAAAAAAAGGTTTTACAGTGCCACAAATAATTTTGGACTAAGTTGCAATGAGATATGTGTGTTTATGACAGAATATCCATTAAAAACCTGTGATTTTCTAAAAATGCTGTGGTGATGTCTTAAACGTTGAACATTTCTCTTTATTCCAGGGTCTCAGTGAAAGAGCTCACAAGAAGCTAAGGTTTAAGCCTAGTCTATTATTTATAGATGGTAATACATGTATTTTAAAACTTAATGTTAGCACTGTCATACCCAATTGATTAAGAATATATAATAAGCTAAAAATTAATAGACCAAAATATTTTTTCTCATGTTACTTAGATTAGTCAATAGCTTGTTGAAACATCAAAATAAGTTTTCTTAGAGTACATGCATCAATGAACCCCAGAAATTTTAATACAGGTAAAAGGTCATTACTGTGGATTCATTTGTATTTCCAGGTACCAGTTTTAGTAGTTTGATGAAAAAAGATCAGTTCCTGGACTCTTAAATTTGTGGTTCTGAAGTCTACAGCATACAGATCAATGTTAATGGGGTAAAAAAAGGCCACCCACGAAAACCATGAAAATTTAATACCCCACAAATAAGAGTGAAACCACAGAAAGTTACTGATAATGATTGCCAGAAACTGAAATATTTTCTGTCAATAACAATAAAGAATTGTTTTACCTGCATCATCTTTGTGTTGTTAATTTATTTTGTTGATATTTACAGAAGGATCTGTTATCAACATGTCTGCTGATGAAAGGCTGACCACCTGCCAGAGAGTTCTACAAATTATGTCCAAAGCTGGATTTCAATGTTATATAAGGGCATTAGATGAGGTATGAGGGAATTCTTCTGATTTTATCTATAGCCAAACCACATAAATAAACGTTGATCTTTTATTTTTCTCTTTCTGCTGCAGAAACACAAAAGACTGAATTATTATCTCTGCTAGTCTTTTCCAAGGCCAGCATTAATAAATCTTTGTTTCCCCTCCCCAACAGGGTAGGGGCCTTTTTGACCGGGTAGGTTGGGGGTAAGGCAACAAACAATATATATTTGTTGGCCCAAGAACTTGTATACGAATCTATAAGACATTGAATACACTGAAGAGTAAAATACCAGCAAAACAAATATTGGATAAACAAAAATGAACTTACTGTGGTTTCATTATTATTCGTGGGGTATCAATTTTTGTAGTTTTCGTGGGTAACAGTCAACCATGAAAATATAAATTCAAGGAAGTGTTATTTTTACATTGATTCCTATAAGCAACATGAACAAACCACGAAATTAAGAATTCAACTAAATGTCTTCTTTCAGTAAACCACGAAAATTGATACCAACGAAAATAAATGAATCCACAGTATATGTTTTATGTTCAAATATTTATAAGACTTGATATTGTAAAATATACCATACTTGTCTTTTAAGGCCATGGATTTATCATCAGATACCACCCAATCAGCTGATACAGAGGTGAGCAGTGTAAACAATGAAGAAAAAAGTGATACACCACAGGGAGCAATAAATGGTGGAGATTTTAAACAGAGATGTAAAAAATACGAAGAAGCAGAGACCAAACTAAAGGAACTGTTAAAATCAGTCAAGTCTGTTACAGCTAAAGAAGATTTAATAAGGTTGCTAAGGTACCTATGATTAAGCTAGTTGAAGTATTTCAGATACTAGTGTCCAATGATTTTTTGCCAGATTTCAATAAATGAAAATAGGCATATGTCAGGCAGGAAGACAGGAACCAAATTTTGTATAATAACCTTTCATCACACCCTCTGGATATTTGATATTAGCATGGGGTCCATATTGTGGGATTTTGTTTCAGGTCTGTCACTCACCTACTTCCTGTTTTTATAAAAAAAAAAACTTTGCATAGTTTATATTTAAATAAATCAATGACTCATACTGACACTTAATTTATTAGTGATTTGTGCATAGATTGTAATCAACTAAAATGAAAGCCGGAGTTCTCAACAATTTGTTCAACCTTGATATAAACTGATTGTATTTTTAAAGTGATTGTATTTTTAAAGGAACATTTGACTATGTTTTAAAGTAAATGAATTGTTCATTGTGTATTAAAAATTATATTATTTGAATTTTAGATATAACATCCTGATAGACACAGCCAAGAAACACCACCATACCAAAGTAATGATGGGTGACTGTAGTACCAGACTGTCTGTACGTCTGTTATCAGATATCTCACAAGGAAGAGGGGCACATGTTGCTATGGAAACAGTATGTTTTATATACATCTTTATAGATTAACCTAATAAAAGATTTAAAAAATGCTTTAATACTAAATCAGTCTTGCAAAGTAGGTTTCATTGGCACAAATATTTCAGTAAAAGTTTCTTCTTCAACTACATTTACAACAGTATCTTGATATTTAGTCTACACTTTTTCTTTTTACTACATAAAAGTAATTTTTGTCTCGCCTGCGAAGCAGAGCGGGACATAGGTGTTACTTTACCGGCGGCGGCGACGGCGGCGTTAACTTTTTGGAAAAGTTTTATGAGCACCTCCATATCTCAAGAACTATAGGTCCTGGGTTGATGAAACTTGGTATGCATATGCCCCAGTAGTAGCTTAGCACAGTTGCATCCCCATCTTTTGACCTTGACCTTGATTTTCCGGTTGAATGACTTTGACAATTTTCAATACATATAATAGCAATGAAAAAGTTTTGCAAGCACCTCCATATCTCAAGAACTATAGGTCCTAGGTTGATGAAACTTGGTATGCATATGCCCCAGTAGTAGCTTAGCTCAGTTGCATCCCCATCTTTTGACATTGACCTTGATTTTCCGGTTGAGTGACTTTGACAATTTTCAATACATATAATAGCAATGGAAAAGTTTTGCGAGCACCTCCATATCTCAAGAACTATAGATCCTAGGTTGATGAAACTTGGTATGCATATGCCCCAGTAGTAGCTTACCACAGTTGCATCCCCATCTTTTGACCATGACCTTGATTTTTTGGTTGAGTGACTTTGACAATTTTCAATACATATAATAGCAATTGAAAAGTTTTGCGAGCACATCCATATCTCAAGAACTATAGGTCCTAGGTTGATAAAACTTGGTATACATATGCCCCAGTAGTAGCTTAGCACAGTTGCATCCCCATCTTTTGACCTTGACCTTGATTTTCCGGTTAAGTGACTTTGATTATTTTTATTGCGTATATTTGCAATGTTTAAGTTCTATAAACATCTTTTGATCTCAGGAACTGAAAATCCATGTAAATTCAAAATATAGTAGAAGTAAGAAAGAATAATTGTTTCTGATGGTGCCGGCAGGCGAGACATACTTTAGTGTTAACTCTTGTTATGTAAGAAATCAAACTGAATCTTTGTGTTTTTTTAATTTTTAACTGATTGTGGCTATTTCATTAACAGGGTTAGTACAGGTCAATTACTTCAGACATCTTTATGTGAGTTATCCACAGATAATATTACAAACCAGACTAGAACTGATTATTTTCAGAAAACAAAGGTCTTTGTCTAATTATTTATAGTTAGCAAAATGTGAAAGCACAGTATATGAAATTAGGATTTGAGATTCACTTGTTGGAACTCTTGATTTTGAGTTTTTGCTCTATCTATCCAATATAAAATTCCTACAAATTTCACTTGCCCAAACAGATTTCTATTGGCCAGTGCTAATTTCGCAGACTGAAAGCATGTGAAAATTGTAAATATTTGTTCCTTAGATTGACAACTCATGACTTCCTATTTACAGGCTTTTGCTGATAAAAGACTTGATGACATTATGGTTGTAAGACCAATCAGGTAATTTAATATTAAATAAGTTGAAGTCTTTATTTCATATCACTTGAAGTTATTAAGATCTGATAATAAATGCACTTTACTTTAAAGACATATGCAGTATACATGCTAAGTTCTAAAAATAGCTTTACAGATTGAGATGTTTTACTGAATAAATTAGTCATATTTTGTTGGCCTTCTAAAAATTTGAATTAAAAAGTTTTTCATCTACATATTTGATACTTTATATATAATATGTATAATTTTTTAAAACATTGAGTCAGGAGTGTCTGTTTAGTGCCTTATATGACCTAATTTTTTTTTTGGATTTAAAAATGACAGAAAATCTTTTTATTTCATACAGTTAGCTATTTCTTTGTTTTATTTCAACAACAATAATGTGAAAGACCTATTCCTTTGTTTTATTTCAATGATAAAAATGAGATTATGGTAAGCATATTTACTCCATATTCCTTCCTTTTCAATAACAAAACTTGTAAAATTTTAATACTGATTATTCAAAAATTTTATTGTATACATGTGTATTTGTAGGGATTTCAGTTCCAAAGATGTAGCTTTGTACAATGTATTGAATGATGTGGAGACCGTCTTTATACCATCTCTTACTACTAAGGTTTGTGTATATCTATTGCTGCAGTCTAATACGGCTGACTTAGGCCCAATTACTAAATCAGTATTTATAATAGACATTTACATAGATTCTCTTTAAAAATCAAATATTTGGTATGTAAAGTGTTGCACACATAGTTATAAAAAATGTTGAAACTTAAAACTTTATGTATAAGGTCCTTACTGTGTGTTACTAGTATTTGAAATTATTATACCTCAGTAGTGTTTTTCTTTAATAAATGCATATACAATATTTTCACTATTTTTTCTGTTTGCTAGCTTTGAACTATTGACCGGTCAATAGTTTCCGAACTATTGCCCTCGCCACAACTATTTGCCTTCTGACGTCATTAAGCCCCGCCTTTAGCCAATCGTTTTCTTTATTTCATTTTGATTGATATATTTTATTAATGTTACGTCACACATTATATAATTAATTGCACGAGTTTCCGTGTTAAACTTATAAGTACTTTCAATGCAACTTTTAAGTACGCTTTAAGTTGATTGATTTTTTATTATTATTATTATTATATGCATTTTTAAATAGTTAAATATTTTAAACGTTCTTGTCTGTTGTTTCTTTCGGTATAATAAAATACTTACTGACTGGGTATTCGGGAAATAGATAGATTATTTTCCCTCGGAGACAACTATTGCCTTCGGCTACGCCTCATGCAATAGTTGCACCTCGGGGAAAATAATCTACCTATTTCCCTCATACCCAGTCAATAAGTATAAAATATTAGTTACTATGTGGATTTGAATCATTGTTGCCATGGCAGCAGGCTCATTCAATTTCCCACCAAAAATACATGAGAGAGGTAAAAATTGATTCTTTTTGCGACCGTTCCTATGCCAACCAAACACTTTAGAGAAAAATGTCTGCTTTTCATGTTTTAACCTAAAAATCACATAAAGAAAGTTTCAACTGATTTTGTAACTATGTGTGTCGAAGTTTGGTTGATGGTTACAGAGAATCCATGTTAATGGTCAATTTAATAAAATCTGTGAATTGTTTCCTTTGGTAATAACAAACATATCAAAACTGCAGGCTGCATAAATATTCCCTTGAAGACTTTAAGCAAGTTACCAATACATGAGAAAAAAGAAAAACTTTCTACCCAGAGGGGAGGAAATATCATGTGTAATTCTTAAGACTTTTGGATGTTTTGTGCTTACAAATTATATAATTTTGTGCTTTTTTTCAGGCACCAGAAAACACAAGTATAGAACAACTGACAGAAAAGTTTGTTACTGGGTTACAGGCAGATTATGGTTCTACTGTTAGTAATATTATGAGGTTTGTACAAGTAAAATGGAAGACTAGGTTACATAAAGTGACATAATATTCTTGTAACTCAAATATAGCTTTATTTTAAAAAAATGCACATTATAGAAGCACAACGCTAGTTTTAACAATCTTTGAAATAGGACACTTTAGTTCATAACTGTCATATGACCTAACATGCAAATGCTGTATAGCAGATTTGTTTCTTGTGTCCTTTCAAAACTTTCACCATGCTGACATATAATCTTATGCTCTTTAAATCTTAAAGGTAATATATGGATAACTCAACTTAAGCAAGTTTTATTTTTTCCTCTGAAACCTTACAAATATGGCAAATACTCACTATTTGGAAATATGACTGACATGAAAACAAATGATAAAAAATTACTTTAAACCAATTTTTTTTCGTGACTACAATAATTCACCTTTGTGTGTGATAGGGGTATTTCACAGCTATTTATTTTCACAATGTGTCGTAAAAACAATTAAATTACTATGAAAATGAGACAATTTAATTCTGTTCTTTGTGAAATCCTCAAATATAAATCACTTTCAAAATAAGTTGTTAGCTAACCTGACCCGAAGGGTCAAGTGAGCTATTGTCATCGCCATCCGTCCGTCGTCCGTCCGTCGTCCGTCGTCCGTCGTCTGTCGTCCGTCGTCCGTCCGTTACTTTTTCAAAAATCTTCTTCTCTGAAACCACTGAATGGAATTTTTCAAAACTTGGCCCAAGTATTAATCGGGGCATGATGTTTAAAAATTGTGTTCGGCTTTATGATTTGATAACAAACATGGCCGCTGTTACTAAAAATAGAACATAGGGTAAAATCACATTCAAAGACTTATTACTTGAAAACTAGAACAGATAGAAAAAATCTGAAGGATCTTAGGCTCTTCAGAATCAAAAGCTCTACAAAAGTCTCCATTGGGTCGAAGTTGTCAGATGACCCCTAATAGGGGTTATGGCCCTTTTAAGGTCAAAAATAGCATTTTTTCATGTTTTTGCCCTATAGAATGAAACTATTGCAGATAGAGAAAAGCTGTTGCCTGCTAAAATGTTCAGCTCATTAAGCTCTACAAAAGTCTCCATTGGGTCGAAGTTGTCAGATGACCCCTAATAGGGGTTATGGCCCTTTTAAGGTCAAAAATAGCATTTTTTCATGTTTTTGCCCTATAGAATTAAGACTATTGCAGATAGAGAAAATCTGTTGCCTGCTAAAATGTTCAGCTCATTAAGCTCTACAAAAGTATCCATTGGGTCTAAGTTGTCAGATGACCCCTAATAGGGGTTATGGCCCTTTTAAGGTCAAAAATAGCATTTTTTCATGTTTTTGCCCTATAGAATGTAAATTATTGCAGATAGAGAAAATCTGTTGCCTGCTAAAATGTTCAGCTCATTAAGCTCTACAAAAGTCTCCATTGGGTCGAAGTTGTCAGATGACCCCTAATTGGGGTTATGGCCCTTTTAAGGTCAAAAATAGCATTTTTTCATGTTTTTGCCCTTTAGCATGTTTAGAATGTAAATTATTGCAGATAGAGAAAAGCTGTTGTCTGCTAAAATGTTCAGTTCATTAAGCTCTACAAAAGTTTCCATTGGGTCGAAGTTCTCAGATGACCCCTAATAGGGGTTATGGCCCTTTTAAGGTCAAAAATAGCATTTTTTTCATGTTTTTGCCCTATAGAATGAAGACTATTGCAGATAGAGAAAATCTGTTGCCTGCTAAAATGTTCAGCTCATTAAGCTCTACAAAAGTCTCTATTGGGTCGAAGTTGTCAGATGACCCCTGATTGGGGTTATGGCCCTTTTAAGGTCAAAAATAGCGTTTTTTTCATGTTTTTGCCCTTTAGAATGTAAATTATTGCAGATAGAGAAAAGCTGTTGCCTGCTAAAATGTTCAGCTCATTAAGCTCTACAAAAGTCTCCATTGGGTCGAAGTTGTCAGATGACCCCTAATTGGGGTTATGGCCCTTTTAAGGTCAAAAATAGCGTTTTTTCATGTTTTTGCCCTTTTGCATGTTTAGAATGTAAATTATTGCAGATAGAGAAAAGCTGTTGCCTGCTAAAATGTTCAGCTCATTAAGCTCTACAAAAGTCTCCATTGGGCCGAAGTTGTCAGATGACCCCTAATAGGGGTTATGGCACTTTTAAGGTCAAAAATAGCATTTTTTCATGTTTTTTGCCCTGTTGAATAAAAACTATTGCAGATAGAAAAGGTGGGGCTTGCTTTAATGTTCAGCTCATTTAGACTCAGGAAAGTCTCTGTTGTGTCTAAGTTGGGACTTGACCCATTAAAGAAGAGACCATTATGCCTTAAGGACCAGGTGAGCGATTCAGGCTCCTGGGAGCCTCTAGTTTATAGTATATGATAGACAAAGCAAAGTATAAAAGACAAACAATCATTATCTATTAATTTGGATGAAATATTTAGTATACACAGTTATGAAGTAAAAGAAAACACAACATCATCATTAAGGCGTCACACATCTAAGAATGCATGATTATCTTAATCTTGATTTGGGTAAATTTCAAATAATTGTTGATTTATTGTAGAACTGGTGAAAAACTGACAACAGAGAAATTAGACTCCTCAGATAAACATTGTGTTGTATGTCAGGTATTGAAAGTCATAATACTACTCTATTTTATTCACAAGGTTGGGAAGAGCCTAATTTTCTTGGTAGTTTAGGTAGGATTTAAATGAAGAAATCCAAGATAGATGACCAGTGACCAACCCAGTCAATAAAATAGTGTAATACTACAAAATGTTCTGTTGGAGTTACAATACTTTGTTCAGTAACATTAGCTGTATTCATCACAAATTACTACTTTTGACTCAATTGCAGTATCTGTCAAAAGTATTCTAATACCTTAGAAATAAAAGAAAAAAGACAACAAGTCTCTCTTTGTACATGTACTTAAAATCTTAAGGTAGGACTACTGGATCTGACCACTCAGAACACTCAAAGCCGTAGGGATCAATAGTTTGGAGAGCTCCACAAATCAGTCTTATTCTTCTTATTTATCTGTCTTAACTCTTCACTGATGTGGGACCTTTAATCGAAAGCCTAGCAAATTCCTAAACGGTGTTAATGTCACACCAAGGTAAATAGCAATCTTTTTCACTATGAGTTTATACTTATAAAACATATAAGCAATATTCTCATTAAGTCAAACAAACAAATTAACATACAACGTTCAAAACAATTCAACGTCACAAACGTCAATTAGCGACGTTCCTAACAACGTTTCTAGTCCACGAACGTTTACAATATGGAGGAAGCACAAATCTCCACGTGCAACATATTCTTCATTGCTATTTATTTTTAGATTTATCCATATTAAATATTTAAACTTATCAACGGTGTCATTGTTACAACAAGTTGCAGTCCCTGGCAAGCGATATATCCTCTAAATATAAAAGGGGGAAAACTCAATAGTACCAAATAACTGACTTGCTCTGTATCAACATACCAATAGTGTATTCCACACGCGGGCTATACGATACTATAAACTTAATAGATAAACTAAAATAAAGCATTTATTTCGCCCACATTACATGTTTTGGTTTGCCGTAACAGTATCCAAATAAAGTGTACAATGGCCGGCCACAGGGCCAATACAACAAATAACACACAATTTCCAATCCGTTCTCTAGGTCAAATGATTATAAAACGGAGTAATGGCATAACAGATAACAAATCCATTCACTATCCTTCTCCATAATCACATGGGTATCATAAAACGGATAAAAACGGAGAATTCTTAAATGAATCACATTAAAATGGATTTTATATCCACCATTTATCCGTTTCTAAAGCCACATGAGTATAAAAACGGATCAAACGGATACTCCAATAACGGATCACTTTCAAACCGATAATTTTATCAATAGGTGCCGTTTACCGAATCTCATGGTCAGCTAAAAACGGATAACAGTCAGATGGTATAAAAGGGAGCGTAGTAAACCACTATTTTTATAATGCCTCTGAAGAAGGTCCTTCAAGGACCGAAATCGGTCAGGCAAAAACATTATCACCATAGGCGCTATTACTGGTGCACTTCGGAATACCTTCTTATATATTTACATGACAAAACAAAAATGAATAAAATAGCAGCAACTTTCACTGTAAACAAAAAGTCACTGCTTGCTACAGGAATAAATCAACTGCATCAATCCAACCTTAAATGCATTTCAGATGTTCTTATTGATTAATACATCTAATTAACATCTATGTGTTATATATGGTTCTACAGGGTCCATTAGATACAACAACAGGTAAAGCCTCAGCACTGCATGCTGTCGAGTTCTCAGAGGAAATCTCCAGGAAGAAGATAGAAAAGGTCTCATCAGAGTGTTGTGGGGAAGGAGATGGCAGTTGTAACAGCACTTCTGATAGGTGGGTTGTATTTACAAGGTTGAATATATTAATATAAGTAGTTGCCATTAATAGAGTTTAATCATTTCTGCAGAATTCTAAAGAACTATACAATACTTGTGAGTGGTATTTGTCCAAAAACACTAATTTAGAGGCTGATTCAAAAATCCACGAGCCGTATGGCAAGTGAAATTATCAGCCTTGAAAGTAGTATTTTTGGCAAATACCACTCACAAGTATTGTATAGTTTTTTAATTCCACCGCATATCCTTTGTATTAAATCAAAAACATTACAATAAATGTTTCTAAATCAATGATGGCAACATGTGTGACGTCACAATATTAATACCTATTTTAATCTATTCTTAGAAAAGGGACTTTTCGCGTTTACTGTGGTATTTCAATAAAATACCACGGAACTTGAAATGGCGGGGAAAAAAAAATACCAAGGCAATAAATTGGCGGGAAATGACAGCTACAATTAATTCCGGATATATTGAATATGCGGAAAAATACTAGGTTTGTTGACCAATCAAAACACGGCATTATTATATAAGGTGGAATTATGACCAGTACCTCCCTGTGGTGCAAGATGGGCACTGTTCCAGGGAAAATGAAGGTCTTAGTACTGGGTACTCTGGAGCATTTTACATTGGCGGTTGTGTGTCATGGACTGGACAACCCATGGCACATAGAGAGTGTTAATAGTCACTGCATAGGGGCATTCCCCTGTAGTCACAACTATAAAAACCCATCAATCAGAGGTTGATCAAAATAAGACTGTTAGAAATATTATACCTTATTTAGCCCTGGTATGCAATTGTATAGATTTTGAACACAAAATCAGTTATTCTTGTTCTTCATACGTATCAAGTGTGAAAATATGCTTAATGATTCCATTCGTTTCCAATAATTTAGGTGCTATTCATTGTCCATCAGTTTTGGACTTTAAAGAAAATCATTTGACAGTCAATCTGTATGATTCAATATTTATACAACTGATGGCTATGAAATTTGACAATGGTGTTCTCTACCTTAAAGGTATGGATGGGATTGATTTTGGGTGCCCCCTTATCTTTGGTTTAGAAATTAGTGGCCAAAAATGCTACTCTCTTGTTGAAAAATAACATATATACACACAGTTGCAAAAAAGAGAAAAATATACAGATATATATTTCTGAATCTAAGAGGACCAAATTCTTTACATGATACAATTTTTATGGAACTTTTATTTTTATTTTAGATTAAGTAAGCCTGAAGTACTATCTACATTGTGTTATGGGTGTCGTTTGATGGTAAAAGATGTGGTAAGTAACTCGATTCTTCATTGTTTGTTGACTTACAAGAATATACCCCATCTCGCAATATGGGATGGACGAACAAACGAACGGATGAACATACCCAAACACTATATGCCCCCCTACTTTTGTAGATGGGGCATAAAAAAATCATATGTATTTTGCCAGTGTTGTTAATTGATGATGAGAGGGATGCCTTGGTAAACAAACTGTCAGAATATTTTTTAGCAACCACTAATAACAGGCTCTTGATATTTGGTATGCAGCATTTGAAACGAGACCCCACCAATTTCGACTGACAGAGATAGAAAATACTGGTAGCCCTGAATAACTCGAGTTTGGGGCTGGGCAACCAATTTTTTACACAATTTTTTTACACATTTAGATAGAAAATTGAAAATTTAATTAAGGGCAACTTCCTTTTCAGGCAAATATATTGGTTAAGATCAAAGCTTTTAAATTTTCAAAGTGAACTAAAGCTAAATACTTATGGAATAGTCAATAGAAAAAGACTTTAAAATTGTCACGAGCAAAACACATTTTGAATGGCTATTGAAGCAAAACAAGTAGTAAAACAGACATTTGAAAATAATATTGCAGCCATTTTTTTAGACACAGCTTAAATTATAGTGGCACATTATATTATGCAACAACAATAAGGAAAAAGCTATTGTTGTCATTTCAGGCTGATATAAACAAACTACCTGAAGATACTTTAAATGGGGTATCAAACAGAGTTAACAGGTAATTATAATAAATAATACTCAATAAAACAATATTTAAAAAAAAAAGAAGATAATGGATGTGGAATAAGTGTACGCGGCACAACCTACAATTATAAACATCAATTTAAAGTAAATACTGTGGATTCTTTTATTTTCATGGTTTCTGTACACATTTGTTAGTTCTATATAAGTTTTTTGGTTTATACAAGTTGCTTAAAAAAATCACCTAATGCCAACCACAAACACCATAAAAAATGGTAAAACAGGGATAATGATGGAACTACTGTATAAATTACTGGAAAAAAAAAGTTACCTAACTAGTGAAATATTTTACAGTAGTTAATCAAATATTATACTTACATTCTTGCCAGGTCATCTGCTTTTGAAACTTACCAAAACAACTCACTATTCTCTAGGTTATTCCAGAAAAGATATATACTCCATGGGCAGGACACCATCTATTATTGGTAAAATTGCACATTTAAATTTGTTTGGGGAGGGGAAAAAATAGGCAAAGATTTGATTTTATATGGAAAATTGTAGGTGGGGGGTTTAAATTTTAATTAAAATCTATTGGTGGTACCCCTTAATTTAAAGTGTCTTCTGCCCCAAGGATATACTTTTTGCTGGAATATTCCTTACTTTTCTAGCAATTAGATTTAGGCTTTATTATGTAAATACTGTGGTTTCATTTTTATTCGTAGGGTATCAATTTTCGTGGTTTTCGTGGGTAGCCTTGAACCACGAAGTTTGATATCCCACGAAAAGGAAATTTAACATTGGTGTGTATGCTGCAGAATAAGAACCACGAAATTAAGAATCCACAAACGGATACTTTTTCACCAAACCACTAAATTGGTACCCACGAAAATAAATGAATCCACAGTATATTTTAATTTACTAGATAGATGACTAGAAACACTGTAAACTATATTAACACTTTGCCATACCACCCAAACACTATAGAACATTACTAATCTGAATTGAATTATCACCCCTTGAACTTTTTTTTTCAGATCAAAGATGAAGGCAGAAATTCAGGAGTTTTTATTAGAAGATAGTTAATACAAGAACTTTTAAAAAAGAGTTTAATTTGTGATGAAATAAAATTTTATTTATTAACATAAGATTTTCACCTCAATGAAGTGTACTGGATAATTATATCTTCTTAAAGTTTCCACTATCTTGTATGAACTAAAAAAAAAAATTAGTTTGAGGTTCCCTTAAGCCTTCATACCTAGAAAATGTGTAGTAAACCCTGTTCGTAACGAACTATAGAATTTTGCTTTTTGTCTGTCTGTGCACTGTCTGCCCATCATTCTGTCAAGAGCATTAATTTTAAATGCCTTGATAGAATTTCATCAAATCTAATCATAAGGCTATGGTAAAATAATTGCTAGATTCTCATTAAAATTTCTTGAAATATTGGGGCGCTCAGGCCAATTTTATTATTATTATTTTTTATCCATTTTGATAAAATATGCGGCCATTCAAGGAATTTAACCCAAATTGAAATAATTTGCCAAAAAATCAACACCAAAATTTTGAGGGGGCTGAAAAAATTGGGGCGGGAGGGGATGAGAATCTAAGATATTTTTTATATTGGCCTAATTAAGTTTATGAGGTAAGGAGGAAGCCTGTTGTTGTTTTCTGGTTCCTCATCGTTTGATGCTTCTGTTCTTTGTGTCTCTGTAGATTGATCAACTTTTGGCTTGTTTATCTGCATTCGCCGCATTAATACATCTTTCCTTTTTCGACGTCCTGTTTCTATCTTATGATTTATTTTTGTTCAATAAGTCAATGGTGAAGGTCTAAAGTTTTGATAAACTATAAAGTTTTAGAGTAAAAGTGATTTTTATAGAATTGCATTTAAATGCCTTTGTTATTTTATAGATTTTATGCACATTTAAGCTTATTAACTTAGGAAAGAGCATTTTGACTTGCAGGGTTCCCATGCCATCCTTGAATTCAAGGAAACCTGGAAAAGTCCTTGAATTTCATTTCAATGTTAAAAAACCTGCAAAAATCCCTGAATTTTATCAAATAAAATTAATATCCTTGAAAAACCCTGGAATTTAGTAATATGCAGATTTGTTGACAATTTGATTAAAAAGGCCGAAAAATATTGGATTTTTAAAAATTTTTGCAGACTATTTTAATCCTTGAAAATGACCTCAATACCCTTGAAAAGTCCTTGAAAAACCCTTGAATTTTGTGTCCAAAATATAGTGGGAACCCTGGACTTAAAGGTCAATAGGTCAAAGATCAAGGTCACACAAGTTTTGAAATACAAATTTTTTTAGTGAAACTGGTTTCCAAGGGTGTCTATCTGTGACTATAATAGGACTGGATTTGAATTATATGCATTTTATTTAGACCATGGGCCAATTCAGGAAGGCGAGCAGCTCCTTCTGGCCTTGTTGAAGGCTGCTGGCAGTTGTCCATAGTGGTTTTTGGAAATTAGGGCTTGTTATGTGAGCTTTGTCACATACATTTATTCCACATCTCATTATTTTCTATTCCAAAGCATATCTTTTGAAAACCTAAATAACATCTCATGAAGTGCACACACATATCAGCTAATGGTGATATGATTCTCAATCATATGACGGTAACCTTAAATGTGTAATTAGGCCACTTTCTCTCTTTTTACCAATAGAAAATAATGAGATGTGGAATAAGTATACATGACACAGCCCACAATCAAGGGGCAATTCAGAAAAACTACAATGGACAACTGCCAGCAGCCTTCAACCAGGCAATTTGCCCATGGTTTAAATAGAATGCATATAATTCAAATAACGTCCTGAAATAGTCACAGATAGACCCCCCTCTTAAATAAGAAACGGACAAGTACAAACAAAAGCTTTGTCAAATATTTCTGGCTTGGGACAGGCACATATAATACTGGTATGTGGCAGGGTTAAACTAGTTTTTGGGCCCAACCTTCCCCCTAGCAATATTCCTGGACAAAGCACAAAAACTTAAGTTCTTTCTGTTTGAGATGAACTGTTGTTATGTTGACATTTTTGATTTGTTAAAAGCTATCTTGGGGAAAGTTTGGACCCACAAAGCTAGTTTAACCATTCATCACTTTATTTTTGCCATTTCTACACATGAATGTTTGTCAAAGTTTATGTTTTTGCTTCCTTTATTAATGTTTATTGTTCATTGTCCTGAAGGATAGACGAACAAGTCATTGGTTTCCCCCAACAACTCTGGTTTCCTCCTTTGTTAGTCCCTTACTGGCGAAAGTTGAAGGGGACTACAGGTTTGCGCTCTGTCCGTCTGTCTGTCAGGAATCAGTTTTCCACACTTTTTTTCTAAACGCCTATAGATAATTAGCTGATTTTTGGTATGTGAGTTTACCATGATGAGTTACAGATCAAGTTTGAGTTTCGTGCCAGTCCATAAATTTTTACAGGAGTTATGGCCCTTTGAACTTTGAAAGTTCACTAAAATTTCAGTTTTCCGCACTTTTTTTCTCAATGCTTATAGATAATGAACTGATTTTTTGTGTGTGAGTTAACCATGATGAGTTACAGATCATGTTTGAGTTTTGTGCTGGTCCACAAATTTTTACCTCAGTTATGGCCCTTTGAACATTGAAAATTCACTGAAATTTCAGTTTTCCACTCTTTTTTTTTCTAAACGCTTACAGATAATGAACGGATTTTTGGTATGTGAGTTACAAGTAACCATGATGAGTTACAGATCAAGTTTGAGTTTTGTGCCGGTCCACAAATTTTTACGGGAGTTCTGGCCCTTTGAACATTGAAAATTCACTAAAATTTCAGTTTACCACACTTTTTTTCTAAATGCTTACAGATAATGAACTGATTTTTGGTATGTGAGTTTACCATTAAGTTTACCGGTAAGTGTCATGTTGGTCCATAAAATTTTACGGGAGTTATGGCCCTTTGAACATTGAAAATTCACTAAAATTTCGGTTTTCCGCACTTTTTATTATCCCCTACAGATAATGAACTGATCAAGTTTGGGTTTTTATTTGTTTGACAAATTTTTACCAGTGACTGAAATATGAGGCTGGTAGGGGACTATGTATTGTTTTGCAATACTCTCAGAATGCTTGTTAAAACTAACTACATTGTGGCCCATGTGCATTAAAAAAGGATGTATCACCCTAACACTCACACTAGATGGGATTGTTTGTTGATTGTATGGTTGCCTTATGAAGAATGTGAGAGACACATCATCAGCAAATTTTATGGGGTTCAACATCTGTATCCTCCTCACAATTAGTTGACCTTCAATTTGAATTTTCAGTGAGTTAAAATTAACATGTTTTTTAAGTTACAAAACCAAGATTAACTTTTTTGGCAATTCAATATTTCAAGAAATGAAAATAAATGTCTTCTCATAGATGAATGAAACTTTTTACATGATATTTAAGCAACAATGTATGCATCTTTGACCTTGAAACTTTACTTACAAGATTAGTGACTAATATTATTAATTATATCTAATTAGTTTTATTTAGTCTTAATTAGAACTATTAGTCTTAGATTGATGAAACTTGAAATGTCCAACACAGTCGCAGATTATCTTCTTTGACCTTGGTGGTGATATCTTTAACAATATTTCTGTAAGCAGGTGATATCATACTTGAATTACTTAGGCTACTACATGTACACATATGTAAATTACTTTCATTTTACTTGATTGGCAGTAAATTAAGGCTTTTGTCTTTCCAAAGCTAATGGTTTCCTTATTGTACTCTGACTTTCTCTGCCAATAAAACTAATTGCCCAAAGACAATGGGTTTGGGGGTAATTATCGGCTATCATTAACACTGGCTAACTGAATAGTTCAAAACAATTGCATGTGCTTCACAAAGAAAGGGACAATAGGAGAAAAAGGAAGACATCAGTCTTATCCTAGTCTGTTGACTACCATTTCTTCTAAGGGACCGACCATTTAACTTGAAGGGGGAGGGCTTGGTTTTTTCCTAAAAAAATATTCTGAAAATTATTTTTGATGAAAAAAATATTTGGTAGCTGAGGGTAAGAAAAAAAAATATTCTGAAGAAGGATTTCTGCATATAAAAAATAAAGCTGATAATGAAAAAAATATTCTGTCGCGACACGTTCGAAAAATAAATATTTTGGCCGCGCCCTGCGCGGAAAAAAAATTTCTGATCAAAACAAAAAACCAAGAACCCCCCTTCAAGTTAAATGGTCCGTCCCTAATGTCCTCTTCTTTGTCAAAATTCATACATAAATTTTTCGGACCCTCCTCGTCCTATCGTTTCATACCCAGTAATGCTCCGTGTAAGAAATCTGTGGTGTTATACAACCATCAAGTCAGCCCAGATTAGGGATAGGTACCCATGCAGAGAGTCCAAGGACTCACACAGATGGGTATTTATAGTCGCGACTAGGGGAAAGCCCCTCTGCGTCGACTATTAGACTCGCTATGTGCCATGGGTCGTCCAGCCCATGACACACCACCGCCAGTGTTAGCTGCTCCAGAGTATCCTTTGTTATCGCTGGAGCAGGGCCCGTCTTCCACCACGGGGAGGTACTGGTCGGGATTCTGGAAGACTCGTCCAAGGACTATTCAAAATAAAAGTCAAGATTGTAAAATACAAAGGCAAATCCTGTGGTGAAACTCTTTTGAAAACGTTGCAATGAATTATTGAATCTTAAGATAGAAGGTGAAGATCGTGACTCCATAAGCGAAATGTCAATGTTAATAATTTCATGGCATCTAATCTTCCAAGATATATTTTTTTCGTCTGTATTTATAACATCTATCAACTTTTTCTTATTTATGGTTTCGCTATGGATGTTTTCAGTCAGCCTTTAACTAGTACACAAGAACTATGCAATGGTATTCAGTACTTTTGTACCAACATATACTACTAATAACTTCTACGAATTGCAGGCACAAACCAAAAAATAATATATATGGTTGGAACTAAATGTCACAGAAGTTGACAGCAGTATAATTAAAGCTAAATTCCCATGAGTTCGTCTGACCTTTACAGTTATTAATTATACCTAATTAACGGAAATTAATGTCAACTTCATGGAATGCTCATGGAAATGGAATGTTTCTCAGTATAGTGCTTCCGTCAAAATCCTTTGGCTCGTTGTCCGACACAATTAATTTTAATAAGAATTTTAAGTATTTTTTATTCCATATTATTTATGCAGCTTACAGGATCAACAAAACCTAGTGAACAAAGCTCTTATTATTAAAAAAAGAAAAAATATATGCTCCAAGGTATATGAATGAATAAAAAATGTGTCTTAATTGTCGGAACCTTTTTTTAAATTGTTTTTGCATGAATTAAGATGATTAGTATTTTAGATAATATGCCGCTTTAATAATGAAAGGTTCAATACCAAATACACTCATTCTTAGAAAGACTTGGTTCATTTCGGCACCCCATAACATAAGCATGTTATAGTAGACTAGAATATACTGAATTTGATATACAGGTCTATGGCATGTTATGACTTAAGTCAAAAACTAAATGAACTAATTCTGCGACAAAAGTCCACAAAACGTATTAACATGAAAGTGTCGATATATTAATTGAAATTCCGAATGCCTTTGTATGTGTCTTTCCTCGTAACTGGCATGGTCGATATCCTCGGTGCTGGATTTTCCTTTTCTTGTTCGAACTTTTTTGGTACGAGTGCTTTGCTCTCAATACTCGTTTTTTTTTACCGTATTCAAATGTTTTGTATCAAATGCTGCTGATGACAGGTTACAGCTATTGAGATATGCATATATAAAAGCATAACCAAACTAGCTATGATTGTGATTGCAAGCAAGTCACATAAAAGTCCCCTCCCGTCCCCCAAATTAAACACGATATTTAAGTTTTGTTGAAACTGTGGTGTTCAACAAAGCCATGTTACCCATTCACCCTACTTTCATGTAAATCGGACAAAGTTTAATTTTTGGCAAATTTTGGCAGATCCCCATTTTTTGGTGACTTTTGGTGGATTGGCAAAAATTGGCAACTCATTACACAAAGTTACTTCCCCCATGGCAATCAGAATACTTATTTTACTGAGAATACCAATTTTCATGCATATCGGATAAAGTTGAGTTTTTGACGATTTTGGTGGATAATTGCCAAAAATTAGCATGTTGTAGAAAAATTCTGATTGCGCCATGATGATCGGCATACCACTTTACCCAGATAACCAATTTTCAAGCCGATTGGATGAAAAAAATCCGTTTTTTTTCGAGGGCGGCCATTTTGAAATGGCGGCCATCTTGCAAATTGTAAAAGTCGATTGCACACCTCTGAGTGACCCCCTAACTACCTAAGTAGGTTTCATCTTGATTTGTCAAAGCGTTTTTCCAAGATGTGTCGGACAAACTTTAGATCTATAGACAAATTGAAATACTGAGCAAAAACAATAAGTCCTCCGACACTTCGTGGTCGGGGACTTAATTACCGTCTTTTTACCACTTTGATTTTATGTATGTTCATGCACTTTTGTCGTTTTTCGTCTTATATGGTTGCAGAAATTGTTGTCACAGCATAAAGAGAGGTCATGAACAAAATCTGTACAAAATTGAATGACTTCATAGTAAGACAATTCCGATGCGTCTGAGAAGAACTATTTCGGCAGACGTCCAACTGCACGTGCCAATTTCTGTAACTATTTTTGCACGGTTAAACCATTCATTAGATTGGCTTCGACTTGAATTGTTGTGATTCACTAATGTTGCATCTTCAGAATGCATAGTGCCAGGTTGTTAAGTAAATGTCAAGGAAAATTAGAAGTATGTAACAACAAATCATTTATAAGAATAGTGCATTTACATCGGAAAATTATTTATTCAGGTGGCTGTTATAGAGTTACAAAACAATTGAGAAATATTTTTACACATATTCATGGTACGAATATGTCTTTCAACAATATCAATTGCATGTAGTTGTACAGAATTATATTAAACACATAACGAAACTTGACAAATGCTCTTAGAGGCATGACCCTATTATGTTGTCTTTTGGGTTGTCTAATAGATTGTTCGATACCTCTTGGTCTTGGAAGTTTATAGTCGTGACTATAGGCTAAAAGGCTCTGCAGCGACTGTAAACTCGCTTTGCTGTGTGCCATAAGTCGTCCAGCTCATGATACAGCACCGCGAGAGTTAGCTGCTCCAGATACAGTTGAACCGGGGACAGGTACCATCTCTCATCGCGTGGAGGTTCTGGTCGAGATTCGAGAAACTCTAAACTATGCTCTTTTGTTAGGTAGCCTTTCAGTTTCAGTTCAGTCCAGAAAAGTCTATGATGAGTAATTAACTCTATATATGTCTCCAAAGGCATGACAGAAAAAAACCTGCATCCAATCAGCAACTCTAGTAAGTAAACTTAATTAGGTGCTCCATGAGGGTTGGTAGTTTCTGCTTGTCTCAACTTTCAGGGGTTCACACCGCTCACTGTAATGGAAGGCATCTTGTTAGCTTTTCCATGACGGCGATTCATCCGTTGCACATGTTTTTGTAACCGAAGGCTTGCCTATATTTCCTCTACTCTTAACTCTAGTTCAGCTAACAGGCTAAAAAGGAAGCCATAGTAAATACATCTTATTAATATAGTTGTAATTACTAAGAAAATTAGAAGCTATGTCGGAAAGTAACACATTTACACCGGCTGTTGTTAGCTTGATAATGTGATTTTATAAGACAAGTTGTCTCTTAAATTGCTTAAATTCTCATTTTAACAACAATAAGTGAAAGCTGTTTCCTTTTTACATTAATGAAGTCCGTATATTTGTGTTTTCTATTTTAAGCAAACTGATCTTAAAAGTACAATTCCTTAAATTGAGACAACCTTGAATGATCCAGAGTTTTGAATGATGCACAGTTCTACCCTTCTGAAGCACCTGAGTTGGGTTTTTTTGTGTCTCGTGTTTTATGCTTTTCTTCCGCTCCAGCTGAATGGAGTTTTGTTGCGTATCACACTGAATGATTAGTGATTTCAGCTCTTTTGGGGAATATTGTTATTTCCTTGATAGAACTTCTTTCAACAAAAGTTTACGATGTGTAGTTTATAGCTACCAAAGACGATTTGGCCCACTGAAAAAGGTACATGCTGATGGTCATTTTTATCTCTTCTTTCGGAAAAAAGATACAGCGTTTAAAAAGTGGTCAACTCGAATAAAATTTGGCAAGTTGCTCTTGTGTTGTTGGAGGCTGCTAATTGTATCTAGTCTTGCTTTATGGATGCCCAGTCATGAATTCTTATTCTACTTTAATAGATTAAATGTAACAGTTACTTAAAGTATTCCTCAAGAGCAAACCAGTTGTCTTGCTTCATTGGTTAGTTGGTGCCTTATCATTTTACAAGAAATATTATAAGTTTACTGAATGATTAAACGACCCGGAAACTTTCTGCAAGAAATAAAGATTAGTGAAAGTGAAGATGCGCATTACATATGAAAATGGTTAAGCCAATATTCTAGCAAACACATACCTGTAAGGCACTTTAAGATTCAAGACGTTGGTTGAAGCAGCAAAGTAAATCAAGAATGGACTCTTTTATATAGCCAGTGGACTTGTTAATAGCCATAATAAACCAATGGTACCATAAAACAAGAGGCTCCAAAGAGCCTGAATGGCTTACCTGACTTAAAACTTCTCTTTAACATTAAAAGAGCCATAAGCTTGATAAGGTGTCATCTGATAACATCGATTAACTTAATGCATCAAAGTGTAGTGTTCAATTAGTCGAACATTTCAGCAATAAACAAGCATTCTGAGAGTATTGCAAAACAATACTTAGTCCCCTACCGGCCTCATATTTCAGTCACTGGTAACAATTTGTCAAACAAATGAATACCTAAACTTGATCAGTTTATTATCTATAAGGAACAATAAATCAAAAAAGTTTAGAAAAGGAAATTGCAATAGATTTTCAAACTTCAAAGGGCCATATCTCCCATAAAAATTTGTGGACCGGCACGATTCTAGCAAACACATACCTGTAAGGCACTTTAAGATTCAAGACGTTGGTTGAAGCAGCAAAGTAAATCAAGAATGGACTCTTTTATATAGCCAGTGGACTTGTTAATAGCCATAATAAACCAATGGTACCATAAAACAAGAGGCTCCAAAGAGCCTGAATGGCTTTACCTGACTTAAAACTTCTCTTTAACATTAAAAGAGCCATAAGCTTGATAAGGTGTCATCTGATAACATCGATTAACTTAATGCATCAAAGTGTAGTGTTCAATTAGTCGAACATTTCAGCAATAAACAAGCATTCTGAGAGTATTGCAAAACAATACTTAGTCCCCTACCGGCCTCATATTTCAGTCACTGGTAACAATTTGTCAAACAAATGAATACCTAAACTTGATCAGTTTATTATCTATAAGGAACAATAAATCAAACAAGAGGCTCCCAGGAGCCTGAATCGCTCACCTGGTCTGTGTCAACCATAAACATGTAAACACTTTTCTAGAGCTAAATGTGCTGAACATTTAAGCAAGCAACAGCTTCTCTCTATCTGCTATAGTTTTCATTCACTACGCAAAAAACATGAAAAAACGTTATTTTAGGGGCCGTAACCCCTATAAGGAGTCATCTGACAACTTTGACCCTATTAAGACTTTTGCAGAGCTTAATGAGCTGAACATTTAAGCAAGCAACAGCTTCTCTCTATCTGCTATTGTTTTCATTCCATAGGCCAAAAATATGAGAAAACGTTATTTTAGGGGCTGAAACCCCTGTAAGGGTTCATCTGACAACTTCGACCCTATGGGGACTTTTGTAGAGCTAAATGAGCTGAACATTTAAGCAAGCAACAACTTTTCTCTACCTGTAATAGTTTTCATTCTATAGGCCAAAAACATGAAAAAATGCTATTTTTCACCTTTAATGGGCCGTAACTCCTATAAGGGGTCATCTGACAACTTCGACTCAATGAAGACTTTTGTAGAACTTTTTATGCCGAAGCAGTAGCGTGGCTTCAGATTTCATCTATCTCTTATACTTTTTGATTTACAAGCCAAAAACAGTAGTCTGACCCCCCTAGTCTATTTTTAGTAACGGCGGCCATGTTGTTTGGACGGCGGTCACCATTTGTGCAATCTTAGTAGAGGACATTTCATAGATGAAGTGTGCAAAGTTTCAAAGCAATCCCTTCAGTCGTTTCGGAGGAGAAGATTTTCAAAGAAAAGTTAACGACGACGACGACGACGGACGACGACAGACGACGACGACGACGGACGACGACGACGGACGCCAAGTGATGGCAATAGCTCACCTGGACCTTCGGTCCAGGTGAGCTAAAAAGTTTAGAAAAGAAAATTGCAATAGATTTTCAAACTTCAAAGGGCCATATCTCCCATAAAAATTTGTGGACCGGCACGATTCTAGCAAACACATACCTGTAAGGCACTTTAAGATTCAAGACGTTGGTTGAAGCAGCAAAGTAAATCAAGAATGGACTCTTTTATATAGCCAGTGGACTTGTTAATAGCCATAATAAACCAATGGTACCATAAAACAAGAGGCTCCAAAGAGCCTGAATGGCTTACCTGACTTAAAACTTCTCTTTAACATTAAAAGAGCCATAAGCTTGATAAGGTGTCATCTGATAACATCGATTAACTTAATGCATCAAAGTGTAGTGTTCAATTAGTCGAACATTTCAGCAATAAACAAGCATTCTGAGAGTATTGCAAAACAATACTTAGTCCCCTACCGGCCTCATATTTCAGTCACTGGTAACAATTTGTCAAACAAATGAATACCTAAACTTGATCAGTTTATTATCTATAAGGAACAATAAATCAAAAAAGTTTAGAAAAGGAAATTGCAATAGATTTTCAAACTTCAAAGGGCCATATCTCCCATAAAAATTTGTGGACCGGCACGATTCTAGCAAACACATACCTGTAAGGCACTTTAAGATTCAAGACGTTGGTTGAAGCAGCAAAGTAAATCAAGAATGGACTCTTTTATATAGCCAGTGGACTTGTTAATAGCCATAATAAACCAATGGTACCATAAAACAAGAGGCTCCAAAGAGCCTGAATGGCTTTACCTGACTTAAAACTTCTCTTTAACATTAAAAGAGCCATAAGCTTGATAAGGTGTCATCTGATAACATCGATTAACTTAATGCATCAAAGTGTAGTGTTCAATTAGTCGAACATTTCAGCAATAAACAAGCATTCTGAGAGTATTGCAAAACAATACTTAGTCCCCTACCGGCCTCATATTTCAGTCACTGGTAACAATTTGTCAAACAAATGAATACCTAAACTTGATCAGTTTATTATCTATAAGGAACAATAAATCAAACAAGAGGCTCCCAGGAGCCTGAATCGCTCACCTGGTCTGTGTCAACCATAAACATGTAAACACTTTTCTAGAGCTAAATGTGCTGAACATTTAAGCAAGCAACAGCTTCTCTCTATCTGCTATAGTTTTCATTCACTACGCAAAAAACATGAAAAAACGTTATTTTAGGGGCCGTAACCCCTATAAGGAGTCATCTGACAACTTTGACCCTTTTAAGACTTTTGCAGAGCTTAATGAGCTGAACATTTAAGCAAGCATCAGCTTCTCTCTATCTGCTATTGTTTTCATTCCATAGGCCAAAAATATGAGAAAACGTTATTTTAGGGGCTGAAACCCCTGTAAGGGTTCATCTGACAACTTCGACCCTATGGGGACTTTTGTAGAGCTAAATGAGCTGAACATTTAAGCAAGCAACAACTTTTCTCTACCTGTAATAGTTTTCATTCTATAGGCCAAAAACATGAAAAAATGCTATTTTTCACCTTTAAGGGGCCGTAACTCCTATAAGGGGTCATCTGACAACTTCGACTCAATGAAGACTTTTGTAGAACTTTTTATGCCGAAGCAGTAGCGTGGCTTCAGATTTCATCTATCTCTTATACTTTTTGATTTACAAGCCAAAAACAGTAGTCTGACCCCCCTAGTCTATTTTTAGTAACGGCGGCCATGTTGTTTGGACGGCGGTCACCATTTGTGCAATCTTAGTAGAGGACATTTCATAGATGAAATGTGCAAAGTTTCAAAGCAATCCCTTCAGTCGTTTCGGAGGAGAAGATTTTCAAAGAAAAGTTAACGACGACGACGACGACGACGGACGACGACAGACGACGACGACGACGGACGACGACGACGGACGCCAAGTGATGGCAATAGCTCACATTCGGTCCAGGTGAGCTAAAAAGTTTAGAAAAGAAAATTGCAATAGATTTTCAAACTTCAAAGGGCCATATCTCCCATAAAAATTTGTGGACCGGCACGATTCTAGCAAACACATACCTGTAAGGCACTTTAAGATTCAAGACGTTGGTTGAAGCAGCAAAGTAAATCAAGAATGGACTCTTTTATATAGCCAGTGGACTTGTTAATAGCCATAATAAACCAATGGTACCATAAAACAAGAGGCTCCAAAGAGCCTGAATGGCTTACCCGACTTAAAACTTCTCTTTAACATTAAAAGAGCCATAAGCTTGATAAGGTGTCATCTGATAACATCGATTAACTTAATGCATCAAAGTGTAGTGTTCAATTAGTCGAACATTTCAGCAATAAACAAGCATTCTGAGAGTATTGCAAAACAATACTTAGTCCCCTACCGGCCTCATATTTCAGTCACTGGTAACAATTTGTCAAACAAATGAATACCTAAACTTGATCAGTTTATTATCTATAAGGAACAATAAATCAAAAAAGTTTAGAAAAGAAAATTGCAATAGATTTTCAAACTTCAAAGGGCCATATCTCCCATAAAAATTTGTGGACCGGCACGAAACTCAAACTTGATCTGTAACTCTGTAAAATTAGTGAATTTTCGAAGTTCAAAGGGCCATAACTCCCATAAAAATTTGTCCATCAGCAGGAAACTCAAACTTGATCTGTAACTCATCAAGGTAAACTAACATACCAAAAATCAGTTCATTATCTATAATCGTTTAGAAAAAAAGTGCGCAAAACTGAAATTTTAGTGAATTTTCAAAGTTCAAAGGGCCATAACTCCCATAAAAAATTGTGGACTGGCACAAAACTCAAACTTGATCTGTAACTTATCAAGGTAAACTCACATACCAAACATCAGTTCATTTTCTATAATCGTTAAGAAAAAAAGTGTGGAAAACTGATATTTTAGTGAATTTTCAAAGTTCAAAGGGCCATAACTCCCATAAAAATTTTTGGACCGGCACGAAACTCAAACTTGATCTGTAACTCATCAAGGTAAACTCACATGCCAAAAATCAGTTCATTATCTATAAGCGTTAAGAAAAAAAGTGCGGAAAACTGATATTTTAGTGAATTTTCAAAGTTCAAAGGGCCATAACTCCCATAAAAAATTGTGGACCAGCACGAAACTCAAACTTGATCTGTAACTCATCAAGGTAAACTCACATACCAAAAATCAGTTCATTATCTATAAGTGTTTAGAAAAAAAGTGCGGAAAACTGATATTTTAGTGAATTTTCAAAGTTCAAAGGGCCATAACTCCCATAAAAAATTGTGGACCGGCAGGAAACTTAAACTTGATCTGTAACTCATCAAGGTAAACTCACATACCAAAAATCAGTTGATTATCTATAAGCGTTTAGAAAAAAAGTGCGGAAAACTGAGGCGTGACAGACGGACAGACAGACGGACAGAGCGCAAACCTATAGTCCCCTTCGGCTTTCGCTGGTAGGGGACTAAAAAACTGTTTATTACTTTGTGTATTTTGCCAGTTTTTAAAATGCAATATTGTAATTGAAAGTTCTTCTCTAGTTTTAACGGTTTGCAATATAATTGGGAAAGGCTGTGAAAATGGACAATTGTGACTTTCTAAGGGGAATAACTCCTAAAGTAAGGGTACTACAACTCTGACACCAATAGAGATTTTGTGGATTTTTATGTGCTTAACAAAATGCAATTCATATTTCTTTAATAGCTTAAAATATTGAGATAAATATGTATAAAATTCAGAAAAAAAATCAAGAAAAATGGCAACTCCTCCTACATGGGTATTTAGATCTTCTTTAAATTTTCAGTGCAGGTAGATCTTGAAGTGCTTATCACTTTTAATCGAGCCAGAATTTTGATATCTGTTATTTGCTTTTGAAGCACTCATGTTGATAAACAACTGTACCAAGTTTGGTTGAAATTGGACTTAAGGTGTCAGAGGAGTTCATGTTTTAAAAAAGTTAACAAACCATGGAAAAAACAAAACAAGGAAGAAATACCGAAGAAACTGAAGTTCACAATGGTCCTGACTTGCTACAGCCATTTCAAAGGAAAGTAAGAATTGTTTAAAAGACAGAGTACAAACCCTGCATTGTCCTTAGAATGCAAACTTTGACATTTGAGTTGATTCTGTTTATCCTTTTAACATTCCAGTTAAATATATTGGAATGTAGATAAACGATTTGTTTTTACAATCAGACACTATCGTGGGAGGATTGTAAATGGCTGATCTTCTGTATTGTTAATTGACATAATTACCTCTTCTACATTGCAGGTAAATGATTCATCTAGTGCAGGAAAAGATATAAACTGACAGAAATAGACATGAAAGAAATGCCTTATTCATTTGAACTTGAGATACATATTTTGTTTGAGTTTTTTTCTACTACCAATAATTCTTTTCACTTGGTCCAATATTGCAATATACTTCTATTGTCTTTTTTTTTATGTTATTATCAATAATAATAGATAAAAAATATTCTTGATTGGTGCTAATATCAAATAAACAAGACATTGAGGTTAGAGTGTTTCTGATGAGTTCGGTTTTTTTTTGGACAAAAGATGCATGTGACTTGTAGAATTGCTTTGTCATGTCTTTTGCCTGTGGTTCTAGTAGTGGAGCTCCCGAGGTTAACACTGTGAAACAGAGAATTTTCAGTCAATAATTCAAAAATATTTAAACCACAGGATTCTTCCGCTCACTTATAAAATTTTGTTTTAAAAACCACACTCTACACATTTTGATAGCTGTGATTTGTAGCTGCTGAGCATAGTGTCACAAAATTTGATGTGAAAACTGTGTTTTCATTATTATTTGTAGGGGATCAATTTTCGTGGTTTTTCGTGGATGGCTTGACCCACGAAATTAAATACTACAGGAAAAAAATAAAATTTAGCATTGATCTGTATGTTGCAGACTTCAGGACTACCAATATAAAAAAGATGGTCCTTTTATACCAAACCACGAAAATTGGTACCCACGAAAATAAATGAAAGCACAGTAGGTTATAAAATGATGGATAGACAAATTTGTAAAATTTCTTAAAACATTGTAAAAATGTTTTTAGAAACAATGCAGTTATGAATTAAAACAAAACAAAAAATATGAAAAGAACTTTTTTAATTGACACAACTACATTTATGAAATACTTTGTAAGTACTCCAAAAGTAATGGGGGTTTTAACCCTTTAACAAATCAGTACATTTCAACGAAATCAACAAATAACAATATTAATAATCTAATAATAGCACTTATGTAATACCCAGTAACAATGTGCTGGGCTAACAATAGTAAACAAGGAGATCTCTAGTATAGTTCCACATTGCGTACATCGGCTCTCTGCTTAATAAAGCAGAAAGTTCTGCAATCTTTCAGGGAAATCATGTCAAAAACTTGTCATTGAATAATTCTAACAATGAAATACGATTTTAAGTATTTATGGTATACTTATAACAAGGAAATGTAGTTAAATGTAAATTAATTATGGGTTACAATGTCATTTAAGTGAAAATATTGTACTAAGGTAAAGTTGTATGACAAACATGTGATTTTTTTAAAGTTGTCACAGATTATAGTTGAATATGATTCATGGTCAATATCTTAAAACTAGGTCTGTTAAAACTTATTTCATATTCATAAAACTAACCACAATGAAGATATTATTAACTTGAACAATCAAATAAAATACATTGATAAAATATCCTTGGTGAGTAAAAAAAACATATATGTGATATTTTAATAATGATCATCTCCCTTTTTTCTTGAAAATTGCAAAAAATATTTTATTTCTTTTAAAAGCAAGTAAAATGAAAGAATAAAATTAAATATTGCTTAAGTTTAGATAGTCACAAGAATAAGTCTCCATTTCTGAACAGCACAAGCCTTTCCTAACTTTATGTGTATGACACTTAACAATTACTGTAATAATTGGGAAAGAGCATTTATGTCACTGAACAAAATTCTTTATCTTCATTTGTGTATATGAGAAAAGCTATCTATTTATTTGCCATGCAATGTAACAAATAATGTGAAAAAGTTGAAAGTATTAGATTCAGATATTTGCTTAAGCTCTTACATTGTATGTTGCAGTTGGACAAAATTGGAAAATAAAATATGCTTTAAAGTATTTTAATGAGTAAATAATGTAAAATTAATGAGAAGTACTTTTCACCAAGAACAATTTTGATGTTTTTCCCTAAAAATAAAAATGCTATAATGTACAAAAAATCAAAACATTTTTTTCACAATATAAAATAGTAGGGACTTCATTGTTAAAATTTCATTTCCTTTTTTTCCTGAAGGCACTTCAACACTTGAAGAGAAATAAAAATAAGTTAAGTTATTCTCTTAATATTTACAAATTCTAATACAGTACGAGTCAGATGCCTGAATAATTCT
This sequence comes from Arcuatula senhousia, assembly GCA_963971305.1. Classification (NCBI taxonomy): domain Eukaryota; kingdom Metazoa; phylum Mollusca; class Bivalvia; order Mytilida; family Mytilidae; genus Arcuatula; species Arcuatula senhousia. The sequence continues at coordinate 30,282,942 of OZ020306.1, read as the reverse complement.
TAAAATAAACTGGTCTCATTAGAAAGGACCTTGAGTATAAAAATTAATAATTGAATAAATGATTTGCATTACCGCTTTTCACCATCACAAATTAATGATTTTTTCGAACAATTTAACAAGCTGAATGATAGTCGGCTATAAATTCTCACAGCTGGCTGAAGGAAGATTTATTTTTGTACACCAAATATCTTTTAGATCTTAATGACACATTTGCATCACTGAACCTATTCTTACTTTCTATTTAATTTTTAATCTGCTTTCCAATATTCACTCTAAAGTCATTAGGCTATATAGATTCCACTTAATGTAATATGTATTTGAAAATTAACAATTTATTTCATTTTTCAGAACAAATAAATGACTCTATATATATCACAATAGCCATGACAATATCCAAAATTAAAACTATAAGTCATTTATAACAAGATTATTGAGAGAAAACTTAAAATTTCAAATATACTCCATCAAATAAAAAACATTTAACCATTAAAAAATTAGAAGAAATGACTGTTACTATGACAATTGTAACAAATAACCTTGACAACAATTATAAAACAGTCAATAACTATTTTTATCACAATAGAGATGCCATGACATAATAACAACATTATATCTAGTCTGTACTTAAAAACAATAGTTGGTAAAACTGAAATTAGGGGGGATCTTTGATTGAAAGCATAATTGAAGATAATACATTTGTTTATTTAAAACTTAACATTGATAGTTTAAAAAATTCTAAATAAATGCAATAGCAATATAACTTAACAGAAAAACTTAACATAAAACTCTTCTAGCACTTTTAATTTGTAAATGTAGTACAGATATCTGATGGTAAGGACAACTTAAGATGCTCTTTATTGGGTAGAGAAGAATTCACCACACTAGCTAAACAAAAATAAGAAAGTCACTAAAACACTTATATTTGTTTTTTTTCTTTTACTTTTCATACTGGTAAACTACTTGCTGAATTTACATTAACATTTCTATTGGTTTGCACAAGCATTTATTTGTTCAACATCAGATCAAAATTCAGAACAGATCACAACTTCCTTCCAACATCAGAGTTGTTTCCCTTTGAAAAAAGAGTTGTCTTTCTTTTACCTCTAGTTTTCTTAAAAATGACCTTTTGATAACATTCATACTGTGAATCAAAAAAAAGGGAGGAGTGTTAAGTTTGTGACAGATTGGTAAACCTACAAATGAAAATTACTTGTACTTATGAACATTTTATTTGAAAAGATTAACCATGACAGTTTTGAAAAGATTGTCTTTTAAATTTAAAGTATCAAATAAGAGAGAGAAATCATGCAAACAGGGAACAAAATTGGATAAATAATTCTTATTGGCATGACCCCCAAAATGAGAAATACATATAAGTACATTTCTTATTTGTAAAATTAGAACTTTAATAAAAAGATCTATATAACTTAAGCTAGGTCATACTACATTTCCCAGGTAAGGGGTCGTAATTAACTGATCTGATATCATAACCCTACATATCAAGAGATTCACTGTGATTATATTGTTAAAAAAAGGTCTACATTATGACAATGTATGATCATAGCTACAATATACATATAATGGATGACCATAAAGAGTCAGAGCATAATATTATTTTAGGGTCTACACAGTGACCAATCATAAATGGTCTTATATTATAATTTTTAGGGTCTAAAAAATGACCACAGTCGGTCAATCTACTAAAAATATATCTCCTTTTTAAGGCTTGACCATTCTGTGTTGGGACCGATTATTTAGATCGGAGGCCTGGCTGGGATTCCCTGATTTATTGCCCGAGACAGAATCACCGTAGCTATACACTGTATTATCACCCATTTTCTGTTGTTGTTGAACAAGTTCTGCAGCACGAGCAGTCACCTCTTTATGAGTGAGTGATATACATGTGTCATTTACTGAAAGTCTATGGCAGTCTAGTCCATATCGTTGATGTGTTCGTTCAGGATCACACGAAGACCAGCCTTGGTTAAAAACAAAGAAAGGATGCTCCAAAGTGGCTTCTACAGTCACCTGCAAATAAAAAGAATACTGTCATTTAAATATGGTACAGAAAGTTGTACAAAATGCACAAATAAAAAGTAACATTAGGTAAATAACACGTTTATTCTTAAATTCAAGATTAATGTATACATTAAGACTACAATACATGTACATACATGTGTACACTACTGGTCCATGTTGACAGCTGCAGCTGTTTTCTATTGCAGAATTAAGATTTCCATTCCATTAAGGATGTTGTGACATGAACTCTCATTCAGCATCTCAGTATTGTCAGAGTAGTGCAGCATTAGTAGGGTGCTTTTTTTTTTACTTGGTTGAATTTTGGTACCTATTTGAAATCTTCAAAACATTCAATTCCCTACACTACAAGCCCTTCTGTATTGTCAATTTATCCATAAGTTTTCCAGACACACTTTCCACAGTCTGTCGATTCTCTAATAGCATCATATTAGAGAACATTATTGCAGGATATAGACTATAACAATTAACTAGTAAATGATACATAACCTTAAAATACTCAAGAGATAATCAAGTATTGGTAAGGATTCAGATTTGGAAATAAAATGTAGAGTGTATAAAGGTCATATACTTGATGTCCTACTTGTAGAAAGTTTTCTATTTTTAGACAAACATGTGTAACAGGAGCATGACCCACATGGCCACTGGGGATCCAATCCTGACCACAATATTGATGGCATTGTGGAACTTGTTCTCCTGTTACACAGGTATACGAACACTTATAGGTAATTTAAATGACCAAAATGCTTGTTGTCAACATGAAGACTTTCCCCCTTTATCATGTTAATTCAAGGACTAACCAACTTTAAATACGAGACAAGCACGAATGAGCTCTATACCCTTCACCCTTCAAATATTTTTTTTTCAGAATACTCTAAGATACAATATGGTTGTCTATAATTTTGTTTTTTATCTTATCTTGCACACTCGATGATCTTTGTCCTTTGGCTGTCGTTGACATCTAAAAGAACCCTGAACCGCTTTTATTTCCTCGAAATGTTCACTTCAATATCATTTTACCCTTTAAATTAACAGAAACCTAATTTGCTTTTTTTTTTTAAAGGTAAGCAGTTAGACACAATTTTAGAATTCCGGAAACATGTTAAAAAAAAGAGTTGTATTATGTCATTGTATTTGATTTTGTCTTCAATTTCAACAAAATTCCAGATAACTGATTTTTGCTTGTAATCAGAGATGGAATTAGTCTAGACTTTTTAGAACCAACTTCCTGCTTCATTTCTTTAAAGAAAACTGCAATAAAATACCAATTTATAGTATTGCCAGGTACATTTTGCCTTTTTATATATTTTTTTCTAATTACTATCAAGTTTCCTTGTGAGAAACTTGAAATTTGCATTGTATTTTCCTTGCTTCATTTCAAATGATAATGAAGATCATGAAATTTTAATCTGAAAGCTGCGTTTTTGATGTTGATATCAAGAACAAGACGAGAAACTATAACAAATCAATTATTTTTCACGTTATGATCTATAGATTAATATATTGAATTGTTTGTGGTCTGATCTTACACCTAGTGCAAATGAACTTGAGCTAAAATAAAATGATAGTTTACCTGTACTTTGTGTTCTCCGACAACAAATCCCAGAACTGCCGTTCCACGTTCAACATTCTCATCTATACGTACAACAGAGCTTGAGTCTATTTTGAGATCATTACTAATTTCAGCACTTTGTACAAAGTCCTTTGTTTCTAAATCCTCTACACGTTTAAGTTCCCCATTTGTGAGTTGTATGATCGAGCCTTTCATAAAATGTGGCGGATAATGTAAATTGGATGATCCGCGATCTTCTTGATTGATTGTAGGCGATGGATCGTATCTTGATCTTTTGGCAGACGGCTCACCGTATTGAACATCCAGTACAGAACTTTCAGGAGTACTGTCCGAGGGACGAGTTAAGATTCGATGTTTCAAACTCCCTTCCTTCCCGCTAGGCACTTTATAACTTGTGTCTTTACTGTTTATTAGATCCCTACTACGAGGGGAATCTTTAAAGGAGACAGTTTTTGAACTTGATAATTCAACAGATGAAAGACTATGTGCACGTTCCTCCTTTAAATAACTATGTGGTATACTAGAGTCCATCACTCTTTCTACTACGGGGTCCCCTGGACTTCTTCTAGGGGGTGGATGTGTTCCAGAGGATGACACCGACATCGATCGTTGATGTTGGCCACCATAGGGATACTGGGATCCATAAGTATTGCACTGAAGTTGACTTTGTGCGGCATGGCTTCCCATACTTTGTAGAACTGCAGAATATGACTCGATCTGTGGATAATTTCTAGGATAATTATATTGAGAGTAGTAAGAGCCATAAGGGTAAGGTGACATCGGTCCAGGGGAATACTGTATACCACTCTGTAAAAGTCTATGATCCGCGATCGTCATTGGAGTAGGAGGCTTAAACACACCTGCCGGGCTAGCAAGCATCATTGATGAGTTTCTAGTAGTCGTTAGACTTTCAGGCTGTCGAGAACCATTGTTCGTTGACCAATTATCAATAGTAATAGATGTGCTACTTCCAGTCAAACTTTCTTTATCATCTTCATTATTGTTATTACTCATTAAAGTATCCTGGACTGGAACATTACCTTGCACGTCTTCTATCTTACAAATGTTATTATTTTGTTCATCTTCCACGTTAACAGAGTATTTTTTGTCGGAATGTTGGGGTGAGTTGCCATTTATGTCACATAGTGCATCTCCAGCTGAATAGTAGTTTGGTTCCTTTTTCACTCCAAATTGAAAACTTTTAGGTGCATCATCTGAAATAAATAAGATAAATTATAAAAACAAATAAACAAACAAACAAGAACAGATTCCAGGTCCCCCGCCCGTTGAACGTTATATTGTTGAAGGGGCATACTGACCTGAAAATCACTTACACCTTAGGGGACCCCTATAGGAGTCTGCATACAAAATTTCAGAACCCTAGGATTAGTAGTTACTGAGAAAAGTGTTACGAAAAATTTACCATTGAGCCTATAGGAGAAAAAATGACTAAGACGTTAAAAAGGAAGTAGATGTCAGACTGACCTGAAAATCACTTACACCTTAGGGGACCCCTATAGGAGTCTGCATACAAAATTTCAGAACCCTAGGATTAGTAGTTACTGAGAAAAGTGTTACGAAAAATTTACCATTGAGCCTATGGGAGAAAAAAATGACTAAGTCGTTAAACAGGAAGTAGATGTCAAACTGACCTGAAAATCACTTACACCTTAGGGGACCCCTATAGGAGTCTGCATACAAAATTTCAGAACCCTAGGATTAGTAGTTACTGAGAAAAGTGTTACGAAAAATTTACCATTGAGCCTATGGGAGAAAAAATGACTAAGTCGTTAAACAGGAAGTAGATGTCAGACTGACCTGAAAATCACTTACACCTTAGGGGACCCCTATAGGAGTCTGCATACAAAATTTCAGAACCCTAGGATTAGTAGTTACGGAGAAAAGTGTTACGAAAAATTTACCATTGAGCCTATGGGAGAAAAAATGACTTAGTCGTTTAAAAGGAAGTAGATGTCAGACTGACCTGAAAATCACTTACACCTTAGGGGACCCCTATAGGAGTCTGCATACAAAATTTCAGAACCCTAGGATAAGTAGTTACAGAGAAAAGTGTTACGAAAAATTTACCATTGAGCCTATGGGAGAAAAAATGACTTAGTCGTTTAAAAGGAAGTAGATGTCAGACTGACCTGAAAATCACTTACACCTTAGGGGACCCCTATAGGAGTCTGCATACAAAATTTCAGAACCCTAGGATTAGTAGTTACAGAGAAAAGTGTTACGAAAAATTTACCATTGAGCCTATGGGAGAAAAAATGACTTAGTCGTTTAAAAGGAAGTAGATGTCAGACTGACCTGAAAATCACTTACACCTTAGGGGACCCCTATAGGAGTCTGCATACAAAATTTCAGAACCCTAGGATTAGTAGTTACTGAGAAAAGTGTTACGAAAAATTTACCATTGAGCCTATGGGAGAAAAAATGACTAAGTCGTTTAAAAGGAAGTAGATGTCAGACTGACCTGAAAATCACTTACACCTTAGGGGACCCCTATAGGAGTCTGCATACAAAATTTCAGAACCCTAGGATTAGTAGTTACAGAGAAAAGTGTTACGAAAAATTTACCATTGAGCCTATGGGAGAAAAAATGACTTAGTCGTTTAAAAGGAAGTAGATGTCAGACTGACCTGAAAATCACTTACACCTTAGGGGACCCCTATAGGAGTCTGCATACAAAATTTCAGAACCCTAGGATTAGTAGTTACTGAGAAAAGTGTTACGAAAAATTTACCATTGAGCCTATGGGAGAAAAAATGACTAAGTCGTTTAAAAGGAAGTAGATGTCAGACTGACCTGAAAATCACTTACACCTTAGGGGACCCCTATAGGAGTCTGCATACAAAATTTCAGAACCCTAGGATTAGTAGTTACTGAGAAAAGTGTTACGAAAAATTTACCATTGAGCCTATGGGAGAAAAAATGACTTAGTCGTTTAAAAGGAAGTAGATGTCAGACTGACCTGAAAATCACTTACACCTTAGGGGACCCCTATAGGAGTCTGCATACAAAATTTCAGAACCCTAGGATTAGTAGTTACTGAGAAAAGTGTTACGAAAAATTTACCATTGAGCCTATGGGAGAAAAAATGACTTAGTCGTTTAAAAGGAAGTAGATGTCAGACTGACCTGAAAATCACTTACACCTTGGGGGACCCCTATAGGAGTCTGCATACAAAATTTCAGATCCCTAGGATTAGTAGTTACTGAGAAAAGTGTTACGAAAAAAAGTGTGACGGACGCACGGACGGACGGACGGACGGACGCACGGACGGACACCGGCATTTCCAAGTCCCCGCTCCGCGTTGCGGCGGGGGACAAAAACAAATAAATTTATTGATAATTCCAGTGCCCATAGTGTGCAAAATAATCCCAAAATGGTTACAAAATACATTAAAACCATGAATGATTATTGAGTGATTTAATATATCATAGCTGAAATTTCCAAATGATTTTTTGGGTTTTTTTTATACATAAGAAATATCATTTCATATCCCACAACTCAATTCTTAACCATTCAAAAAAGTATTTAAACTACTTTGAGTTATACTAAGTGAAACACAATGCAAAACTGCAAAACTTATTTGATAAATATATTCACTGATTCATGGAAACATTACAGCAAAAAAAAACCTAGTTCGATTTAAAGTTCTGTCTATAGACACGAGTCAATATTAGCCAATTTGTCAATGAATTACATGTAGTACCAGGTATTTTAAGGTTGATTATTCTAACCCAAATCAATGAATGGTATTATCGAAACAATCCATTGTAAATACCATAAGTAGAAACCATAACCAATTTAAAAATTTCATGGATCAATAATGTCCAACAGAAAAAAATATAATGGCCAACTTTTGTCATGACTTTTAAAGCATTGTAGTTTTTTATAGCAAATAATTTGCACAGAAATTAAATGACAAATTATCACTAAAGTTATAGTAAAAAACATAATTGGGTTCAGACCTTAGTTAACCATTCACCATTTTAAGTACGTGAATGTCGAACAAACTTCCATTAAATAATTGTGGAATCAGAGTGAAATTTTCCAAGTTTTTTATACATCTTTATAAGATTCTACCTAATATGTAAATGAATATTGGAAAATGGGAAACAAATTATGTATGAGGGAATATATCTGTAAATTAAAAAAAATCACAATTTTGTGTTAAAATGGTTAATGTTCCTATTATTCGTATTTAATATGGAAATCATCTTTGCATGATTTGATCTTCATATCAAATATTTTAATGACAAAATAAACTCTTTGCAAAAAAAAATATCATTTTAAAATATCTCTTATACAGTAAATCATTTTGAATTTCATTTTTTACTTGCATTACAATTTTGCTTTGAAATTTGCAAATAGAGGTCAAATTATTGTTGCAATGCATGTTTTGATAATAAAGAAGATATCTGATTCACAATATACAAATATTTCTGTTTTGAAGTGGTCAGTCTATTGAATAATATGGCCATCAATGTACTTTCTAATAAAACATCAATCCATTATACATGTACAATTGTCACATAATTAGTTCTTGACAAGCATATAAAATATATATCAGACAAACTCAATATAGCCTGGATTGATATCAATGATGCAGAAATTATCACCTAAACACACCCACGCGATCATAAAGGATTTTACAAGGGTGTAGGAGGACCTGTCACATTGATAGCCAAATCAATGTCCATCAGCTATTGACAAAGTCTCAGATGATCATCATCAAATCTAGCTTTTATAATATCAATGACAATTGCAGGTTATTTCGAGAAAATTGTGCAAATAAAACATTCTTAAAAACTGGGAACAATATCCAAATGGGTTAAAAGTAGATGAAAATATCAAATATAGACATTTAAATGCAATTATTGCCTGAAAATTGATTAGCTTTGTGCACCACTTCATAAAATTTGCAAAAACTTACATAATGAAACTAGACATTTTTCGAGGCCTAAATTGTTGCAACAAAAATAATTTGTTAAATTTTGTGATCTACATGTAGTTGTCTTCCCTGTAATGATTTTTGAACTGATGTGAGACAGACTGACAGAGTGCAAACCTACATTTGTTAGTCCACTTTAGTGACTAACTAGAATCACGGTCTTCGATGGAAGATGTATGTGGCCTGCATCTTAAAATATTTGGTTAACAGGAAGTAGATGAGTTACAGGCATAAAATCGCTTAACACCCTATATTACTATAGGATGAAGCTACATACAAAATATCAAGAGGCTGTGTTATGTAGTTGCCTGGAAAACTGCAATGGAAACTTTTGTGATGCTGCAGGATGCAGGATGACGTAAGATGACGGATAGCGTCAAAGTGACTCCTATATGTCGCTTTGCAACACCTTGCAGGTGACATAATAAACGACTATGGTAAGCAATATCTATAAAACATCAGCAAGGGACAAACAGCAAGCAACTTTAGTATTACAAATCATCAGGTTCAATCTGGTTGACCAAGAAATCCCTTATAATCAAATTCCTTTATGGACAGAGAGACCTAGAAACTACATCAAGGTCAGGCCAATCCAGACAATTTCTGCATGGAACAATTACACTGACATACTAACTAGATTTCTCCTGCTTCCATTAAGATATGGCTGTTTTTATGTCATTAGAATACAATCTAATCTTCAGATATAATTTTATTGTATTCGATAATTTCATCCTCTGAATGCTGAATATTAGATCTGTCTGAAGAAAAAATACCTAAATTAAGGAATACTATCCTGGTTTATTGGTTAGCCATTAATATGTCAATGTCTTACTACTTAATTTACTTTTTTTTCATTAAAAAGCTGAGAATAGATTGTTAAAAACACATTTTTCCTTGCGTTTATATAGAAATCCAACTTTTACATTTCTTTATCAAATTGCTAACATGGAATGCATTAAGACAGTATTAAATTGTTTTACAATGTTTTCTTGTGAATAAATTGACTGCAACAGAGTTGTCTCCTTCATATACTTGCATTAAAAGGAACAAACCGGAATTGCAGTCTTTTGTAAAAGAAAGAAGTCAACTGCATTTATAAGTAATTCAGGTCAACAGGAAGTAGATGAGTTACAGACATAAAATGCTTTAACATGAAGCCTCAAAACTAATACCAACAGTCTGTGTCATATATGCCTGGAAAACTGAGATTTAAAAGTTTATGTGAAGGCAAAGGACACAAGACCAAATATAGTAGTGCCAAAGTAATTCAGTTATGTTGCTATGCAACACATTATAAAATACTTTTGAGATATTCCTTAGCAATATTATTAAAGAACAAAACAAACACAAGCCCCATAATGGACCTTAAATAACCTAAACATCATGAAATATAGGTTGTTTTCAAATAAAAGTACATCTTTTACAAGACCTTCACTTTTATACAAATCATTTTCAAGTAGAGGAAAAAGTTTCATAATGATCCTACACCAAAACATGTCAAATGTTAACAAAAACTTAAAATGATAAATTTTAAAAAGCAAAAAAAAAAATGTTATCGGAATCAACTTTGAAGAATAAAGTGATTAAATTTCATTCATACTAAAACAAAAACAAAATTCAAATTGTGAGAAAAAGGAACTCCTATGAGATTAAGTAATTATTCTATAGAGTTACTTACAGACCGATAATCTATAAAAATGTTGGACTTAGTCTTAAGACATGGGTCCCACCTCTTATAATACTATTAGGAATCTACAGTATACAATAGGTAAAGAAGTTACACCCTTACAACACAAATAACGTCATTCATTTACTGACAAAATACTGGGAATTTTTCTCAACAAGTTTAAAAGGCCCTCTTTGATATATAATAGGTCTTATGAATTATTCAGAAGGTAAAGTTTGTAAGTTTATTTTGATAGTTAGCAATGCTTTTAAATTTTATAAGTACAATAAATCTTTAGTGAAAAAAGTCTTCCCTAGTTTTCTGTTTTTAATCACACCAAACTTCAAACAAATGCTTTGTAAAAATGATAAATCATACATAGAATGTTATACTTAGAATTCGCTATCATCAAAGGAAGGACAAGATATTGATCAGTTATAGTAAAGACAATGAAAGAGCTCCTAAGGCTTTGTTGACAGCCTCATTAGATAAAAAATAACTTCTTACAGATCACAACGCAGCGCTAGTGTCATTATCCGTACTATGTTGAACTCAAACATTTTGTCTTATAACTTTAACAAATTAACAAATCAATAAAAGCAAACTTGTGAAATGAAAGAAATCTAACAAAAAATAAGGATTCCAGCCTACCTGATTTGTTTCTTATTTTCCCATTCTGATGACTTAACTAAAACACCTCCTATACATGTACAACGGATCGTTCCATAACATGTGACCTTAGCTTATTGTAGTGACATACCTGGCAAACCAAATACCTATGTATAACTTATATGCCTATACTTGTTACAATCAATGGCCCATTCATAGTATCCTGTGTATTGGATTTGTGAGAAACCAACCATGACTGGACTGTAAATAATTTATTTGTGTTTCTGCAGAGTAACAATATTCTTTTAGACATATTTTAGTCAAACAGTTTGGTAGATCATGATGGTCTACCTATCCAACTCATCGATATCTTTTTTCCAGCTTTTGATCGTGTTGTCCTTCATCAATATTTCATAGACCTAATTGGACTATAAGATAATGTTAGTCCATGTTTTGTCTTACAAAGAAGGTCAGTGTCACAGACCATATGACTAATATTTTTTATTGACTAGATTTCTATAAATCATCATAATTAGATCCTGTGCCCTATGCACACTCATTCATTTTCTCAGAAAGTTGAAATATGACTGGCTTAGAAACCTTACCAGACTGGTATAATTATACAGACCACTTCTAACATTGAATAAAACCACAAAACAGACAAACAATAAGTCAAGTATCAAACCTCTCGACCACTTTGGAATCAAAATGCCTTATTTACTCATAACAAATTATGAAAAATAAAATACTCACTTCATCAATGTTGCAGAGGATAAGAAAGTCACAGCTTCTTCTACCAACACCTTAATGGTTTAAGACATCTAGGTGTTAAATAGCCTCTATATTTGTCACTATTTTACAGAAGTTCCCACACATAGTCTTTTCACTATCAATTTTCAAACAATTAAATTTCATCACAGAGAGAACAGATCCGATTCAAAGATGAAAACTCTTTCATAATTTAAAGTGATTGAATATTTATGCCTCAGGTTAAAAAAAAGACAGAAATAGCAAAACCAGAGCTATATATGGAAAGACTATGCCATCAAACCGCAAATAAGGAGCTTAATTAGTTCCATTACGTCGATTCGCATCTCTGTTTTAATATGCTATGCAATGTTAAAGTGATACAATCTATGTTTTGTCATTGGAGCAAAATCATGTGACGAAAAATATCAATAAATGTTCGAATGTTTAGAACAGGAACCTTAAGAGATTGAATAACAATACAACCGCAATATGTTCTTCTGTGAGTCTTTGATGATAATCAAATATCAAATAATCGAGTGTAACTGATGACGAAAGTAATGATTTTACGTCATGTAGTACAAGCAGAATCGTGATATTGTAAAATTACTAACATGAAATAGTACATTTTCAATATGTAGCCATATTTAATTTTTCATAAGAGATTTTCAGAATTTCAAGAACTGATTAAGATCCAATCCGGCAATGTTTAAGAGGAAAACTAAGTAAACAATTAGATTTTAATAACAAATGTTTCTATGGTGAAGCAAAAAAAAAAAAATTTCTGCTTTTTATCAAAATCAGCTGCAGGCCATACCAATAAGTTACTTCCCTTTTGAGACTTGGTATTAGATAAACATGATAAATACGGCCAAGGATTTAGCAAGCAAATCCGATATACTCATTTCATAAACTAGTTTGGTTTCCTTCCTCGTGATTCATGCAAGTAACAATCAAAAATTTTACTTGAATAAAAGTACATGTTTTTGTTGTAACGACTGATCAATGAATTATTATCTAACACAATGCGTGATCTCAACAAAGATAGTTTACAAGAGTTAACACTAAAGTATGTCTCGCCTGCCGGCACCATCAGAAACAATTATTCTTTCTTACTTCCATTATATTTTGAATTTACATGGATTTTCAGTTTCTGAGATCAAAAGATGTTTATAGAACTTAAACATTGCAAATATATGCAATAAAAATAACCAAAGTCACTCAACCGGAAAATCAAGGTCAAGGTCAAAAGATGGGGATGCAACTGGGCTAAGCTACTACTGGGGCATATGCATACCAAGTTTCATCAACCTAGGACCTATAGTTCTTGAGATATGGAGGTGCTCTCAAAACTTTTCCATTGCTATTATATGTATTGAATATTGTCAAAGTCACTCAACCGGAAAATCAAGGTCAAGGTCAAAAGATGGGGATGCAACTGGGCTAAGCTACTACTGGGGCATATGCATACCAAGTTTCATCAAACTAGGACCTATAGTTCTTGAGATATGGAGGTGCTCGCAAAACTTTTCCATTGCTATTATATGTATTGAAAATTGTCAAAGTCACTCAACCAGAAAATCAAGGTCAAGGTCAAAAGATGGGGATGCAACTGTGCTAAGCTACTACTGGGGCATATGCATACCAAGTTTCATCAACCTAGGACCTATAGTTCTTGAGATATGGAGGTGCTCGCAAAACTTTTCCATTGCTATTATATGTATTGAAAATTGTCAAAGTCACTCAACCATAAAATCAAGGTCAAGGTCAAAAGATGGGGATGCAACTGTGCTAAGCTACTACTGGGGCATATGCATACCAAGTTTCATCAACCTAGGACTTATAGTTCTTGAGATATGGAGGTGCTCATAAAACTTTTCCAAAAAGTTAACGCCGCCGTCGCCGCCGCCGTCGCCGCCGCCGTCGCCGTCGCCGCCGGTAAAGTAACACCTATGTCCCGCTCTGCTTCGCAGGCGAGACAAAAACTACAGTAACAAGAGTGCATTAATCTTACAAATAAATCTATTTGTTTTTTGTACCAATATAACCCTATAACTTGATACTGCCACAACGGGAATTCCAAGTTTTCCGTACTTTCTCCCTGTACCAAGTGGCCTTCTCTATTTACTATAAGATCTCACTATAAACCATTATATCGGAATTGATCAGAAACCTTTGTGGTTTCCCGTTTGTCATACCTAATCACCACGATAGTACCCCTGATGATCAAGGTACAGCCACCGATGTAAACATCTTACAAACTCTTTATTCAAATTATCTTTTAATATTCACTGAACCATATTTTTACAAATATCTAAATAACAAATATTGAAAAATTTTGATTCGTCATGTCACTAATCTACATAATATTAGAGTGTTTACTGTATAACAGTAACTTGGGTGTCAAGTTTTGTAGTGCAAAATTCTACATAAAATCTATAAATGTCTAGTTCTTGTTGGATTTTCTCCTTTATCATAGTGGTACAGAGATTGGGAATGAATTTTTAGGAAAGCGCCATTTTCCACTTTTTTCATGGAAATTAAATTTAAAGGAGCCTTTTCTTAATATCTTATAAAAAAAATTTAAGATGAAAAAGGGCCATTTTCTTTTTTGATGTGGCAATGGTCCATGGCCCCCTACCTTCCCAATGCCTGAGTGGAAGATTGTGCATAGCTTGATGAGGATGTTAAGGTTGAAGAGATATTTGATGACACATGAAGACAGTTCAAAGGAAAAAGGCAATAATAAGCAAAGATGTAAGAATTAACATAAATGGTACATGGTACAATAATACCGTCCCCCCAAAGGCAATATGACCTTCACTCAAAAATCACAATGATAGGGGGTTTAAGAGTGCTATATGTATAGCACACTTAACCCCCCTTCCCCTTTTCCCTATTTAGTGAAACTTATGTGATGGGCTCCAAGGATGTGTCAATTATTTTTACTTCTTCAAAATTAGACTGAACTGAAATGAAATAAAAAATGTTTCTAGTATATAAGACACTGACTGTCTGCTTGACACTTATTTGTTCAAATTGCATATTCTTTGCTCCAATGTGTTGTCTGTGTACATAATTTCATTTTGATATGACTTATAATTCTAGAAAATCTGCCTGATTGTCAAGGAAAACCTGAGATGGGACTGGCAAACAAACCTAAGGATAGGCAGAAAGAAAAAATGTCAAGCAACAATTGTTTGCATAAAGATTTCTACTTTTGTAGGAAAATAAAAACTATTTCCATCGATTCATACCAGGTTTGTCTCTGTGCAAAATTTCACACCTTTTTATGTACCATCTGTGTGTAAAATTCAGACATTGTTCACATCAATACAAGAAGATTAAAATTATCAATATAAGTAAACATTAAGCTGCTGAGTCATATATTGTCAATGCTATATACCTACTGGGTAAACAATACAAACAAATACATAGTTTTTTCATTCTTTTCAACCCAATAAATGCAAATAAAAACAGCCGTAGGTGAAAAGTTATGATAAATGCACTTAAAGGATTTAAACATTCCCATAACATATTTTTCTCCCTTTCATTTTATGCTATTTAAAACATCAATAAAAAGATTTTCAAAGAAATGTCTCAAAATGTTATTTCAAACAAGTATGAATGATTATGCACATATTTTAAAAGAAATAATGTATTTGGCCTAAAACTGAACTTTAAGGAAACTTTTTCCCATTGCATAATTTCTCTTTAAGGTTTCATATAAATTACATCACAAATACCATATACATGTACTTCAAATACCGAACCGAGATAATGTTTTATCCAATCAGAGTGAGGTTTGCAGGCAGTAAAATCTTTGAACTGTTTGCCTTAGATTGGAAAAATCTTCAAGTCTTAGGTTACTTTATCAGGTACCAAAAGCAAGTATTTGTTCAGACCGAAACATAAGCCAGACCGTCTACTACTACAGCTTCTTAGTGAATAGATAGAATGCTTTTAAAAGTCATGATTCTTATTTAAAGATCACAGTCTAGACGGAGAACTTTAAATTCAGGTTCCCGCTTTTTTTCTAACGAATTGAACTTTGGATGGCTGATGACAAGACTTTGTAGGATTCCTGAGGGAGATGGGTTCATATTTCAAAGTATTTGTCTAGTATCTGTTAAAAAATCTCTTAACATTCATCATATCTTGGTTTGTTTTTAAATATGACTCTGCAAAATTTGTTTAAACTCTTGGGCAGGTACTCATTACATTGAAATATTATCAGCGGTCCACTTTAAACTGACACACGCCCCTTACTGACTAAATTGAAAGAAAAAAATTGAAGATGTTTGTCCTTTACAATACTCTATAGTAATCGCTGGGTGAAAGAATTTAACACTTTGTGAGAATCCCTAAGAATGATCGCCTTTAAAACTTTTCATTGTGACGTAGGTTCACGTCAAAACAGGTTTCACAGAACTTTTTGGTCAAATCATATCATGTATATCTGTTTGCTTACTTGACAAGAAAGCAAAATACTGAAAAAGCAAAATTTAAGAAATGCTTTTTATGTTATTATCACAAGATTTGCTATTAAAATTTATAAAAACTTCCTTTTGTATGAATTTCCTATTTGAGTCCTACATGTATATTGGTTGGACATTAGTTTAAATTTTCATTCATGAAAGTTTTTTTAAAAAATGTTACATCTACTGAGGATCGAATGAAAGGAATAAATATAAACTTACTTAATAAAGTGTGGTAAACTTACATGACTTATATTCCTAAACCATCCTTACAACGACAAACAAACCTTCATCTTTTAATCATGAGCCTGGGTGTCAGAATATGATTAGATGTCAAATACATGATCTAAGATATAATAGGTTAAGTCCCATGGGCAGTCTCAAATAAATCAGGTCCTTGTATCTGGTGCTTTATGTTCAAAGTTAGCATTTTAACATTAGTCATGTTAGGGGTCTGGACCCTTGAGAATATCTATAAATACAAGAACTGTATATCAGAAAATCATCAAAAGAATGGAAAATAAAAAACTTGCTAAATTTGGGATTTAACAATGCATTCCCTTTAAAAAATTAAAAGGTCTGCTTAAATTACACACTCAGTGTTTCTGGTGAAATGTTTACCGGAGAGTCAATTTAGCAAAAGTTCTACATTTTAAAGGGCATAATTTAGTGCTTATATAGAAATATAGAAAAATCTTGGGGTCAAAGAAACATTTTGAGAGTAAAATACCCCAGTTTCTGCTTTAATTGAAACACTGACACTTTTGATTACAAAATACAACATCTTCCCCCCCTTTTGCAAAAGTTCAATGATCTACTATACAACAATATCAGATAGTACACTGTCTAGTTACATAAGGTCCTAACACTGCATCAATATGAAAGCTTAGAATTTGTTCCTTGTTTAATTTGATGTATTGATTTTACAACCAGACTGAAAACCAAAGAATGCATCTTTGAAGAAATAGTCTATCAATATTTAATGTAATTACCATGTAGGTAAAACATTAATGTCAAGAGTTGCATGATGCTGCGTTGTAAATGCAGCTATGCTTTGTATCTCTGAAATACTACGAGGATGTTGTAAATGCAGGTTATGCTTTGCTACTCTGGAATACTATGAGCCTTTTCTTTGAAGGTCTCTTAATAATTTGCAAATTAATGCTACAAAGTTTTGACTCAAAACGTCTTTTTTTCACTCTTTTATGGAAAGAGACGTTTTACAAAATGTGGAACCGTTGTTAGGTTGTTTTTTTTTTTGGTGAATAGACCCCCCACTTGCATACCTATGTACAATTGTCCAAATAGTTCAATATCACCACTAAGATCAAGTTGTAATCTTTAACAACTTCAGTAGTAAAAATACAAAATCCTTTCTCAGTTAATGACATAGGTTACGCCCTCTTATGATTTAAATTCATCCAAGTTCTTTGATAAAATCGGACAAAATCATCTAATTTGTTTAAGTATGAGTATTTGGTATTTAATAAATAAATGCTGATTCACAAAGTAGGTAAGTCACAAACCTTCAAATGAAATCACTTCTCCGATCAAACAACTAAGATGTCAGGACAAAGAAAGCATCCTTAACACATGATAAAATTCCTTACAAAAATGCATACCTGCAACATTGCAATGTCAACTGTAAATTTAAACATCCAGAAATCTTAAAATATCCCGGTAACAAACTACAATACAGTTCTTTTGGACCATCTGTTGAGTTTAAAATTTAGGTCATTTAATTGTTGACATTGACCACCCTGTGGGGTAAACACATTCCTGTCCTGAAAAACAGTAATCCTTGGAAAACCGTTTAAATAATTGCCGAATATCACCACGTACCTTACTTCTTGGTAGAGATCTTATATAAGCCTAACCTTAAAACTTGTAATAATTCCTAAGGTCAATAAGTACAACATTCTTAATCAACCTGACAGGTAAAAATACCAGGTAAAACCTAATACACATCCCTGAAAGGTAAACAAAAGTGGACAAACTGGTGGACATGTTTCTTCATTCATAAAACTTCAATGATTTTATGACAGGATATAAATTGGTCTACTTACAACAATACACCAACTTTTGTCCACAGAATATTAGTTGTATATGATAACACAATTTTGTCACCTCTAGGAACTTTAATCTATAATCTGTTTACTCAGGATACTTGCCAAATTGTATGAAACATTCAAAATTTCACAACCATTTGCCATACAAACTGACACCATTTCTAGCCAATTCTGCCATTAAGATCGTCAAACTACATGCATGGACACAATGATATGACAACTTCTCCGAACCTGCTTTTATAGTTGTTTTTAAAAAGAGCCAAACAAGTTTTGGTGTGAGCTGGTTTTCATCTGTACCTAGAAGTTTCATTGAAAGCAACCTGCCCTTTCAAAAATATGCATTTAAGTTGACCTACAGCCATTTTAAAAGCAACTTTGTGACCTGACAGGGGTACCCTGTGGCAACATCCTTATTCAGTAACAGCTGTCCAATACATTACTAACAGTACCAGTTACTTTTTAATTATCTGTATTAATTTATCCTGTGATCAAGACTCATTTGAATACATTTTTATTGAAGAAAAACTAAAGATTTATATGCAAGTATTTACTTAATGTACTTTCTTCAAGTTTTATAAAAATCTATCAACCTTTTAAATACTTGTGCTTTGGTGATATATGAAAAGACAGACAGGTTATTTCTGTAAACCTTAAAAAATATAAATTATAAATATATAATATACGTTAAATAAGAGTTATCACCCTTGAGATAAATATCAAAAAGATACCATATCTGTCCAAAAACTAGTTCAATAGTCTAGGAACAAGGCAGTCAAAGTTTAAGACATGCAAATCTTTACTAAAAATATTTTAATATTCAATACAAATTTTATCATGCACCTGTAGGGTCAAAACTACTCATTATTTCTGATTTGTCATTTTTTCCAAAATAAAACTTTCAAGGCATAACAATGAAGAAAGTTTTAAATCATTTACATAATAATCTCATTCGTCAAACAAAATATAATATCTCTTCTTTACTACTATGATATTAGGAAAATAAGACCCAGGTGTGACGATTTTGAACAGGTACAAAAAAATCTTATAGTGTCCTTGACATTATAACTCATAGTCTTTTGATCTTTATAAAAGTTTTAAATTTGAATTGTCGAACACCTTTAACAATGGGTGGATGACGTGGGGCTGTACCATGAAAGGCTATTGGACCGCGTGTGTGAAAGCTCTAAAGTAAGGCCTCGGGTATCAGACGAAAATCTTACTACAGATGGGATGATTATTAACATGTCAAAAGAAAAGGGGTCAGAGGTCAATTTCATAATTGAGGTAATAGTATCATTGCACCCCAGTTCTACAATAAAAGGAAATACTATGCTTAGCAATAGTGGCAGACAACAGATCTAAAAATAGACCAAAATCAGTTTAATTGCTATCAGGGCAGACCGAATTTCTTAAAATACAAATGTCATTTATTATACCTGAATTAACACTATAATCACGACCAGCTTTGGTAATTATTTAATTAAAGTTACGAAAAAGTCTAAAATTATCAAATTAAAATAGGGCGTTACGGGTGTTTAAGTTTCTAGAAGGCGAGGGTTGAAAATGAGTTGACAATTGGATATTAAGGTAACCCTTAAAGGATGAGAATCAAGAAGCATGTCACAATAAACTAGTCTAGCTAGCTAGTATAAAACTAATATCAAATGTTAACCTACCAGTCAAACAAAAGAACTGGTCATTAGAATTAGGCTCTTAAGATGTCCAAGACTTCCGTCAACATCAGTGTTCCATTAATTGTCCTTGGATCGACTGTTTCCGAGTCATGAGAGAAAGTACTAATATCTGGAGTATTTACAAGTTTACAAGTGTCTTACATCCTGTAATGGACATTATCGTGAATATTTAGTCTCTAGCTAATTGGCCATGTTCAGAGAAGACAAGCTTAATTTCCTTAAATTAATGAATTGGTCGTCATATTGGTACAAAATGTTTTTGATTTCATACTTAGTACGTCTAGCTATAATCTATATGATAAATGTAGCAATTAACTATGAAAGTTGTTATGAATTGTGTAACAATGTCTATTAAATAATCAAATACAACTAAATTGCAAAGAAATCATCTAATACACCATATTAGATTTCATTTAGAAAACTTAAGTACACACCCTTCATAGCAATAACAAGAACTTTGAGAAATCCTCCTCCATGTAAAGGGCTTTGTCACTTCTCCTTTGACCTTAAGAGCAATCATGACCTGAAAATCATGGACTGAATCTTTCCTTATCTTAAAAGAATTGATAGCAGATCCCAACCTACCACTAGCCAAGATGGCACACACAGATGTAACAAATAAGAACTAATGGAGCTAAAATCAAACCATTTGACACAAAAGCACCCATTTTATCAAAGTAATATTCTTTATGATATAAAATTGTACTGAATGCAAAGTATTGCTGAATATAAAGTGCAATGCATCCCCATATATAATACATCATAAAACAGATAGGTCTATGACACAAGTAGGAACAAAGTGGAGTTTCAAACCACCTAAAACAAACTCTAAATGATTTCCCCTCAAGTACTAAACCATATCACCAAAGGAAAACTAAGTCCATAAAAGATATGAAGTAGTTTATTTTCAAAACATGAGAAACAAAAATGTAAAATATGTCAAATAAAAGTAAAAATCTGTCGTGTCAGCATGTCATTCTTGACAAGGTTATTTTAACATTATATGACATGAACTTTTAGACAGCTTTTCCAAATTCCTTTGACTCATAAACATGGGAACAAGCTAATTAACTTGATCTATAAGGTAATCTATAAAGTATGGATAGGAGCTTTAGCTAGGCTCTAATGCATGGTTTCTGAAGGCAAGCTTACAATGTTTTACAGTCAACCTTTTAGAAAACTAAGGAAGAATTTGCCAATTGGATGTCTACTGTAGGGCCCTGAGAAAAAAAGAAAATGTCCAACAGGTCTGAACATCTCTCAGCAGTCGGCATACAGTGTGTCATACCAACCACACTGCAAAATTTTTAAATCATTTATAAGGAAAGCGCCATAGAAATTTCTTCATATTTGTCTGGTCCAAAACAGAAGGACGTGGTCCGACAGGTCAGAATGTCTAAGGATGTACAATTCATGATAAAGAAAACCCTACAAATCACTCTTATGTACAGTGTCTGAGAGAAGCTCAATGTCAATTTTTGTACAGACATACAGTGTTGGTGCTTAATGCCCTTTTACCCCCATCCGGGCCATACAGAATGGTCAGTTTCAATGGTGGAGGAAACCTGATTATAAGGAGGACACCATTGACCTTGGGTGGTAAGTGACAAACCTTATTTCATCCAGGTCATTTCAGTCAAGTTCAGGTGTGGGTCAAAGAATTGATGTTAGAGAGGGCGCACAGTTAAAATATTATAAAAATATAGGGGCATTTTCAAGAAAATCGACTATATATGGAAAAAAACTTCAAATTTTAGAGGGGGCGCGCCCCTGTTTGATTCAGGCCTGCAGTAAATTCAAATCATGACTTGATCCGGCAACACCTGAAGATCAAATAGTGTGGTATTGAAACCAGTGCTTTAAACCACTCTGACACCCAGGCCCCCATATAAGTAAAACTTGATGTCCCTAACATGTTGTTGTAGTGCATAAAAATAGGAGGTGTGCTGCCCCCTCTCTGAATCTGTCACTGAATTCAAGACCTTAGAGGAATCAATATGGAAAGAAACAGGGAAAAAATTCTGCACCATCATCAAACAATCAGCAAATTAAGAATTAATTTCTAAAAATACTTCAATACTATGCAAACAAATCTAAAGTCCATTAACCTATCTTAGGTTTGATCAAAATAGTATGCTATCTGCATGACATATCACTTCAATCACTAGGAAAATTTGCTGCAATGATGCACTTAGTCAACTTCATTTATCAATGGGATATATTATATCTATATTTTATGATTTATTTTATTATTAGTTATTACATCATAGATACAGCAGAGTAGCTATATTATTTCATAGTAAAATATATCCATTTTTCATGTATGATATATCAGATAACAGACATAGGAGAATCAGAAAAATGATATTGTTTACATAAGGGAAATTCATACATTAGGGAGGGAAAAAAATAGCAACAAATTTTGCAATTCAAATACTACTTTGCCTGTTCCCAGAACTTTGTGAAAGGGATTTTATTAAAACAAGATTTTGTCTTTAATACTCAAATGCTTAAAATGCTTGATGATTTTGAAAGGGAAGTAAGTCTGAAAAACCCTTAACCTTTTCTGCCTGAGGGCATTAACAATTTTCATCTTTTTTGCTAAAAAAAAGGTGCACATCTAGATTATGTCAGAAACATTGGCCCAGGTGCATCGATAAAGGGTCTTAAACACTAACACACGCTCACACACACACAGAAATTCATAGAAATCCATGGAGTCGTTCTAGAGGAGTAAGTGAATAAAATAAAGATAGATTGACAGACACCCTTAGCCTATATACACTCCTACTTATCAAGTTGGGGATATGAAAAAAGAAAGTTTTACTTCTATTTACATGCAAGTAAGAGTAAATAAATTGATCATTAATATTCACTATGTTTGTAAGGTTCATAGTCATATTAGCCTGAGACTGCTTAGGATAACTCCACTATTTCTCCATTCATCAGATGGTCTTATCTTAATGAGTTTACAATCAATACATTGACCAATCATTGATCATCTATTATCCCATGGTCTGTCAAATAAATCAGAAATTTTCTACTGGATGACTCCTTTAATGAAGAATTGATGTACTGAATTAAACTTTCCTAGAAGCTGTCAAACTCTGTAATAGGTTTGATGAATTAACATACAGGACACTTCCCTACAAGTGACCAGTAGGAATGGGATATTGGAGAAGGACATATATTGTCAACATTTTAGTTCAAACAAGAATATGTCAAAATTAAGTTAACCTATTTTGGGACAAATAGACCTGAACACTAATAGGCCCCTATAATTTCCTTACGTTTAGAGCATAAAAATCTGTCAAAATCAAAAATGGCTGGATTTCGTATAACAGGAAGTAGGTGAGTGACAGAGCTGAAATCAAATCCCACATTATGAGACCCCATCCTGATGCTGTATACCAAATATCAAATAGCAGTGATAAGTAGTTGCTGAGAAAACTGTAACACTAATTTCTTCCCTGCCCTCCCTCTGGCTCGACATTCATCATTTTATAACGTGGATTTTTTGCTTTGTAAAATGCGGCAAAACAATGCCAATCTGCAAATCAATGCCCCCTATCAATTTAAGGAAACAACTTTCAAAATATGCAACTTATAAGATTTTATTATAAAGTTTTAAAATACTAAATAAACTATTACAGCAAATATAAACAAGACTCATAAACATTATGAGTACATTTGCAATATTAAGCATGCTTATTGGACTTACTTTAAATTTGTTCTCCAAGCCAATTAGTTTTTTAGTCCTGATATAATAGGACTTACTCTATTAATCACCTGAAATAATTGTAAAACACCCTTTATCTGCTAAGTCTCATCCATAAATAGGAAAAAATCCCACCCAGCAACATGTGCTATGTCATCTAAATGGTAATCATTGAATATTTTTTAAGACAACAGATTTCCAACTTGAACATGTCAGCAGCATATTTTCTCTCTATTGATCTATGAAGTGTATATATATTGACTGTCCTTTTGTGTTTTAACAAAATGATTCATATATACACATATAGATGGTTTGTGATTCATGCTATCTGTATTTAGGACAAAATTTACCCACATGTTAGATTAGTATACTATAGTACGTTGATCTAAAAATAGCACTGATGATAAAACATTATCTCTGTTGCATAGGTTGCATTCTAGTGCATCATCAATTAAGTACTCAGTATATAACATAATAACATCCATCTTTTTCGGTGTTATATAAATTGATAAGAAACAGGGATTTTTATTACATAAGTAACGTTTTGGGTCATTTATTTTTAAATTTTGTTTGTTTTGAAAACCCAACTGTAGAAATCTTACATAAAAAAGTTAGTGTGATGAACAAAAGGTTGATTGATTGATTGTTAGTTGTTTAATGTTGGCGATATTGGAGCCATCATCGGGACATAAACAAGTTGAAATAATTATGTATGAACAAAAGACTTTTCACCTTCTTCTTATATTGAGAACCTTAACTTGTGGTTGATACAACCACTGTACCACAAAAAGTTTATCTGTAGTATTTATACAGGTGCTATACTGTTCTATGGCTGAAGTGATGAGAGCTGGACATTAGCATTATTTTTTCATTGGCAGGTGCTGTAGATAAAATTGGAATGACTAACATATTTAATGGTTTTTAATGCATCTTTATAGCAGAGCTTTAATCTAGCATTCATTTAAATACCAAATTACATTTTTTTAAAGAACTCCCATAGAAGATGTGTTATCTACACTTTCATGGTGAACAGGAAGAAGATGAGGAATGGTCATAAAACTGCTGACCACCATATAGTACTATCAGATGAAGCTACAATAGATTGCCAGGAAGGCTGTACATGGGATGCTCAATAAACTCCTATTATGTGGTTTTGCAACATGCTGCAGGCAAAATAAAATACTTATTTTGTTTCTAAGTTAATAAAGTGCAATCCCATAATATGTTTTAAAGAGTTTTTTACTTCCTTGTGTTCAATTGTTTTAGAATGTTACATGCCTCCCCCTCCCAATCCAAATCAGTACTTGTTTGTCTGGAAGTCAAAAATTTAAATTGTAGTTCCAAATGTAGATTTCAAGAACACACCTACATTTCAAGAGTAAACTTCGAGAGGACCAAAAAAATTAAAGTTCAAACAATTTGATTACGCAGTGAACTACAAATGCACAGGAAACATGTAGAAACACGACCAATATAAATGCACCATATGACTTAAACTTTACTGTGGTCTTAAATTCCCAACAATTCAATACTTTGTCCTTTAGTTGGCAAAAGTGCAGAATTGTATTATTTTGAGGTGTGATTTTGAACAAATAGATACATATCGTCAAAATTCCTTTCATGTTCTTGTTGAATGGACAAAGGTAAATCAAGTGTAAATAACCAAGTTAAGTGGTGACTTCTCCAATTTCTATTAACACACCATAAAATTGTTTATCTCAGCAACTTTACTATAATTTTCGTGACAAATTAGGCAAAAAGGGATATATTAATTTTTATCAGTTAAAAACTACAATAAGCCAAGGTATATAAGAGAACTCTCCTGCCAAGTTTATTATCTGCTCTCCAATGTTAAATTTGTGTAAACCATACCATAGGTAAATATTAAACTTACAAAAACTTTATTAAAGATATTTCATAGGTAAAGAAATGGGACACGACAGACAAAACCGATTATTATAGAACCCAAAAGACTATTTTGAAATTTACCCAATTATAGATCAGCTTCGAACAGTAGTTATGGAATGTAAAATTGTATATATAACCTTGCTTAATAGGAAAATCTGAATGTTTCTGAAAGGGGTGTACTAACATGGAACTTAGAAGAAAATTTAGGGGGGGTATGACCAGCTGGAGCAAACATTTGACAAAAAAAAAAAAAAAACGCTAGAAAGTTGAAGTATCTCCAAAAGATGGAAAAATCTTGAAAAATCTTGAGGAAAAAAAAAATATCCTTCATACAATTGTCCAAACACAAAAATATCTCAATGTCTCATTTACTGTGGGGGTCCAAATTCTGTGAAAGTTTGATTAATAAATTGCTTATTAATTGGATACCCTGCAGTTTATAATTTTTGTGAATCCTAAATAATTAACTTCACCTTTAATTCAGTCAAAAAGGCCTTAAAGAACCAGACATGCCAGAAGGACATTTGCATATTGCAAGTACATAAAAGCCAAGCAACTAAAAAGCTGTTGTTGTTTTTTTTTTTTTTAAAGGACATGTGTTGACTGTTCTTTAATGTTGGACTTTTTAACAAATAACAGAAAATAGAAAAAAATCCAAGAAAATTCTTCGTCATTAACATGAATGTGTGAATCCATGCAGCTGTTAAAAGTGCATATTAAAGGCTGACATTTAAGTTGACATTAAAAAAAGCAAAACTGTAAAGATTTATCCAGAATTTACTCACTTTAAGATACAATCTTTTGTTACAATGTAGTAAAACAAGTTATATAAAAAATCAAATCATGTTGACATTTTCTAAAGTACATACATATATGAAAGTATTATGATCCTTTACTATTTAGTTAGTTAATATAAATTATCTACTAGATATTTTTGTTAACACAATCTTGTGGTTTAACTATGGTTAATGAAATGTGAATAAAATGACACAAGAATGAGGGGGTACACAGATAAACTTATGTCCATAGTTCTGTCACACTATTTTGTAACTATGTGGTTATTTTTTAGCATTGGCTTGCAGATCCATGTAATTACAGAGAGGAAACCAATAAATCACTAAAGATACATATGGAAAACAGATCGCTTTGATCTTCTACATTCTGGTTGATTAAGTCTGACCACTGTATCATATATAATGCATACCACAGCCAGGAAACCAATATCACTGCCAACCTAACATCTATTACTGCAACTTCTAGATTGTTACAAATAGTGCAACACCTAAAGAAAATTTCAAACCCCAAAGACAGCCTAACATCTATTACTGACTTCTAAATTTGTTACAAATAGTGCAACACCTAAAGAAAATTTCAAACCCCAAAAGACAACTATAGAAATTCAGGAAAACATATACAAGACTTATAAAGATAAACAAAGCATAAACTGGTGTAAGTTCACATATAAATTTCTAAAGTTTTGAATTAGTTGTGAACTATCTTAACGGAAATTATAATCAAAGACAAGGGTTCCCTTAATGATGCATCTCTTTACATGAACTACATCTAATCACCTGCTGCAAACATCTTACATGTAATATCTTATTGTTTTTCAGATATTCTACATTTTGTCATGCAAAATGACCTTGTAAAAGTACATACATACCTTAAGCCTTAAGCTTTAAGCTTTGATGAATGACAAATGTATCTACAATTAAATGTCTTTCCTAAATCTTATAAACATACATAAGAAAGTTGTTAAGTCCCACATAAACTTAACAGAGACTTGAAAAATTCGCAGACAAACTTTGTAAAGATTCAGGTGTTTGAAATTCAATATGTATAGATTATGCCTTCCACCCCCAACAACAAATACCAGAAAACTTAGCAACATCAGATATCAGTAAATATTAAAATCATTGCTCTTCAATAAAGAATGTGTCTACAATATAAATATGCTATTTACAGAAGTTCATTTAAAACCTGTTTCACCTGCAAAATTATCGGAAATTCTGAATATTTCATCAGATTTAGAACATAAAATGTGACTACATGTATTTTAGTTCAATAGCTGAGGGTAAAAAAACAGTTCATGTCAATTTTGGTGCAACTCATGCATGAGATGAAGTGAGAAAATTTTGATAACATCTAAAGCCCTTTATATATCGTTTTATTGATATCCTATGCTTAACCTTGGAAACAAGATTCTGCATATCAATGATACAAAGAGCCCCTTTGTTGAAAACAATTTGCTTGGGTCTATCATTTTACTATAATTCTAGGAATGTATAAAGTAAAAACTTTTGGCGTAAACATGAAGAGGAAGGGGGGGGGGTCAAGATAATTGGGGAATTTCATCATGCAGTAGAACAACATTAACTGTATTTTCAAATTAAAGAGGGTGAGCAATGCAACTATGAATAAAATTTTAAACACACCAGATACCCAAATGTAAGTATTGTCATGATTGTTTTCAAGACATTTTTTTTGTGTGCAAATGTTCCCGAATTAACTTCAGTCTAAAAGACTATCACTTATTACAGGTTTTACTGTATAAGCTTTTTTCATAAATTAACAGAGAAATATTTTGTTCCCTACCACTTAATAGATAGGATGTGGTAATATACATCTACATCCTTGTTTTAACATGTAAATGACATGCTTTCTGATGCTAAATCAAGGACAGACAATTTGTCATCATTTCCAAATATAAACATGAAAATTTTTGTGAAGGTCTTGAAAGAATGCCCTTGGCTTGTCAATGGAAGTTATTCGGTTTTTTGTTGTTCAACAAGTGTATTCTGTTAGAAACATATTTCTAGGCTAAATAAAGTTACTAACATATATAAGCTAATACTGAAAGCTGTTGTCCTGCATTGAAGAACATCTAAAATGTCTTTATACTGGAGGCTTATAGGTTAGCTAATTAGCTAATTATACACAAAACATAAATGTTTCATATAATGAATCAAAATTATGAGTTTTTCCTGCATTTCATCAGAATAAACTCCTCGGAAATAGAAGATTTATCTCCCCCTTCCCCCTAAAAATCAGAAAGATCTGACATGCCACAATTGTCAAAAGTTCATCCATTAAACTTTGTCTGATTAAGCATCAAATTTCTAACTCATAAACAAGTAATTTCTGTGGTGAGGGGAATTAATTAAACCCTCTGACTGCTTATTAATTATGTCAATCATTTTACCAATAATTTTCACAATTTTTCTGTAACGCTGGTGATTTATGGCCCCAATAAAATCAAGAAGAAACATGTACAAATTATGTAGACTAATGACATGGCTACACACGCCCACAAACATGCGGTACATTTAGCCGATTAATCATTTTTTAAAATCCAATTACAGATAAATATGCTAAAGGCTTGTTGCATAATCTTGTAGGTCTAAAATTTACACATCAAATGTCTGCAATTGAATATTTTAAACGGCAATGAAATTTGGTCTGAAAAACATAAAAACAAGATCTTTGGTCTAAACAACAGACATTCGATAAAACACAAGATAGCTCAAAGTGGGGTTAACTGCACCTGTGTTCTAGATGCTGCATGAAAAAGCTTTTCCCCCTCATTTAAAATACAAAGGGTTTGAATTTGGACCAAACTTCAAGCCCCTGTGCTTTAAATTCACAGTCGTACATGTAATTCTTCTTTTCTAAGTACAGGTTTAAAATATGCACAAAACTGCATGGTTGCCGACAAACTATAAATTTACAAATTCAATGAAAAGGAAAAGAAAAGATTGATTTTCTGTAAAACCACACATCCCGACAAATTAGTGGAAAGCTTGTCAGATACATGTATCTTCCGTGTAGGAAAGCTAATCTGGCCTGTCATGTACACACATAGATGACATTTAGTTATCATATGTTGACTCTTTTTACTTGACATGAATAAAAATGCTGAATTTATAGTTTTTAGTCTATTTATAAACGTTGGTGACAGGTGCTTGATTGTCACAGGAGAGATCTGTCACTTACTTGTTAGAAATTACAACAATTTTTTCTCCATTTTTAGTTTCATTTATAATATATCATATTTTTCAAATTAATTTCAATATTGTACCGAAAACAAAATAATTTTAACACTTTTTAAATTAAGTTTAAAATGCAAACGTAATAGGGTTGACAAAATTTGTAAAGAAAAATTGCTCTCAGGTTTCACAACCATACAAATTTATCGTTTACCGGTTATACTACCCTTTTCAAAATGATTCAAATGTGTACATAAACATTTCCTTATTTTCCCTCCATTTTTTAGCATATCATTTTTTTTCACTATTAGCTAATACATAGTGAAACTTGATTTCTACAGTACTAAAAAAATTCATTTCTATGAGAATAAAGATAACCTTAATGCCCCTTAGAATTCTTTCTTTAGAAAACAATCTTTAAACCACATGAACCTCTGGATGACAACATCAAAATCTACAGCTAAAAATAAATTCTTAGTAAAAAAAAACACCACCATTATCAAAATATGCATCATTAAAAATTTCTCCACATTTTATCAATAACACATTAATGCAAAAATTGCTACAATATACTACAAAATTTGACTTACTGTGCAAATACCCAATAATTAATCAGATATGAAAAAAATCCGGTCTCTCTGTGTTTACCTGCCTATTGACTGGGAGTCATAACACTAACTGCAGATAACAGCTGTAGGAAAAACTAGGTCACTACTATCATGTGTTTGTAGTAAACCTCAGATTGGTTGGTCACAAAAAACATGCCTACTCATCCATAGTATTGATCTAGACGTCAGAGAGGCAACAACGGGGAGTGTGAGAGATTACTAGGAAGAGGCACGTAAAAGGGGTTTTAAACGTTTGCCTACGTGTTTTGAAGGTTAAATTGGAAACAAATAGATAATCAATAAATTTATATATATGAATAAATAGAAATGTAACAAAGAAGTATTGATGATCTGTTTAAAATTCTGTTGGGAAAATTTGAAAATGCTGAAGATATTAGTTAAATTTATTTTTGTAGCTAAAACAGTATCCATGTATATAAAAGGTCAATTTAAATATTATATAGATTTTTTTTCAATCTGAATTTTAAAGACCAAAAAAGAATTCAAATTTTGGCTTAATATATTAATTAGTGTATCTAATTAATAATTCAATAAGTCATCTTAAAACCTCATTCTTAGATTTTGCTTTCTGCTAGTACTACTGTAAAGAGACATGATTGCAATTACTTCATGTCAATGCTATTTAAGATTTTTTTTTCAATTTATGAGTTGACCCCAAGTGCAATACTGTATACATACATGACAGTAAATTATACCTGTCTGTAAAACCCCTTAAAATGGTAATTATCTACATAAGAAATGTCAAGACATTTTGACCTGAATATCAAACTCTTTTACTTCAAGTTTAAAGCTATCATTTAAAATTCATATTAAAAATATGACAAAGAGTTTCAGTGTCATTTTGTCATAAAAGCAATGAAGTAAAGGTGAGAAGAGAATATTGTTACGCTTAGGGGTAATAATAATGTTAAGGGCATTGGTAGGTTTGTAATGAAGTGTATTTTTCATTTTTACTTTCATTTGTAGTTGCTCAAGCACCTGTTTTTATTCTACTTTCACTTTCGCGACCGTAGTGTTTGAGTAACATGTGTATATGCGACATTGCTGTGAATGCTTTGAATGGACATTATTATTCACATTGTATATTTATATTGTATGTATTTATTGTTATTTTGGGTGTTTGCGGGAATGTTAGGTCATAGTTCGTCCTCATTGTTTTGACCCCGTCAGTTCCCAGACATACCAGCTTTATTTTGTCCTTCCATGTCTTGTCCCGTTCTTTTATCATGTTTGCCTTTTTACGTAAGGGTTATTTATTGTAGCTAGGGTTTTTGTCATGTAAGGTTAGGTCCCGTTAAGCCCCTGTCCCAGTATATTGTCACGCCGACTGCCGACATTGATGTTTTCATGGAAGCTGCCATTTTTACGGGAATTCCCCTGAGTCAGTGCGCGTGTCGTCATAGAGAATAACAACGACGTTGACCTGGATGCACTGACGTCATATATAAACAAACAGCGTCTGTAGAAACGGTTAGACTGCAGCAAACGATCAGGGTGTTCAGATCCCGAGACCAGGGAAAATGACCAGAGCAGGGCAAAGATACCATTTGCAACCCGCTGCAGTCTCAGGAGCCCGTTTATCGTCAAACTATTGACGTCATTTATACTTTCACACCGCTTTTTACCATATTTGGATGTTTTGGCGTGACACAGATAACTTTTACTATGGAATTTACTACGATGTTTACTTTCGTCCATTCATTGGGGGGTCCCTGTTATTATCTGCTCTGGTAGGTTTTTATTGTTATTGTATTTAATAAATCAAAGTATTTATTAAATGTTAAAGAAGTGAAAGCTGTTTTCCTTGTTATTTATGAGACTTTGTAGCTGTATTGAACCAGTGCCTTTTGCCATGCTGGACCATGCTACCAATGGTGAAATCTATGTGACCAATAGATTTACTTTATCACGCCACCAGTGATATTTTATTTTGTCACGCCACCAGTGATACTTATTCATTTATTTTGTCACGCCACCAGTGATACTTTATGTTGTCACGCCACCAGTGATACTTTATGTTGTCACGCCACCAGTGACATATACTTATTTTCTTTTATCACGCCACCAGTGATACTTATTTTATTTATATTGCCACGCTACCAGTGCCAGTATTTGTGTAATGACACGCTACCAGTGTCGTTATATTCACGTTACCAGTGTCTTACTTGTAAACTTAGTATTTGATAATTTTGTTTCAACGTACAAGTTACTCATATTTCGAAGTAGGAGTTGTGGGTTAGTTAAAATCATTAACGTAGTAAAAAGAGACTACCCGCACAACGCTTCATTTGGTGCCCGGCGGTGGGATGAGATTTCCCTGTTCTTTGAACAAAATAAATTTATATTGTTAATATTAATATTTAAACTTTAAGTATGAGTAACAGAAGTGATTTTGATGAATCTGAAATAACATTTCATGATGAAATACCATCTACATCAAGCTCTCCAGATAGTGAAGTAGGGGCACCTTTTAGAATTTTAAGTAAGCAAATTGATGCTTTATTTGATGAAATTGAACACATAAATACCAGGATAGACAATGTTGTAAATATGTTTGAAAGACATTTTAGTCAGAGTAATAAAATTTCTAAGGCTAACCAAGAAGGGGTTCCTGTGAATTTAAATAATGAGATTTTAGACTTACCAAGTAAAGGTGTAACTGACCAAGTTTGTAGAAGTGAGACAGATACCATGTCTCAAGAACCATGCTTACCTGAACCTAAGAGACTGAGTATACCAGAAGTCAATGGTATAGCCCATATTACCAGTCATGATGTTAAACCTTGTGAGTTTTCTGGAAATACCAGATGGAGTGAATATTTAATTCACTTTGAAACTGTAGCTAACCTTAATAATTGGTCAGGTAAGGTTAAAACCATGCAGCTTATTGCTTGTTTGAGGGGCAAAGCATTAAGTTATATAGGAGATATTGATTATAATTGTCCTCCATTATTTGAAGAGTTAGTTTCTATTTTGAATAAAAGGTTTGAACCCAAAACCATGTTTGAGATCTATCGCAACCAGATGGATGCTCGTACTAGAAAGAAGGATGAATCATTAATTGAACTAGCTCAAGATATACAAAGGTTAGCTAACCTAGCATATCCTAATGCGGATAATGAAACTAGAAATTGTCTAGCTTTT
This sequence comes from Arcuatula senhousia, assembly GCA_963971305.1. Taxonomy (NCBI): domain Eukaryota; kingdom Metazoa; phylum Mollusca; class Bivalvia; order Mytilida; family Mytilidae; genus Arcuatula; species Arcuatula senhousia. The sequence continues at coordinate 30,249,718 of OZ020306.1, read as the reverse complement.
AGAAGTTTCAAAGATGCTCTAAATGATAGAGATTTAGCACTAGCTATGTGCAGATGTACAAATGAGACTGTTGATGAAGCCCTCAATGCTGCGTTGAAGTATGAAGCAGTGAAACATAATTATATACCACCTTCGCATAGACGGATGGATGAAGCAGCATTTACTGATGCTGAACCTAATATTACCTATGACCAAGGTATCAAAACCAGTAATAAGAGATGTCATAGATGTGGTGACAGAGGACATATCAAGAGATACTGTCCTATACAAAACTAAATTTTATACCATAAATTTTGCTGAAAACATTCAGTTACCATGAATGTTTTATATATTGTCATTTGTTGTTGGTGTGAATGTTTATCTTGTATGAGTGTATTTATATATTTTGTCCAGTCATGTTTCAGAATGAAATGTGATACCGTTTTATATTGATGAGTACCTACCAAGTTTTACCATATAGTGCCACGCAGATATGTTGAATATCTTGTCCTATAGAAAGTACTACCTAAAGATGAACCTTGTCTGATCACTTGATGCTGCTGATGTTGTCATATTAATAATATTCATGAGACCAATGAATTGATTACCTGTTATTTTCAATGACCAGTTTGAAAATCCATTCGAGATGTTTATAGAACCAGTTGTGTACAAACTGACCTGTGTGGTTGAACCTTTTAGTTGACGCTCAGTGATTTTCTGAGGAGACCTCCAGTGATTGTCTGGAGACCATTTTTATTGTGGAGTTTATCGTCACCAGTGATTGTCTGGGACATGATGTTGTGGAGACTTCAGTGATGGTCTGAAGTAATATATATTTGTAGTAGGCTTCAGTGATGGTCTGAAGCATGTTTTATTTTATTTTCTCCTAGGGTATAGTCGATTACCTCCGGGTAGACCCTCTGTGGCCATTTCAAAGGAAGTGGGATATTCCTAGGGCATTACAGTGCTTCTGTGATGAGTTTTTGATGAACCACACATTTCAGATTTTACCAAGGGTGGAAAGCTCAGCTTTTACGTGAGCTATAAGCAATAGATGTGAAGTCTCGTAACCAGAGAAACCATATTTGATGTATCAATGTCTCGCTACCAGAGATGCATTTCTGTCTCGTTACCAGAGACATTTTCATTATATTGATGCCAAAGATGACTTTTGATGCTACATTGATGACAACACAGTATACAGATGAAGATCCGGTTTTATTTTTTTTTTAGTAGGTATAGGTAGGATTCATGTTAGGTAGGCGTTCCTCTTTATTTTTAAGTTCGAGGACGAACTTACCCGGGAAGGGGGGTAGTGTTACGCTTAGGGGTAATAATAATGTTAAGGGCATTGGTAGGTTTGTAATGAAGTGTATTTTTCATTTTTACTTTCATTTGTAGTTGCTCAAGCACCTGTTTTTATTCTACTTTCACTTTCGCGACCGTAGTGTTTGAGTAACATGTGTATATGCGACATTGCTGTGAATGCTTTGAATGGACATTATTATTCACATTGTATATTTATATTGTATGTATTTATTGTTATTTTGGGTGTTTGCGGGAATGTTAGGTCATAGTTCGTCCTCATTGTTTTGACCCCGTCAGTTCCCAGACATACCAGCTTTATTTTGTCCTTCCATGTCTTGTCCCGTTCTTTTATCATGTTTGCCTTTTTACGTAAGGGTTATTTATTGTAGCTAGGGTTTTTGTCATGTAAGGTTAGGTCCCGTTAAGCCCCTGTCCCAGTATATTGTCACGCCGACTGCCGACATTGATGTTTTCATGGAAGCTGCCATTTTTACGGGAATTCCCCTGAGTCAGTGCGCGTGTCGTCATAGAGAATAACAACGACGTTGACCTGGATGCACTGACGTCATATATAAACAAACAGCGTCTGTAGAAACGGTTAGACTGCAGCAAACGATCAGGGTGTTCAGATCCCGAGACCAGGGAAAATGACCAGAGCAGGGCAAAGATACCATTTGCAACCCGCTGCAGTCTCAGGAGCCCGTTTATCGTCAAACTATTGACGTCATTTATACTTTCACACCGCTTTTTACCATATTTGGATGTTTTGGCGTGACACAGATAACTTTTACTATGGAATTTACTACGATGTTTACTTTCGTCCATTCATTGGGGGGTCCCTGTTATTATCTGCTCTGGTAGGTTTTTATTGTTATTGTATTTAATAAATCAAAGTATTTATTAAATGTTAAAGAAGTGAAAGCTGTTTTCCTTGTTATTTATGAGACTTTGTAGCTGTATTGAACCAGTGCCTTTTGCCATGCTGGACCATGCTACCAATGGTGAAATCTATGTGACCAATAGATTTACTTTATCACGCCACCAGTGATATTTTATTTTGTCACGCCACCAGTGATACTTATTCATTTATTTTGTCACGCCACCAGTGATACTTTATGTTGTCACGCCACCAGTGATACTTTATGTTGTCACGCCACCAGTGACATATACTTATTTTCTTTTATCACGCCACCAGTGATACTTATTTTATTTATATTGCCACGCTACCAGTGCCAGTATTTGTGTAATGACACGCTACCAGTGTCGTTATATTCACGTTACCAGTGTCTTACTTGTAAACTTAGTATTTGATAATTTTGTTTCAACGTACAAGTTACTCATATTTCGAAGTAGGAGTTGTGGGTTAGTTAAAATCATTAACGTAGTAAAAAGAGACTACCCGCACAACGCTTCAATATAAACCTTCTAGATGGACCTTTCAAGTGGCTTACAGGTATCTGAATCCATCCATAAGTACCTCAATTTTATAAGGAGTTTAATAGTTAAAAGTAAATAATTGGAATCTCAATTTGAGCCCGTGGGTCATAAAGATCTTGAGGTCTAATACAGCATTAACTTTAAACATAGATAAACATGCCTATGTGTCTTAAAAGTCTGGCTCTGTAAATACCCCCAGTGGCACATTAAGAAATTTTGAGAGAGAGAGGGAGGGGGGGCGCTTTGGTCATGCTTCCATGATTTCCTATATATCAAATCAAATTTTTTTGCCAAGAGGTGGGGAAGGGCTCTAGATCTGTCCCTGAATTCATTAGCAAGTTATATGTATGATTTGTAATAAAATTGTGGTCATTAAAAGGGGTTGACAGGGAAAAATTAATTATACTAAATCATTACTGAAGTTTTAAGTTTTGCATTTTTTACAAGACCTTAAAATATTTTAATGTAAAAAATCAAACCTTGTAGAAGTGACACCCCATCCCTACAAAGTTCTAGTATTTGAAAGAAATCCTACTTAAATTTTTAATACAGATGTGAATTGATTGATGAACATTAAACTTCCAAAAGTGTCTTATGCATTGAAAACTTTTTTCAAGTGTCATGGACAAACAGACACACCTAGTTAATAGTTTAAAATAGAAATGAGACATGGATAATAAAGACAGAAGTCTGCAACATAAATTAACCAATATACTATCTACAGTTCTTCTTTTGTTTCTCCCACTTTAATGTAGCTGCTGTCTGCTTGCTAGTTTTGAATTTTAATAATCTTTTCTTATGGATGCTGTGTCCTGTACATTTATTCCACATCCCATATTTCCCCAATAATTGCAACATTGAAGTACCACAAGCTACAGTTATTTTATGATTTGTGACATCCTGCCAATGTTATGTTATGACTTTTCTGTCTTCAAAGCCTGGGATGTGACAGAGTGTGTCTCAGACGATGAAGAAAAATCTAGATACTGGGTTATGTCCCCTTAAGGTTGTTGTCTTCTTTCAAACTACATGTATTTTAAAATGTGTCATGGTTTTGCAAGGCTTAAAATCAAGCTAAAAATGGCAGTTGTCTTTACTTGGGATACAAAGAAATTTAAGTTTAAGACATGTTTAAATGAGAACCTTCTTGTTATAAGGCTAAGTAGCATAACACGTAAAAAGATTTAGTTATGATATGATCATAAATTGCAGGAGATGTCTTGATCTTTTTCTTTTGGTTTTGTACAGGGGTTTAAGACACAAAATATGGAATAATGTGAGAAAGCTAACATAAGAATACCCCTGCTTTATATTGAACTCAAGGTTGGGAAAACATTTAAATCAACTATCTCCCTTGAATGAAGTCATAAGCAATGAATTTTTTTCATGTACATCTCCATATGGTGCAATTCCTTCATGTAAAGTTTCATCAACATCTACCCAACAGCTTAGGAGGCGTTCTGCTTATGGATATGTGGACAGACTTATGGATGGCCAAGGTGATGTGTACAAATATCCTCCAATACATTTTGGGCTAAATGTGTACTTTGCTTTAGTTTCTTTTAATGATTTTGTTTTCTTTTTATTATAAGGATATAAAGTATAGGATACATTTAGTTGAGACATGTTTTGGAATAATAGCAATGCCCTTGAGAGCTAGGACTGGTATCTAACATCTTATGAGTACATTTACAAATGAGTTTGCCTAGTATAAAAACATCTGAACTGCTGAATATGGAAACAAATAAGTTCTACATAAAATCTTATTCTTAAACTAGAATGGCAGTCTTTCATGTCGCTTGAGTCTTAAAATTTTTGGTAAACAGGAAGTAGATGAGTTACAGGCATAAATTCCTTTACAGCATATAGTACTATGGAAGGAAGCTACATACAAAATATCAAAAGGATGTGACATTTAGTTGCCAAGAAATCTGTGATGGAAATTTTTTGTGATGCCACAGGACACAGGATGACGCAAGATGATGGAGAGTGTCAAAGTGACTCCTAGATGTTCCTTTGCAACATATTGCAGGCAATATAACAAAGCTGTGGTAATAAACTGCATATGAATGCAGATTTCATTTCGTTCCCAAGACAAATGAAAAAGTTGTACTTTCAAGAGAAGTACTTGATATGACTATACAATCATACTAATGGACATTATACAACATACACTTCCTTATCCTAAATGGCAAGAAGAAGGTTCTCTCGTAATCAACAAAGCTGATGGCAATTTCAAACCAAATAATTCAGGAAAATTTGATTTGAAAACCCTTTGAATGCAGAATGATGTTGACTGATTGAATTTATACGCCCCTTCATTGTATAATAAAACAATTCACATCTACAACTATCTAATTTGGAATTCAGAGAAAGACATAACTTTATTATGTTGCATTACTTACATCTAAAATAGAAGACTTGACAAAGTAAATTCATAGCAGAAACCTAATATTAAAGGATATATGCAACAAACTGCTTCACCAGAAAAACCAAGGAGTATCCTCACTTGTGTCATTAAAATTCTAAGTGAAAATAATGGAATACGTGACAAAAGATTAAAAAAAAAAGATCCAAAGAAGTCACTTAGAAGATGTTCCATCTTACCAATGACCAACAAGCACACTAATGGAAATTGTTCATCTTAAAAATTCTCATGCAGGAGATAATCTGTTAAAGTTAAGATGGCCAGATTTTGTTAAACAGGAAGTAGGTGAGGGACAAACCAGAAGTCCAATCTTCAGTTTCAGACCCTGCTGTAATAAGTAGTTGCTTGGTAAACTGTTACATGTATCAAAATTATTCACTGCCCATATGCCACCTTACATGCACAATTAATTTTATAACCCAGAAAGACAGTAACAGACAAATTCTTCTGATTTCTGAAAAAATGAAAAACTCTTGTACATGTGTATAAAGCTGTTACAGAGTTGTCTAAAAATCAACAATGTCAATTTTGACATAAATGGCTTATTAACAACCACACTTAAAAGAAAGGAAAACATTAGAACTTACACAATTGGTGAACATTGACCAGTACAAGTGTACATTAATGGTGTTAACATGTTATGACCTATATCCTCATGTTAAAATTGACCCATTTCTAAGAATTATCCTTTTTATTCATTGCCAGATTTAGGTCAAAGGGAAATTACTCCTCTGAGAAACTGACATGTTTTTTGTTTCTTGTTTAAAAAGGGGGTCTTTCTTTGACTATTTCAAGACTGGATTTGAATTGTGTGCATTTTATTTTGACCTTGGGTCTATGGCAAAACAGTGAGCAGCGACTGGTGGCCTTGTTAAAGACTGCTGGCTGTTTTTCATTGTGGTCTTTCTACACTGCTGCTTGTTTATGTGGATTGTGTTGCCTACACTAATTCTAAATCTCATTGTCTTCTATATAATCAATTCCTTACCAGTCTTGCAGGTTATGGAAGATATTTTTTACAATTGTTTTTATTTTGTAAAAGATTTTAGTAGATAAAAGCAGAAATTGAAAAAAATGATACATGTATTTTCACAAAATTATAGTAAATTTAAAATCTAAATGTTAAATTAAATGGACAAAAAGAAATATCTATTTCTGGCAAAGATTTATTCCAGAGACAAAATAATAAATATCTTATTTCCATTCCACAGTTTGTTGACATTTTCCTGTTTGACACCTAGTCAATAAGTCTAAAACGTAAAGAAAGCCCTCTCTTCGCACCAACAATTTATACAATATCCATTTACGTCAATGCACGTTTGTAAGACTCAGGGTTTCTTCATTTGAATTTACAAGTACATCCAATTACCCTAGAATAAAATGTCAAACAGGCATCGTGTTAATGACTCTAGATGATAGTAGATCATTTCACGATGGAATCAATACCATCTAAAGACTTCATAACGAAGATGCTGTCATACCTAACCAAGTTGATTTAACGTGGCCTAGATCGTAGCATTAAACCTTTATTTTATAAGTGACCTATTTTTTTTTTCATATAGTACACTAGAAATTAGACAAAGAATTGTGTTTAAAGACCTCAATATTTTTTGCGTTTTTTTTTAATTATAAAATTTATCGCTTTTGTGTGCTGAAATGATTGTCAAGTTTCTCTTAGAAATAGGATACAGCAAATTATACATGATCTACATTGTATAACTCCGGGGACAACACAGCAGCCAATCTTTAGATGTTTAGTCTTTGGATATTTGAAATCAGGGTTATAAAATCAAGAAAATAATCATGTTTCAAAATGGCAAATGTCTCAGATAATTTCAAATTTCACAGATTCAAGGCAAAGATAATAACCCAGATATCACCCAAACATTGAAACTTGAACACAAAATTGTAGTTCTATAGGAAATTGACTTTTGGTAAAAAGATTCATAGCAAAACTATGTTATTGATGTTGTAAAACGAACAATGATTGCAGTATCTTAATTATGATTGAAGAATTAATTGGTCTGGTTTTAACAATATATCTCTGGAAATGGTGACCAAGTTTGTTGAACCTTCTATAATTATATAGGTCAAACTGACCAGAGAGTTAAACTGACCTTTTTTAACTCAAATATTTATACCATAAAGTGAAAATGATGTCCCACCATGCACAATGGAAAAGTAACTTAAAAGGTTTGATTTGAGATGTATAAACAAATGAACAAACACTTGAATGAGCAGATGGACCAATACTTTATGGAAGAAAAAACAAATGGACCTGACCACTATATGCCCCTCTATTCTTGTATATGGGGCATTAAAACAAAGTTAAAATTAAGTTTTTTTCCTCTAGACAATCTATTTGCAATCAACTTAATATTTCCCATCATTTAAAAGAATCCAGATGATTATCGATTACAAAAAAGAGTTCTTCATCTCAGGATCAAATTCATTAATTACCACATTTTACAGAATATTGGCAGGTTGCTATGATCCTGGGTATAAATAATCTATCCCAGTCTAGTGCCAAAAATAAAACTGCAGATTCTTTTCACATGAGAAATTATATTGCTATGACAGAGATCAAGTATTCTACATGAACCTGGCTGGCTTTCTATATATTTCTGTTAAGACTGTGTTGGCACAATAGAACAATTATCTCTGATGCATAATCATATCAGCATTAAGTTATTAAACCATCTGTTAGAGTAATGTTAACCATAGCGTCAGAGCCAAATTCTACCGATGTCGTCATCGCTGGCATTGAAACAATACTGCCTCGTAGAATTGCTGAGATGCTTGGAATTGTGATCACGTAAGATCAGAGCGAAGGCTTTGTTCTTTTTTTATAATTGAATGAGCCAAAGAATGACTTCATTGCATTTTTTACATTAAGTAAATGTCGAAAAACACCACCAACATAAATTCTCCGCTGGTGAGTAAATGAAGTCTGCAAGCTGTCTTACAAATAAAACTGAAGTCTATAAAAAACATTTCATAAAAAAGAACCTTATTAAGATGAAATATAACATTTGTACAATGTATCCGAGAAATCAATGTGACCTTTTTTGTTAAAGCTTAAACAAGGAAGTTGTTATGAAGAAAATATATATTATCCTTAAAGCCCTTGCTAAAATGGTTCTTTAAATGTGCCTTTGTTAAATTATACAAATAGATGGTACCGCTCAATAAAATCACACTAAAACAAAAAGATGAACAATGCCCCTACTCAAATACAGACAACAAAAAGTGAAACAATGGGAAGAAGAAAAAAACACACACAAAAACAGACAGCCTGACATGACAAATGGTCACTAATCAGATAAAATCAATTTTTTTTTTATGCATTAACAAAACCTTTGATCAAATAATAAAGGTAAAGTAAGTCATGTTCATACAGCAACACTGCCTTCAAGACCTCATTCTTCCTAGTGCTTTTATAGCCTCGAGGATGGTAGGACCTCTAAGACTTGGAGATGACAGTTATACAATGTAAATGATCGTGTTAACAAGAAACCTAAAGGATGTTTACATTTAATTGGTTTCTGGCTTTCAGTGATGAAACTAATCAATATCTATAATTGTGAAATCTGTTGGTCAAGAAATTCTTAATACATGAACAAACAAGATGGAAACAAGGAATACTATGAGCATTACCACACCCCCCCCCTTTCCCACTTCATATTTGACACTATATTCCATCTTTTCGTATATAGTGGGTTATCTCCCATTTGCAGAGTTATCTTCTCTTTCCAGAAGGTATTTTATACTAGTTACTGTGGGGAAATATAAGCTTTTCTGCATTTATTTTTTATTTTGTCAAAAAATTTCTAAAAGTTAAATATAGTGATTTTCATAAAGGTATTTAACATGTTTTCCTTGACGAACAGGGACCGCTAGGCCCTTTGAATAATTTAGAAAAAATAAAAACTTTATTTTCCCCATTCATTCCAATGTAACATACCTACCGTAATGGAGGACAACTCTTGCAAATGGGAGATAACTCACTATTTACGAAAATAGGGAATTGATAAAGAAAACTTAAGTCGAGTTATCTCCCCTGACTGATATCAGAGAGCAATGAAAATTCTTCATGGAAGTCAAAAGGAAAAATAAGGTCTAGGTGAACAAGATTGCTAAATGTAGCAAATGTTCCTGCAGCCCCATTAAAATTGAAAATTTACTGAAATTTGATGCATCAAAATGGCATTGCAATATGATTTAGTACAAAGCATGACAAAAAATTGTTCAAAATTTTAACAAACGCCGTTGTGGGGTCTAGGAGTCCACAAAGTGTTCCTATAACCTAAAATGAACTAAGTCCATACAGTCCCATAACTCCGATAATATTTGTCAAATCAAAATGGCCCTGCAATATGATCAACTATATATCATGACAAACAATCCTAAAAAATGTCATCAAAATCTGTAGAGTGGTCTCAGAGGAGCTGCGCTTACAAAGTGTTCCTATGACCTAAAATGAACAAAGTTAAGAAAGTCCCATAACTGCTATAAAATTTGACAAATAAAAATGGTGTTGCGATGTGATCAACTGCTATCATAACAAACAATCCTACAAAATTTCATCAAAATTCGTTGAAAGGTCTCAGAGTAGTTGCATTCACAAAAGTGTGACACACACACCGACTGACGGATGCACATACAGACAAGAAATGGGGAAGCAACTGTGCTTTGATATTACAATTGCGCATCCACACAAAGTTTCATAAACCAAGGACTTATAGTTCTCAAGAGATGGAAGTGTCTATAAAATATTTACATTGAGAGTTTATGCCCCTGCTGCTGCTGAGTGCTGAAGAGACACATATATGTCTCCTTCTGCTTTGCAAGTGAGAGAAAAACCACCGCGTACATGTATACATTTGGGGGTACGGCACGGTGAATCATGGGGACGCGGATCGGAAGCGGACATTTGACAGGTCAGTCAGCTTTTTTGTTTGATTCTAGAAAAATAAAGATTCCTCTGCAAAAAGCGATTTGTCTACGGAACTCTGTGTCATTTAAGCTTTCTTGACATTACTTCTCTGTAGTCAAAAGCCTCCCGGGAATAGGTAAACACTTCAACAGTTTGTCGAAGGGGGTACGTCAAAAGTAATGAATTGGCCATTTGGTACTGATTTTCCACGATTATTAACACAGAAAGGAACTGCCGACCTTCGGCTTATGGTGCTCCATTCGCCCAACACCGTTTACTTTCAAGAAATCCAGATTTAAGTTCATACAAACCAATTTTCACAACTCGGGTTTGTGACGATAGGGGGTAAAATTTTAGGTGGCGATCGGGGAAAGGGATTGACTAACAAAATTGTCCAAAAATTGAAAAACACTTGTCCATTTTTGGGTTTCACCTGTTGGAATGCTTCTTTTTAACTGTTTAAATCTTTCTTTACATTTGATTTCATTTCCAGTTATTTTAAACACCACGCGAGTTTATGTATGCATACATACCTTTGAATTCAATGAAGGCATGAAAAAAACACAAACCAATGGGACTTACATGTAGCTACAATAGGAGAAAAGCAAACGCGTGTACCAAAGGGGTAATCAGACATCATTAGCCGAAAAAAAAAAACAAATACAAAATCATCACAACGAAATGAGCCACACACCAAACAAAAACACAATAACAACTAAATAGCAGTCAGCAACGTGAACTCAAGTCGAAACGAGCGTGAACCCAGGTGCTCCGTCACATTGCCAAAGATCGATTTAGTGTTGATAAAATCCAGAAAAGATGACATTACCGAACTGTTTGTCAAACCAACACATTTGCTCTGAGAGAAAGAAACACAGTATTTGTATACAAGCACATCCATGATGTCTTCCGTAAAATTTCTTATTAATAATCTGGGAGCATCGTATCCCTGTGTTAACAATTTGCTTGTCAGCATTGTTGCTAAATCGCTTCTTCGCTGTTTGTTATATATATTCAATACACGAATTCACGAATGAAGCGACACTGTTAGGAACCATTGGCGTACTTTATATCTTATATGTTAATGTGACATTAATAGTATCCATTCATCGAAGGCACTGAAAAAAAAAGTACACAAACCAATGGGGCTTACATGTAGCTAGAATAGGAGAGAAGCAAAGATGTAGCAAAGGGGTAATCAGACATCATTATCCGAAAAGACAACGACAAAATCATCACAAGAAAACAAACCACACAACAAACAAAAACGCAATAACTAAACTGCAGCCAGCGACGTGAACTCAATTCGAAACAAGAGTGAACCCAGGTGCTCCGGAGGATCATAAGCAGATCACATACGTAGATACTAGTAAGTTGTAAAATAATAATCTGAGCACCTTCAAATGTTAATGTACTCATGTATTTTATTTTATCATGTGAGCATTACCAATCGTAGTCTGGTCCTTTGTCCCACACCTTGTACTTTCTGGACCCAATATGAAAAGTCAATAGTTTTTGAGACTTTCAACCTACGTTTGGACTAACCAAGCATATTTGTCAATGAAACACATAATAGACTGACAACGAATATTTTGAATTGCAGATATTTGAGGTTCCTTCCAAGAATTTGAAGAAAAAAAACAACAAGCATTAAAGTTTCGTATTTTTCCTTTTGGGACCAAGAAGAAATTTATCGTCCGTTTTATATCCAATATATCACTAAAATACCTGGAAAAAAGTGTGGCCACTAAAAGTATGTGTCGCCTGTCAGCACCATCACTAAAATCAACTACCTAAGCTTTCATTTCTTGATATAAACACGCACAAAAAGAGATGTGGAATAAGTGTACGCGACACAATCCACATAAAGAAACGGAAATTTAAAACAAGAGTTAACACTAAAGTATGTCACCATGCCGTGTGATCCTTGCCACCATCGGAATGCCTAAATATTCAACTATTCGTTTATTAATTCTTTCCTGTGACAGTTGCCTAGACATTTACAAAATATCAGATGTCTAGCTATAATGCTTTTTAAGTAATTTATTTTCCACAAAAGTCTTACAAAGGAGTAACCCTCTAAGTTCAAAAAGTCACTTAAGCGTGAAATTAGGATCGAGGTCACACGGCATGGTGACACTAGAGTAGACTATTACTCCAACTGTCTGTATACCAAATATCAGATGCCTAGCTATTATGCTTTTCAAGATATTCATTGTCCACAAAAGTCTTACAAACAAGTTTTTGGACTAAAAAAAAAGAACTAAGTTCACAGATTTACTGAAGCGTGAAAATGGGGCCAGTGTCACACGGCATGGTATCAGTTGCGTAGCTGTCTATTTACCTAATATCAGATGCCTAACTATTATACTTTTCAAGCAATTCATTGCCCACAAAAGTCATACAAAAATGTTTTCGGCCAGAAAAAAGACCCAAGTTCACAGAGTCACTGGAGTATGAAAATGGGGCCAGGGACACACGGCATGGTGACAGTTGCATAGTCCTTACACTCAATTGTCTGTATACCCAATATCAGATGCCTAGCTATTATATTTTCCAAGCAATTCATTGTCCACAAAAGTCTTACAAAAAAGTTTACGCCGCCGCCGCCGCTGCCGCCGGAAAGTAATACCTATGTCTCACCTATCGCGACTATTCGTCGTAGGCGAGACAAAAATGACCACTAATAAAAGTTAACCTTATGCTCTTTTTGTGCCCCTCAACAAATAAGATGACATCAAATCATTATGATCAATCATTCTATGGTAAAGTAAATTTTATAGCAATCAGTTAACATGCAGCACTAAAGCTATTGAGGAAAAAGTTTAATTTTAGCTCCTTTTTTCGGTCCCTAATTTCTTTAATGGTACATGAAAGTAACATTACTGTACAGTTTCATAGCACCTGGCTAACCAGAACAAGTTATTGTGGGTACAAAGAAAAAAGGTCGCTATTTGTCCATTTTGGGTCCCTAATTTCTGAACGGAATTATAAAATGATTCCAGAAAAGGAGGTGCACATTTTAATATACGTGTATCTGTAATCATTGTGTAAAATTTCAAGAAGATCTAGACATTTTATTTAATTCAGATAACACAAGACAGGCACCCTTTTAGCGCGACGGACGGAGTGGCCTGACTCCTAGACCTGCTTTCGCCTTCTTTGGAGCAGGTAAAAAAATGCAAACTATGGATCGCAAAAAGACCCTTGTTCGTCCGTACTCACGTCCGAAGCACTTTGGTTGAGTTCTTGGTTAAGGCCCTTAACTTCGATACTAGATGTTGGGGGTCTATGATATTTCACCACTGTGCATCTCGAGTAGCGCTACACGTCCCACTAGAAAAGAGGTCATAGCGACCTATATTTCACTCATGAACGACTTTAGTTTAGCTTTTTTACGTCCCATTACTTGGATACTGGCTGGATGTAATGTGGTATTCACCACTAGATGTATTTTTGGTAACACCACATTATCCATTAGAAATACAGTCAATGCTATATTTTACGCATGAACGACTTTGATTTATTTTACCCTACCTTTTTTCTTGGTAAAGGTCTATATCCCAAGAAATACATGTCGGGGATCAAATGATACTTTAATAACGAGAGGGTCATTCTTTGACTCATCGACACATTTTCTAGTTTTAAAAGAAGAACCATGCAAAGCAAGTTTAACAAAACGTTTAATTAAGATTTGGTATTCAGAATGGTGTATTGTTCTCATCTGCAATACTTAAAGTTTTTAATATGAGGGTTGAATTTTAAGGCGATCGGGGAACATAGCCATGTCCTTGTTGATATATTGTTTGTTTTCAGTTTGTTTTTCAGGGTGAGTGGGGTAGTGTTAATATGAAAGGAAATTAGACTACTAGGATATTACTTTGTGGTTTTACTACATACGTTTGCTTTTCAATTTTGAAACAAGAAGTTTGATGATTTAAAATGTCGTTCAAATTTGTTCGACTCTTGTCAATAATAAATTATGGAAGATATTGTAAAACAAAGCTTACTAGGTATTTTGAACAGACACTCAAATGAAAACCGGACTAATACCAACTACTTTCTATTAACCCAGCATAACTTTTGGTTATAGATCATAATGATAATATTTTCATGATTATTGAGACGTGAAAAATGTACATACACAGCCAAGAACTAATTGTTGCAAGTTAAGCGAAACACGATAATCAAAATTAAAAATAAGTTACAGTCAATAAGTACAGAGTCAGCTTAAGGTTGCATGGAATGGCTGTACTAAGTCATCACCATTGCGAATCTGAATGTTTCCTACATGTATATGTTTTACCCTACGACAGTAGAAGTAGAAGACATAAACAAGTGTTTGTCCACCCGTCAGTTCGTCCGCAAATCAGGTGAGAAGCTACGCTTCATCAACATGATCAAGGAGGCATGATATCATTATGAACTTCTATAAAATATTCCTATCGGAGTCTTTGGTGTCCCAGCTGTTTTAATGCTCACTGAAATACCGCGCATACGGTTCACTTTTATTTGCAGACTCCGGTGCCATTAAATAATAAATATTATCTTTGGAATAATAACTTCCATAGTAAGCACAATGAGTGAAACACATTCTCAGACCTTTTCTTTTTTTTACGTTTTGTGGTACCGGCCCAGGTGTCCGAGTTCTGCTTTTACAAAAAAAAAAAAGACTTTGACGCCTGTATGTAAATCTGGTTTGTTAGTAGCCCGTTTAAGATCGGTTGTTTCTTCTGGGAACTCTGGTCTTATAATTAACTGTGTATTCCACGTGCACCGCAAAGGGCGAACCCTTAAAATCCTCATTGAAACTAACCACATATTTCAACCTTGTGTTTCTTCTTTGTTTAATCGGACCAAAATATGAGCTTGGATCTTCCTCTTGTGTTAATATTCCCATATGTTGTGATGGCTCGCGTAGATTGAAGTCTGGGAAATGTCAATTATGAGTGGTAAAAGACTTTGCGGTCTTGCAGTACTTCGTGTGAAACAAATTGTATTAGCAGACGTTAGTTGGAAAAAAACGTTTCGTTTGTGTCAACTTTTGGCTGTAATAATCTCATTTCCAGATAAGGTTGGATGGAATATCCATCCTATGGTTCAGGATGGAAATGCAAAAATGAAAGGAAAATGATGTGACTGGCTAAGCTCTTATATTTGCTAAAATGATAGGATGGTATATCCATCCCTTTAAATCAAGCATTCAACACATGACACTTGCATGACTTGTGCAATCTTCAAATGATGACAACCTCACCAGACTTCAGAATAGTTCGAGTTGAATGGAGTATTAAAGGGTACCATGTTTTTCGTACAAAGCCTCATAGTGATATCGACCTTAAAGTAGAGATAGAAGTAAACAATCCCTATGATGACAATGCAATGAAAGTTGTAATGCCAGAATTGCAAGAAATTCCCACACATCTGCGTGATGTTGAAACATGTCCAGGCCATCCTAGATCAAAGACTGTACGGACCATTGCAGGTATGACTTAAACGTCTACAGTGTGTAGTCTACATTTCTTTAATACTCGTAAATTCTACCGGTTTCTTTTGCATGTTTTGCACATAATGCTAAGTTTGACTGCCCCCTTCATGTCATTAAAATGCTTAATCTTTTGGGGAAAACATTGGTTACCTATGCTGCTACAAATTATACACGTGGTCACTTAGATGCTAACCACTCTTCAGGTGTATTCAACACCATAAGATGGAAGACTGCGAGCAGAAAAATGAAAGAAGTAATAAAAACCTGGTAGGTTTTTGGTTTGGGCCCTGGAAAATTAGTTTAACCCCAATGCAGGTAATTTGCGCCAGTCAAAAGTCAGGAACTGTTTTGGTCATTGATGATTCTTTGTTCCGTTCTTGGTTATGATTACGGTACTCTTCTTACTTTTATTTTATTTGATATGCATTTAATACATGTACTGCCGTTAATGTATGATTATGGATTGGGTTACCATGTGCGATACTTGGATGGAAGCTTTTCACATGTTTAACTAAACATGTCATATCATACCATAGCATGCCTAAAATACATAAAATAGCATGGGCAATGTTCATAGTATAGTAACAACTTTCTACGTTAGCATGGTTAGGGCACAATGCAGAAAATTTTTGCCCATATGCATTTTAAAATATTTTTACAGGAAGACAGATAGGACGTGTGCCAGCAAATATCTGCAGAGCATTTAAGATACTGATAAGAAGAAATCTTGTATCCAGAATATCCTGCAAACCTACGGGAGGACCTCAACTGAGTGTAAACCCATCAGCTGAACAAAGTTTTCGGAGAAGAACCCCCCCTGAAAGATTTGACAGGGAAGGAGGTGGCGCAGAAATTAAATGTGACTATTTCATCTACATTCGCCAAGGCAACTTCGAATCCTGTATGCATGTGTTGGAAGACAATGTACCAATGGTAGAATTGGATACTAGAATCTATGCATAAAAACAGTGTGTAATAAATGGCCATTTTCATATGATTATTTTGCAGAAATAATACATGTTTTGTTGTAGAAGTAATTTAATTGTAACATGTGCAAAGAGCACCTTTTTCATGACCAACTGATAAATGATAACATATTACTCATGTTACTTGTTATAAGAAAATACAATTTTACAAATGGAAAGGCAATCATGATAAAAATGAAATTTTGTAATATACTTTTAATACTAATACTAGTCTCATTCATATCATTGGTAAATGTAATAACATGTATCACTGTGGTTGAAACAAAGAGAAAAATTGCAATGAATAAACACAATAAAAAAACATGGTACTGAGACAGATAAAATGCATGGAATATTTCACACAAGGAAGTTAATATTAACAAGTGCATAAAAATAACAAAAAAATACAAATATCAAAACCTGGTGTATGATTTTATAAAAAAAACCGAAGTAAACATCTTTTATATAACAACCTTGATTACAGCTAAATAAATGTAAACAATCATATTATGCTGCGAAGACCCTGATATCCCGCCTGCACGGAATGGCATTACAAAAAGGCCAACAAATAGGTAAACATAAGTTTCTCAGACAGACAGACATTGAACAAAGAGCCCAATTTTAGCTGCAATGTCTTGTCTTATAATGAGTTAATGTACAAAATTTCATGACAATGTGACTTGCAGTATTTGAGAAATCAAAGTAAAGATAAAGTGTTACGGACAGACGGACAAACAGATCGAAAAGCAAGAAAGTTATTGCAGTTTATAAAACTTTAAAGTTTGGATTAACAAAAATGTTAACGCTAATGAACTATATTGGCTGTAGAACTTTTTTTTTATATCATAGTTGTGAATTATATGTTACTCGGGCCAATTTTCAAAATTTTTGATGAGGTAGGTAGGGAAGTTATTTTTATTATGCCAAAAAAAAATTGATGAGGTATCTTTTTACATTGCAAAATCTTTTTTAAACCATGAAAAAGTAATGAGGGAGTTGTTTTTTAAATTGGAATTCAAATAAAAAAGGGTAATGAGGCTTTTTATTCATCCTAAGAGGCGATAAGGGAGGGCCTGAGAAACTAACATATATTTCTTTTTAGCCTTAGTTATTTTGACATATGCCCACTTGAGATTTTCAAACATCTTAAAAATCTAATTTTTACCCCTTCCCTTCCCTTTCCCTCGGCCCCTTCCTCTTTTTGGTTTTGCTCCCCTTCCACTAGAGCCAGGAAGGTTGTCAATATTGACCCTTGAAAGTGGCAAAGTTTTTTTCGCTCTGGAAAAAATTCTTTTACTCATTTCTATAATATTGCCGTCATTTAAAATAATGGTATCATCTGTATTCAGGCAAGTATCCTTTAGTTCCTTCCTTTGCGAACTACCTAGGCCCGGTAAAAATTCCATTTGGGCAGGTCCTTTGGAAGGGGAGGGTTGGATAGCCCTTTTTTTAGCAGTGTTCCTCTGAACTTTTGTCAAAAGCGACTCCCTTCTCATTTCAATATGGGACTCTTCAAACTCTTTGATAGGTTTGTTGTCTTGGAAGGCTTTATTGAACTCTTCAGTTCCAGAAAAGTGAGTCACACCATCTGATGTTTCAATCAAGCAAAAATACTTAAAGTTCTTCTCTGCAGAGTTTTTTGCTAGTTTTTCAAATACATGGGTTACTCTTTCATTTTGTTTCCTTTCTCTATCTTTCTTCCTTCGAGCCATTTCTTTTGGTGTTCCTACTTTCTTTTCAACAAATTTTCCGCCCTCTCCTCTTTGCCTTTCTGGAAAAAAATTGGTTATAAATATTAAGTTTTATCTCCATCATCATTCGGATGATTCATATATGATATATCTGCTCAGTCAGATGTTTCGAAAAACATCTGATTACAGCTTAATGTCCATGATATGACCAATATATTTCAAGTCTTTGAATCACTGTTAGCATTAATTTTCATCAGTGCATGTTGTTGTTTTTTTTTACAAAGAAAGCTCATGCAGCTCATTAATAAACATATAAACAAAAACTCTAACTGCAAAATTGTAATATCTCCATAAAAAACTTACTGGGTGTTACCAATTCTGTTTCCCTGTCATCTTCTGCAGAAAAAAACAAATATAAATAAATTAGTTTATTCAAAGACCTATGTCATGATAGTAAATAGGTAACTAACTATACCTCATGGAATTGTTGTTGTTTTTTAGTTAGAATATGACAGGAGTTTGGATACTAGTATTTGCATTGGCATATTTTAAGGTCATATCTCCATTTTGTCATGAATTTGTTACGGTAAAAAGCCAAATATAAGAGCTTAGCCAGTCACATCATTTTCCTTTCATTTTTGCTGCCTTGCTCATCCAAAACATAAAACTTATCCAAGAAATTCTTTGTTTTGCATATTTAGTTCCAACTGGTGGCAAGAAAATCAATTTCAAATTTCACTGACAGTGACAACCAGCCTACAAGTAAACATGCTATTTTGAAAATTATGAATTACCTTCATCTGGCAAATGCACTGAACAATCTGTTATAATGCTTTGTACTGGTGACTTTTCATCATCAGATGGCAAAGAACCAGTCTCAATAACCAAGCCATTGGACATGCTAGATACATCTGAAAATTGAGAGAATTGTGTAAAGTGGATGTCCCTAGTGAAGCACAAGCATGACAAGACTTGGTGGTAAAGACAAAAGATAAAATAAGATCAGATCTATTTTTTTATTACATCATCCATGCAGGGCTGAAATTGGTACAATGGATGTGTCTGCCAACATTGGTACTAAAAAAAGGTCCTCTGGTTTGGAATGTTGGTTTTGGCCTCTCATTTTATAAAAATTTTCCGTATGAACAACTTGAATGACTTTACATACTTTTATTGATGTCAATATCTTAGCCTCTATAAGTGGTGGACGGATGACATTTGCTCTATCATGACTATTGATGTGTCTTTGTGCCAAACAACATTCATATCAAAATTAGGTCACACTTACCCATATTTTCCGAATGAATGGCTTAGATTGAATTGAGTCTCTATTTGATTATTTGTTTGAGTCTTGGGTGCTATCAGTAGATTATGTCATATTTACTGTCATTTTACATGTGTAAATACAAAAATAAAGAACGGGCTAGGCGATTTGCTGTTGTTTCGAACTTCTTCATATATCTTTCATGTCTTTATTAAAAAAGGTATGATATCGATATTCGTAGAGAAGCAGTAGACGTTTGACCATGCACACAGCAGCTGTTCAATAACTAATACATACCGGGATCCAGTGCCTCAGACGCCATAATTGAGAACTGGGCTGGTAATCCTTGAACTAGACCTTCTGCACCAACTACAGCAGAAGGTACATGTATTGCTGGCAACACTTCATAAGCAGGTGTTTCACATTCATGGGTGACCATAATATCCACACCTGAAATATCAAAGTTTTGTTGAATTACCACTTGTCAGATGCATTAGAAAATATGAGTCGAGAAAAGTTTAAACAAATATGTCTGATAAATTTTTCTACAGCTTCAGTAACAAGATAGAGAAAATGCAAATCAATACTACCTGCCTCCAATACATTTTACTATTTCTTATTTTACATTTGGTTGTGACTTAATTTGAAACATTTTATACTTAGGTTGATAACTCCAACAAGGGATAAAAGTTTCATTGTAACATGTGCACATAAGATTGCTCTTCAAGTTCCATACATTAGTATTGAGTGGTTTAAGAATAGCTACGACTATGTTTTGTGACTTACATATATAACATTAAAAAATACCAAAATGTAATTCATCCCCAAGGGGGTTACAGAAAAAACTTCATATACTTACAGTTAAGGTTTTGTAATTCTTCAGCACTAAGATTTGCCAGAGCCTCTGCTTCATATGGATCCAAGGAAACTGCAATGATGAACAAAAAACTGCAAAGTGTTTACATCACAATATTGTCATCTATTGTATAACTAAACTCATGGTTTGTGCAACATTGGTATACTGTTTTCTCTCACATGTCTCGTATTATCAATTCCTAAATAAAATGCACATAATCATTTAGGAATGCATGCTTTTTAATTCCATGGAGCATACTTTCATTAGTTTTAGAGTTGTAAATTTACAGATTTAAAGTACATGTAAGTCACACATAAGCATGCATTTGTAAAATTTTACATGCAATGTCATAAATACAACATGCATCAGCAGATATTTATTCCAAGAAGCATAAAGGTCTCATGAAACATTGCACCAAATAACTGAAGACCCATCTTAATGTAATTCTTAAGAAAATGTTACCTGATTAGTCATCTGCAGGTTCATCCAAGAGTCCAACAGGGTCAACATTCCCAGATAATCTTTCTTCAATCACAGATTCAAGGAAACGAATGTGGTCATTTTTCCTTGCAGAAGAGTTTTTTGCTAACTGCATATACAATTCCAAATAAGATTGTTTTCTGCATTCCTCCATTCTTTCTATTTCATCTATAATTTTATTGTCAATGTCAACAATTGTCATAGCATCTACAGATGTGTATTTCTCTCTTTCACTGAGTGATACAAACACAGGATGGTTCAATGATGGGTCAGGTGGTGGTGGTTGGTGTAACAGCAAATCCATAATTCTGTATGCTCTTTTTCTGTTTGCCTCTGCCGTAAAGTGCAGTAAACCTTGGTCTAATACCTCAGCACTGATTGATGTGAGCACAGGTCCATGCTTCTCATGTTCAATAAAGCCAGTTTGTCTGATTGCTAATCTCCATTCTTTAATTGCACTGTCAAAATTAATGTGTCTATCTGATTCTGATTCTA